>CM073591.1:76840531-81840531 GCA_037074705.1 Zhengitettix transpicula
GCAAAGTAAACTTATAATGGAGTAAATTTCTGTTCCACTAACTAACAAAAAAACCTGACAAGAATAAACCAAATTACTGACAATAAATTGTCAAGATTAGAAAATATTTATTTTCATTTTTGTTTCAAGCTTTCTGAAATGACAACTGTCTGATTATTAAATCAGTAATAAATGGTGATGTGCATTTGTTACAAAGAAGTCATATTTAATATAAAAATTAAATTAATATTACTGAAAAATAAAACAATTGCCCTCAATCATCAATTATATTCCCTGGCCTTAATACAAAATGATTTTTCATCAAAACACTTATTCAAAACCAGGTGAACAATATTTTAATGAAAGTGATAAAAGGAAATTAATTAAAATATAATGTTTGGAGCCCAAGCAAGAAATTTAGAGAGAAGGAATATGAAAAGGAAGAATTAACACAAATAAAAAACGTTTAACAGTCAACCAGTCAAATGTATGAATGTTTATGAAAATGAACATAAATAAATATAAAAAATACAAGCAAGCAATAAAAATATTGAATAATTGCTTTTTTACTCATGAATTGTTATTGCTTCCTTAAAGTTGGTGCTCCACTTCCAGTTATACTATATGTAGCATAAATAAAAAAGAGAAAAATAAATAAATACTAAGTAAATTCATATAGAAAATAATTTATTTCTGGAGTTATTAATCCCTAACAAAACTTTCTTAAATTCATTAACATTTTACTATATAATATATTAATTTACTTTCCAAAATAAGAAAAACATTCAATTTGGAATACGATTTGAAATAAAATTCATATGACTGCTTTGTATTGGATATTTAAATATATAGAAAACCTTAAGCATTAAGTCGTCTTCTTAGATATAGATTGCAATTTAGTTTTCAGTTTCTTCTCTAGAAGAAGATGAAAGCCATTGCTGAAAATGTGGGAAAATTAAATATGGTGACAATTGGAAAAAAAAAATCTAAGTCTTCTTGAAACAACATTTGCTATTATTCAAACATGTATAATATAAAGGTTTAAAGAGAAAATCTTAACTAATGTTTTATAAACTAAGATATATAACAAGAAGAAAATTTGGCATCCAAAGTTCTCATTATTTAATGGAATTAATTTAAAATTAAATACTATTTTTCCACTGAGTGTAGGAAATATTACGCCAAGAATATTACTTTGAATGAAGAAGGAAAAGCTTATACCTTAACTAGTTCATTCTTGCATTTCTTTGCAAACATGTACCTTTAAATTACATTTACATATTCAGCACCCATTCATGTATGAAAAGTGGTACAAAATTTAAGGATGAATGATTAAGAAATTAGTGTTTTAATTAATGTTTTAATCACAGAAATATAAATGAGTTTGTAAATGCTACAGCATGATTAAATACTGTAGGTTCACATTAATAGGAAATAAATATTTTTGTAAAAGTTGGTATAATTTTACAACAAAACTATTTTATTGTAAAAACATAAAATATTATAATATGAACTAATAGATTACTAACGTTACTATTGTTATTAGCTTTTTATTTATATTTTTAATGGAAATTCTAAGTCTTCACATGTGACATCAAACAAATATAAATATAAAACAAGATACACCATATAAAAGTGGATAAGGGTATGTCTGCACATTGCAGAATAAATGTCCTTTAACAAGACAGGACAAAAAAACACAACCATGTAATGATTATAGCAAGCCACTTAAGTAAAACACTGATGGAATGTAGTAAAACAATATACAAAGAGGGTAAATAGAGGGGTGGCATACACATGTCATACACTATTTCAGATTAAAAGTAATAAGAAACCATACATTACCTATTGAAAAATTGGAAGTACTTTCAAACATTTGATAGATAAGTAGGTTATTATTTACAACATTGTGAAAAAATTGACTCAACATCTTCAGAAAGTAAAACTGCTCATAGGAATGAATTTCACAAACAATTTTGATGATAGTTAAAATGTACATGAATTAAAATTCAGGAAAAAAAAATTATAATGGAAGTATGATGTGCATAGCAGATATGTAAGCAGACATGTTAACGTTTTCTTTTTTTAAAAAACTTATAATTTCAAATAACTTTAAAATTAACATTTAACACAGACATAATTAAAGTAAATCATAAAGTTCTTTCTTATTTCATAAAATCTCAACTTTAATTTTGTGGTTTAAATCCATTTTAAATAAAATTTAAATTTTATTGATACCCTGAAGTCATTATTGAAAATCATTTAAAAAAATTGTCAGAATCAACAATAAACATTTATTAAGAAGCAGAAGAGTGAAGGCTGCTACAGGCTACACGAAAAAACTCAGTACAATCAATTCTAAATACACACCTGGAGGTGTATGCAATTCAAGATTTTGATTAAAAAAAAGTACAGTATTGTAGTATTTTCTTTCATTAGATCACTGCTTTTGTTATATTTTAAATTTAATTAATATTAATATAGAATAACATTATATCCGAGGAAACTTCTTTTTCATTTTTGATAGATAATTGTCATACAGTAGGAACAAATACAAAGGATGTTGAAAAAAAGGCTGAATAACACTTGAGTCAAATAAAGGAAATATATAAAAATAGAGAATTCAACATAAATTATTCATAATGAAAGTAATACATTTTGTATTATGGATTTGATTATAAAAATGTACACCTGTATATGTAATGATTGTAGAAATTCATGAAATATTTTAAAATATTGAAATAAAATTGTTTAATTTGAAGAAAAAGCCTACTTACTTTGCATGAAATTATCTCTACTAAATATGAGTGACTGGTTAATGTGTAAGATTGATTAACACAATTAAACACATTTAAACAATTTAGTAACAGCCTTTTTTCTTCTGTTCTAGCTAAGATATAATTATGTAAATCTTGAGCTGTAATAAAAATTAAGAAGTGACTCAAAATGTGAGCATTTTGTTTATCTCAGTGCCTAACTTTCTGACCCTGGAATTTTACACATTGGAAATATAAAATACCAAGAAACTGCACTTAAAATAACAAATTGTTGGTTGCAACAATTTTTGAGATCACAGGCTTGTGCAACCAACATTACCTCTATATCATTTGTTAACTTAAAAGACATCAACACATACATAAACAATGAGTATTCATTATGTAATGAAGACCATGTGAACACTTATGTTGAATTAACAATTTATGTAATATGTGCTTTGCCTTTGTATCTAACTGGTGCATTTGTTACAAGTGAGAAACAAAAGAATAATATGAAATGATATTGCTTTCAGAGAATTCCATATGAGATGTCTCTCCTTGTTTTGAAATCAGATATGGATGTGGTACATGAGAAAATTTTTGTTAATACAATAGAAAAGCATCAAGCATAAACCTTAACAATGTTTTCAATATCACAAAATTTCTGTCCATGTGTGCAACAAACCTTTTATTTCTATATTTTTTGCTGCATTACTGGACCTGATTTAACGGGTAGTCAACTATTCTGTGCATATTGCATAATAAGTTGACTCTATAGAAGCATCATAAAGACCATGTCCATTTTAGTATAGAACCACTGATACACTTAAAAAAATTAAAGACTTAAGATTATTTCATACATGGATAGAAGCTTTTGTGATATGGTTGGCATTTGCATTATCACCCCTTTGACTATATTTCCCCATTGTCTTACAGTCTATGATAATTAGTAAGTCTGAATTGCAAATACTTAAAGTTTTTCTGTTAAAATGATTTACTTTTACTTAAAGATGTTAACAGATGATGGCATTCTATTATCTTGGATAATATGGAGATTTCTTTTATAATAAATCTTCGATACCAGAATAAACAGGAAAAATACTATGAATTTAGATTAACACTTCAAGGGATTTTAAATAAATAATTCATAGGTCATAAACAGGTTAATAACACAAATAGGGAATTTATATTATGACAGAATTGTTATGAAACTTTGGATGGCTTCATTGTTCCCATTCTAAATGAAAACATATTTTAATATTGCTTACTCAATATAAACTTTTGATCATATTCTGGATATATTCTATATCTAAGGAAATTCTTGTGAAAGTTTGAAAACTTCTGTATTCATTATCATACATAAAAGAATAAGAATGCATATTGACACTTAATCAATACTATTCATCAGTACACCATAAATTAAATTTATTCAATTTTTTTATTTTTTATAGTTAATTATTTTATTTTATTAATTCCATTCTAAATGGGATAGTAAATTATAGTTAAAAGTTTATTAATTTATTGCTAGAAAAAATCAATCTGATCTGAGCATAATCTGATTAAAGATTTTAATAAATTAAATATTATTCAATTGTCACAAAACAGCTGTATCAAAGTGTACAGATACAATAATTCGATATCTATTAGTTCTCAAATATCTGATTTTTCTCTATCATTGATATATTCATAAATTTTGATAATAGTAATAATTGCATGAATATACTTAGTCAATACTTTACACAAGACCAAGACTGCATTTTTCAGTGAATATAGTGTAATTATTTCAATAATGATAATTATTTAATTAAGTACAAATTAATATCATTACATAAATTATTTTAAGTATTTGCAAATTTATTTAAGGAAACCACAATGTCAATTGTAAGACATAAAATGCAAAATGCCAAAAAATGTCAACTAATTGTGGAGGTATTCCAGATTAACTTTTCTATGTTGAAATTTATTTTAACTGTATGATTCAGGTACAAATGCTTAATCCTTTTCTATGATTTATGTTCGTTTCTCTACTTTCCCAGATAGTTAACATAAAGTATTTGAAGGGTAGAAGCAAGGAAAGCATTAATACTGTTAAAAATTAGGAAGTAAATAATAAAAGAAGTATCTACAAAAGGGCACCACACAATGTAGAAAGAAATTTGCACGCATACACACAAAAGACACAGAGAGAGGAAGATAGCGAAAGAGAAGAAAGAAGTTTTACAGTGAAGATGAATCAGATATGAAAGCATCCACATTGAACTTTATGACAAGAAGAACAATAGTGATTTTAATTGTTTTAATAAAATAAAGCAGTATAATTTGCTTCAAATAGTTATAAAATACTTGCAAATTTACATTTCATTATCACATATATGATGTGAAATAATTATTAAGATTGATTTGTTAATGCTTTTCTAATATTCTGATGCACCTTCACAAGATTGAAGCACAATATAATTATAAAAACAGAAAACAAACAAATGAATTGACCGACACATCCTTACCTTCCCATGGGCTGGAGGGGTGATGGGAGTGTCTGAGTCTCCTCCACCCCCTCCTCCAAGAGTGGGAGACAGGCGTGAATCTGGTGTGGTTGAAGGGGGTAATCTTTGTTCTTGTACAGATGCTAACCTGTAAATTTATTTTAGTGTTGTATTAGATGCCAATTTGTCTACGAATATTATAAAATTTTGCTACAAAATAATATTTTAGGTTCAAACTACATTTAACATAGGATTATAGGTAGGAATTATTATTAGTAATGAATTATCATAACTAAAGCACTTTTTCATCATAACATTTTAAAACCCAGTGATTATTTTATGATCATTGTGAATAAAAAATATAACTATAATAAATTACGGAGATTAAATACAAAAAATGTATTACTACAATTGTCAGTTATCAATAATTCTAGTTGAAGTGGTAGTTATCTTACCTGATACCAGTGCTTAATTATAACTTATTTTTAGTAATTTTAGTATGTATATCTATTTATACTTTCATATTTCTTACCTTTTTAATGTAACTAGTGTTCCGGTCAATTTCTTACATCTCCGTAATGCACTTTCAAGTCTTTCTGGTTCTTCTTTCAAAAACCTAGAATTAAATATAAATTAAATTTGCAATAATTAAATTAACTAGTTAAGGTGCAGGGAATACATAATGTTAAAAAGGGAAACATGAACTAAGTATTTTTTTTAAAGTTTGCCTGTATAAAAGTAATTTTTAGTAATAAGAAAGATAACCAAATGTTTTTAGTTAAAAACTACTTTCTTGCAGACAAACTAAAAAAAAACATTAACAAAGTGTTTTTTTAAGTTTGTATGTATAAAATTCATTTTTAGCATTATTACTA
The DNA here is from genome assembly GCA_037074705.1 of Zhengitettix transpicula. Classification (NCBI taxonomy): domain Eukaryota; kingdom Metazoa; phylum Arthropoda; class Insecta; order Orthoptera; family Tetrigidae; genus Zhengitettix; species Zhengitettix transpicula. The sequence goes on from CM073591.1 coordinate 76,846,625, forward strand.
GAGAGTATTTCTTTATCCCTATTATCCTCAAACTATCTTAACACAATAAACCATGTAGCTTTCAAGTGTAACCTTTGCATACTTTGAAGCACTAATCTGGATGTTAAACTTACTTTAAATTCTGATGAAATATCAATAAATTAATCAACCTACTTTTTCAAAAGAAAACTAGATCAGAATTTTCTCATAGGCAGCAGCGTAACTTAAATGATTGTGCAGATACACTAGTAATAAAGTTAAAAGGAGTACTCTATGTTTGAATCCATGTGACATACATTTACTCACTTTTTCACATAAATGACAAAAGTGAGACTGCCAAACACAGACACAATATTAATGTCATTAGACTCAGATTTGTTATTAAATTAAGTATAATGTTAATAGTTTTAAGTTTTTTTAAAAAAGATTATCTTTATAGATATACATTTGTAATTTCTTTAGATATCTTGATACACCAAACTTTTTTTCAATCATCATCTACAGTCTGTGGTAAAATGAGGTGTACCTCCTGGAAAAGTCTGCTACATTAACAATTTCGAGTAGTTTCCAATCATGGACTTCAATATTCATATTCTGTGTTTTCTGTTATATTAATGATTGACCAGAACATGCTGATGTTGACTAGTGCTTAATTTAAACTCATTGGTATATACCCATGTGGGTAGAGATAACTGCCAATAGATTTTGTTATGGAAAACGTTAATTAAAATTTTATAATAGTCAAACTTTCCAAGAACTAAAAGTGTATATAAATATATAAGAAATTATAAAATATATTTATAACCATTTTTAACTAATAGTTAGAGATAAAAAATTAATGAAATAAAAATAATGAATTACTTTTCTTCTCGGACAACTTTCTCCATCTCTGATGATAGTAAGCTCTTCATTCCTTCTTGGAGATTAGGAAATCTCACCTTCAAATCAGCAACAGTCTTACTGCAAAAATAAATTGCAAGAAGGAAATAATAAATGTAGACTAAAATTCTTGTCATTTAGTGTTGGTAAATTAAATTAAATAAAATTTCAAAATAACTTATTTAGTCTTCATAATTTACTAAACATTTAAATAGAACAGTAAATAAATTGTAATTCCATAATGACTCAGAAAAACCTGGCTACATCCATGCCAGAATGCCCATAAAAGTTTTATAGAATTGGGTAGAAGATTACATTTTTGACTTCAAATAGAATGCCATCACACTAAATAGGAATAATAAAAATAAAGTAAGATCACAGGAAAAAGTGATGAGGTCAAATTAAATGACACATTTGGATAGGAAAAAGACAGCGAAGTCGACCTACCCCTGAAATCAGGGAAGAAGGTCTGAACTGTGTGCTGGCCCTTGAGAAGGTGTCTCAGGCCCTTGAAAATTGGAAATAGTTTTCTGCTCTGCCCAACTGTTGATTTCAGGTAGTGAAAATTGCTCAGAATTTTGACATATATAAATTAACCCAAATTTATAAATAAATAATACATATTTGTTTAATATTTATATAATACATTTGGTACATGACCAGAAATATGATAAGTTGTACTTAAATACCTGGATTTGCTGAGAATCAGTGCCATATTCTCCACATCAGACATATTTACTCTTGTTTTCCGATTTATTACATTCCCACGCAGTTCTTCAACAGTACTTTCCAACTCTCTGTAAACAAAAATAAATAAATCAATACAAATAAAAATAAATATTTATCTACAAATAGACTATAAAGGTTTTATAAAAGATTTATAATTCAGCAATTTCTAAAACTTTGATATTTACATGAAAATAAAACAATCTTAAAACTCTCAATTTTGAGTACAAAACTTTATTTCAAAATTATAATAAATTAATAAAGAGCATAAAAAGGTGAAAAAAAATTAGTGATGTAGATTACATTAACAATAATATATTGTTTTCATATCCCTGCAAAAGAAAAATCCTTAATGAAACAATTTGTAATGAGGCTTATTTTTAAAAGCTTGGTGTTTATAAAATTATATGCTAAGAGTTTGATTAATGTCTAGATGTTATAACAACACTGACTTCCCCATACATATTACAGCTCATAGATATGCAGGGAAGGACCATTATCATGTGTTGGTGATGCAAAATGCACATGGGTTTATAATGCTTACTGGAATTATTAAAATATATTGAGACATTATTGTTGGAACTAAAGTTGTGCCGGGTCAGACTTTAAAGGAGATGTACTGAGGGTTTTGAAAATAGATATATAATGGAGCAAGTCAGAACATTAAGAGTGATTAAGTTGTATGTGTGTGGCATGAGTTTGAGATCAGCAATTGCAGATAAAGAAGCTCACAAATGGCAGAATCAAGCACTCAGTATCAGATAAGACTTTTGTCATAAAATTCAAAGAATTTTGTATTTATATGGCACCTCATATCAATAATGTGCCATTCAAAAATGGACAGAGAAAAGGATGTTGCTGTTGGAACATATAATTTTAATAATCTATCAGTGTTGAAAATTTAATAATACAAATTAATCTTATAAATCCATAAATAAATCTTTCAATTTTACATAAATATAATGATAAAAACAAATATTTGGAATTGAAAAAGCATTTGAGTACAGAAGTGAGGGAGGGGGGGGGGAGGGAATAATGGTTGCAAAAATTTTTAACTGAGCATGAACCAGTACCTCACATTTACTATAAGCTAAATAGAAAAAAGTACAGCACAATTAACGTTATTGTAATATACATGTTTCATGCTTAGATGATTTTTTTTAAATGTTATTAGTTTATCACATTTAATTGCATTATAATTTACTGTGTTATTGGATACCAGTTACAAAAACAAATTTTGAAGTGATCTTGCCAATCATAAATGTCAGGATGCACAGTGGATCAGTTTTTGTCCCGCTTAATGAAAGATAATTTTTATTGGCAGAGATTTTCTATATACCACAATAGAAAGAATGCTGGTTGGATAAAAAATCGTATTCTGGAAGGTTTGATGCAAGAAGTATCTTGCATAGCCACTTCATTGCCAGATATTGATAGGAAAGGTTGTTGCCTACTTTGTGTCCTTGTTTCAGGATACCTACTGAGTTTTATATAACAAATTCTATTAGTCATGATAAATTCTTCAGTTTTTTTTTCTCTTGAACCGAACAGAGAAATGTCTGAGATGCCTGTTGTAGACATCCTAGAGCCAACCTGCATCAATCAAGGCACTTCAAGAGATACCAGACGATTGAAGACACCGCAACCAGGAGCCCACAGCAGGAACCCAAAATCCGCCATTCATTCTGTGTCACTAAAACCAAAATTGTATGAAGAAAACCCTTTTCTAGTTTGGATTTATGTGTAAAAGAAAATACATAATTCCTATTTAATGTATCTGTGTCATCCAGTGCTGAGTCTTTTCATTCTCATAAATGTAAAATTTTTTCATTACATTATATTACCAATAATAGCATAAAATTCTTACGTAAGGTCTTTCTCCAGCCTTAGCATCTCTTGCTTATACAAATCTTCTTCACGACTAAGCCGTAGTTTATCGGAGTCTCCAACAGATGACCATGCATCATCACCTCCAGTTAAGAGCATTGCTCTGGAAATATACATTTCACTGATTAATTATACTAATAAAATTTTTCAAAAGAATTTCCACATTAACTGCAGTAATAAGCAATGAGGACACTTGAATTCAAGTGTTTGACAGCTCCCAAACAACCAATTTTAATTTTTGTAATAATTGAGAAAATAAAATTATTATGTCACAACCATTATATTTATAAATACAACCTTACGACCCATGAAATTTAAATGTTCAGATTATTCAAAACATTTGGAGATTCACTATTTGTGAAAAGTGTAGTGAGTGAGTAGTTAAAAACACAACCAAAATAATTAATTTTTCAATATATCAATACTTTTCTGAATTAGTTCATAATGCTGTGCAATATGCCATAACTAATGATTCAAAGTGTTCTTAGAATAAATGTAAAGAAAAAATTTAACACCTTGTTCTTCAAACTTGCACCCAACTATTAAAATTTCTTTATGTTGATATTCACTTTGTTAATAGTAAATTTATATTTGAATGTAGACTTCTCGTGTCAGTCACCTGATGACTATGTTGGAGCTTGCTGTCCAAATATTGTGTTTCATACAAGATATAACCCAGGTAGAACCCAAGAACTCTACATTCATCAAATGAACCAGGAAAATATACATTCACTAAATTTATTTTTGTTTCAGAGTGGTTAATTTACTGATATTTAAATGTTAATTTATTTGTTTTTGATAAAATACTTGAACAAGTCAGTCTATTGGTAAGTAGGATATTGTCATTTAGTTACCACCAGCAATTTAATTGAGTCATGTACTGGGTGTAGTAATTGTTAATACTCTTAGATTCCCTTTGTGGCATTTCTATAACTCAAGTTTGCCCAAGAAATTAATGAAATTAATGATATTCATTAACACATCTTCACAAATCCATATGTAATAAGTAATTATAATAATTAGCATTAAATTCTATATATTCATAACTATTAAATATAAGCAAAGTGACTAACAATGTATGCCAAAGATACCAACCTAATTTTAATAAATGTGTCTCTGATAGTTTCTCGTACAGAGTGTGCCTGTGCTTGAGACATTCGACGCAGATTCCGAACTTCTTGCCTTAAATCTTTGGCTTTCTTCTGTAGGCCCCTCAACTGATTATACATTTCTGGTGTTAGTTGCAAATCAGCTAAAAAGAAAAATTATTTCCATTAAGTTATATATTTGTACTTATTTATTATGAATAAGATATATTAAATAAATAAGTTCAAGAAAACTTTATTAATTCTGACATATTGGCTGTATTGCTTTCTATTTATTAAATGATACTTGACAGTTTATATTATATATTAAAATATATTAATCTCCAAATAGTAGTTGAAAAATGCAACATTAGATTGTAAGTTTGCCAAACACATGGCTTTGAATTTTAATAATTTCGAAATGTGTGTGCAAGTTCTGTTATTTGTCCATTATCGTGACCTGTACTTCAGAGAAATGTTTTTGTTGGATGTCAATTGTTGCTGTCTAATGGCTGGTGCACCATGGTTTTAATTTATAACTGATGACTACCTGGCTCGATGTTTAGATCAACTGTAATGAAGAAGGTGGCTCAGGTCCTCAAAAATTTGATTATTATTTCTGCATAGCCTGACTGGACCAACTGTTGATTTAAGGTCAATTGGCCATGCTGTCTCACTTTCCTATCCAAATGGGTATAACCAAGATCTTCAAAACATCCTTCCCACAATATTCCCCACATGCCCAATTGTTGCCAATTGCCCCCTCCCCCTCCCCTTCCCTCTCCCCAAACCACTACACTTCAGGTGGTAGGAACAGATGCCATTTCTGTGCCCTATCCTCCAAAATCCTCCACAAATAGCCACCTACAAAATAAAATAAAACATTACCTGCCTCTCCTCCCACATCATCTACCAAATTAATTGCAAACTCTGTCCTACTTTCTATATCAGCCAAACCAAACAACCCCTCTCTGAAAGCATTGCTAACTACCACAGTACAATCAAACTATCCAAAACCCAATTTCCAATAGCTGTTCAAGTCAAAAGTCAAAACTCCAACAATTTTGATCAATGTTTCACATCAACCTTCCTTAAAGCCTTATGTTGAACTCCATCTTTGGGAACTCTCCTTCCAACCAATCTTACAGTCTAGGCAAAGTCCTGGACTCAACATTCTCTATTATTATTACTATAGACATTGTTGCAGTAGTTATAATATTATGTTGAAATCTTGTATCAACATAATATTATTAAAGATTATTGTTATAATGATCTATTTAATCCTTTCCTCATTCTCATTCAATAATTTTTTAACATCCTTTCCCTTTCTTTACTTTTAACTTCCTTTTCTTTACTTTTTACCTTCCACTCTAATGTCTACGAGATTGTTTATATATTGTTTGTATGTATGCATGTGTGTATCTTTCCTTTATTTTCCATTCTTGTGACTTATCCTTGAGAGAGAAGAGAGTTGTTGGCTTTGTTGGGTGTTGATTGTTGCTGTCTAATTGCTGGTGCACCTTAGTTTGAATTTGTCAATTTGTGCCTGGCTGGTACAAAGATCAGACCTTCTTTCCTGATGAATGGGGCTCAGGCGCTTGAAAATTTGAAATATTAGCTCGACTCGACCAACTGTATATTTCAGATAAGTCGACTTCACTGTCTCTCTTTCCCATACAAATATACATAATATTAGGAGAATCCATTAAGGAATTGGAACTAACATAAAGTGTAATCCTCCTATTTCTCCTATTTCTATCCTTCCTCACTATCCAAGTTCGAATGTGACTTTGTTACCAAATTAGTATATATATGACACATATTTACTGGTTTTTTTTGCACTGTTTCGTGTCCAACTTGGTGACTTATTATCTCTCTCTCTTCTATATGTAATTGGAAACAGTGTTCTGTAACTGAGGTCTACTATTGCCAACAGTTGTATACAGCTATGATTATAATTCATAACACCTATTTAATTAAAGTAACTTAAAAGAACACAATTAACATCTGTAAGACAATAACACAAGAAAATAATGACCCATATAACAGACAATAACAGAAACAAATTTTGTACCATATAATTTAAAAGTGAGTAAATGTTTCAAACTACTGTTGTGATGTTTTCAATACTATTGCCAAACTTAATCTACTCACTTTTTAAATCGTATTGTTTAACATTTATTTCTGTTATTGTCTGTTATATGGGCTGTTAATTTCTTGTGATAAAGTAACTTAATTTAGATATGAAGTTTATATTAACCTCTGTAAACATGACGGCCTTCATACTGGCCAGGTGACAAAGACACTGGTTTAGGAGGTGGAGCAGGTTTATGTCGATCTCTCTCTGCAAATAGAAATAAAAGTCATTAAAGAACATAATGAAACACATATCATAATTTTATCTCACTGCAAACTGGATGTTAATAATATTCTGTAGTTTTTCAAGGAAATTATTTATCTAATAGGGTACAGAATTATGATTTTAAAGAATAGGAAATATTAAATTTGACATGATTACATATTCATTTTTCTGATACTTGCCTATATAATTAATATCTATTTGTTGAAATCATATTATTAATTTATTTCACTAACTACTAATTCTTAATTCATTTCAGACAATGATGAATAATTGAGTATTATTTTTAATTATGTATGTACTGTTTTAATAATACGTAATTATTATTTTTCTTCCTTTCAAAATGCATTAGTAATTATCAGAATATGAAACTATTATCACCATACTCATTGAAGAATGAAATTATTGAAGTTATATTTCCAGCACTATTACTTTAATTAGATGAATGCCCAAAAATATTCTGTGTTAATATTATGAACCATAATTGTATCATATTTGAAGAATGTAAAGAAAGCAGTCGATTCACAACACACCAAACATTAAAAATACAGACTATGAAGAAGGAAATTGTATTTTAACATGTATTAATATAATATCCATGTGATTAGATACATAAGTAGCCAAATAACAATCAAAAATAAGTGACAAAGAAAATTATTTTTGTCTGTTATTTGGATACTTCTTTATATAATTACTATACTATTATAATTTTTTTTTATATTTTAATATAAATGTGACCACAGCTAGTAAACTGAAGAAAATCCCATAAGTTATTGTTAAATTTAGAATTTATTTGACAGTGTACAAATATGTTTACAATTAGTTGTACAAATATATAGACACTAACTTTAGTGTAATGAAAAATATATTTCAATACATACACTTATTTTGTTATACTTAATTTAAATGATTGCTCAAGAATAGATAAGGGATGGTACATAATTCACAAAAGAAATATTCTACACTATTTTATTAAAATAAAATAGATAACTGTCTTGGACGTCCAACATTATTTGCATTCTTGTTCTGAAATTATTTTACCTTGTGAAGACATTCTAGGCAGAGTTGATGATTTAATGGCTGGTTTAGTTGGTTTTGAATCCGCTATATTGGTAGCAATGAAGAAAGCAAATAAATATAAACATATGTTAGTTTCTGAAAATAATTCTTTATGCAGTATTAACTATTACAGTTTTCTCTGAGAAAACATCAACAATAAATTATCAGATGAGCTAAAATGCTAAATAGTCTTCAATGAACCGACAGCAAGAATGTTAACCTGACAGCAAATTTCATGTAAAATTTACATCTTGATATTAGTTTTAATTTCATTCTATCTAAATATTTATGTTTAATATATTTGTATCAAATTTCTACGCCTCCAGGAAATAAATTTGTTTCACTTTTTAAATAAAAATAGCAGCAGAATGGAACAGAGATATAATCTGGCATCTAGAAAGCTATATACATACTATTATATGATGCAGTGATGGTTATATGAATTGTAAGGATACACAGGAGAATATAACTTATCTGAGCATGAATGTGGAGTTATAACTGAAAGGAACTAAGATATGTTTCAAAAGATAGTTACTTTCTTCAAAATTTTTAAGCTCTCTCCAATCATAATCTCCATTGTTCAAGCATATTTATGTCACAAAGTTTTTCATTCCCATGGAAATTTCATATATGGCTGTGTGTAACAAAAAACATGATATTGCTTAGTCAATGAATGGTAAAAGAGAATTTTGAATAGTGCCTTATCTGAAAATTAAAGATATATTCCACAAGGAAAAGAATTCCCAGAAATTTGTTTGCCTAATTGAAAGAGACAACTCTACTATGAACTGCTGCAGATGAGGGGTGATACATAAAAAATTTCTGTGAATTCTCAACATTGTGTAAGCCATTTACTCACTACCTCTCATTCCTATCCACATAAATTATTTTGACAATGTCACACTTTCCTTACATTCTTTATAAAGATAGGAAAAAGAGAAAGTGTCTTAATGGCTCATCTGAAATTGAGGGTCAGTGCCATGAAAAATTTCAAATTTTTGGAGATATTAGAGTCTTTCCTCAGTTCTTCACTTCATGATGACTGTACAAAATTGAAGTCAGACTGTGGCAGGACCACCTGTTAGGCAGCAAGAATCAAAGACACTCCCTCCCTGATACACTGGAACTATTCCTATACCAACACCAACTTCCTACTTCACAAATTTTTATTCTATCCACACAAAATTCTCATTACCGTACAACCTAACTATTAAAGGAACTCACAATTGATCAACCTGGAATAGTCTGCCGAGGGAGGCAGCCATATCAGATGACACCATAAGGGAGTGGTAAAATTAGCAAATTCTAGATAAATTTAAAATCATTCAAAAATTAAAAATCTTATTTTAAACTAGTTGATATTTTCAAAACACCCACTTCTAAATATTTTGTTCTTATATCCAGGTCTGTACAAGTATTAACTAGAGTCATGTAAGTTAGACTCTTAAAATGCCCCCAGAAGAACTCCATTGTTGTCATGTCTGATGACAAAGCTGGCCATCGTGAAGTGAAGGTATTGTAAGGTGTTGGTGGGTTTAATGTTGACTGATGTTGTCCTTGAAAATTGGATATGTTAGTTGAGGAATTGTGCCAAATTCAAAATTTTCACATACATAACTTATTTTAGGAGAAAAAAATAGGAGACATATATATATATATATATATATATATATATATATATACACACACACACACACACACATTTTAAGGATTATAAACGACAAAGTCGCATCTGATAATTGGATAGTGAGGAAAGATAGAAATGTAGGAGAAAGGTTGAGGATATGCTATGAAGACAGCATATGCTTAAGCATAGTTACACACCTAAAGGAGCGTATGTTCAAGATGTAGAGGGGAAAGGAAGAAGAAGGAAAAACTGACATTCAGCAGAGCTGGGAAAAGAACCCACATAATTTTGCTCTGTATATATATGTTCAACACTACAGGATAAGATGGCATGAGAAAGGACTCTTGTGCCACCAAAAATTTTAACATTGCCTTTATGATATGATGAGTCTGGCCTAAACTTCTGGTAAACCATTAAGTCTATCTCTTTTCTATCCATATAATATGTATATAAAGGCTCTTATTAAATGAAAGGAAATCTCTGTATAGAAGTGTTTTAATTTATTTCTGCAGCAAAAGATGTACTCTTGAGCAAAAAACTGTCTATATTTTATGAATTTATGGACGTTTAAATTTAAGTAAAGATAAATATAATATTACACATATTATTCATCTTTATGCAATAAATTTCAGGATTCTTTATAATGTTTTATTGCTATATAAAGTTATGTATTTCTTGAATCATAGCATTAATGTTTGTACAACACTAATTAACACTGACAACCAGGCATTTAAATTTGTCACAGCCCATATCTCTTTTTAAAGATGGATTTTGTATGACTTTAATGTAATTTCATACATCTTTTGATACAGAAATTTAATTAACAAGGATGATTTCAAGAATGTTTCATAGATTTGTTTATTTAATCATTCACTGAATTCTACTTTCTCACCTGTGTGTTGGGGAGAATGTTGTTTCGGAGAGTTCATATCAGGAGGTTCATCAGAAAATGAGACTGATTTCTCGAATGAAACTGATTTATCTGTAGAAAAAGTAATGTTTATTTCCTTCATGAAAATGAAACTTGAAATCAGTATAAGCTGAAAACTTGCCTATGAAGTCACTACCCATTCAAATGATCAAAACAAGCAGACAACACATGCTGAATGATAAAATGCAAAACATGTAATGAGATTGTTAAACAGCCACAATCTTACCAAAGTTACAAAGAAGACATCTTGTTACAACAGAGTAAATATATTTACAATGATATTTTGTTCCCATTATGATCAAAGTATTGTTAAGTATTTTAAATACATCAATTGTGAAGGGTGATAGAATTTTTTCTTTATATGAAGATGTTTATAGAAGTCTCATGCAGACTTATTACAGAATCACAAAATTGATACCATTTAACAAATAATAGAAATTTATTAATACAAGCAGTTAAGAAGTTAGTATGGAAACAAATTGCTGTAATTCAAAACATTTACAGTAATTATTTTACTAACATGCTTGAAACAAAATTATGTATGACAAAATTTGTCACTTAAGACAGCAATATTTGATAAATATTAATAAACACATGTTTATGCAAATTTCAATTACGTGAATAATACACATTTTAGGGCACATGAGTACAAAAATTCCATCTAAACATCATACTTATAGCTGATTCCTCCATATTCAACATGTACAAATAAAATACATGCAAGAAACTAGAAAGCAGAAAATATCAGTAAATGCACCAATTCTAAAATTAAAAAACTGCTAAGGATAAATTTTTTTATTCTGGTTCAAATTGAGCAGATTTGCTTCAAAACATTTCCACGTTTTTAATTCAAGGTCTTGCAAAATAATCCATTCGAAAATAACAACTTCATATTTCATGAATATTAAATTAATATTTAATTTTTATGGCAGTTCCTCTTTTTATGTTGGTGCATTTGCTGGGAAGCGAGTCTTTTCAAAACATTGTTTCAGAAAGTTCATCACTCCATTCTAACCTTTGCCTAATTTTGGTGGTTTGGTGTCACTTCTTAAGTAGGAATCGTCTGTAATTGACAAGATTAACTCTATTAATGAAAATGGAATATGATGATTTACTACAAACAAAGTACCTGCTATCAATTGAAACTGCTATTTTAAAAGATCTGAATATGAAATACTAGTGGTTTCGTTTACACTGTGCTGGCCATACACAAAGACAATGACATTTTCCTTCTTGTACTGATTGGGCATCATAGCACAAATATTTTCTCTTTAGTATTGCAGTTGCCAGGTACCTAATTTGTCAAGTATGTTAAATTAAGTTTTTGGGAGACTCTTTGATCCACCGCACATTATGGTATATTCTGAACCCTCATAGATGAGTTGTATTATCAGTAGATATTTATTCATATTATATATATAATTGCAATATTGGTATGCAGAATGGTGTAACACTCCTTCCTGAAGAAGGAGGCTGAGAGCCTACGAAAATTTGAAAAACAGCCTTCAGTTCCTTATGGTGACACTTTCAGGTAAGCCACAACCTATATATCTTTCCTTTCCATACCAATATTACAATATATATATTACAACACTTTTGCCTTTTGAAAATTACTTTGCAAAATCTGTTGCTCAGTCTCCTGTTGTACAGGTGTGGAATAGCTTGAATTTCTTGGTCAATGTTACCAATTATTTTCAATGTCATAAGAGTCTTTGTTATAGAGTGACCACAGCATTCAGAATTTCTAACACATTCACTGCCTACTAGTACCACTCAACCACTTATGTCCATAAACTTCCTTCAACAAAACATGTGTTTCTACAGTGGCCTTTCTCAGTTCCACACAGATCTTCAGCATTTACATTCTGTTCTATATCCACACTAAACATTATACCAACTGAGGACATAAAAAATACTGTTCAATCAACAGATATTACTCATCTGTTGGATGCATGGTCTTGAAAATTTATCGACCAATGGAGGTAAGTGAGACATTTGACAACTATGCAATGCTTCATTTTGCCAAGTTAGTAGGAACACAAGAAATAATTATATCCAGTTCTTTAATATTCAAATCATCTGTAGCCTTACAGTTTATTAGATCATTCAATATGATTTATTAATGTTTCGTTACTTGAACATAAACAGAACAATTTATAACTATTACCTACATAAGATTAAATAGTTTAATATTTTAAAGAAAATCTTATAAATTTTTTATTAATTTACATAATATTCATTTAGTTTTACACTATAAGTAATAACAATACTTGTCCTATGACAAGCTAACTATATTCACTAACCTGGCAGTGATGCAGAACTTGAGCTGGAGTGCTTATCATATTCATCAGCAGCTTGTTAATGAGACAATGATACAATATTATACTAAAATATATATACATATATAGTATAGCCATATTTTATTAACATAAATATAGGAACGAGAGAGAAAACTGAAATTTTTGGGGCTTTTATACCCATTCTTCCTCTTACACACAATCATCTTTTCAGAAAATAACCCCAAAAATATAAGAAATAGCACCCTAACTTGGTCACTGATAATATTATTTCTATGACATACGTGAAGTATGTTGTGACTCACCATTACGATAACCAGTAGTATCTCTCCCACTACCAGATCCTGGAGTGGTAGGTGCTGATCCTGGAGGCACTTGCAAATATTCTCGTGGTGTGGCAGAAGTTGTTTGCTGCACTTGTGGTGTTTGGGTCAAAGCTTTTTGAACTAATCCAGTAAGATTTGCTAACTGACGCTCCATGTGTTCAACTCTTATTCTAGAGAAAAACCAATTATGTAAATACATAATGTTAATATCTGAACAAAACCAAAATTATAGTGTACAAAAACACAAATGAAAGTTTTCTAACTAAAATCAACTACATTTGCTCACATATTTAATTAATATATATTGTTTTACGTTGTCCCACAAAATAAATATTGTTTTAAAAAATTATAAATTATTTCCAATGTAAATAGCTTGAAACATGAATGTAAAACTTAATTGAATGCTTTGTATTTTATCAATTTTAATTTTAATATATTTTATTAATATCAGAAATATATTTTAGAATATATAAATTATTTAAAATTAACCATTATAAAAGCATGTTACATATAAAAAGTATGAGCCAAAATAACAATTAAAAGTGTAAAATAACAAATGGTAAATTATTAGCAATAATTAAAACATTCCTTGATGCAGACACATACTAGGCTCCTTGGTCCAAACCAACTAACCATAGAAAATACATTCAATTTTCCAATTATCACAATGATGTTATCAAACTATTCCACCAAAATATCTACACCTGTTATAATGAATCCATTTTTACCAAAGAAAATGTTCCTAAACACACCCCTTGTCAATTGTATCACAACCGTAACAAAAAATAAAAGTATAATTTTCTTAAAACATGTGCTATTGTCCTAAACTATAAAAATTCTCCTCTATTTGCCAATTAGCCTACAATAGAGTGCAATTCCCTGAAATAAAAATCTTCTTCTGTTATACTTCCCTACTGCCCAAGGATTGCCTTAAAATGCTCACGCCTTTCATTTATTTATTAAAATTTGGTACCCCATCTATTTGGCACAAATATGGGCCATTTATGACTCATGATTCAATTTCCCCAACACTTCCTAATTCATCACAAAAATCACAAATACAACTAAAGATAACTCCTGCTGCACTCATATTAAATGAAATGTCAACTGCCCAGCTTTCATAATGGAAAAACCATATATCTATTCACAAACACATCACCATTTAACATGGATCTGTCAAGCTAGATAAAGTGCAATTTCCAATAGTCATTAATGCCCTTAGGCATGGTTTCAGTAAGTACACTAACAATGACAACTGCTTCATACTCACTCCACTTGAAGACCTAACTAAAGTCAATGTATAGGAACTTTTCTTCATATGTCCTATAGTCCAAACACTACTCTAATTTCTCTAACATTATAAGTTTTCTCCTCTCCTTAAATGGATTTTCATTTTTATTTCTGAAATTTTCTCTTCAGAGAGCATGGGAGACTGCCACACCATCACATTTAACAACCATGATATTCTCATTTATCAAGAATCCTTACTCAATACTCTAGGGAACTTTTGTAATTAGCACTCTCTATTTGTTGTATTCTCTCACAAAGAAAGAATTAAAATGGCAATTGTGAGTAGAAAATTAGACTTCAGATTAGCTAATGTTGATCTCTGGAAGAAAACATTCTCTGTTTTTCAACTTAATAAATTTTTGGAATTGTTATTTGAAAATAAAATATAACATTAAAGTTCTGAAAACTGTCAAAGAAGGATACTAGTAATCTAAAAGTAGATTTTAAAATAAGTTCTGCTTAATAAGTGAGACACAGAAATTACTCTCTTTCCTGAGGAAGGAAGCTGAGAGCCTTGAAAAAATTGAAGAAGTGGCTATGATGAGCTTCAATTTCAGGTAAGCCACCAACCATCTCTCTTTCCATACCAATTATCTAAATTATTTTGACGATGTCACATCCTTACTCACATTTATATTTATATATTCTGCCAGTGAAATTACAAAATAAATATTTATTATGTAATTATTACAAGCATGCATTCATAGCAGAGATGTACAAACTATAACAAGATATAAAAAAACAATATATTCATAAAATGGACAGGTCATGCGTATAATATAAAAATATAGCAAATTTGCTTGTTGAAGCATGCAAAAGACAAAATATTCTCTATAATTAGTCTGGTAAACCATATTAATCAAAAATCGCAATAAAAGGACTCTGAGAAAAATTAAATGAGAGGATATTTTATTCTTTAATCCTGGTAAGAAAATAAAATATGTTTACAATGTGTTATTTTATTTATTTTTCTACAAGACAATTATAAACTGTAGGATATAAGTGTGGGAATTTTATGTCAAAGAAGAATCATTATAATATAATTTGCAACCTCTTCTGAAAGAGAACATGGGTTGTCTATTAATAATTTTATTTTATATCAATATCATTGTTCAGCAATATGCTCTTCACAATGTTTTGGAGAAACTTTTTTTATTAATTATTATTGTATTCATGCTAACATGCAATCCCCAAATTGAGGTTTAATACAAACTAATGGTACAATGGGCAATTCTATGTTACCGGGTTGCATCGTAGGGCACAACAGATGCCGGGGGTGGGAATTGTCCCCTTGGAGGAGGGGCACCAGGTCGGGGTTGCAGTTTCACCCCATACAGGCTGTATGATTCATCCAAAAGTTCAGTATCACTGGAAGATTGTTTAAAATTTCTAGTAAGAGCTGTAGATTGGATTTAAGAGATAAGAAAAGGATAAGGATTTTCTTAATTTAGTCAGGGTTATGTCTACAGATAAAAAAGAACCCACTAAACCACACTATAGGAACAATATAAAATATATATGGTACTCTAACTCAATAATTTGTAACATATTTTATCCCTAAATATTACATTTATTTTGTCCACCAAACAACTAATATGATGTGTGTTTGAGTTTGAAAATAATTCACTCAATTTACAGTATACTCCTAATTATCAAAATATTGTACAATCATTAAATTGAATCAGAGGTGAAAGTTTATCTTAAATTAAAATCAGTTAATTAAATTAAAAAATAATTTATTTCCTTAGTAATGATGTTAATAGTTTAGATGTTTACAACAGAAAAGGGTTTGAAATGTAATGAAATTTTAAGTTCATAGTTAATATTTAATTCAAAAAACATCTTTTAGAAAACTTTTATTTATAATTGCATTATATCTGAACAACTAGTCATCTGAGATGTGCCTAAAAAATTAAAAGATTGTTCTTTATTATATGTGGCATAAGTTAGTAAGAAGGAAACTTTTCATCACCAATCATTATTCTGACTAGTTTCTTCTACAACATCCTTAGATTACACACAACAAATGATAATGTAAAATGTTTTATTTCAATTAAATTACACCAAATGTCCTTGGTTTTATACCTGTATATGTATGAATTAAAAATATTCACCTTAATATTTCACATTTCATATCTGAAGTAATTAATTATTGAACATGTTTTACTTACCTTGCTTCTTCATCAATAACAGGTGTAATGGAGCCTGATCTTGGTGCATATTGACTGTAGTATGGGTCTTCATAAGCTCCAGGACCCCCAGCACTATATGGGCTAGGATAAGCTCTAGGGCCACCTCTTTCAGGTGATGACATATAACCACTTTCAGAATGCAAGCGATCTGCAAAACAAAAAGTAATCTATTTTACAGCACAGAATATAAGACTTTTTAATGTAACTTGAACAAATGAGTTTAGATCTCTCAAATGTCAGGCAATAAGCTGTTGTACAACTTTCATGAAAATAATAATTTCAAATGTAATGAATGCCTTTTTAAAAATTTAAATAATATACAACATTATATTTATATTAAGGCTGAAAGAATATATATCACATATATTATTATATTACATAAAAGTAATATAAATGCATCAATAGTCAAGCATATAACCTCATACAATTGAAGAAATAAAAATGAGTGTCAGATCCATGCATAAAGCATGCACCATAAAAACAGACTGGAAAGCAAAAATATGTTAATTGACAATTAATTTCAGTTTAACTTATTTCAATATTATTATTTAAAACAGCACCTAAAGTTCCTTCACTTTGCTGAAGAAAGTATAAGGAAAGCAATAAATATTTCATAATGAATTTAACAAGTTCATCATCAATCCTTACATTAAATTCTATCCTTTACAACTATTGATTTACTGTGTATAGTATATAGTATTCAGGAATATTATTCCAATGAGTACAGGATGCCATGCTTAGAGTTATTAATAATTTAGGTTGCAGAGTAACTTAGATGCAGTTATACCATTTATTACATTACAAAAAAAAATGAATTGCAATGTTATTTTCATAATTTTAATTATGTTTTTCCCAGTCTTAAAAAATCAGCTCTTTATTCAAATATAATTTTGTTGATAATATTTTGTACTATTTATTATACTATAAAACCAATGGATTGCAATATTACCAAAAGATCAATTACAGTTATCCCAGTAATTAAAAAATTCAACTAAATATACAAAATAATTTTTTGATAATGTATTTAGAATAGGCTAGGATAAACATGTATAAAATATTCATTAAATATGTGAGCAGTCAGATTCCATTTTGCAGAAGAAATATATCAAGCAAAAGTATGTCATTACAACATAGACAAATTACATAAATAATAGTGGAAAAGAGCATTTGCTTCACATTTGGAAAATTGAATCTGGTGATAGGTTATAGTAGAGAATACAATTTTTGTAATAGATTCAAGCATTCTTTACAGAGCAGTTCTGAGTTGATGGAAATAATTGATACGGTTAATATTTTTCTTAATTTTTAATTAGTAACATTAATTTTCTTTATAAATATAAAATTAGTTATTCTTTCAATATGGGCAATCATTGCCAAGAGAAATGGAGGTATTGGAATACACAATTTACCACAGATATTCAGTAAAACACTAACAAGACTGAACAACATTAGTAAAGGGATAATTTTAAGTTGTTGTGCTTCATCTAAAAGAGAGTAAATGTATTCAGTAAATGGCCTATTACAATGCAATCATGTTTCCCATTTCCAAAGATGAAAATAAACACATATTATAGGGAAAAAATTAAACAAGCATCTAAACAAATTGTTCATACATCAAATATGAAATTGCTTTATGGATAATGGATAATGTAACAGTTGTGAGATTTGTCAGAATTTAATTTAATATAATTGGGATATGATGGCAGGAATGAATAGATTCCTAAAACTATAAATCTCTTAGACCTTACAAAGGATAGTAGTCAAGTTCTAGAATTTCTGACACCATTGTACAATTCTTTGAAGTTTACCTTCAAGTAATTCAGTTAAGTCTTTTCTTTCCAGTATCAAATTTTATTTTTAAGAAAGGAGTAATGAAAATTACACCCAATATTTCATGAAACATATATTTTTCAATGTGTTTATTGTATTTCAGTAAAAAAAGTGGTATTATCATTTTTTCTTTCAAACATTATTTCTTTATTCTAGTGAAATTTGAAAATTGACACTTAATAATGTTGCACCTTGAAGTTAAAACTGACAAACACCAAGTATGTACTGTAAATGGTAATAAAACTAAAGTTAAGTTGTTAAAACACATTCAGTACTGATAATGGAATAGATTAACACTGAAATAATTAACTAAAATATTAAGCAAATATGAAAATTATTTACAACACGTAGAAAAATATAATATTAACCATACATTTAAAATTATTAGAAAGATAATTAAATTCCCAGAAATACTCTGTAAAGAAAGCTAAGGTGTAAAATAATGTTGCATAGGCAAACTTTAGGGGTTACAATTCAGTTAAAGATTGACAAACAGATATATCACCAAGCTTATGAGATACAGTTGAGTGTAAATTTGGACACCATTATCATTTCTGTTTTGCATATCTTCTCCTTCTGACCTGGCGTGGAGTAGAGTCCCATTTCTCGATGTTCAGTAGTAGTTGTTGCAGTTGATGAGTGAATGGTGAAAGGACGAAAAAGCCTTTCAGGGACAGGGGGAGCGATGACATTAGTGCTGCCAGTCATAGAAGCTGAGACTGCTGAAGACGATGGGGCCCCCTTACCTAGTAGAAGTGGGGCACCAATGTGGTGTTGGTACGTTCTGATTGGTTTGGGAGGGGCACCTTGGAAAGACAAACATGAGTATGGGAAATTCAAAGAAGTAACGGAATAGTGTTATTATGTCTGCCAAATATGACATAGATTAATATTTGTTTGTAAAGAAGAGAAAATATCAGTAGGTTGGCCCAAACCAATAGAAAAGAAATATTTAATTTAATCTAAAACAAATTTACAGTAAAAAATTTAAAATTATTGAAAATTTAATTTGAAATTATAAATCAAAATGGTAAATCACCTTAATTTAAATTTATAATGTAAAAGAATAACAAAGAAAAGGTGTATAGGGATCTATACTGTCTTGTTTAAAATGAAATATAAAAAAGTTTGACATGAGGAAGAGACTGAGTCAATTTTTTAAAATTTGCCATGATATCATATGACTTTTTTTTAAAAAAAGCCATGAAGTTGTGAACAACGAACTTATTTGATAACACTTACCATAACATTAAAATTTAACCATATATGTA
Organism: Zhengitettix transpicula; assembly: GCA_037074705.1. Taxonomy (NCBI): domain Eukaryota; kingdom Metazoa; phylum Arthropoda; class Insecta; order Orthoptera; family Tetrigidae; genus Zhengitettix; species Zhengitettix transpicula. The sequence goes on from CM073591.1 coordinate 76,866,363, forward strand.
TAACTAATATTCATAAAGAAATTATACAAACTACAAAGTATATTACTTTCATGTTACTGTGTTTACTGTTATCTGTTATCTGAAGAATACTAAATTCTGCAATTTGGAACTGTAATCAATAATTTTTAGAAATATAATTTATATACATTTGTAGGGTTGCTTTAATATTTACCACAATTCACAATGCAAATTTTGATCAACTTTTTAACATGCCATATAACAGCAATGTCAATTTACCTGAAATCAAGTGTTGGTCCAGTAGGGCTGAGCAATAAAAATATTTCAAATTTTCAAGGGCCTCAGACACATTTTGAAGGGCCAGAACACAGTTTAGATCTTATTTTCTGATGAAGGGGGCTCATGCCCTTGATAATTTGAAATATTTTTACTACTCAACCCATCTGGACCACCACCCACACACACACACACAAACACACACAAACACACACATACTCACACACACACACACTCACACACACACGCAAACATGTGCACACACAATACCAATTATTTTAATTAATTTGACAATGTCACATCCTTATTCATTCTATATATAACTCATTTAGACAGGAAAGAGATACAGCAAAGTTGAATTACCTGAAATCACCAGTTGGTCCAGTCTGACTGAGAAGTGAAAATATTACAAATTTATGAGGGCCTGAGCCTCCTTAATCAGAAGGAAGGTCTTAACTGCATACGATGTGGGCTCAAATATGTATACAAATACTTGAAAATTTTTAATATTTCAATTTCTCAGCCCGTTTGGACTAACTGTTGATTTCAGGTAAGTCGACTTTGATTTCCCTATTTCCTATCCAAATTTGCTATTTAATTTGACTTGTCACATTTTCCTTAAGTGTGTGTATATTTATTTATAATATTAGTAAGAATATGACATTGTCATAAATAATTGTGATATATGGAAATGAAAGAGAGATAGGTAGTGGCTTACCTGAAAGTGAAGTGTGGTGTAGCCATAGGTAACTGAAGGTTGTTCTTCAAATTTTTGGAGGCTCTCAGCTTCCTTCTTCAGGATGGTGTGTTACACCATTCGGGCTGGCTGTGGAATACAGCTACACACACTATGGCTACACTGCACTTCACTTTCAGGTAAGCCACAATGTATCTCTATTTCGTTTCCATACCAATATCACAATTATATATATATATATATATATATATATATATATGCAAGTTAGATCTACTTCTGTTCTGAAAAAAATAATCTAACAAATAAATTAATACTGATTTTTAAAATAAAAAAATATTTTAATAATATAATACTGATTTTTATTGCTTATATCATGTGCATAACAGCTTTAAGTTCTTAAACTTAATTATTAAATTTTTAAAGTATAAAATTAGCTTAACACAAAATGAAATAATATTGCTCATGGAATATTTATTAGTAGCAATTGCTTTTATGCAATAATTTACTGGAGATACAAATTCATTGAATTCACACTTTATTTGGTATTATCAAGTGTAATTCTACATGAATTCACCAATGAAATATGACAAGAGTCTATATGGGCTGATTCAAACTATTATAAAGTTATACAAGAAAATATTATAGTATGATGGATAGTCATTAATTTACTAAATAATTCCTATAACCACATTTTAATATTCCATAGAATAAATAATAATTAGGTTGATTTAAACATGCTTTTATAAAAATACAAAGTGTTGAAATTTTAAGAACACACACACACATATATGATGTGTTTGTGTGTGTGGTCAATTGGCAAGAAGTGCAGTACTCTCTCCTGAAGGAGTCTTACTCCTCTGTTGAAATGTTTCTTCTTTTCCTATGTAGTGATACTGGCCTTAAATTTCTAGCAAGCCAGTGATTCTGTGCCTCTCTTTCATGTCCATATCAATTAAAAATAAATTCAAGAGAATATGTAATTAAAATTTTCAGTGGAGTTATTGTCCTTCCTTGGAAGTCAGAAAGTACGCCCTTGGTGTTAGATGACTCAATACTGTTCTATTTTTTTTAACCACATAAATGATTTTGACTATGATACATTATCATATTTTTATACTGACTTGTTTATGAATGTGTAACTTCTGTGGATGGAGTACATTATTTGACCTAACCTGTTTGCTTTTGCCCAACAACTGCTGGTGAATAAGCTCTGAGGAGAGGACCTCCTCGAGGTAGTGTAGCGGCTGTGGCAGCAGTGCTGCCTGGAGGATAGGAATGTGTCATGTAGTACGGTGCAGCAGCTGATGATTTGCTGCTTGCCTGAAAAAAGAAAATCATTTAAAATAAATTTAAGAAATATTTATCATTTCATAATTATACATTGGGTACTCAGAAGTTTTAAAATTATTATACACAATATTTGATTATGTGTTCTTGTAGTGAAATCAAAACTTGTATTTTAACAATGCATATTCATGTTTCCCTACCATCCACTGTACCTAATCACTGAGTTAATTCAACCTAAATGTCTTTGTTTATTCTTGCCCACCATACCCTACTTCATGAGGCCAAATTCAACATTGGTCTGTAAAACAAAATTTCAAGACCTGTTTAGTGTACACCATCCATTCTTTCTAAGAATCCACTATTGTGATTTTGATATTCTGCTGCTTCAGACTTAGTAAACCTGATCAACAATTAGCAACATTTTTCATTAAGTAGGTTTATATTTTTGTGATTTCCTTAAAATATATTAATTTAGTATCCCCTGTGTGTTTCAAGTCTGAACTTCTCAGTCTGAACTTGTTAGTTAACCTGAAAAATCTGTACTATTAAATATACATTTATTTTTGAAAATGCAAGTTAAATATCAAATACTGTTGGTTTCATAAACCAACATTTTACACAAACACTATTTCTTAAATTCGATAAATATCAATATCAATCATTTGATTGGATCAAATAATAAAAATTTTTATCGGCAAATATGGAAGATATGATTATGAGAATTATCTCATTCTAGTTAATCATTTATTTATGCATTCAGTCATTCATTCTCCTTGGCCTCAGCCCATTTTTGACCTTGGTCCGACGGTACGACTGGCATCTTACATAAAACATTCACAATTTTAGGAATGGCATGTGGTCGTGTATCTGTTCTGCAGTCTTATTCCAAGTTTTCTGACCATTTTACCTAAGCATAGTTAATATAATTTATTAACTGATCAGAAAGCAGTAATTTAGCATTTGCTGAGACGCGGTATGACTAGTCTGGGTCAAGGCACATTTCGGGGACTCAGGCCCCAACAGAGTTACTTTCTCGTGGAGGAAAAAAATAAACAATTGTAAAAACACACAATAATTATTTCAAGTCCAGCGAAATAAATGCTCATTTTTCCCTGAAAAACTTTTACTTTTGAATAAATAAAAATATTTGGTAAATTATTTGAATTTCCAAGGGTATAGGCATAAATAAAATCACTCCCCACGCCAAGCTCCAGTCGCTGATCTCGCATGCTTTATGTTTGCAATGCAGTATTATGAATTGCTCCTGAATTTTTTAAAAAAAGAGACAAACGTAGAATTGAAATATAATACGTCTAATTTAAAAGTGTTATAAAAACGTAAAAAGTATTATAAAAATCTTTGAATCCAGGTCCCCTCACTTCCCTTCTGCTTGGGGACCGGGGATTTGCCCGAATTGCCCATTGGACAACACGACTCAATAGGTTGCTGAGAATTACACTCATCCTTTCAATCAGTAAGACATATATTTTTTAACACAATTCTACGACAATAATTAGATAGAATTCTGATAATGATGCATGAAATAAATATACAAATTTGGTTAACATGATTTTAGAAATGAAAATATAATACGACTGTTTTTAAATAAAATAATTAGTCACTTCTTTTGTTTATAATTTGGCTATTTATCTTATCATCACATAATTTTATTCATAATAGGATGCTACATAAGAGTTATTTTAAATTTCGCGTCTTTCCTACTTAGAATGAAAAATTTACGTCTGATTGAAAATTAATAAGAAGAGAAATAGCCAACTACAGACAAAATAAGTTAAAATATAAACACCACACAACGTTTCTGACTCGTGCGTTTTTCTGCACCTGAAAAAAGGACAAGGCTTCCAGAAACGCTGTGTGGTATTTATATTATCACTTCTTTTGTCTGTATTTGACTACCTTTCTTATAATTAACCTTTCATACTTAATCAAAGAAAATTCTGATGTCATTTTTAATTTTCGTTTGGCCGAAAATTTCTTGATGTGTTACCGAACAATCCGAGAATTGATATTCCGCCATTGTGACTGAACTTCAAAACCAAATAAAATATTGTTCCTGTCCTTTGTAAGCTATAATGAGAAATAATCGTATTTTCTACGTCCAAATATTTCAGACCTGTTCTATACCTGTAATATTAATTGATTTAGTGGGGAAAAAAATGTTATTTGGAAGAATCCATATAAGGTGAGGTCTATTGGAAGTGAACTCTAATATTAATCCTCAAGACATAATGACATCTACACTTAATACAAAATAAAATGCATTGGAAGTATGAACAATGAGTAAACGCTTCCTTGAAGGCAGACAAACAAATGCATATGACAGAAAGCGAGGTGCGGACGTAGAAAAGATATTTCTGAAAAAAAAACAAAAAAAAAACGTAACCCTGTCCTCATAACAGCAATTAATATGCGTGAGTTCGCATAAAGAACTATACCAAGAACTTTCTCTTGTCAAGCTGTCTACATACATCTTTCAATTTCAACTTGTGTTTCTATACGTAGTTTTAGTACTCATAAAATTGCTCATGATCAACAAGAAGTGTTACCGTCTAGCCTTCTACAGTTAATGGAGCTGTGAATACAGATGATAAAAATCTTACCATAAAATAACCTTCAGTAGTAATTAACGGAATTTTAACAAAGAAATATAGTATGTAAAATTGTGTCTAATGCCTTACACTAATTAGATAATAAACCCTAGTCAGTTCTTTCATCTTAGTATTAAGCTAAATAATTTGTGTGTCTGGACTCTTGTAGCAGAGCTCAAATTTTGTCTTTACCCTGAAGACCTTCCCTTCGTCATATTTTTGGACTGCTCTGTATTAGCTCATCCTCAACAATTCTCGAATTATAATTGCACAATTACCTTCGTGAGATATGCAACAAACCTACACAATAGAAAATCTGAACTTCGATATTCCATCATTGTCACCGAACTTCAAAACGAAATAAAATATTTAAACGAACAAAGACTTGCGACATACCTTTTCAAATTTTTTCATGTACGCATGGACACATCGCAATAACCGTAAGAGGTTAATTAAATAACTATATTTTTCAGTTTGCATAAATGTAAAAGTAATGAATAATTAATATTGATCATATTCCATTTATTGAAGGTGTCATGTTCTTATAAAATATGTTATTTTATCATATAAATAAAATTTTTGCCAGTAGTCCAGTAGCACCGAGACATCCTGGGTCGAATATACCGTGGTTCTTTTGTTTCAGCTCGTTTATATTCGGAATCAAGTAGATCAGACATGTTAAAACTATCAAGTCAGAGTTGTTGAGGCAGCAAATACCTGCCCTTGATGCTTAAAGTAGACTCCGCAGACGCCTTTTGATGGACTACTTCAACTATTTGGTGCAGCAAGCGAGACAGATGAAAACCTCGACGCAGAAAGGAAATGGGTCAGATCTGAAGAACTCTTGACAACTGTTGAGAATGGAACAATTTTTATGTACAAATAAAACTCTTACATATAATATGACTCCTTATGATATTCTTTGAAGTCCAGTCAGTGATAAACATTCTTCTACTCGAAACTATTGAGATTTAAGCTGCTGAAATGTAAGCGTACAAGATGAATTTCCTCGTGGTATAACTTAAATTATCTAAATTAGTTCAGAGAGACATTCTTTCTCAGTGGACTAAGTGTGACGAGGAAGTCAGCCTTTAACTCTCACCTGTCAGATGAAGGTCTAATGGCCATATTACGAAACACACTTTCTTCTTCTTGTGCAATAATATAATTCGTATTTCATTCGTTTGCATGCTGCGATTGGCTCACAAAATATCCAGCAACGATGATTTGAGTGTATACACGTAAGTGAACTCCTTAGTGTGAACAAGAGATCAAAATGGGCAGGTGTCCTTCATTCTATTTTGTTAGGTTGGAATAATATGGGCAAATCTGGGACAACTGCTTCGTAGAAAATAGAAGCTGTATGAAAATTAAGCAACGCCTTTGGTCGCGAGGCAAACTTAAGGTTCGATTGTGTCATCATGCCAACAATTGGAGAAGAGCAAATAAGTTAAAGAACGTAACCAAAGAGCGTTAAATTTGGTGGGGGAATCGGATTTCAGTGTGTTGAGAAACAAAGAGCTTTCCTGCTGAGTTTCAGATGGACCGTAACGGGGGAATAAGCGTGCATCTGGAGATGGGTTTCGCCATGAATAACAAAAGATCTGCTTTCTCACCACTCAGCCAGAGGACTTGGAAAGCTGGTCAACGAGACCTTCCCAAGTTCTTGTTTTTACCGGACAGGACTGTCTTTCCACTCCAACTAAAATGAATCATGATAAACAAGCCTGCTATAATACATCCGATAAAAGTTATCCCTGTTAGAAATGCCATAGGTAGTCTAGATTAATACTACTAAAATTAATTATATCCATAATTTGCAGTATGCTAAGAAAATGTGCATTTATCTTCCGGTAACGAGTCAAATTTTCCAATTGAGTACAAGACAAGTAAAACGTTCATTGCCAGCATGGAGGACAAATTACACCGAAAAAAGATTAATTAAACAATGCCAAATTTTTCTTTCATCACTTTATTTCCATATATAAATATTTACGGGGTGAATCAAAGCGCACAGTATTTATTTAGAATAATTTGACTTGTAAACGACAGTCTTATCTCAGTAAATGCGTTTATGACGCACACCTCATTTCAACTACTCAGACTTGAAATTTATTAAATGCAAAAGAAAAAGCTGGTGTAGACGAAAATACCTTATTCACTGAATTAGAACTGATAATTTACTTTTTAATTTTCGTACATATCTTCTGTTCGCAATTATGAATATCACGTAATTATAATTATATAATAGTTAGCCTACAAGGTAAACTAAGGCTGCTTAGTGCACAATAAATTCATATTTCAATTATAATAAGTTAATTCTGCATAATCCAAGGATCACTTAAAGTTACATTCGTGAAGATTTTGGGCCAATGCAACCGACTTCTTCGAGGGAGGGTCTGACTCGTTGTATTAGTGAAGAATCAGTCTCAACATCGAAAGTTTCTTAAACTACAAACACTCGCAACAGGAATAGGATTTAATGTAGAGTCTGTAGGATGCTCTGTGAAACTTGTGCGGTCATCTGCAGAAGAAGTGTCACGTGAAGGAAGTAACAATTAACGTTCAACTGTTGCGAGCTCATGCCTTTCTCTATGCATTGCATAATAATTCATTCACGTAAAATATGCTACCATTTCAGTACCGAAAACCACAACAGATTTTTTACAATTTTGACAACATTTAGAAGAATTCTAGAGCATTTGTCACCAATAATTTGCCAACACAGGCTGATCCAACATTTCTTGGCAATAATTTTGACCAGTCTCGTTGCCAACATTTGTTGCTGAACATTGTTGAAGAAAAAATGTTGAAAGCGCCTTAACACATGGATTGGAACTAGTAATACATTACGTTTTTCTAAATTTCAGTGATAAGTATGTATCATACTATATAATTCAATAATGTTTCATATGTGATTCAAAATCGCTGAGTGAATGTAGCACATGCTCACTAATTGAAGAACTAAATGTTTCTAATCCTTCGATATAGACATGAAATAATTGAACCCTAATAGAAGAAGCGTATGAAAATATAGGTGTAACAAGTAGCAAGTTTAGAGTTTTTAAATTCTAACTGAGGCAAAACTTTTTTTTTGCAAATATTTATTAACAATTGCTTAATGTTAAAATGAAAAAAATTACGTCGGATAGAAAATAATGAATAAGAAAGGTAGCCAATTCAGACAAAAAAGGTAATCTAAATACCATACAACGTTTCTGGGATCCTTGTCCCTTTCGTCAAAAGCCTTTGAGTGTTGTCAACTGACAAGTGCAATTGTATTTCTCTAGGCTCTTCTTAGCACCTGACGAAAGGAACAAGGATCCCGGAAACGTCGTAAGGTATTTATATTACCTTTTTTGTCTGAATTGGCTATATTTCTTATTCATTAATTGCTAAATGTGTTCATTCAATTTAATTTATTTCACGATCAAAAATTATACCTGAATGTTTAATTGAATTATCAATTGAAGATTTCTAAAATTAATTGTGTAGGCGTTGCATAAACTGTTTGAGGAAAACTGAAATGTGATTTGGACCCTCTTAATTATATTTGTCCAGGTGGCGATTATAAACGAGATTGATCAGTCCTGTTGCACGTGAGACTCCTTGGGATCTGACCTACTCGCAAATATGCTCAGCGACTTCGTACACGGATTAATGCAATAAATGACTACAGCGGTTTCAATCGAAAGTTTCTTAAAATCCAACATATTGAAGACGGCAAAATACACGTAGTCAAAGAAAAAGGAAATAGTGCAGATGGCCCGTGGCGAGACGCCGTGTGCGTGTCTTGCTTTCACCGTCCTCAGTTCGCTACACGCCGCGGCACCCGCAGGATCCGAGGTGAGCACTTCACTGTATTTAACTAATATTGATTTACAGGTTTAGTAGTTCAGTAACAATATCTTTGTGCGGTAGACAGTACTAGATAATCTTAGAACCTCTTGTAATTATAATTAGAATCAGACCACATTCCGTAAACCCTAGACGTAAAGAATGTGGAATGAGCCATGATTTTATATAGAAATTATAATACCTTATGATTACTTATACCCTTTAAATTAAATTACTATTTTTCACATGTGCAATATAAACTTTACGAAGGTTTATTTTAATATAAATGCAATTCTTTAAATTAATTATTCGAATAAGTGTGCCGAAGCTAATCATAAACAAACCCATAAAACCTTTATAAAAGTGACTAAAATTGCTATAGTAAAAATACTGTGTAATTTCAGGATTGGTCAATTAAGTGCTGAGTATTATTGTAACAAATACGAGATGATTCTTATTCAAAAAATCTATCTTCCTAAACGTTTAAGGATTTCAGGGAGCAAATTTCGATGCGAAACTGGTTTTTGTGTTGATTAAAGTTACGAATTTTACAGGTGTATCAACGTGAAACTAATGTAGAATGAAAAGGGACGTGTGTTATCAATGTGAGTGTTATTTACTCCAAATCACCAGTGTGACAGTGCTTCTACCCCATCTCACTTTTTGAGAAATAGTGTTTCTGGTTTCATTTTGAAATTAGAATAGACGAACGTATTAAAATTTTAAGTGAAACAGTTTCATTCATACTACTGCAGTTCTTGATTTAGACGACCGATTGTTTTAACAACTTGGAAAACTCAGAATTATTGTAAAAGATATAAATCATGTTTCCGACCTTTCAGACTTATATTTGTCAGAAATTTGAATTCTGAAACATGCAGGGGTGGTGTTGATAGCAATATATAACAAAAAAAAAGTAACAAACGAAAATTTTTGTAATATGAATCAATGGACTAGCAGGGCTAATGAGCTGATGCGGTTAGGAGAAATATTCAGAAAGAACAACCTTAGGTGTATCCAGAATGACGGATCAAATCAAAAAGACTTAGAGCGGAAATAAAGCCTTAGCAGAACATTGAAGGGAAATTTACAAATCTTCAGAAGTAAAAAACTCAAGTGAATGCTATATATAAAGATAAAAGCGTAAATATGTCCCTGAAAAATGGGTTGATAAAGCTGTAGTTGATTATACTATGAGGACTTTACTCACACTGACGATAGTTGTCAATGTAACTAATTTTAGGTTTCGGCAGAGGATTAATTAATTTATTTTTCCAAAACGAAGAAGAGGGAATACTTGCAGTGGACCAACACAGTCATATACCGGATCATTTGAAAGAAACAAAATGTGAGCTGGGAGGTAAAAGAAGAGGCTATCGGAATTCCGAATTTTGATTTTTCAGAAAAAAATATATTTAAGTAAAATAAAGGGCCTAAACTTTAGCGATTATAGTTCTTCGTTTAAAGGACAATTTAAAAATATTCATTGCTATTAGTCGGAAGAACCTCTCAGCAAATCACGAAGCCCAAGAGTTGGACAACAATAAAACTATTCAAATTCTACTGAACTGAATAATGCATTCTCGCGGTACTACCATTGTTAAATATTTTATACTGAATAATATTGCGGTACATCCGTTCACATTAGCGGGCGGCAGAAATTTCCTTCAAATATCTCTTAAATTGAGTAGAAACTCGACTCTTTGAGGAACTGAATAATTGTTCTCCGACTACGGAAAGTCTAATGAGAATAATTATACAAGGGAAAGTGGAATCTTGGAAATCGGACACAGGCACATAAATTTACAAATTCTGCACACATCAACGTTCAATAAATTTGTTCATTTTGCAAAACATCCGTTTCTGGAGAGGACCACTTTCCGGCGAGTTTCCAGTTTCGTTTCTTCATAGTCGGGACGATGGCTAATAAATAACAGATCACACCTAGAAAGTGAAAAACGCTTCCCTTCACTGTATGATGCACTTTCGACTGTGAGTCGTGAGAAAAGTGGACGGCAAATGTTGGCAAAAACCACCCAGAACAGGTTTTCTGCATCAGTGCAGACCTTTTTGGCTTGCGAGTTACAACACTATTATCTCCTGCAAACCCGTTTCCCTAGATTACTCATGTTCACGAAACTTCTATCGATGAAAACTGGATGAAATGTAACATGTTAGCCACTTTACGGGAATTGTAATAAATATCATTCTCTGGGTTGAGGAATTCCAGTTAGAGCACAAACAGATGCATTTACTCCTATTTTCTATTATTAAAATGTGAACTATTGTAACTGGGTATTAATTACAAGGCGACTTTTGACAGAAGTAATAAACCAACTGTGTATAATATTTTGACACAGATGTGCGAGGCCATTCATCGAAAGATCATTGTTATTTACATCATAATTGGACCGAAAGCGACCGTTTCCGCTCAACTTTAGTAGTCTCCTTCCCTGATCCTCCTCCGATCCAGATCATGGTTTCGCGTGTCATCTTTCATTGTAGAAATGTTTCCGTATGTGATAATAATGCCAACCGAGGCCGAGTACAATGGTTCTTTGGAGATGCTCCGCTCAACATATGTCGATGAAGATCTAGAAAGTGTAGTTGTACCACTCACTTCCGTCATAGAAGACTTCGCAGCTAATTTATAGGGTTGTTTAGAGCCGTGTTGCTGATGACTGGCATCAAAGCCAATTTGTAGAGGAATGAAAGGTGTTACCTGTGCAACATGTATCATCATACACGTCCGGAAGACCGGCTTTCGTTCAGTAGAAGTAATTATAGAGCTATGCAGGCTTTCGCCAAGCTTAAATTCCAGACGTTTGTTGGCGAGAGGAGTGAATGAGGTTTATTACCGTTCACTTACTGTCCCGTCAATTTTAAAATTGCTAAAATCGAAGGGTAGACATCATTAGGAAGATTTTTCATTCACTAACTACACTTTTCTCTGTCCACTTACTGGAAAGCAAACGTTTGATTGCGTGGTGCGCTTTTAAGCATTGTAATAATTCGAATCCACAGAAAACCCAATATCAGGGACAAATTCCTACCCTTATCCCTAAAACAAATCACAATTCTGACATAAATTGATTTCCAAAGCTGTTCTCAATCTGCTATGAATAATTTATTACGTGTGTACAGGAAGAGACTCTAGAATATTATTTTACATATTATATAATATATTTCCTTACACTTATACTATACTTTACACAGCCGAAAGTTTTTCTCCGAGTAGTCAAATGATCGCAAGATATTTTTTGCACAATAATAAATACAAGTGTATAGCCATAGTGTTTGGATCTATATTATTTAAATACTGTTAATGACAATTATTTTTTATGCCAAACATGAACTCCGCGATGACGAGCGGGACTGAGTTAACACTGAATGCTGAACTGGAAACTTCCAGGAGACACAAATTCTCGCACTCTTCACTTTCACTACAGATGGCTATTTGCTCTCCATATTAGGCACCATAAATAGTGGGTTATGACATGCCGGCTACCATCAGCGAGGTCGTGCGAAGATTTCTGCGTCCATAATGTCCAACTTAAATCGGAAGAATCAGAGGCTCAATACATGGAGATCAAGGAATTCCGAAAGTCAAAATTTCATATCATGAGATCGTCAGTCATCACGGGCTATTTTAATTAATACTACCTTTGGTAATCTTACAAAGATAAAAATGTTGAATTTTATGATTTGCGTACAATGGAATAATAAAGTCATACAACTAATTTGAGTTCGGTGATGCCAGAGATTGAAAGTTACGTAATTAAAATAAAGTAATTAAAAATATTTAAAAGACTAGTATGTTAATGATTGATTTTTCGATTTTCTCGGTTTAAAATTCGTTTTGAGTCCAACAAGCGGAAAAAATGAAATAGAACCGGATCACTTGAATGTTTAATAAAACATCTAATGGAGTATCAACGACACTCCATAGATCAAAAGCGTTCTGTGCGACAACCACCTGTCAGACATGACGTGTGTTATCTCTCATGTGGTGATCTACTGGATTCAAGGTGCAACAAAAGCGACATACATCAAATATGTCAATAAGCGGATGGAACTTAAATCAATTTGATGCTTGATGTGGTATTGTAATAGAGTAATGTTAAATTCATATTATAGATAGGGGGTTGTTATTGTCAAGAAATTGGTTGTCTGCAGTTTCCGTGACAAAGGAATTTGAGGGCGCAAGCATAAATTATGAGTGGACAGACGGTGGTGGTCCACTAGTTTTGGGGAAATGAAACACACAAGATCTAGAAAGCAGAGACTGTATTTTTAAAAAGTGCGCGATAAGAAAGATTTAGCCGAACTTCCTGTTCGGGATTTTCCTCATCTCAGCTTTAGAGCAGGTATTTCAAAATATGGTGACACCTCGTCCGGATTTGAGGGGTGTATCTTTCGGGGTTTCAGTCGATGCGCATACGGGAATGAGTTGTTCGTTTCATCTATTGGACCAGTCGGCCAGCTGCCCCTCAAATTCGGTGGAGGCATGGAGTCCACATGCAGACCAAAATCTCGTTATCGAGAGGTCGTGGGACAAGTACCGAGTGCCCGACCTACCTGATACAGGTTTCTCTAGTGTTTTTCGTGCATTAGTTTTAGCCGAATGCCGAGTGGGATCCTTAAAATACAGCCTGGGGGCCCTAGTCAACATTTATTAAATGACGGACTTTGCGTTTCATGTATGGAATCCTCCTAGGACAATTGGGAACCTCGAAAATGGAAAACTAATCTTTTGTAACAAAAGAATAATGTTGAAGAAAAGAACGAAATGAGGGAAGAAAAGTTTACTTTTATATCTATAATGACATTGTAGCTATACAGGCATATTATCAGGCATCAGTCCAGTGATGGATGGTGCAGTAAAGATGTGAGAGATGTAAATTAAAGTATGTGAATCAAATATCAGTCCAATTCAATTGAAAATATGAAAAAGTGCAATAAAACGGCGAAGAGATGTTGGTAGTGCTAAAAGAATGATCACCGAGTGGTGGAATACAGTGCTGAAACACAGAGAATGGAGCAACGTGAATCCAAAGACAGATGTCGACATATGTCGCGTAAGAGTTGCGGAGTTGTGAAGGTGTTGTCCGGTTGAAATCAATCGCATGGTGAAGGAGCAGTGCGGTAACACCTGTGTCCTTGCTGCAACTGTACGAATCGGATACCACTTTTTAAAAACGGCGTAACGTGTGTGGAGGACACCCCGCGACCAGATTAACGAGAAATTGCATTCGAATAGTTTATTATCGGAACACTCCAAGGGAATTATGTTCGTTAATTGAATACATGATATTTTTATTTTTTCTTGTTTTCCTCACACAAAGTAAATGATGTAATTGGCGACGTCGCGGGTAGTAAGTTCGATTAGATATATTACTAATCTCTCAAAAAACAGGGTTTTGGTGATAATATTGTGGATTTTAAAATTTCCGGATGGAAGAGCTGGGAGTGGCCTGGAATCGGTCAGTGTTACACTTTCTCCTGGTTGAAGGCGGCGTGCGTGACTGATTGCCTCGCCTTGAACTTGACTCCGAACTAGCTGGCGAGCTTGATATCCTGCAGACAGGGAAAGTGCACAGCGTCATGGCCACAGGCGCTCATGAATGGAACTATCAGCTGGTGACGAGTATGATGAGACACCTTGTTGTTGTAGTACGCCAATAGCAATTGCTTACGGAGCGGAACGGTTAACAACTTGAGCACAGGCGTAGATTTTGTCTTTATTTTCTCAACATAATTAAATAGCTGTAAAGTTTATTAGATACAAATATGATATTCTAGATTAAAATAAATTTATACTTTGTTTGATCTTTACGGTAGACTTTAGACATATTTCTGTATTGAAATCCTGCTAACTGTCATAAGACATATTTTTAAACCTGGATACGCCTTACGTTTATGAGTATTTAACGCTGATGCGTTTTTCCTGATATTAGAAAAAAACTATATTAATCTATTACTTCGGCTTCTTTGTATCTGCATCGTACCCACCTTAAATTGAAAGATTTCACTAGTGTTTAAAGTACAATATTTTTCTCTTCATTGAGAATTGAAGAAGCACATATTGATTTTTTTATTTTAGGACTTTTATTACTGGGTTATTTTTGTGCTTATTGTTTGGCAGGCACGAAGATTGAGTCCAGACAGAAAATAAGTCACCAGTATCCAAGATCAACTGTTTTCAGTTCACTTATTCTATTATTAATGGATTTCAGTCCGCCAAGGAAATACATTTCATAACTACAATAACATCGGGAAAAACACGTTACCTAAAGGTTAATGACCCATCACTACAAATTAACGGTGAGTGATAGGATACATGAGTGTAATCCACATGGTTCCTACTCCCGTTTCATAACATGTGAAGGGATTTTAAAGGAAGGTGGATGTGGAATGGTCGAGCAAGGTAGTCAGAGTTAGCTAGGTCTGGGCTATAGTAAAATGATCCTACTCTACATTAACTACTAGGGCAAACCCTAGAAAAGATGCATCAGGTAGGTTGGGCCTTAAGAACTAGTGCCACGCTCTTCCAGTGACTAGAGAGGGATTTGCTGTGGGGACGCAGCATTCCCTTGTCCACACCTCTACCCAGTTTATGAGGTAGCTGGCCGACAGTTCCAATAGGATCAGAGGAAAAATATTTTTTCCATATTCCCGAGCTCTGTGATCCTGCAGCGCACACGGTATTGAGGTAACTGATGGCGAATTTCAGCTGAGAGAACATACAACATTTTATGATACAATATTTCTAATCGTAGACTTATAACTGAATCTAATCTTTATAAATGAGCGTGGAAACGCAAATCGATCAGCTAATCTGTCACAGAACGTTGTACAGAATGACTTTTTGCATCCTATTCGGCGAGGCACCGAGACGATTGCCAAACTATCATTTTACATGACACATTCTGGATTCAGGAGTGACACGTGGTCAGTGGATTCTCTTTCAGTCTTAACCCCGGTTTTCTCGACTATGTAGACGCAAAAATCCATGCATATACCAGGGTTCTAATCCGGGATCTCTGAGATGCGAGGCAATGACGCTGACCACTGCACCATATCAGGTCGGCTTGGCGAGCGTCAATCTCATACGTGCACAAAGCTTTAAAAAAGAAAATACCTACAACATGAAAATTATTTGGTTGTTTACTCATCGCCAGAAGATCCTATTATTGATATGTGGACAAATTTGTAAAGCTCGATTTAATTTACTATTTTCAATATTAATATACTTTTAGCAAGAAGTCAAACTGAAAATTCCAAAACGTCACACGAAAGCGTTACATTATTTACGCGACATTGGTAATCAAGTACGGGGACTTCTACAGCGCCAACGCGACCACTATGAACTTCTACAAAGGTGACTTTGAATATGTTTTCTAACTACATATCTTTTTGTAAACCTAAATAAAGCTAAAAAACGTAGTTCAGCCTATAAGCTACTCCAATTTTTCGGTTGGGTTATGAAATAGTTTTTTTTTTAAAATGGTGATATATATTTCTTCTTCGTTAGTCCCATTCGCAAAAATTTGAAGGTATACTGAGCATATATATTACCTCAAGGGTTTCGTCATAATACGCATTATACGTAGACGTATTATTCTCGTACGTAATGGCAATCTGTACTACTTTTTAATTCTCTTTGAAGTGAGAACATAGTTAATCACAGCAGTTAGCCTTCCCCACCAAGTAAGATGACTTCACCTCTGTGCAGTGAGACCGATTTGGCATGGAAAGTAGCTTTTAGCCGGTTGTCAGTCACTCGCCTCGATAACCAGTCAGTTGTGACAAGAGGTGAGGTAACAACCCGTAATTGTGTTGCTTCAGGGTAAGTAAGCATTTGCATCTGGCTTTTCCTCAAAGGACAGGCTCTTTACACACTCGCGGTTCCACCGCACTTTCGGAAAATATTGCCAGTCCACTAAAGGGGTCTCGCAACTTGGCCGTTCAGACCGAATTCTATGCGAATCCAGCACTTTCATTAATGTATTTTTTGAACTAGTAGGATTTCATTCAGAAAAAAATTCTGTATCATAGATGTAAATAGCTTGTTACCAACAGTCGATTTACCCACTCAACACATTAGCATATGGCATCCTTTCCCGCTATAGGAAGGGTGTGAGACAAGTACCAAATGCCCGACCTACCTGATGCAGGTTTTTCTAGGGCTTTCCCTGCATCACTTTAAGTTTAATTGCCGGGTAGGATCCTTAAACCATAGCCCCGGGGCCCTAGTTTACCCTTGGCTATCTTGCTCCCCCTTTCAATCCCTTTCCTGTGCTATTAGACGGGAGTGTCCACTATGTGGATTACCCTATACATAGCCTGTCCTCAGCTTTTTCTTCTTCATATAGTGTGAACACGTTTTTCTAACCACAGTTCCTTTCTTTCATATTTTATTTATATTTCTCTTCTTAAACGTTGTAAAGAATTCGAACGGACACCAAATGATAACTACAAGAGTTTTGGGAATCAGTGTAAGAATATTTTATTTAAAAGCGCGTTTTTACTCAGTCAGGAGTTTCCCGAGTGCTCCCATATTATTTGAAATTATTTTTACTGCAAAAGTGTTGAATATCTTGATTTGGAAACATTCTATTTCATAACTTGTATATGTTCTGATTCGTTTTTCTGCTCTTTTCCTGATTTTTTCATATATGGCCTGGAGTTACCACGGAAGTGACTTGACCATCATTTGTGTATGCGTTTGTGTTACTCTGTATACATATTTGTATTATTTTGTTCTGAGATTGTCTTATTTGTATTTAATTAATTATTTGATAGTATGATTTGTAAGCATGCTCTATAAATATTAAATTGTACTCTTAGTTATGTTAAATTAGTTCTCTGCGTCCCATTGTTATTTAATTGTTCTTAAGGCTAGTAATTAATTTGCAATTATACTGTAGTCTTAGTTATGATGTACAAAAAAAAATTGTTTGTGATCTGGTTAGCTTACCATAGTTTCTAGTAACCATTTGTAATTTCATTTATGACATATCCTATTTCAACAACCGAGGATTAATGGAATTTTTAAAAATCTGTCCATCAAATTAAAAGTAACCAAAGTTGCTCAAATGATTTTTATTGTATGCTCTGGAAAAATCCTTGTTCTAGAGAAAACTCATATCTGCGAGTCTCTTTTATATCCTACGGTTGTCGAGGCTCTAAATCGTGAAAATGTATTTAAAATTTAATAATTAACTTAGGGTTAAGGACATTAGACACTAATATCCGGCTATATTCTGAGAATATAAAATAAATAAATGTACTAAAAAGTTTTGTATTCTCATTGATCCCATATATTTTGACAAACCAATACATTGCTGGCCAAGAATTTTGCAGAAGCAGCTTTTAAGATGAGATAATTTTAATCAGTGAATTGTGAAGGATAGCCGGAGGTAATCTTACACTCCTACAGCTTGCACGGAAGCGACACGGCCCGCGCAATGGATTCTGGAAAGTGCATACAATTCGCCATGACGAAGAAAGAATTTCATTTCGATTTGATGAGGAAGCAGGAAATTGATAGACGATTGAGTATTGACGTCGTGGGATAATTTCTGCCGCAGGGGAGACTGGGAAAGTGATGTAACAACTCCATAACGACCAGAGAAACACTTTCATTCCCCTTGGCAGAATAACCTTCTATCTGATAAACTTCCTGGTATTTCTTTTGTAAACAATAAAATTTTTAAATTATGCATGTCTGGGCGTGGACACTGAATTGACTGATACGGTTCTTTTTTTTAAATGAATGTGCACACACACACACACAAATATATTGTAATATACAAATTAAAAGGGGCTTTTTAAATGAAACTATAATTAACTTTACAAACAAACAAATTTATTATCAATGTTTACACAATTACACAATTTAAAAATTTATCTCAGGATCTCTACTGGGTTTGATAATGGCGAATCATTTTATTTCTCAACTTAAACACAAATTCCAATTTAAAAGAGAAAAGGTTTTCTCGTAAATTAACTAGTACGAAATTTACTTGTCAGCGAAGTTAAACTAAAAAGATGGATTCTAATTAACAAATTTTAATCAAAAGAAGAAAACGAAATCTGACGACTATCTTTTATTCAGGTTTACTAATTAGTTGTTTTATATTGTTACTCACGGATGCATTCCAGGATACCTTGTAATTGACGAAACACTATGACGGGGTTTGCACTGCTTCTAAAAACTCACAGATTCTAAAATTAATATTTTTAGATCAAAAATCAGGAACCAGGTTGATCCTCCTTTTTGTCTCTCCCTCGGTTGACTTCTGCTAATTCTGCCCGGCTATGTTCACAAGACTGTTTTTGCTTAGCAAGTTTCGTAGTTCTGCTCAAGTGAATAATTCGTCTTGAGCAAAATGTTCATGGACCAATCAACTCTGTTGGTTGGTAACCCTCGATATTTCTCTGCAAATTTCCTTTGAATATTTGAAATTGTCTTGTCTATTTCAACTCAACCAATTTCTGTCGTGTCTGACTGCCCACTGCTTCTACTTAACTTTACTTTTTAAAAGAATATCTCGTCTATTTTAATACGACCTGTACTTAACCAAACCTTCCAGCCAACTGAACAACCGTCTCGCAATTTTGAGCGACAAAGGAAACCGTGCTTGGCTACATTGTTGCTACGTTCTGTACCGCCGCCACAAAGGATTTCTCTAACAATTTAGATTTTCAAATTTACAATTAATGTCTCAATTAATTGGCATTGCAATATATATATATATATATATATATATATATATTGTAATACTAATTAGAGGCCATTAATTGTTTTAATATAATTGTATTGTTTGCGGTACATTTCTTGATAGCAACAATCACGGCTCTTTGTCGGCGATAGTTGTTGGAAACCGCGCGCTCGTACGGAAGTCCAGTCCGGCAAACGTTTCGAGAGGGAGAGGAGGCACACCTAAAAAGTACGAAAAGCATGGTCCAGGAAGTTCAACTGCGAGACCTATTAAACTCTATAAAACATAAGTAAATAGTTCTTGACGGAGAGACTCGCGTTATAAAATCGCAAAGTGGAAGCAAAAGGTTTGCACCACATAGATGCGAAATAACATTTCGCATAAAGGGCATCGAGGAGACTTTCGTCCGAGGGCTGACCGAGGGAGCGGCTGATCCCAAAATTCCAGGTGGAATAACAAAGAGAACTACGACCGTGTTTATTAAAAATGATGTGTAGAATCAGTGAATAAAGGCATTTTTAGTGAGTTGTGACCTCAAGCTTCAAGAATCGGATCTGGTACCAGAAAGACATTAGTGAGTACAAAAACAATTATTTTAAGTTTGTAAACGAGGATTAAAGGTATAAGTCAGATTTCGTTATGTTGTTTAGTTTTCGTTTCTTTATTGTGTTTAGAATTTATATTCCGTTCATTTCAATTTTGATTTGTTAATTAGTTTATTAAATTTGTTTTTTCTTACTATCAAGCCCAGTAAATACCCTGAGAGAAAGAGTAATTAGATGAAATTGTTGTAAAATTATAAAGTTGTATTTTCCTAGAAAGCCACAAATAAAAAATAATCATTTAAAATTTGGTTTGTGAATTTGAGGAAATTAAATGTGTGAAGTGAGGCTCATAATTTGTAACTTTGAGGAATAAAATTTGTTGTTTTAACTAATTAATTTTAATTACAGCCTTTCAGTTAATCATTACATTTTGGCCCAACGACGTGGGACAAATTTATTTACTTTAATCTATCAGTTGATCATGACATTATATATATATATATATATATATATATATATATATATATATATATAGATAGATAGATATAAGAGAAACTGAATCACTAATATAATACCGAAAGTACTGTGAAAATAACCAGAAGCGAGATTTGGAATATACAATGTATTTAAATTATGAATAGATTTCTCGCAAACGAAACGTGCTTTAAAAACCAGGATAAAACAACATATTGCCAATCGGAAACTTTTTTTTTGCATACTGTTCATCTTGATTTTATTTTGATATCTTTTTTGGCCGGCTGTTTGGTCGTTAATTATGTATTGCGTATTTAGGTTAGGGCTCATTTTTATTTGTCAACATTCGTAAAGAGCTAACATTAAGTCCTAAACTACGCACTGCTTAATTTTGTCAATTTAATTTATTTATTAAAATTGTTAATCTCAGTAGGACAAATCGATCATAAATTGGCAGACTCGTTACGTTCCCTCGGCGGCAACCGTTTAAAAGTAATATTTTACATTGGTTTACGTTTCGCAAAACCCGTATCATAGGAAGTTCCGTTGCTTCTCCCATGGCTGCAAAATATAAGGTTGGGGATTTCAAAAAGCGGATCCAACAGAGGACCGTGAACCCACCGATTTCATCTACCCGCACCCAATCTTTTCCTACTCGCTTACACCAACAAAAAATGTTAATAATATTTATTTTTTATTTTGTACTTTTAAATATCTGAAAAATATTATAATTTCAAGAGAAAATGTTAGGTTTATTGTCAGTTACCCAAGGAAATATTGACAGTGATTGACGTGTCTAGAATTCCAAACTTATTTTGTAGTAATTATCTTCTATGAGAAGCTACAATGTAATCGAATTCGAATGTTGAGTTCGTAAACCTGAGTGAAGGAAGGATATTATATTGTGTTGCAGCAGTGTGTATGGAGCGGCTGTGCGTGGTGTTGGGCGCCGCGTGGGCAATGGCTGCCATTGCCGTCGTTTCACAACCCTTGGGTAATCTCTACAAGGCGGCGCTCACGCAGAGAGGATACATACAGTTCCTCAAGTACGAGGTCGATGTTCCTCCGCTGATGGACTTCGCCTTCTGCCTGTGGATGCGATCCACCAACTTCACCAACCCGCACTCGGTCTTTTCCTACTCGCGTGAGTAACACGAACTAAACAACGTGGTGATACGTTTTCTTTTCAATTTTTTTTACTAGTCTGTAAACGATTAGAATGTCAGATGAATGGTGTTAAATTTATGATAACACAATATGTCTGGTTATGTACAAAAATATACTTGCTTCACTGCGCAGGATTTAATTTGTGTGATTATAAAAAAATCACATAACACACACAGACGAAAACTTAAAACGCTAGCGATGGATTTAGTGATTTATCTCTCATGAATATCCATGCATGTACAAGAGATTTGCAGTTAAACGAGGTAGGGGTCAACTGAATTTCGCCAATAGGGACGACCTCGTAATGACCAGCGCGTCCTCTCGACTAACACAAGCTGAATTAGGGCCGTTGTAGCACCTCGCGCTACACGACAAACAGTTCGTAATTGTTTGTTTCTAGTAGTGTCTCTCGAGTTCAATTTGCTAATACTAAAGCTAGCTTCGGGGTAGACAAGACTCGTGGCAGGACAAATCACGCTTGAAGAATGGCTCAGGAAAGCTTGCTAATATAGATTTTGTGTGAGCCAAATTGACAGTCAACAATCGTAGTTGAAAATGTATAAGACAGACAAAAAATGCCAAGACTCATGGTCCAGATACGTATTGAAGATCACAATTGATACCATTATAATATTATAGTTAGTCAACTGACGGTCTGTACCCTGGGGGTTAAATTCTAAAGGCATTTTTATAACTCAACAGCCTGTCAGATCGTTTGACTCGAATCCCAAATAACTTGTCTGTATTATGTTAGTAGATAAGTAAACAATTTTCATCAACCAATCCTGGAAGCCGAACAAATGATCAGGACTTGAGTCTCCGAGACATTCAGCGTCGTATTCGTCAATAGGCCTTAAAGAATTCGAAAATGTAATATCATCATGGAGGTTACTAATTGAGTTTTTTAATAGTTTTAGTAGATATTTTAATACACTGGTCCAATTGAACTGCTCCATTCCGTTCCTTGAGATAAACTTCTCAGAAAGTCTACGGTTTGGAAATTTGAATTGAACAAGTTTTAACGCTCCTACTGGTTTTGATGTGTTTCGTGAGTCGGTCATACTCGTTGATAGGATTACTGTGTTAGTTAAAAGCATAGAGTCCGGACAAACTTTGGCTTCTCGAGTTTCTTAGAAACAAAATGGCCTATTCTGCCGTTTCCATTACTTACTTTCGTTCATTGTTCAATAACTTTGTTTTTTAAAAAAGCCTGCAAAGTCCTGACCAGCATTTACATTGACGTGAACAAGTTCGGAAAGGCAAATGTAAGAGTAGTCTAATTTTTAAGAATATGACAGTTTGATTTTCTGAGACGATACTCAAGGGTCAATGCGAATTGTTGGAAGCTCTTCCCCAACTGACTAGGCCGCACGCTAGAGAAAGTGGCCACACCTCTCATCTTCTGCGAGGGGAAAGGATAATTTGTCCGGACAGTTATGGCTTATTAAAACAGTCCTGTAATGAGTAGTTTGACGTACACTGAGTTATTATTACTGGTTATAGGAGATCCTCTTTTGCCAAATATTGCAGTTGATTAAAATGATGGCATTTATTTTGAGAAAAGTTTATGAAAAGGATATTTTCGAGTAATGCGAAATTGTTTTCTCAAACAAAAACTGTGAAATTAAATCACACGTCAACAAACAGGTATTATTTAGCGGCTTGAATAGAAAATAATAAAAGATTAACGTTTCTTTCTATATGTCTTGGAATATAAATGGTGTATGAAAAAAATTACGTTTGAGTGAAAATTAATAATTAGGAATATAGCCAAATACAGACAAAATAAGTGATAATATAAATAACACAAATGTTTCTGGGATCATTGTCGCTTTCTTCAGGTGCTAAGATGAGCGTAGAGCGACACAACTGCATATATATATATATATATATATATATATGACTTGTACGTACAGTTTGACAATCAAAGTAACCGTTTTAAAGGAAAAAAGGATACCATCAAGGAAATGCAATCGAAATACTAGTAGCCCTAAGTTACTTCGTTCTCAACCAGTGCCGATTCGTGAATTGATGTCGAGGTTTTGTGGACAAATGAGCTGAGCAGCAGTTGTTCTGTTCCTGTCCCACACAACATCCATCAGGGGAATGTGTCGTTCCCTCTCAACATTCCACAAGTAAAAATAAAGGTGTCAATACAAATAAAAGTATTCCACTGACAACAATGCACGGAGAGACTCATTCAACAGTTTATAATGCAGAATGGTTTGGTATAGCTTGATCGAAGCGTGAATGAAAGATTCCGATAACAATATTATTCTAATCTTGAATTAGGTCTATCTAAAAGATGAATTCTGTACATAATTAAAATATTTTTTTTTCTTACATTGAAGATATAATTGATAATTTCAGTTTAAATTTTTCGCTGATTTTTTCTCACTAAAAAATTTGTCAATTCGCTTCGATGTAGTAAATTGTAAAAATATGTAATTACAGAATAAAAATAAAATATTTTAATTATTTGATGAGCCAATACGTAAGTTGAAACGTATTTTTTTTTCAATTTGAATAGAAACGATGAGAAAAAAACATGGAACCAATTAATAGATATTATTTCGAGTTTTGTATCGTCTATGTGAGGATATAGCATCTGAGGATCTTAGCATCATACAATGTTAGGATCCATAAACTATGTTAGTTTTCAGGATACTAACATCTTGTAAGAAAGTCGCCTGCCTCCGCTTTTTAGTCTGAATGGAAGAGGAAAATATTTTGCCGAAATGTTATAGAATAGTTTGGAGATCGTAGGAGCAGGAGTGACTGGCAGATATTGGTCAGTTTCATGGGAATTTGACAGCACAGATGAGCAATTTCAGATATTCCGACTGTGAAATTTGATTGTGAAATTACTTCACTTAAATTATATGTATGATGCCCTTATATTTTTCATTCAACCTACGGTGTTCGGAACAGATTTTTATTGAAATTCAAGATATTAATGATTGTTATTTTAATATGCGTAATCCATCAGTTCAGATTTGTGACTGATATTAGCATTTACATGTTTGTTGACGGTTGGCTGTATTCGCAGGTGAGGAGAATCAGCGCGTGGTGCAAGCGTGGCTGGAGCCGTGGTCTTTCCGCCTGAACCTTCTGGAGATGCCCGTCATAGACCTGCCCTTGCCCCTAATGATCCAGCACGCGGTGATGGAAGGGCGCTGGCTGCACGTCTGCAGTTCGTGGGATGGGCGCCAAGGGCGTTGGAAAGTGTTCCTGCAGGGGGAGCTTGCGGGGGCGGGCCGCTTGCCCCAGCTGCGGGGGCTCCGTCTGCCGCCCCTGGGCGACCTAGTGTTGGGGCAGGAGTACACGGACTTCGACAAGGGATTCGACGACGGCGTCGAGGGCGAGGTGTTCGGTTTCAACGTGGCGGTCAGTGCGCTGCCAGAGGACCGCATCCGGCGAGCAGTCAACGCCACCGAGAGGTACGCGTTCATCAAGCCAAATAAAAGTAAAATTGTGTAGACGGGGGATTAAATGTACGTCGCTGCCAAACACGCACACTGCAGCGTTGAACAAGTTCGTGTATCAAGTTGCGGACGTGAAAGTTTTCTTCTCCATTTTCAACTATGTTTTGTGGGGTGGGGTTTATGCAATATTTGTGCTTGTATTAATTCCATAACGATGAATAATTTTTTAGGGCAACAGGCTACATGAGGGTAATCCACGTTGGGCAAATCCCCTTTAATAGCATAGGAAGGGATTTGAAAGGGGTGATGCGGAAGGGTATATTTAATTTTGAATTAAAACAATTACTACAACAGATTCTGTAACTATCGCTAAGTAAAAAATATATATTTAGTTACAGAGTATCGAGTTGTCCAGTTTTATTAAAAACTACACAATGCTGTAATGGAAAATCTAGTTTAGTAAACACTGGATTTCAAATTAAACACGTAATTACTTTTCGGTTCCGTTGACACTGAAATGAAATTGAGGTGATGCACAATTAATCCGCAGAAACACATAATTAAATACTTCGGTCGTGTGTAGTTTGATTACAAAGATTAAAATTTGTATAAATCACAATTTTTGTAATTATTCTGCATTTGAATGTTGAGCGTTTGAAGTGAAATGCACTTTGCTGTTAATTAAGGCAATTTAATTAAATAATCTACATGACTTTTAATACGACCCGTTCGTAAAGCTATCATTTTCCGTCCTGAGTGGCAACATTCGACTGTCTTTTGGCATAAATATGATTCTTTGTAGCCACAAAGGAGTTGTTGGCCTTTATCGTTACCGTTGAAGAAAGAATTTTCCCCATAAAATCTCTAAACACAGCCAAATAAAGTGAAACAAAATTAATAAAATGAGTCGGACAAAATAGTCAGAAAAAAAGATTGTTCAATTTTAGAACAATGAACACATAATTATTTATGAGAAAAATTATTAAGAAAGACCAGAACTTTTAAAAATAAACAGATAAATTTGATTCTTTAGATTAATTAATTTTGAATAAGAAGCTGGCAATCAGTATTGTTAATATTCATCCAAAAGCATTAAACCGCAGCTACGTAGATTATGTGACTTAGCTCTCCTCGGTACATATAGACATTGCCATCAAAGAATTTATTTTATTATTTTTAATACTGAAGAAAACTATAAAAACTGTCAAAATTTACCAAGTTTATTAGTAAGAAACTTTTGACCCTATTTTAGTACATATTAAACTATTTTTACGTATTAAAAGCAGTATTACTTACAGGAATATGGTAAAATAGTTTAAATTTCTGAGAACTGAATCTACATGCGGGGTGTGCTAGACATAGGATCAGGAATCAAAACCAATGATACCTGATCTAACAATAGGGGTTATTGATTAAGCTGAACGAGAAATGATCTGCCAGTTAAGCCTTCCTAATGGGAATTCGCACACCGACGAAATGGAGAAATTTGGACAATGTCGACGAGCAGGCAGGTCCTGGTGAGAGTCTGAAAGAAATCAGTTTTGAGGACAGATTTCTTGGATGGAAAGGTTGCTGGACTGGGTACACGCTGAGAGAAACTTTCTACCGAGTGACTGCTCAACGGTTCAGATAACAATAAAAAAGAGATTATAATTACTGTAAAACACGAGCCGATAGTTGGACGTCGGAGAATGGCGTATTCGAATCAAGTCGAAAGTCCTTGTGGTTGGGCGTCAAAAATACCTCAATATTGTTAAAACACGTCTGTATTTTCAAGGGCATAACCAATGGAATTATAGGTAAACTGACAACTCATTCCCACGCTGAGTAACCTATTTAAATGACAAGTTATCTGACTTGAGGCACAGCAGTAATATGTCGTCATGAACCAACACAGCAAATACATTTTTCTCGATTGTAATTCAATTGTGGAATACATGCGATAAAATTCAATGGTCCCACGTGTGGTTAAGAGTAAAAAGAGTTTAATGTGTTGTAATAATTTATATATTTATCTTGCATCTTTTGACAATAATTCATGATATGAATTATGTGGCGTTTTTAAATGAAAAGAACTATTACGTGAAAACTATTAAACAAGATTTATTAACAATTTTAAAACAAGTATTCAAATCACAAAATATTTGGGATCTCAGGGTCTTGAACTGGGTTTGATAATGGCAGAATTTATAAAATCAAAATCACAAAAATTACATTTGCTTTATATGGGAATCAATGCATCTGAACATAGACGAAATTTGTTGCTGAAGAAATAATACCAAAGATTGAATTTAAACAATTTCAATTTTTATCAAGAAATAAATAATGATCTGAATAATTAAAGATCTCATTTTATCGATAATTAAAGAACGATCTGACGTTTATCTTTTAAACGTGGTTTACAATGATTTTAACGTTTTCTTTCTACTTACGGCAGCCCAGGTCTCATTTTAACTTTTCGTGCACAATTTTGGGGATATCACCGATTCTAAGTACTCACAGACTGTAAATGTTCACTGACTCTAATTAGCGTAGTTTGTTAGTTGGTTTAAAATAACTTTGTCGATTCTCGATGATTTACTGCAACCTGGATTTGTAGATCTCGTGTATTTTTGTTGAAAATGCACCTCATTGGTTTTGTCTGTTGACTGAAGACTAGTTCAGTTTCTGCATTTTTGATATAACAGCGTACTGGTTACTGGAACACTTTCTCGTTCTTTAAATTAGACCTTTCAGTCTTCACTGCTGACTGACAAAGATTGTTCAAGTTTTCGTGAATTAGAATTTTAATCTGTACATCTCGCCGTTTACTGCCCAACTGTTCGTTCTTTTACTGTGTTATACTTGCTGTGCGCTGCCCAACTGTTCGTTCGTTTACTGTGTTCTACTTGCTGTCCACTGCCCAACTGTTCGTTCGTCTCGTAAATTTTGAGCGCGTAAAAACCTTCTCGACCGATCAACAATACTTTCCTTGCATTGCCGGTTTGTTGCGGCGTCCGCTATATCCACCAATAATGAGTCCTCTACAATTCAACTTTTCAATTAGAACAATGCCGTAATTACCAATTACTACAGTGTATAATTTCTAATAGAATATATATGTTATAATTAGAAACTCTGAGGGGTTTAAAATACTGAAGCCTGGTGATCCTTAGTAGCTTTTTAATCTTCATTTGACAACATGTAGTGTTGGTTTTTTATAAACAATATAAGCTTGCACATGAAAATCCTTACTGCACATACTTGCACATAAAAATTCATACTGTAGGTCTTCTCTTCGCAGAGAGCTAAATATCAACGAAAACTTGTGGTTGTGTCGAATCTTCCTTGCGGTAGAGTTACCGATCAGACTAATTATACAGTAGAAATGGATAGTACAAATCTTACAGAATTCATTGAACGAGTAGTTTTGGAAAACAATGTTAGGAAAAGTAGAAATGAAGTTGGAAATTGAATGGAACGATTATTTCCTCCACCTAGGATCGCAGTGTGGCCAAAGATAAAAGTTGTCATACGTTTTAAATACCCAGTCTGATTGCAAATGTTTGGAGGTCTCAGTCCTTGATATTAACCTTGTTGTTTTGTGTTTCAGGTCAGGGAAACGCCGCAAGAGACGCAAGGACTCGTTGGCGGACGCGTTGGCACGCCTGACGTTCGCGCGCTGCACTGAAGGTCGGGGAAGTCCCGCCGCAGCGGTGCTGCCTCTGCTCGTCAGCTGGGCGTCCACCCCCGTCAGGGTCTTTGGCGGCGCAGTCCTGCGACCCGCCGCCCCCACCTGCGGCGCATTTTGATCCCTTCTCACCCTTGTTATTTATTAATTCTCAGCGTACAACAATGTAACTCACGTTAAATTTATAATTTACACACATTTTGTTAGCCTGTAAAACTGTTTTCTACGTTACGTGACTTGGATACCGAAATAATAATGAGACAAGATTATGTGCGATTAAGAACAGTTATCATGATATCTGAAAGTTTATTCGGCCTCGTTCTATTTTGCCTACTCTACGTATATGGACAACAGAAAGGCGATGAAAGACAGGAAATGCAATTATGGATCGGAAGGTGAGCAGAAGACCACAGAAAGGTGATCCCAATCATAAAATCTGGCCGCAATGGAAACAAAAAAAAATTCCAGATATAAAAAAACATACAATTATGAAGGTATAAAAGATAGTTGTTCTAGTTTTTCAATTATAGCCATTTCGAAAGTGATCCTGGTAACAGGCAAGGTCAAACGCAAACAATAGTTGAAAAGAAAACGGTGCAGTAGAAAGGCATTGAAAGTGCTACTTAACTGTTTTGATCGTGCGTAAAAGGTTCTCCTCCGGAACTTAAGTAAAACTTAAAAATCACAAATTGGTTTAAAAGGAAGCCTGAAAGATCGGAGCATGAATAATATTTAATTGTTTTTCGACTTCGCTTAAAACTAGCCTGTGTGGCCGTGTGGCCTAATGTGCAGGGAATTCACGTAAATGCTCTAACGTGACTCATTGTCGGCCACAGTCACAATTAACATGACTTTAACCACCAAAAAACATATTCATAATATTAGTATGTGATACAGTAGAGCCTAATTATTTTAACAGATCGCAATATTAGAATTGTAAGAAATTGAGTAAAAAAATATGCAAAAAGTTGTGAATTCTGTAGAATACTACGAATTTCTAAGAAACTAATACAATTAAAAATAATTA
This sequence comes from Zhengitettix transpicula, assembly GCA_037074705.1. NCBI lineage: Eukaryota > Metazoa > Arthropoda > Insecta > Orthoptera > Tetrigidae > Zhengitettix > Zhengitettix transpicula. The sequence goes on from CM073591.1 coordinate 76,896,062, forward strand.
TAACAATCTCTCATGTTGACAAAATAATTATTAATTTCAGACTATCAAAACATACAAATTCAGCATATTAAGGCTTCTATGATTCTTGTGAAAATATGTTTTAACTTTACGTGTGTTTTATACTTTGCTAAAAAATCAATTTTGATACGCTGAACCAAAATGGACTATTATGTTTTTTTAACGTTTGATATGCGTAAATATACTCCTTTAAAATTTTTTATAATTTTTTTTAACAAAAGGAAGGTTTTAAATGTTGCAACATGTTTTCTATTTGAAATCTGACTTAAAATATCCGTAATCAAAAACCCGGAAAACTCATCGAGAAAATTAAAACTGTTTCGATTTATGGTTATCTTAATTAGATTTTAACCTAATGAACGTGGATAGGCACTGTTAAAAATTATTTAGAATTATAGATTTAAATGACAAGTATTTTGATGGTATTTTTTTTACAAATTTATCTTGTAGTTTGGCTTTGAAAAAAATATTCATTTCATGGACGAACTGACGATTTTTGTCTTTGGAACTTTGGGGAATACGCGTATTTCGTGAAGCATGGATATTCTTCGAGTTTCTACCTCAATGTTTTCTTTACTTAGACAAAAATATCATTAATTCTGTAGCTGTGAACTAAATTTTTTCATAGACGTGTAAATGTAAAACTTAGGTTTTTTCTATGTTCCGCATTCTTTTTTACTATGTCATCAAATTAAATGACAACTTTTCTAATTCATTTTCTGTACTTGCATATTTATTACTAACGAATCGTGCATATTTGCAGATTGTAATGACTAAGAAGTTGTATATACGTAAACTTTGTGCATTATGGCTGTAATAAAATATTTATTGTTATTTGTGTGTAATTTAAAATGTTATAATAATGAAATAAAAGCTTTTATTTGTTTTTTTCTAAGATTTTGTTTGTTATTAAATAGCTTTTCTACGCACTGTTGTGTCCCAAATATTAAGAATATTTATTTATAACGAAAAAAGTTTGACCGTTATCGGAAGGGCGTGGGACAAGTACCCAATGCCCGACCTACCTGATGCAGGTTTTTCTAGGGTTTTCCCTGCATTACTTTTAGGCGAATGCCGGGTAGGATCCTTAAACTATAACCCGGGGGCCCTAGTTAACCTATGGCTACCTTACTCTACCCTTCCGCATCCCCCCCTTTAAAATCCCTTCCTATGCTATTAAAGGGGAGTTGTCACTATGTGGATTACCCTCATGTAGCCTGTTACCCTAAAAAAACCGTCTTGATTGCTACTAAAGTGAACGATTCGCGTTGCTAAAGGTAAACTATTCAAAATATCCGGTTAATGCACTGGAGTAACAGTTGGTAGAAGAATATTTACAATAGTTACGTACATTTAAAAACATTCACTTTCACGCACACCATGAAAACTTTGGGACGAGGTAGAAATTTTATAATGGTTCCAAAAAATATTTTTCTAACATAGTTAAATTTGGCCTACAGTTTGAAAAAAAATATCTAGGAAGAGATAGAACTGAAAGGAGGATAAGAAAAATACTATTTTGTCTCATGACGGTCTGATCCAGTTTAATAACACGAAAAATTCTTGAACATGGAGGAATTAAATATAGACATGTGGAAGAATGGCGTGTCTGAGTTTAATATTCCATGACCGTGTCAATTATCGTCCCGTTACGGGAAATGCAAACATAGGTATCAGTGATTATATATCTTCCAATAATAACCTGCCAAATAATTCCGAATTGCTAAAATATAACCGTCAGACTTAGAACTGCCGAAAAGGTAATAACAATTCATAACCTTCAGCCAGATTAATATATTTTGGTGCAATCGCATGTAAATTTTATACAAAAGTTCTGGACAATTCGGGCGATATTGTTCCACACTACGTCCCCCCGTTACTTTCTCATCTATGGCGATCCGTTCAGTCCCAGATAATCTCTTCAAAACTACAAAACATCTTTTTTGTTTTTTTAGGGCAACAGGCTACATGAGGGTGATCCACATTGGGCAACTCCCCTTTAATAGCATAGGAAGTGATTTGAAAGGGGGGATGCGGAAGGGTAGAGGAAGGTAGCCAAGGGTTAACTAGGGCCCCCGGGCTATAGTTTAAGGATCCTACCCGGCATTCGCCTAAAGAAATGCAGGGAAAACCTTAGAAAAACCTGCATCGGGTAGGTCGGGCATTGGGTACTTGTCCCACGCCCTTCCGATAGCGGGAGAGGAGTTTGCTGTGGGGACGCAGCATTCCCTTCTCCGTGCCTCGACCAGTTTAGGAGGCAGCTGGCCGACTGTTCCAATGGGAATAGCGAACAACTCTTACCGTATGCCCAAGGTCTGTGACCCCGGAACATACACCTCTCAAAACAGGCCGAGGTGCCTCGGCTTGTGGGAACCTTAGTTCAAAAACGGAGAGGAAAAGGCATACCCAAAGGTAGCCCCTTCGTATCTCTCCTAAAAGGTTCTGCCTGCGAGAGAATATCCCTCGCAGGTTACCTGCGAGAGAATCCTCTCGCAGGGCCATAGAGTCTACTACAAAACATCTTTGCTGGTCCATCTTAAATCAAATAACTTTGGCATTTCACCTGCCGACATCCATTTCAACGACTTAATTTGTATTAATATTTGTTTAACATTTGACTCTTTATTTCACTTCTACACAACGACCAAAAGTTTCCAGTTCTGAGCAATGTCCTTATCATGGAAATTCGAGGCGTCGGATTTTCAAGAAAAGAATTGATGGCAGAAATGGGTGCGTGCTTTGGGCATCCCTCGGAGTCCGAGTGGGAAACGCGTCGGGCGAGGCATAAAGGGAAACTCTCCATCACAATGACAGAAACTCAGAGGTGGCGAAATAACGTGCGCCCATTAACTTTCCAACTGAAATCGATCCAAAGCAAATGCAACTCAACGATTAGTAGGCCCAAGTAGAAAATTGATCCTTCTCACACTAGCCGCGAAGTGGAAAAACGTGACAGCGATGATATCAGTAAACAAAAGTGTACAGAGTTTTAAATTTATTCATTCTGGTTTTATATACGCTATTAAAGTATAATATTGAGGGATTCCAATCTGAAGACATAGAGATTTTACTTCAAAATGAATAATCGTAATGAAGCGAGTTCAAATGATTGGACGAACTCAAAAGTGTGTACAACAATACAAGTAAATTTCTGGATAAATTGGTTGTCACATCATTAAATCATTAAATTTGTATAAGATATTACAAAACATACAGAAAAAACTAAGGTTAATAATTCGTTTTAGAAGAATTCAACATTGACAGACATTAAATTGTTATACACAAAAAAAAAACCGTTCTGATTCCTAAATGTAGCAAAAATTTGTTTACATATTTTAATATTTCTGTCTCTAAGCTATAATAGTCATAGTAAAGAATAATTTATGTGAAATATATATTTCTAGCCTATTTAGTGCACCAAATAATTTAATAGACCGAATAAAATTGTTCAATTATCGATAGATGGTTTGGGGACAGGAAAACGGATTTTAATTATCGTGATTCTGTTTTGTATTTGTATACCAGAGCATCGTGTGGGTAAATCGGACGATGTTCAGAAAGAAATCAAATTCATAAGGCACTGCAGAGAAGTCGTGCTGCAGGGGAAATGCACATCAATAATAATGCAGCATAATTTAAAGTACTGGCTTTTGATCACTGTTCCCTTTTTATTATTATGTTTATTTATAGATAGTTCAATGTCTTTGTTTATTAAAAATTGCACTACACAAATGATAGAAACTTCTGAGTGCAAGAAATGTTTTTTTTTCTCTCTCCAGATTTCATGTACTTCGGCTCAGCAATAGAACCGATCCATTTTACTTTTTAAAAGAGTTTGGATGCTAAAGACGCATGCTACGAATGTACCGTCGACGCACTTGAAAGTTTATTTTAACATATTTCAACGTTTTTATGCACGAATTTCTTGTCCGCTGCACTAATGTCTATAATTCACATTGAAACTTAATTGATTGATTGCGTACAGTTTAATTTTTGACACGCAAATTTTTTTTTTTACGGGAGATTTGAAATTTCTGCTTTGGAGATATTACTGTAAATATCTCTAACAAATGACGATACTTGAATATTTCGATATTAAATGCTTTTTTATGAAAGTGTATAATTTCTGTAATAAAGGATGTAAACTTTATGTCTTTTCTATACCTTTAAATTTGTACAAAACAGTCCTACGAACGTTTGTAAAGTGAATGAGCAGCAGTATATCTTGCTCACCTGAGTGTAACTAAGGTAGGAAGCTCGCTCTAGTGACGTGCCAAGTAAACCTCTTACTTACGCCTCGATGCACTAGGTGGCATTACTTGCATTAGGCGCAATTGATCCTCCGTAATTGGGAGTATACTGCTGGAACCTCAAAGATTAGAACCTTCGGGCTGCACTGTATAGAAATTAACTGTGAACGAATTTCTCCACATGTAAGGTATTTTATAGCTATCGTTCCTTAACAGGATCAGACTTGAGAATAATTTTAATTTATACAAAAATAACGCGAACACTTGACAGAGTAGTTTTATTGACACCAACAACACATAAGCACAAACCGAAGTCATTTAAAATAACGGGAAAAAATCATTAGACTAAAGTCATGAATTTATAACGTCAACGTAAAGCAAACCACCAATTTTATGCCTCAGTACATTTTTACACAGAAGTGTATCTACAGGTCATGTGTACCGGTCACCCTACAAAAATATGAGTTGTGTTGGATACTACTAATATAATTGATTTAAATTCGCTTATATACCCAAATTAATTTAAAAATGAGCGCTCATGTCAATTGCATATTGTATTAATGTTTAGAATAAATCCCACACCGACCTGGACTGTTACGATATTCTGTGTCGGAAATTTAGCACCCGTTTAAATTAAAAAAGGAAGTAGGGAAACATTTGTTTGTAAAGTAGAGCAACTAGAAATTAGTTTACCTGCAAAAATTGTTAGAAAATTTAGTGTAATGTTTACGTAAAAAATCTAGTCATCATAATTAAGAGTTGAAGTTAAGTGTAGTGATAACATTCGCGCAGCTAATATATATTTTTCGTCTTTATACCATATGATTAGAGAAGTGCAGTGCAATAACATATTCAGTACTTCTAAACATTTTTATTGAATACTTGGTTGCTTGCTGGATTGCAAATTTATAATTTCAGTTGTAATTAATGTAATTGAGAATATTTACGTCTGTATTTTATTTTTACGTAAAAAATGCAACATCCTTTCTGAATTTTACACTATTTAATTGCATTATATGTAACATGTCTCGCTTCGATATTTGAAACAGAGTCAGGTGTTTTTTTTTCATAAAAATTGTTTATTACAATTTCAAATATTGAAACAAAACAATTATTTTTGTAATTAGTTGAAACTGATCCAGAAGCATTATTGGCAGTGTTAATCTTACTCAGAGAATGGAATACCTGATTGACACTTCCAATAATGAAACCATGGTGCGTTAATGTGATTACGCATCTCTGACATTCAAAATAGCTGTTCCATTTTTCATTTAATAATTAATGATACTTTTAGTAGAGTAACTGCCACCGGGATGGCGTCCGTTTGTAGTTAAATGAAATACGACATAGAGCGGCTATATGTAATTTGAGTAACATTTCCGATATAATTACAAAAAATTTAAGCATGTACATAGAATAATAACTTTCGACCTAAGGCAGCTGCGTCTTAGCTTTGTAATAATCTGGACAGTGTTCCAACGAGATTAATTTTTATTTATTTAATAATTAAATTTTAACTGGAGTCAATAAACATTACGGCTTATTTACACATAATTATATTTGGCAATCTGAGAAATATCTAAAAATATTACGATTGAATTCCTTATTGAAAGATTTTCTGTACTTCCACCTCATGAAACCGGAAGAAGACGTCGTGAAATGTAACCCTAGTGTCACAATTGTTCCAATTTGGGATATCCCTAAGAAGGACGTTTACAAACTCCTAAACAATTGAGTTAATAATTTTCCAGAAATAAGAAAACGTATATAGGTTTCGAAAAGGAACCGTTTGCAGTGCTTCGGTTCTCACAAAAAGTAGTACAAGTGATACAATATAAAAGTTTTAGATCTGTATAATTATTCAACAAAAGAACTTCCTGATTTAAGTGACAGTCCGTTCGCAGATAAGAAAATACTAAAACGCACTAGTCTAGACTAATTAATGGAAATAGGAATACAACCCATAATAATTCTCTTTTAGGTGATCCCTGGAATCACGAATTCTATACAAGTCACGTGAGTTATACAACAAGATAATTTTCTGATGATTATGTCTTTTCAATGATTAAGGCTGTGGAACCAATGGTCTAGATCTGAGCTATTACGATGGGTTGTTCACACTCGGTGCGCTGCTACGAAGCTTTTTCCTGTGCGTGACTGGAACTTGAGTTTGCGTGCTGGGAAAGAACCGTTGTGGCCAATGCTCACGGAAAAGCTTGCCCCTCCTTCAATATACCTTACTACGCAGACAAAACGCTTATACTTTCCAGAAAAAAAAACCTGTCTGACGATAGTTGCCTTCGAGGAATGATCGAAATACACCATGCCAATATTAATTAATAACCAAATACTTTTCATGACTGACGAGGGAAATACTTCATATCAGTTCAAACACTACAGTCATAAATGTAAAAAATGATACTAACAATTTAAACATAATGCATGATAAATTATTATTTCAAATTAATAAGTCAAATAATTTTTAAAAATATTCCATTGCAATAAGGCCACCGTATTATTGCTGTATTTGTGTTCAATTTAAACTGTAAGATTGTAACTACATTTTATCAAAATACATAGTTATATTCAGCTTTAACTTGCATTGAAATCAATTTATAATTGATACTTGTAAGATTCCAAATGTAGGCCTCAGTTTGAATATATACATTTTAATGTAACAAATTTAAATTTTCTCAACATATGTTTGTATTGTTGCTGTAAATCTTAGAATCTAAATTTAACATCAACAGATTTATTAAAATGGTCTCATCTTTTCTAATGAATATTATATTTCAGCAGGTGAAGGTCCAAATTAGAGACGGAAATGGCCGAATTTAAACTTGAATAGACGTCAGATCCAGGATTTTCTGTTATCTTATCTAAAAAAATGATTTTCCAGAAAATAATATATGAGGAAATAGATCATTGATGAAAAAAACATCCATTTTGAGAACTTCCGAAAACTTCATTATCAGTCTGCTGGAAAAAAGTTGGAGAAATGCTGGGGGAAGCTGAAATGAGATTTGTTGAGAAATAAAATTCAATTAATATAATGCGTTTAATTATTTTGTATGTACTTATTGATCAACCCCTGTATTATTTTATCATTGTATTAGCATCGCAGAAAAAAAATGGAATTTCCGATAAAGAGTTAAAAGTTATTAAATTGTAGTTTTAATTTTAGTATTAAATGGGGTGGCGTTTTATTGCTGTTAAATATTTTTTTCTTTCGAACTAATCTTACTTCTATGCCACGAAAATAATCAAGTTGTTGATTATTTGCAAAAGTGGACTAATGTTACGGACAATTTATCCTAAGCCTCATGCTTTTACGTAATTTCTTGTGTGTTCAATATTGTGCATTCGAAGCCGGTGATTTCTGAACGTTTGTGAGAAGACGTGTTTAGCGAGGGCTAAATCTCTATATAGGGAAAAATTCTGAACAGAGAAGTGCATTGACTCGTTCCAGTACATACAATAAACAAGAAGAAAAGCGTAATGGTTAGAAATGCTGAATCTCATTTTCTTGACCACTTTAACGCCGACTACATCGTGTGTCACGCTACATTTGCTTTCTGGCAGGTAGTCGTGTTTTACGGACTTCCTCTAAGAGAAGTTCAAAGGGCGGCGCCTATGACGTAACCTGCTGTTAATTCGTAGGAACTGGCAGCCCCAATTAAAGAAGCAGCCCAGACTCGTGACAAGGTTGCATAAGGCGAGAAATCTGCAGCAGAAAGACGAGGAGGTTCTGGGCGTAAGGGGGCGATTTCACGCCTCTTCGATTCGCTCGGTTTCGAAATCTTCCCTTTCTCTGCATCTTCCATGGAGCCTTTGTTTCAGCACCTACGTAGACCGTCAAATTTTCAGGTTCTCACGGCGGTCAGACTTCGCCCATCTGTCCGTCAAGTAATGCTACTGTTTTGCTACAACTCTGTCAGTCGGGAATTGTGTTGCCTTTAGGCACCTGTGTGCAATATAGAAGGATTTGAAAAGAGGTACCATTATTATTAGGAAAATTAAGTTGCGGAATGATAATTTTATGAATATAAATGACGACGGGAGGTGTTTTAAGAAGGAGAAGAAGAAGAGCCACGATATCAGAGCATATATTGAGGTACACAAGATTCCCAAAGAAAAATTAGACCAAAAAAAGGGCCAACATGCGTCAGTCAACCACAGTAATCTGCAAAACTCGTAACTGTGAGCTGTTGAGGAAATATGTATGTTTTGGGTATTTACTGAATTGAATTTAAAATAATGCCGTTGGAAATGCCAGTCAAGAATAATTAATGTAAAAGGACTGTAACCTTAACATTTGCGGCGCAGAATCTAAACATAAGTCGAAAAATAGTTGTGATGGATTGCCAAAGACAAGTAAAGGAGAAATACTTAAGTGGATTTGCGTCTGCGGGATTTATGATAAAGGTAGTAAAAATTTATAGCAGAGAATTTCAAACAATAATTGTGGAAGGAATTAAAATACGTTTTTTTTTAGGGCAACAGGCTACTTGAGGGTAATCCACTATGGGCAATTCCCCTTTAATAGTATAGGAAGGGATTTGAAAGGGGGGATGCGGAAGGGTAGTGGAAGGTAGCCAAGGGTTAACTAGGGCCCCCGGGCTATGGTTTAAGGATCCTACCCGGCATTCGCCTAAAGAAATGCAGGGAAAACCCTAGAAAAACCTGCATCGGGTAGGTCGGGCATTTGGTACTTGTCCCACGCCCTTCCGATGACGGGAGAGGAGTTTGCTGTGGGGACGCAGCTTACCCCTCGCCATGCCTTGGCCTGTTTAGGAGGCAGCTGGCCGACTATTCCAATAGGAATAGCGGACAACTCATACGGACAATGAGACAAGTTATTATGAGTCAATGTCCTTTAACGGCCGTGAGATAAAAGTCTTCAGGTCAACAAAGGGTCTGCACGTCTGAGAGTTAAGAACTAAACGTGCCTGAACGTCAATCGGCACCAGACCGTGAGTCTCGAGATTAGGTCACTGTAGATTGTGTCTGCCGACTTTTGTCTCAACTACGGCGACCGAAGATTGAAACAATCTCAACTGAAAAATAATCAGAGGAGCGTATGCCTACAGACTTTCAAAAACCCTTATTAATTGGTGACCACTTTAAGAAAAAAATTTTTTTTTTGCGATGATTTTGAGTTTAGTTCAATGACTGAAAAGGAATACAATGTTTCGTTGGGCGGAATAATAACAGTTAGTAACTGGTTTCAATTATCACGCCAAGCTTATCAATGATAAAAGAGAAATATGTTCGCAATAAAATGCCCGTGGAGCGAGTGATGGTGACAAAATTATTAAAGAATTAATACACACGATTCCTCTTATTGAAAAGGTGTGTGATGAAAGGAGATTTTTTGAACTTAAACTCGATTTTGCTCGTAACATCGTAATTGGCTTTGGTAATGAGAGAAATATAAATGATAACTTGAAGATTTATTATTCTTTTAGATTCTGTGCAGAAGCTTTAAACTTGAAATATTATTAATAAAGTGAGAAACAAAATATCCTATTGACATTTATAAGTGAAATAAGAATGAATGTTTTGCAACCTCTTTATCTTCACTGCCTCATCTCTGACTCTATTACTCCAGAAAGCAATAGAAACGGAAGACACAAATCATTCGCTCAATAAATTAAGTTCGACGTTGAACGGGCTCCAAGAGCGATATCAATTACGCTTGAGACATTGTTCCGGAGAACCGTTCCCCGTGAATTGCATTGCCGCGGTTCGGTATTTATTGCGGGGATCTCGCTTTATGGAGCGTTTTCACGGGCTCTTTATTAAGGCTACTGCCACCTGCTCGCCGTGTTACCATGGCAACGCAGCATACAGGTCCCACAACTCGGCTAACTATTTAAACACGGTATCCGTTTACTGGCTAATGGAAGGTACGCGATTTGCCAACTCGTTATCACGCCAATCCCTCACTGAGGATTTCTCAGGACACATTATTGCTTTTAGTCTCGTGGATACTAATACACCAGGATCCGCATATATAGTAGTAATGGTTTACGATTATCCCTTTATCATATGTCCCAACACCTGCTGAGATTACATAAAACGACGTAATCGAGACCCAAAGAAGGTCTGAAGTGTTATTCAAATTCATTCGAACCGGTTCTATTTTCTTGTCGCAGCAAATTGTAGGCACCCGGAAGTTAGCCTCAACGAGAGGTTCTTGAATGTTAAAGACCGCAACTAAAAATCATTGTCACGAAAAAATTTAATGTAACCCATTGTCTGGCGTAGCCGAACAAATTGAAGGTAGACGACAGACATAATTAATCCAATACTCTCGTCAGCTATCCTAGAATATAGAAAATTTATACGAACTATTTGCGGCGTTTGTCTTAGAGAAGCATCTTTTACCAGTAATTTTTATAATCACACATTTCACTCACTTTTTACGTTATTTTAATTGCAATGAACAGACGAACTCCAGTTCCTTCCAAGTGAAGTCCGTCCCAATTATCATAATCATTATTAATTATTTTCCAGTTTTGAGTATGGCCACTTGTTTGGGCTCAAATACGTTTGGTTTAGAGCTATTATTCTTTGCTACATTTGCCAAACAATGTAAAATTTTACTGGTTGACGGTCCTTATTTCCGACTTTTTGCATTGGACTTAAATCTGTTAAATTATGTAGTCTACAAAATTTCTGAGTATCTTAAACAATTTATTCAGATGAACTTGCTCTTGTACGTTCTGTTTGTCTTCGATTATGTTTCTGTATTCTTGCCCAAGATTCTGACTTGTACGTGTGAATGGTCTATTTTTTTCTGTAGTTACTTCTGTGTACTTTGAGACTTGACGGGTGTGTTTTGAAAACATTTTTACAGTACATATAATACTTTTCCTAGTTTGTAATAATCTAAGGATAATTTTGTTTGAATTTAATGTATAATTGTCGTAGGTATAGAATAATTCCATATAATTGTATGTAGATGTGATGAATTATAATTCATATTTTGAGTATTAATGGAAAATAAATCTATTCCATTTCAGAGACAAAGAAATACAGAAAAAGCCGTAGAAGAGTGATTGCAATTTAGAAAACTGGTCACCCTAATATCGAAGTACGTAATTTTCAAAGTACTGTTGTTATAATCGAATTATTATCAGCGATTTATAACTAAAATTAAATACAGGATTTTTATCTACCAGGACGTCTGTCGAAATGTCTTCATACATTCCACATACTGTATTGGGAATTGCACGTGGTCAGCGTGCCGATTTTCCTCATCTCCGATCTCTTTGGACATGGCCTCTTATTACGTCTTAATCCCCAGCAATTTCCCAGTGACCGCAATAACCAAATTTAGAATGACTTAGTTGGAATTCGACGAATTCATCGGATTACCGCGCAAATAATTTATTATACGACTTACATTTTGTTAAATATATATTACGTCCATAGAAGTTTTTTCAAACGGTAAAGAACTGTTCCAGAACGATAAAGAAGGGAAATTACACTCTAAAATACATTCGGTAAAGGAATTTGGAAGTTAATATAATTTCAGACAAAAGTAAATCAGGGTTAAATCTTCTTTGAATAACGGAATATTTTGAGTATGTTAATATAAGTATTTCATCAGTAAGTATGTCAGTAATGACATCTTTATATTAGCTTAGAGTTGCAATGGCGTTTCAGTAGCAAATCAAACCGTAATGGATACGCCGAAGAATGCAACAAGGTTAGAAAGGCGAAATCTTCACATTCTTAGCCACGGCACTCAGCTCGGAGCCTCTCACCACCAGCTACGATTTATCTACAACGTTCCCAGTTACTCAACGTTAACATTAACAAATCAAATAATCAGAACGACTGTGGCGCAATGATTACGGAGGAAAATTACGATAAGATTTTCTGTTAGAGAACGGAACTTTATCTGCGCCTGTTATTTTGACCTATGAAAATTTACAATGTGTCTGAGGAAGCGTTCTACGAAACTGTGGATGTTTGCGTATTACAGTTGACTACTTTAAAGTTGCTTTTGAGGGGTGTGGGGTCAAACAGCATTTTATATCAAAATATTTTGCTTTATTGAAACTGACATTGAAAGATAATAATATATAATGACAAATGAGTCAGTTAAGAATTAATTATAAACATAAATTACTTGTAAATAGGTATATTAGCAAAAACTTCTAAAACAGTGCGTTTCTTCTGCAATTCGTGGACATCACCAGATGTGCACTACTCATAAACTTAAACAATTATATAACAAAGATATACGTATGAAGAGACCAAAGAGGTTATTTTGAGAATACATTCATAAATGTTGCTGAAATTGATCGTTTTTAACACTAACGGATGAACAATTGGTTTTAATGTGTAACATTTCGGACATTAATCTCGCATTATTATTTTTTCTGAATCTGATATTGTGGATTATTTGAGGTGATATATTTACTGACTCCTGAATGTTTGTCACAATGTGTTCTTTCAAGGCAGTTTTTAATGCCCTTTTTGTTGGTCCTATGTAAAAAAATATTTTTGGAATAATATTACTGATAATAATAATAATTTGAAGTGCCTTGTCGCGTTTTGGGAAACCTACGTATATAAATAAAACGTTAACGTGTCTGCATGCTGTCTCGTTTGTACGAATTAAACTCAGAAAAGGCTGAACAAATGTCACTGATTTTTCAAACTCCTCGAAGTACAACATAGGCTATATAGTGTGCATAATTTTATTAGATAATCGTGACTTAGAGAAAACTTGAAACACACTTGAATTATTGGTTCTAAATAACTGCTTTGCCTCCATAACTACAGACGATCGAGAACCTCTTGCTTTCGGCGATTATTCTTTCTTTATACTTGGATTCGTGTGTGTTTAATCTCACATCTTATAATATTGTATTGGTTTTATTATCATTGAATTATTGGATACGGGTAACTGCACTTAGGATTAATGACACTTTATTTAGGAATATAAATGGAACTTCTTCATGCAGATTCATGTATCATTAGCGCGTCAACGACGGGTAAGCGCAGATAGTGTACAATATAATCGTACTTTCCAAAAATTTATGGAAACAGTCGACGAATACATCCTCAACAGTCAGTACTTTACACGGACTAGGTAATTGAAGAATTAATAATACAGTTCGTTTTCTCCAAAATACTTACAAACTAGGTCTAAATTACGAACACAAAATAAAACTTTTGAATCATCCTGTACAGAATTTTTTTTAGCACACTTAACCAAATTTAAACGCGGTAAACATAATTTGATTTTAGTTTTTTTTTATAAAAGTATATTTACAAAAAAATATATTTACTTTTGGGGCACTTGTATAATAGTGCGAACCGATGCATCTATGATTCTACGCCGTTACTGAGAATTCTGTATAAGCAAAGTATTACGTTTCAGGAAAAAGATTATTACACGATTCGAATCGCCAAATGCAAACGTCCCTGCGGGTACGAAAAGCCATGGAACTTTCACGGGAGCACTTTATTGACAGTTCCAACCAGATTGAAAAGTGATTGCGTAATGTGATGTAATGGTTTCTTTACGTTTGTAAGAGAGAAAGAATATAACTCTCTAATTTAGAATTAGTTGAAAGCAGTAATATGCATTTCCGTGTCAGAAAAAATGAAGGATTCTGCCCTGATTCATGATTAGTCCCTGTAGAATTATGAATAATTTCTGTCGGTCATTCCAAATTATTCATCAAATCAGTAGAGATTATAAAAAACTGAGAATTGTAAAATCTTTATAAAATGGATAAATTTATCCTGACATCTGCTTCGTGGAAAGTCATTCGCGTTGATTATAATTGAGAGCGATATACTATCATTTCTGAAGTTGATGACCTTCAGAGGCAAAGTATACTCTGAGAAGAATATAGCGGTGCATTTCCTAACTGAATCTTATTGATTTCAGTTGACCGACTTTTCAACGAATGTTGCGACATCGGGTGTAAAGGACGAGTTTGGTGAGCAGAATCGGGGCAATGGCTCCGGTCTTGACGAGGGCGTTGAGACACGGCAGCTGTGATCTGTGCTATTTAACTTGGTTTGAATGACTGCGCACGCTTGATTAGTGTTAATTGAGCTGGACGCCCCGCTGAAATTGAGGTGAGTGCGTTGCGGTGTTCGTGTATTCCCAGAGCTGACTTCAATCAGCACGCGTGTTCAACGCACTTCGGGGTTCACGCGGGACAAAAGAGCATTAGTCCACCTGTGACTTCGTTCCACACTCGTCGCGCCACAGTTTCATCTTTCCAGTTGATCACATTCTCTGTGAGGTAAACCACACAAGCTCTCTATGGGAAGTCTTTTGGAAATGACCCGCCGGCAAGAATCAATTTCCTTCTCCTTCCGTTGTAATAAGGCTTTATTATAAATTTTAAAGTTTTATAAGTATTACGGATTAAGTGAGCGAACGTCACGATTTAGTCCATATTTTTTTTAGTTCTGAGAAGATTAGGTAACTATCATTGTTGCTGATAAGACACGAGAATGTCGATACACGTTTGATTCAATTTCTTTTTGAGTAAAAGGCTACATGAGGGTCATCCACGTAGTGGCCTCTCCCCTTTAATAGTACAGGAAGAGGTTTGAAAGTAGAGAAGCGGAAGGGATAGAAAGGTATATCGCAGCCGGCAATCGCCTAAAAGTGTAGATCAAACCCTATGAAACCTGTATCGTGGTAGGTTGGGTTGTTGGTGTTCATCTCAAGTATGACTGTAGTAGGGACATTGCATAGTCTTCTCCATGCCTCGGCCAGTTTACGAGGCAGCTGACTGACTGTTCCAATGGGAACACCAGACTGTATACCCAGGCCTGCGATCGCAGAACAAGAAAAGGTAGTTTTAAATGACAAATATGTTCTTCCAAGTAACTTTTAATACCCTATTTAAAAAAATACACTTTAATTTTGCATAGTACTACTTGGACATTATATATTATAATTATTATTATATTGGAACTTTAATTCAAAAGCAGAGAGAGAAGAAGATATCCACACAGGTAGCTTCCTCCTTCTGTCTTGTAAGATTTCACGTGCTAGAGCCAATATTTGATAGACCAGCTCCCACAGGTTAGTTTCATGTTAGAAATATGTTGGTTCAATTTTAATATATATATACTAGCTGGGTGCCCGGCGTTGCCCGTGTACTTATTCATATAAACCCGAAAAAGTATTTAATTATATATTAATCTTTAGTCAAGAAGTGACTTGACCTAAATCTTAACTATTCCGTACATACTTTCGACCGATAGTGCATGAATTGAACAGCTATAAAATACATCGAATTTTATTGCATCAGTCCCAACAAACATACATTTACCAATAGAATACTTAAATTTACTCCTTGAGTATTATAGAATATATATTATATATTATAGAATATTCTTTAGCCTTCAGATACTACGAAAGATTAAATTTACGAAAATGTTAGCTATATTCGCAATATAAACAAACGGACGCCAAATTAGAGTTATTAAAATGGCACAAAAATTAACTTAAAATTTCCGCAAGGATCGTAAAGTATATCGTATTGTTTTTTATTATCACTCTATGCAGTATTTATGAAAAAAATTGTACTTTTTATTTAATAAAACTATTTCTTCTTTATTTCATTACGAAAAAATGAACTATTTTCTTTGTTGTGCAGTTTTGTCGAGTAGTAACGTCTATCTGGCGTGTGCTGTGACGTCATTATTTCTAGAGGCGCAGTAATTTAACACAAAATTACCACTTTTTAAAAATTATAATTCTTTCCATTATTATGCTACAGGTTTCTCACCCCCACAGTACCGTTTCTCGTCTTTTGAAGGATGTGTACCAATTTTTGTTGCAATCTGTCCACGAGTTTAAATTTGTATACAAGATACGTAAATACATACATACAAATATACATCCTTTTTATTATATAGGTAGATATATAGTGAGATAAATTCCGGTGGTGGCTTGAAAACAAACATTAACAATTATATAAGTAATACAATTTTGAAATTCCGAAAAAAGTACTGAAATTTCTCCACGCTTATAAATACTTAAAACCCACTAAAAGGATAAATTATTATTCTTTGTTGAAACTCCGATCAACGCAGTTCCACCAGACAGTTATATTGAAATAGAACTATTTTTGGTCTAAATGATTCAACAATTCCAGAACATGTTAAATTGATTCACGATGGTATATCAAATCACGGAAACGTTGAAAGCTTTTCTAAAATAACTGTGACAGTGGACAAAATAAGTACAATCGATATTTCTTATAATGGTCAACAAGTCCAGAAATCAGATGAAAGAAACAATCAGCCTTACATCAATAGAACAATATACTTCACGAAAGGATTTCAAATTTTTAAAACATATGAAGTGTTTTGGACAGTTTTATTTGGTTATGGGCATATATCTTTGAATTCATTTTAATGTTTTTCATTTACTGTATGTAATAAAATAATAGACGGAAACATTGATAAATCGAAAAAATTATCGAAGGATGGATTTAGTGGCATAGTCATCACTGCTTCGAAATCATATTCAATAATTAATTTTCTATCATTATTACTATACTGAAAAACTTCAGAAGAATAGCGCGTTGTTCAAACGATTTTCTTAAAGGGTAACAGGCTACACGAGGGTAATCCACATGGTGGCAACTCCCCTTTAATAGCATAGGAAAGGATTTGAAAGGGAGGGGGTGCGGAAGGGTAGAGAAAGGTAGCCAAGGGTTAACTATGGCCCCCGGGCTATAGTTTAAGGATCCTACCCGGCATTCGCCTAAAAGTAATGCAGGAAAAACACTAGAAAAACCTGCATCAGGTAGGTCGGGCATTGGGTACTTGTCCCACACCCTTCCGATACCGGGAGAAGAGTATACTGTAGGGACGCAGCATTCCCTTCTCCGTGCCTCGACTACCATATGGCCAAAGTCTGTGATTCCGGAACATACACCTCTCAAAACAGTTAGAGGTGCTTCGGCTTGTGGGAACCTTAGTTCAAAAACGGAGAAGAAAAGGCATCCCCAAAGGTAGCCCCTTCGTGTCTCTCCTACAAGGTTCTGCCTGCGAGAGAATAGCCCTCGCAGACATTTTAGATGAAAACATTTGGAAAATTCTATTAATTTTTTTTGAAATTATATAACTGCAAGTTACATTCTTTATTAATTCAAGACTATAACCATTTGTAAGATAGGTAGCCGCGTATTATTTTCATTTACAAATCATTTATGCCCACAAAAACTTTGAGATCGCCTCAGCCCAAATTCATTTGTGTCGTAAGTTTCGTTTTCTACCTTTCAACAGGTTTACAGCCGAGAGACAGGATGGTAAATGTTTGACTTCTATTTCGTGTCGTCGGAGAAAGTTCGGTGTAGTTAGTGCTAAAGGAATCGTTGACTCAAGACAACTGACCACGTGTCTCTGGGGAAAACACCCACGCAAAGCAATTGACGTGGCCAAACTGCGCAGTTTATTTCGTAACCACAGAAACAAGCGAAATAAAATAAATATTGGTATACGGATATTTAGTGAACTATTTGTTTGGCTAAATGAAGAAGGAATTACAATAAGAGGAAGAAATTCGTATTAATATGTGTAAACTGCACAATGTCTGCTATAGGTGTCAAGTGAAGCCAGAAATATTCTGATTGCAATTGCTGCTACATTGGGAAAACTATATGTTCACTAAATACCATAAAATACCATATACCATAAATAACATATGACCAAAATGAAACTCCACATTAAAAGAAATATTATTAAAGAAAAAAATGAAACTATATATACTGTAAAATGTGAAAATATTAAGAAAATCTTATTATTGAGATCGTATTTATTTGTGATGTAGTGGTCAGCGTCATTGCCTCGCATCACAGAGGTTCCGGGTTCGAAACCCGGCATGGCCATGGATGCTTCTGCTTGTGCTGGTCACGAAAACTGCTGTTAATGCTGTGAAAGAATCGAGACTGACCAGGTGTCACTCCTAAATCCAGAATGTGTCACGTAAGATGACAGTCTGGCAGTCGTCTCCGTAGGCCAAGGCCCATCATGGGATGTCGAATCAAGGAGTAGTATTTATTAGTCGAACGATCTAAAAGTAGCCAATTTGAAAACAAACCCATCAATTACTGACAATAATATATAGTAACTACGGACAAAACTTCGGTAATCAATATTCTTAATTTTCTATGCCGATAACACATGAATTATTTTAAAACTGTTGGAAGAATTCTTTTCATCAACTAACGAGACTAAGTAGGACATTGGGTCCTTAGCCAGATGCGAAAGTTATCGTTTACGTGACGACGATGGCATTATCTACTCTTGAAACCTGTTCGCATCGAAAACGACTCCTGATGAAAAGCCGGACTGGAGTTACGAAAGCATAGTTTCATTTTCACATCCTCCACTATTTTGTACAATATTTGTCCCTTTTTTAATTGAATTAATTAAAGCTCACATTAATTTTTAAAAGCAACTTTTCGTTAGGTAAAAGTCATTTTTCCAGTAAAAGTGAAACCGGTGATGTAAATCAGGTTTCTTCCTGCATTTCTGACGTCTGTTTTCAGTAAAACATCGAATTTTTCAGATAAAGCAATACTAAAAAAATTATTATTTTTGTTATATTTGTAACCCGAAAGCGTCGATGCCAAGAAATATTTGCTAAACCGTACGATTACAGCGAGATCTTATGAAATTATTAGATGGGATCATAAACAATATTGAATAACAAATAACCTTGTAACAGTCACTGGTATTCTAAATAATTTATTTTACAGGGAAGCTTTAGGCCTATATTCATCCCCATCTTCCTTAATATTTAATAAATGATTCTCATACAAATTGAAAGTTCTTTACAAAGTTATGCCGTATTCCTTAGAAAGTACTTCGCTCAATTTATAAAATTAATCTCATGTGGATGTCACGTCGACTGGAGAACAAACAGAGAACAAAGTTTCTGTCAAATGAATTCATATTTAAATTACAGTTTACTTTTAAATGTTCATAAAATGATTATGAAGAATTAAATAATGGATACCAGTTCTTATAAAATGATATAGTAACATTGTACAGCGAAAGTTGGTTCCGTATTTTTAATGCAAATTCAGAGGGATATTATGATATTTCAAGCATAACCTTAGTGTGTATGACATTGAACGTGGCATTTTACAAATATTATCAAGAGATCAGGACCAGCACAATCGTCTGTATCCCTGGGGTACAATGGGGATATAAAATGTGAATGAAGTTTGCTTTCAAATTGGTGAACCGACAGTCTTAAGAAAGTAAGTAAACGAAAGGTCGTTTTCCTTAGGGCTCTTGGTTGTATTACACGCGTGTTAAGCTTGTAGCCTATATAAATGCTCAAACAAGGATTTAAATAATAATAGTCTCTGAAAGCCTCTGAATTCACAGTAGAGAAAAAATTTAAGGAGTCTTGAAATGTCAACCACAAGATTACACAGGTGGATTGTTAGGAATTTTGAAGATTTGGAATATAAAACTTCTAAGCGGTGGGAGTAAAATGAAAGATAAACGACGTAGTTCAGAAGCAAAAGATGTGCATTAATGCTGAGACGTAAGCAGAAATTTGGAGATACTCGTTACACAAAAGTACTAGTAAAGAAATGAAACTTGCTTAGTGATTAATATGCACAATAAAGTTAAAAATTCGCTATGTACTGATATATTGAACGAATTATTTTTAACACAGAAGTGCCACAGTATCGCACGTAAGGTTTCCAAAATGGTTCTTGAATTTCAGAGACCACTTTCTTCTAATGGAATGAGAGTTGCAGAGGAATGGTGGCAAAATAGGAATTTAGTTAACTGCTAATGGAAAACAGAGGAGAAAATGCGTTATTTAACATTGACGGATTTAGTAGTAAATAAGATGTTGCTTTAGGTTAGACTGCTAGATATGGAGGATCACGTCATATTGATCACTAGCTTAGAACTAGGGCAATTAGTCGCCTCGAACACCGTAGCGCTATGCTTTGTAAAAACCGCGAACACGACATTCTCCCCTTTTGTGAATCTTCCCCATCAGATGTGGACAGGAATGCCGTTGCTTTTAACGAACCAAGATGCCGAAGTGCGGACATAGGCGGGGCGTCGTTTATGTAAGACGATGCTCAATTCATTTAGCTGTACGAAAGTAAAACGGGTTCCTTCGGAGAACGGAGAAAGTGAACTGTCTGGCCACGGAGCGATTCGTGCTCGTGGCGCTGTCTGCTGCACAATCGAACATAAAGATCGGGTTCACAGATTTCGACCAGCGCAGGTGCGATACGGACGTCGGTATCCTTCTCGCAGATGTAATGCACCAACAATTAATTACGAGGAACCTCCTTATCCCTGCACGGCAACATTATGACACATCCAACAGGTAGAGATGCAAGTAGCGTCCCACTCTTACTCGCCTTATAACGAAAGTTCCACGTTAAATTTCTCGGATTTTATGGTCAGGGGTCAAAGACCTTGGGTTCAAGACAAGATTATTACGCTAATTTCACAGGAAAATAATTGTTCACTTTTCTACAGAAAACAGCTTGTAAGCCACACTACAAATCAATGCCTGGACTGAGGTTTGCTGTATGTCTGTGATATTTAATTTCGTTTCTGAGCCGGTTTGGGTTGGTGAACGGATTGACGTTGTCTTATGAACCTGAGACACACTTGTATTACGCTACGTCACGTCACTGCGATGTCACGGATCGTCACGGATCGTCACGTATCTGTGATTTGCGCTCGCACACATTTCTGATGTCACGCCATGTCACATTTTTCAATCTGTATTTTGCTTTAAACGTTATGAAAGGGGCTTAAAGATCTCTCGTCACTTTGTTACTATAGAACAAAGAATTATTTTACGTAGTTATCCTTAAGTATTATTATTTATTGATAATAATTAATTAAAACGTAAACATTATGAAGGTTTAACTACTGATATCTCCAAAAAGTTGTAGAGAATTTAATTCTCTTTTTAACACACTAAAGGATTTCAAAAAATCATCTTCAATTTACGAAAATACGCTTAAATGAAATGAAGCGAATTACACTAGTTGTCATTGTTTGATTTAATTTGAAATCTATCAACCCTACTTTTTCACATTTAATTTACTTATTTTATAGAATAAAAAATAATCTACCTGGCTTACTATCTCAGTCAGGTCCTTTATTGTTATTTAATAAATAACGCCAAATAAGTCGCATGGACTTAAATTTTTATATTACATTCAGACTCTCACACACGTGTGACAATATATATGGTTGTAATATAAGACCATCTTCAATAGTGCAATACAGTATTATTCTTATAAACCAAACAGAATCTGTATAATATTTTATATTATATCTAACTGTCCCTCATTTTAGAATTGCAGACTGCTTCAAACGGACACAATACTCGGTATTTCGGTAACGGTGTTAGACTTACTGTTCCTGAAAGAGAGGGGGTAATGTATGGCTGATAGATACACAGATTTAGACTGGTGGCATATTGAAGAAAAAATTATCTAAACTATGCACTGTTACTTGTCAAAGCAGACTGATTGCTGGCCGTAAACCACGTGAAGTAACAGCAGTATGCGATTGAGGCTGCAGTCACGCTTCAACTTTACGGCCGGCACGTGACGTGACAGTACGTGACGTGATAGAAGTGTCTCCACCTTTACATTCACGCACATTGGCGAAGAAATTGTTATTTATTTAAATCATTACCAGACGAATGCAAGGTGCTTCCACAGACTTTTGGCCGATTTTATGCATTCTGAACGTCGCCCTCAATCTCACTCCTGTAGAGAAACAACTGTCGAGTTGATATTTTATAAATTACCAATTTTATTTGGTGTTCAAAAAATATACAGCGAGGTCAACAACTCTGGGAATATTTTTCGATGGCTGAAATTTGACCAGATGTCCGTGTCTGGTGCTGTATGGTAATCACATGGGAATGATCAGAGGCCTTTGCATCGTCAATATTGGCCTTTGATCAATAACCGAAACACGGAATATGCTTCGGTGAATGTTCCAGGGCGCAAGACCCCGTTTCTCACTTATCTAATTGAACCGGTGTACGGGCAGCTAATTGAATATTCCGGCCCCGTAGATTGGATGTCTAATATATTGTCAATATGAGAGGAAGATACAAAATTAATGCTAATATGACGACGGCGTGTGTATCATGCCTGCCTCACCAAGTAGTATATTATGGAACCTTAACAACCGAGGCGTGGGCATGAACACCGAGAATTCGTTAGATTACTCTTTATCAAGCCCTATTTGTAAATCAGTTTCAGGAATATATACGAACATACTCGAAAATTTTCCTGTCTAATAAACAATCCTCTATATCAATGTGGAAGACAATTCTGAATGTATATTTCCTTGCCGGCATAATGAATTATATTCAACTATGATAGACGTATTTAGGCCTGGTTTCTGCTCTACATGGTGCAGGTACGATTATTCAGACTAGTTTCTTCTCCAATATTAATTAGTTTCTTCTCCACCTTATGAACTAAATGTGATATAGACCATTTTGTTAATTATAGAGATCTTTCTCCTTTGTAAGGCACGTTTAAAGAAACTTTTACTTCGTGTATCGTATTAAAAACAAAGTAAGAACAGGGGTGCCAGTTTTGCATGGGAGATATCTTCAATTCAGGAAAATGTTGTGGTATTTATAATTTCTTTAAGATATTCGAAATTTCAACATAAATATATTCGTCACTTATTGAAATTATGTGCGTGTTGAAAAGGTTCCATAAGAAAATGTATTGTATTTATTCTAATTGATTAAGTCTTATATTATAAATCGTAAATTACTTTTAAATGCATTCAATAAAATTATACGATTGAAAAGATATTATTTAATATGTTTGAGTTTCAACTTTGCTCGAGGTAGTTCGTTACCTTGAGGGTCAGTATTTTGTCTTACAAATTAAGGAACACCTGCGCCGATTAACGAAAATTACAACTATTTTCTGGCTTTTACATGCGTTCTTAAACATAGCATGTCGGCTTGGAAAAGTACCAATCAACGTCTGGAGTAAGGAAGTCCCTCTGGCCAAGATCTGTACGTCGACGTAATCGTTATTACCAAATACCGTAATTTCGGATCGTGGTACAGATAATTACTTTTTGCCCGAATTGACGTGTCGTTTTTCCTAACGAGTGAAAATGTCGGTAACGATTATATCAAGCCAATCTCAGCGGATCTCATGAATGTTTCACTTTTGAATAATTTAATCGAAAAATGTTAATAAAACATTTTGTAAACGAGTGTGACATGTTAATATGCGATACACAGACCAAATAATATACCATACTTTGAGATGAGACGTTTGCTATTACATTCTTGAATGATATTTATCTGTATTTGTTTACATTGAAACACAATGAAATAATAAATAAAATTTGTAAAAATAAATATCTGTGGCAAAAATCTTTAAATAAATTCGTAATACAAAATAAAGTGTTTTAAGTTGACAAAAATAAAAGAATAATATTTTTCGTAGGTAATGAGAATAAATGTGAAATTAAATCCCCAGAGCCGCATGAATGGAGATCTCGACTATCCAAAATGTAAAATTTATCCAACCATACAGTGCCGGAAGGTCCAAAATATATCTCTAGAAACTATAATTAATTTAATTTCGTTAATTGGAAATCTATTTCATCTGTCAGTATAATCTAAAAATAAGTAGCTTTAAGTTGAAGTTTCTCATTCTCGTCTGACTTCAAAAGTTTCAATAGGTTCACTAAAACTGCAGACCTTCAGATTCACCCATTTCCTTTCATTCAGTCTCCAGAGACAAGACTCTAAAGGCCCGAAGCACTGATTTCTCAACTCCAATAAAAATTTAACAAGCTGTAAAATTTCAATCGTAAATCCCTTTATTTCTTAATGATGTAGAATCTAAAATAACTTCTCTTGTGTTTAACACCTAATAACTCCAGATTTCATTTCAATCTCGAATATTGAGGTAAAAGAAACTTTCTCGCATTTCCTGCAAACTTTGGGAACTTCCGAAGAGCTTTCGGTGTGGCAGACCAACAACCTCTCTTCCGTCCAAAAGTAACTTACAGGAATCAACGGAGAAATCGGAAAGGGCAACTGAAGCATCGAGTTGAATTGGGTGATTTTAAATGGGGTAATGCGGGTTTATCCTAAAAGTTTTATCTTTGAGGAGAGGAGGGCTGAATATATGCGAGCATGACCAATTAGTGAAAGTTGGAGGAGTACTTCATGAATAAAAAAGCACTGCCGGGAAACCGTCCGATAAACTTAATTAAGACACACAGCAATACCATTATAATGAAATACACTCCGATGAAGCTGAATCTAAATACTTGACAGACTTCATATTGTATGAATATGAATACAAGTAGTTGAAGAATTCCATGAACGAATTATAATTCGATAATGGTAACTGCAAGTCGTTATAAATTACTTAATTCGTTAGGTCATTCTCTGAGTGGGCTTGACGAAGATGGTAAATAAAATTTTAGAAATTTGTTTAACGCATTAAATTATATACAGGAAAAAACACATTTTACAGTCCCAATGATTTATTATATTACCTGTCCCAGAGTTACATAAATTTGGTCCATTAATGAATAATTATTGCCAAATACCAGTAATAATTTTCTAACTACATCATGGAATATAAGTCAGATCGAGTATCACACATAGTTGTTTATAAGTTGATCCCAAATATGTTAAAATTGTGTACCACTTTGACATTTCATTTTCGAAAATGTCTCCAGGATGCTTTTAAAAAATATATAAAAGAGTTTTCACATAAGTGGTTCTTTAAAAAAAATAAAAAATGAAGGTTATCGAAAACTTGACACAATTCACTGCCGAATGACCTGTCTACCGATTTTTTTAAAACATGAACCTGATGAGGTCCCATAATATGCGATGAAACGTTGTTTAATTTTACATTAATAAATTCTTTTTTCTGACTTAAATTGGCTGCTGTTTATTCATTTTAATTGTTAGTAATTTCACAATAATATTAATTTGTATTTTAATAAAAACAAAAATTAGTCCTCAATAAAAAACGAAAACCACTAGTGCATCGTGGGTTTTGAGGACGGAATTGAAGATTTTTTTTAATGAATCAATTTGGTGCCGTGCAGTCATCGCCATCACAGAGCATCGCAGTGCTTATTTACATTGTGGAATTGAATTTCGGGATTCCTAGTCGTATTTCAGCCGGAAAGTCTCCAGACTGGTTGGAGAAATTCGTAATTCAGAAATCAAAATGACAATCATCAAACAATAGTCTCTTGCCCCTCCTTTGATTGGATATTAGGACTGAACGTAAAGGAACCGGAGAGCACAAGAACTAACTCGTTCTAACCGCATTCGTATCCCGATGACACCCGTGAACAAGGTTACGTTTCCACGCAATTTCATGTAGCCGTAAGCGTAGACGGAGAAAAAGAGATGTTTCTTTGGCCGTACGTAGAAAGTGTGACAAGCTTCAGAAGACGATAACAACGACCGCGCGTAGAGAAATCAAGGGACGTGTTCCTCATTTGATACAACCAAATATTCAGGTCATTGGACGTTTTTTCGGAGGAGAAATCTGCATGTATCACATGTCTACGGACGAGTTTTCAGCCCACAACATGCCGAATGATCTGGTTAAGCTGCCTCTGGAGCAACGAGCCGATTAGCATAAAACTCTTCATTTCCAAGTGTCAGTGTATTAATCACGCAGGCTGTATGCTAAATCGGACCTAATTTATATTACTTGACCTAACCGGGACATGCGGAAACTAAATTGCCAGGGGATAAATTTATTTTCTAACTTGGGTTAGCAGGGGTGATGCTCGTGTGACTCGTCATAGGTTGACTGTCAAAATAATCATGTAAATACTTCTGGTAATAATTTGAATTCTACACCAACGGAAAATACAAAGAACCCCTGCATAGTTTTTATTAATTACTATGCCGGTAAGAGTAAGATAAATTGTTTGTACATAGAAAAACGTTCGTAATACAGATGAAGCAGACTTCCTTTTCTGATATTATTTTAAATGATCTCAGAAAAGTGGCGGAGAACCTTGTCATAGAAAACTGCAATAAATGTTTATTAAATTATTGATTTTTCATAAATATACCACATAATTTTATTAAGGTGTACGAATAAAGTTTTTTAATAATTTTATATTCGAATAACATAACTCTGTTATGAATAAGAAAGATAGCCAATTCAGACAAAAAGGTAATATAAATACCATACAACGATTTCTCGGATCCTTGTTCCCTTCGTCAGGTGCTAAGAAGAGCCTAGAGCGACACAACTGCACTTGTCAGTTGACAAAACTCAATAACTCTGTTATGTATGAAGCCAATGAGAAATAAGTTTACCTTCATATTAGCACTAATACAATGTATTTAACTTAAGGATCTAAAGTTTTTAATCACGAAATATCCGTCTAGGAATATATTTAATAGCAATGACTACAGCAGCGAGGGAATACGAGTTTGAGAACAAGGTCACATCATGTCTATTATAGTCAATAGTGATGATGGGGATTACACTTGACTTCTTAGATTTTTACTCTTTCAGCTTAAAATATCTGTTGAATTTTTGTATTTTGGAAACTATCAATCCAAGCAGCGAAGAACCAAAAAGGATAGCACCCGAGTAAAAATGGCAGCAAGGGAAAATGAAACAAGAAATTTTATGTCCGAGAGTGAGATCAGACTTCGTCTCATAATTACCAAAGATGAAACAATCCGCGGGGGTAACATTTCACGAAGCAAGCGATTATAGACAATTTCAACCTTTCACTTCACGCACTTCTAAAGGTTACTTGTTCTCTTTTACCTATAACTATAACGTCTTATGAACGTAGTTCCCTCGAATGATGAGGAGAAAGCCTCGGTGATTGACAAGGGATGTCAAG
Organism: Zhengitettix transpicula; assembly: GCA_037074705.1. Lineage (NCBI taxonomy): Eukaryota > Metazoa > Arthropoda > Insecta > Orthoptera > Tetrigidae > Zhengitettix > Zhengitettix transpicula. The sequence continues at coordinate 76,923,253 of CM073591.1, forward strand.
GTTGTCAGCGTAGTTTACCTTTTATTACATAATCAAATCTAAATATCTTACCAGGTTGGTGAATGCTTGTTTACTTATTTACTAGCTTAAATACCTGGCTTCCTTTGAATTGATCTAATTATATAGGCCTGCCTTAGTACAGAATCGTTAAATTAATTAAGAGTTAACTAATATCAATAAATACTACCTATAACTCTATACAATATTATAAAACCATTAGCAGGGAACCAGATTTATTTACCCTCTTTTTGTTTATTTTATCGTTGTCAAGTGATTTTTTTAGCGTTGACTATACGTAGTGGTAACGGACGGAAGAAGCCATATATATTAAGCGTATAATTCAAACAGTCATAACGGTGAACGTAAATAAAGCAACCCTAAGATTTTCTACAACTGCATGAAAAATTTTGGAAGAAATCTCTGCAGTGGCTCGAATGAACTTGTGGAACACAGTTACAGACAAGTTATAATTTTCTATTTAATAAATGTGAACAAAAATTTGATAGCAACGCTTTTGAATATGGAGTATGATCACACCAAAAGATCAGGAAAGAGGAAGTTACGGTAGGATTATATCTTTGGAAGGCGAAGTATATCTTAGGTAAGAATAAAATTGCAAATCATTGTGACCGGAGTGAAAGTAACATCACTATAAAATCTCTATCATTAATTAATAAAGGTCTTGAACGACCTTTTTCAGCTCTCTTGAAGGCGTGGTGAGACAGCCAAAATATTTATTTTACGGTGTCACATATTCTACGAAAATTGAAATGTATTCTCGTATTAAAAGGTTATATTTGTATTGAGACGCCTAAAATTTGCGTTAGTCCCAAAGTTTTAAGAGTCGTTTACTTATCCCAAGCCCAGTGCTGTTAGTGATATGGCAGTTTACTGTGGGGGGCCACCAATCTTCTGCAGAAAGGTTAAAAGGTTAATTTGTGGTCTCACACCAGAGCCACTGGAAGACACGTTTTGTAAACCTAGACATTATGTACTTGTCATGCTCATTATGCAGTCCGTAACTTATATTAAGGTTAATTGAAGTAAATGGTGATCCTTTAGGAAGTTCACATGAATATCTTACTAGAAATATAAATATTTTATTTTGTAAAACACCATTTTATTACATGTTTATTAAAATAATTTAATGTTCTATAATATTAAGATTTTGCCTCATATGTTTAAGACCTAAGTTAAGATTATGCTCACCAACAACTGTATATATTCAGTTGCGGAGTACTTCGAAATATGCAATACGGTCTGTTTCTATATTTTAATGTTTCGATTGGGATTTTTTCTTGTACAATAGTAAATCTTTAATTTGAATAAGAAATTTAGCCAATTCAGACAAAAAAAGTGATAATAAATAAATTAGAATAAAAACGTGGCATCCCTCCAAGATTGTTTTATATAATTTTTTTTTCATTTTAAATCTTTATACTGTTTATGAATACTATTTTAATACTTATAGCTTTAAGTTGACGTTTGTAATGTATCTAATACCCTCATGTACTTCTAAAATAAAATTATTATTAAGAGATTGTCGGAATGCCCGACCTACCCGATGCAGGTTTTTCTAGGGTTTTCCCTGCATTTCTTTAGGCGAATGCCGGGTAGGATCCTTAAACCATAGCCCGGGGGCCCTAGTAACCCTTGGCTACCATCCTCTACCCTTCCGCATCCCCCCTTTCTAATCCCTTCCTATGCTATTAAAGGGGAGTTGCCCAATGTGGATCACCCTCATGTAGCCTGTTGCCCTAAAAAAAAGCAGAAACTTTATGAAGCCTGCGAGAGGATTTCTCGCAGGTGAACCTTCCCAGAGAGCTCTGGCGGGGGCTACCTTTGGGGATGCTCTCACATCTCTCTGGTTTTTTTGAACTAAGGTTCCCACATGCCGCGGCACCTCGGTCTGTTTTGAGAGGTGTATGTTCCCGGGTCGCAGACCTTGGGCATACGGCAAGAGTTGTCCGCTATTCCTATTGGAATAGTCGGCCAGCTGACTCCTAAACTGGCCAAGGCATGGCGAGGGGTAAGCTGCGTCCCCACAGCAAACCCCTCTCCCGTCATCGGAAGGGCGTGGGACAAGTACCAAATGCCCGACCTACCCGATGCAGGTTTTTCTAAGGTTTTCCCTACATTTCTTTAGGCGAATACCGGGTAGGATCCTTAAAATATAGCCCGGGGGCCATAGTTAACCCTTGGCTACCTTCTTCTACCCTTCCGCATCCCCCCTTTCAAATCCCTTCCTATGCTATTAAAGGGGAGTTGCCCAATGTGGATCACCCTCATGTAGCCTGTTGCCCTAAAAAAAAGCAGAAACTTTATACTTAGAGCCTGCGAGAGGATTCTCTCGCAGGTAACCTGCGAGGGATGTTCTCTCGCAGGCAGAACCTTTTAGGAGAAATACGAAGGGGCTACCTTTGGGTATGCCTTTTCCTCTCCGTTTTTGAACTAAGATTCCCTCAAGACGAGGCACCTCGGCCTGTTTTGAGAGGTGTATGTTCCGGGGTAGCAGACCTTGGGCATACGGTAAGAGTTGTTCGCTATTTCCATTGGAATAGTCGGCCAGCTGCCTCCTAAACTGGTCGAGGCACGGAGAAGGGAATGCTGCGTCCCCACAGCAAACCCCTCTCCCGCTATCGGAAGGGCGTGGGACAAGTACCCAATGCCCGACCTACCCGATGCAGGTTTTCCCTGCATTTCTTTAGGCGAATGCCGGGTAGGATCCTTAAACTATAGCCCGGGGGCCCTAGTAACCCTTGGCTACCTTCCTCCACACTTCCACATCCCCCATTTCAAATCCCTTCCTATGCTATTAAAGGGGAGTTGCCCAAAGGGGATTACGCTCATGTAGCCTGTTGCCCTAAAAATTAAAAGCAGAACCTTTCTCGCGGGACGGAGAGGGATAACTTTGGGGATGCCTTCTCCTCTCTCAGGTTTCTTAGAACAAGGTGAGGCACGTCGGCCTCGTTTGAAAGGTCCGGGGTTGCAGACCTTTGGGCATAATTTTGTTTCTACTGGAATAGTCGGCTAGCTGCCTCCTAAACTGGTCAAGGCACGGAAAGGGGAAAGATGCGACCCCACAGCAAACCCCTCTCCCACCATCGGAAGTACGTGGGATAAGTACCAAATGCTCGACCTACCTGATACAGGTTTTTCTAGGGTTTTCCCTGCATCAGTTTGAGGCGAATTGCCGGGTAGGATCCTTTAACCATAGCTCGGGGGCCCTAGTTAACCCTTGGCCAATTTGCTCTACCTTTCCGCATTCCCCTTTCAATCCCTTTCATATGCTATAAGAGGGGACTTGCCACTATGTTGATCATAGTCTAACACCTTCTTCTTTCTGCTAAATTCTATTGATTGTTTGTGAGTCCAATTGTGAACCAATTGAAGCAAACGAGATAGCTTGGAGGGGATGCCACCCTACGTACATAGTTTCCGTGGCGGATGAGGAAGACGCATTATTGCCGGGGCTTGCGTAACGTCCTGCCAAATGTGGAGCACTTCGTGGCTAGGCCACTAGATTGCATCTTAGTGGAGGTAGAGGTGGCCTTCGAAGGCAAAACCTTCGGAAACGCCGCATTGTCGCCACACTTTCGCGGCAGAAGGCCCAGGGCTGCGTGTCGCTTTCCTGCCGTCACTCGCCACTTTATTATAATTTGGGGAAGACAGTCGGCCCCCAGTTATTAGAAAGTTACGCCCTGCTCTCGCTATGCTGATCCCAAGAAACCTCTGAGACTCGTGACTGGTTTCGCTTTCATGCCAAAATGCGCTCGTCAAGCAAGCTTTGACATGTGCAAACGTGAAAAATTGCAACAGAAATCCATAAAGGCGAACAAGTCTTTCAGCGGGAATGAGACATATTACAAGTTAACTGCTAGCCTGGAACGGCAACGGAAAGAAGATAAAACTTGCCTTGTAGAACAGGTACCGTTTCCGTTACTTTAATTAATACCTGTGAAAAGAGTTACTCAAGAAATGCACTATGGAATCTTAGATAATCTAAATAGGTTAGTGTCAAGGTCGACGTTGACACGCGTAGGACAAGAAGTGTCAGGTACATTTCCGGCAGATGCATCAGTGTATCAAGGGAACGACAAAGAGAACTAGTCGAAGGGAAACAAAATATCAAACAACCATAGGACGGGAAATATAAATACCACACATCGTTTTTGGGACCCTTGTTCCTTTCGTCAGGTGCTAAGAGCCTTGAGAAACACAACTACACTTGTCTTAGCACCTGACGAAAGGGACAAGGATCCCAGAAACGTTGTGTGGTATTTATATTACCCTTTTTGTCTGAATTGGCTATCTTCCTTATTCATTATTTTCAATCAGTCGTAAATTTTTTCATTGTAATAATATTTTATTGTATAATAATAATAATATATTTAAAGACCAATTAACAGACTTATTATTTAAAAAACTTAGTTAACCACTACGTTTCCGTGCTTGCAGTATCTTCAGTCTGTGGTTAGCTATGAAGTTCAAGGTTTCCATGGTTACGGAACATCAAGATTAATGTTAGGGCCTATTTGTGAATTTACTTATTATACATAATGGTATTTTTTTAGCTTCATAAATAGGTAAAATTCTATCGTGATATATGAGGAAATAAAATATTTTGAAGATAAATAAATTGTATTATACAATAATACCAAGTTTGAAATTTCAAAAGTGTAAAATGTATTCTTTTCGAAAATATTTAAAATCCTTGTATCTTATGATAGAAATGTAACAATTTTTAGTTATCTATTACATTAAGCTACATAAAATCGCACTGTAAACTAAAAACACAATTCATTAAGTTTGATGGCTGATACTAATTTTGTAATTAATATTTTTATATAATAAATATGTTTTTAGTAAACAGTCGTTACATATATCTAATTATCATCATATATTTAAATAAAAACAATTGAAGTAAAAAATAGCTCATGTAGGTGGTATTTTTCAGATTGATTACGTCAATTAGTATGTTTTCATTAATTAAACAGGACAAACTTTCCGTCCAAAAACATTGTAAACTTCATATTCAATTCAATATAAGATTGAAAGCTTGACTATGGTGGGCTAGTGATATAACGCAGAATGACTGGACCTCGAAAAATAATCTAAATATCATAAAATTGTTAGAAAACAGTTTAAAAAAATTGATAAATTTTTTAGGGAGAAAATAGATTTAAAGATGTTTAGAATAGAACACAATACGCATAGGAGACTCGCGGGTGTTTTTTTTTGGAAACAAATGTATAAATTATTATATCTTACAAAAAAAAACAATATTGACATAAAACCCGTAGCTGTAACTACTGTAAAAGTATTACAGCAGCTGAAACTAATTCATGTGAATGAGTAATGGCGACTCCTACACCACACGATTTTATTTTAATGAAAACAAAGAGTAATCAAACTCGTTTACAGACTCGTGGAGTAATATTAACACTTAAGTAATTGAACTAGATTATGGTCATGATTGCACATTCATTGATTTTTTTTATAAATGTTTATAAATAGAGATTTAAGTCTATCACGCAAATATGTTTCTTATCACGTGGGTATTAACAAATTATATTAAAAGTTTGTGTTTAAATATGAAACTGAATTTAATTAATGTTCACAAATAAGTGAAGATACAAAGATTACCATAATTAGAAATAATGATAAGAGTTGCAGTTTCAATGAAACAAACTATTAGCAATATTTTACGTAACTTTCTCACCGCAATATAATTTACGGTAGGAAATATTTCGGAGCAAAGTGTAGTAATACTCTACGATTTAATTCGAGTGATGTTGATAAGTTCCGCTTTTTCAGTCAGTAATGAGAGAAATGGTGAGGGCAAAGTAATATCAGAGAAATTTTTATTTTCGAAGCCTTCGGAAGTCAAGCGGAACCTAAGAACTGGTACTTAGAGAGAGAAATTTAAGCACATCAATGCCCATTACGGTACTCTCACTTGCGCCCATGGCGAGTAAAATTGTATAAAAATGATTAAAAACTTTTTTTTTCGTTATTAGGGTAAGGTAGAAATGCACGTGTAAAAGATATTCATTTTAAGGGGGACGATTGAAACGTAGCGACTGAAGCTTCAGGGCTGGGTGATTGACAGGCTATGGTCCTGATTCGTTTATGAGAGGAAAACTGGTTTGAAAATCCATTAACAGACTTTGTTGATAGATTACTTATTCAGGAAAGAAAGGCGACTCGCTTTCTAACAGTAGAACAGGAAACCCGTTTAAGCGGCGGAAATACAGAACGTTTGCCTGGCACCGCGTGCTTCGGAAGAAAGCATTGCTTTTAACCAGGAGCACACTCTCCTAGCGTGAAACTAAAATTCTAGTCTGCCAAAGAAAACATGCGGACAACTTCAGATGCAACATAAATCCAACTGCCAAGCCACAACCTCGGGAATGAAAGTAGCGGCAGGAAGACTGTCCGGTGATAGCGTAACTACGGTTCACCATTAGCGAAAAATAATTTACTATAAAACGTTAAGCGAACTACTCCATATTTGGATCGATGCAATCTGTTATCCTGTGGCATTCAATGTAGCACTTTCTCCGTTGCTAAAAGTTCTCCGTGATCTACCAAATGCCACGAACGGAAACGTTTATTTTTCGGGACCAAATAAACGTCCCGTATAATTGTACCTACATATCTCTAAAAGAGACTCCCTCCCAAATTAGTTTCTCCTCAATGCAATGAATCCGTGTACTTAATTTTTTACGATTAATTCATACAATCACAGTTAGAAGCTTCATTCGCGCTAATTGAATGCGAAGTATAAAAGATGATGTCAAAGAAGATAATCGAAACGTTGAATAACGAATATATCCACTCAGTTAAAAGCCCGTGAACAGTTGCTTCAACAAAAAAAAACACGAAAAAACCTACATTATTTATAAATTATGTTTCTTCTCGGCTTTTTTCAAAACTTTCTTAGAAAATCTGCTAAATTCCCATTTCCATGATCATAATTTATAATGATTTCTTCTTTTCTAAAGAAAAATCGAAAATAAATTAATGTTCAGCGGCGAAGAAAATATTATAATCAACTAAGTTTTTTCTGGATTCCAACGGTCACTGCCATCATCTACAAGTGAACATAGTTCGATAATTATTTATGATAAAGTTGACAGCAGAATGGCAAATGAGGAAAATTTATTATGAAAAATAAATAAAATAATAGTAGATCCAATATAAATTCAATAAATGAGAAAATAGTTGCACAAAATTTGGATTCCATATATGATTCAGTGTTATGATTTAAAATTATGTATACCTGAAATTTTTAAAGCTTAATTATTGTGTTTAAAAATCAGTTACATTAGTATATTTTCTCTCAGTTCGGCCCTGGACGTTGTTTGAAGCATACAATTTTTTTTGTGTTAAATGTTTTATATATAGCCAAATCATATTTTGTTAATTAAGTAAGTAACCGTGATCCACTAAATTTATTTATTTGTTTGGAAGTCAACTAGTGTATTTTTCATCATATTAAATTATCAAGTGTTAGATCCAACTGAAGAGGTCCTGAACGTAGGGACAAAACGTTTTTTAATAAATAAAAATTTTAATTTTAATAAATTATGTCTTTTGTCTACGATACATTTTTTTTTATAAAAAAAAAGCGTTTATTCGTGATGTGCCCAAGAATATGTTAACTTTACATCTGAAAAAATTCACTGGATTATCATTTGTTGACATAACTTAACCGCTTAACTATATACAGCGGCGCAAACGGATTCTTTGATAACTTTCGGATATCATACTCGGAAGAATGCATAAAGGCATAAAAGTAAATTATGACTTGATGAAACTTAAATTATCATCCTCAAAAAAGTATAATTCAGGAGTTGGCTTAATTTTCCAAGAATAAAATACATTTCTGTGATAAAAAAATTCAAGTGTGGAATTTATTTCCATTTAATTTACATAGTCAAATGTAAATTAGGTGAAAATGCTTTGTATGTATCATTTGCCGATCTGTTTTATTGCTAATTGAATAAACAGACAGAATAAACAAAGGTATTTTATTCATATTGTTAATTATTGTCAAAACAACAAACTTAATAGCATATTAAATAAAATCAGAACGTCATACTTTTTTACATATATGTTATATGATGGATTATAAATTTTTTATATAATTTAGAAGAGAGATTAATTAATACTCATATTGAATCTGGGCCCTGTGGTGAATTTGATCACACTTAAAATGTCCCAAAAATATATTTAATAAAATTATTTGAAAGATAATATGACTCGGTTGTATCTCAATTATGTAAAAGTAACTAAGGAAGAATACTAAACTAGGTTTAAAACGTCTAAATCATGACATAAAAATAAAGTAGCGTAATTTTAAGGTACGATGGAACAAGCTTCTGTGACGAAACGGTTTCTTGCATAAGAATAACACTTGTTTAAAATTGTTGTTACGATGCGCCATGCTGTATGAATTTTGAGGAAATCATTTGCAATTTTCATTGTATAATCCAGATCAAAGCTTTGTTCGTTGATTTCTTAATTTGATTTTGTGGACCTTGAACGGAGAAAGCCCGTTATTGAAAATTCCTCACCATGAAAAATATTCCAGCTTCCTTTATTCCTTAACAATGGAATGGAGAGAAAGCGGAGTCTCGATCTGAGCGCCGAAAGATGAAAGTGACCATAGAAGGGTCAAGTCATAAAGGAGTCACAGTCTGTGACCTGCCTCCAACTTTATGGCAGAAAAAAACAACTCAAGTAAATGAGGAGCTCCCCTGTTGTGCGGACTACTTTATTTAGATTGTGGACGCTCCCTTCTCACCTTCACGGAAACAACTGGCCCGAAAAGATCGTGATGGAGGATACGAGAGAACCTCAGATAGAAATAGCCGTATTATGAGGCTTATGCCGCGGAGAATTACCGGTCTAAGTAAAAGTTACTTTCTCCCGAGGACAGTAAAGCGCAGGCACGGCCATCGGAAGAAAAAGTCGCTTGCTGTCGATGCGTAAGCATTTTACTGCGTGGACAGTAACACTTTCAATATTACCTCAAATGTGTGTGACAGTAAAGGAGCCGATGAGTGAACAATTTCACATTGACACGGAAATGAATAGCACCATAAGTGTTAAACAATGATAAAACAAAGGTCTCTTAACGTGGACGGTTGAAATTTAGATTATTGCACAACCAATCTATAATATTAGGGTTTACTCAGGTTGGCGGTCGGGTGGACTCGGATTAGTGCGGTCGGTGTGCCTCAGTCTTGAATGTTTAATTTTAATAAAGAGATTTTTTGGTACTTAAGAAGCAAGGCAAGGTTAATAGTTCACAGATTTAAAGAAACCCCGTGATAGAGGCTGAAGCACTTACATCTGCAAAAGATAGCGTAGTACTAACTGCAATAATTGACTTAGTTCCTTCCAGGACTGAATTTCTGTGCGTTTTAAGCAGTTTTAATGCGTCAGCAATTGATTTGTCCATAAACAAATTATCTTCACTAGAAATTTTAAAATAACTTCTTTGTAATAGAACCCGGCAGCTTTTGTAAATGATACATTTAAATAGTAATATTTAGCAGGGTACGAAAACAAATCAGTGAGATATATACTTGATGAAATAGATAAATAAAAGGCAACGAGGCTCTAAGTTTTGTGATCCCTTAACTCATTTATAATACGAAATTTTTAATTGCAATTAAGCTTAATTGGAATTAAGCTTTAAAGTTCTTTGTTTTAAAACCTCTTCCTTATTATCGTTAAACACTTAAAGTTCTCTCCAAAACTACATTATTTTACTGCTTTTTGCACGCGATCCTTCAAAATTAAAGTTTAACAGAGTAGTAAAAATGAAGAAAAATGCAGTTGAATAAATGAAAGTAATAATGGCAACTTAACAAGAATATTTACAGTGAGAATTGTTGCAAGTAAGTAAATGGTACATTTAAGAGCTGATCAGTTTACTTATTTCTGTCTAATATGAGTTCCTTTCACCAAGAAATTGTCTACAAAAGTAGCGTGACACTGGATGATGAATTAATATAATTCGTTTTACCACGATTGAAATTAGACTCTATTTAGAAAGTGGAAACGAAATGCGTAGTTTGAGACTCGGGCTTGGAGAGAGAGCGAGTGGAATCAAAACAATTCTCTAAACTAGAATAAGCACATTGAAACAAATAATTAGAGTGTAGGGTATACACTTACGTGTATAAAAATTTTCAAATAACATTGGAAAGTAGGATACTTTTATACGTAAGTGCTAATCTCAGACATCCGATATTATATAATTTCTCGATTTATTATCCATATAGTACTAATAGTCCATTGCATTTAGTATCCAGGTATCAGTAAATGATAATGGCCATTCCTTAATAAAACAAGAAAAATTTCTCTTGAATTAATGCGTCATTAATTTTTTAACGAATTTTGCTTTCAGATCGTAATGTCTGGCTTTCACTCTTTTAGAGTGAAATTTTTATCATCGCATAAGATATTTTATTTACTGAACACCGTTTGAAACTATTGTGGTAGGTCAACGCATATAAAATTTAACAAGAGAATGGTTGTTCACATTCTGCCGTCGAGATATTAATCGTGAAGGAAAGGCAGATTAGTCAGCGATATAAAAAATGAGAGCGCCAATAACTCGTCCAAAGTTAAACCGAGTTAAACATTCGGAAGACGATCGATCGAATTATTGGTCGATTATACCCGTCGACTAAGAGCGTTTTGCAACCAGAGGCTTACTGTTGTTCGGGGATGAAGGAAAAATTGGAGTTAAAGCAAATAAAAGAGACGAATTGATGGAATGCATTATAAACATCCACAGTTTTACTAATTTATTAAAATGAAATTAATTTTTAGCGGAGAAAGTTGCAAAACGAATGCATTCCGGAGTGGAATTTTGAAAAATTTCATGTGTTGGAAGTCATGTAATTATTTTTAATGAACTCAACGACTAATTTGATCGACCTCATTATTTTTTAAGTCTGTGTAGAGTCAAGTAATAATAAGTAGTTGCTACTTTTATTACGTTCCTTATGACAGTTAAAAATGGATCATTTTGATAACTGATTTTTATTTGGAAGTCCTTCTGACCCTTTCTGTATTTCTGTATTCACATTTCTTAATCGAAGCTCTCTTGAGTATTTTAATTGAACACTTATTGTAGAAAACCGAGGATCTTACCCGCTTGAAATGAGATTATTCTTCGTCCCCCTCTACACGACATTATTCAAACGCTTTTTTTGCTCGTCTATGTTCTAAAGTTAGCAGGTTTGTTCGGCTTTGCCGAGCTGTGACGGCCGCTCAGAATTGGGAGAAATGTGAAATGGTGAGGTGAGGGGGGACTATCCGTGTTTCACAACGAGGGTCGCCTGCCATGTGTGCTGGTTGGAGAAAGTGCGGCAGGAAGGCAAACCCATGCGGGAGAAACCAGACTCCTTCAGTCTGTGGCAGAGAGCGCAGCTGAGTGGACCGGGATCAGGACCAGGGCGCAGGTACGTGCTTACTGTAAGCCTGACGTCACATACAAGCAAGGAAAACTTTAACACTTAAGTACTCGATGAAAAAAGAACGATAACGCCGAATTATTTTGCCGTGAAAACGGATGGAAATACGACCAACTAAAATTATTATTAACAAAAAATAATAATGGGCTTTTTTTTTTTAGAAAAAAAAAGGTTATAACGAACTGTGTCTCCCCCGGCATCGAACGGGCCTTCTTGCAATTAATATCCGTTTTTATTTAGAACAATAAAATTTCGGGAAAAAATTAATATTAATATTTGATAGTCAAGCGTTTAGTCACGACGACCAAGATTTTTTAAAAAAAATTATTTCTGATTTTTATAGTAAAACAGTGAAGAACCGACACGCACCTCCGAAAATTTTTTTACGTGTGAAATGGACGTAGTTGTTTGCGATTAATGTATGAATACACAATACTGCCAACTATGACGTGTTTATAAAAAATTAAACGTTTCAGCTTCTCAAAAATTTTTGGTTGTCGAGAGCGGAAATATAAAAGCAGCAAACAAGTGGAAGGAAAAAAACCAATAATAAACGTGCTATTTTTGTAAACAACAATTATTTTATTCCATTTCTAAAATGAGATGTTGGTTACGGCCGATAATAACTACTGAATAGCACTTACTCTTCTCCGAGTCCATCTTCAAAATAAATTTATCTATTAATAAGAATCGTCGACGATCCGGTGGTACCGTAGTTCTCTTGACACGATTGTCTGAATTTTGTTGGTTGTGTGACCTCAGTTTCAAGTGAAATTATCTGGTAGGAAAATTTATGAACCGTTTCGTTCAGATAGAAGTACAAAGCCGAGAAGTGAAGGCCAAATTTGACTTTACCTTATTTCTCATAGAATTGGAATCTGCGTTGATTTCCGGTTTACTGTAACCTGAGCGTTGTGCCCTCCAAACGTTTTCAATAGTAAAATCTGCTTCGCCCAGTGTATTTAGCGACAAAACCTGCCTTGCCGAGATTAAAATTCAGAATTTAAAAAACTATGTACCTTTAGGTGTATAGATATGAACAAATGAATTGAACGGTTTATTAGAATTAATAATAATTATGGTGATAAAGCTACAAAATAATTGAAAAAAATTCACATGAGGAATATCCGCAAATCTAATAAAAAAAACCGTTAAAACTTGTTCGAATTGTGTAACACCCATTTTTCCTAAGCAAAATCAGGTGAAGAACCAGACAGGAAAAGAAAGTTTATTTTTACACTGACTGAGCGCGCTAAATTAAATAAACAATGGATAATCGTTTCGTAGTTAATACCCATGCAATGACGTAAGAGGAAGTATTTCTGAATTTCTCTTCTGCTTCTTTCAATTTTTATGTCTACTTGAATCCGATACCTTGAATATCGAATTATTTCAAATACAAACTTTCAACGCAGTCAGTTCTACTAGTCAAAATATAAATGAGAACTTAACATTTAAAGATGCCATTCGCGTAATATGTTCAGCACCGTTTTTCTCCACGCGGAAATGCAGTCGTCTTACATCATTGGCATGAGTGGTATTGACTTATGAGGCGCACGGCTTAGATGACGTTACTGAATCTTGAGTCCGAGATGGAGCCACACAACAGGATGTTAGGTACCGAGTGAGTACAGAATTCGATCTCGTAGCGGAATCGGATAGCGAACGTGATACCACGGCGTTCGGTCCCGATCGTGCCTCGAGTTACAGATCGTTAACACCGGAGTTTGCTTTTATTTTAATTGCACTTTTAGAAAGTCAAGGGCGGACATTTTATGACACTGAACCGGGACGCCAAGGTCCCCTTTCTCGTCAGAAGCGGGTTTCGTCGTCGCGATGAATGAGTCGAGGAAGAAATGAAAATAAGATGGAAGCGTCGCCAAGGGGCACGACTGTGGAAGAGATAAGCGCTGCGTGCCGGAACAATGTGTCAACGTTTCAACAGACCGCAAAAAACTACGCCCGGCCAATTTCCTAACGGGCGGGGCCACGAGCCTTCCTCGCAATCAATAGGAAAACTGCCACTACAGCACAACACTAGCCCACGGTTTCACCAGTGTCGCAATTAAGGACAAAAAGAAATCTCTTGAGACATAATTTATCAATAAAATTTATTATCTTCGGATCATAAATTGCCTCATAAATCGCGGGTCAATGCGGTTGGGTTCCTGGGCAGGCGGAAAATTTGTCAGGAAAAGCGTTGACGGAAAGGTTTTGAGTTTTTGGTAGAATATTGATTTAAGATCTTTTTTTGTCTCCTTTTTTTTAAGGTGTCGACAGGCTGTATAGGGTAATCCACATTGTGGCAACTCCCCTCTTATAGCATAGGAAAGGGAGTGAAAGGGGGGATGCGGAAAGTAGAGCAAGGTAGCCAAGGGTTAACTAGGGCCCCCGGGCTATATTTTAAGGATCCTATCCAGCATTTCGCCTAAAAGTGATTCAGGAAAACTTTAGAAAAACCTCCATCAAGTAGGTCGGGCGTTTGGTACTTGTCCCACGCTCTTCCGATTGCGGGAGAGGGGTTTTGCTGGTTTTTTTTGGTAGGTGTAGACAGGCTATGTATAGGGTAATCCACATAGTGGCAACCCCCTCTTATAGCATAAGAAAGGGAGTGAAAGGGGGGATGCGGAAAGGTTTACAACGAGACAAGGTAGCCAAGGATTTACTAGGGTCCCCGGGCTATGGTATAAGGATCCTACCCGGCAATTCGCCTCAAAGAGATGCATGGAAAACCGTAGAAAAACCTGCATCAGGAAGTCGGGCATTTGGTACTTGTCCTACACTCTTCCGATAGCGGGAGAGGGTTTCGCTGTGGAATCGAAGCTATCCCCTTTCCGTGCCTTGACCAGTTACGAGGGAGTTGGCCGACTATTCCAATTTACCGTTACGATTGCGAGACTTTTATCTTTCATGACACATTGGTGATATTTCAGAGTAGTTCGAGATCAGTGCAGTGGGCCATCTCCAGTCTTCCTGAACATGACGAGTAAAAACAACCATGACTATGACGGGATTCGAACTCAGGGCCTCTATGACGCGAGGCGGTGACTCTGACCGCTACACCACAGACGAGTAATGTCAGCTCATTGACAAATACACGTGTTAGGTACGAAGCAGTGGGGTTGTTTTCTCTTAATAAGTCTTTAAAATTGGTGTACTTTCTACATTGTCTCCTACTAGCTCGAAGTGGAACAATCCTGCCACACATCTTAAATTACAGGAGAGAGGGTTAATGGATTCATTATTTTTACCAGTGCTGTATTTAATACGTAGAGGATTCGTAGCAACCGTGACGGAATACCAGACTGTCACCTGACATAGAACATACAGGATTTATAGGAGATTTGTAGGCCAGTGAACCAGTGAGTCATTAATCGGAAATTCAATTATGCAGGTTGAGTCTAGGTTCTATTTGTGGATGGGAGTAATTATTATTTTAGATAGACAATTCTAAACATCGTTATCGCCGTGCATAACAAAGATTTTCGAGAGTTTTATATATGTCTGTGTGAAATTCCAAATCCGTGAAGGTTTTCTCGCAATTGCATTCCATTTTCTGTAAGCTTCTGGTTGAAGACGATATGCATCGAACCCCTTGGGCAACAGTCCGGCTGCCTTTTCACGTATTCCGAAGTTACATATAAGAAAAATGTATTCTGAATAGGGTTTCAAGAATGATCTCACATTAAACAAGTCTCCCGACTTAAAAAAACCCAATTCCATTCTTCTATCAATTAAAAGTTATTGTCAATTATGTGTGCTTTAAAAACTACAGTTCTTGAATGTGTTTTCATCTCTACATAATCGCTTTAATCATCATCGCGTAGCTACGAGATCTTACAAGAACATGAATATGAGCTACATAAAACCTTTGATTTTTTATTGAGGAGAATTATCGATTTAAGTTTAGAAACTAGGGAAAGGAGAATTTCGGTTGCAGTAAATTCACATAGATGTAGCAGTGTTAAACATGCCACTATATTTTAGACGGTTACGTGGAAACGGTAGACTTGTTAATTCCAAAAATTGCGAACAAATTGGCAGAACACTATCCTTGAATTATCAAATAAGTATGTAAAGTTTCTTAAACAAAATTAGTGAACATAATACAAGGAGACTGACTGTATTTGACGTAAGTTAAGTCAATTTTTTAAAAAAATTAATGTCATTTTTTTTCCTAATATTACAGCATAAACACCCATTTTTAGTTTCCAAGATTGCTCCTTTTGTGTACCTAATAGAAGACACGTGTTGTTTTACGTATTTGCGAATTAAAAGTTTTTTCTTATATTTAAGCCGAGTACAAGAGTGCCTGACGAATACGCTGTTAATTTTACCATAAAGTGCAGTTATGCCAATTATTACATAACATAATGTATTGCACTTGAATAGAAAATGGTTAGAATATTTTACTTATTTTAGTCTAAACCTGAGTATCCCAACGTGGGTGCACGCCCCACATTGTGGCAATTTGAATTTTCAGGGTGTCAATTCGAAAATTAGCTCGCCGAAAATTTTAAAACCGATGATTTAAATTATACAAAAGGAAAAATTGTTGGTATCTCAATTTGAAATAAGTATTTCGTAAGTTTGGTGCTTTCCATAGAGTCACACTTTAAGTATTGGAGTAATATAAACTACGATGTACTCAAAGAGTATTCTTTACTATGTCTAGTACTTTATTGCTATGGCATTCGCTAAGTGCTTGTAGTACTTGTAGTGCTTGTAGTGTAGTATAGTGCCAACTCCGCGTGTTAAATGAAATAATATCTTAATTTCATACAAAAGCTGGAATTGGTGATAAGTTAGTTGATTTAAGATTAAAATAAATTATTACTTTCTTATGCACAGAATTATTACTATACAATAACAGTTATACGCAAGTTGAAATAAGGTTTCTTTAGAAAATAATTCCATTTTTTAATATAAAAATATGTATATGTTACGTAGGGGGGGGGGGGGGGGTCATTAGGAAGACTTAGGTGGGGCATGGTAAAAAAAAGGTTGGGAAACACAGGCCTAAACCATATTCGGGAAATTTTATATTACAATCTCATTCATATCCTTTACCAAGATTATCAAACAGCTACGCGTAATAAACGTGAGCTCTTGGAAGTGATCACCTTAGATAATATTGCATTATAGTTGGACAATATCCTGATTAATCATTCCCACATCCTGGTTGACTCAGACTAAGTCTTTGAAAAGGGCTTGTTATTGCAAGTGACTTGCTTAGCAGTGTCGGAATTCGTACTCCAGGCAGTGGGTCAGTGTCACGTCGCATACTTCGGAAACAGACTCACGATGAATGACCTGCCTAGTTTTAAACAGGAAAAATAAAGTCTTACTGACTCGTACCTGATTATTTCAATTATTTTGTGATGTACGGAAATACTATTAGTGTGTTTACAACACATAGCACTATTTTAACAGGAAACTTATAAAAACGCCCTAACAATATTCATCCGTAGATCCATCGTTTATGGCTATGAATGAATTTTAACTTTAGGGTTAAATTGCTGTAGATTAATTTTTGTCAGAAAAGGAAAATTCGTACTGAATTTCCGGATTATATGCAGTAATTTATTAGGTTGTGTCAGGGACCGACATCGTTCCCGAATTTTACTGCCCTAGTAACAAGTGTCGCGTGATCAGTTCGTAAAGTCTAACAACGTCCATTCTTTACGTAGAGGAGTTATAGGTTTGCGGGGGTTGTTTCTCAAACTAGAAGTTCCCCGCTGACTGGGCTTCGTTCCAAACCACGGACAAGACCGGAAGTGCCCGGGAATTCGTATCCCGGATTTCCTGGGAGATCAAAAGCTGAGGTCCAACTCACGTAAAGCAGCTTTACTATTATGAATTCAGTGGGCTGCAGATAGAATTTTGAGGACGGGACACAGCTAACTATTTGGCAGCAGTTATAGCCGAACGGTAGTGTTCCATTGGCTTTCGGTATAAATATCACAATGATGTGGTTTTGTCAAAATGATTTATATTAAGTCCATATATTATATGTAAGGTGTGAGTAAGTATTTATTATATGTGTGTGACTTACAATATGTGAAATATACTCTGGGAGGTGTAGGAGACGTAGGATTATAATAGGGAGAAAATTTAGAAATAATACGAAAACGACCGATATTCAGGCCAAATAAAAAGTTACCGGGATCACTTGGATTAATAGTGAAACTCCAGATGCAGTTTAAGATGGTGTGAGACAGTGTCATTAAAATATTCAAAATGACTTGATGTTGGTAGCGATTCCGTAATTTTGAGGTTTTATAAGTAATTACGGAAGGGAGAGGTTAAAACAGTTATAATTCCTCGAATACCAAACATTCCAGCATTATCGATCACAAACAACAAACCACAGGGGAAATCTATTTTAAGTATTGCGGAGTTGATTTGAGCTCACCATACCTTTGTTTTATTCTCGTGTGGATTGACCCCAGAATGTATTTACTCTTGCTCGTAGAGTTTAAACTAAAAATATTTTTAATCAATTTTGTTGTCTGGGATATATAAAGCAAATACTCATACAACGCTGGCCAATCAGCAAGTTTACATATAAAACTCATGGAACATTGTACATCGCATGCAAAAGGAAGGATGCTTTACGAGACTGCCGATGTATAAAAAAAAGGTTCTGAGTTAAATACAACGCATAATAAGAGACGAAGTTTGGTGGGATAAGGGGAAAAGAATTACTGGAAGAAATAATTTCAAGATAAAATAGAAAAGGGGTTGGTATATAAAGATTGAAGTAATGTAAAGGAATCTATGGATTAAAAATGAAATGAAATTCTGTAATAATTTGAATTTTAAAAACGTTGGTATATGAAAGGCATTTCAATATCTTAAGCTCACAATCGCATCAATCAGTATCGATTTGCGAATAGACTCCGACTCTTTGCATAGAAAATTAATTTTAGTAGAGGAAACATTACTTTAATTGATATTAAATGTAATCTTACAGAATCTGGTTGACGAATGCTGTGATGTAAGAACGGCCACGCACAGATCCGTGTACGTCATTCGCAAATCCGGGTGACGCATTGGTTTCGGTCTCCATTACTAGACAATCATTGTGAACTGCTAAAGGAGAACTGTGGCATAAGACTAGTTATTCGGTAAGCTGCTTATAGTTGTCAGGAAGTAAGCTTTCTATTTCCATTCATCATCATATACCAAATCGGTCTTGATGCACTTTCTCTTAACCCAAGGCTATACCAGCGAACGTTCACAGTATTTCATGCCTAGTGAAACAGACTATTTTTTAGTCAAAATGAAATAGATCGAAAGAAGACTGCTATTACGTGACATTAAAAAACACAGTTGAAACAGTAAAATTTGATTCATCCGAATTGAATGATTTAAGTAAAGTTTCTGAGATTAAAAAATTAGAAAATGAATAAAAAAGAGTATTAAAATTGCAAAATTTTATCATCTCATTTTGGAATAAATAAATTTAGTTATTAAACACTTGGGCAAATTAAATGTGCATACTCGTTTATAAACTTGTTGGCATTAATAGAAAAAAAATATTAAGAGAGAAATATCATACACAGTCTCATATAATGTTTAAAATGTTAGTAGACCTATTAGCTCATTTTCAACCTTATTTCAGAACTTAAACCTTAAAACCATCTAACACGTCGGAATGGTTGTTGTTGTCTAAATGTTACACATTTAGATATGTGAATATTTAGCATCGTATAAGTTTTCTAAGAAATACAGAATTTTATGACAAACTGTTAATGATTTAAAATACAGATTTTTAAAATAATTATATTTGATAATAAAATAATTTCAATATGTCATAATAAATTAAATATTAATTTTTAAATTTAAAAAATTGACAAAATTGTTCAAAATATTATACTTATACCCGCAGATGATTAAAACGCGTGTAACTGAATAATTTTTACAACACGGGTACATTAAAATCGTCATAATTATTGTTTTCCAAGCGTCGTGGTGTTCTTCCGTTGCACTTCAGTTTTCGGTTTGTTTATTTTGCACACATTTCACGTAATAATTTAATTTCTTTCGTTTGATTTCAGAAGAGATGCAGTTATACAAAATTATTTTAAACGAAATGGTAGTCAGTTATCATATCGGTAATTAGTGCTACTGATTATATAAATTAAGTGTGACGTTGCTTTAAAGACGTATTTTTCATATCTGTTGGTCACTAATGCCTATGTAGGAACATTTGAAAGTAACGGTCGTGGGTGTGTTACCGGCCCACACGATTACACTTCAAGAACGGTGCGTTGACAGATGTAAGTCTGAAATATTTCAGCGGGTTCTGAAACAATTGACAACTAGATGCAATCCAAAGAACATCAGAAGACCTGTGAACGAATATGTAACGTAAAATTCTGTCTACGGTGTAACCAGGCTTCCGCTGTCAAAAATCAATCAAAGCGGAATGTGATTAAATCGCCGAGCTTTCAGAACGTCGGGAAAATGAATCGACTTGAAAGCGAGGCGAAAACAGAAAGAGGTCCCCGTACTGCGCCCGTTCTGAACTCACATTGAGCTTTCATCGAGCCTGAACATCATGTCAAACTTCCAAAGTCGTTATTGAAAGCCGTATTAACAGCCTAGTCATTAGCAGAAGGCAGTTCTTGGTTTCATTGCAACTATTCAAATTACCTTGGACGGAATGAAAAGGCATGCTGACGACTACTGAATTCCAAAACTTCGTCGTTAACCGAGCTTACTCCTCCCATATAAGAAAATACGCTACCTTTAACCAAATAAAATACATATTTTTGCAATTATTATACATTAGCAATCATCACTGTGTCTGAGTACTTTGTAAAAGTATTTTCTTTTGTAATTCATTTGAATCTGCCTTCTGGAAACTTTTTTTCCTTCAATATGTTTCCCAATGAAGAACCGGAATAATTTAGTTAGTTCAGTTCAATACTAACGTCTACTAGTCCAAATGCCATCGTCAAATTGAATAATTGTTGACATTCTGCAGTTAAAATAGCAACTTTCGGCAAGTCTGATTCATCAGTGTAGTAAATAAGAAGAAGATGAACCAGAATAATTGTAGGCTTCTGGATTCGAATACCAGGATCTGTGGCCTAGATCTTCCATCATATCGCAAATAGCCCACTGTTGAGAATGGCTTGAATATTTTGTCCGTGTGTCAAGTGGAAAACCCCCACTTCTGGGACAAATATACAAGCGGATTAAGAACTTAGGGTAGGGCCCATGACTCCCTGGAGGCATATAAATATGGCTCAGTAGAATGTGGCCAGCAACGTAGCCGGTGATCAGCAACAGCAAGGCAATAAACCAACTAGTGGTTAGAAAAACCATTATAGCAATGAAAGAATTGGAAGGCAAAGTGTGTTATTAGAAAAAGTGAAAGAAGAATCAACATCCGTTACGAAACGTATTACAGTGTCGTGTTCAGAGAATAAAATTGCGTACGTTCCAACCTACTTCTTCCGCCTTCATTTTCTTCTCCTTTAACTCAGTGAAATACTAAAAAATAAGTGTATTTGCCAGATTTAGTAATATTTTAAATCAAAATTTTCGGTTGTAGTTCTTTACTAGTTCTAGTGTTCGAACTGTTCAGAATAATTACAATTTCCTAAAACATAAAAAAGATCGATAGTCGCCATGACGGGTGAGGATTGTCATAGAGTATCGACGATATAGCGGCCCTGAGTTACCCTTTGCCTGATTGTTTTTCCGTAGAACACTTTTTTTTTTCTTGCAGATATAAGGGAATGCACAGAAGATGACGAACCTGGTGACGATAGCCCTGCTCATTGTCGCGGTAGACGCCGCGAGCCTCATTCCAACTTCCGGGGGATGGAAGCCTATATCGGATCCCGGCCTCGGAGCTTTCCAGACCCTCGATAAAATCTCCTCGGGACCCTACATAGCTTCTAGTTTCGGCGAAATTCCTACGGACGACGGCATCGATGGTCAGTGTGCCCTTTACAAGGTCACCTTCACGCAGGACCTTTACTTCCAGGTATAGTACGAATGGTGGTCAACCTCTGCCTTCGGCCTAATAGACCGCACGTTTTCTTCTATCTACTGCTCGATCTCATTATGCAGCAAGTGCTTAAGCGTTATGTACGTAGTTAACTTCACGGATACAGTGGACGTGTAGTTTAATCGCTGGTTGAAATGTGTATTCAATCATGAAGCCATAACTATAAATACCCTTGACTTTAGTATTCATTTAAGAATGGTGTATAAATTCGACGACCGCTGATACTTATTTGAACTCTGTATTGCCAGTAAGATTTTAAAAGCTACTATTTAGGAAATAGAAGCTTTACTTGAGAATTCAAATTTTCTGTTAGTATTCTATAAAATAAAATGACCACCAGGTACGTTAGTAAAACTTCAAGTTTCAATGTGTATATTCTGCTTAGGGTCTTGAAGAAGTGAAAATTATTTCCGAATGGCTCAGTTTCATTTAACTTTATTTGAATAATGTTTAACCAGTCCGTCAGTGCCTAATGAGTAGTTGCCAATTTTTAGTGAGTTTTAAATTCTCATTACTATTCCAAATCACAAAGTATAATTGATGTTACCACCATGGTTTACGGCCATATTTGACTCAATACAACAAAAACAAATATTTTAACTGTTCTAGGAAACGGTTTTCAACCATCACATAAACTACGCGTCTTGAATAAAATATAAGTTGAACAGCTCCAATGCAGGTTTTCTAGAACGTGTAAATATATCGCATTATCGCAGCAATTTCTCGTTAAGCTAACATATATAATTTGTAACACAATCAAATAAATAGATAATAATTTTGAATGACAAGAATTACTTAAGAAAACAATAAAATCACTCACGTAAAACATGTCTTACAAGAACACTATTAACCAGTATTATTAGACAAGAACATGCCGTTACAGTTAATGAAATGCAAAATTCTGCTTTACAATATTCTATTATCTTACTGCTTACTCTTGATGTTACAAGGTCTCAAATAATTTCGCAAACAAATTTAAATTACTCTTACAGACGAACTAAGAAATGAGTATTTCCCAACGCCTATTAGATGAACTCTATATTTTATTGCCTGTATATAGCTTTTAATTTCAATATTATCCATATTATTAAGTTTTTAATAAATAAATCACCAAATACAATACTTTCATTCTTGTTGTTTGTTTTTCAGTAACATTTCGTTATCAACTAATTTTTAAAACGTTAGCTATTTATTTTCAAAAAGCTTTGTTACATTTAATTTTTTTGAAGGTGTAGACAGACAATGTAATCCACATAGTGGCAACTTCCCTCTTATGGAATAGGAAAAGGAGTGAATGGGGGGATGCGGAAAGGTAGAGCAAGGTAGCCAAGGTTTAACTAGGGCCCCCGGGTTATGGTTTAAGGATCTTACCCGGCAATTCGTCTCAAAGTGATGCAGGGAAAACCCTAGAAAAACTTGCATCATTGTTATATTTAATAATTTCTCAATAATTACTCTTCTTCTTTTACATATATTAAGTGTGAGAAATTTTCATATTTTCCCCGACGTTCATTTTGTTTAAATATTCTTTGTACAATTATTTAATGTAAGGAATCGAATACCTATGCCCTCTCCGTACTCATGGAGATACAAATTAAAAGTAAAATCATTCAAACAAGCCAAGATAGAGACGTTAAAATCCCAGTAAATCGAAATTAGTTAACCGGAAATGCCGAACAGGTCATCAAATCTTGCCTCAACTTCTATTTTGAATTAAAAGTAACATATTGCATCATTAAACACGATTAAGAGCCATAAATTTTCCGTAAATAGCAATAACTATTTTAATTGACGTTTACTTTAAAAATGGCTGTACTTACGTTTACAATAACGTGCGCAAACGTATATAAACTATTCATGGGAATTCCTGGAGAAACATTATTTAAGCCAATATACACAAAAGTAATAGAATATATTGTTATTTAAATAGTTATTACAGAGCTCGAAATATTTGACACGAAACGGATCCATCAAATTATTGGCTGTCGTTTGGATTTTTGAATCATAGACTGATTAGAATCATAGATCAGTTAACTAGTCGACTGATACAAAACTTTCTACGTATGCCGAAGATGAATATGTACGTCGAAGAACTTGTGAAACATAACATAAAAGCGTTGTTGGCTTTCTCACATTCACTTGAGAAAGTTCTTTAGTGACAGGTGGTGTTATTGACGACTCCGCGCAACTAACACGCTCGATTGGTTGCCTAAACCGCAGGCGAAATTAACAATCGCCGTCTGCAGTATTCCTTTTCACATTGTTACAGTCTTGTCCTTTCAATTCAATCAGATACATTCTTATAATAAAATTGTTCCAAAGTATTAAATCAAGACATTCGAATAATTTTTAGATCCATCTTAAAGTCATGGAATAGGATTCAGTATATCTGACAATAATATCATTTCGCAGAATGGTTTGGAAAGACCTATTCATCAAATTGCACTTAAGAGGGACGGAAGAAATATTGGAATGCAAAAATTTCTCAAGAACGAATTTATTAGATGTGAATAATGACAGCTTAATTTTTATCAAAATAAAATGGCCCGAAAGAAAGTGAATATGAAATTTACAGTTTCACTCAAAATCTCCATCAAACAAAACATTCTTTATTTCACAGAGAGAAGGGGGGGGGGGTAGGGGTTAAAAAGCTATTAGATTAAACACTTTTACAGAGTAATTATTTAGTTACTGGTAGGGTACATAGGTTTTGCACAGTAATTACAAACAGAACAGAATACTATTATGTGGAAATTCCAATAAATTCTTCATCTGAACTTGATATTGGCAGTAGTTTTTGTATAAGCGTTCGCGCAATATTGAGGGCTTTATGGCATTGGAACACATCCAGATTCATGCATCGGCAGTCGTCACACGCCCCGACTTTTTCTGGAAGATCTGTCTCGAATGCTGCGAAGTGCTGCTCTGGACCGGATCCGCTTTCGCTATGGAGATGAAAGGGCCGTTCTTTATTGCGTCCAGGGCCAGCAATTCTTTTGGGCGAAAGCGAGAAGAATTTCGAAGTGCACGACGAATCGTGTTATTCCTTTGCTTTGAGGAAAATCAAATTGAGAATCTCAAGAGTGTTATACATTATCCAACGATAATACAAGCGCGATAAAAAGTTAAGTAACTACAACAAGGTTACAAAAGAATTTTAAAACTGAATATGCATTGTTAAATTTAATAGAATTGTCCAATTTTATGCTGTAATCGCAAAATAAACCTGCCTGTTTTGTTATGTTTGCAGTACATCCAGTACAAAGCTGACATTCCGGATCTCCGACAGTTTACGCTATGCTCCTGGACACGATTCAGCAACCATAGCAATGATCATCCAATATTCTCTTATGCAGGTAGATTTATAAAATAATTTGTTGGAGTTCGTAAAATATGTGAAAAATAAATAAATGTGATCTATTGTATTTAATTAAAAATGAGGAAACGGAATATATTTAAATAGTTTCTGAATATACGCGCATAAATTAAAATTAGTCATACTGGTGTATCGGGACAACTTAAAAAGCTCTAGTACGATTAATAAGCCAAAATTACCAGACATTTTCTATTCTGTAACGATTTTTTCGTAAGGACGAGGTAGGCTGCACAACTGAAAAACTAATTATTGGAAATCGTATCAACGCGAAATCGATACGATTAAGAAATGTACCAAGAAAACCCACGTGTCGCAAATTTTAAAAACTTGATATCAGGTATGTAACACAAAAATCTATTTTAGCGTGGGCACAACCGAAAAGTAATGAAATAATTAATTTAAAATTAGAAATTTATATTGTAACCGTCTTGCCCATTTCAACCATGTATAGGAAATAAATCTTATAAGCTAAATGATTCATGGATGTATCTGAGTATTACTTTCAGTATTTTTTTGTTAACTGAGAAATTCAATGACGACAATGATACAAATTTAATTTTTATTTATCGTAATGACGGCTGAACGTACAGCCAACACTGCCTGTCAGTGTTGTGAAAGTTCGTGTCCTTGCAGTGGCCGGTCAGCCGAGAGCCATCTATGCATGGGTGTCGACGACCAGCAGGTCCAACTACTGGAGCCTTTCCGTGGCGGGGCACACCTTCTACCGCTTAAATTACCCTCTGCGACTGCACCGTTGGTACCATTCCTGCGCCTCGTGGAACGGGCTCACGGGAGAGTGGCAGCTCTGGGTCAACGCCGAGAGGGTCGGCCGTGGATTTCACAACAGAGTCAGTAACGCTTTACCAGTCTATCTCTTTTTTTCTTTCCGAACAAGACGTTCAGTTCGTAACAGGTGATTAACTGAAATTTTATCAATGAATATAGTGAATGTGTAACTGTAGATAATGCATCAAAAAGACTAATATCTACATATCCGGTAATTTAAACGATGTTATTTCTCAAATTACAGAATATTTTTCATCACAGTATTATCAGGAAATAGATTTTTCGTGATGGAAAGTCGTTAAATATTTTGAACATCAGTTTAGTCTTCCTCATATTATCTTCATTCCCTACTACAAATAGTTTTCTATTACATATGGCATTCATATGTGCCGAAAGCCAATATTTCATCAACGAATATTGCGTCTATGATGTGTGTCCTCTATTATTTTATGTACCGGGTTTCAGATTATATACGAGATAACGTATACGATTATTGAATATCTAGATTTTCTATCATGTGTCTATTATAAATTTCGTCATTCGCTGACTCTTAAGTTGACTTTTACAGTTGGTGGGTTACGTTATTCCTGGAGGCGGCGTAGCCATTACTGGACAGGAACAGCGACAGGTTGGCGGCGGTTTCCTCGAGGGCCCAGGGGCTCCCAAAGGCTCGGGAGGGATGCTGGGTGAGATAACTCTGTTGCATCTGTTCTCCGCGTCCCTAGCCGCAGGTAAAGCGCACAAAGATCACAAACACCACCACGGTAACCACCACGAGGAATACCCGGCGAACGGCCAACCGCTGTCCACGACACCACGAGTTCCTCCGCAGTTCCAGCACCCTCTGCTCGTGGCGGGCCAGATCGCCCCTCGTGGTCAGAACGTCATTCAGCAGATCACGAACACGGCGACTCAGGGAGGAGCTCTCTTCCAGTCCACTCCCCTGCTCGTAGATCCCGGCGTCGTCGCTACACAGACGCTGCCCCTGGGTCCCGATGTCTTCAAGTCTCTTGGTCTTGGGGAGGAGCACAAGCTCTTCAAGCGACAGGATGAAAAGAAGAAGCCCGCAACCAAACGCTCCGACGTCATAATGATAGCGGCGCCTGTCTCCGAGGTGCAAGACGAGACGGAAACCACCCCTAGGTAAGTGGCCACACATTATGTGTCCCTTTCGGGGTCATATTACTGTTTTTACACGGCACTGTCATAGCTTCGTGGTGCAAATGCATTTACAACAGCTACTATTTTCGATCATTTATCTCATAGTCAAATTACCATGGTAAACCATGAAACCAGACTGGGGATGACACTAATCTGGGCTTTGTTTTACACCAGGTACAACGTGACGGCGGCCCCCGTCAACAACACCACAACTCCAGAGCCGCAGGAGCCGAAGAAACAGAAGCGCTCGGCGGAGAAAAGCAAGCGTGGCGCTCTGGTCGGCACCGCGGATGACCTCTTCCTGAATTCACCGTCATTCCTCCTAGGCCCGGCTCCGGCCCCCCTGTCCGGGATCGTGCTGGGTGAGGGCAAGATCGTGGGCGACGCCGAGGTGTACCCTCGGGAGCCTGCGGAGGCGGAGGTGGAAGCTGTGATGCGCGTGTGCGGCGGCTGCGACCCCGAGCCCTTCAGCAAGGCCGGCGTCATCTCCTGGAGGTCCACGCCAAAGAAACTCTACTCGGGCGCGCTCTACTCTCTCGCCAGGCCAGAGTGCAGGAAGTTCTGAGTTCAACATTACGTTCTGTTTTCGAAATCCATAGGGCGTTCAAGTCAAACAAACTCAATCGCACACTAACATTTATAAAAAGCAAATGCTGGTGATTAGATCCTTCTACGGATTAATTCTGCTTTAGTGCAATTTCACGACACGTTATGTCATATTTTCACGATCAGACATTTAACGTGCCGAACATTCATAGCTGTGCGCTGGGTACCAAATTGGCATGAATAATTTTTTACGTTAATACCATTCCAAAAGCTTATTAGTGTTCTGAGTTTCATCACCGCTCCGTGCTAGATATCCTAGAATTTCATCATTTTATTCACAAGTAACTTATCACAAATAGTGTTTGTTTCTACCAGTCATGTTGAAAATGGTCCTAGATAATTGAAAGCACAGGTTTTATTAAAAAGTCTCTTACATATTGACTATATTGTGATTAAACGTGATAACGTTTTTCGGATGTTCCGTTGTGTTTACTTAAAAAAATATGCTAAAAAATTAAAAAGATTAGGAAGGATTCACTAAATATACAAAACCGTGTAATCATCTCACATACGTATTATTTTTATCGTCTGAGTAGCAATTAGAGTAAAATTTAACGTATGGATAAAACCTTATATGTTACGAAGGAACTTAATGAACATAACTAAGAAGTATTTCACTTGCGTTAAAACGTTACGCGACAAACATTTTTCACAACACGGGAAAGCCAGGAACTTTCTTTTATTTCTGAATGAACATTATTTGCCTAAAATATTCACGTCTCAAATGAAAACGCATCCGGCGAGGCGTCTTAGCCTTGCTTTCCCAACATTACACAAGTTGAGATGACTAAACAATAGCAAACGCCAGTCATTTTTCCGGAACTGCAGTTTGCACTCAATAGTTTTCACGTCTAAATTTAGTAGATGATTGAATTCGTTCTTTTGCTATTCCATATGGATTAGCGACTTTAGATTACTGTTCTTCTTTGAAAATGCTTTTTTTAAATTATTTTCCTTACCTTTCATATATTCATATCCTTAAGAAAGTACTAGAACATCGGTACATCAGAAATTGCTATATCTTACGCGGTCTCAGACGAACATTAAAATGCTGCCATATTGTATGCGATTTGCAGGAACAAGTTTTGTAATATACGTAATTTAAAGCTTACATGCTGGTACAATGACAGTCGAGTATTATTATTTCTGTATTACTTGACTCGATATTATTAGTTTGTAGATGTGTGTTCATATGTTACTTCAGAAATGTGATATTAAATGTCGCTAATAAACTTTTTCTCTTTTTGTGACAATTTTATACTGTACCTAAATGTAGATAAGAATCTTATTATTTCGCTGAGTATTTTAATATTCTACGAATGAGACACCCTTTTCCTATTTTTATTAGTCCCTTACCCGAAAATTTCGGTAAGACAATTTCATTGCGTTAATTATTCTCAAATATATATATATAAATTCTAGGTTTCTCTTTATGAGAATAAATTATTTAAATGATTGACTTAAGTTTAATTATCTGTAATACGTGATATATTTGCTATAAAATTATGAACCGAAAACTTAAAACGGTCAATATTATCCTGATTCTATGCTAAAAGTTAAACGTGAACCCTAACTCCTTTCCACTCTACTCTAGCGTATATTCCCAAAATGTTTACTTTTAGTATGGTGGATTAATATTTTGTAGCACTTTTAAGTGTTATAAATGTTGCAAAAATACCCACACCTGTCAACTTACAAACATAGGGGAGATAACTCAAATGTCGATGCACCTATTAGAAGACGTCAGGAAATCGCTATCGATCCTATGTTGTGACGTTGTGGAAGCTTCGTAATAAAGGCTTGCTTTCAAAGCGAGATGAATAAAACATGAAATTGGAAGCAACGTACACATGAGACACACATTAAACACCAACCTGACAAAGCGTTGAAGCTTTAAAAGAATTTTAAATTTCAGGTGACTAACTATCCGTTGATGAAAGATCGGGCCTTTTAAAATTTAAACTTGCTTGCTCATCAGAATGTTTGACGGGGAGATACATTGACTAAGAAATTTCAAAAATCAATAAAAAAATGTATTTTACAAATTCAAAGCTTACAGATCACAAAATTTTCATTATAAAGTTAGGCTACAATTTAGGGTAACAAGTAGACGATTTGGTATCACATTAATCACACAAAAATTTAACAATTCAGGGTATAAGCATAAGCAGCCGATATAAAAGTGTTGAGAAAGTTACGCCCTATTATTGTTAATAAATTTGATGATTGATGGAGTAAAGAAGACTCCACGGAATCTGACTTCAGCCAGATTTTAAGTTCGCATACAAACCTAAGAAAAATTAAAATCTGGATGTCTGTGCACAGCCTTCAACCTTCAGTTTCCACTTTCTTGATAACGACACTACCTTGATAATTCTCAAAAGGCATTTCAGGAGGCGAGGTCAGACCAGTCGCTAACTGTTCCGGTTGTAGCCACACTATGGTCAACCAATATATTCGGCACATTGATCCCATTGGAGAAAAACTGTTTTCTCCCATGCAATTTGAGTAATATACTACAAGCTTTAAGCCTTTTCAGTGAAACACGAATATAAAATTTACGGGCCTATACCTAAAAACATTTGTTCATTCAAAGGTGATTTTTTAGGGGGTCCAATGGCTGATTTAAAAAAAAGAAAAATCTAGGAAGTAAGAATTTTGACGTCCATCTATAAAAGTTAGATAGCCGCATTTCAGCGGTTCGTTTCAGCTTAGTATTTTAATCAGTCATAACTGTATTTATTTTATTTCTGCCCCAATTTAAATTCTGTTTAATTATCGGCCACTTTTAATCCAAAGCACCTGAATTATATTAACTCATTTGCCGTTTTCATTCAATTTCAAAACCAAACCATAATCATTGTAGTTCATTTCCTTCCTCAGTGAGCTTCAAACAATGAAGTACAGTTATTTACTCGATGTGTTCGTATTACATTCAGTTTCTCCTGTCTTCTCATTTTCATATCGGAACTGGAAGCATGTAGGTAAATAAAAGTAATAAGTCGCAGCGCTGGCCTTTACACTGTTATGTGTAGTTTGAGAAATAAATATCACGATAGGCATTGTCTTGATCAGCAAAAATTAGAGCTGGGTTAGACGTTCACTGCTGACGTTATAATTTTTTTTTCAAAAAGGCTTCGTTGAATCGGTTCCGTGTCTCTAAATTCCAGCACAGGAAAGTGATTGAGTCAGTACAGTAGGAGAAACGTTCCGTTCGTATCTGAAGAATCAATTACTCTCTCCCGTTTCCAATCACATTAACAAGTAACAGGAACTTTATCACAGACGACGAGCGGCCAGGAGGGGACTTAACCGCAATTCTTTCAGCGGTTGGGTCGATCTGAGAGTGCAAACACTATACTGGATAAAAAAGACACTACTAGTATGTTCCAATAGTTTGGCAAAAGAAAAATCGGCACTTCTGCGACAAATCCACTCGCATTTGTGGTTCCATGACAAACGATTATATTTATCACACACAAAATGTCCTTTCAAATCCCTTCCTCTGTTATTAAAGGGGGCCCTGCCACCACGTGGATTACCCTCATGTAGCCTGTCACGCTAAAATAATACTCAGCTGTATTGAACGCTCTGATGGTTGCAATGCTTTTTCTTGTTGGTTCATTTTTGGCAGTAATTTTATTGAACACCAATTCGGATTTTCAATACATTTTAACAGCAAAACTTAAAGGAGCTCGCTTGCTGACGCACGCAGAATACTCTAAGAATTTTAAATAAGTCATTTAGCAGAAGAATATGAAAGTCCGTTATCAATCCCGCATAGTCGTCGAAGTCACTTTCATTGCGGCAGTCAAACTTTCGCCGTGAGGAAAGTCCTAATTAAGCCATCCACGGCGAAGCATTTCACTGTTTAGTTTGTACGTAACAATCGATCCTTATTTTATTTCAACGCCGAGGCAACTGCTCTCACTTTATAGCACTTAATGAGCTGGGCTTAATGAAAATTGATGATCTTTTCTTTTCTGAACACTAAATTACTTGGGCCGGTTCTGTTTTCATCGTGTGCTCGTCGGCTTCCTCAGCCAATCAATTAATATTTCCCCACACACTTTCTTTTGTTTATTTCGTAACCAACCAAAACACAGAGAAATACTGCAATGTTAGCTGATATAAGCATTATAGTCTACGCATATATATTGTAATCAAATAAATTACCACCGCTAATTTAACCATGTAAATGAAATTGTGTAGTCGTACTCCAAAACTAAGAATGAATGTATTCCAATTTAACATATATACAGGTATACTGCTGTTTACCTGAAAAAGAGATGAATTAATGTTATATTATATAAAGTCACGCGTGGAATACCAAATTCCTTATATCATCATGGTCGATACTTCGAGTCCAAAAAAAAAACTATGAAGTAAAACGAAAGTAATTGTAAATCGGTACACACAGAGAACGCAAGAATCGAAGCGTGATAAAAAGATGAACGCAAAATGTCAGGGGGTTGTTACTTGCTATACGCGACCGAGGGCAGGCAACCGTTAAACCGACAAATAAAGATACAAAAAGGGACTATGGGGAAAGTTAGCATATTAATAGTGGCGAATTTCTGTGACTCTCGAATTCCCGCGATAGTTTCGTTTCCGCACAATATCCGATTCTGTGTGAGTTTGTGGTTTGGCCGACAGTTGGGAAATTTTATAGGGAAAAATGGTGTAGTTTTTACTGTCCTTGCCCGGGGAATAGAAATTTCACGTGACTTTCATAGATTGGCGAAACGTCTGCACAGTCTGGTAGCTGAAAGAAATAAGGCCATCCTTACAAAATCACGTTCGTCAAATCAGACACGGATAATACTCTCAACAACTGCAGACTCAAACCGTATGCTTAAGATTTCCCTGAATTCCAATACTGACCCAATCCTTTGTATATGATGCTAAGAAGTGAGATAAATATAGTAAACCCGCCTAGTGTACGTCTGATTCTCGATTACCACGACTGACTCGCCATACAAACGTTTCCTGTTGGTATATTAAGAGAAAAAATATAACTTTGATAACACTTATCATTAAAAATTATTCGTATTGAACTACGATATACGCACTACAATCTATTACAAGGTGACGTGTATTTACTAAATGTAACTGGATGACACTGAATATTGAGGTCAAAGTGATGCGTTTGAGGCATTGCACTTTACAGGATAGAAGTTAACAGATATATAGAAAGTTTTATGGTGTACTGAAGAAATATGGAAACATTTAAGACGTCAGGAGTTTATTTAAGAGGCCGTGGTAGAAGAATGGGTGAGTATAAGAGATTTATTTGCTTATAGTTCTCCCGAGGAAAGTGGGTGGTACTAGGTCTAGGAAAGAATAGTGCTTCTAACGTATGCTGTTGAAGAAACATACATACCGTACCACAAAAAGAAGATTAAACGTAAAAAGTGTCTTTTAAATGTTTTCGCATACCGTATTTCAGTTTATCCTCAAATATAAAATGTACTTATAATAATAAGAATATGAGACAGTAGTACATTAACAACATGAATTCTAAGAGAACAATATGAGACATAACATGCTAGTTATAATTAAAGGCAGGGACTAGAAATTCTGTGAATGCGAAAGGAGAATCTGATACTCCGCAAAAGCCTCAGAAAGTCATATACATAAACGACTATGTGCACGATTATATAACAAAGGCTCTATTAATTGCAGAAATTAATTTACTAATAGTAAGTCATTGTGGTTTTTCCCATCCATATATTAGAGCAGTTTCTTTCCATTTAGCACTACTCGTTTCTGGAGCCATTTAACTTAGAAATTCACTATAAGGATTAAATACACAGTAAAATAAGGATTTATGTATAATTATCCCATATTACATGGGAATATATTTCATTTCAATGAATATATATTAGTGGGGGAAAACAGTCCTAGAAGTATGAGTATAAAGAAAAAACAAGCTATTAATCTATGCTGCATATGATCCCGTAAATTTGTGGAAGTCAGCACGGAATAGAATTCAATTGTTTAGGAGCGAGCAGATGGTTTTGGGGACCGATTAAATCCCAAAAAATTTGGATTTTAGCGTCTGACACAAACATAACATGGCCGAACAACATATTTTGAGGGATATATATTTTGACCGGAGTTCGCTGCTCAACTGAAGACTGGAAGACTATTCCCTGTACAGCACCTGCGCTCCACATCGCAATCAATACATATGTCATGAGTGGGAAATTGCAGCCTTTCACACTCTATTTGCCTACTATAAAATTACGCCCTAGCATATTATATTATTGGTATTAGTAGCCAAGTGGGACCTGAGAACCATGGATAGGACATGTTTCTTGTTCCTAGTAACCTCGGATAACATTATTAATTAGTAAATTTTTTAAAATGTTGAAATATTATGCTCCCTATTTATGTATTGATGAGTTTAATATATTTATACTCCTTTTTATTACATTGAGATATTTCACTGCCTATTATTAAAATTTTATGATTAAATATAAATGTTTTAGTAATCTTATTAAAATCACAGTTGAAAAATTATAAAAATATAACAATTTCCTGTTTTTAAGATATGTACTAAATAAAGCTTGTGTGTGTGTCTATGCAACTTGTCAGTTTCTGATCATCAGTAATTACAGAAGCTAACGGAGAAGGCATGATAAATATTACGAATCCCGAAAGAACAATATTCTGTTTTTATTTGGTATAGTTTCTAAAGATACTGTGCTACATACGTAATTAACGACACTAAAGTCCTAATTATTTTATCATAAAGAGTTAACCATTGAGACAAATATGAATCTGATATTTGTATTTTACCGCATAGTCTTGAAAATATTGGGTGGACGTATGTAGTTACAGGTCTTCCGAGCTTCACTTAAACTCCTGTGATATTAAAGACGTGGTATCATGAATGTACGATCTGTAAATAACTTTATTTTAACCCGGAGTGCCTGTGTTATAGCTAGGGGTTTGCAATCGAAAACCTGTGATCAATAAGGAAAAAAATTAGCGCCAATAAATTTCATGAGCAAAGAGCACTGAATCTTTATGAATAAACACAGCATTATGATTTTCTTAAGTGAAATTAGACGTTTCAAAAATTGAATTACCCGTTACATTCTAATGGTGATAACTTGTAAATATAATGGCAAATTATAGTTGCAAAGTAGCTGAAATATTTACATTCGGCCCTACAATGAGCAAAATATCCGCGCAGATGCAAGTAGCCAATCTCCGGCAAGATTTTACTGTCTGAAAGTGTCACAAATTCCGCTCGCTGACAGAAACCTCATTTTAGACCGTCTTCATTTTGCAGCAAGCCAGAAAGCAGTCCTGAGCGTCGTCGAATAAAATGTTCCTCCAATATATGCGAGCTAAATAGACTTGAGGTTTCCAATAAGACTCCCCAGCTCGCAGACGCAATAACGGGGACTGGAGTCTGGGAATCTGCAAACTTCATTAGGGACAACTGCCTCCCTATGGGAAGGTGTGTGCCTAACGCCTCTTTCAATCTCCTGCGATCAATATCGTTGTAAAAACAAAGCGACGCCTCCGCACATTACTCATGGGACCACCACTCAAATTTACACAACGTCATCTGCTTTATACTACTCTGGGATTCGGCCGTTAAAATTCTGCCAGAGGAGCTTAAGTGTAGCTAGATCAGAAAAAGCTACTGATCATAACTTACGAAAGAAAAGCTGAAACGCAAAAGTTGATATTGAATCTTTTATGCTATTAGTTACTTTTTAATATACTCGTACATGATTATCGAACCATTCTGGGCAATAGAATAAACTGAGAGTATAAACCATTCAGTAATGTGAACTATTTTATATGAGGGTTCCTTATAAATTTCAACGTAGATTCATAAAGGCGATCGTAAAAATTAGCTTTTATTTTTAGACTTAACTTTACATGAGCTAGTTCGTATGGCGTAGTTTATCAATCAAATTTTCGAATCATAAATTAACAGGAGCCGTATAGGGTATATATATATATATATATATATATATATATATATATGTTTCCCATATTTCTAGAATATAATATTAACAGCTATATATCAACGCATATATACAATGGAATCTTATTTACGTTACTGTATTAATTTATTATGAGAAATAATTATTCTTCAGTTAGCTCTTGTCGACCTATATTTAAGCGTCCCTGTCTCATCAAATGTCAGGTATCATCTTCTTTCGCTTTTTTCGCTCAAAATATCGTTAGTTCTGTCCTCATCCCACCAAACAAGACTTACAATGATAATTGCCCACTGATGTAACAGCTCTGACAACACACCTATTAAACACTGCTGTTACAAAGACTACTGGAGTCAGGGCGTAGCTCTCCAAAATAGTTGTAGAAAGGTTGATAAAATGCAATCCTACCTTGCTCTTGTGAATGTGCTGGTGTTGATATTCCGAATCGAATTCGGGTTCGCTGAAGTAGGACTGATCCTGGTCCCAAATAGGAGGCGCCGCGACGCCCACGCCAGCTCCGGGAAGAACTCCGCCGTTCATGTCCGTAGACTCGAAAAGACGCAACACTGACCGATCTCTGATATCCCTCAGGTGCGATCTGCGAATTGTTCATAGTTCTTGTGTTAAACTATTCCTACATAATTCCAATTACAATACTTGTCAACACTTATTTTGAAAACATTACTCGATATTATCTGACATAACCAAAACCTAAATTTTAACGATAAGAAATCTATAATGGATTTTTCATGATATTATAACAATTAGTAAAAAATACTTCAACAATGAGTATTAAAAATTTACGAATAAAAGACTATAATAATAAAAATAGATAATTAAGAAAAATGGAATAATTAAGGATAATCAAAAGATTTTATTTTATTTCACACAACTGTTCTCGGCTTTCTTAACAAGGACATCTTCTTTGGTATAAACTGTGCGACATTCCACTCGCTTTGAAGCCCCTGAACAGTTTAAGCAACGGAAAGGTCATAACGCTGTATTTGAATTTTATTTCCATATTCTTAGCTGTCATTGATTTCGACTCAATGACAGTTGGACAAAAAATAAACAAGAAAAGGATTTCGTTCTAAGACATGCATGATTTAGAAAATTATGCAGAATAGAGACATGAAATCAAAACGGCACTCTTTCATTAAAATCTATTCTACGATCACAGTCATTCCGTTATAAGTCTTATAATATTCGATTTGTGAAAATATTAATGAAAGAAAAAAGTTAAAATTAGTTATTCTGTAATGAAAAACTATGATTTCCAAATAAATTTGGCGAATAGGAAAACAATTAAAAAACTTTTTACTGTGTCACACAAAAGATAAGCGATCTAGTTTTTATTTAAGCTATGAATTTACTTTAATTGAAACCCAACAACTTTATATTTCATTCTAAGATAATTTTAAACCAACATCATGAAGTACAGGCCTCCATTTAAAAATATACTGAGTACCTTGATAAACAACCATGGTCTTTACTACTGCTCATTTAAAATCAAAGTAGTTACAATCTCCAAAGAAACAGAAGGAGCATCATACGCGTAATTTATAGATTTTAGCAAACTATTCTCATGCTGATGAAAGTTTTGTATGCAAAAGTAAAATACTTTATAATTAAATAAGTAACAGGCAGAAATGCATAACCTTTAGGGGAATGCCAGGTAGATCCTTAAACCATAGCCCAGGGGCCCTAGTTAACCATTGTCTACCTTCCTCTACCCTTCCAAATCCCCCCCACCTTCTTGTCAAATCCCTTTCCTATGCTTGTAAAGGGGAGTTGCCACCACGTGGATTACCCTCATGTAGCCTGTTACCCGAAAAACAAACCTTTCCACATGCCCCATTCAGTACCTTTCCTATGCTACTACATGGATTACACTATACTTAGCCTATCTACACACACAAACCAGGTGACAAATTATAAAGTTTATTTAACACACTTTTCTGTTATTTGGCTACTTAATTATCTAATTATTTATTTTCAATATATGCATTTTATATTTTAACTTAAAAATAATTACCTGTACATAAATTGACTATATGTTAACAATGGTATAATTAAAATTTTCTGATAAACATACCTGAGATCCTCTAATTCATAGAACATATCCTTGGAAGAATCGTGGATGTATATCTTAACATGTGGGGAATCTAAATATTCCATTGTAAGTTGCTTTGGAAATGATCTTACAAAGAGAGCCTTCACAGTATCAATAGAAGTAATTTCATTTGGAAGTAGAGCTCTCTTTGTTTCGCTTCTATACTGCAGGAATACCAAGCCTGCAATAAGTAGTGCACAATAAATAATGTATGTCACACAACAAATTTTATTTTACTGATAAAACAGTAGTGAAGTTAAAAAAATATTTCAAATAGTTATATACATGCATATACTTGTTTTATTTAAATTTTTAGTTATATCATTCTAAGAATAATTTAAGAAAATGTAATTACAGACTTTTAAATTTGACAGCATTAAATATTTGAATTATGTGAAAAACTTATTGAAATAGTAATATTTTCATTAACAATATGTAAATATTTATTATTGATATTTAATAGAAACTGAGTAAGTTATTCAACATAGTTAAATGAAATACCTCCTCAAAAATGACATCCTACATCATGATGAGATATTTTAAAACCTTACCAATTTCATTTCCGCAATAAGATAGAAAGTATTAAAAAATTTTGAGTTATAATTTTAAGTAATGTGTGTCTGTAATTCCTCTGTGATAGTAAGTTGTAATAAATGGCCAATATAGTATATGTTAGCTGTAAGTTGTTTTGATCTCAGATGTTATATATGCAATCTATACACATAAAGAGGAGATTCCTGTAAATTTCAAACAATAATATTCTTACATAAATTTTAAATATGGACTGTTTATTCGAAAGTATGTTTGAAATAATATTTAAGGAAATTAAAATATAATTTACTTTTCACAAAGGGCGATAATCTATTCAATATAACTTTTAACTTTAAAAACTTATGTGCATTGTTGTCAAATATAATTTAGAAAACATATAAATTTTAAATATTGTTGTATTTAGAAAATAATTTACAGCACATTCAAATTAATTCCAAAAATGATCAACTTCATTAACTTATAAATTGTAAGAAAATATAATATGAGATATGAGGACAGAAAGATAATTTAAAGAAGATTAATTGAATTATTGAGGATTCTTACTGATAAGATATTGATAAGCAGTTTGAACATATTATGTTCAATTCGAGATACTATCAAGTCATGGAGTGTTAGTTGTGCTAAATGGATACAGCATTTTACCTCATAATAGATTATTACTCATTATTATAAGCAATTTGTTTAAACCTTGTAATATCTGTTTCTAATGGAATATTATGAAAACTTTTATTTTCTGCTAATTGGATGGTGAATAAAAGAAATTCATACTTGCTGCAATGTAGTGAAAAATAAATGGACATAGCTTTCACAATTTCATAAATATGATAATAATGTGATAATATAACTATGTGTTTATATATAATATAACTATGTGTTTATATTTGTTCAAAAAGTCCAAAAATTCAAGGATCTATTTTTTAAAAAACATTAGGCTTTTTATTTATTTTGTCAATATAAGATAGTTTATACATTTGATCAGTTGTTGAATTAAAAAAAAAGGTGGATGAATTTATTAGAATTCAGTTACTGTGAAAATAGAATGAAGATTTTGTTGTTACATAAAAATTAATATATGCAATGAGGAATTGCAAGTGTACATTAATGTAAGCCTGTATATATTTTATGATAGCTATTTAGAGATTCTTGAAATTATATCTTAAGTTAGATACAGCCTTGATGAAAAAACTGAATATATTATGCCTGTGTGTCCCCTCTAATGCCAAACCAATTATCTAGAAATGTTTTTGATAATGTATAGTTGATATTGGTTGTATTTTACTTACATGCTTCACAAATCAAGATATTAAATATATTTATCTATATCAGAAACAATGGTTGTGCATATTACCTATTTATCTGTCTAATATTTCTTTCAAATCACAACCGAATATCTAAATTTGTACCCAAAATATTTAAAGATTAGAATGAAACTTGACATTAAAGAGTAAATGCAGGGTGCTCACATATGATCAGCAACATTACCTTTGCCAATTTAGAACTTTGAAACATCATAGAATCAATTTTCTTTCAGAGAAATTGGCAGAAAAATATCCAATTTCTGCAAGATACCAAGTCTCATTAGTGTTCATACAATGCTAATATTCAAAGTGAGCATAAATATAAATGAGCCTTAAAAGCTTATGTATATTTGATTTCAACGTGTAATTTTTATGCATGTGATTGACATAATATGATAACGATATGGGTTCCTTTAAGCTTGTATCAGCCCTTTTATCAATGTACACTATACAATATTTTTCTTCCATGCATGTAAATACTTACATTTCAAGAGATATTAATTAAAATGCTAATTACATAAGAACAATTAGTTTAAGTTTTATAGAAAATTTAAAATATGCAAATTAAAATATATTTCACATTAAAAGTTCCTTAAAATTATATCAATATTTGTTGAAGATTTTAATTGATTTATGCTTAAAAATAAATATGATTAAAATTACATTTTGTATAAATCTTTGAGGAAGGTATTGACATAATATTTTATTTTGGTTGGCTATCAAAATTTATATTAACAATGTTTTTAATAAACTGTTGGCTTTTTAATAACTGCTACAAATACAGGTTCACCCTGAATTGCTTTTATTAATTCATCATCAAAACAATGTGTGCTACTATGAGATAAAACAAAACTTATAGATGGTATCAGTTTCCCATTGGACTGAAAAACAATTAAAATATATCTCATGTACATCTCTTTCAAGTGCCATCAAAATTGAAAGCTATCTTTTGATTTTACAGGTGATCCTGAATATCATTTATTTTATAGTACTTTGCTTCATTACTATCTTAACAATCAATAATTTATTTAAAATTTCATCTACTACAGCAACAAAATGGTAATTTAAAAATATTCACATAATGAATATTTTGTAAGCATGTATAAATAAAATGGTAATGTGAACTGACCCATGAGAACAAAAAATAAAAGTGAGAGACATAAATTAAAATATTTTAATTTTTGTGCGTATCTAGGCATAAAATGAAAAGACTTTAACTACCTGTTATTAGAGCTGTTGACAATTAATAACTGTTGTAAGCAATTTGTAGCTTATAGAATTGTTTAATTAATGACATCTATGCTGTATTTATACAAATTTTGTGCTATATTCCTAGACAAAAGTATTCTTTAAGCTAATAGCACAATCAATACATATGTACCAAAATTACATGCACTACAATGTATATTTAGTTAAGCATCTCTGTAATATCAAAGTAATTCAATTTAGATTTAGAAACGATTGTGGCAAAGTTTTGCAAATTTGTTCAAACTATAAGCAGGCAATAAATAACTTCAACCAAAAAATAAACCCGATAATTGCCAATGGTAGGGGCACTTGTATGCTTCTACAAATAAAGGACAGTTACAAGGACACTTTTACATTGTTACAGGTGAAGAGGTAAATGAAAATTTAACTTATGCATGAGACTTTTGTTCTCACTGCATTTCTGGAAATAGTGCAAGAAAGGAAGAAGAGAAAGTAAATGGTTAATTTTTTAGGTGCTGTGATCACATGCATAAAATATATATGTGCATCAAGGTTTACATTTAATTTAGTCATGCAAATTTAAAACTAAAATTGAAATACATTACATATACTCTTTATTAAACCCAAAATGGTAACAATTTAGGATGATAAAAAATAAAAAGATATCTATATATTCAAATTTTGTGATAGTGTTGACATTCAGAATTAAAGCAATTTCCACATAACATAAATAACTACTGGTTTATACTACCAAGAAAAACTAATATGTTTACATACAACCAAAGAAACCAATGTGCCAATATATTTAATTCCAAAGTATGGAATTTGTATAATTTCTCTGAATAAATATTGAAATTGTAGAAGTAGACATTTCATTCTGACATGTAAGTAACTGTACTTAAAAAAATTTGGCTATTTATTATGTTATGTTATAATCTCAATATTCATATCATCATATATTAATGTTTGATTATCAATAAAAAAATCTATATATTTAGAATGACTTTGTTTTTGAGGAAGTGTCTATTCTTAAGTGGTACAAATTTATAATTACATTCAGAAAATTTCTTATTCTGATGCTTAAACAATTTTATACAAGAGAAAACTATAGATTTATTTTAAGAATTTCTTCAGATAAAATGACTCATTTATTAAAAAAAACCAGTTAATATTCTTAGAGATTGTATAATTGTTGCATTTCAATTTTAATATATTTCCAATGGATTTGTAGCAACAAAAATAAAAATATCATATGTCAGATCCACTTAAAAATACTTTTACAACTTATGTAAATTAATAATATTTGGATACTGCACAAAAGAAAATCCATTTGGTATTAGAAATAAAAGAATATATAAATTTCAAATTTGTAGAGTCATGAAAATTAAGTCTGTTGAAATTCAAATTAAGAGGTGAAAAAGGAGATATCATTGTAACATAAATGATTCGAATTAAAGTATTTCGTATGAAAATAATATAATTTCATAGATTAAATACAATGATGGGAATAGAAAAAGTAATATCAAATGTACATGAAACATTTCAACACGTTAAAAACTTGGGTTAGGAGGTAGATAAGAATAATAATAACAATAACAGACGACAATGCATAGTAGCAAATAATAATCTCGAAAGATGCTACAACGTATATGTAAAGCATTAAGCAATGAAGCATCTAATAGCTTATAAATTTAGATCTATTTATAATGATCTATTGAACAATAAGATGTTATTTTAAACAAACACATGGAAAATTACTAACTATTCGTGCAAGGAGAAAAGAACACTATCTAATTCAACAGGTATTAATATTTTATATTATAAATATAAAAATGGAGATTTAAATACCACACACTGTTGGTAAAGGAAGATCAAGCAATTGCCATAAATATGGGAAACTAATAGGAAAAGTAGGCAATTAATATGTAAAACAGAGTTTGATGTAGGTATGAATAATGAATATTTTAAATTGTTGTTTTTAGATAAGTAAACCAATAGCTTAAATAAATAAATGGAAAAGACAAAAAATATAGGAGACACTCTCTTTTCAACCTTTCAGTAAACGTAAAACACAGCTAATTAAATACTACAGAAATTCAATAATTAGTGGCACACACTTTCATGATGCACAATTTTTTGGGAGTTTCCAAATATAAAAGAGGTGAAATGTTAGTTGTTTGATCAAAGCCAACAGTAGGATAAGGAAGGATTTAAAAAGCATGATGTGCAGGAGGGACTGGTGGGTTTTAGAACTTGTAGAAGTCATATCTTGTGCCCCTACCCCCACTGTAGCCCGTCAAAGCTGCTGGATGTTGAGGAGGCTGCATCCTTTGCTGGCGCTGGTACATTTGAACCATTTGTGGATGATGGTGATGTATGATGCCCGGTAGAGGTGGCGGCAGATGGTGTTGGTTCTTACCCAGGGGTCTTTCCAATGTTTTTGATGGCGTTCTGACAACAGGAAGTGAACTTCGCTGCTTGCCCCCACGACGAAATCCCGTAGATGATGTTTCAACTTCAGACATGATTCCGGGATCATCGTCAAACAACATGGCTGTTGATGGAAGGGGTGGATAGCCCCTTGGCAGTGGTGACTGTTTAAAAAAATAGTCATATTGGTTACTTTTTGTTCTAAATGAAAAAAATAAAAATAAATTTGTGTTAAAAATAGCTTTTTGGAGACTTATTATACACACACACATTTATTTCAGATAACAACAAAAATATTTGAAGGATCAAAGTGATATATTTTTGTTATTGGAGAGGATAGACTGAAATAGTTTTATTATTATGTACTCCAACTGCAATTGAAATATATTATGATAGAAAGGAGGATAAATTTTTATCAATATAAGGCATAAAAGTAGATTAATTTTGGTAAATATAATTAAAGTTAATTTGTAATTCAAGATATAAAAACCAAAATTTTAAGCAATAAAGCTAAATAAAAAGCATGTGAAAGAATGTGATACAT
The DNA here is from genome assembly GCA_037074705.1 of Zhengitettix transpicula. Taxonomy (NCBI): domain Eukaryota; kingdom Metazoa; phylum Arthropoda; class Insecta; order Orthoptera; family Tetrigidae; genus Zhengitettix; species Zhengitettix transpicula. Next base: position 76,966,829 of record CM073591.1, read on the forward strand.
ACCTTCCTTCTCTGGGATTTAGAACTCATCTGCATTAAAAAGAATGAGAAGAGAAAAATTATGTTAAGTTTTTTTATTAAGTACTTATGACAGTCTAAATATTTTGTACTAATTTAGAAAAAAAGTTTATCATATTCTAGAGAGTAATTGCATTTTACATGCAATAATTAATTGCTCAAGAAACTACAGAGAAATTTATATGAAGGAAATTTGTATCCTAACCAAAATTATATTACTAGTATGACTACTTTATGGTGTTAAATGTATTAATTTATTTGAAACTACATATAACTATAATAAGCATGCCAAGGAGAAAAAAATTAAATAGATCAATATCTAGATTTATTGAAAGTGACACTTTTCTTTATGTGATGATGGAAATAAAACGCTATTAGTGCATGTTATTGCCGTAAATTAGATCCAATTGCAGTAATTATGTCTAGTGGCTCAGTCACCATCACAGGCCACGTGAGGTCACAACCATCAGCGAAATGTTGTCCAAAAATGACACAGGTCGAAAAATTTGCTATTCAGTGTGTTATTCTTTACAACTAACTATTAGTTTTTAAAATAGAAGTTGAGAATAATGATATGGAACTGTAAGATTTACTTTGATATTCTACGTGTAATCTTGGCAGTGATGAAAAACTTTTTGAGGGTCTTACAGATGTTGTTGGTTGAATTTTCTATTAACCAATTGCAACTCTTGACATTTTTCATAGACATTGTTGTCTGATTAGGACTTTATGTTCGGAAAGTCAACAAAAATTTACTGTTTCATCCATGTTTAAATATAATTTTGATTTTAAGAAATAACTGATTCGTTTGCAGATGTACAGAATATTTTTATTAGTGCTAGTATATTTTGAGGACGTAGTTTAAGTCCCTGCAGCTGTTAACACATATTTCGTAGATTTTTTACAAAGTATTTAACAGCTTCTAAATGCTTCAGGCACGACGCGGCAATCACAACATAAGTTTTTAGCCAGTCTTCCACTTCCAGTTGTAAACAATTTTTGATATTCATCCAACAGCTCCTTTTTGATTCACGTTTTTTTTTAGAAATTTTAGAATTATTGTCTGAGATGTGTTTCAAAAATCTTAAATGTAATCACTTAATGTCGATTTATGAGCTGCGGGAATAATCCGCATGTTACTTTCACTGTAATACCAGAAATTATTTGTTGTTTTCTATTACGTCTTGTATTCGTTAAACGTTATATATTCCTGACTGGGATTATTCCGGTCACAATATCTCTGAACCTAACAATTAGTTATTTCAATCTAGCAGCAAACAACGACATGACATTAATAAATTCCGTACAGCGAGGACTTGCTGGGAACTTCATTGTGATCATTAATTGAAAACCACGACTAAAATTGAAAGCAAATTTAATCATGATATTAATTAACTTCAACTATCGATCGTGTTCACGGATCAAGGGCACACTATCATGATTTAATAGAAGCTTCTCGAACTTTGCACAGTAAAACCGAATAATCCCACACTAATTTCCATAGAGTTCACTGGACTCCTTTGTAATGGTTTAGGTACAGTTGAATATCATACTATCTCCTGTATATTTGATACATACTTAATGGACGTGAAAGCTGGATTCCTTAGGATTACCATGCGAAATTGATCTTCCATTTAAGGAGAGACCAAATTCCTCTAAACAATTCAAGATACCGAATCTGGATACGCAACGCATTAACATTTCCTATCATTTTCATTAGTTCCACAATAAAATCAAAAGCTCTATTTGTAGCTACAAATAAAATTGCTGTATGCATTGAAACATCTTCAGATTTATATTAAATTAAATTAAAAAGTAGACTATTACTAAAACAAACGCAAAGTAATCGTGTGAAAATTTTAACAATTTCACCAATACCCTTTTATTACAATTAACAGCAATTCAGAATTACACATGGATAATGTAGTCAAAATACCATATTACCAATCGCGGCCGCTTTGTCTTGCATGACCGTTGTATGAAAAAATAAATAGATATTCGTCTAGAAGATGATGATAAGGCTTGCGGTCGTCGAAAAGTCGCGTTTTAATCACTGTTGGCACCCGTATGAAACCCGAGAAACCAGAAAACACCGGGAAAGTCTTCGATCATTGATTATTTCATAATAATTTCAGGAAAAGTAAAATTTGTTGCCGATCAAGTGGAGGTATGAATTTATCATGAGAACCAATTCATACGCAACAGTGATTGTGAACTTACTTAATTATTCCGACATTCCACATTCTTGTGGGTTTTCGAAATTCACTACTATATTTTGTGATACGTGCCAGGAGAAGGGCAGAAAAACACCCCACAACACTTGCGGTTCAGAGGAAACATTCAGGCCGAGACCCAAAATAATTTGTGACTGACTGAATATGGTACCTCGAGGTCCATGCTGCGAGCCAGGACGCCTCCAGGCCCCGAGTGGTGTTGGTGGTGGTCCGCCCCCGACAGGGTGTGGCGCCGTGGGTCGTCGCGCCGCCCAGGTCTTCCTCCCCCACCTCCGCCGCCGCCCCCGCCGCGCCTCAGGTCCTCATCTCTGCTTCCGACGCCGCCTCCGACACCTGCGAACAAAGCAAATAACATTTTTTATTACTTAAGACTATTTTTATTCATAAGTTTAATATTTTTGACCCTTTATTTTCCCGTCTTCAGATAAGCGTTATTTGATTTGTAATAAAATCTTACTGTGCGAAATTGGTATTTTCGACGTGGATTACGGTGGATTTTCTTAAAATTAAATGTATCCATTATTATACAAATTTCAAAACAATTTTTGGTTGTAAACTACGTAATCTAATTAATTTTTATTCGTTAATCTTTATTAATTTAATTTCAATTTAAATGAATTTAAATCTTAAAAAGAGTCAAATCTACAGTTTTGTAATAATTATTACATTTAAAAATAATAATTTCGACGTTCAAACATTAATTACTTTATCAAAGTATGATGAGAACGGTTATATAAACTATTGTACGTGAGCATAACCGAAATCAAATATAACGTTCGACAATGAAGCCAACTGTAAAGTGATTTATACTAAAATTGACAAACGTTATTAATTTATAATTTTTAGCGTATCTTTCATTCTGATATATATTTTCCCGAATCATTAAATGGTTAACATGGTATTTGTAAATACAAATTGTTTTCATAATTTATTAAGTGTTTTAGATATAATTCGTTTAACGATAATGCTGTATTGGTTTTTGTATATGGCTAGCATTATCTTTAGAATCGTATATTATCTAACAAATTATACATTAATATAATCATGTATCGTGAATCAAGTGAGAAGTAATTATGAATGACACCACAGCACTTCATCCCGTACATATGGTACCTCTTCATACATTATTATTAATTACTTTTTAACTTCCAGATATGTATTGAAATGAAACACGTACATAACTTTTCCCAAATGACACAATTAACAACAAAATAACTTATTTAATTCAGAACTTCTTACGCAATCTACAGCCGAATAATAAAGTTTGCTAAAATTAATATCTGCTAACGTGATGAGGTACCGAAGAACAAACAGTTACCGTATGTGTTTATTCACATTTAACCTAGGCGCGAAAGTGCATAAGTCCAAGCTGAATCTTTCCTCCAGCCCAGATTAGAAACAGTTTTCATTGCTCCGGGCCATGAATTCAATCGTCCTTTTATTCTATCCTATTCCCCCCCCCACTCACAAAAATTTCTACGAAAACTAGAATTTGTCGTATTTGGAGGTGCTTTGGCATCCACTTGTCATTACTGAAGATTACTGAAATTATTAGATAATATTGTGAACAAAATTCAGCCGTAACGACATCTAATCTGTAAGATCTTGCATCTGAATAGCCTGTTAACCTTTTAAATAATAAGTCGAAAGACTGATATTATTTCTTTCAAAACAATAATAATATTATTATTTATTTTGTCTCACCATTTAGTCCGCAGCATTATTCTACAACTAAACATTAAAAAATTTATCGGTCATTTCTTCTGAGGATTTCATAATATCTACGATCGATATTAACGTTTATGCACACTAATATTGTTGCACGAAGAAGTGTTATTTTGCCTTATCGATATATCCTAGTGATAATTACTTCGGTATTTCGAAGTTTCTTCATTGAAACCTGAGGAATTCTCGATATGATTTAAAAGCCGCGTTAAAGTATTCTATGCGAGAAATTCGAAAATAAATAAAGCGATAAAAAGCTGAGTAAGTTAAAATCAGGTCGTCTAACTTTTCACATAATTTTAAATTCATAGTCATCAAGTGTGCGGTCGGAACATGATTATGGCCAGAGTAGTTTAAAGTTTCGCATAGACAAAAATTTCAAGCTAGTTAATTATTCAAAGTTACACAACAAGCTACAGTCCATTATAAGATCCCTGTTCTGGGACAAGCTCAGGGACGTTGATGAGCCAATTCCTTTCAAAGTTGCTGTTTCTCCCCCGTCACTCGGGACCGTAAATATCGCGGGATGATACGCATTTCGGAGATGATGGAGACTGCGGCTCGAAGTCAGCGACGGGACGCGTCGTCTGGATTATTAGTTGGCTGTCAGCGTATTTGTTGCCCTGGTCTCGAGGGAGATTTGCCATGTTTCCAGTGTCAAATTGGAGACGTGTCCACGTCCGCAGCATCCGCCGCTAACTCCGTCAACATGTGATTCTGTTAAATATTAACTATCAATTAGCCTCACAGTGTACCCCGGTCCAATACGTCTTCCGTGTAAGCTGTGACATTCCTAAATTTTGAATATTGTACGAAAACACGACCATCGCCCGCGCCTAGAAATATTGCATAGATGTTCTATTCAAGGGAAGGTGGCAAACCATTTTTTCTTTTCCCACCTGAGGAACATGTTTGTGCCTGTCTAGTTTGAATCAGAGACCTTACTTTTTAAAATGCAGGACGCTAATATCAATTACTGACATCGTAGAGTAGTTACAAATTAGTTGAAATGATGAGCTATATATTTTTATTATTTTAAAATCGTCTCATCTCAAAAGAATAATAAATACAACTTGTAAACAGAAGAACACTACAACGGAAGAGATTAATAATGATTTTATTAAGTTTATAAATCGAGGCTGCTCCGAGTGAGCGTTGGTTAACGTAAAAACGACGATCCCTTTTTAAATTATACTATATTACGAAAAATAAAACCCTTCAAGGCTACTAACAAGTAGTGATTCACACCAACGACTCGTACAATACTCCTCACTATCTTTTGTATTCTAGCCATGCATCTAACGCTACAGTTCCCAAAACTAACTAGAACTATAATCAATGTCTCTATTCGAGATATTGTAGATTTACGGGAGACACGTGGACAGTGTCTCAATTCCACATCGATAATGAAAGGAAATGACCAGCAAGTGTCGTGTTGTTCATGATGTATATATCTTATTTTAAATAATTAAGTCAGTATTATGTGTTACGTGAAAAATGAACTACTGATCTACTTGTTCATTGTATTTATTCAAGGACAAATATAGAAATCGTTTAAAATATCAATGCATTTCAGATACTGCTCTCTGATAATGTACATGCTTATTATTCCAAACAAATACTTAATTCTACAAATAATATAATGTAGATAATTATTAATAATTTTTATTTGTGTGTTGACACTAAAGGAAACAAAAAGACAGGTTGGTGAACGTACGGAATATATTTGATGTTTTATATGAAGGCATCCGCATCGAAATGTGCTCTCATTTCTTCAGATCCCTGACTCCCGTAGAACGTCTATCAAATTACCCGAAAGAATCGAGGAATGGAATCAATTCGTCGCCCGTCGTTCATGTAAATAATGTTTCAATTTAAACAACAGTATCACGAATAAAACCCGGAAGAAGGTGATTACGGCAACAAAGTCATATCTTCTCGCGAAGTAACGATTTGTGAATTATTTTAACTGAAATAAACCCTTTATAATAATTAATTGATATTTTAAATATTTTTTCCTAAAATAACTTGTGATTTTATTTGTGGCTCTTCACTGTAACAATAGTTTGAAAATACATATAGTACAGTAATTAAAAAATTAACACATATACTACTGTTATATTTTCGTATAAATGATAAGTAATGTGACGAATTAGTATATTTATGCTTGCCCCCATTAAGAAAACTTTTCCATGTCTGAATTACTTTCAAAAATATATTAAATAAATTAGTACAGATCACTTTTTGACGTTGACATTCTTCTAAAATTCATGTTATGTTTCTTCAGGAAGATAATGCCAATGATAAGAATTATATTAATATAATCTGTTTCTATACTTTCATATTCGAGCGGAAGTTGCTGTTAGTGACTTTCGCACATTATAAAGCTAAGTGGTCTCTTTTCACCTTTGGTCCTTACGTAATATATTATATGTAGTGAAAATTAACTTCCCTGGTGCAAGTCGCGTTTGAGGTGATAAGGAAGATTTTAACTGAATTTACTGTTGGCAGGATTCAAGGTAACTGGAGCGTGCATTTGATAAGTAAGAAGTTCTGACAAGAGACGAGACAAACTTCGCGAACTTTGCCATATATTTCTCGCTTTACTGAAGTGTAATTAAAGGCAAAAGTGATCTCACCTTTTTTCGTGTATGTTGTTCAACTATTTTTACTTATATCGAGTAAAATAATTAAATACTACGAGCAATATCCTTATACTTTGTACCGTCACATCTCTATTACGTGTAATAACTATTTCTGAATGTCTGGATAAGTTGTAAATTAATCACATTTTTTATAAACTGAAGCGATATCTAAATATTTCTTCTACTTGTAAAGATGAGCCATGAGGAATATTATACTGCCTTAAACTGTGTAGCTAAAATTCTTTACTTGGCACCGGAATCATATAATAAATTAAGTATACACAGATTACACTAATCGTAGTCGTTGACAATGAATACTCCTAGCACATAGGGTTATTTAATTTTATTTTTTGTTTAAGTGAAATTCATATCAGTAAATCGATAACGTATTGATGATTGGAAGGGGATAATTTAAAAACGGTCGAACTTTTCTCAATGAATTTTCATATTAAAATGGAAAAAATTACGTCTGATTGAAAATAATTAATAAGAAAGAAAGCCAATTCAGACAAAAAAAGTGATAATATAAATACCACACATTGCTTCTGGGATCCTTCTACCTTTCGTCAGGTGCGAAAAAGAGCCTAGAGTGACACAACTGCACTTGTCAGTTGACAAAACTCAAAAATCTTTATATTAACACTTTTTTGTCTGAATTGGCTGTCCTTTCTTATTCATAATTTTCATATTTGTATTTCTACTTTCTCAAGGTACATCACAGATTAAAAAACCCTGTTAAAACGAGATAGTGTGCCGAATTTTAAGTTAAGATTACGGGAAAGTCTAAACAAATTTTCTGGTGATCCTGTACAACACAATACTAGTATATCGTATAACGATGGGGTTAATTAAATTACACAGATCATATATCGAGGTGATAAATGGAAAAGATTAAAACATGCTTCGAAGATTTTATTTTTTTATTTTTTAGAGCAACAGGCTACATGAGGGTAATGCACATTGTGGGAACTCCCCTTTAATAGCATAGGAAGGGATTTGAAAGGGGGGATGCGGAAGAGTAGAGGAAGGTAGCCAAGGGTTAACAAGGGCCCCCGGGCTATATTTTAAGGATCCTACCTGGCATTCGCCTAAAAAAATGCAGGGAAAACCCTAGAAAAACTGCATCAGGTAGGTCGGGCATTGGGTACTTGTCCAACGCCCTTCCGATAGCGGGAGAGGAGTTTGCTGTGGGGACGCAGCATTCCCTTCTCCGTGTTTCGACCAGTTTAGGGGGCAGCTGGCCGACTATTCAAATGGGAATAGAGAACAACTCTTACCGTATGCCCAAGGTCTGCGACCCCGGAACATACACCTCTCAAAACAGGCCGAGGTGCCTCGGCTTGTGAGAACCTTAGTTCAAAAACGGAGAGGAAAAGGCATACCCAAAGGTAGCCCCTTCGTATCTCTCCTAAAAGGTTCTGCCTGCGAGAGAAAATCCCTCGCAGGTTGCCTGCGAGACAATTCTCTCGCAGGCTATTCTAGCTCCGTTGGAAGTGTAAAGGAACGTTTCTGCGGAATATATAAATTCGCATGTTGATTTAACTGGGAGTAGAGAATTTATTTTAATAATTTTCGAAATGAAACATCGTATGTGGCGGTTAGCGGTTATTGGGCGTGTTGGGAAAAGTGAACGTAACGTAACGGAAGGAGCTCATAATTTTACCGAGCACCAATAAGAAGCTGCCACCTGTAAAAGTACTGATTTAAATATACTTATTAATCTATCAATCTCATTCTCAGTCGAGGTAATAAACTTACCGATTGGAGGACACGGCAATTAAGAGTTATTGGAGAATATTTGGATAGAAGTCAGTTGAATGAAGCATAGCCGATCATTGTTTAGTGTCCTTCCTAGTCATTTATATTAACTCGTGAACTTCAGTATATAAACGGTATATTTTTAATTACCGAGCTCAATTTGATTTAGACTTTTCCGATTCAGACAAGCGCAATGTAAATAATCCAAGTTAAAAATTATTTCTCTATTTATTAATATGTGCATTTGATAATAATTGCAATATATCACCCTGTTTTCGTTTGTCTGCTCATTATCAGTTCAGAAAACATTAATTAGATAATAGATTTTTTACGGGTAAAAACTGAGCGTAGAACAATTCTGACGTTTGATCTACGGCCAGTGGACAGATTGTGTAACCAATGTAAATTAAATCAGATCATTGACAGAGCCAGTTGCATCAGAATGTGGCCGGATGGAGAAAACCGACTGGTCCGTAAACATGAGTTTCAAACAATCACACCTGTTTACGTTACTAGATTCTGTTTATTTATCAGTCTGGGTGAGAAATCGTACGTTTGACAAGGCCTTGCTGACTGATAAGCACTTTAGTCTGTCGAGGTTTGTAATGGGAACTGTATTTGCGTTAGGTATTTTCTTCAATTAGTCCCCCATGTCTCAAAACACATTGAACGCGTCGTCAAAACTGCAAAATTCAACGTTACTGACATATCTGAAGAAACTCTTCTGAATTAAGTAAGGTTGAATATGACTCATTCGTGCATATTGATTTTTATTTCAAGTATTTGACTTTACCAATTACAGGCACGATACTCAAAGAGTTGATAAATATTGGTGTACTTCGCTGCGGTTTTTATTTAATACAAATATGAATTGATTTTCCAATAATTTATATTGCTTTAAAGGTTTGGTCCCGTAAGACAAACGTAGGAGTATTTTTCTTAAAATTACGTTTTTTCTCTCCCCTATAATTAGGGTTATAAAATGAGAATGCTTTTTTTTTACAGTAACAGGATACAAGTGGGTAGTCCACATGGTGGTAACTCCCCTTTAATAGCGTAGGAAGGGATTTGAAAGGACGGATGCGGAAGGGTAGAGAGGAAGGTAGCCAAGGGTTAACTAGGGCCCCAGCTATAGTTCAAGTATCCTCTACCCAGCATTCGCCTAAAAGTGATGCGTAACGGAATTCTTCCGTGTTCAATGAACTTTACAATTCACCTGCAGCATATATTGATTTTCTAAATGCGTTGTAACTGATGCTGCACTTCTCGACGTTCCAATTCCACCGTGTCCTTTAAGGGGTTATTTTGGTTACTAACGATTTGTTTGTTACATCATCGTAAAATTGTATTTGTGTTTATAATTCTTTAAAGTCTGGGTGTATTACATATATCTGCACTGCAATACTCAAAAGATAAAATCACTTCTCATGGCCTGTGAAAGGAATATTCTAACCATATGTCTAATTTACATGACCGACAATCACAGTTGTAGTCAAACACCACACATAGGAAAGATTAGGTTCTTGAGAAGCTCAACAAGAGGTTGACGATAAGCATCATTGCTCAACACATCCCGCAGCAAACTTCCGTGTGTATAGGATAACCATAAACTAAACGTTGCTTTTAGAATTTCACATTTCCTGCATCAATATCGTTTACTTCTGTTTACACAAGAAAACGCGTCATATCTACTGTCGCCGCTAGTTAGATTTAGTGTTTAAATAATATTTTATTTTAACGTCTTTTTATTAATAATAACAAAGTCTATCTCTCAAATAACAGAAATTTTATTATAAAGATATTAATTTTTTCTACGCTCCTAAACATATTTGTACCGTTCTCAGGCTGAGAGCAGACTGAAACGTTTGCTTGAAGTCTGGCTATTAAGATTCAAACTTAAATTCATGCTCAAACTTAACTGTTTTCTCACAAAAAGCTCTCCACAACTATCTATGAAATCTCCATCACTGTTTTCTGAAAAAGTTTCTCTATGGTTCTCTGCAGTCCTTTTTAAAACTTCAGCTGTTTCCTGACACGCCTCAAATTTTGACATTTACTTTCTCCTCTCATTGGGCCCAAATTTAACATCCTCCTGATTTTCCCATCAATATATCTGACCAATCTGAGTAACCAAAATGGCCAGGAAACTGATATATTTTTGGAGTTCAGTGACTGCTGTTTTTCCACGTGGCGCCTGCTAGCCTAGGATCTGCTTGTCTCACATGTAAACATTTTCAGCCTTCGATCCCTCCGCCAGAAGGTTCAAAGAAAATTATATATTCTCTCTAATATTGCAGTTTGAACGAGAAAAAAAAGGAGCGCGCTTACAAGTTCAAACATTTTAACAGGATATAATGGATATAGAATCCTACGGTTAACAAGTACCATTTCCTAATTCATTGTACTCATTGTCAAGATAAATATTTTATTTAATCACTAAAAAAATTAATTCGTTCCACCTTCAAATATATAAGACTAAAGATCAATTCAGTATGTAAAATAATTTTGAAACATTCCGTCAAGATCTTATCTAAATAATTCCTTAAAAATATTTTACCCTGGACAGTACGTACCAAGCTTGCTCGATATAATCTAATTAAATAATTGCTAAACCTAGTACAATATTTCGTGAAGTGGGAATAAGGTTAAAAATTGCTTATAATATAATTCCGAATTCGAAACATACATTAAGGAAATAAAACAGCCTCAGATTTCATATTCTTGATAACCGGTGTCCTACGTTCACTGCGTACATGTTACAAAATGTAAGAACCTACTGCAAAAACGAATTATACCCAAGGACATTAAAAGTGACAATGTTTTTTTTACTCTCTTCCAGATCTAACGAAATGTTTTCGCTGTGGTTGTACGTCCAATGCAAATATAAAATATTTGTTCCTCTACAATTTCATTATCAACATATCTTCCATTTATTACGTAAATCGTCGGTTTGATACTATATCCAACATATTGAATTAGCTATAAAGAATGACGGATAAACTTTCAAATGTAAGATTTCATTACTTCGCTATGGCGTCGCACAGCAAAGTTCTTCTATTTAAAGCAAAGAAACAATTACTGAGCATAACAAGCCTCGCTATTCGCTCTAACGGAAATGGTTGATAAACCTACCTTTGTTATTTACTGGAAACGTGAGAGTTGTACCTAAGGGTCTTGCGTTGCATTGCATCGCTTACCCATGAGCACGGAATCATAAATAACTTAGTCCACGGCGGTTGTTATTTTAAGGAATGAACCTCGCTGAGGGGGACGAATACATTTGCAAAGTGAAGGGAAACTTTCAAATAGAATAGCTGTAATTAAACTACATTGCCACACCTGAAACACCTTTGCAGGCGCTCTGCGTGGCGTTCGTGTCACACATCAACGTTAATTAGACGAAAAGCGAGTTAATTAGGAGTGTGTTACTCACATCATTTCACCTCGAATTATTTCTTTAGAATAAAGTCAATATTTGTCGATAGTTTTAACTAGTGATATTTTCTAAAAGTTAGGGGAATATTTTTGAAAAGTGATGCTATCTATTGTGTTTGTAACCGGAATACCTTGGTCGTATAACTATATTCCCAGAATATTAAATACTGAAAAACGAAAGAACTGCAAAATATCAGAGTCTCGTATTATTGCATTCCAAAGACATACACAAAAATTTAAAAATTATTTTATGATTCTTTTAATTAAATATTATCCAATGAATAATCTTCTCCGGAACTAATCCAACGATTAATTCCATCGTAGTTAAAATAATCCTACTACATTAAACCCATTCAGGAACATAGTAAGTTCTACAGATAAAAATATGAAGTGTCTTCGGCTAGTTCCAAGAATGACCTTTTGGGGCATAATAAAGCATCGCAATTGCGGAACCACCGCCCTCTTCCCAACAGAAACGGAATACGACACGCCGTTCCTTATGCTAAATATGAAATGTATGAATTATATGTATTATTTTTTTAAAGTTTTGTACATTGGTGTTCGATATTTCTGCTTTTAGATAACGGTAAATTTTTGTTATCCTTTAATCTGACTTCTCTATAACGTTTAACATCCTGTAATAATATTATTAGTTACGAAATACAATAAATGTTTTAACATATGGAATTGGTCGATTTTTATAAAGTGTTGTTGTCAATGAAATGACTCAAATAATTTCCTGTCAAGGTAATAGGACTAAATAAATCTCTGTACTAGTCACTAGTTTAAATTATTGTATCCATAATTTCAATCTGATGAAATCGGAAGGTCTTTTCTGCTTCCCGATAATCAGTACATATAAACAGAGGTCGTAACGTCGAGTACCATCCATTCTTATAGATTGGATAGTGTCGTCATTATTAGTCCTGTTAACATAAAAAATTGTATTAATTACTTATTTAAACTAATTATCTCGCTGATGTTAGCTTTCGGTTCTTTGAATATATATAAACGTGTCTCGTCAAGGCAATTAAAAGATTTTTCGTGTACATATAACTCATGAGCGTCATCTAAATAGATTAGAAGCCACAAATGTTACTTGCGTCTGAACAAGTTATTGGTTTCTTCTTGCCAATGTGTCACGCGAAGCAATACATGCCAGTCGTAAATTTTCTTATCGTTGCGTGTACGCAACTATAATTTATTACGTGTGAATTATCGCTTTACCCGATATCATCTGATATTGTATAAATAACTTTTTTAAGCATGATATTAAGTAAACAAAGGAAACACGTTGAGATTTTTCTGATTAACAATGAAAAAGACGTACTACTGTACGATTAATTTTTCAAGAATTATTTGAAAATGGTGAAGCGGAAATTGGTTCGCACACGCGATCTGCACGTGATGACCTCATACGGTATTCTGAACCGGTGCTCAATACAAACACACGAAACCATAATAATTGGTAATTAATTTATGAAGTTATTAAGGCGACCAGCGGTATCTGAATATCCATAAATTCATTTTTTATAAACGATTATAAATGGGCTATCAATTACATAGGGGAAGCTCGTGCGCCGAGTGATGGATTGCTCGTGAAGGGCAATTAGACGCCACAACATAGCCCCGTACATTCAAAATACTGCCAAATCATTGGGAAAAAATTATATTTGAAATGTAAAACGGTTTTGTACTCTTAATGTAAAAATATTTTTGGTCCGCAATAAAAAAGTTGTATGATACTAAATAAAGTGCCAATATTGTCCGATCGACTAAAACTGCAGTGGTGCATGATTTAAGAACAGAATTTTAAAAATGGATTTATGTATGTAGGATATATAATAACACTGTCTTACTGCCGGTGTACACTCTACAGAAGAAATTGGTCATTATAATTATTGAAACATCAAGAGAATTGAATTATTAAGTTACGTACACCATCTATAATAAAATACGCGGTTCGTGTGAATTTGAGCCTCTGGGTACTCGTGTATATCAGGGTTGGCGATCGGGTAAGCTCGAGATAGTACAGAAGGAATTCGACAATCTTGATTGTTTCTTTATAATACTTAGCTTGACTTCTACGCCCAAATACAGACTTTAGCAATGGAATAGATTACAATTATCAGAGGTAATAATCCGCGTAATGGAGGTTCATGATATTACTGGATCTCAGAAAGTTAATACAAGACACCCAATTCTAACAATTTTGCGCCTTCAGAGACTGGTTCAACGTTCGTTTTAAGGCGTATATTTTTTTTCATATTTTTTCATAAATAAATAAATAATCTATACACGAAATGTCAGGGATTTTTTTTGAAATTTTGGTAATATACAATACATTTTGCAACCATTTATCAGAAGATAATTATATATATATATATATATATATATTACAATAATATTTAGAGACTCGACTTTACGGAGAACGGAATATATAACTTTTATTTCGGTTAGCGTAGCCCTACTTCTGATTTAAAGGTTGGTTCCATTTTTCGCTCAATTAAAAATGAACTAAAATGAAGTTATATAACTGGATTTATGTCTTTTTGAAAGGAGGGACCCTAGAAGTAAGCCTGCGAGAGGATTTCTCGCAGGTGAACCTTCCCAGAGAGCTCTGGCGGGGGCTACCTTTGGGGATGCCCTCACATCTCTCTGGTTTTTTTGAACTAAGGTTCCCACATGCCGAGGCACCTCGGTCTGTTTTAAGAGGTGTATGTTCCGGGGTCGCAGACCTTGGGCATACGGCAAGAGTTGTCCGCTATTACTATTGAAATAGTCGGCCAGCTGCCTCCTAAACAGGCCAAGGCATGGCGAGGGGTAAGCTGCGTCCCCACAGAAAACTCCTCTCCCGCTATCGGAAGGGCGTGGGACAAGTACCCAATGCCCGACCTACCCGATGCAGGTTTTTCTAAGGTTTCCCTGCATTCCTTTAGGCGAATGCCGGGTAGGATCCTTAAAATATAGCCCGGAAGCCCTAGTTAACTCTTGGCTACCTTCCTCAACCCTTCCGCATCCCCCCTTTCAAATCCCTTCCTATGCTATTAAAGGGGAGTTGCCCAATGTGGATTACCCTCATGTAGCCTGTTGCCCTAAAAATAAAAAAAAATAAAAAATCTTTTTGAAAGTTAAAATGAAGGATAGAATCATGACAGTTATGAACTTCTAAAGCATATTATATTCTTCCAGAAATTGCCGCGAAACAAACATCACAAGAAAAAATAATGAACATAAGTGGAAATTTAGCGTACATAATTTACATAGAAGAGTTGTTCACATACAGTTAAAGAAAGTAACGTAAATTTTAGTATAGCAACGAATTATTGTTTTATTACTAATATGTTTAATTCGTTTTGACAGTTTATTAACAATACATTTATCATTAGGATAGGAGCTCAGTGAATACTCGAACTGGACCTTGTTCAAAATTCGACATGCAATGTGCTATCTAAATATTTCAGGAATTGGTGTGAAATTTCATCAGATGGTAATTGATAATTGTATGTGAACCAATTTTTCCAGAAAATTTAGCTTTTAGGAGCGTATTTTCGTTGCTGTTGTACGTTACTTGGCAATAGCGCTTCGACAGCCGAAATGTATCTCCATTAAGTTTTGTTTCAATTTTGGGAAAACCGTTGCACAAACACATAAAATGGTGCAGAAATATTTTTGAGGCGATGCTTTAGGCCACAAAGTAACATACGACTGGTTCAAACAGTATAAATTACGTACGCAACCAACGTACAGCCTGGAAATGTCGCTGTTATCCGGAATGAAATTCTGGAAACTCGTTAAATACATCTAGAAGTTTGTGGAGCTATAGTATTACACATGTCAGAGGTTTTTTTTTTCGGCGAAATGAACATGAGACGGATTTCGGCAAAGTTTGTCCCGCGCGACTGCTTTCAGCAGACTTTTCCTTATTTCCGAGGGTGAAAGTCAACTTGAATGCCGTAGCCACAGTTACAGTCTTTAAAAAAGAAAAACTGGTGTTAATAAATATTCCCGTGAAAAAAAAACATCCAGAGAGCTTTCAGATCCTCGAAACTGGGAGTTGTGAATACCATCGCAACGCCACCCATTTCAACATTATAGTGATGCATAATATTCAGGTAAGTGTAATTTTATTTTATTGATTTATTCCAGGACGTTTTTTGGTAGAACCCCGTGTGATTATTACTTTGCCCACAGAATAAATAAAATATACGAAATTGAGGCTCTGAAAAGTTTCCGGCAGAAACGAAAGTGTCAGTGATAATATTAACGAATGGGCAGGGAAAGTAAGTAATGGCGACGTCTAATTCGTAAAGTTCTTGATTGATATTTACGGACAGGATATGAAAGGCAGTAACAGACAGGAAGCTGCGAGGTAAATAGCTGGTCTGGTCTTCAGAGCCACGAGTGTTCGCATTACGATCGAGGCATTCCAATCCGGACTCTTGAACGCCTCTTGTGGCGTCCTCTTCACTTTCTATTCCTGCAGGAACCAGATCCTTTCTACGCGCGCCGGTTCGACTACCTTTTACATCTTCACAGGATATTTCTGTATTGCTAACTCTATATTGTATAGAGGGAAACTTATTAAAACCGACACGTCCCCAAATTCTTCTATGGATACGATTCTTGGTTTAGCGTTAAAAATAAGAGTAACTTTTCATAAATTTGATTCGAAGTTTGACCAGCAGCGTCACTAAATACCTAATATTCATGTATTATTGCGATGTATGAAACTTTCAGGAAACACAATCTGCACATTTACACATCAACCAAATTCTGGTTTTATTAAGTTAAATTGACTAAAACTAACCAAGACAACCATAACGCATCTTCCTCTCACAAATTTATGCCGCTGTTAACCAAAATTTTTACATTAATAAATAGTGTAGTATCTTTCGATAGCCTGTAATGTTTTAGAGTGACGCTTGTGGATAACTGACTTGATTACAACTAGAGATCTTCGGGAGTTGTCCGCGTACCTTACGGACAAGTAAAGTTTAAAAATACAACATGTATCTAAATTCATATAAAAATCTACCCTTCCTTAAAATATATAATTGGTTTGGCTTAATAGATGATTCGTATTGCCATTGTGTGGCATTGTGTACAAAATTAGGAAGCAGAACATTAACGTCTGTTAGGACTTCCGGTTTCCCGTAGTTTAGCCGAATGCGTCATAGTCGTTTCGGGCAACCCAAATAGTAAAAAGTACTCACAATAAAAGAACCAAAAATAAATATGGCTTGCTCTATTGAAACGTTGTGGAATAAGCCAGAACTAAATATAAAGCCGGCTGGTATTGTACACGCACAACTGCGCTAAGCCAGTTGTATATGGTTTCATTTAGATAATAGAATGTAAGAAGTCTAACAAGTTACAGTGTAGAACCGAGAACAATATTCCCAATTTACTAAAGTTAATTAGCTTAGTGACGAATTAGACATATTCCTCTTAACATTTGTATGGATGTGATATCATAAGTCCCACGATAGATTGTTTTTTTTAAAAAAAATTAGAACGTACATAGAGTTTTAATAACATTCGATTTGGGATAATTATTTTCTACGATCGTCGAACCAAAACGTAACAGAACTAAAACGTGCACTGCAATTATATGGCTGAACGATAAATCATATAATTGTATTTGAGCAAGAAAACTTGTACATTTGAAGTAGCAAAAATTTTCAAATAATCATTTATAATATTAATATGGACAGGAAGAAAAGATAGACAGCGGCTGACCTTCTAACTGAACATTGTGACTCTGTGCTTGGCTGTTTTGTCGTAAGTAAAGGGCTTAGGATTCTGAAACGTTGATGCCGGCACCAACTCTCAATTTAAGATAAGTCAGCCGCTCTCTCCTGTCCATGGCAAATGAGTTATTTGACAATCTCATATGAAGCTTAGTTCCAATATATATCTGGCTTTAAATCTATTATTTGATGTGTCTTTACTCTTTTCTTCCCCCTCTCGGTGGTACATTGCTCAATAATGAAAATAGATTGGACGATGAAGCATTAAACTTCGAGAGCTCTGGAGGAGGCTACCTTTGGGGATGCCTTCACATCTCTCTGGTTTTTTGAACTAAGGTTCCCAAATGCCGCGGCACCTCGGCCTGTTTTGAGATGTGTATGGTTTGGATGAGCAGACTTTGGGCATACGGTAAGATTTGTTCGCTATTCCTATTGGAATAGTCGGCCAGCTGCCTCCTAAACTGGTCAAGGCACGGTGAGGAGAAAGCTGCGACCCCACAGAAAACCCCTCTCCCACCGTCGGAAGGACGTGGGACAAGTACAAAGTGCACGACCTACCTGACTCAGGTTTTTCTAGGGTTTTACCTGCATCACTTTTAGGCGAATTGCCGGGTAGGATCCTTAAACCATATCCCGGAGGCTACCTTCCTCTACCTTTCCGCACCCTCCCCCCATTCACTCCCTTTCCTATGCTATAAGAGGGGAGTTGCCACTTTGTGGATTACCCTATACATAGCCTGTCTACACCTTAAAAAATTAAACTGCGTAGGAAGTATTTATGTATTTATGTTTATATCAGAACTACATGGAACAGATGAACTGATATGATATAAAATATTATTTCATCTCGAATTTATGCTATATATATCGGCAAGAACAGAATAGGATATCCATTTGTAAATGAAAATCGACAATTAACTACAATAATAAGAAGAACTGCAGCAATAACAAGGTGTGACTATAAAACGTTTAAGTTGAATAGTTCGAAGGAAGAATTTTTCAATCACCTTAATACAAATTAAATAACTGTTGTGGAAAGTAATACTACGCCAGGTGAATGTAAACTGTAACTGTTTTGCTGTAATCAATAAGCCGTTACACGGTTTCGTGAGGATTCGTATCCCCTCGCAGACTCTACTGCTTCGGTCAGTTACCCAATAATAAAGATTGCCTGTGGAAAGTTGGTTAGTCTTCAACAAAGCATGTCTTGGACAGTTCGTGAATCTTAGTACAAGACTTTCATATGTCAATATTTTGGTGGATGTGTATTTTGACAAGACAATCATAGGCATGACAATCTACTGCAGTGTTTATCATTAGCGGTACCAAAAAGATTTAGTAATCGTCCATTTGTCTCTTTCATGGACCAATTTTAATTTATTGAAGTAATCAGAAGTTGTCGCTTGATGGAACTGACCGTGCAATAAGCAACAATTTTACCCTTAACGAATTCGACATTCATCATAAATGACAACTCTATTCCATTCTTTGGTGCCTTCTTCAACGCTTCACACTCAGGACAACAACTCTTTTATTTGACAACGATTATCAAGGGCTACAATTATTCCTTAAATTTGATTTGATGTTGGATGCAGTCCATCCAAATGTGTTCGCATTATCTCTTCCCCTACATATCACCCTCTCTATTTCACACAGATATACCAGGGGTATGAGCGTTTTGGTTGCGTTAATTCCACCACTGCAGTGCACCGACTATGCGATATTCTTGATGATTAATCAACTCTAACGCGGGCCAATTATGCGACAAATTAATCTAGTACAGTTGATGATGCCGTTCCATTGCGGGTCTTCGGGGCATATTTGAGACTGTAGTATTTATTTCACTTCTATGAGCGAAACTCACTTTTCCAATCCACCGAAAATTGACAAAATATTTATCAAATTGAATTTATGTACTCCAACTAGTATTAAAATACTATAAATATTTTATAACGCAAAAGTCATAAAAAATAATGTACTTATGGATTTACTTAAAGTTTCATTAAAGTATATCAAGCAAGGATGAAGAGAATGTAGGATTTTTTTCTCATTAGTTTTAATATTTAAGGTGTGTACCATCCCAGGAAACGAAGTACCAATTATATTACAAATACCATGCAGCAATTATATACATAAAATAATTCAAATGAGAATAAAAATTAGTATAATATTAAATCCAGTTAATACTGTCTCACTGACATTCATCTAAAATTCATAGCTGCTATATGAAAAGTATCAATGATTCAAAGATAAAAGCATTTATCTCTTTTAGAAAGAAAAACCAACGGTGTTCCTAAAGTAAGTACTATTAATCCAAAGGAAATGCAGTTCAGTATCCAATAATTCAAATGTGTATTCCTCCCAACCATTGACTTAAAATTTGGCACACTACACAAGATCTCTAGAAAGAGGAGAAAAACATGAAAATACATTGAAATCTTTTCATCCGATTTTCGTTTATTCCGTACAAACGGGCCGGCAGAAATACACTCGTTGGCGTTTTCTTCGTAAAAGGAAAAATGGAGATAAAAGAAAACATATAGACAAAGGAAACATTGATTGAACTGTCAGTTTTACATTACTAGTAATACACAGCTTTGTTTCTGTAGAGTTGGGAATTTTCTTGGCAGTGTTTTGTCAGCGTGACTTGCTCAGCTTGCCAATTGCTCGACTCAGTTAGGGCCAGAATACATCATGAGGAGCAACCTTCACGGCAATTACGATTTGTTCGTCGACGTTACTACATAGGTCGTTTCGGAGTGAGTGACGGGCGATGAGTTCTATTCCAGGAGCGATGCTTTATTAATGGATGCCGCTGTACAGCGCCTTGGCCCTATTTGCATTGGAGTCGAGATAGGAGCTCGGCGAGGTTCGGGTAAACAGCATTTCAGAACTTTCGAGGGCTCATATGGCGCCGAGATGAAAAAGGACCACGTAGGAAATTTCTATTCGCTGCGTATGCTAACGAGACCAGTATTATAACCGAGTTTTTGAGTTAGTGCGTTTGTTAGCGGAATGGAGAACACAGCTCTGCGAGGGAGTCCTCTTCAAATTCAGCAGCTATTTAATAAGGGGGCCCCCGCTAACATTTCGTAATTGCCCCTTAATTATGCAACGTTGAAAAAATTAATTTAAGGTCTGATAAAATAAAGAGAATTTTTTTTCCCATTTCAAAATCACATTCTGTGTAAGCTTCACGTTTTCCGGGATATTAATTAATATTCAACCTGACAGATGAATTAATGTAGTTAGTTACACAACAGATTTCTGCTGATTTTTTCCACATAATGCTAAGATTGCTTTCAAAATAAGCTACATTAACAATTTTTATTTTTTAAAGTTGTAGAATAGAGAAATATTATTCAGTCCTGAAACAAAACAAAATAATCGTGCAACATCAATCGGGAAACGGAAACAGCGTTACCTATTTGTGCGAACTTCCAACAGAAACTCTTTCAACGCAAAAAGATTGGTAATATTTTGAAAGATAATGCGACTGTCAGCCTTTACAGAAGAAATAAGCGAAGGAACAAAAAAAAAAGTATGTGATACAAATCTCGGACCAGCGGGCTGTTCTGATGTCATTTGCCAACCTTCAAGGCTCTTGCCCGCCACGAATGATTCACGCATTGTGGCCCGATGAATAGCAGAGCACACCAGAGGTATTTTTACGTGCCGGCTTGATGCAAGCTCTTAATTTAGCGTCGGCGTGGCGCCCCGGCCATTTTTAATGGGCCTCCTGGTGGCTACTATGGCTATCTGCAGTCCGCCGAACTCATATTGTATTCATTATTTACTTTAAACAGTCGAACGTCAAATACTGAGCAACGCAAAACTGTCTCACTTATTAGTATTTACTTCACTAATATAAAGGAAATGGATAGCACAATTACTACAATAACGGGCAAGCTTTCAGCACAGTTACGAAATATTAGATATCCTTCTCAGTCATCGAAAAATATTTCTGATATTGAATCATCTGACGAAAGAAAAATTGCAGAAACGCTGTGTGCGTTACTTCTTTATCTAACCGATAGAAACTCAACGATTGTTAAATTTCATTACATTGCTTGTGTGATGACTGGTTTTCTTTGGACGGAAAACTTTACCAAGTTCTATAACATTTGCTAAGTTTCTTTCGTAAGGAGTAAAATTCCTTTTTGTCATAATTGATGAGTAAAGTATAAGTCAAGTAATAAAATTAATATATTAGCCAAATATAATTAATTGTTCAGTTCAGTGATTACATTAACATTGAAAATATTCATAGAAAATAGAATCACTCTACGTGTCGTCGCTCATTTGGGACTTCATCAGGTGATACATAATATTTTGTAATCAATACTACGTATCGTCTGATGAGGACCCAAATTAGACCCGAAACGTAGGGTCTTCATATTTTGTATAAATGTTTTTAATTTTAATGAAATCATTTAGCTTAACAATTAATTAAATTTATTGGCTTATATACTCAATTCGTTATTATTAAATATCAGGTAAGATATCAATTATAAATCAGTCATACCCGGGAGAAAATTCCTTTTATTTTCCCGTCGGAGGGTCCTAAGGGATAATTAATGAAGAATGCACTTACTGAGGTAAAGGCTAAAAGAAATCTAAAGCTGAAGACTGCAGACGTTTGTGTGTCTCAAAGTGGAATGCGGAGCAATTTGTTTGATCCGAACAGAAAAAGTCAGGTAGGATCATTAGAAAAAAGTACAGCCGTCCGACAAGAGCGAGAAATGCGATGTAATGGGGTGGAAGCCAATAGGATCGAAAAGACTCCAGCAAGGATTTTGTTCACTTTTACAATCGCTGAAAAGAGAAAACACTTGAAAATATACACGTTCCAGAGGGACACAGAAAACTTGCGTATACAATGGAACTTCATTGTACATGAATTATGCTTTGTATTACATATGGAATATGACCCGTGAATATATATATCTTTTAAGATTTTTCTTTTATCACTACTGGCCTGCATGTATACGAGTCAAACTTGAACACAATAATTAAATAGAACGATATTTCAAGACTCGTTCAGTGTATTCGTCTAAACATTATCGTAAAGTAAAAGTTTGTGCTCCGCGGGCTTTCAGAGCACTTTGAAAATTGTTCAAATAACTCTTTCAGCTCAACTTTGTCCTTTTTACGGAAGCACTACATCTCTAGAAGGAAAAAATCCTCAAAGTAATATAGTACCTCCAATTTTTAAAATAAATGCGTTACACCCCCGACATTTCACCAGCTTAATAGATGCTTATGTTTACATGGGTATTATATCTCTACTATTAATCGAGGTATCGTGAGCTGTGAAGCCCGTAAGAAGATGCTCGAGAATCAACAAAGCGCAAAATGAGCTAAAAGTGGCAATTTTTTTCCCCAAGCTTTATTAGAGCGTGAGTTATTTTCATTGTCTTCAGGTTCTGCTCACTTATTGTTGTTAATTCCACGTTTATCGGGGTAATAAAATTCATTTTTAGCTAGGGAATTCAAAGAGTTGAAACTTAAATCTTATGCAGTGCAATAACTATTGTTTTTCCACTACTGACAACGTGACCCAACTTAATACGTACAGTAATTCTTATGAAGCCATGTTTGGTACGGGCAAGGGAAGTTTAACGTAAAAATGAACGTTATGAATAACTCAGTGACGAACAACGAATACAATACAAAATAATATATTTGTTTCGTTGTCAGCAACAAATAAGTTTCTCTTTAATATTTGGTTAGTTTACGCACAGTATTAATACATAAAATTATTCAGTTGTGTCCAAAAATACTGATTTAAACGAACACAGTTTTGATTGGCACATAGTAACGATTTTAGACTAAGAAGGTAAATATTTTACCAGATTGATGAGCGAAATGATGCCTATTAGATTCAATATTATAAATGACACGAATAATTTGAATAAAGTTTATGATTCTTTATTATTGTGATCTATTTGTTGTATTATATAAAAGGTTTATTTACATTGTTATCTTAAAATCAATTATATTCTTAACAGCTGTGTGAATAACATTCATTTCAGCCGCAACGTGTGTGAAAACCCATAGTTAGAAATCTGTCAATCTAAATTTTCTTATAACAAATTGTAACACAATAAATTATATTTACACACAATTGTATTAAAACGAATTATGTATCTAAGACTTTTTTTTGACAACTGAATTTAATTGAGTTTGTACATCTGAAGAGGTCCCAGTCAGGGATGAAACGTTCCGTTTGTTAAATATTAAACTTGTTAATACAATTTTTTTGACTGGTGTTTTTAACATTTATTTTAAAAGATGTAAGATTATTAGAATTGCTAAAATAAAAATATATTCCACGTAATGAGTCTATAAAAAATAAATCAAATGCGAAACAAAAAAAATCTTAATTTCCTTTATGAATTCAAATATAACACAATTTTAATTGATGTTTCTTCATTGACAGATATTTATCACCGATTTCTAATTTTTATGTGTAGCAAATTATAATAAAGTGTTTAAATTGAATAAAAGTTAAAAAACAGAAAATCTGCACTGCACAAAGCGTCAGCTGAAAATGTCTTTTCAGATTACATTTTCATTCCAGTGTTATTCCAGTGGAGCGAGTTAATGACTCTTTATTCGCGCTCTGTACGAAATCTTTCGCTAGTAACTGAATTCCAGTTCTGTGAGCACTCCAGCTCTTTATTTGCAGAGAATAACGAACCTAGACGGCTGGAGAGTCGCAGCCTAACAAACGAATCAAAGACTGAATGTTATCGCACATCGTGCCGGGTCTTCAACCTCTCTAAAGTCGAATTGGCAAAAATATCTTTCGCTTAAGTACGAAGTTCTTACTACTCAACGTTAAGAAAGATTCTGAATGCCAAAGAAATATCGTAACCGAAACTACCGAGTAGTTGGCGTAATTGTAGAGGATACGTTTCCATGGTTTCTGTGGACAGATTCGTTGGTGTGTTGGAGCACATTCAAAAAATTTAAATGCGGCGTAAAGTATCTAAAAACATTTAAATATTCAATTAAGACTGACCACAAGTTTATAATGTAAATAAATTTCAGGTATTTATTTTCTTTTATCTGGTTACCTATCCTTCATATGGGGATGACTATATTGTGAACGGTCTTTAACGTTCGGGTTAACGTTTGGCCCACAGATTTGTTTACGGAGTATACTATTTATAGGTTATGGCCTGTGACTACTTTCTTCCTTTCAGTTTCAGTATCAAGGTTTTTTATAAGCTCCGTCCCGACTACTCTTAACAACGCGGATTTTGTTTACGTACTAATAATATTCCTCGTAAAAAAATAAAACTGAATTTAAAGTTATATTTTTCACCAGCAAACAATAAAAATAGTTAAAATTTGGAACGTTCGATATTTAGACTAGAGATGGCGAATGGCAGTCTGAAATTTCCGAAAGCCTTCCGACTCTGTTAATTACGTTTATTAACAAAACATTACATAAACGACGTTTCATCCAATTTTAGGACATCTTCAGGATTTATAATTTCATATATAAATCATGCACAACAATTTAGATGCACGGTTTTGCTGTCTAGCCTCTATTGTTTTGCATGATTTACATTCAAAATTAATAAACTTGAAGTGATCTCAAACTAGGATGAAACGTCGTTTATTTAATGTTTTGTTAATAAACACAATTTTCTGGGATAAGGCCGTGTATTTATTTATAAGAACGAAAATAGTTTAATCGAAATCGGTACAACCGTTTCTTCTTAAATTCGAACAAAATATGCGACCGGATAGATAAGAATTTGTCTATTTCGGATTTCCTAATGCATGATATTTATTTATAATCTACATTTATTCGATAATAAGACCGATGTACTTTTTAATTTTAATCATATTAGGTATTTATTTACCGACCACAACGTTCTGTGGGGCTCTGAAGGTTCTTTCACATATTAAG
Source organism: Zhengitettix transpicula (assembly GCA_037074705.1). Lineage (NCBI taxonomy): Eukaryota > Metazoa > Arthropoda > Insecta > Orthoptera > Tetrigidae > Zhengitettix > Zhengitettix transpicula. The sequence continues at coordinate 76,992,323 of CM073591.1, forward strand.
CGGAAGATATTTTCTTTAGTGATAGCTCGTCATTGTTTAAGTATGTGCTGCCAACTCAGCTATTTCATAATTGAAGCGCACTTAGCCCTTGCCAAGAAGCACACATACAATCGTGTCATTATTCCAAGGTGTGAATGGTTCACGTCAGCGAATCTGGTCGGCAAGCCTTCTTCTAGGATATACCAAATAAGAAGGAATAAGCATGATTTTCATTTAAAAGTTTTTTTTCACTTAATTAAACTAAGATGAGAAACTTTGAAATATGGCTGAAATGTGATAAATATATAAGAAAAGTTCGCTGGATCAGATGAAGCGTGATTTTTCCATACAAGGAAAATAATTGTGTTCCGTTGACGTAGTATGTGTCTGACCTCTAAAATTCGATATTAACAAAAATGAAAATCTAAAAAACTATTTCCTTATCAGTATCACGAAAAATTACTTCATAGTTTTCGGTTCACTACTTGCAGGAATTATCATCTAAATTCTGTTGATTTAAGATAAATGTCCTAGAGTCAAGTAGTTTCACATATTAAATACCCTGAGTTGGCGTCACGCAGAAATGGTTACCCTCGGTTTTTGTGGCTAACCGAGACATAAACTACACAGGAAATTCTGGATGTGACCGGAAATCGACCCCGCAATCTCCGCGTGCAGGCGCAGCACCTAATTACTTCACCGCTGAAGAGATTCATCATCGGGTCGGCTTACCTTTATTGTCCTGTTAATTTATCACAGGAAACTCGCCTTACAGTGACCTTGATCGTAAAGGAGTCCGGTAAATAACACTCGCTCCTTACGTAGAAAATTAGCTCAAAATTGAGCCTTTAAAACTTTTGAATGAACACTGACTCAAAAGTATGGATATTATACAGCATTAAATGTGTATATATTGTAGTAATTGGTAATTAAGACATTGTTCTAATTGGAAAGTTGGATTGTAGATGACTCATTATTAGTGGATATAGAGCGGACGCCGCAACAATCCGGCGAGGAAAAGAAAACATTGTTGGGCAGTTGAGAGAGTTTACGCGCTCAAAATCTAAGAGACGAAGTTTTACAGTTGGGCAGCGGACAGCGAACAGTTCGAAAGCTTTACAGTGGGGCAGTCAGAACGTAAGAATGTGGTCCAGTTACAAACATGCTCTCAAATATTGAAAAGTAAAGCAATCTTCAGTCGGGAAGGAGAGAGTGCAACTAATGTTGTATTCGGTGGTTGAGCGAAAATTCATCATGCTGGTCATAGACAAACCAATGAAGGACCTTTTCAACTAAAGTTACGAGATCTGCAAATCCAGGTTGGAGTAAAGCATCGAGAACCTACCAATTTGTGTTAGACCAACTAACAAACTACGCCAATTAGAATTTGTTGACATTTAGAGTCTGTGAGTGCTAGAATCAGTGATATCCCCAAATTTTGTGCACGAAAAACCTAAAATGAGACCTGGGCGGCCGTAAGTAGAGAAATCATTTGTAAACCACTTTTAAAAGATAAAAGTCAGATCGTTCTTTAATTATTTAAATATCGATAAAATTAAATCGTCAATTCTTGATAAATTTAAAACTGTTTAAATTAAATCTGTAGTAATATTTCTTCTACAACAAATTTCATCTATGTTTCAGATGCATTAACTTCCATAAAAGGTAAATGTAATTTTGATTGTATAAATTCAGCCATTTATCAAACCCAGTTTAAGACCCTGAGATCCCAAAAATTTTGTGTTTTAGAATTTTTAATAAATATTGTTTGTAGTTTTCCCTTAATAATCTTTTTATTTAGACACCATTATTGATTCCCATATAAAGAAAGTAATAAAATTCGGTGTTCTTCCATTTGTAATTATAATATTTAAATTATTACAATATATACAAAAGTTTTGAAATATGGGAATATATAACTCAAAATTAGAAGAGAATTAGAAATTAGACCTGCCGTAGAACCAAATTTATAATCAAGGGAAACTATAATGTTTCACGCAGTCTGATAAAGAGATGGAATGTGAAAAATTAAATTAGTGACAGAATTATATTCACAGTAATTCTAAAATATTCGCAGAACGATACGAAAAATATCTATTTAGTTATTTATCGTGCGTAATAATGAATACATAAGAGGAAATTTATATAATATATATATATATATATTGTAATATCCAGTAAAGAAGGACATGAAGTTTGTTCTGAATTCATCAGATTTGTTTACCAACTCAGACTGGGGATCCTTGAGTGGTTTGTAGAAAAATAATAATAAAATGATGGATAAGTGGCTTTTAGAGAGGAGTTAGACGTGAGAGTTGGAAGGTGATGGACGTGGAGTTTGGTAGCAGAATCTGTACGAGAAAGTCATAGGAGAGTGAAGTTCGAGTCAGCAGACGTCAGGAGAGATCATCGGATGGTAGGCCAAGTTAAGGTGGCCGAAATAAATAGGAGTTTTATTCATTCAAGAGGCAGTTTTAGAGTCGTCAGTAGAGATCATCGGATGGTAGGCCAAGCTAGGTGGCCGAGAGTAATCAGTTGGACATCAGTCATCAACAGTCGGTAGGAGTTTCGTCGTGGAAATCTGTCTGCCAGCAGAGTTTGTTGTTTGGAGGAAATCGTCGTGAGGGTAACGCCATTAAGGAGAGGTGGCTGTGAAAGCAGAGTGTGAGCGCAACCTGGTGCTCTTTATGCCTATATAAAGAGAGTGTGTGCTGGTATGCGAGAGATCCAAATTTCATGGACCAGAGAGATTGTAAGTTTATTTTTTTCTGTATTCATTATGTAAATTGTTAAATAAGGGTAAAGAGTCAGATTTCGTTTCATTTCGTTTTTCATTTATTTTAACTGCATTGTTTCATTGTAAATTTTGTGTTCCGTTTCCTTATCAACCCAGTAAAGAACCCTAAGCTACCGAGTCTGATTATTTAAAATGTATTCTAGATTAATAAAATTGTTTTGTTGATAAAATTTAATAACGTGTTTAATTTAATTTCCAATAATCATAATTATCGATGAATGGGGTATTACAATATATATATGATAAGAATACAATACTTCGTATATATGATTGAATTATTTGAATATAGTATAAATAGTAATAACCATACAAGTCAAAAAATAATTTCAATTTGCTCATATAAATATTTACAACATAATTGACATTTCGATGTAAAATTAGGACCGCATCATGAAATAACTTTCAATAATTAAGAGAACATTAAAACAACTTGTTAAAATATTTACACTTTGGTGACATAAGGAAGAAAAAACATTAATAATAATATGAATATTATAATATTATAATTATTGAAAAATAAATAATCAAAACTAATAAAATATCAATTGCAGACTTGCAAATACAAAGTATGTAACTTACGCTCGTTATTTAAAAAAAATGTTCTGCAATTCATTTATCAACAAAAAAAAGGTGTAAATATGATGTGAATTTTTGGACTGTCTTTCACGAATTATGTCGAAATAATGTAAAACACAATTGCCACATTGTCTGGATTTTAGATAGAAAATTCTATTTTTTTTATAAAAAAATGAAATTTTTTTATTTGAAACAAAGACCAAATGGCAGCCGAGGAATGAGACGTTCGCCGAGCTGAGGCGTGCCTCTCGAAGCGGAAGTCTTCCGAATGGAATCGACAAACCGAATTAGCTGCAACGGCATTCCGTTGTGTCAGCAAACAAGTCTCAGCTACTTGCTACTGCAATTAGCACTGGTCCTAACTAGACAAGCAACTAACTAGCTAGTCAAACACAACCCCGGGACCAACAACAAAGAGGACCGCTGCCAATTACAGTCTTATCTTGCCTAAATGACGCGACGGGACGCTGCTCAATTCTAAATTCCTTTTGAGGCTCGTAACACCAAACTGGAAATGTGGAAAACTGGAAACTTTCGCAGACATATAACTCCAATTGAACGCAAAAATCCAAAAGTATCCACGGCCAAAAATTCCGGGAACATAACTGATGATACCACTCTCCATTATTCACACATTTCGATAACGTAAATAATTTTATAACATTTTTTTTCTATGTAACATTTTGAACTAAAAATTACTTTTATCTGAACTAAATATATTAATCGTGTTTGGCAGGTCATTTATTGCATTTTCCGAAAGAACTGAGAAATATAAATGTAGACTAGAAAGTAAATGAGATAATTGTAGTGATTTGTAGTAGAATAAGAACCACGAGCAAATTATTTGAATATCAACCATACATGCAAATAAAAAAAAATTATAAAAGCGAATTTTGTTGCCACGCGTTAGAAGAGAAATTTCAAAGATACAGAAATAAGAAAATTTGTAAGGGTGTTTTAAATTGCAAATGTTGGACAATTGTATAAGTTCCTGTTCGATTTATAAAAAAAGGACAATACGATAATTTTAAAAGGACACAACTTCATTAATATTATAAATATTCTTTCTTATTAACTCATTAATGCCAAGACTTCTCTCAAATCTAGAAATAAAATTATGGTTACGTTAGCAAAATGGAATCACATATGTTCGCAAATGAAATCAGAAATCATCTTTTGATAACTCTAATGCGAGAGAGATTATATACGTAACGTTTGTTTAAATTTCACTCCGTTGATGAGTCGGCCCCTGATTGGTGCTGCGCCTTTGCCTCCGCGATTGTATGTGACGTCCTCGACGAAACGCTTTTTCCGTTCCGTATTATTTCCAACTTATTGTAATGTGACAAGTTTCACTTCAATAACAACTGACGTGACGTTCATGTGACGCTTATTTAGTGCCGCAAGAATATCTGACATAAATATTACACCTCTTATCCTCGCTCCAAACCAAAATATAACTCAGAATGCATCCTGGAGGAAGGAGATCATTTTGAACAAATACCTCTTAAATTTTGTAGACTTCGATCGTGTCTCATATCGGGTCGCCGAGTGACGTTGACATTGAATCGAAATTATTTTTTAAAAAGTTAATAAATAGAAATATATGCGTGGATAATTAAATTGCAACGTGCTAATCAATTTTTTTTATTAATGTCGACAACTTTGAATAATGAATGTATGGATAATTATTTCGAGCATTATTTAACATTTCATAAGAGTAATGAAGCACTGGAATGACATTCGAAAATCACTATTTTTAATCTGAATAAAAGAAAAAAAATGAATTTGTGTTCAACAATATTAAAATGAACATTTAATGACAAAAAGACGTCTGCCTTTAAGTATAATCAGATATGCTAATGTCTTGTAAAATATATATAAGATAAAGTATACAAATATTTCATATAGCTCTTGACAGTTCAATTAAAATTATATTTGTTGATATACTTGTATATATGTAATAGATGTGACGAAAAATTTTGGATAATTTATATATTTATATATAAATCTGTGTGTAGTTGGGAGTTCATAAATATAATATGACTTGGATAAATATAACGTTAAGTGATTTGGAATGGTAACTTAGTCAGTATATAAGAATTTGATTTCACAGAAGTGTTAAATTTAATGAGCCATTTATATATTAAATTAACATAAAAAGAAATAATAATAATGACAAAATATCTAACGCTCACAATACTATAAATAAACAAATTCTCATGGATTCATGTCGGATGTAATAAGCAAGGCGGCAAAACCTAGACTAAAATTAATTGCATGATTTATATACAAAATTATTAAACCTAAAGAGGTGCTAAAATACGACAAAACGTAATTTGTTCAATATTTTGTCAATAAACATAAATTTTTCTGCCATAAGCCTGTGTATTTGTTTATTTTTATAAAAGAAAAATAAATTTAACATGTGATCAATATTTAAACCTAACATAATTAATTGAAAATTGGACTTTTGTATTGTCCCTTCACTACGAAATCCGTGAAGGTTTCTCTAGCTGGCGAAACGACTGTCTGTCGCCTTCCATGACATTTTGGATTTAGATGGCACGTGTTCAGTGTGCAGATTTTTCTATCTTGTCGTCTGTGAATTTACCAATTTAGTGAAAATAGTGAAGAAAGCATCCCCTGCTTTTATTTGGATTTCATCCCACCATTTACGTGAATAATTTTAGGAGATTCGAACAAAGTTACTCGATACCAGTTCATTTCTAAATGAATTATTATAGAGGCTAAAGTATAGATTACCTGATTTATTCATTTCGTTATAGGTTAATTATATATTTTTAAATCTCTCTTAATCGGTATGACATATATTCGATTAGAAAAATATTGTAATTGTAATATGTTTCTATAATATTGTTATTATAATTAATGAAGATATGAAATTTATTTACTGTCCGAGAAAAATTCATGAGAAAAATTCTGCCTCTTGTCATCGTTAAGTTAATCCTTACTAACTCATGTCGATCGATTATCGCTCCACATTATTATTCTTGTTTCAGAATGGATCCTAGGTCTCAAGTCCGAAGAGACTTAGTGCTAAAGTTTGCATATACTCAATCGCTTTTCTTTGTAACTCATAAGCCATCTCTACAACCGAACTCACTGCCCCACAACCAAGTTTTACAAACTCTCCATCCCAAACAATAAATCTAAAAATATACGCAAGAAATTTTAATCTTCAGTAAACGTTGTGAAGTTAGCTAAGGAGTTATTAATGATCCTATACTATTAGAATATCATTAAAACTTTTAATATTAAAGAATTTCTCAAATAAGCAATTGTATATCGTTACGTGTGATATTTTAAAGCTAATTAATTGCTTCCGGAAAGGGTCCAAGAATTAGTCCCATATCATTCAGGTGAATAGAAAACAATTGAATCCCCTATATTTTTCAATTACATGCGACTTCTTGATTTGAAAAAGGTCAGGCACTTAAGTAATCATTTTAATGGTATCAGAGCCGTTCGTATATCTCTGCGTTATTGAAGCGAGATCCTCAGAGAATCTATTGCCGTTTGTGATTAACAGATGTCACGCTGAGACACGCCCCAAGCCCTCACACTACAAGTGCGCTGCTAATTGCCCGATCCGATTGCCACTCGTGACATGCACCTAGGACTGTGATAACGTCATTTAATAGACAATTAATCAAGGGCAGTCTCCTTCTCATATCTAAAATGGAAACTTCTTAGAATTCAAAACTTAAGAGCTACCCTCGTAAATTATACTCGACCAAGGGGAACAAACTCATTAAAGCAACAACAACAACAAAAAAAAGCCACAGACATTCAATTCAGAATTACTGAGTGGCTCTCCAATCTGCCACCTCATTAGGCAACGCCAGAACATCGACTCGTATTTTCGGTAAATTATCGTCGTGTTAATGATTCAAATCCCGATGAAGTTCAGAACAGTTTATTCTCGAAAGTTGAAGAGACTGCTGTGCTGCCCGTAATAGTCTGTTACGACTGCCTCCACAACTACGGTGAATTGCTTTATTATAATCAATCACGTTGTTGGACAACGATCCTTTAAGTTTCCAAGAGTTCATAAAGTTTAATTTCGAAGTGAGTCACCTGGCCGAAATTCGCGGAAGCTTCACGTAAGAAATAAGATATCAACTACAATCGTATTTAATCAATTAATTTAGAACTTGCATCGGAAGTAAGAGAAATTTAGAATAATTTCCATTTAACCTTGTCTAGAGAGATAGTGTAACCAATATTTCGATCCTGACCGTATTCGACATACTACGTCTTCCAGTGAAACAGATTGGGGATAAATTAACATAATTATGTTGTTCCTCTGGTTGGTTGTTTTCATAAAAAATTTAAATTTCGAGAATAATTATTTTATATCATAAACCATCTCAGTTTTCAACAATTATGTTTCTGAACCTCGGAGATGATGGTAGTAATAATTGTGGAATTGACCCGTTCTATACTTTAAACTACAACTGCAATATTAAAATCTGTTAGCATTTTGTTGATTCCCAAGATTATGTGTTCAGTCTAAAGCGCATTCGTAATTTTCAAGATATACAAAGCATTAAAAAATGAGAAATTTTGGTTCCCGAAGGAAATTAATTATAAATGACAACATTTTCACGAGACGTTCTTATCCTAAGTATTACAGCCTTTCTACAACTTATCGAAACATTAGGTTGTTTCCTGATAAAATTACTCATTATATGTCAGACTACATCGAATTTATATTTAATAAACATTTCGAGGTTTTCAATCAGAGAAATCAGTAGAAGAGCATACGTTTCTCTGCTCCTAGTTGAAAACCGAAGACTGTTTATTCAACATATCCACCGGGCAACCCTTCTTTCCGTGAATTAATTACAGTTTTTGCTGTTTATAACGAGAATGGTGACAATTCGACACCAGAAAGTTATTATAATATCTGCGATAAGAGAATAATTTAATTATTCAGATAACAAAATAAGCATTCAAAATAATTTCAAGGTTTAGATCTGTAAGACAAAATCAATATTGCTAAACAATACGTTAATATTTGCACAGGCATATTTTTATAAATGTAAACCAGTAGTGTAATGTTATACACGAAGTTAGTATGCCTACAATTTTTTTTTAGCAGAGGCAATCTCGTGAAACATGTCCATGACCACTGGGATGTTTACGCGCGTAACGCAGTCGAGTATTTATACATTTTACAAATAAAGAGCCAAAATTAGTGGTTACGGTAAACCTAGCTGGCGCGCCAGCTCTGTGTATCGCTTGAAAAAAAAAAGTGTGTTTATGGAGCGCAGGGAATGTTAAAATAATTTATCCTCTGGAGACGCGAATACAGATTTTTATATGGCAGCTGAATTCACACCATAGCTACACATTTTTAAAGAAGCGCTTGTGTTCGTGTGTTCCGTTTATATCGTGCAAACAGTTTAAATATACAGTTTGTTACGGTTCACGCCATAGTATAGTGCAACAACAGAAAATATATTCCGCATGTGAGTAATAATTTTAGCATAGAAAATAGATGAAATTAAGGAGCTGTGTTAGAAAACTCTAATATGATTTTAAATGTTGTACTTTCACCAATGTCTTTTCTACCTCTTTATATTTAGTGACTATTATAAACTTCAATATGGGGATAGTAAAATAATTAAATTATTTGAAAAATAAAACGACATAAATTTTACACGGACATTGCAATATTTGATTTTAATTAATCAAATATGTAAAAATGTCAGTATTGTATGAAGACAAATTAGATAAAGAAGTAGACAATTAACATACAAAATTAATTTACAAAATTGTTTGTAATAATTGTAATAAATTGTCTCAACGTGTTTAATTTCTAATTTTTCCCAGCAGCAGTGTCACATTACAAATAATACAAGTTGTGTTAAAATTAATTCAATTATAATACAAGGTAGTTTTATTTTTTCCATTAACTCTGTACAGACGAAAATATTCTACAGATATGATCTTTGAAGTCTAAGTGAAAAAAAAAATCTTTTAAAAGTATTTCGTAGCCTGGAATAATTTCTTTTTGTAAATTTAAGTTACGTTAAGAATTTTAATTTCCATAAAATATTCACGTGGATGTCGTTCTGCAGTACATATGGTCTGCGTAATCAATTAAGACAAATGATTATTATGATTCTGTTATGAACAGTATTAAAACTATTCTATGCAAAACTCAACATTTAATTATTTATTACACAATGTAATACACGCTTGGTAGCCGAATTGCAACTAATCATGAACAGTGAAAAAATTTTAGCTGAAGCCATATGACCGTAGAAACCAGCTCGAATAAATAAATATATATATATATATAAAATAAGTGCTGATTCTTGTATATTATGTAGAACTAAATTCTTGAATTACGTGTATGACAAACCGGACGGTTATGATGGCTATCTGCAGTTGAATTCAACGAGAACCACAAGACTAAAATTGCAAAAATTGTTCGGTTGCGAAGAGAGGGGAAAAAAATCCGAGCCAGTGTTAGAGAGAGAAAAAATATAGTGTTTCATCTAGCTGCTTCGTTGATCCCATTTATTAGCGCCTAATTCCATTTTCCGTCATTTGTTGTAACGAAATTCTCTGTTTGGATGGTGTTTACTGAGCTTAAAATGGCACAGCCACGTAACAATTGTGAGGCTGCCGGAATTGAAACACAAAGCAGCCAGCGAGACTGCAATCGTTACGCGTCGAAGCTAACGATATAGAAGTTCCGACATCCGAGTCGTCCTCAAATGAAACAACACCCAGCGCTATTGTTCGAACGAGATTTCAAGTTAAAAACAACGCTGACTCATTCATCGAGCCCGGAAGATTCAGCTCTGAAAATCTCACTGAATCGCTAAAAATAGCATTATCCAGTACAGGCGTAATTGAAATACGCGATTCTGAATTTTCAAGTGTTATTTTAGTTCAATCTGGAACGACGAGGTTCCGAGTCTGAAACATTCGAATAAACTCAGTTCCGTTGCTCGTATAGTTTAAAGACCCGCTCTGTGTGGCACAATCCTAAACGAAGAAAGACGGTCTATTAATCTAATGAGCTCTCCCATTGAAAACACCTGCCGTATTATGAAATCACTATATAAAAGAATGCGTTAAATATCGGAGAAATAATTGGGCCAATTTAATCAGACATTAAATTGATACTACCAATGACAGTTTAAAATGTCATAAATTCGATAGTATTTAAATATCATTCATTAATATTCATCTTCTATATGGAGATAAGTAATTTTTTATCAAGAAGTAAGGCATTGATTTGTGAAATGAAATGAAATGAAAGTTACTTCGCTCGAAATTACAGTAACATTTCTCAAGATTAATGGCAATATAGTAAAAAGGAATGTATAACGGAATTTGAAGAACTGCTAAAAGCCTAGAATTGAGGGGAAGAGAAGGAATTGAGCTGTGGAACGAATGTCACGAAAACTCGCACAAAGGGACAAATGAGACCTTGGAAGCATTCTAGCGAAAGACGTTTCAGATACGTAACGACGTGAGGGGCAGCACTTGAAGCGGAATTAAGTGATAACGAAATTGAGGGTGTGAAATGAGACAATAAAAAACACGTTCTGAACAATAGTTTTAACATACAAAATTGTATTATCCTCCGAAAGTGACAGTTATATTAAATGGAGTAAGTTTTCCTGAATAGTGAAGCTTTTATGAAAATTCCAAGTTATAACGAAGAACTATACAAACTAATAGCGTCACGCCAAAACATCATCTAGCAAAACTAAAATTAAAATATAGTAAGAAAATAAATAAAGCTCATCCGCGGCTGATGGTTTATGAGTACTGAGGGTTATTGAAATCGCTCATGGCCCCTTATGAGGTAGTTTACTTAATTGACGTTTTTCTGGTCATCATTGTAGGCGACAAAGTTCTTCATAAAATAAAACTTACGTAAAAATACTACGGTTCAGTAAAAAATGTGAAAACGTAAAATGTTATTATGTCACCTGTGTGCATGTCACTAAGTTGCGTTAGAACTTTCGTATAGCTAACCATTTACTTTTAATGCTGGATAAAATTTCCTTTAAATTGTTTATTGTAAAATTAACTTTAAAAATAATGTGCTGTCCAATAAACACAACTCTTGATAATGTTTCTTTTTGTCTGAAATAAACCAATATTCTTTCGAGCGAAATTGTGGGAGTCATTAGATAATATGAAGGTATGAAGTGTCATATCTACCTCAACAGGTTCCTTTATTAAAAACTGCGCGCCGAATTGCAAATATTGGTAATCCAGTCAACATAAAGGATAACAAACTATACGTTTCGATTGTTCATTTCTAGAGAGAGAGAGATGTAAAATATAGTATTACTGGAATATTGGCAAGAGAACTGTTCTTTGCTGAGCCTCACGAAAGTTACTTCAACACGTCACCTCTACTTGGCACGTGGCTCGGAAACCGAAGTTCAGCGTAACTTTTAAATTACTTCATTCGTATGCTAAATGGCGCGTATTAAATAACGCAAGGAACTGTGAATATCCACTTACCATTTGCTGATAATATTACAGTTAATATTGTACTACAAAATCCCCGCTCGAGAACTAAAACTTTCTTCGTTATAGCTCAAATTGCAAGACTGCGTTTGGGGATTACCTATATTTCGATTTATGTTTCTTCTACTTTCGGACCAGAGTCCGCATCTTCCGATGCAGCATGCTTAATTTGAAGTAATGAATATCTCTCCGTTCTTGTTACGTAACAGGTGACATAGCGAACTCTATATCATAAAGCCCTTGACATTTAGCATGTTTGATTACATATATCTTGCAATTGGAAAAATTAATTGGTGAATTTAATTACTCGAGGAGAGAAGACAAATTATTATATATATATTGATAATTAAGAGGAAATAATTAATTAATAAACAAAAATTTGGACTCGCATTGTTATCGGGATAAAACACACATGTTGTACACAAGAATGCAATGCTGGTGGTTATAGTAGAGGTTGGTTCGCTAGACGCGCAGTAAAGATTCTGTGGGGAGCCGAGCTCCAGTAAAGTGTTCGTGGAAATATAGCAGTGGACAGACGAAAAGTATAAAATCCAGAAACTGCCTGGATACATGTAACAACAGGTAAAACGGTTAGAAAATTTTTACAAGTAGCAGTCTGTGAGATAACTACGTAACATTCAACGCTAAATATTTAGAGCGCTGAGTCTAAATTATTGTATTCTCGATTCAGACCACGTACGTAAATTTTGGGAGCCCAGGTAACTGCATCATACAGTTGACAAACTTCGGAACGAGTTAGTAATATTTCTTAAACGAACAGTGAACCAACTTTTGCAGAACTAAAAGTGTTGATTAGAGTCAGTGGATAAAAATGGCCTGTCTATAAAATCCAATAAGTGTGTGTGTATGAACGAGAGAGAAATTGTACCAAAAACAGTAAGGTAAAATTCCACAGAATTACTATCTATAAACTTATAAGTAAAGATATTGTCGTCAGATTTCGAATTTCGTTCATAATTTAAAGTTCATATTTTATGTTTTTGCATTGTATTAATCTATTGATGAATTAAGTCCATCATAGCTTGATAAAATTTAATTGTTAGCAAGTATTTATTTATTAAAGGCCCAGTAAACGACCCTGAGATATAGTAATTTTATTGTAAAAGATTAATTGAGAATGTAAATTGAAATTCATTTGCCTAAATAACTTGTGTAAATTTAATTGTTTGTGCGTTAATAAATTAGTTTGCTTGTCTATTTTAAAATCTTGATCCTTAATAAAACATCCTATCATTTTAATATTCAGATAATTACAAATTGGCGCCTCAACGTGGCGATTCAATTGTCATTGTGTTAGGGAAATAAATCAACTCCCGATCCTTATGCGCGTCTGTAGTGAATAAGTATGGTAATACTATTTTTTTATCTCACGCTACTTTTAAATTTAAACTGTTGTGGATTATACACGATTATTTGCCGATGCTGATGAAAGGGGAAACTATAAGACTAGAAGAGAACCTACGGCGTTGTAGATTACGATAAGAGGAATATCGTACAATAATAATAAGAAATCCCAATAACAAATCTCAACGTTTTTCTTCTCGACTAATTCCTATTCAAACACACGAGAACAATTATTTGATCAATGCCTGAAATCATTTTACGATAATTTAGTTCCAATTTAATAAATCGAAAAATCTGCTGACACGTATTAAAACAAAAACAGTTTTGAAAATTGAGTGATATTTCTTGTTGTAGACAGGCGAACTATATTACAATTCATGACATTTATTATTCGAGTCCTCTAGGTCCGGTGGTTTGGTTACGTAGAGATCAAACGCGGCAGAAAGCTTTGCTTCTGCTCTAGGTGCCTTGGAGGAGATGTTTCGTAGAGACGGCCCCACAAAGTACATTTCATCTCAGACTGCAAGGAATTTCCTTTTCTGTCTCCAGGCCAGACATAAGAGATCTTCAATTACTTTCAATTTAAACGTAGCCACAAATTGAGAATTACATTTATGCTCCAGCAGATATTTAAATAAAAATACTTAATTCTAAATTATTATAATTTAAAAAACGTTGGGATCTGTTCCAACATTTATTTTTATTAAACTTTAATGAAATTTATAGAATCATCAATTTAATTATAAATTCAACTTTTTTCTCAATTTTAGTAATAACCCAAATGCCATCAATTTTAAATGAAAAGCTAATTCATGGCAAAATAATCATTTGCCGACAACGTGAAGATTTTTGTACTGATGATTTTGGGTCATTTTGAAATGTGAATATTAATTGTTTTGCTTTGGAAAAATATTAAATTTATTATTAATGAAAAATTATATATGGGATCCTTCTTATATTGTAAGGGGTTCTGAATAAAAAAATTATTTTCACAGATTAATATAGTAAATTGTCAGAAAATTAAAAATTTAAAGAACTGAAAATGAATTAGTTTTTCATTTCAAACAGATTACTGATTAAAAACATAGGGGCTAGTACTAAAACTAACATATGAACAATTATCAGTCTTTTAATATAATTGTTACATTATTGAAGAAAAAAATTGGTTTTCTTTTAATTAATATTTTTATAAACAAACATTTGGTTTTCCTATAAAAGGTCCTCACAGTACATTTTTGCTGAATGTTTTTACGTGATATAGAATCTAAATTCCTTTCCGAAGTCAGTTTCAAACCTGTTTATTATTGCCGTTATTTCAGTGACATTTTTTGCATCAAAACATAATTTTTATTATCTTACACACTCTTAATAATTGTTATGCTTCTATTAAATTCTCACATGAAATGGAATAGAATTTATTCTTAATTTTTTAGATGGTCACGTATCTCAAACTATTTTTTGAACAAATTTGTACGATTGACAAATTTATTCTAATACACTTTTAAAGTTCTACTCAGAACACAACACAACATGTATGTTATCAATAACCTAAACGATATAGCCATATTGCTATATGAACCTCCGTTTCCTCTAACCAACATTAAAATCATTTAAGATAGTTTAGTAACCAAATCCTATACACAAAATGTTTTAAAAGATTATATTAAAAAAAGATTACTTAAACGCGAAGCATTAAAATCTCACATTAGTACACCATTTCCACCAATATTTACACAATTCAGTAAATCAATTATTCACATCCTATATCATTCAACTTATCACCACATAAATCTATAATTTATCCACCATTATACAAAATTTCATACAAATACATTGGTAAAACTAAAGCAGCCATCATTACCAGAATAATGGAACATAGACATAACGTTAAGCTTTCCCATGATAAATTATCTGTCATTTCAAAACCATACTTCCAAATGAGATAATTACCAAATTTTAGGTAAAGACAGAAATTATAAATCTTGATTAATTTACGAAATGCTGGTTATTAAGCATAATACAAATTCTCTCAATGTCAAAACCGAAATTGATTTATAAAGTAATATTTGTAATATTTTAATTCATGAAGTGTAATCTACAAATCTTTCATACTATTTATATTTTTTATATATTTATATTTTAAAAACTTAGACTATTCATTAATAACTTTGTATAATTATTTCTATGATTTTTAATCTCTTTGTTTCTAACGTGATGAGTATCCACAGCCATAAATTGTTGTTAAATTAAATTATAATTTTTTATTGTCTGTTTTGGACATATTGATAACTTTTCATATAAAATTTAATGTTTAAATTGTATATGAATAAATCGTATTAATTCGCCCATGTGTTTTAATTGTGCAATTACATAATTGTATTTCAACAAAGCATGTGTTACGAATTTTAAATAGAAATAGCGATTATTTCTTTTAAAATTTAATGAAGGAGAAAACGTTAATGTGCGTATTCCGCAAGAATTAAACATCTAGTTCATAATTGATAAATGTTACGATTATTATTAAACCATTTTCAATTCTGTTCCCGCTTGATTAATGAGTACCTTCATTCGGTAATTCCGCATTTAAATCGTGCTTTATTTTGAATAACTCGAAGCTGTCTCAGTAACATCAATAATTCTCAGTAATAACAATCGGTTGAAAGTAGACAAAGGAACTGAAATAAAGGGTCTTCCATTAGTAATTATGTGTTCATCCCGAGTTTTGTTTTCTCTACTTCTAAAATGTTATTTCAATAGTTACTGTCTCCGATGATTAAAGAGTACATCTTCCAAGTAATTTTGCTTTAGCCTCGAGCTCTGTCATTTCACAAATATGTTCCGGGAAATTAACAACACTCCTCTGAACTCTCCCAGCTAAACAAGTAAAAGGGAATCATCCCTTGGCAATTTAACGGTTTTATTATTATTTTCGATGAATTAAATAGTTATCTCTTGTTAATGAGCGAGGGATTTTTATTAGAATATCGTGTGTGGTTCTATTATTTTATATAACAATGGGGTGTAATATATTCACTCCTCTACTAATTCGTTCTACATCAGCTTCGGCTTTTATAATCTCTAACTCATCACACATCGATTCCATTTCCATCTCAGTTTCCTCACTTCTCTTTAATTTCTTCTACTTCAACACACTAACTTTCGCTATTATGTTATTCTCAATATCATTACAATTATTCTCTGTATGATCGAGGTTGCAACGTTCCTTTTAGTCTTTGTTCCTTATCGGAAATAGATCTTAGATATACAGAGGTCATATTCAAATTAATAGGCGCTAATATTTAACAAAGAATAATGCGTCACTCAATGGTAATTCATTAACGATTAGCAATAAAATATGACACTTGTAGCGCAAATAAAATAAAGAAAATATTACTTGGTATTCTCAGACTAAACATTCAGATACTATCCTCCTCCAAAACTTTTGCTAACTCAGGTCAGACTAAATAATTGAAATCGAACATTCTAAAGTCAACCCAGAACGGCTCTCTCGAGTTCGCACGTCTGTTACATATTTAATAAGCAACCGTGAAACAGCAACGGCAACTCGGAGAATATCCTACTCTAACACAAAAGTCAACATGTGAAATTTTTTTTTGTCCTTATTAATTTATATAAACTGGATGACCAGTATGTTCCAGTGATAAACGTATTACATTGTATACAGATCCAATCGCACGAGAAAATGGGATTGTGGCTGTTTCCAGGCTGTTTAGCTATTTACATTAAAATTTGTCGTATGTGATTGTACATCTTGCTTCAATTTGCATCATTATGAATACCTGTATTAATTAAGGTCCATACGACGATTCTCATTCTTATCTTCGATGATTTTCAACAAAAAATACAGGTTATGTCATGTATCTCTGGATGAAATAATGAAGTCAGCGTTGCGCGATTTCGTTTTCTTTAAAAAGCGCTTTTATAGCGCCTACATGAATTCCTCATGTTCGTTTTCGGAAGTGGCGTCACCCTCACATCCGACGCCCGGGCGTCATAAATGTCTCCCACCTTCTCTCCCCTCCAAAGTCCCTAGGGAAGCGCTAGTTACGCGACTCAGAAACAGGAAAGTTTATTTCTGGTGGTGTGCACATCCTGCCGTCTTCCGCGCCGATTCGCGATCGTTGGAGTCGCCGTCTTTCTCGGCGCAAAAGCAAAAAACCGTTTTGTCTAAGGCTTTCAGGCCATTTGGGAAATGGATTGGTTCTTCGACAAAAAACAAGATAACATTTGTGTCATGTATCATTCCTAAAAATATATTTTTGTAGGTACGGATTTATCCAGTACAGCAGCAAGCGTCGTATTTTACATTGTAAATAGAAATCTCTTTGTTTCAAACTTCCCTACATTCACTTTTAATTTGTATTTATTCTTCAAAGTACATTCTCGACGTGAACTAATAAAGTGTATATAGTACTGGATATTATTGAGTATTTTAAAGCTGGCTGGATTAATAATATTAATTGAATATTGAATAGTGATATAGCCTAATTGTTTTGGCTCAATTGTCTTTTTTCTTCAATTAGCTGAATACGAATTCATTTTCGTGAAGTGTCATAAAAATAGTATTTAATATTTCAGTTAATAATTTCATTTGACAAAACACTGCATAAATTCCTATATTTTGAATGTGATTTTTAAATGTGTTCCAATGATTCAGTACACAAACTTGAATATCTATTACTATACTTAACGAGGATTCAATTTCGGTACGTGAGCGCCGCTGAATTGCTTCCGGACTATGTATATGTCTCGCCTTGTCCATAATGTCGGCTCCCTTAACAGTATTGTATTATATACACTTATATTCTGATAATTTACTGTATTTAGAAAAGCAACCGCAGACGGCATTTCGTGTAATTACCATTCGCAGAATCAGTGCGTGCTAGACTCTCTATCGCATGACTTCTTAACTGTTACTCTTAATCTTTAAACACAATGGCTTTTTATTTTTCTAATTAAATACTTTTACCACAGACGTCTTATCTTTCAATCATATTTTTATACCATTGTACAAGCCTGAACATTATTATGCAAAACTTCTTTTATTATATAAGATATACTTTTTAAGATTGACGTAAGAATATATATATATATATATATATATATATATATATATTTATTTAAACATTTATAAACACTACTGAATTTTTGCCAATAAGTTTAAATACTCATATGTAATGCGAAACAAAAAAACTTAATTTATTCAGTGTTTTCGCTGTATATTTAACGAGCCGTCCTAAATAAGTAGAAATAAGAGATTATATGCGTTTAAAATGGAAAAAAAGTGAGCCTACAATTCGACATCATATTATGCCGGAATTATAAAATATAAAACGTCCGTTTTAAAAGTTCTGATTGGATAAATAAAAAGTCAAATAACAGCCAGAAATAAGTGTTAAATTAAATACCAACAACGTTTCTTCAATAACCTGCCGAAAGTAACAAGGATTGCAAAAGCGTTGTGTGACATTTAATTTAGCACTTTTACCTTTTTTTTTAGATATTTATAATCAGATTATTGTGTGTCAAGATCGGTAAACGTACCTCTTAATTATCTCTGAGAGAAAAAACGTCTCTTGAATTATTACATAAGTGTACGGATATAATCCCACATGGTATTTTACATTAATTTTCTAAACTTTTAAAAAAAATTGTATCTAATATTATATTTCTGTATTCTGTAATCCATGTTCGAAATCCATTTCACCGAAGGCCCCGGTTGATAATTATAATTTGTTTCTGTAATGTTTTCCTGCGAATTCAGGTTATTTTTACTTTAAAGTTTAGCACACATTATTTTTATACGTCACAGACCGTATATTCATTTCTTAGTTACGCCCAGACGAGCTGAATTAGCATTTTGGGTCATGAGTAGTTGCGATACGACGACGGTAAGCCCAGACAGATAAGCTCGTGCACCACCATGGTTTTATGAGCCAGAAGTGTGTGGCCCAATAACGCACAGGGAGAGAAAGAAACGCCAGACCAGCACATCTCTCCCAGTTTCATGTCACATTTCTCAGCAGCCCACTTACAGGGCTTTATCTTCGTGAAGTTACGTACTAAAAGATTAAACTGAACGAATATGATGAGTCTACCTATTTTGTTGCACTAGAACATACCGTCGTAATATTTAAATGTTATATAATCTGAGTTCATACGTATTGTCAACAGAAATAATTTACAGTTTATTTTCATGTTTCACTAAAAAAGCGAAAAAATATAGACAGCACATCGGATCCCTGTTTTGACTTTTTTTTCACCCGAACTACTTAAAGGTCTTATGCAAAAAAATCATTGGAATAACTTTGAATATATATATATTGAAATATTGCAACCTTTATTTGCGTTAAATGCAATAAATAGTTACACAGCTACGCTATTTAACGCGTACAATATTATTAATTGAAATTGAAATTGATTTGCTAATCTTTCGTCCAATAATTCCTGAAATGACATGATTTCTGTTACAAGTGTGAAAATACTTTATATAAAACATGGAAAGGTGAATGCAGGTGTGCTTTAATTAAGATAAATAAATTATATCAGAAATTTTTGAATGAGATATGGCAAAATCATCACAAAATACAGGATAAAAGAAAAGTTTGAACAATTTATTTTTCTTAACTAATCCCAAAAGTACGGGCGGCTTGCCAAAAATTAAAGTGTGACAAGACTAATCGGAATTTTTTTGTTTATTACAGGGTCGACGAAGAGCACAATCAGTCTTAACTTTAAAGATAATTAGTCCATTAGATAAGAAAATAGCCAAATGACAGACTAAAAATTAATGCTAAATTTAATACCACACAACGTTTCTGTAATCTTTGTTGCTTTCGTCAGGTGATTACAAACGACACGGTATAGAAACATTGTGAGGAACTTAATTTACCACTTCCTTTTTTATGTTATTTGACTATTTATGTATTATTTTTTAAGGTATAGACAGGCTATGTATACGGTAATCCACATAGTGGTAACTCCCCTCTTATAGCATAGGAAAGGAAGTGAAAGAGGGGATGCTGAAAGGTAGAGAAAGGTAGCCAAGGGTTAACTAGGGCTCCCGGGCTATGGTTTAAGGATCCTACCCGGCAATTCGCCTAAAAGTGATGCAGGGAAAACCCTAGAAAAACCTGCATCAGAAACCCAGACTATTTACGCGTATTGGAATGTGGCTGCAGCGATTAAAATTGAGGAGAGGTTTGAATAAATGATTTTTTTTATTTACGATGTACTTTCCGTAAACGAGACATATATTCCTTACCTGGAAATATCTATCATGGAAATTTTAGGCACTTAACTTTATTAATAAACATTAATTACCATATGTTTTGAGAATATACGTTTAGGTAACATACAACTGAAAACTGTTAATAATTGCCCAATTTTATTACAAGATATTGTAAATAAATTTTGAAAACTGCATTTGGGCAGTAAATGGATTCATGTCAATGACGATACGGTTCACTCAAAACTATTGCAAAATTTACGTATCAGCGCTCTTTCTTAATCGTGGAGAGAAGGGGGGGGGGTATATTATTACATCAAGGTTTGAGGAAGCTCATTATTACAGTATAGGTGATTAGAATTGTAAAATAGCGCGGAGAAACTGTTATCAGAAAATATTCATCTTTAAACCGGACTAGAAGTGATTGGAACAGCTTACCGGCAGAAGTTTTGTAACATTTCATCGTAACTGTAGAATTTTCCAAGGAACGTTACGAGATAATGAAGGAACAGTGTACTGAATCGAAAATGTAGTCACACATAAAACTATATTAAACAATAGATATTTTAATAAATCAGTTAATGACCTTTTACAGACACTTTATTTATTTATTGTATTTATAGCGTTACGACGATTCTATACGTGTTCGTATCTTCTTATTATAACAAACTAGTATTACGAACAATTACAATGTTGATAAATTCACAAAGTTTTAAAAACGGGATATTTCAATTTCATCTTGCAGGAACCTATTTAGAAAATTTCGGTTTGTGATTTGCTTTTTAAATGAAATATGTTATTTGTCCTAGATGCTTGTTGTTTGTAATTGCCACCGAGTGTAACGCATTAATAATCTGTTTATAGCAGCTCATGTATTATTATTAATTAGAATTTTTTTCTATGGTTTCATGTAAATTCAATAAAACTCACACATAAGCACTATGCCAATGAAATTAATAATTCGAATTCATAATTACTCGGCGTAGATACACACATTAACCCAGTAGTTGTTATTTAACATTAATCCTGCAATTGTTTCTATTAGTTATGTTATTGAGTTGATAAACAATTATATTTATCTGGCTTTAATATATTGATAAATGAACGAAAAGAGCCAAATCTGTAGTGTTGGTTTAGTTATTAAATTATTTCTGCCAAATTTGGTTGTTTTCTTAAATTTAGGAGTTGTTCTCTGGTCCAAAAAAAAACGTTTTTCAATTTGATGTCTACTTCACTTCTATTGCTTCTTGAAGTAATTTATATTTGGAATCTTTCCGTCAACTGAATCTCACATTTTAATTTTCGTCTGATTCCCAGTTTACGATATACCTAACTTTAGAGCTTTTGACATGAAAATAAAAAAACTCTCGATATTAATCAATAAGTAATTAATCGCCTTGCAAGAAATTTAAACTGTGCTGCAGGGGTGCATAGCGCGTAGTTGTGTAAACTGTTAACGTCCTCCAGACAGATAAGGCGGTCAGACGCAAACAGCTGACTAGTCTGGGCTGCGGGCTGCCTACATCCGAGCGCTTTAATTAGAACATTACGAAACATTTAGCTTGGCGGTATGTGTTTCCGCACACACGCCGGAAGTAACATACCAGTCACAGACACGCAAATATTCCGTCATTGCTCACAAAACTCTACATTGCTCGCGCAGTAATTAAATACAATCAATAGTTCTTTAGGACTGTAAAGAAAAATAATGAGAACGATTAAATTGATACTGGAATAAAGCAGGTATTTAAATATGTTAAAGCGACCGTTTTCTTTTACTTACTTGAAGATAGCAGAGTTATAAAGATAGAATGGTACGCATTTGGACTTAGTAGAAGTTAATGGCTACTATGATGCAACTTGATATTAACGTAAAATGACTAAAAAATAACTGAAGTGGGAATCTTAAGCTAATTGGTTTCTAAGAATTTAAAAAAAATAATATGTACATTTGACAAACAAACGTTCTGAATCTGTAACGGGGAAAAAGCTTCACAAATCGATGCCATAGTAGTTGGTCAGAAATATTATTACCCGTAAGAAACTCCTAACGTACATAATGAATCGTTAAGGTTTTCTATAATTATTGGAACATAAAAATTATTTTAAGAAGATGTATTAGAAAATCATTCTAAACAGACGTAGTTATAAATAATGTTATTATTAAAAAATATTGTTGTTTTTCTTTTTTGTTTTCTTTTAAAATTTTTATATAAAATCGTAATTTTAAATGCCACCAGATTTAAAATTATCTATTAATTACCACGATAAATAAAATTTTGTAGTGTATAATAAGTAAAAGAACTCACATCAATCAGTTTCATGTTATAGAGTAGAAATTTTTAACCTGTTCTGTTACAAGTAGAAATCTAACGCGTAATATTTATAGTCAACGTGATTAATGTACAAATATGAAATGAAAAATGTTTGATTAGAAAAATAATTTTACAATTAGAATAAAGTATTTTATAATATCGTTAAATATGTCTTAATAATAAAAAAACAGTGGTAAGAATAAAATATTGTTAAAAAATTAATTGACCTTGATTTGCAATAAAGGTAGGAGGATAAAAATTGGAGCACCAGTATGTGAAATCGATATAAACTGGGCTACTTTTGAAGTATCGCTGGAACTGTTGTATAAAAATATAGCACCTTCGTTGCATAATTGTGTTTGAAGTGTCTGGTTTTCAAAAACATGGCTACAGAGGTAATTACAGTTTTTTAATGAGCGGTGAAAAAATAATAAATATCACCTATTAGAAATTAATTGACGCATTCTCGCCCATTCAGAGCTTATAAGCGGCAATCAAATAAGAACTCGAGGCTTCGTAATGAATGTATTTACTAGCTCTGGATACGGAGTCAGCCGCGGGTTTGTGACTTTTAATTAACGCGGGACATTCTCGCGGTCTTAATTATTTTTCCCTATCCTGTACAGTGCGGGGGTTGGTTCGGAAGTTGTCCTGGGGCGAGGCACAGGCCGGGTAGGGTGGGGTGGATGATGAACTCTTAAAGAGTCCCCCTCCTTGCCATCTCTGTCGCGGATTTAATACAGAAAGTTTCTTGCCCGGAGACGGATTTAACTTCGGTAAAACACTGACTTAACGTCTCGGTCACCTTTACATGCTACAGGTACACGCACGGGAAACCATGCGGCCGAATTACTTCTCCAATGAAAGTCTCATCGATTCCAAGCGAAGACCCCATTAAAACAATTTTTAAGGATTGTTTCTTACGTATAATTTTTTAATATTTTCCCCCCATACTTTCCTGTCCAATACCAAGGACACCCACTGATGGCGATTTCCCTATTAAATAATATACAGTTGAAAATGTTATACTTTTTATGATACCAATACTGTGGGTAACAAATTAGGAGTTATGGAAACTTTTATTTATAATGTAATTCAAATGATCCTCAAATTAATTTTTCTCGAGACTAAAGATTCTACCACAATATGAAAATACGATTTTAAAAAATGTATGTCTTTAAATTGACATTCTTACTGCATTATAAATTTTCAGTGTTGCAGATTATAACCACATCAGGTCACATCTGGTTTTATACCTTATGGAGTATTCAACTGCTGAAAATAATAATAATGTCATTCATTACTTTCGAAATTGACACTTCTTCTGACCCTAAGTACAGACTTTTTCTCGCTAGAATGTTCCTTATTTATAAGCCCAGATTTTAATCTTTAATGAAGAGTTATTTCGTACTCAATTTTTTTATTGTAATCCAATCTTTCGGAAATCAATGTATGCCCTAAATAATTCGCCGAAGTATTTGGGATCTTTCTGTGTTTCTTTACGTTTTATTAATATGCTTATTTAATATGCTTAAGACCACACACACACACAGATTTGATCAATTTTTAAGTTTTTTTAAAAAAAATCGTGGTAAAGTAACTATTATTTACATTTATTAAAATTAAATTTATAACATATAATAATTTGTGTGTAATGTTTTTCTGTCGTGAAAACACGCATTTTCTTAAATTTGAGAGAATTATAATTTCAATTCATGTTATCTGTTGCCTGAGAATAGAGCTCTTTCTTTGAAGAGTCCTTGAAATCATCCTCCCCATTTCTAAAAGGCAATGCATGCGACGAGCCGAACCCAAAATTAATCAATAAAATTTGACATGCACTAGTCTGGACATAGAAAAAAAACCACAATTAAGAGACATGAGACAAATTAAAAATAACTTTCAATGAAAAAATTAAGTATAGAAAAGGTGACTGTCAAGGTAGCAGTAAGATTAAATGTTATAAGAGACCTACCTCATTCAGAGCATGCCGCCGAAATTGTTTAGCGCTCGCCCAGTTTTTATATAATCGCGCGCTTCGTGCGGACTTTAATAATTTATTCCCTCTGGGAAACCTTGTTAAGGATCGCTCTTTCACTCGCGCAACGTACACACAACGCACTTATCAATACGCAAAAATTGTCGGTGGGCAGTTCGCCGTGCGCCAGTTCGGCTTAGGACTGTCGTATAGTACAAGGTTTTTGGTGGGAGGAAGGGGAGGGGCCCAGCCAACGTAGGGGAACGTAGGGAAGGGATAATCAATATGACGTCTCGTAGTTGGTGAAGCAAGCGCCGCCAGGGCGCTCCACTCCACGGCGCGTATTTCATCGCACACTTGTCAATACAAACACCACGATCGTAAACACGACGCCTGCTCAATTTTTCAGTAGTCCTCCCTATTCAGCGACCAACTTCCTCCTGTTCGTCGATTCAATTTTCATGATAACCTCGGGCGCACTCCCGAACGACCTTAGGAAACAGGTGCTCGTGAATTATTAAATCGTGAGCTGCGGCTTCACAATTAAAGCCACTGTTAAATCGAATGCTCGATCGAATCGTCTTCTGGACACTCCAGAAGGCGACGCCTCTGTATATCTTCCTTGATCGTACTACATCTCACTCATGATCCTACTTAATACGGCTTATTTTAATCCACAAAACCACTGTGTAATTTATTCTCTAAAGTTCTCAATCTATTTGAAGTTTCCCTCTACTTCTGCTTATTGTTCCATTTCGAACATTTCTGGAGTTTTAGACATTCTATGCAGACGTGTGAGCACAAATTGCTTGAAACGTATATTCTACTTTTGTTTACAACCAATCTACTAGAATTTTTTTTATTGCAAACATAGCACTTATTTAGATAAAATCCATAATTAAAATAATTTTCCTGTCGTCTAATGGCACGTAAGTGAAACATTTAGAGTTCCAGATAAGCACTGTAAAATATTCGTAGGAGATGAGTGTATGTCTGTTTAATGACATGTAACGAATTCAATAATTGGTATAGCTGTAGCTCAGCATTGTATTAGACCAAGCATGAAACAATTTTCATCGTCTGTCGTAACCCGGTTTCATAGTACGTGTATGATCGATTCTGTTCTTGTGGCGTGGTGAGTTACGCTCGGCGGCACGTGTAAGAAGCCATGGCGCATGACGTGTTTCATTGAAGACGTGCTGGTCAGCAGCACGAGGTCCGTGGGCGTGGTCCACAGATTTAGTTCCGCAGACTCCCGCCCCGCGCATCCCGGCGCCAGCGGACGCCCTGTCAGGACAGAGCCATCCTGCGGTGGATCGTGAAATACACGTGGTCGAAATGTGGACCTCGAAACTAGCGACATCGACCACGCGGATGGAACTCAAAAGAGCAAATGATCGCAATCCGGTTCCTATTAAAAATAATTCTACAGTAACGGAATAAATACAAAATCACCGTCATATTTACATGATTCAACCGAGAACATTCACTATTTTACGTCATAACAAATACCTACATTACTCTGAAAATTATTGAGTCTTGAGTTAACTACTAATTTGCAGTGTGCAGAAGGCTTGGAAAATGACCGCAGTACACTTAATTCATTTCCGTCATTTTTCTACTTGAAAACTTATTCCCTGTCATCACATAATTACTTATTGCTATTGCGGGAAATATCACATTCAATAACAAACGAATTCTATCATTCAATTAATTGCATTATATTCAAACAAAAAAACGTGTATATTTAATTAATAAATCTCAAAGTATATGGAACTATCCGTCGGTTTGCTTGTTATTAATAGCAATAGTCGTGACTAAAATATGATAATAAAAGGAGTGACATTGATTTTTAAACGAAGAAACTCGCCACTTCGGTATAGCATTATGATAAACGTTACAAATGTGAAGCAATAACTTTCATACGCAAAGACCTCTTACTAAATGGAAATCTTCCCTCGGACAATACCAAAAAACGTGTGAATTTACAATTTTCTGATTTTTACAATTAAATATTTTTTATTTAATCGCTATGATTTTCTTGGATCGATACTATTTACACTGCTTTGTTTCTCCTTTTATTTTCCGACGCGATACATAATTGTAAACTGAAAGTTCGTATCACTTATCGCAGTGCATATGTCGGATATACCACGCGAATACGTCAGTAAATTACATAAACATACCAACAACGATAGACACATCAAAGTATTTCCATTTATGACGTAAACATTCTTTATTAGCCAATACGAACAAGCGACGAGATGCTCCCATACGCATATAGTTTTAAGAATCTAACTTTTTAACCGTAAACAAAGCAAATTAAGGAAAATTACCCAGTACTGATTATCTACTATTACAAATATGATTAACTGAGCGATGTAATGAGAACTGACATCCTGTTTCAATTTCAGTAAACGATGAATATGACAAACTGCTAGAAAGTAACGTAAAATATGGGGTTATGTGAATTACAGATATATTAACAAAAAATTGTGTGTCAGATTTAATTCTCCTTCTATCTTGATACAGTAGCATTTTGAAACGGAAGTTCTTCAATTTTTTATCTTCTGTTGGTTTCCTTGCTTCAATATTATCATACTAATTTCTAGTTCCAGCGCTGACAACGAAAAATATATAGACGAATTATCTAACAACAAAAGAAGAAATTACTTTTATTATTGGTGCAGTATTTGAATCGTAGTCCAATGGCGCCATTATTATTATAATAGCTGTGCGTTGAAACGACTATGAAAATTGTTACCTTTTCCTTCTTTTTTTTGTTGATAGTTTTTTATCACATTTTTACAAACGTAGATGATATTAAATTATTTAATTTAGTGACTGCATTAAATTGTTAAAGAATTTATTTAAAATTGGAAGCGTTAACTGTCCGAAGTCGTGCTCAATCGAGCAGTTAAATCAAATTATTAATGTTACAATATAATTAGTGGGACTCATTCTACTGACAATATATTATTTCAACAGTGTTAATTATATTTACGTTCAGAACTTGAATTCATGAGAAATTAATAATAAGCCTACGTAAAATGTGAATCGTCCTTTTTTAAATAAAATAGTCAATTAATGGTTTAATTACGGTTTATGATTCCTATTAATATGCAAACAGTGTTTCAAAACATGTACTCAACCAAACATTAGCAATTCTAATTAGATTAATTACGAACTGACCAGTATACTTCAGCCATATTGTTCAACTCACTTCGCTACTCATACTTAATATCCGACTTAATAAAACGTTACAAATTAAAATACAGTTTTCAAAAAGTGCACTTTGAAATTAATATTTTATGCGTGGAAACAAGTGGGGTGAAGACGCTTCGGTTTTTATTTCGTACAGTCTGCAGAATAAGATTAGCGGAGTCAAGTAAGAAATATTCAATTTCTACTGTCTTTACGGCCTATCGACTCGAATTTCGGGCGTTGATTTACGATGGAACCATATGACGATAACCTGTGACTTTAACTCCACCGTAAAGCGTTTTAATATTTTCTACCAGCTGTCTTCCATTGTGCAAGGTTATTTGGGCTAGGTCAGCTCCACTAACAAGCTCATTAGCTCGTACAACTGACGGAACTACGCGTAGCTGATTCCATCCCCAGGTGTGTTATTTTTGCTTTTACTACAATGCCGGCTAAATAACAGGGTATTTTTTTGGAAGGAAATGGGGAACTGGTAGGAGAGTCCAAACATTTTGAATGATACAGATCAAACTACGTTATGGATATAATTGTTAGTCTAACTACATTATTCGGGAAACATACGTTCGACTTCTTATTTTTATAGCAGGAAAAATTAATATCTCGGATGAATTTTTATATTGAAATTAAAAACAATACTTATTTAGCATCGAGAAGTTTAGCAGTACTTATGTTTTCATGTATTCACGTCTCAGAGTGCACTTTACCAGATCTATTTGGATATTGTAAAATAGTACGATTAAATCACTCATTGTAGTTGTTTAGAGTTGAGGTATTAGGAAAATCTACATGGCTTAACAGTCCAGTATGTTAGATAAATTACGATCGACAGTTATTATTCTATATTGATTTGATTAAAAGGGGAAGAGGATACGTTTTAAGAAGAAAATAACTGTCAATTAGGGACAAAAAGATTCAAAAGAATGCGTGAAATCAAATGTCAGCTATGGATTAAAGGGTCAAAATTGTGAGTGAATTCCATGAAAAATTTACATGAGAATGCACGGCTACAGCCCAGAATGACGAAGAAGGGAATTAGTTTGATAAACCTGTAAACTCTGGTTAAGGCTTCGGACCGCATACAAATTGTGATTGTTGACCTACTAATCCACATGATCAACGATCTCAACTCTGAAGGAATTCGTAAATGGCTCATACCAAGACGCCATATTACATTCATGGACAATTTAACTAGGAGGTCAGAAGACTCATTGGTTAATACGAGAAATTGGTTTCTTTTTTCTTGTTCTCATGTTTACCGTTAGTTGTGTGGAGTCATTTGGTAACAATGCTATTGGATATTCCGATGCTTATAATAGAAGAAACCATGAGAGAGTGGAAGAAGAAAGAAAGTATTGAACGATTCGAATAGTGAAAAACTACCTATCGTCTGCGTAAAAATGTTAAGAAACAAAGATGAAGTTCAAGCACTCATTAAAGAATTTCTACCTATTAAATTCAATTTATTCCAGAGAGTATGCTGTAGAGACCTCAGCGTCTGACAATGTTGTAAAGACGACTCACTTGTGTGTATAGATACCTTCTTTCAAGTTCTAAACACCAATGAGTTTGAGAGATGCTGAAGATCGTGTGTCTTAGAGTGGAATCAGTTGATATTAGAGTACTAAAAAAAGCCAACCAAAGCGATTGAATTAAATCAGACCACATCCACAGAGCGATCGCTCATGCTGTATCAATCTATATCTAAAGGAAAGAGAATTTTTTTTTAATCACAATGATTTTCAACTTGAACCTTTACGCACGTAGGAAAATAGGAGAGCCAGCTAGTGAATACGTTACGATATTTGTTGTTGTGACGCATTCACGCGCATATTTCCTTTTTATACAACTAAATTTAACATTTTGTAAATTTTTCCCGTGAATATTATCATGGAAATCATTTCGCGATTGAGAATCAAAATAACGAAATAGATAATTGTTGGTGAAAATCGAGCTTCATAAAATGTAGTAAAAATGGGCACACATTATTGGAGTGAGGTAAATTAATGCATATTATGTTATTTATATACTGATATTTTATGATTTTTAATTCTCGTGTGTTGTCCACAAAGCTCTTTTATTTGAAATTCTTTTCAAAATTTCGTGTACGTTAGGAGCAAAATTAATCAGAAAACGCTTATCTCTTGATTAACACCTAGAAGATTATGGCAGTTTTCATTAAAGGTTTCCTCTGAACAAATATGTAACGACTTGTAATGATGTTTAAAGAGAATCCTCAGTCATAAATTAATGGACATGTTTCACTTTAAGTATTTTAGAACAATTCCTGATCAGGTTATTGTATTTTTGGTTTCCGCCTAATTCTCCACATTTGGAAATTGCTGAAGCAATTTTTGGATCTCGTTCTTCCGTATTAGTTATAAATTGCCAGAAAACCCAAAGTATGTGACTGGAATGAAATTTGAATTCTGCATACGTCTTCCCAGAAAACAATAATTACTTGGCAGTCGTTTCCAAAAAAGATTTATTTTCTATGGGGCAATTCTGACAAATGCCATAAAATACTAAAGAACAACCCATGTTTTTCTATTCCATATTATTGACCAATATTAGTAACAGGAGACGGAAAGGATTATCTCCAACACTTCATTTGTGAGTCTAGTAATTCAATCCGGAAATTAAAATCATTATTAATGGTGACGCAAGACTTTAAAAACTCATGTAAAGAGCTGTGAGTGAATATATGACCAGTGTAGGATTACGTGCCCAAACTTTGAATGCATAGTAAATTTGAAAGCAAGCTGTACAGCTGCTGACAGAATGATGGATTGTAGTACAAGACAGATGATTTTCCTTTCAAACGAAGAATTTGGGGTGCGCACATGTGTTCTTACTATAATACGATCGCATAAATGATTGCTATTTCGTTGGGATGCTCCGAAGAGTAGAACTGGATAAACAAGACTGACACTAACTAAAAAAACATCAGCCAATAAGTTATAAATGTATTATGAAAATTTTTAAATATAATAAAACGATCCATAAATTGTTGGTTTATTTTCAGGAGTAAAGTTCAATTATTTCATGATTAGGAATCTAAAAATTCCAAGAAAACAAAACTTGACAAACATGACATTTTATAATCAAACAATTATGTAAAAAATGATTTAAGATTACTACAATTAATTACATGAAATGTGATGAACATGAAATTCTTAAGTGCGATTTCCACACACATTGTGGAGGAAATAACTTATAATTACACAACTGTTACGAGTATTATTGAATGCTATATAATTGTTGGAATAATTTTATTTTAAAGTATTATGTTCGTAAAAGTTTGTTTTCTTGGTATTTTTAAATTATGAATTTATTATTTAATGGAAATTTGCACCTGAATATGTGCCAAAAAATTTAGTGATGAAACGTAGTGTTGTTTTTATAATGTTTTAAATTTTTCATAATAAATTTCTGACAAATTGGCTAATGTTTTATAAATTTATTTTAAAATACATCAGATAAATATAATCGTTTAGATTGAGACAAATTGCGAGTATATAATTCAAAATGTAACATTAAAAAATATACAAAAGCACTTAATAATGACTTATTAATATTACAAAGAAAAATAGCACAGAATTAAAACTACACCCATTATGCTCAGAATTTTGATGAGATTTATTGCAGAATTTTTTATTCTGAGATGCCACTTATTTACAAGTAATATTTATTAACTTGGAGTTGTCTGACGTCAAACAGTTTACGTATTTATAATCCCCATATAATAAGCTTGCAGTGTTATTAAAGCCTACATTAGTTCAGTGAAACGATTTAAGTTTGCGGCAAGCATTTTCTGCCAAATAGTCGAGAAATAAGATTTATGAGAAGACGACGAAATTCAGCAGTATAAATACAGAAAATGTTCCGCGCTGCCATGAAAGAGGCAATGACCCCGTAATATTTATTTAACTGTACTAATTGTGGAAGCCATAGAAAATACAAACACGATTAGTTCTAGTAGTCCGCCAACTTCAAGCTTCGTCTTTTTTCAACCCATTTACAAGACACTCCTACTTCGTGAAGTGAATAATTACTTCCATTAAAAATCTAGATTGTCGAAAAACTTATTGAAAGTCACGAAAGTACTCCAAATTTAACTTTTATTTCTGAGTAGTTCATTCTGGAGATTTATTTTGATGATTGCGAGCTGTGTGATGAGCGCTAGTTTTAACATAACGAATTATTCATTATTCTTAACTGAAAATAGCTTGCGGAAATTGGGAACGCAACAATATATGTTAGGATAATATCTTTGATCGATGTTATACATGATTGATTTTTAAAACTGATAGTTGAGTATTTTTACTTCTAGGAACTATAAAGATCTGAATTTATAAATCTCGAGTTGAACATTGTGTAAGGAGTTTATAAGATAAGAGTTTTTTTTAGAGTTTTCCATTGTTTACCTAAAATTAATCCGAAAAATAAGCCTAGAAAGAATATAGTAGGTCTTAACCATCCAGTTATCTGATCATCATATCATAGCTCTTATTTCTCTATGTACGAAGACAAACAGAATTTTTCGTTTTACTTTTAGAAACGTAAAGCTCATATTTAATTTTTAAACCCCCAAAAAATATGTTGAGCTTGCAGAAACTTTTAGGAGAGATACGAAGGGGCTACCTTTCGGTATGCCTTTTCCTCTCCGTTTTTGAACTAAGGTTCCCACAAGCCGAGGCACCTCGGCCTGTTTTGAGAGGTGTATGTTCCGGGGTCACAGACCTTGGTCATACGGTAAGAGTTGTGCGCTATTCCCATTGGAATAGTCGGCCAGCTGCCTTCTAAACTGGTCGAGGCACGGAGAAGGGAATGCTGCGTCCCCACAGCAAATCCTCTCCCGCTATCGGAAGGGCAAGGGACAAGTACCCAATGCCCGACCTACCTGATGCAGGTTTTTCTAGGGTTTTCCCTGCATTTCTTTAGGCGAATGCCAGGTAGGATCCTTAAAATATAGCCCGGGGGCCCTAGTAACCCTTGGCTACCTTCCTCTACCCTTCCGTATCCCCCTTTCAAATCCCTTCCTATGCTATTAAAGGGGAGTTGCCCAACGTAGATTACCCTCATGTAGCATGTTGCCCCCCAAAAAAAATTAAATTGAAATCAGGAATTAACTTAATATCCGATGAAATTGGAAATTTCCTCCTTGGAAAAATTGGTGATCTGGGTCATTTTTTGTACCCAACATACCTCACATACTGTTATGAGGAAAATAGTAGAACACTCAGCCCTGTTTTCTGTGCTTGAATCAGATTTACTGATAGTATCTACTGTTCCACCCACACTGCTACGGCCTTGTTATGAAATCCCCAACAGAAATCGTTGGCTTTAACGTTTGATTATGAGAACTAATTTGCATTGTGACGTTAATTGTGTTGATTCATCCGAGGTTTATCTTATAATTTCCAAGAATTCAAGGGTTAACGCCAATCGAGGGTGATGAATGGCAAAAAGAGGAAGCAAAAGCGTTACGAAGTTCAATTGAAATAATTGACTTAAAGTGATGTTTGAAGGGGATGAGGGTCCAACAAAAGTCGCGTATGATGAACCTGAGGCTCGTTCACATGAACAACCAATTAGCAGCTGCTGAGTGCCCAATTTCCCTTCCGTTCCGGTTACAATCGATGGAGCGCACAGGGGCACTAACTCTCTCGGCGTCAATTTCCGCCCTCATTTCACCTGCGCATGAAAACAGTCATTACCAAGAAACGTGGCGACTTGAGGTCTGAGTCGTCTACACATACAGGGTGATAACAACAACCATGCAGAACGTGGTACATAAACATGTGTCGACCAGTGGATCAGCAACGAGCAATGAAACTTGTCGTCACTTATTTTTGTAAAGACAATGACTTAGTGAGCAAATAAGGCCGTGCTGCTTCCCAATGTCATCATTAAAACTGCATCCCTAGTCCACTTCAAAGGTAACTTGCTTTCCTTGATCAATAATTTTTACAATATCAGTTCCCTTCTCAAATTCGCGTGCTTTCAGGAGAACGCATGGACAGTTAAAACAATTGTTATGCAAGCTGAAGAAATGCTTGAACTCACCTACTTCAATATTACATAGTGTCTTAGACGATTAGGGTTCCAATATATGTCCATCTTGAAGTTTGCGTATGATTTCATTTCCTTATTACACACAAGCAAGCCAATCTTTACTGGATAATTTGTTACTGAAGCGATCAAATATTACAGTAGACACTTAAAGAAGAAAAAGCTATCAGTATTCTAAAATATCATTTAAACTCCGATGAAAATGATTTTGTTAAAGTTCAGGTAATTTGTATTAACATATACAGAACAGAAGATTTGCCGGTACTATTGGAATTTGATTATCAACCTCGTCGAGATGACTGAAACATCTTGATCATTACATGCTTTTCAAAGTTACAGCAGGACTCCTGTGCTGTTCGTAAAATCTATCACACAAATTTGTCTTCTGCAAAAAAGTTCCAGAGAATGAGAAGACCCGTCTCCGAACTATCCATTATCCTTGAGTGTTTTGATCTCATTACATCCACTCTTCTTGGACGAAAATTCCTTATTATTGCCAGCTTTGGCTTCATATCGCATAAACGCGTTTTTGATCAAATTAAACTTCATTTTTCTAAGTCCATCATTTTTCTTTGTTTTATCTTCTCATCCTACATCCTGTATCTCTCCCACTATTTCAATTTTTATTCCTATTACGCCAAGAAAATTGGATGAAAACAGTCCTCTTTTTATGATATGAATATTTTTTCAGTGTTTTTTCAGATAATCACATTTTGAAGCAAACTCCGGTAGATGTGCCTACTTTATCTCTAGTGATGGCATGGCTTAGGAGATTTACGCCGGAACTCCGGAGGGCAGGGCCCGAACAAAAGGCGTAAGGTTTCGTTACCCACACGCACACGACGCAACAATGCACTATTTTGGTTTCAGAATCCGCACGCGTTCGACTGGACGAGAGAAGGAATCGGGTTACTTCAGGAAGAGCTGCTCCATAGAAATTAACATTCTGCCGGGCCATTCGGAAAATTGTGTAACACTTGATACGGCAAAGGTTCTCAAATAGGAGTACTTTTACACCTGTAAAAAGCGCGTTTGGTATTTTGAAGGTATTTGAAAAAATAAATCACTATTCATATATACATTACATGGTTTGTTATCCGAGATGACAATATTACTATAATCAGTTGAGCCAAATTTAAGGAGCTACTTGCTTTAAATAAATAAAGTACTCTTAATCGTGCTAATATTTTTTTAATAGATTTTTATTAGCAATCAAATTACGTATGATCTTTAAGCTAATTTGATAGCATGTACAATTTAATAAGAGTGTCTTGTACTGATGTGATGAGTTGAGGGTCCAACAACGCCACCTCGGTTTCTATTGAAGTCTATCGGCCAGCTTCTCTTCAGTCTTCGGTTGTCAGTAGGTTTTAGTAACGGCTCTAGTTGTCGATTGGGATGAGTTTGAAGTTTAGTATGATGTTTACGATTTTTATCTTTGAAGACGTCTGCTACATATGGTGTATTGAGGTCAGTATGTAAGCTGAAGTTGGATACATACCAGGGAGCATTTGTAATAGTGCGGAGGATTTTTGATTGTACTCGTTGCATAATAGCGATGTGGGACTTGGCTGCACATCCCCAGACCTCTATTCCGTACGTCCATATAGGTTTTATCACTGTTTTGTAAATAAGTAATTTGTTTTCTACTGATAATTTTGATTTTCGTCCAATCAGCCAGTTTAATAATTTAGTTTTTATTTCTATTTTCTCTTTATTTTTCTTGATGTGATCCCTCCATTTCAGCTTGGTGTCTAAGTGAAGACCAAGATATTTTACTGATTCTGCTTTTGGAATTTATTCCTGATTGAGCTATACTATAGGACAATGTTCCTTTTTAAGGGTAAATGTTATGTGGGATGATTTCGATGCATTTACTTTTATTTTCCATTTTTTTAGCCAGGTCTTGTAAATGTTCTTGAAGTTTCTGTGATGCGGAATCAGGGTCTGTGTGTGTTGACAGTATTGCTGTATCATCAGCAAAGGTACTTGTGCTTACGTGCATTGAGGTTGGCAAGTGCTAATAATTGATTTAAATTTTTAAACGTTTAACATAATTTTCATGATTTTTTGAAAAATTATGAAAGAAAACAATTACTCCGTTTAGTTAATGTTTTTTCATGAGTGGGTTATCAAAAGGTGCGCAAAATAGGTTGGAAGTACTTGATTGATACAACAATCGTCCAAATATTTTCATTTAAGTAATTCTATACTTAACTAAAACTTAATGATCTTAGATAAAAATTTATAAATCTCCCTTCCTTTGAGTCACGATTTTTATTTATATTTGTAACTAAACTCTTGATAAGAGTTAATAGTAATAATAATTTCTCGTACTTAGTGGACGGTTAACAGATGCACTAAACGAAAACAACAGCTTGTAGGTGGTTTGCTGCCCTTTTCAGGCGACTTTCGAATACGTAGCTGAGAAAGAAGTGAGAGTTCAAGCAGTCATAAAATCAGACGTAACAATTAGTCCGTCTGGAAGGCATCTTATTCCACATGACTGAGGTGAATCTCGGAATTAGAGATATTTCGATGATTGGTTTCAAACTAAGTCTAAAAAATTGTAATTTGAGTAGGTAAGAGAAAATCAGAGAGAGAGGCGTTGTGGAGAATTTTAACGGACAGTGTGTGTGTGTGTGTGTGGATATTACAATGAAATTAGTTCTCACTAAACATAAGAGTCCATCTGTATTTCCGCTGAGGTTATAAACAACTTAGTGATCATGTAACTGCCTTCATGCAAACAAGACGAGGCCAATCAGTCAGCTATAAGAGGTACAGAATGCAAGCACGTGACCGCCGTTCACTGTCACGCATTATTAAGGTTTCTATAATTTCACAAAGGAATTATGCATCAATGCAAATCCTGAACCACGACAGTAAATATCATTTAATTTAATGGACCCCTACCTCGTCTGTTTGTATAGATCTTATTTTGTGTGACTGAGCAATGTCAGATTTAAATTTAATGCTTAATTGATTCTTTTAACGAAGAAATTTCTTAAAATATGTAAATAATTGATTTTTATGTTCAAACACGTAGACCTCAAATTTAATAAATTTCATTATATGTGAATGAAGTGATTCAATTCATTAAGCTGTAAAATACTATTATTAATTTAATTTAAACTTCCCCACCCCCCAAAAATAAATCTCCCTTCTTACTACAAATGTTTATAGTTTTAGAACTTTCCGATTCTCCAGTCCCTCAGATGAAATTTAACTGTTAAAATAACTATTACCTTCCTCCAAATCGAATAACAAAGCCATAAAATTTATGGAAGAGTAATAAACATATTGGGGAGGGGGCTTCCCCTAAAAACGGAGTGTGATGGGGAAAAGGAGGGTAATATTCGGATTCAGGACGTTATTTTATAGAAAAAACAGCAGGAATGGTGTCAGGAGTCAAATAATTTTTTTTTGCAGACATGGGTGTACTATTGTTTTTCAGCCGAAACTATTTTTACCGGGATCTTTTGAAATTCAAATATGAAGAAGAGGTCTCATTAAGAAGATCTGTAAATGTAGTCTAAACTGTATGATTATTTAATTTTTGGTGACGTTTTCCAGACTGTTCTCTTTTACACTGTTTTCGGTATTTTGCTATATTTAATGTTCCATGTGACCGATGTTAACCCTCAGGTCATTGAAAGCCACTTTCATTTTTTAAGAAAACCAGCGCAGCAGGATTCTATTATAGACGCTTAATGGGAAAAGTTTTAAGCCCATAAGCAATAATAGAATTGTCAATCAGTAATTTTAAAATCTGGATTACTCTCGAAAGGAAGTCACTCGATGGCAGGCGACACCCTCGTTATTCCCATTCCTAAGGGGTGACACATTATGAAAGTACACGAACCGGCAACGGCTGCACGACACACGAAGGGAAACCGCGAATTGAGCAGTGACATGCAAACAAACAAAAAAAACGTAGCGATATATTGGTCTAGATATGAATGAACAAATCATTCTGAAGAAAAGCTACGATAACGGAAAATGACCAGAGTTTACAATTGATATGAACA
Organism: Zhengitettix transpicula; assembly: GCA_037074705.1. Lineage (NCBI taxonomy): Eukaryota > Metazoa > Arthropoda > Insecta > Orthoptera > Tetrigidae > Zhengitettix > Zhengitettix transpicula. The sequence continues at coordinate 77,030,445 of CM073591.1, forward strand.
ATGAAAGACTACTGAGGCTGAATCTATTTCGAGATGTCATGAGTAGAAAAAGCGTCTGGTAGATGACACAGCAGAGAGACGTCGAAACGGCCAACTCGATAACTTTTCTTACAGCATCTACACCAAGAAAGTCCTCCATTTTTTTTATCAACCCCGAGTATTTCATTAAAGGGTAATAAATCCTTATTAAATTCAACACCACAAGAATCATCGCTAGTGATATTTTGCTGAATGATTTGAAAGCATATTCGTGTGGTGAAGAGCAGAACACTGTATTTATGTGATAATCACTTCAATGCAGGATTTTTACATAAAATTGACTTGATGTTGAAGTCGTATACTACTTATTTTGTTTTGGAAATATTTACAGATTAAATACTTTTAATGATCAATAATGGCAGATGATTTTCTAATACGGATCAGGGTAGAAAAAAACTCGACTGGTCCGAGAATCAAACCCAATATTACTGCTGTAGTATGGAGTAGCTCTAACCACTGAGCTATACTCGATGACATGTGGACACAAACGAACACTGTTTTCTAGAGCTGAATAGAGGCTCACCTCCAATTTTTTAAATCACATTCTTCATAGTCTCTAATGCTGCAGTTAGTTGAAAGCATTTCTTCTGTTGTATTATAGAAATATTTAAAGTTTGTCTGGAGAAACATAAATTCATATGCCTTATAATCATTTATAAAACACTATAAATCTCTCTCAACTCCGCATTGAAAAACATCGCCTAAGTTTTTTGGATGAAGCATTTGTTATTCCGGGATACATCTATAAAATAGTCTTCCGGACGAAATAAAAACTTTAACAAAAATTATTTATACCAAGATGTAAATGTTTGTCAATTAATAGAGCATATTACTATCTGAAAGAGTTCGTATATAGTAAGGACAGATTATATTCTCTTTAATGAAATAGTTTTCTGGTATCCTATCAAGTTATGCTATTATTTTACAATTATAGTTTTATAGAATTTTACTGACGACTTATTTTTGATTTCATGTTCGACAGGATTCGAATTAAAATTTGTTGCTGAAAACTCCGTCCAATCAAAATGGAAGATTAATGTAGTTATCATTGCTTTAATCATTGTTATATTAGCATATTTAACATTCCTTTAAATAATATAATGTTTTTGTAAAGTACAATGTTTGTATTTTGAAGTTTGTAGTTATAATATTTTTTGTAATCTTATATTATGACGTATCAAATTCCCTCGACGAAGGACTAATATAATGAATAAGAAATGTAAATAATAAATCTAAATCTGTTCGTATGATTTTGAGATAAGGCAATAGATAATGATTCAATTACGGTGACCAAATAATTGCAAAATGCAAACTATTGCTTTATTTGTATTATATATTGTTCTATTGATATGTTGGAGAAAATTGTCAAAACATTTAATGCGCATTCGACAGTAAGGTAGACAAAGTCAACATAAAGTATGTGGGATTAAGGAGAATAAGCAAATACCATGTGGTAGTAGAAGAAATTTATGGAAAGGGCATTGTTCTAGAATCACTAGTTATTCAATAACTGTTCCCTACGTTTGTAGGGAATAGACTAAACAGTTACATACTTTTTTTTGCAGGATTTATTATTTTCTAAATGGTGGAATTTATGGTGACATTTTTAGATACTTGTTATCACAAAACAGACGTATATTCAAAATTTGAAAATGAATTCAATGATTTTGTTTCTACTTCCCCGTTTGCAGCATGGAAATTAAGTCAAATATAACTAATGTCTAGTGCCTAGACAGGGAAGTCTGAAGACTGTCTAAGAATAACTGTGAAACAGCTTTCAATACCCTTTCCACCAACACAGCAGAAGGAAGTGGAATCCCTGAGGGACTGGGGGCCTAGGGCTTCAGTGAGGGATAAAGAGGGTAATGCACAGGACAGCGCCCACTCTGCAGTCGATGTCCGGAATGGCTTTCACTCAAAATCAGTCCACTACAAACATCAGCTCCAACGCATCAAGAGGTGTAGGGCCGTTCATATTATTCCTCTAATTAAAAACGAAACGTAAATAAAGCCATATTCGTGCCTTCATATAGATCATTTAAATATATGCAGCTCTATAATTGCTAAGTGTGTATCAAACATATATACGGTATAAATATGTATACGTATAATATGATGGGTTAGTTCTTTTAGAACTGGTACGAAGATTTGTGTACGATGTATAGAATATTTTTCCTTAACGGACCACTTATAACTCACCTGTTTGAATCTACGCGTATACGCTTGATAATAAAAATTGTTCTCCTTCCAATAAATCCTAAGTAAAAAAGCCGAGGCACCTGGGTCAGTTTTGAGAAGAGTATGTTCCGGGGTCGTAGACCTTGGTTATACGGTAAGAGTTGTCCGTTATTCCTATCAGAACAGTCGACCAGCTGCCTCCTAAAGTGGTCGAGGCACGGAGAAGGGAATGCTGCGTCCCCACAGCAAACCACTCTCCCGCCATCGGAAGGCGTTGGACAAGTACCAAATGTCCGACCGACCTGATGCAGGTTTTTCTAGAACTGCCGGGTAGGATCCTTAAACCATAGCTCGGGGGTCCTAGTTAACACTTTTCTACCTTCCTATACCCTTCCGCATCCCCCCTTCCAAATCCCTTCCTATGCTATTAAAGGGGAGTTGCCACCAGGTGGATTACCCTCATGAAGCATGTTACCCCGAATCCGCAAAGTAAATTAAATTAACTGAATTTCCAATTTTAATCTTTTCAAACTGTCGTTATTCAGCCTCCACGCAGTTAAATTGAGTTTTTCGAACGTTCATATTTTCTCTCAAATGGGGGATGGTAGCACTTACAACCTTCTCACGGCTCTGTATAACAGCAAGAGACCTTTTAATCGAAATCGTACCGACCGTTTTCCTATGAAAATTTTGTTTCCAGATGGCAGATGATACTTTTATTTCTCCGGTCTATATAACGAAACCAACTAACATCGAAATCAGTCGGATAGTTTCCTAACAAAGTCAGACATAGGTTTTGACTCCTCTAATACATGAAACGTAAAGCCATAAGTGATGCAAAGACGAAAATATTTTATTTAATGGTAAACTTACAATTATATCGTTAGTGTATATTTAACTAAAAGATCGCACATTTGCCAATTTGTAGATAATAAATACATAAATAATGTAACTTTTTATGAAGTTACATATCATTTCAGAAATACTGAAAATCACAAGCTTCAAAACCTTTTATATGTAAATATATGTAACAAATAGAAGGCTTATATTTCTTTTTACCGTTTCTTACGTTAGACACGCCTTTACAATTTAAGTGATTTAAGACTATACTTTGCTGCACTCTTCGTCATATGAATAATAAATTTCGGTAGCAAGATTAAGGAATACCCTCAACACAACACGAAGAGCACTAATTTCGCTTAAAGTGGATGGCACTAGCATCTTTATAAGTAAATTGTTAACATTCTTTCAGGTAAAGCCTTCTGTAAGCATTTTCCAATATAAGTTTTAATACGAAAGTTTCGCTTCTTTCGCGAGATAAACCCCTGTTTCGATTTTAGCAACTTTCACAACTTTCTTTCGTCAAATTAAGTCAAACTAAAGTATAAATTTCACGCATATATCAATTATGTTGGAAAGGCTCGTCTTGTGTACTGAGCGTGAATAATAGATGAATTTAAAACCACAGGCCAAACACAGAGCAAAAACTAATAGTATGACAATAGGAGAATGGACGAATATTTTAGGAGCCGCGAGTTCCTGAAGACAAATGAGACTGCCGCAGGTGCCATTAATGATTTCTGTGGCCGCAACCATAACTTTTTGTTTCAGAAAATCAACTCTGCATATACCCGAATTCGTGCCCTCCTGCCATTCGTAATATTTTAAGTGATTACGGCTTTTATCAGGCCAAATGACAGTTCGCATGGTAAGTAAAATATTAACGCTACGTGCAGTTTAATCACAGGACGCCACGGAGTAATGTCCATTAGCTCTGATCTGGAATGACGTACGGTACTGGTGGGTCTGGCAACCTGTATTCATTTACCTCACCCCCAACTGCTGTTTGTCACGATACGTTGGGTGAAAACTTCTTGTGTTACTGCGCGAATTCTTTTTCCTGCTCTTCTCATAAGGTGAGAAAGAAAAGATGATGTGACAGATTCCAGAGATTCAGCCACCTTCAATGAAAAGTTTTGGATTTAATTGACACATAATAAAGAGAAGAAAGTTCCTGATAGAAGAATTCTTTTCTCTAGAGAGCTTCGAATCCAACGACCACGGACATTATTATATGGTGTGTTTTCTATTTATGATAAAAAAAGAATCAAATTGAGAAGTCGCGTCTACGAATGCCACCAAAAATACATTTATTGTTAAATATGTATGAATGCAGCGAAATTTGTCATATGTAATTCATTAACAAAAAGCTTAAAAGTCACTACGTTTTCTTGTTAAAATTAATAAACTTATTAAAAATAATTTCTATAATTGCCAAATTATTCTGTTAATATCAGCAAAATTTTGATACTATATAAATAAATTTGTCGTAGAATTTTAAGGCCACGGTATAGCTTCACTGCCCGATGTAACCGAAAAAAATCCACTGTACATCTTATGAAGTGCTAAATTGAGGAAGAAACTATGTGAATTTTAGGTTTTACGTTACATGTAACATGTAACATTTTACATGTGAAAAATTTCCCTATATTTATATATTTTGAATGATATATTTAAGTCAGATAAATATATTTATTACAATTATAGTGTCTTATAATATAAAAGTACCGTTCATTACAGCAGATAATAAATTCTCAGCAATACATTAAACAATAAATATAAGAAACTAAGGACAAGTTTTTGTAATCCGAATTAATACAATGCATCAATTAATTGGAAATAATTTAAACCTTTCACGATTTGTCTTTAAATTTGACTAAATGTGGCAACATGCATTGAACAATACCAGAACCGAAATTCTACATAAAATTTTATTTTTCACTCATGAAAGAAGTACAATAACAGGGAAATCGCAATTTAAAGAAATATGACTAATTAAAATTTCCAATATATATTTTAGAAAGTTACGTCTATTGAATAAAATGTTTCCAAAATAAATAAGGTCAAGTTACGATATTATTGACGTTTTGAAGTGTTTATACAGCCTGGGGCACTAGCAAGGAGATACTAGATGATACGTACTTTATTGATCACGTGGTGGAAGGAAAGGAAGCGGAAAATGAGAATGGGCCAGGCATTCACACACAAAAAAATATTGCAATAGAGCCCAGGGAAACCTGAATCACGCATGTGTGTCGCATTGTAGAAAGCGAAAAATTAATAAACAGTAGGAATTTAAAACAGAGACACGGCCTTGAATGTGAAGAATAGGTTTCAAGCTATCAGGGGTAAATAAGTTATAAAAAATTTTGCCGCAATGAATATTTAACAGTCGCCACTTTATGTACATAAACATCCATTCAAAATTAATAAATGTTTTGGAGAAATTAAAACTTTTTTATAAACTTGCAACTGTTAAAAAATTTTTTGTAACAATATAAACATAATATAATAAATAATAATCATAATAATTTTGAAATATTTTGAAGAAAAAATATTAATAAAATTTTATATAGATTATTTGAGACTATAAACTTGTGAAATCATTAACATAATTATTTGAAACCTATCCGGGTGCGTATTAGAAAGAGGGAATAAATTATTTGTGTCTAAGACGACGTACAAAGGTATTTTTACACGGAGAACCCGAGGAAATTTCTGTAACTTGGGACTGAGGCCCGCGGCAGTAAACTGTCAATTCTTAGGCTGATCGTGGTATTAAAGGGAGACGTAAAAGTCGATACAAAGCCACACGAGGACATAGGTCACGACGCACGCACTGTGCGTGTGTACTCAGCAAAGGTCACGTATAGCGCAACCCACGCCACGCACCCTGCGCAGGCGCAACACCGATACGACCGGGACTCAAAAAACACAAGCTATGGTATACTTTATTTACATAATTTTCACGCTGGTAATGAATGTGTGCTACGGTTCATGCAAGCCATCATCACTTATAAACAATGTCTTCTGTGCTCGGCACTCACAAGCGTCAACAACGTCCAACTTCCTTCATATTGCCGGGCTCTCACTCTCTATGTATGCATGTCTCATAAAATCACAGAGTTATGAAGCATATTTTCTGTCCTGTTTTCAGTTTTTTAATTAAAGAGATTCAGCTGACTGTAAAATGTGAGCGCTAAGTCGTAACATAAATAGTGTTTACCTAAAGAACTGAGAGACGATATATCTTAATATTAACTTTATATATATATATATATATATATCACGACACATCATTCAAATAAGGCATAATGTATCATAGTGGTTCAGGTCTAAAATATGTCACAAATTTTAACACATTTGAAGATTCTGGATGAGAAATTAATTTCCTGTCCACAAAATTATCTATCTAATTAATTTTTCAGAAAAGAACTAAAGCTATTAATTCTGCGTATAAGCTTTGGGTAGGTAGGTAACATTATCCATGTACCCACAAATTACGAAATAATAAATGGAAAACTATTAAAGCCGTACACATAAGTAGCTAAAATTAATTGTAAAATATAAATGGAAGACATACTTTGAGGAAATTTCAGTTTCATTTAGAGATGCTATATTTATTATTTCCCTTGGTCCGACACGTGAGTTAATCCCATTTTAATGCACGAAACAGAACCCTGTAACGAAAAAAATGGTATATATGGATAGATAATTTTTCGATGTTTCTGCCTCGTCTATTCTTTTCCCTATATTTTTTCATACAATTAATAAACTTGGGTTAAGAATAATAAATTAACAGGCTGCAGTACAAAAAACTTTGGAAAACATCGACCAACTTTAGCAAACAACATTATGCGCGTCATATTTTACCTACAACTGATAAGAACTAGCTAATAATAAACACTTACTTCCATGGCTAACATGATCACCCTGAATTTTGCAACATCCAACTGGCCGTGGCCGCGACTTCGGCACTGTTGTAATTCTCTTTTAGGATTTTAAGTTTTATTTCGTTCACACTTTCAGAAGCTCTGTGCGTTAACTGTATTATTCAAAAAAACGTTGTGCATTTGTTCGTTAAAAATACGTTCAAAAGAAAAATATTGATTCCGTAAGTGGCAATGTTGTCTTTACGGTTAAGCGAGAAACCTAATCGAGGGTACAATTAAATGTATTTAACGATGTTTCGGTAGTTGAGAACTATTTACGCTATCCTTTTCTGTATATAGTTTGTTATGTGATGCGATACAGAAATTTAATTCATGTCTCACATCAATAAAAATGTGCTCTATAATTTAAACAATGGGTTTCTGTGTTTATTAATACTTCATTATATGCATATTTGAACTGAATACAGCACTAAAAATGATAGATCCTACAATTACTACTCTTTCAGTTATTCAATTTTATTTGTAAAAAATATGGAGAACCACACATTGATAACCACGTAACTTACGCTTACCTACAGAATAAATTAATTAATTAAATTCAGAATCTCATATTTCCCAATAGGCAGAGGATCTCATCAACTATGCGTTAACAGGTATATAACAATACTGACGGATTACGATTGATATTCCAAAATATTGACAGTGAAATATTAGGTATTCATATTTTCGTGTACAAAATTTCTTTTAACTACAGTCACGATCATTAAATTTTGTGAGCAAAAATACCTACCATGTTCCGAAATATGGGACTGATAAAGTGAGCCAATGTCACCGTATCCCGGAAATGGCAATTATCATTGCTCTACGTTGCCTAGATCAAGCGTTAGTCAAATTCATTAATGATATTGGGAAGCGATATAATCGTAAATCTTTCACCTACCTTATATTCCGTACAAGTAATGGAAACATTCATAAAACAGTGTAATATAAATCAAGTTGTACCGAAGTTTATAAGGTTTATTAATAAAGACCAAAATAAATGTTTTAGTCTTAATTTCAGGATATTCTCCTAGATGTTTTCGGAATATACAAGAAAATTACATTCAGGTGTTATGAAACCATTTTTAGTATTTCATGAATTACCAAGCTGCTAGATGGTTTACCAAACTAATGAATTAACAATTAAAATTTTGAAAATCTCTCCTCAGTAATTTGAGCTTAATTCCAGAAACAGAAACTCGAAAAATCTTCAAACCTCTTTACAATTAAGTCTAATAATCGTATGTTAAAACAGCACATTCAAAGCAAAGGAATCCTATTTTCCCTAGTTGTTCAGCCCAATAAGTGTATGGCGTTACTTTCGCACAGTTTGGTTGGCGTCGCTGCCGTCCTAATGGAGCCGTACTATGATAATTGCGTTAAAAAGCGAGCCTTTTAATTGGCTTGCAAAGCAGAGTATAGTTGGTAGCCGACCAAATGGTATTAGCCGACCTCCACTAGACTTTTATTTTACCTAAATCTTTCAAGTGAAGCAATCGGTAAAGGATGTGCGGTAGAAAAACAGAGAGAATTGCGCTAAAAGACGAAAAGGGAGATTCCTTATTCGGGGATTACCTTTTAATTATGATCACCAAGGATAACTAGCAAAAGTCTGTATGGTGGGAACTAATATCCTTCATTTCATATGCCAATGGCAAAAGTTTTCTTTCAGACTATAAATCACATGGTTGTCTTAAGTTTTTTATTGATCGTCTTTTTAAGTTTTCAGTTTTTAAATTACACGTTTAAACTTGACACAAATATTATAACACAAATTGTAATTTGATTATATACTTAAACACTGAATATTAAAGCCAATTAAACATTGTTCATTTACACTCATGCAAGATGAGGGATAGTGAAATGTACGGGTGTCAAAACCTGCTTCAGTTTTAGGAATAAAAATTATGTTATGACTTCTCCTTGCACTTTTCTGAAATGTAAGAAAACTAAAGACCGCAAATTCTTAGAATTTATTATTGAGTCTCCAACTTTCGGTTGTTGGTTTCGTCATGGATCCTATAATTTCTAAAAAGTAATAAAATATGAGATAAATTACGCGCAGTGCACGGAGTGATAAATCGATAATTAGAACGACGTTGAATTATTTTTGTGACGAGGAGGCATGCACAATTTATAAATGCTACAGTTATGATTAAAGCTTCGTCGTTCCTAAACAGCAACCATCGTGTCCGATAATAGGATTGCCTCTTTTTGTGCTCAATGTAATCCCGTGGAACTAAATCCAATTGTATATGCTCTTGTCTGATTTTTAATGGCATTTAAATTGGTCAGGTCCGGAAACACGTGTTACTGACTCAGGATTAAAAACGTCAGATGTTTCTAAACTGTTCAATCGACGGGAAAAAGTCATAAAAAATTGAAGTAACTGAATTAAAAAAATTAGGTTTACCCGGACACAACTTTAAACGTTATTTTGAACCATAAAATTATTTTACATGCTTACTCAAAAGGACTATTTTTGTAATTTTAGTTATTAATCAGATGTTAAAAAAGAATATTTTACGTGACCTGGATTATTTGTTTTTAGAAAAGATATAGTGGGCTAAAGTGTTAGAATTATGCTTTCTTTATATCCGTAGGGATCAATTGAACGAATGCAAACAAAATTTTATCCCGCCTGAGGGGCACAAAACCAAAAAATATATATTTTTCAATATTATGGTGTATATGACGGACGCAATTAATACCTGAAGTAATATTCCTGGCGCAACTGATCATAAATTTTTAATTGCGGATGCAAAAAGGTGCAGAACACTGAATAAACCCCGGTGACAAAGGTAAACACACTGCAATAAAAAATTGTTTCGTTGAATATAAATTTTTTAAATTGGTTGGAAAAGTACTTGTATTTAGTATATAAAAAAACATTCATTGCTTAAATTATCCATTCATCTCAGGAGGGCAAATTGTACTTAGCATTAAGTACCCATTCATCAGCATTGATCTTTGGTAATTTTATTAGCTACATTTAAAATATAAAATGAACAATTTCGTATATGATTTGATTAAAAAAGCAGAACACCACTTATGATTGACGATTTTATGAAGAAATTGAAAATTAAAATGATATAATTTTAAATGGAATTTTTGAGAAGTAAGTTCTAAAGTTCTTAATGTCACAGAATCGATGAACTAGGAAAAGATTCTGACTAACCGTCATTTGTAAGTAAAGGATGGCCATATATTATTGGTTTAAACCACAAAGAAATGTATAAAATATATAAATACAAAACGCAACGGACTTAGTCATACCATATTATTTTCAAGAAATAATTTCACTGTGATTACGACAAAATTTTATTTCCGATTTTTAAGTTAAATATGAACTTTTTACCTGTTTGGTCACCTGATGCTCCTCGCGGCTTTCCATCTGCACCCCACTCTTCCTCTGAAAATAATGAAAAATAAAATAAATATTTCGTAGGATAATGTTGCAGATAGTTGTGATTTAGAAATTTTGAATATTAGTGACAGGTCTCTAATTAAATCTGTATTAACGACAAATTTTAGTACCTGGTTGGTAACGAATACGGACTTCCAGTAATTTAACTAATATTTATGGTATAAATTTGTACCGTACAGTATCTAACAATTTTTCATATCTGGGTTTAAATTAACTATAGTAAGCAATTGGATTACAATGTTTTAATTAGACTCGAAATTCAATATAAACAAAAATGTCAATTTTTCCTGTAAGAAGATAAAATAATTATTTATGAAGAAATATAAAGAATGGGTTTCTAGGTTAATTTATTTAAATAAACGCGCAACATGATGGCAATGATTGTAGACATGAATATAAATTAAATTGAATTATGAATTCTCGGCGAAATGATTAATTTTTACAGGCATCCGTTTCCACTCCCAACAATATTAGAATTCTTCCCATTGTTCTCGAAACAGATTTTCGTTTAATTAATTTAAGTTTCCAATTTTGGCTTCCTTCTTTCTTTTTAACAGCTCCTGAATCCCCGCCTTTGAGTCTATTGTTATAATTTCAAGTGACCAGAAATTGGGGCGCTAGTTTTACAATGAAATTGTAAGTATGTCTGAAAGTTCTTCGTGTCCTGTGGAACTTCACTTAAGAGCAAATAATTTTAACCACTGCAGGAAATTTAATTAAACTCCTTTGTCAGTGCAGAGAAACCTGTAAAGGGATAAAAACTGCCAATTTCGCAGAAATCTTAACTTCCTTACGAATCCGAGTAGCTGAGCCGACAACTTTAATTTGCAAACCCTTTCTTGACAGTGCACAGCATTTATATTGGGAATTAATCGACTTGGCCTACTTGAAGCGGTGGACGCCTGTTCAAAACTACGCTTCTTGGAAATGTAAATTAGAAGATGCTTCATAATCGATGTAAACATTACTTTCAGGCTCTGGCAGCGTTGTCGAGAGATTTCATTAGCAGCGCAATGGGCAACGCCTTCTCAGCGGAATTAACTTCCCGGTTCTCCGTCAACGCGTTAAAACGACTTTGTTATTTATGGAGGACATATCTACCTGTCAGTCAACGAAAACGAAGTCGCACTTCTGAGTCTTGATTGCAAGAACGAATCGCCTGCACTGTAATATGAATTATTAGATATTCTACATATATAATTTAATACCATACATATAATATCTTTAGTGTTGTTAAAATTTTACCGTAATCTGCCACATGACGAATAATATTAATAAAATAAATTGTACAATTCTTAGAAAACACTTCTCACATTTTTAATAATTTGTGGAGTACAAAAATTGATAATTTAAAACTAATCCAGGATTCTGATTTAAAGTTTACGTTTACCTCGTAACGTTAGTAATTAAAAACTAAAATAAATCTAAACCAAATTTCTTCAGCTTTGCCCAGTGTTTAATTTTTTTTATCGTATTTTTTATAAACGAAGCTGTTAAGCTCGTCAGGTACTTATATAATAACTATAATTAAATTTCTACATAGCATAATAAAATACATAAAAAAAATTTCATTGATATTTTGAAAAACCCTAAAAACATTTATTTCGATCTAAAATATTAAATATTGGATTGTATCCGTGAAATTCTTTAATTATTACAATAAATTTCTGTTGGAATTTTCCAATCTCAAAGGGTTTTAAAAAAGGACACTGACTGATATTTTAACTAATCATAATATTTCTATTAGTAGAGTTGTCGAATATATTCCCAATTCTTTATGAAGATGGGTTTAGGGCCGAAGTTCACTAACCCAGGAATATTCCTGTTCGTTTGAGATCTAAAACTCACTTTACAACATAATGTGTTTGAAAAATTATAAATTTATTTTTAACTGTATAATCGCATATTTTCATAAATCCTTTTATAATAATAAACATACTACATTAAAATAATTTTACCAGCAAAATTCTTGTAGAGAATCATACGTTATGTGAAAGCAAACCACTTTAAATGTATTTTGACAATACACTATTGTTTTTAATTCTCCTGAATGAATTTAGCGGTTAATAATTTATAACAACAAACTTGTTTGGGGTAAGAAATGAATCTCAATTTTTTTAAATCACGCTACATAATTTTTAAAGTGAAGTAACATAGGCAACGTTTGATAGATAATTATGAGGAATAGACCTCGTGAATACATATTTTGTTAACGTTCCATTCATTGCATGTCATTTATAAAAATTGTGAAGTTATATTTTACTGCACCCATGCAAATTCTATACATTAGATGGTAAATCTAAATTAATTAATTCATACCTTGTTTGACATAAAATTGATATCTTTTAAAATTTCATTTATTCTCCACTGTATGCGTATAAATATAATACTGTATTCGCAGTCTTGGGAATGCTTGAATAATTGTTTTTAAAAATCACGATAGATTTTATGCAATCGTACGTAGAAATTATATGAAATTAGAGATGATTTATCAACGAGTTGAAAAGTTTGGATGCAAGCGTGTATTCGTTACGTTTGAAAAAGAACGAATATAACCTAAATGAATTTATATTAGTTCTATTACGGAATAGCCTATTACAATCGTAACAAGAACTAGATAAAATTGATACAACCTGGAAAATTTTAATTCATCATAGTACACATACATCATGGAGATTTCTCTTTTGCATCACAGGAGAGTGAGTAGGAACTTTGTTCAATCAAATCCCATCAGGCTATATCTTCTAGGTTAACTTAAAGAGATGCACTCGTACGTCTAATCATTCCAACTAAATACTGCGGGTCAAATTCGGAATAAAAGTAAAAGGATGATAACAATCATACTTTAATTATTAGTAGACAACACAGTGTTAATGTTAGTCCAAATATATATATATATATATATATATATATATATATATATATTGTAATGAGTCAAAATTCTAAATGTCTCAAACATTGTTTAAAATTAAATAATGTTGTCTAGGACTTGCAGCTTCTTGGAAAAGACGAAATCTGGGAGTTGCTGGGGAATGAGTGACAATGGCCGGCCTTTTGTTGAGGAGATTTATGACGGTCACTTCCACACATTTGTTTAGCAGACCAGAGATGGAAAAGAGTAGCTGCTATGCACCAGTGGAAAGCGGGAGTAAAGTAAAGTAAAGTATAAAATGTAAAATGTTATTGGGAGGGCTCGATGACGAGCGAATAGAATTCACAAAAGTCTGAATCATTCTCGATATGAATAAAGTTAAAACAGTGAATACATCGAAATATATTAATGTACAGTGAATCAATGTTAGTGAAAGACGAGTATAAGTGTTTGTTAATGAAGAAAGAATGAAGTGATCAGTGAGAAGTCTACCAGACGTGAATGAGGTTCATAGGTATCAAAGTGGAATTTCAACAGCGATATTCGAACAAAAGATAAGACATTTAAATTAAAAAATAAATTACGTTCTTATTGCCACAAAAATATTTGTCATGGTCTCCCCACGCAAAATTAACCCTGATGAAAAAGGTCGATGTTAAATGTTTTAAATAGTTTTTAGAGATTTGTAAAATTTAATTGCATTTATTTTAATTAAAATATTTTATATGAATCAAAAACTTTAATTATTTATAATATATAAAATAAATTAAAAATCATTCATTACTGTATATATATATATATATATATATATATATTAAATAGACTGTTATTATGGATCAATGTATGCTGCTGGTGATTTTATGTTGGAAGTACAATAAATGACTATGGTGTTTTCAAGACGTCAGATGATCTTAACCAAATGATTACGGATATGGACGATTTGAACGTGTTGAGTCTTGAATACCTAACTTTATGAACAATATTCACACTTTATCATTTATGTTGCATCAAACAATCCGCTACTCCAGAATTCACAGTACAGGGTTCCTGAACGGTTCACTGCGCAAACTCGTGTTAAGTTGTTTCTGATAAGCACTTTTCGAGATGTTGACGATGTTTTCACGGCGGATCTTGGACATTTCCTACTGACCTGAACAGCAGCTTCCGCCATCGCCGCGTCTCTCGTCGGAGCCCGTCGTGGTATCGTCGTCTTCGTCGTCGTCGTTGTCCTTGCCTCTCTCAGAGGAACGTCGGCTGCTGTGTCTGCAGCAATCGCTGCAATGGCTGCACATCGCCCGAGGCGAGCCTAACGCAAGAATATCTATCGTTTCCTCCCTTCATTTAAAAGACACGAACCCTACATTTTAATTGCTCTCAAAATTTCAATGCACAAGGTCGTAATTGATTCCTGCCAAGTATATGACTACAGCAGCCTAACCTACTCCCAAAATAGTACTTATTGAGTCAAGAAAGAATTTTCGCCGGGAGATCACGCGGAATCTTTAGCGACACGCTTTTCTAGGAAGGAGCAAACATTGTATTTCAAAACACAGATGGAAACAGTGGGCCAGCTTAAAGGGTACAGCAGAAGGCAGCTTGGAACAGATCCAAATTAAGTGAGCCAGGCACCCCAGCTCCAAATCTTTTAATTGAATAGTCTTTCGGAACAAAAGTTCGGTCTCGGATTAAAGTATGAATCTATTTTCTTCGTTCTTTCGTTGGGTAAATCTAATAAGATAAAAATAATCTTCTGTAAAACTACCAAATAAAATGAACAGTTCCTAAAAATTATGAACAGACGATTCTATGTCAAAATTTGTATCTACTAATTTCTTTGCATTAACCCATTCTACAGCAAAATTGCTCACAAATCTTATAATTGTATTTTTAGCGGATATACGAGATGCTGCTACAATTATAAGGCCGATAATTGTGAAGCTTATTATATTATTACGTTACAGACCAGTAACAATGTAATTTAAATTTTAAAAATGCAGTGATAACTGACAATAATTTATTTAATGTATTTCCAGAGAGGAAATGAATAACTTTGCTCATGAAAAACGAGCGATGAATGTAAAACTAATTCCTACTTCCAGAAATTATGTTAGATTCAAGCGGTAATAATTTATAGGTTTAAATTGTTATCTTGAATGATATTTAAATTAATTAAAGCATAAATACGGTAGAATTTGCTTAATAATGTGGTCATTATGTATACTCACATTGTACAGCATAAATTCTAGTTAAAAACATTTTTCTTTCTTCCCAAAAGAAGCACATATATTAGCATGCATTAAACCCTATTAAAAATGTAGATGTTTTCTAGGGTTTATATCTTAAAATAGGCAGAAAATTTGAATTGAGTAGTTGCTATTATTAAAAAAAGGACCGCTTACTGCTGAATCAAAATCCTCTGGTATTGCCACTAAACTATTTTATTGAATAAATATTTTGGATTTAATTATTTTCACTTAAATATAATTAAGAATCCTTTGGGTTTTAGCTCATTATAAATTGAGAAAAAAGATTTAAGTTATATCATGAATAAAATATTCCAAACTATTTCCATAACTATTTACAAAAACTAATAAAACAATTATCAAGCATTCTACCCCATATTTTATTTCGGGTTTACACGTTATAAGAATGTATAAGAAATCATTCCCTTAGTCAACATATCCCTGATTTTATGTCAGAATTATTTTAGGAGATTGATATTGGCTTTTTGATTTCTTGATCTAGTCTTTAACAAACTGAGCAACTAATTCGTAAAAACACCAATATATATATATATATATATATATATATATATATATATATATATATATATATATCTGCATAACGTGGACTGAGGTGCCCGATTCCTTAGTTCAAGTGGGTAAGACCAAAGATGCCTCTTCAATTATGGTAATTTCATTATGCAGAAGTAATTAGCAATATGTGTCGACGTGGCGCTTAAACTGGGGTTAATAGAATTCCTCTGGAAGCAGGACCCAGGCCTTTGACGGTCTCTCGGACCACGCACCTATGTCGACAGAGAACTGACAAAGTCAATATTTACGTTGCTGTGTTCATCACGTATTTGCCTGAATAATTAGAGAGTGCTTCACGGCGAATGTGAAAATCGTTTTCCTTGGTGTTCTCTCGGTCGGCCTCATGCATGCCAAGCCAGCTCATTAAGGCCCAACGTTACCAAAAAGGAGAGATCGCTTTAATAAAATCATCTACAATCAAAAGAGTCCTACAGTGACATCTGAGTAAAAAACCATTTTTTGAGTAATAGCCCGAGAATGTCGACGTCGAGTTGGCTCGAAAATGAATTAACAGGCAGCATCACCATTTACCGCAATGACGAATAGTAATGGTCTGGCGATATAGCCAATAGGACCATCACCAGCCGTGATTACTATCCTAATAACCCCACATCACAAGGCGTGACTAATCAATAAATATGGTTTACTGCGCTCGCGTTGTATTTCCACTATTACCGTGATCCTTTCTGTTTCATGCAAGGAAACTATTAAAAAAAATTCTCCCTTTACAACAATACGTATGATTAATAGCTGTTGATATTTTATACCTTTCACATAAAATGCTATGATTAAAATATCATTATTTCCAAAATTTGTTTGCTTCCTTGCAGCTAATCAATAATTAATTAATGGCAGGTTACCGAATAGGAATGCGACCATTACAAGACTAATTAACGGTATTATGTAATACCGCTCAAAATTATCTAAAGCGGTATTACACAATTTCGGTTACTCACTTGAATAATTGCAGAGAACATTTGTGAGTGAATTTTCACGGAGAAGCAATAATTTCAATAAACAACAGCGCGATTGTCACAAATTAATGAACCATACTCATGGTATTCATTTGTTTATGAACTACATAAAAATCTAGTCTAAACTTTGGAAGGTAAATATTAAAATTCTTGGTTTTACACCTAATCTGAAACTATCATTCTAGATTTTCATTTATTTCATAATGTCCCAAAAATTTGTCTTTTAATTAAAAGTAAGAAAGGAAAATGTATTTACCTTATAGACGTCCAGAAAATTACTTTTTTGAAAAAATAGATATTTATGGTTCATTAACTAAACTATAACCGTCGTCGACCCAAGACCAGTGGATTTAATAATTTTATTCTATGATCATATGAAGAATGGAAACATAATTGGGAATTAGTACGTTCTTATCTAATGAAAGGAAACTTTCTTGACTCAACAATTTCCATGAAACTGTGCTTCAATACAAACATTTTTTATTTACAAGCTACAATGATCCCAATTGTAATAACTTCTATTTCATATAATGAAAAAAATATCGCTTGTAGTTTCAAAGCTAACTAATAAATTAATAATTGTAGACAAAATATAAAGAATGTTGACGGGTGTCAGCATACAAACGAGGTCTGCTCAAAATGAATCCAAATTCCAATGAACGATAAAATCACATTTAATTTACTCGACTGTTAGAAATTTGATTCGCAATGAAAGTCTACGAAACGAAGTGTAAAAAAAATTTCATTTTTGTGGCCGAAACAGTTGAGTCCATCGCGACGTTATTTGGTGAAACAAGTTCAAAGGCAATTTATTGGAATATTCATTCACCGGTTGGGTAACATTTCTGGCGTTTTCTGTAGGCTGCAAAAATATATTCAGCTCTCAGAAAAAAAATATCGTGTAATAAATACAAATTTTTAAACAGACCTCTATTGTGCTATACCAGTATGGCAGAGTACAATACAATTTTGTGCATGTCTGTTAAAGGAAGATTTATTATATTACAGATCAACTGATTCAGCATAAGATTTATCAAATTGATAAATATTATACCATATTTTAAAAATGCTGTCTTCAAAGCTAAGTATCACACCGTTGTGCCTTCTTTGATCACTCAGTTAGAAACGACCGCAACATGAAATTTACCTTCCTTTTATTTTTTAATTGAAACTATGGTCTGGATACAGGCCTATTGTAGATAAATGGTTAGGTTTCCCCATTGTAAACTGGCAAACTAAGTTAACCAATTAGTGGTCAATACTTTACACTGAATCAATATGTGTACGAGGGCGCCGGTCTAATAGTCTGGATGAGGTCACTCAACGGCGCTGAGTTGCGTTCGCACTCTGCTAAATTATCGCCTTTTCCATTATTTAGGCTTCCTTGTCGATATATTATTATAAATTCTCATGTCATGATAAGAATAGTAATAGTTTTTTATAAAATCCACGTCAGGCTTCTACTGCAAAGAAGTCGATAACAAAATATAGACGTCAAGGACGATTTGACACAGAAAATGCTGATCTTGCCGAAACAAACTTAAATCCACTTTATGAAGGCACTAAGGCAATTTTGGGCTTTAGTACTAAATAACCGTTAGAAGATCCAGTAACGGAGTAGCTATAACGTGGTCTCGTAACTCTGTAACGATTACTCTCGTCACAATTCGCAGGCCTCTATTTCCGTGCAAAAATATCTATTTATTCAAACATGATTTCAAAAGTGACACGTGTCTTTTTCTGATCTCGATATTATTTGACATGCACTCTAAAATACCAAAATGCCCTAATGAAAAAAAAATTCAAACTATCCCGTCTTGCATTATGGATAATGGGCTATTTTAGAGTTTATGCTACTTCATAGTACTGGCGCTGACCGTTGAAAGGGCATATTTTTTTATTTGGAGTGAATGTAGAGAGAAGCTCCTACAAGTGTACATCTTACAAATCGAAGGTTTCTGTTTTTCTTGCAAACATATACTGTGCTCCTAAAACGATAGCTTCAATGAAAAAGAAAGTTAAATAAAGTCAATAAGGAACTCGACCTAAAGATGTTTCATTCTGCCTAGCAGAATATTTCCCTAAGGACTTCGTTTGGAAGTTTGTGCAAGCAGATCATAAACGTAGACGGGAAGTTGAGTTTACATTTCACCTATCGGTAGCTGTCACCGCGAGTTTTCAGAGAAACAAAAAAGAAAACATGTCAGCAGAAAGAAAGCCGAAGAGGTTAGAAGAGCAAGATGTGGACGCCCTTGGGGAAATCAGAACTCCGGGGGTTGGGTCACTTACATACATAATGCATAGTCGGGACCATCACTGTTCCTTTCGCGAGCCGCGGGGCCAATTCAAAATTAACAAGAGGGATGGGGGTGGAAAAAGCGTCCCATTTCTGTCGGAGACGTATAAGCTGCTTTAACAAGAAGCCTGTCAGATCTTTCCTCCCAGGGAACGAAATTGCCACCCGCTTAGAGGTGCCGCCTAAGCCCAAAGTTATTGGTGGCCGGCATCTGAGGCTCCTTTCAAATCCTCGGCGAAATTAAAACAGACATTCCTGTTAAAAGCTCAAGATTTAGCACCGTAATAGAAACCCTGATGGGATTCAGTGAAATAACGATATGAGAAAGAAATAATGTAAAATATTGTATACAGGATCAGTCAATAATAATTTATCGCAGACAATCTTGTTAGGACAATTAATAACCAACCATCCGCTGTTTAAGAGTATCTTGCGAGAAAGGTTTCCTAATCTACATCCCTGAGATCGTTAAGAAGGTTGCGAAGTAATTGAATAATGCGTAATATTACCTTTTCTAAGTTTAGTGGATAAACTATATACTAATTGAATACCTGAAATTTACAAGCAAAGATCTAAAAAAACATGCAACTCAATTCGTAAATCACTTTTTAAATGTTTATTGTCCCCTTGAAACACATATGTATGACAGATATATACCGACAAAATAAACTGTCAATAGGGAATAAGACATTGTTATTTTAATTTTCAAAAATTATTACGTGCGACCGCTCCAAGAAGAAAAAATATAAAAATGTTTAATGCATTTAATTTCTTCTTAGGGTCAATTTTTGAGTGGCATTTCGGTTGTAATAATTTTTATACCAACACAATTAATTACGGAAAAATTATTTAACACAGTAAAGCAATTTAAATATAAAAGTTCAAATATAACATTAAGTTGTAAGGGATAGTAATTTTCACGACTCGGACCACTTTCCTAACCGCATTTTTACAAACAAACACTGTACAAAGGGAAGAAAAACATCTAAAAAAAATTTAAACCGCTGTTAATTGCCGTGGAACCTATAATAACATCATATTTTAAGAGCAGAAGCGGAACAAGTTTTTTTATTAATAAATTTCAATAAAAAGTAACATTAAAAATAAATTATTTATTTTGGATACATACTTATCAACATTCGTTAACATAAATTTTTTACGTGACGCGACAAACTTGAGTACACTTGGTTCCGGTTTGACAACTCAACACTTCCGGAAGCGCAAGATGCATTTTTCCATTCCGCATAACCTGCAAATTAGAACCACTTCAACTCCAATGACGGTACAGGTTAGTATATCCGACAAACCGGAAAAATTCAACATTGCAGCACATAAATAGGGTTAAAAAAATTCCACAGAACCTAAAAGTTAAAATCCCAGTATGTTTTTTTTATAAAACAGGGGAAAAAATTGTTGGCTAATCGGCGTCATCAAAAAATGTTGTTGTCAGCTAACATAGGATATGCTGAAGTTGACTTGAATACTTTTTACTCTTCCGGAGCCATCGAAAATAGTTCCCGCAATTTCCAATTTCGTTTTTCTTCTACCCCTATCTGACGCCTCACACACATGACCTACTAACCTAAAAATTACAATCACTGCAAAATTAAACAGATATGTGAGCTATAGTCAACGAGATATTTGGCACGATTGTTCTGACGTTATGTAAGTAACTGCGTTTCTAAATGAGTGATTCAAAGCTGTCCTCGTAGGCACTTGCATATTTGAACGACAGTACACTTCACATAAAATAGCAAATACTGGACTGAATATAAAAGTGTAGCACGGCGAGTAAATTTGATGAAAGATACACTCGATGGGAGAACTAGGAAGATAAACGTGAATATAGACTAACTCCCGGTAAATTGACGTAGAAGCGACGCAGGCCTGTCCGTGACTGAGACTTGGAGGCGCCACCAGCAGATGGGAGAAGCGGCGCGGCGCCGCGTTAGTGGGGGAACTGCAGGGCGGAGAACTGCGCAGACACAAGAACACCACAACCTACTATACATTAAATTAAATTAGCTGGTGGAAAGGACGTTCCACGCCTTCCGCGACCGCCTGCCTAAATATCATCCCAGGAAAATTATTTTCATTGTCCGGTAGGTTCCATAACGTCCACGAGCTCCATCTCGAAAGTGAGAGAATCTTGCCTTCTTTTGTAAACGATGCCCTCACTTTGACATTCGCCGAATAATTTAGGTAATCCACGGCGTCGACTGCCGTGTATGATCTAATATAGCACCATGAAAAATTTACCGCCTCAACGGCGTCTCCTATTTCAGTAACAAGAACCCTAAAAATAACTTATGATACCACGAAATTACGCCTGAAATTTGCTCAAGAAATGTTATTTTATGGTTCCCTCGGCAATTCAAGCTATATTTTGAGTATTCTCCGACAAAATTTGGTATCTGATTAGACTAAACGATCAGCATTTCAACTTATGCAAAGGTGACACGATAGATCGTGAAAGGCTCAAATTTTTTATGTAAAATAACTCGCTACTTAAAAGAGCTTAAATGATAATATATTGCTGAGTCATACTTATATTCATCACGTTTTCTATTATCATCAGTTATAACCACATTTTATATTTTTACGAATCAAATCAGGAGATAAACCCTTTTCCACAAAATGCATTGAATAAAATACATTTTATACATTACTATACATCACAGGTATAAAACGGAAAATTAATGTTTTATAGAGATATTCATCCGAAGGAATAATTTTATTCTATATTTAATATGGTATAATATGATTTTTTAAAGTCACAAGTTAAAAACATAGTCCAATACAGACAGTTTATTTTTTATACTTTGAATTCAAAAACTTCAACGGCTTCAACAGGTGAACCTTAACCTAAGGCTAAACCGCAAAGCGACTTCAACTGAAATAACATGCCAAAGATATCAAGAAGAGAGAAATATGTAATAGATGCTGCTAAGTTATTTTTTTTATCGCTTTGAACATTAATGTAACATTTGTTTAATTTAATTTGATCAACAGTAATAGTATTTTAGACATCAAAGAAGTTGATGTTTATAGCGCAGTGATTAGATATAACCGACTTATTATCCACTGGAAGTTTATAGTTGGCCTTATGTTAATTAATCCTAGTTTTTAAAGCCATACACTGCAGGGCAATCATCAGAAGAAAGTTTATAAACTGCCATAGGTTTATCATGTGAAATAATCGGGTCTTTGTAATTACTCATCAAAAATAAGGAATACAATAATTAACAATTTTTTATTGAGAAATAATTGTTCATGATTTCATTCTTACAAATAATATAAAAATTTCTCGGAATAATAAACAATTTTCTGTAAATATGGTAATCTTTTGGCTCTTGACGCGCGAGCTTTTCAGGAGAAAAGCCCAAGGTATCAGCAAAGTGCTGGATGTTGATCCGCTTGCATCCAAAGCAAAAACTAATAGTAACTGCATTTGTTTATAGCCGATGTACATATATCGTTTTAGGCTTTTGGGGGTAGTAATGGGGCATGCAAACCTTCCAAGTACGTGCAAGGAAGGATTTTTAAAGCACTCAGACAGGGATCGTCTCAATAAATCCACCATTTCTTAGAAATTTACGTCAGAAATAAATATAAAGAAACAGTAAACTATTAATGGAGAAATGAGATTAGACGAAGAAAATTATTTCTACCATATCTTCGAACGAGCTCACAATCATAAAGTTAATAAAATACATGTTCTATGATAATTATAAGAAATTTAAGGAAATACTTGTTTACAATAAGTACGTCGATCTCTGGCTAGGAAAATAAACCAAAGTTTGATTTATAACCCGAAAACAGAATTTCTTCTAAAAAAGAGTTATTTGTAATAATACTGAGCATATAAACGGATTAAATGACAATTTCGATTATGTTTTTGATATATATATATATATATTGATATATATATATATATACATATATCGTTATTATAAATATAATAAATTATAACAAAGACGAATCAGACTTAGTCATTAAAATACCAATATTTTATATCATTTTTGTCTGAATTTTTCGATAAAAATGGTAATTAAGTATACAATGCTTATGGGGATAGGAGCCTTTACAACTAAGCGAATGTTAAACACTAAATGGTAATTTAAAAACTAAATGGTCGAAAAGAATTATGCATAAAACAGACTAAAATTCGTTTACAAATGTGTATAAGTTGCTTTTTGCCTAATCTCACGTTTAATATCTATGAGACAGAAATAATAGCTATAAGAATAAGACGTGTAAGAGCTGGTCGTAAGTGTGCAGTTGTTGGTGATGTAAGACGTAGCATATTGCTGCCCTGTCGAGGGTTTGCTGAGCAGACACATCTTTTCTTTTCGAGGGCTCCTTCTGTAGACTCCACGTGAAACCACCCTGCTTCGAGGCCTTACACACACCCAACCCAGTTGGTATTTATTTTTATCCGTAGCCATCTCCTCGGGAAAGCTACTTGAGTCTGGAATCCACCTCATCTCCGGTGTCAAATAGAGTTGCATTTTCTCCGAAGCAAGAAAGCGAACGCGCTGTCTCATTTCTCATTCTGCGATTTTTGTGCGATTTGCAACGCAGCTCGTCTCAAAACAAGGCAAGCATAAATTGTATAAACGAGCTCAAATCTCTGGGCTACGCTTTCCAAAGGCTCTGAATCTCTCTCTCTCTTAAGAGAAATGACAATAGAACGTTCGTGGACAAAAACGAGCTCGTTGTATGGTGTGTAAAGTTTCCTGAGTGGTGTATTTACAAACAGAGGGTCTGTACCCCTGATCTCTTATCCCCTTCTCTACTCGCACGATGTGGGAAACAAAGCGCCTTGTCCCGTCAACGAAAACATTTTACACTCTTTTCTCTCACTCCTTGTATTTTAAATACAGATTGTTACAACTTTTCATAATAAGAGGTAAATGAGCTTATAATAAAAAGATTCTTTCCTGCTAAATTTTACATCCTCTCAAAACAACTACATGTACGATCAGAAATAAAAATGCGCAATTCAGAAAATTATCTGCTCTAATGAGAAAAATCCGCCTCTGATTTTATCAGTATCAAATTCTCATAAATGAAGCGGGAAATGACGCTCATATTTGAACAGTTAAAACTCAATTTATCACGAATTACCATTCTGAATTAAACAGTAATTACGTGTATAGTAGAATTGTAATATACTTATTGAGTCACAAAATTATGTGGGTCAAGAGTCAATTTCTGAAATTTTTATTTCACGACCACAAACAAATAAAACTTTATTATATATTTCATCACTTGAGTAATCATGAATATTCATCGTAGAAACTTCGTTCACAGCTCTTTTTAGAGTACAAAAATTATAAATAGTATGACTGTTCAATTATTCATTCTACAACGCATTTATTTCGTGAAATATCCGTCGGCTGCATATAAAATACAAATCCGACTTACGCGTTGAATGGGCGGAGAGGGCGGTGGCATCGCGATCACGATGATTGATTTCCCACCAAAAAATAATTTTGATAGTAGTTAGAAATTCGATCAATTTTATGTAATGGCGGCACACACATTTTTTGTCTGGATTTTCATAAATTTGTATGTATTATACTAATAATGTATTTAAATACGTGAAATAATAATAATCCTGCTTCTTGTAATATTAAACTATGAAAAAATAAAAATTCTTCAATTTTTGTGTCGATGGTTGGAGTAAAACTTTGAAAATCGAACATTTACTAAATTTTAAGGTAATTACTATTTTAAACGCTCAATCTCCGGAATGATTCCTACGAGGTAGATGCTCGATGTTTATGACGAAATACGGTGGCGAAACCATGGTTGCAAATAAAATAATGAAAATAAATCAGAGAGGTCCTCAGAGAGTCTTGAATTTTTTTATCTTGGATTTCTTCCAAAACCAAATTAAGCTTCTATGTCGAAAGAACAATTTGTGATTGACAACTGTACATCAGAGATGAATTAAATCCAACGTAGCTATTTCTTCAGACTTCGAGTAAGTTTCTTCTTAGAAATCAATTTGGTTGTTAACGACTGGTCTATACAAATATACTTTGGAATACGAGGTCAGGCAAGAAAAAAACGATACAGAAACTTGTAACAATGTTGTGTTGTGCATTTACTGTGGTCCACCTTTATTCGTATTTTATTGTATGGAAAGCTACAACTGATCAGCTGAATACAACCGTGCATAAATATCGGATACGAAAAGTGATAAACACGTTATCATTAAGTTTCTCGTGAAAATTAAAAGATTGTGACAGGAAACTTAAGAAGCTTGTGAGTCCTGTTCTCCAAAATCAATTCGCGTTTAAAGAGACCAATGTTTTCAATAATGGAAGAGGAAGAGGTGAAAATGGCAGAGCTTCTGAGCCTCTCGGAAAGAAATATACAGAAACTGAACCGTAGTTGTATAAACTTATTGTGTTGACTGAAAACGTTCCTACTTCGAAGGCGGTCACCATAATTGCACATAACTCCTGAATCTACTTATGCTTTTCACATTGTTATATTGCAACTGGTTTATTATAACACTTATATATTAGACTACACTATTGTATATCAATTGTTCCGGAGAAGCGATTTAATTAATTATTGACATCGTCGCCATCGGCTTATTTATTAGGAGTTTCCATGACATATGAAAATTATTAAAACTGTAATAACTGGTATTTCTATATTCTATTTATCCATTTACTTGAGAGTGATTTACGTGAAATTATTTGAAGAATGTTGCCCCAAAAAAAATGTAAGGAAACAAATGCAGTGTTGGCAGAAAAAAAATAGCATTTTATATTTCAATGATCTAAATGTTACACAATTGGTTGCGTTGAATAATAATGATTATCAAATGTAGTCTGCCTTCCGATCTCACTCACTTTTCGGAGCAATGATTACCTGCTGCAATTCTGAACTTTGAAGCGTATCTAGCCACTGTAGCTGTAATGAGGGGAATTAGGAAGCCATCTCGATAATGACGAGAGTGATGTTGCCATCCATGAGAATAATTGGGTCCGAAACTACGCATGACTGCTCTATTGTCACACACGCCAACTACCAGAGTTGTAGAAGACCCAGCTCATCCAACTAGGCGTGTAATGGAGATAGCTGGGTGTCTAGAGAGAACCAAGGCGTCACCTAATTTTACGAACAGAGTGCTTAAAGGAAAACGGATTTGTGCTCTGGCTCCATAGATTTCGCGGAGTACAGACGCTATGCTATAGTTAACCCCAACACAAAGCTTAACATCTAACACAACAACAAACTTGGAAGCGCAAATGCAGTTGATCAGAAATTCTTAATAGTATGCTCAGGTACGCATATATTTAATATAATAATTGCTTTATTACCGGGTGGCACATGTAAACATTTATCTATATAATAAAACGGGATGTATGTTTGTATGTATGTATTTACGATAATCTTATACAAATTTAAACGCGTGCATAGATTGCAACAAAACAACTTTCATAATGAATCCACTATTTTTAAATAAACTTGGTGATAAATTATAATGTTCCCCAAGATCTGTATTAAAACTGCAAAATCTCGAACAGCAATAAAAATTATTTCGTACTATACGCAAAATAATTTTTCAATTTCAAACTTTTTTTTAGTAAGCAAAACTATAGTTTAAATGGATACACTGGCGGTAAATCTAATTGCGGATTGTTTGTCATTTAGATCCTCAGTGTATTTGGTTAAATTATTATTTATTTTCAATAAGTGACCAACAATAAAAAATAAAGCTTTATAATGCAATAGTGCATTATCTATTTCATATAAACATACATTAAAAAAAATCATCTACAACTATAGTTCAACAGAAATTATGAGTAATAGAATGGGTTTTCGGATGGGTACTTCTTATATCAAATAACAACACAAAAAAGGTTCAAAGAACATGTAATTTCATTCAACTGATCTCAAAATGTTAAAGGAAGTTGTACATACGAGAGATAGGTTGGAACCAAAAAAAGGTAATACCCATGCAATTTTACTTACAATGCTATCTATAAAGAGGAAAGTAAAAGCATCAAACAAAAGTTTTTGATGTTAGAGTCAGAGGGGAAACTCATTATATATATATATGTATATATATATATATATATATGTGTGTAAATCTAAATCTAAATATATATATATATCTGCGTGTGTGTGTGTGTGTGTGTGTGTGTGTGTCAGCTATCACGAAAAATTCTTAGAATATTGAAATAGTAGGTGTTTTGAGTGAAATTTTTGGCATACAGAATTCTTCCACGTACAGTACAAAATTAACTGCTAAGATTTAGCGAGCTGTAGAAAGGATGTTGGCAGTTACTTGCAGCAACATTCCCAGGCGGTCTCCTTAATGGGCGAGCTCATTAACCTACTAAAAGATTCAGCAGCATTTTGCCTTATTTCGATTTCCGGCGAGGTTGCTGTGCTCTAAAACCGGGCATTACAAGAAAAACAGAGGATTTTTTAACCCGCAAGACGATGCTTTAACGTCGGTATTTGAAGCGTTTTATGTTCAGCTTTCTTAACACTAACCTAAACGTACGTATAACGCGTCCATTTATTACATTAATTGATGAACAACACCAAAACATTTAAGCAGAGTAAAGTACAGCAGGAATATAATAATCCAGATGTTTCTGAGGTGTACAAACTAATATGTGGCAGCCGTTTGTCGGAATGCCATTTGAATATCCCAACGTCATGGATATGGTTTACCAAACAGACGTGTCCAATTTCACTTTTGACACCAATAATTGCCTTCAAAGCTAAACACAACTATAAACCAGTGAACAGATTCTGTAGTCCAATTAAAATTAAAAGTCCCTTGACGTTCAATTACCGCAAAGGGTGTGATCTGCCAATCAGAACGCTCAAAATAAAGGACGCGTCAAGCAAAGTGAAACAACAATCACAGTTTGTTTCTCTGTTCTGTGTGTTCTATCGCTGGAGTTTCAGGTTGGCAGTTATTCAGATTGATGTTGAGCGTTTCATCATCCTGAAAAATTCTGGTCAGCAGCGAGATTGAAGATGACACAAACATCAGTTGAATAATCCTTCTTCAAAACAGTGCAGAATTAGTGAACTTTTGCATAATAACTATATCCTGTGCAGACTTATACAAACATATATATCTTATTTTATTTGCAGTATAATGTTTAAATTAATCTTGAACAATTTGGATGAAAATATACATCAATTGAGATTGAAAATCGACCTCATAGAGAATTTAATTAGTTCCTAATCGTTGCATTAATAAGTCTGCATCTTTTATCAAATTAAACTTAAGTGTCGCAGAATCAATCTCGACAATTTATCTGATTAGAGAAAAATAATTAAATACTGATATTCAATTTTTTGAAGTCTCTTATATTACGTACGTAATTCTGCTTGCTTCACGTAAATTTTCGTTTTCCGATCACATGAAAATTTTAAAAAAAATCGATTATATACATAGTAACTACCTATATGGTACGTACTGATTTTGTTCCGTAGGCCGAGATCAGCTAATATTCGGTGATGAGTTGGAAACTTCACACAAAGATTTTATTCAATCTCAAAAAATATTTCCCGTTTGTGTTCCAGGTCGTCAAACTGTTGTGTACTGGATATGTGAAGCGGCTTAATGTTGCAGAAAGTGAACAAAGGTAACACGATTTTCTGGCGGGTTACCTGCACCAAAATATGAAACACGTTCATGAATATTTCTTCCGCGCTTTGCATTCTAGATAAAAGATTAGTTACAGGTGGAGTAACGCAATGAAAAAACAAATTTCTGTACGCGGATAGTTCAGAAAGTGTGTGTCTCTTTATTCCTGAAAATTGTTATGAACGTAGTAAATTGATATTAAGGTCGAAAATATTTTTAAAACATTACTTCCACCAGTTTCTCAGATTCCTAAAATTATAACACATATTATCGGAAACTTAGCACAATTATATTTTCTGCCTCCTGCCCCAAAATGTAAAACCATCAATTCTTAGCAAATATATTATTTATAACCTGATATAAAATATATAAATATATTTTTTTTCGTGTGTGAAAACTAGCCAGTCCGTTTCTGTTTGAAAAGTAATTGAGCTGCTAGATGTAGAAAAAAAACACTGCGTATGTTTCGCGAGATTTCGATAGAAACAAGGTTAATAACAATACGCCGTTTATTAAAAAAGTGGTCCGACATTTTCAAATAATTTTAATTTTTCTGATACAATAAGCAATTTTTTGCCCATGTTATACAAAAATTCGTGCTGTATATTTTCAAATATTTAAATTGTATACACCAAAACGACTAACAAAATACATGTTCTTAAACTTTATAGGAAATATATTGCACGAATAGTCAGAATATAAATTCGCAAAATTTTGCAGCCTTGAAGAGGAATTAAGTGCCAGCGTAACTTTGGATTAGTTTACCTGGAACGCTTCATGTAGGTAGATTGGATGTGCCTAATTCATGCCGCTCTAGCAGAATCACCTTTATGATTCATGCAACTCACGCTTGCGAAAATCATAAATGTGAAAAACGTAACTTTGCAGCTTTCGCAATTACCATTGCTGATTGAAATAATTTGCAATAAAATTTTCTTATGCGCTCTGAAGATTTAGAGATTATACTTTCCAAAATTTTTGTTGAGACGCTGCGAGGCAAATGGAAATAGAGACACAGAAAGAGAGAGACAGAGCGAGTTATAGTCGCTGAATAGTAAATCAGCGTATTTTACTGAACTACGATGACGAACGTTGGCAAGTGGAAATATGTTTTCTGCCTCTCTATTGTAGCTTCTCTATCTGTGACACACTCGTTCACACTTTCAAGAAAATTATAACATAATGCTACTTAATTTAGTTGTAAATTTCAACCTTACATTTTCATCATAAGATTCGCAGGCCTTTGTACAATTCCGTCAAGATAAATTTCAATTACGTGATAAACAATCATTCAAATTTGCCTACAAGGTACGTTACGACAATTAATTAGAATTTCTTACAAACAATAGTTCATAAACATTTATATATTCTCTAATTTAACACAAACCTATTCTCTCAGTTTTTCAATAAAATTACTGTAATTTGTGAAGAATCTTCCAGTGAAAAAAAAACCTGTAGAGAGCGTATAACTACATAATCTATGTAATAAAAATTGATGTATATTTGTATGTATGTATATCTGTTTGTATGTATGTATTTACGTTAATTTCTATACAAATTTTTATGCGTTGACAGAATGCAAAAAAAATGGTATACATATTCTGCCCAAATGGAGAACTGTTACTGTGGGGGTGACAAACCCCTAGCATAAAGGAGGAAAGAATTGTAGTTGATATAATTTACGAATAAATGCGAATATTTGCGAACGAGTTAATTATTACTGCGCGCGCAGCTATCGTGACGTCACAGCACTCAGAAGCACGGCAGACGTTACTGCACTGCACATCACTGGAAATATTTCCGTTTTTCGTAATGAAACAAAGCAGAAATATATTGATTGAATAAAAAGTATAATTTTATTCCGTAATACTCCATCGAATGATGATAATAAACAATACGAAATACTTTACTCTCCTTGCGGAAAATGTAAGTTAATTTTCGTGGCGGCATATTAAGTGAGTACAATATAGCCACCATCTCTTTACATTGGGAATGTAGCCACCTAATTTCATAAATTTAATCTTTCGTAATGTGTGAATACTTATGGACAGTTATATCCTGCTATACTCAAAGAGTATATTTAAGTATTCTATTCGTAAAGAGATTCAAGGTATGTTTGTTGGTAATGATACTATAAAATTCAATGTATTTTATAGCCTATCAATTACTATCGGTCGAAAATATGTACAGAACTAGGAATATTCACATTGAATTAAAAGTGCAATTACTGTACTTTCTGCAACGTATTTCTCTAAATAAAAAGTGTAATTATAACCAGCAACAATATAAAAGGTTATACAATCCGTCGAACTAATGTTCTTTTAAAAAGTTGACTTTTAACGGGGCATATTTAACGGCATCACGGACCGAAATTGTGCCCAATAATATCGTCCTACACGCACTTGAGGAGGCTAAGAATGATGGAAAAAACAATACCTAATATTTCTTAAATCATTATAATTTGATAGATTTTAAATCTGCATAAACTGACGTATTGTTAAAATGAAATTCATGAAAAAATTTGGTTATGTGTGTATAATTATATATTGTTTGTAAATGTGTAAAGCCTAAGGGAGTAATTCCAAGTGAGAACTGTTAAATATAATTTTGTGCAATATCGTTAGTATTTTCTATTTAAGACTTTGCGTATTTCATAATGTTTTGCATTTATTTTATACAATGCTGCCAACGTCCAAGAGTAGATCCCACCAAAGAGCACTTTGAGTCATTTCAGTAATCTGAAGTATATATACTTATTCATAATGGTTTTGGTAGTATACCGCAAATGTATGTTTTAAACAAAAGAAGTGTTGATTTACATTTGTCTATTTTCTTGTTATTAATTTACAAAACAGAAGTAAAATTTTCATTTTAGATATTAATATTTTTTAAATATCAGACAGTGAATAATATTGTTGAATATATATATATATATATATATATATATATATATATATATATATATATTAGATATAGGGTCATTTCCTCATTTTTATGAAGGTTTTTTCATTATTCATATGGCTCTCTTTTGAATATTTATATTTCTAAACTATAAAAAAGTGGCCAAATAATAACAAAAGAAGTGATGATATACATTTATATGTATTTGACTATTTTACTTATTATTAATTTACAAAACAGATGTAAAATTTTCATTTTAGAAATTAAGTTTTCTAATTACAAACAGCGAATAATATTGTTCAATATATATATATATATATATATATATATATATATATATATCTGGTATAAGCTCATATACTTATTTTTTGAAGTAGGTTTTTTATTATTCTTATATCTTAATTATAATAAAATAATCAAATACAGACAAAAGAAGTGATGATATACATTTGTCTGTAATTGGATAATATTTTTATTATTCATAATTTTCAAAACAGACGTAAATTTATCATTGTAGAAATTAAGTTGTTTCAAATATGGCACAGTCAAAATTATTAACTCATTTCAATACAAATGATCAATTGACTAACATTCAGGCAACAGCAGTATGACTGGTTTGAAATAATTCAGGAATATTTAATCACTTATGGCTATTTACAAATTCATATATATATACACTAACTTATTTGGATTGGCATCGAGCCAGACGGTAGATGACATACCATATATAGGTATAAGGTATATATAATTTATTAATATATATTACTTAAATCACTAACGGAACTCCCAATAAGATTTTGGTATTGTCGTTATTCAATTAATGCACTGTCAGTCAAAGGCATGTAAAGAAATAGGAACATTTAGATTGAATTAAAAGTACAATTAATTGTAATTTCTGCTGTATAAATGTAAACAAATTAGTGCGTGTAATATGTGTAATTAAACAAAGTTGGCTTTTCAGTAGGATAACAGTAATTTTTATTTCATATTATTTGTGTACATCATCTAATTTATATTTCATATTTGGGAAGGACGTTATAAGTGTACAATTTCTGAGCTATTAATCATAAAAACTGACGAATTTCTTCAGTCGATAATTGTGTGTGTATATCATTATCATTTCACATATTTGAATGTAAATGTGTAAAGATTAAGGGAATTTATTTCAAATTATGATCTACTTTCAGCATTTATTTCCAGTAAAAAAATAATATATATTCAAATTGGGAATAATTGTGAATTTAATTTTGATATTAGGTTATTACAATTGACTGTACAAATATTTAAAAGACTTCTCAAATTCTGTATTTAAATCAGATGATTTTTTTCAATCAAACACATTTTTATGACAGTTACAGGAAAAATTGGTAAACAGTAATGATGAATCATGAATCTGAAGCATATACATATTTGTTCCAAGATATATGAGAAGTAACATAAACTAAATCTATACATGTAGTTAGATACATTGAGCCACAAAGAAATTATGTCCATGATCATGAAGAATGAACAAGTGATGATTAGAAATATAGCCATATACAGAAAAAAGTGATAATATTAAAGTACTTTTTCATTACAAAATACTTTATTCATATCAATAGTACAGTTCACATTAAAGTAACAATTCTTCACTAGGAATATTTTTAAGTTATATTTGAAGATATTTAAATCAGAATATTATTCCAGCTGAAAATTGTCTACATTACATAGTAGTTGATAAATGGGAAAATATTGCACATGAAAATTTAACTAGCTATTCCCAAATATCGAATCTAAATTAATGTGCATTAAGTCAAAATTCATCTTATTTAGATCAATATTTGTCAAGTCTTATAAATCAAATCAAATTTTGAATATAAATCAGATAATATTTTACAAATAGACCTGTCACATGTACAGATAAATATTGGTGCATAGTAATCATTAATCTATAAACTATAAGTCCTAAAGAAGTAGTCTTAAAATTTTAATTACCATTAAATCCCATTTAAAGTATATTATCTGTAGAGGATAGGTAAGTCAGCTCCAATTAATAAATGAATACTGAAGAGAAAAATCATCAATTATTTATACGTCAGGAAAAAGTTGTGAAAATTTAGGTATCTGAGATGTTACATAGTCAAAATAATTAGGTCATTTGAATATAAATCAGATTAAATTTTTACAAATTGACCTGTCACAGATACAGATAATAATTGTGCACAGTCATCATTTTAGCTTAGAAGCAAAATTGTAATAGAAGTTACAGGGTTTAGGAAACAATAACCCAATTACGATTATCATTTTTATATTTAAAAAAATCAAGCTGTCGAACCAGACATATATATTTTTAAAAACCTGTCTAACTAATCTTTAATTAACAACACAAAAACGTTTCTGTACATAATTGTAAAATCTTTAGGCTGTGTGAGTGGAAGAAAGGTTTGTTTTGATGTTTTTAACATTTGTTCAGTCTGATTTTATTTTCATGTTGAATATCGTTAAGTATATATTCTTGGTCACAGCGTAATTAATCTCTAATTTAAATGTTGTGACATATGTGGTACATTATGACTGCTAATATCGTCTTCTAATGTAACAATTTATAGGTTTAATAAATTTTTCACGGATACACACCATGCTCAGATTTCTCGACGTTAACGTTTCTCCCGTTGTCTCCACACTATGGCGCTGCGTGACGTATGCAAGGAATATATTGGGCCCGACATGCTGCGACCTGATTGGCCGCTGAGGATCGCCTGACCACAGCGTCAAGGACACATGTTTTTCCATGTCGCGTAGTAAATGTCAGGCGATCCTCAACGGCCGATCAGGTCGCAGCATGTCCGACCACTATAAATACCCCACGCACACGCCACGCAGCGCCACACAGGCTGAAGTGAGCCATGGAGAATGGCCGTAGAAACGTCAACATAGAGAAATCTTAACCGTGAAAAATTAGTTAATAATTTACACCGGGAAAGCTGTCTTTCTCATTAAAATTATTTCCGTTGTGAGAGTCTGTGCGTTATGTAGGAAGTTAAATTTATCAGTTATTTTATTTAAGATGCATATATTTAAAATGAGAACAAGAAATGCACGTGAATATTGGGGACTGGGCGAAAACTGCATTAGACACCTACTTTTTTTTTCATATTATAGAAAGCCATTTAATTGTGTTTATGGGACTTTATATGAAAACTCATGGAACGAATAAAAAAATGATTGACTATAATTTACATTTGTAAATATTGTAAGTATAGTAATTATTCATTTAAAAAAATAATTACGGTATACGATGAAGATGAATATGGGAACGCCAAAATCATTCCGCTTAAAAAAAATTAATTAGCAGAAAAATAAATAAAATTAAACAAATAGTTTTTAATTTAAATAAAAATTAATTATTAATTTCGAAAATTACTAAATTAAGTACCACATTATTAATTTAATTTAGTGAATTTTCAAACAATGCAACCTGGCCGATAACACATTTAGGGATAGAGGTCAAGTTGCGTTACATAAAAATAACGTAAAAATTTGGGGGGCTATGGATAAATGACATCTCGGGCAACGCCGGCACTCAGCTAGTAAATATTATATAACTGAACGCAAAATCTTGACTTGTATCATGATCCAATATTAAACCGTACTGTTACTGTTAAAATTATAATTATAATTAAATGTTTATATATATTCAAGATTGGATGGTTTAGTTAGGGCCCCAAGCATTCGCTGGGTGTAAAACTGGACCTGAAGTTTTGCCGCTCAGGTAGAACGCTAGTGGTCCAGTCGGTGGAGTCTAAACGAGACAGACGGCAATAAGACTTTAATCTACAGACAGTAATTTCCCCGCGGGCGTTCACCCTTGGAGGAGTCACGTTGGCTATGATGTTTTTTCAAGCTCTGACGGGAGTGTAGATACCTTAGATATTACATACACTGAAGGAAGGTAATTCACTAACCTCCGAATTGACACGTGCCAACTGAACCTAAAACAAAAATTCTAAAAATCTCTCCACCACGCAAAGCCAACATGGATGCAAGGAAACCCTCAACAACTGCCAGCCAGCGTGCAGATCATCAACTGAGTATGCGAACATTCCCTCATAAATACGTCCACCCACTGGAGTTTAGAGACTGATTATACAGATTTACAAATTCAGGCATAATAATATTGTGCTCTCCTTGAGATCTTGTGATGAACAGCACAGGAAGAGTTTGAAGTTCATTTTTGTGTTTATTAATAAGTCACTCTCAAAACTTCCTCTTAGTATTTAATTATTTCCAAATCAATTAACTGACTCAACTGCAGACGGGGCATGGTGGTTTCAACGCCTACTTCAAGCGTTTCAACCTTGGGGTAACCGACAATAAATGCGACTGTGGAATGGACGCTAAAGATGATGTCATCCATCATTCATCGCGGAATGTCCAAAGTATGAGATACTGAGACTACAGCTTCGTGACATTCTAGGCGAGGACGACATCGGCGAAAACATCAAAACATTTGCCCGAGACACGACCTTGGCTTCATCTCTCCGTCATTTTGTGCATTCCTGCAATAAGCAAGCGATAAAACGATATAACTGTTGACTATTTTAATTTGCACTGTATTTTATGAGACATAAACTAATATCATCAATTTCCTTCAGTTGTAAATATGAAGTTTCTAAAATCCATAATTAAAGAGAAAAATATTTCTAAATAAATTAAATGTATTATACCAACCACTACATGTAAATAAGGTAAGCGGTGTTTGTATTCTTCGGAACGATAAAGAAAATAAAGAATTATATGTCAAGAGTGGGGTCGAAATCAGCATTTCCGGCTACATGAAGGACTTGAACAGATCTTCACAAATACCACGACTCCGAACGGACACCGTGGTAACTTCAGAATTTTGGCATGAAGGTTCGATCTCCGTTGGTGAAAAAATTCACATACCTGAAGGGGCCAAATCATCCCAGGATGGAGGGAATGGACTGATGAAGAATGTGATTGTTGACAAAAAGAGTGAAAGTGAAGATGGTGCAAAAATTAACGAAGGAAGGACTGCGCAGAACAGACGGTCAGTTTTGGATTATTCAATTGAAACGGAATGAGTTATGAATATAAATTTGAAGTCCTAAATAAAGTATTTTAAGGCTGGGATCGGAATTTGGAACAGCGATAGATCAAAAGTTAGACAGAAAGGGCGAAAGGAGTTTCATTTTCCTAACATATATAGAGATCCAGGCTGTTAGCCTCCAGTTTGTGCCCAGCAACTGTCCGCCACGCTGGCGCTGTCGTGGTATTTGTGAATATCTGTTCAACTCCTTCATCTAGCATTGCACGCCGCGAATTTTATATTTCTTACATTTTATTTGTAATTAATTTTCATTATTGAAATACAAGTATTTGACGAAATACTTTTAACGTCGTTTGTAAGAAGCAACAAAGCCACACATGTTTTCTAGCTTCCTTTACTTCGACATACCAACTAGAACATACATTACAGTAATTGCATCTACGCAGAAGACAAGTTTTTGCTTATAATGCTTGTTCATAATAAAATACATTAACAGGAGCACTTGCTGTCATAGTTGACGTATACTACTTGAATGTGGAAGTACGGCATCAAAGGTAGGAGCAATTCTGCCCTTAATTCGGCCGCAGAAGGAGTTCCCTTGCGCCAGAGGCTCTTGGAACCGAGGAATGCAGACGCGCCTTTGCAACAAGCGAATTCTTCGTTACTGCAAAACAGAGCAGAATACCTCCTCGTTGTCCTGCAGTGTTTACCCCGAGGGAATCCCGTAAATGTCAGCCGATCGACCATCATCCAATGCCACCCCTCTCCTCCCCTAATGTTTACAAATAACGTAAATCGTCGCCGTAATGAGGAACTGCCGTCGTTATCTGAAAATCGATGGATCGGCCGCGTCGAGCGAAATAACCAACCGAGCAGGTGTCCTGACACTAGGGTTCGTGCCTGTATCCGAAGAACAAAGAGAAACGCCAAATTACGGCACGTATTTACTCGACTCCCGACTTCTTGAGACGCCATTAGCGTGTATATTGGGAGGAAAGCGCTCTCGACTTGTTTTAACGCCCCATCTCAGACTTCTGAGAGCTCGAAGGAAATTCTAACCCAGACTGTCTGCTATAGAACACTCCCTAAGAGGCATCACAGCTATAATCGATTATTCCTATCGCCTCACTCTAAAAAGCACTCTCCATTTCCAAAGCGTTATTAATAAGTATGTCTGTAATTTCTTTTCTTTCGTTTACTGTGTTTAAACACATCTCGTTCCACATCGTCTGTATATTACTTTTATTTTACCTCTGCCACACTCATTTTAATATTCACCGTCTACCCAATCACTATGAAATAATATTGTATGCAAAATATAATATATGGACGCATATCACATTTTTTACTTTTCGAATCACTTTCACTCTTTATTTAAGAACTGTGAGCATTAGAGTATGTAACATATCTCGAATGTTTTAACACTTGTAAATAAAATAATTAGAAATTGTAGATCCTAATTTTTAACAATGACATTACGTCATAACAATTTACTTTGGATTACCATTTTTTAGTCAATTGTAGCGTGTAAAAGTAGAATGTGATTTTAAACTATTTTTATTATGACATGACAAGAAAAGGTTTAATATATTTTACAAAAAAGATATTTAACACTTGATAATTCAAGTACTTATTGAAACTCCCCTCAAAAATACCCGATTATTTAGTAAATTAATTCAATACATTACGAACATTTCTGCAGCCATCCTTCAACGGTTAGGAATTAATCCATACAAATTCTGGACTCAATATAGGAATATCTATATATATATATAATATAGGAATATCTATATATACGCTATTGCATTGAGCCATGGCAATAGTTCAGTGAATCAAGACAAAAATATTTTTCTCTTATGTTATAAGGATATACTAACGGAGTATATTAATTTTTGGAAATACAGGATAACAAATTTTAACCGCAAGTATTGAGAATATGCCAGATAAATAGGAACTTGTAAGAAAAAATTTAATTAAAGTACGTAAACTATTATAAACGACGACATTCCGTTTTTCAACGCTATTGCATTCTTTTTTCTAAATAGTTAAAATAAGTTAAAGAAACTTGTGATTAATGGAACAGGAAATGAACATTGACAATTTCATACCTGGGCCAAACATATAATATATGCCGAAAAATTTAACAATAAAAACAAATAACTGTGAAAATATGAACTCACTTTAGCAGTATATTAATTGATAAATTATTAATTAAAAAGTCCTCTTCTATTCATTTCAATAGTCAGGAGGTGTAATCTGGAAATAAATGAAATTGCGTCCTCTACTCTCGAAGAAGCAGCGGGAAATGTCACAGTGGAAGGTGATCAAAGTAATAGTTCGTAAGTCTCCACAGGCAATAATTATAATTCAATTCCGGCAACAGGCGGAGGGAAAAGAACCCTACAGGCGGAAATGAATTATCTGAGTCGCTTTGCCGAAGCTACTCTTATTTTGAGCTTTGCTTCCGACTAACAGGCTCTAATGGAAGAGCCAAGCCATAATAGGACAGCCGACGTTGCCATTTTTATCGCAGGGAAATGAAGGGAAATAATAATCTTGCAACGAGATCCAATTTGACAGGAATTAGCGTGACTTAAGTAGACGTTAAATTACTTTTCAAAAGTTTTGTTACAAGTAATTAAATGTTCCTCGAAGTAATATTTCAGAAAGAAGTAATTTGAAAATGATTGTAGCGCTTATTAATTATTTAATACAAACAACTAGAATTTATATTGCCACAAGATATATTTATTGTGTTTCCTCCAGCGGATTTTTAATTTTTTCTCAATTCAGCATTAATGAAATTGCAAAATAATACCTAAGATAATTAATAGTGAGAAACAATTTACTTAAAAAGCAAATTATTTACTAAATATGTAATTTAAATCATTTTAAACTATATCAATTTTTGCGGGTTATTATATGAGTAAAACAAAATAGTAACACATTAATAAAATTAAAAGAATTTTGTTGAAATACGGTTGACATTAAAAGTAAACCATCTCAGAAACGTTTTGCCTGTCGCAGTATAGATTCGTTTTTCCTTTCGTTTCTATTGAAGAGATAAATGTACCCGACGTTTCGTTCATTATTCACCCAACTGTGCTTTTCACGCAAAAAGGAGACATTCCAATATCCTATTGTTGCATTACATTGATTTATGTGTTTTAAGTTTTAAATTTAGAATGAGATGAGATATACTATAATATTTTGATAAAATAATAATAATCTTGTTTTGATTGATGTATTTTTAACAAGTAATCTGAATATTCTTCAATGGGTTGGAGTGATTACATATGGGCATTGTAGTGATCATACATACATGGAAGGTGACTAGAAAATTATTTTAAAATATTCATTTATTATATACAGTGGTGGAATACTTTATGGACAATGGGGAACAGCAAAGTAATTTAGCAGCACAACGTGCATTTTATAGCTTTTCGCAAGTGAACCTAGAATATTCGTTGTAAACACTGAATGTCACAGATTATAGTAAAATGACCTAACAACTGTTTTTTTATTGTTGCTGGAGGTCGTTGTACTCCAATATAGGCCTATGGATGTATCAATATTCAAGTATTTTTCGATTGTGTCTTAGAAAGATAATTTCAGAGTGAAGAGACAGAAAGAAAATGAGAGTGCAGAAACAAAAAATAGGTACAGTTATAGAAATACAGGCGAATAGCTACATCAGAGTAGATAATGTGGCAAAGAATTGATGAGGAAGTCATAGAGTCTAAATTGACAGACGAGCAAACAAGTCAAAAGTCGGTTGAGTTGATTCTCCTAATGATAGACCTAAACAATTATTTGTTTACAACACCGAGACTATTGTTTTCCTTGGGAGGCCAGCCTGCTAGGATACCTACCTGCAACTCGACTAGCAAGCAGCAACGTACGTCAACAGAGAGAGCATCGGAGATAAAATGTAGGTAGATCCAATAACGACTTTCATATGTATATACAATAAAGTGTATGTGTGTTTTTCAACTGAAGAAACTTACTATTACACTAATTAGACGCCAATATCACTCTGAATATAAAAGAGTTAAGTCCTGTGAGATTTTGAAGAAGTTAGTCGAGAATTTAAATTGTTACATAATATGGTTTCTGTAAGTATTTATATTTATTTTCCACTTAAATACATTATTTCTTAAATATATATTTCTGCTTAACATATTTTTTACAATATTTATGAAATTCAATAACATGGTTAAATATAATATATTCTGTTTAATTAATTCCAAAAATTCACATTTAAAGTGAAAAGCAATTTAAGTCAAAAAATTAATTACCCACTCACGACACTTTATTCAGTCGTATATAAAAAAAGTAGAGACGGAATCGATATACAATATACAATATACATTAATGATTTTGATAATGGGATATTTATGGTGGATTGTTAGCGGCCCCAATTTCAAAGGCGACAATGGACAGGCGGGCTTTTGTTGTGTTGACAGTCGGGAGTCGGAAGTCGGGTGTTGGAAGTAAGAGACGGAAGTTGGAAGTCGGACGGCGAACAGCGTGGCAGGCAGGTAGATCTAGCCAGAAAGGTTACAAGTTTAGAAATTGAGTATAAAGTTTTGGACATTCAAACTCATCGAAAAGTTAAAGCAGTAACCTAATAAATCACGCCACAATCTATAAGTACAGTAACCGTCACCAATTCCACAGAGAGATAATTGTAACAATCCGTCCAACCATTAATCCGGAAGGAGCAGCAGGTTCCATTTTCGAGAGGAGAGACCCGAAAGTTACGACGGTGTCTTTGTTTAATCAAATGTAAATTCAGTGATTTCATGGCCTTTTTAGTGTGAATTTTGGGGTGAGACCGAGCCCAAGGGAGTTTAAGCCTGGTACCAGCAA
Organism: Zhengitettix transpicula; assembly: GCA_037074705.1. Lineage (NCBI taxonomy): Eukaryota > Metazoa > Arthropoda > Insecta > Orthoptera > Tetrigidae > Zhengitettix > Zhengitettix transpicula. The sequence goes on from CM073591.1 coordinate 77,072,285, forward strand.
ATGTTTTGTAAGTACAAACAAACAAACAAATTTGATCAAGTTTTGTAAAAGATAACTGAAGATAAGTCGTCAGATTTCGATTTCACGTTTAGGTTGTAAAGGTACTTGATTGTTTAACGTAAATATAAAGGTTGTTTCTTTACTTAGAAAGCCCAGATAAAAGACCCTGAGAAAAGAGTTGTAAAATCTAAAATTAGAAAAACTTTAAATGAAAATAATCTTATTAAAAAATGTTGTAATTTCACCTGAATCAAAGTAAATTGTCTTGTAAAGTTTTAAAGAATGTTGTAATCATTTTTAAAACCTTCTCTTTAAATAAAAAATCAAATAAATATAATTGAGTCATAAACCAACTATTGAATTAAATTCAGTGAAATAATCTTTGTTTAAATAATTTGTATAATTCATATTCAGGTAATCATTAAATATTGCCTTCACCAATGTGAGGTAATTCATCTAATTCATTTAATATTTGTAAATCATTACTATATATATATACTGTGAATAGGTGACGACACTGGCATCTTTTAGGAGAAGAACTACGATTTTCACAAACTGATGGATAAATCCTTTTAAGATAAACGCTGACCACCTTCATGTTGAAATTGGTTTTGAACTGATGGAAGAGATTTTCTTTTTGGAGTACATTACGAACGATGGACGTTTGGAGATTTACGAGACTGTACATTAATTAACAATGAGGAAGATTTGTACAAAAGTAAAACCTGGAATGCCTGAAAAGAGAAAAATAAAATTTGATGCTATTTAAGAACGTTAAACATGAAATAGACAGATAAATTCAAAAATGATTATTGATGAAGTTCGAATACAGTCGAAAAAAGGTATGCGATGATCAGGGTTTGCATCTTTAGTCAGATTACTTGGCATAGTTTACTCAAATTGTTCGTCATAAAGTAAATGTAAAAAAGGCAGTTTCTTCAAAAGATACTCATAATTAGGGAAAAATTATAAATAATTATGTTCTGTACCTAATGAACTCAGAGGAAGGCTGGCAGACGACTTCAGTTCAAGACATATTAATTAATGAGACTTTCCTGTGATGAGCTTGACTCTGATTCACACAAATTTGTGGCAGTCATGAGATTGTGTAATAGCGGCGGTAACTAGGTTTGACCACGTCGTCTAGTCCCGCTGTTTGACCCACATGTAATCTTTAGCCTCCCTTTACAGGGTCACAGTGTGGGTGTGGTCGGCCCTACTTGGATCAATAGAGGGGCGGGCGAACAGACCTCCGCAGAGGATATCCCACACACTTAGTGTCAGAGAGACAGCTATCCATATTGCCGTACTATAAAATTCCTTTTCCGAAAGCCACGAGTCGGCCGCAGTGAACTTGAAGAGCTTCAAGGAAAGTCGAGAGGCAAGCCCTCCGAAGAGCTTCAAACAATATCACGCTCCAATGGAAATAACCTTGCTTTCGACTCAAAGAGTATTTCATTGCGAACTCTAATCACATTATTCAATTAGGTTATTTAATAGACCTTCGATTCATTTGCGAAATTATGCCGTAATTTTTCCAGTAATTACTAGAGATTTTATTTCTAATTTCCTTGAAAATAGTTAATTACGTTTTCAGTTTGAGGAAGACTAGAAAGTCACTCACAGGGCTATAATTAAATGACGTATTATAAGAAGAACTTTAGATACAAGACCTATGAAATTTCCAGACATTTTACGGTTATTTTAACCCTGTAATATAACAAAAAATGTAGTAAAAGTGCCAAGTATTTTTTAATTCCATTCGTTACTATTTATTTACCAAATAACTTGCCAGCTAAAATCAAAACATAAGGAACTTTTAAATCTCTCAATCTAGTTTTAATTACTTGTGTGTGTATGTGTGTAGAAAATAACCTGTGTTTCGAGCATATAAGCTACACGGCTATATAATTTGTGCATTTATAAAGGATTTAAACGAATAATTGAACATTAGACTAGTATATTACTGAGGTAAAACTTCTTTCCTTGCGCTGGAAACTTGGAGAGTAAGCAGGTGAATATGTCACGGAATTTGTTGTTGTGACGCTGCGAAGTGAACGGAAAAAGGACACACACATATACCTATATATATGTATATGTGTAAATATATATTTAAGTCTTGAATAGTAAGTCAGCGACATTTACACGACGACTAGGGTTTCGTTTTATATCTATTTTCTTACTTCTCTCTCTCTCTGTCTATCTATTGATAACTTTCGTTTATTCTTTTCTTCTTACCATAATTCTCTTTATCCATGTTGATAATAACTATTTAAAAAATTTAAAGTTACTTCACACTAAAACATAATAAAATTAAATAGAAAATAAGAATATAGGAATATATACACATATAAAATAAAAGTATGAATTTTAGACGCTCGAAGCTGCAAATAATTGTGAACAAAATAATCAATTTGTAGTTAAATATGCACTTCTGGAAATTTATAAAAAAGACAAAATAGTAAAATGAGTTTAATTAATTCTTTATTATTTATATAATAACAAATAATTATTGAAATAATAAATTATTAAAAGACTGACAGGTTTGAATTGAAACCTTTACTAATCTTCATTTTTCTGAAAATGTAATCGTCAATCGTAAATTTTGATATTTCAATAGTAAAACACTTTTTTAGAGAATAATCGCTACATAGCATAATATCTGTGAAAGAATTTTACCTTCAAATTATTTTTGCAGACAAATCTACAATTCAAATGCTACGCGACTACTGTGAAATGTATGTTGTGCTTAAATAATATCAGCACATAATGAGATCAAATGTGGAATTCATATTAAAAATCGTCAACCACTCATTGTTTCAATCCTTTCGGAAAAATATAAAAATCTACGCGACGAATGATTTCTTTTATATGAATATTCAGTAAAAGTTCTGATTTAAAATTCGTGCAACACATTTTGCTTAATGGAACAGAAGTCGGTGTCTTAGAGCAATCTTGCAAACTAGAGCATAACTCTCGAAAAGGCGAGGGAATTAATTACTTCGAAGGAAACAAAGCCTCTTCCGCGTAATTAAGTTAAAATCTTTGTTTCTGATATCTGAAGCTTTTGTGCTTCGCAGCTTGTTTGTAAACGTAACTTCCCTGAGAGAAGCTCTGAATACGAAAGGAACATCAACTTCGTCATATCTAAACTGCCTCAGACAGGGGAAAATCACTTAGCATCTCGTTGGAATAAATAGGTTATCGACCAAAATTTTGTGGTTTTAGAAGTCTAACCACAGGAACTGGATCCTATGAAGCATATATTTTGTTTATAACGAACATTCGCGGGAACTGCGGTCACTGTGACGATTCAGACGAACGAGTCAACTGCGTTAGCTAATTTGTATGTCAATTTCCTACCCATTTCCTGTGTACTGTACGGAAGGAGATTATAGCGGTTCAATTAGTACGCCTGTCAACCTAAAACGATTTCAAATAATAATGAAAATATTGTGTTACGATTAATGTTGTGGTTTCAATTTTTTTCACCGAGTCGAGCCTTTCCCGAGGAATGCATGTAACATTAAATCTAAACAAAACGTGTCTGTTCAACGCTGTGGTGTGCATGAACATGTTGAGAACAACGTGTAACAGTTGTTCCTTCCGAGTTTCTTCTTGCAATGAGATGCGTTTCCGCCTCCTGTGGTTTAACCTCTACACTCGAAGCAATAAACTTGCCGCTAGACATTGCACTAGTCCATTTAGTTGATTCAGGACAAAACGAGAGATTTTTAAGCAGTTCCGTACCGCAGCACGCCGTTAAAAGCGCTATAATGGTCGAGGAGCAGCTGTAACGTAACAGCAGGCGAGGAAAATAAACAATACTATGTTTTTCTACCAGGACAACACACAACCTCCACAGCATGTCTCAAATTGTTTTATTCGATAGGTGGAATTCGGTATCTGTGAGCATCGAGGATAATAATTATTTGCTCATATTCTTTCAACAGCCTTCAATGTCAATATAACAGTTCACTAAAATATTTTTTGGGAGGCCAATATTTAGGACTTTGGATTTTAACGCAGTGAGGATGATTTATGGATTTAACATTGTATTGTGTGGTTTGACACCAATAATAGGCAACGTTAGAGACAGCATATACTCAGAATCTCAGGAAACAGAAACGATGAACGAATGTTATAACATAAATCGCGCCATAAAGTTCCACAGGACTCATGCGACCCAACCGAAAAATGTAGTTGAATTATAATTTCCATATTCTATGCAACCTTTATATTTGTGTAAGTCTCAAACGCATTTTCCCCCAAAATAAATATTTTTTTTAGGGCAACAGGCTACATGAGGGTGATCCACATTGGGCAACACCCCTTTAATAGCATAGGAAGGGATTTGATAGGGGGGATGCGGAAGGGTAGAGGAAGGTAGCCAAAGGTTAACTAGGGCCCCCGGGTTATGGTTTAAGGATCCTACCCGGCATTCGCCTAAAGAAATGCAGGGAAAACCCTAGAAAAACCTGCATCAGGTAGGTCGGGCATGTAATAGACATACAGCAAAAACTGTTATTACGATAATTTATATAAGCTACTATCTTTCACTGTTTTATACTAAACGCAATGGCTGTTTTTAAAATAGGTTAATGACTACGATATTCCTTATTACTTTTATATAATAGTTAAAAACAACTCAGATGTGAATTCATTTATTAATTCTTTTAGTGATTATTTTAGTAATGCATTATATATTACTATTCAATTATCTAATGGCTGTTCTATTTTTTAATAGTTCACCAATAATAAAAATTAATTAAATTCTGTCAAAAAGTACGCGAAAAATTGATTTTTCGCTGTTTTATTATCTCGAGAGCGGAAAAATAACGTCAAGTAAGAAAATGAACATAATTTATGAAAATATGATTTTATATATTAAGATGTTGTGAAAGTAGAATAATTTGATAACAAATTTCTTCTTACAGTTTGTGATGATTGGACAACAAATGACAGAATGTTTCAACAAACTGTAATTGGCTTCTAACCTAGTATCGAAATTCAGCTCCTACTTCACCTTAAGTGGTCGGAACGTTGGAGAACAATTATTATTAGAAGAAGGAATGTTTTTCAACAAAACACCAGTAAGTTTACTTCTTTAACGAACGTTTGGTTATCAGATTGTCATATTTTTTTTAAAAAAAAAACGAGTATGAACGAATTCATAACGTCTAAAATAAGTTTTTATTTACCGTTAACGTATTTAATTTGTATAGAAACATTGTTTGAGTGTAATTTGTTTACACCTATTTAAAAACGTCTGTTTTTAAACGTACATAAGTGCCCTCTGTAAGGCGATTCATGAATCATGATTCCGTGGTAAACAGTTTGAAATTAGCTTTTCTACTCTTCTCATAATATTTTCCCCTCTTAATTATTACGAAGTGGTTTCTTCTGCTCCTGTAACAAAAGTCCAGACTCTCAAGAAGGTATTCCACAGACGACTGCACCAAAAATATTTTGAATAGCCGATTATACTTTGTTGATTTTCTGACTTCTTGTGTAAGTCAATACTTTGGCAAGGGAAAGGATCAACTGCTTTACCTGAATGAGTCGGTTGTGATGTTGGCAGGAACGGCTGTTCGCAGAGCTTGTTCTGTGTCCGCTTTCACGTGTTTGCTCTATGGCCTCTTATAAGAGCCGTGTTTACTCCAGGGCCCTCGGGGTGTGCGCCTGTGTACAGTTCCACAGATCCACAGGGAAACAATGCTAAGACAAGTTCCTCTAAGACATTCCCTTCACAACCAGACGAACGGACCGAGTCTCCTAAGACGATGCTATTACTTAGTTCACAAAAGCACCGTCGTCTTCTCCTGTGAGAATACAGTTGTTGGGTGTGCGAGTTTTAGGCAAGCACTTAACACTCCAGTAATGTTCATATTTAATAAGGAAAACACATTAACATTTTGTACAGCCATTTTCACAGGCACGGCAGGTTTAGAAACGGCTTGTACTACGACATAATGTCTACTTATTAATATCACATAATTTATTTTCTTTGAAAGTAACTTATTCATTCTGAAACTAGTTAAATTACCTTATATTTAGTACGTAATTATTCTATTGTATTGTCTAATTTGCCTTTAAATAATTATTTGTTAATGTTAACTGTAAGCTTACTCTGCACATATATCGTTTTCTGTGTTTCATTGTTATTTAATTTTATTTTCGCTATTAATTAATTTTTAATTAGTTATATTTAACAAAAACATTTGTGGTCTAGGTTAGGATAAAATATTTTCTAGTAAAGATTTTTAATTTTATTTATTGTTTCCTCAACCGAATGAATTGAATTAATAAAATATATCTTGTAGTTAATTTACAACTGTCTTATTCATAACAGAAATTTAATGAATTTGACGAAGGTTACGACACGGCCTGTGGGAGCAGTTCTTAGCTCTCGCCGGCAGAACCTTTCTGGAGAGACGGAGAGGTCTACATTTGCGGATGCTTTCTTCTATCTCCGTTTTTGAAATAAAGTACCTACAAGCCAAGGCACCTCGGCCTGTTTTTATCGAGTGTACGTTCAGGGGTCACAGACCTTGGACATTCAGTAAGAGTTGTTCTCTGTTCCCATTGGAACATTCGGCCAGCTGCCTCTGAAACTGGTCGAGGCACGGTGAATGGAATGCTGCGTCCCCACAGAAAATCCGTCTCCCGCCATGGGAAGGGAGCGGGGCAAGTGCTCAATTCCCGACCTACCTGATGCAGGGTTTCTAGGTCTGTCCTGCATCACTTTTGGGTATGATTCTTAAACTACAACCCGGCGGCCCTAGTTATCCCTTGGCTACCTTTCTTTACACTTCCGGAACCCCCCTTTCAAATCCATTCCTATTAAAGGGGAGTTGTCTCCATGTGGATTACCCTCATGAAGCCTGTTACTCTAAGAAATAAAATAATTGACAAATGTAAGTAAAATTTTTATCTATGACACTGAAATATCAATATCGGTCTACGACTAATATTTATATTTCACTACTAGACAAATGCATTTTTTTCTTGATGTAAATAATGCATAACAAATGCTTCGTTGGCAAACGTGTTGAATGTATCGTTTCCTGAGATAGTTTGACGTTAGTATAAACATATCCAGATTTTCTGTACGAAATATTTTAATATCGGCCCGTGACATATAATTCCAAGAAAAAGATGGTATTTGAAATATATTTCCTTTCATACTTATAACTTGAAAAATCGATTCATGGAATATTTTACTTTCTTCGTATTAAATTTTTACAGCACACTATTAAATGGGTTAACTGTCGCCTATCTAGAATCCTGATCTGATTTTGATTAGAAAAACTAAATAAAATATAATATTTACACTAGAGTTGCAATTTGTATTTAAGTGATTATATGGTTGTACAAATTTAAATGGTAAATGTATTGAATGTTATTTCATCTTATATGAGAAGTAGTTTATGCATATTCACGTGATAACTCAGCGTTAATTAATCAAACAATTTCTACGTAAAATAAGATGCAGTGCACGAGTGAAGCAGTTGCCATAAAAAATTTCCAAGACACGAGAAACGTGTTACGCAAGTAAAGATTTTCGTATTTTAACCCGCTCACTTTACCCCGCCCTTGCTCCAACACGGAAAAGCGATAAGACTCTCAATTTTAAGCTTTTAAGGTATTCTCTTGGGTTTTCGGCAGTCTGATTTGCATTGAGTACGAAAGGGTCTTCTTCAGTGATCCTGAAACCCATCGCAGATAAGGCTCTCGCACTCGCATAAAGGGTCCGAGAAAACAAAATTGGAAATCTTTGTTACGGAATAATATTTACCTAGTTTTCCGTAACGTGTTGTGGTCATATCTAATCATATTTTAGCATTTAAATTAATCCCAAATGGGTAAATAATAATGACTATAATGTGTCGTAAGTAATAATTGTTTTCTTGTATTTCGATGATTCAATACTACTAGAAGAATCTTACTTAACACGACTCAGATCACGAAAGCGTCGGGCAACAACGAACCGTTGAGATATTGAAGACGCAAGTTTAAAATTGTAAATATGATCAATGGTACAATGCATCGCAATTTATAATGTAAAATTCTAATGGGGACTATTTTGAACTATTCTGCACCTATTTTTAAAATAATACAATTTGATAACGAATAAATTATTTTTTAGGCATACGTTTACTAAATAACCTTTTGACGATACAGTAAAAAAAATTGAAATGGTGGAATAAATTCATACGTCGATACGAGGCATAAAAAGTGCTCCGCGTGTAATCACTGAAACTTAGTCCACACAGATAAGTTGAATGAATTACTTTCGCTCTTTTGTCAAGTCACTCATGTTCGAAACACTCAGAAGGTCTGTTGTGAAAAGTCAGAGTAATTCATATCATAGTAGCCACTAGATGTGAGAAATGAGGGAATTCTGCCTCATGTTCCATGCCGGTGCACTGTAACGCATTCGTTCCTAGTTCATAAATATCATGTATATACTCTTGTCCCGAGATATGTAGGCAGTAGAGGAGGCAGGTTGAAATATTTACTCTATTCAAATATTAACTCGAAAAATAAAAAAAAATACTTTCTTTACTGTTTAGTGTGTTATAAATTTTAATATAACAGAATGGAAACAGTGGGAATCTCGGACAAAGGGTGACGGAATTTTGCATCTACTGAAAAATAGTGCTAAAACATCGTAATATTCTTGAAACAAATTCAGTATGAATCCTTGTTTGTTAATAAAACGCCGTCAAGATATTTTAAGCAACTTCATATTTTCCAAAACTGTTTCTTAACCCGGCGGTTGTACACAACTAAACACTAAATGACAATTTATTAATTTTGTCGACACTTATGCAATTTCCTATTATAATGTTTAAAATAGTTCTAATTACTTTGAATAAAGATTCATTGGCTATTAAATATACCTCTTCTGTTTCTGAATATGACACTTCTTGATGTTTTAGATATTTTATATATTAGTTCAGGATTGGTCATCAACGTACTATAATAAAAATGTTGTTATTTAAAAACACGATTTATTATATCAAGTCCTGCGTCCTTTGGTACCTCTCAAACTTTATTGCCTACGTTATATCACAAATTGTTTTCACTATCACATTTTTATTATGCCATGTAAGCCTACTGTTTGAGCACGAAATAAAAATAAACCGGCTGCGAAGGCTGGATTTTCTAAATTTAAAGTGCAAGAGCAAATGTATGGAGTGTTACATTACTGATCAGGAAACGAGTGAACTCTCTGTTGTCTATTTTATTCGTGTTGTATTGGCAAATATTGGAAAATTGAATATGTTTACTCGCCGTAATCAATATGAGTGAACAATACGGTCTCATCACGGCCACCCAACCAATCCACTAGGTAATTGGGTAGGCAAATACGTACTTAAGTCAGGAGAATCAAAATAAGCTTGTTTCTCAAAAATACCATTTTTCAATACAAAGATTAAACCATATCCATAGCACGTTAAAAGTGAATAGTATGTGTTATTTTCAAACAATGCAAAAAAAAAAGTTTCGGATTGAAGAGAAAAATGCATGAAGCCATCAAAACCTAGTTACATGAAGTAAATTGTATAACTGATGTATCATATAAAATAGTTTATAATTGAATTAATGAATTTAAATTGAGGCAGGACACCCACGAGCGATAAACTGTAGACGTGACTGCGCTGAAACAATGGAGAGAATGCACGATATTGTGTTGAGTTATCTACAAGTCAAATTTCGCAATTTTTTGCGGCCACAGTCGCAGTGGTCTTAATTATATATCGATTTGTTATGGTTTGAACACCGAGTTTATTCAAAGTGAAGGATAAACGTTATCGTAAAGGAAATTAGCACTTTTACGTACCAATAGATCAGCTTCTAGTTCGATATATAGGCTAACTGTTGACGGAATATCTACCACTATACTTCAAATACAAAACAACAGGGCCAGCAAACTCCTCTCCCACCATCGGAAGGGCGTGGGACAAGTACCCAATGTCCGACCTACCTGATGCAGGTTTTCTATAGTTTGTCCTGCATTACATTTAGGCGAATGCCGGGTAGGATCTTTAAACTATAGGCTAGGGACCCTAGTTAACCCTTGGCTACCTTCCTCTACCCTTCCGCATCCCCACTTTCAAATCCCTTTCTATGCTATTAAAGGGGAGTTGCCACCATGTGGATTACCCTCATGTAGCCTGTTACCCTAAAAATAAACTAAAACTATTATTGGACTACTTGAGCCAAGAAATAAAAGAAAATTACAAAAATCTAAAGACAACGCAAGGGTGCATTCATGTGAAACATTGATTAAAAATTTGTAGATTTGAATATCCAACGCTTTTCGCATCTAATTTTGGCCAATGTGTGTACTTCATATAATTGTACAAACTTACAAAAATGGGTTTCCACAAAAAATAAAGTTGAACGAAGAGATACTTGCCAAATCAAATCCCCTAGTTGGAGGATTTCAGGAAAAGTGCATCAAGCTCAATGGCAATTATGTTGAGAAATAGAAATGCAAAAACTCGAAATAAAAGTTTTCTTTCTTTTTAGTACACGTTGACCTATCCTCGTATGCTAAATGAGGCAATATAACCGGAATAAAAATTATGCAATGAATTGTTGAAAGTTGAGTGGTATGTGAGTGGTTTATTTTCAGTGTCATCCAAGCGATGTGAGATACAATGCTCACATTTAAATCTATTTTAATTTATGCTAGAATGCAGTACCTGAAATGAAGGTCTATGAGGATGCTGGTATAATTACACATTAAAGGTAGCAAAGTACATTCAATTACACTCACATATATCAGGAAATAAAAAGGCACTTGAAAAGAATAACCAAATAATATGGTATATATGTTCTAATGATATATATGTATATATATTGTAGTAATTGGTAATTAAGGCATTGTGCTAATTGAAAAGTTGAATTGTAGTGGACTCATTATTAGTGGATATAGAGCGGACGCCGCAACAAACCGGCAAGACAAAGAAAACATTGTTGATAAGTCGAGAAGGTTCTATGCGCTCAAAACTTACGAGACGAAGCTTTACAGTCGGGCAGTAAGCAGCAAGGAGAAAAGACCAAAATTCCAAGTCATAAAAATTTGAACAGTACAGTCGGGCAGCAGACAGCGAATAGATCAGACGAAAAGTTTTACAGTCGGCAGTCAGAACGAAAGATTGTGGCCCAGTCACAAACATGCTTTCAAATATTAAAAAGTAAAGCAATATTCAGACAAACCAATGAAGTCCATTGTCAAGTAAAGTCACGAGATCCACAAATTCAGGTTGCAGTAAAGCATCGAGAACCAACCAATTTGTGTTAAACCAACTAACAAACTACACCAATTAGAGCCTGTGAACATTTAGAGTCTGTGAGAACTTAGAATCAGTGATGTCCCCAAAATTGTGCACGAAAAACTAAAAATGAGACCTGGGCGGCCGTAAGTAGAGAAAAACTTTAAACTTATTTGTAAACCGTGTTTAAAAGATAAAAGTCAGATCGTTCTTTAATTATTTAATTATCGATAACATGAGATCGTTAACTCTTGATAAAATTGAAATAGTTTTATTCAATCTTTAATATTATTTCTTCCACAACACATTTCGTCTATGTTCAGACGCATTGATTTCCATAAAAGGTAAATGTAATTTTGATTATATAAATTCTGCCATTTATCAAACCCAGTTCAAGACCCTGAGATCCCAAATATTTTGTGTATTTTCTACTTGTATTAAAATTGATAATAAATTTTGTTAGTTGTTTAAAGTTAATAGTTGTTCATTTAGAAACGCCACATTCATTATTATATAAAATTATTACAATATATATATATATATATATATATATATATTCTGACCATGAAGAACCGTTATAAATAAGCAACACCCAATATTGATATCAGAAAAAAGATAAATTTTATATTAATCAATGTATTTGTTTGGTTTTTAGTGTTAAATTTTATGCCACGAGATGTCGCAAATTTAGCGACAAAACGTAGTATAATTTTCTATTAAAAATCTTTTTTCTGACTTTAAAATGGCTATTGTTTAATTATAAATATATATGTTCTACAATAACATTGTAGTGATTTTTCCATCGACCAGAAGATTATTTTGATGTCAGAAAACAACACTCTTATTCGACGACTTCGCCTCATCATTTTGTGAGAGACAGGAAATGAAAGGAAACTACCTGATATTGTGTGGCATAGATTGCAACACCGACACGCCTCAAATAAGGTTCCATTGATTATCTGCCAGAAGTTTCATCAGGTGTTACCAGACCACCTGAGAAACTTCCTCTAAAACCGGGCATTAACTAAGGATTGGATAACGCGCCTCGGGGATTCGAAGCGCTGCCTCCGGCGCGAAGATATACAATATCTTGCTGAAGTTAAGATTCGCTGGGACGTGCACTTCCCAGATTGTTCTGGTTCACGCGACTGCAGTGTTCGCACAGTGCTTAATAATTTCTCAAAGGAGCCCCAAGTTTGCCACTAACTTGTTTTCCATCTCCACGGCCGATAACGAAGCCGTGATTCATGGATGCTGCAGTTAATTACCGTCTCCTCTCGCGTCCATCTGTACACGGTGAGCGAAACTTTTGTGCGCCTCCCTCGCTGACAAATCTCTCACTGCAGTTCTCCGGTGATGTGAATAAAAGAGTGCAAAAAGAACAGGTTGCGGGATTAAGACAAGAAAATTCGTTGGATATCACAGTGGAAAAATATTGTGAATGCTTCGTTTAGAATTTGTTAAATAGCGCCTCCGAGAAAAAAAAAACATTTAGGATCGTAGCGTTGAATAAAATTTTATGTAATTTTCCTTTGCTTTTAAACAAGAATAATGACAGAAGCGAAAGCAATACTTGATGTAATATAAATTAAATATATAAGTAGCTACTGAGCCTAAATATTTCAATGAGCACTAGTGAAAGAAAAATATTTTCATTCCTGATTTTTCAGACTAGAAAATATCAACAGAATTATCGCTTATAGTATAAATAACAATGTGGTACAAAAATTAATAAAATTTTGCAGAAATTTTCAATTAACAAAACGTTTCTTCTTAACTTTTGATATTGCAGGATTTGAAAATATACTTCGAAATGGAACCGAATATAGTAAATATAATACAAATTCATAATTTCTGTGTACCATCATATAAAATTGGAATTTTACAACACTTGACCGAATAAAACACGGAAATATTGCAGTTAAATTTCCAATAACAATAAAGTATGGAATAATATTGTCGTTACTTTGATAAGAATGAAAACTTAATCGTGTAGTAACAAAAATGAAAATAATAATTGTGAAGATAATTTTATTTGTTGAATCATATAAATCAAAGAATTAATCTCACATAAAAAAGATGAGAATGTAAGATACCAATATTATATATTACTCGATTATCTTAAATAAAGGTTTTATGCAAAAATGAATTTAATGAGATGAGAGATGATATCTCATTCCAACAAAAGAGCGTAAAATACGTAAGATAATCCGAAGAAATTCTACTATTTTCGAAACTAAATTTACTGTTACGTCTTCTTATATTTCGGATAACGTAAGACGAAGGGAAAGCTCTAAATGTATTCAATATATTTAATATAAGCGAGAATTTTTTTTAAATTTTCTGTGACTAAATTTGATAGGAGTGGTGTAGAAAGTGCATGAATTATTAGCTGGGAAATGACACACGAGGGGCGGCGTGTAGGGTGTCAGCCTTCAGAAAAACGGCTTAAAGAGCCTTTCCAATTTTAACGACTTAACTTGTGTCACACTTCATCAATCAAGTAACTCAACATCCTCAGAGAGTTGAATACACAGTGCTTCCTCGACTTATTTTCATAAAACACCGTACGTCTAACCTAAGTGTTTCATAAAGGAATTATACTAATTTGCAAAGCTGGAACATTTTTTTATTTTCCGTTGGGGTATGTAATAAATTACGTTTACGACTACAAATCGTTCATGTATGTGCTCCATACAGGTTGCAACTGGCACTAACGGAAACTTGCAGTTATATTCGACCAGATTTTTTTTAAAGAAAATATCTTATAATTTAGTACAGTTTTACAAAAAAATATATATTAAATACCACGCTCGGTTAATAAAAACTGATTGAAAAAATGAGATATTTTATTAAGTATGTTTCTATTATTTTTATCTTTCATTTTCGCAAACATTTAAATTTATTTTATAAATTCATAAAAAATAGTTCTATATTATATTCAAAAATAAACCTGAATAATCATATTAATTCTTACAGAATAAATTAGTACTATCTTTAGATTTTTGAATGACGCCGCATTTTTCAGTGTATATCTGCTAAACACATTTATTTTACAATTAGTTCATTTTTCGGCAAATAATCAGGCAATGATACATAATGCAATTATATAAATTGGAAAATAAATTAATTCACTCAGGTTCAATTTGACTGACCTTCCTTTTAAAAGCTATATTAGACTGTTGATGACAAAACGTTGAAATATTGAATTTCCTTAAGGCGAAACATTAATTTATTTCGCACGTCAAGCTAAAAAATTATTTAAATTGTTCGATTACATTAATAAAGAAAATAATTATCTAGACCATTATAATTATTATTGTCTTATTTTTTATTTATAAGTTATGAAAAATTCTTCACGGTATTTATTTCGATAACTATTAAATGCCCCAATTGCGTATAGATAATTCATAGTGAAAACTTTTTTCTGAAACAGGATTTGTTATTATTCAAGTTCTAATGACAGGAATTAAATTATTGCCGGTGATGGTAGGTAATGATATTTTAAATTCATGTTTAATATTTTTTGTAAGTTCAAAATTGCGTTCATTCCTTTATGCTCTCCGATTACGGCCCGTTAGATTGTTCCATAACTACTTTTTTAATACGAGAACAAACCCGCGGAACAATCTCAGGCTGTCGCCATTATTCACAAATGAGTATGCAAGTTCAGAGAAATTGCGCTATTCATTACATTTTATAATGAGATTACTCCCCTGGCTACCCCTTAATAAACATCACCGCAACAAATCGAAAAATTATTCTCGCCTGATGAGGCCGTGTTAGCTACCACCGCATCAAAGAAAATTACATGCAACAAGCATCACACGGAACGTTCGTGAACGACCCACTAATAGGGCCAATGTATTACCACAGTAATTTCAACGCTGCCATACGTCATATACTTACCGTTAACAGAAGCTCACTGAGAAACTCGTCGAAAATTCTGCGCAATATGGGAGCAATATTTATCAAAACTTGATCGATGATATTCTTAACGATCGCCGCACTAGTATGTTATATATATATTTTATTTCATGAGGGCTAAATATTGAGGCTATTAAGACAGTCGAAGGAGGGAACTCGTAATCCAGAAAACATCCGTTTTTAACCAGACAACAACACACCTTCTGACGTATTTATGGCTTTTTAACGGGAGTATTAAGGTCAATATCTTAAAAACAGACAAGTTTCTTAATTGTTAGTGAGTATAAGGAGATTTGTGCTGTTGAATGCCACTTGGGATAAAAAAATTTATTAAAAATTGTAAATATAAATTTATAGACACTTTGAATTATGTATCATTATGAATAATTGCACTGATCTAAATATACTGTACTTTAAACTATTATCGCTTTGTATTAATAAATGTCACTGGTTTTTCAAATATTGCTAAAAAATTGTAATTAATGTAGCTTAGAAGTAGACTGTGTAGTAATTTAGTAATTATATTAAAGATATTGATTAAAACTTGATCGTTTCTGATGTATAACATTGTTATAATGCCCACTTGTATATTAAGTGATACATGGCTATACTGATTTTTCTGTTTCTTCTGCTTGAACAGATTGAAAATTGCCAAAATATGTGGAAGGCCTTGAACACAATTTTAACAATATACAAGACTGTGTGGTTTTTCACAGAGGTTTACAGTTAGTAAAAAATTTACTATATCCAGAATTACATACAGGTCCAATGCATTGAAGTATAGAAAAAAAAAATTGAAAGATAAAGAAAACGAAAACGTTAACTCTAAAATTAAAAATATGAAACTACGAATAATGATTGGCAAAAATGTTTTCTTCCACACTGTCTTCTGTCAAACTGTACTTTATAAACAGCATCATAATTTTTTTAGAAAATTAATCGTTATTTTAAAAAACGAATAATAACGCCAGGAAATCTATGGGAACTACTTCGCTTTCAATAAAAGTAAGAGTACAGGCGAGACTCCTTATAGACGCTCTTATTCATATTATTTCAAATAGCTCTAGTTTTTATATTATTAGCCAAATATGACTTTAAATTAAAAATTTTGGATACATAATAATATTTACAATCTCTTATGTCCAGTGTCATCTACATATCTCCGGGAGCTTTGTTTATTGAAAATGAAATATAGACTGACACGCGTACATTTTATGCGGAAAAATTAGCCCAAATCGGCTTAAATGAGACAAAAAAGAAAGATCATACAAAATTGAACGGCATTTTATTTTAAAAAAATTATTTGGCTTCTTGGTTTTACTAATACTATTGAAGCAGTAAAAAGTTGTTGAAGACCGTAAATTATTAAATTAATTTATACTCGAATACTACGTTCTACAATGCGATTTAGGTCTCTGTTTTGCAAAATGGATTGAATTATTAGATTTTATTATCCAGTCATTATAGAATAAATACATAACTATAACCTCTTCTACATTGAAACAAATTTTATGTTCAACTTTCAGTTATCTTAAAATTCTCTGTATATCCTTCTTGTCTATTCTATATACCTGTCCTAAACTGTGTTAATTAAGGACGTAAATGTGATTAATTTTCATAGAGATATCTGAATGGCAAAAAAATAATAGTAGAGGTAGAAAAATTTTATAACTCAACTACTCATTAGATGAAAAATGAGATTTGAAATGAAATATAGTACCGTTCTTCTATAATACTTCATTTATGTTTTCGTTCCTCATTTCAAAACATTATTCAACAGTGATGCTGCTGGATGTTTTCGTATTCCCTCGGCTCCGTAATAAGCATAAAATTTCTTGGAGAGGAATTGTTATGAAAGAAAAACTGTTCTTATTCAAAATCCAGTAGCGAACTAATTAACAACGCATATATATTCTCCATCCACAATGTTTGGAAATGAGAACATATCCGTAAAAAAAGCTTGAAGCATTTCCTCTTCTCTGCCATGGAGCTCAGCCAAGCGATAAGGACTAAACAAACCAAGTAACAACGACCGAACAAAATTCCAAACTCCGCTTTTAATGCCGCGATACACTTACAAAAATGTTTACTGCTCTAATAAAATGGAACTTCTCAACGAAGGGAAGCAAACTCTCGTTCTGGCGTCTCTTCAACCAAAGCTACCAGAAATTTGAAATTCATCGTACGTTCATGATGGAAAAAAATTGTAAAAGGACGCTAAATCGTTGCTTTCCGTTTTCGAAGTCACTTTTTTGCATAACGCAATATTTTCCCTGGCTTGGCCTTCGGCAATGCAAATAAATAAATTGACATGCTGGAATTTTTCACACTTAATGCCATTTTCCAAATAAAAAATTAAATTGTAATTATTCAATCATTAATTTATTCTAAACAGGTTCTTGGATATCAATTCATTTCAGAAATAATGATTAGAAATTAATTAAATTACGTTTATACTGTAATAATAAAAAACTCCAGACAATTTAAATCACGCATCTAAAATCTTTAATAAGTTAATTACACACGAACTTAATTAATATTCAATCGGAATCGTGAACCATGAGAGTTTTAAGCTTAATTGAAATAATTTATCTGCATTGTATGCTATGATCTGTTTGCGTACTGCACGTCAAATCTTATTATTGTAATAATAAATGGTAAGAGTGGTTTAAATTACGTGCTATTAATGTTTTATGATACGATTGACAGACACGAATTTTTTGATACTGCGGCATCCTTAAAGTCATAATTTCACTTGTTTATATGGATATAAAATATAACCGACAGAAAGGTTATACAAAAAATAACCAGTCGCTCTTCCGTTTCCGAAACTTTAATTTATAAATAAAAAATTACGATAGACTATAACTGTAATCTATCATCTAAAACAATTTACAAAGCAATTAATTATACTCCTCACAATACTCATATAAGCTAATAACAGCATTTCAACACTTGATATTTTCATCATATTTTTTGAAACATTGACAGTCGGTCAGTAAAGTTTTGGTATCTGTAACGGTTATTAATCTTAACACAAATGTAATCTTAATTAATAAAGTAGTAGAAAGCTTTACAATAAAAGAAGGATCAAATTATTAAACGTAAATTACATTCCATGTGACTGTATTTAATGATTAATGATAAAAAATTCTTTAAAAACTCATTTTTACTGTTATTTACATTACCTCAATTTTGATAATATAAAACTCCAGTAATAGATGTTAGATTACATAAAGAAGTAGTCAATTAACAGACAAAATTAAGTAATTGGATTGCATCAACTTTATTAAATACATAATTTTTAAAAAAGAATATTTAAAGAGCTTATCTGAATAACCATAAGTAACAGAGTGAAAATTTATTCTATGAGACATACCTTAAACTTTTAGAAGACGGTAAAAGTGAATTCATTTTAACTTACCTGAAAAAAAAGGAAAAAAAGAACATTAATGCAAATAGATAAACAAATAGCCAAATAGCAGTCAAAAATAAGTGTCAATTTAATTACCGCAATTACCTGAATGTCCGAATCGGCTGAATATTAATGAAATATAGACAAATAATGATTATCATTATATTATCGGGGGTATTACTGTTGCCATGGAATGATAATTTCTAAGTAGACGAACCGCTGCTTGCTATGAAATCCTTGCAGCTTTATCTCGACATCTTCAGATGAAGGGAATAGGTCCTTAGCGTTCGGATAAAGGGACTACGATTTATTATCTTAAACGCCAGTAACGGAATCCGATTCGTAAATAAATTGTCCCTCTTCATCAAAATAGTCATATTCAGAAATAATTAATTTAACATACCCGCAAATTATTATTTTTTCTTCCATATTTTGTTTTTCTATGTGCGTATAGAAGTTTATAATACATTCTCATAATTTTAATCAGAATATATATCTCCAAATGTGTGTAGCCGCAACATATTATCTATGTTATAGCTCAAATGTAGCTCTTTAGATACAGATAATGATTATTATTGTAAGGACACACTATTGGATTCTTTTTTTTTATCAAGATTGAATGTAAAGACATTTTTAGTTCAAGAATTTTAAAAACAATTAACTTAGTACCACGATTTTAAATATATACTACGTAATTTTAATTAAATCCTTTTAAAATTTTATTGTATAATAAATTATTCGCATTGGTTAAAATTACATTCCCTAATACCATTTTAAAGTGGTGTTTGGTAAATATTTTAAGGAAAAATTAGTCATAGAAAAACAGCATGATTAATCGAATGTGACTATTTACCAAGTTATATTAAATAATTTGAAATGATGAAATATAAATCACAAGATTTACTTTGCCTAATAAAACGAAAATCACAAGTAATTGTTATGAGCTTCTGAAACTTCAAAAGGTAGTTAGACCCGCACGACTTAATTGTTCCACCAGGTTATCTACATTCCAGGCACTGACTCGTTTGCAAATATCTGCTGTACACTGACTGCAAATAAAATTGTTAAAGTAAAAATTTAATTATTTAAGACTAAAAAAGGTACATTAGAGCTAGTCTGAAGCACTTTTCTCCATCTTGGCTCTCATTTTGTGCGCTGTATAGGTTTTCCATACAATGTGATCCAGTCAATTTCTGATAACGCTATAAATCTGTTATATTGTTTAAACGTTTACAGCTTCAATAACACTACACATTATACACTGTATGATCCTTATCAAAACAACTACACGTATTGATAATAAGAGTAGTTTATTAATTGAGACGTTATTGACTCTACGCTACGTTGTAACTAAAACTATATTATTAACATCTGTAAAAAAGGAGGAAAGAGGCAAAACAAGTGACTACCATAATCATTACGCGAAGCGCTAAGCATGATTTAGAGTTCTTCGCGTATCGTAATTTAACTATTTTAATACGATTGTAGTGAAAAACTGCATTCATCCGATGTGCTTTTAAATTATTAATATTTAATTTTTTAAATCGTTAATCTTACAATTATCAATTTGGTTTTAATTTGTAATGATCGTGGTGTGCGAATATATATGTTGACGTATCCAATTTTATCAAATAAATGTTAAACAAGAAAAGTTCATATAATCCATTGTGTGACCTCTTGTCGGTCCAGTACTATGTTTACTGTATTTTTAGAATTAATTAAAAGTTTTTTAGCGAATAAGCATGACATCAATAAACTACCATACACCTATATTGATATTGTAGGTTTACTGTATTTGGTTACACCTATCTTGAGCTGACATTTTATTAAAAGCTCGAACCTTAAATAAGAAAACTGTCACGGTTCGAACAAGCTGTTTCTAGTTATGACACATGATTCAAAATCTGATACTCCTGGCAACAAATCGAGGGTTGTGCTTTCATATATTCTCTAGATAGTAAATTAAGGTTAAAAACTATTTTGCATCAAATTTCTGTGTATTCAAAGTCACGTTAATCTCTTAGGTATGAGTTGGACCTCAAGATTCTTATTCTTCAAAGTTCTTCTGGAGTTCATATAGGTTATGTTACACAATAAAGATCCAGGAAGCGAAGCATACAGCTTCCGGCCCAGTGGCTATTGAAGAGATCACACTTGACCAGGTCCAGGCCTCTCTTTTGCTTGCAACGTTCACTGGAACGGCGTGGCTATTATGTGCCGATATCGGCCATCGCTCCCAGAATAGATCGCTGCACTGACCCAACGCAGCCAAACCAATATATTCCTATTACCGACTCATACGAAACTTTCCGGGTCAATGACATCAAATAGGTGTACTTAAAAACTCATTCAACGAATTTTCTATCCAGACTCCTTTTGGCCTTGTTGCCTTAAAAATTAAGCGTTTAGAACTAAATTTAGAGAGTGGGAGCCCGCGTTACTGCATAAATTTTAATATCACTTAATAGTCTTATTTAATCTTTTTCTTCGTCACAAAAAGGATATCATAACGGTCAGAAAGTCTGATAGACACCAATGCAAAAACTAGTTATTCAAACGTTTCATTACAGCATTATACAAGCAAGTTAAAAATTTGACGAATCAATGTTTATGATGTCAACGACAACTTTAGTTGTCTAAGTTCTAGTGCACGTATCGAGATATGTACAGAGATTCACAACTTAAAGTTTCAATAATAATAAACAATTAAATTAAAGGAAAAATTATTTTCGCTCATTAAGTATACAGAAAATCTGATTAAATATTTTTTATGCTGACAGAAACTATAAAAATAAATATATTGATGAGAAAAATTTAGTGATATATATTATTGAACATTGAAACTTAATGTAAAATATTTTAAATTTCGTAATACACAATTAACATTTTGGTGTCCTGAACACTTTTTTAACAATGCGCAATTTTTAACCAATTTAAAATTCCGGGTAATGAACAATGTTTATTTTAATCATTTTTATACACAGTCTTATTATCATGAAAAATTAAAATAAGATATGGAGTTTAATATTATTCATATTAAAAACAAATGATGCATGGACACATTTTTCGATCAATTGTAGAATTCTTTAAATATGGCCTACCTCAATAATTAGTTTAAAAAAACTACTTAACAAACGAGCCGGTGAAATGTCTTAAAAATATTTATATTAATTTGTAATGCATTTTAAATCGAAATTGAATGTTAATACCTGTTACCTTGTAACGAGTGTTTGCGTATGTTAGTGGAACAGTTTTTAATACTAAATTGAATTCTATTTCAATAATAGAAAATAATAAAATTTATCTAAATATCTGTAATCTGTTGCAATAAATTTTAAAAGTTGGTATATAATAAATCCCGCTTAAATAAATCACATTTATTTAAAAACGTTGGAGATAGTAGTAAACCATATCTACAAACAAATCAGTAAGAATAAAGCAAATGTTGATGTTTTATAAAAACGATAAATAATATTCAGTTATTTGATTTGAACAGCAGTTCAAATATACAATGCTAAATATACGTAATAAAAAAATTCAAATTTATACATCAGCAAGAGAGAAATTTAACTAAACTAATAATACTCAGCCGTCATACTCGTTGTAATCACATATATACCATACGTCTCAAATTTAAATCTCGACACGAAACGTTATCGTTTTGTTACTTAATAAAAGCTGAGTTAAGATTATAAAACTACAGAGGCGAGCAGGTGGCATTTTAACCACTTTGAAAAGGTCACGGATTCGCTACAAACGTCAGAGGCGAGACCGTTGGAAAATCCTGCCTCAAAGGCGCAGAATAAATTATTAATACAATCTTTTATGGCTACTTAACCGACAGTTTTCTTAGCTAAACATTATATTTACAAAGAGTAATGGATTTCAAGGGATTTATTGCAATATTACACTACATTTTCCAATATTATGAAAATTTAAGAAATATTGAGGCAAAATAATTCATTTCTGATTTCATAATCACGGATGCGATCTTAAAATAGTCACTTTACATTTACTTATTAACTATGCATTTCAGAGAAGCGGAAATTTAAAATATATCTATGTTGTGTAAATATAATTAGTTACTTAGTTATCTTGATTTGAACCGTTTTTTTTATAATATTGTATCATCATAGGGGTAGGATAAAGCGGCATTTAATACGCTGAACGGAACTAAATATAAATAGAATTATGGTAATATAAATATTCCACAAACTGTAATACAATTATTTCTACCATTATTCTACTTCAATCAAGCTGTTTGCTTCTAATTTTACATTTATAACACTGTTGATTCTTACCTTCCAATGAAACACACTGCCGCCAAACGAACATTTTTACAGATTTGTTTTTGATGTAACCAGGATGGAAATGTGTTGTTTCCGAAACGGGTTTCACTCTTACGAGAAAGTGCAGCTACACTTAGATATACTTTAAGCTTTGAATATATACTTCAATACTTTCACTAAAACACAATACACCGCACTGGTTATATGAATAAGAAACAAATATACAAGAAATCTTAGCGTTACTAAAACTGAGAGAAATTACTGGTTAGTTACATAGATACCCGTATTTATATGAAAGTACATTCTACGATGCGAGGGTAAATATTTCGGTTTTCATAATGAGTTTTTCTACGTTTTGACAATAGTAACGTCAGGTTATGAAAATATCTCGTATTGCGTATTAAATATACTTGTGTAACAAAAATAGGATAGGGTTTATTCCTGAGTGGTGTCCGAGGAACTGGTTTCGGATTGTCATCTGTTCCGGTGCACTGGCTGCGGGAAGCTTTGGCACTCGGCTCTCGGTTACGATAGGAGAAACGTTTTTACAAATCTTGGGGTCCCGAAATTTGGCACTGGTCAGAACTAACGGATTGGGTGTCTCTCGGTTTACGGTCGCATACGGCTTCGAGTTGGAGGCTACAGAATATGAGGAAATGTGGTTTTATTTAGTTGTTGAGCATTGGTGTTTGGTGTTGGACCCGCACGCGGCAGCCAGGTTGGCCGGCTGGCTGTACACTGGCTGCACATAAACACGGTCGCTCGGCGTGCTCAGCCCCTGCTCAGGGCGCAGGCCCGTGCAGCCACTGCGCTGGTCGAACAGCGGCAAGCCCGGAATACACCACCCTGAACACACCGTCATGTCTGTAATCGGCATGTCCCGATAAACGACAAAGTGGCACAACATTAATGAATAGACATCTGTGTCAAACCTTATAATCCTGCAGACCTCCGCAGAAAATATCAACCTCTGTTTCAAATTAATAATTGGACAAAAGAGTAATAATTTACGATTTCTAATCGTCAACCGTCAGGTAGAATCAAATAAAATGTCGATCAAAATACATTTTTAATGCAGTGGTTGTTTCTACAATAGCTTCCAAGATTTAATTAAATTAATCCGTGACTCTAATTAACTGATGGGTGTTAACTTCCTAATCCACTCATTGGATGACTCCAAGGTATAGAACAAACCGCTAACGTATTGATATTATGATATTTATCAGTATGAAATATAAAATTAAACATTTCATATAATGATGATCCTAAATTATTTTATAAATGCTTTTTGTCCAAGAAAATGACGGCAACTTTCATAGTCGTGTAACATAAAAAACATTAAAGTATTAATGCATTTACAATTTAAAACATTTTTATATTTAAAAACTTATACGTGTTCTATTCAACCTATAACTGCACTGATAAAAATAAATTATTGCATACATTCAACAATTTGTGCTGAAATTGTAAACAACTACGCCAAAAATTTAGAATTATTTCTGAAATATAATCTGACATCGTTTACAATCCGATTGATTGAATTTTTGGGTCACAAATTTAATAATTTTACACACACATCGATTTATCCTATATACCGATAAAATAATTATAGCCTGGTAATTAAATATACTTGACAATGAAAAAAATAGATTTTCTTTTAAAAAAAAAAGATAATGGATGCTTTACTAAAATTTGGACATAAGTGATTCCATCAGGACCGTATAATGTGCGTACATCAATTTACCGGATTTCCGTAAAATTAATACACATGAATACTCATGAAATAAATTAAATAATATTGTGAAAATCAAATCAAATTGTGCAGTATAAATTTTAATTTCATAGTCTTTCAAATGGTTGAGTCAAAGATATTTACCGCGTCATAAAAACTGGATCAGTCATCTTTCTTCACTGCAAACAAAATTCGTGTTCGAGACAATCCGAAATGCAAAGAAACACGGTTTTTATGTGCCATTTTGTATACAAATGGCGCATTTCAGTTTTATATTCCTCAGAAACCGTTCACTGATCTATAAAACAAATAAAAATAGTTTCATGGAAATCTGTAGGAAGAAAATACCTCCTCGTATCGAAGAAAAATTCGAGAAGAGTTGCGTACACTAATAAGTCACGTTGATAAGGATAAAGTCAATTCTCCAGTCAAATTATTCATATTTTAGAAACGATTCCCTATAATAATGACGCAAACGCATCAATATCTCGTGTAGTCATTAAAATGTAAAAGGCGCACCTCTTAACCCACATAAAAATGAATAAACATAATTTACCAACAACAGTGAACTGAAACAGGGACCACTGGACTAAGCTTTATAACAAGCGTTTCTCCTTATCTTGAAAACTGCGTCTGCTTACCGAGTAGACAATTATATGTGCAATTCTGATGCCTCATTATAGTTAGTTTCGTACGATATGGCGAACACCAGCTGAAGCAAGGAGTCGTATAAATTATGCCACAAGTTGATAACTTAATCAACTGCAAGAAGCCTAATTGTGCTCGAACACATACCTCAAATACTTTTTATTTTCAAAGGTTGAAGCTAGGGAAAATTTACAAACAGACACGTTAGAAAATAAAATTATATTGCTGTAAATATATTCATGGTTTGAATTCATTTCATGAAGTCTATAATTGTTCATACAATTTTCGAGCCAATATTAGAAAAACATAAGTAAAAGAGTAATTACCAGCGACGATAGCGATTCTGACTCGATGTATCATACTCTATCTATTTCATCTCTACTTTAAATAAATGTTCGTCCTTGAAAAATAATATATTTAAAGCCGTTTTGCTTGCGTAAGAAAGAACTTAAAGTATATTTGTCATTAATACAAAAAGTAATAAAAAATTAGTTGAGATCATAAAAATACTATAACAGCGAAAAAATATTTTAAACTTCTTTCTCTAGTCTGAATATAGTAAAAAAGTTTCTATTGCGATACAAAAATCTGGCTTGGATATTATTTTCACTTTGTATTGTTTAGTTTTTTGCTGCACTATTTCCATCTCGAAAAAATTGTTGATACATTTCCCTGATTTTGACTGATAAATTGCAAAAATATTTTTGTAATGGTCTAAGAATAAATACAATACAAACTAGTTAAAATAATTTCAAGGGCAAATCCCATAAATGAGAGTTTCATTTTCTAGGTCAGACAGAAGTTTGTTAAAAATTTTACTCCTACGCCTTGGTACATATGAGAAGATTGCTTAAACGATTCGCAACTTGGTATTCAATATAGTGCAGATGTACAGAAATAATAATTGCATTGAAGGAGCCAGTAATATTAAAATAATTGTTTTAAATAAATAATATATAAATGTGAATGCAATATACCTATAATTGTAACAAACAGACTTCCAAAAGAGTAGTTTTAGGAACGTATATGGGTATTACTCAAAATTCGCATGTTTGGCCGGTGGATATTTTTCAGATAGATTCCTTGTTTGGCCGGTGGATATTTTTCAGATAGATTCCTTGTTTTCAAACCGAGTTAGAAGTTTGAATTTCGTTTTTTGATAGTTATTTTGTACATTGTAGAAATTATCGCAGTTCATCTTTACTGCAGAGGAATGTAATAATATTAGAAGACACAATCAAAGCGCAGTCTTGGCACCCAGTATTGACATCTCAGAACTTCGGAATTCAATAATGTACGCCCCGGGTACAGTTCAATATTGGAACGTAAGCCATTGACTTTCACGAATTTCATACCGTGTAATATTACTGATTGAAAATTTAGCGAATAGCTTCATGCTCCTGAAATTTATGAGCATCGTTCACTGATTGATTTAAAAGTCGAGTACGTTAATCGTATTCATATTGTCGACTCTGCATTGCTGCTCTAAATCAAATACGGTATGCCAAATAATTCATGTCTGTGCACCATCAATAAAATTGAGCATAACCGACATCAAAAACAGAACAACAATGCTATTAAAGTTCAATAAAAGTACTACAATGAAATGCGACTTTTGACAAAATAATAAAGATAGGAAAACTCTCGACCAATAAATTAAATTTAGGCAATATTTTTACTCACAAGAAGTCACTGCGGCAAGTAACACCGCTAATTTTGCTTTTTCGTAGATCCACTGGTATTTTAAATACATTTGTACATGAAAAAATAGCTTATAGACATTTTACTGTACGTGAATATAAAAAAAATAAGCAAAGATAATTTTCATGGGATATTTTTCTGCCGCATTTAATTAAAATTTGAGGTTTGAAAATCTGTTACGGTGTTCGCTAAGTAATCTAACTTAACGTTTTACTGTGACAAATGAATATTGATGAGATTAAAATACTAATTTGCTTTAATAACAGTACTATATTGTCCAGTGAGTGTAATACAATCTGTGTGTTCCGGACAATGTTTGTGTAAAAGTATTCCTATGCAATGTAAAATTTAGTTTTATAGTCGTAACAAATTAATTCATCAGAACATTTTTTATTTATTTAATTTTCTTTTAGCTTAAGTAAATTTTTCGCGTTTAAGAACTATATTGCCAAAATAATTCATAGAAATCTCATAGCTATATAACAAATCAGAAAAATACAATTTCTCATTCCAATACTCTGAAACTAACAATTTAATCTTTTTAAAACTAAATTTAATTATTTTATTTTTCTCAGTTATGTACGCATACATCCATAATTTTCTTTAGTTTGTGTATTATATATAAGCAATTAAGCAAATGTTTTGATATTTAAGATTTTCAAAAGACTTTATATATATTATTTACTCTCTTTATAAGTATTATTAATTTATGTGTTTGATTGAAAAATCCCAGACGATGTTTTCTATTTCCTTTAATATTGGATAAAATATACTATTAATTTCCTTGTATTGTAAGTCCCTTTTTTTGGAATTTGAAACCAGCGCTAATTGTCGACGTATTATTCCTCAATCTCAAATTACTCTTTCATTAATTTGAAACATGCATATATAAAGCGACTAAGTTTTCTAGTTATTCCTAACCTTCCCCACCTGTTAAAAGAGCGTACTGAATTTTCAACCGCGTGGTGTTCTGTCACTATTATATACATTGATCGCATCTTTCGACGGTCTGGGTAAATTTTTACGACTTCACACATCCCTAGGTTTATGGACATTGAAGGCGACGACCGCCATTTGCCCACAGACTAGACATATTGAGAAAATACGGGGTCTTTCAAATCGAATCATGCATGTAAGGCTTATAACCTCAGGAAGTCTGGTGATTATTCTTTAATCGCACTGTAAGTGTATACTGCACGGTAAAAAACTTTTTTAATACCTTTCGATTCATACCATTGACTAATAGAGGCTTATAATAACCAGATTAAAAAATTAACTTTCATACATGAGTATTCATTTAAAAGCTATTGTCTACTAAAATTTGTTTGGAATTACTTATTTCATCTTTTGTAATTTGAACAGAGTTGTTTTTTAAAATATAACTTTTATTTATGCCTCTGAATTGCAAATGGTTCAGTACCAAGATTCTTTGGTTTCTAAATTCCATTTTTAAGATGAAAATATTGTATTAAAATAGGAAATAGTTTGCTTTTGTAATACGGTAATTTAATAGTATTACATGTTCAAGTGCACGCTTTTTGTACTCTTTAAGTATAAACATGAATATAAAATAGTTAGGACGGTTAGAAAATATATAATTTTGAGGCTTAGATTCAACAAAAATCTATTGCAAAGGATGTATTGTTCATGTGATATACCATTTATATGTTAAATGTATATCACTAAGTTTATTTACAAATATGATGGCAAAATATAGTTTTTAAACATTTGTGCCTCAATTCTCATAAAATAAAGTAAAAGGTAAATAATTTTATCTATAACATTTTTTGAATTACGAGTATCCACCAAAGCTAAAATCGATTATCAGTCAATGTTAGAGAGGAGGACTAATAATTTTGAAAGATTGAAATTTATTATTTAAATTTTTCATGACATTTAATTCGGTTGAGTGTTAAAATACGAGCTCCAGCAACAAAAAATAATATTTTTTACCTATACGTAGCTAATGTAAAATATATTGAAAACTAGCGGTTCTTTCCTTCGTCATTAAAGAAATTAAAATTAGCGTTCACTGATCGATTTCCAGGAAGTATTAATCCGTTTGAGCAACGAGGTGATGCAGAATGACCACGCCCTTGCAGCGGGAGCCTAGCCTCCTGAGAATTCAACTTGACCTCTCGTGACCTCTGACCCAGACAGCGAACTGTATCTTCTTCATTGTACCTGCACCAACGAGCAAAATGAAATCTATTTTTCTATTGACTCTAAATATCCGGATTATCACAAAGTCGTTTCAGAAACAAAAAATATTTTTGAAGCTTAGATCCCTAAGGGTATCTAAGACAGAAACAAATCGCCCCACGAGTGCATCCGGCAATCTGTTCAGTTGTACAAAAACTGATTTAATAAATTATTACCAAAGTAAGATATATTACTTGAATTCATAGAATCGAGTCTACTCCGGTCTGACAATATTGTTCGACAGCAATCTCGTTTTTGTTATGTTCTTTGGAAATATAAACTTAAATTGAGCATTTACATTTCGTTCTCAATTTCAAAACCCATTAATTCTATTTCTCGCAGAGAAATCGTGTACCCTTCCGCATCTCCCCTTTCTAATCCCGTCGTATGTTATTAAATGGAGTTGCCACCATGCGGATTGCCCTCATGTATTCTGTTACTAAAAAAGGAATAAATCATGAACTATCAGATGATATAGATCTTACAACAGTAATACCATTATATTTAAATATATTTTACTCGCCAACTATGTAAATTTACTATATTTTTGTCAATAAGTGAACATTAATACAAATAGGTTGACCTTCGTACGTCGTATAGGCTGAAACACGATGTGTCATTTTAAAAAAAACATTAAGCGAAGCCGAAACGACAGTAAATTTATTGGTGCTGCAATGTTTATATTTAGCTTAAAATGTATGTATATTTTTTTCGTATAAATAATCGTCACTGAAATATTTTGGATCTCCACACAACACAGATGAATTCTGGCTGTAAAACTTGGGCTGAATAATAACACGCAAAAACAAATTTTAATTTTTTGGTTATAATAGTTAAAATGTAGACTATTCATACTACGTTTCTTATCTTTATCAGTAGTGTCACTGAATTTAGAATTTCATTATACCATAAAGAAACTGTTTGTTTTAGTTCGTATCTTGTTGGAAACTTGCAGTATAATTTTTATTGAAATAAAATAATTTTACAAACAGCATTTTCGTCATGACTTCGTTTGGTATATCTATTATTCATCGTATCATATACACTCCAAAGTATATTTCTCATTTATCTGCTCTATTGGTGTATAACCCTCAGACCACTCTCCCCTAACTCAACTTTATAAAGACCGACCGAATACAGCGGTGGGTTTATCTTCAGACCGTTCAGATATAAGGTTTCTCGGATAACTTCATACATAATTCCATAGGGTGTATTTTTCTGTAACGTAATGAGCTTACTGCGGTAGAAATCCTTTGAACTTTTCTTTTCCTAAAAGGTATAATTTCCATAATTATTCCCGTATTACCATCATTACTGCATTAAATACGTCGATGTCAAATTATTATATTTCGTTAATGGTAATTTATTACTGGATTTGCACTTTGACGTTAAGAAATGATAAAAATATTTCCCTTCATTCAAAATTTTCGGAAATGAATACCAACTATATAAAAACAACGAAAAATATTAAATAAATGAGCTTCTATTAACATTGTTTGAACTTTTAGTGGAAGCCCAAAACATCGTTGTATATTTAGGGAACCGTTTATTAAACTTCCTTAATTATTTTCAATTTTTTGAATTAATATTATGCTGCTATACATAAATACACGAAAGTCGTTTATGCGTGATGAATTTTAATGGTTTTGTGCTACATTACACTTTTAGAGTTATTAAGTAATTTTTGCTGGAGACGATAAAGAAATGAAAATGTTATTTTGGAAATGTAACCATAAAATGAACGTGATCCCACTGCTACAGTTCGAGGAAGACAGGTTTACGGACAGGAAATACATTCTAATTAATATTAGAGCTGAAAGGAAACACGCGAATCAAAGTGACGTAATGTTAGTAGTGAATATTTAATGCATTTTAATGAGCTGAAATACCATGATTGGAATAAAAAGGTGTTCAACAAACTGCATTAAACCCCATTGATGTTTTTGTTAATCGCATATTACCTATGGAAGTATAACAATGATATAATAAATTTGTAGATTTTTTATCTTAACATTTAATTAGTAAATGATTTTACGATAACAAGATAATATATTGCATGCTGAATATGCTGAATATGAGAAATACACTACATATCGGAGTGTTGGATTACGAGGAACGTATTTTTACCTTATAAGTAGTTGTGATATGAGGAATAAAAGTCTGGATGTTGCCCGGCAATTTCAAGGATGAAGTCCTGTGGGGAGCGAACACGTGCACACGTGCGAGCAGTATGATACGCGCTATTGTAAAATTCAGTGAGACGGGGCTGGAATGCAGAGAGGCTGAGAAACAATTGGAAGACACATTGCGTGTCGTGTTACCCTTACGCACCAGGAGGAGAAAAAAAAACAGTGTGGTAATGCTTTAGAAAGCTTCTTTCATTTCTAATTTTGCCCTTTCTTTGCCGAATAACAAAATATTTTGGCCAGTTTGTCGTATTGAAATAATTGTGGTTTTACAACATTCTACCTTATCTCAAAATTATAAAATTAGTTATTCAAAACCGCTAGTACAGAAAGTAATTTAAGGGTCCAATGTTCGTGGGATTCTTTTTTAGAAATGTTTACCATGGTAAACGGTTGTAATATAAATAAGTTTATATAAATTTTTACGAGTGTGTAGATAAATTGAATGGCAGATAGTTGAAATTATATTTTATTAATTAATTATTTAATTGCATCATTTTTTCAATCTTCATGTGCCATATAACATTTTGAATTCAAATACAGAGAAAGACACACAACAAATGTAAGAACAAATATAATTATAATTAAGCAATTCGGAATTAAAGCATGGAAAGTAGACTTACATTGTGAAAATTACTAAAAAAAATACGATTCTTGAAATATACGTCATTTTTACTTCTATTTCTTAATTGTGTATCCCTTAATTATAATGATAAAATATTTGTTCAAACAGTAATATATTTGTTATGTATCATCTCTCTGTAATTGTATTCTCAATGTTATATTTGCCTGTAGAAGGACTGCAACAAGTTTAATTCAATAATTCCCTAACAAAATACAATTTCAACTGACTGGCATTAGCTGTTTTATCATTAAATAAATCAATGTACACCGTTAAAAATATGAAAAAGAAATATTCACTGATATAACCATTCTCTTTTATTCGGTCGAAGAAGAGGTGTCGTAACTGATCTTGAATGGTGCGAGAAATCGTTAATCGTATTCATTTATTAATATTTATATCAACCAAATTTTTTTCATCTTCACGATTTTTTCAATGCAGTTAAAACAATATACTGACAAAAATTCGATAATGAATCTTTCTTTCAGCAAAAATAAATGTTGATAATCATTAGAGAATGTTTATATGAGATACTACAATACTTTAGTCACGAAATGTACAGAAGAAATGTTTAAACTGAAAACAAGATAAGCCTAGTATTTAAAAAATATATTTAAACTGAATAACAATTAACAATTATACTTCACAATATAGTAATTGCAACACTTCCTTTTTTAACTGTATATTTAAAAACTCTATTCCTATTTGTAAACGCAAACTGTAAAGCCGTGAAAAGATTTGTTTTATTCCATTTAAAAGAATCGTGTAAGACTGATATTACAGACTGCATTCATAAAGCAACGTAGCCAAGTAAAGAAACATTACTCGTCTCATTGCACAGATTCTATAGCTAAAACATTTAAGCAATTAATACAAGCTATAAATACACGCCTTATTCGGAAATATATTGCCTTAGTTAGAGGGAGGGGAAGATGAATGGATTATGCACGAACGGTAATCTGTGCGAACAGGCCCGAATCGAGTTTAAGGGAGGAATGAAACCAAGTGTGCAAAGAGAAATCACGAAATAACGGATTCTGGGAAGTTGTTGCCTCAAGTTGTACTGAAAATATTACAGAGGGTTGCGACATACGCCAGAGGTACTCGCGCACAATATATTTCATTTAGAAATAAATATTTAACAATCCTTTAAGATTTGATGATTATTAGAATGAAATTAAAACATCCATGAAGACAGGTAATAGTTATATTTTAGTTTCAGTAAAAAAAATGTGTATGGTACACATTTGAAATATCTTGATACCAAAATGGTCCATCAACACAAAAACTGATGATTAATGCTGAAGGTTCATCGGCCTCGAAAATCAACCGTTATTTACATTTCATCTGCGATAAATTGAATTTGAAATAGTATTTCGATAAAATATACTCGCAGAAAATATTTACATCTATAGTGTATCATTAAATAAAAATATCATGAAATTTTTCAGAATATAAAACGAATAAATAATTTATATTTTTTTAATGTACTTTATTGTTCCGCAGAATATTAACACCTCTTACTGATATTTACATACAAAACATATGTTTTTTTTCCGGATGAGAAACTGATTCACGTCTTGAATACGAATGAATTATTATAATTGAGAGAAATATGAAAATCGATCATACAAAAAATATCTTCTAGGTTATATTTTTTCCAGAGACAATTTTTAGTTAGTTTTCAAAAATCTTTGTACGTATTTCAATATAATATTTTTAAAAAAATATTTGCAGAAATAATACAAGGAAAGCTTTCAATGAAGCATCCGCTATATAGGCTATGAATAATTACAGAAAATGCCACTTTTACAGTCGCAATTTATTTTCGTGTTGAATATGTTGTGTCTGCAAAAGTTAGGATTATTGGTTATATAAATTTTTATATATTTATCATATTATGTATAAACAATAACACAAACTAAAAATAATATAATTTTTATAACAATAATTTTGCAATGATCTATCGATCGCGTGAAGGTGTTCGATATCTCGAAACGAAACCAGTAATGTTTTACCTAAAACAATATTATATTTAAAGTAATTAAATTTCAGGAAGATGGTCGTTTTATTTATAACGTTTCCAAAGCTTGTAAATAGTATAACTATTATCAGATTATTTCTGATTTCACAAGTTACAAGCACATAACCGGGCAGAATCCTGAAAATGCGACGTTATCGCTCTCAAATTAAATAATCTGAATGAAATTTTACCATAATGTCGTGTAACAATTATTGCAAAGTTGGAATAAACTTTGTTCCTCCTTGTTATGAGAGCGGCCATGGATGTAAACGTTCAGTAGCAATTTGAAACACATTAAAGGGATCATATAACAAAAAAAATTATTTATTTGTTTTATAATCCTTGTATGAGTAGCAATGTAAGCATGAAATATATTATGGAGGGAAATAAATAAAGATTACAGAAGGTTTACGCCCACACAACGATGTAGCTTCCATCTAGTGGCAAAGAAAGCAAGCATATGGCCGTGGCGCACACAGGGGGAAGCACCGTCTACTCTTCTGGAAATATGATTTTAAGAGAAAAAAAATTAATTGAGAGTCCCCTCGAAAGGCTACCAAAATTTAATAAACGTCGGAAAAATCCATTTTCGTTAAAAAAAAAAGACCGACATATGCGATGGTAAGAATCTTTCAAATTAGTACCACAGAATACTGATATTGAAAAATCACTTTAAAAAAAGCATTAACAATAATTTAACGTGTAATTTCTATTCAATTAATCATTACTTTCAAAACATTATTTGTTCCTTAAGAACTATAAATTTAATATGACTGATTTCTAATTTAATTATTTAAGTAATATAACCCCACGCGTTTTAATCAGTCTTTCAGAATTTTAGAAATAATGGAGTCATATTGACGTTCTGAATTTTATGTTTTTGACAGTATTCTAACGTGAGACAGGATAAAATATTTGAACCGTAGAAGCGCAGTCAATTATACCTACAGAATTATCCGTAGCATAGACACGTTCCCTGCTGGAACCGATACACGAAGATAAAATCGATT
This sequence comes from Zhengitettix transpicula, assembly GCA_037074705.1. Classification (NCBI taxonomy): domain Eukaryota; kingdom Metazoa; phylum Arthropoda; class Insecta; order Orthoptera; family Tetrigidae; genus Zhengitettix; species Zhengitettix transpicula. The sequence continues at coordinate 77,107,331 of CM073591.1, forward strand.
AGTTCCACGTTTTAGAACTAAAAAAAATTTTGACAATTCATCATTTTCATCAGCCATATAGACATGAAACATTTTTAATTAAGGGATCAGGATTCCAAAAACTCTACCGGACCGGGAATCAAACCTGGTTCTCCCGATTGGTACACAGACGCTCTAATCATTCAGTCATTAGACTTAATTCTCGCCATGATATTTCTCCACCCATTATTTTAAATCCATGGTTAGAAGCGACCGGTTATCAATCGGGAGACCCAGGTTCGATTCCCAGTTCGATCGAGATTTTTCCGTCCTGATCCTTTAATTTAAAAATTTGACAATTTCAAAATGAATATGACTATATTATCGACTGATAGCTCCTTGGTTCAAAACGTATAAAAAAAATTAGTATTGGCGTTTTTTGCTATTTTATTGAGATTGACCTGTGGGGTATATTACATAAAAAAACTATTTACATTTTAAGTCTGTGCAGTAAAAACTTTTGCTTCTGACTGGTATTTAAAAGGCTCTTCCGCCCAAATTCGAAAAGGCTATAAAATTATTGTGGATTGTAAAGATCGCATGACGAATATATTAAGTAATACATTTGGGCCCCAAGAGACCTATTAAAAACAAGAGAAACTGGTTTGCGTGTATAAATAGACGTACGTAGCAGGACAAAATGTATTAGCTCCTTGATATCCAATATAACTATTACTGGACTCGAGATAGGGTCCATCAATTTTCAGATACAGACACCGAGTGTAATAAGAACAGTAATGGTTTGTTCACTGACAACTCATACTTTCTAAACACCCGAACGAATAATTCTTATATACTAATAAAATCCATTTAATCGAAATTCATATATGGTAGCTCCATAAGATTTCATAAGAAGGGACTAACGTTGACTTTTAAATTTGACTCGGCTACTTAGTCACGCCCTTCAAACGGTGTCACCAGACTTCGTACCTGGGCGTTGAGGTCGAGTGCTGTGAGGGAATTCGATGTTTTGCCGCTGCACGTTCTCGCCCGTAATGCTTGTCATTAGGCAGCGTGTTTACGGAGACGTAAGCCCTATTTAAAATTCATGTTGCCGGGGCGGGGTCGTGCGCCGATGGAACCCGTGAGGATTCGGCGGGGCTCTCCTTATGCAGATCACAGACCGTCTACGTACAATTGGAAAGTATTGTTTCCGAGTTTCCGTTCCGCACGATCTCGTGATTAGATTGCCGATAAATAGAGCATAAATTCGATCTGAAATAATCTTTTATATCATATCAGTTCATCTGTGCCTTGTAGTTGTGATATAATATTAAATAGTTCCTCCGCAGTTTAATTTTTTAAGTTGTAGACAGGCTATGTACAGGGTAACTCCCCTCATATAGCATAGGAAAGGGAGTGAAAGGGGGGATCCGTAAAGGTAGAGGAAGGTAGCTAAGAGTTAACTAGGGCCTCCGGGCTATGGTTTAAGGATCCTACCCGGCAATCCGCCTAAAAGTGATGCAGGGAAAACCCTATAAAAACCTGCATCAGGTAGGTCGGGCATTGGGTACTTGTCCCAAGCCCTTCCGATAGCGGGATAAGAGTTTTCTGTGGGGACGCAGCATTCCCTTCTCCGTGCCACGACCAGTTTAGGAGGCATCTGGCCGACTGTTCCAATGGGAACAGCGAACAACGCTTCAGCATGAGTTGGAGACTTGGACATCGGGAGACATTTTACCATGCAATAACACCGCTCAAAGCTGTATATAGCATACATGAAAGTAAGACACCGCGTGAATAGGTTGTGTCTTGCCAAATATCAGAATTTTATAATGTAGGTCACTGAAGATCATTAAATGGCAACGGAATTTTATAAACAGCAAATAATGTAGCAAAATTATATAAATTTTAAACATTATAGTAAAATAGTGCTGGATTACTGAAGTTGGAAATTTCTTCCAATTGGATTAAATATTTTAGAACCATACAACTGTCATTCGGAGACGCGTTTAAATTCTTCGTACGGTGAGCAAGTGAATATAAGAATTGACAACAAGTTGTCACTTTGTTGAGTGAATTCTATTATTACATAATCATTCCAAAAATTATTGTTTAATAACTTATTTAAAATTTTTCACTTGTCTGTGTTCTGACATCAATGAGGTCTCTCTCTAAATTTTTCATTCTTTAATTTTTTGTTTACCAAAAATTTTCCGGAGAATATGCAACATTAGGTCTTCATACAAAAATAATTTTTGCCTACAGGAATATTTCGGCAGCTCACGGCAAAAACATAGTTTCAAAGATAAATACGAACAGTTGACAAGATATATAAATCTTATCATTTGTTTACACCTGTAAAATTATTGAAGACCGAAGGCTTTCATACATGTAAAATTAATGATCATTAATTCTTTAAACGTATGCGATGTTAAAATGAAGTGAAAAATAGTAGTCTTTGCAAGTAACATGAAGTGGCAATCCAAAATCATGTAATACATTGTTATATAGCAAATTACATTTTATAATTTTAAATCAGACGTCGAAATCGTCATTTTACGAACAGTTTAGAATGAAGAAACTTACACGTCAATTTTAAAATTTCACACTACTTCCAAAATGTAATGAGAATTACCTTAAGTTTCAATTCGAAAAATTAAATTCTTTGCACGTTTCATAATACGTAATTATGATTATCGCTGTTTGTTGTAAGAAAAGTTATTATTCCTCCTTTATTTAAGTCGTGTAGCTCTACATTAAATAATTAAGAAGAAAATAATGTTTCACTTACTTCGATTGTTATAACTTACATTCAAGTGAGAGATTTTAAATTTTGTCTAGTTTATATAAATATTTTAACAAACAAACGTTGAATCTACAATCATTATAATTTACTTCAAACATTAAGAATATTGAAATACTCCTATTTTTTCTATCTTGTTCTGTCCTACAAATTTATATTAATTTCATTTGTATTGCCATAACTAATAGTTTAATTACATGAACACGATTGATTCCAGAAATTAAAAGAAGCCTAAAATTTAAAGAATAAAATTATTCAATTTTGCTGAATTTTAAAATGTATCTCCGAGATTTAATCTTGGGATTTAGTTATTTATGATTCGAAGGGGCAGTCATAACACCGGTGACAACAGAAACTCCGTCAGGTTTTGAATTCGGCGAGAAACTCGCGTGTTTGGAAACGGATCACAGCTAGTGAGGTCCGTCCCGAAGACAATGCAAATGAATTTTAAATAGACCTTAGCCTCTCGTCAACAGCCAGCTGCCTGGCTAATGACCAGTATTACGGAGAACGTGCTGGAGAGGCATTCTGGAGAGCGACATTATTCCGAAAAGACAAGCCGAGTCTCAGCAGCTTCGCTCCTCAAAATCTAGGGTGACGAATAACATATTCAACGCACACTTCAACTTTTAATTTGGGTTAGTCGAGGAGGCAAACGTGATGTTCACCTTACGATTAAGTTAGCATCCTGTGACACTTTAGTATGGGATTATCATTGAAGTAATTGACGCGAACATCTTTCTCCTTGACTTGGAAGACAATCTAATTATATCAAACACCAGTTTTAATTAAAATGGTACTTATAGTCTTCTTACCTCACATTGATTACCCTGTTACTGTGTTAAAAACTTCAAAAACTATCCTATTTCTTAATTACACCGTGTTCTATCTTATTTCAAGTTATAAAATGGGCTATTCTACGTATAATACGGACCATTCAAAACTGCTTGAATTACCAACGTCGCTACTCGCTTCTTATACTGAATTAAGTTCATATGGCAATTTGTCGAGACAGATTAGAATTGTATTTTTGGTCTGCAGATTATAGTTCCTAAATCATTCGTTTATTTTAAATACAATATCTATGGTAATCAGATAAAATAGCCAAATAACAGACAAAATAAACACAACGTTTCTGAAATCCTTGGACCTTTCGTCAGGTGATTAAAACGGAAAACCCGTGACTACGACACAATCGCACAAGTCTTGCGTTTTTAATCACCTGACGAAAGAAACAAGGATTCCAGAATCGGTGTGTGGTATTTACATTATCACATTTACATATGTCTGTTATTTGGCTATTTTATCCAAATTTGTATATTTTTCACACAGACGTATTATATTGTAATTACTATTTATATGGCTTGCTTAAACAACACTTGCATTCTATTTTCAGCATTCACCAAAATTACTCTAGAAATTTAATAATGTCTATAATAATGCGCTCCATACCGCATACGCTAACGTTTCCGTTTGAATGACTGGATTGGAAGGAGCGAACGGACAAGAGGAAGAATGCTTCTAGGCATCCCGCCAATCATGCTGGGCCTGACTACACTATGTTTAAGGATATTTGAATCGTTTCTCAATAATAATACAAACTCAAACGCCGATTAAAAGAAAATAATTAGTCAAAAATATCATATCATTACATCTATTGTCCAAATAATTATCTAGTAATAAATGGACTTTGTGGTTAAATATAATATTTATTCTGAACAGTAAATAATTAGGATTTGCATTATAGTTAGCAAAAGTCTCACAGTTTGTAAGTTATTCTGAAGGGCTGTCTTATATTTCGCAAACCACTAACTGAAAGGATAGTCATGCTACAAAATTTCGTACGAATATTGAAAACTTCATCACTGACATGAATATTAATTTCTGGAGTAAACGTTTGCCACTGCCAGCATTAGCAAACCAGATCCGAGAATGTGAAAGGCACAGAGTGTTTTCATTCCGGTCTACGTGAAATGTAAATACAAATTATATAGACAGGTAAAAGTAGAGCAAACTTATTCGAGTGAGTATTTTTTTAGTTTTAATACATAACTAAAGCATAATTTAACTAATTTATACTTTATGATTTGATGTTATCTCTTTTTAACTATTATTTTTTTAAAAAAAATATAAATATATACTCATATAAATTTTTTGCACCATGAAATAGGCGATACGAATTCTTATTACGCATATAAATGAATTTCTGCCCATATCAAATCTGGTAAAGCGAAAAATATATATTTTTACTTATAATTGCATTTACCAATTGTATTTACGTTTCACGTATACCTGAATAATCGTTTTAACCCTACACATAGTCGGAACTAATTTTATACTTCAAGTCAAGGTAAAAGTTCGCTCCATAAAATAAACTATATGCAAATATTACTTTGCATTACTAATCGTACAAAATTTAGTAACACTACTATCCTTAAAAATATGACGGATTTATTTTTACGCGTAAGTTCCAGTAAAATAATTATTAATCATAATCTCAATACCGTACATATGAATACTACCACGTGCGTAAACTTTCAAGACAAACAATTTGTTAATGATTAAATATACCCGTTAATTTTTTCTTCACTTTTATTTTGTAATATTATAATATTAATCCAAGTAATATGGTTATTATTATTAGTAGTAGTAGTAATAGTAGCGTAACAGTAGTTTTAATAATATTATACCGATGTAATTTTAATAAAAATATATGTTAAATTTCATAAATCTGAATTATATGGAGAACAATAATAATATTTATTCAAAATGAAAAGAAATTATTTGAATCAAGTTTAGCTGTAAAGAATATGTTGAGATTTTTATATCCTAATCTGTTAATTATATGTATTTCAATACGGAAAATGAGCATCACTTTTTTTTTATTAAAAACAGCCATTCAGATACAAAATACTGAATTCAATATATTTAGAAAGATTTGATTAGAAATAAAGCAATAATATTGACATTGGCTGATAAAATCTTTAATCGAATATTACCATCCGAATCACTTTACAGAATTATGGTATTTTTTTAAATATCATCTGAGTAGGACATCCACCGCAGATCAACAATACCGTTCCATTGCGAATCATATAAAAAAATATAATGTGAGATAAGGAGATGCTGTGATTTAATTAGCAGAAGAGGTGTTTGCTTCGCATAGAAAATAATTAATTGAATTCTGGAGCACTGCAATCTGTCCAATTAGCAGAACGTTCTCGAGCATTTATCAAAGGTATTTCATTTTTTTATCTTTTTAGAAACCCGACAAATATTTAATGAAATATGGATAATGGTTTCATACTAATTCACTTAAGACCAGCAATATTCTCGACACGAGGTTTTAAATATATTTACTTTGTAATATTCTAAATCCATCTTCAACGTTCGCAGCTCTATGAAAATAAATAATTAATGTTAAATATACAATATAACTGGTCTATCAATTAATATCATTAACTTAATAGAGTGCAATATATTAATATAGGCTGAAATATCATTTATAAAATATATGATCTCGTACAATATAGGGAAAGTTGCATCATATCATTCATTATGTTCTCATTACTCGATTAACAGATCTAAAATTATTTTAACCAGAAAATGGTTAGAAAATATAGTTATTTCAATTGTTGCTAAATTTTGAAATATTTCACCCAAAAATTATTTACTCCACACTGGACCGAACGAGGAATGTCATGAAATTCTGGTTACGTCCGGTCGTATACTAATTGCCATTATATTGAGACAGGTTAAATCATTTAATGTGGTAGCGATTATCTCGAAAATTTTGGAGTAAAAATTTTGTTGAAACGAAACTTGAATGAGATTAATGATTTTGTTCAGGAAAAATAAAATGTAAAACGATTGTGAACAAGTATTCAATGATAAATTGGGCGAATATGAAGGTCACCCAGCCAAATTGTGATCGAAAGTTAATTCGAACCCTATGTATTTTAAGCTAAGATCGATTCACTTTTCGTTACGAATAAAAGTAGAAAAAAACTGGAAGGGCTAATTGAGGATGGAGTGTTGTTGCTTGTAAATATTTCTGAATGGGATATGCCTGTAGTAAAAATTTAGACATTCTAATTTGTAAAGGTAACATTAAATCAGTGTTTAGAAGTAGATAAATATCCGTTTACAAGAATAGATTATATGCTTGTAATTTTTGAAAAGGGTGAACGCTTCCATCAAATAGATTTAAGTGAAGCGTATACAGAATTTAATCTAGAAAAAGAATCTAATAAAATTATGTACTAATTTAACGCATAAAGGATTTTCTTACACTAGAAAGCCTGGACATAAAATTCTAGAATAATATCAAACTCAATCAATCAAGTAATACTCGACATCATCATGGCCGTATGTTTCTGTAAATTTATGCGGGGAACAATAACAGTCACTAAACAGGAGCGGCCATTCCATCACTGAGGAGCCATAAACGCCGCTTAACTGCGTCTATTAGCCCTTCCATAACATCGCAGATGCGACCTAAGCTGACAACCAGTCACTAAGGAACATCATCTGCATACTAGAGTTTCGAAGTGTTATCCCTGATTTCCCTAGGCTGTAAATTCACACTTTTTTAAAATAACTAAAACGAATCCAACGTCCTAAAACTGTCGCAGCACTTCCATGAATTTATAACAAGCTCAACTTATAACTTACCAGTCTTACATTACCTAAGAATATTACAATTTTGGCCAAAAGCGTCGAACCGAATAAGATTAATTTACTAAGGCGTCGTGTAAAGAATTTCAATTTTACAGTGACGCACCAAAACGGCTTCCTACAGGGTTTGTAAGTTGTTTGGATGAACGCATAGATAATCAAACTAAAACACAACAGGAACGTTACTGATGCTCATATTTGGTGCCATCCTATTTGTGTTCAATGTAAACGGGTCATCTGTCATTCATTTCGGTGAATGCGCGAGCTACGTGGAATGTATTTCCATACAAAAATATCGATTCAGTGAATTCCTAAAAACTTCTAACTTCGTTATGCAATTCTCCCTCGTAGCGTGTGTTGCAGTAGAATAGCACGGACTGTTATGATTCATTGTTATGAACAACAACAAATTTGTCCCAAATACAAAAAAAATATTTGGCTGGATCTTGGCTGAGTAACAACGTGCAGAACGAATATTCCTTCAGCGTCTCGCCAGCTGGAAGTTAAATACACTGATAAATCATTCACATCCACATTAAAATAGCCCTGGGAAAGAAGAGCGGAATACGTAAGCAGAATATCTAAATTAAAATGCTGCATAAGCTTCATGAGAAGATTTACGTGGATAATTTAGTAAATTCACGGAAGTGAGATGCAGACTATGCAAATATGCACTGAAAATACAGTTTTTATTTTTCAATTCTGTGTCGTGCAACGAGGCTAATATTTCACGGCAACATAAATGATGTATTCAATAAATAAGGACTCTTGAGTTCCTTCAACTAGTGGCTGATTACATAGATTGATAAAAGCCGGATTTAATTACAACAAATGCGACCTACGAAACTTACTTTGACTTTTTAAGTTAAAAAATGTACGCCTTCAGTGTATCTGTTCGTTTCAATCTTTAACTGCCTAATAATCCAGAAATGACATCAGGATTGCGTTTCATGTATGTTCTATTTTATTATATTTAAAATGTACCCCATCAGAGAATTCGTGCGAGCGGATGGTCCGTTTGGTGGATATTTACTTTGTTTTACCTCATGATCTGTCCAAATATATCATTGCTTTATTTGATCTAATACTCAAAATTATTACATTTTGCGGTGTAAAGGTCACTTAAAAAATTTAGAATGTGGCATATCAGACGATAGTCTGGAATTCGTCTCAATGGAATTGCCGAAGACTGAGTCTGATCCTGTCTTAATTGTTGCTTGCATCGTACACAAAATAAAAATATTCATTGTGCAACCTAAATTAATTAGGAAGATTTCACAAAAGCCGAAACGAAATTTCATGAATACTTTCATAAAATGTAATACCTCATAAAAAACGTAAAATATTGAAAACTCAAAAGTAAAATCATTTTAAAGAAAATGAGGCGTATGGATATGACAAACGGTGCGACTAATAAAAAAAATTATGGTCGTTTCTAAATACCCCATGTTTATATAAACAATTCTCGGGCTTCTACCCCGAGGATAATTAACGAACAGAAACTTTTAATGACTGTCTCTGTCATCATCTGCAGACATTAATAGTACTCGCTCAGAAGCCCGATAACTGTTTATACAAACAATTGACCGAGAAAAAATTGAACCTTTGTTTACCTGGTGACTGTTTCTGGAAATATTTTAAAAGGTTTTAAAAAAATTTCAGTATAGATATGACTATTATGAGCCTATTAACGTTAGATCAGTACATAAACAGGTTAGCCAAATGGGTTTTGATTTTTTGTTTCTTTTTGTTTCTCTTCAAAACGCAGAGAGAACATAATGAAAATGAATTGAAGAATTATGTATTGCCGTGAAATCTCAGAACACTGAAGTGTAATTTTACAAATTCGACTACTCATTCGGATAAGTTTCAATTTCCTGCTAAGCGCACAACGTGCAACTTTGATCAAGTGATATACAACTTATCTGATATAGATAAAAAATAGAGAAAACTCATATTTCTTATAAATAATTAATTTTTGCACAACATTTCAAAACTATGATAGTTTAGAACGAGATAAGAAGGTTGCTAATTAAATTAATAAAGCCATACTATTATAATTTTTATGACGCGAATATCTTATCGATTTGTAGTTGATATGAATGGTTTGATGCGGTTCTTCATACTGTTCTCTATGTTGCAAAAATCTTCATATCATAATACACATTAAAAAATTTAACAACATTACGTTTCAGATCCTAAAAGATAATTCAGTGTTAAGATTCATCGATTCCTGAAAATACAGAAAACAATATTTTCTCGTTCCGTATTTAGGAATATCCCGACTCTTTCCCGCTATTATATTACATAGTATTTATTTTATTTCTCCATTTCTCCCACACCGCATCCTCTGTTCAAATGTTTCACTCTTATTTACCGATATTCCAGCTGTCTTGAACTTATGTCAAGCCTTAAAGGTCTCATCCGCAACCACGTCTGAAAGTTGAATTATGTCTTTCAAGTGTGCCTTATATTCTTAAATTATATTCCTATTGAATTAAAGTTTACTGCGCCCATCTTGGGTAATTTTGTTCGCTAACTGCAAAAGCTATTTTGTTGGGGGATGCGGAAGGATAGAGCAAGGCCCCCGGCTTGTAGGTTAAGGATCCTACTCGCCTAAAAATGATGCAGGACAAACCCTGCACCAGGTAGGTCGGGCACTTGTACAGCTCAACCGATGGCGGGAGTGGGGTTTCCGTTGGGAACACAGCATTTCCTTCTCCGTGCAACGACCAGATCAGGAGGCAGCTGGCCGACTGTTACAGTAGAACAGTGAACAACTCTTAATCTAGGATTGCGACCCCTCTCAAAACAGACCTAGGAGCATCGGCATGTGGGAATCATAGTTCAAAAGTCGAGAAGGCATTCCCATAGGGTTTTTTTTTAGAGTAACAGGCTACATGAGGTAAATGATACAACTTCCAATTCAATATAGAGCGATCATATTAACCGCAAAGTATCAACAAAACAAGAGTGGTGATATCATACACATTTGCCATGCAACTTTTTCAAATAACAGATTACCAATGTGTATTACAACAGAACACAATTCAATAAATTATTACATACGTCCGCCGCTACAAATTAATTGCTGTTTTACTTGACTACCTGTGTTCTTTTCACAAAGATCGTGAATTACTTGCTATCGAGCCTCGAGTGTTATTCAATGAAGATCAAATTATATGTGCCCAGCCGCAAACATAAACTAATTTACCTATAAACTCGTTGAATTAATTTTTCTCGTGGGAAGTTTACTAATGACTGCTCTGGAAATACAAATAAGCTGTTTGGGAATTTGAAGCGACTGCTTGATCCTCCAGCCAACAAAGCACGTAATCCAGGGCTGTGAAGAGATCTGTCCCGCCCCTTTCATCCCCGATGCTACAATAATGATGACAAAGGTAAGAGGCCCTTTGGCAGCCCCTATCAATGTGGAGAGGAGCTCCCGCCTCGATCATTCAAGCTTTCCACTAGCTCATGTATTCTGCACCCGGAGATATGTTTGCAGACGTTTCTAGAATAGATAAAGTCCAAAAACAAATGTTCTTTTAATAAAAACGGGCGGGTTTCAAGTTTCCGGCGTCCAATTTATTTATATAATTTTTTTTTGTTTTGTAAAAATTAATAATGATTGAAAACTGTTATTATCTATTGCATTGTTGTCATAGTGCTATGGTACGTAACGTATCAACACATTTAGCAGGTGAATATTTCATTTTGAATGGTAAGTTATCAGAAGTATATTGATGTTATCAACTCTCAGGAGCTCATTTTTTTGCGTCTACAATATGGATTAATTTTATGTAGCTGAAACAGATTATTAAATACCAAAGGAAAAATTACTCATATTTTTTAGTAAAATTAAAAAAAAAGAATAAGGATAAAATAATCATCTTATATATCTGATTTAGAAACAGAGAATTTTCGGTATCAGTCTGAACGGTTTCTTCATCTTCTTGTAAATGTTAAAATATTTTACCAAGTATTCGATTTGTTTTTCATTGGCTCTGACCATTTATAAGTCGCATTAGCCAGTTCGTTGAATGATTCACAGATTATTTTGTATTGGATGGATTAATTCAACTATTAATTATTAAGAACTCGAGCCAATGTTATTATTTATTTTACCTATTAATATATTATATAACAAAGCGCTATTAAAATGTTGAGTCCATAAAAAATAGTTCCCGGATCGCAGAAATACTTCTCTAACTAAATCATTGTACCTATGATGAATTTACACACAATATTTATTATTAATTGAAGTTCTTTAATTAGGCAGTGAAGAACGTGGTTTAGTAAAGTTTTGGTTAGTCTGTCATGTACGTAAACAGAAGAGGATGATTCGTATGTGACTGGGATTTGGCAAGGGTAGCCCAGTGTTAAGAGCGACTGCGTAGGTGCTGGGTTCGATTCCAGGTCCGGTTTAGATTTTTCTAAAAACATTTATAAAATTATTTTTTAAGAAAGATGCATATGTTAACATCAACACGTACTTCGACCGTAACTTTTTCTATATTCGGTCATTCTTTTCAAGAAACCATTCAACAAAAATACCAGATCAACCCACGCATTTACGATAACGCCTATAAATATTATGAAGTTTAGGTTACTTGCCAACATGAATTCTAGCAGGCGAATTTTTATGCAAAAATCTATATACTTTTCGTGGAGATGTTTCCTGTTCTGAGAGGTGTATGTTCCGGGGTCAAAGACATTGGGCATACGGGAAGAGTTGTCTGCTATTCCCATTGGAATAGTCGGCCAGCTGCCTCCTAAACTGGTCGAGGCACGGAGAATGGAATGCTGCGTCCCCACAGCAAACTCCTCTCCCGCTATCGGAAGGGCGTGGGACAAGTACCCAATGCCCGACCTACCTGATGCAGGTTTTTCTAGGGTTTGTCCTGCATTTTTTTAGGCGAATGCCGAGTAGGATCCTTAAAATATAGCCCGGGGGCCCTAGTTAACCCTTCCTATGCTATTAAAGGGGAGTTGCCACCATGTAGATTACCTTCATGTAGCCTGTTAACAAAAAAATAATGGAGATGTTTGGGACCCAGTGAGCTCTGGCGGAGAATACCTTTGGGGATGCCTTCACATCTCTCTGGTTTTTTGAACTAAGGTTCCCACATGCCGATGCAACTCGGCCTGTTTTGAGAGGTGTATGTTCCGGGGTCGCAGACCTTGGGTATACGGTAAGAGTTGTCCGCTATTCCTATTGGAATAGTCGGCCAGACTCATAAACCTGTCAAGGCACGGAGAGGGGAAAGCTGCGACCCCACAGCAAACCCCTCTCCCGCTATCGGAAGGGTGTGGGACAAGTACCAAATGCCGGACCTAACTGATGCAGGTTTTTCTAGGGTTTTCCCTGCATTACTTTTAGGCGAATGCCGGGTAGGATCCTTAAACTATAGACCGGGGGCCCTAGTTAATCCTTGGCTACCTTGATCTACCTTTCCGCATCCCCCCTTTCACTCCCTTTCCTATGCTATTCAAGGGGAGTTGCCACCATGTGGATTACCCTCATGTAGCCTGTTACCCTAAAATAATTTTTAAAAAGAGGAGATGTTTAAACGAACGCTTAATAATGAGATTTTATAAATTGAGATCATGTTATTACAAATTTGACAAGAAATTTGATATTTTACAATGCGCGTTAATATATATCTTAATATTAATCGCGAGCATTTGTGTTAACTAGCGTCGTATTCTTATTCCCGCATCAGTATTCTAGGTCATTACCTTTTCAGCTCGCTAAATGGTTGAGAATACTGTAAGACTAGTTAAGTCAGAGTTACCAATATATAATTCTAAGTAATGATGTTTAAAAGCAATTTATAAGTGTGTCCATTATCGTGCATCAACAGTAAATAAACAAAACGAGCTTCAGAAATCAATGCAAAGAGTTTAAGTTATAAAATGATTGTTTCTATTTAAATTTCCATAAATATGTAAACGATATTTCTTGCGATGAGCCATTCATATGTGATGAGATATGGTACAAGTAGGTTGACGCAGCCTCGTGGCGCAGCAATTGGAAGCGATTTGGCATTCCAGGATTGAAATTGAGTCAGTGCATAGCTGGAAGCGCAGCCAATTGACGTAATGCATGAATAATTAACGAGACTGCAGCGAACGCAACAGGACAGAACGCTGTCTCCAAACATAGCTAATACTTATTCAGCATGTTACAACTTGCTTTATCAGTATTCAAGGGTGAGAACGAAGTATTATACTGATTTCAAAAATTAATACGTAAAAACTGTCGGCTACGGAAATGTAAAATTTGTATCAATGGAAACAATATAAATTGATTCGAGTTTTTTCGATCAATAAATGGTGCTATTACTGCATAATTAGTGAATCAGGAATCAGTTTAGTAAATGGCGTCGATGAACTAAAAGCACAATGCCACATGAAATGACACTGTCTATTTATATTCCAACTTATTGTGGTCGCGATCCTTCAGGATGGGAGGACAATTAAGCGATGGTACGAAATGATCAAAGAAACTGGAAGTGTAGGCGACCTTCCCAGAATTGGCAAGGTGAGTGAAGCAATCGTGGTCCTAGTTCGTCCTACAAGAACAATTCTTCGTGCATCACGTAAACTGAGAACACGGTAGGAAACACTGGTTAATAATCTTTAAGAAATAATTCACTTGTATGTCTATAAAGAGATATTTCTTCAGGCCCTGCTAGCTATCGATTAATCAAGACCTGTTTAAATTGTAACTGACAGTTTTAAATAGTGTTTGCTTCTCAGATTAGTCAAACTTTAATGTATTTGTCAAGGTTGATATACACAATGCGCGTGTCTGAGGATAGTAAAATACACATGGTTCTTCACAGGCAGAGACAGATTTTAAATGGTTCTTTGGTGCAACCTCTCGCAAAACTTGGTCATTTGGCGTTTATTCTTCATCACGGACATCAGCTAATGTTACTTCGATGCTTTGCAATTTTACACGTTAGTTAAAAGAATATCTCAACGGATCATTTATCAAGAATATAGAGCACCTCCGCATTGCAGTTTCGTGGTTTGTCAGCCCCTGAACGAAAAATTTCTTGGCAGATGCCATATATATCTTTTCTAAAAAGATTCTATCGGCTAATATGTTTGTCAATCTTTACACAGTATGTTTGAGATTCAACGGAATACTAATTTTATAATTTTAAGAATCTCATTAACTCAATTATTTCCAAACATTTAGGATTTTACTGCGTATGTTGTTGTTTTTTCTTTTGGAGTAATTTCAAAAATAGATTTTTTCACAATGAATATCATGATAATGCAACACTATAGATAACAGATAAAAAAAAGTCGTGTGAGGTGTTACTGAACATCTATCGATGTACAGCTGGTGAGAAGGGGAATACAACCTGTAAATTCTCAGAGTTATTTTGAGGGAATAGTCGAAATTCACTGACGTATATGGTATTATTAAAAAGTCATATTCAGAATGTATTAAAGCAAACATCTCTAATTATATTTGTTTTTAGACCATAAAGTTTCGTAATCAGAGAAAGACTTTGTGCTCAACCTGTGGTTTTATTTCCTGATTTGAATTTAGGTTTAAACCCTTCGACATGTATTATTTGCTATTCTCGCTATCTTACTCGTAACACCACACAAAAATAGTTTATATAACTTTTAAATATTTTTGTAACACTTGGAATTATTTTACATGAACTGCGAAGATCTTAGTGATCGCTTCTTAGAATTTATTCCTTTATTTACTACCAATAATCTAGGATTTAATTTCATTGTCTTGGAGTTTAATGAATTTCAATACATCAAATGATAGAATTTCTTTTTTTCTATCTCAACTTAAATTATTTTAAATATTACATGCCATATATTTTTTTTTTCTAAAAAGATTATTTCGGTTAATATGTTTCTCAATATACCTATTTCCAAAGTACGTTTGAGATTTAAAGGAATAATAATTTTATAATTTTAAGAATCTCATAATCTAAATTATTTTCAGTTATTAAATGACCAAGAAGAAACAAATGTCTTGTATATGAAACGATAAAGATCCGAGAAGTCTACTGACGTCCATTATATTGGAATTCTTGCTGCTCACGGGGACAAAAACCTGCGGTTGAAGTTAGTTTGGCGATAAGAGGAACGATCCAGTTTTCGAATAACACGGTAGAGCTCGGAATCGATAAAGGGTCCCTGTGGACACAGGGTCAACCGAGTCGAACGATGTGCTAGCTTATCACGACGAAATCGCCTGTCACAATAGATTCATTTAAACGTCCATACGTATGCAGAAAGTGGCTGTGCGAAATCGAAGCCTTGTTAACTATTCCTATGTTTAGATTTATGCTATCGACTCGCCTGACTATATAAAAAAATATTTAAATCAAACTTTATAATAGAAGATAAAATAAATCTGTGGCTTGTTTTCTGACTACCTCAGACCAACTCAAAAATCATTAATTACTATTGCCTTGTACGCAACAAGCCCAATTAATTTACGTTCGTTCCGTATATGTTTTTTTAGTTTATAGTGCTTCCGTAATTACCACTCAATAAATAACTTACTAAGTTAATAACTCGTAGTTCCGAGCCAAATATTTTAGAATCGTTTGTTGTCGAAAACCACAATTTCATTCATCACTGAAAATATCTCCAAAGCTTATTCAATAATTATTTGCGATTATACTCGAAGTAAAATTGTCCATCTCTCTCCAGTTTTCCGACATAACAGGAAGCAGTATAGTTAACGCTAAATTTAAGAAAAACTTAATATGAGTGCGATTTATTCAAAACTTAAAATTGGGCTGCTATTATTGATATCTTATTTGAATCCTAAAACTTCACATTATTATACAACGTGATCACGAAGCCAATTCTCACCGACAGAAACAGAATGCGATATTTCATATTTTAAAAGAGGTCCGAAAGCGATGTGCGTATATTCTGAGCCAAATTTGGCAGAGTAGTTTCGTAAGCCGCCGCCGCATTTTCTTAAAATTAAATTGAAAGAGACAAAATCTTCATAATGTTTTATGCTCTTAAAACAAACGACATTTCAACGATGAAATAAAATTTTAATATTTAGCAGAAGATTTTTAAAAAGTATTGCGCAATTGGAAGTTGAACAGAATTTAATGAATTTTGGATAGAGGTTAACTGGTCGGTGTTTATAAAAATTCTCTTACTTTTGTCCCCTAAAATTCGAAAAAATTGTATTTCTGTTCAATAATAGTCAAAGTAGGAATGATAATTAATGCATAATTATGTAGAAGACTTATGATAAATTGAGTGTCAGCCAGTGTTTTGTATCGATTAATTATACCAGCATGTTTTCTTACGTGATGTTGTTTTTTTAGTTTTCTAGGTACATGCAGGTATGTTATGCTATTTTGATATTTTTTAGCGGATAACGAAATATATGAATTTATTAAAATTAAAAAGTAATCTAATACGACTTCTCAAACACGAGATTTTTGCAGCAATACTAATTATACCGTTATTATCGACATTCCATGTAAGTTCCCATCGACCTTTAGGTATTGTTAACTGCAGTTTAAAAAACGATTATAAAACTACTCAGTTTATAATATACAACACGTGAAAGTTGAAACAATTCCCAGACGAATGGTAAAGAGGACTGCCAAAATATCATATCGCGAAAAATAAGTTCGTAATCTTGTTCTTGCGAATTCTTACTTCAGGGCTGTAAGGAAAAATAAAACTTGGTTTCTTACAGAAATAGTTTGTAAGCTTCTTTCCTACTTCTGCAGAAGTAAAAAAAAAATTCAATTAAGTTTCTCTTTGACACACAAACTAACTCTATCTCTGTTTCTGAAGAGAGATTAAGAAAGGAGAGATTAGTCTGGTCCCAGGTATATCTGCGTATTATTACTATTATTATTGCGGACAGTAAAGTTAATTGCTGCGAGGTTTCATAATTGCGTAAATTAATTATTTCAGGCAATACCTGAAAATGGTCAATCCGAAACTTTCTCATTTCCATTTTAAAACAAACCGATTCTATACAAAACGTAAAGTCAGATAAAGAAGTAAGCAATTAGCAGACAAAATTAAGTGATACAATAAATATCACAAAACTTTTCCAAATCCTGTTGCTTTCATTAGGTGAATCAAAATCGTAATAGTTGTAAGAACGAAACCGCGCACATACCAGGTGACGAACTCAAATTCAAAGGTAAAACGAATTAGCTTGTGGCAACTTCCTTTAATCGCATAGGAAGTGATGGAAAAGCACAGGTTGCTAAAGAGGGAAACCAGGGAACGAATGGTTAACTAACGTTCCCGGGCGGACCCTAAATGTGATCCAGAAAAATTTCCTCAGATGGGTCGGACTCTCGTTACTTGTCTTACGCCCTTGCGATGAATGGAGGTGGGGTTTTCTGCGACCCCGATACATAGACACCTCATACTTAACAAAGACGTCACGGACAATGGGAACCTTAATTTAGCTATCACTGTATAAAGTATTGCAACAGCGTAAGGCACATAAGTTTATAATATCACTATAAATATACTTATTGGAAATATTAAGAAATTAAATAAGAAAATATGAACCATAAATTTTTCCAGTATGCTTGTCATACGACGAAACAAACTATTTCTTGCTGGCAAGTATTACAGCTGGAACTAATCAGCGATAATACGTTATTTCTTAATAAAGTTATTAGAGTCTTAATGTACACGAATAATGATTATTGTAGGAAAACAAACTAAGAAAAAGGTTTCAAAATACAAAACCTTAAAAAATATTCATAAATATTGCAATTCTATCTTTATTCATAAATTTTTCTCCTCGTCCATTATATATACATCAGCCTGTTACGTCTATTAAATAGATTAATAATTTTTCAGTTTCTCCGGAAAGAAATTATTATAACTACCCTTAAAATATTTCAATTGTTGTCTGTACTCTATTTTGTAATGGAAATGGAAATGACGGTTTAATTTTTCACTACGTAATTTCTTGCGTGTGGACAGTGGCGATAATAAGTGGTAAAAAATTAGTATAGGTTTATTATGTACGCTGACGTAATTGCTTCAACTTTCTTCTGTAAACTAATTTGCAGAAAATGAACTTCTCACCAAACAAAGTCATACAAGACAAGCAAAGCAATAAATTAACGAAAAATTATAATTCTGAGAATCCGTGTAGTGGATTAAATTAATATTGATGTTTCCGGGAAAAGTTGAAGATAGGCAGGTGCTGAACGAGAGGAAAGGAATATTAACGTTTACATGCCGCAAGTGTTGGGGAAACAGGACACGTTTTAAATTTTGTGGCGTCGCGCGTATCAGGTTGCGAAATGCGGGGGTGGCCAGGAGATAGGAGGGGGGCTGAGAGACAAATATAAAATTGCGCTGACTGGACGAACGTGATACAACGAGCAGCTGTTCCCTAGGGAACGGGCCGGGAATTGGACGGGGCTCCGGGTGAGTTGTGTCACTCGAATTAATTAAGTACAAGTGTTCTGTCAACAAGAAACCACCAACATCGCAAACCCGGGCTGCGCACTGGCAAGCGAGATGCTCACCCTCCCTATCGCAATTAATTGTGCAAATAAACAACAAAGCGAGCAAGCCCTAAATTCTGTTTTCATTATGTCAGCATCACGAGTGAACAATGCTGGTAGGGTTCTGCGAATTAGATTATTAAATCACGAATATTTAAAGCTTTTCTTCTTACCGTGAAGACGACGGACAGATCTATATCCCTGCAGAGATCAACGAGAAAGCTGTGCGTCATAAGAAGCAAACGAGGATAAAAGTATTTTACATATGTAAGAGTCGATAAAGTTTAATATTTATCACATTAAGGAATATCGAAAAAAAAATTATTTAAAGTTAAAAGCTCCTAGTTTCTATCACAGTACAATTCACATATAGGAAAGTATGTGAATAGAACTAAGTCTCTGTCATATGTATTTCAACTATACATTTTATCACAAAGAAAAGTCACATTATCTGTAATCTGTCATCATCTCATCGCACAATCTAAATACTTCACATTTTGAAAATGTCTGCCGTTTATGTTGAAATGTCGCATATACCTCAAACATAGGACTCTGTGATCTCTCAATATTTGCTCGACAGGAAAACACTTAGTCAATTTGTAAGTATTTAATAGCATATTTCATTGAATTTTTACCTTGTATGGAACTACATTATTGAAATCAAAATAAACTACTCTGTAAAATCATTCTCCGATTTCTGTCCCGGTGCATTATAGAACAAGAGGTGAATAATTTTAATAATTTGTCTGTATTTCGCCTGAGAAATATGTAGACCTATTCTTTCTCCACAGAGTAATTTTCTAATACATAATACATTCAAACGAAACAGCAGCATAAAAAACTGAAAGTAAATTATTTTAATTGGTTAGGCTTCCTACAGGAAACTATAATTTACTACGTGAATACTTTTGTCTGAGTATTTATTTTATTGCCACATATGAAAAGCCCAGAACATGCTTTAGAAGGCAATTTACATTCTATCAGTGATATACAAATATTTCAGATGGTAGCTACTTTTTACTAATGACTTTATTTATTAAAAAAAATGTCCAACCCTTTGTCTAAATGTCCTCATCACTAATCATTGGTTGTAATTTGTACGCGCGTATTCCCCAAATTCTATTTCGATACCGCAGGATAGAAAATTAGTTTTTATTTGTACTACTAGTACGTTTAGCATATTTGTTGCTGTCGTTTCACAGACAACTGCTGTGAGAGCAACACAAAGCGCTTAATTTTGATTAACGTATATGTACTGAATTCTGATTCGTACCCACCTCAAAATTGCTGTAACATCGGTACACTTAATCAAACGCCTGTTTCAAGTTACTTTTGATTTACTGTTTTAAATAGGAGTATATGCCTAATTAGAACAGTTTTCTTCAAAGCAAAAGTTAAATTTATAGTACCTGCAATTCATAGATGAAATTAATTTAAGGGCTACTTCTGCGTTACCGAAGAAATGCAAACCTCCGACTACATCTATCAATCTGAAACGTTTGTGAAATACGGAAATAGGTTAAATAAAAATTAAATAATCTATATAATTAAAGCGTTATCCTGTCTGTCTGACCGTTCGATCAATATGAATTAAAAGATGGTTCATCAGATTTCAAGTTACAAAATAATAGCTGAAACTGAAATCAAGTGTGGGGGACTAGACGAAAGTCAAACCAGCATTTAAATTATTGTTTAATGATAACTGTATTTTATTTGGATTATTGTAACTTTAAGGCGGATATTATGCATTTAACACATTTTAGGAACAATTTAATTCCATTCAATGTTATATACGGAACCGCGAAAAGTAGTGATAAATAATTCTTATACGTATATATTTTTAATAAGTTGAAAATAATGAAGTCACATTGCCAATGTGATGGACAACGCATTAACGCGACTAATAATGGAAGTAATTAAATATATTCTCCGATAGTACACATTTTGCAAGAAATAGAAAACAATTGGTTACTAAATAGAAGTAAAGATTTAATCCAGAATTTCATATTTCTCGAGATTTATTTAAATACTTAATTGACGTAAGCATGTATTATTGATGCCGAATTTTTTTATCACACGTTTTACGATAATGTACTGGTTTTTATTATCACTAGAAATCATTGGCTACAGATAACCCCCATTGTCTTTAGATTAATATCACTTCGTTTAGAAAAATCACGGTACTTTGTATAGTTAATAGCCCGTCAACGACAGGAACACATAGCTGGTTTACAATAAATTGGCCAGACAACCAACACATCAGTCTCTAAGGATTTACTTTACTTTTCTTTGATCAAAATTAAGCTGAGCAGCTCTACATTTTACAATAGAAGAGGAAACTAATAATTTTCTTGTACTTCAAATGCGCTAAATCACAATATATTATATTAATGTCCAGTACATAAAATAAAATGGCAGAAACTATTAAAGTCGCCTGTATTTGTATTTTTCTTACATTTACTTTTTATTGAGTGCACTTGCAATGGAATCCATCAAAATCATTTGCAGGATTGCAGTGCAAATAAATTCTAATTGAAAGAATTTAACTTCAATTATATTATTAATCTATACTGTAAGTTTAACAGGCAATATAAACGGATGTAACAAGAACTTAATTATACATCATAAACATAAATAATTCGATATAAAATATTTTTTAGCAATGTACAGATGGGTTTTGGAGAAAATATCAATTTTTTAGAAAAATGTTTTTCTTATTGTTAATATTAGGATAAGAAAATTATAGTATGTCTATATAGATAAAACATATAAATGAATTTAACTTTTTATATTTCTTTGTGAAATGTAGACTTCACAATATATTACTAGAGATGATTATAATGGATTCCAATGGGAGCTACCGTAATATTAGTAGGATACAACAAGTAAATAAATTTGAAAATAACGTTCTTTTCAAACATTTTCATATTATTTGGTGACCGCCTGCGTTTACAATAAAAATAATCTTATTAGTAATATTGAATTTCTACAATACTGTTTATAATTAGATATATCGAAAATTTACGTTATAGCCTAGTGTGAATTCTTTTAGCGTTCCGCCTCTGTAATTCACATAACGCATCATGTCTCCTGAATTCAGGCAGTACATAATTTTTATGGCAGAAAATACCCTTCTATCAAAAGTTTATTTAATGAATTCAGGGAATTTTGACAGTACCTATGGAGATTTCTATAATGTATCGTGCATGTATGTATTAAACTTTGAACATGTTTTTGTTGGTTATGTCATAGAATATGTCAGAGACTTGGAGAATCTATACATTAGAGGAAGTTCCCGGATGGGCCTTCCCTAATTGCCTCGACGAAAAACTGTTCGTACAACTATGTGTCAAAGTCGCACGCAGTGCTTTGTTGAATACAGCTGCAACTTGAGTGCAGAGATAGCAGAAGCAGAGACTCGGGTCTCGTGATAAATGTGGCCACGTAAGTGCTGCTAGGCTAAATGTACTCCTCTCTAAATCCTAGTTCACGCTAACCAAAACTAGAAATTGTTTTCGACGAGACAGCGAAAACGGATGTAAGCTGTCTCATAAATTATATATCAGAGATTGACAACTAAAAATACGTGATTGTGTCAAAAACGTATATTTGTAAATTAATGTTACAAGCACAAAGAATCTAAGAAAAATTATTTATTTCCTGTAATAACTTCTGTGTAAGAGTAAATTCAAAGGTTATGAATCAAATATTTATTGTAGTCACAATACGAGAAACGTAACTATGTAAATTGGTTTGGACTCATAAATAAAACTGCTTTGAGCTGTTAAGACTCTTGCCGAAATTTGACTGTCCTTAACAATTAAGCATTTATACTCCACAATCACCTTCCCTCGATAACATCTGCAGTTCCCCTACAGATCAAACCAGCACAATTGCCTACTAATACACAGCTCAACACCCACCCTAACTCCCTCTTAAAAACAACAGTAACATAAGGACTGGAATGTCAATGGACTTTCCGCCTGTGTCCAAGTTATATTTTTACTCGTTTTAGTAAACACAAATGTAAACTCTTCGGATGAAATTTGTAAGAATTAATAAATAAAAAGTGTGTGTTAAGAATGAACCGTTTGTATTTTGTATTTATTAACTTGTGTAATTACTTATTAATGTGTTTCATGTTGTAGCTGACATGTGCTATTTCTTCATAATTAAATTTGTACGTTTAAAGTATTTTGTATGCATTACGTTTCTTGTTTCATCCGATAGATTATCTCTAAAATTTATTAAACATTGCACAATGACAAAACTACGGGGATAATATTGTGAAGAACATCAGCCTTGTGATGTGATTTTAATAAATACAATTCAGAAGATGACAATGGAGGTAATTAGCAGCAGGCGGTTAACTAATTAGGAATGGAAATAAAGCATGGCAGATATACCAGCATCCGCCCAGGAGTCTGCGAATTTTAAGAACTTCTGTGACGAGGCTCAGTTCGAAAGCATTTTCTGAATTATTCATATAATGCTGCGCTGGCTTGACAGAGTTTCGTACTAAATTACCCAATACAAAGAGAAGGAAATAAGTACCATTTATCATGAATGAGTAAAGGGACACGCGCATGCAACAACACGATCCTTCGATAAGAGATTAATGCACGACGATAATGTTCGAAATGTTCAGAGGCTGGTGTATCACAGCCTAAGATCGTAAGCTAGGGATTTTTGTTTATTAATTATTAACAAGAGCTGTTAAGGCATTCAACGAAGCTTGGTACTTGTACAGATGTTTTGAAATTTTAGAGGTGGAATTGACTTTACCACATGACTCGAATTATCGCCCGTAAAATGGTGCTATATGTTTTAATTAACACATTTATTTATTTTTGTAAATTTACCTCCAATTATGAAATGTATAATATTAAGACAGATGAAAAAGAACTATCTTAACTTCGAAAACTACAAGGAAGTAAACTGCTTCGTTGTGATGTTCAATGTCTTCGAATTTTTATTATCAAAATGTGTTTATTTTTATATGAATACAAACAAAATAGATTCTTCCAGTTATAAAATAAAAATAAATATAAATTAAAAGTTTATAAAGTAGATTAATGTCAGGCTGATTTTTTATAATTTATTTAATTGGCTGAATCTTGATATGTTATTTTAACGCCTGGCGATGACAGATTCATTTCGGCATCCGGTTTCTTTTTAATACTCGACGTTTCCTGAGGCGTGAATAGTAAATACAGATAAAGAATTCAAATATTTGTGTGTGCGTTGCTTTTTTATCTCATTCCGAGTATTTTGGGGAATCATTAAATTTTTATAATTTTAATCTGCGATAAATAAATAAATAATAAATATCATTTTGAGAGATATATGTATTCGTTGTTTCAGGGTTAGTGAACTGCCCTACTCAAACGAAAATTAAATGATCTGTACCTGTGTTGATAACCTTCGCCATAAAACTCCCAATATTTTATTCATTCAACTTTAAATGAGTGAGATGGAAATTCAAATATACTGATAAATTTGTAAATTAACTTCATACTTCTACGCGAAAGGTCAGAATAGTTACGAACACAAAATCAGGGACCCTCGTTACTGTTTTAATCCATTTTAGCGACTTAATAAAGAGTAATTCCTATTGAGAAAATTAGGACCAAAGTTATTTCAATAATTTAGTTACAAAGATCCAAAAGTTCATGATGAACTCAGAGTAATTAATAATATATCTCCTCATAGTGATGAACAAGAGAATATTTTTATAAAGTGTTTGTTGTCCTTTTCAACCCAACGAAGCAAAAGCGCGTCATAATTCAATGTTACACAATTATATTTCATCCTTTGCAATGATACCGCTCATGGGCGCGGATGTTGTGCTAAGCGTAGGTGGGGTCAATAACAGGGATATGTTGGTTGCGAGTTTCTATGTACACAAAAATGAAAACAGAAAAAACTCACATTAGAATAATACTTACCTCAGAGTTTAATGAAGGAACAGTTAAACAATGACTCCGACACTGGACGTTGCAAGGAGAAATAATTGTGTTATTCATAATATATTTTAATATATTTTTGAATGCTGTTATTAAAAATGAGTGTTCAACATAAATTGATATTAAATAGTTAATTTTTATACAATATGACGAACACAGCATACTTTTAGGAGATGACCATAAAACAAACGAAGCTTTTAAACTTTAAACACTAAATACTTAAAATTTCGTTTCCGGGCACGTAATCGCATTAATAATGATTCTACAACGCAACATAGATTAACGTTACGAAAATTAATAATTAGATTTTGTCCGAATAGATTATTACATTTTTTTAAAAAAGAATGTTGTCTTGCAGTGTTTTGTTTGTGCTTTATAGAACTGGTAGGTCATCGGGCTTTGAGGAGAACTTCAAAGCTGGAGTGTTCCAGTGACTCAATGTCGCTTTCATACGATTGACCTCGTATTTGAAGCGCTGTGTCGCCGCACGTGTTTATAAATCTAGTATTACAAACAGACACGATCTGCAACATTCCTTATAGAACTGCATTAAGAAATTTTATAAAGTAGGTAATTAAATATTTCGTTTAAAATATTGTTACACTCCGTAAACCTGTACCGGTGACTGGGTCGATAACGTGCCACAGCAATTGCGCCCTTTAACCGAAATTCACAGATTACAATGCGTATGCGAGTAAAACGGTTTCACCCTCGATTAACTACGAACATTGAACACACAAAACATGCATATCTGAAAATTATGTTTACCTTCTCTCCCAAATTTTCTTTTCTTCTTGGTCGAAGATTTCGTACTGGTCGGAGCTCCGGAGGAACTTTTGTCCTTCTTCCACCTTATCAACATAGCGCAGCCTCAGGGAATACAACGTAAATAATCGGAAAAAGAAAAGTTTTCACGTTATCTACAGTCTTCGGTTCGCGGGACCACGCCTCTTACACACATTCAAATCAACACTCCGATAATGAGAGACAGAGGGGCGTGTTTTTTTTCCCCACCGTCGTGAACTACACAATGCAATAGATCGATCTCTCTACCGAGCCAGTCTATCGGGAGAAGAAGCAGAATAAGACACATTTTCGATCGCAAGAC
The DNA here is from genome assembly GCA_037074705.1 of Zhengitettix transpicula. NCBI lineage: Eukaryota > Metazoa > Arthropoda > Insecta > Orthoptera > Tetrigidae > Zhengitettix > Zhengitettix transpicula. The sequence goes on from CM073591.1 coordinate 77,133,368, forward strand.
ATATCGTTGCTCCTACTTAGGCCGTGAGATTAAGAATTTCATTCAGTCTTTACGTGTTACAGGCCTACCGATTTTCTGAACGAAGAGATATCTGCAAGCAGATAAAAAGAGCCATTAAATTTACATGCGAGAAAATAATATGTCTTTTCATAACTGTAATAAAAGGGAACCACTTCAGTATCACTCAATCCATGTCGCGGGGTTCAGGTATCGGGAGAGTCACTGCTGCCAACGTACGTTTCCGGGTCACGAAACAAGCTATGCGTGTGTGAGGATTTGATTGCTCCCGAAATTAGGCGAATAACAAAAAACAGCGATAATGTCAGTTCTTTTTCCGGCGACGCCCGTGGAAATTCACTCCTTCTCATTGGCGAGGTAATGGAATTTTTAAGTAGAACAGTGCGAATTGGGAGCCGGGCCGAGAGCTGGCGGTCGGAGCCGAAGCACAGCTGTCATTACTTAAACGCTTCCTGGCCACCGCTTCCAGGGGACGGGCCCAGATTTTAATATAATTTCATCAAGTTGCGTCGAGCGGTTACTCTGATTAAAAACACGAAAGGCTGTGAACATTTTATTAACGAAATGGCGTCAGAAATACCGGTTCTGTTAAGATTATACCCTTTTCCTCGAGGAACACTTTAATAAGACACGGCTTAAAAGCAGGGCACTAAAAGTAATGCACTTTACGAAAAATATTAAAATATTTAAGGGGACACGGAAAATTATATTAAGAATGTCAACCCACGGATTGATTTATGAATTATCTTTAGTATTGAGAAATTGTAAATAAACTCGCGTACAATGATATAAAGAATTATTTTTTTATGTATTAGGATGTAGTATTTAATTACAAAAAAATTCTGACAGAAATTATGCAGTTAATGAGGCTACGTAACTCGTGCATATGCATTTTTTTATAACAAACGTAGCATGTAAATATTTTTAAATTTAAAAGCTAATTGCGATAGCCAGTACCCGAACCGAGGCATTGCCCCAAGCGATCGCAATTTTTTTCAGATGCTAAGACAAAAATACTGACTCTTTCTACCTTCAGTAACTAATGAGAAATTATAAGTCCGTTCTTAGGGAAGAAAATCGTGGAGAGGGCTCAATCGTTACTAGTTTAGCCGAGCGAGGAAATATTTGAACAAGTGAATACCGTCAGCAGTGAGGCGATTTGCAGCACGTAATGATTTGTCACACACTTTCATCCACACACGCACACACACACACACATCGTGAGGTTGTCTTGAACTACCCATGAGGCACCAGCATCCCCTGGATGAGAGATCGTGTCTGATCCGGGTCCAGCAGACCCCGCAGTCGCCGTGCAAAATCGATAGCGCTGCCGCCCTCTCGCGTGGGAGGGAGGTGGTGGGAGACTGCGAGCAACTGCGCCACCCGGACCCTTCCTCATTCACGAATCTCTCGCAGAGCTATTTGCTCGCCCTGCATACGAGTATTCCGCAGACTACGGCCCCCGGGTGCGTTGACCTGCGCTCTCGTACACGAGTACGTTCACTACCCCGTGTCAACGCTGCGGCTGCGCACTTACTAGGGCACCAAGTCATGTGTGGCTCAGGTATGCCGGCCGATGCGAGTAATATATACCCCATTCAGCTTCACCACCATCGATTCTCACATTTTACCAGAGGGTAACTGCCCTGAAACACATCAACGATTGTAATCCGGTTTACTCTTCATTCTTCCACGTTCCTGCACATTTTATGTGATCTTGCATCACATTCCGTTAAATTCTCTACCCACCTACCAAATGGTCGATCTCTTTCTGGGTCTCCTCAAGCAAAACTAATTTTCTACTACAATGCCTATATACCATTAAATATTCCAACGACGTATTCTACCAGTGTTCCAAAGACTTTGTAAGTCTACGACACTTATCCTGCTTTAATATTCAGCCAATAGAACAAGTTTATCCACATTTATATTTGCAATACAGAATTAACCCAACTGACTATTGAAGCTTAAATAATCTACAAACAACATACAGGCAGGAAATAAGGTGTAACAGAACGTTATGTCAATAGAAATTAACTTTCAACAAATGTTAACCAAACATTATTTTTCAATCACTGTGCGAAATTTACATTTATATTTAGTAGTTAAGTGGCCCGTCATAAAACACCGTGCCCAATTAGCGGTTTTGAAAAGTATAGGTATGTGCACACACAAACTTGAATATATATTACTTCACTTTAACAATAAATCAATTTGTGCGCGCCGGTCTAATAGTGAGACGACGTCACGTAGTTGCGTTCCCACTCTACTGTCTGACCTTAATCGATAACGTTGGCACCCTGAAAACTATTGTAATGTACATACTTATCTTCTGATACATTACTGTAAATTGTACTGAACACTGCTGACTTAAATTCAAAAACGTCATTCACAAAATCTACCCATACATTTTGTTCAAATATTATTTGTTTACTGACATGCCAAATGGTCACTTCCCTGGATACTCTACGCCTTATAAAACGGTAATCAAGCCTCTGAAGATGTAGTACTACATTATCTTTCGCATATATTGTTAGTACTTTAACACATGGTTTCTTGCCTCTGAAACTATTTATCTTCCCATTAGACAGGATTGCAGACATTGTACGAACCAATCCCGCTATCCTCCAACTGCCATACTCAAATACACACATTCACGCGAATGGCTAATTGTATTATAGACAGGAGTAGTAAGATGTATTTGTAGCGCAACAGAAGTATAATCAATATAGCTGCGGATATATACTAAATCTGGTGAAATATTTAGTTTCCTAGAAAAAAATTAGCAGTAACGATAGAATATAGATTCAATAAAGCAGTGAATGTCTCTAGCTTGATAAAACATCAATATAGGAATTTCAATAATTAAGAAATGACTATTGAATTTTTTTGTCTATTGAACATTTTAAGAGAAATAAAGTATTATCTCATATAACCATGGGCTATTTTTTGACAGAAAAATGAGAATAGACGTTGTTAGAACTTTCACGGGCTAGAGTTACGTCTAATTATTGAAAAGGCTGTCTATTATTTTTGTAAGATTGTTGAGTTATGAACAAAACGTCTATTTCTTACGCAAAAAGTCAGCGAACTACAAATAAAGCTTTGTACGTATATACAAGTCTATTTCAACATGTTTGCAAGCAGTATGTGTTAGCGTCCCCGCGCAACTACACAGGTACGACAAGGACGTTAATTAAAATCCAATAAATAGTTTACCGCTGCACAGTTGGTTTCCCGATGATCCGATCTCTTGCGAAATATACAACTTCGTGCTTTGAATTCTTGACAACTTATATTCTATTCCAACTGTAAGATTTACTAATATAAATCATCCTTTACACTATTCTTTGGTCTTACACGTCTTGTGAATTTCAATTTTTAATGATACTATAAACGTGCGTAAACGGTAAACAACTACATTACACAACATTAAAAAAAGGAAATAACGTCATACTTCCCATTACAATTAAAACGTTATGTTCAAAAAAATAGATGTATGCATATCTAACAGAATAACTAAAACATGTTAACACTGCATAAACGTTTCTTGTACCACAGAGCCAACATGACGGACAATAATGGTATAAACGGAAATAAATTTGTATATATAATAATAAATTCATCTGAAATTAATGAGAAATAGAAGGTTTAGTAATACATAGAGAGTATATTTTATTTAAGAGTAGATGGTTGCCGGAGTTGCCCGGGTTATCATAATGAAATTCAGTGACAGCAATAAGCTAGTATTTGACTCCAATCTCGGTTGTTTTTGCTGTATTTTTATGAAAAGCCCCTCCACCATTAGGGATTGAAATTATACACGAACAACATCGGTACAAAAACTATCAATCTTATTTGCCTCGAAAAATATTTATTCAACGAAAATATCGGTTGTTTAACATGTTTGAAAAAATCTACCCGTGTCCCTAGGGGTTAAACGGCAAGTTGAATGTAATAATTAAACTCAAACACATCTCTAACCCCGGATTTAACTCCAATCTCGGTTGTTTTCTTGTTTTTTTTCTTGTAACGCCCCTCCACCCCCACCCCTAAGGGTGCTCACTTCCCATGCCATTAGGGATTGAAATTATACACAGAAAACATAGTTAGAAGTACTATCTATCTCAATGACCACGAAAAATATTTATCCGATGCAAATATCGGCGGTTAACAGACATACACAGAAACACACCAACCCAGAAACAAACACTATATTTTATTATATTATATTATGAGAAATCAAAACATGAAAAACGAGAAATACGCCATGTCCTGCGAAATATTGTGCTGCAACTCGCTCCTGTCGCTGCTACCGCCAGCTACCGAAATTCCAGGAAGTTGCCTACAGATTAACTTATAACGAGGAAAAGTAAACTTTGTCTAAATGTGTATTATATCCCAAACACAGTTAAAAGAGCTCAGAAATTCCCCTACGAGTATGTAATTCTCTTTTAAAAATAATTTTGAACTTAATACGTCAAAGTCGTTTTCATAATATAGACTTTTTTATTATTACGTTTTAATAAATAATATGCAGACAATTAATATGATGTATAAAATTTTAATTCAATCCCATTCAAATATAATTACAATATAGTGATTACTACAATCACGAAAAAGAAACATTGACTTTGAAGAACAACTAAAATAATTTTAAAAGTTCTTCTAGTTTTAAAAATCTTGCAGAACTCCGCTTTTTCACATCTTGCATCGCTAGCTATTCAAATTATCTTTGACATGGACAATACAATTAGTTTCAAAACTTCTTCAATAATAATGAGGGAAATATAATAATATTTATAAAATAACTTGATGAAAGCAAGAATAAAAACAAACTAGATCAGTTCTTCCTTCTCCCCAATTTTGAATATAAATTTGTAAAGAATAGATTTACCTTACTTCCATAAATGAGAAGAACTTTTCAAACAGTATTCATAAATGAAAAGATATTGGCTGTGGTTTCCCTATACGTATATAACACAATGCTATTAGTTATGTGTAACTGGAAAACATTTATGACCCATGAAAGTATACATTAGTATACCGCTAGGACAAAAACTGACTATTTCAGAAACAACTGTGTAAGAAAATTACATTCTATTACAGTTTCATAATAAACTTCCAAATGAATTAAAAATGTTCTACATATAAACTTAGAACTATAGCAAAAACATATCTTTGTAAGTTAGTAAATTTACAAGATTTCTCAATCGCATTTATAAGTCATATTAGGAAAAGTAAAAATTGTAGTTTATTATCTTGCTTATATGACTGTACTCATAACTTTTATGTACAAGTAAAACTGGCAATTACTGAATTCGGGCTAAGGTATTAATTTTTTAGTTCAAATCGGATTGACCAGAAACTATGCAAAATGTGTCATTTCTGAAGAATGCCAGTAAAATTCTTGACACGTTCGCTTCTCAGTTTTTCATTTCATTCTGTAATGTGGTAGTGGCGAAAACCTCTGAGACAAAAACTGCGTTGGGAGAATTAAATTGGTAGATCGTAAATTCCCCCTTCTTTCTGCGGTGAAGTTCTAGGTCAGAGTCTGGCAAAAGATTCACTACCGTAAATTACGAAGAGACAACTTGGATCATACATAAAACAAATTGTGTTCTTCATAATTATTTAAACGGAACATACGCACTTTCTTTTAAATATTAAACTATGCTACAAAATAAAAATTAATGGTTTCTTAGAACTTTAAACTTTATGAAACGGTTTTCCTACATTATCCCACAGAAACGTATTTCAGTATAGTTGTAAATCAGGGTGTAATATTTTTAATATTTCTTTGCAAAAAAGAAAGTAAGCTGACGAAACTGTGGAAACAAATTGGGAATAAATTCTACTTATCATATCGCACGCTATTATTAGTACACGTTTAAGAATTCATTGTTTATATTTTTCTGGAGTACGATCGCGAGATCATTTGAACAGGAAGAGAAAAGAACTGAAAACGTGTCTAGTCTAATTATAAAAAATAATAAAAATACTTTTGAATTTATTAAATTAAAATCAGAGTATTTTAATGAATGAGACGTGTCAAGTTCACTCATAGCAAAATTCTTTGATCTAAACACGATAGAGAAATGTCTGTCTGGAGGCATGATTTGAAAGACGCTTCAATTAGAAACATAATCCTTTCCCTTATTTCGATTCAATAGAGCATTAGCCTCGATTATGGTATTATTGTTCCTCGAGAACAGACTCTGAAGAACGAAGATAAATTGCAGACGCCGTTACAGACAGGCTGGAGAAGAGGCAATTCACCCTCACGCAGTAATATTTGATGAACCGCGCGCCACAAAGATTTAAAGCCATCACAGAATCAGAGAATGCAATTGTCCTGACGTTAATGGTAAGACAATGGAGCGTGCATTCGGAGACGCTTAAAAATGCAGGCTGCAGTAAGTGACTATTGTACTGCAGGAGAGCAGATCCATTCATCGATGTTTAACGAGGGGGCCCAGGATAAACACGAGGCGGAAACCCATGTTTCACGCACCGCTTACGAATTAAAATTGTAAATGTATCCGACACTCATTCTTCCCTGGAGTTCACTTAGCAAGTCACGACCACGCCTTTCTTCAGTGTTTACAGCCTGAACTGACCTATAAAAATAGGAAAACGTGCAAATCGTTTTTTCCGACCTTCGGATTGTTGATCTGAAGCGGCCATAAATAAATCCACATTTTTACTTTTTATTAGATTATCTTGTCAATAGGTAAATTAAACGAAAGTGATTTCTCGTTTCTTAGAAAATTCTAACTGGAATTGAAGATTAGTTTCAGGAGTTATTAACTTCTATTTGAATAACGTAGTGCTGAACCTATAGACAAGGAAGACGTCACGTTCCAACGCCATTTGCTTCCTTAATTAAATTTTAATTAAATCGCAGCTTTCATTCCAGAGCCGAAATCAGGTAGTGTTACACACAAAGCTTTCAATTACGGCCTGATTTGGACCATGGAACCTAATACATAATAGCAGCTAATTATTAATCTTTCGCTTCCGGGAACGTCATATGGCCTATAATCAAATTTTTGCACTGGAGTCCAAACCACCGCGTTTTGTTATTAGTAATGCATTCTGTTATGAAGGACGAATTAACGTTAATTATTTGTACTCTACTGTATTTTGTAAAGTTTCAACGTTTGAATACACGAGATTCCCGAAAACCTTCAATTTAGTAATTCGGCTTAATTTTCCACTGCAATAAATACTCATAAATACAGCTATTATTGTAACCACAAAAAAATATAAATCATTCATTACAAATCGGAACAAATTCAGAAACAAGACTAGTGGTGAAGAAGAAAATATTTGGTGAAAATTAAATATTTGTGACTGTACTTATGAGTTCAAGAAAGATTGAAGGGGAATAATTATTTTAAAAAATATTTCTTATATGGTATGTTCTATTAACTGTAATACCAATATACAATTGTAGTCTTTATTTATTATGGTACATAGCATAGTAATTTTATTGACATAGTTTTCATTATGCTTCCTTCTATATATCATGTCATTCTATTTCACGACAAAGAAATAAAATAGTTTCCATAAATATAAATACAACGATATATACTTTTTCCACCTATTATTTCTATCTAGCTCGTACTACGACTATTTTCATTCCATACATTTTAAACCGTTACTAAATTACTAAATATATTATCTCGATACATACTTTTCTCCTATATTGTCATGAAGCCATCCCAGTAAGAGTAAGATAACTGGTTTTCCGATTGGGACAGTAACAATATGGTGGTCAATTATAATTAATAACATGAAAATGGCCAATAAGTGAGTTAATGAATTAAATATATATTCACAAAATAATTGCGCATATACTACAACGTTTCCTCCACAATCTTCGGATCTCATCAGATTAACAAGAAATTTCAGTTATTTCATAGTATTACTAACTCTAAAATTCTGAAAAACTACCCGAAAAATCATTATTTTTCCTTTCTTCGGATTATCTACACTTTAATTTAATAATATTAGGTTAACTTACCAATTGGAAAAATAATCTTAAGTGGTCTCTTATTTCTTTTCATGGAATATAACCATACTATGAAATTACTGATGTTTTTTTAAACCTGACAAGAGCCCCAGATTTCGGAGAAAGCGTTAGAAATATGTGTAATTTATTGTATATATTTTTCTCATTTCATGTTATTATTACCTTGTTCATTTATTTATAAATAAAATAATTTTGCCTGCACATTACTTTGAATGACATGAGAGGAACCGAACTGGAAGTAATCTAAATTCCAGACTACCTGTGCCTGTGTACCACTGACTGACTTCGACTAATAATCACTTCACAAAATTAATGCGAAAACGTAATTTAACGACTCCTCTTCTGTTTTTAGTAAATGCTTAAATATAAATTATATAAAGTGAAATATTGATAATAAAATTAAGAAAATATATTAATTTAAAAATCTTATTACAATTAATTCGACAAGCACCATAGTGCCTAGAATACTCCTAAAAGAAAACGATTACACGCAATGACAGTTTTCAAAGAGCCAGGTACACATTATTTAGACTAATTTAGACTAAAGTTATTTAATAGATTAAATCAATTACTTTGACAAGTACGGATAGGCTCTAAATTTATTATATACGTCTCAATTATCAAAAGCATGCTTCCTCAAGTGCCGCAGGTTAATGTACTCTTAATTCACCTAACTGGTATACAAAACACAAATAATAAATAAAACACAGTCACGACCATCGTATAGCGATCGCCAAGCCAAACAATCCCAAAAATATAATGCAAGGTTTTCGACGAGACTTTTTGTTTGACTGCAACAACAAGAACTGATTGTGTTGCAGCATATTTTTATTCACATTTTTGTCTGTTGCTGATTTGCTATTAAATTAAAGTATTCCGGAGTCTATCACAGGTGGAATTTTCTTGGAGGAGGATCTGCGGATACATTCTTTTACTTCAAGAGGTGTATGCTCAATGCTCGCAGGAGTTGGGCATATTTGAGAGTTGGCCGTTGTTCACAGTCGGCAAGCTGCATCAAAACTCGGCCGAGACGAGGAAATGGGAATTTTGCGTCCCCACAGCAAAACCCGTTACAGTAATAGGAAGAGCATGGGACAAGTACCGAAAGCCCGATCAAGCCGATGCAGATTTCTCTAGGGTGTAGCGCAGAAGAAAACCCCCCAAATTAATTTACGATTTTTATATGATAATTTTATTAAAAACAATAATTTTATCAAGAGCTGACTTGCTAGAAAATACGACCGCCGCCTGGCGGTGGCGTCCAGACAAAATCGTGCCATGAGAAAAAAGGCACCGGATTATGAGAGGCAAACAAGATGCCCTGGCTCAGAATTTCCCAAAAATCAAACCCTCCAAAAAGCTAGCGTAGGACCGCGAAATTGTAAGTCCAACGCAGATTAGCTGAGCAAACCCAAAAACGGTAAAAGTCTAACTGTAAGGTGGACAAGCAACGAAAGAGGTCAGTTCTGATAAACCACTAGGAGAGAAAGGGACCCTTGTAAGAATAAAGGAGTAGAAGGGAGAAATGAAAAACTCCGATCAATGACTGCAAGAAAACGCCCGACTGACGGAAGAGGAGAAGAAGATAGTAAACTTTGCCGATGCTAACTAAACATTAATTTGTTTTGAGGCGTTTCTTTTTTATTTTTCATGTTGAATTAAAAGATGATTACCCCTAAGTCTTGAGTGTAGATAGTTAAAGTGAATTATGTTACATTCCTGCATGAGTAATTACTAGATCATTAAGAGGACTCACTTGAATTTGTAAACCCTTAATTAAATTAATTCACCAAGTACATTTTTTAAAATTTAAAATCAATTCCCCCCACCCCTCCTCCTCCAAATCTTAGTTACAAGGGTTTCCTAGCATCACAGTTAGACGATCCTTAAACTAAAGCCCCGTGTTTCACCGGCTCAATCTTCCGCATCCCCTCTTTCAATCGCTTATAATGATATTAAAGGGGAGTGGCCAACACGTGATGACCCTCATGTAATCCGTTGCGCCAAAGGAAACGTTGTTAAATGTCCACTATCTCGTAAAACCATATTCATGCTAGCAGGTACAGTTCATAAATCCATATTTATAAAAGTATGGTTCAACAGTTTAGGAAATTATAAATCAACTGGAAAACTCAGAACATTTTGTAAACAACAGAATACGTCGGTTTACATAGAAAGTCAAATTAAAATTCTAAATAGGAAAACGAGGAGAGAGAGATAATTAAATTTATTAGATTTGTATTCGTGAGAAATCGCCCGAAATGCGAACAATTGTTGAACAGCTGAAAATATTATTAAAATGTACCCCTCTGTTTTGTTTTGTTGAACGAACACTTAAAACCCAATGTATGGCCTGTCTTTCGTGCCCATATTCTGGAAAATTGGAAATTGTAGGCAAGATGTTCTGTTGAAATTTCACGGATCGTTCGTGGTTTACAGGCCTACTCGTTAACCTGTCTGTTTTAAATAACACCAAATGAAGATATCATATAGGGTGAGATCGCACGAGCTGGACGGACGATTCGCATCACCATTCGACAGCCTCGTGCGCTCTGTGACGTGTGGCACCGAAGACATTATTCACGTCAACATTTCTCAGTTGTAAAAAACGTCTGTCGCACCGAAAATGCATTTTGATGTTACTGTTTACGTTTTCAACCAGTTTATGAATCGTGTTTCTTTTAATGATGCTTGGCAAACGCTAATGAGAACGGCTGTTACAGGACAGCGTCAACATTTCAAGCAATGTTGCCAAGTTTTAACAGTCTTATTTGTGGACCCTTTACTTCAACAAAATACTAGAACCAACTAAAGGAAAATATTTTTCTTATCATAGACAACATTCACAATTTTATTTTCTAATATGAATCGATTGTTTTGTATTTGTCATTCTGTTAAGAAACTAATAGTTTAAAAAGAAATTCTAAAGGTGTAATAAAGACTATGAAATATAAATCGCTTAAGCAGTTTGAAATGTATTTTATTACACGATTACCCTCAGATAATAATTCCTTCCTGTCATATCAATGTTGAAGCCAATTTCAGACATTTCTGTCTTCAAAGGAAAAGTACTTCGTCTCATAAAAATTAGTAGTTTCCGGTTCTGAACTAATTTTGCAGAATGTCGGCGATATTAGCATATTTTCCTCATTTTGAAAACTTTAGTTGAAGACTATAAGAATCGTCGTATTCCACTGGTATTATAAATTTCCCGGGGGTTGTTTCCCCGCACACCTATAGGACCTCTTGAAGAAGATTACGACGTGGGATGTACGATGGCAATAAGGGTGAAATAGAGCGGTCCTCGTAAAGTCTGCGGATGATGCTTCGCAATTAAGGAAGAACCGGCTGCTATGGGACCACAGGGCAGTCTGCCAAAGTTCGCTAATGGCGGAAAGGGCGGGGAAGGGTGACAGCGATGGATAGAAGACAACATTATTACTTCTAATCTTCGCGCTCACTAACTCTTGCCCAACACATGGGTGACACTCAAATTACAATTTAGATTAATATAGAAAGTCTACCCAGGTCGGTAACTCATGAAAAAGTAGAACTCATGTGCTGGAACTGCGATCACGGAAATGAATCACTCGAATCTTTAAACTGCCACTATTTCTGCCTTAATCTCTCTTGAATTGGTAGCTCACGACAAGTCGAGTTTGTAACTCGCTTCCTTCGCGCATGATTCAATATATAAACGTCGGTGGCAATCAATGTCTCTTTGATTGTTTATCGATTATCTACTGCTGCTATGAGTAAATGAGATATTTAAACACTACCATCAACATAATTAAATGGTGTGAAAACTCAGAAGCTTGAGGTTAAAGATAAATATGGAAAACATTTCATCTTCAGGAGATTAGATTAATAAGTACTTTCATAAGAGCAGAAAGTGCATTATTTGTGATTGATTCAATTTTTTATTTCTCAACATAATCTCTTTTCAGCTAAGTACAATTCACCAATATTTTTGAAACCGACCAAGAAATAAATTTTCGAAAAGTCCTCAAAATCGATGGACGTAGTTTTTTCCAACAAGTCTTTTTTTCTGCGTTGAGAAGTAGAAGTCGCAAACAACCAAAATCTTTAACACTTTTCGCCTTCAATTGAACATTTTTCGCCTTCGAAACAGCACCCGTACACTGTATCGATTCACAAAAACTTTCGTTTTGACCAAATGTGAACATATTTTGTTTATTTCCTGTGATCTAACAACATAATCCTCACCATGAATCGCCTGCAGAAATCCCCTGTATCGGCTGCTAGATTGTATTTGGAGTGTAGTGGTTGATCAATGTTTCAATTCTCCTCTGTGACCAAACGTGGCACCTTCCTATTTAATACTTTTTAAACCATCTTTCGTGCAGAAACTGAAACTTCTTAGACATGAGATATAACAGAAGAGTATTGAAATATGACACTTCCCAGAAACAAACTAGTTTTGATGCTATGGGCGCCATTTCCTCGATTTTGTAAGTACTTATAGACATACCCTCAAATAATATGTTTCAGCCACACGGTCCTTTGATGAGTAGTTCTCTAGTTTCACGTATATAATTTAGAAGCAATTTTCGTAGCATAGTGAATTCTATTTAGTTAGATCTTTTTAACAGACGTTTCTTCTATGGATACATCTCTTTGCTCCCTGATTCGAACCATTGTTGGCCTCCTTAACTGTAACACCAAGATAATTATCTCGTCCCAAATATTCCATGAGAGAAATCGCAATAAGTTGCGTCGAATTTCATTTATCGACAACTTTGATTTCAGCGAAAGTTTTATTAAACTGACCTGCTTCACGGTCCCTCTGGTATCTCAAATCTATATCACTGTTCTCTCCGGGGAGTTCTAAGTAACAGAAGTATTTCATTCTCGAGTACTAGCAATCAAACTATTGCATATAATCAATTTTATCTTTAATATTTGACGGTTTCATTGCCACTACACAATAATACTGATTAGTAACAGAAACTCGACGCTCGTAAAAACGATGAGGGAAATTCAGACCATCATTGACAAATTCTTATCAGCGACTCGTCCAATAAATTTTGCAAACGCTTACCAGAAGCTTGCTTCTTCCTTGAATGAGTGTGTTAATAGTCTTAAAGTGTCATACATTTTAATGCCACTGCATGCACGGCAAGGAGGAAACCTAAACAAAGAAAACCAAAGCGTCCGAAGGGGGACTTCAGAATTAGCGTGGAAATGTCTCGCAGAAAACTGCGGAACCTAAATATAATCGCATCTCTCTCTCAAATGTCGAAGAATGACAAAGGCACGTAATAATTTACCGTCCCAAGCATAGGGCCCGTACACGTAAGTGGTGGATTCTACGCGATCAGCAGTAAAACCTCAGTAAGGTCTTTCTTTGCACATCAAGAACTTCTTAAGGCTTATCATTCTGCCTACTAAATCATCTAAGCTTAACTTTGATCAAACAAAATATTAGAAGTTATGTGGTACTGGGATTCAGATTTTTCTTGCCTACCTTGTTTGCTTCGAGGACTGTTGCCAGATTTGGCCAAAATTCTCTGTATTTCTCCCGCTTCGCTGCCAGACTCGGATTCTGAGTGAAACTGTTGTTGCTGTTGCCATCTGTTGGCCAACGAAGGAACTTGATTTGGCGGCCACCGGTCGGTATACTGCGGAACTTGCTGGGGTTTCCGCAAGACGACGCCGTATACTAAATGGTAATAAGAGAAGAACATCATACACAACAATAAATAATATAACTATTTTACCAATAAATGTAAATCATTACTAATAATATGTTAAATTGATGATTATATTCTTATAGTTTCTCTTCACTTTACCAGGTGGATGGAATGGTAAGGACGGTAGCGCAGCGTGGGTTTATGCTGCCTGGGGCGGAGGCCAAATTCGCCGCCCCCTTTGTATTTATTTTAATCCAAAATGCTAAAAATTTACGGAAATACTGAAATTATGTCGCACCCGCAAAAATTGCTTTGAGGACTGTTCCCAGAATTGGCTAAAATTTTCTGTATTCCTCCCGCTACGTTCGTAACTGGAAATAAACGCTCTTAATTAAAAAATATTAATTTCCAGGTCCAAAATCCTAGAAATAAATGGTGAGACCACGTTTTATAGGGACAATCTTAGCTTCTATTATATATATAACTGACGATTGTACCTTATTGTACACAGTTGACTAGATATAATTTTTTTAGATATTATTGTATTGATTAAAACATCTTAAATCTTTAGTAAATTATTCATTTATTGCGTTATGTTTAAAGGTTTAAATGATTTTGGATATGTAGGTTATAAGTCCGTACTATTGCGTTTCTCCTGTTCCTTGAATTTGGATAACAAAGTCCATGGTTATTTTTAGATGTAATAATTAATTTAATTAACCATCTTCCTATTCCCGCTCCACAATATTTTTGCAGTTTTGGGGTTCCTCCTCCTCTTATGAATCGTTAAACTAATGATTTGTTTAATTCTTTACAAAATGTTTTTTCTGATGCTAAAATCTATAGAACCAATGTTGGGCCGTAAGGCTTCCACTTAATGTCGAGTATTTGTCTATAAGTATTGCTGAGAACGGGATCGCAAACTTACTGGTAAAGTTATTGGAGGGCGTTGGCGGCAGCGGCCTCGTGTGCACCAGCATGCCGTAGGGCCGCTCCATACCCTGGGCCACGCGCATCTCTGCCAAGTTCACGTAGTTGGGCAGGAACACGTCGGAGTCTCCGCTATCCCTCTGGCGCGTGGGTGGATCCGCGGCACTGCCGGTGCGCGTGGGCCAGCGCTGATCCGGAGGTGTGAAGCTCACCCTCTTGGGCGCCGTGGGAGGCGGCATGGTTGAGTCCATTTCGTCCGAGTTGCTCTGGAGGCTGCCTCTCTTGAAGATGGGATTAGGACCCCCACTGGGCTTAGCGTGACGTCTGCGTAAAACAGCGCTCGTATCTGCGTCGTTCGGAGTAGTCTGCAAAGAAAAGTACTAGAAGCACGTGGAAGATGAAGCTTGATTTGACAGAAGTGATTTTGAGATATAAATCCTTCTTGATGTTAAATCGGACGTTAACAGTTAATTTTTAAATTAGAATCCCTGAAAACCCTTCATCGAAAAAGCCAGATAGAAGGCGCATAAACTCTTTGACCACTAGTGAGTTGTTGCTACATAGTTGGAGACATTGCACTATCAGGCGATAAACACTGACCTCGCTCCTCAAAAACCAGACAGAGTATCAAGGCTGTGTGGCTAAGAGGAGAGGGGCTTCTATAGAGGAGTGGACTTGAGGACGACACCTTCCAAATTGTAATACGGTCTTCGTAGTGCTCCCTTCACTAAGCGGAAGAAATAAGAGGTTCCCGGAAAAACGTGTTTAGTACCCGCAGCTCTCTTTAATGCATACTTTAAGGAACTATATGGACAACTACAAACGCTAGCATTTAATTCCGTACAGATAATATTAATGACCCTTATGACGTTTAAAAAGCTTTATACACATCCCCGAGCTATTGTCTATAAGCTACAATAGGAAATAAAACAAAGATTTTAATAATTTGTGGGTAACTAATACAAAAAACATGAATTTATAACATATTAAAGATTGTGTTTCAGACAGATTGTGATTGAAAGGAATAGATAGTTAATAAAACAAAATCGGACGAACATTGAAATAAGTAAAGTGGATGAAAAATATAAATGCTGTATCATATATGATCAGAGTACATTCTTGGAATGATATATTTGGCCAGATCTCTCCCATCAGGTGACAACAGTTTAATAATGCTTTATTGCAACGTATTTAAGAGTAATTCGATCATAGTAATTCTAATGTGTGAATGGTTCAGATTCAATAAAGAAACATAATATGAAGTATTCATATGTATTTCATACACTATAACTAGTAACTTGATTCCAAAGACGACAATTCATTTATTAAACATAATAAATTCATATTCTTTCCCTGGTATGGAACATAATATTGTTTACAGAATATTCATTTTAATATACCTCTAATTCCATAAATTATTTCATTGAGTAAGAGTGGCTAGGTAAAAAAATTGATTAGGCCTCTTTGGATTTAGATTTAATTAATATTGAAGTGTTAACATTTAGTTGAAAGCTTATTGATTATATTAGGACCTCTGTAATGTACTCCATTCTGTGTAATCATCTTGTTTTTGTTCGCAAATGTATAAATTGTTAATTTATTTATTATCCACAAATATACCTATGAATTTTGAACTTTTAGGTTCCCAAATTTTATTGCTTTTTAACCTTATTTTATGTTACTGAATTCTCAATTGATTGATAATGCATTACCCTAAAAACCAAATTATTAAAGAATTGGCCATTCTTATGAGGCTCAGTGTATATTGTTTGTTAAAATGTCAGGGTTACCTGCAAACAGTCTAAATAAGTATGTGAAAAATAAGTTAGAATTCGTTCTGACAGAATGTGAAATGAATGTAAAAGGACAAATTGGGGGAATGATGTGAAACATATGAATAGACCAGTGACAGATGTTAGTGCACATTAACTAATAACTTCTTCATTGACAAATTAATCTGGGCTGTACAACAATAATGCTAGGGAAAATGTTTCACTGGATTGCTGCTTGATCTGCATCCAATTACAGTAACAAATAAATAAGTTAAACACTTGAAAATCCCAAAAGATTTTTTGCAATTACTTATTTAATACATGTTAAATGTGTCTTTAGCAAGTAGTTATGCAACAGGACTTTTTATTATTATACGAAGTATTGGAGTAGCAAACTTGGAATTTCATCTCTCAAAACTGTGTGATAGTTTAGCTTTCGTTGGTATGGGTCATGATGGTATAACAATATATTTTATTTATATATATATATATATATATATATATATATATATATATATATATATAGTGTTGGTATTTATATCAACACTGTACTTCTCATATAATTTTCATTATTCCAATTTAAAATGTATGTTATCATAAAAGCTACAAAACATATCTGTAACATAACAAATTAATCATGAAAAAGTGAGGTGATAATAATTTTGGATAAATTAATTTAACCTGTGTATTAAATTCTGAAGCTTAATGTATACTGTTAAATGTTAATAGATAGCTCCAAGTAAAATGATGACATGAAAAAAAATTGTGTGAGAAAATTTATTAGTTTGAATCTGTTTTACCTAAGTTGATATTATTCTCTTTCGTTGACAATGAAGTCAAGCTTACCCAGAGCTTAAACTGCAGTTGAATAATATAAAAATTTAGAAAAAGGACTCCACATATCATATTCTGCAAGTAACATTCATAAATATTGCTATGATTATAACCATGAAAGACTAAAACTCATTCATTAGAAATCGGAACAAATTCAGAAACAAGAGTAGTGGTGATGGAGAAAATATTTGGTGAAAAGGGAAATTAAATATTTGTGACTGAACTTATGAGTTCAAGAAAGATTGAAGGGGAATAAATATTTAAAACAATATTTCTTATACGTTCCATTAACTTAATACCCATATTCAATTGTAGTGTAATGATCTTTATTTGTTATGGCACGTAGCATAGTAATTTTATTGACATAGTTTTCATTATGCTTCCTTCTATACCATAATGTCATTCTTGCCTATAGTATGTGGATCTTTGAAATGCAGTTTGATATGTCAACAGTAGCAGTATACTTGTTAAGCCACTCTTATCATCAAATTATAATGTCTCCTTTTAAAATAATAATGGTTAACAATTTGATAAATAAGTAACCAAATAGCTGAAAAAAATAAGTGCTGAATAAATACCAGACAATGTTTCTGCAGTCCTTGTAGGTTTCATCAACTGATTCAAGAAACACAAGAGGCATAAGAATGACAAGCCACACAAACGAGATGAAAAACTCTAAAAGATTTTTTTTTAGTTCATCATCTCAACTTCTGTGGTATGTCATTCTTACAACTCTTGCGTTTCTTGAATCAATTGATGAAAGAAACAAAGATTGCAGAATTCTTGTCTAGTATCAATTTAGCACTTATTTTTGTTGTATAATTATAATAATTTAAATATAGATATTATAAATTTTAATTTCAATTATGGTTAACATTTTAGAATAGAATGCTGTCCCTAAATGTAGAACTTAAAATTATTTGAGAAATCAATGATAATATATTATTTCAATTTGATATTATTAACAATAATGATAGTGATACTACAAAACAAGATTTCAAATACCACATGTCTATATTACTAAACATGTGTATTAATATACAAATATTCATCTGGTGTTTATTTTTTAGAATTTATAATATTTTATGTTGCATACCATATTTTTCTACTTAGTAATACTATTATTTTTGCAGTTATTTGTTAACTAGCATTTATGAATAACTGTGTTGTGAATGTAATAACTATACAATTACAATGTTACCAATCCTAAGCAAATGAAACAGCATATTGCAAATATGGAATTTACTCATAATCATGTATATTCATAGGAAACTTTTAAAAATCAATATTAGGGAAATTCCATTAAGTGATGCATTCATTATTAATGTATTACTACCCCTTTTTGGTACAGAAAAATTCTGTCTGGTCTAAATTAAAAGACATGAGTTATTTTATGATGAAATACTGTCACATTATTATGTTGCAAATTATGGTATGTGTAAAGGGATGATGAGTGCTGATTTTTGATCAGTAAATGAATACTATGACCAAAAATTATTAGAGGATAAAAGTGCACAATTCAAAATAAAATAAAATTACAGAAAAAAACAGAGTTAACAATAAAAAATTTCATATTGTAACATTTTTTTTGGATTAAATAAATAAAACCTAATGAGAAGTCACCAAATTTAAAATATTTTAGACATTTCCCTTATTTCTATAATTGAATTTATGAACTACTGTTTCTTCGAGGTAAACCATTAAATCTTAATCTATACATATCAAGTATCAATAAACATTTTATCAGCCTATTTAAGGATACTTATTTTAAATTCAGCTATTATATTTTATACCTTTTCCTTCTTGTCATTGTAACAGTTCTCAATATAAAGCATTAAAATGATACTCATATCCAATACGCTTTTTAAAAATTTAAATTCTTGTGCCTCAGGGGAATGTGATTAAATATTTTTATGCAAAATTCATATTTCCTTGTTCATTTCTCTTTCATTTCTTAAACTAAACTTACTTATAAAGAATAATTTTTACACTGTTTATAAATATTATTTTCACTTGAAGCAAAGTAATGATCAACTTTGGTATATTTTGAATAAATATGTTTGTCATAAGGCAGGAAAAAAATCCCAATTGTAAATATTTAACCAAAGATAAATTCAGAAATATGAAATGAATATTAAATAATACTAAAGATTAGAATTATATATATATATATATATATATGTTTGTGTGTGTTTGTGTTTGATAAGGTCAACTTAAATAAGACAGAGAATTAAATAAGAAAGAGAGAGAGAGAGATGCCGACCAACCTGCAATCAGTAGTTAGTCCTGAAATCAGTAGTAGGTAACTTCCACCTATGCCAGCTGGACCAACTACTGATTTCAGGTAAGTCGGCATCGCTGACTCTCTTTCCTATCCAAATGAGTTTATATATATATATATATATATATATATATATATATATATATATATATTGTAATAATTAAAAGGAAAAATAATTAATTAATGCAGAAGATTTTGGACTTGTATTGTTGGCGGCCTAAACACATGAGTTGTGGTGATAATGCATGCTTGCTGGGTATTGTCAAAATTCATTTGTTGGGACGCTCAAAGCTCCAGTGTGTTTTTAGGAGGTAGCGGAGAAAGACAGAAATTCAGAAAGTGTGTGGTAGGAGACAGTAGAGAAAGTACAGAAATTCAGAAAGTGTGTATCTGGGGAGACAAGGCTGTATATAGTCTAACAGATATAATATTCAGAGAGATCTATGGTTTTCAGCCTATGAACAAATAACTGCAAAAATTCTACGCCAACTATTATTCGGAGTCTAGCATACATTATGAGTTAGACATTTCTTCAATTATTGGGAGCCAGGTTATTGCATCCAGCAAATAACCAAACTTTGAGGATGGTAGTAAGATATTGATGGAGAGAACAGCGTAGCAAGTGTAAATAATCTCAGCAAGCAGAAAGTGTTACCTATTAAATTCTGTGTATAATGGCCTGTCTGTAAAGTGTTAGTAATCGTGTGTGTGTGTGTGTGCGTGTGTGTGTGTACGAGCCCATTTCTTTGTACAACAAAACTTTAAGGTAAAACTGAACAACTTATTATCTGTAAACCCGCCAGGAAATGATATCTTATTGTCAGATTTCCAAGTTCAGATTTCATATTTTATATTTATATTGTACTGATTGTTTCATATTAATGTTTTCATAACTTTGTAAATTTAATTGTTTAACATAAATATTTTTTATTGAAGGCCCGATGGTCAGCCCTGAGATCTAGCTGTGGTATATGTGTCAATTTTAATATGTAATATAACTTAAATAATTTGTTTTAATAAATTAATTTATTTGTATGCTCAAAATTTTGATCTTGAATTAAAAATCCAATCATTAAATTTTAATTTGCTGATCATTTAAAAGTAATTACTACCAATTGACACTTCAATGTGGCGATTTAATTGTTATTTATAGAATACTACTATATATACAATAATATAATAGTAATTTAAACAACATCATAGTGCACCTCATATTATATGTCATATCTCAATAATAAGAGCAAAAACTTTAATTATAGAAGATATAAATACTATGTATGAATACATCACTAGTGTGAGTTAACTTTCACAATCAGTAAGGGGAAAAAAATGAGTATATGTTCCACTGTTATTAAAAGTTGACTTTGCGAATCACAAAAACATATTTATTACCTGTTGTTGGACTTCTTCATATATTGTTGGTGTTGAGCGTTGATCTGTGCGCATTGTTGCTATAGTATTCCTATGAGGAGCACCTCGGATAAAAATGTTTCCATCGTCCTGTGGAACCTCCTGACTACCCGCTCGTGGTAAACTCATGCTTCTGTAAGGTCAAATTTTGAGATTAATTAATAAATTACTATTTTTGGTTGTTTACTGTACCATGTTTCTTGTCTAAAAAATTTGCTTAAATTTATATCTTGAAAACTATTTCTCTATTAAACAATGAAAATTGAAGAAAAATTGAAATAATTCCAATAATAATGTTATCTGGTCAATACAATAGTGTTTCTGTAACAAGTACACATTTTATGAAGATATAATTATTTATATAAAGTGGAAATTTA
Source organism: Zhengitettix transpicula (assembly GCA_037074705.1). NCBI lineage: Eukaryota > Metazoa > Arthropoda > Insecta > Orthoptera > Tetrigidae > Zhengitettix > Zhengitettix transpicula. The sequence continues at coordinate 77,154,682 of CM073591.1, forward strand.
AGGTTAATTGTAACTATTCTGATTACCCTAAACACATTTACTTTTACATGGAAGAAAAATAATATAATCAGAAAACACAGGGTGCTAGTTTTGTACCATGAGATATCAGATTAATAATAAATACTATGTAATCTTATTTTTAAGTAAAATTTCTTAACAGTTATCTGGATGGATATATATGGATGATTCTAAATAATATTTTCAATAAGAATATTTCCAGGAAATTAGTAATCCTAAAATAAAGAGACTCATAATGTGTGCTGTTGTTCTTACACTGATTTTATACATGTAGCTCAGACATTATCTTCTTAATATACATTTATGAAGCAAGTAGCTTGGGAAGTTGTATACCTAACATATTTTAAAATTGTCAATGGGTTCCTGAATTTGTCTTTTCTGAATTATACAAATTTTTAAATTTCCGGCACACATGAGTCCATTTCATAATAATGGATTGTCAATCAATGTCTTTCCTTTCGTTAATATACAAACCCTAATACTGATCAGTGTCAATTTTCCTTATCATTCATAAGTATATTTTCCTTATATGGTTTGAATTTTCGTTTATATAGTAGAAGAATCAATACTCTGAATGTTATTCATACTATTACTCTTAAAATATGAGACAATACATTATATTCGAAATGATGAAGTACGAATATAAGCTAGTAAAACGAAATGCATAGAAATTGTAGTAATTTGACAATTGTTAGTCCGGCAATCAGGATAACAAACCATTTAACATTTTTCAATGTAAGACATTAATATTTAATTGGATCATTATTTATCAATAGCCATATTGTGTAATAAGTTACATGTGCATAGTTTATTCTATAAAGTTTAGCCTTCGCTCAAGGGTACGTCTAAGGGAATTGAGACATCAATAAAACTTTTCATTAAAATTAATCTCTTTGTAAGCTGAGTTAATTTAGTTTCGCCAGTTACATTGTAACAGAGAAGTCTCACTGCTACTGCGGTAGAAACATTATTTAGAAGGTGTATTATTTATTTCAAAATAATATTTTTCGATATTGTAATTATGCACGACTGAGGGAGAATCGACAAACTGACCATGTGTCACTCCTAAATCCAGAATGTACAATGTGAGATGACAGTCAGACAGTCGTCTCGGTAGGCCAAAGCCCTGAAAGGGCCGTCGAAACAAGGAGAAGAAGTATAATTATGTGGCCATTTAAGTATTTGAGTATTATATTTCACACTGTTAAACATTCATTTTGCACGATGGGCGTTTAGGATACCCAGCAACCCTTACGACCGACAAATATTTGAAGAAATATAAATTGTAGTATTTAAATATCGCTGTTTGGAGGTATGCGAGGTTGTTGAGACTGTAAATATATCGGCAGATCCTGCAAAAACATTATATATGAACAATGGGTGTGTAAACGCTGTCACACGATAGCTGCCGCGTTTATTAAGCATATATCAGAAACATACAGATATTTTTAAAAGCAATCCAACCGAGGTCTTAATTACTTTTCATCATTACAACGAGTCGTAACAAAAGTACAAATAGTGGGTCTAAGTGGGTCGAAGTTCTCTAAAAGTCATGTCTTCTGGGAGGCTTATTTTGTGATTCTCATCGAAGAAGGTAAAACCATCAACGGAGGACACTATGCAGCAATGTTTGAGACATTGTAAGAAGCAGTTAAGAACGTAGTCTATATTTAAGTCTGTAATATAATGCAGGAGGTTAATTTTATATGAAAAAAAATTAATTTGATTTTGATTGGCTTTAAATTTAATTTAATTTAATTTACTTTTACACAAATTCAACTGGGTCCTTTTTTTAATTGCATCTAGGTAAATTAAAATTTATTCACTCTTGAGTTTAAGCTTTAGATGATTTACTTTAACTACATTCAATATTCTAATAAATTTCTAATACGTTAGTGAAACCTCAGGGCGATTTCATGAGACTGAACATAAACCAAAAAAAGAAAAGGGGTCGTATGTGAGGGCATATACGTTCCGCAGAAATCTCTATTATTTACGTTGCAGACAGAAACACACCTGTTCATCTTTCCTAGGCTAACAGCAAAATCTTCACAGGAATTTTTGTCAGCTTCCTCCTTTACACTTCGTCGTCGGTGTAACAATTCTTAGCATCTCTAGACAGCTTCTTCTTCCATCTGTCGGGCCTTTTTTTTATTCTCCCAGTTGTACATGCGACCTATTTTTACTCCTAAACTTTCTCCCTTTCTAGACTTCCTCGATCTCCGGGTTATAGATAGGAACTGTCCTGTTTCTTCGCTTGTCCTCCTTCCTTCGTTCCTCGCCAATTGGTGGAAACCTCTTCTCGTGTTTGATTTCAGCCAATCTGCGTCGATTTTACACTTTCTCGGGCTTACTCTCGGTTTTTGGAAGGGTTGACCTTCGGGGACTTTGTTCAAGTCAATACCCCTGCGGAAAAATCCACCGTCTTTTTTTGAGGAGTGTTCTGCGCTACAACTCAAAGCAATTATTTCCTGTTCCAAAACCTAAGGAGATGACTGGACGAAGATTTGCATCGATTGAAAAAGTTATAGCTGAAGCAACCTTTTTTGCGAAGTTTGAAAAATCGTTTTATACCGAATGTATACAGAACACGGAAAATCGATGAACAAGGTTAGTTTTACTGGTTTAAAAGAAGACTGGGCTTCAAAGAAATAAAAAGAATTTTATAATATTTGATTAAAAAATGGTGATCACTTTGCTAATCGCGCTCGTATTTGTTTATATCAGCACACTGATACAAGAAGTATATTTTTGTTTCTGAAATATGAAAAATGTGTATTTATATTGCTTATGATCACACTATACGCCGTATTATGTCGAACATATTAGAGAAATCAATTACGATCCCACCAATTCTGAATCCCTCAACAACTTGTCAAAAAAATAAACTGATCGGCTAATAATTGAGGCTATAATGAGTATCTGTTACCTGGTGTGTGCGTAGAGCTGGTTCTGTCCGGCGCCGTGGTAGGGCCCAGGGGAGGCGCTGCGGGAGCGGTGATGAGAGCCGTAGACAGGCTGCGGCCTCGCGAGCGGCGTAGCGTAGTGGCCAGGTAGCGAGCTGGAGGAGCCTTGACGTCCACGTCCGCTCAGGTATCGACGCTGCGCCGCCAGCTCCTCACGCAGCAACTGCGTCTGCCAGTACAGAGCCTCAATCTCCTGTCGCGACAGCCGCTTTGGCTCCAGACCCTGCAATCACAACGGCCGTGTACATTCAGAACTAGGCAATTGAAGATAAATGGAAATAAATCGTTTCACGAAATATTTCTTGCAGTTGAAGTTTCTATATTGCAGATGGTCGAGGAACTAACAGAAGTTTACACTACCCTCTTAGAATCGGCTCTACGTAAAACGATAAAATTTTATCGAAAGAATAAAAAATTAATAATTATTTAATATTCCCTGAATATATTGTAATAAACAAACGTGATGCTTATTAATTTGGTCCACGTTGTGGTAGCCAAAATTAAATATACTAACGGGTGTCTAAATAAAAAGATTAATATTTATAAACAACAAACAATTTTATTTTAATTTTTGAACACTTATACAATTAAACAAATATAAAAAGGATCACCTTCTCTCAAAGGTCTTAACTGGGTTTGATAACGGCAGAACATTTATACATAATCAAAGAACACTACATTGACATTTAATTTAAAAGGAAATATTTATTCGTCTAGACATAGACGAAATTAATTATCGACGAAATTATTCTACAAGATTGATTTTAAATTTAAAGAGTTTATTTTATCAACACAAAAGAAAAGAACGATATCTGATCTTTTAATTCGGTTTACATATATGAATACCATGAAATTTTAACTTACGATTACTCAGGAAAATTTGGCTCGTTCGTACACACAAACTTTATATACTGGCCGTTTTAAACACTGATTGTTGGTTTGACCAAAAGTTGGTTCTCCGTTCGTTAAGGAAATATTATTTGCTTGTTCTGAAGATTATTTGACGCTGGATGCAGTGTCCTGGTCTCGTACAATCGAAGACAATGGTCTAATTTGAGGATAGAATAGATTAGACTTCAGCATACAAAATGTTTATCGATGAATATTTGGCTATTTCTCTCGCAGACTATAACTTATAACACATTCTCCTCCCTTAAACGATGTCTCTCTTAATCTCATCCTCCAGTCTCGGTGATTGCAGTACGACTCCCTATCATATCCTCCAGTACCACTAACTCTCAAAAACTTATCTTTCCCTTATATACTCCCAGACTTTTCCTTTGTCCATTGTTCGAAAACTTCGTCGCAAATGCCAGTTGACAGATTCTTCCATTATCCCGAGATTTATATTATGCAGCTGCAGTTCCGTAGTCAGCAAATGTCTAACTACTCTGTCTTGTCAAAAGCCGACAATCGAGTCAGGACCCGTAATTACTTTGGGTAGGACTCATTTGTCTTTTTGCATCCCCACACGCACGTGCACGGTTTCTCAAGACCACACACAAGCGTTTCAAAGACGAAGAAATACTCAGACCTAAATAAACACGTTACAAAACTGACCCTCCAACAGTCCAGACTATCCATCACAAACAATGCCTCACTTAACAGGCATTACAATATACACTTGTTGTGGATCATTAAACGAGCAATTTCGTGCTGTAAATTAACGAATTTCACAAATGAATCTGTAATCCCTAAAATTTCTTAAAATATGTTCGGGAAAGAACAATGACGATTATATTAACATTTATATTCATGGATTTTTCCTCTCCCAATACAGAAAAATAATTAATTTTTCACTGGTTACGTAAATTATGCCACTTAAATTTTAAGAACACAATATATATTTTTTAAAATAGAAATAGAATTTTAGTTATATCGAGAAAACGTACGCAGATGTTTTGGACGTGACTACGTCTACCTGGAACAAAATAAATCAACCATTCATTTTCAAATTCCCTGTGCTTATTTGTTTCTTACATTCAGCTTAATTCTAAAATTTTAGCAGAGCGTAACTTAATTTGTGACACTGTAACACACGACGGAGAACATGTCGGTGTAGTTTATGTATCCAAATTTTCTTTCGGTGACGTGAAAAAAAGAATCTAAGAGTGGTTGCAGTGCGAGTGTTTAGTTCATCTGAAGTAGACGGTACCGGCATGCAGGCCCACGGTTTCGAGGAGTTATCAAGTCAAAATAGAAAGATAAAAGCTTCAATTGGAAAAATATGATAAAACTCATAGCGCAATGTTGAAGAAAAGTGAACAGTAAAAAGTTTCCTGGTTGAAATATCCAGAGCATGACCACAAGAGTTGGAATTCGCATAATTTTTTTTAGAACTGGTCATCTGAGCTTACCAAACTGAATTATCATTCCGAAAGCAGAAGGCTTGAGATCGGTATGTGACTTTATATAGTGTGTGGTGAGTTCCTTGGTTTTAAAGTGGCATCTTTACGATATTTTCTCCCCCCTCCCCGTCCCTGCCATCTTCCCACACACAAATAATATGTAAACCCATTTAAGGGGTTTTAAGCCTAAGAACTTATTACAAAGGTTTACACATCATCATTATAAGTTGTTTCAATTCATTATCATTGTCTAGACAACTCAACCTTTTACCTGGACATTCATTGGCTTAACGAAGGAATTTTTTTATGACGTGAATGTGTGTGGTCTTCCTTCTGTTCTGAGAACTGTGACATAACCTGTCGCTTCCCTCTCAAGAAAAGGCAGAGTTTACGCAAACTCGTATAACATTTATTCCATTTATAAGTGTAATAATTACTATTAGGTTCGGCCACTTTCCAGGGGATTTTTTCAAGCTAGCGATAAGGGGAAACATTAATAAACTTTCAGCGAAATCAACTGTTTATATGCTCTTGAGGTTGGTTAAATTCAACACAAATCGTGGACCTGTTTTAACATTTCTTTAATAAAGACCACTAACGAGAACGTTGACAAGTATTCTAATCAGTTAATTATATGTTAATAATTGTGGAACAATACGGGCTACATGACTCCAAGTTTTTTAAACCGCCCTTTAATTTCGAAGCGGATCAAGATTCTTTTAAGGCTTATAATAAATAATTATACTTGAATAAATTACTGGCAATCTGGTGTGATAATCACAGTACTGTGATTCGCGAAAAATTTTGACCGACCGGCATTCACTGCCGAAATATTGAAGTCTGGTTTGTTCTAATAATTTCAGAGGTCATGGGTTCGAATGGATTTATGCGTGAGAGAAACTCTCGTCAAATCAGTCCCCCGACAAGAAAATGTGAGTCCCCATACTGAGTCGCTAATAACCAGAGATGTTGATGCGACTGTAATTAAATCAATTTAAAAAATTATAATAAATTCCAGACTCTCACTAAGTGAAAAAATGATTGATGAAACTAATCGTACCGAGATAATATAATAATATGACAGAATTTGACTGACGTTGAATCGGATAATCTGTGAAACATCCGATTCCCGAGACGAGCAACGACAAACTCTCCTGCAAAAAGGATCTTCAGTAACACAGAAGGATAATTTATGGCACATACAGCAAAATTGCAGTAAATATGACCAACAATATATTTTAAATAGAATGCAAAAGTTGACGAAAAATTATTATTATTAGAAGTAGTGCGGGTATTGTTACCAATTCTCGGACTCGGTCGGAAGGCACGCAACCCGTCTGAAAACTGCTGCCAGAGGCTGATGACCGATATTTGCCACGGTACAAGATTAAGATTGGCGGAAAATTAGATATTTCTCCAGATATTTACTGTTTTTAAAATCATGTTATTTCATGAAAAAATGTAATATTTCGGTCAAAATATCGTCTAAGAGAATCAGTTGCACGGTCTTCGACGAATGGTCCTCGCAAGGTAGTCAACGACTAGGGAAAATTATTACTTGGTTTTTCGACGAGGAGGAGGAATAACACGAAAACAGCGCCTATCGACCCAGAGGTAGGACGACGAATGGACACAAAAATGCCGCATAGAATAAGGGAAATAAAAGTTCACGAATATCGAAGTTAGCGGACTGTTTCGCTGAATTAAAAGCAATTAATATTATAGTAGTTCCAATAAAATAATAATTAGTCAAATAAATGTGGTAATTTTTTATTAATTTGTTCTTTAAAAAACCCACCCCCTTTTAATTACATTGCGACGTTCACATTTTTTTCACTTCTTATCTTTTAAGTTTGCGTTTATTCCTACTACTCCTCGCTGGAAAACTTAATCTATTCCCTAACACTGCATACTACATTCGTAAAAGATGATTCAATATGTGGGCTCGATTAAAGAAATGCTATTTAATTAAGCATTTTTGTACTGATTCAGTTTAAATTATATGAAATAACTTGAAGAAAAAAAACTAATTTTGTAATAGCTTTCTGGTTCACCTACCAACTTTTTCCTCTGTCTAAACATTTCAACTAATCAGTAAAACATCTTATAAGAAAATGTACACATATCTTTGTTTCGGCGTTAGAACACTTAATTGGTTCTGTTATTCACCTTTAAAGTCTTACATTGTGTCACTGGCCTGAATATATGGTATTTAATGTAGATAAGAACTTAACACTAGCTTTCTATTGTGTAGAGAGAAAATGACGGCTTCATTGTTAAACGTATGAAAACAATTTGATTGAAATTCAGAGTTGAGTAACGTAATACACAATACAAAGATAAAATGAAAAAAATTACTTCTGATTGAAAATAATGAATAAGAAAGATAGCCAGGCTCTTCTTAGCATCTGACGAAAGGGACAAGGATCCCAGAAACGTTGTGTGGTATTTATATTACCCTTTTTGTCTGAATTGGCGATCTTTCTTATTCACAAATGAAAGATATTGTGTCTTGTGTAGGACAATTTCTCACAAAGTGAACTGCACTGTTAACAATATTATATCATATTTTGGAAGTTCACATTTGCTTGATTCTTGGTACGCTGAAAATTCTCATGAAGCCTAAATGATAAAGCAGAAAGGCGGAATGTAACATGTAAAATATATCTGAATCAGAAACGGTTGGTTGACGAAACTATCCTGTGCCGTGTGGGTTGGAAAGAAATTTAACATTTTAAACTGTATCCAAATAATCAATTTATATGGTTATAAGTATTAACAAAATCAGGGGTTGTATAGAGCAAAAATTGTTTGGTATTTACGTACAACGAAGTGCATTTTTCACGAGTAGCGACATAAATCTGTAGATTCGGTATTTTTAATTTTTTTATTTTCCGTATTATTCATATTAAACTAATTAGTATTTTCTTCATATAGGAAAATTATCATGTCATTGCATTAGTCTGCAATTAGATCAAATGTATTTTACACCGTCCCCGAGCTCTGATTTGTTGCATTAATATAAATGTTCAGAGCTACATTCCATAAATAAAACCGTAGATTGTATAAATCGCTATTTATTTGTTCATCAATAATAATTGTTTCATTTATGGTGTCCCATCCTCCTTTCAGTTCAAATTATGATAGCTTCCAATTATCCGCTCAATATATTTTGTTGTTGGATGTATTCCTATTCGTTATTTTTCACAGAATATAATTTATCAATATGTACAAGAAAATTTCCCAGAGCGTCCTTCTTTATGTGCGTATTTTCATTTCCAATTAAAAGCCTGATGAATGGTTAACTAGGCTCTGTACAAGTGTTTGAAGCTGACAACGCTATTACTTTTCCTAGTCGATTTCTAGAATGAATCAGCTTTACAGAAGACACAATTATTAACCATGATAATTTATTATAAATACATTCGTTAATTACGATCTCTTTCATAATAAGAGAATCTCCGCGAATCGTAACCCTCTGCATTTAAAATGATATAATACGTATTATCGCCTTCAAATTGATACTAAACGAAAAATACGTTTCATTATCTGAAAGACAACGCACTCTCATCCGTGTGACCTCTATTTAATGTTTACGAAATAAACTGTCCCACTTTATGTATTCCACTAGGTACGTTCAGAATTTAGGTTCCGTAGGCAAATTGAAATTAATGAAAATAAATACTTTATTGCGTTTTCAACTAAATGTCATACAAGAGGTTCATCGAATGGACACAATTTACAAATGGTCCGATAAGAAATTTCGTCATTTTCCGCACATCTGACTGACTGACCTGATATATTGAAAAAAAATTAACTATTCGTAAGGACGTAGAGAATAAATTTATTAATAATAGATAACCATTTATTTTTTATAACAAAAGAATAAGAGATGTAATATATACAATATCCTGGTTTCGCCAGACAAAGTAACAGTAAGAGAAATATGTAGCAACAGTTAACTTGAAAATTGGTGTTTGATTATATTTAGTTACAGATATAATTAGAAGAGATAGTTCGTGTAGATAGAAAGTTGAACTTGATTTTGAAGTACGAATAGGGAAACGAGAAGCAACGCGAAATGAATTATGGGCATAGCTTTTCCCTCAACAGAGGAGAAATAACGGGTAAAATGGAAGATAGAAAGACAAGGCTTACTGAGAAAGGATAGCAGTATTAAAAATAACACGATGAAAGAAAGCATGTATCAGATACGTCCAATACATGCTACCGTAATATTCACTTGCCTTATCAAATGACACTTCTTCATCCAACTTCAGCTTACATACTGACCTCAATACTCCATATGTAGCAGACGTCTTCAAAGATAAAAATCGTAAACACCATACTAAACTTCTAACCCATCCGAATCGACTACTAGATCCATTAATACAACCAACTGACAACCGAAGACTGAAGAGATGCTGGCCAATAGACTGCAATAGAAACTGAGGTGGCGTTGTTGGACCCTCACCTCTCCACGACATCAGTACAAGACACTTTTATTAAATTGTACATGTTATCAAATTAACTTAAAGATCATATGTAATCTGATTGCTAATAAAAGCTATTAAAAAAATATGAGTGTGTTTGAGGAGGATTACTGAAATAATTAAATAAGGAGATTGAGGTTGAACCGAAAATATATACGTTCCGGTAATTGCCTGTAAATTATGTTGAAAGCTCCTGGAAAAGTGTGTATAGTTGTACAACCGCATCTACGGCGGCCGATAGACTAATATTCATATTGAACTAATCTTTTAATATAGATAGTAAGAAATATTAGCCATGTAGTCTACGTCATTGGTCTGGAAACATACAAGCCAAGGGGATAACAGTGTGGTTAGGTTTGTGCACTTTCACTTGTCAGTATAGTATATATCTTCGAGAACAACTAACCTTGGACTGATGCTGTCCGTAGATGGGTTCGCCCCCAGGACTTCCAGCAGTAGTAGTTGAGCTGGGACTTCCATCCGAAAGTCTCTGCCTCTGCACAGGCAGGACGTTGGGTTTACCGTACTCGTTGGTCATCTTTGTCGCCTGCCAGCCTGGAGATGCTCCGGGTGGTGCCGACACGCGTCCGGAAGGAATGTCCTGACGATGGGGGCGTACATCGTGCACCGAAGAAACAATAGTAGACGTGGAAGATATGGAGCTGGCGTCGGTTCCCAACTGATTCCTACCGCGTAGGCCTGGAGGACTGTGGTAATATGCATTCTTTGGCATCATATGTTGGTACATCTCATCAGGAATCTGAATGTGTATGTTCTGATTAATTCTCGGGTCCTTACTGGCATCCACAGCGCTTTTCTCCGATTGCATCACCTGTTTGTTGGCGTACACATTCTCCGCTGTAACGCTCTTGGGACTGGCCTGCACTCTCGAAATCGTTCGTTTCGGATCCGACGGAACCGGTGGCAACGACTGGTAATTCCTTTGCTGTCTCCTTCCGGCGAAATGGTTGTCGTCATTAGGTATAGGTGACGGAACAACTGTAGGAGTGAGGCTACGTCTGATGCTCTCTAGACGCTCTTCCACTATCATCGATGTCTGAGGAATATTCCTAGAAGGTATTTCGGCGTTCTTTCTGGCTGGTGAGAGACTCTTAGCCCGCGATGGAAGTGGGGGCAAGGGCTTCTTCTGCTGTTGCTCGTCGTCGAATATACTCGAATCCGATTTTTTGTTCTTCGAAGAATTGTACATATTTTGTTTCGTAGGAGAATCAGTATGTTTAGATAAGAACGCAGTTTCGACCATTGGAGGAGGAGACGTCGAGATTGGTTTGACTCTCGAGTGATTAGAGGTCAAAGAATTTTTCTTGGAAAGTAAAGGTTTCATAGACTGTGGATCATCCTTCGCGCTAGTGCTGCTTCTGTAGTATGTCGGTCCCTTTTGCTGCTTAAGTGGTGTGAAATTGAGGGTTTTACCCTGCGACCTGTCCTCACTCTGACTTCTGCGGCGAGCGTCGCCACGCTGACTGGAGAAGAGACTGGTGGCTGGAGAGAGCAGACGCTTGAAAGCGCTACCAGACGCAGCCTTTGGTTTAGGCGGTGGCTGTTCAGTCTTGTTACCACCGCTTCCTCTTTCTGGAACCGCTTTTCGCAGTTGCGGCTGAGTTTCTTTCGAAGAGGACTCCGGCATTATGATATACGAAGTTGTAGACTTGAGCTCTTCTTTTAACTTTTGTCGCAGTCTTTCCGTTTCCTGAGCGTCACTGTCGGAGTCTTCAGTATCGTCGTCGAACGTATGATCTTCGATTCTACGTCTGTCGTAATCGACTGTTTCGTTTCGCGGTTTCGGCTGTGGCGGTTTTGCGGTCACCACGGTCCTCACTACTGTCTTTCCGTTCTCCTCGAAGTCCTTCTGGCCGGGGTATCTCACCAACCTCGGTGGTTTCTTGGGTGGTGTGCGCCTGGTTTCCTTCTCTTCTGAAAGTCTCTCTATGAGCTGTGTCGTCCAAGATACTTTCTGAGGTTTGGGAAGTGGTTTATGATTATCGACGATGGCGGTATCTTTTATTGGTTCTTCCCGTTTTGTTAAAGCCACAGGCGGAGAAAAACATGGTGAAGAATCATTGTCTGCTTCGTCGTCTGCAAATGAATCTGCGTAAGGTATATTATCGTCAGACTTTGAAGACGGAGTCACCACAGCTTCTTCTGTGGACTGATCTGGAGAATTCTTAACGTCCAAAGGCAAGTCCTTGATCGTCAGGCTGTTGGCCCGCTCCTGTTTGACGCCGATTTCCGCCGAAACGACCACTGCGTTTTCTGTCTTAGGGGAGTGTGATACGACGACCTGGAACTCTGTCTGCGCCTCGGTGGCCGCTTCCTCTGCACTCTTTCGCCAGACAGCAGGGTCGGTGCCCTCAGCGAAGAAAAACGCTTCCCTGCGGCGGCGGTTTACTTCGGGACTGGCTGTCGGGAGCTCGGATCTTAGAGTTTCTACCGTCGAGGACCGTAACTTTGTGGACAGATTCTGTTGTAGCTGTTCGATGTTGCTATGGCTCTGCGCTAGTCTGGACTGCGCAGCAGCCTCCGAGGCCGCCTCTGCGCCGCTCGTCGTGCCGTCGTGTTCCTCCGCGTCCTCAGCGAAAGCGACACGTTTTTTTCTTTTACCTTTAACAGGCGCCTTATCTCTCTGATCTTCTACCCTGTTACTATTTTCCGGGTCTTTACGATGAGTGTTTTCGCTACGGTCTAAACCGTTGATCTGTATTAATCCTTTTTTCTTATCAGAAACGTCTGTTTCTGCGTCCTTTCTCACGTCAATCACACTTTTCTCAACAGTCTTATTCGTATCCTTTCCTCTATTCTGGTTTTCATTACTAGACACGTCGGGAAAAATAAACACTTTCGCGTCGTTTAGAGTGTTATCCACAGGAACTTCCGTTGTGCCATTCACCAAGTTCTCCGCGAATACCTCACCGCCTGGAGGTGAAATTTCAATATTTTCTACGGAAATGGAATCTTTACTGTATGTAGAAGACGAGAAATTTCTGATTGCGCTCGTGGATTTCAGAATACTACCTCGAGAACTTCTCGAACGCTCATGAACGGTGTCTTTGGTATCGCCTATCAGGGATTTCTGTGGAAAATCTCTAGAGGAAATATAACTTTTCTGATGAAATACTTTCTGAATCGTCGAAGAAATATTTATCTCGGTCCGAAAGATATTAGCTCCAACTTCGTTACTGAATTCTGCCGCCAGGGATGGATCTGAACCGTGGTTTGCTTCTACAACTCCATTTACAGTCGCCTCTAGTGGTACATCGGCTTCAGATCCAGAATTGTTGTCATGATCGCGATCCATGAGACGAAAGTCTGGCTGCCAGCCTCCTGAAACAAAATGGGAATAATTTATTAATATATAGCACGTAAAATACGCTAATTGTAATGTTAATTTAACCGAAATAACTTGTTAATATGGAAATATTCCAAGTTTTTCCGTTCCTCAGCATATTATAGATTCGTTTATGTTCCGTACATGTATACTTGAACTTGAAGTTATGCATATTGTTTAAACTAATGTTCAAATGATAGGTTAATGACAGTAATCGGTCAGATCTTCATATTGCATCCGATTTTTATTAAATTCATCAGTAAGCCATGTATATTTTCATAGCATATTGAAGTCATTAATTTGGGGTATAATAATATGGTATCTGATTGTCTTTCTTTGAATATTGTAGATCCAGCCTTCGAGTCTTAAATTTGCATCCTAAAACAATATCTTTGCTTTATATAGACCAATTATTCAGTTATGTCATGAAGAAATATTCAAACGAAATTTAAATATGAAAATTGTAGTATAACGTGGGATAGGTCATTCAAACTAATATGATCTATTAACCAAAATATCAATAACAATATTTAATTCTTTAATTCCTCAAAGAAGTTCAGCAACATTTTCTCGCGAGATAAATTATATAAATATTTTTAAGTCTTTAGTATTGTTAAAAATGCTGGCATTTATTTAACTATATTTAAGTAACATATTATTATTAAATTTTTCTTTTCATAAATAACTGCATTTTATAGAACGATAAAACTAAATATATTTCGTTTTACTTTACAATCTTATCTGATAAATATACAAACAAACTTCTAGTAAATATTCAAATTACTTGATTGAATTAAGAATCAGCTATACATTTGAAGAAATGAAAAAAAAATCGGTTAAGATGATCGTCTGTTTTCAATATTACCATAACAATGACACATTCAGTCCATTCAGATCTTTGAATTGTCGCGTTATTACAAACGGGAATCATTATAAATTGTTTTTTTTAACTATATTATAAGAAATTCTAGTTGTTTATACGTGTATAGCGGAATCTGTGCTGTTAGCTTATAACGTATTCTACGGAAGATTCCATTTTAACCACATCACGATTGTAGCATCCAATTGAGACTGCAAAATGTAATAAAATAATTTCTGGTTCGTTGACTATCAGACTATACTGAATTGGTTCTCACTACAACGGGGCAATAATATTTTGTAACAAGTAAGTGGTACGTACAAATCCGTCTACAGATAAAGATCAGCTGATTGACACCACTGTAACCCCTTTCATAAGGATCCCCAACACGTGAAAATAACGGAAATATACATGTATAAAGGAGTTTCTTCACCGCAGATGAGATTCACGACTAGCCTATATTATCAGTCGTTGGAACTCAAATGATTACATCAGTCTGGCTTTGTATCATTCTTGAGGAACAACATTCAAAAACGGAACCAAAGTCGTTCATCCTCAACCAACAAATATAACTTCTATTTTTAAGAAGAGCAATTGAAAGTATTTTTGGCGCATTCTTTCGCAAGAAAAAGTTAACTATATTTATAAATAACTGAATATGACGTCAAATCTTTACAAATAGCCAAAACCTTATTTTTAGTTAAAAACAAAAACTATTTGAAAAAAATTTCAAATATTTTTAAATGATCCGCTAACAGTGTGGGTACTGTTATTCAGTATTTTATTTTATCGTTCAATTTATTTTTCCAACATGATTAGCGTTACTAGTGTTTTACAGTAAAACTAATCTTTGTGATCCTCATAAAATTAATCCCAAGGTAACAGATATGGGAACGAGAGTTCGATTCAACACCATCTTTTCGTGTTCGAGAATTCCTGCCACGTAAAAGAATTGGAAAATTTTCTGATGGTCTCTTAGATTCTAAGAAACTATTCGATGCTGAGGTTTCATTCTAAAATTGTAAAACACACGGATGAAATTATGTTAAAATGTGGGAACCATTTTTGGGAGAAACTATGAAATGACGACGTTTCTGCGCCACAATACTTATCGGAGTATCGTATAAAGCATCATCCACCCGTTCGTTCATTCCAACCAGAAGAATTTGTTTACACATTGTGAAACGTCAGTTCCAGTGCCATTATGATGATATCGTAACATGAAAATATTTCCTCAAGAGACAAGAACATTGGTGTATACAATTTATGACAGTCTATTGACAATAGCGAAGGATTTGATTGTATTCAGCATTCCTATTTCTCTTACACTACATTCTCGTCCATTAAAATGAACACATTTTTCACCAGCTATGTTCATTCTCTGTACGCCTTGATTTTACTCCACAATGTCGCCAACACAAGGTCACTCAAATAAACAACATTTTATTAAGTAGTAACTTCGTTGTTGTTTCCTGCTTCGCTCAAGGGCATGGCACACGTGAGATTCAATGTCACATTATAGAGTAGCAGATTATTAGTGATTATGTCTGTTTCATACGAAACATATATAGGCCTATATTTATTGACCTATCCTCCAATTAAATATGGATTCATGAAGATGAATCATGTACGAAGAGATCCTTTTAAAACATAAATATTTGCTTGGAAATTAGTTGTCAGGTAGGCTACAAATAAATTCATTATAGCGACAGAAAACTGAGATTCTTCAAATCTCTCTCTCAGATTCACTCACACACACTTTCCCTTTAAATGTTCAAATAAATTTCAATTCAAACACTAAAAACATACATCAAGACTTATGTTTAAGGGGATTATATAAAATAGGTAATCGTTTTTTAATTTTGTGATTGGAAAGCTTTTCTTTGAAAATTAATTATATGATAATTATTTTTATGAATCATATGTAATAAAAATAACATATAATATATTGGAATTTATACAGACACGAATGTTTTTGGAGTGAAATAAAATAAAATTTTCAATCGACAATGAATATTTGTTACTTACGTTCTACTTAATTCAAATCATAGGCTAGGAAGTTAACTTAATTAGTGTAGTTGGACTACGTGATTTGCTATAGGACTGTGATATGAAAAATATTCGAAACATATGTATGTATCTATGAGTTGCGTTGATGATATAACGGGAAAATGTTAGGTCAAAAACATTTCCGCCGAGATTGGTTCGAAACGTACATTTGCGAACGTCGTTTCTCCGACCAGAACAAACAGCACCAGCAAAGGCGGTTCAACGTTCTTCTTTATTTCACGATAAGATATCTATTGCTCCACATCGACATTCCAATCTTCTTTGATGCAATTGTATTTTAGTTTGTACGGAAATAAATTTTTCTATGTTGATATATTTCAGTTTCTTGAGAAGTTTTAGTTTCTTGCGTAACCATATGAGATTATTTGTCTGCTCTGCGACATCCCTTATGTAGCAGCCCGTGTTTCAATTTATTATCATTTAAGCCTTGAATGACGATGATGATGTATTCGATATTTCTTCAAAATAAATATTCATATTTATATAATTTACAATTTGATCAGTCAGTACTTGACGGTAAGTAATAATTAATTAGTTAAAGAATATTTTCTTCTAAATTTTAAATTTCACAGTAAGTCAGTTTAAGTACCAGCTATTTGAGGGTAATCCTCATTAGGACAATTTTACCATTATAGCCTATGAAGAGTAAGAAATGGAGGATATCAAGGAAGCTAAGTGTCAACTAGGGCTCCTGGCTATAGTTATGAATCCCGTATTTGCCTAAAGGTGATGCAGGAAAACCCCCAATAGAAACTTACATCAGGTGGGTCGGACTTTCAGTACTTGTCCCACTTCCGATAACGACAGGTGGAGTTTGTTGTCATTCAAGATTCCACCACATTTGGAGGCAACTGACCAATTGTCCCAATTTGAATATCGTACAACGTTTTTTTTAATGATAGACTGCATAAGAGTAATTCACGCTGTGGACTGTAACATTTAATAGCATAGAATTGAATGGAAAGTGAGACTGCGAAAGGGAGACCAATGTAGCCAAGAACAAACTCGTGCCTCCGGGCTGTATTTTTAAGGATCTATCATGGCATTTGCCTAATTGTCATAGGGAGAAAACCATACTTGTTCCACGTTTCGAGTTAAACGTGGGTTATAGTGATGGGTGACTATGTGTAACAGAAATTTATGGAAAATACTGTGATAGTAACTATTTGAAAGAATTTTGGAGTAGAGATTACTTTCTAGTGGCTGTTTCATTTGATCTAAACAAATGAATAGGTACCGATAATAAAGACGTAAAATCTGAGTATTACATCATTTAGACCCTAAGTACACTACTGTTACAACCGTTTCAAAACTTTTATTATCCAGAATTGGAATGAATGACTTAAGCTACGTACAGTCAAGAATCTCGAGTTAAACGTGAGTTATAGGAATGGGTGACTGTGTGTGTGTGACAGACCACAGGTTTGATCAGGGGTGAGAGGCTACAATGGAGCTATTACAATAATCCCAGACTGTTAAAGAGCAGGGGTTGGCCAGCGGCTGACCTGACCAGATTTGGGAAACAGTTGGTCGATTGGTCCAATGAGAACATCTTACCGCAATGCCAAAATCTGCGAACCCGGAACATACACCCACCCCTCAAAACCTGCCATAGGTGTCACGGCTTGTTTAGATTCCATGGTTTAAAGCCAAGAACAGAAAAATCTCAAAACGGGAAGTGATCCATTTCTTTCGGCAACTATTTTTTTAGAGTAACAGGCTACATGCGGGTAATCCACATGGTATGAATTCCCCTATAATAGCGTAGGAAGGGATTTGAAAGGGAGAGTTCTCGATCGATATTTCTACTTGATATGACTTCAATGATTTGAGAGATAATCTATTTACAGACAAAAGTATGTAAAGATGCCAAAAAAATCGGTCCGTGTGGTTTACTCTTAAAAGCGCATCGACGTGAAAGCAGGTTCAACACTGTGTTAAAAGCATTGTTAGGGCATTCGGTTGAGTTCTCGTTTAATACTTAAGTAATTGGACGATTTGCATTTCTAGCACAAAGAATATTCACATAACGTGCACATTTAAACTAATATTGAACGAATAATTAAATGTGTATATTCTCAAGAACACCGATAGATCTTGATAAGAAGGAACCAAAACACAGACTTATGAAATCTAAATTTACTCATTTTAATGGCAAGAAATAATTTTCTTACAGAAACTGTTCGAAACACTGGTGTCTTTAATGCCTTTGAAGCCATTGTTAATAACTACAGCTCTTCCGATTCAATAGGTGTTACAGCTGTGCGAAGCAATATGGCAGAAGGCAGAGCTTACAAATTACCTTACAAATTGAAAAAAAGTACCGATACGATACTTAATGTTTAGTGGAAACGACCAACTGTAAACGAGTTATTTTTAGTAGTGCTGCCTTATTGCACAGCCAACCACGCAGAATGAGACAGTATCACACTTTCTGCTGTGTGTCTCAAGTTTCAGACTGTGAAAGTGGAAATATAGTTTTGTTTTATGGTGCTCTAAGTTACTTTATGTGTACCTAATTATTGGTTATAATTATATGGATGTCATGTTTCCGTTTCTTGTAATACTAAGAAAAATAACACTTGTTCAATTCGTGGACAGAGGGCGGTCAACGCCTAGGAAAGGCGTAGCCTTTTAGAATACCACAGGACCCCACCACGGCAAACAACCGCGCATAAAACCTTAGTTGTTCTATATCGTTGCTATTCATTTCAGAAATCAGTAAATTTTTGGTAATGAGGAAAACCTCAAATGTGAATTTTAAACCGTCAACCATGGTTCTTATCTAACCTATAAAACTCATATTTTTATCCGATTTCATTGGTAATAGATTCAGAACATTCTGGCTATCGTAACTGAATTATGATCCATTTTCCATAAATGCTTTTGGCATTATTTAATTTATAGCTAACAGAAATTAACTTCATAGAAAATACTGTTTATTTATTTATTGAGGTTTATAATGGTCGCATCGACATCGTGGGCATTGGTGACCCGTAAATACCGAAAATACTGTGACAATAACTATTTGAAAGAATTTTCGAGTAGTAATTATTTTATATTTATATAAAGTGTTTGCCACTTTCGAATGGGTGTTTTATTCGATCTAACAATAGAACAAGTACCGATAATAAAGACGTAAAATCTGAGTGTTAAATAATTTAGACCCTAAGTTCACTAAAGTTACAACCGTTTCGAAACTATTATTATCCAGAATTGGAATTAATGACTTAAGCTACGTACAGTCAAGAATCTCGAGTTAAACGTGAGTTATAGGGATGGGCGACTTAGTGTATGTGACAGACCACAGGCTTGATCAGGGGTGAGAGGCTACAATGGAACTATTACAATAACCCCAGACTGTTAAAGAGCAGGGGTTGGAAAACGGCTGCTGAGGGGAAGGTTCAACTTTCATTCCAATGTTGCTCCGAAAGTAAAAAGTAATACGAAGAATTAAAATTTCTGTAAAAATTTGGAAATTACGAAATAAGTTTCAAATTTATTGTGTAACTCTTACACAAAAACCAGGTTTCTATATAGACACGACTGTGCTCAATCAGCTTTCTTCAGCCTTTCAAAAATTTATTTTAATCGAACGTCTGATTCCGTAGCCAGTTCTTACAAACGTATTTGCACAACTTGCGTGTAGTTAAAAAATTAACTGTAATATATTATGTTACACCTCACAAGGTGTATCCAATTTTACATAAAATTCGTCAAAATCTTCAAATAATATGAAATTTCTATCATTTAAGAATCTATCAGTATACTTTCCTTCATGATTAAGAAACTTTAACAATATAATAACGCCTATAATAAACATTCTATTATATGCTAAATCGATTGCTCTCTTTGTAAAGCCTGCTGCATGGAGTAAACTAATAGGTCATTAAAATCCTGCATAGAAGAACAAATACCCAATATCAAACTCCACATTGATAAACAATCTGTCGTCTGACTCGTCTCGAAACAAATTGTTATCTGAAAACATTCTTTTGATTGTCAAAATGCAAAGATTTTAGATGTTTACACCGGGTACTATTCTAGAATTATATCAAAAATACTATATTTTAAATCTCGTATCACTAAAAACAACATACAAACCGGCATAATGAAATGTGATCCCTTATGGTTCAGCAACTTCTTTGCTTTTAACTTAATACTATTGCTTTTGCTGACGTCACTTGGGATTGTGCTGCATGATTTTCGGTAGTTATTTATCATATATGATCATATATGTATATATGATAATACAAACGAACCTGAAACATTCTAGTTTGAGATTAATTTTTTTAATTTTTTAACCATGCATATGTTTTGTTTCTTGGTTATTTGAACTATAATAATTTTAATTTCCTTAAATTTTTATATTATGATTCCGAAAATAAATTATTACATATACTCATGACTGTATTTAGAGGACTATTGTATAATATGTCCTTCATGCTTTAGTCATTAATTAATAGTTGTATGGTTCGGGGAATTCCCCATCCTCTTGGCTTGTGGTGGTTGAAAGATATCCAATTCCCCCACATACTGTGTTTTGCTGCTATTTGTAGATTAGACTTTGAAATTACTAGCCTTGTCCACAAATGTGTTATTTTCTATACTACGCACGCTGTACAAAATTACTCGATCCTTATCTCCGTCATTTTATAAGGCTGTCTTAGAGTGCGATAATTCAAAGGCATTTAGATTTCTTAACTGTCAGTTCCCACTCATGTTGATAGGAGAACTGGCAGATTTGTGGTAATGGAGATTATATTCTCGGAAAAAAATTATCCAAATTCCTGACAAAACAAATTGTTATATAATCCGACAATGCTGCTTTGGCTTCTATGTATCATTTCAAGCAGTAACTAACGTCTACGACTCATTTGTTGTTAATAATGAAACACATAAACAGATTGATTCATTTGCGTATATGTGTGGTATTTTATTTTTACGTACAATCACTCAGCAAAGCTAACATATATATATATATATATATTTCTTAACTGTCATATATATATATATATATATATATATATATATATATATATATAGCTAATTAAAGTTTATGAACAACTTATCACTAGAGGGAATTTATTATCTAATGTTTTATTCGTCATAATTTATCGATTTATTTAAATGATTATAAGTCGACGTAGCATTAAACTAGCCAAAATTACTATTACACTTATCTGTCGATATATCCATACATATAATTGATTTGGGTCACAATATTTTGTCACATAATGAGCATGAATTTTGTTAACATGACCTTCCATAAAAATGGTTGTATCACACTGATTTTAACATTTAAAAATAAATTTTATTAGTTGTTCACACCATTAAAATATTTCCAAATGAATAATTAACACTGACAAGATGAAGATAGGAAATATTTTATTTCGAAACGAGCTAGTAAAATACAACACACACAAAAACCGTCACGACTCTATTATTTATTGAACAAGTAAACGAATTACGGCGATTGAAATGTTGGGCTTCGCATAAAAACAGATTAGTGATAGTTAATGTTTAATAAATTGAAATTGTTTAGTTACATATCTGTTCACTTATTTATCCTTTATAAAGTTCTTCCACGAATTGAAGTAAATAATTGGGCTCGATAAACACTTACACAGTTGAATGATAAATAAAAAATGATAATAAATCACGAGTATGCGTGTGAATAATCGCCGCTACGCTGAATAGAGCCGATTTATAACTTCTAATCTGGGTCCACATTACTATGAGATTTTTTAAACTCATTTGTCCACGTATTTTTTCTGCATTTGGTAGATTTTTATAGAGAATCTCTCAAGACCTAGAGAATTGTCAACATTACTCGTGCAGTTTCCTTGATCGAAGGAACATACATAGTATATCGATACTGATTAATTATGTCATTAGAAAGTAAATTAATTCAGAAAATTCCTCTCATTCACATTTCATGTGTAGCTCTTTTCCATGTACAAGGGAATCTTATATTTTCGTATTGTCGTTTCCAAATAATGGGAGAAATGATGGTTCTATGAGCATTAAAACGTTGATTAATTCCTGGTGGTAGATTTGTAGAGTTTAAAATTTTTGGAAATTGGCCTTAACACCAGACACAAAGTGCGCACAAAATGGAACAAGAATTTACTTTCTTAAACAAAACTGAACTTCCCGAGGATATCTTTCATTACATTTCTGAAATAATTTAAACTGTCATTTTCATTCTAGGTTGTTAAGCATTCCACCCTGAGGTATTTCTTATTTTACAGTGCGCAATTTGTATATGTGGATGAATTGTGTAGTATTTTGGTATCGATAATTTGCCAATCAAGAAAATTTTGTGGTATTAAATTCAAGTTAATTATATCCAACAAAATTAATATTAAATTAAAATAATTATTAATTAAATGTAGAGTCTCACTCCTTACCACAATTTTAAAACAAAGTATTATTTATACGGTTCTTTGGGTCGCTCTAATGTAATTTTATTTGATAATTTGCCTGTTTCATTGTTATGCAACTACTATCAGTATTTAGGATTAGGTTAATGTGACAGGTATCAGTATTTATTTAATTGATATAAAAACACTTTGACTGGAAAAGAAAATGTATGTTAATCTCATACATTCTATCTACTTCCCTAATTCTAGCTATAACACCGGAACATCTTACCACAGCGGCATAGCCTCAATGCAATAAGGATTATTAGAGAATTTGACCTGCTTCCAAGTGTGGATTGCAACACAGACCAGTTCCTCTGAACTTGTTACAGTCAGTTTCTTTTTTGTGCTGCTGCCGAGAAATCCGATGTTGGAGAAGTGTTACCTTACAAGCTACCGGCAATGGAAACACTCACGAGAACGTATACTCAGATGTTGGAGCAAAGTGCAAACATCGACACACTTCTTCGCCGTGACGTAAGATGGGATCCCGTGTCAACAAAGGCCTTCCCACCAAACTTGATTTATCTTGTGCCTTTCCC
Organism: Zhengitettix transpicula; assembly: GCA_037074705.1. NCBI lineage: Eukaryota > Metazoa > Arthropoda > Insecta > Orthoptera > Tetrigidae > Zhengitettix > Zhengitettix transpicula. The sequence continues at coordinate 77,177,749 of CM073591.1, forward strand.
GTCACGATCTTCAGATAAGACAATCAGAAAATACTTTTCTTTAATTTTTTTTATTCACACACGTAATGTACTTTTCTCATGTCTCAGTTCCATAATTATACTGAAACAATCGACTGGCGCGAGTCGCATTCTGAAAACCTGAAGGCATTTTTCTCAGAATTTTCTTATAAGCATACTCACAGTTCACGGAAATACGTCAACTAAGTTACGGGACTCGTAATGGGGAGTAATTGATAGTGAATTTCTTTTCACGAATAATTATTTCGTTTTCCCTCGAGTCTTATTATTACGTTGATCTCAGGATATTTTCCGTCAATTCTTTTATAAAAGGCCAATAAAGCTAAGAATATTTGTAAAGCGTGTCTCACAGTTCTCGTATATCCCCTTAATATATGTTGTTTTCGGTTATATAACTTACAGTCTACTCTGTCACATAATGATTTTCGTTTGATACATCCAGTGGTGATAAAAATTCACACACGTAAATTTACTGCTATGACGCAACGCCGGTTAAGGCTTCGAAATTTTTGGAATTCTCTTCAATAAAACAATCTCACGTTGAAATCCAGAATGTGTCAAGTCAGTCGGTGATATTAAAGTCCTCGCGGTAAATTTATTCCTGCGACCTTCTGCACACACAGAAAATAGACAGGAATTATAAGCTCTCAGTCTAAGGTTTCAGTACTAAAACCCTAGGCTATCTTCACGTAGTGCAACGACAAAATTACCTCCAAGTGAACTGTTACAGAAAAAACTTTATTTTTTATACAACTGAGAAGGGTTTATATCGACGATTGTACACTTCCTCGCTGTGTTATTTGTTAAAAATTACACATGGAAGTAGCACTATCAGTAAATGGAACAAGTTGGTAAATTTTCGACTGGCAGCAAGTGATTTTATGTACAAATGTAGATGTTATATCATACTGCATGCATACTTTACTCTTACGAAGTAGATTTTTGTTCTACACTTTAACGTAACACAAGCATTATTATACAATATAGTCTCTCAACATTCAAAAACGTTGTATCATGCCAATTAAGGGAAATCATATCTATCAATAAAAGGTTTTCTTATGCCACAACATAATGTCGCACTGACGTAACACAATTTAAGAAATTAACGAAAAATCTAATTGCGTTAAGGGTCTTTCACAATACTGCGCAAGAGAAAACAAATCATGTAATCTATTTTAACGGTCACTCAATAAATAACTTCATTATTACGAAAGTAACGCTTTGCTACGGCGCACAATTAAATTATAAAAGCCCTATAACATCTAGAAGAAAGCAAAGTGTTAGAACTCGTAAGCTAAAATGTTATTTTATAAGTTTAAACTGAAAAGTACGAAAGCGAGTGTTTTCTTCTACATGCAAACAACCCATTCGTGTTCATTTTCACTTCAATTCTTAAATTTTATTACAGAGGAAATAATTTTATTGAAAATTTATTAAACGGAAGAAAGGAATACGTAAAAATAGACTCGGATACTGTTATGGTGCGAGACACGGAAAGGGCATTTGAAATTGATAAAAGCTGTAATCTCATAGTTACACGTCACCGAGTAGGTTACATGGCTTGTAATTGACTTTAGAAACTTTTCTATGGACTCTGACATCTTACTTATCATTTAATAAAAAAGGTGATGAGATTTATATTTTATTACTTCCAATTGATGCTTTCCCGAGTATGTTTTTATGACGGAATAAATGCTCATTGCATTCAAACGCAATTAATTTTAATTAAATTCGAATTAAATTTATATATTTTCAATATCATTCCTTTACCAAATACTGAACTTAGTACGAGTAAAAGGAATTTTTTGATCCAACGTACATGGTTTAAATGACGAACGTTACACCTTGGACGAGAACAAGAAAGTCAATGGTAAATTTTCTTTGACTATGTTAAATTTTTCAAAGTGATTCGTTAGAGCCTGAAAAAGTAAAAATTAAATTGTGATGTGATGTGATGCGACAAATAAAATTGTATTTTTACGTTATAACGGAGTATATGGGTTCATGAGATAATACGAGGTAATACTGAATATGTATAATAATAGAGAATATGGTCGAAATAAGAAAAGAACAATTGAGGCTCGTTGAAGTAAATTGTACAACATAAAAATTTTCGCCTATCACAAGGTTAAGTAAACAACACTTCACTTGCAGCGTCGCCCTTGAAATGGTATTACCTCGTGGATGCTACACAATTCTACTTTTCTCTATAGATGCGAACATTTCCAAAGGTTATCTTACTTCGATATAGATTCTCTTCAATACAAAATGCAAAACAATGCATATGCCTCGATTTTTAATCTTTGCCATGTGTTTCTTAACTGTCTAATCCATTTTTTGACATGATAGAATCAATTCATCGCACTCTTAGAATTAGGTCTGTATACTCTCAATATATGTTCAGTGTCTATGGAAGCGACGTTGAAAAAATCGGAATTATTATTTGTATATAGCTTATGCAAAATGATGTCAACAGGAAGGCACTTCTAAGCTTTTTCTTAGTATTGTTATGATTCATTTCCCCCGGTCACTTATCAAACACACCACAAACTGTTAATTTTAGTTTCTTCCCCGTCATTCGAACGATTGCTCTACTTACCGTATCCGAAATTCTCCAGTGGTACAAGCTCACACGTCTGATCTCAGTTACGGCAACGAGCATCTACGCCATTTTAGGAGATAAGGTGTCTTATCTACCTATTTGCTGATAAAGTTCTTGGGTGTGGTGTTGAGGGACAAACTGTTGTATGAAGACGAGGGAAACGGATGAGCCGTGGTCCTACAATCCATAATGAGCCCAGGGAATTTTTTGCCACTCTTTCTCAGATCTACAGAAAATGTTATGGGGTAAAGTATCACTACACATTAAATACGTAATCCGAAAATAGCAGCAGGCAGGGATAATTCAGGTAATCCAATATCTCCTAAGCTCCAATTACGCTCCAGCGGGAATGATTAGATGTCAATCGACGGTATTAACGTACGTCTTAAAATCCGGCTTAAAAATTTTCTACCTTGCATTAATTATGAAAAACATCTTATGAGCAACAAAATTCTTGTATTAATGATACAGTTATTTTAAGCATCTAAAACTTACTTCTATCTCTAAATCAGAGTATTGGAATGTTCAACTGCCGATCCATCGAAACACTTAAGTCGCACAACTCATGTTGAAGTTAACAAGAAAAGCGAAAGAACATATTATCTCCAGTTCTCCTATTCAAATTGAGAAAGACATAGCAGTGCATTTCTAAGGCGAGACCGAATTAAGTAATATAAGCGTTTGACTCCTTTGATCCAGCTCTGAATTCTCTTCCCCGAAGACAAAGTTTCTTAAGTGGCCGATTCGTTGGAACCATCATCTTCAATCTTTTTTTTTTTTACATCATTTAATTTTCTTATTAGCCTCGTCGGTCTGTTCTCGTTTCCCCAGCTAAATCTCTTCAAGTACAAGAACTGACAATGGAATTAGAAATAGGTATATTTTGTTGCTTTATCTCGCAGATGTAAGCAGATGTAAGCTAAATTTACAACTCGCAAAACAGTTGGCAGTCACACCTCGCAGGTGAACCTTCCCAGAGAGCTCTGGCGGGGGCTACCTTTGGGGATGCTCTCACATCTCTCTGGTTTTTTTGAACTAAGGTTCCCACATGCCGAGGCACGTCGGTCTGTTTTGGGAGGTGTATGTTCCGGGGTCGCAGACCTTGGGCATACGGCAAGAGTTGTCCGCTATTCCTATTGGAATAGTCGGCCAGCTGCCTCCTAAACTGGTCGAGGCACGGAGAAGAGAATGCTGCGTCCCCACAGCAAACTCCTCTCCCGCTATCGGAAGGGCGTGGGACAAGTACCTAATGCCCGACCTACCCGATGCAGGTTTTTCTAGGGTTTTCCCTGCATTTCTTTAGGCGAATGCCGGGTAGGATCCTTAAACCATAGCCCGGGGGCCCTAGTTAACCCTTGGCTACCTTCTTCTACCCTTCCGCATCCCCCCTTTCTAATCCCTTCCTATGCTATTAAAGGGGAGTTGCCCAATGTGGATCACCCTCATGTAGCCTGTTGCCCTAAAAAAAAAAAAAAAAAAAAATTGGCAGTCACACAGCAAACTCTTCTCCCGCTATCGGAAGAGCGTGGGACAAGTACCCAATGCCCGACCTACCTGTTGCAGGTTTTTCTAGGGTTTTCCCTGCATTACTTTTAGGCGAATGCCGGGTAGGATCCTTAAACTATAGGCCGGGGGCCCTAGTTAACCCTTGGCTACCTTCCTCTACCCTTCCGCAACCGCCCCTTTCAGATCCCTTCCTATGATATTAAAGGGAAGTTGCCACCATGTGGTTTACCGTCATGTAGCCTGTTGCCCTAAAAAAAAGAGCAGAAGAGACAAGGAAAGCTGCGAGAGAATTCTCTCGCAACTGAACCTTCCAAGAGAGCTCTGGCGGAGGCTACCTTTGGGGATGCCTTCATATCTCTCTGGTTTTTTGAACTAAGGTTCCCACATGCCGAGGTAGCTCGGCCTGATTTGAGAGGTGTATGTTCCGGGGTAGAAGACCTTGTGCATACGGTAAGAGTTGTCCGCTATTCCTATTGGAGTAGTTGGCCAGCTGCCTCCTAAACCAGTCAAGGCACGGAGAGGCGAAAGCTGCGATCCCACAGATAACCCCTCTCCCACCATCGGAAGGGCGTGGGACAAGTACCACTTGCCCAACATACCTGATGCATGTTTTTCTAGGAATTTCTCTGCATCACGTTTAGGCGAATTGCCGGGTAGGATCCTTAAACCATATCCCGGGGGGCCTAGTTAACCCTTCGCTACCTTGCTCTACTTTTCCGTAACCCCTTCTTTCACTCCCTTTCCTATACTATAAAAGGGGAGTTGCCACTATGTGGATTACCATATACATAGCCTGTCTGCACCGTCTTCTTCTTTGGAGTAGAAGAACCTTGTAAGGTTTTGGTAGTCGAGAGTTCGTTGGTTGAGACTTCAGGCAAGAGATGAGTTGTTGTGAAAGTCTTGCATTATTGTAGGAAAGTTAATCATTGGATATCAGGTACGAGCTGTAATGTTTTGAGGACTAGATAAGGAAGATCTGGAGCAGAACCAGATGATTTCATCGCACACGCACAGAAAGTAAGAGATAAAGAGAATTCATTCGGTAAGAAACAAAAATCGCACGCCGCATCTATGGGATTCACACCGTTTTATTTTTAGTTTACGCAAGTTTGAAATTATAAACTCTTGCTTAAGCTGGCTCAATGTCATTCTTTTCCAAGTGATTCGCTTTTATTTGTAATTTGTTTTAGTTAAGTTTGCCATTTTTTTTGTTATATCTTGTGTTCCGAATCTCTGACCATAATTCAAATCTAACAAAAATGATTTTTACTTTTTTATAACTTGCTGATTGCTTCGTTGCCCGGGTTTTTATTTATATCAGACCGGGAATCTATAATTTACCCCTCTCACATCGTAGAATATCCACTTGACGATTTGTGATTTAATTCGTTATTCAACAACCAGAGTAACCATATATAATCAATTTGGTTAATTATTTATTTGTCAGTTTTTTCTACACGAATTGAATATTTATGAATAATTGTAAAGATGAAAAGGCCGCCAAAGCTGATTCTTCGTGTGGCAATGAAATTATTTTGTTGGTTCACATTGGAACAGGATTACATTTTCTGAGAATTCCGATCCGGCCAGGAATTAACAAATGCGAGGCGTGGGTGGCAATTATGCAAACTCCTCTGGCGATTGTTGTGCCGATGTGGCAACATGGTACAAGACTAAGGAGCGCAGACTCATTCAGACCGTCACGCAGAAATTAAAATACCTCCAGTAACGGTGAAGCGAAGCCTTTACTTCATTTCCGAACTCAAAACAGTCGTCAGCATTCGAAAGTTGTAATTAAATAGTCAGACGCCTTCGTTGAATTAAAAACGTTGAAAATAATTAAATCGAATACTATACGTCTTAAGACGGAATTACAAGTATTCTACTATTGGGAAGAATAAATTTAGTACAAAGTAATTAAATAGAAAGTATGTTAAAATAAAAATAATGTAATACTTGCTGATTCTTCAAGAATTTATCGTTTTTTTTTCTTGATTCAACATTCAAGCAGGACTACTAAGTCTGAGAATTGCGATCGCCAAAGAAATACTATTTTTAGAAACGCATTTGAAAAGTTTCTCGTTCAGGCATTCTAATATTTTATATTCTTAATTTAAACTATTCTATGTCTGATTATTATGGGTGAGAGCTCTCTCTCAGGCAGAACCTTTCTGGAGAGACAGAGAGGGATGCCTTTTCCCCTGTCCATTTTTGAACTAAGGTTCCCACAAGCCGAGGTGTATGTTCCGTGGTCGCAAACCTTGGGCATTCGGTAAGAGTTGTCCACTATTCCTATTGGAATAGTCGACTAGCTGCCTCGTAAACTGGTCGAGGAACGGAGAAGGTAATGCTGTAAACCCCTCTACCGCCATCGGAACGGTGTGGGACAAATATCAAGCGCCCAACCTACCTAATTGCTGGCTTCCTAGGGTTTGACCTGCAGCACTCTTAGGTGAATGCCGGGAAGGTTCCATGAACCATATCCCGCGGACTCTAGTTAACCCTTGGCTACCTTCCTCTATTCTTCCGCATCCCCCCTTCAAATCCCTTCCAATACTATTAAAGTGGAGTTCCCGGTTTGTGGATTACCCTCATGTAACCTGTTACTCTAAAAAGAAAAGTCTGATTATTACAAGCATAATATGTTCATTTTACTATTTTTAATATTTCTAAGAAATATGTTTTCAATTTTACATCGTTTCCTTTTTTATTTTTAAATAAATTAAATTTAACTAATCATTTTAAATTATCCTAAAGTTTAGATAGAGCGGGTTACATATGTATTCGTTTCCTGTTTCATTTATTTTAATTTAGTACCTCTTATGATGCACTGATAGCTAATATCGCGATTTCTTATTAATAATTTTAGAATGCAAAAAATAAGACAGATTAAAGTTTCATATATAATTGGATGAAATATTTAAATAGTTGAAACCTTCGTTTGATCACTGTATATAAGCAAACGGTCATTTCAATTCAAGCTCTTCCGAAGCGTATTATACGAGCATACAGTTTTTACTTAATAATTCTATAGAAGTCTAAGAATTATCATTTTTTGTTTCAATTTCCTTGGTCCTATATTAATTTGTAATGTAACAGACATGCGATGAAATATTACAAATGATTACTGCAATTATTATATTAACCATTTTTCCAAAATTTCAACAACACTCGCATTTGTATGAATTCTTTCTTCAGAATATCGTAGAATTTTCTTCAACTTAGAGTCCAACAATTCTATATAATTTTGCATTACTTGTTTTAGTTCTGCATTCGTGATTTTAACGGGTGAAGGTAAGTCAGATATGGTTCGACAGTCTTTTGTTTGTGTACTCTTTCCATTTTAAAGTGAACAGGCGATACGCATGTCACAAAACACTCTAAAATTGAAAGGTGCTGCTTTCATTTGACCTGCGTGATTCACAAACCACTCTGAAAACAAATCAAGCAATTCTGCGGTTGTTGGAGTTCCTTTGACACTGGATACGCACTTCCGAATGCGGGAACAGTGGCTGTTCTGGCTTCCCAAAGGTGGTCGAGTGTCCTGTCCAGCCGAAATCCGAGGAAGTAGCACGCAATTCGACACGACGGTTGCTTCCAAGAACTCGCGAAAATTCTTGTCTCCTCGTATTTCGTAATAAAATTCTTGAATGGTATATGAATTCATTTTTTTGACATTCTAATTAATAAATTTTATATAATTTAATAAAATCTATTAAAACATAAAATTATATATTTCGAAAATACATCGACGATTTAAATTGAATATGCTGAGGGGGAAAAATATAATTCAAGGAAAATTTCTGCACTCTATAAAATTGGGATACAATACATATTTAGACGAGCATGACTTTTGGGCATTCAACCAGGTGAGAATAGTCTTAGCCTATTCTCACCTGGTTGGAAGCCCAAGAGTCATTCAAACATTCCGCCGGGCAAAATAGAACAGCTTGACATACTAAAATGGCAGCGTATTTCTCGTATCAAAAATTGAGATTCTCTTAATTTCAAATACAATTCAGTCTGCAGAATTATTACTTTGACTAAAATCTTCCTAGTAATTTTTTTCCTTATCACTTGAAACACGTTCTCCTTATAACTGTCTCTTCTAAATCATATGTATCTAAAGATCTACCAAGCTATCACGGCACCGCAATAGCCGTTGCCACGCATTGATCACCTCTTGCGGAATGTCCTACAAATTTATGGTATGGCCACTCACATCGACTACTACGTCGCGACTGTTTTCTCGATTTACTAAATTCGCCCTCCATCGAAGATTCTCGCTGATAATTTCCCATGTCTCAAATTTAATACATAAATGTGTATACGTAAACGCGCTCTGGGAATAAGAATCTTTCCACACGTCTCCGGATCATCCTGCGGCTAGACTCAAGGCCAGAAATTCTCAACAAAATTGGGCTTCATTTTGTTTCACAGCCATTTCCCGTCTGCGACAAAACATAAATTCATATTTCAATTCCTCCCTTAATGCACTTTTATTTACATGACAAGCCAATAAACGATGTACCCCAGATTTCTGCCATTTTCACCAAGCTCTGATTCGTCACCATTGACGGATGATTACAATACGACAGACGACAAAAGCTCAGTCAGATTTCATATTTGTGTTGCGTTCACGCAGAGATATGGATGCGATACAATTTCAAAGACAATTATGTGGTACCAAACGTGAGTAGCTGAAACATGCAAATTTTAAACCATCTGGAATGGAGGAATAATTACAAATAACTGACAAGTATTAAGTATCATTAACCACTGTTGGTCCCTGTATCTTCAAATCTTTATTACGTAACTGAACATGATACTATATATAACATTATATGTTGTGTAAATATGGCATTTCTCCTATAGTATTAAAGAATACATGTTTACTCGATCCATCAACCGGAGACACACTCGGTGCGGAATTTTCGTCCTCATCAATCATTTTCGACGCTCCGTAAAAACTGAAAAGTATCTAATTTACAGGATGTATCAATTTTCTGTGGATCAAAAACATGTAATATTGTCAGATAGAAAGGGAACGGCTGTTAAACACTATATTCAAAAGGCAATCAAATAATTTCAACAAATGTCTTGTATAAGGCTAAGAATTATGTGTGAGAATAAATATCAATCAAATATAACGTGTGTGATAATTACTTATAATTATATAATTTATATAGCGGGATTCAAAATTGCGAATTCATAAGGTTGAATGCTCCGCCACGACTCACTTATGGTGAAGAACTGTGAAACAAATATGTAATTATTACATGGTTGTTGATAGATTTAACAGTTGGTCGTCGTGTATGGCTAAAACTCTCCTCTGTTTTCTTTGTTTTATATATTACCTGGAACTTTGAAGATTTCATAAGAGGAATTAGTTAATCGTTTGATATTCGAGCTTCGCGGTTCCTGATTCTGCAGCAAACTATGTGATATGCAATTTGCACATTTGCACATATTGTGTAAATAGTAATTTGTATTTGTAATCATTGTACACAAAGAGTGCTTACCTCGTGTTATGTCATTGTTTTTATTTAATAAATAATCAAGTACATCAATTATTGTAGATACTAACATCGTTTGTTAATCTGGTGTTTACACGAACATTTGAACAAATACGAATAGCATCGCCTGTCGGTTGTGATTTGTTGTCGGGACGGAGGGGGGTGGGGTAATTCGTTATGTTGTCAATCTCTCGATTGAGAAGCGAACACTTAAATTATTACTAACAGTTTGTGAGTTGTTAGAACTGCAGGATGCCAGCAAACGCATTTCTTTTAAAGATGAGAGATAACTCACGTTCGTCTGTCTGTGGGAATATACACAAAGACACAAGTATCGGATCAATTACACGGTAGCTTCAGAGTATCAAATTTGAATTCACAGTTACTGGCTTGATTAATATTACTTTTAATAATAAACCTTTTTAATGTTTTTTGTACTGATTATCTTATACCTATTTTCAGAAGGTGTTTGAGAAAATTTGATAAATGGATCATTCAAGTGTCTAGACGAAACTACTATACGATGTACGTATAACTAATAACAACTGATAGAAGAGCAATACAAGAAAAATACATTCCGTAACTGAATATATGTGTAACAAGTAAAGCTACAGGGTTATGAATAAAACAATGGAGAGAAACACATTGTTTTATTCGTGTAAACAAATATCTCCAAAAAAATAAAAACCAAAAATTGTCCAAGTTCTTTTCGTATTAATGGACACAATACTAGTGCACACAAGCGGGATAAATTAATTACGGTAATTTGATTTATTTATTTATGTATTTTAATTTATTTAACGAAAGAAAATATCATAAGTAATTAATATTCCCGACCTGAGTCTGGCGAGGATCAATGCTCGCTTCTCAGGTACGCACAGAAACGAAAACAACCCCACTGCGGAATCCCTTTGTGCGGATTAAAATTTGTGGGTTGTCTGGCTTAGAGTAATATTTGGTCACAAGATTCTAGCACGTTCGGGCACAAAGCTATCGTCTCGACGTGTCTTCCCACGCCCTGAATTCGGCCATGTGAGCCCCTGAGGAGGATAAGCTAATTAAGATATTGAGATTAGCGGGGGCACAAATCTGATTCATCTATATAATAAAAAAGGATGTATATTTGTATGTATGTTAATTACGTTTGTATGTATTTACGTTAATTTCTATACAAATTTAAACGCGTGGACAGATTGCAACAAAAATTGGTACACATATTCTTCAAAACGGTACTGTAGGGCTGAGAAACCCCTAGCATAAATGTGGAAAGAATTATAATTGAAAAATGTGATAATTTTGTGTTAAATTACAGAGCGCCAAGAGACCATGACGTCACGAGAGAGACGTTACTACGCGACAAACAAAGGAAATAGTTCCTTTTTCCGTAATGAAATAAAGCAGAAATTTTTTCATTCAATAAAAAGTATAATTTTATGCAGTAATACTCAATCAAATGATAATGAAAAACAATACGAAATTCTTTACGTTCCTTGCGAAAAATGTAAATTAATTTTCGTGCCATATCAGTGACTCCAATATGGCGACCATTTGTTTACATTGTGAATCTAGTTAACAGTTTCATGAATTTAATCTTTCGTAATGTCTAAATACTGAGGGACAATTATATCCTGCAATACGCAAGGAGTATATTTAAGTATTCTGTTCGTAAAGAATTTCTGAGGTAAGTTTGTTGGGATTGATGCAATAAAATTTAATGTATTTTACAGCTGTTCAATTAATGCACTATCGGTCAAAAGTATTTACGCAACTACAAACTGTTAGATAAATAAGTACACGAGGAACGCCGGGCACGCAGCTAGTATAGGATAAAAACAGCAGAATCCAAAACGGGGTGGGGGGGGGGAGAAATTTCAATAAACCGAATGAGAAGCAGAGAAAACGGAAGTTAGTTTTGTAATGTTATAAGCAAGTCTGTTCGGGGATGTTATTAGTTAGTTTTAGAGCAGCAATTAGCGAAATTTGGAGAGGTTATGAATAAGTTAGGTATTATTTAGTTTTGGAGTGTGGAGGACAGTACATTTTGTAATGTTATAATTTACTTTTGGGGAAGTTATGAAGAAGTTGGGTTTTGGAGGGGAAGTTAGTTTTCTAGGTTTCGGAGAGAATTTTGAATGGATGGCATTTGCACTGAGCTGCAGGTCGGCTGGGTGTCAATTTCCAGGAAATACGAGGGATCGCCGCCTGAGCCACCTGAGGAGTACTGACCTGCCAGACCTGCTAGTGGTAATGTACCGGGAAAAAAATCCCATAAAAATCGGTTCATTAAAGCAGTTTGACCACCGTATTAAGACCCATACACCCCTGGCAGAAATTTTCTCTGTTTTTGTTTGGTTTATATTTGTGAAATAGCTGTGGGATTTTCAAGAGCAGGAAGTTGATACTTTTTATTTTGTAAATAAATTATGAATTATTGTAATTTATTTTACCCTTCAAACAATATAATATTATAGGACTTAAACAAAATAATAAAAAATTAAATATTTTTATAAGTAAGTAAAAACCCCTTATGTATACAAAACATTGAATACTATATTGAGGTTGCACAATAGGCTTAGTATGTACATGTGTGGCAAGTTTAAACATATGTGTATAATGCAAATGAGATACAGTTGCAGAAACATTTTCTCGAGCTGGACAGAACCTTGTCTGCAAATGTTGCTGGCTGTCACGGCTAAACTCTAAACTCTAAACTGACGATCTTTACTTCTTTATGTCGAACAAACTTGTTCATTGTTCTAAAATTAATCAGTCACGGCTCGCGCACGTTACCACATCGAATTGTCAGTTGTCATTCATCTCGGTTTCTTGATCTAAATTCACCCATCTACCACTTACTCTTAGTTACCTTCATATCAGACAATTGAACACACGAACAACATTATCGCTGAACCAGAGAAGTCAAAAGAATACAGTAGTTGAAATTGAAATTTTAGGCGAAGAAATAACACAGAAGTGGTAAATGATTCGCCGATAAAAGCTGGAGACGAGCATAAAATATTAATATGATTGAAAAATTTGCTTTGCATGTCTTTAAGCAGTGTTCTGCCAGGCTTTGTGTGGCTCCTCGGCTCCCACATCAGCCTGGCCGCAAAACCACGACTTCTTCAGCGAAGCAGTCACGCTGGCAACAATGGCCGAGTCGTTAAACTCAATACTGAGACGTGACCAGCGCAGCGTAAACAACGGAGGCTTCGGTCGTAAGGCAGGGAGGCCATTGTGATTATCTCCAAGCCAAGGAACGCGACGGTGATTCCGTTCGGTTAAGGCTTTGTCTTCGGGAATCGCATTTTCCAATATAATAATTCGTTCAATAGTTCAGAACCCCCGGAAATTGAACGCGGAAAATTGGAAATCATGAAACTCGGCTTGCTTGATGAAAGAAAATCCCTCTAAAACCGAGATCACAAAGCAGTGGTCGGTCAACGAACCGCTCGTTTCGTTACCCTATTAAAACGGTTTTACTCCATCGGTATTTGCCACAAAGCGGCGTCACTCATTCCCTATATGGCGAATACCGAGTGAGCGCTCGCCAAATCCCGTTTTGTGTCTAGATTTACGAGCACATTGAAGTGCGTCATGATTCCCTACAAGACTGCATTCAAACAATAATTAAAGCTACTATAAATATTTTCTCTTAAATACATAAAAAAGTACACTTGTTGGTCTGATGTTCGCAATTATTTTACTGTATGATGTATCGATACCTGTATTATTTATTTTATTGAATCCTGTTTAGTTAATGATGTTTTAGAAATGCCAAAATATCGTGGAAATGAACCTCTGACATGGAATGTTATTTTACCCGTAATGAAGTTTAAGACGCTTGGAGAAATATAGAAATTAAAATGTTTATAAATGTTCCGTAAATCATCAAAATATTTTTGAATTAATTATTGAAAGCAGCGTAGGAACTGATCATTGTACAAACAGAGTGAAGGTTTAAAATGTCTTATTCTCACCAAAATAAAGAACGATACAAATACATAAGATTTATTAAATAAATTAACTGGTTCGTGGTCGCCACATGATTTAGAAGTTAAACTTCAAAGATACAATAACAGAAAATCTGTAGGGCAAGTAATCGATAAATTGAAGTATTCGTATCGATATTTTTATTTGAAAATAGTGACTGATTGAAGATGTTCGTCTCAAATTTCTAAGCAAAATACAGTTTTTTTTTAAAGAAACACACATTTTATAATATTATTATATTAGCGGGCTGAATTGCCGGCGTTCCCCGGGTAATTATTTATATTATCCTGGATAAGGAATTAATTCGACATTAATCACTTAGTACATTTTATTTTCAAAAAATCAAGAGCGAACTTTTCTGGAACATTTACCCCTATTCGTTCCCCTACCCGATCTACGCCGACCCTGATGATGACTTGACAGTACTTTAACCCAGTGAAGCATTCTCCTCGTACCTTAAATACGCTCAGTTTATTAAGAGAGTATAAACAAAAAAAATCCTCCTCCTGTACTTTATGGGTATAAGGAATTTTCCCGGTATACCCGGTGGAAAAATACTTCTGGTACCAAAGAGTCCAATAATACACCTGTTACTTTGAGGGGGTCACAAATATTTCTCGCCGTTAGGGGTTGAAATTAGACTCTAACAGCATCAAGACAGACGCTATCAATCGCAGTGACACAAAATTTGTGATTCCACGCTAGTAAAAGCAGTTTTCGCATGTTTTCAAAATTCCAACCCCGACCCTAAGTGTTTGTCTTGTCTTTCCCACACAATGTATTTCTACGTATCTTAAAGAATGTATGTTCCAAGTTTGAATGGCATTCTTACACGATTTTAATTTCTATAAAAATTACAAAAACTCACCCTATATAACTATATAGATCCATTAGTGTTTAATGGAATAATAAAAATTTAAAAATGAAGTATTGAGTTTATGATAGATAATGAATAACAATTTTTATAGGAATCAGCATACTTTAGGATTATCGACATTGTGGCAATTTCCAATAATAGCATATGAAGAGACTGAATGGGGTCATGAGGAAGGGAGAGCAAACCAAGGAGTAAGTAGGGACCCTGGACTACAATTCATCAGGAAGGTCAGACTCTCGGTACTTGTCCCACGCCCTTACGATGATTAGAGTCTGCGTTTGCTCTGGGGACGCAGCATTCCGTTTCTATGCCTCGTCGAGGTTCGGGGCAATGTCAGTTTTTTTTAAAAAAAAACATTCACTTTCATTTCTAAATAATACGCCGTTCTGAAATTGGAATTTGTTAGTGACGTATCAAAATTACTTTCTTTGAAGGTGGGTGACTTAACGTATTTGACCTACGACGATCATCACGCTGCGAAACTTGTCGCGTTCATTTTTTTTCCAAGCCTGAGTGCAACAGTACGATTTGTTTTACACGCTTCTGTCTTTTGGTCAAGCTAGCATACGCATAATGTATTGCAAATTAGTAATTCATATGTTATCATATTTTGTTGTACCATAATATCAGTGTTAAAAGTTATGACATTTATAAAAGAACATTTAGCAGACAAATAACTCTCGTTCCTGCAGCTCCTACGGTAAAGTAATTCACGTAATGTAACTACAAGATTAAATTATCATTTCGAATCTTCAAGTCGTGCAATTGCTTTTTGTGAAAATAATGAATGTCCAATTACACTTAATGTAAAACATCACTCACCCAAATAAAACGAAACTCAAATGATGACAAATTTCTCCAATAGTTAATGAAGTCATTCGGTCAATATAATTTTCCTACCTTGAAAATTTCCTTATTTCTAGACCTTTTCTGATTGTCAAATGAAAACATTTACGTCTGAATAAAAAATAATAAGAAAGACAGCCAAATACAGACCAAATAATTGATAATATACCAGGCAACGTTTGGTATTTATATGATCACTTATTTCGTCTGTATTTGGCTATCTTCCTTATTATTAATTTTCTGATTGTGATTGAAATTATATGAAAATTCATCATCATTAAACATAAATGGCTGTAAAAACGCTCAGATGAAATATATATATTAAATGAAGCCATCGCTCGAGTACACTAATTACTGAGTTTTCCGGACCATTAGTTTTAACAGGGCCAAGAAACATTTTTCATTGATGTTCCATTCAACTTGTTATTATTTTTTCGTACGTCGTCAAAGAAATTTTCCGCTGAGTTGACGTTACGCTCCATTTGGTTTTTCTCTCCGTGAGAATTTCTTAGTGAAGCTTAGCGAATAATTCGACAACTTCCCCGTCAATTGTCTAACATAAAAAAATAGCTCACGACAGTAATAGGTCAATCAATACCTCAATAACTTTTGAATCAATAACTAAACACCCGTAGTTATTAAGACCGACAGAACAGTTAAAATTAAAGAAGCTAGACAACGAAACTAGGATAAATCGCCTGCGAGGGCTATTCTCTCGCAGGCATTACCTGCGAGGGATGTTCTCTCGCTGGCAGAACCTTTTAGGAGAGATACGAAGGGGCTACCTTTGGGTATGCCTTTTCCTCTCCGTTTTTGAACTAAGGTTCCCACAAGCCGAGGCATCTAGGCCTGTTCTGAGAGGTGTACGTTCCGGGGTCACAGACCTTGCGCATACGGTAAGAGTTGTCCGCTATTCCCATTGGAATAGTCGGCCAGCTGCCTCCTAAACTGGTCGAAGCAAGGAGAAGGGAATGCTGCGTCCCCACAGCAAACTCTTTTCCCGCCATCGGAAGGGCGTGGGACAAGTACCAAATGCCCGACCTACCTGATGCAGGTTTTTTTAGGGTTTGTCCTGCATTTCTTTAGGCGAATGCCGGGTAGGATCCTTAAAATATAGCCCAGGGGCCCTAGTTAATATTTAAGTTCACGATGTTTACAAAATCTGGGCATATCTAGGAAGTCGTGAACCCCTAATGTGATGGTAAATGTTAAATATTCGAATAGCATGAGAAATTGAAAGCAATAGTACAATTATCTATCTCACATTGAGACAAGTCGCGTCTTATTCAATTGCGTTCGAAACGTCATTGTAATAAAAATGAAGATCCAATTTGGTCCAAGTATTATGTAGGAATTACTTTGTGGTATATTTTGAGACACTTGTTTTAATTTGAAAGTGGAATATATGAAGCGTGCTGAAAGTCTTAAATCAGTTTCCATTTTTAATTTAAGCGAATCGGTGATTATTTTGATTTAGACTCAATTACATTTATGTTGCCAGTAACGAACGAACATCCGCCGATAACATGTTTAAGTATATGCTTGAGAAACGCGTGAAATTGAATTGATATCAGGAAAGCAAAATATATATCATGTAATTTATTGCAGAGTTAGCTTGTATTTATATTACCAAATGAAAAGCGTTGCATTAAATACACCGACTTTCAAATTGTACTTAAAATGAACCCTTATTCAGTTTTCTCTTATGATTTTAATTGTAACTGTACGATAAATCACAAAATTATTAAATTGAAGTTCGTGTTACTCTCCTAATCCATTAAACGATTATTTAAATCAAGATATAATATATTTACAATTTTATCTGTTTTTTACACTGATAGAAAAAATTTAAACAAGTCAAAACCCATTCCCGTTTTACTACTGACTTCCACGCGTAAAAGAAATTATTACAGTGTAAATAACTTGCATATATAAATTTGAACTATTCAATATATGAATAATCTGTAGTCAACGTGAGATGATTTTTTTAATTTCTAGCGATTTATGATTTGGCATGCTAATACAAATGTCCTTCAAGAGAAAAAAAAGAAAAAAAAAATTTTTGAGTTTCGATTTATCTTTTTAGCTATGAGAACAACAATTTTAACACATTTATTACTTTGAAAATATTACAACCTATAAAAAGTATAATAAAATCACTAAGATTACAAGAAGCTAACTGATTGATTTAATCCAAGTGGGACACTATTAGATACTATCAATAACTTTCTCATATTGAATAATTAGCCGAAATGATGCATTTTGATAACGTACAACTCCTAAGGATATCAGTTTTCATTACATATTAACATACACATTTGACTAATACGTACTTTTCAAATATTTCGTCCCGACATCATTGATCATGAAATTCGATCAGGCGTTACAAATTGTCGCACACACGTTATTTTCTAATAGAATTGGGTGGTTGATCGTTGGAGTGGATGCATGTGACTTATCTGCATGATTTATGTCTCCGACTTCCTGTTGATCGTTTCGCAACACAGGTTCACGGCCGTCACCGCAAGCACTGAAAGTGGCACTACATGCAAGAGAACTCAGAACACACTCTCAAAAGAAAAACACCTGGCAATCAGCGTTGATGATGTCTTGCTTCATTACGTGAGTGCCAATTGAGCGCAGACGTTGCCGTGACTTACTACACCGTATCTGCATACCGTTAATTCTTCAGATAATACGTGGTTTTGAGCGTACAACTTAACGTGAACTCATTTCATTGTTCCACAAGCCCGTTTGTTATTTATTCTTTGAGAATGTTCATGCAAAATGTTGGAAAAATCTTGAAATAGTTTTTATTTGTCTACTGCGTTCTAGTATATGTTTTTACATTGTATATGTAAATGTTCTAAAATTGGAAATATATTTCCTTAAAATTCTTCAAATGAATATTGTAAAGCAACTTGAAAACGTCTATTCGTATCGGTTGAAGTATGTAGAGATCGCATTGACACGCCTGTGTTTTGCCTGTTTAACTAAGAAGAATTGGTTTCGGGAGACTGTTCACTGACTGCTGACTTTATTGAAACAAGTGTCCCGGGAATGCGGTTAGTAATGGATGTTTTTGTGCAGCATAAGTCAATTTACAACATAAGTTAACGAATTTTAGTTGTAATCTTGCAGGCGCCGCGACCATCTCTGTCTGGATGGCGGATCTGAGAGTGAAGTAATTTATTGGGAATTACAAATTGTACGAGCTTTCTTTTGGACTATGGGCTGCTTTATTCGGTATATCGCGAAACGACATACCACAACGCATTCAGACACATGGACGTAAGGAACCAAATAATTAGGTTGTCTAATATCAGAAATTGCATATATATCAGAATTAAGTACGTTGTTCGAAAAATAAATGGTAAAATCATCAATAATTGTGTCAATAAAATAAATTGGGAAAAAAAATTATAATAAACCACTGCTATTATAATTCGCACTGTGTCCATTTTCCAGAAGAACGTTTGAGCTTACTATTTATTACTTTATTGTTTATTATCTTAAGAAATGTTTAGAGCTTTGTAGGACATACTCCAATTTTTCAAAGACAAATTACAAAAGGTTAAACTTTGTCTCGTTTGGAATACTAACAGACACCTGAGCAGAAAAAAATATACCTTATGTGAGATAATGAAATTTTAATTTATTTTACTTTTTATTCATACAATTTCTTAAATTGTCAATATTTTGGATACTAATTGATGTGATCTGCTGCTACTGGCTAGTCTAAAGATAACTTTCATCCAATACGTGCTTGTTTTCTCTATTCTGCATGAACTTTGGTGAAGTTAATAGTAATAATAGGGTCAGTCGTTTTAATATTCCCAGAATTTTATGAAAAATTAATTAAAATGTTATTTACTATTCTACGTATACGTATACAGATATAAATCACGAAATTAATTGCATTCTGTTTCAATATTTACATTTTGAATGTGTGTTTCATGTAATGGCGTTTGCATTCGACACGTTTTTTCACTGAGAGTTAAATAGAATTAATAATTACTACGTCTATATTTCCTGTGATTATTGTAATTTATTATTAGACAGCAATATATGTCCGAAGAACCTAATATAAATATGATGGACACTCTTTCAATACAATTATTGATTATTCGGGTAGCTCTTATCGACATTTGTCGTTCAACAAGTTTCAATTCTGAGGTGAGTAGTTTTCCAATAACCATTCGGCGTCCATCCTTTGTTCTTTAAGCACTTCCGGTGACGGATGCCGTTATAGTCTCTCCATATTTGGTGAGCCACTAAAGCCAATTTGTCTACATTTGGTACTGCTGCAGACCATCTTTTACTTATGTTCCTAGGTTATATTTCATTTTTAATTGACGAAAGTTTAAGTGAAATCTTCAAGTCGGTGAATAATTATTTCTTGTAGCCTTTAAACCCTAAGTCTTTCAAAATTACTTATATAATTTTTATGAAAGTATACAGATTCTCTATGAAGTCTAACGAGCATGTCACAGTCACCATCATTATATATAACATTATATGAACAAAATTATTTCTAACACATGATGAATTAATTCTCTATTGGTTGTTTAGACAAACATGTATATATGAGAATTGCGAAATATAAACAAATTAGACATCGATACGAAACTAATAATCTATAACTCAAATTAAATCAAAGGAAGTAAGAAAAATACCTAAATATAACTAAATATATGTCTCCAAGCAACTCTTAACAATAGAAGCTAGTTATTTCTTAGTTATCAGTCAAAAAATGGTGGCACAAAAGAACTTAATTATTGAAGTTTATTATGCCATTTTTCCCCCTTATGGACTTCTGTCGGTCGTAACTTTCGACCGTTTGAGGCTATTAAGTCTGAATTGGCTGAACTATGTCGCAGCCCTCTTCACAACCAAGGCTAACGTGGACCAGAACAAACAAGCTAAAACCCCAGAACACAAGCCAGGAAGAAAAACCAGAGTTCATCGCACATATTCACCTTATTAAAATGATGTTCGTTTTAGAAATATATTTTTTCCTACAATAAAACTATAAGTATTGTCCTCAATCAAATGAAATAGACACTATCATAGTTCTCCGTAAGAATATCAAGGACTTGGAAGGAGAACATTGGAGTCAATCTCATGGGTTACCCCCCGATAGGCTATTGATACTATTTCATAAATAATGTATATTTCTCTGAATCGTCACTATTAGTGTTACTATTTTATTGAAAAAATTACTATTGGATCTGAAAAAATTTTGATAGTTTGAGAAACTGTATAAATAAAGAGCAAAATACATATAAACTCCATCATGTCTTTCCTCTCTAGTATTCCAAATGAGACGATCAAAGTCTAGCTTTGTGTTATTTGTCTTCGAGAATTTGTAAAACCTTACGACTTACGTTGTAACTTACAAGTATCCTCTCAGGTAGCAAAAAATCATACAGAGCTCAAAAAAATTATTCAGATAATAAACAATGAATGAAGTAGTAAATAGTTAGCTCAAACTTTCTTCTGGAAAATCGACACATACTAATTTTTAAATAACGATGCTGAGTAAAAACGAGAATAATATTTTACTTCAATTTTAATAAAGGGAACTGTTAGAATTTTTTATTAGATAAAAGAAGACGGGGAAACGTTATAGGTACGAAAGTAATTCATTTCAAAATTTTGTCATTAATGGTTGCGATAGTTAAAATTATTAGCCTTCTTCAAAATATTAATTCTGCAGGCAGTATTTTACAATTCATCAATCGTGTATTAAGATTTGCATTTGCCATACTATCTTTTCATCCATACATCCTTTTGAGAAATTGTGTGAAAAAAGATTTAGAAACACAGAGAAATTAAGGCATCGTGCCGGGCCTTCAATACATAACGCGGTCCGTTTGAATCTTTGCATTTTTTCGTTGTAGTAGGCGGTCGGGTAAGCTCGAGTTAGTATGGATGGCATATGTCAAGCAGCCTTAAAAGTTTTATTATCGGAAATAGCTGTATTTTACACTCAAGCACAGGCCTGTGAAATGATTCAAGATTAAAATTTACAGAGTTAAGAAACCACAAGATAGAGCCTCAATCGATGGTCATGATAGGAACGTAGTGCAGTACTAATTTTCAGAATTCACTTATCGCTTTTAGAGACTAAATTTCTGTTAGCTTTTAAGGCGGAGAAAAAATTCCTGTAAATCTCGTATTTGCTATATGTCAATAATTTGAACATGAAATATTGTCTACAAGATGAATTATTCAATGAAACCTTTGTAGTCAAAATGACTTTCGTAAATGTGAAATTCATTTTACACTAATTTATCACACACGTGTATATAATATTCAACAGTGAGCCAGGTTATAGAGAAGGCGACACTGCTAAGTGTCAAATCGATTCATTGTAAAGTATATTTTAAAACGTATTCAAGGATGTGTGTGTCCATCCCTTCAGTATTATGTTTACCCCGTGTTTCACACCGAGCCAATGTTAATTGCAGAAATGTGAGTAGAAAATACTTTATACATTCAAGTAGTAACCGGGAAACGTATTTTACAGTACAATAAAAGATTAATTAATCTAAACGAAACTAAATTTTACCTCAAATATAAAACAAGAAACTTCCATTAATTATGTACAAAAAGTGAGGTTAAGATCCCATTAACATGTATAGCTCCTACGCACACCGAAAAAGATATGATGTCGTATTTGGCAGTATGCTAGTACTTGTAGAACTTTGATAGACTGAAATGTAAAGCAGCACATTTTACCTCGTCCTTAGATTTTGAAACTGTGAGTGTTTTCCGATCCAAAATCGTATTTCCAAATAAATACAAAATCAAACCTGAGTAGTGTAGAGAACGTGCCAGTTTACTTCAAGTAAGAATTTAGTTAAAATCTTACCTAAACATACGTAAACATCGTCTCTGAAACGAAACTTGAATGCGCGCTTCATCTAGTGATCTTCCACACCTTAGCACGTTGAAATGAAACTGTTTACGAACACAAAGTCCTGAAGGATGGGGGATCCATTTAGAGTTCAGTGTTTTGCTTAACACCTAATTAGAACAGTGGTGTTAACCGGAAGCCCACGACTGCAGCGGAAATGTGTCACTGGAGTCGTGCAGCTAATCCAATAATCGCCCTCCTGCTGGCAGCGACCCTCCTATGATAAATGGATTTACTCTTTTCAGAGAAAGATGTACGAGTTCTTCAACACATTAACATGTTGACTGTGAAATGAATACTATATTATCAGTGCCCTACTGTAATACACGGTTGAAATTTGTACCAATAATTTACGCATATTTGTAAAAAAAAATAACATAGTTGTTGAAGTAGGTCCATAATATTATTGTACAATCTTTCCTTAATATAGCGAAAGCTGCAGACACGTGAGCAACTTTTGTATTCTGCACTGTAATATTTATGGAGACCTAACTCATGAGAAACGTTGTGAAATTAACATAAACACGTTAACAGAGCTTAGATGAAGAGCAGTGAGCTGAAACCATTCACAGTACCGAATCTATTGACTGAATAGGACAGGAATTTCCAAGCTATGTGATAATTCCAGGCATAATCTGCATCCAGGCATTGATATTTCCACGGTGCCTTCGTTAAGAGTAATATGTTCTTAGTTACAGTCTTATAAAACGAAAGAAAAAATCATTACAGTATTAATAGAGGTATCGTCAGCCGAAAAGCCATTCCGAATATTCCTGAATTTCAACGAAGAGCAACACGAGAAACCCACGACTATTTGTCTCAAACCATTAGTTGACCGTGAGTAGTTTTCATTAAATTTTCCCATAATTATTTATAATTTAAAATATTTTTTATTAATAACATCACAACAACGTTTCTGTATTTATTTGAACCCTCCTCAAGTTGTCCGACTGAAAGAAATGTTTATTTTGATGTAAGCGTTTCCTCAGTCTAGCTATTTATGTTACTAGTAAGCTTATAATAAAATTTATGAATGAAAACATTTATTATTAAATTGAAAATGGTAAAAATTTATTATCTTTTCTTGAATATTGATTGTTTTTAAGTTAATAATACATTGCTTGTTCATGAAAACATATAAGAAAGAAAAATACTATTATTAATTTTTTTTTCTCATATTTTTTTATTTTTAACTTTTAATATAAAATTTTCAATTTGAAATATTATATTTATCACTTCCTCTCTCTGTATTTTTGCATGTTTTATATATCTGATTTATTAAACTAAATAATATCGTAATGTATATAACAAATAAATCACAAATATTACGTTCGATGTTCCGTTACCACAGAAATAAGAATCTTAACTAGTAACATTAATAGTCAGACTAAAGAAACATTCACAGCATAAAAAAAGTGTACAAATACGTACAGATACCTTGTGTTACGATTAATATTTTTTTCTGTTATAAATGTTAAGTGTCGATATTTATATCGGATTGTTAAAAGCAGACGTAAAAATAATACATTAATTATATTTTGCTACAATCTTATAAAAAAAAGAGCCAATCATTTTTGTGGTAATTTTTTATATCTAATTATTACTTAGCCGAATTCGGTTCTGCTATTTGATTGATTCTATTTTTAATTTTCAGTTTTGATTCGAGATTTTTGCTTATTAAAAGCCTCTTTTTATTATACAGATGTTTATTTTTTTAGGGTAACAGGCTACATGAGGGTAATCCACATGGTGGCAACTTCCCTTTAATAGCATAGGAAGGGATTTGAAAGGGGGGATGCGGAAGGGTAGAGGAGTTGAAAGTAATGTTTCATCTAGCAGAAATAATTACTATTCTCCATTATAATAACTCACACGTTGACATAATCTTCCCTCATAGTAATAGTACTTTGTAAGTTAAACAACCATTAGTCAGAAATTTATTATGAAAATTCTGATCATTGACGTCACAGAGATAATCTTGACCAAGTTGTTAATAGAATTCTTCTAAATTCTTACCCATTACATTTTATTTACAAATAACATTAATTAAAAATTAAGTACTATAATAACATTTTACCAATTAAAAATTCTAAGAAAAAAATTGTTTTTATCGTATTATCCTTTTTTGAAAACATGCAATATAAACATATATATATATATATATATATATATTAAAGACAAAATTAACATTTTGGATATACCAAATTTTATTTACAAAATTAATTGTTTATATTTCAATACTTGTTATATCGGGCAAACGACACGCACTTTAAAAACTTTTATCAATAAACATACAAACAAATGGAAATTTAACGCCCAATATTGTTCAGTCGTGTCGAAACTTATTTATTTAAGAGAAACAATGTAAATTGGCAGAATATAAAACTTTTTTATGACTAATGCAAATATTTTTCCGGATTGATGAGCGAAATGTTGAATATTAGATCCAATGATTCGGTCATTAGTGTAAAAATTGATAGCAATAGCTAAAAAGAAATTACGAATACTAGTTATTGTGGTCCGTTTTTTGTATGATAATTTTTTTATTTTCATTAATTAAAATTTACACCTGTAGAGGTCCCATAATTTTTTAAAAGAAATACAATTGTAATTTTTCGATTTGTTGGTACGGACAGGATATTTTTGTTTTTAATATTTTTTTTAAGTTTTTTGTAGATATAAAGTGACTAGGAATGCTTATTGATATACCACAAGAGAATATCTATGTCTTGTTGTCTGCAATAAACCAAGCCGAGGGCTACAACTAGTCCTGTTCACTTGCACAGCATTCTCTTTAACTGACTTTTATGCTTAATCATCTTAAAGATACAAAGGTTTAGTTGCTGAAGCAGTAAAAAATTATCTTCATCGGACGTGCTCCCTAGAGAATGTGTACCGTTCTTCGGTCGTTGTTTCCGTTTCGTTGTCCCTAGACCGATATAATCTGGATGGGTGTAGTCGGACTGGCTGAGAAGCAATGTTTATTTAATGCTCCACACTTACGCAGCGTCACGGCTGACGACCCTTATTAAAGAAGCTCAAACAGTCTGGAAAGGGAACCAGCAAGGATGGGCGGAAGCTTTAATTGGACGAATACTCCGGAACTGGGTGACGGACAAATCCTCGCCTCCTTAACCGTCCGAAACTGCTCTAAGCTGTAGTTTTATTTAAGGAAAATTATATGTTATAAATAATACAAATGTTCTGCAAAAGACAAAGTGGTATATCCTCATACAATATACATTCAATAAATCTGTGACTCAAAAGACGTTTTAGCCCCAGTTCATTTACAAATAAAAAGTAACTTTCTGATACCATTCACCCTTAAGGATTTTTGTACTTATAGAACTTAAAATACATAGGAATATTTTTAATCAAATTACAAGAGCGATACACTAATTAAGGCTATCACAAAAGATCGAAGTACCTTCTTCTTAGTTTTTTTACGTATTCGATTACGCAAGTAATTTTTTTACTTTTTATTTATGATACGAATTTATAGTTTTATAATCTTTGAAAAAACTCGTCACCCACATTCTCGGCTTGCGGCTTATTCATTCCTGAGCCGCATTTATTTAGTTTGACCCTCTTGAAGATCATCAATAATGCTTCTATTTAAATTAGAAAAATATTTATCAAAATTTCATTAATTTTGACTGAAACAAAGTGATGAATGTAATTTCTCTCTTGAAAATAAATATAATTAAATGATCAATATGGAAAAATCTCGACCGTAACGGAAATTTAAATCAGGTTTTCCACTTGGTATGTTGTCCTCTCACCATTTGAACTACCCGCAGGTGCGTGTATTCTCCTTCCACTGCATATAATGGAACGCAGGCTCACGAAGGGGCTACAGAACCTTCCCAGAGAGCTCTGGCGGGGGCTACCTTTGGGGATGCTCTCACATCTCTCTGGTTTTTTTTTGAACTAAGGTTCCCACATGCCGAGGCACCTCGGTCTGTTTTGAGGGGTGTATGTTCCGGGGTCGCAGACCTTGGGCATACGGCAAGAGTTGTCCGCTATTCCTATTGGAATAGTCGGCCAGCTGCCTCCTAAACAGGCCAAGGCATGGCGAGGGGTAAGCTGCGTCCCCACAGCAAACTCCTCTCCCGTCATCGGAAGGGCGTGGGACAAGTACCAAATGCCCGACCTACCCGATGCAGGTTTTTCTAGGGTTTTCCCTGCATTTCTTTAGGCGAATGCCGGGTAGGATCCTTAAACCATAGCCCGGGGGCCCTAGTAACCCTTGGCTACCTTCCTCTACCCTTCCGCATCCCCCCTTTCTAATCCCTTCCTATGCTATTAAAGGGGAGTTGCCCAATGTGGATCACCCTGATGTAGCCTGTTGCCCTAAAAAAAAAATAAAAAAAAAACAAACGAAGGGGCTACCTTTGAGGATGCCTTTCCCTCTCCATTTTTGAACTAAGGTTCCCACAAGCCGAGGCACCTCGGTCTGTTTTAAAATGTTTATGTTCCGGGGTCACAGACCTTGGACATACGGTAAGAGTTGTCCGCTATTCCTATTGGAATAGTCGGCCAGCTGCCTCTTAAACTGGCCACGGCATGGCGAGGGGTAAGCTGCGACCCCGCATTATTTTTAGGCGAATGCCGTGTAGGATCCTTAAACTATAGCCCGGGGGACCTAGTAACCCTTGGCTACCTTCCTCCACCCTTCCGCATCCCCCCTTTCAAATCCATTTCCTATGCTATAAGAGGGGAGTTGCCACTATGTGGATTACCCTATACATAGCCTGTCTATAACCCCCCCCCCCTATCTCTCTCGTACAATTGACTAAATCACTTTCTTCCCGGACTTATTTTACGACTTAAAATAGGAACGGATATTGTGTATGAATTTATCTCAAGTTCAATTATTTTGAACAAAAAAAATTCTTTCAATCGAAGCTCAGCACTGTGAAAGTGAGCTAAAGGATCAGAATGAAGGAGTCGACCGGTGCAGTTGAAATGGTAAGAGCAGCACGTATTATTGAAAAATCTTGGTTCTTTTCCCGGTCTGGTCGAGATTTTTTCATCCTGATAATTTAATTCAGTTTAATAGAATTTACTGCTCAATTTTGATTGAAAACATTTCTTCTGATCTTAAAAATTATTTTAAAGAAACATGAAAAATATATTCATTCATGCCGAAGTTAGTTTCCAGAGCGGTATATCAAATGACTTTATTTTAATATCGGGTATACATTTAAAGTTTTTATTTTATCGTTCAACTTAGAAATAATATGATAGAATATCGTTATTCCTACACAATAAAAAATCATGATTTACAGAGGGTATTTTTTTTTAAATCCAACAACTGTTATGCATCTTGGAAACAGTATTATTAATTTATTTAATTCTCATGTGTGCCTTCACTTTATCTGAATGGTTCTTGTTTGTAAGTGGCAGGCATGCGACAAAAATTAAAACTGTGTGTAATTTAATGCACGCATTTAATATACTATACAAAAAAGTACACTGAAAGTGTGTTTATTAATGTCAGTAGAGTCATATTTAGCAAAATTGTCGACATTATATAACAGTATTTCATGTTCTTTGTAAAGATTTTACTTCGCAAAGAGAATTCGTAGAAGCGAATTCTTTTTTTTTTAAAAATAAAAAAAAATAAAGTTGCGTTCGGGTTAATTTTAGGGAAGGCCATAATTATACCAGACGAAAGTAGGCACTAGGCCATCACACGTAAAGTATTATTCTCTTGAAATGCTTTACTTAAGTGATGCTTGGTTATTTAATGAATGTACCTATTCAGTCACGCGATGTTTAAAGATTGGTTTCTGCTACACCTTAACATTTTCTTATTTGTGGAATGATGCTGTGGTTTTTTCTAAAGCAAATAAAGCGTTTCCGATTACATAAGTAAAAACTAGTTTTTGTTTAAACAAAATTCACATTTCTATTTAAACGAATTTAAACATTTCTACACTGGCAAAATTTTTGGCTGAAATCAAATAAAACAGAAATATAATTCTAATAGAATCCTGATTCGTGTTCGTGCGCATCCTGAATTGTTAAAAAAATCGCAATAAATAAGCCAATTTGGATCTGGGCTATTTAAAATAATAATTGTGGGATATTTAGTATCAAACTAAAACATACGGTATAATGAAACGCAAATGAAAGAAAATAATAAGTTGTTTCTTCAAATTTTTGCCTTTGGAACGACAAAAGGTTTTATAAATTCGTATCATAAAATAACTTGAAATATTCCTACATTTTTCTTCTAAGTTTTTGTTTCTGATAGTTACAAAAATTTGAGCAGGTGGCTTTATTATTACATTGTAATAGTGGACTGTTGCTCAAGAATCAGATAATTGACGAAGATTTTAGCCTCGAAACTGAGTTCGTGCTTGCAAAGCAGGTTCGCTGTCATGCTATCATAACGATTTTTAGGAAGAAATCGTAACGCTGTTATTACGAGGGAAATGGGTAGAATCCACGCTATCTTACTGGACAACCGGCTATCCACTACAAACGCAGAGTCAGAATATCATCGACGCTGTATAATTTCAATCGCTACTTACAAAACTGGTAATTTACTACTTTCTTATGCTTTTATTCTTTCTCAGATATAAATATTTGAAAATATTTAAATAGATTTAAAAATATTCATCTATTATTTTCAATGTTTTATTTAGACGAGGTGCGTGTATTTATGAGTCTGTCCTTTAACTGCCCAGTCTCCATAGCAAATACTTTTTAATAATACACAGCAAAAACAGAGTTCTAATTTAGGCTTTATTCGATATAAAACTGATATATGAGCCGGCGAGTGACGTAAGGCAAGTACGGTTAATACAATGGTAATGTTATCACAGTAAAACATTCTGCTTTCAGCGATATGCCCAGGAGGGAAAAACAGTTACACAGAAAGAAATAAAAGTTAAAGATATTAATAAAACTGTTTGTTTTAAAATTTCTTCACTACACTACATAAAACATAAAACGATCAGATTGTTTTTCATGATCACGGAGGAAGTTTATTGTAGAGAACAAATTTCTGCTCCTAGAACTTTTTTAAAAGAGATATATACATGTATGTGTATATATATTTATATATATATATATATATATATATATATATATATATATATATATATATATATAAGTGAGATGATATAATTATAATTGGCCAAATAAGTCAGAAATTAAAGCAGATTAAAAATAATAAAAACGTACTATTTCTTCTTAAACATTTATATTTTACAAAATTAAGATAAGGATCTCTTCAGGCATTAAAAATAATTAGGAGAACCATAAAACTCAATATGCATACAGAAAATTCTAATTTTTGCTCTGATGGAGTAGTACATCCATTTAAATATTCTATGCCAAATATGTACAATTAAAATACAGCTCCAACATTCATAAATACCAACCAATAAATAAAATTTAAATTAAAGCGCATATCTGGGCTCCGCACCAATAAGTAATTTACCGAAGTGATTAAACAAATTAAAATATTTTTTTTACATTTCTCTATAATACAAATTGGAAGGATAATATTAAATTTTTCATTATTGTTTACCTTACTTTATTTTTCGCTTATTTGACCAATTATATATATGTAAAAATATTTTTTTCTCAAGCACCAGCGAGGTATCTCCGAATGGATAAGGATGAAAATTTGTCATTCCTCGGCAAAGTAATTTTACTGCTAGCAAAATTATGTGTCATTTACTTTGCACCTATAAATGATGTTGATATTTGTGAATCTCAGCTGAAACGACACATTGACAGTTGTTATAGAGGGAGAAAATTATATAAGAGACAAAGGATGAGCGTTTTCAAGTGAGAAAATTGCGGATTTTTTTATTTCCGAAGGTTGATAGTGGAACCAACAGATCTCGGCTGAATGAAGATTTGCAGTCGAAAATTTCCACTCAGGTTTATTTTCGTCGCTAAACAAAAAAAGGCTTTAGATTTAGACCGTGATCCAGTTTGTATTAATTAACGTCTATTTAGATATAAATATATATATATATATATATATGGTGTGTTTTCAAATGGAAGGTGCAACTACGAGGGTGAATCAAATATAAACAAGACTTATTTTTTTAAATATTTATTTTGATTTTAAACGCACAAACAATCATAGTTTATTTTTCTACATAATCTCCTGATTTATAAACACATTTTTCCCAGCGTATAGGTAATTTTTTAATTCCTTCCACGTAAAAAGAGTCAGGTCGTGTTTGTAGCCAATTGCGCACATATGCTTCAACCTCATTATCGCTGTGGAATTTTTGCCCTCCGAAAGCTTCCTTGAGAGGACCAAAGACATGGAAGTCGCAGGGAGACAGGTCTGGACTGTATGGAGGGTGTTCCAGTGTCTCCCAACCCAGTTTCTCCAATTTTTGTACGGTCAGGGCTGCTGTATTGGGGCGAGCATTGTCATGGAGGAGAATCACTTTTCTCTTCGGAAGGTCTCGTCTTTTGCGGCGATATGCAAGTCTGACCTCAGTCAAAATTTGGCAGTAGTATGCCGCATTAATTGTTGTGCGCTCATGCAAAAAATCAAGGTGCAGCAGGCCACGCTGGTAAAAAAAACGGTAGCCAAAACCTTGCCAGCCGATAATCGTGACTTGGCTTTCACTGGTCCGGTTTCTCCTTTCTTCCTCCACTCCATACTCGCTTGTTTCAACTCAGGGGTTTAGTGATGCACCCACGTTTCATCACAGGTGACAATGTGAGAAAGAAATGGGTCTCCTTCTTCCCGAAATCGTGCAAGAAGACGCTCACACACTTGAAAACGATTCAGTTTCTGGTCAACTGTGAGAAGGCGAGGAACCCACCTGGCACACACACCATGCGATACCCTAGCTCCTCTGAGAGTATAGAGTAAGTGCTCCCATAACTTATTCCAACCTCAATTGCAATATCCGAAGTTGTTAGACGCCTATCACCTGCAACAAGTTGACGAACACTGTCGATGTTGCCCGCTGTAATGCTGGTGCGTGGTGCGGGGTCTGCGGTCATGGCTCTCATCAAGCAAACACTCTAGCTCGCGACAGCGTCTCTTCCCCGAACTGTGCAGTCAATCTTCTCAAGATTTCGGCCGGTTTTACACCTTCTGCAGCTAAAAACTTGATAACAATACGTTGCGCAATAGAGGGAGGTACCTCCTGCTCGGACATCGTAACGATGGACACTGAGCGAGTCTATGATGATGAGTCACGTGCTTCCCCCACTCCTGACAAACCAACCTAACTGCCAATAACAGCGGAACGTTCTTCCATCACCATTGCGCGCGCAGGTCCAAAAGTCTCGTTTATATTTGATTCACTCTCGTAAATTAGGTGCACACAGATAGATGACAAAAATTAGATTCCAAATAAATAAATTAACTAAGTTAATTAATTTCAATGTTTGTAATAATGTATTTCATCATGACATAAACTTATTTTTCTGTTACTTTAAATACTGTTATTAGTAATTTATTTTAAAAAATTAAAATTAGTAATTACAGTGTTGAGTAAAAATAAATATAAAATAAATAAATCACAATACACTAAGTCATTTACTTCATTGTAAATGCTCCATTTAAAAAAATACAAATAATTCTAAATTCATAACATTCATTTTTTTATTTTTTTGGGTGTAGACAGGCTATGTATACAACACTCTTAATTTAATAAAGCAGTGGAAACAAATAAAAGTGCGAGTATATGTGACATTATCAAATATTTGGGAAAAGTGGGAGGTAGAAGATGGCCATTAATACTGTTCAATCAGACAATGGCAATTCACAGAACAATAGAAACGTAGTAAGGCTCCACTAAAACTCCATTCATGAAGAGTCATAAAAAAAGAGTAGGCGGAAACGGCATAACTATTGTATTATAAACAAACAATAACTATATTAAAAATATTGAATAGACAGCTCACAGAAAAAACTGAAAAGTATCAACGGGATTAAAGAGAAGCAAGAGCACTATGAATAATAAGTAATTCAAGGGTTCCAAAATACAATTGGCATCGTTAGTGCTTTGGATAAGCATGAGGTTTTTATAATAAGAATGGTCTTATCATAACAAATCAACGTTCCACATAAAACTGAAAAAAAATACTACGGATAAAGATTGTAGTAATATCATATCGACGAGAGAATGAAAGAATTTTACTATGTAGTTAAGGTAGTAGTTTTTATGTATAGACAGAATTTCATTCAAATCAGATTTTTAATTACGTTGAATTGTGGTATGAATATGTTGGTCCACAATGAAATAAAATGTAAATATTACTTTTGATTAAAAAATGGCTCTATAAAAATTCATAATCGTAATGTATGTATGTTTCAAAATTTATTATATTTCAAAAGCTAATATCCGTGCAGAAATTACGTTATGCAGTCACGGACATGATAGCGACAAACCAATACAAATAAAAACGTGACCAAATTAGGCAATGGGTAGCATGAAAATTTATTACACCAGTATGCATATATTTGATTTATTTGTACCGTTGTAGGAGGGACGGACGAGAATAGTAAGCTTAAAGTTGTTTAACTGACGTATCTCCGTAAATATTGAGCCACACTCGACGTGTTGTTTAAACACGTAAGCACAACTTACACGAGCTCGGAACCAATATTTATATGACGTGTCTACACACGTGTACTTTCCTCAAGTGGTACTTTTTATTTATTTTATTATTATTAACTGAACAATATCTATTTACTGTTTTTGTGTGAGAGGCAAAAACACCTTCTGTTAGTAGCATCTCATGAAAGCATAAATAAATATGTTCATTTTTCCGAGTTCCATGTTCAATTGAAAGAGTAGGGTGATTTCTAATACCTAAATTAAA
The DNA here is from genome assembly GCA_037074705.1 of Zhengitettix transpicula. NCBI lineage: Eukaryota > Metazoa > Arthropoda > Insecta > Orthoptera > Tetrigidae > Zhengitettix > Zhengitettix transpicula. The sequence goes on from CM073591.1 coordinate 77,210,856, forward strand.
AATAAATTTTATATTATTGCCAAACTGGACAAATTATCTTATGAAGCTAAAAATTTTGATAAATCAAACATTTCTGAATCGTCTAAGTGCTGGTTTACTTCTTTGAATTTGTATCCGTAAACTGAATCATGGGTTTTCATAAGAATTGGAATCCATGCAATGTACAAAATAATCTTAACTGAAAAATGAAGTATTTTAAAGTTTTAAATGAGTATATGGTATGTGTAAAGAATCTGAAAATAAATAAAACTGTCCAAATCAACTGAATTGCTTACAATTGGTCTTTTTAATTTCAAGTCTTCAGTTTATTATTTCTACTAAAATGATAATATAATTTCTCTTTAATTTATGATGAACTCCAAACACATATTAATGCAAATGATTCAATCGCTTATAATTCTTTTAAGAGAGTAAAACTTTTACTCAATTACTCATTAATTAAAAAAATTCACAATTAATACGACGCAAACTTGAAATTAATATATAAGGTAAATTATAAATTAAAACTCTCACAAATTAAATTTATTCAAACATCTCACAATTATGATATTGAATTTTACAGTTTCAACGCAAATCCTATTTTTAATTTTGTGTATGTCGTCCATTATAACAATACAGGAAATAGTACAAAAATGTAATTTTACTTAGTGAAAATTTTATACTAGCGATTTAGATATCCCGTTGTGAAATAAATAATTCCGCAGTTATTTATATTAAACAATAGTTTGTTTGATCATGTTTTTATAACCTTTATATTCACAGACATTTTCGATTATTCTGGGCAACGATTCCATCATTCACATATTTTAATTTAAAATGAAGGGAAGTAGCTTCTTGTACTTGATATAGGTGAGGATTAATATTTTCACGAGTAACGAATTCCATGTCTGCTGAAAAACACTTGACGGCGAGCCTTGAATACTGCCTTACATTCACGTAATTACGTGCCGTGTCGGAAATAACAGCAGTTAGCATCGGTGACGTAAACAACCTTCACTCCATCCGAAATACCATCAGAAAACAGGTAAGCATTCATCCACTTTGACGTTTAGACTGAACCGGGTTGATTATCGGAATAGAACTGCCCTTTAATTTGACCAATCCAATTCCAACGCAATTACACACCTGAAACGAGTGCTCTTAAAAAAACGCGTTCATCGAACAACCAATATTTAGACTACTTTCACATCTGCATGCTTGAAAAAGAACGTGTTTATGTCATGTAAAGAATTTATTCAGTGAATTACTAAATTGCTTTCTATATACGGATTTTTTTTTTTTTTTTTTTTTTTTTTTAGGGCAACAGGCTACATGAGGGTAATCCACTTAGGGCAACTCCCCTTTAATAGCATAGGAAGGGATTTGAAAGGGGGGATGCGGAAGGGTAGAGGAAGGTAGCCAAGGGTTAACTAGGGCCCCCGGGCTATATTTTAAGGATCCTACCCGGCATTCGCCTAAAGGAATGCAGGAAAAACCCTAGGAAAACCTGCATCGGGTAGGTCGGGCATTGGGTACTTGTCCCACGCCCTTCCGATAGCGGGAGAGGAGTTTGCTGTGGGGACGCAGCATTCCCTTCTCCGTGCCTCGACCAGTTTAGGAGGCAGCTGGCCGACTATTCCAATGGGAATAGCGAACAACTCTTACCGTATGCCCAAGGTCTGTGACCCCGGAACATACACCTCTCAAAACAGGCTGAGGTGCCTCGGCTTGTGGGAACCTTCCTATATACGGATATTTTGCATCCACAAATATTAACATTTTCCACACAGTACGCCTGAGGGTATCATAAAATAAAAATTAACCTTAGCTAATATTGAAGCTAATTTAAACTTGTAATAAAAGTTTCAATCCCGAAACTTTGAATGACGTCTGACGATACTGTAAACTATTGTCACTATACTAGCCCAAAGATATGTTCATAAAAAAACTTTCCGTTATTTTTGCTTGACGATTCATAATAACTGTTCGTCCTTGAAATTAGAAATTTATACTTTCCTATAATACATTTGTTTGGGTTTGATTTTGCGCGCAGATGTGCATTAAATTATATTTATAATTTAATATATTAAAAACAGTTTCTTTTGTAAATGAACGCTGAAGTACAACATATTGGAATAGCCGGTCATCTGCCTCCTAAACCGGTCAAGGCACGGCGAGGGGAAAGCTGCGACCCCACAGTAAACACCTCTCCCGCCATCGGAAGGGTGTGGGAAAAGTACCAAATGCCCGAACTACCTGATACAGGTTTTTCTAGGGTTTTCCCTGCATCAATTTGAGACGAATTGCCGGGTAGCATATTTAAACCATAGCCCGGGGGCCCTAGTAAACTCTTGGTTACCTTGCTCTACCTTTCCGCATCCCCCCTTTCACTTCTTTTCCTATACTATAAGAGGGGAGTTGCCACTATGTGGATTACACTATAGCCTGTCTAAGCCTACCAAAAAATGCAGTTTATTGAATTTAGTTTAATTCTCTCTAAATCTATTAACTTAGGGAGTTTCTAAGAGCCCTTGAAATATTACTTCCCCATCCAAAATATGTTATTAACCTTTCAGACTTATTTTCGATTACGTAGATGTATTTAGTACTACTCCGTTAAGGTTTGTGCTTTAAAAAAGGTATATGCAGTTGAAGCAGTTCGCGTCCTTTCCGATAGAGAACGCTTCTATCAGACTAATTTCCCCTCCTTCAAACAGACGTAACATCAGAAATGTATTTGTTTCAAGTAACGATTGGTGCCAGGCCGCATAAATATTCATGTAAAAGGAGATTTCGTAAAATGAAGTTTTGGTAATTTTGCCTTCATAGAGGAGATAAGTAGAAGAATCACGCGAACATTTAAAAAGTTAATAAGTAGTTATAAGTGCTTATAAATAAATATTGTCTACGTAGTCCTTTCGTTGGGTCTAACGGCTGTTGCATGTGAGTTATTTATGTAAATAAATGTATGACCGAGATCCTTTTCGAAAAATAATGTATTTAAGACACAGGACAAAAAAATATTGTCTAGATAAACATATCGCCTTTTAGAGAAGACTGTTGGAAGAAAGTAAAGATCAATACTTAGCATTGGGATTCATTTTAGATAGTTACTGTCATTTTCTGTTGATCAAAACCTTCACAAAAACGGAATCAAGTGATGAATATGTCCCCTGCTCGTGCTGGTCAATTTGGCGATACATGAAAAGTCAAAAGCTGAATAAGCAGATACCTTTTCTTTGAAATTCTATCAAAACAATTTTATTTCTGTTTTGAAATAATATGATAGAGAACTGCGAGTTAATTTCTTTTTTTAGCAAGACATAGAGTTGAAACTAGGCATTAGAAACTTAATGAAATGATTAGTAACACTTTGGGGGCTGTATAAAATATATCACATCCGCCACTGCTTCTCCATGTGTAGCAGTTTTTTGTGAATGGTAGTCTCTTCTCAGTTGTTCCCTGCCAGAAGAACCGTTCTTTGCTGACAGATGTTTATTTAAAATGAGGGGAAGCGAAGAGGTTCCGGTGTCCCTTAACCCAGATTCTCGCCTGCTTCCCTCCTTGGGGGTTTCTCACGAACACACACACGCACTTCCGTTATCTGCGACCGTGATTTCGGAAGAGTGGAATACCATCTGATCTGCGATAAGGAAACCCGTAATTTTCGTTCCACGCTGCTTATGAGACGGCAATGTAGCACTTTCTACCTAAGTTGTAGAGAATATGAGAGGTTCATTGTTAAGAAAGAGTTTAAAGTAACTGAAATGTGTTTAGATAAAAAGTTCAATCCGTCTGTAGCTCCTAACAGGAAGCAATAAGAAAAATGAATGATTATATTTGGGTGTAACGTCAACAAATATGCACTGTTCTTAAATGGACTTTATTATAATTACAGACTCTTTTCTTAATAAGCGCTACGTTTATCTGCAATATTATTTAAATTTAACTTAACATTTCGATAGCTGTCTTTTTTTCTAATAATTCAGGCGACGAACAGTTGCTTAAAAAGTTTAATAAAATATTCTGGCGTCAGTTACATGTGCTACTTTTATAAAGTTATGATACGAGCCTTTCGCAGTTTATCTCGTATTTCTTTTCAAAGTCAATTTGCCACACGCGGACTTTGTAAAGCGTATGACAAGTACAGCTATATTTTTTGCTTTTTTAATTCCCACCTTCGTTTAATCCGTGTCACGGCTTGATTCTAGTAAATTCATTCGATCTTACATGCATTTTTACCTAAAATTCAATTGTGCTCTAATGTATGTAGATATGTTGAACACACTCCCGAGCTTATAATTACTTATGTAACGTATGAAAGAAGGAAAAATATATATTTATGAGCTATTATAAATAAATAAACCAACTAAATTCGTCAGAATTACGTTTTAATCAAATAAAAATTATAACATTTTAATAAAAATTAGAACTAAATATTTTTTTTAATTTTATTGAAATATATTTCTGACGAATTTGACTGCTTTATTCATAAATTACCCAACAATATTTATAATCGTGTAACTTTATCTCAAGAATTAATTATATTCATATTTGTGAAATAATTTTAAATATGCAAAAGAAAATGTACTAATTTTTATTAATAAGTTCCAATTTTATTTTATTAAAACATATTTTCAAATTCGATTGGTTTATCATAATTCAATGAAGATAGATAAATGTATATATTAATCAGTTGTTACTGGTCGTATCTCAATATTCAGTCCATTGAAAATTAGACTACACTTTCCCGAAAAAAATAATACCAGATTAGACAATAAGCGTCAACTACCACATTTTCTTTGTAAAATTTTGTTTCTGGGGAAAAATATATTAAAAAACCTAGTTTGGTACAGTATTCCAGTGTTGCGTAGTCTTAATACTCATCTATAGAACAGAATCAAAAAGTAAATAAATGAAGCTAAAAACCTTTAAATGTGGTTCTGCAGAAGAATATTAAAGACATTATACGGAATTATATTTTGAATAATAGCGACTACAAAATGAATCTGAGAAGAACCTTAACCGAAATAAATTGTAATTTAAAAATTAACCCCTATTAATGAACGAAATGGTATATGGTACCAAATTAATTTAATTTCTTCTTCAATTTCTATTTCAATTTTTTTCATATATTGCTTCGAGTTGCATCTGGTCAGATTTTAAAGCGTTGTTTGGGATTTTTCTTCTGATTGAGTTATGTACGATTTTTTTATGAATTTGGTGTATAAAATACAGTAAACTTACTAGGTTTATTACAATTCCTATATTTTAACAATTTAAGGCTTCCGGCGCACCAATACAACATAATTTATCATTTGAATTAATGGTCTCATACAAACGAATCTGTTGTCCCCCCGTTATTTTCCATGTTGATATAATTTTAGAGCGACAATTTTTTTACTAAATAGAGGCCTTTTTACTCTGTTAACTCTTCCATATATCGTCTGAACCTTTTACCTGATTTAGATTTCAAAATTTAATTCACTGTAAGTCATTAATTAACAACAGAAACAAATAATCGAAGTTAAGGTTCACTATTACCGTCAATTTCTACCAGTAAGATGTAGTGATTAAATAAAATTATTTTGCTAAATCTGAAAAGATGAATCCTGTGAATGCCAAAAGAACAATGGAACGAGTTGGTTTCCCCGTCTAAAATTGTAACTGCTCAAATTTGATAAAAAAGAAATCCCAAGCCGTTCGTCTTCCATTGAAGCTACTACAGTGCGTGTTCGTGCCTGGAGTCGCTCGCTACAAATGCACCGTGCGAAGGAAGACGTATTTATTTTTTTGCTGTTGTAGTGTCTACCTAGGGCTCCAGAGTAAGCGGCGTTGCCACTTGTGTACCCGTGAAGAATGCAACTGTGACAGACTGACAGTCATCGTGATGTCACAGACAATAGCGGTCCATTATCTTCACCGTGACCCAAAAGGTCGGCCGCGGTTACTTCTGTAGGCAATCTACACCGAAATACAGCTCACGAAAGATAACACCAACATAGCGTCTCCCACCATTCTGACTAAAAAAAAGAATCAATATATATATAACGTAAATACAGTAACAAAGGTAAGAAAAAGAAATGATAGTGCTTAAAATATAGGTAGGAAACTCTAAATTCACGTGAAGAATACAAGGGATAAATAAAATAGACGAACATGTGCTTGTGGTTTCGAAAAACTTGAGCCAACTTGAAAATTGGATGAGGTTTGAAAACATAAGAAATACGTTCAAGGACTGAGGGTATATCAAGATTGTTCATCGCTGTATTGAGATCATATCAATCTATAATTCTGATATGAACGGTTGAGAAAACAATTAACAATGTTACATAGATCACTGTCCTTCTCTGCTGTAAGATAGTTTCTGCGTATATTGCATATAATCCTGTGACAGTATTGTATGGTGTTGTGGAAAAAAAAGATTGGATCTATCCAATATCTCGGAAAATGCCATTTTTATAGATTTAAAATCTTTAATTTGAGCCCTACACCTTTCTTGTTGTTGAATATTTATATTTTGCATAAAATATTAAATTTTGCACGAAAAAATTTTTTAGATTCACTTACAAAGAACTATAAATTTCCGTGAAGTAAATGTCTTTTTATTTAGAGTAACTGGCTGCATGAGGGTAATCCACGTGGTACCAACTCCTTAAATAGCATACGAAGGGTTTTGATTCTTAAGGATAGAGAAAGGTAGCCAATGATTAATTATGGTCCCCCGGCTGAAGTTTAAGGACGCTACCAGTCATTCGTATGCAGGAGAAACCATAGAAAACCTCCATCAGGTAGGACGGTCACTTTCTACTTGTCCCGATTACGTTAGTGGGTGGTTTTCTGAGCATTCAAGACATTTATTGCGTCAATATATTTTTGTCGACTACGGGAATGATTATTACGTTTAAATCTACACGTGAAACACCGTCGTTTCTTCCTACGTGTTGGGCCTTTGACATGTACGCTATGACGTACTGCCAGTGATTTTTCAGTCCCTTATTAACTTTTTCTATCCCTCACAGAAATACACACATAAAATAATATTAACTTCAAAAACATGACTTTGAAGACATCGTGTGAATTTACGGGCATTCTTTACTGCAGACGTGTGCCTTTTATTTTTTTTTAGGCCAACAGGCTACATGAGGGTGATCCACATTGGGCAACTCCCCTTTAATAGCATAGGAAGGGATTTGAAATGGGGTATGCGGAAGGGTAGAGGAAGGTAGCCAAGGGTTACTAGAGCCCCCGGGCTATATTTTAAGGATCCTACCCAGCATTCGCCTAATGAAATGCAGGGAAAACCTTACAAAAACCTGCATCGGTTAGGTCGGGCATTGGGTACTTGCCCCACGCCCTTCCGATAGCGGGAGAGGAGTTTGCTGTGGGGACGCAGCATTCCCTTCTCCGTGCCTCAACCAGCTGGCCGACTATTCCAATGGAAATAGCGAACAACTCTTACCGTATGCCCAAGGTCTGTGACCCCGAAACATGCACCTCTCAAAACAGGCCGAGGTGCCTCGGCTTGTGGGAACCTTAGTTCAAAAACGGAGAGGAAACGGCATACTCAAAGGTAGCCCCTTCGTATCTCTCCTAATAGGTTCTGCCTGCGAGAGAACATCCCTTGCAGGTTACCTGCGAGAGAATCCTCTCGCAGGCTCTATTCATTTTTTTTGTTGGCGATTATATCGTTCAAGCGTGGTTGTTCTGAAAGGAGGGACGACGGACAATTAGAGCAATCGTAACAAGCCTGAAACAGCAATCAATCATAACTAATTTATTCAATTGTTAATCAATCACTTGTGGAGTGCGAATGTAATTGAATCCGTGGTACAGCTGCTGTCTTTCCGTGACCAGGCTAACTTGCGTCTCATTTGAACTAAAATTCACATCTTTGTCTATTTTAATTAATACTTTCCATTATCTTCCTCTCCTTATCGTATTTAGAATTTTTAATTTGAAGTTTATTTGTTACAGAAATTGCTTACAAAGACATTACAGCTTTTGCTGAAGCTAATACTAATTCTGTATAGACATGATAATCAATATGTGGATTGTGAACCAAACTAAGTATTACCAAAGACCATTTTGTTGTACAGTCGTCCTCTAACGACGTATCAGGAAACAACACGAGTCTAAGAACGCAAATAACAGGGACGTATTTACAGAGAACCTTGTCTACCCAGCTGCTACATATGGTTCGTTGCTTGGATCCTGGGATCTAAACGATGAAAACAAACGATTTCAAATCGAATAATAATCAGGTTTACAAAGCTGCCACGCTATTAAACGCTTGCTTCCTGTTTCTATGTTTATAAGACAGAAATTGTGGAATACATCATCTTTAACTGAGAGTGTAAGTCATGGCTGTTTTAATACGCCCCTTATTTACTCTTTGATGACACTTTCGCTTATAATGAAGATCTATCCGCAGCAGTATCAGGTACTAGTGGAATATTCTTGAACAACAAGCAATTATGTGCGCGGCTAAATTCCTCAATTTCATGGGAAAGCTTGTTTCTGTCCTTCCTTACCCATATTCAATAACTTGTTTCAAATCGATTAATCCGAATAAACAAATATCTAAACCAATTAATAACTTCTCAAAATTTGGTTTATCGTGAGTTAAGTGGCTGCAGTTGAAACTGTACGTATAGTCGAGGAGAAATAAACTTTCAATAACGGTAATTGCAACATCCTAATTGTTGTACTATGGATTTCAAAATAATTTATTAATAATAATAATTTAAGCTATAACCTGTACTTTATCTGGCACTAAACTCAAGCGATTAATCAAAATCTTGAGTAATTCGTGGAATTCCATAGGAAACCGTTTAACACATTACGTGTCAAGAAAACCACAAAAAAAAGTTAAATGAGGATGATTGCTCAGCAAATGTTTTGCAACTTCTAGGAAAATCTCTTTCCGGGAAGTGAAAGAACGTTAGTAACCTTTGCAGAAATTTGTATTTAAAGGCATACAAGAGTGCAGTAGTTGATGAATTGATTGAAATACCGTTAACAATTGGCAGCGATATTGTTTAAAAATAAAAATATTAGTCTAAATTATAATATTATGAACAGACAAAAAATTGTATCAATGTCTTTAATTTTCTATGTTAAAATTTAAACTTGAAATTTTAACTCACTCACTGTTAAATAATTTTTAAAAGTAAAATGGATCTCTGCGCTTCGCTCCTCTGACACGTTGATTATTAACACAATATATTTCTATGTATGAAATTAAATTTAGTTTGAATCAGAAAATTTTTTTTCCACTGCCCATCAATTTACTACTACGCAAGAAGACGAATGTTAATTATCTCTACTCTACTTTCATTAACGATTTTATCGAATCTGAATTTCACGCTTTCATTTTTACGTATCTGCATCAGCAGAAAAATACAACAATTGGTCGTTCTGTTGTGATATGGAGGATTAATAATTGTAACAGGTCACTTCAATGAATATTCTGTGAACAAGTTTAAATTTAAACATTTTCCCAAATAAATAACTTTGTTTGCTTTGATATCTGAGTTTAATAAAAACTCTTCAGCTATTTCAGAAGAAATAAATGTATAATAATCTCCCATTTATAACCATCAACGAAATACGTCGTAAAATAAAAGTATTGTGCATGAAACAGCTTAAAAATATATAAAATTTTGTATTATTCTTGATGCTGTGGACATCCACTCTATACTGAGTACAGCGGAAATAAAAAAAAAATTAAGTGAATCACACTATACAAATTCACTTTCACTCGTAAATCCTTTTTAAATTTTACCTGTGTGAAGATACACCTCAAATATACTAAAGACAATCTGTTACCCTGACTAAGAATAAACGCTTTCCGGCATCTGATTTATCATTTATCGTCTCAATTGTTGACCTGTAGTTCACTTAACAGTGATATTTAAGATTCGTTCCAAAATCAAAACTGGTATGTTTCATAAAAACATAAAATTTGTTGATTTTGTTACTTAAATTCACAACTCATCGTTCGAAGTTTCAAAACGTCTGGAGTCAAAATCTTTCTTCAATGGTTTGGCTTCATTTCCTTTTTGTAATGAAGCGTTAAGTAGTATAAATCGTGTCCGCGTTGCGTCACGTCAATACATTTACGCGATTTTCCGTGGTCAACTCGATGGTTGGTCAGTAGTCACTATTCCTTCACATTAAACCGCATATCGTCTTTGCAAACTATACACATTCCATCCCGAATTTTTTTCAGCGAAGCTCAAACCAATATAAGACATAATTATGCTATCATGTTTTAGGCTTCGCTTAAAACCAATATGCGTTTATTTTCAGTGCAAAAAGAATAATCCTAACATTTGTTCATTTGAAAAGGAAGGTTTAAAATAATTCCAGCTTGTTGGACATTTTTGACTATATGTGAGCGCTTGAAAACGTGAAGAAGGTATTTTTGCAATTTGAAGGCTAGAATTGCTAGACAACGCAGTCTTCCGGTGTGTCTAATTAAGAGCAGCTGCCCTCGGTTCTTAACAAGCACATTAACAAAGCCCCTAGGGAACGAGGAGACTTTCTACGTCGACGTTCTTACCCTTATCTTCGCTGTGACTTCTCGAAGCAATAGTTAAGTACTTCTAGACGATCGTAGAACTGAAGTGCTCTAATCGATTTATTGGTAGGTCTATTTAACGAGTGGTCGTTGGTAATCAATCATATAGGTCAATGGTCATAAAAATATACCAAATTCACATAACATTCTCTTTAAGGGAGAAATGTCGAATTGCAGATCTACAAAGAAAATTCTGCTGCCAAATTGTCAATTATAAATTAAAAGGAAATAATCAGAACATTACGCTTTCAATTGCTGACAAAAGAAATACAGAATGCTTACAAAATCTCTCTTCACAATAATTTAGTGTAATAAGAAAGATAGCCAAATACAGACAAAATAAGTGATAATACAAATACCACACAACGTTTCTAGGAACCTTGCACCTTTCTACAAATGCTAAGAAGAGTTTTGAGCGACACAACTCTACTCGTTTCGTCAACTGACGAGTGCAGTTGTGTCGCTCTAGGCTGAAGAAAGGAACAAGGATCACAGAAATGTTGTGTGGTATTTATATTATCACTTATTTTGTCTGTATTTGGCTATCGTTCTTAGTATTAATTTTCAATCAGACGTAAAATTTTTCATTTAATTTAGTATAGTTCCTATTTTGAAAACAATATGTATTTTCCAATCAGCGAAACATAATGACCTGCCAAGGTTCATACTCAAAACATAAAACAAAATTAAAATCTGAAAATTGAAAGTTCCTGTTTACACTGTTGACACACTTCATATACTTTTGCATGGACATGATAGCCTAAAAATAAAATATTCAGAACAAAAGTGCTTTTAACTGAATTATATAAGATTTTTAAAGGTATTTCATAATTTAATTTGGTTGCGTATTTCAAAAAGCAGGCAGCCAATCTTTTTATCTGCATTTTACTAAAATCAACGGAAATACTTCCAAACTAGATAGAAAATTCTGTTACCCTATATAATTAACTAATTCCTGTTACATTAATTACTTTTATCATTATGTTATTTGCTGTTTCAAATTATTATATTATTTTACATTAATTATCTTGTTGGACAACTAAAATATATAAATGTAATACATGGACAATGTTTTTAATTTTTTGGTGGAAAATTTGCATGATTATCTTTTTAATCGTATTGCAAAGTCACTAAAATTATCTTCAATAGTTCGTGTTTTTTTTCTGAATGCAAATGGATGATATAGATCGCATCATATTTTACGAAGGGAAAGCACTAAAACACGCGATCTTGCATATAAATCTCTCGTGTGTAGAGCCTTCTCTATTAGAGTATGTGTCTATTTGTTGGTATCCGTTCAGAACACATCAGATATTTCTTATTTACCACTAAGAATACAAAGGGGAGTAAAAAAAATTATGAGGTGTCTCGGTCACGGAAATTTTAGAAATACGACAAAAAATTTCGCACGGCTCAGCTTTTTTGCCAACAATCCTGAAATGATAATATATTAAATTCGATAGAAGAAAATTATTATATTAGAGGGTATCACAATTATAAAATAGGGCACAGAATCTTTAAAACAGACGGAAAATATTCTTTTTAAGCAGAATTATAAGTGCAGAATTTTTTATACGTTTACTCGTAACTGTAATTTTTTTCAATAATAGATAAGGAAGTTCACGTGTTAGTGAACTGATAGTGTAAAGAAATATCAAACTAATTAATCAGTGAATTTTTTAATTTTATTTTTCAGGAACTCATTTATAAAGTTTGTATGTTTTTTATATGTATATTTGTTATTTAGTCCTTTGTGTTTATTCTTTGTAACTATCTCCGAGTGTAACAAAATTTGACACAAATAAATTAATTCATATAATTAATTTATCTTAAGATCCTTTAAAAATAAGTATTTTATCCGTTGTGAACTATTTTCTTGACAGAAACTCATAACCTATTACCAAATCAGTTATTCTGCTAATTATAGCAACAGATTCACTATAGATGGCATTATAGTCGACTTTCGCAATTCCTGTCAAGGTCGCGTGACGTCACTAGTTAGCACTGCAGTGCGTGGGTGGATTTGCAGGTGACTGCTGTTCGCATTCGGTACTGACTCACGTAACACTCGCATCACCGTCCATTAACGGTTATTTCACAGCAAAATTATGACCTCACTAAAATGAATCTAATCTGTCTCGGTCACGGACGGTAAAGAACTTCTCTTCCACAAATCTTAATATCACAGTTGATCAAAATTCTAAGCAGGGCAACATATTAAGTAAATTGTTTATGGCCTTTCAAAAAGATTATAACCCAAAAGATTTTTAGTAATCATCAATGCCATTATGCACTTAATCAAAGATCGTTAAGAATCTTTGTACAAATACGTAGAAGTATCTCAAAACTAAACCCGAGATCTGAAAAGGATGCGAACGCAATCAAGATTAATTTGTTAACCAGAAAATTATCATCTGCTGAACTGAACGAAAATCTATGCCATACAGATCGTAATAGCCAAGTCTAAAAGGCTGAAAATTAAATTTAAGGAGAAAGTCGTGAGTACACTCTGAAATAACCAACATTTCCATAATAATTAATATAAATATTTTTTCAGTTATTCAAAACTCCTCCTAATATGATTTTATCGTGTGTTATATTTCTTATAATCTTGGAAAGAAAATACTGTACTGCCTTGCCACACAATTTCATCACACGTTTTCTCTGTAAATCTATAGAAAGCAATTTGAAAGATCTATTTAGTACGTCGTGAGGTATTCGAATTCAGAACAGCTGCTAGTTGTTGGTCATTTATTTGATCGTCTTCTCATTTTGACGCCGTATTGTGATATCTCAGTCAATATACTTATTAAGAATTATGCTCATAAAATAACATTGTGATTGGAATTCATTAACAATAGTTGAAGAAGAAGTACGATTTTACTAAACGACACTTATATGGAAAATAAAAAAGTTGGTTATATCCTTTCGTGTCATCTGTAATTCTTGAGTTCAGAAGAACGAAAAGTCTCAGGTGTGAATGTTCTACGGAGAATTATACTAGTGTTGGGTCACTTTTATACTCTCACAAATGTATAATTTCGATTACGGATGCCGCAATAAATGAGAAACTAGAGAGTTTGTTGATAATATTGGGCGTTGTAGCACAAATGCATCGAGCGATTGGTATAAATTATGAGAGATTGCAACTCATCAATTCAATCCTTGAGGTATCAAAGGAAGATCTTTATCAAAGGGCGTCTGAGAACTGTATATGGAAACAAGCTTCTTAGCAACGAAGACGATTACCTCCTCTGAGCAACTGATGAAGTAATTTACGAGAAATGGAGATCCCTTTGAGCATCCCAATTGAGTCCCGCGCCTAACTAGGGTGCCACTTTGCTGCAATTAATCTCCAGTCACGAGTGACTCCATGCGCATTTATCAGAACGGAGTCAAGTTCAAGACTCTTTACGACCTTCTAGTGTTAACCTGACTACTATGACATCACTATTGCTTACGAAAGAGGAGATTGCATTTCCAGTTACTCGATAACAGTTTAAACGCATTTAATTTTTATCTAGAAACATTTATTTGATTTTAAGTTATCTAAATTTAACCATTTGTGAATGCCTCTTCATTAGAAAGAAAACCTGAAGAAGATACGAACATGTATCGAAACGTCGTTACGCTCTAAATTGAATAAAGGGTCTGTATAAGGTCAACAACTGATTCATTGATTTTAAATTGTCAACTGTTATAATTTAACAGCATACATTTATGCATTTCATCTTTCTGATAGTTTTTTTTTCATATTCCACTCCATCTTTATGCAATAATTTATTGGACGAATACGCATAAGGAATGATTTATGGATAATATTATAAAATGCGTCTAGTTTATAGGATTAAAACCATCGAAACTTCATCAAGGGCCGGTGACCAATCAATTTACAGAGTTTATTTTGCCTGACTTAAAATTAGAATCACAAATTGTGAAATCTCTAAATCATGGAATGAGAATTAATTTATATTTTGGCTCAAACATTTCATTCCTGGGACATTTCAATATATACTAATACATTCGTTCACCATGGCAAGATTTAAACGCACCAATATGTAATGAGGGCAATATTGCCAATTTAATCAAAAGGACGAATTTCAATGCGAAAATACAACAGCTTTACCCTTCTTTGACTGTATGCTCGAGAAGCCAATATAAATTGCTGTTAACAACGCGATCCAGATTTTTCATTCCCAAATGTTCATGTAAAATGTTGTGACAATAAAAACCGCTATCTTTTAAATATCAAAAACCTTGCGTATTTTCAAACGCAGATCTTCCTATACTAAATTGAGGATTACTACGATTTTTTCCTTGCTCGCAATTTTTTTCTTGGCGTCTTAAACTCTGATCATCCGAAATTATGGTTTTCATTCTCCTGCCCACTTCTTTATCTTTAAAAACGATAGAATGTAGTTAATTATGGAATAAACATCTTTTTATAGCTATCGGAATTCAACCTTTTATAACACAGTATTGTATAACTGTCGAAATATTGACTTATTACTGTTTCTTTTAACGTATACAGACGCTTAGTACTCTGAACTACGAAAATCAAAACATTGAAGAAACATGGTTGAAATTTTATGGTATTTCACCTAACAGATAACTGTCGCCGTTTGAGCCTCCAGAGCTACTTGCGTCTCAGGTCGATACATTTCCGAATTATTCGTGTATTTGTCAGTGAGGATATGTTTCAACTGAGCACTGATGTCCGCGAAAATAAATAATAGGTACGAAGAGTTAAAAAAAATTAAGATATATCCGAGTTTCACGAATGTGATTTATGCCAATTTGTGAAGAAAAATAAAAGTAGTTTAGAATCATAATTTATTGCATTAATGTGATGATAAATGTGGAAGAAGTAAATATTGGAATCGTAAGATAGCATCAAGACAAAAATTAATATTCTTAAAAAATGTAACGTTTAAATCATATAGTTTAATTAATTATTGAAAACCGTTATTACTATTAATTATTCGAGTGAAGTGGTAACTTATAAAAATTAATAAATAAGGAAGTGTAGACTATTTTCTTTGTGAGGTATTGCTAGAAGGTTTATAACTGAATAAAATAGAGAAAAAAAGGCGACATTGAAGCTTTTGTGATCGCGAAACGGCACAATGGAAAACTACAGACGCCAAACAAGACATTTCCACTGAATTGCTGTTTATTTTTTAAGTAACGGCAGTATAGGGTTTCTGTGAACCGAAAGGGTCTTTATTTATAATTTATAATGAAAGAAGCAAATATGACTCCATTTTATTTGGAAAAAACAACTGAATTTTGTAAGGTATTTGATATTTTCTGGTAACTATTTAACAGCACTTATAAAGGTATTTAATTTAATAAATAAGAAAAAAATTACGACAATTGGTAATTTACTTCTTAGAAGTATTTATATATTAAAATGTTGTTGCGTTTAACATAATATAAAAATATTATTGAGAATAAAAATACGTATGAATCTGTTAATTTTTTAAAAAAATACAATAGAACATTCAAAATTGGACAAGGTTAGGTGGTCAGTTCGATATTGGGTATATGTTCTTTGATACGGGGTTTAATGACCTTTTATTTTCCCCATGTAGCAGTAATTACAATCAGGGCACGACATTTTTGGAGAAATTTTTTTTACTATAGGTGTCAATTTTATTAACTCCAAACATTATTTTGATTCGTAAAATGTAAATAGTTTAGATGTTGAAACCAAGCACTGTTCTAGAATTATATACAAAAATCTTTATATTAAATCTAACATCACTTCAATTAAATTGGTACAATGAACTCAAAAATATACATGATTCCTTATTGTAAATGTATCATCTTTGCTTTTTTATCTTTGCTTTTGAATATATTAAACATAAAACATCTAAGTTTAAAGTAAACTAATGGAATAAATAGCTAAATAATAGGCAAAAATGAGTGTTAAATGAAATACCACACAACGGTTCTACAATCCTTGTTGCTTTCGTCAGGTGATTCAAAAACCGGAAGAGCTGTAATAACTACATACAACACAAACAACGTGACGAATTCACACTTAAATTTGTCTGTTATTTGACTATTTATTAATATACATTTCCTTTTATTGTGCAGCGAGTTTACCAAAGCTCGTACTGATTTTACTTCATTAGAGGAAAGCAACAAAGATTTTAGACTGTACTGTGGTATTTATTTTTCAAACGTATTTTTTTTTAAAAAAATTAAAAAATGAATGAATTATTTTGAAATATATTTTATAAATATTATCGTTGAAAAATTTGACGAGCCTGAATTCAATCTGGTATTTAATACTGTGCTGCCTTCGATGCATTATGAACTATATACGTTTACACTGAATATATTAATGATAAAATTTCCTGTAAAATGAATAATTAGTGTAGAATTATATGAACATGTCTGCATCAGTGTTCTCGGCTTGAAAAAGTTAACTAATTAGCAGTATCATATATTTGTATAGACACAGTTCATTTTTGTTTCCACTGATATTATCGATCGAGAATTAACAGTACACTTCGTTTGTAGTGAGGCAGTAATTAGAACAGAGATATCAATGGACAGTAGCGTGGGAGACAAAAGTTCCCCATGGAAAAGGCGCGCATTCCAAGGGCGGTTCTTGTCTGAGGAACCAGTATTGTACGCCGGGTACAGACGTGCACAAAAGCGTAAGCACCAAGACCTATAAAAGTCTCACAAATATACGGAATGCCTCGTGAGGAGGAATAAATATGTCATGAGTAATGACTCTTGAGAGTTGGTGAAGTAAAACTGTAGAGGAAGTCCGAAGCTAAATGGAAGCTAAGATCTGTAAACGCTGAAGAAATAACTAGAAAAGATTTGTCGGCGTTTCCAAATATATGAAATTCAGTTTACTTTAGGGAAAATAGCATTTAATCAGCGAATAATTTCCGCATCCTAGTAGAACCCAATTATCTACCTTCGAATAATGTCTATAGTTTCTGGTTGTCCTAGATTATGCGTTTGGAGCAATCTCAGAAATATTCTACCCACAACCAACCATTTTCATTCATTCTAAAAGATTTCCATCGAAACCATTCATCGTTGCGTGATTAATTCTGAGCGTTGTGTGAAACAAAATATATTGCATGAAAAATGTTTAAATCTTTTAACTTGAAAGTTACTGTCATTATTTCGTTTATACTACACTTAATAATTTTGGATCTTATATTTCTGTAATAAAAAGTATTGTAAGCAAGAGTAAATAATATAAGTAGAAACAACATATGTAAATCACCGACTATTATAACAGTACTGAATCGGAGAGAAAATTAAAACTAAAGTATGTAAGCAAGACAGTAAATATTTTTTTAAATATGAATTCCTGAGGTGTAATAAACTATACATTTGCGTCAGCCGTACTTTTAGACTTTTCCTAGAAATATAGGTAACTTTGCTAAGTAATAATTATCACGGAGTCAGTTAAGAATTAATTATAAACAAAGATTAACAAAAATTTCGAAAACATACGTTTCTTCCACAAGCTGTGGACCTCATAAGTTTGTAATGAGGCAAAAACAATTGAAAGCTCCTAACATTACTTAAATAACCTCCTATGGTGTAGGCGTGACTGCCTCGCATCACAGATGTCCGGGGTTCGAGTCCCGGCGAGGGCATGGATGTTTGTGTAGGTGAGAGATACTCTCGTCAATTAGTCCCTCTACGACGCAAAATGAGTACCCATAAACTGTCGTTAATGACCTGAGATGTTGATGTGACTGTAAATAAATCCCTATAAAAAAAGTTATTTAAATATTAAATGCACAACGAAATTGAATGTTTTTGATGGTGCATGGAGATTGGGCTTGGCGAGTAGACTGATATGATTTGTTAAGAACTATTTTTGAGTGGATTCAGCTGTGTGGCAGATTCTTTAAAAGTATCTGGTCAATGTCCATCGTGAGCGAATGAAAAATAAGTTATTAAAATGCAAAAGTTATCTGCAGGGCTGCTTCGTGAAAAACTAAGTATTTATAAATAAATGGTCGTCAATGTGTTTAAGAGTTCAGTAGTCGGTGCAATGTTATACAAGTCAAAGTAACGAGGAACGAGTATGCTAATACGACTAGAATGCAAGTAAGTGAAGTAATAGTGTTTATAAAAGGAAGAGTAAAAGTGAAGGAAAAGTAAAGTTGGGCTTTTTGGGTTGATTGACTTATTATTCAGAAGTCACATAAACCCAGAAATTTGAACTTGGCCGATGACTGCGGAACAGATAACAGAAAGTTAGGTTACAAAATTTTGATCGTATAGGCGAAAAAGTTTTTGTGGTAATTTAGCCTGAAATGCGATGATGTTTCTGGTTTAAAATTGTACAAGAAGTTTGTATTTTTGTAGGTACATGTTTTAATTGCTAATTAAATAATGGATATATTAATGAAACAACTCATTTAAAATACCCCCCCAATCATAAGTTATTACATTAAAGGCTCTCAGCGAGTTTGATAAACAACATAAAATATTAATAATTAATAAAAAAATAAGAAAAGTGTTACAAGTTGTGCACTACAAATAAATTGAAACATCCATATGACACTCTTAAAAGTGTTACTGAAATGGTAGAATACGAACAATTTAGGGAATAATTGTAGTAGGTCACTATCTCTTGACGAGGGGCAATGTTCTATAATCAGGCGCCGGCGCTACACATATTTTCCTAGCGTCTGCCTACTACTGATCGTCTTACTAGGAGATTAAACTAAATAACAAGTAAGTCTGCTATTAGTCATTCATAGAAAATGTTTTTAACATTGAACAGATTCGGTTGTTTATTAACGTTACTTCCTAAGGTGATTGCTCCTTACGTTTTCGGACGAGTGATCGAAAGGTAACAACCCGGATCCACAGCTCTATCATTTATCTTAGTTACTGCGATGAATCAAGGGAAATAATGACAGGATTGACGTACGAAGATTCAAATACCGATAATTTCTATCCTGACATATTTTCTGTATATAGCAAGCTGACCCGTGCGAAAAATTTATATATATATATATAGTATTAGAAAAAAAAATGTTTTAATATAGTTGAAATCGTTGTAATATCCAGGAAACAATTATGAAGTACATCATTTTCGTAAATCTCAAAACTTCAAAAACGATATTACAAATAATGATTTTTTCCTCTAAAACATTGTCGTTCTGGACCATCATATAAATTATTTTTATTCTTCTATTTCGAACTCTTGAAAAAGTAACGTAATTGACGATGTGTTAAGGTAATACGCCATCTATTTTTATTGTTTATCCCAGCGACCTAAGTCATTGCGAATGGATCTAGAGTTCTTTTCCTGTGCAAATTAATAACATCGCTAGGTCAGAATTTTTTGTAGGGGAAATGAATCACATGCTCAAGGGCGTGATTACCGAATTTATTGATGTTTGTCGAAGGTGACCTAAGTTCTCTATTCTCAAATTTATTGCTACAAACTCAAGTTTTTTTATTTGTATGGACAATTATGAAGGAAAAGAATGCTCAAAGCAGTAACACTGAAAAATTGTCTATCCAAAAACATCGCACTTATGAAGATGAACTCAGTTTAC
Organism: Zhengitettix transpicula; assembly: GCA_037074705.1. NCBI lineage: Eukaryota > Metazoa > Arthropoda > Insecta > Orthoptera > Tetrigidae > Zhengitettix > Zhengitettix transpicula. Next base: position 77,230,986 of record CM073591.1, read on the forward strand.
GTTTCCAAAAAAGGGATAAAACCTCGTTTCGGACGAAGATAAATAATATATATGGTGGCCCACACATAATTAGAACTTCTAAGAGGTACTTAAAATAAAATTTTGTAATATGGAATTTAGTATAAGATTCGTCGTGTGGTAGTTTCCTGACTCTTAATCCGCCTTAATCTTCCGCTAGAAATGCCAGGTCGGAAACAAGTCTGAAGAGATAGAGAGAGAATTTTAGAAAAACGTTGAGTCTGCGACAAACAACTGGAATGAAAGAATTTAAATATAGGTCTCCTAGTCATTAGCGCCTATTGAATATTTGTGATAAGAACTAATGAGTTTTGTGTAGTTGTGAAAGCTTTGAAGAGGATGTTGAATGTCTTAACCTGACTCAAAATAAGGTTGTCTTAAATTCCACTATATATTAAGAAATATGAAATTTGTAAGTATGCTCAATCATTAGCGACTGTGAATGAGTATTTCAATAGACAATACTGAAATTATTTAATATTATTATATTCTAATAATAATCCCAATAAGAGATTTTTTAAATTTAGAATTTCTTACCTTTTCGACATCGTCATTGTGACGGTCTATTTACGTGTTTGAAGTGTTTCAAAGTTGTTGTTCTTGAGCACAGCTGCAACAGTGCAACACCCTCATATGATTCTTCTAATTTATCACTCGTAATCCGGATGTTGTATGTAATGAACATTTGTTTGTTTTGTTGTCTTACGCTTGGAGTTGCTTGAATGAAATTATTAGCCTTGTCCTGAGAAGTGCCGCCCCGAATTTCCCGGATTCATTACGATTAAAATACGAATTCTAACAACGACTTTCTCATTAAGTGATCCAATCGAAACTGGACAGTAGTAATATTTTATCGTAAAGTGAAAAATCACTTAAATCAAATAGGGTTTTTAATTGCATTGCCTTTGATTAAATACTGCCGGGCTTCCGAGGTTTGTGAATCAAATTTAATGAAATAGAGAATTAGTTCCAAATCAAATTTTAAAATATTCATATTATAATTAATGTATTTTTGCGATATTATTAAATATAAAAAATTAACCTCTTACAGTCCTAATTGTCCTATTGCACATATTTATATTTAACAGGAGCTTTCGGCCTCAGTAGGCCATAATTCATCATTATCAGTAAGTTAAAAAAGTTTTGGCGATGTTAACATCTTGTTAACTAACTTATTTTTAAATGTGTGCAATAAAAATTTTTAGTACTGTAAGAGGTTAATTTTTTATATTTGATAATATTTAAACATATTTTTAAATTGAATATAGAATTCCGTTATGACCTAGCCTGAATCTAATTTCAAATGGTATCTGTTATCTAAAACAAAAAGTCTGAAATTGATTGTCAAACATATTGAAGCTATATGGGGCCGCCGTGATATGCTTCGTGAGTCGTACTGTGCAGAATCAGACCTGGAATCACCACACTGTTTTTTTAGGGGGAGGGGTCCTCAAACGGGCCAGGTAGATGTTTGGATGGGGTCCCAATTTTGGTCCAAGACCGCCTACACACCCTGCAGAGAAAGCAGCTGCTCCACAAAAGTGAACGTTATTCCCATTTTATTTACTCTATGATTCTGTTGAAAGAGGAGGGTGGCGTATGTAAGAAGGATTAAAACTAACGGTTAGAACTCTGAATATGGTATAAAACTGAACATTTAATGTCTGCTGATTCACTAAAGAAAAGACTATACATATATTTAACATACATACGTACTGTTGGAGAGTAGAGTCCTATAAATTGTGACCGTGACAGGCGATACGTCGTGATAGTGCTTTTACATCGTCACATACCAAGAAACTCATTCACGATGGTTCTTTATGGTTATTGGTCAGTGATAAGACACAATCACGATTCCAGTACATCAACGACGAAAAATCTACATCTATCCACCATTTCCTATCTAATTAGTTTTATAATAAAACATTCTTGAACCAATCTTTCAAGCTTCGCTTAAAATTGAGATAAAGTTTCATTCCACTGCTTTGTATAACTTAAATTAAAGAAATCTGAACAAAATTGATGTTTAGTTAAATTTATGTTATAGTAATTAAATCTCAAGTATTATAACAAACAAACGAGTTCAACTTGTCTTTTAGTTCCTACGTTTACGTAAAAATACTATTGGAGGAAGAGACCCTTGAAGTCACACTTCTAATCTGAACCACCCTTAGATAGTACATATGAAAAGTTAAATAGAACATAAGTTGTATACAGTATCAAGAAAAACTAGTCACAATTTCATAATGAGTAGGATGATACTAAACATACCTTTGATGTTTACAGTAATCGAACTTAAATGAAATTATTATCGTAAATACAATACTGCACTAAGTTGAAGAATTTTTGATATTTTTAAAAATAATTATTTGCACTAGCAGATCGATATTATAGAATATTAGTAGTAGTAATAATAGTTTTTTTAATAATTACAGAAATATTCCCCTAATGTGTAATTTTTTAAATTATAATTATTTGACTTATTTCAATTTTGTAATGATTAAAAAATTTATTAAACTCAAAAATATACTACAAAACAACGTTTCATTCTTAATTTACGACTTCTTCATATGTACAATGGATTTGGAGTATTATACAAAATTTTTATACATCACCAATTTCGTCTATTATTAGAGCCTTAAATTTAAATTTTATTATTCTGGTGTGTGGTCGATTTATTTATTTATTACACATTTTTTCTCTAATCTAAATAAGCGTAAATTTTTCAAATCTATGTCACTTTCTTTTCTGATTTATGTAATATATGTCTCATTCAAAAATTTTCTTCTTTTAATTTTTTATCATTTACAAATGTATATTTAATATTATATCTATTTTGTATAATTATTTTATTTGAATTTTCATACACATTTGTATGTCATCTTTGGGTATTTATATGTGCATGGCTTTTCTTTCTCATTGAAAAAAAATTTCATTCTTTTATTTTATTATCTGTGTATGTAATTTTCCACTTTATTATTAAAGACCTAATGGAATCTATTAATTTAAATAAAACCGTACTTTTTGGAATAATGCCAGCTGTAATTTTTATAGCATGTCCGTAACATACTGACACGGGATATTGATACCATTGTACCATTAGTTAATATATGAATCCGTCACCTTCGCACCTTGTCTTCAACTTTTTCCCTCCATACTTCCTTAGCCTTAGCCGTTTGTCCTCGGTTTACTTCAATCATCAACTCCATACGATGTAGCAAATTCCTCAAATAATTTTACGAATTAAACAGTTTTATTGTTGAATTGCGGAGAAAGTAAGGAGGCCCTGTCGGGCGGGGAGACCAGTCGTCAAGGTCAAGAGAACTGATTGCTGAGGAAGGAAGCTGCCTGCAGTCCACGGTGAATGAACGCAGGCTGACTCACGCCACGGAACTCGTCTGGCGGACAGGACTCCACTCACCCGTTACTTTCTTCCGCTATCATTAAATTCCTCCAACCAAAGAATGTCTGGCAGTGAAAAATAACTCCGAGAAGAGGAATTCTGATTTTAAGTGTTACTTCAGAGAGAAAAAAATCAGAATGTATCGCAAATAGTTTCAGAATTAGTCGTCCCACTGTAATCTGACAACAATTTGCCTTCCTAAATGACTAAAATTCAGACAGTATATGAGACCAATCAATTCCTCGTGTTAAATGTACCAGTACCTGTTCTACCGAAAATCACATCTCCTTGAGCGTTCTGCTCTCCGATATTCCCAGTTGTATACTATACTTCCTGACCATATATTACTACAATAAATACACAAAACACCAAATTATGTACAGTAAATGGTATATTATAATTTGGTTCTTACAAGTAAATTTTAGTTAATTAATATAAAAGGGTGACACTATGTGAAAAATAGCCTCTTTTAACAAGAAAAAGACTTTGAACTGCCATCAATATACAGAATTAGGTTTTGAAGGATAGTTTTAAATATATGCATGGAAAAACACAAATTATTTTTAATATAAAAAATTATTCTTACCTTTAGTTAAACAAGTATAATACAACTAGATTTTATTCATATATAATGGCCAAGAAGTCAGTTAAAAATTAAATTATCAACAAAAATTATTTGCACATTATAAATAAATAAAATTATATTACACAAAGTTTCTTTCACAATACGCGGACCTCTAAAGATGTTCATGTCAAATAAACTGAAACATCGATATAACAAAGATAAACGTAAAATAAGCTCCTCTTAAATCAGTTTATTTGTTGTGGACACCTGATGAAGTCCACAGATTGTGGAACAAATGTAGTGTATTAGAAATTTTTGTAATATAATATTGTGCAATATATTTTTGTTTATAATTAATTCTTAACTGGTTTCTAGGGCATTATATATTATTAATGTTAAATGTCTGTTAAAACAATGTAAATAACTAGCTTTTATGGAAGTTTTATTATTATATATTTAACAGAAGATGACTAGTCTCTTACTTTGTTCAATTGCTGAACTTCCATAAGTTATTGAACAACTCCGTACACTTTATTTTGCGAATGTTACGGGTACGATTTTGGAAAATATGCACCGAAGAATACGCAAGTTAAATCACTGGTCAACAATAACGCTCAGATCATGTCAGTCAAATCTCTGATAATCCGATACAGATTTATTTATTAACTTCAAATAGGTTTGGAATTACGATTGATGGCATTAACTGATAACCAGCTGCAATATTGGTTTTGGATAATCATTTACGTTATTTTTACCAAAATGTGGAGTGATGCTATTGAATAAGTACAAATTCATTTATTGCTATCTGTTTGGAGCAAGTTACGTCGATGATAAACGCATATAACATAATTACAATTTATGAATAATATATTTACATAGACATATACGATTTGCGTAGATCAAGTCAGGAAAGAAGTGTGTAACTGTAAAATTTTCACAACTAAACACATGATTATAACTATATTTTGGTTTTAAAAATGAGTGATTCTTTATTGTAAGTATATAAATACCACTAAATATATTTTTAAGACTAAATTCTTTAATATCCCTGATTTAAATGTTTCCATTAACGACAAATGTTGAGGTCTGAATCTAGCTCTGAACGAACTATCAGTGCATAGATGTATGAATAAACAGTTAACTTCTTAATAAAAAGCAAGACAATTGTCAAAACCACGACCACATTTTGCGTCTACAATTACATCTCAATATCAATCGTACTGAAACTCGTTTATGTAGATAAAAGATAAGTCATTATAGAGAGATAAAAATTTCATTGACTTCGAATAATTGTATTAATCGTAATAAACAGATAAAAACGCGATTATTTAAATAAAACGATAAATATCGAAAGCAGTTTACAGTAAAGAAAAATATTCAGAAATCGATACTAAAATAAAACTTTATTTTATTTACACGTTCAAACGTCAATGGAAAAGTAAATGATGATTTCAAGAATAATATTTTTTGGGTATTCCATTGCTGATTTGAAGACTAATGATGGCATGGAGTATAAGAAAACTTGTAAATAGTTTATGAACCAATTTACGGCCTTATCTTATATTCATAATAGAGTAAATAAATTAATAATAATAATGAACAAATCGTTTCCAATTCTATACCAATTCGCAGTTCGTGTTAATTTATGCATTTCATGCACATATTATTCCGGTGATTGTTATATTTAATACTTTTAACTGAAGTTTAGGAAACATTGAATAAACAGTTGACGTAGCTGTTTTTGATTGGTACTTTCTCGGCCAGTGACGTTACTGTTTGTGTCGTAGTAGCTTGGTTCTGATGGTCACCAGGCTTTCAACGATTTTGAGATTGGATTTCCTCTAAATATCAACGCTTAACTTTTTCAAAATTTGTAACTTATGTTTACCTTGAAAAATTGGAAAATTAAAATATGAAAATTAGTTAAAGTCTATTCAGCCGTTTTCAAGTTAATCTCTTAGCGTTTTATTTATATAGTTAATGCTTTGATATATCACCCTGTTAGCGTTTTCCGTCATTGTCTAATTTATTATTAAGACCACAGCAACGAGTTTGGACTTATTGACAATTAAACTGAGCTTCGAGTGTTATAAAGTTTATATTCCCACGCTGAGGCTCAATGGCGTCAGACGCAACGCAACTGTTGCGGTTTGCTACAGAGATCTACGAGGATATGGTCTGGTCTGCTCTGCTCGGAGAGCATGACGTAAGAGTTCGGACAAAGAACCTCTTATCTCGACGTGAAAACTGCTTAGGCGATGCCAGATAGAACAGCATCCCGAATGATAAAGAGTCGTCTAACCTTGCACCAGCAACCCTACAGACACCCGACACGATGAAACATGGTCTCACGAATATGCCTTATACACTGAATATGACAATGTTTAAGAATCAAAACGAGTGAAAACATGCCGAACGAAGGAGACAACATCATAATAAAATGCATTAAAATCAATAAAAGGTATGAAACCCGTAAAGTTCGTATTAATATTACGTAATTAGTAAAGCTCTGTTAAGAACTGCAGAGATAATTGAGAATTGTCTAATTGCCACATTGGGATAGGAAAATCGTAACAGGATCGGTAATCGAACCCCAGACCAATGCTTTGTAGCAGTTGCTCTAATCAATCAGTTATCTTCGTCGACTCCAACCCCATGTAAGCTTTCTCTATCTATGAATAGACCTGAACAATCCGTGGACACTTACAATTTCCCCGACGAAAAGTGCAGATGCAAAGTGAAACTATTATAAATCCTCGAAATATTTAAAAATAATGATTAGACTTAAAAATAAAACGCTGTGTCGACCCATCGGAAACCCAGAGTAAGGGATATATGAGCAAACTGGTCGAAAACAACTTAAGCTTCTAGACAGTGTGGGTAAAAGCGACGACGTTTTCCAATGTGGGGGAATGATGTATAAAAATCGATAGAAAAAGGCTCAAATATGTTGGCAGTATCACACGCCTTCCCCATGCACATTTGTACGTTTGCTTACACGTATAGTTCAACATCCTGGAGAAACATGAAAGCTCTTTCGGCTGGCCTGCCGTGGTGTAGCGGTAAGCGTCACTGCCTCACATCACAGAGGTCCTGGGTTGAAATCCGGACGGGGGAATTGTTGTTTGTGTGTGTCTACATCATTTTTAGCATAATAAACAAACCCAGTGGAGCTCGAGATGCCACGTACAAACAGTATAATACTGCAATGCGTCCATCACTTTCATCATCTAACGGCAGAGGACAACGGGAAACCACCACAGGTAATAATTTCCCTACTGTTGGAAAGGTCCTCCACGCATAACTTTCCTGAAGGACCTGTCGTTAGGCAGAGCACTTAATAATAATAATAATAATAATAAGCTCTTTCGGAGGAAAAGTAGCAGCAACAAGGAAAACGGACTACGTGACGTGACGAATACCCAAGCAGATGCCAGATCCTGAAGACGCCAATTACCAGAAAACATTCCACACGAACGTAGATGTAAGCAAACCCCGCAATTTATTCCTTCATTACATTTGTCATAAAATGGAATTCGATTTATTGTAGTTGCTCTCAAAAAACTCGATTTTTTAGCTCTGCGATAGAGTTAAATTGTAATTTAAAATAATTAGTTAATAAATACTACAATTTTATATAATATACCATTAACAAAAAAACCTCCACACAACGTTTTGTCCATCAAGACTGAGAAAATTTACCTTCTTACAGTAATTAATTGTCTTTATATAGTTTAAAAGTGTGAAGAGAAATTAGTTCACATTTCTCTGGATTTTTTGTACTAAGGTTTCCACATGCCGAGGCACCTCGGCCTGTTTTGAGAGGTTATGTTCCGGGGTCGCAAACTTTTGGCAAACGGTAAGAGTTGTGCGCTATTCCTATTGGAAAAGTCGGTCAGCTGCCTCCTAAATTGGTAAAGGCACGGCGAGGGGACAGCTGCGATCCCACAGCAAACCCCTCTCCCGCCATCGGAAGGGCGTGGGACAAGTACCAAATGCCCGACCTACCTGATGCAGGTTTTTCTAGGGGTTTTCCTGCATAACTTTTATGCAAATTGCCGGGTAGGATCCTTAAACCATAGCCTGGGGGCTCTAGTTAGCCCTTGGCTACCTTCCTCTACTGTTCCGTATCCCCCCTTTCACACCTTTTCCTATACTATAAGAGCGGAGTTGCCACTATGTGGATTACCTTATACCTAGAGTGTCTACACCTTTAAAAAATAGTAGCATTCTTAGAAACAAAATGTTAAGGTAGTAACGGAGAAAATATAGTGAAGTATCGAAGATCAAACCGTATCATATTGATATAATGTGGTATTCATAAACCAAAACTTAAAGCTCTAAGACCATTTTAGACATGGCGCTAAATGAATAATACATTTCGAGGATAGCTGTAAACTCGGACCCAACGCACCTGAAATGCCGTTTTGGAATCCAGCTGAATATAAAGTAATAATGGAGGTAACCGCTGTGGAATGCAAAGTCTATTGCAGAAGAATATAATAGGGAAGCGCATTTACTTAAACTAGCAACTGATTTCTGCAGTGTTCGATGACGTCATTAAGAGGCCTGTTCATTTTCAGAATACATCCTTTCTAGTTTAATTAGAAATAAATGTTCCGAGTACTCTATGAAGGCTCTCTTCTAAGAACTTTAGTCAAAAGATTGCAAATATTTTTTCCGTTCTACATAATCTCCAAACTCTTCAGATAGTTAATGGCGCGTGGTGTACATGCATCCCAAGATCTGAATTTTGAGTATATTTTTTTCTATTTATAAATAACTATAATTCGAATACTATCTTAATTTATTTCATCCAATAATTGTCACAAAAAACTGAAGGAATACAAAAAGTCAATAAAAGAAATACGTAGATTCTTATGACATTGAACGGCATCAATAGCATACTAGAATGTAATGCATCTCATGCTTTCAAGGTCCACACGTACATTTTTAGAAGAGCAACCGCGCTGGGCGTGCAGCCGAGCTATTCCGTCTCTCTCCCATAAACGGCTTTTGTTCGTCGACTCATAAATTTTAGGACTGCTCATTTATAGCTCCTAAATGTCTCTACCGCGGAATCGGGCTATGAAATAAAAATTATGTTATGTGCGATATTTTTCTAAGCACCGGACTTCTAAATGCAAATCTACGGCACTTTAGTGCTAACCGGGCAATTATCGCCAAAATTTGTGCCTCTGGATCTTGAAAACGATTCAATAAACATACAATATATATGTTTACATATTTCAGTGGCGAATTAAAAAATGAAGCTCGGAAGGATTTTATTTTCAAGGTGGCGATGAATGCCTAAATTAAATAACACTACTCAATTGATTGCTTAGCTGTTACAATTTCTCAAAGAGGCGGATGATTTCTTTTGAAGTTACCGTGAAAGGCAATTTGACATGTATTCCAGTTAAAATAAATTGTTGATGACTTTCTCCTGTTTCTGTAAAGTTTTCAGAAATTACTAGCTTATGAGACAAATATTAAAAAGGGGAAATGATATGGAAAGGTAAAGAAGTAGAACATGACAACATAATTGGGAAAAATAATTTAATTTAGAGTTTATACCGTTCAAAAAAGCTGACAAACCAAAGTGTCAGCGCTTATATTATGTGGAAGGTATATTTAACAACAAAAGAAATCACCAATGAAAATCAGTCATTTCAACTGCCTTATATGCTAAGTATTGTTCTAAATCGATTCCTAAATTTACTGGGTTGAAATAATGTTCTAAACAACGATATAATCAGTTCTTAAATAAAACAGAACCTTAAAAATTCCTCAACTCTTATTTAATGAAAAGAACTTTAATATGTCAACAATATAAAAATTACTATGCTAGTGGGTAATTTTTATATTATTGGCATGTGATAGTTCTCTTCATTAAATAAAAGTTGACGAATGTTTAAGGTATTGTTTTATTTAAGAACTGTTTCTTCCTCGTCTGCCATACAACAAAATAACAATATAAACTTAAAAACAGCTGAACAGATTACAATAAATTTTCATAGTTTTACTTTCAGGATGTACATTTTCCGTGTTTCAATTCCAGAGGGGGGGAATTAGGAAAGAGTCAAAATCGTAGGAGACATTCACGCTGACCAACCAAAGCCCAGCAAACGTCACTGACACAGAAAGCACCAATCAAAAACCGCCACTTCAACTGTTTATTTAATGTCATGATAAGCAGGATTATGTATCTCTAGTGGCGGAACAGGGAGCACTCATTGGAACATGATAAAAATGAATAAAATATACTTTACATATAACACGTATTAAATACATCTTCCACATACGCAATTTCGTTTCTGTTTATCGGCCTTTTTTAACGATATAAACTCAAAATTAGTTGGACAGATTTAAATAAGCTGTAATTTTTATATCTGAACTACTTAAGGTCAACGCAGACTCACAGTTTCCAGATTTTAAAATAAAGAGTGGTGAATTAAAGACAAATCGAATTGCATTTGAATTATTGGCTAGGAATAACTGGATTTTTGTATTTAAATTAGTAATATTATTTTTGTGAATGTTTTTGTAACTTCTTCATAAAATCAGTTTCTCGAGGAATATCACTGATACATGGGCGGGTTCTAATCTAGCGAATAAATTGTTCGATTCTTTAACGAAAAATATTCTTACATATTATGTGAAATATAAATTAATAACATACAATTTGACGGAAATATTATAAAACTATTGTGTTATGGTTTCAGGTTCTCTTTCCGTTTTAAATAAGGTCTGTAAGTTAAGAAATGATAAGAAACCAGTAGGTCTGGAATAGTACTGATGCAATATTTGTAGCTGCTGTGCCGGTGCTACAGCGGCAGATGTGTTCACCCCCGTCTCCACCCTGACACATGAGGGCCGACGCTTTTAGAAACCTGCAGGGCCACTTACAACACATCCCAAAGTAGCAGTGTTATCGGGTCACCAGGTGGAGGTTCCCTCAATCACAAGCGACAATGTCAAGGTCTTTGTAAATGAGCCTAGAATATTCATCGGCTACTGTGTATTCAGAATGATAATATATTCCTGCTCTAGCGAGGCTACGTTTAATTGCATTATATGAAACCTCTTCGAGTGGCTTGCTTCATAATAGCTCCATTAAGTGCACTTCATCCTGAACCATATGCTGCCCGCCACCTTCAATGTGATTGCACTCAGAAGTACCATTCTATTTATGTATTGTACACTTCTGGAACAATTCTATTGTTTCTTAGTAACTTATACACTTGCTCTCCCATTGTGTTATTTCTATTCATTTTTCTCTGAAATTTATCTTCTCGCCGAATTTAAATGTCACGATCTCCGCAGTATAGGTTAATTAAATAAATACTAACTAGAAAAATCTCATACATGACTGTAATACCACAGTTTTAGATCTAGCTGGGACCCTCTTAACCTACTTCGCCTGTTGACGACTGTGTGGTGCGAAATCCCGATAAGCGATAATTATACTGGTTATTCCCACACACAAAAAAAATAGCTGCATGATACTAATACATTTTAAAACGGCAAGTCCAGTTTTTATGTTTATGGCGTATAAATTTTTAGATGCTAGAATGCTTGTCTTCAGTTTTAAGATTAACATATTTTTACCAAAAAAAAGTTTGTTTAGTTATAAATTTGTTGAGTTCCATTTCCAATCTGTCTTCATTTTATATCCTTGTTTACTACATATATATATATATATATATATATATATATTATAATGAGGAAAAATTAAAACATGGTATGAAAAATTAAATAAAATTGTCAAGGACTTGGAGCATCTTGGAAAACACGAAATATGGGGGTTGCAGGATTGTGAGTGACAGCGGCCGGTCTTTTGTTGAGAGGGTTCGGGTCTGAAAAATGTTTACGGACACTTTCACACATCTGTTTGGGAGACCAGAGGAGTGAAACAGAAGCTGCTGAGTGTCCGTATAAAGCGGACGTAAACTGAAATGTAAATGTGTTTGCTGGGTTCCGTGGAGCAAGATGATGTATTTAAAATGTGAAAAGCCGTCAAGTGGAAAAGTTAAGTGGTATTAATTAAAAAGAAGTGTATTGTGAAATAAAAGAATATTTAAGTGTTATGCAGGAAATAATTCAAGTCTTATAGACTGCCAGCAGAAAGGTGGACGATAAACAGAGCGGACACCAGCACTTCATATAAGATTTTAGTTTATAAAAATTATGAAAGAAATACGTTGCCACAAAAAGTTTTTCCATTATCTCTCCACGCAAAATTAAACCTGACGAAAAAGGTCTACGTTACATGTTTCCAATAGCTTTTATAGAAGTTTGTAAAATTTATGTATTTCCATTTAATTCCCTAGATTTTGATTAAAATATTTTATATTAATCAAAAACTTTAATTATTTAAAATAAATAAAACCTAATTAAAAAAACATTAATTACAATATATACAAGAAGAATGGCGGCACCGAAAGAATGCATAATTGATTATAATGTAACTCGTATGTATGACAAAAATAGGTGCAAGAATATCACATATATCAAATAAGTTTCATCCATCAATAATTTTTATTTGGAATATAAATTATTAATACTTCGACCGCTGGTATTAATATCATTGTATAATATCATGCGTATTCCAAAAGGCCCTACTTCACGAAAATAACAATGATACATACTACCGTTAATTTTAATTTCCCTGTTGGAAAGTCTTTAAATCTTTAACGTCTCGACAAGAGTAATTCCAAGGATAAGAACAGAAACACCTTTACCTTGCGTAATATATATAATTCCTTATTGCTTCAAAAATTCGTTAATTTATTCAGTATAGAAGCTGCAAGAAAAGTAGCTTGGAACAAGATGATATCAGGAAAAAGATCATCGCTTGATACAAACTGTTGGACACAAAAACTGGTTTCAGCCAAGTAAGCTAATGTATATTCATCTCATTAGCTATTCCCAGATTTCAAGGTGTCAAGCTTCTTACTTTTTTTTCATTTACATCACTTGGCATACACAAAAAAATAGCATTAACTACGAAAACCCAACCAAAATTTATTAGAGAAAATAATATAACTTACGACAAAGACTTAGTGAATTCAAGATATAAGTTTTCACAGCTATTGGAGAGTTTTACTTTCAAAATAGTATACAACATTTATGTAAAACTCCGAAAAACTACAAAAAAATGAACACTTTTCCATACACTCATCATTAACTGGAGTCATATAAGATAAGAAAGTGACGTTATTTATTTGTATTACCTCATTTTTTTTAGTAAATAACTGACCCAAATAGTTTCAAGAGTTTAATTATTGCAGTCACTAAAGAGAATATTTAGGAACCAAAAATTCCATACGTTTGCATCTAATCTTAGTTAATTAAATTCAGAGTTAACCAAGTTACGGCAAATAAACGAGAAGTGCTACTTTTTTTACTCGTAAAATGACATAATTCAACGTTGCTATGTTTTACTAAATTGGATTTATAATGAAGGGATGGATCGTAAATAATTGATAAAATTGCAATTACCAAACCAGAAATTTTAAAATGTGAAGAAAATTACACATAACGTAGAAGCCAGTGGAATCCTAAAATATTGAAAAATAATCACAATTTCGCCTTTGTGCTGAAGATTAAAGCCTATATACATGGATAGTTATATTCTCATTGATTTTTCAGTGACACCTGCCTCTCAAGCGATCTTGTATTCGGTTACAATCTCATTTCTAATTTAGTATTGGAACTAAAAGCATAATTGTCGCCTATAAAGGCGCAGATTAACGAACCGTGAATGGCAATGAACTCAGCTTCATTCAGTGTCCACTTAAAAGTACGACGTGCAGTTCTTTACAGACGGGTTTACTATTGCACGGCCTTCAAGGGATTTCCTGTTGCACTGCTCTGTAGAGTAGGCAGCGAGTGTTCTTGCATAACCAATTACAACAGTCCTCAAATGGGTAGGATTTCAAATTTATTGACAATGGTGAGTTTAATACTGCGATAATATTATCAGCGTGTTCCATTTCCTGATTTGGAAGAGAGGTTCAGTGAAAAATTACACATAGATAAAAAAGGAAAAATAAATAAAAGAGAGGAAGGAGTGAGACCGGCGTTTAATCAGAAACCAACTGCTTCAGGAAATAAGACCAGACCTTGGATTCCGAGATTGACATGTAAATTCCAACAACACTATAACTGCGATAATAATTTATTCGACATCAAACTCTGGGCCTGGGTGCTGGCTGCTTAATCTCCAGTTGGCTATAGAAAGGTTCTTGGAACTCGTTATTAGTTCTTCCAATACAAGGGCATTCGTCGGGTCACATAATAGCAAATACGGAAATCTTATTTAAATTATATTAATTTTAGTTAGAGATGTAGCTCTTTGGTTCCTAATGGTAGTTCGCTAATCATAACACCTCGAGGCTCGTGAATCTCGAACGATAAGCTTAAGTCGATATTTAGTTTCGCAGCTGGTCGTGGAATATCTGAGGACCCCTCGAGGCGTTACAATACCGAGAATCAACAGTCCTTTCCCTGTAGCCTGTTGTGTCTGAGTTTACCTGCAACCATATAAATTCGAGCCAGGTCATGAATTTGTGAGCGCTTCGGACGAGAATGGGCACCACAAGGGCAAACCATTGAGAACAAAGACGAGCCGGTCCATTCTCCGCCATACTCATTTGCATAAGGAACCAAAGGCTACTGCTTCCGGCTTTCGATGTGGTATAAGCATTTGCTAAATCTGTTAAATCGCTAATTTCGTTCTTGGATTAAAAAAGGTCTGAAGGATCAATATATTGACGAAGGATTAAACTGGTCAAAAGAAGAAAATGTTAAATTTAGACACAACGAGAAGGCAATTGACGTGAATAAAGTTCAAATTCACACGCAGTAATTCTGATTTATATATAAGAAAAGTCAGTAATTATGGTCGAAAAAGTTAGTTTTGAGATACGATTACACGCAAATTTTGCACGTATTCTGGCGGCGGTTTTTAATTACGCTCAATAGGGCACGAAGAGGTAAATAATAACTTATCAATAATGACCAAAATAGGTATAGTTTTCGCGATCGCTAAGTGGATTGATGGCAGTATCTATTCCGTTTAATTAATTAAAACTATGTATAACTTTCAAGAAGGTTGTGTGTAAATAATTTGCAGGGCCGTGTAATACAAGCGACTATCTTAATATGAAAAAGAGACAGTGGAACATTTTTTACTCGGATACCACTCATTTCGACATATCTCCCTTTTACCATAAGACATAAATTTCCAGTGTTACTAGCGTTATTTTTCACGATCAGAAAGTCATAGAGGCAGTCTATTAAGTACAGTTGAGTAAAGTAGAAATCACCACATTCCTCCTATGGATAACTTTATGTTTCCGGTTCACGAGATGGTTCTCCAAATAATATATTTATTGTTGCTTCTACTGTTGAATTTTTTAAAAAAATATTTATAATCAAGTTTACAGGTTAATTACTATTTTTATTACTTTAAATTAAAATTAAATTTCTTTATAATTGTATGTGTTTACGTATACTTTAAAATATATGTAAATAAAATTACTAGGATTGTAGTATTACCTTTCCTGTGTAACAAAAGATTGGTAAATATAATTAACTAGTATAGAAACAGAGCCACCATAGTAGCCTTGCGTGGGAGACACAACATAATGCTATAAGAACAATCACGTATTCCTTACACTTATTACAAAGAACAGAAAATAAAAACAGGATGAATTTTGAACAATAGTACTGAAATTGTAGCACAATTAATAAATTGAGGTTTATCAATCTACATTTAGGTGTCGATAGAAGCTCACAAATACCAAAAGTGTTTATTGTTGAGACAAATAAAAATAAAAATTAGAAAGATCTTCCAATAGCTCCAGAAATCTTGTCAAAGTACATCTGCTATTCTACGAGAAAAATGAAACCTAATTCGTTAGAACCTACCACACTACTTAATACGTAAGATGCTCAGACGGCAAGAAGAGATTCATTTTTTAAGCTCCAGCCTGCACTTTGGCAAGCCCACGTAGCCCGGAGCTTCTGGAGCTCATTACCTAGCTCTTGGCCTACGACTGAATCTGTGCTGCTGAATAAATCATCTCACGTAACCAAAGAATTCATAAATCTGAAAAGTGACCTAGAAAGCCTGCTTCTTGGAACGATTAGAGCACACAGTATAAATGCGTCATATTAACCCGATATCTCTTTCCTGCGTTAGTCATTAAATCAAAACATGGAGGATACATTCATGGAGTAAACGCCGTAATAAAGCATTATTTTCATTTAAACCTATTTTTCTGAATAAATAACACTTAAAAAACAAAATAAATTTATATTTAGGATTATCTTCTACACACACACAGATATATATATATATCCCAAATTTTAACAATTTTAACTAGCAGCAAATTCAAGGGAATTTAAGGCCAAGTTTAATCGTATACAACCTTAGAGCTTACTAGTTTGATGGTGTGCAAAGAAGCGACTATCAAAGCATGAAAGGAAAAGGGTGACGTGATTTTTTATTTCATAGGTAACACTAATATCGACGTATCTCTCATTTAACTTAAAGTGATACTTGCATTATCCATCACGATCAACAAGCTAAACGAGAGTGTATAAAATATTGATAAGTGAACAACAGATCACCTTCCTCCTTCATTCTGCTAGTTCAATGGAGTTGAAACTAAACATGTTGTTTAACAACAAATGTTTTGCCAAGGAAACCTGTGGAAGCTGATTTCAATCTTCCGTCGAGATGGAGGTTATCTTCTGGGATGTTGTCCGCCGTTCTTATTGCAACAGTCGGTCAGCTGCCTCATAAACTGGTCGAGGCAAGGAGAAGGTAACGCTGCTTGCGCACAGCAAGCCCACTCCCGTCATTGGAAGGGGGTGTGACAAGCACCTAGAGTCAAACCTACCTGATTCAGAATTTCTATGGTCTGCACAGCATTACTTTTAGACAAATGCTGGGCAGAATGCTTAAACTTTAGTCTAATTAAAATTTAGTTAACTTTTTCTACCCTTCCATATCCTCAATTTCCCTTCCTATGCAATTACCGGGGAGTGGCCACCACGTGAATTATGCTTATATAGTCGTTCTAAAAAAAACTAATAAAAATATTAAAGTCAATTTGTGATAGAAAAAGGTTGCAATACGTATACTTTCAAATTCCACTATATATAGAATGAATTTCTTTTTGTGTATAATATTAGATTGGTGCAAACAAATACCCGGCGAACGTTATCAGTCATCTGGTTTTACGTCCTCAGGGATTAAAAATCTATTACATAAATCTCAGATCAAATCAAACAACTCCGGAATCACAATCTTTGTAGAGTAATTTTATTAACAAGTACTCAAATAGTTATTTTGCGTGTGTAAAAATATCCATAAAAACACAAAAAAATAAACAATATTTTTCAAAGAACGTAATCTTTCTCGAACCCATGAATTTGATAAATGGTTCTCGGCTTATCAACCAGGTCAAATCATTATTATAACCCAACGTTCCAGTGAAAATCATCTCCGCCGTCGTTGAGGTGATTAAACGTAGACTGGGACGTACCTAATTAGGTTAAATGTCCGAAGAACCGGTAATACCCGGAAACGAGATAAAAGTGTGTAAATTTTTAGTAAGGTTAGCGGCGAAGTTTGAAACGTCATATGATGTGAAGGAAACATGAAATCACTGTGAAAGGTATGCTAATTTTGAGAAACTGTATTTCGCTTAAACACTGTGTAATAGTAAAGAATGGAGCCAGTTGATAAGCCGAGAATCATTTATCAAATATAATATTTTTATTTGATGTCCAGATATGTTTTTAAGCAATTAACTCATATTTTATGATAATAGACGTACTGTAAGTTCAAAATAGAAAAGTAAATGAAAATTAGAGAGAAATTAGGTTAATTAAATATTTATTGTTTGTAGGAGTGGTTTTAAATATTTACTACTTTACGTTCATTATATTTTATTCTTTTGCGGTCCAACAACGGAGAACGGAATCGTTGATGTGACAAGACACTTATGTGCAGATAAATCGTTCACAAGTGCCGCAATCTGACACGCACGACCACGGGAACAACCGTGACTTAACAATTTGTGAAGGTGTATCCTTAATTACATCGCCACCACCGACCGCAACGTCATGGTTGAACGTAGACGGGAAGAGGACCTTGCTTCTGACGTCCATCGTGGTAATTAGATTAAACATCCACATCGTCCTCAACTCAGGAACAACTGACAAGGGCCAAAACAAACTTCGTGAGAGTGCAAATTCTTGGAATGCTAAGCGGTAAAGTTACAAAAGCTGCAGTAGAAGAGCCGTCGCAGTTTTGGAAGTTTCACTACTGTTTATTGCTACATGTAGGCCTTATAAGCCCCGAAAAGAACAGACCGCGGCTCCTAACTTTATTTGACACTGAAGTAATAAGATTAAACGTGTTAACAACGATACGAGCATCGGCGAGAGGAAATTCTTTTGAAGGTGAACGATGTAGTAGCAGGAGGGATTGAAAGAAGAAAATAAATCAAAAAAAATAAATCAAAATCTTAGGTCTTATTTTCTACGATTAATTTCAATGAGACGACGTAGGCCAACGTAGATGTGTATGTCCCTGACATTCAACACAGGCAATTAGCTGAAGTTTTTAAAACGTCCGTGGCTCACAAAGGACTGATAACAGCGAAAACAAGCTTCGCTTGAGTGCAAATTCTTGGAAAGCTAAGCGAAAAGTTTCAAGCGTGAAAACAGTGTAGTAGCATAACTGGTATTAAATGTTTAGAAAATTCAGTGCCCTATTTACAGGTCACACAAGAGACGTAATTAAATGTCCGAAGAACCGGTAACAACCGGAAACAAGATACTGGCTTGCGAATTCTTGGAAAGCGAAGAACTTTGAAACGTCATATGACAGGCAATCACTGTAAATTTTGAGTAACTTTATTTCGGTTACACGAATACATAAATACAACAAAAAGCGTAACTGTTCAAAGCACAATCTTTCAAACTGATTACAGATAATTTGAAAAAAAAATGTTTCAGGAGAATATTTATACGGCAATACGTTGCTTCAAGCAATATCGAAGCTGAGAGTTATAAAAATAAAAGCGGACGAGCCAGAGTTGATTTCGAATAACGTCACATAAATTGTGAATGTATGTCTTCAATTATGTAACCACCACAGGCCGCTATGTCATGGTCTACGTATATTACATGACGTTCGCAGAAGGAACATTTATATAAATGTGAAATTATCACGTTAATTAACGTCGCACGGAAGCATCCTTTTTAGTAAGTTTCGAGTGACAAGAGAATCAGAAAAGAAAGCAGCGCAGGGTTGTTACTGCAGTAGTTATTAAATTTAATGTGTAGGAGCATATCATATCTCAACGTTGAGAGGGAAGAAGTACTTGGTACTCGGGCGTTAAAGTCCAACATATTCGAGCACTAATAAAGAAAAGAGGTCACCTGAGATTCCAAATTCTTTGAATATATAGAGGCGGTGTTTTTAACATTTCAGGAGAGTGGTCAAAGCAGAAATAATCAACATATGATTTCCAAACTGTTCAGGATACTGTGCATTCAGTATAAAAAAAAACACGTCCAGTCTCAAATTCTTTAAATAATGATTTTATTGTAAGGACTTGTCATTCATGGTGGTGACGTCATACATGCTTAAAGTTTAATTGCTTATATTTCATAAATTAGGTCAAAAAGTCTTTCAAAAGGGGTCTTAGAATTTCGTATATTATCCAGAAAACAGGCGAAAATTTTTTTTCGTAGCAGTTCCGTTAAGTAAATCTTAGCCTCTTTTTTAAAATAAAACATTTGACACTGTGAAAGTGTGGTTATTTTCATTCAGATTGACGAGAAATTTTTCCCGTAAATTGTAACATCTATGCAGAAAAGCGCTAAAATATGTGATTCACTCACCATTTTTTTTGCGGAATTCGAATAATCCTTTTTGAAGCGGCAGAACTTAATTGGTTGCGGTAGCACACAGATAACTAGTAATATTCACTCGTTTCGGCACTCGCTGCACACGCAAAGCTTAGTTAGGTAAGGCACTGAGCACAGCCAGAGGAGACGCCGCGCCGATCCGCGCCGGGCAACCTGTTGCTAGGAGCGAAGCCACGACCAGACTGAATCCGCAGCCACGGCGGATAGTTCCTCCTGCGGCCGCCAGGGCCAGGTGCTTTGTCGGCCACAAACACCAGACATGTCAAGGCCATGTCAGCGTTCAATCTGCCGGCAATCAGCATCCGGAATTGAGTAAACGGTACCATTAACACACGCACGTGTCCACCGTGTGCTTATAATATGTAAGAAGCCAGTAATAGGAAAGTTGGCTACCAACTCGGACGAAAATCCAGTGTCCATATAAGGAGCGGTATTACGGGCGCTTCATTGTCTGGGAAGAATGCGCGAAGGTAAAAGAGGAAGGAAGCAAGTAATGCGGGAGAGCGTAAGCTCCTCCAGTTGTGGACCAACTCCGATTAGTTCAGCACCATGGAAATAAAATGTTAAAGGAGTAGCGTATTTCGAGTGTCTAGATTTGAAATTTGGTGGAAACTTGTAACGAATACTTTCTCGGTTTAAATTATTAACTATACACTCTAAGTCAACCAGGTCAAATATTTATTAATAAACAACGTTTGCACGACTCGCTCTGCCATAGTCACGGGGTGAATTGATGTTAGCTGTAATACAGTTAACAAGTATTTGAAGTTAGAAATTTTTATGTAATGCATTTAATAGCCGAGGTGCAGTATACGTCCTTGCTATTATATCAACGAAAAGACTCAAAACCTTTATTTTAAATTTATTTATATTTTTTTCAAGGACAGAAAGAACAGCTTCCAAACGAAGCTCAGCCATATAGGCCATGAAAGTGATGGAAAAATCGCAACCGAAACGGGAATCGAACCCAGGATTCACGCTTTGTAAGCGGGTGCTCTTCCTCTGTGCTATACTATTCGACTCCAGGCTAGCCACGAAACTTCTCCATCAACACCTAAGCCTGGCTCAGCCTAAATTCACTAGAACACTCAGTTCATGGCCTAGTTTTAGGATTCAATGCTGAATGTGTATAAAGTGAAATTGATAACAGATGGAATAAAATAATTCAAGAACGGAAATAAAAGCTTCCAAATGAGGCCCAGCATTATAGGGCACAAGCTGAATATAATGATGAGGATAGAAAAATCTCGTCGAATCTTATGTTTACAAATAAATCGGTAACGCGTCCGAAAATCCGTTTGAACGCGATAAACTCAAAAACGGCTAAATATATTTCAATCAATTTCTGGATTTGTATATCAACTTTCGTAAGATGTGGTCGTGTAGAAAGATGCTGAACTTCAAATGCTGTGGAATGAGGAGGCTAAAGAGAGTAGAACAGTTTGTATTAAATGGAAATAAAAACTGGAGTGAACATGTTTTGATAATAAATTATTTGATGAGGGGCGTTCTTGAATAAATGGTCCAGGGGCAGCTGAGAGGGGAAGAACATTCCTGAGTTGTGAAGAGAAGAGCTGGAGAGTAGTCAGTGGAAAAGGAGCCACGGCAGAAAACTTATTATGATGAATACACGACATATGCCTTAGAGTTTGCCGATTTTCTAATATACAGCGTTAAAGAAAAGAAAAGCTGTGGATAACTGAAATTTTATTGGATTGATAACAATTGGGAATGCAATGGCACTTGTTCATGCAATTTCATGAAACCAATAGCCTGAGGGGTTCGCGCATATTTACCAATATCTTAAAACGTACAAAAAACACTCAAAACAATAAAATGTGAACATGTACCTAATGAAATTCGGGAAATCAGTAATTATTCGGACAAATACGCTTTGAACATTGGCTGTTTACCGTACACGAGCAACAGTCACGGTATCACTATGTAGAACAATAGTTTAATTTGAAAATTCTAGTAATAATTTATTTTTCTATTTTAAAAGATGATTAACAATCAAGTTATAATTTTTTCTTTGTAAAAATTAATTATTATGTAGACAATAAATTAAGGGAAAATGAAGTTTTTGTTACAATATATATTATTTATAAGAGGAAACGGACAACTTTTGGGTTAGATTGATCTAAGGACTATGTGTAGGAACATGATGACGCATTAAAGACGAGTAGAGTATTAATTTTCGAAATTTTGTTTTAAATCTTCCCTTGAAACACACAATTCTTCCAATTTTTCATTTATTTAATACGTCACACAAAATCCGTCTCTAGTTCATGTTTTTATCACTCAACAATGATATTTGCCTCGTATTAGGTTTCAAAAAGGCTAGTGTCCAGCCTTATACCACAATACTTTACAGAAGTTGGAATTGTTCCCAAAAAATATTCATATATATATATATATATATATAATCTATCAAGGAAGCCATAGAAGTAAGAAGGGATTGGAAGATCAATATCAACCTTTTAAATGATATAGAAAGCTCTGCTTCTTTTCGCAGCGAATTGCATCGATTCAGTGAATATGAATGAACCAGAAGTCTCTGACATTGATAGATCAAGATATCCGACTGAGGTTTCTGTGTTTCACGAAGTAGTGTGTGCGGTCGAGGAGATATACGAAAACGGAGGCCAATACCCACTGACGATTGGGTTGTGATATTGTTGTTCACAATATTTTGTCGTGATTTTTGACGTATGAAAAGGGAGAAATATAGGTCCCAAGTTAACAGACGAAAAATAAATTAGAAAACGACGAAATAGAGGGAAAAGTTTAAATAAGCGACGTTTCTTCCATTAACAAGTTATTTTAGTTTACTAGTAAGAAATCATGAGGTTAAGGTTGATGGAGAATCACTACGCTGACCACATGCTGACCTAAATCCAGAATGTGCCATGGAAGATGAAAGTATGGCAGCTTGCGTAGTAGTCGAAGGCCCTCAATGGGCTGTAGAGCCAAGTAGGAGAGAGAGTCATAACATCATAAATTCGAACAATAGGAGTAATTCAGAAATTTTTGCTATAAGATTTTTGTTAGAGTAAAAACTCAAGTGGTGGTTCAGAATGACATTATTCTGAACTAGTTAACATCTTATCTAACTCAAGCATAAAAAATACTAATACAATTATTAAATGGGTACATATTTTCCTATATTAACTTATGGATTGTTGGATACACAGAGAAATTTGCAAAATTATTTTTTCTTTTAGAGTAAAAGGCAACATTAGGGTAATATATTATTCAATTCCCCTTTAATAGCATAGGAAGGGATTTGAAAGGGGGGATGCGGAAGGGTAGAGGAGGGTAGCCGAGGGTTAACTAGGGCTCCCGGGCTATAATTTAAGGATCCTACCCGGTATTCGCCTAAAAGTAATGCTGGACAAACCATGGAAAACCTGCATCAGGTAGGTTGGGTATTGGGTACTTGTCTCACGCCCTTCCGATGGCGGGAGAAGGTAATGCTGAGGGAACGCAGGATTCCCTTCTCCGTGCCTTGACCAGTTTAGGAAGCTGCTGGCCGACTATTCCAATAGGAATAGCGGAGAGAGGAAATGGCATCCCCGAAGGTAGCCCCCTCCGTCTCTCCTAAAAGGTGCTCAAAATTCTTTCGTTGACCAGCATTAATCATATTGTAAATTAATAATATCTGAGAGAACTCATCATCATATTAAGAATGGATACAGTTATTATGTCGTCTAAAATTTAATGCTGCTAGCTAAATAATATCACTTGTTTCATAACATATAAATTTGAATTCTATTTGATACAATTTAAAGTGTGTTTTGTTGAATACAAATGTGGTTTTGATTCAATGAATTCCGTACTATTAAATTAAATGATAAAACAAACAATCGGGTGATCCAATGCAGACGAAATGATTTTAATACTGAAAAAGAATAGGCGTTAAAACGGCAAATCTGTTCTGCGTAGACAATTATCAGCCATATTAATAGACAAAGAAATGTTATTATGAGTGTAGAATAATACAACAGTTAGCCGTTGAAATTTTCGAGTTTTAAATTACGTAAATCGATTAAATAAAAATAACAGAATGCAAGTTATTTTATTTTTCTAGATGAGTTTAATAGCAATTCAAAATATTTTATCTGTTAGTCGTTTGAAAAAAGTCAGCAAGCATGAACAGGAAAGAATGCGCTTGAAACACAAAACTGTAATGAGACCAGGCTCCTGCACCGGATGCAGGTACGTCGTGGAACAATAATATCCTGGAATAGTCTTTCGTTTTTTTGACTCTTACATCCTACCACTTTTTTAAATCTAAAGCACTGAAGTTAAATATTTCCCTATGTACCAAGAGTGCGGTCGATATTAATTGAATAATTACGTATTTTTATAGTTTTTTGGGCCATTCGTGCTGCAAACATGACTATTGTGTTATGAAATGACTAGAACTTTTCCACTTGACACAATTTTTCGCGTTTCAATTAATATATGAACAATTTTGAATGTATAAAACGTACATAACTTGCCTCTTTATAAAGATCCACGTCAGGTACATACTATGCAGAGAGAAACTTTACTCTAACTAAACTTAAAATAAATGGGTGTACAGAAGAACTGTATGACTTATTTTCCCAGTTACGAGCTTGATACGACAGTCTTTCAACAATTTCCGTGAGACAATATTCATGAATCTAAAAAATAATTTCCAGCCAACTATAGAGAATTTCTTTGAATTTGAAGGAAGATTTAGAATACAGAAGTTAGTACAATAAACATTTTCACTTGACGTTGTTTGCTACTAATTTAATACTGCTTTAAATTAATGTTAGCTTTATGAGTAACCGTCATTATGTCTTCTTCATCAGAACATGTAACTTTCAATCTTTTTCTAGTAAATAAAAAGAGTATTTGTTTGTATGTATGTTCCGCATTTTAACACCCGTGGGCAAAATTTCAGCAAATTTCATACACGTGTTCTTTGCGACCACGAAACTAACACTGTCTGGGTGAGACACGTCTACCATACCCAGGGGGGCGGGGGTGGACGGGCGGTGGAAATTTTCACACATGTTAAACGGTCGATATTTGCGTAGAATAAATATTTTTCGGGATCAATGACATTGATAGTATTTCTACCGATGTCGTTTGGGTATAATTTCCACCCCTTTTGGCATGAGTGGGGAGCACACTTCGGGGTGGGGGTTGAGTGACATAAAAATAACGCAAAAGCAATCGAAATTCGAGTCAAATCGGGGGTTACGGATGTCGCTGAGTTTAATTATGACATTCAACTTTTTATTAACCCACGGTAGCGGGAGTTGACGGAGGTGGAAATTTTCGAACATGTTAAAACGGCCGATATATTCGTTGAAAGAATCTTCACTGGGTTAATGTCTTCGACTCCTTTCGGCATGGGAGGTGAGCACATTTAGGGATAGGGGTCGAGGTGTGTCACATAAAAATAATGCAATAGCATTCTAGATTGGAGTCAAATCAGGGGTTATGCTTGTGACTCCGGGCACAAAGCTTGTACTTAATACAATATAATAAAATATAACCGTAATACAAATTTTCTAAGTGTCAAGTGTTTTACCTTGTACTGTCATAACGTAAACTCTGTAATTCGTTAATGGTTTTGGAGATAATTGAATATGAACCAGTTTTATCATCAAGGTTTCTTGGCAGAAAAGTAGCTACAACCAGTTTAGGGATTGAATTCTACATCTTCAAAAGATGCAGGAGACCAATTTATTTTATAAAGTTATTTCAGGATATTAAATTACGTATTTTCCTGTAGTTAAATCTGATGTGCATGGTGAAAGGCTGAAAGGCGGGTATTTGTATGTCGGATTATGTTGGCGAGGTTGCTTAAAGTGTTGCAAACAAACCGCAACGGGTAAGAAAGAGGGGCATTGCCGTCAACGAAGCCCTACTAAATCCTCAGATCTTTTGTATAAAACTGATTACAAGGGCTTCTGATGCACTAGTGCGAGACCATCACGTACAGGAAGTCAGAGTCGAGCCATTCAGAAATATTTAATATGTTCGTGGTACCAAAACAAATTAACTTTATAAAGAACAGCAACGTGAGCGACGCTCGTTATAATCCAGAATCATTACCAGTTAATTAATCATTACCCACATCAAACAAAGGAAATTCTTCTATCAATCAAGAGATGGAAATATACTGGGAAAGACGAGACGTGCTTGAGCTGTAAAATATTAAACCAGCGAGTCTATTACATATCAACGACGTAACTATAATTTCTTCTATGAAGTATAAAATTACAGTAGGTAATCATAAATAGTCTAAATATGAATATATTATTCCAAGATATTTATCGATAGCTAAAAAATTAAATTCAGAAAATATGAACATTTCATCATATTGAAAAGAATACCACATTAACATTTATGAGAGTTATACGATCATTTATCATTTTATACGAGCTGATAATGAATCAGGACGGTGAGTATACGATTGCTTTAACGTTAGTGGCGTCGTAAGCAGCGTTCCTATTTATGTCCCTACTCTAATTCTCTATTATTTCCACCATTACTGTGAGACGCTTCAGTTATTATACGCCCATGTCGTTTTATGTTTCTCTTTCCTCGAATATCTCTCCCTTTAATATTTACAGTCATATTCCGTCAATTAAGTTTTTAAAAATATTTATAATGTTTAATATAAAAAAATTCATTGCTGACATTAAAATTACAAAATATTAAACTTAAATAAAATTATATTACTTTACACACACAAACCCGCAAATAATTTGCCAAATTATGATTGAGAACCAAAATAAACAAATTGAGTTTGATGATGTAGTCACACTTCAGAAAACACAAAAAATGAGAAAATTATTCGAGTGAAGAAAATTTCTATGTTATGAATTTATACACTAATAACTGATAAATACAGAATAATTTATCATCTGAAGCGTGGTCCACAAAGCTAAATCAATTTTTAAATTAAATTAAATATTACTCTTTTGTGTACCAATATAATAAATAATGAGGACTCGGTTGTATAATGTGAAATAAGGGTACGTCAGTTGATGAAAGGGAGATATGAGGAAAACTTCTAGACAATTGAGACTCTAAGATGCCACCTAGGAATAAAATATACTTACGTAGACCCGATCCTCAGTATCCTATGATAGCGTGTTCTTTTTCAACATTTAATTATTCGTTTATTCGGATTTTTCATACTTCTGAACCAGCTCTAATGAACTTAGTTAAATTTATGGACGTATGCCTTTGTCTGTTAAAAATTCGTCTTCTTTATTACATTTCTAAAACTTCTTTATGTCATTACCATTCATTTCGCTGAGTTCCTGTTTTTTCTGATAGTTCGATTACTCACCTTCTTTCGTTTATTCGTTTATTCCCTTTTAATGTTGTGATGTAATACATTAAAAAAAATGCGTGAAAAATGTCACGATACCATTGTGAATAAATTTCAAATTCAGATTACAGAAATTGAAGCTGCGTGATGTTGTTATTCGCCGATTTTCCTCTTATTTTGATCGCATCACTATGTGCCAGTGCCACTGGGTTATTGAAATATTTTCCTTTCCCTTTCCCAATATGACGCGACTGAAAAGAATACTTATCTGGGGTGCCACGACACTCAAAAGACGTATCCATACAAAGAATCTATTATCATATGGAATCCAAAGGCATAGACCCTCCAACATTGTTACCAAGGATAGACTTGTTATTATTACAGCCTCAGATATCACCTTATTGTCACGTCTTACATACATTTGAAGAGATTATAGGTTTAATGACAAGAAGATCATACGTGTGCGAAATGAACATGTTTGCCATGTAGTGAGCTTCTTTCAGAAGTCTTTCTCACTCCTTAAAAAGAATTCCATGCTTGCTTCACTGCTGCCCCTACATATATTTCCAGTGTTACAATACAACTCAGGCAAAAAGACTGCATTCAGGAATTCCTGTCAACGATACTAACACTTGGATAGCAGATGGGTCGGGATCTCAGCTGTTTGTACTACTCTGAAACACTTTTCCCTGAAGACCTCCCATGGAGTTATATGTGCTGTCTGTGTGAAGGCCGTGTAGTGAAGAACGAATTCATCAGCACATTTAGAATTTTACCAACACACAAAGAACAATAGCAAAAAAGGTTTAGGGTGTGAAGTTTCTTGACTACGCTTAGTTCCACAATCATTATCTGAATAGTAAGTAGTAAAAGTTACAACTTGTAATTGTGATTCGACTGTAGGAGGATTGACTGTTTTCTGTCACTTTTTAAAACTACACCTGTACTTTAAACGCATACTGCTGCCTGATGTGGATTCATTTCAAAATAGATTTTTAAATTAACTTAAGTTATTCATCACTTCACACACACATAAATATTTGTAACTACATTCTGATCATTCGCTAATGAAAATTATTGCGGCCAGTATTAGTACTTTGGGCTGACAAATCTCCATTGCCTTTAACACACAACCATTCCCGTTAGGCGTTTCTTCTTAGTAAAACCTGCATTTTTTTTTAGATTAACAGGTTACATGAGGATAAACTCCCCTTTAATAGCATAGGAAGGGATTTGAAAGGGGGATGCGGAAGGGTAGAGGAAGGTAGCCAAGGGTTAACTAGGGGCCCCAGGCTATAGTTTAAGGATCCTACCTGGAATTCGCCTAAAAGTGATTCAGGACAAACCCCTGAAAACCTGCATCAGGTAGGTCGGGCGCTTGGTACTTGCCCCGTTGGGAGAGGGTTTTTATATAAGGTTCGCAGCATTCCATTCTCCGTCCCTTGACTAGTTTAGAAGGCAACTAGCCGACTGTTCCAATGGTAATGGATAAAAACACTTACCATATGCCCAAGGACTGCGACCCCGGAACATATACCTCTCAAAACAGGCCGATGACCCTTGGCTTGTGGGAACCTTAGTTTAAAAGCAGAGAGAGAAGTAGGCATCCCCAAAGGCAGCCCTCTCCGTCTCTCCTACAAAGTTCTGCCTGCGAACCTGTATCATCAACACATGTCCGTATTCATCAATAAAATTGTTGATTCACCTGCTGTCTCTCGCTTACAGGGCATTCTAAATTACGTACTTTCGGTATGCTTCCAATGTGCTACGTTATGCTTCGTAGTAAAATTTTTAAAGTTAAGTGTAATATTATTCCATTAAAAGTTTAAGTAATATCCTATATTTCCGAGTTTCTTCACACATTACCCCAAAACATCGTTCACTGAAGGAATTCAACGATAAATTAGGAATTTAATTTAATCACATTTGATAGAGTAATACAATTCAATTTTGTAAGGAATCGCACACTTGCGACGTTTATTGGATAGCTGTTAAGAAATTTAGAGAAATCACTTTTGTTCATAAATTCTTTACACAAAACTTTGTGGTGTGTATTTAATGATATTTGAATTTCAACCAATTCAATTGATAAAGAATGTAATCCTCGTTTCTAGCCGAGCAGTACAATTATTCGCTCCGTTTTATTAGTTAATAGTGAATTTTTTTATTCCAGTCGGATTTTTCCTTTGTAATTCAGTATTATAATCTCCGCAATCTTACGTATCCGTTACACTTATTGTAAATATGGTCACAATACATTATTCTAAGGCATCCTGGTGAATCCCAGAAATCAATGTTGCTGCCAGTAAACATTGAAATATTTTCGAAACTAGTCATAGAGGGAAATTCATAGAACAGAGTTGTTTTTTAGTCGTTGGGACAAATGAGGACGTATCATTGATATTTGCATGATACACTCCGGACTCACGCAGTCTCCTTAATATACGAGTACTTCTGCCCTATCATGGTAATCGGTTTCCAGAATCATTATGACCTCATGTTTTATGCATGGAAATGACACCATTTTTCATTGATTTGCTAAAGCAACTTTGAGCCAACAACATACCAGACTGTAAATTATGCTATGAATATGTATTACCCATTTCACTTATATAATTGGTGCAATAGACTCTCGTATTTTACTATTAGCAGTACCTCAATATTTTGAATGATACTAGGTGTTCATTTAAATATTATACGCACTGAGAGATTTAATCAAAAGCAAAATATAATACTAAAATTATATTTATAGTTCAATTGAAAGCAGAAAATGGAGCATCCACAAATGTATTCTACTTCAAATCGTTATTTCAGTGGACAAATGGGAAAATGATATCCCATAATCTCTGAAATAGAATGTCTCAAAATCAAGCAGTAAACTCTAAAATAGATTTTTGTACTTATGCTTTTCTTCGTTCCGTCCTAATAGAGTAATTATCTAGTTCTTCTCTAAGAAATTCAATTGAAACCAATTATCAACATTAACAAATTCACAATTATTAAAAACTTTACCTACCTTCATGTTTAAGTTCCCGCGTGTATCAAAGTTCTTCGACAAGTTTTCATGTCTTCAAAAACGTTTTTTCTTGAATGGAGGTAATATTCAGGCATATTAACATATGGTATAATTTTCCTGAGGTAATTCTTCTGGAAAAAATAAAACGTATATTATTCAAAATGTTGACCTCTAATTTCAATAAATTGTGCATTCATACTATTAGATGTCATTACATTTTTTCTGATAAACAATAACAATATTTTTACAACCAATTCAGATAAGCACTATTTTAAGACAAGAAACAAAAATGATTGATCCAAACGAGGAGAAATTCTGTCAATTTCGCAGAGAAGAGTTCAGTACAATTTTTAATAACCTTCCATTTACAAAAGGAATAACCAAATTTTTGCTAAGCCTTCCCTTTCATATTAAAATAAACGTTCTGTGAATTATGTAATTTAAATTACATGGAGTAATAAATAATAATTGTATCGTATTATTCCGTACAACTCTTGCTTCTCGATAGGGTCTATGAAATATGACGTAATATAATAAATAAATTATTAAGCACGTAACTCTTCCTTCCAACCTGCTTCTGAAACGAGTCGTAAATTTACGACATTATGTCGAAAGGTGTCTTGCTGCCGTAAAACTTTTGTACTTCTTGTCGAAGATTGTAGTTCAACTTCTCGCGAATCGTGGATTGAAATTCTTAACAGTGTCCCTCTGGAGAAGTGTGTAATATTTATTTAGACCTTTCAAAGAGACTCTTGAGTTGGAAAATTTCGTGTTTTACACATTATATGTATTAAAAGTAACAATGCACCTCCTGTAAACAGGTATGTTAAATCTAAATTCTCGGTCTCACCACCATACTTTGTAATAAAGATTAATTAATTTCACATACACTTCACTCATAGAATCAATTAGAATTACCCGAAAGAACGTTTTCTTGAGCCTTAAACAAAACGAAACGTCCGGCATTTTTAAATTCACATTTACTTAGTTTAAGTTCTTTTTTTAAGTTTGTATGTATAAAGGTCGTTCTCAACATTATTATTCATTTCCTTTATTGATCGTATATAAGTCGATCATGAGTTATACCCAGAAAGTCGGCATATCAGTGTATCGGGCTGGACTATCACGCATGAGTCTGAACTGTCACGCCGTTTCCTTGAAAACGAAGTTTGTTTATTGTTGAAACATTCTGTTATCAATTGTTTCTCCGAATTTTAACACGCCGTATAATTTTTATCTCAGATATCACTTACATCGACATGAATTACGCGATAAATGTTATCTGATATAAACTTGTATCAAATCAGAAAAACCGCGCATAACCAAGATGAATATTATATATAAATATATATAAAGAGTATTCATCATGTAATTCTAGTCCGAAACTTGCTTAGATGTAAACGTACAATTATTTATCATAAACGAAAGTAAAAGCTAATTAAGACAAGGCTACGGTCAGTCCGTATTTGAGATGTCCGTTGTCCGGTACGTAATTTTAATATCGTCCGTGTGAAGCGCTTCAGCTTTTCTTCTATACTTCATAGTTCCATTTGTGCGTTTTGGAGCTATATGCATGTAATCAGCAGCGACGTAAAACTGGTTTGATTTGTTTACTTAAAGTATTGTAAGTAGAGTATTAGATAGGGACAACCTCATCAAGGTATATTATGGGTTAATTTATCCACATATAAGCTACGGTATTGAAATATTGGGTTGTGCTGCACAAAAAAGGCAATTATTTTGGAATGAAACGAAGAGAATCTTGTAGAACAACCTTTAGAGAAAACAATTTATTAACTGTATATGGAATATATATATATATATATATATAGATAGATAGATAGATAGATAGATAGATAGATAGATAGATAGATAGATAGATAGATAGATAGATAGATAGATATAGATATATAATAACTATTGTAAAAAAGAACAAATCTCTCCCGGGTCAAAGTTTAATAAACCTTAGAAAAACTAGAGGGAATAATTATTTTAGAGTTAGGACGAATTTACAGAAAACGGAGACCCAATCCTCAAATTAATTCTATTATTTAAAAAACTGCCGCATCATATAAAATCATTACAGGGTGAAAAATTTAAAACTTGACTAAAACAATATCTAACTGAAAAAGTTATGTATGGTATAAAATATTTATAATCGAATTAAAAATTATGTGTTATTGAATGTAAATTATGTATTATATATATATATATATATATATATATATATATATATATATATTAAGACTGACTATTTCTAATATTGTATAAATACAATTCATGGAAAAATAAACTATTATTATCATTATCCTTTACTTGACATTAAGAGGAAACGAAAATGTTCATTATAAGTTCCTTACATTTTGTTAAAAACGGAACTAGGAACAGACATACAAAACTTTATTATTTTTTGCGATTTTGAGCAAGGCGGATACAAAAGAGTTCTATCACACTCTAGTACTATATTTTTTACTTTACTACCAGAAATTCACCAAATACTATAAATATTTTAAGGCTTGAAATCATATTTCTTATAACAACTTGAAAATGCATTACAAAATTGATAAAAACATTTTTTTCGTTAATCCGATAACACGCGGTTTTCCACACGGGACTCTACAAATATTCACCATAATAATTTAAAAAATATAAAAGTCCGAATAATAATACTTTACATAAATGATATAAATGAACAAAAAAACAAATTTATACCTCAGGTAACCAAATAGATATATGATAAACCTTCAAGAATCTGGTGAAGTCGATATGCAGCGATTCAAAACTGATAATTTTTTTTTCCATGGAAACTGCATTAAATATTTATATTTATGGGAAGATACCTTTGGTTTCAGAGGATTAATTTTAACCAAAAAATTAATTTGGGGTGAAATAGAAGAAGACGCAATTTTTATAAATAGAGAACTTTCTAAAACAAATAAAATTAGTTTAGACGAACTTTTTGATTAAATAGTAAAACTAAATAAAATCAAAGAAATTACTAACTTAGAGGCGCTGAATTTAAATCACAAAATGTTCGCGATTTTACGGTCAACTCACAATGAATGTGGAAATTTTATTAAATTAATCAAGTATGAATTTTTTTACCTGGGACATTGTCATAAATAAAAATAAAATTTTGTATTATAAATAATATCTGGATAGCCAAAACGATTAGGATAAAAATTACGACTGTTAAAGCTTTGCTGATTGTAAAAATTAACACCGATGTGAATTGCGGCCAATTTTTCAATAAATTCAAAAACAATATCTCGTTCTAAAAACAAGTTACATCTACTAAAAAAGTGAAAGAACGGATCAGAAGCAATCAGCATAATAAGTATTTTCTCGTGTATTTTGTAACAAAATAAGTAGGTCTCTTAAATAATTATAAATATGTATTTTTATTTTTTTCATTTCCGTTAGGGGGTGGGATAATTTTCTTCCTAAAATTATGGTAACCCTAATTACGGCTCTATTAAAATTATTCACACCTCACTTCTCTATTTCTACTTAGATCAAACAATTTTTTGAAAACAAGTCCGTACTTGATTGGAAGCGATTAAATATTTCATAGTATCCAGATTATACGGTTTGATTTTTGTATCCATCATCTCTAAAAACAGTCAACTCGCATTCAGAGGTTGTTGATTAAGACAAATCCAGGTCGTATCTCATGATTTCTCGTAAAAAAAAGAAAGAAGAAGAGGTAAACCTACATATTTTATATTTTCTGGAAGTAAGTACCTTCATTTGTTGCAAAATGAGTCCGCGCGCAACCTATTACGCTGTGTTATTTGGTTCCATGGTTGATAAATCTACAAATACAAATTTACTTAAGAGTTATTTTTAATCCTCGAATTTTAAATGTAATGTCGCAGGTGAATTTAGTTCCAAGTGTTCAACTGTTGGAAAAGATGTACGCAGAGAGAAGTGTACGAGAGAGAGTTGTAATGCATATGCAAGTGGTAGTTGCTATGCGTCTAGACTTCGAAATGTACTCGCGTAATAAATGCAAAAAATACCAGTATTGCTTCTGAATCAAAGATGCTTTCGCACGCGGTAGACTAAACGACTATCCGATTGCCAGCTTAGCATGTTGCGATATTAATTCTTGAAAAGTTCATCATTATTACTGGTCTACGATTGGACGAACGAGTAGGTCCCGCAAGAGTGTTAATAACTAAAGTATGTATTTTCTAAATGTTCGGTCACAAGTAAAAAACACTGCAATGCCCATATAAAAACTTATAAAACTTACTGCAACTTAAAACGTTATTTTTTTAATTAATTGCTCTAAAATTTTCCTCAAAAGGACGGTTTTAAAAAACAGTTCTACGCAACATGTTTCTTTTAATAATAACCTTTTTAAAAACGACTATGTATCTTCTACGTACTTTCTTTTCCCTATTCTCATGCATCCTCAAATAAGTTTAAATACCCGACAGAGCAATGTACCACGTTTATCCTTTTAAAACAGGATGGAATTTGATTTCTGTATCCTACATATCGATGACTATTGGTATAAATAGAGTATTATTATTTTATCATATTGATCGAGTTTCTGATCTACAAATTACTCTGCTCTCAAATCTAATGTTTCCAACCTAATCACTTAGTTTCACGTGTAAGAAATTTCATCAGTCTACATTATTGTCATACTAACGTCGTGCCTCACATTTCTTTAGTTATCAGTGCTCAATTTTGGAAAAAACCTGTTTTTTTCTATGAATGAATAATAGCAATAGCAAAGTCTATAATTCATGGGAGAATATTACTCCCCGATGTTTTTATTTTTTTGTAATGTCTACTCTTTCCATGACTTTTTTTATTTCAATTGAAAAAATCCTCATATTCGTATTCATGTACCGAGTAAAATTTATATTTGTTTGAATAATAACACATAAAATGTAAAAATTAAATGATACTAAATTTTGTTACTACTTTCATTTTAGGAACATGGAGTTTGAATTTAATATTTAACTTAACCTGTCATTTATAA
This sequence comes from Zhengitettix transpicula, assembly GCA_037074705.1. Classification (NCBI taxonomy): domain Eukaryota; kingdom Metazoa; phylum Arthropoda; class Insecta; order Orthoptera; family Tetrigidae; genus Zhengitettix; species Zhengitettix transpicula. The sequence continues at coordinate 77,266,274 of CM073591.1, forward strand.
TGTAATAAGTAAACAGCGAAACGGCCAATTTGGCAGAAATTTAAAGTTATATTATTCAACTAAAATAATTGCAATATTACGAAGTTTCTTTCACTATCTTCGGACCTCATCGGGTAATACACCCATTACACCAAATGTGTATTTTGACATCTAATTTTAACACACACATATATTTATTATACAAATTTTGATTATTTAGTTCTATTACCTGATGAAGCCACAATATTGAAATGTTTTTTTTTGTTTGTTTTCGTTGATTAATGCAACCAGAGACGACTGGTGCATAATAAATTAATCTAGTAAGAGTTAATTTTTCTTAATGTTAAGAACCTAGATAATAATTGTGTGTTTTAACCGTACGAATCTATGCTTCGATATCGAAGACTTTAAACTACCCGCCTTCCGGCGCACTCGTTCCTGCTTAAGCAGCCAATTGGCCATTCAGTGCTATTGCCGCGACAGCACTAAAAAAACTGCCTCATTTTTGTGCAAAGAAATTGACAACCCTTGGCCTTCAAACAGAGCCGTGCTGTAAATAAAACAGAGAAGAGGCCGGATCTGGTGGCATAAGCAAAGAAATCAAAATAAATTTGAACCATTCAGTATGGAAAAATATTATTTTAAAGTAGTTTATGTTTTCAAACCAAACTAATATTCGTACATTCCGGGAAATATTTAAAAATCACTATCAAAGGTTATTGTAAAGAAAAGAACATAATGCGAAAACATATAGCACGATCCTGCATAAAATATTGCCATCATGCAATGTTCCGAAAATTAACTTTATTTGTTCGAAGGAAAAATATTTTCGTGTTAGAGATTGCGTCTCAACTTGGTGCTAAATTATTCCACTTTTAAAAATTAGACACTATAGGAAACTATGTAGACAGAATTAGAAATGTAGCATATTAAGGGGTCGGGTCAGAGTATTGGTAACACTTACTTTTTTAAACTTTATTTACCTGGGTCTGCAAGTAATATGCAATTCACGGCTAGGATATAATAAGACGTCATAAGGCTAAGTGTATATCAATTTGGAGAGAGGGTTATGTGAAAATATTTCACACCTCTGGCTTATCACATTAGGTTCAGGTTGACAATTGTTTATGTAAGTCTTGTGGTAGCTTTGCGTTTAAGTCTTTTATGAGTGTGTTTTTTTTTGGTCCGAGGTTTAATTTCGTTGCACTTTTACACTTCACTATATTTTTGAAAAAGTTCCTGGTTAGTTTGTGGATACAGTCTGTTATTAGACAAACCTTTAACTCTTGATGTATTTGACTGTTTCGTATGAACCACGGGCTGTTAATTGCGATACGTAGCACTTTGTTCTGCGTTGTTTTTAAGTTTCTTGAGCGAAGTTGTAGGTGCGTTTCTCCAAGCTGGGCAGGCGTATATAAAGTATCCCAAGTGGATAATTTTTGACCGTTTATTTCCTTGGTCTTAGGTCATGATTACAATTGGGAACATGTATGTAGATTAATTTATGTTCATGTAGAAAACGTGGAATCTATAATCAAGATAATTGCGTCAATTTTTCAGCGGAATATCTTCATTCAGATGTTAGTTGCATTGATATCTTGTTGTGCTAGTTCTTTGGTAGAATACGAAGTTTCGATGCCACTTGTCCACGTAATGCCTTCTGATAGTGGTAGTTGACGTTTATAACAAATCAGAATGGGTAAGAATTAATGTAAATAACTAATAACTTCATTTATTTATATACCGGACTAATTTAATTCAGAATATTTGGTATTTATCATACGATTGAGTAAGTATCTTTATTATTAAAATACCGGCAAATGTTAATATGTATTGTATACAAGATATAATTGCTTGTTTACATTTCTATTAAACATATGTTATGAAAAATTATTTCATTGTTTGTATTTTATCCTTACAGTGTGCTAGTCATTACATATTGTTTCTGACATACTATTTTATTGCTATTCCCATATATCGCCATGTATTGAACTAAATTTCTTATCATATGCCATTCACTGTATTTTAAAGTATTTAAATTTGATTTTCTTCTGATATCACGGTTATAGGTGCAGAAATGTTGATACATCAAATTCTTTGTGAAAAATCCTAGTACTTATCATTCCTTTGAAACCCACATATGTACACTTTGCTTTCATCTAACTTATCTTTAATTTTGTGTTTTTTTTTTATTCATTCATGAATTTTATTAATTTTGTATTTTGTTAATTATAATGGTTATGTTTGTTGGGCATTATGTTAGGCCAATCCAGGGTAAGTTCATTGTTTTACATGTACTTTCATCATATTTTTTGGGCAGAGTGGGAGGTCATTGTCAGTATACTGAAAAAAATGTTTAAGATGACTGTATGATGTAAGTGTATATAATTAAAGAACAAAATGTTTCAGCTGTTTCTAGTGGAACATCATTTGCACTGGCTGCGCTGCTTACAGTCCTACTCTTTTCGGGTATGCAAATGTATCGGCAGTGGCTTGGTTCATCACAGCTGCATACAATTCTAGGAGGCTACCTTGGATCAGTTCTGTTCCAGCTTGTGCTCATTGTATCCTTTGTCGATATTTTGACTGCTCAGCTTAATTTGTTTCTTAGTTTAAACATCAAATTTATATTTATTTTTATTATAATTCCAAACAACTAAAAGCCAAAATCAACTGTGAATGTTGAGAAACTGGAGCATGTTTATGTGTCAAATTACAGCTTCTAAAGTTAGTAGAGTATTTAATAGCTAATTTATGTTAGATGCAATTATATGGTGTCATTTAAAAAAAAAAAAAAAGCAGCCCAATTCTAATGCAACAGTATCTTTTTGGATTTTAAGTATTATAATCGTAATTTTGGGAAGCCTTAATTTTTTTTAATTTAAATAGTTGTATCTAACAAATTAATCTTCTGTTCACACCAAATTTCATGTACAATCAATCCCATTGAAAAGGTTATAATGTATTTAAAACCAACAAAGCAGTTGTCATTGTTTCATGATAAAACTGCCAGTAACAGACAATTGAAACTGTATTCAATTAATTAATTATTAAAATTGTGACACGTTTTCATTCCTTGTGTGGACTGAAATATGCCACTATAAATAATAATAATATTTATTAATAATATTAATAAAAATACATTTTCAAGATGTCATTGTTATTAGTTGTTCAAATTATTTTTAATGTTAATTTAATTTTTTTAACTAAGCCTATCTTCGTAAGTATATGTTTCCAGAAAAAAAATTATTTAACAAATTGACTTGTAAATGGTCAGAAAGTGCTTAAGGATGGCTGAAATTTTAATAGTTTCCATTTCTTTGATATTAGCCGAAATCTTTTAAAAACATGACAAAATGATAAAATATTTCAATGTTGGTATACCATCTAAAAATCCTCAAGCTGTAGCTGCAAATTCGGAAAGCTTTCAAGGACCACTACATTTAGTACTCAGCATTTAGATTATAAATACAAGAATTATATTGTCCTTAATTTGGCATTAGGCTGTTGGAAACTTGGAGACCACACTTTTTGGCAAAGCATTTCAAACAAAGTTGTTTCCAGAAGGTAAGACTTTATTTTTTTTAAAAAATACCATTACAGTATTAAACTGCCACTATGGTCTTTATATGTAACACTTGCTAATGCACATGAATTGAAAGTGATTTTCACTTCGAAAATATTTTCAATCGTAAATTGAAGTGGAATACTTGTTAAATGTTTTCTGATCGGTATCCATGTCATGTAAGACAATTCATCATTTTGTTCCATTCATTTGTTTCGTAACTACTGAACCAAGTGATAAATAATTCGTGTTCATAGAGTAATGTCCAAAATACCACTTATTTAATAATACTAAATATATGTATAAGCAATATTACCAATTTCCTTTTAAAGATGTAATGCTATACTAGAGAATTCCTATAAATTGAAAATAAGAGGTTATTGTATAGTTTATTACACCTCATGATAACATTTTACCAGCATTACTGATTGTACAACAACCGACAAGACACAATATCAGAAGTCGCCCTCAGCCCATTTTGTTTGCAGACCATAAACCGGGAGATTTGAAATCAATTCCATCTTCTAACTTATTTTGCATCCAAATGGAATGTTTCTGGACATAGGTTCCTTGTCAAACCTTTATCTGCTAAGTCCCCTTTACAAGCCCTTTGAAGTTTCTAATAGAAATTCAAAAACACCCTATATACTGAAAAAATCCATACCATTGTATATCTTTCCTCTTGAACAATATTAAAAACAGGATTGACCTGCTTAAGCTATTTCTATTTGAAGCTTGATTAAATTATCTCATTTCAGTGAAATCAGTATTCCCATAATCACATTTTCATTGGTTTTGTTGCAGTTGTGCTCTGCCTTGTTGCAGCTCTGTTTGCTTCAGGAATGGTACATCGAGTCTGTACTACTACTTGGTGAGTATTTCCGATAATACCGGTATTATACAAAGAACAAAATAACCTACAATTAGTACATCAGATTTTTTTATAGTAACAGGCTACATTAGGGTTATCCACATGGTGGCAACTCCCCTTTAATAGTATAGGAAAGGATTTGAAAGGCAGGAAACAGAAGAGAAACCAAGAGTTAATTTGGTTGCTATAGTTTAAGGATCCTACATGGATTTCACCTAAAAATGATGTGGGACAAGCCCTAGAAAACCTTCATCAGGTAGGCCTGGCAATTGGTACTTGCCCCATGCACTTCCAATGGTGGAAAAGAGTTTTTCTATGGGAATGCAGCATTCCCTTCTCTGTGCCTCAACAAGTATAGGAGGCAGCTGGACGACCGTTGTAATAGGAACAGGGAACAACTCTTACTGTATGCCCAAGGTCTGTGACCCATGAAATTACACCTCTCAAAACAGGCCAGGGTGCCTCGACTTGTGGGAACTTTACTTTAAAAACGGAGAGAGAAGGCAACCCTGAAAGAAGCCATCTCCAGAAAGAGAGAGCTGAGAAGAGCTTCCACATGTCTCATGTTTACATCATGATTTGTTTTAATTATGGTTATATTTTAGTCATTCCCTGTTTATTCTGGCAGTTGAGTCCAATCTGATATTGAATTATAAATAGCTTAAAAATATTTTAAAGTATGGTATTCATTTGTGAGAAGTAACTTGGAAGTAGATCTTAATTTAGGTCTTGTTTCATAGAACTCCATCAAGATGTTGGTTTTCAAAAGTATCAAATAAATCTTTGTAAATAAATTATAATACCTTTTAATAATTGATTATACTTTATAAATTAAGTTACTATCTTTGGTATGTGTTATAATGTTAGCTATAATATTATTTAATTTATTAGGAGTGACTATGCAAAGATTTGGTTAGTTCCTTTTTGAATTTATTTTATCATTTTTTGGACTCATTTTCTTGGAATTGGTATTTTTCTCTTGTTTGTGAGAGTTTTTTCTTTGATCAGAATTGGGCACATTTGAATTGGTTGTGAATAGGTAACTGTTATCCCAAATGACATTATTTATGTACTGGTATGCAAGAGTAATAATTCCCACTATTTCAAAATAATATTTTGATTCTACTTCACAATTTCAGTGTCACAACTTTTGTTTAAAATTTCACTATACAGCAAATGACCAAGTACATCATTGTCTACTTCTTATATAATATAACTAACTTATGTAGTATATATAAATTTATGTGTAACGAACCAAAAGTGTCCATTATTTAAAAAATACATACTTAATTTCAGCTTTGTGTTCTCAATGGTGGCATTGTACTACATGAACAGGATCTCTCAACAAACCCATACTGCACCAGCACCTGTACCAGTTGTCACTTCTAAGAAGAAGAAGTAATTTCATTTTTGTACTTCATTTTAAATAAATGTGGAAAAATGAAGTTTTCTTTTGCCTTATTTTAGTTTTCCTTTTAATTGTGCAAATGTCAATATTGCCTGGGTACTTAACTAACTAAAGACTTTTTAATGCTATGTTAAAGACAAACTAGTTTGTGTGGCAGAAAGTTCATTAGCTCATATTTAAGTACATTGTTTCAAAACAAAACTGAAGTTCAACTTGTTTGAAGAGCTAATAGTTAATGGTTTAACCTTAAAAAAGTAAGTACAGCTAATAATTTCAGTGAGATCTATTGTACCAGGCAGCCTAAATCTTATTTTACAAATGAAATAAACTATGACTGAAAAGAGTAGAAAATTGAGTAGACTAAACTTGGAAAGAAGAATGATGCAGACTAAATTAAGAATATTTACATTAAGATTAGTAAATGCTAAAAGCAATTAGAATTATTTGTGGGAGAGAGAGGAATTCAAAAGACTTGTGGACCCAGGAAACACTATAACAATCCTTAAGCAGATGTCCATAGAAGATTTATTGATCATTTTTGGAAGAACTGTATCATAGAAGGATATGATTAAGAAATGTGGACCATTGGTGGTAGGATGCAACTAACACAAAGCAGTATGGAATAAGCTGTGTTGGAAAAGGTATGGCCGCAAGAGACAAAGAGTTAGTAATAGTAGTATAATTTGATGGAACCATGTCAAGGGTATTAGTTTCTGTAGGGACATGTATTTTATTTCATTTAACCAATTAGCAGTAGGATGTAATTTTTTGTGATGTCAAGGTATATAAAATGTAGGATGGTGACTGTTTTCTAGTTTGTATACAATGTGAAAATAAATATAAAATAGCACAGACATACATGTTTTTGTGGTAAATTAGAAAATAGGCAATTTTTATAGAAATTAATGTTCTGAATCAAAAATGAAGTCAGTTCTTTAATATCACTTCTTATTTAGGCTCAATTCAATTTTTATTGTTATAAATCAGTGGTGCCCAGGCTTTTGAAAGTTATAAAAAAAAGGTTAGCGGAAGTAATTTTTATAACATAATAGGACATCCCTCAAACCAGAATTGAAGAAACCCCCAACATTTAGGTAACACTATCTGCTTGTAATGAATGACATAATAATAATTGGTTATTGATATATGAAAGAAAGTATTCATTTTATTGATGAATTTGGTTTCTTTTTCTTATGATTAGTGAAAGATAGGGATTAACAGACTTCCATTATTGATGAAGGGGACTAAGATCCTTTACGGAACAAAAGCGAATGGCTGTAAGGAGGCTTTTACAAACATTAATATTGGTGTATTTAAAAAAATTAAATACTATGATCATAAGTGGCAAGAATGAGGTGATTTAAAGATTATTGGATTGCTAGTTGGACAGCAAAGAGTGTAGGCCTACACAAATTAGATTCTGATAGACCAGAATGACGCTATCAATTTTCAGAAGCTGTGTAAATAGAGATTTTTTATGCTCATATAACACCCAAAATGTCTAAAACTTACATGTCTAAGGATTGTAATATGAGTAAGTTTTGATATCTAATAATTTGTCTTGTTTGTTAAAGTTGTTTTGATCCTTGCATTTATATTTTCTGCAACTGCTTATTTATTTCCTGAATTTATAACTTTTTCATTATTAAAACACTTAAGCACCAAAGTTTCTTATTTAAATGTGAAGTAAGTAAAGTCAATAAATACTTCATTAAATTTTTGTTCCCAGTTTAAACATTAACAAAAGCTGCATAAAGTTATTATATTATACACAATGTCAAACTAACATTTTTCACAATTGTAAATTTACCTGATGCGACAGAAGAAAACAAAATACATTTTCAAATTCAGCACTGTGACATTAATTTTTACTGCATATTTTATTTTCATTTTTGCAGGCCCGTTTTGACTAGTCTAAATAAGAAATATATGACAATATTTCTTTTCTTGTTTGCATATATGTTTAATACACTCAGTTAAATGATATATGATAAACACTTTTAATTGATCTGTATAGAGTAGTGGTCATTTTATAGGACGCCTGTTGGGTAGTTAAAAAAATAACTAAAGAATTTCAAAAATTCGATGTCATGATCACTTGAGGTTAAACTCAACTTTGGTAAGTAGTTAATATTGTATATATTTGTGCAACATTGAATACAGTAATAAATTAAAATTTCAACTAAATATGGCCATTTCTCAATAATGTTTGGAGATACCTTGTTTTGAATGAAGACTTTTCATGAATGAAGAGTGTTTCATTATTTCAATTCATGAGCTACTTCTAAAGCTTCTCGTTTTCTTCTCTTTGGAATCTATCATTTGTAAGTCAATAGCCTGTAAAAATGATGTAGCATTTGTATTAACATTCATAAATTGTTAGTAAAATAAAACTGAAAATAATATTAACAATAGTGTTTACATTGAAACTAACATTAAAAAAACTTGAAACAAGTTTGGTAAAGTACCTAAGTACTATAAATACATATGTCTATGTTTATTTATATAATAATATAATAGATATGGACAGGAAAGTTAAGCAGACAATCATGGTCTTACCTTATATTGATTGCCAGTGTTTCCACTTTGGACAAGTAGAAGTATTTAAAATTCTCGGAGGCGTAAGCCTCCTTGTTCAAGTAAGCCACTCCGAATCTCTTGTCCCTTTCCAAATATATATATACATATTAGAAAATTAATCAAAAAAGGACATGTGACAAAAGTTCAAATGGATTAACTCATCTGGATAGAAAAGAGAGACAATTGACATGTGGTGTAGTCAACAGGGACAAAATAAATTATTTCTTTCCTTGAGAGTGAGTGAGATATATAATTGTTTGCTTTGTTGGGTGTCGATAAAGGCTGGTATGCCAGGAATTTGAATTCAACAATTCGTACCCAGCTTGCACACCGTTCAGACCTATCCCGTAGAAGGAGACTCAGGTCCTTGAAGATTTATTTCATTCCTGCTGCTACACAACCTGTTGCTTTAAGGTAAGTCAACTACCTTCTCTCTCTCTTTCCTATCCATATGAGTATATATGTTAGAATATATGGTAACTTAATATTCTAATATATGTACCTCATATGACGAATTAAATCTTTGGTTTCCTTCTCTTTTGTTAGAATCCATAAATTTCCTGATGAATGGACAAAGAAGCCTTGGGTCTACAGAACAGGGTTGTGTGAAGCCAGTTAGAAAACTGACTAAGACTGTGACAGCTAGGGTAATCAGTAGTCCAAATAGAGTATACAGCAAATATGACATTTGATAGATTGGCAACACATATCTGTAAAGCATGCATCATTTTTATGAAGTATTTTGTTCAGCCTTAAGTAGTAACATTTTAGTTTCACTAATTATTAAACAGATCATTTGTAAATAAAAATAAAACATTATACTATGGTGTGAGATTTATTAAGCATGATACTGTGTTGTAACTTGTTATATTTAACCTTATATATGGCTTCTTAGTCAATTAATTGTTACTTCTCCCCAAATTAGAGAATTGGAAAAGACATAAAATCTTTTTATGAGGTTTTCAGGTACTGGTATTTAATTATATGTCAATACTTCATTATTATTGAATGGCATATATTTTGAATATAATATTGTTAGTGATGTTTTAAAAAATTATCTTTTAATGAATTATCTTTGATATTGAAGAAGGATTTAATGAATGTGGTTAATAAGATTTTAGAATGTGTCAGGTTCTCTATATGCCAAGTATTTCTCAAACTGCTACTTTTAAATATAAGAAATATAAGAAAAGTAGCTAGGTGAAATGTTGAAGGGCCTACAAGGATATTATAGAAGTTGGAAGAGGTCTGTAGGGTATTTTGTATTTATGAAGGTATTGAGCATTCGGTTGGTGTAGGTGTCCAGATTATTCCACATTCTGCAAATGTGAGCTCCCCTAACAGTTAAGCTGTGTGGAAGGGAATGTTTTATGTTATCAAAATGATAACTGGTTGAGGTATTGTAAGATGTTCATTGATGTGATGAGTGATTGGTTCAGTGATTAGGCCAGAGCTATGGTGTTCCTGGACAGCTTAGCAATGCTGTGTTAGAAATGCATGTTTCACTAAGAACCCTGTTGCAGCTGGACTTAATAGTGGGTGTTGTCACATCCTTTATCAAAGAAATTTGCAATCGGCAAGGTCAGCATGATGTGGAAATACTTCGTGTGAAACCCAAATGGAGGTTTAGCTTTCTAAGTTTTCAAAAGTGTATGTATGGAAAGTCTCGAGAGTGTTCATAAGTGAAAAGTGATGGAGAGTTGAACATGAAGTGATAAGGAGATTTGAAGATGACGCGAAAATTGGTAGAGACAGTTAACAAATTAAATTAGATAAAGAGAAAATTAATTGAGTTATTTAAAATTGATTCTGATACTAGAAAGGCAATAGAAGTTGCAGTATCGGAGAAAAAGTATGGACGCAATTAATCACGCCGCACGTAGAGAAACTAGTGACCATATGCACTCCTAAATCGCCGACTAGGCATTCCACATTCGCAAAGACGAGACTCCGCCATGAGAACTAAGACGTCTACATTTACACGGGACAGGGTTTTCTTTAAAATACCGTTCTACATTTGTAGAACAGCTGGTTATGGTGTCGGAATTGATCATTGTTCAAAGTATCTACCCAGCTCATGGATAACCTGGAACCGAGGTCTTAATAGCCTATTCTAATGTTAATTACGTTTCAAAATTTTAATGAGGTAGATTATTAGATTTTATTTTGCAATTTAAATAAATGTAAACATACAAGAAAGATTTATTAAAATTAAATAGCACAAATTTTTCCTTTACAAATATGGCTAGTTTGTATATATATATATATATATATATATATATATATATATATATATTAGATATTCTAGAATTTCAGACGTTATATAAGAGGCCACTGATAAGCAGCTTCTATTATCAACAGTTATTTCCTTTCCTTGGATTCCGAGTATTAACAAGTAAACTCAGAAAAATGCAAGTTTGCACAACTCCACAGCCATAGCGGCAAAGTCTGAGAGCTCCAAGGTTATCTGAAGCTGCTGAACAGAACTAAGACAGCGTTGAGAAATATTGGAATGATTGTATTGATTTTTCTCAGCTCACTAAGAAGAAAACGAGGTTGTGCTTACTCCGGATGTAATGATTTGCCTCCTTTGATAACCTTTACTGCTGGAGAAATCTCATTAGTTGGGAGAGGAATTATCACTCTACGCCGAACTGAAGGATTTAAAATCTACAGCAATTGAACTGTATTTTCCGACCCAAGAGTCTCACACCAAAGGGACACACATTGGTTTCCAAAAGCAGTCACGATACTTGTCAGTTAATCTGATAAAATGTGGAAACATTATTTAATCAAGCTGTGCAATTGGAAGGGACGTATATGCTTAAATATTCTTTTTATTGGTGACATAATGGTTATAAAGCTTGCACACGTAAAATTTCTGCTGTTTATGAACAACTCAAAAGTTTTCAAGGGGTAGATTGGCTGTCATTCCCCGGATGTAAATACTATAGATTATGTGTAGTATGACTTCGGATATCCTCCTTTGATGAGGACACGCTCCGGTCTACCGAAGAGGTTTGTCTCGAGGGGGAACTGAAAGTAGGTGTGTTGACACGATCAGGCGGTTTCACTTCCCAAGGTGAAGCGAGAGATTTGTGAAGAGTTTTGGTCTATTAAAAATTCAATTCATAAACATCTTCCCTCCACTTCCAGTATTTTTCGACTCATTTCTAAAGTTACAATGATTCATTTTTTGCAAAGAATCTATTACTTTTGGTTTTTCAATTAATTTAGCATCAGCTGAATAATATTTTAGGTGCCCTTCCGGTACACGGGAGGGTGTGCAACTGCGCAGTTCAGTTTTCGTACGAACTGTTGCGTACTGATCACATCAGGAAATCATGTTTCTATGCTTTGGTTCTTTCTTTAGCGCTGCCATGTGTCATAATTCAATCCACACCCTTCAAACCCATTTTTATAGTGTCTGTAGAATATGATCTTATACCCAAACCAAAGTTCAGTTCTACCAGTTATCATTGTCAGTATAAGCTACTAAATTATTTATCATTTTGTTTTACTGGGAAATTATTGTGAAGAATTATTGTCATGAATAGTCTCTTCTATGAATTCCATCGATTCGACGACTTCATTCGGATTGAATCCAGAGAAGAGTTTATTCATCAAACACAGGAGAGCAGCCTTCATTCGTTGGTCACATTTCGTAAAAAATTAATCGAGATAGAGAGAGATTGTGAAAGTGGGCAGAGAAAGAGATGAAGCATTCTAATTACACGGAACAGGGATTATGTTTTCAAGTTATAAGTCTTTCTTCTACCCTTTCCGCAGGAAACAGTTACCATAATTTTTTTTTAGAGTAACAGGTTACATGAGGGCAACTCCCCTTTAATAGCATAGGAAGGGATTTGAAAGGGGGGATGCGGAAGGGTAGAGGAAGGTAGCCAAGGGTTAACTAGGGTCCCCGGGCTATGGTTTAAGGATCCTAAAAGTGATGAAGGGAAAACCCTATAAAAACCTGCATCAGGTAGGTCGGGCATTGTGTACTTGCCTCCGATAGCGGAATAAGAGTTTGCTGTGGGGACGCAGCATTCCCTTCTCCGTACCTCGACCAGTTTAGGAGGCAGCTGGCCGACTGTTCCAATCGGAATAGAGAACAACTCTTACCGTATGCCCAAGGTCTGTGACCCCGGAACATACACCTCTCAAAACAGGTCGAGGTGCCTCGGCTTGTGGGAACCTTAGTTCAAAAACGCAGAGAGGAAAAGGCATGATCCATAAATCTTTAAGGGAATTACCTCACTGTAGGAATTTCGACCAGAATACGAGTGAGAGTGAGAGAGTGTTGACAGAAGAATCAATTGTAAACTTCTTTGAATGAAAATTAAATTTGATTTTACCACCGTCGGTTGAGGCACGTCTTATTCAACTTTTCAAACTGAGTCATAGAATTAATTTTATAATATATAATGAGAGACAACAGAAACTTGCAAGTAATTCGAAATATAAGAACATAAACAATTGGACTCACTCATGAGCGCGGGTAAGTTTTGACGTAACGTTAGGCATTGTAAAATTATAATCACATCCCTCGATTGACATAGGCATTTCTGGGTATGTTATAGCTCCTGATGCGATGGCGGCCTGAGTTCCAGAAAACACCCACGTAGTCGCCGATATTCCTACAACTACCCCAACAGCCAAGCCCTAGAACAGATGACGGAGTAATGTACTTAGAAAAGTTTTTTCAATTCCATGGCTCAAGTTTACGTGTATTTGGTTTTTAATATATTGAAGAAACATGCCCTTGGTATTTATGTGAACATATCTGAAAAAAAATTCAATTTCTCGTTAAATAAACGCTAACTTCTCTGAATTCCAGCGGGAATATAAAAATTAAATTTTAATCTAATTATTTACAATTATCTTATTTATACATTAAATGGAAAAATGGTAAGACATAAATTAGTCAATATCTAGCCGACCGCTAGAAAAATGGCGGGTTTGCCTAACTCACTTGTTCATTCAACTAAACGTTCATTATAAAATTTATTAAGCTGATCTAAAATGCAACTACAAATGTATGACACACTTCAGATGAAATCTTTAAGTAAGTAAGTAATTTCTGATTATTCATTCTTCTAGTTCTACAAAAGTATACAAGCTGTTCATAACTAAAGTTTAATGTGATCCTTTCCAAATATGTCGTCCATTCAATCGAGAAAGAGATTATAACAATCATACGTCGATGCTGATCTCGTTAGAAAACATGTCTTAGTGATGCTCCGGCATTTCCACTACCTTTTTTTTGTATATTAGTATTATTGAGATTTTAATAATATAAAGGTCTTACTACCTTGCTGTTTGTCCAAGGAATTAGCATTCCCGCAAGAAACATCCCCAACACAGATCCACGGGCAATACCGTGTAAGGAAAATGCCACCTGAAACAAATACGAAAGATGATGTTGGTATCTAAAGTTTCTCACGCACTTTCAGGTACTTCTGATGTAACCAAGTGTTTGGGTTTTACATCATACACCAGTTTCTGAAGTTTTTAGTTACTCTCTATAGCAAGGGAACACAAAAAAGGTCAAGGGAAATTACATTGTTTATTTCATAAATTTCAATCGAATGAACGGTTAGAATCAAACCACCCAATTTATAATATTCTACGCAAAATTATTTTTTAGATTGTCGGGAAAGGACTGCGTACGTGGTTATATGCGGAGCTATTTAACAGATAAATGACTTGAATGGCGGCGGATAAATGGTATTTTATGTAAAAGGAAAACCAAAATTACAAATGTGACGAGTAATTCTGAAATCCACATAATGGATCAAGAGGAAGACAAAAACAGTTAATGAGTGAATATTCGCTGAATATGAGAGCAAATATTAGGGAAAACTTTAATAATTTATTTTTAATCAGTAGTAGTTCAATGATTAATTACTTAGTTGTAATAATTATGAAATTATTTATCTAATGGTATTATGGTTTCAAAATATCTGGTCAATATTTTAAACAATTATATTTTATTCTTTTTCTCAATTCCTACTATTACTTTTTTTACGTAACTGACCTTCACCTGCCTAATTAATACAAAGATAAAGTAGAAACAACAATAACAATAATTTTACTGTTAATTATATTTCCACGGTTCAGTGATTATAATTATGAAAACTCTCTTTCTGAGGGGAGTTTGGGTTAAAATTTGTGGACGTAATTGAAATCAATTATTTTTTAAAATTTAATTTTCTCACTTTCTGATTCCTCATTTCTGCTTGCTTCCTACTACTATATTTTTTAACTAACTGTTCCTTATCTCCATAATTATTATCCAAATTTATGACTAGCTTACTTTCTCTCATTTTTTCTGTCACATCACTTTCAAATAGTTGTAAAATTCGGTTTTCAAATTCCTTCCCGTCTGCTCAAGTTGTCCTATGTGGCAGTAGACCACTAGTTATTCCTCGATTTGCCTCGATCGTCTTCCCCGCAATTTCTAAACAGAAGTTGATTGGCTTAACGTTGCCGAATATCCCTCCTCCCAAAAAAGAAAAGTCCACACTCGATATTCACGGTTTTTCTTTAATAGTACCATTAATGGGTCTAAATTGCAAAATCTCATCAGACTCACGCGATAGAAACTTTACAATACTACATGTCGTTATCACAAATCTTCGAAAGTAACATCGTACCAATAAAATCGGTGTCGGTGCCGGCGACTATAGCGATGATGCTGTTATTTAATGTAATCTTATGACCAGGAAGCACATTTAACAAACTCATAAAATGAATGCGTGTACTTCAGACCCGTGGCAACCCTGCTATCGTCATCAGAACAGGCAACGATTTTAGTGGTGCTCATACAGCTCCCCCAAGAGCAACAGAAATTACGAATCGTTGCCTGTAGCTTCATATTTGAGACAATTGTACCTGTGAGTTATTAGTACAACGAAAGAAAAGAAAAATTGAAGTAAAAATTCCTAAAATAGTACATAACATGTGCTTGGGATTTGTATTTTTATGGAGTATTTTTACTTACTTGTAAAATGGATGACAAATTCTCCATAACGTACACCAGAAGAAGACAAATTATCCCAGAAACGATTACTGTTCCTTTCATAATGCACCCTGATTTTCTCTCTGACAACACACCGGAATGGAAAGTCTTCACGAAGTCTTCCAGAACAGCTGCAGCAATTGAATTCAATCCTGTGGACATCGTGCTGAAAAAAATAATTATGTATGAATTATATAGTCCACATCCAATCAAATGATACTTTGATATTATTAAATTCTTTGAATGGCCTGTGCACGCTGCTTTGAATTTCTGAGTTATTCCGGATGGAAACGCACCATCAGCAATCGTCATTGGCTCTTGTCTCCTTGCACGAGTGCCGTCATTATTGTTCTGCAAAGTTCTTGGAAGGGTTCTGCTGTTGCGTTTCGCTTGACACCGGTACTTAAGAAGTGGTCACGACATTATATTGATCATTGACGGCCTGTCTCTTGTCCAACCATACAAACGGCTCTATTAGGTGTTTTGTTTAATATACGGTACATTTCCAACTGAATTTACATCAAACAGTCGTCAAACAAATTATTCTGCGGCAGTCTTTTATCCACATTTTTACGTCATCGCCAAATTTGATCATGTTCAGATTAATTTCCCAGGTATTTCAGATTATTATTGCCAACATAATTTTTCATGAACATCACCCTTCTATTTAATACTTTGACGATGCTCTTTAGCACATCTTGAAGATGCATCGTATTCGTCTGTTTTAATTATAACCATCCATATACTTATAAAGGCGTCCAAAAAACTATATTTACGTCTTCGTCCTTTCAAAATTGATCACAAATCGCACAAATATTTCACAAGTTGTCTTTGTCTTTTAGTTACAAACAATGCGTGTCATTTTTAGAGGACGTACTTGAAATATAATTATTTTATCCTCGAGCCTGAGATAAGGAATGGTTTTTTTTTCACGCTATCCTAGACTTACTACGTAATCATGATATTTTAAGCATCAATTTTCAAAGTTCCCTATACACCATTCTCGCGTCCTTTCTTATTAATAAAAGATTAAATGAAAACTACTGCAGTTACAATCAAACAAATATATAATAAAGAATGCAGTCTTTCTCGGTGTAATAAATGAATGAAATCTCCTCGGGCTTCTATCAGAGTAAAAAAATGTATGCGCGACGTTTCGATGACGTTCACTGGCATCGTCTTCTTGCCAGAAGAATAAAATCTTCTTGCTAGAAGAATATGACAGTGAACGTCATCGAAACGTCACGCATACATTTTTTTCATTTGGTTAGAAACCCGAGAAGATTTTATTCAACGATAGACGGTATTTTTGACCCACTTACAATGTAATGAAAAGTATTATATATATATATATATTGTAATGATAAAAGGGCAATAAAAAGAATTAATAATTAGAGATTATTGAACTAAATTGTTACCGGCGAACCCACGGAGATACAATAATGGTCGAGAATACTGAACAGACAGGACATTGTTGGTTTTAGTGCGCGTAAGTCGACGGAGCGGCAGTCAGCCACGAAACCTTGCTGAATGCGGAAGGAGTTGAAATTTTGTTGGTCAGCCACAGGACATTGTGGAATACAGAGTAATTGAGTTTGGCAGTTGGTCAAGGATATCAGTAGAGTACAGAACAAAAATTAATTCGTTCGGAGATAGAGACGAGTGCGTCAATCCACATTTGGCATGCGATATCGAGGAGCTCAATGTAATGTCGACGGATATAGGTGGAACGAAGGTTTCGGAACAATTGTGTCCGGTGGTCAATCGGCCGGAGTTTGGAAAAGTGAAGCAAAGTAAATTCAGTGATACATGGCCTGTTAAAGTGTTCGAGGTGAAAAGTGTTGTAAAATCTCTACGATTGCCCTGGGTACCGGTACAACACTGAGTAAAAAGAAACATTTAAAAATTCAGATTGTAAACGTTAATAAAAGGTAGAATATCGTCAGATTTAGATTTCATTTCGTTTTATTTTGATTAAATTTCGAGAGTTTATAAAAATATTTGTTAGTAGTGAATTGTAAATTTTTTAAAATTTTTCTTTAATTAAATGCCCCAATAAAGAGCCTGAGGTAAGAGAAAATGACATTTTGTATAAAAATTGATGTAAAGTTCAACAAGTAATTTGTTTTATAAGGTAAATAGTTGAGCATAATAAACCAATTATTTAAGTAAATTGAATAAATGTAATTCTTTTTCATGCTCCTTTCATTCAATAATTTCAATGATTAGTTCAATTTAATTAATTATTTCATTGTATATTACATTTAATTCCGACTTCAACGTGAGGCAAAATCTTTTCAATTATTGATATAATTGTATATTACATTTATGGCGCCTTAACGCGGAGCAATTCAATTATTATTAATATTTGTATATTACAACATATATTTATAAATATATATATATATATATATAATCCTATATATTTTAGTTCAGAAATAAAGGCCCACAATATATATTTAAATTTGTGAAGGTGTATTGAGTCTGCATGTATGGAATTCGGTCCGACTGAGAAAAAAATATTGTTTGACATTCAGAGGAATCGGCACAAAACAATTTTATGACCTTGGTGAGACTTATTTTGGAAATGGCGAGCAAAACCTTCTCGTCACTTAGGTTTTTTTCAGTTAGAGGGTGATACGCCATTTGTCTTAGCAGTAGGCAAGTGAGCGAAGAATGGGCATTGTTAGAGTTTCCGAAAATGGGTGATGGTACAATTAGTAATAGACTGGGATACGCAAGAGAGACAGCAGAGCGGCGATAAATCACGAGATGATTAATCAGAATTTCTTGAAAGTTAGGGAGGTTGAGAGGTCACCCAACGATTGTACTGTACTCCTCGACTCATCAACGATGGATTCATCAATAGCCCGACAACTCCATGGAAATCCAGTAGCGTCCACAATTTACACCAAGGTTTAATAACGTCTGTAATTTTGGAAAATTATACCTCACATAGCCAAAGTCAAAGTATTGCCATTCTAGTTTACTTACTTAATGTATATCGTGTAGAGATTCTGAACCCTGACATGATGTTTGAAGTGTCAACCATTGTGAAATTAATTATTTTTATATTAGCTCTGAGATTGTTTAATTAGTCAAATTTCCTAAATGTACTAAATTTAGTGGTAAATGTTCTATTCAATTTATTTTGTCAATAAATTTGTATATATACTTAATATTAACAAGAGGAAATGGCCAATTACGACAGAAGTTTGAATTGAGAAACCTACAACGTTTCTTCTGCCAATCAGCAGACCTTCTTAAGTATGACAATGTAACAATTTTTTTCTTAGATTGTCTTACTTGAGAAGGTAGAAGGTCTGTTAATTGTCAGAAGAAACATTGTAGGGAATTCGATTCAAATTTTTGTCTGTAATTGTAATTTCTCTTTTATTATTTATTAACTGACATTAATACTGTTCACTATATATATATATATACGTTTTTTATTCATTACTCCAAAATCATAGTATGTTGTAATACACAGGCCCAAAGATATCCACTCTATTAATATGCATACACGATGAGTTTATCCTTGAATTGAATCTTACCTGAGACCAGCGCCGAAGAGTGAAGAAATAAAAAGACCAGTCATGCCAGGATATTCCACTAAAGTATGCATCACGAACAGCGGTAATATCTGGTCCTTTGCCCTCGCGAGCTATAAAGATATAAAAGCACAATATGAGAAGAAATTGAAATGATAAACTTTATAACACTGCAGAATTTGTATTTTAATACGCTAAAAAATTCAGTAGAAAAACATATACTGGCGTGCACGATATTAGCAGACCTATTCATCGGTTCGTGGATGAATCTCATGTAGACAGTCACTATACAAAAATGACAATAGTTGCATCTTTATTTCGTGATGAGCAATGATAAAGAAACGTCAATAGTACAGAGAAAAAATTTTTTTTTTTGATTTTGTGATTTATTTGCGTTTTGTTTAGTAATGGTTGAATGGAATTGTCTGAGTAGACGGAGTTGCAGCTAAGGGGACTTTTTAGGGTAACAATAACGACTATATATGAATTTCGTCGTTTATTCATATTACCGAATAATTAATGAATAAGAAAGATAGCCAATACAGACAAAAAAGGTAATATAAATACTACACAACGTTTCTGGGATCCTTGTTCCTTTCGTCAGGTGCAAAGAAGAGCCGAGAGCGACACAACTGCACTTGTCAGTTGACAAAACTCAAATACGAAAGGGAAAAAGATCCCAAAAACGTTGTGTGGTATTTATATTATCACTTTTTTGTCTGTATTGGCTAACTTTCTTATTCATCGTTAATTTTAATTATAATCTGATCGGGTACTTATTTATATGAAGTTTTATCTTATTTTTATGAGCATTTATGAGAACCCTCCTCCAAGTTTGCAAAATGATTATTAAAATTCCATGAATATGTATATATATGAACCATTTAGCATATCATCGGATTATATTCATATTTTTTACAGACTTTCCTTCGCGCTTTCAGACTTACCAATTAGTCACTTATTTCTTATCCAAGAACTCGTTCTAACTTGCACTTGTGAGTGAACTTTTACAACTTACACTCGATAAAAGAGTCGTCCTTATCTTGCCATTTCAATCAACTTTTAAGTTGAAACAAGTGAATTTAATATAAATATTGTGTGGGAAACGGTGAACGAGAATTGAAGTACTGACCTTTGTTGTAAGCGGATCACAGTCGTAGTAAGCAGCGTAAATTACAATTCCAGTAAAACATAAAGCCACGTTGAAGAGGATTATTGCACATATATAAATCCATAAACTTCTGTCAACATAAATAAGAAAATACTTATATGTCTGTTGATGATATTTAAGGCACAAATATCACATTGGAATTAGTTTTTCAGTCAACACAGGAGAGCGTTTCTAGCTACTTGTATTTAAATACCAAGATATTTTTTAATGACTCTCATCTCGATCTAAATTTTACCAGTAAGTATGTCAATAATTGTGGAAAAATAATTTAAGTAAGTACACGAATTAAAATTAAAATTACACAATAGAGAGAACTCACATTCTAGCGTGTCTAACTGAAGGCAGAGCCATGAAGCGCTGCATGAAACACTGGCTTATGTTGTAGCTCAAGAACAGGAAAGTCCCTCCTAGTAATACAGACATTAGGGTATGCCTCTCTGAAAAGTCTGTTGAAAGGCTGGATACAAAAGAGAGGAAAACTGCTGAAAACTTGTGAATAAAAGATAATATTGTTCTCCACTATTACAAAAAAAATAAACCTTAAATTATATTTTTAAGACGAAAGTGTTGTTAAGTAAACAAAATTTTGGATTGAAAGATGCAATAATATCATAGATATAACCATGAAGTAAATATTTTTTTAATATAGGTATCTTGATACTAGAATAATGAATTATAAGTAACGCTTTAAGAAAATGATAGACCCAATCCCAATTCCATCTATACTGTACATTATACAAGGCTTAACGTTCAGAACCGTGCTCAATATTTTAATTCCAGAATAAAGGACACACAACTTTCTAGTTTTATACAAAAAGAATGCGAGGAACTCAGGAAGCACCACTCCAGTGGGAAGGGCGTGAGACGAGTACCGAGAGCCCGACCTACATGTTAGACGTGTCCTTGCATTTTTGTTGAACAGTTTTCGGTTTTCACACGGGTATAATATATTAATACTTCGCCTAGATGACGACAGAGCTTTTAGTCGTCCAAACGTCGCGTACCGAGACGTTTCGACGACTAAAACCTCTGTCGTAATCTAGGCGAAGTATTAATATATTGTACCCGTGTGAAAACCGAGAACTGTAATCTTTGATCCTTGTATTTTGTCTATTTTGAATATAATGACAGCACACTAATGTTGTCAATTTCTCTACAGATTTCTGTGTAAAAAGTTTGTAACCGGACAGTATAACATTTTCTGGGTTATAAAGATGTGTGTTGCGTGGTATCGAAATATAGTGCACGTTTTCAGTTAAAACACCCTGCCCTTTAAATTTGTTCCTTTACATCCAATAAATGCGTGTTACCATAGTTATAAAGTATTCTAAATACAGTTTACGTTTGAAATTAGACTTAACCAATGCTGAAAAAAAAATCCAATAAAACGTCACGATACCCACCTTGGCCAATCAATTCTTCCACCTGCTACAGCCTTCTGCCAAGCTACGGAAAAGCCTCCCACGTTTATGGCTCCCTTAATTAGAATCCACGCAATTGCTACGATTATGACGATGATTTGGAGTAAATCAGTCCATACAACAGCCTTTAAGCCACCCTCGAAGAAAAAAATTATAGAATTAGTAATTAAAAGATTGTGGTGCAAGAATCAATAATCAGACAAATCTAAAAAATATTTTAATAAAACAAAATATTAGAACATTTTAATAAAATAATTATCACGACTTATCGTTCCTTTCTGGGACCTCTTCAGTTGCAATTATAAAATATTTTACAGGTCTGAATATAATTTATTTGCACAATTTTTATTTTAATAATATGTTCTATTTTTTAAATATATTTCTGACAAATTTGGCTGGTTCCTTTAATTATAATTCAACCATTAATCGCTTATATTATGCAAACTATGTATGTATCAATCTCAGTAATGAATTCAGATGTTCTTAATATCCAAAAAGACTTTATTCCGTAAATATTTATAATATAATAAGTTTAATCTGTTTACATTGCTATTGGACAACTTGGTAATGAATAAATTAGAATATTTGTCAATATTTAGATGGTACATTTTCTACATCTTACAGATGTATTGATATTGATGCAGAAATAAATATTTATTTATATTTATGTAAGAGATTTACTTGACGAGACTCACAAAATCCTGTCAATAATACATTTTTTGGTATCCCGGTATAAACAATTTTATTATTTCAAATATCTTTCAGGAGGCCTTCAATTTAAATAATTAAATATTTCACACTGAATAAGTTAGATATACTTACTATACAAGTATAAAATATACAGATGATACAGATAATGGGAGCCGTGATACGTAAGCTGATGGTAGTTACTGTAACAGTGAAATTATTATTGAATTGCACTCAATCTGACCTGTTTATTAGCACAACAATAAATAAATATCTGTCATTATTAACATTCTCTAAATGTTTACGATTATTATTATCGTGAAACGGTTGTAAGAGTAGTGACAATTTTCGTCTAAATACAAACAAGTTATATTTCTAGATAGGCGATGCCTGTTGTTAATTAAGTTTTATATTAATAATATGATTTTTAAGAAAACGAACATTTAATCTTTTATTGCTCAGAGTTCACCGTTCCAATGAATAAAAAATGATTTTTTACCTAAAAATCAACGTTAAAAATAACAGTAAACCATAAATCGTGATTAGAAACTATTGTAAAATGTTTGAACAAAATGAAATCAACAAAGAATTATTTTTAAGGAATTTGAACTTGTGTTGCCGTATTGAAGAAACTTTTGATTTTATTTTAACAGTTATCTGTTTTTGAATTTTCAAGAAATGTGACTACGGAAATGGAATATTTTACCTTGCTCTAAACCTAATACGGGTCCATATAATACCAGTGCGTTGAAGAAAATCTGGAAAAAAAATATAGGAAGCAAACAGAATAATAAATTTTATTCTGGTAATGGGGAAAAAATAAGTTTTAAACAAACTTACGGTTGTTAAGATGAATATTCCTGAAGACAATAGCCTTATGAATTTATTAAAACGCAGTTCCAGGTACTAAAAGAATTATATAAAATCTATAAGTATAATTATTCTGTAATTTGAATGTTACAAAATTAAATATTTTATTAAAAATACTCTTTCGTGACATTTGTTCCCAATCTATTATAAAAAATATATAAATGTTAAGTAATTACTTGCCTCATTTACTGACGTAATTTTTAGTTCGCAAATGACAGGCAGGAAAATCCAGTGCAAGAAGAAACCGGAAGAAATGGCTGCAAACGACAGGTAAAATATTTGAATTCCATAAACGTAGACTTCCATAGGCAAACCCTGAATTGATATACCAGACACCAAACTAAAACGGAGAAGGTATACGAATTCTGTACCATTTCGTTTGCATTTCTGTGTGAAATTACAGCTCACAAACAACAATGTAAATTTGGTTAGAATTATAGCAATATATTATGTTTTACAACTATTTAAGTACTTCATATGTTCCGCTTATTGAAAATTGAATGAATTTGAAATATGTTTTGTAGTTTGTCATTCGTGTCGATTTTAAATAAAAACCATGTAATGAACGTTCATAATTTGTTTTGTCATTTTTATTTAAACTTTTGTGTATATATTTTTAATTTCATATAAGTAATAACTATAACTAGAAAAGTTGTTACTAGAAGTAAAATATGACGTTTTACATCGACTGGAGTTCGCTGAAATGTACAGAGGTCGTGGGATGTGGCTTGACTCAATGGCCGCAAACGATTGGATCTCCAAAGCAAAGACACATTAAGAGAGGAGAACGAAAAGTGATTGATCCAGGGTTCTTGAGAGACAGGTAGATAAAAATGTTCAGGGAAAAAGAATGGGGCTTGTTGAGATTTAGCTATCGAGCGAAATTTTAATTATGTTGTAACTCTTACTGAGGTATGAGCGCACAATACCTATTTACCTAGGCGAACCACAAAAACTTTTCGCTTTAACACGATGATAGAACTAGGCACTGAGAAACCACTGGCGAACGGATCTGTGAATCGGTCTGCTACCTGTTTTCCACCGATGACGGCAGCAACCACACGAGAAATGACACCATCTGACCGCAATAAACGTTACACAGTACATCATTGCGAATTTCCCCCGAGTTGATAATACTACCAAATTTTACTGTATATATGTGCGTTATAGTTTACGTACCTGAATTTTCGTATCAATCAACATCGGAAACTCCGCGAACCAAAGTTAGAGTATGTCTCTTTCTCTTAGCAACTTTAAATGATTCTTTAATACTAATATTAATTATACTAAACTGTTTCGTTGTTGTTTTCCGTAATTAAAGTGTTTGACATTTTGATATGTCAGTTTGTTAAAGATAACCGATCAAGAATTATATATAAAAAAAAGTGTGTTTCCAAATTAAGAATATCATAACTTAGCCGTTGCTTTATAACTAACAATATCAGAGTGCACTGTAATTGTATCGCGATGAATTATACTGTAATTCGGAATAATAATTAATATAATTATGAAACTTTGTAAAACAGTGGGCCAAAAATATTCTTCAGTTGCACTACCTCTGACCTACAACATGCCGATCAGATATTTATACATTTAAAACTTATGGTTATCAGTTAGTTAGGTTCTTAAATATTATTCCATTGTGTGCAATTTGTGAATGGCAAAATTGAGGAAGTATTTAGTTAACCTTAAATTATGAGATGTGTCAATATAAATTTTCTTAAGTCGAACTAATTTAGAACGTTTTATACTTGCAAGTATCAACTTTAATTTCAAAATATTAAAAAAAAGGTCGTTCGGTAAAATAATCCAGTAGGTTAATTTTCTAGAGACATATGTAACAGGATTAATATATACATTTTTTGACCTTAGGCATACGGTAAGAGTGGTTCGCTATTCCCATTGGAACAGTCGGCCAGCTGCCTCCTAAACTGGTCGAGGTACGGAGAAGGGAATGCTGCGTCCCCACAGAAAACTCTTATTCCGCTATCAGAGGCAAGTACACAATGCCCGACCTACCTGATGCAGGTTTTTCTAGGGTTTTCCCTGCATTACTTTTAGGCGAATGCCGGGTAGGATCCTTAAACTATAGCCCGGGGGCCCTAGTTAACCCTTGGATATCTTCCTCTACCCTTCCGCATCCCCCCTTTCAAATCCCTTTCCTATGCTATAATAGGGGAATTGCCACTATGTGGATTACCCTATACATAGCCTGTCTACAACCCTAAAAAAACCATTGGAATAGTCGGCCAGCTGCCTCCTAAACCGGTCAAGGCACGGCGAGGGGAAAGCAGCGACCCCACAGCAAACCGCTCTCCCGCCATCAGAAGGGCGTGGGATAAGTACAAAATGCCCGACCTACAACTCCTCTCCCGCTATCGGAAGGGCGTGGGACAAGTACCCAATGCCCGACCTACCCGATGCAGGTTTTTCTAGGGTTTTCCCTGCATTTTTTTAGTCGAATGCCGGGTAGGATCCTTAAACCATAGCCCGGGGGCCCTAGTTAACCCTTGGCTACCTTCCTCTACCCTTCCGCATCCCCCCTTTCTAATCCCTTCCTATGCTATTAAAGGGGAGTTGCCCAATGTGGATTACCCTCATGTAGCCTGTTGCCCTAAAAAAAAAAGATGCAGGTTTTTATAGGGTTTTCCCTTCATCACTTTTAGGATCCTTAAACCATAGCCCGGGGGCCCTAGTTAACCCTTGGCTACCTTCCTCTACCCTTCCGCATCCCCCCTTTCAAATCCCTTTTCTATGCTATAAGAGGGGAGTTGCCACTATGTGGATTACCATACATAGCCCGTCTACACCTTAAAAAAAAAGAGGTGTGTGTTTCGGGGTTGCAGATGTTAGCCATACGGCATGCTGTTCCATTGTAACTATCTGCCATTTGTCTCGAAACCTGATTCAGGCACGGAGATGTATAGGCGTCAAATCGGGAACAAAAATATTTACAATTCTATAACTAATCTGTCGTATTTGAGGTCTCATTAACCTACAATTATTATTTTATTTTTGGATTTCGATGAAGTCAAGGGCACTGATAAATTAAGGAATGAAATTTTACATGCACTAGATTGATTTTGCTCTTTTTCTTGAAAACATATAACGCTTCTATGGCCGTTTAAAGCATTTTTGAATGAATAGTACTGTCAAAATTTAGTAATCCAAATGAAAATATTTGAATTAGAAAATCTTCCGATAAACGAAATTCATGGAAAAAGTAAATACAGTGACTATTAATGTGTCTTACGATGCCATTAGTGACATGGAGATGGGCAGTATGCTCATTTTCCGGCCCCCAACCAAATAGTCCTCCACGTCACTCTTTCTGGTGAAGAAACCGTAGTATACTCCGACGGCAACTGAAGCTGTCAGTAACGCGACAAAAGAAAGATAGTCAACTATTCCGAAGTGAACCAAGGATCGGTAAAGTCCTTCTACTGTTTGTGAAGTCTCCATTGCTGGTGTAACCTGAAAATAAATAATCTTCAATGAATAATTGTACTTGCTTGATCAGATTATTAAGAAATGGTCTTATAACTTAATAAAACTTATAGAAAAGGAGCCGTGAACAAATTAGAATCTAGCGTGAAATTCCTGGAAATATTTCAAATTTCCTGCCTTTAACGGTATATTCCTATTAATTGATATAATCATATTTGGGAGTGTCACAAAGCCTATCTATACGTTCTTTTCTGCATTTCACAGTTTCGTAAATGAGCTCCCATCCTTGATTACATAGGTTTATATAATGCTTGCACCATTAATTATAAATCAGGCAGATGTAGTTACAATACTAAACGTTATTAACACATAGGCTTTATTTTATTTATTTATTTTGACAAGTAAGAAAATGTCAGTAAATGCAATTGACAAAGTTATGGAGTTTATTGCAACAAACGTAACAAATAATGTAATGACTTCAAACTAATGTTTTCGTAATATAAAGTGGATTTAATATAATATAATAATATAACATTAAAACTCAATTAACACGATACTCAAATATATGTTATACTAAAGGTATTAATGGAAATGTTAACGATTTTCGTAAATTTTTGAAAGGACATTGAGAATTGCAAAATACTGAAATGTTGAGGAACTGCCGAAAAAGTTATAGAAATTGCTACTATCCAAAATGTAGCTAATAAATTTATAATATACAGAAATAATGAATTCCCTATATATGCAATTATAAAATAAAGAAATTTAAAAATACTTCTTGCTAAAATTAATATATATATATATATATATATATATAATCTATAAAAATCAATGGAAAAAAATAATCTCTATAATGTCGTTTGATGAATTTGATGTGTAATATAATTATAAGTAATTTTTTGTTATAAATGTGAAATGTACTAAAGGACGCCCCAAATTTAAATTTGATTTTGATATTAATCATTACAATTAAACTTGCTTTTATCAATTCACGTTAAGACTTTCGTGACTTAATGTGGTACTTTCTGTCTGATAACTTAACATGTGTTAGGATGACGGAGATGTAAGTACGGCTGATATAATTTAAAATTAATACTGTGCATAATGTACTTTAAATGAAGTGTGTACTACTGAATTTTACTATGCTAGTATTTTGAGAGGTCAAATATGCCTGAATGCTACGATAATGTTAAATCGTGACGTATGAGGATTAACTATAAAGAAGAAAATGAGTACTGGTTTGGACTATTACAGCTCCCTTTGCTACAAATTTCTGAATAATGCTAGCCTGGTCTTGAAATTATGTTTTATACTGTATACTTACATACACACTCATATATATATATATATATATATATATATAATATATATATATATATATATATATATTGTGGTAGTCCAGAAAGTGTCTGGATATATGTAACACAACCCCTAAAACATTTAGAACATTTTACATGTTGCAGTCTGTGAGCAGATAACCACGAAACTTCAAAGTTAAATATTTAGAGTGCTGAGTCTATAAATTATTATATTCTCAAGTTAAACCACTTTCTTCGATTTTGGGAACCCAGGTAACTGCATCCATGCGTTAACAAACTTCGGAACGAGCTAATAAGATTTTATTAAAACGAACGGTGAACCAACCATTGCAAATCATTTTTTCAAACTGAAAGTGTTGATTAGAGTCAGTGGATAAAAATGGCCTGTCTATAAAGTGCAATAAGTGTGTGTGTACGAACGAGACAATTTCCTTGAGTACCAGAGACAGTAAAGTAAAATTCCACAGAATTACTATTTGTAAACTCATAAGTAAAGATATTATCGCCAGATTTAGAATTTCGTTCAGAATTTAAAGTTCATATTTTATGTTTTTGCATTGTAATAAATCTACTGATGAATTAAGTCCATGATAGATTGATAAAATTTAATTGCTAACAAGTATTTCTTTATTAGAGGCCCAAGTAAACGACCCTGAAATATAGTAAATTGATTGTAAAGGATAATTGGTAATGTAAATTGAAATTTATTTGCCTAAATAATTTTTGTAGATTATAATTGTTTCCAGTTAATAAATGTTAATTGTTTGTTTTAATTGATTTTGCATTCTTTATTGGACGTAAAATTACTACAAATTGACGCCTTAACGTGAGACATTCCTTTATAATTTAATTGTCTTTCATTAGTGGTTATTACAATATACATATATATAATTGTACTTACGTATTTTTATTGTATAAAATACCTATTAGATTATTATTTAGTCTCTCCAAATTATTTTAAGCTCTCTACGACTCTTCAATTTCTCACAAGCCAACTAGAGACTGCTAGTTTTTCTACACTGAAACTTCCTATTAAATGGTTTGCATGACTTGTGAACCACAGTAACTGATAACACAGGCAAGCTTCTACTGCAATATAGTCGCCAAACCGTGAAGGACATCAAACACCATCTTGCATGTTCACCCTTAGACCATAGATTAACTCAACCGATTGAGATACGTCAACTTTTTGACAGACGAATACCGGAAGTAGGAAATATTATCTTTAAGGCGTTATTTCCACGATGCCTATAAAACTACCACAACAAATTTCGATTTGCTTTACGACGGATTCTATTCGTAGTGTTATTTTATCCGAGACGTATTAATTAAGAAATATATTATTTCGTATAACTTGTATAAAAAAATTCTTCATCTGATAAATTTAGAACAAAACTGGAAGACCCGGGATAATCCACATCAGAATATTACTAGTAACGAAGCTTGCAACTCGTTCGATGTTTCCTGCCCTAAATCATCGGAAAGTATTGTGTTATTGACGTATTATATTATTTTTCATTTAACAGTTGATTTATGGGTTAGATACGTCCCAATGATATTCTATTGAAGCGTTATAAAATCAACACCCAACACAGGGTCATCGAAAATTA
This sequence comes from Zhengitettix transpicula, assembly GCA_037074705.1. Taxonomy (NCBI): domain Eukaryota; kingdom Metazoa; phylum Arthropoda; class Insecta; order Orthoptera; family Tetrigidae; genus Zhengitettix; species Zhengitettix transpicula. The sequence continues at coordinate 77,295,777 of CM073591.1, forward strand.
AAGTTGTTACAAATATACGGGCAACTGTCTTTGTAGAATTTTTCGAAATATCTTCCTTAATTGCCAAATTAATTACTCTCTGTCTCGGTGGGACGATACTATGACCAATATCAACTATCTTCAAGATAAAAAGATACATTTGTTCATATTCTTAAGAACTGCCACAAAATAAATAACGACAGTTAAAAAAACTTTAATTGTAACAAATAATGAATTTAAATACAAATACATTCAAGTGAAAAAGCCGAATAGCACGACCTCATCACAATATATCTCTGGAACCGATTTCTGTCTCTTTAAAGAGATGAACGTTTCCATTATATTTTTGTAACTTTAGCGTTACGGCATAGAACCATAACTATCGTTAATAGTTTTAAAATCAATTATAAACACGCTATTAGAAATAACGAATGCATTATAAAACTTTACATATGCCAAGTGCAATTGATAGTATCCTACTACGGTAATGCAAGATCGTTGGAATTACACCTAAATGAAAGAAAAGTAGTTTACATTTAGAATATTGACTCGATGAGAGCTATTAAGGGGAAAATAAACCTTTTATCATTAACAATAGTGTTTTAGATGAAGTTTCATCGAGAATGCGACAGAAATTGCATATTATCAAACAACTAATCTCCACAGAAGATATTACATTTATCGGCCCACGTTGGGCGCCAAAAATGTAATAGATTCGGTATGGGTTTATTATTTGATAATGCCCTACGTATGAAGTATGTTTTATTAATAACGGCCTTCAGAAGAGCGATAAGCAAAATGTATGTCTAGTAGTCATATTGGAGAGGTTTTCCTTTTAAGATAATGTTATTCGGAATATTGATAATTCTCCCAAACTAACCTTCCAATTTTGGTCCCACCTTACGATAAAGCTGCCTTAAACGTATATAATATATATGATAAATCACGAAAATATGGTAGGGAATAATTAATAATAATTACATATTTAATCAAACTCCATTGCCAAATTGGTTTAAACATTTATTTTTGATGTTCAGCTACTGAATACACAAACAGAAAATCATAAATTAACACAATGTTTACTGAAACTGAAACAAAACTGCATATCATATGGCAGTTTTAGAAAATGAATATGCAATCTGCCTCGAGCAAGTAAACAAGTTCGTAAGTAGACAAGTGGTCTATGAGCGATACTTTCTTTAATTATTTATCGTTATTCGTCGTGTTCGAGACATTTCCTCCAATTAAATACAAGGATTTTAAAGTACATCAAACTTTTTATGCATAATGTTAATAATAATAGCCACATTCAGTAAAAGTATTTTACAACAAATAACATTAGTAAAATATAATATTATAATTCCCAATATTAAACAATGAATCGTTAAGTTTTCTAATTTTTTAAAAAAGATAACTGTCTAGTTACTATTACGTAACATACCAAAAACAGCGTCTTCCGAAATTTACTTAATATACAGACAATATAATTCACTTTTATTTTACATGCCCATAATGTAGTATTTCATAGAAATTTATATTTCCTTTTTATACGGTTACATCATATTTAATATATCATATATCGTGAGCAATTATTTATTTGTTTCATAAATGAAAATATGAATTGGGAAAATTTTATACAGTACGGTTCTGATTCACTGCGTTCGAATGAAAGTAAAATTAAATTTTTAAGTAGTTTACTTTTAAAGTAAACAAATAAATCACACTTCTCTTCGCATATAAGATAGCATAACTGAGAAAACCTGAGTGATATTGAAACTGCTGGCGAAGTAGACATATACTGTATTAACTTAAATAAGAATATCTTTTGTAGATCCAACGCTTTTTAAGCTCTCGAAATATGTAAAAAATACGGGAACAATATTTTGGTTGTAAATGCTCGTATCGTTATCTTTTAATACTGATTACTACAACAAATCAATAGGTTACCACCAAATTCCGCATTTCTACAGTATTGTGTTTAACACAATTTAAATATTTCGATCTTCATTATATGCACTACCAATTTTAAATGTAGAAAACAGTTATATAATGTTGTCAATGCCGCATATGTGGAATTTCGTAATAAAATGGTAGAGAATTGATAACCCGAATAACAGCAATATTCTAACAAATTGTAATACAACTTCAAATTTACATGGGAGGTATAATTCGAGCAATGGAATCTTTACTTTCACGAAGACGATAGAATATTCGATAAAGACGTGTTGCCACATACATTCACAGTAAATTCCGTGTGTAATGTTAATTTATGTAAAGCAGAATCCATTCACTGCTGTTTGAATTATATCATCTATAAAATTCGCACTTATCGGCATATGCAAAATTTACTAATTATTAGTCAGCAGCTCCTTTTATTTTTTTCTTAAGATTATTATTTAGAAAGACACGCAACAACGTTGCGTCTCGTAACGCTCCGAAAATCATGTCTTAATTAAATATTATCTTCGAATACCCAATTTAATATTATATATATCCGTTTCTGCAAGCCACCATGCAAATTTTAAACTCTTTCACTAAAGTTTATGAATCCATATTAATTTTTCTCACAAATTTCTTGAATATTAGGAAAATTAAAATAATTAATTTTGCAGAAAGAAATGGATCCTCATTATAAAAACTAATTTTTTATATATTTATAGAAAAATTAAATTCTTAAAATTTACGAATATAATTTATTAAGAAATTTGTTATTATTTGCTGTCACTGTCTTTATTTAAAACTTCTCACTCCTAACCCATAGGATGATTAGTGATCAGTTATCTAGCAGCAACATACTTTCTTTCATATCCCATTTAAGTGCTTATGATTTAATAAGTAAAAATGTAATTTCTAGCAAACAAACCGTTAACAAAAACTCCAGCAATTAATATCACGTAGAAAATTGAACTATAACTGAGACTGGTGTTGAACCTGGGGTAATGGAAGTCACTTTTTAATGCGGACATTTACCATACTGGTTAGGATTCGGGGTGGAAAGGAGTGAAACAAATTTCCATTTACAATCTTAAATTCGTAGACAAATTTCTACCAAAATTTCTACAAATGTTACTTGCGATCCAGGAACAAACACCGAGGGGTTAAGACCTTCTATGGGTGGGTACGGAATTTAAAAACATTCCTAAACGGCCATTATTAGCGTCGAATAGAAGGTTTTCTGTGTCACTTAATTTTATAGTGTCATTCTAGAATTTTTAAGTGTCTAATTTCAATTCCATAAGCCAAGGAAGGGAAATAACCATATTGGTGGTAGAAGGGTTTTACATAAAAAGTAATGCAAAAAAGATCGATACTAGTGTCGACTCCGGGGTTATAGGAGTCGCATTAATCATGGTGATTGATGAAATTTTATGTTCCTCTTCGTGGAGGAGGACGCGGGTTGAGAAAAGGTTACCCGGGGTAGTTTTGGCCATCTTAAGGTATATTTATTTGGTTGCCCTCCCAGATTTTTATTTCTATTGGTTGTATTTATTTACTCCTTTATCGCATGTAGAATAGTTTTAGACTGTATTATGATGTAATTCATCTACAAATAATGTCTTTGAGCGAGAGCAAATACTAAGTTGAATAATAATTTGTGTAGGCATGCAACATTATTTTCAAACAAACTTTACAAATTCCAATTCTTTATAAACACACTTTCAACAATAGCTCCTGTCTGAACAACACATAACAAAGATATTCCCAGAACCAAAGTAATACATAATTTTTACATAAAAAGGTAATTAACCATTTGTGTAAATATAGTTCACCGATAACATTGTATCAGCTCGCCAACGTAATCATATCTCAGCGAGTAAGTCTCCCGCTGTCAACAGAAAACACTGGGTTTTTCGGTTCAATTAATCGAGTATTTTTTACTGTTTTAATTTGTCGTGATTTTTCAGACATTTTATGTAGTCGGAGGGTTCCCTTCATCGTCGTGGTTTATTAGAAGTTAGATACCGAGGGGTTAGGTCGGGGAGGGGGCCGTAAATAGGTAAATTTTATAACATGGCGCTGATGATGCTGGTTAAATGAAATATTTACCAAGAGGTTAATGTCGTATCAATTCCTACTCCGGGTTAATTTAAATAAATACCCGGGCTACGCCGCCACTCAGCTGGTTAACGTATAATTTTCTTAAAGCACCTTGTAACAATTTTTGCACGAGGGACCATCGTCTTGTGGATATATCACGATGTAATATGGCAACGACTATTCACTACGCTTATTACAAGGAAAATAGGAGAATGTACCTCGGCTGGAGCTGCTGCAATGTTATGGCCCCGGAGAGTAGTTCACCTCCAGGAATGATTGTTTTCAAGGATTGACGATGGGAAATACGGTAGGAAAGTAATTCTTCGAGGATATGTGATCCGCTTGAAGCTAAGTCCAACCTTCAGGACAGCGATGAGAACTGAATGCAGGGATGCAGTCTTGAACTGCAGTATGGTAAGAAATGAAGATTTAATATTATTGTTCTCAGTCATTAACAATAACAACAGAAGATAAAAGATTGAGAACGTGAACTGATCCGCCAACTGCCGAGTTTTCAGCTAGCATTATTTAGATCACGAACAGCCGCTCTGAGTCTCACCTGAGGATTATAAATGAGAGAGTAACCTAGAATACGGAATGAGAAGTTGACGTTGTTGTTATTGCGTGTTCGTTCCAGATTCCGTATTACTTCATACATATCAAATAAATTTAATACTAAGTTATCCTTTAATATCTAATGGTACATTACAACCTGAAGATTTCACCGTTCAATTTTATTTGCTTCGGCAGTGAGTTTATAACTATGTCGACCAATGTGGTTTTCGAATAATCTAATAATATTCAGAATTTTGAGATATAATCTCCAAGGTTAAAGACACAATTGCATGACGACCGTGAAGTTGTTCGCTAATACTCTCTATCAAAGTAAGTTCTATGAGCATGCGATCCCGGAACGTCAGCGACAATGTCACTTGATAGTTTGAGCAGGTTTAAGTGTAACTAAACTTCCGTTCACTTATTTTTAAAAATTGTACTAGTAACAAAGGAAAATATTTTCGACGTAATAATTATAAAGAAAAGTAAATTTTGGTACGCTTCTATAGATTAATTATTCACAGATAATTAAATGTTAGTTTTCAAATTCTCGATGTTTCCATATGAAGTGGTGTAACATCATATAAAGTCATACACTTAAAGAAAACAGGTACTTCCGCATAACAGGTTTCCTTAACGTCCAATTTTGAACAGTTTCCATCTGCCAAAAAATGTAATTGTTTAATGATAATATGTGTATGGTAACAAAATCTGCTCATTAGGGTTAATTTTACAAAAATATGGTAGATTGTAAACTACTCAATAAATTACAGTCAATTTAATTTAAGTTTAATTTAAAAACTTATAGTTTCCCTGTTTTAAAGGCCATGAAATATTTTATTATACGCATGAAGAGTCCTAGGTAAGACAGATATAATGATGAAAAATAAATCTTTGGTATCTGTGAACGATAAAACTTATGTGACGAAGTTGCTTGTCAATTCAATGCCTCCAGTACTCTGTAAGCAGACACAATAATATACTAATAAGACGCGAGTAAATATAACGTAAAAGAAAGAAAATGGAACAATGGTTGCAACGAAAAGGACATAGAAGAGCAGCCAAAAGGAACTATTCTGTTATATCTTCACATGACAAATGGAGTTATCTCAAACTGAAGAAAATATAAATCACAAAAAACGAGTATTGAAGTAAAGATGATTGCGATGTCTACTCGCAGGGACAGAAAGTGTGTGGTGGGGGAGAAGGAGAAAAGAGCGTTGAACAACCTGTGCCGGTGCCGTTCTCATCCTCAAATGAAGTGACAACAGTACGTGGAACGCGTGCACTTATTTGAATCGTATGTCTCGATCCCACGATAAGTCATCCAATCGCCACAGAAACTCTCAGATACATTACGCGTCTTATTTTATATGTCACCGTCATTTTCCAGATTGTGTAGTCTAATGTCACAATTTGTGATAATTTCGTTAAAATTTTATTATTAACGCCAAATGAAATGACAAATAAACGCAATGGACTGTAAAATTAATTTGATTTCTTTCATACAAAATAAATGTCACCAAACAATTCAGTGCTCTTTCCTTTAATGTGCCTATTGACTCTTTATTTTAGACTGGCGTTTACTTTTAAAACAGTTACCGTTTAAGGTTTTAATATTCAAGACATAATTTGATGACTCGCTTTGTATCGCATTACGCGGATATCAAATAAATGGAAAGGTAACACATATTTTTATAAATTTTTATACAATATATTTTTATATATTTTTTTAATAAGACATATTTCCAGCGTGTATAAGAGCACATAGAAAGGCTGTTAATTGTTTTCAGTATCACTATCTAGTTTCCTGAGTCTGTTAACAAACTCATAGAAATGTTTCTTATTTTTTAAAAAAGATAAATTATTCTGTCTACTCCAATTTGTTTAGATAACAAATATTTCTTATTCATTCTATTACGCAACAAAATAGCCTTTATCGGTGTTGTAAACCGTAAATGAAGGGCGTTCTAAATTGTACCTTTCAACCAAAAATAAATTGCTCGACGTTATTAAACATATGTATTATTCTAGAATTATGATTTACTGGTAGGAACTCAAACCATTTGTGTCTACAAGAAATTTATAAATGACTTAGACCTAAACTTATATCTTACAATATATATAGGAACTATTCAATCGAAAATAAAATAACTTGTTCGTTAATATGGCTAAATTATACATATAGTAACCATATTTATAACAGATGTTGTTAGTCTCATGCATGAGTTTCCCTTTGCCTGGCAGGAAAGTGAGTGAGGAGATTCTAGAGAAAAGGTGAAAACCATTAATGGAAAATTTTCAAAATAGAGAGAAAATTTACGAACCCATAAAATAAGGTGTGGAATATTATCTAAGATTTGAAGAATAAAAGAAAATTTAGTTCATATTCAGGGTACCCAGGATAGTTATAAATATTATAAAATATAAAAACATAATTACTGCCATATACTTAATATTTTCATGTGCTTCCTATAACCATAAAATATTCTTACTCAGAATATAAAATTTAATCTTCTCACATTATCTCCTTCATTGATATGAAATATTTATTTCCACACAAACTGCCATAAAATTATGAATATTACGAAAACATTTACTACTCCCAGTTCATGACTCTTTTTCGACGTTTACTTATTTCTAATTAGTAAGATGAAATGACAACGGCGAATCAAACTCTCGCATTGTCACGGATTTACCTTAAAAAAGTAACTTTTTTTATTTTACACCTGTTTTAATTACATACAAAAATGTAGCTCATTACAAATAACAAAATTCTAAAATTTTGAACGAACTGTTATTCGTCATTAACTCATTTTATTCTAACAAAGTAATTATGAATTTATGCATGGATATAAACACAACGTTATACACACACTAAAGGAATACCCAATTTCGTCATTTTCATTATAGAAATTAAATTTTTTAATGATCTACAATTTTATGAAAGGTTTTCTGATATTTCCTTAAGTTATGTGAAGACTTTCAGTTATTCAGGCGCAAAATGTTGAATTATGTGATTGGATAATGGTCAGGAAATTAAATATCATCCTTCATGAAATTTCCGCAGGTAGTCAAGGACAGAGCACAAACGAGTGAAAGTTTGACGACAAAGACTCCCAGAGTTCGTCAAGTACAAAATATGCGCAAAGTCAGAACAAAGTCGTGTTACAAAGTTCCAGCGCTTGTGACATGCGGGCACAAGGCACGAATTTTGTGCAGAAGATGCATCATATTTTCCCTTACATAAAAAGTTTGGTTACGCAGCTGTAAAGAAATAATGGACCCTGGAGAGATTTGAAGAATAGAATAATAACAAGGTAATCATACGTTTCAAAAGCTGCTGTCTGTCTGACACGGTGCTGGAATTTCATCACAAAATCGTGCGGAGCGAGAAAACAGCAAAATATCTGCGCCTCAACGTTGGATTGACCTTCAAGTTTCACGGTGAGACAACAAAATTACGTCGAAAATTCTGTTCCCACTATTATCTTTAATATCCTTACGATGCCGGAAGAAACAGATCCCACATATATCACACTCCAACCAAATTTTAAGTACTACTCCCTAATACTTCGTGAAGTCTGCAAAAGCTTAACAACGAGGATCTGTGACACGAAAAACGCTTACCGAATTTGGTTGCATTCACTCAAGTTATAATATAAAAACAGAGAACATCGTGACCCGATAATAACTAAACATTTCTACTTGAACCATTAAAATTAAATTTCAGACGTTAATGAATACAGATAACCCAACTTAGTGCAATTCAGTCCTCAATTAAAATTTATTCTTAACTTTCTTATCACAAGCAATATAATCACTTGTTTAAATTAATAAATTTTAATTTGTGGTTCGTTTATTGTTGAATTCTGAAAGAAAAAAAATCCTTCCTTTACAGTCAGAGAACCTTGAGAGCTCCACAGGAGAGTCTATTGTTGCTAGTGAAATTCTTCTCAGGATCAGATAACAAAATGAAGTAGCACCGTCATTGCACGTCGGTCTTGTCTTCTGAAACGCCACAGACTCTTAAAAGAACCATGAATGTTCAGTAAAATAATTGGTTCCCGGATGATGATAATTACATTAATGATTCATCAGAATATTGTAGAAACCTTTTAATTTGATCATTAATTATTGAATTATATTTTGTATAAATTTTAAGATAATGACAAAAGACTAAAATGTTTTCAGTGGAATGAAAAAACTTGCATCTGAAAATATTTGATAGTGAAATATATTAAGGTAACCAAAAGTATACAACGACGAAATATAAATGAAATTAATAATTGACGGACTGGATTTTATATCCTTCTTCAAGATAACCAATTAGTTTACGATTTGTTAATATAGTAAAATAGTTAAAAATATTTTCGCGAAGCAACAACACAGACAATTTGGAGAATGAATTTCCCTGTTAATGTCCGTTAAGTTAAGCGCTGTATAACCTTACAACACAGATAACTTATTAGATGGGTATATGAGATGTTAATAGTTTATTAAGGGAAATAAAAATGATTTAAAAAGCAAAATGTATGACCAAAGCGGTGGAAAGAGGTTTTTTCAACATTAATTTAGAACAGGGACACCGATTTAAAGTCAAACAACACTTATTTTATTAAATTGTCTGCAATGGATTAATAAATTCATTTGGTAAGAGTATGCCAAGTCGTGATAAAGAATCTAAGACCGAGTCAAATATAGTCTAAATATATAGAAAAATGGACAGTGGAGTGTCGTGTGAAAATCAGAGATGTAAAAACTATAAAAATTGGTATGAAAGTTCAGAAATAGTTTTTTTTTTATCAGCAACTGTGTGCCTGCCATTAAAATAGTTATTTTAAGATCATCCATTAATTTACTTCTAAAAACCTTAAACTAAATTCTTAACGACTAGAGTCTATCTAGTGACGTCTTCTAGATTTTTCTGCTTTCGTGTTCACCTCACTCACGAACTGTGCTCTGAAGAAACAGCTGTGTTAAAAGATTTGTAAGGAGCTATGCAAAGTGTACAATATATATGAGGACCGCAGAATAAATATGTATCACAGAACATTGTTTGCATTGTATTTCGAGTTGAATGTAATGTATTGTATTCCGTTATAAATAATTTTTTGACATAGTCTGCACTTCTTATTATATGAAGAAAAAAAAACAGGTAAAGATTCAGAGACTGTTTCAAATATAAGCAAAGCGTATGGCAATATAAACACCAGAAAATAATTTATTGTAATAATTGTATATATATATATATGATAGTACAGTGTAAATGTAAGATAAAATATATGTGGCAGAGAAATCTATTTCACTGTAAATGACAAATATTCCAATATATATATATATATATATATTCCTGAGTTTACATTCATAATTTTAAAACTGGAACCTCCAGTTACAATTGAAGATTGTGAAAGGCGTTTGAAAATAAAATTTAATATTTTTGCTATGGCTAATTAAAACGGTATTTAATTTAATAGTTTTTAGGAACTGAAACTGAATTTGATGTTCGTCTTGATGCTGTCTGCACAATTGGAGGCCAGGAAATAAATCGAAAGAAAAGCCAAGGCCGTTGCCAAAAAAATCTCACAATACGTGAATGTTATATTCGGCGAGCAGCTTTCTTCTGTTTTATAATCAAACACGTTTTACCGGAACACTATTATTTCAAACAATTTAATTAATCACGCATTTTCACACTGGCATATATTGTGAGTGTTTGACAATCATTTACTTAATAATAGAAATAATTTATGTTTTCATTTTCATTTAAGTTATTAATAAAATCTCGTATCTGTGTTTTAGTTACATTAGAAAAGTTTGGTGTTTTTCATAAACAAAGAGTATTCTTTACTATTGATCGTCCCTATATAACATACCCAATTTTTAAAGATAACTATCGTTTTTGTTTTAATATATTTCACTTGAAAATGAAATGAAAAAATTCTGTGGTAATAACTGAAAGCCCGTAGTTTATCTTGTAGGCAGAACAACATATTATTTTTTTAGAGACTTATATACCTATCGTAACTTTATACCACACTAATTTTTGAAGTATCCGTTATTTGCAAATGCTGCTCACAATTTGGAATACCTTGCAATTCGAAATCAAATCCGCCACATCCTGCTTTCTTCGAGCTTGCTTATTAAATTCAGTTTTTTCCTTCCTCTGTCAATTCGTTCTTTGTCGTGACGCAGATATTAGTCTAGGCGATCTCACGTAATATTGTAGGAATTGTGGACCGCAATTTTTAATCCCGCCCACTAGCAATTTAATGACATAAATTGTTTCCATCTCTTTCATGAAAAAACTTAATCAAATATTTAATTTCGAACGCCGGCCAGAATGATTGATAATATGAATGTAGGTCCCTTCACATGCGAAGTGTCGAGTATATGAAGTTGAGATCAGGGAAAAATATCTTAAAATTGCCAATCTTCTACAATCCGTACCTTCCCCCCACCCACCTACCCGTCTGCAAATTACCATAGGAAAGTTTCATCTGAAATTATTGTCCTGATAATCATGCAACATACATTCTCATTCGTAGATCTTCTGAGATCATTTTCCTACCCGCGAAAAAAATACATTAAGTTAATATTGGCATCTATCTAACATATAATAACACAATAAATAAACATGATGGCTAAACAGTCTGAAAGGTTAAATAATTGACAATGCAATTATTACAATTTTAATAATAAAATAACACTACGTTTTGTCCCTAATTTGCGACTTCAACAGGTTAGTAATAGTTGAAAAGAAGAAGAAGAGACCTTGTTGATTAATACTATTACCTAAATTTTTTTAAATGTTTGTGAATATACTGATCCTTAAATTTTAAAAAAACATCATGCTTTTTAAAATTTATTCGAAATTATTTTATGTAATATTAAATAATTTTTGGAACTTATTATTTGAAAATCTTGGAAGTGTTAACACTCAAATTTTAAGTTTGAATTTGTTATATATAATTTTAAGAAACAAATATTTATATAAATAAAACGTATACTAAAATGTGTTTTCTTCGAATTTTATCATTATGTATTACTTGTATACATTTTAGATCATAATCGTTAATGTGCCATCTTCTTTTTCCTTTTTTCAACTAATGGTCACTGTATGAAGTACAAAATTAGAGACGAAACGTAGTGTTGTTAGTTGTATGTGTATTAGTTGTATTGAAATTATTATACATAAAGTTTATATTGCAAATAACTTTGATATTGTTTTTGGCAACATATCAGGAGTTGAAGGACGTGACGCAATTTCTAGGAATAGGTGCGTGTTAAGTGGACTGAGAGGGGGATTTCCCGTCGTGAAGAAGAAGGCGGAGCAAGAAGCTGCATTATAAAAGGCCTTCACTGTTCTGCAACCACAGTTGTAGAAGCATCATGGCTAAGTATCTTATTCTCTTCCTCGCAGTTTCCCTGCTTGTTGCGGCGGTAGCTTCAGAGGATGGCAGTGGTGAGTGTCCGGAGATGTTCAAACCATTTACATTACATGAACAGCAGAACATTTTAGCATGACCCATGGTCTGCAAACAGCTCAATAACTTCTGTCATTTCCAGGTATTAATAGTGTTCTGTCAATTACTTTTTGTAATAATTAAGGACTTTCTGTGACTGAGCGCTAAAGTCCTTAAACAGAAGCACCTGGATGAGTCTCCATGGACGAGTTCTCAAATACTACCTCCAATGACTGGGACCTCGCCAGAAGCTCTCGACCGATAATTGTATAATATATAAAATAAGCCAACTTTACATGCCCATTTTAGTTCCATTAAAAGTGATGTAAAGTTCTTGTTTAATAAATGCTGTAATTTATTGTACGAGGATTGAATTCCTAATTATATATTATTTTCTAGAAATGAATGCTAGATATACTGCCCTCGGGAGTAATTTATATAGTTAACTGTGTCTGCTAAATAAAGTTTATCGATCTCTCGTAAGAAAATCTAAATGAAATATAACTCCAGTAATTTCGTTAGCAACTTAAAAGTGCACATTAAAGTGGCTTATACGTTTTTAACCGTTGATGAATAAAACAGAGTTAGTTTGTCTGCTGACGTTTCAGCATCTTTGAAAATGATTTCTCAAATCGGGACCGAGTTTGATTAATGATCACAAGATCTTACCCACGACTTTGGATTGACTGTTTACGCTACACATGAAAACCAATCAGGACGTAAATACGTCATTTAAAGAATAATTGGGAAAATGTCCAGGTTATACATATTTTTATGTTTAACAACTATTATATTTATTTTGATGAGAATCCTGTTGGGGGAAATAGAAACAGGATACACAAATAATTTTCATGTATCATGATAAAATCTTTCCACTGTTTTCTGACCTTTATTGTTTATTTCTCTTTTAATAATAGGAAATATAGCCAAATACATACAAGCCTTGTTCCTTTCTCCACCTGAAGAAAGGAACAATGCTTCCAGAAATGTTGTGTGTATTTATATTATCTATTCTTTTGTTTGTATTTGGCTATCTTTCCTCTAATTATTTTTAAGTCAGGCCTAAATTTTTCATTTTATATTTCTCTTTTAGCTGAAGAGTCTTCGGTGCGAGTTGTTAGACAGGCTTGTTCGCCAAACACCACGTACAAAAAAGACTGCAACACATGCCGATGTTCCTCTAATGGCATGGAAGCGTGCACAAGGCGGGCATGTCTACGTGGATGAGTGAACTGTCCATAACGGTAAGAATATACACGTTCTCATCGTCCTTAAGTCCTCTGATTAACACTCTTCTACCCATGGTGAATAGGTTCTTCACTTCCTTTATATTTTCGCGGAAGCACATTCTCGAAACTATTGCAACGAACATTGAAATACTCATCCTGGATTTGTGGACAATATTTGAAATTAATGTAATGTAAATTAACTCCCGTAAGACAATGTTGTTACTTGAATCTGTTTCAATTCGATATCTAATTTAGTGTTAGTTGCATAATATTCAAATTTAAATCGATTATACTTAGATTAGAGAATGAAGGCGTTATCGGTGATTTTTTTACATCGCCAGTTTTTCATATTTATACTCATTAGCAAAATACACAACGTTTCGACCCGTAGTTTCTGAAAATTCATCAGATTATGCCAGATAATAGCAGAGGTAGTCGTCGAACCGAAGTGCATTTTTCAAAGGTTTTCCGGATTTTAAAACGGTTACTACTTACTCATGTTATGTTTATTTAGTATTCTTACTACGACTGTATGTTTTTCCTATCACCAACTGATGAAAGAGATTTTTAATTATCTCAGTATAGTCCAACAACCAGGGTGCTATGCATCATTTATTATTGTAAAGTAATATCTTAAATCTAGAGAAATATAGTTATATATTGACAGCTTTCAAAGAATGCGAATTATTCGCGTAATCACTTTTAAAAATAATTCATAAGAAACCATCTTTAATAAATACAAATAAAGCCTACTGTTAAGACATTCAGTGACGTTTTTGATGTTTATTTTATTATTATTGCTTTTAATATGCACTATTTCAGAGATTATATCTAAAAATATGTGACCTCTTTGAAATGTATATTCAAATAAATATTAATACATTCAACATCAACTGTTGAGTCTCAACAATATCTATGACTGTCTGTCACATAAGGTTTGGCATGAGCGATCTTCGTAATTAATTTTTTTTCTGTAGTTTCAGTATGCTCTTAACCATTGTTTGACAAAGACCTACATAGATGTCGAAACGTTACACATATATTTCACTTTATAGTTACACAATTGTTTATAGTCTTTAATTGTGGCCAATTTATATCATAAATTTAATTACAACCGTCGTTAAATATTCTAAAATATGGAAAATACTTACAACTCTGAAATTATATATTTAATTAATCTTTGTCCTATATAAACAAAATATTTCGTACAAAACTGTTTCCACAGGAATATTTATTTAAAATAATTTAGCAATTAATCAAATAAATTTTGATTTTATGTAATGAAATACTTATCTTTTTCAGATATGCGGGTGATCTTATTCTTTGCAGTGAATTTAATATGAATATGAAACCTTTTTAATACTTACAACTTAATAACTCTTGTAACTTTTAATAAATTTCCATTACAAAATAATGTTTTCCTTTATACATAACTAGCTGGGTGCCCGGGTTGTCATAATCATACTCAGCGACATGCATAACCCCGGATTTAACTATAATCTCGGTTGTTTTTGCGTTATTTTTATGCAACATCCCTCCAACCTCATCCCTAAATGTGCTCCACACCCACGCTGAAAGGTATTGTACTTATGAACAAACAACATCGGTATAAATACTATTAATCTAATTGACCCTGAATTTTTTTTATTAACGCAAATATCGGTAGTTTTGACCTGTTTTAAAGTTCCACCCCCGAGTACACCCGCACCTAAGAGGTAAAGAGAAAGTTGAATGTCATAATTATACTCGGCGACATCCATAACTACGGATTCCACTTGTTACAGTTGTTTTCGCGTTATTTTTGTGTAACGCCCCTCCAGCCGCTCCCCTAATGGTACTCCCCTCCAATACCGAAAGGGATAGACATTTTATACAAAAAAACATCGGTATAAACACTACGAATCTCATTATTTATTAAAATATTTATCAATATTTTATTCTTCGATAGAAGATTTTGTAAACTACATTTGAGCTCAATCAAACAATTACAAAGGGCAGTAGAGTATTTCAAAGTTTCTTATGTTTTTACATTTAATGCATTTTGAAGCATTAAATATGAAAGTAAATGGTATCTGCAATGACTTATCATTAGTGTAAAGCTTATACATAGTAAATTTAAACATTTTAATGCACAGTAATATTGTATAGACCTTTTCAAATGTACATTCACTTTATTGTGGAGTTCAGTCAATGTTTTATTGTGTTATTAATAATGAAACTAGTAATCAAATGTGTTTACTGTTCAGTTTGGTTCAAAACATTTGCTCTATCTATATTAAGTACACACATAAATCTCAGGAAACAATTATTTATCACTTTGTTTCCAATTCATGCAATTATTCACAATATGGTTTTATTATTCAGACACATAATTATATATATATATATATATTGGTAATAAATTATAACTTAAACTAAAAAACAGCTATATACAAATATTTGTTGAAGTTCAATGTTTTGCATTTACTTAAATCAAATCTTGTTCATTGTTTTCCAGATTAATTGTCTCTAAAACCATTATTTTTCATTTCCTCAGAGTCTAGTAATTGTAGATCAACAGCCTGAAAACAAAATGTCAAAATACTTTAAATTTACATTCACAGAAGGTCAGCAAATTAATATTGAAGTAAATCATTCATAATTGCCATTGCTTTTAAAGTAATATGAGAAGTTGGAAAAACTATATAAATTATTAAACATAGTAATCATGATGCATTTACAATATACTACAAATAATGTACACACTTTAAAATTAGTTGGGATACCGATCCGTTTAAATGTTAGCACAAACATTATCTTTGTCATGATATAATCTTTCATAAATATTTGGTTTCACAGAAGTGGTAATTTGTTTTTTATTTGTTACTGATCAGCCAAATCAGATTAATTGAAATATTACAGCATTTTTTACTGAAAGAAATTGTCATATTTGTATCTGTCTTTAAAATTTTCATACAAGGAACAAAGCCCTGCACACTGCACAAAGTAAAAACAACAAGAAATTCTAAATATTTAACTACTTAAGAGTAAATATAAATTTGCCACTCTAAATATAGACCTACATTTAAAACAAATTTAAAGATTAAATACTTTTTATTATCTCTGGCAGAATAAATAAGACACCTTCATGCAGACATGTTCTGCTTTCATTTATTTTCTATGAATTATGTTTATTATTCAAGAGATTATCACATAGGAGCATTTTTCTCTAATATTAAAAATCACAGTCAATAAAATTTGTAAATGATATCCTAAACTGCACTTTTAATATATAGACTGTAATAAAAATAATAATCAATTAATATTTTTATCTATATCAGTTAAGTCAATTTAAATTCAATTTACCAGAATCATAAGTTTACTGGTAATGGCAAGGAACCTAAAACATTAGGTTTTAAATGATATGATAATGTGTAAAATATATCTTAAATGAATATTTCTCCTCAGAGGAAGAATTATTATCTATTAGACTTATAATATGGTAACCATTTGAAAAGATGAATTAGGGAAACAGATGCTTTAAATAACTGGTTATAAAGAACCACAATAAGAAATGAGGATGCACAGAATATTGAATGAAGAAGACAAGATCTCAAAAAGTAAGTGTGTGTGAATGAAAGTAAAATATGTATGGTATTGAAATTATAAGGTATAGAATATTTTGGTTATTAGAATAATAAAATGAATGACAGTATCAACCCCATTATTTCATTGATAATGACATAAATTTAATCTTCCTATTTTTCTCAAAATATTGAAAAAAAATCTTCTTATATTAATTTTTAATCTAAAATCCAGCCCATCCAACCATTTATGACTTAGGCAATATAAGAGAGTATACATTCTAAAATACACAAAACATTTATATATTTAATTTTTACCTTATACGATCCTTTACACCACCGTTTTACACTTTTTCTGATAAATGGAGACAGAAACCTTGGCTCTATTGATTTGGGATCTGTGAAGCCAGTTAAGAAGCTAACTAATATGGTGACAATCAAAGTAATCACCAGTCCAAATGAAGTGTAGAGCAAATATGACATCTGGTAAATTGGCAACACATACCTATAAAACAAACATCAAATTTGTTTTATAAAGTGGTTTGTTTATTTATTGCTTTAAATGATATACCTATGTATTAATGGTCAGTCTATAGTACCATACAAATATGTTTTTGAAAATAAAAATGATGTGTTAGATTTAAATTAGTTAACAATACATATTATTAACAATGTGATTAAAATATTTACAAACACAAAAACATTTGGATAAAAAGATATTACAATCAATCTGATCTTTTTTGAATGTATTCTCACATATTTCCATCAAACAACAAAAATTATAGAAATTTCTAGTAAGCTGGTTACCAATAACTTTCAAGTTAGTTTTCATGATTACATGAGGGAACAAGAGTGCAATAATCCCTGGATGGCCCAAACAGTTTGGCTTCATAAAATATTACAAAAATAAATTATGTGTATGTATAGTTCTAAAATCTACAATTGACTTTATTTAATGAGTTAAATTTATATTTGACAATAATTCAACAAAGTTGTTTCCTGGTTTGTCCATAATTTTGTTCATTAGGTCAAATAATCAAGAATAAATTAGAATAGACTTAGATATACTATGCTGACAGTTAATATATAATCATTAAATAGACCTCATATAACTATGATCCTGGAATATAGATAGAGATCAATTGTTCATGAAATTGATGAAGTATATATTTAAATAGTGATTAATATAGTTCTGAAACTCTATTTATCAGTGTTCCAATATTCCTATCATCTACGAACAAAATCAGGAAAGTAGCTTTAAGATATGAGTTACGATACCATAACACTGCCTTTATAACTTTGCAGTATAGAAAAAATTACTTACTTGTCCTTTTGCATAATTGGTGTTGTAATGTTAGGTGATGTAAAATTATAATCACATCCCTCGATTGACACGGGCAATTCTGTATAAGTCATGACTCCTGTTGCTATGGCAACCTGAGCTCCAAAAAACACCCAAGCTGTCATCGCTGTACCAACAACAGCCCCAACTGCAAGACCCTAGCACCAGTGTCACAGAAACAAATTCATTAATTCTTAAATGGAACAGATATCATCTTCATAATTTCATGCAATTTACAATGATTTGTGAATGACTTTACTACGATGAACATTCGCTATTATACAATTACCCTAAATTTGCTTCTTTCGACGAAATTCTTCTTCAAACATAGCGTGCTATTTGGAAGAACAGCTGAACTAAAGTTTATTAAATTTATAAGGTAACTTTATTTGGTTCTTTTTATGAAATTAAAAAATATAATTGAAAAAGTTTGAATTTTTTACTTAACTGGCAAAGTTTTGTGTTTCAAAAATTGAGCAATAGAACATTGTTACAATGAAACAATTCAAAGGAACTAATGAAAGTAATGAAATTCTTAGGCCTAATGCCTTAGGTTTAATGAAAATAAATTAAAACATCTCTAAACTACATACATAGGAAATTTCTATTTTTTAAAATCTCTTTTATTGTTTTCAAGAGTGCGCTGGTTATTTGATATTGACAAAATTCCTCAAGATTTGATCCTGCCCTCATCTCCATTCAGCACACCAACCTGTTTTAACTGTTCAGTAATGAGAGACTTATGTAGTGTATAAATGTTATTAGTTTATTTACAAAGAATGAATAAGATATTATTATTAAAAATAAAAATGGCTTGTTACCTTACTGTTTGTCCATGGTAATAACATTCCAGCAGAAAACATTCCTAACGTAGTCCCACGAGTCACACCCTGTAATGAAAATGCCACCTGAAACAAACAGAAAACTTTCTTAGTCATAGCTATTGAAATTATGGCATTCTGTTTTTGAATTAATTTGTTACTTTATATGTCTATCTTATTAAATTTTTATATTCTTAATCAAACAAGAGGATAATCACGTAAGCGTAATCGACATGCTAAAGCTTTTGGTATTTAATGAAATTGTCGCAGACAAGTGATAACAATAACTCTGTGTAATCTGTAATGGAAGTTGGAAACATTGCTGCTATTCTCTCGCAGGCAGAACCAGCGATGTATGTTCTCACGAACCTTGTAGGAGAGATGGAAGGAGTTACCTTTGGGGATGCCTTTTCCTCTCTCTGTTTTTGAACGAAGGTTCCCACAAGCCAAGGCACCTTGGCCTGTTTTCTGTTTTGAGAGGTGGACGTACGGTAAGAGTTGTATGCTGTTCCCATTGGAACAGTCGGCCAGCTGCCTCCTAAACTGGTCGAGAAACGGAGAAGGGAATGCTGCGTCCCCACAGCAAACTCCTGTCCCGCTATCGGAATGGCGTGGGACAAGTACCCAATGCCCGACCTACCTGATGCAGGTTTTCTAGGGTTTGTCCGGCATTAATTTATGCAAATTTCCCCGGAGAATCATTAAACCATAGCCTGGGGGCCGCTAGTTAACCCTTGATTACCTTCCTCTACCCCTCCGCATCCCCCCTTTCAAATCACTTCGTATGCTATTAAAGGGGAGTTGCCACCATGTGGCTTACCCTCATGTAACCTGTTACCCTAAAAAAATGAAAAAACTTCAACCTTCGCAGAGAGCTCTGGAGGAGGCTACCTTTGGGAATGCCTTCACAAATCTCAGGTTTTTTGAATTAAGGTTCCCACATGCCAGGGCACCTCGGCCTGTTTTGAGAGGTGTATGTTCCGGGGTCGCAGACCTCGGACATACGGTAAGAGTTGTCCTCGATTCCTATTGGAATAGTCGGCCAGATGCCTCCTAAACCGGTCAAGGCACGGCGAGGAGAAAGCTGTAACCCCACAGAAAACCCCTCTCCCACCATCGGAAGGGCGTGGGACAAGTACCAAATGCACGTCCTACCTGATGCAGGTTTTTCTAGGGTTTTTCCTGCATCTCTTCTAAGCGAATTTCCCGGTAGGATCCTTAAACCATAGCCCGGGGGCCCTAGTTAACCCTTGGCTACTTTTCCGCATCACTCCTTTCACTCCTTTTCCTATGCTATAAGAGGGGAGTTGCCACTATGTGGATTACCCTATACATAGCCTGTCTACACCTTCTACTTGGGAAAACTGACAATTTCTGTTTGCCCTGGGATTTTATGTTAAGAATATACAGTTTACGAAAATATTTTAAGAAAAGGCACAACTTGTTCGTCAGTTGGACCTGTTAGGTTTTAAATAAAAATATATATAACGCGTAGACTTCTTATTGGTATTTACTTTACCAAATTAAAATTATTCAAAGAACAGAATTGTTTAGTGCAATGGATTTTCAATCGATAAAGTAACCTATACTACCAAAAAATTTACAAATGAAAAGTACGAAGCATTAATTAACGTGAAATTGAAATTATAAATAATAAAAGTTAAGATACGCGTTCGTTAGTAATCTCTGTCGTGATTAGTAAGAAGATAACCATATATAAATATATATTTAAAAAATTGTTCGATTCAGAGTGTTAGTTGTTGCAGAGTTTTCATCTCTTATGTTTTAGAAATTCTTGTTAACCTATGAAATAAATTCTACCAGCTGTTTTTCCGTTTGTTATGGATGAAAGTTGTGTTTTTTTGGTGAACATCAACCGGATATAGAAATTTGATGACAAGTACGCAAATGAAACTAATACTTCACAGCGCTGTTATTACGAAACGTTTCTTGCCGCAGTGTCACTTACATGCAAAATAGATCCCAGATTCTCAATGACGTAAACTAGAAGAAGACTAATGATTCCCGTAACGATGACTGTTCCTTTCATTATGAACTCGCATTTTCTCTCTGATAAAGGACCGGAATGGAATGTCTTCACAAAATCTTCTAGGATTACAGCAGCAATTGAATTCAAACCGGTGGACAACGTGCTGAAAAAAATTGTACGCTACATTAAAACATATGTTATTATTAAATTATCTTTTTCATAATTTCCTCTAGTAGTTGCTATTTTAATTAATCTATCATCTCAAATATAAACTAGATTCTCTTCATAATCCTTCAGCATACTAGAATCAGTCACCTAAATAGATTCTAATTCAGTTCAGTAAATAGGAAACTGACTGTATGATATATATATATATAATCCATATTTAATCATATAGAGTGAAATATTATAATTTTTTAAATCTCTTGATACTCAATTTCTCTTGTTTTGCAGTATTTTAGTTAACCAATTGGCTCAAATAGCAAGTGTATTATTTCGATAAAAGAGATAGAACTTTCAATGTATCTATTATCGTACATATTTTATAAAAATTTTGCAATTTTGTCGTTTAGTAATAAATTTTGCCCATGATTTGTCATCAGCCTCCTAGGTTTACAGTTAAATTTTTTAGACGGACCTCGTCAATATCCAGAGATTAAATACTCGAGATCCTGAACCCATCGAAAACAAGCATAAGCACGTCATGATCTCAAAAATAAAATTGATCCAAAAAAATCTAACGGAATTTTCTATCACTCTACAAGTGCATGTTTCCACGGATTTATTGAGGGAAAATTACCTCAAACCAGTAAACAAGTAAATTGAAAAACGATTCTAACGTGTTCTGTTAACACCGATCTTACATTAATTTTCTCCTTTTTATTTTAAACTATTGACGGTCGGTTAAGGGTAACAATTAATTACAAAAGTAGCAGCGGATTGAATTAGTATTGATGTTCTTATACAGTTAAATATGATTAAGGAATTTCGGTTTATATATTAGCAGATATACAATAGAAAACCAGAAAAATCTTTTACGCAGATATACAAAGGAAAACAATAAAAACTCTCTAACTTTAATAAACTTCACTAGAAAATTTAAATAATACTGTTTGTATAAATGCGCATACTTCACACGCTTATTACCTGAGTCCAGCACTGAAAAGAGCAGATATAAAAAGGCCGGCTATTCCAGGGTATTCACCTAAAGTGTGCATCACAAACAACGGGAAGATCTGGTCCTTTGCCCTCGCAAGCTATAACAGCATGTTTCAACAATATTTAGTAGCTTAAATAAACTAGTAAAACGTACTAAAAATAACACAGCAGCGTTGACAACTACAATTCGTACAAAGAATTGTTAGAGGAAAGGCAACAGCACTGAATCAAGACAAAAAAAAATTGTTAAACTCTCAGAGAAGATTTAACAGTTGCAAAGTAATTATATCCAATTTTTAAAAAAGAAGTATTAATAGCAGAGTTGTTCTTTCGCAGGAAGAACTTTCCTGGAGAGACGGAAAGGGCTGCCTTTGGAGATACCTGTTCCTCCCCCAAGCCGAAACACCTCGACCTGTATTGAGAGGTGTATGTTCCGGGGTCGAATACCTTGGGCATTCAGTAAGAGTTTTCCTCTGTTCCCATTGGAACATTCGGCCTGCCTAAACTGGTCGAGGCACGGAGAAGGGAATGCTGAGTCCCCACAGTAAACCTCTTTCCCGCAATCGGAAGGGCATGGGACAAGTACCCAATTCCCGACCTGGCTGATGCAGATTTTCTAGGGTTTGTCCTGCGTCACTTATTAAGCCTTTGCTACCTTTCTCTATCCTTCCCCATCCCCCCTTTCAATTTTCTTCCTATGCTATTAAAGGGAAGTTGCCACCACGTGGATTCACTCAAGAAACCTATTACTTTTAAAAAAAATTGGTTTAAAGAATGTAGATTTATCGGGTTTATACCCGGGTTATATATTGTGTGAAACACAGGTGGAAACTCGAGAAATCTGCACCATCAAATTCACCGGGAAAATCTACATTCGATAAATGTTGGCTTAGCTATTCCTATTCGAGTAACCAATTTACAGAATTATAATTATATAAAATAAATCTGTATGTAATTATATGGCTCATGTTGAAGAAATTATTAAATATATCGGGTATAATTTAAAATTATTTCTTGAAAATTCATTACTCATTCATTCAAGAGACTTGCTTCACGATAAGGTATATGGATCATGACCTAATACTAATTAAATAAGAGGATTAAAGCGCATATAAATGATTATATAGCCAATCGCTTTTTATTTATTAAAATAAATTACCAGCTTGACACAATAATTACGAGAGGTGACAAAAAATTAAAACGGTTTAATTTTCATATTTTTCATATTGGAATCATTGTAATCGTCTGTAGTAGTATACTTCACTGAACACTGAGGAGTATTTTTACTTTAATGATTTTAAACTAAGTTGTACAATTACATCGCTATATTTCAGGTACAGATAGAAAGGAACTATGGAACCGTATTCATATTTAACCATTTCAAATAAATATAACATAAAGCTATCAGATTTGTCTGGCATTTTTACGACATCATTGCCAGCAAACTGCCAGTTACGACTCGTAAATATCATATACATTGTAAATAGTCAATGAGATAATAAAAAAATTCAGACCTTTGTAGTAATTGGATCACAGTCGTAGTACGCGGCGTAAAGAAGAATTCCAGTATAAGACAGAACGCTGTAGAAGACTAATATTCCAATTGTATAAATCCACAAACTTCTGTCAACACAAATAAAACTAATTAAATGTTGGATTCATTATTTTTTAGATGTGAGAAAGATTAATGGTGTATTAAAATGTATTTTTCATAATGATGTCATACGAATTTATGAGAGACAAATAAATATGTAAATTTAAATGTTAAAGTCATAAGTTTTCATATGATAAAATTAACTCGTAAGTCTAATGATTGCATTTTAGGCGATAAGAAAATGTTAAATATGTGCAATACTTCCAAATATTTTAAATTACTTACATTTTAGCGTCTCTAACTGAAGGCAAAGCCATGAAGCGCTGCATAAAGGTCTGGTTCAGATTGTAACTCAAATTCATGAAAGTCCCTCCAATTAATATAGTCATCAGACTATGCCTCTCCGCGAAGTCCGTGGAAAGGCTGCATTCAAAAACCCCAAGAAATACATGTATTCTCATCACTGTACTGTGCTCATGAATCACAAATAAATCACGTTCACTCTTTAATTTATAAGTGTGGATAGGATGCTGTACGATCAGTTGGACTCATTATTTTTCAAATTAGCATTACATCCTTAAGAGCATGGTATATGTCTCTTATAAATAAATTATTTTATGATGAATATTTGTATTTACTTAGGCAATAACAGGATTATTCAAAACGATTCAAATTGACGAAAACTGCAGTCACTCTCCGATTGTTTTCTACTTGCATAAAATGTTAAACTAAAGGAATTTGAAACACTAATGACAGATGTTTTGATCTGCGGTGAGGAGGAATGAAATTTATAGTAATTTGAAATTCGAACCTATAATTTTAGTTTTTATTTAATACTAATTAATTAGCTACCTCGGCATAATAGTTAATTATACCAGTCTTATTGAATTGTTTCTTGGCCAATAAAAAACGTAAATTTGCTCATCGATACTGAACATTTTGCCTCAGAGAAAGTGAGAAACATATTCAACGTGTTCATTGGAAATAAATAATAGATGCTGTAAGAAGTACGTTCTGAAACGTAAATTAAAATTGAATACTGGCTTAATTATTGGGTCCTTAACAATAAAAATTAATATAGTTCAATTTCTGCTTGTCATGAACAAGTATTTTACTGTGTTAGTGAGAAGCATCGAATTTAATCAATAGTAACTAACACCAGATAATTCTGTCAATACATATAGAAATAAAAAAAATTAGATTAATTCAAATGAATAAGTAATACCGTTGATATCTGAGGAAAAAATTGGGGAAGGAACCTAAGATTAAATATAAAGTTGTAAATATTTAAAATACAGCGATTGTTTAACCATTTCATTCAACTTGTAGCGCGTATATTTTTTAAGCATACCCCCGACGTGCCGACAGTCCTGGTTTGTTAACGAACACCCCGGGAAAGCCAGGGGATGAGGTCAATGGCTCGGTGGTGTATGCGGACAAGGAGAAAGTGGTTGGGACTGAGCCCTGGGAGTAGGGAGGTAAACCCCAATAAATGCAAATCTGGAGTAAGGGAGAGTTTGTGCTGGACATTGAGAAGTGAGGAAAAGTTCACGGTGGAAGAGACGGTTGGAGGACAATTAGAGACATCCAAGTTGGAATACGTGGCTGGGAATTGTCAGTATATATACGACGGAGCGGATGCATGATCATCGGACGCCGCTACTGAGCAATTAACAGCCCGCGAGTCATTGGCCGACGAAGGAATAGGGGAACGTCGGAGGAAGCAATTTAAGCATTGTGGCTCCAAGAAAGTCGGTTTTTATTCTATTTTAGTGACTCAGCTATAAGGCCTGAAATCCGGAGTTAAATAAACTTGTAATTAATGATTGTTTGTATATGTTTAATAAAGTAATGATAGACACATTACAAAATCAAGGTAGCATTATTAAAAGTATTGTTCAAGAGAATAGAAAAACTATTCAAGTTATTTTAATCTTTAACTTAATTTCTAAAGAAGTTACAAATAATATTCACAAAACTAAACACTCGTTAAGTAACATATACTAACGACACGATTTTAAAAAATAAATACACAGAAAAACAGCCAGTTTGTAAGTAAATTAAAGTTGTATTATTCAACTAAAACAAAAAATAATTACAATATTTCGACGATTCACCCTGTTTTGTGAATTTATCAGGTAATAGTCGGTTTGATTGACAAAACAATGTAAATCTCATGCAAGAGCTGTCAAAAATACATAGAACGATAAAGAAATCGGTTGATACTGCTCCTTATATTGGGTGTCAAAATATAAATTTTGTGTCACAGACTGTGTCCTGTGATGGTTGTAACAGAAATGACACGGATTTTCTTACTCAATCTAAAAAGAACCGAAATTTGCGGCCGCTTCTTTACAACTGAGTACAAAATAGTTATATCGTAGACTCAATGTTCAATATTTCGTTCCTTACCCATAATTCCGTGTCAAATTCTGCAAACGTTTAGAAAAATTTATATTATAATACTCTATATATGCAGTGCACAACCTAGCTTAATTTGAGCAAGTCGTTGATTGTAGTAAATAACTAATCCACGATACGTACCTTGGCCAATCAACTCTCCCAGCCGCTACACTTCTTTGCCAAACTGTGCTAAATCCTCCTACATCTATCGTTCCCTTAATAAGAATCCACAGAATAGCCACGAAAATGATTAAAACTTGCAGGAAATCGGTCCACACAACGGCTTTTAGTCCACCCTTGGTTAAAACAAAAAATGAAGTACAGTTATATTAATTCATTCAAAATGTCCAAAAAATTGGAGGAAAATATTATTGAATCTTAAAAATTAGTATTTAATGTACGCAATATCTTAATTATATATATTAATCGTTGCGATTCAACACTTCTATCATTGCCTTAAACGAAAATATATTGCACAAATCAGCTTTTATTGACATCATATACACTAACGAATTGTAGTAATAATAATCATAAATTTATTTATAAATATCTCCGGGAAACAATAGAACCTCATTAATGATACATACAATTCAAATGTCAAACCACAGATTTCATTAAAATGTATTTTGAACATGAGAAAATTATTAATACTTACTATACAGGTATAGAAGATGCATATGAGGGAGATAATAGGAGCCGTGATTCTTAAACTGATGTTAGTTACTGTAACAGAAGTAATATGTAAAGTGAAATAAATGTTTTTTTATATAAAGACAAACAAATTTTTAAAAAATACGCAGGCAACGGGTTCTCTATTCAATAATTTTTCACACAATACAAGATAATCCATAAATAATTTGGTATAGAAATATGAGTATTGATATGGGTAGAATCAATTTTAAATTGTTGTTTTTATGAACCTTTGTTGTCGATTAGTTTCTAATAGTATTTTTCAGTAACTTACTCCACGAATGAAAAATCTTTAATGACGGAAGAATGATTAATAATTAAAGTAAGGAATTATTAAATGTATAATAGAAATCACAGGAGATTATTAACTATTTTTTCTGTTAAGAGGAATAATCAAGTTCTGAATTCCACCTGACGTCAAGAACTGTGCTTTTACCTTGCTCTAGACCTAATACGGGCCCATATAACACCAGCGCGTTGAGTAAAACCTGTAAAGTAATATTCGAAACAAATAGAACGATAAAATATATTTATCAAAGTATAAAGTTATTATGCAGGAGAATTATTTATAGAAAACTTACAGATGAGATGACGAAGATTCCTGAACATAACAGCCGTATTCCTCTATTAAATCGCATTTCAAGGTACTAGAAAACAGAATATTGAGAAAAAGCTTTTGAATTGGTTTAATTTTCACAGATACGTAATGACAAAATATACGTCATGTTTATATATATTGACCTTATTTCTAAGCTTCTTCCTTCTCACTTGAAATTTGAAACATATGAGGTATAAAGAATTGGGCCAATTTTCATTCAGATTTCAGTAAAAACTACGTATAGCTGATTGATTTCATAATCCATAAACATGTTTGAAAACATATTTATAGAGTGCATTCTGAGAACGAATATTTAAAATAGGCTCCCAAAGTTGACAAATTTTATTTGCAAGTATAGTCATTATCAATAATAAAAATTTTATTGAAAAGTTGCTACTTACTTCACTTACTGACGTAATCTTCAGTTCGCAAATGACAGGGAGGAATATCCAGTGCAAGAATAAAGCAGCTGCAGTTGATCCAAACGTCAGATAGCATATTTGAAAGCCGTAAACGTAGATTTCCATCGGAAATCCCTGAATTGAAATTCCAGATATCAAACTGAAAAAGTAATTTTTTTATATATTTATTAACATTTATAAAAATCTGTTATATCAATTATAATCGAGATATTACAAAAACATGAGCATTATCGAAAATTTTGTTTTTTAAAATTAATGATTTGAAATGTAGCTTTATAAGGAATAGCATTATCAGACACTTAAAGTGAAGAACATTAAGAATTACTTTAAAAAATATTATCTTATTCGAATATGTAACAACGTCGACTGTATATCACAACATTACAATCATAAAATACTTGAACAACTGCAAGTAGAGTTCAGTTTTATTTGTTAGTCATATACCGTTTATAATGTAGAAACATTATGAGACATAATATTAAATTCAAATTATGAGGAAGTAAGCATATTTCTGTTTATCCTTTAAAGTATTTTATCTGAGAAATTCACTTCAATTTGATAGCCCTATTGACTGCGAAAACTGTGAATGGATGATGTAAACGAATTTAAATTTGTGGAAATGATAGCACTTTTAATTAATGAAATTCGATTCTTATCAACGACATCGAATGATACAGGACGAGGAAAATATGATTGTTGAAAGCAGAATTCGGTTAGCGTTAACTGAAAAAGGTACAACGACCGCAAATAACAATATATAATTATATATATATATTTACAAAAACTGTTGGGAAGTATTTTCCACTTCAGTGAATTTCTTATTATTTTTGAGTTGTGTCTCACGACTTATTACGTAATTAATATTAAAACCAATTGTCTGATATAATTCGTTAATGAAACGTGATTTTTTCATGACGTACATTATGCATAATTGGTTTGGAAAAGAGAAATATTTTAAAGAAAAAATTATATTTTGTCAATTTTCTTGATTAAATCCTGTATTTAATTTTTTACTAAGTTGGAATAGTTGATATCCCAAGGAAGCTTTATACAAGTAAGTTTGTTTCTTACGTTGCTAGTAGAGACATGGAGATGGGTAGTATGTTCATATTCCGTCCTCCAACCAAATATTCCTCGGCGTCCCCTTTTCTGACGAAGAAACCATAGTAAATTCCGACGCCAACTGAAGCCGCCAGTAACCCGACGAAAGAAACGTAGTCCAGTATTCCGAAGTGCACCAATGACCGGTAAAGTCCTTCTACTGTTTGAGTAGTCTCCATACTATACGTATCCTGAAAATAACAATTTCCCATGCACAAGATATATCAGAATACTAAAATTAATTTTATGTTTTACTTATATTTATTGAAATAAGCCTTGACTAAATCAGAATACCGCGAAAAGTTTCTGGCGCTGAATTAACTTCTAACTATATGTAAAATGTTGGGAAATTACATTGACACTATAATAACTTTATAATCACAATTATTTATACTGCTTCCTTATGGCGTCTTCTCTTTCATTATCTGCACCGGGTTTTACATCGAAGACTGTTATATGGCCTTTCTAATAGAGTATAATTAAATATAATTTACGGGCAAATATGTGTCCCCACTTATAGAATCGATTGTGCTGTATCCACGTGAGATTCATGACACTTTACATACCTGCCTTAACTTCAGTGATACATTTTTTATATTTGTTAATGTCATATGTATATACTAAGATAATTCTCCCTTCCTCGCGTAGTAGGTTTATGAAGAGCGGTTTGAATTGTTTGGCACCTTCATTCCTTTCTTAGTTTGCTTCGCCTCACCTTTCGTTTTATTTTTTTTTGTGCTATCTTTTTATCTCGAATATTCCTAGTCTCATGTTATTTTCATACAACAGTTTTTCCTTCATTGCAACAAAAGTAATTTTAATTTTTAATTTTTTGATTGCCACGTCTATCTTTTTATGGTTATAGTACGTCTTTTCCTAAATTTTTCGCCTTTCGCATAGGTTTTAAGTAAGTCTTTAACATTTTGTATTAATTTCCAACGTCTAGTTTAATTGCCTCTTGCAAATATATTTTTTGAGTAGTCTGGACATCAGGTTAATTATTT
Source organism: Zhengitettix transpicula (assembly GCA_037074705.1). Taxonomy (NCBI): domain Eukaryota; kingdom Metazoa; phylum Arthropoda; class Insecta; order Orthoptera; family Tetrigidae; genus Zhengitettix; species Zhengitettix transpicula. Next base: position 77,325,730 of record CM073591.1, read on the forward strand.
TTACGCTTTTTAATAAATAATTGTAGTTTTAATTGGCTATCTTTCTTGTTCATTAATTGTAGTTTTCTTGAGTGCCGTAAAATCAATAAAATTTTATTTTATTAAAAATAATTATTTTTTTACGGTTGGCCTACATAGTAGTATTGAAAGTGGTGGTCACTTTTATGATATAAATATTGGTTATAAAAGTTTTACCCATCTAAAACGAGTTTGAAACTTATTCTTTTTAATCCGGACGTGATCAGCTTTCGACAAGTCTGGAATGTTCTTGTTTGGAACTAAATATTAGTCTTTGCCTACAATTCTTCTCCTTCTATACTCCATCTGCGATTACTTACTCATTGAATTGCTTAGGTATTCCTCGATTCACTACTTTACAGACGTACACAGTCTTGCATATTTCACTTGCCTATCAGTTCTCTACATAACCTTACATTTCCCTTGGGTTCATTTCTTACTAGCGATTAAATTCAAAAGAAATTTGATAATAGTGGTCTTCCTACTTCCTGCTATTCTGCTTTTCTTGAGTTTTCACTGAGCCGTTATTATAAACATTTATATTACATATTCCCTTCTTAACTTTTTTTTATAGATTGTTAGTGAATTAATTTTTAATATATTTAGATCTCGATTTCAGAATAAATTTAATTCGTGAAGTTCCCCGAATTAACTTCATATTCCATACTTCCTTCGGCAACCTCGGTTTTCGATCCACGAAATATTAACAATGTTGTGTGTCATATTCCATCATTTAATTCAATACATTTTGCAAAAATATAATGACAGGTATTTTGCTGATCGAATCACATGTTTCGCCAAACGTACACAAATCATTCAGATTTACTCGCATTCTGAAAAATAAACGAATTCCTTCTCGAAATCGCGTGTCAATACATTTTACACAAGTTTCTTTCCAATGTGATAGCTTTTTCATGTTAAGAATAAGAAATCCACCAATGGATATGTTTTCCCTTTTTTGAGAATTTATAATCACTGCTCGCTGAAAAAAATAAGGACCAATTGCAACACGCGAGAAACCTTTTGCTCAAATGGTTTATTCGATACTCATTGATTATAAAACAAAGAATTTCATTTCACACAGTTTCTCAATTTGAATGTTCAGTTTCCCCTCATCTTCTTATTTTTAACATATAATTCATAATTATCCGACAAATGCATAATTCAATTTCCTTAATAATGAGGCAAATAATAAAAACGGCATTTTGTTAACAATTTAACGTTCAACCAACAGATTTTTTACGTATCGGGGAAGTTTAAGGCATTACGGATAGAGCCTCGTATAGGGAGGTTCAATTGTTACAGCAAAAATAATTTTCTCTACGGGTAAAATAAATTGAGTAAAATCATTGATGTCTTTACAAGGGAAGTGTGTAGAAATATTAATGGACATTATGAAATATAACTGTTTTGGATAATATTTGTTCTACAATACTACAACCGACAGAAATGCGACAGGTCTATGGATTTAAGGATGTGGATATATTGACATTAAGAACTTCACTAATGATTGACGCGTGTAAAAGAATGCATCTAGAATTTACAAATTAGACTGAAAATTCCTGATTTTAGCATGGAGGACTGCAAATGTCTCTGAGCACATGTTAAGATAGACCAAAAAAAAATTATGCAAGATTACGAATCAATGTTGAAAATAGGTCGTTTATTCAAAATAACTATAATGGAGAATTACATTTATCTTCGATAAACGATATCCTATCAGTGAGTAACGGCAGTTTATTAAATAAATGACTCAAATATATTGTATTATGATTATTTAAATCTTTATAAAAATTTCCAATGCCTTAATTGTGATTACAAGTAGAGGTATTGATTGATAATATTTACCTTCTCTTCAATTCATCAATGGGCTAAAACTGAAATACAGAACTCGAGTTGGACAGGTACGCAGACTTTACAGCATTGTGTTCTGAACTAGTGTACCGAGAATAACTGATAACATTACAGTGGACATTTCAGTCGTGAAGGACGTCAGACACCAACTAAAATGATCGCCTTATCATCAATACTGACGTGCCCTTTTAACAAAGCATCAGCTTTATTGTTGACAAACACTAGTCCTAGTAGGAAGCAATATTATCAAAGGATTACAACTTTTCATTTACAATTAGAAATCTGTCACAAACAAGAAAAAGCTTTTAGAGCATAGCGTAATATGCTAAGTAAAACTTACAAACCAGCTCCATCCTCACACGAGTCCTATCATTTGTTAGCACCTCTCAATCGTACTTTCTTGACAATTCTCGCAATTCCTAGCATTTCATCCACTCTGGATGATCACGAAAACTTATCACTAAAAATATATCATTCATAACCACTACTGAGTTCAACTCAGCGACATCCATAACCCCGCACTGTGCTCGAATCTCGGTTGTTTTTGCGGTTTTTTTGTCCCTCCACCTCACCATTAACAGTGCCGTGCACATAATAAAGAAATATTATGAATATCATTGACCACGAAAAATATTTATCCCCCCCCCCCTCAAACACACACCTCCGAACACAAAATTCTTCTCCAACTTCACATTTCCAGGTATCTCCCCTCTCTTTCTTAATGTTCATGTTTCTGATCCATACAAAGCCCTGATCCAAGTGAAGCGCTTTACCAGGTTTTGTATTTATTACTTTTATATTGTGAAATGCAATGTTATTGCGGGCAGAATTAATACACACACACGCCTATATATATATATATTTATATATATATATATATATATATATATATATATATATATATATCAACGATGCAGAGGTATAGAAAATGTGCCGCACCAAATTATTTTCGGCAAATTTTGTTCAAATTGATATGAGGGATTTTTCATTATATTTATGTTTTTCATTATTATTTTACTAATGATCATAGTTAGATAATCCAGAACCTCAAAATAATATATATAACAAATAATTGCGACTGAAAAAGTAGTTATTTTCCTGTTAAGAATAATATGTATTTTTAGAATAATGTAATGTTACCAATTTTATTACGTAATGAATTTCATTAACAGCACATAATTTTATAATTTATTTCATTGTTCAAAAAGAGGAAGGGATTAACATTGCATTGAATTTTATTAGCCTTACTGTTTTTCTGTTAAATATTTGGTGAGAACTAAATGAATATTCTATAACTAATGTAGCAAACACATTTTACTTTTTCAATAGTTTTTATGTCCCGTATTCCAAAACGTTAATAGTATTATTTAAGTTAGTAATACACAGATTATACTTATTAGGATTGTAGTGAAGTAATGTAGCTACATTTGCTTAAACTGAAGATTATAATATTTAGTTGAGTATTATTGCAAAAATTAGGTATTTTATTTTTTTAATAAATGAACGTGTTACAAAAATTTTTACTTAGCAACTGAATTAATATTGACAAAAAGTCCTATATTGTTTTGTGGTATTACGTTATCGTTATAGTAAAATTTTTACGAAATGTCTACGCTCTTGCGTGACGTGCGTATTCTATTTAAATTTTATGTAAAATGTGGCATACTCATACCGGTTCGCTTCCGTTATCAGTGTGAGACCACGTGTACTATACGTGCCTTCATGCTTTACTTGTCTCTGGAGTCTCGTCTGAACCTATTTTTTTTCTCTCCTCAGCTTCCACAAACCTGCTTAGTAGAGACTTTGTCTCTGAGTCTATTCTTCACTCATCGACCCACTCTTTGAAGTTATAATTTTTGCAGATCAGTTTCTTGGAAAGTAAACAACGGTTCATTCCACTAATCGCACAGTATAAAACACAACTCGAGTCTTAATTCAGTAGCAATAGGAACAAAAAATAAGTAATCCAAGTTCATTGCAGAAACTTTCTAGGTTCATATGCCGACTCTAAAGTAAACTGGAAAAAGTCCCATTATTTAGCTGACAATGCAATTAAGCTCCTCCACCTTTGTAGATGGAGTAATGTCAAATTGCAATTATTACATTCATGATGTACTCTTGAGCTTTCCGCTCATTGTGCCGTTATCACCCGAAAATATGTTATTTTTATCATCGAATGCATTACATATCATCTACTGAGTTCCCAGCGTTAAATTAACCACGGGTAGGAATTGATTCGACTCTAACCAGCAACAATAGCACCAATATTTGAAACATTTACCCATTTACATTCCCCTCCCAGACCTATCCCCTCGGCATCTAACTTCAAATAAACCAAAATGATGACTGACGGGATTCGGGAATTCTCTATCCTACACAAAATAAAAGTGTATAAGAAATCGCAACGAATTAAAACATAAAAAATAATCGCTAACTTAATAAAGTCTATAAAAACTTCCGTCACCTTAAAGGAATAAATATATACAACCATTATCTAATTTTTGACCAAAATATAGCTGGTACCCTCGAAACTAAAAAAAATTACCCGGTAACTTAAGAGGGTCAAAACTACTAACCTTTTGTCAACCACGTCCACCGCCACGTGGAGGAAGATAAAATTTCATTAACCATAAATTTAATGTGAGAATTATACACAGCGGCTTCTATAACCCCGCAATTGACGCTAATATTATTTTTTGCATTACTTTTTATGTAAACCCCTTCCACCACCACCCGTACTGTAAGGCTGTTTTCCTCCCTTGTCTTTTGAAGTTGAAATGAGACAGATTAACTACTTGTCTATGCGTTCCGAAACCATGCGATGAAACTTTGGTGAGTTGTTGCGCGCACCCCCGCGAAGGTTCCTATCGGCCTTTTGAAGCCTTAGGCAACTCCCAAGAGGTGAACGGGGGTGAAATTTAAAAACATTTTAAAACTACCGATATTAGCGTCGGTTAATTACTTTTAGGGCGCTTTTTGATTAATAGTTTCCATCCAGATGTTTTTAATGTATAATTTCAACCCCTTGAAACATCAATAACAGAGGGCGTGGAAGGGTGTTATATAAAAATAACGAAACAACCGAGGTAGGTGTAATATCCAGGGGAATGGATGTCAATGAGATTAATTTTGACATTCACTAATTCATATACTCTTTGTTCGGCCCCTAGGTGTGTGGAGGAAAGTGAAGAAAGCCGTTACATAAAAGTAATGAGTAAACAACGGAGACTGCTGTTTAATATTGGGATATGGAAGTCACTGAGTTTTATTCTGACATTTACCATACTGCTTAAGATTTAGTTCAGGCCCTAGTAGTGGGGATGGAAGGGGTTAAACAAATATCCGTTCAAAATCTTAAAGCGTCGACCAATCTAACAAACTTTATACACATGTTACTTACGATCCAGAAACAAACACTGCGGGGTTAAGGCACCCTTTAGTGGGTGGTGGAGGGGGTGAAATTTAAAATCACCGATACATCTGTCATTAGCGTCGAATAAAACGTTTTCGGGGTCGCTTAATTTGATAGTGTCATTCTAGATTTTCTAAGTGTCAACACCAAACAGCAACGGAGGGGAGCTTCCGTACGCATAACGGTGGAAGGGGTTTTCATAAAAAATAATGGAATAAAGACCGAGATTTGTGTCAATTGCAGAGTTATAAGAGTCGTTGAATTTAATTCTCGCATTAACCGAGGGGTTAATGAAATGTTATGTACCTCGTCGTGGAGGTGGACGCAGTTGACGAAAGTTACCCGGAGAAATTTTGACTCTCTTAAGGTACCGTGTGTATTTTATTTTCTTAGGGTACCAGCTATATTTTGTTATATATTCAGTTAAAGGTTGTATTTATTTACTCCTTTAAGGTACCGGTAGTATTTATTGACTTCATTAAGTTAGCGAGTATTTTTAACTATTATAATTCGTCGTGATTTTTTAGGGACTCTTATTTTATGTAGTAGGCTAATTCTTGAGCTGTTGAAGTACCGTCAGTCATCATTCAGGTTTATTTGAAGTTACCTTCCGAGGGGTTAGGTCGGGAAGGGAAACATAAATGGGTAAATGCTCCAAACACTGACGCTATTGATGCTGGTTAAGTGAAATGTTCACCAAGAGGTTAGTGTCGAATCAATCACTTCACCGGGCTAATTTAAATAAATACCCGGGCAACGTCGTGTAGTCTGCTAGTTATTATAATTAATTTGCAAATAAAACCTGTTATTTTGTTTTCGAATATTCAAGGACTTTGGTATCAATCTTGTAACTGGTATGACGGGTAAAAATGATTATTAAAAACATTTTTCAAATATAAAAATAACATATTGTCTGGTGATAACGGCACAATGTGCAAAATTCTCAAGAAAGTATAATTCTTGTATCGCATAAATCTTTTTTAGGATTTTTAACTCAGTATTTATAGTTATATTTCGTTACAATTATTTATACATAAATCTAAATCATTTTCAATTATTTATAAATAATAATATTAGTTTACTTTACATATTTTCATTGTTTAATGTTATATGGTATAATATTTTAGTTATTAATTACAGAAACAGAAGTTATTATTATTTTATTTTAGTGGAATAGCTCTGACAGCCAACTAAATACATATAATTTAGATTTGTAAAATTTAAATTCAAGAAATAGAAAACAACTCCTAAAACACGGTACACAACTGTCCATTACATAAAATGGGTATATTAGATTGTCATTGTAATTTTTAATAAGCGACTCAAATTTCAGTTGTGATCAAACAATTCGAAATTTAAAAAGACTAATTTTTATTTTACTACTCATATTCCATTGCCGCCCTGTTGTGTTGAAGCGGTTGGCGTCATTGCCTCGCATAACAACGGTCGCTGGTTCTAATCCCGGTACGTGCATGCATGTTCGAGGTGGTCATGGTCACGAAAACTGGAGTTAAGCCCCAAGGAGAATCGATATGCCGACCACTTGACTCTCCAAAAAAATCCGGAATGTGTCATAAAAGATGACAGTCCGACATCCGTCCATGTAGAACAAAGAAATAAGACTTATATTACATTCAATAATTCTTAGAATTAGGTATACAATATGACCAATAGTAAAATAAATACAACAGTTAAAAATTTGATAATATCATTTATTATATTTAATTGTGAATGCTATTTTGTAATATAAGTGCGTAATACAAATATGCTATAACATGTACGGCTATATAAATTATCTACTGAATTACTTATGCATTGTGATCGCAGAAATATTATAAACCGCAATAAATGAAAATTAGAGCCTTGACCCGTTGTCACAAAATAGATTAAAAAAAATATGTAAAATATGGTAACACATAAGTCCTTATTCAGAGTCGTATTTAATGTTAATTTATTTAAAGTAGCATCCATTTCACTCTAAATGGACTCATTATATCTTTGGCGCAATGGCTTATCAATACTTACGAAATCTTTGAAGGTTTCACGATTGTTAACCGGTTTTGACAACTGTATTTCTCACGCATTATTTCTTGTTTTATTTATAAACTAATTTCAGACTATATATAGTTACAGAGAAATTAATGAAGTTGTTGCTGTGTTTCGGAATTCTAAACATTTCGATCTGTGCAGTTGTGTTTCTCTAGGGTCTTCTTAGCACCTGACGAAAGGAACAAGGATCCCAGAAACGTTGTGTGGTATTTATATTACCCTTTTTCGTCTGTAGAGGCTATCTTTCTTATTCATTATTCAGTTTCGATATTTGTTTAACTTTGCCAAATATGATTTCAAGGAAACCAGAACGTCTGACATGTTGAATAAAAACTTTCGATTGACGTATAAATTTATTCCGACTAACGGTAACTTAAAATATTACAGCAGTTTGTTTGACATAATTTAAATAATGTTACATATAACAAGAGTGTGCTATATTATTAGGGTACAACCCAGCCGGTTTCCCGTTACTAGTGTATATAAAATCATGTCGTCTAAAATAGAGACGAGATATGGCCGTTTGCGACAGACACTTGCCCGATGCACGTTTTCCCGACAACAATATCCCGTTTCACTTTTGCCCAACAGGATTAGTATTTTCCCGTTGGGTCATTTTCCCGAAAGGTGCGTTTTTACGAAAAAAAAACATAATATTAATATTTTAGAATATGTTAGTTATCTTATTACACATGATTATTATTGTAAATTAAGTTATTCATTAATGTGTGGAATAATTTCAACCAAACTTGTTACACGTATCACTTAAGATCCAGGAACAAACCCTGAGAATTGAAGGTAACTCTAGTACCCGTATGGGAAGGGGTTGAAGGTGGTGGCATTTACAGAATATGTGATAACGGTCTATATTGGCGACGAATATATAGGTTACGGGGTCGCCCAGATTGATTATATCAGTTTAGATGTTTACAGTGTATAATTTCATCCCCTAAGGGATTAGGACAGCTCTTTGGAGCTGAACTACAACCTAATTTGAATATCATAATTATAATCAGAAACAACAACCACTCCGAATTCGACACCAATCTCGGCTGATATCAAATTATTATTATAATCCCCTTCCACCCCCACCCCCCCATTAACTTAATCCTGCTCGTACGCCATAACTAAACTCAGAGCGTTACCATAAAACCGGATTCGACACATCTTGGTCGCTGTCGAAAATTTTATCACCCCCTTTCACCTCACCCCTATAGCTGTCCTCGTGCACTTAGGGGATGAAATTAGACGCTGAAAGCTTCGAAAGTGACATTATCAATCTTAGCGACCCCGTAAACTATTTATTCGGTTTCTTTTGAAAATACCAATCCTTCCCGTAGGGCTGCTAGAGTTATCTTAAATCCACGGGGTTTGTTCCAGGATTTTAAGGGAAATATATGCCAAGTTTGGTTGAAATTGTTTCACACATGAATGAGCAACTTAATTTACCAAAATAATCTTGTATAATAAGTTAACTAAAATATTAAATGTTCTAAAATATTAATATTATGTTTTAATTCGTTAAAACGCACCTTTCAGGAAAATGGTCCATCGGGAAAATGTCAATCGAGATATTGTTTTCGGGAAAACGTGCATCGTGTGTTTTCATGGATTTTGTATTAGACCCGGACACAACATAGACGTAAGTAACTATTCTCAGGAAATACAAAATAACAACAAGGAATACTTTTAATTTTTACATTTTGGAGGAACCCATTCCTAACGTAGAAACGAATTATCGAAGAATTTGAAATAAAGTAGGAATGGTCCTGAAACGAAATAATTGCGTGTCCATGTAAGTACGGTAGAAAACGAAAATTTGCAATTCATTAACATGATAACGAAACACGTAGTTTACTAAAATGCGTACCCATTTGTTTAGATTATCAGTTCCAGTGTCTAAACCTATTAGTGACTAGTGACTCTTCAGCTCTGTATAGTATGATTAGATGCTATTGTTGCATACATTTGTAAAGAACTAATATACTTAGATAACAAACTTCTCTTGCTTTAGCTTAAGTCATCACATAACATTACGTTCTGAGAACTATATCTATTATGCTAGAAGAAACTTAATTGCCACATTCTTATGAATAATTCTTTACTTTATTTAGCGGAGTCTTAAAAAAATGAATTCTAATACATCTACCATGTCTACCTTTCCGTTTTTTTAAAAAAAATATATTCTTATTTCTATTACATTCTGTTTGCCTGTAAAGAGGAAATCGAAAATATAGTCAGGTTGTGCCATTACTGTTATTAATAAATTGTTTATAATCGATAATAATGTTGAAGATCGTATCAAACCTTCGAGGTTGATTAGATACTGTTGACTCAATTATTCGTTATTCGTTTTATAGCAGGCATGTAAACCAGAAATATTATAGTTATTAAAAAATATATTTCTCTATGAATATAACATAAAAAAATTTCTTCTCGTTTTTGTGATACTATGTAAATTTAATTTGTTTGCTACTGACATGATTTTGCCGTGGAGCTCGCCTGGACGGCAAGTGTTTCGTATCACCAAAATTAACACTTACACGCATCGTATGGCGACGTAATTTTCCTTGATAGTGGACATTGGCAAATGCCTTCATAGGTGAAATGAACAAAGGCTGTTATGCAATAGCCTTGGTATTATATTACAATCTTATTATTCTCATTGCAAAACTTAACAAATGCTGAAGGAAGTAAGTTTAATAGAAAATACAGCCTACTTCATTTGTAGAACATAAAATACCCTCATAACAAACACGAGAAACAAATTCTTCCATTGAAGCTTCAACGAAATCTGAAAGAAGGATACTATACACTTTAATTTTATAATCAATGATATTTCAAAAATATTAAAGTTGGGAAAATATTAATAGAAGATTTGGCTAATAGGAACACAAAAATGAAGATAGCAAACACCATTTATAGAAACCAAAATAACTAGTGTAATAAACTGTTATGGTGCTTTTATTATTTAAATTTATTTAACTTTAATGGTATTGTTAGTTTAGTAGAACATCAGGACAGAATTAAAGAAAAGTTTAAATATAAAAATTAAATTCTGATTTACAAAACAAACCGTTTTATTTAATGTTAAAATTAAGAAAATTTCTGTTTGAACCTCAGAGTCATCTGGTAGACCTACCAATAGTCGAAAACTTACACATTTACCTTGCTTAGAAGTAGCAGTCTGAAGAAAAGAAAAATCTTAGACTTATTGATAATCTCCATCCTGGTTTTATGTTTACAACTTCTTCCTTGGTGTCTTCTTCAGTGTTGTCGGGTCCAAGATCGGTTCGTCTTCACTGTAGTGATGAAAATCTTTCCAAGTAGATCTGCGCTTGCGCTACAGTCTTCCTAGATCGTACACAATCAGTCCAATACTTTGTGCGAACAGTAGGACTCGTTCAAGTACTAAAACAACATAGTTTCAACTATACCACTGTGATCAAAAAGTAAGGTGAAATTGTCATTTAAAACTCCCGAGTATTGGAAAGGCACGTAAATTTTTTTCCTAGGTTGGTAGGACTGTCTATAATATTTTCCAAGCGTCTGTTTGTTAAAAGGTTTAATTATCTCCGAATTACACGTGTTTTGTAAACAACCAAAAGTGAATTTTTCGATTTTTGCAATGGGTGATTTTGTTGAGCAAAGAACTTGCATAAAATTTTGTTTGCGGAACGAATACTCTTGTGCGGACACGTTGAAAATGGCACAAAAAAACGTTTATAAGTGGTTCAACGAGTTCAAAGAAGGGCCGAGAACGCGTTGAAGACGAACCGCGCTCTGGACGACCATCAACATCTTTCGACGAGGGCCACGTCCAAAAAATAAAAGATTTGGTGCTTGAAAATCGTCGATGGACAATTAGAGATCTCGCTGATAGTGTTGGAATCTCATTTGGATCAGCCCAAACCATTTTGAAGAATGTTTTGTCTCTCAAACGCGTCAATCTCGATTGGTGCCAAAATCGCTCAATTTTTTGGAAAAAAAGCGTCGCGTGGATGTGTGTGAAACTTTGCTGTCTGACTATCAATACCACTTGAAATGCATCATTACTGGTGACGAGACTTGGATTTACGCATACGACCCTGAAACCACCGACCAATCCAGCGAATATCGTGCAAAAGGTGAAGCAAGACTGAAAAGACCACGGCAAAGTCGGTCGAAAATCAAGGTCATGTTGACAGTTTTCTTTGATTATCGTGGTGTGGTGCACTATGAATTCCTTCCGCCGGGCCAAACTGTCAACAAAGAATGTTATTTGAGCATTATGCGTCGTTTGCGTGAAGCTATTCGTCTGAAATGGCTGGAATTATGGGCGAACAACTCTTGGTTCCTTCATCACGATAATGCACCATGTCATACTGCATTGGTTCTTCGCGACTTTTTTGCTAAAAACTTGACTCATATCGTTCCGCAACCACCGTATTCGCCTGATTTGGTTCCGTGCGACTTCTGGCTATTCAGCAAACTCAAAAGGCCAATGCGGGGACGCCGTTTTGACACGATTGAGGAGATAAAAACCGAATCGAAGAAGGTCTTGAAGGCTATACCGGAAAAAGACTATTCCGACGTTACCCAGGTGGAAACCCGAGAACTTTTTCTTCAACAAATACACCGGAAAAGCCTTCGTTCTTTGACTATTCCGACTGTTCCGAGGACTGGAAAAAGCGTTGGAAAAAGTGAGTTTTATCGGACGGGTATTACTTTGAAGGGGATGAAATTGATTTGGAAGAATAAATAAAGAATTTATATTTTATAAATAAATTCACCTTACTTTTTGTTCACAGTGGTATATCCAAGTAATTACTCGAACTTGACGCTTAAATATAAGTCTTACTGACTGAGTACGTCTCATGAATTAATTTCACCAGCACCAGCTTACGAACATCATTCTCTTTAAAATCTTCAAGAAAATCAAGACATAATCAGACTACCAAAAATTCCTCAAAACTCCCGAAAAGGAAAGGCCTCACACCTCAAACAACTCCAAGAAAATCCAACTTTCCGATCTCTGCTGAGATTTTAATTAAGTCTTTCGAAACTTCATCTCAACGATTCTCTACGAATCACACTCAGGCTGCTAACTTAGATTCGCTTCCAGGCCATCCACTAGTTCACTTTTACATAACCCGTTTGACGTACTTTGTCAAGCAGTCACTAAATGTGCGACCACGTAAGTTCTTAATTCTACCATTGACACGACTCGCCGACTCAGCTGACAAATGCGGTGACTTGCTTTCAATTCAGAAAAAAACGTAAACTTTCATACAATGTACTTGTAATGCACTTATATTTGAAGACTTCCTAAATTTCTTCTTGCATGATACAGAGGAAAGGAAAATAAATGTCGAAATAGTGAAAATACTCACAAAAAGAAGAACTGACTATAACGAGAAGTTCAGTACAACAAAATTGTTTGCTAATAGCTGATAAAGAGTGCCGATTTACTTGTGGTTTTCTGTCAAAACTTTCGAAGGTCGAAAGGTCCAGGGATTAAAATAATACTTGGTGAAAAGTTTAACAAAAGCTGCAGACGTAGTGCAACGAATAAAGAGAAATATCAGAGCAAGCAGACTGGTTAACCGATGCACAAAGAGACTTAAGACATTGAACCATGAGGGCTCAAGAAGGTGCATATATAATAAAGATGATACTGACATTAAAATCACAGCAGTGACCAATGGGTTACAACAGTTAAATTTATGTAAATACAGAGCAAATATACGTCGGCAGAATATTAGGTAAAGCTAAGTACAATCCAAGATAATTTTACCTTTAAATTTGGTGTCATAGCTCTAATTGGATATTATATTATAATTTGACTGGGATTATTCAATTTACGAACTTATTACTAACAAATAATCTTGTTTTTGCAGGTCTACCTCACAGAATATCTAATCAGTTCCATTGTGTTTACGGGTGCGAAAAAAAAGGACAATTAGAATAACGATAATGCACAGTGAAAAAAATTTACATCAAGTAGTCAGAGCGAACTGTAATGTAATCAGAAAACTAAGTTTTCCTCATGAAATAAATATTTTTAAAAACGTGTGTTACTCATACACAGTCATGCCGAAATATCAGTTATTGCATTAACTGAAATTTTCCACATTTATTTAAAACTGGAGGCTTCAATTAGAGGCAATGGAGCGCTCACGATGCTTGACTGCTTTCATCCCCTCATAAACAAATAATTCTTACTTTATTACCGCAGCTATTATTATTATTGAAACTGCTAATATCAGAATTTAGAAAATACGCAGATAAACTCAAGGATGCAATTAAAAGAAAATTTAAAAGCTTCAGATTTTTCAAATAAACAGTTAAAACCAAAAGTAGGAATCATTTTAGATTCCCACCTCGAATATTGATCGTCAAGAATAGAGAGTTGTACTGTAATAACATTATATTCTCATTTAGAGAACTAATTATATTGTAACAATCGAATCTTACTTCCATTAGTTTGGAATAATTGTAATTAGTAATGGTGTTTTAGTTTAGTTTTGTGAAAGTTAAGCCGAGCCCTCGGCCAGTGACTCGATCTTGGGAGTTGAGTGACTGACGCGAGCAGCCGAAAATTTTTGGCCCAGACGTTTTAGCGAGTGAAAGGAACAATAATTCAAGTTGCAAGGAAGGACAGTTGCGATGGAAATCGTGCCCAGGAAAGAACGACTTATTGTTGCTGCGAACGGGTCGAGGAATACAGAACCTCAATCGCGGAAAGAAGCAACTAAACTGACCCAGGATAACGCCCGACAAGGCATTTTCTCTTTCCTCCCAACTGACCCAATAACAGTACTGTAAAATAAAGATTGATAAATTTCAGAGTCTGTGTTCTACTTTTTTATTACTTCTATTCTAGGACAAGCCGGCCTTTGTACATAAGAGGTCTTTAGTAACAGTTAAGTTTAAGGTTTATTGTAATACACATTTGTTGTCCAAAACCACAAAAATAAACTCTAGCTTCCATAGTTAAACGTTTGTCATTATTTAAAATTTTCCTGTCGTTTCAACCTTAAATTAATTCTTAAACTTCAAATACTGGAACAAGTGACGTCACTCCCCCTTCTCGTGCTCTGAGGTGGTCCTGAACCCGAGTGTGTTCCAGTTAGTAATTGTCCTACGTTGTTCGTTATGTGGCGTCCATTTAATTAGATATATAAATAAACCGTCACATTATATTGACTTAAGTTTGTCGTGTGTTTGTGTCAAACGCTTTCGATTGGAACAAAAGCAAATGAAAATTTTATGTGTTTTCGTAAATTCGCCCGAAACTAAGAGTCCCTAAGGTTGAAATATTTTAAAACCCTACCAAACGAACGGTTCCTTATTTGGAACTGAGCCCACATGAAACGGAGGTTGTATTCGAAAGTCCTGGATGGATATGGGTTTCCGTTCTCTGACTATGCGAGCGTAGAACTCGATCGGGGAACGTTGTAACAGAGTTCGAGTGTTCAGAAGCCGAAGGACGTTTCTAGATGTGAACCTGTTGACCACAGCAGAATTCATCAGGTTGATATGCGCCGCGCCTAGAAAAAAAAACTCCACCGAGTAAAATCTACCTTTCCCACTCCTCAAGTTGCGTGTTATTAAATCTCCTGTCTGATACATCTGGAAACTTGGTAAAGTCAAGCAAGTAAGATATGATTTGACCAAACTACACTATTAACTTATTCAGCACTCTTGAAATTATTTTACGAAGAATAGATATAGATATGAGTGAGTGTGTACGAGCGAATATAAGTGAAACAACATTCAACGATTGAGGAGTTTCCGGCTGATCTAGAGGAATTATTTGTTAATGTTATTTCATTTAATTAAGACAATTACTTTTGTCGAAAAAATTATTTTTTGACAAAACATTGTGAACCAAAGGCAAGACACTTGTACTAACCATCATATATTCTCATGATCGATTCAATTATCTGCGTGATCGTCGTAGAGGCGGATATGACCTCATCGCCTTCCTTCTTTGATCTAACACATAGCGGTAATTAAATTATTTAGAATGGTCGGATTTATTTTAAATCATTCTACATACGCATTGGCGCCCGACCGTTCACCAAACAAGGCAAGATCTGAAGAAAACACATTTCAGCGGGTCTATAAACTGAATAGCTATTTTACTCCATTATCCGCTTCATAAGTATCGTCATTTTGATTTGGAGAGTAAATACGTATTTCTAAATTTCTATTTAAAGTTGATATATAATTCCAGATTTTGCTTGTGCCGAAAGATATCGTCAAAACTTAAACCTATTAACAAGAATTCTTAATATTACGTTTAAAAACATTTGTCCTAATATGTCTTTAACTAAAAAGTTTCAATACTTAAGATTAATGATGACATATTTTAATTGTATATAAAACTTTTGTAAAGTGTGGTGCGCTTTAAGCCAATAGGTTGACAGGAGAAAGAACACGCATACTTTTAGTCAAGAGCGAGTAACTCGTTGATTCAATCATCGATGTGATCTAGACGAAGACACGTCTACAACTGAATTATGCAGATATATATATATATCATTCGGATAAATAAAATTAATTGTAGTACGGATAATATTGTCATCTTTTCAGTCATCTGAAGAAATTGCGAAATGGAGGGTTGAATAGGACATCAATTCATATACAAGACAAGTACATTAAATGCTGCAATCATTTTTTTTAGGGAAACAGGCTACATGAGGGTAATCCACGATGGGCAACTCCCCTTTAATAGCATAGGAAGAGATTTGAAAGGGGGGATGCGGAAGGGTAGAAGAAGGTAGCCAAGGGTTACTAGGGCCCCCGGGCTATATTTTAAGGATCCTACCTGGTATTCGCCTAAAGAAATGCAGGGAAAACCCTAGAAAAACCTGCATCAGGTAGGTCGGGCATTGGGTACTTGTCCCACGCCCTTCCGATAGCGGGAGATGAGTTTGCTGTGGTGACGCAGCATTCTCTTCTCCGTGCCTCGACCAGTTTAGGAGGCAGCTGGCCGACTATTCCAATGGGAATAGCCGACAACTCTTACCGTATGCCCAAGGTCTGTGACCCCGGAACATACACCTCTCAAAACAGGCCGAGGTGCCTCGGCTTGTGGGAACTTTAGTTAAAAAACGGAGAGCAAGCTGCAATCTTTTTTTTTTTTTGGGTGTAGATTGGCTATGTATAGTGTAATCCACATAGTGGCAACTCCCCTCTTATAGCATAGGAAAGGGATTTGAAAGGGGGGATGCGGTAGGGTGTAGGAAGGTAGCCAAGAGTTACTAGGGCCCCCGGGCTATATTTTAAGGATCCTACCCGGCATTCGCCTAAAAGTAATGCAGGACAAACCCTTTAAAAAACCTGCATCGGGTAGGTCGGGCAAACATACCTTTTCTTATACTATCACTGGTATACTTCAACTGGAAGAAACTTCCTACATTTAATATGTTCTCCAATATATCTAAAATCAAGTACTACTGAGATGTAAGATTTACCACCTCATAAAATAAAATGTGGAAGAAATGGTTTTTGTTACCACAGTGGAACATTTATAGTATAACAAATTAAATTTCTCAAAGATTATATTTTACATATTTTCAATTGACTCATTTCTGGAACAAGTAGTTTATAAAATATATCAAATAGAGGGGACCTTCGTAAAATAGAAAGTCAGGATGACAGTATATTGCCTTTTACTTTATGTTCGAAACATCGCATCGGTTCATTCTTCTCTCAATTCTAGTAAATTTCAACTTCAATTATATAACTCGAACACCCGATAAATATTAACTCGAAGTTAACTTCATAATTCTATACATAAAGGTGGTTTACTGTTTCTTCAATATTGTTGGCTTCGGAAGTCTTGGATGACTTTTGCAGTCGCAATGTCACATTCATTAACAGTCTATTATTGCTCTTGCTAAAGACTAGACGTTACTGAAATGATCTCAGAACTAAATTCATCCAAATAATCATTTTAATAAAGCAGGATTTGATGGCATACACCACTGGTCGGCAAACCGTGGCTCGCGAGCCTCATGCAGTTCTGTAGACCCTTGAGTGTGGTTCTTCCACAAAATTTGAATGTCTTTGTACTGACATAGAAATATTGGAGATAAATATATGTGAATTTAATTCGCAGCATAAGTGGCCACCTTGGAAAGTCCTGTACAAGAAACATATGTTGATTTTTAACACCTGGAATAATATGCCTGACAGATAATCATCTTAAAAAACTAGCGTTTACTTTTCTTTTCTTATTCGGGTCTGCATATTCATCCGAACAATTATTTTCAAGCATAAACCGTATCGTGAGTAAATTGAGAAGTCGTCTTACTGAAGAGAACCCGGAATCATGTGTAAAAGTAAAAACAAGAACTGTTCAAGATATGCGATTAGTTAGCGTAGAAGCCTACACGAGAATTGTGCAATAAAGTTTTTACAAAATATGTTATAAAATAATACGTATCATATGTAGACCTACTATGAATTAGTGAGGAGAGTAACACATTTCCTTTAAAATTATTTAATTCATTTAAAAAGTATTGATACTCATATTATATGTGACATTCAGAAGGATTTAAGGGAACAAAATATTTAATACCCATTTCTGAATTTAAAACCTCACAAAATCCAGCTACCTTCATGAAAATGAATAATTATTCCAAAAAAATGTCTTTATTATACAATAATGAATGAAACCAAACTTAAAGATTATTTCTAAAAAAAAATAATTACATTACATATAACAGAAAAGTTATGGAATGGAAAATAAAAATAATAATATTTCATCAAATAGAGTAATACAATTTTATTGTGAACTCAAAGATGAAAATTAATTATACTTTAAGAAAATCCAAATTAAGAAGAGGTTCCGAACATTTACAAGGAGGAGAACTGGAAGACGTGATTGCTGGATCCATAGTTGTCATATCCATTGTTGTTGGTTCCACAGTTGTAGTTGTTGGCTCCATAGTTGTTGTTGGAACCATAGTTGTGGTAGTTGGCTCCATGGTGGTGGTGGTGGTTGGCTCCATAGTT
Organism: Zhengitettix transpicula; assembly: GCA_037074705.1. NCBI lineage: Eukaryota > Metazoa > Arthropoda > Insecta > Orthoptera > Tetrigidae > Zhengitettix > Zhengitettix transpicula. The sequence continues at coordinate 77,344,073 of CM073591.1, forward strand.
GTGGTAGTTGGCTCCATGGTGGTTGTTGTGGGCTCCATAGTTGTGGTAGTTGGCTCCATGGTGGTTGTTGTTGGTTCCATGGTGGTGGTTGTCGGCTCCATAGTTGTCGTGGTTGGCTCCATTGTTGTTGTTGTTGGCTCCATAGTTGTGGTAGTTGGCTCCATAGTTGTGGTAGTTGGCTCCATCGTAGTTGTTGGCTCCATAGTTGTGGTAGTTGGCTCCATGGTGGTGGTGGTGGTTGGCTCCATAGTTGTGGTAGTTGGTTCCATGGTGGTTGTTGTGGGCTCCATAGTTGTGGTAGTTGGCTCCATGGTGGTTGTTGTTGGCTCCATGGTGATGGTGGTTGGCTCCATAGTTGTTGTGGTTGGCGCCATGGTGGTGGTGGTGGTTGGCTCCATAGTTGTGGTAGTTGGTTCCATGGTGGTTGTTGTGGGCTCCATAGTTGTGGTAGTTGGCTCCATGGTGGTTGTTGTTGGCTCCATGGTGGTGGTAGTTGGCTCCATAGTTGTGGTTGGCTCCATGGTGGTAGTTGTCGGCTCCATAGTTGTGGTAGTTGGTTCCATAGTTGTGGTAGTTGGCTCCATGGTGGTGGTAGTTGGCTCCATGGTGGTAGTTGTCGGCTCCATAGTTGTGGTAGTTGGCTCCATGGTGGTGGTAGTTGGCTCCATTGTGGTAGTTATTGGCTCCATAGTTGTGGTAGTTGGCTCTATGGTGGTTGTTGTCGGCTCCATGGTGGTGGTTGTTGGCTCCATAGTTGTGGTAGTTGGCTCCATGGTGGTTGTTGTTGGCTCCATAGTTGTGGTAGTTGGCTCCATGGTGGTTGTTGTGGGCTCCATAGTTGTGGTAGTTGGCTCCATGGTAGTTGTTGTTGGCTCCATGGTGGTGGTGGTTGGCTCCATAGTTGTGGTAGTTGGCTCCATTGTGGTTGTTGTTGGCTCCATGGTGGTGGTTGTCGGCTCCATAGTTGTCGTGGTTGGCTCCATTGTGGTTGTTGTTGGCTCCATAGTTGTGGTAGTTGGCTCCATGGTAGTTGTTGTTGGCTCCATAGTTGTGGTAGTTGGCTCCATAGTTGTTGTAGTTGGCTCCATGGTGGTGGTTGTCGGCTCCATAGTTGTCGTGGTTGGCTCCATTGTGGTTGTTGTTGGCTCCATAGTTGTGGTAGTTGGCTCCATGGTAGTTGTTGTTGGCTCCATAGTTGTGGTAGTTGGCTCCATAGTTGTAGTAGTTGGCTCCATGGTGGTTGTTGTTGGTTCCATAGTTGTTGTAGTTGTTGGCTCCATAGTTGTGGTTGTTGGTACCACTGTAGTTGTGGTTGTTGATCCCATTGTAGTTGTGGTTGTTGGTGCCATGGTTGTAGGTACCATGATTGTTGTTTTCTTGGTGCTTGTAGATGGTTTAGTTTTATAAGGGAACGGTGGCCGATTGTAAGGTGAATATGGCTTATAGGAATATTCAGTGTTCGGTTTCTGGGAATACCAAGGTCGATTTGGAGAGTTCGTTTTTATTGGATATTTTCTAATTGGCGACGAATTATATGGATATGTTAAGTTTAGCGTTGAAGGCCACTGTTTTAACGGTTTTGTTAATGGCCGTGAGGGAGATTTGCCTATTTCATTACTTGGTTTTTTAGAAACTATAAACGACACTGGATTTTCTTTACCATATGGCTTTTTGTAACCCGGAACCTTGTTACCAATTAAGGAGTTCCATCCACGTTTTTCAGCTGACGGCGAGCCTCTTGAAGGAATGCGCGATCTGTCGTTCGTATCAGATTTCGCTGTTACTACTAACATAAGTAATATACAAGTTGTTTGAAATTTGTTCATCTTTCGTAATTGTTGAACTGCAGTCGATAACTTTCTGCAAAAAAATCATATTTTAATTATGGTTTACATTTTAATAAAAGGCCTTGATTAATTAAAACAGGTAGCATTATTTCAATCTAATTGCTTAATGGAATATTGGATATATGTGAATTAACACATTTAAACAAAAATTTACATTAAATTAAGAATCTAGAACTGTTTGCATATAATATGTATTGAATATTAAAAACGAGAAGGAAATAATTATAATTATTTAAAAAATGTAATATACCAAATAAATAATACAGCTGTACTCACTGTCTGCTGTCATACTAAATTATTTTTCATTAGCAATAGTATTCTTTTCGGTTAATAAAATAATAATAAAAATAATAGGTCAAGAAATTGTTTATTTTTTTTCAGGTAGCGATTAAAAATCGCAGTTGGAGGACAAAAGAAAATTTAAATGTATATTTTTGTACGTATCGATCGACATGTGAATAATTTCAAAATAGGTTTATCATGGCTTACTATTATTAAGCATTCTGCCTAGTTTGGCTTTCTCTTAAAACCTGTACTTCAAGATGATTCTGTTCTCATGAATTCATCTTAGAACCTCTTCATTTTTACCGAATTTTATGGCCTTCATTAATCACATGTTAACATAAATTAACGAAAAAGTGATTGATTTCGCATAATTGTTACGAGCCCATATAACAATGTCCACATTTAAAACTAAAAGCGTTAAATATAGTAGAAGTCAAGCTGCTCCAGGTTTAGTTGACGCGCTTCATGTATGTTATATGTTTCTTCATCGTTATGTATGCAAATCAAAATGTATCACAAATAAAAAACATGTGTCAGGTTTTACTCGGTTTATGTTCAAAAGTGAAACGGAGATGACAAAATACATGAGTTAGTGAGTCAGAAGTCCAGATTCCACCGTTCTGATAAAGTTGATCACCCAACGTCTAGAAGAATGTCATTTTGTTTCAATTAAATTAATGGTGGTAAAGTCTGGCATAGTACTGAAAATTTACATTCAGACAAGTAATGTCAACCAGGTAATCATAATACGTAAATACTGAGATATTCGCCACTGCAGGGTATAATTTTTATATATCATACGACTTAAAAACAAATATGTTAATATTTAAATACAAATAGCACATTATTTTTATTATTTAGAAATATTTGTTTATTTCTTAAAAACTAACTTATTATATTTTAATCAAATCAAGTCCTAATACACGCTGTCGTTAACTCCGTGAATTTATATTGAATTTGTCACCCGTTAGCAACTACTTGAAATATCAGTTTAATTCTTTAAATTTGTCTAAATATAATTTCACATCTTTGGTAACTCTGCTTCTGTGATTCTGACCTATTAATTTTTTAATTAAAAATCATAATATTAGATACCAAGTAATGAGCTTACCTCAATGTAATGTTTAACTAATAAGTTTGTCAGCAACAATCAACCACACTGTACCGACTCCTTCAGAGGAATAATTCAAAAAGTGAGCTCGTCAGTATTGCCGGTGCTACGGTAAGAAACATCCCACCAGTTCTTCACACTCGATAACACCAGATAACGTCAAAAGTATGCCTCGACTCGAGACCTAAATGTCAGAATCTCCTGTGATAATTAGTTGTTTTTTCTACTTCTGCTAATTTCGGAGTTAAAACTAAACTGTTAGGTTGATTCCATTGCAATGAAAGAAATTTTATTCAATCAAAATTTTGAGAGCTGTATACATATATATAGAAAGAGATATATAGAGAGATATAATTTTATTTCTACTTCATAGATAAAATTAATTACTTCATTTAGCTTTACATGCTTTAATATAGATAATATTTATGAAAATACTTAAAACCTCTGGTTTAGCTTAACCTTGCGAATTTATAAGTGGCTCTACTGGTTTGTTTTTAGTCCTAGGACTATTTATGTAGGTCTTGGACTCTTGGACTTAAGATTAAATGTCAAAATACGTTGCTGATGTATCTGTTTCTTCAAAACTCCCGAGTCGTTTTCCGAGGAAGAACTCTTTTTCCTTTTCGGAATAGAATAGAATCTTTCCTGCCGACCTCCTGTGCTGTAGGGGTCAGCGTTACGCATCAAACAGGTCCCGGGTTCGAATCCCGACGCAGGAATGGATGTTTGTGTGCCTGCGACTAACTCTCATCAATTAGTCCCCCGATAAGGAAAAAATGAGTACGCATAAAGAGTCACTAATGACCTAAGATGTCGATGCGACTGCAAATAAATCAATATAAATATTTACTCATCCTGGGTAATGCTAACTTCGGTTTGATGAGAGACGGATCCAATGCTGAGCATATAACACGACACCGGGGGTTCCGCAATGGGAGAGAAGCCAAAAACAAACATGCCCATCCCTGGATTCGAAGCCTGGACGTCTGTGATGGGAAGTGATGGTTCGGACTACTTCACGACACGTCGGCACGTTATGGAAAGGAAGTATAAAAATTATATTTACATTATTTTGTTCATAAGAATATAATTCGATTAATAACATACTGCAAAAATGTAAACCAAAATGTGTTGCTTAGGATAGAATGTCTAAAAACATGTATACTTTCATTTCTAAATTTGCAGAAAGTGGAACATTTCTATCATTTCTATCTCCAATTCAATTTTTTTTAGTAGGAATGCTCTTGTAAAATGTTTACAAAACGACAGCTCAAGTCTAGAGAAAATTTGTACAGTTTAATTAAAGAATTTCAGAATACGTTTATTCTGTGAAATATATCGTTTGACCGAAGGTTGAATGCAAGTAGCTCAGTAATTTTTCTTTCTGTTAACCAACAGTAGGGGGGAAGGGGGGTTCTAATAGTTTTAATTCCAATATTAGCAATTAAAAATATAAAAACCATCTAGACGCTGAACTGAATCAAGAAACTCGTGACAGTTACTCATTGAACTGATTGTCCTCTTCCATGCAAACAACAAACGCAGATTCTATTTTTACTGTTCTAAAGACCGGTACATATCTTTTGTTTCTTTCATTTATCTAACTCATTTTATTTTAGCTTTCAATATTTATCATTCTTTCTTCTTTCATCAACATTATTCTTCAAACTTCTTAATATCTAAATTTCTCTCCGAAGTCTCCATTTTACTCTCCAAATAAGACCAAGGAACACCTGAAAAAATATTATATGTGATGAGACCTGTATGGGTTGCTCCATGAGCTCCATGAGCTCTTCGACTCCCCCTACTTCAGAACCATCGTTCAAACGTACTTTCTACTCCTCGGCTTGCCCTCATGTCTTCCGAGTCTGCACAGAATCCGATATATAACGAACAAGATTATAATGTAACTGATGGATGAGATGGGCGAGAAAGTTTCTGTGTTAATTTTAATATTGCATTCATTTGATACTTTATTATTAATTATATTATTTCAATAGTCGTTACTTTGACTTTCAACTCAGCCGCTCAAATATTATTTCAAGTACATCACTGAAGAAATGAGTGAAAGACAAGTTACTACATCAAAAGTTATATTAATATGTCAGTCACTGGAGTTTATTCTCAATTGCTCCATTCACCTCTTCCATCACAGCGGAGTCACATGAAGAGCCGAAATGCTCTCGTTTTCGAGCGATCTGCAGTTCAGAGCGGGCGCTGGAAAGTCGTTCAAAGAGCGGAGTCGAAACGCTCCTGAGCTAGCTGTGCGCTGGCGTAAAGAGGTGTAGGTGATGCGTTTGGAGTGAAGCGCTGCTGAGGGGCGTTTTACAGTGTATGACTCTTTGGAGTTATTCATTACTTAGTTCGGAGCGAGCGGGGAGCCGCTCCTCGGAAGGAGTTGTTCGTTTGAAACGACTCACTACGGAGCGACCTAGTGATTATTTTAAAATTGTCTCGACCTGTAAAATGCTCATGTTCATGAAGAGGGAGTTCCTTCTTAAAATTTCTGTGATTTCAAATGACGCAATATGGAATTGATCTGTAAAAAAAATATGTACCGATGAATTAATTCGGATAAACGAAAATGCTTAACAGAAAATCATTCTTTGAAACAGTTCAAAAAGATACATTTCAAACTATTTTTTTACGTTTTAATTCCAAATTAAGTTGAGGAACAATAAACCATTTAATAAATACTCCTCTTCAATGTTTACGATGATCGTATAGAAATTAGCTCAGATATAAAATTCAAGTTACAAAACTTATTGCCAATAGTTTTGTCAGGCACAGTAAATTATTTGCAGCTCCTCAGAAAGTTTTAATGACTTTGTCTCATAATTTAGATACGTAGAACGGTTCTATGGAGCCATAAATTCATCATTCAAACTGCGTTTCCCAGAATTAGCACAATGGAAAAAGAACCAAAGAATTTTGTAACTGTGTTACTAAACTGTTACGCAACTTAAACAGTTTCAAACCACATAAATATGATTTAGTGAAAAATTATAGCTGCCACAAATTTCCTCAAACATGGCGAAAATATAAAAAATGGCAGTCATTGAAATTCAATGTGCAATACAAGTACAAATTTTTCAGTTGTTCAATCTGAATTGCATTTAATTATCGTAATTTTAATAAAATTTTATGATACAAATTAATCACATGACTCGACAGTGAATAAATCTAGTTAATCCCTAAGAAATGGCAAAATACTTCGACCCGAAGGAAGTTCATGGGACCATGTCCACCATTCAAATTTTATTTATTGTTGTATCAATATATTTAAAAATAGCCATGCTGGCAATGATACTGACGCTTGAAGTACAGGACACCCGATTGAAGTTTCTTGGTTACAAATTGTCGACAATATTCTCGGTATAGTGATATTGAACTGTTGCAGTGATTTGTGATGGCCGGTAATGATTGCAACCCACGCCATGTTAATTTGAAACCCGAAATCCTTGTCGATAAGGATCTTATGCTTTTTAATTTCGATGGGTCAATAAGAACACTATCAAGGCAACCTCTCGTGTGGTTGAAAATCTGTCTGTTTCAGACGCATGTTTTTGGTGTTCAACATACCGTTGTTCAACGGTTCGCAGCGTTTGTCCGATATACTGCTGACCACTGCTACAAGTGATCTTAAAACCCCAGCGGTTTTAAAGCCATTATCATATTTAACCGAGCCCAGCATTTGTTTCAATTTTGTTTGTGGCAGAAAACCCGTTTTAATGCTATGTTTGGCAAGAATCCTTTCAATTTTTTCCGTTGTGCGGTCAGCAAAGGTATAACTGCTGTCGCAATCGGTATCGATTCATGCTTTGCTCTTTTTTTATCGTTTTTTTTTGGAACGCCTTCCTTATCTGTGATTCAGTGAACCCGTTCATCTGGAACATTCTCATAAGATTATTGGTCTCTGGAGTCAGTCACACCGGATCCTACCAACAGCATGACAAGTATCATCGGTGAACATTTTATAACTCATCACAACACAAGTAGGTCGTAATTCGCTGCACTTCGCCTCCAAAACGGAAGGCACTAACAGAAGTCTACATTATAAATTGTCTCTGCATACCAGTCACTGACAGCGGCGGAGATTAGTTTCCGAGAAACGTTCTGTTTTAATAAATAATTCACCCGGTTGATAAACCAAGAATCTTTTATTACGACAAACCAAATTTTTCAGTGTGATTCTGCAGATTTATTCAAATAATTATGAGATTTTTTTAATTAAATGTTTATAATGGTCGCGTTAACAACTTGGTCATTGGCGACCCATAAATAAATTACAAATAGTTACATTTACATAAATAGGCTTCGATTCACTTTCATTCCAATAATTTACATACAATTGAACAGTTTGAAAGAAAACATTTCAAATGTGGGTTTCTTACATTTACATTTTACAATTCACACTTGTTAATCATTTATCATAATAACTGCATAATTAATTATATTAACTTGTTAGAAGCTGCGACTGTTGCAGAGGAGGAGGCGTCTGCTTCTGAATGTGTATCACTCTCTTGTTTCTTGACTAAAATTATGAGCCTTTTTATTATGAAATTTTTATCATTTAAACAAAATTAACATTTATTAATTTTCAACGTATTCTACGCAAAAGCAAATAGAAAAACATTGGGTTCTTTTTAAACAGTTTTCAAGTATTTTAATCATTCGTGCGGACACGTTCCTTGGAGGATGACGACAGAGCTTGCGGACGCCGAAACGTCGCGGTTTAATCGCTGTCGCACCCATGTGGAAACGCATGAACTTTTTCTACATTTTATTCATTATCTACAACTTTCCATACTGGATAGTACAAACTGTTAATATTATGCAACAGTTGGATAGTCTTCAGACCACTTATTTATTCTGAAGGCTATTATTTCTGCAAAACCTCGGTTAAAGTTATCAATAAATTAATTAAATAGCTCAATGCAGTGTCCTTGGGCCTTACAATAAGACGGAAATGGAATTTCCTTTCAGCATGGATTTGACAGAAATGCAACTGTTTACGATAATTAGAAGGTACAATTGCCTCACTTACATCAGGTAGGTCTACCACTGACACCTTTCAGCGCCTACGCTAGACTCCTCCACCGGCAGGTAAGATGCTGTTTGCGTCAAGTACAGCCAACCACTGGTCGCGAAGATCCACATTATATTACTGAGACAAGGATACTGCACGTCCATTTCAAGATGTGGACTGGAATTAGGGCCAGATCGGAATTCTTTCCGAGTCCATGGATGATGATGACATGTTAACAGAGCAACCACTCTGTCTCCAATTAACCACAGCTCTGCATGGATGATTGTGACACACTCAGATTCCCGATAACCGCATCTGTACATTTTATCTCACTAGCATGATAGCCAATAAATGTTGAATGAGTTGTCGAATTGTCGAATGAATATTCTCAGCTAGAGAAAACCCTTGTAATAATTTATACCACACACCCGTACTATTCCACATTTTCTTCCTCTCAGCTTTCCTGGAATCCAATTCCCCTTCTTCTCACGAAACATCTTTCATCGTGTTCTGCTTTGCTCTCTGTTGCTACCTTGAAATATTCTATCTATATCTTTGAACACGAAAACTCATTGTCAATATTAATAAAGGACCTTTGCTGTTATAGAGGCAGAGGAATTTGGGCTGAAAGTTCTTTTATTACTAGTAATATGGGGAAGTGAAGGACGCATACGTTTCTTATTATTAGTAGTATTTGGGGGTGATTGGAGCAGACTCTTTTATTATTTTGGAGAGGGGAAAACAACTAGAGAGACTAAACTTTTCAGGGGAAGGATTTAATTCGGATTTTGATTAATTGGTTGTCTCGCAGGCTGTGTTTGCTTTTGTATTGTGCAAGAAAAGAAATAGATCAGGTACACAGAGTTGCAGATCAAATTGAGAAGACTTTGGAAGACAAGAAATACTGCTCAGCTACATTTCTTGATGTGACTCAGGTTTTCGATAAAGTTTGTCACCAAGCGCTACTACTAACAGAATGTTACCAACCCAGCACGTGCAACGTTTAGAACCGTACCTCACTGGAAGATTCTTTAGAGTCAGACAAGAAGCGGAGTACTCAAACTTCAAAACGTAGGAGTGCCACAGGGCAGCGTATTGGGACAAATACTGTACTTACTCTACACATGCGATTTACCCAAAAAACTTGACGTAACTGTAGCTACATTCACTGACGATATTACAGTAATTGCTACAGTACCAACAATAGAAGAAGAAACCAAAAATTACAGAGAGCTACTGAAAAGATCCAACATGGACCCAGAAATGGAAGTTAAAACTCAAAGAGTCAAAATCTGTGCACGTGAACTTCGCTTATCGGGCATTGAATGCAATGCCCTCAGTGAATATAGACGGCGTTGATGAACACAAAGCTCAAATGGAACGAGAATGTGAAAAACAAAGCGCGAAGAACTCGTACAATTATATTGGCTCCTGAGACGACACTCAAAAATGTCAATACAAAACAACAACAAAATGTTGTCGAGTAGAAGGACGCTGTGTTGGGATGTCGATGAACACGGTCTTCATGCTTCCCGGCAGCTCTTTTGATTTTTTCTAATAAAATAGATGTTTAGGTCTCTATGTAGATCAGTGTTTCTTACGTAATCACGGAGCGTTTACGTTGATTCGCAGTATGTTTTGCCACGTCTGGATGCTCTTGATGTTGGTATCGCTTGCACACCCCCAATGTTGGATATCGTAAAGCCAGATCGGTTTAAGGATCTGGTGGTATTCATTTAAATTAATTCGTGTAATGTAAAATGTCAACCTGCAGATAAATTGCTTATTGACTTCAGACACTTAATTCTAAATCGTTTTGCAATCCAATTATGTTTTTATGATAATAATATTTTATGAAACACTGTAGCGATTTTTGGATATTGATCAGTATCGTACATCTGCGAAAGTAATACCAAAATTTTTTAAATGGAATATTTTCATTTTGTTCACGTTTGTACTGTCGCAGCTTTGGACCTGATGTTCAATTTGTTAACCTGTTTTCATTAAGACTTGGTTCAAAATTCTGTAACCTCCAAATTATGGTGGCAATTGGTACGAGGACACACTAATACGGATGGAAAAGATATAAAATTAAACATTTACTGTAGTCACTAAAATATCTTTAATTACAAAACGTAAATAAAAGTATAAAAATAACACAAAAAATTGTTTATGATAAAGTACAACGAAGAATGGTTTATAAAGAAATTGGACTTTAATTCAGACCAAAAAAAATGCTTCGGCTTGGTTATATATTATTATTTTTTTCAAAGGAATTCGCAGGCTGAGAAATGAAACTGGACATATCAAACTGGAAAATATACCGACTACTTCCCATGATCCCATAGGGACGACTAATTAACGACATTACTGAATCCCAATTCTCTCCACGATCGAGGTAAGGCCCTGGCTGGAAGTTGATGATCCCGTTTCAGCTTACTCCAGCGGTGATGTATGTTTACCACTTGTAGTAGCAGAGTTACCAGGTTTTCGTCGGGTATGCGAGTTGATGAATTTTACCCAGCTCAACTCAAATATTGATAAGGTTTATTATTGCACTGAAACAAAATTCTTGTTCACGTCGCTGATTCTCTTACCTTCCCCTTCAAAATTCTCCGGCTCGAACTATATTCTTCCTTTTGTCCAATATAATTCTTTCTATGCTACACCTTCATAATTACGCCCCCGTCCCTATTTCTCGTCTTAAGGGTGAAAATATTCTCTTAGAAAATTCTGTCGGCGGAAATGGTATTTCCAAGTTCGAGAAAAGCATCTTCTCCCAACATCTTCTCTTTTTCTTTCTGTAATACCTCAAGCTCGTGGATTTCTCGTTTTTAAAATAATTTTTAATTCGCACCCGTTGAACCATTGCATGCAAGTGATATTTTAGAAATTAAAAATAACAGTTTACAAAAGCAGGTAATCATAGAAAATATTATTTCCATTATCAACAGATAGATAGATAGATTTATTCACCATTAGCCCTCAAATGAGGAAATAGGATTCGTCACAAATGTACAGTAGATAAATTACATATAAACAGAATTAATATTAATAGGTTACACACACTCACACAAAAGAAATCATATCTGTTCACATTTGTCTACTCAGCACAATCTTTAAGAAACACGCACACGACACTTATCACTTCCTGGTAATCATCTCTTGTCGCTAGGAACGGAGGGATGTCGTCATGGATATTTACTAAAACAGAAAGCAGAGGCAGAAAAACAGAACCAAAAGGGGAAAACTGGACAAACTATTTACATATTTATAGCATATTCGGCAATTTTGTAGGCAAGGCAGTGAGAGCGATTAAAAAATTCGTGTACGGAATAATAAGTTCCATTTACAAGAAAAGTTTTACACTCCTTGACGAATGAGTTGTAGTTGTTGATGTTCTTTACATGTTCAGGAAGGCTGTAAAATAGTGCGATACCGGAATAACGAACGCTAGACTCGTAGAGACTGAGGCTGTGCTTGTCAGACCTGAGAACTGAACGGTTCCTCAATGATTGTCCCCGTTACTTGCAAAAAGGTTCATGTTGCGTTTAACAAATTTTAGTATTTCTAATATGTAAGCGCTAGGTAGAGTCAGAAAATGAAGTCTTTTGAACAGAGGTCTGCAGCTTTCTCTAGCATCTGAACCTGATATAATTTTAATGGCTCATTTTTGCAGTTTGAAAACATCCACACTACGAGAACAATTGCCACAGTTGGCAATACCGTAACACATATGTGAATGAAAGTAGGCAAAATAGACTAGTGAAGCAGTTCCTTACTCAATGTGGTAACATAATCGTAAAATTAAAAATATAAGGAATAATACAACTTAAGAATTAGCAAAGTTATAAATAAAAAACAGACAATTTGAAGACAGAAATAATATAAATATTTAAGGAGAATTAAACTACGTTTAGGGTGGAGAAAAGTCTGCGAGGGATATTCTCTCGCAGGCAGTACCTGCGAGGGATATTCTCTCGCAGGCAGAACCTTGTAGGAGAGACACGAAGAAGCTACCTTACCCGATGCAGGTTTTTTATAGGGTTTGTCCTGCATTACTTTTAGGCGAATGCCGGGTAGGATCCTTAAAATATAGCACGGGGGCCCTAGTAACCCTTGGCTACCTTCTTACACCCTACCGCATCCCCCCTTTCAAATCCCTTTCCTATGCTATAAGAGGGGAGTTTCCACTATGTGGATTACCCTATACATAGCCTACCTACACCCAAAAAAAAAATGCCTTTTCCTCTCCGTTTTTGAACTAAGTTTCCCACAAGCCGAGGCACTTCGGCCTGTTTTGAGAGGTGTATGTTCCGGGATCACAGACACCTTGGGCATACGGTAAGAGTTGTTCGCTGTTCCCATTGGAACAGTCGGCTAGCTGCCTCCTAAACTAGTCGAGGTACGGAGAAGGTAATGCTGCGTCCCCACAGCAAACTCTTCTCCCGCTATCGGAAGGGCGTGGGACAAGTACCCAATGCCCGACCTACCTGATGCAGGTTTTTCTATGGTTTTCCCTGCATTACTTTTAGGTGAATGCCGGGTAGGATCCTTAAACTATAGCCCGGGGGCCCTAGTTAACCCTTGGCTACCTTCCTCTCCTCTTCCGCATCCCCCCCAATTCAGATCCCTTCCTATGCTATTAAAGGGGAGTTGCCACCATGTGGATTACCCTCTTGTAGCCTGTTACCCTAAAAAAATTAAAAAAACTACGTTTCGTCGCCAACTTTGTGACATCTTCATGTTGAATGTATTTTCATATTGAATCAAATCGTGTCAAACCTGAAAAGGTCGGAAAGTTAGCAACAAAACGTAGTTTAATTTTCCACAAATAAATATATTTTTTCTGACTTCAAATTGGCTGTTGTTTATTTATAAGGTGTCTCAATAGTCAGAATACATAATTACATCTATTAGCAATTTTTTTTCTGCCACGGAAATTGGCTAGTCAATTAAAATTCATCCTGAAAGGATCGCAAAGTTAGCGATGAAACGTAGTTTAATTTTCCATAAACAAATATATTTTTTTCTGACATCAAATTGGCTGTTGTTGATTTATAAGTTGTCTCAATAGTCAGAATACATATTTATATCAATTACAAAATTTGTTTTCCTAAATTATATTTTTCTAAACTTTATTTACTGGCTGTAATACGAAAGATATTTTTGATTTCTTATCACTCTTACAGATAATGGCTACCGATTTCTATGTTAAACTTGTTTTTCACTTTTATGATTATGAGTAAATGTGTAGTTCTGATGTCGCGAAATTTTAATGCTATCCAAGCACGCGAGAAAAAATCGCACGGTCAGTTTATCAGACTCGTGAATTTTAAAAACAGATATAAAATAGGGTTAACAGTGAATTGACAAGAAGTGCAATTAAATTCGACCAGCTTTTCAGGACTAAAATATACCTATGTCGAATTATTATTTTTATCATAGATAGATATTATATATCTTCATTTATAGCACAGTTACATTCGTCACTTTAATAGGGTTATTTTAGTACTACCTATGAGTGAAATTTATCGCTCATAGATACCACTTGAACGCTCTTAATTAAACTGAACACGGATAGGCGATTGCCGGGTAGAATCCTTAAAAACAGGCCGGGGGCCTTAGTTAACCCTTGCCTACCTGGCTCTATCCTTCCGCATCTCCTTCCTATGCTATTAAAGAGGAGTTGCTTCCACATGAATTAATCTCATTTAGCTTGTCACATTTTGCGACATAATCAAATCAAGAATTGGTTCACTTACCATATTGTTTAAAATTTTAAATATCAGGAAATATCGCGGAGACATATGTTACAACACTTCAAAACGAGCTATTTTAACATTTTCAATCCAGTGAATAAGAAAGATAGCCAATTCAGACAAAAAACTGATCATATAAATACCACACAAGGTTTTCTGGGATCCTTGTCCCTTTAGTCAGGTGCCAAGATGACTTTTAAGTTTTGTCAACTGACAAGTGCAGTTGTGTCGCTCTAGGCACTTCTTCGCACCTGACGAAAGGCCTAAGGATCCCAGAAACGTTGTGTGGTTATTTATATTATCACTCTTTTGTCTGAATTGTCTGTCTTTCTTATTCATTATTTCCAATCAGACATAAATTTTTCATTTTAAATTCAGTTTAATGATTGCTTTTATTATTCATTTCATAAATATGGGAGAGGGAGGAAAAATTTTCTTTGGCTACAAACAAATCCGTTAAACATAACGGTGAAGAAAGAACAACAGGAATTATCAATAAAAAAAATTCAGAATAATTTTTCCATTTCTAAGGTACGTAACTAGATTTTGCACAAAATAAATATAGTTATCAGAATGGAAACATGGTGCATATTCATAAGGGAGAAAGGTTCTCGTGTCAATTCATATACGAGTTATTACTCTATTTTAAAAGAGTTGACATAGAATTAGCAGGCCTCAAAATAGAGAGATGTGATATTTTGTCAATACCATGTAAATAATTTAACTGTAATATAACAGCCAGAAGATCGATTCTTATAAATCCAGTCATATAACGAAACGAAAATGAAAATATTTACGTCTGATTGAAAATAAAGAATGAAGGCTTTTTCGTACACGTGTTCTTTGCGACCAGGAAACAAACACTGTCGGGGTGAGACGCGTCTGCCACCACCAGAAGCGGGGGTGGACGGGAGTGGAAATATTTAAACATGCTAAAACAGTCGATATTTCAGTCGGATAAATATTTTTAGGGGTCACAGATATTGATAGTGTTTCTACCGAATATATTGTCTGAAAAAATTTCCATCCTCTACACCCTGGGGAAAGAGCACCCTTAGGGTTTGGGGTGGAGAATACAAATCGACACCGGTGGAGCAAATTTCACCAAATTTCGTACACGTGTTTTTTGCGACTAGAAAACAAACACTGTCGCGGTGAGACGCGTCTACCACCCCCAGAAGCGGAGGTGGACGGGGGTGGAAATATTTAAACACGCTAAAACAGCCGATATTAGAGTTGAATAAATATTTTTAGGGGTCAAAGATATTGATAGTGTTCCTAACGATGCTATCTGAATATAATTTTCATCCCCTACACCCTGGGAAAAGGATCTCTCTGCAGCACAGCCCAAAACTTTCTGATATTTGAGAGTATTTTATTTTTTCTGGGGCTTATTGTAATTGATTTAGACGATCTAATACTGCATCTATAATTGCTATAAAATTAGTAATGTTTTATGTTTTTAAAAAATTCCCTAAAATATTTTATAACATTTTTATTACTATTATTATTATAGTTTACCAAGATAGTCTCAAACTGTATATAAAACAATATTTTAATGTTAAATACTACTGTTTCTATAAGGTTTTTAACCACAGCGTAAAGTTTTTAAGACTGTTTATAAGTAAAAAAAGGAAACAAATATTTAAAGAATAATTTGAAAATGTATTAAATCGACATTTATGTGTTCGTAAGAAGTGCAATGTTTTTGACTAATATGTATGATGAAGTGAATAAACACAATGAATATAAATTTTAAAAAACCTTCAAACTAATCCCATAACGTTGATTCATTTAATTTAAAAATGTTCTCCATGTCGTCAGAAATGTTATACAAATATCTGGGTGAATTTTCATTTGTTATGATAATATAAACATCACTGTAGATAAAATTCGCGGGTCTCAACCCGGGCCAATTGTTTTTTGAATAACAACGTTTCGACGGCAATTAATCAGGAAAGGAGAATTTTATCTACAACAGATTCACCGGGAAAGTCGTCGTTCTCTAATGAACGTCACCATTTATACAATGACCAACGTCAGAGACCGTTTCATGAGAGAGAACCAAAGACGTTATAATTGTTCCTCCTCGTATCCTGATGATTCTTGTAACCTGAAACACGCAATACTGAAAGACAAATAGTGAAACAGGCTATTTGAGGGTAATCCACAATTAAGCAATAGCGTTGGCAGGGACGGAAAGGGGACATACGGAAGGGAGAATACGGTAGCTCCTGGTTATAGTTTAAGAATCCTACCCGGCATTCGCTTAATGTGTTACTAGAGAAATCAGTTCTAGGTACGTCGGTGTCTTGGTACTTGTCCCTCGTTATTCCGAATACTTGAGATGGGGTTAGCTGTGGGGACACAGCATTCCCGATTTGGAGGCAGCTGGCCGACGGTTCCAATGATAACAGTGGACAATTCTCGTCGTGTGCCCAACGTTTGAAACTCTGAATCGTACACCTCACAAAATTGATCCGGGTGTCATGTCTGATGGTGAACCATTATTCAAAACGAAAGGGAAGAAAGTATGCCCGAAGGTAGCCTCCTCCTACCCTACATAAAGGTTCCGTCTGCGACAACTATTTTCCAGATCGTACCAGTTCTAATCCCTCTACCAGGTTTGGTACGCATAAAATGGGCGTCAAAAATCAATATGTTGCAACAGAAAAAATAATAATGGCATAAACCACAAAATTTAAAGATAAAGACAAATTTTAAAAGTGGAGAAACCAATCCTAAGACGTACACTTTTCTAATGTGCGAAACGACGTTTAGAGTAAATAAATGTTTATGAACCATTATCCTCATGATAAAAAAGGGATATTGAGACAAAAAAAATGTGTTTATTGTTATTAATCAGGAAAGGATGAAGAAATGCGATTCCACGCTAGTAGCTCTCAGGAAGTGTTCCCACTGCAAAGGCATGAGTTTATGACTTCTGAAGTAAACGCTAGTTACATGTTTTCTCCCCACATATATTTCATTTTTTATGTTTGTCGATTAAATGTTGCATTCAGTCTAATAAAAAAATTTATTTGCTATTTACCTGAATTTCGTGTGATTTTATATGGGTGAAATGAATGAGCGTCACTTCCACCATAAAGGCATAATACCGGTCATTCATAATGTTTTCTAAAACTGTTTTCTGAAGAAGAAAAAACACTAATTTGAATAAGTCCCATTCAGTTGTTTACAAAGAGCAACTTTTATAGATAGATTTATTTAATTGCATTGGCAATGCTCGCTGTCAATTTTAAACGCGTGTACAAATTGCAACAACACTTGGTAAAGATATTCTTAAAAACACAAGAAACGGTACTGTTGGGGTGAGAAACCCCTAGCATAAATGGGGGAATAATTATAATTGAAAAACGTGATAATTTTGTGTTAAATTACTGCGCGTCATGACGTTACGCGATACAGAGACGTTACTACGCGACGAACAAGGTAAATAGTTCCCTTTTTCCGTAATGAAATAAAGCATAAATATTTACATTGAATAAAAAGTATAACTTTATCCGGCAATACTCTATCGAATGATAATAAAAATAATACGAAATATTTTATGTTGCGGAAGTTAATTTTCTGCCATATTAATGACTCCAATATGGCAACTATTTGTTTACATTATGAATATAACTAGGAATTTCATCAATTAATCTTTCGTAATGTCTGAAGTCTGAAGGACAATTATATCCTCCACTACTCAAGGAGTATATTTAAGAAGAAATTCGGAGGTATGTTAGTTGGGATTGATGTAATAAAAATTAATATATTTTATAGCTGCTAAATTAAAGTATGTTAAGAACTAGGAACATTTAGATTTAGGTTAAATCAATTCTTGGCTAAAGATTAATATACAATTAAATACTTTTTCGGGTTTATATAAATAAGTACACAGGCAACGCCGGGCACCCAGCTAATATAAAATAAATATGGAAAAAATAGTTTCATTATACCCATAAATCTCTATATTTAATGCTAACAAAGTTTAACTATCATTAAGACTATAAATGGCGTGCTACAGTTCTCTGCACTTTACTTCACTGCAGTTCCATAAAGGTGAAACTGAATTTCTTGAAACATACCCTTATTAAAATATTAATTTATTTTCCGACTTTATTCAATTTTATTAATAGAAATCTTATTATATTTATAATAAATCCCCATCATAATTCGTTAATCTTCTTTTGAATAGTTTTACACTTTGTGGGCACGACTCTAACACTGTTCCTCAACGATTATGAGTTTTAGTAAATAATCTCGAAATTTATGCATGTAGCATGTGAAACTCCTTGTGATACCTTTACGCCGATCTGACCTACTCCGTCGCCTGCGACTGGAGATAAAATACGGAGGACGCATATTTACAACAGATAAAATTAACAAAGAACACACATACAGGAAACGGAAATAAAGATTCGCACTTTATAGATTGCTAGACAAACTTTTTGCGAGTTCTGCTTCTAATTTCCTTTAATTATTCTAGACTAGAAGAACTTCTCACCATCATTTAGACACAGAAAGCCTAAAAATGTGTTTCTCCCTAAAAGCAAAGGTTTTTTATTTACTACCAATCGAAACATCTGTCAATAACTCGTTTACTTCTCACCGTTTCAATAATCTCTTCTCTATATATATGCCCTCGGATTACACAGATGTATTCCCAGGAGGAGCCTTTTAGGAGAGATACGAAGGGGCTACCATTGGGTATGCCTTTTCCTCTCCGTTTTTGAACTAAGGTTCCCACAAGCCGAGGCACCTCGGCCTGTTTTGAGAGGTGTATGTTCCGGGATCACAGACACCTTGGGCATACGGTAAGAGTTGTTCGCTGTTTCCATTGGAACAGTCGGCCAGCTGTCTCCTATACTGGTCGAGGTACGGAGAAGGGAATGCTGCTTCCCCACAGCAAACTCTTCTCCCGCTACCGGAAGGGCGTGGGACAAGTACCCAATGCCCGACCTACCTGATGCAAATTTTTTCTAGGGTTTTCCCTGCATTACATTTAGGCGAATGCCCGGGGGCCCTATTTAACCCTTGGCTACCTTCCTCTACCCTTCCGCATCCCCCCTTTCAAATCCCTTCCTATGCTGTTAAAGGGGTGTTGCCACTATGTTGATTACCCTCATGTAACCTGTTACCCCCCCCCCCCAATCAGGCGATATAAACTCCCAAAATAATTATCTGTGCATTAAACTTATTATTATTTCAAATCTCGATTAACTTATTACTATAAGAAGATTTAGCCTTATAAGTTCCCCTTATTTATATGCATTTAGCTTTATTTTCCTTTTATTCTAAAAATGACACAAAGAAAAATCTTGTTTCAAGTTACATTACAGAAAATATATTTTAATAGTTATAAATGTGATTTGAGTTATATGTATCTGTGTGTGTATGTGAAAAGTAAGTCACCAAATTTAAAAAAATTAATTACGAAAAAAATTATTGCAAAATAAATTACATTCACTTAGTTCAAATTTGATATGAAAAACATTTCCACTCGCGGAATTCCAGCCGTTATTGCGGCTTGTGATTCCAATTAGCGCTCGTAGTGTTCGATCAGCTTCTGATTTGTCATGCTTCGATGTCCTAAAGTTAATAAGATTGAATGCTACCGTTTCCAATGCTTTGAAGTATCAACCTCAATACTCCTTACTGTTGCCTTCGAAACCACAAGCACGTCCTCCCTGCTATATGTAAATAATTCTCTCTCTTAAAATCTTGCCATTTTCTGGCCCATTTCAAGTAGCGAGTGGAAAATGAGAGTTGCACATTTAAACTCACATCAACAAACAAAAACTGTGATGAGTGGTACAGTCATTACAAATGTGATGATACATCTAATGACAGCGGAACTGCGTCCAGGTAGGTAGCTTTCAACAAATCGAAATGGCAATGTATTGACCAAGTGTTGGAATTCGGACTTGCCGGGCCATCAAATCACAGTCTGAGATTTCGAAAATAGCGAAACTCATACTGTGTTCAAACGTGATCTGTACTGACAAGTTAAAACTCCATAGATCCAAACAGGTAGAATGAGTGAGTAGTTTTGAGCTACGACGGGAAATGTGGGATCCGAAAGATGATCAGCTCGTTGACATCAGGTTTCTCGTGAAACTTAAAAACATTATTACAATAGATGGGACTCTCGCATTCACTGCCGCAAATGTTTTGACAGCGAAGGAATATTGGAATTACTAAGACGTCTCTAATATGTTTACGGAATATTTTCTAAATACACCCTATTACTAAACTTAATGAAAAGTTAGGTTACCGCAATAAACACTATTTGCACAATTGCTCTCATTAGCAATATTAAAACCCCAAATTAATACGTACAATTATTCAAGGCGAACAGAAACCGATCTTATCCCTTTGTAGATGTCGTAGGACTTCGACCGATATGGTGCCCACGACGACAGTACCTCTGGTAGCAGTTTTGGTCCCCTTAGTTACTAACAATAAGTATTTGACCTTTAGCATACCTTGCCGAACACAGCTATAAATTTCAGGTTCAGAAACCCATGCAAAACTGCAAGTCGCTTGAGACAGACGCATTCTTTTAAGGGTGATTACATTGCTCGACTAACAAAATTTTCGCATTCTACTATATCCAGTGTTTATTCTGATTTTGAAGTTATTGGCAATGGCATTATGAGAACCAATTACGAAGGTATCAATAGCCGACTCCCTGGAATGGACTGTATTTAGTAGGTTCATTTCTATACGGATAGTCTTGGCATAATTTTAACATCCTCCAAGTTATAAATCGAGGTCTCCAAGTGTTATATTGCCAAGAACTCAAAAATTGTTTAAGAAGGGTATTACAACCTTGAGGCGCTCCTTTATATGTTGTCCTCAAACCTTCCAGATATGGATGATGTATGTGAGCGCACTATTGATAATGAGCAAGCAATGAATACGAAGGAACGAAGCTAATTTACAAATTAACACACCAGACGTAAAAATAAGCAGAATAAATAGCATACCTATCTCCTTATCAGTCAACGTCGAAGATAATTGTTATCCAGTTTAAATTCGGTATCTTACCAAATTGATAGTTCAATGAACTCGATCCTAAACTTATAAAATATTCTAACTCTTTCTAGGTGAAAATACCTTTTTATATACTTGTGACCTATGTTTAAAAATGTTTGATCTATAGTGAAACGATTGTTTTGCCATTTTCATCTAGTTTTATTTTGACAAGTTCTCCAATCTCAGCTGGGTAGTTTATTCCGTTTGTTATAAACTGAATAAGATAGTGAAGTTTTCGACTTCTTGTGTAGTTGTTCGGTTTTTTTGGCAGATATTGTTCTAGGTCTATCTGAAAGCTTTCCCATTCAGTAGTTTTGTTGGTTAGGCTGGATCTGGTTTCCCTATTTTAACTTCAAAGTGATTGGAGTCCAAATCAAACTTATCTTCAACTTAAGTTGAAGTTTGTGGCTACTTTTCTGATGCTGAAGAAGTCTAGATCAGCGTTTTTATTAATATCTGTGGGCCACTCTCTTTCAACAAGTCCATCTAAGATCATCCTCTCCCAAAAATTGAAGAACTTATTTCACAAGTATCAAAATATGAAATATTCAGTACCATTGACCTTAAAAGTGCACACCATCAAGTACAAATCAAACGTATGGAGAAACTTTGTACTGCAATTGAGGCTGACGGTAAGCTTTATCAATTTCGATGTGTCCCATTTGGTTTTACAAATGGAGTTGCTAGTTTTCAGAGAACTAGTGATAAAATAATTGCAGGTGAAGCTTTAGAAGTTATATTTCCATATTTTGATGTTACAATCTGAAGTCTGACAGCCACTGCTTCTTTAGCTACCATTCAAAATTATATACCATTCCGTGTTGAGACTGATGCTTCAGATTTTGCCTATAGCTTTCTTCTCTAGAACATTAAATGGTTCTGAACGAAACCATTCTTCTATTGAAAAAGAAGCCTATGCAATTGTGGAATCATTAAGACACTATTTAATTGGTAGGCATTTTGAAGTTTTTACAGATCAAAGATCAGTTGCATTCATGTTTGATCAACATCACAGTGACAAAATTAAAAATGAAAAGATTATGCGCTGGAGATTGGATCTTGCTTGCTTCAAATTTGACAATATAAATCGCCCAGGAAACAAAAATGCATCAGCCGATACTCTGTCAAGAATAACTGCTGCCATTTGCCCAGAAGTCAATTTAATAATTCTGTGTTACCCTGGAATTACTCGAATTTACAATTGGATCAGATCCAAGAACATGCCCTTCTCTTTAGACGACATTAAAAGGATTACAAACTCATGTCACTTTTGCAATGAAGTAATTTCTGTAAAAATGAAGGAAAATTAATCAAAGCAACAAGTCCTTTTGAAAGGTTGAATATAGATTTCAAAGGTCTATTGCACACAGTATTCAGTAATCATTTTCTGTTAACTATTGTGGATGAATTTTCAAGATTACCCTTTGCAATACCTTGTTCTGATATTACAGCCACTACAGTCATTGCTCATTAACAAAATATATTCTCACTGTTTCGGATGCCAGCATACATTCATTCTGACAGAGGATCATCTTTCATGTCACAAGAATTAAAAACCTTCTCGACTTCTCTGGGTATAGCGATGAGCAGAACTACTGCTTATAACTTCAGGGTAATGGTCAGGTTGAAAGGTACTCTGGCATTATATGGAAAACAATTCAGCTTGCTCTAAATTCAAGAAAGATGGCAATTTGACATTGGGAGCAAGAACTACAGCCCACTTTACACTCTATTTGCACTCTCCTATGTACAGCAACCAATGCTACACCTCATGAACAAATGTTTACCCATGCAAAAAAATCTTTTAATCATTGCTCTCTACCCACTTGGCTATCCCATCCTGGTCCAATACTAATGAGGAACCATGTATGACTTAATAAGTATGAGCCTATTGTGCAGGAAGTAGAGCTCATTGAGGAAAATCCAGATTATGCTCATGTTAGACTCCCTGATGGATGGGAAACCAGTGTTTCTATACATCACTTGGCACCAAGAGGATAAAATATTACATCTATCAATGGAAAACACGACATTTATGACAACCAGCTCCCTTCGTCTCACCTTCCTCATCAGAACTCTGAATTAGCTAATAAACTTCTCCATGATAATGTTCAGTCATCTCTTGGTAGTTCTGAATCTTCAGGGAGTCCTACAGAGGTACCAACAGAAGAGAATTTGCATGATGGAGCATCATTATGCCCCAGAATACAGAGGCACCAAACCCAACTATGAAATATTATTGGGCATTTGGTAGTACTGTGCTTATGTATTGTCTTTGGAGTTCTTATGTTACATGTTTATTGGCAACTGTATTGTTTGATAATGTGCTCAGTCTTTAGTTGATTAAATTGTGATTAGAGTAACACGTACGCTTATAATAAAGCTTTAATCAACTAACGACTGAGTACATCATCAAACAATACAGTTGCCAATAAACATGTAACATAAGAACTCTAAAGACAATACACAAGCACAGTAGCTGGTTTAATCTCTGTATACTTTGTGCTTATTTTGATTTTAATGTACTCACTTGTTCTATTAAGAGTTTGCTTTGTTGTAGTTTTTCTTGCAGCCGACTAATCATTGTCTGCTCTGGAATTTGAGTCAGTTGTGTTGATTGTGAGGTACCATTATTCTGCCGATTCATGTTTAACTGCACAGAAAACCTAACTGCCAAGTCAACTATCCTGGATTACAATGTACTCACTTATTTTAGTCAAATAACTTAAAAGATATTTGTCAGTAATCACTTTCGTAGTTATCACTCATATTTAAATGTTGTGTGTTCATAGTTTTTGATCTCACTAAGGCACAGCTCTTTATTGTCACACAGCTAAACCACAAATCTACTCTCCTCAAAGGGTTGCTCATGACTAACCATTGAAAGGTGATCTAAATTGTGGCATTACCAGATATGTAATATTTTGGGAATAATTAAGAATTTGGAATATCACAGAGAAAAATTGTCAACTGCTCTTCTTTCAGCAGTTGTATGAGAATCGTCAAATCTTATTATGTATAGCAATCAATGAGATTTACCTTCATTCATTGTTCCAATACAAATATTTTGCCCTTAGTTCATTTGGTGAAGAGGCATGACAAAAAAGTGCACATCAGTTCAAGTTGAAAGGGAATATTTCTAACATTGATTACCATCATAACAATAATGTTGGAAATAGCTTTGGTTAACCTTAATATAAAGAAAAACCAATATATTGAACTTTGTCTTCATCTATAAGGCACTCACAATATCTTCGTACAGCTTTCCAACTTCTGGATTTGCTCTGGGAGAGGCATACTGCACTCATAGCAATGAATTTTCTTGAGTTTTGAGAAGAGGTAACATCATTTGAGCATCTAAATTGCACTTAACACTTGACACCAAGATATTTTAAATCTTTCGTCACAACAGAAGGTCCAAACTACGTGCCGACTAGGCATATATATAGAGTGGGGAAGGGGAAGAGGAGAGAGAGAATTGTGTGGCCAAAGACTTGAACTCTTAACTAACAGATGCAATTACTGACAGGCGGCCAGAACTTGGCAGAAGAGTTGAACACATTTGCCAATAAAGTAACTTACTCTTTAACTTTTCTAATAGCAAAATTACATTTGAATAAGCTCTATTCCATTTTAATGCAAAAAAAATTGTAATAAAAAATATAACTGATATTTTAATATTAAAAACACAGGGGAGGGAACAGTGACTGGCACAAAGTGTCTTGAAGGAGGAAAGCACCTACAAAAACTGGAAATGTTTCCTGCTCTTAATTTCAGGTAAACTGTCTCTCTCCTCTGTCTGTATCAATCTTGACAATGTAACATCACCCTTACAATCTTTAGAAATGTATGTATGAATGTGTGTGTGCATTTTCAACAAAGACTCAAAACTTGTGAGTCAATTTCAATCAAACTTTGTACACCTGCAACTCATAATTATAGGGGAAAAAATAGAAACCCTATTTAAGTTATGTATTCAGAATGGTGATAAATAATTAATTGTAATATATTAAAATATACCAAGTGATAAGTGCCCAGGCAATGCTGATCAATCATTTAGTACAAATATAAATGAAAACGTAGAATATATCACATCTATCAAAAAATACAGAAACATACAACTTCATATAAAGGAATTTTCTTCACACATCTTCCATACATAATTAAAATTACTGTCCAGACATAAACATATGAACATGCTTTTCAGAACTTATCATTCTTGATGCTCTATCAAAGCCAACAATTGCAGACAACTGCAATGCATCAAACTTGGAATACACAACTGTAATAGTCATGTTACTGTCATTGCCTTCTCTTGGATTTTGATTTCCTTCCTATTAACAATGGTAAATATTAAAGTAATATACAGCTGATGAGATATCACAAATTATAATCAACAATGAAGGTTGCAAAATTTACCTGCATTAAGTTGCACATTTCACTATAAAAATGTGGAAAAGTTGGTATTTGATAAAAAATAATGTGCCGAATTCCTTTTAAACGTAATCGTCTAAAGAAATGAAATCGTTCACTGTATAGTAAGAAATGTGAATCACTATGAAAAAACATATCTCGTGCTCTTGCAATCTTGTTATCCTGAAATAAG
Source organism: Zhengitettix transpicula (assembly GCA_037074705.1). Classification (NCBI taxonomy): domain Eukaryota; kingdom Metazoa; phylum Arthropoda; class Insecta; order Orthoptera; family Tetrigidae; genus Zhengitettix; species Zhengitettix transpicula. The sequence goes on from CM073591.1 coordinate 77,369,760, forward strand.
TTAATAATTCTTAAGAAATTGAAGAAATTTTCCAATGCTTAAACTAAATTGAAAAGTCTGATACTGATAATGAAATAATTAATGGATTACATAAAAATAATACTGGGATACATTCAAAACTAGCATTCATCGTCTGATTGATTAAATATACTTGAGGTTTGACTGAAGACATGGATTGATAATATAAATATTGCTAATAATTATTCTAAAACATGGATTCTGTGCCAAAACCAATATTTGTCTATGGAAAGCTGATTTATTCTTTTGAAGTGAATGAAATAATTTTTTTTGTGCAAACTTGAATAAATATATAGCAAAGAAAAACAAAGACATTTCAAGATTTTACAAAGATCATTTCATAATTTCTTTTAATGGTCATACCTTTGAATATTCACATATTTGAACGAAATTAATGTCTTCCTTCTTAAAATAGTTCCGCAGTCTCACAAAATCAAAATATGATGGAACATATATTAGGGTGTGGTTCATAATTGAATCTTTATACTGAGGAAGAACTTTACTAACAAAGTAATCAAATCTAGAATCTATCGATCCAACTGGATTGGCAGCTTGAAATTTATTGAAAACCTGAAACATCAGGAACATAATTAAATGAGCAACATAATAAAAATAAGAGTATTAAACAGTTGTATTAAGAACAATGAATTTTTGGGAAGCCAATTTCTATTAAATCAATTAATGACCCTATACATCATAAAATAAAACTGCAAATAAAATAAAAACCTGGAAACACAAAAATGTAACTAATATAATTAGATTTAATACATCTGTAATAAAAAGTACTCCAATTTAACTTTTTTAAATGGAAAGAACATAATAGTTGGAAGACTAAGTTAATAAATATTTATGGAAATGTGAGCCAAAACTCTTCAGACTTTCAGAGGTTGTTCAGGACCATCAGTTTCCAGCATCTTATTACAGAGTAATAATGAAATTATGATTTATTCGGTTTATTACTACAATGACTCTTGATTCTGTCAATTCACAACAGTGAAGAAAAACATATAGCACACAACACCAAGTAATGCCCATGCAAACCCAGTCTCAGAGCACTACTGTATCAGGGAGATAAAACACAGATCAAAGATTTTTCCGGTGTATATTCTGGATAAACAGTTCTTGGTTTTCACCTGGGTTAAAGTAAGCTTAAGAAATGACATCAAAATGTTGTGGCTTAAGCTTACTCTAACCCAGGTGGAAACCCAAGAACTGTTTATCAAAAAAAAACATTTCACTATGGCCTCATAAACAATAATAAATAACACTAGACAACTAATTTTTCTTATTCTTGGTCTTACAAAGTATTGGCAATCTTACTAATGATAAACATAAATAAGGTCCGTATAAAAAAAAACATACCTGTGGTACTTGGACTAGTACGGTGCAAACTGTCCCCATGGATACTTGGTTTGTTACAGAAACACTTCCAGTAAAGTTTCGACACCTTTTCCCAAAAAGTGAATTAAATTCTGGTAAGTGCACAGAAGAAAATATTAGCGTTTGACGGTAATAACGAGTCCAACCATTCACAGCCCAACTACGAACTCTGGAAAAATCTGCACCATGAGAATCTTGAGGTTGAAGGTGAAGATGATTAAATACATGTAAAAGGTGATCCCAGTTCTGAAAAAAAAAGTGTATGTCTATTTTTCCTATTGCTTAATCAATTAAAAATTAAGAAAATCCAGAGTAAGAGCTAAAGCTGTATACAACAACAATTTGATATTAAACATTAACAACAAGTGATATCCTATCACTACAGTACATTTAAGTAATAATTCTACCTTAACCATAATTTTAATAAACAACTGTCAACTAACCATCAAAAATTAATTGTTTTTCAATTTTATGCATGACCATTTAGTCTTATTCAACCTTAACATTTGTTCAAACTGGTACTTAAAAAAATAATTTTATCATTTGTCTTTACAACAAATCAAGTTGAATTCCTAACATTTTTCAAGCAATTACTTGATAGAATGAAATGTTCAAATAAATGAATAAGATATTAACAAACTACTACTTGAAATGGATCAATCCAGTGAGTTTTGTTTTTATAGAGTATTTCAAATACATTATTATCATGAGTCCAATTAGAAATGCAATTTATAGAATCACCCAATTAGCTGCTACAGAAATTAAAGACTTTTCTTTTCAGCCTCCCTTTCCTACACTTTCACTCCTTTGTACTGCATTTTCCATTATATTGTGCTGTTTTTATCAAGTTAATCACCCTATTACCTACCTTCACAAACTACCGAATGGTGGCTTACAGTCTTGTGGTTATCAGTTTATAAATATTATTATTGAACTACTCTCTTTCTTAAAACTGGATAAAGTAGCCAAATGATGCAAAATTTCAAAACCTGTAAAAACAGATTTTCTTATGGAAGATAAATACTGAGCCCAGATGCTTAGTAAAAGTGTGAGGCATAGCATGTTTGCATGTAGGGCCTGAAATCTAGTTACTTATTTTCCTGACATTAAACATCAAAATTCATATAATTGTGAGTGAATACACACAAAATTAGTTTGTGTTTAGTATAACCTATATAAACTATTTTTTACACATAGGTTCTTATCAAATAATTCTAATGCTCTTGCACAGTTAAAATTTGAACACTTAAGCATTGCTATTTTTAAATTTCCATTTCATGTCTGCAGCACAAGGTGTTCAACTTGCCGCTGAGTTGAATATGTGCCTCCAACTTTTGCTAAGCATCTAATCAGGGCTCAATATTTATTTCTTGCAAGAAATTCTGTTGGTAATAAGAAAGCTAAATACAGACAAAATAAGTGATAATATAAATATCACACAACGCTGTTAGGTTTTGAAATTTTGCAAATGACAGACAATATTAAGTAATAATATAAATACCACACAACATTTCTGGAAAACATTTGTTCCTTTCGTCAAGTGATGAAAAACATATGAGCCACTTTTTGCTCACTTCTTATACATTCAATGAAGTCTGAAACTTTACTCCTACTCTTAATAAAATCAACCCTTATGTTATCTCTTCAATATTCTTATGGTTTTGTTTCATACACTGTGAATGAACACTATTCAATAGATATGTATTTAAAAAGATAACGAATATAAAATAACCTAAAGCACATATACCAAGAAACTATTAACATAAAATTACCTGCATTAAAAATATTTCTGTTTGATCAAGGATAAGTAATTCGATAGATGCAAGGAAATCGTAGTCTCTCTCATTTTCACCTTCAGCTCCAATTATTGTTCTCAAACCCAAAGGTGAAGCAACAATAATATCTGATGAATAAAAATCAGAATACAACTGCAAATCAGAAACATATGAAATATGATTGAAATACATACATACACACACAGTATTTGAATACATAAAGCAACTAAGAAAGATGTGACAATGCCATATAATTATACATAATATTATAATCGAGAAAGATGGTGGCTTACCTGAAATTTAGGACAGAAGGAAGAACTTCAAATTCTCATTCTTCAGGAAGATAAAAAGGCCCATATGCTGGTTGGCAATATATATATATTTATATACATAATTGCAGTTCTCAGCCTCCTTCTTCAGGAAGGAGTGTTACACAATTCCGTGCACCGGTGTAACACTCCTGCCTGAAGGAGGAGGCTGAGAGCCGTACTTCACTTTCTGGAAAGCCACAAGCTCTCTTTCCCTTCCATACCAATATCACAATTATATATGGACACTTGAGGAAAATATGACGATGTAGTCTAATTATATCACACATTTAGGGAGGAAAGAAAGACATAAAAGTTGACTTAACTGAAATCAGCAGCTGGTCCAGTCAGGTTTGGGAAAATAATTAAAATTTTCATGCCTGGCCAGCACACAGTTCAGACATTCTCTCCGGACAAAGGGGGACTCAGATCCTTGAAAATTTGTAATATATTTGCTCAACTGGAGCACCTTCCAGCAGTCATGTGTGGGAGATGTATATGAGAGAAACATCCAACGGTTACTATTCTCAATTTAGGGAGGAGTCTCTCTAACAATACACTCCCCAATTGTGCAGCTTGAAGGCAGGAGTGGGTAAAACAGTGGGATAACAGTTGCTTGAGGTGTTGCCTCAATGAGTTGCTCAAGGTAGGTAGTATCCAAGACCCAGGTAGACCACTCAGTATTACTCTATAAACTGATTGTGTTGTATCCAATTCCACGTATGTGGGTGACGGTCTGTGCTTTAAAAATTCATACATGGGAGAGGCTGCAAAAGCACCCTAGAACCACGACTATTTTCAGTGGTGGGAGGAATCCCACTAGCAATAAAACTCTTGAGGCAGAGGCCTCCTTGCAGTCACGCCTTGTGGGAAGGTGGAGACGGAAGGGAGGGCATGTGGTTCTCCTGGGAGTCTTTCTGACATTCCTGTCCTGGCAGGAGGTGGTGGAGAGTGACCCAAGGCAGTCATCCAGTCCTCTGGCGTGAGGCGATCCCTGATTCTAGGAGGCTAAGGTGTTGAGGTTTGGGGACATGTCTCCATGTCTTAAGTTATCTGATGACAAAACCACCTAGCCACAATTCTCCTCGAAACAATAGCCTGTTGCTTTCAGAGAGAGATAGCCTTTACTTGAGAGCCATTCTGGGTAACTAAAATGTGCTGACAAGTTTCAAAGAACTTGATGTGTTACACTGAGCACATAAGTGATAACAGAGCAATGTGTGTGGCCAACCAAGGCCGTCCTTCAGGCAACTTGGTACCGCAGGGTGCATCAGGGCCCTAGTCTATCCTCAAGGATCCCATATGCCGAGCTGGGTTATTGCTTGTTGACATCCTCACCCGACACATGTTGGAGGCAGACTCAAGGTGAGTAATGGTTTTAGAGGCACAACTTCTCTTCAGTCTTCCCCTGAGTTCAGGACCCAGCCCCAGGCTTTAAGAAACGAGGTATCCCCATAATCTCCTTGGAGGATTCGAAGAAAAGACCGCAGGGAAAGCAAACCACAGCTTTACTTGTAATGTTTATATACCTTTGTCAATATAATGAAAATAATATTGAAAAAGTCACATCACCCTTAATTACTTATATATAGTTAGTTACCTTTAGACTTTTCTTTGTGATATTCATTCCTATCCTGAAATTATCATCAGTATTTCCAGAGAATGTCAACTCATAGTCTTCTGGTTTAGGATTCTTCTTTGGCAAAGCAATTTCAGACCCAGTAAATTCATCATAAAACCTCGATTTGTTCCCCACATTTGCTTTATCGTCTGGGAGTAGAATTGAAATTATCAATTTTATAATTCTACAACATATGGAAATAAACTAAATCAAACTTACAAATTACTCATTTATAAATTGGTTTAGATATCAAATCCTAGCTACAATTTAAATGTTTACCTTAATGCTGCCTCCCTAAAAGGGACAAGAATCAAAACTTTGGGCCTTACTAATCCTTGATCCCGAAACTCGTCTGGTACGTCAGTTCTTTTACCTAACTTTGAGTTGTGATGGATAATCCTTGTACGAGTTTTTAAAATGTGATTAACAGCATGTAAGCAATAAATAAATCTGATTTCTTCAGAGTTTTTGAAGTTCCTCTCAGGAAAATAGAGATCTTGGTATGAATAAACTATTGAAAATAATTCCTTTTGAAACTCAGTAAGAGTATGTCCTCTTTTCCCATAGGCGTCTCCAAGGTTCATAAAATTGGCTTCTGATAAATTCTTGGATATCTGAGATTTAATAAATAATTTGTCCCACTCAACATTTTCTATAATTTTTGGAACAGTTCCCAGTTTAGCAAATTCTTTTTTCTCTTCAATAGAAACTTTTTTTTCAATTGACTGTAATTCACTTCTCTCTGTTACTACATTTGGTAGTTTTACAATCAAATTTCCCAATATAGGCCACTTAATATTTGTTGTCTGCATTTTTGGAGGTTCATTTGAAATTGAATCAAGTAATGCAGAATCCAAATCATAATTTAAGTGACCCAAAAATGGATCGCCTGAATCCTCTTGCTCCTCATTTACATCTTTTACATCTGAGAGGCTTTCACATTCATCATCACTCTGTAAAATAAAATAAATGTTAATAAAATATTATTATTTTGTTTAGATGGGAATAGAAGCTTGGTTTTCAACAATAAAAAAAATATTGGAACTATTACTCAAGAAAAATATTTAAAAACAGACTGTTTAACTGTATTATTATGGAACAATTCCAGTTTAAATACAGGAACAGAAATACTCAGCTAATATCGAACAAATGGCAATGGATACTATTAAAATATCAGCCATCCTAAACCACTGACCGACTACAAATAAACTTAGGTAGTTGTGAATGTTAAGATCTTACTCAAAATTCAATCACCATTTATCAAGCAATAAGCATGTTTTGGTTTCTTGTGGATTTTCACAAACTAAAAAAGAAACTCGATTCTAGAGTAAATATAATTTTTAAAATTATAACAACTGAAAAAGTCAAATAGTTTATAATTCTATTCAATTCACAAGTCTTGTGGTTCAATTCTTTAGTTTTGACAACTAAGAAGAATGTACTAGATTGGCCAATTGGTAACTTTGTAACATCCAATTGATTATACCCTTATAGCTAACTACCACTTTTTTAAACCAAGAAATATTAACTCATTTTTTGTGAGCTGTAAATTTGTTTCAAAACTGATGAATGAGATTGTGCACATAATGTCAAACAATTCGTCTACAAATGTCAAAAATGATCCAAATAATTTACATAAAATTTATGATACATTGTTATTGTTAACTAATCGTATCATTTAATTTAGCATATACCAACAAGATTTTTCATTGTTAATATTAACGAACAACAATACCAAAAGTTACACTCAATAATATTGTGTCTACAGCATTCAATTCGGCTGCATTGTGCGTGAAAAACACACGCTTTCAGAAATTTCTCTCCAAAAGTTACTGAAATCACAGGAAACAAGTTGTAAGTAATTTTTAGATATTCATACTCATAGAATTCAGATATTTATATATATATATATATATATATATATATATATATTTATTGAAGTCCGTTAAATATAACTTTTGATAACCTTTATTCCTTTTTCAAAACCTACAATGATAAGGATATTAAATTAATTATTCTAGTGATAAATTTGGTTGTAAATAGTGAAGAATGGGGGTGTTTCTTAGTTTCAAATTGGTAAATTATTGATTTCAAACAATTGGCTGGTATCATTCACGCCAAAGAAGAAAATACAATCGAATGTTCTTTCACTTTAATTTTTATACCGCCAACATTAATAAAATTCCGATTTATTAGTGAAATGTAGGCGTTCTAATTCAGTTTTCAGTCATTACTTACAGTCTCTTGTTCCATTTCACTATGGTCTGGCTTCTGTTCTTGGTTATCTGCTGCTGAATCTGATTCACTAGTTTCATAATCACTGTCGATGGCATTTTTATTTAGTTTACTAGCACCAGTTAAACTACTTAAAAGTTTTTGAAAATCGTCGTCTTCCTCAGAACTGCTCTCTAATAATTTCGCATCATTTCCACTATCCGGTTTTGATTCGACAGCACTTGTTTCACTCCTGATATTGCGCTGTTTGTACTTCGAAAACTTAGAATCGCTTTCTTTTTCCACTCTTCTTTTCTTCTTTGATGGATGGTTATTTTTGTGCTTGAATCTGCTGTTCCTCTTGAATTTACCACGTGCCATGTCTTTCTATTTACATCACGCGATGCGCCAGTCAATTTTAGACAACATAGTAACGACTTGCAATACCCTGATTCCGGTTCTGTGCGTGCGCACGGGAAACGTATGATGAATCGAAAGGCTCGTCCCCACCCCCCTAAAAACAGCGGAGAATGAAAATGGCGGTGCAAGATGGAGGGGGAAAGGATGAATTAAAAACACAGTTTATTACGAGAGAAGGAACATACAAACTGATGACTCTTTCAGAATATTCAAGGCCCAATAGGGTCGGTTATACAAATAGTCAAGGCAGTGCAGCTGTTCGTGTGTCGTTCGTTACGTTACCTGATCCTAGCGGCAATGGTGATAGAATCTGTTTCAATTTTGGGAAAGAACTTTATGTTTACGTTTATAAAGGCGTTAAGAAGGTAATATACTATCACACAATTCTGTTCTCGTATATACCTGGTACAGTTATCTCCCTTAGCTTTTCAAGAGGTGATAAATTGAGTAATAATTACGATAACATTCAACCTAACCTAAATCCGAAATTTAATCTGAGAGGTTATGTGCTGTGTTCTCATGATTAAAACTTTAATTTTAGGCAGCAGACCTGACAAAACCTGTCGACAAAAAGATGTACAAAGGAACTAACCCAACATGTCACGATTTTAATGTGGTTACAATGACACCAGATAGTGTCCCCTTAGTAGTAGGTTTTTCAACTGGACAAATACAGTTAATAGATCCCATTAAAAAAGAACTGAGTAAGCTTTACAATGAAGAGGTATGTAGCTGTGTTACATCTTACTCTTAACTTTTACGTAATTTATGTCTTGTATGTAACTTTTTTGACTTATTTGATCATTGGTAATTTAAGTAAACCATCTGTGATTAAACTAGCTACTAATTAGCATAAATTAAGTATGTAGCTGCTTACTTCAATGATCTATGCATTACAAAATTCTCTTTAGATACAATAAACCATTTTATCAGTGACATGGCAATTAAAATTTTGGACAAAATTTGTAAAACTCTCTATCAGCTGCCATTCATTTTTTATACAGGCTAATATAAAAAATACCAGAAGTATCACAAAAATTCACAACTTTTTCACTAGCATGCTCTAGAACAATAATTATAAAATATGTATTAGCTGATGGGTGTTATCCATATCATATATCTTGGTTACCTAGTAGTTATAAGATCCCAATCAAATGATTGATTATATTAATCTCCTGTAAAATTCAATCAACACTGTTTTATGGTTTGGATATCTATGTTTGCTTCACTTTTTAAATTGATATTGTAAATATTATTTCATGTTTGTCATGTGATGTAAACTTAAGCACATCAATATTTGTATTACATAAATATAAACAATATTTTGCATTTCACTTTTAATTTATTTTGCCAATAGAGGAGTTTCTTGCATGTTTACTTTAAAAAAAACTCAGTAATTTGATTTTAACCGCACTCAACAGTATTTTAGCTATTGTGTTTTGTTTTTCATTAAATATTCTAAATTGAATAATATTGAATTTTGGATAAAAACTATAATTTTTAATATGTTAATTATATGAATAAGTATCCAAATAACAGACAAAAGTAACTGCTAAATAACTATTTTATTTAGTACCTATATTGTCTTGTTATTTGGCTAATATCTAATTATTATAATTTTAACACTGACATATTATTTTTTAATTTCTTAATATGTTACTTATACGGATAATTTTTACTCAAAGTCGACATAAATGTGATAAAAAAGTTAATAGTTTCATGCACCATAGTTCCTCATTAATGTTCTCTGATTAATTTCATTTCAGTATGATCATTGGTGAAATATTTAATCATTTCTAAATTATTTATTTCTACTGTGTATACAAATCATACCCACTATTCATATAAATTTTAAATGATGTGAGCTCTATCTAAGGGTAAAGAAACTTTGTGTTTTTTTAAAAAAGGTTTGCCCTCAATGTGAATTATTTATCGGTGCATAACTTAACTATATTACACATTTTCAAATTCTATTTTAAAAAGTGCACATTTTTTGCAGATATGACAGTAAGTTCATATTTCATTTTCTCATTCAAAACAAATTAAACTACTTGAATTCTATGAATTCAATTTTTACTAACTAATATTGATGCTTTCTTTAGCTATTTACTTTGGAATCTCTTCAATTCTGTGGTGTTAAAAAAAAGAGTGAACCTCCAATTTATCTGTGTGTTGTATAAATATCTAGTTTAAATTTAATTAAAACTCTGGTCACATTATTTCTACTTATATATGAAGCACTTAGGGAAAATGTGGCAATATATATATATATATATATATATATATATATATATATAGATATATATATATTATATTAGTAAGGATGTGACATTGTCAAAAATTATTGCAATATTGGCATGGAGAGGACAGAGAGATAGGTTGTGGCTTACCTGAAAATGAAGTGCAGTGTCGCCATAAGGAACTGAAGGTATTTCTTCAAATTTTCAGAGGCTCTTAGCCTCCCTCTTCAGGAAGGAGTGTTATATCATTCCGTGCAGCGGCAGTCCACAGCTGGCCGGAAGTTAAGGAAGGATGGTGAACTAAGAAACCCCAATCAACACAGATCCATATAACACCACAGCTCCCTGCCTTTCCAAATTTAAGAACCATCCAAATTGCCACCTCTGAAACTCCCTCCCAACCCTCACTTCAAACCTTCATCTGCACCCTGGTCTCCCACATTACCTCACAATCCTTGCTTAACTTCCGGCCAGCTGTGGACTGCCGCTGCATGGAATGGTGTAACACTCCTTCCTGAAGAAGGAGGCTGAGAGCCTCTGAAAATTTGAAGAAATACCTTCAGTTCCTTATGGCGACACCACACTTCATTTTCAGGTAAGCCACAACCTATCTCTCTGTCCTCTCCATACCAATATTATATATATATGCACTGATGAGTCTTAACATTACACAAGTTGAGCTGAAATGAATTCCAGAGAAGCTGTGTGCTGTAAATGGAGAAATCCATTGATATAAGTGACCTTGGGAAAGGTGAGATTGTTTTGTCCAGCACCTGTCTTGAAAATAGCATAGCCAGTCAGATGTTCTGTGCTTCTGTTGAGTATCTGTGGAAAGTGGCTTAAGTATTGTGGAACCACAAGTAGGTGACAAGGTTTTGGACATACACACATCATTCACAGAACAAGAAGTCAGAGACTAGCCCAGTCTGTAAAGTAGGATATGCTGTGATCTGTAACAGATTTGATAGCAGAGTACAATCCTGGTGCAGGCACAAGTGTTTGCAGCTCACCTTTTGTTGCACATGCAGTGGCATCTTCCAAGAGGATAATTGTCCATGTGACAAGGGCAGAATCATACTACAGTATTTTGAGATGTTTGATAGTGAACTCACATTGATGTGTTTACCATCAAATTTCTCTTATCTTTCCTTGATCGAACACATGTGTTATACCAATTGAACACACACAAATCATAATTTAAGGGAATTGGATGATTTGGTACAAGGTGCCAGAAACATCTGGAAACCTACCAGGGACTTTTTGAATCCATTCCACAATGAAATGATACTGTATTACATTCCAAAGGTGGATCAACATGCTATTAAACTGGTTAATTAAAATTAAGGACCAGTATCATCACATTTGACATGAAGAAAACTTTCAAATTTTCAGATAGTACTCCATTTAAATGTGTTCCACTGCATAGTGCCAAAGTTTGTTCCTCAGTAATTTAGTGTACTCGTCTGCAATGAATTACTTGTTATTAATGTTTTCTTGCAAACCAAATTGAACATTAGACTATGACATACAGAAGTAGGGTGTTCTAACTATTGAAAAATAAATATATTTATTTATGTACATATCTCAAAGCAATGAAACATATTCTTTATTATTTTAATAAAATTACTAAAACACGCTTTATTAATTTTTCAGAGGTTGATTGATAAGACAAAAGTAACCTGCATTCGATGGGTACCTGGTTCAACAAATCTTTTTCTTGTGTCACACAGTAGTGGTCAACTTTACTTATACAATGAGGAATTGCCCTGTGGTACTGCTCCTCCACATTATCAACCTTTCAAGCAGGGAGATGGCTACGCAATTCATACCTGCAAGACCAAAAGTACTCGTAATCCACTTTATCGGTGGGTGATTGGTGCTGAGGGTTGCTGTATCAATGAATTTGCTTTCTCACCATGTGGAGTGCATTTAGCTGTAGTGTCACAAGATGGTTTTCTCAGGGTCTTCCATTATGATACAATGGAATTAGTTGGAGCTGCTCGAAGTTATTTTGGTGGTTTCTTGTGTGTGTGTTGGTCACCTGATGGACGCTATGTTGTTGTAGGAGGTGAGGATGATCTTGTTACAGTGTGGAGTTTTCATGAACGACGGGTGGTTGCAAGGGGACAAGGCCATCGCAGCTGGGTAAGTGTTGTGGCATTTGATCCATACACAACATCTTATAGTGATTCTGGAAGTGCAATGGATTTCAGTGGAGGTTCAGATGATGAAACTCAGCAGCACAATCACAGTAGCAATACTTCCAGAAATAGAAACTCTTCTGGTTCTGACTTTGCTCGTATGAACTCGGCAACTTGTTATCGACTTGGATCAGTGGGTCAGGATACACAACTGTGTTTATGGGATATTACAGAGGATGTATTAAGACAACCAATGTGTAGCAAATTAAGGACTAGTGGCATAGGAAGCTCTGGTAATTTTGGTGGATCTGGCTCTTTCAATGCAAATGGTAGTGCAGCAGGAGGAACATACCATGCAAATTCTACAAATGTCGCAAGGTGTAACACGTCAGTGTTACAAAGTAATGCTATTCCCAATAAAGAAAAAGAGTGTATTGCTGATGGTAATGTAACACATCTTCAAGGTCTTAATTTGCACAATGCAAGTAATTCTACTGTTCCATCACTCACACAGAGGCTTGTAGGACTTGGATTTGGTGATCGTAAAGATGGAAGTGGCTCTCATAAACGTAATTTTAGTCTGGTATCAAGAGGAGGAAGCACTACAGATAAAAACAATTCATCTGGTTCTTGTCGATCTGGTACAAATAGAACGTCATCTGATGATCCAATGAGACTGATTGGTACTGGAGCCTGTCCCAGGTTTGACGAGTGTCCTGTGTTGGAACCATTGGTGTGTAAGAAGATAGCTCATGAACGTCTCACTGCACTTGTGTTCAGAGAAGATTGTTTTGTTACCGCTTGTCAAGATGGTTATGTATATACATGGGCTAGGCCTGGAAAAATGGTGAGTTAAGCACTTGTCCATGGAACATTAATGTTTAGTTTTGGATATGAATAAAAATAACTATAAGTTTTATTTGACACTCAAATATTTGTAATGAAAGTAATTTTTCTTCATATTAATCATAAATATAATTATAACTATCTAAATATGACATTAATTTGGAAAAAATATTAAATGTGAAATATTGGCATTATTTTAATGATCTATATTTCTCAAACACTGATGTATATACAATTTGTAATTACATTTCATGTCTAGATATTTGGAAGACGTTTTTCATAAATATCTTCCAAATTATAATCAGGAATATACTTAATATTCTTCATGTTACATAAGGTATTTCGTGTTAATATCCTTACAAGATAGTGTCATTAATGATGATGATTGCATTGAATTATGAAGAGAATTAACTTAAGCATGTATGGATTCTAATACATAAATTAAAACCACTGACCTATGTTTCCACTATTTAATTGAATTATTACTTACTTTATTTGAATATTAGGTAAATGAACAAATGTGCCCTTTTCAGTCAGCTATTATCTCACTTTTTAAAAAATTCTATCCTCTTTGAATTACAACACTTGTAGCTCAATATTTATTATCTTTCTTTATACAAGTCTTATCTTCACCATATTCTTTTCATAATTTTGGGTTACGTTGAGTTTATCATCAGTATTTTCAAATTGTGATTTTTGTAGCAGTTTCAGTTTTTAAACCTAGAAATATTTTTGATAAACATTTTCATGTCACTCATACGGTTTTATTTTATAATCTCTTAAATCTTGCAACCTTTTTGATAAACTGTTTAGTGGTTTATGTAAATTGATTAAAAATAAAAATTTGCAGATAAAGAATAGTATTCATATTGAACTCATACAAACTGTTGCTGGTATAAAAATTCCATAAGACAATTTTATTGAGATGGCTACAACATCATTCATAACTTCAAATTTAACTTTTTATACATTAAGTATAAATTCAGAATGCATAAAAAAGGAATGTATAATGTTCTTAAACTACACATAAGTGACCTAGGATCTTAAAGACTACAGTTTCACATTGCCTGCTGATGCAATTAAAGTTTAGGTAATTGTGTGTATAATAAGAATGGCTAGCAAATTAAGTACTAAAAAAATAATTTATTATATTTTTGTACTCTTGTATTAAAGTTTTTGTATTCGGTAATTGAACATTGTCAATTATAATCTCGGGATAATGATATAAATGAGAGTTAACGTATACAAAAAAAACTAACTTTCATATATCAGCTGCAAGTCATCTACAGTTGATTTGTTGTTTACACAAGAGTTTTTTTTAAAAAAAAAGTTTTGTGAGTTGATTCTTAATACTATATTGGAGAGCTCACATGACTGACGAAGTATTTTGAAAGAAACAACAGAAATGTACAAATAAATCCGTTTATTTCTACTCTAAATAAATTATAGGCACAAAACGGAACTTACAGAAGTCACACTTCATCTAATGATTTTGCATTATTGCCACAGATCTCAAGTTGAAGAGAGCTTTGAATGTGATTGTTTTCTTCTCTCCTTTTTGGCCTCAATATGCTCCCCTCAACACAGTTGCAAGCAATTTTGTGAGTTGTGAAATTTTCTAAATTAGTACAAGCATTTATTCTGAACTTTAATTTAATGTATAAAAATTTGAAGTTATGGACTTTTGTCCATTTTACATTTATAAAATACATCAAATGATACATCTTAACAAAAATTATATGTATAATATATACAATAGGTACCATCTGAATCATTTCAACAAGTGAGAGTTCGAGTATTGTCGATTCCCAAGGGGCTATTTCCACTTCTTTAAGCTGTCACATGTACTCTTGACTCCCTCTGAGTACTAGGATGATTTTTTACTCTATTAAAATACTGGGGATATTTCTCAGTCTTAATCCATGGAGATTTTTTAGACTCTTTAGGTGCAATGCTTATTTAATGTACCAGAAGAAATTTTGACTCAGGCTGAGTTACCGACAATCATCATCCCAGTTAATTAAGAGGCTAACCTCCTATCAACTTAAGCAGTGTTAATGGTAAAATAAATTATGGTCTCCATGCCGGTGAAATCAAGTTTTGACCAAGAGATTACTTTTGAATTAATTCATTTCTGGACTTATGTAAATAAATGCCTGAGCAAACGCCAAGCATGCAGCTACTTTGATATAAAACCAAATTCAGTACATTTTTATGTACTATGATTATTTGGTAGTATATTTTATGAGATTCAGTTGGTGCATAAAGGAAAGTCTTGCATTATTGGGAAAAGGAATGAAAAAAAAAATTAGTATAAAGTAAAGTAGTCTGTATAAGATGTTTTAAAATTACAAATTAACTTTAATAACATTTTCAAAATAATTTGTCATTTTTATAACAGGGTTTGGCAACTCACATCCCATCAAGCCCAACAACAGTGACTGCAGCTGCAGTTGGAGGTGGTGTTGGACCTGGTGGCACTGTCGTATAGCAACTCGAATCTTCATTTTGTGGCTTGTGGCCTCAGGGATACCTGTATCATATCAAGTCTGTGTTTTTATCAGTGGCATTATATCCAACTAATTATGCTTTTACAAGTACATCTTGCATTTAATGATTGATGTAGAAAGGCTAAGAAGGATTCTCGTTGCTGCACATATCATATATTGTTTTTAAGATGAAGTTCTTTAATATAGAACATTTTTTATCAGTTAGGTGCAAATGAAACATACATGGTTCATATATAAATCACTTTTTACTACTAATCACAAACTTCATAGTACAAATAAAAATAATTAGGAAATATTCTCTTCTGTACTGTGTGGTTACTTAAAACCTATAACTCTGATAAATGACACATTATTAAAGTAATTTATGTAATTGATCTACCAGAATTTACTTATATTGTTGTTAAGTGCATTTATAAGTTAAATGTAATATGAACTTGTTTAATGTTAGAATGTAATATTTATTTAATCAAAAATAAGGACTTACCTTGAACAATTTTGAAACTGCTACACAGACTTTTATGAATGTGTAATTTTTTTATTGTGAAATTTGTTTTAAGGTATGTGGAATATCTTATTTAATTTTGTATTTTACAATACAAGTATCTGTGCTACTTGACATTAAATAATTACTGTGTTTACGATGAAAACCCACGTTTTCAGCTAATCCACAATATTAGATACGTAAATAAAAAATAAGTGCTACATAATTACCTCACAATGTTTCTGCAATCCTTGTTGCTAGGCTCTAGAGTTTGTCACCTGGTTTGTACGGTGTGTCGTTCTAGTGCCTCTTGTTTTTTGAAACACCTGACGAAAGCAACAAGGAAATGTGTGGTATTTATTTAGTACTTATTTTTATCTGTTATTTGGCTATTTATTTAATTAGTATACTTAAAACAAATTTTTTATATTTTATTATTACACAATTTTATTTGCTTCATTATTATATTTGCATAGCGGTACCCATATTAATTATACATTCATTTTGTTCATATTATTTTATAATTCATTGTTTGTTAAATCTATATTGCAATTATTCTCTAACATTTCACAATAATATCTATCTACATGCTCATTCTTATGACATGGCAAGAAAAGCATTATATGATCTTTGTAGCATGTGACCATTATCCAATTTTCCTTACTAAGTATTTCCGTATTTCAACACTAAGGAAATCAGCCCTTTATTATTATAAAACTAGTATTTTATATTAAAATATTAAGCTACTAAAGTTTTTAATATGCATGTCTGTATTTTATGGAGTATGACAGAAATGTAGATAATTTACCATTTAAATTGTTCTTAAAATAATCCTTTTTAGAAATATAAATCATTTCACACCAAGAGTAAAATATTATTTAAAAAGCTTTAATTCTCTATAAACTTTAAATTCTTATTTATTATAATTATAAGGTCATTGGGAGAATTTTTATTTACTTTTAAAGATAATGATTTGTTACTTAATTACTGTAATTTGTCCTTTTTATTTCTACTGTAGTTATTATACAAAGGCAGCTCTTATATCATTTTAATTAATTGTTATGCCAATTAATTTTTTCTCACAAAGAGATTTTTCTTGCATTCATCAGATATTGTTTTTATAGTAATGAATGCTATGCTTGCAAAGCACCAAATATCAAGTTCTATAAAATTAATTGCCTTATTTGCAAATACAGTTTATTAATTTGTTATGTATGTAGCCAACCAAACAGTACATAGTAATAAAATCAAAAAGTGTGGAAGTTTGAAATTAAATAAAATTAGTTCAGTAATTGTTAATAAGGCAGGAATTATTACTAGTGATTTTTTTTAAAAAAAATAACAGTCATATGATATGTGTCAGCAGCTATCCCCTTAATAATATTGAATAACGGATAAGTTACCATTATTATATGCCACAAAAAGTGAAATATTTGTTCATTTTACTTGCTGTGCAATAGAGAGACCATTGTTCATGTGGAAGTAGTAAAAACTTGACATTTGTACCTAAAGTAACTTTAAAAAAAAACTGCTGTGCATACAATAGGTACATGTTTGACATTTACAGCTAATGAATATGGAAGTTTTGAGTATTTTAACTTGTGTGTAAACAATCATTCAACCTCTACAAATCAGTGAACATTTAAATATAATGATTTGGTGGAAAGAATGAGTATATATTATATATTTTTGTCTCTGAGAGTAGAAAAATTTTATTAATTTGTTCTGTTTATTAAAAGATCTGCTTTCATTTTTGCTTTAAATTGTACATTTCAGACCCTGTGGAGTCTTCAAAATATAGGCTAAATGTATTAGGGCCTAATTTATCACTATCAACAACTATTTTAAGGCCATCATTATTCGTAGGTAGGCAATTTGTTGCCATTTTTTATAGTTATTGGCCTTGAAACATTTGTAAATTGTTTGTGACCAAAGATATTGTAAGTAAAGCTGAGGTAGAACAATTAATTCAGTTTTTAAATGGTGCATTCCATTTATATATAAATGCAATTGCAGTTGTAAATATGTAAAGAAAACTGTTCTATGCTTGATTGAGCTTCCTTTTATTAACAAGAAGCACAAATGAGCTATTCAATTTATTTATTTTTTTGTGATATGGAAAAAAATATTTATTGCACAGAATATAATTTTTTTAAATTAGTATAAAGTTTCCAACCATAAGTTCCCTAGATGTAATTCAGAATAATTAAAGTGACATTAATGTAAAACATTTTACATTTATTGGCAGCAGTTTTAAAGTATAGTGAGTGACAGTCTCATTCATAGTTCCTGACTCTTGAATTTCTTTTTGTTATTCAGAATCCAATGATGCAGTCCAATTTTTATTTAAACAAAATGAACCGTTGAATTAGCTCAGTCCTCTGCTTGTTACTATCTGTTGATATAAATGTTTCATATAATTGGATATATCCACTTGGTATAAAATGGTAATTATTTTTATCCATTATTATAATTTAATTGTTCTGCACAGTTATCACTAGAAATATGGTATTGTTTAAAGTGTTACATAATGTCAGAAATAAAAGTATGGAACATAAAAATTTACTTTAAATGAAATATTTGCATTTTCAACTATTGCTCATATGAAGTTTGTATATAATGTAGAGAAAAATTTGTGTAAAAAAGTTGTTTGAAATTAATTATTTAACTCATTAAACCAACTAAGTAACAAATTGTTTGGTATATGTTCATTCTTTATCTTATTGCTCAACGTTGCATATTAGTGATATAATTTAAAAATTATTTTTGTATTTTGGATTATTTTAATTCACTCAGTTGATGAAAGAAATGTCATTTTTGTGGTGGTGATTCTGGTATCTACATTTCAGATAAATGTTTTTTTAATGGAATGGAATTTGCTCATGACAGGTAGCCTTCATCTTTTTCTTAAATACTGATTTTGTCTGCAAATATGATTTACCAAGAATTTTTTATTGTATTTGTCATTTTTCTTCATTTATTCTTGTAACTAGGGATAAAGCAAGTAAAAATGCAATATATCTCAGGCTGTGTCAGTTGGACTATGTTACAATAGAATTTCAGTTAGTCCATTAATGTCCAATTGTAGTTGTAAATAATTAAAAATTAACTACATTGAAAACTTGCTGGTAAACTATGTCCTATAAAGTGTTTTGCTGGTTGATTTCATTATCAACATTCAGATATAACTATTCATTTAATTATTAGAGCAAATAGGTATCGAAACTCATCTGGCAGCCAAAATGACTGTGTTTGTTTGTATGTGTATGAATCTTCCAATCAAACGTTAATTTAAGAGAAAATATTATTTTTAAACAATAATCTCAGTTTAATAAATTTTATTTTGTTTCTAAAGTTTTAAAAATTATTTGAAACAAAATTTGTTATTCATTATAGTGCTTTCAGAGCTTCATGAAAATATAATACATATATATTCTATTACATGCTGATTGGATCATTGGATTCTTTTGTTTTTAATGCAGAGTTGTAATTGTTTCACCAGTCACCTGATGAATAATTTACACCAGTGGTCTGTCTAATGTGATTCTTACTTGTATATTTTGACTTTATAAGGTTTTAAGCAGCCTGTAAATATTTTTAACTATAGATATTTATTTTTTAAAACTAATGGCAAAAGCTATTAGATATTTTATGAGTTGTATTTTATAGTTTGTCAAATATCTGTGATTAGAAAAGTGAATCATATTGTGTATCAATATACTTTGAAGGAAAAGGCATTTCATTGTTACACTATTTTATTGAATAGCTGAACAATGCATAGTTGCAAGACATTTTGAATTAATAAAATAAATTGCTCATTGTAATATAAAATGTAAAATTATATATATATATTTGTTATGTGATTGTTAATCATTTTAATCAAACATTATTTTTCATTATTATTTTAATCTTAAATTGTTATATGTTAACTGAAAATTGTCTTACTTCATCTATTGAGAAGAAATTTTAGATTATATGATTAGCTTTAGTCATTTGAAAACAAGATATAAGAAATACCCCAATAAGAAGAAAGATTGTTGATTCAGAAGTATTTAAAAACCTGAACACAATTTCTCTTCAGCGTGTTTTGAGATATTGTCATCAATTTATTTGAGAAACAAATATTACTTGGTCATTAAGATCTGTTTCTTTCTGGAATGTTAGTATTAAAATCATAAAAAGTAACTTAAAAGGACTGTTGAACTTTGTTTTATTTAACTGATTATATATTCCATTCCTTAAACCATATATTCTTTCCAATGTTGAAGTAGGATTTTTTTGTACAACCTAGTCTGAAATTTGTATTCTATGCTAATTTGAATCTTTGTTTTAAAATTTTAATACTTTCTTCATAATAAATATTTCATTTTTTTTAGTTATTGTGATAATTAATTTTCAGGTGCCAATATTCAGCTCTATATCAAGAAAGTGTTTTTGGCCAATGAGTCATCCTATTTGTTCAATTTTATTGCTGTATTATTATCATTATTAGAAAATATATTGCATGAATTGTTGTTCTGTTTATAAATATTTAATAAATCATTATTTGCAAGTTGTTGACTAATGCTGTGAAGCATTGAGAACTTCATATATCAAAATAGATTGTTATTTATATAAATTTAAAACAATGTACATTATTGTAAATTAAAGCAGAAGTTTTCTTTTTTGCTTATTTGTATGTATGTAAATATCTACATATACTATGAAGACAGTCTAGGATACATTGCATTTCTGCTTGAGTTACTGTAAACTATTAAGTCATTGACTCCAAGCAGAATATAAAGTTATAAAGTCATCTGAAGTTTTATAACAGTTTTTTTATTTTTATTATTTAACCTTTCCTTTATTTCACTTGGTGCAATTCAATTATTGCATGACACCAGTTCTTTCCTATGATTATATGTTAATTTGTTGTGTACAATGGTTATGTCTAAAGTATATAATACAAGCCTTTATTGACCTGATAAATATGTAAAATTGTCATGGAGTTGTGTGCCCATCCGTTAATACAGAATACATACAGGAACTTTTGTCTGTTAATAGACATATTCATATGATAAAATCTAAATGTACCAATTGTGTGTATGGTATTACTGGACAGACACATTGCTCTGTGACAATTTTACATATTTGAAGATCAATAAAGGCTTATGTTATATTAATTGATATACTTGCCTTGCTTTGGATCATCAAAGGCTAAAGTATAAATTGGTGATTTAATGATCTGTGATCTTGTGTGTACTTTAAAAGTTTTCTGTATTAACACAGTTTTTCAGAAAACAGGCATACATATTGACTATGAAAATTCAACCCTATTTGAGAATGAAAATAAATGTAGTTATTTAAATGAAAATTATTAACGTATATAGGGTTATCTCTGGTATTGAGATAAGTTTCAATATTACACAAGACTTGAAATTTCCTATGGTAGGTGTAACAACAATTTGTTTGCATCAGGTTTGACATCTATATCTATTCGTTCATGAAGTTTCTCACATAGGATTATAAATAGTCAAGAGTAGTAAACTCAAAAATTCCTTTTAAAATTGAGTAATGTAGTTTCTTGTAAAACTTATTAATATTCATTCTCATTTAAATTTTCTAGACTGGCAAAATGCCTTACAATTTAATTAAATAACTTTTTTTGTCATTTATAGTGATTTTTGTATCTATCACATACACCTTGCTTCAATATTAAACAAATAGCTTGCACTACAATTTAAGAAAATTATTTCAATTAAAAAATTTATTTGTCAGATATGACTAGAAATTGTTAGATGGCAGCTATTTATGTTATAGGTGCCACATGTTTTATGAAAACATGTGGAGATGTTAAACATTTTTGCAATAGCTCTGGATGAAACCCCATCCAAATCCATCATATGATGCATGCCAATTGATTTTTTTTTATGGATAAACGCTCGTTACAATTTTGTTTCCAGAGTAAGCTACCTATTGGATTGCATAAGACGAATAGAAAGGTTTTAGGCGACAGAAAAATTAATTGTAACTGGTCAATGACTGTGCCATATTAGTAACTTTCACCGTACATCTCGTGGGTTAAAAAAAATTGTAACGGCTGAACTGCGTTCTTCCTGCTGGAAAATGACTCACGCACAGCAATTTTGTAAAAGTCGGGATGGATTGAAGGCCGTGCTGCGACACGATAAGAGCAGGGTCCTATTTCAAGCACCTAGTACTATAGGCTAGACGGGAGTCACTGGCTTCATTATTAGCACCTTTGCTAAATACTAATTGCGTATACTGTATAAATAGTTGTTAAATATATATTTTTTTTATTAAGTGCACATAATTATTACCTTTTGCTGCGTAACAAACTTGTCTTAAATTTTTAATATTTACCAGTAATTATAATGCCTTGGATTAAATTAAAGCATTTATATCTCTCAGATTAAAATCTCAAAATTCTCGATTTGGCATGTTCTGCAAAAAATGCGTAAAAGAATCTTAAATCCGTCTCGTTTTCTAATACAATACATCATGTTTTACGCATTAGTACTTCTCCATCCAAACTTCATAAAATTCGTTATTCGGGAAATCATATTCTACAAAACACCTATATTTCTTTACAAATGCGAGTCGATTTGACATAGCTCTTCCTTGCTCCGTCGAATCAAATTCGTGCGTAGTTGACGTATATTATTGTACACGCAGCTGCAGTACGGGTTTTGTTCTCATTACTGACGATGTGGCAATTTCGTCTAATTCTCTACTCTAATTCGCTGAAAGCCAAAACGGATTCCATTAGAAAACCATTAGAGCTTAAACTAACCTATAATTAGTTTCGCGTCATCTATAATTGCAAAGAAAAGTTAGTATCCAATTCAAATTTTGTTTCAAAATAAAAGTGTAAATATACTGTTTTTAATTTATAATCTTCTGGGACGATGGATGGTACATCAAATAGAACTAGTGGTTTTTCGCTACCGCAACCAAGAGAAAGGAAAATCTGCTAAAAATAAACTCATTGAAATAAAATTGTCAGCCTCCTTCCTAACACGTAAATAATACTAGTTTCCCTCATCCCAAAATTAAACTGTTAAATTCAGTATCTCTACAATTTCCAAATAAAATGTACATAGTTGCTACAAAATAACTTACGAACTACAATCCCAAGTCCACAAAATAGTCACTCCAAATCCGATACCCTGTATTCTTTAAGAACAAACTTACTATCACATTCTATTTGCATCACTTTGGACGAAAAATCTGTTTATTCTTTACTTCGTAATGTTAACTTTGTAGAAGGAATTTTGTGATAAAGTTTTCTTAATATTTAGTGACAAAATAGCCAAATTTATTATTTTAACAAAACAAACTTTGAATTGAACTTACTTACAGAGCCCGCCAACCGCCATCCCATTCCTCATACGTGTATGTTTTTCGTAGATTTTTGCTCAGAACAGTAGAAGATTTGTAATTAAACCTTCTAACATTTTTAAAAGGAAAAGTGTTTACTTCTTAAGTTTATAATAAAACAAATAACATTTTTCTCTTAATTTTTTCTGGTTTCCCGGTGAATTTGCTGATGGAAGAGTTCTCGGGTGTTTCCAACGTGTGGCGTTCCACAAGCATCTTCAACAGAAAGTATATTATATAAAAATTTAACTGCACTTTCCGAAAACACCTCTACGGCAGTTGAAAAGCAGTAATTTGCTTCAGCGAAGCTGTAACCTTAGCGATGGAAAATATATCATCCCTAAAAACTACAAAAACCGACTATATTTTTCGCACTAGAAAACTGCGGCACAGGAATAATTACAAAAAATAACGTACTCTCTCATATGAATATACACTAAAATTTGATTGTTTAAAATGTGAGAGAAAAATTAAGAGACATATTACGCATGGAAAAGTAATGTTTAAGCTGACGGTTATAATAATTTTAGCTCTCTAACTGCAGTAACATTAATTTTCTATTTTACCTTTTTACGAATTTATACTTGTATGCGATATGTAATTATGTTTTTTAAAAAATATTAATAATACTTTTTAGTATGCTATATTTTTAGCTATTAAGTTATCACTTGACTTGACCTGTTATATCAAGATTTCTGGATTACATAAGTACAACGCAATACAATTCAATCAACTGTGTCAAATTGTGGTGTAGTCTTCGTGACGGCCTTTGAAGTGACTTGTTTAAGAGTGTTGAGGGATATTCAAACAATTGTCTCATTTAACATGTTATAATGAGAAAAGTTGCTGTCATTCCCGTCAAGACAGCTGACGGAATTGATGATAATCAAACGGATAAAATTGAATTACCTATTGGAGAAACTGTTGTAGGTCGTGGTGAAAAATTCAAGGTGATATGCCATATCATACGGATGATATCAATCAAATAAAATGTGATTTCTTTTCTTTTCCACGTGTGATTTCCTACATTTTTTAAAAAACAATATTTATAATTATTTAATTACTCGGGTATTATGCATTGGTTCCTCATATGTAAACAACCTCTATTAACCCTTGATAAAAATTCAGATACTGTAAAACGGATATTGTATTATTATATAACATCAATCGAGTTTACTTTGTATAAATGGATTCAGTTAATCTTGTAAGTTCATTATAAAAGCTTTAGTGGCTTCATTATTTTTTCAGTGCTTTGATAAAAAGGTTTCGAGAAATCATTGCCTGTTACGAATTTTTGAAAATGGAAATGTTGAGTTAACATCAGTAAGTATAATTGTTCATTTTTTATAATGATAATTATTTTCACTTTAGTATGCTGTAAAGTAAGCTTTTTATTTTGTTTTAATTTTAAGAAGAACAGTTTTATGTTTGTAATTTGTATATACCACTCTGTAATTTTTTGGAAAATTATCAATTTCCGAGTACAGAATGTAGAATTAATTGTTTGTTCTTAATTTTTTCTTCTTTGTAGTTGCTAATCTGGTTCAATTGCCTTGCTAAGCTTTCTTAAGAAACAACAGTTCCCTAAGTGTAGTTTTTTTTTTCAGTTAAGTTACAATCATAATTTTGGTTGAAAAGCCGTGGCATTTTATTTTTATGATGCCATTTACTCAAGCGACTCAACTTGTTGTAATTAAAATGTAGATCAACTGTTATAAATTTTCATTTAAGACTCCATTATAGCTGAAAAGAGGGATGTGCCAAAACACATTTGATGAAAGAAATTTTTTACATATGTTAAAAAAAGGAAAAAGAGAGGTCCCAAAATGACTAATTTTTCTCCTTTGGGTTTCTTCTGTCCTTGGTTTTAAACCAGTGATTTTAAAGTAAGGTTCTCATAAGCTGTGATACCTAGCTTACAGATGATCCAAGGTTGCAGATGTTGTGCACATGATATGAGTTGTTCGCTATTTTCATTGAACAAGTTGGCAAGGCATGGAACTGGAAAAACAAACTCTTTTCTATTTATAAAATATGATTTTTATTAGCAATGTGGTTATTAATCAATGTGCATTTCATTCTGATTAAGAAAGTCACTGTTTTATTTTATTGTAGCCTGCACAATATACAGACACAGATATTACTTTTCTCAGAAATGATATTAAATTATAATAATATCTGAAACCTTATTTCTACAAATTTAGTCTTTAAATGTTAATATCTGTTTTTACAGACACACGTAAATCCATGTTTCCATCAAATTGCTGATGAAGAGTGGAAGGTAATAGCACCAAATAGCTCTATATTTCTGAAGAATGGAGACAAATTTTCTCTTCTTCAGGATAGTTTTCAGTATTGTTTGGAAATTATAGAAGAACATGAAGCAGAAGACATTGATCTCAAAGTACAAGAAAATGAAGATTTATCTGCTGTTTCCTTAGATGGAAATGAGTCTGAAAATGAAACTTTACTAAATATATCTCATCAGAAGAAAGTAGCTCGCCCATTACCAGACTGGATGAATGAATCAGTTACTTTAGCAAAAAGAGAAACTGATAATAAAGAAGGCAGGAAAAAGAAGCAGAAAACTGAATTGTGTAGTCCTTCAAAAGAAAACGCCTCTAGTTCCCCAAAGGGTAATGTTGGTAATAATAAAAGTGCTGAATCAGGTTATGGACAAGGAGAAACAAATTCAGATCTAAAGTCTGGGTCTGGTGATGAAGATAAAGATTGTAATGTTATCAGAACTGCTCAAAATAATATGCATGCTATTAGTGATGAAGAGAATGACGAAGAATCTGTATCAGTTCAAGAAACCACTGACACTGAAAAAAGTGAAAACGTCCAAACTCCTGTCAGTGCTGAAGACGTTTCATCTAATACTTCTGTACGACAACCCTGCCAATATGGATCGGGATGCTACAGGTACAACTATGAATGTTTTTACATAAAAAGTCAAGGAATGAAGGTTTGGCTTATATTGTATTATCTGCAAAAATAAAAAAGTAATTTTTTAAATTCTTTCACAGAAAAAATCCTCAGCACTTAAGTGCCTTCAGTCACCCTGGTGACGGAGACTATAAAGCAGATGATAGACCTGAATGCCCTTTTGGTACTGCATGCTATCGCAAAAATCCTGTACATAAAAGAGATTTTAAACACACTCAGACAAAACCAGCACAGAAGAAGAAAAGGAAACAGAAAGGTGCTTAACCTTAAATTTAACTTACAAAAGAAGCCAAATAATTGTTATTCATTGACTATTATAATATATCTTCAACTATATACTGATATTTTTCAATAAGAATAAAAAACATTTGTTATTGTTATAAATCAGTTTTTGTATAGATGTAATATGTATTATGTCTTACAACACATCCAACAATTTTTTGAAAATGTTATCTTATCTTCATCTTCAATTTTTTTTAAAAAAAACCTTTTTTACACTTTACTTCAAATAAGTGATATCTTCAATTCTTCTTTCTGGTCCTGTACAATTGTTCACATTTTTTGTCCTCCCAACAGTAAGTATCCTGCATATGTCCAATACTGATCACTTTACTCTGATATCTTCTAAATATGGATATTTATTCATAGTACCTCTTCATTTGTCCATATTTTTATATCCTTCAGGACAACTTTTAAAACCTTTCAATGTATTCTCTTTCCTTTTGTATGAGAGTCCATGTTTCTAGTCGTTAAAAAACAATACTCCAGATAAGGTAATTTACTGGGGTTTAACAAATGAAATGTAGATTAATCATTAGCAATTAATTTATTTGTTTGGCTGAGCTATCCATGATCTGAACTTATCTAGTAAAAATTCTAGTTTAAGTGACAGTTTCTAATTCTTTGGACAACTATGATTTAGTTTCTAATTCTTTGTTCACAACTATGATTTTGTGGGTCTCTTCCTCATTTATATTCCAATTAATCTTTGATTTGTTAGCAATAAATTATTGGTGTATTTGTCTTATGAAAGAACTAGTAATTAAACTTTGAAACAGGTAATAGTGTAGATGCTGGGTAAAGGCTTCTCGGGATTCCAGATGGGTAAACTTGTCAATAGCATGCTATGTTTCGACGACTGTCCACGTAGTAATCTTTTGGCTAGTCGTCAAAACGTTGTGTGCTATCGGCGAGTTTACCTGCCTTTATCCAAGAACTAATTGGTTATATTTGGTAAAGTATAGTTAATTTATGATTTGACTGAATGGAAAATACCAAACAAAACCAATAATAATTCATATAGGTGAGTTTCATTCACATTAACATTGAATGATTTTTGAGATTTTGTTTATAACAATTAATACTTTGACTTCCTTGTTGCTTTTACATTGGTTCAAAGTTTTAAATGAATGGTGTTGTTTATATACGATTTTGTCTTGTTTTAAAATAATTGAATAATTTAAGTAATCAAACTTTTACACAATGTTTCACTAATTACCAATTATGTGTTTGTACATTTAGAGAGACCTAATGAAGAGACCTCAGGTGAAGATGACTATGACTATGATGATCCTTTTTTAAATGATGGCAGTTCTGATGATTATGAACCAACAGATTCCGGTTCAGATGAGTCATGGACAGAAGGTGAAGATGAAGGGAGTCTCAGGAGACTGCGGAGGGAAGCAAGAAAGTTTACTGGCAAAAAGAAAAAATGACTTTTCTGTTTGTACAAATATTTAAAAAGTTGCTATTTTTTATCGTAATTATATATAATTTTTAACAAAACATTATTTGTGTAATTTATTTTATGATTCTGTGGTAATGGTTTTATCACTCTCAATACAGCTTTGTCTGTGAAGCAGTTTTTTGCAATATAGGTTTCTGGAAAAAGGCATCTGAAAAAAGATTTGGAATCACATTATACTTTATAGCCTAGATTTAGATTTATTTATTGGTTCCATTAGTCTTCTTCTGAGAAAATAGGAAAATTCAAAGAAATATACTATATAAATAAGTTGCACAACAATAAAGTACAATACTTGAAAATACATAAAAATGTAACAAACACATCACACAATGTAAGTACGAATAATACATATAAAAGAAAATACAAAATAACAATTAAGCAAATGAAAAAATGATATATATATATATATGAAGTTAAATTAAATATCACATTTAGACAGTATATGTACCCATTTTTTTGCACACACCGATACTCTGATCGTCAAGAAACCTTGCTCTGCTCATAGTTGTGAGTCACGTCAGATGATGTACAAAATTGAAGAGAGAAAATTATTAAGTATGAAGTATTGACAGTATTAAATATTAAAATAACTTTATAGTGACTGTTCTAAGGTTTTATATCGAAGAAGTGAAAGAGCAATGGTTTCTAAATAGTCCATATTATGTGAAGGGTTTAGTATTTTATAGCCATGAGTTTTTCATATGTATGAAATCGGTGTCATTGTTTGTGTTGAAATTTATTTAATTCAAACCATGACAAATAAAATATGACCCGTGAAGGTTGGTTTTTATAAAATTTTTATTTGATTTGAAAGAAAAATAGTCCACCTATCATTAGGAACTGAGAAACGACTGGTAGTCCAATCCATTTCCTTCAAAATACATTAAAAATACTACCTGATTTATTAAAGAATGGAGCTATTTATATATACAGATCATTCTTACAACGCCGAAGAGGTACAAAGAAGAGTAGTTTCAGATGTAAAATATGACCAAATCTTGTATCTATAACGTCGTATGCATGCCAGAAGGATAATCGTATCACGGGTAAGTGTGTCTATTATTGTTTTATACATTTACCGTTCTCTTGCCTGGAATGGAATTAGATGTTTATATTGTAAACATTTTTGAAAATGTAAAAACATATATTTTAATTTAAAATTAAATTGATTGGTATAAATGTCAGTCATTGAAAATAGCAAGAGCTTTTTGAACGACTAATGAAATCAAAGTTTGGAGAAATGTTTTGTGGTATTTATTTTATCACATAATTTTGTGTGATTATTGGCTTCTTCAAAATCTATTTTATAAACATTTCTACTAAGTCCCTTTACGAAGCAAAAATACAACTCTAAAAGTTTGTTGGGTATTTATAAATGCAATTAATTATTGGGGCAGTCAAACTGCCTCCTAGCAATATTTTTTAGTATATGTGGGTAAAAGTATTTATTTTTCAAAAGTAACTAATTTTAAAACGAAAACGTCGTGAGATCAACAATTCTGCTCTAATCACCAGTACTCTTGTTTATCACAGGAGCACACTTTAGAGTGCTGCAATATTTTATTTTATTAATTCATATTGTTAGCAAATTTCATTAAACTTAAAAGTACTTGCTTTTATGTTTTCTTCTTGATTAAAATCATATTATTCTCTGACGAAGCCATTTATTCAGCAAATTTTTTATATTAGATCCTAAAACACTTTTGAGGTATAAGTCCCAAAAGAAAACTTTCAAAGATATGTAACAAACTCATTGCTTTATATGAATCTAGAAGTTCAGTCGTTATATCACGATAGGTTTACGATTTACAATACAATTGAAATATGGCTGCCTGAAAAGTCCATCAAAATATTCATATCCCTTTAGTTATTTCAAAACCTCTTCTTACAGTTTAACATCATTAACTTTGCGTATTTCCAGTGTTTTTATCCATTGTTTGACAAATTTGTCATGACTCCAAATTTATTATGCTATGGAAATAAAGATGCCGTTTTTCCGGAGACAGGGTGACAGTTGACGCATTTGCTAAAAATTGTAATACCTTCTTGCCAAGAGGCGTATAATGTTGCATTTATGAATTCACAAGTATAATCAAATTTTTTGGATGATTTTCTTTTTTTAATGAAAAACAAAGCTCTGTACTGCACCAAATAGGACAACAAAATGATCCTCCTAAGCTGTACTTACCCATCTTATACTGATCGTTTTGCACCACATAAAGTAAAACTTTATCGTTACAATAAATGAATTCTGGATCGTCATCACTACTGGAATCTTACTTCTTAAGAGACTGCTTCGTCTTCTTACCCTTACCAATTGTAACTGCACCACCAGATATTTTCCCTCTTACTCGTTTCCTGATCAGCTGTTTTTGTTCTATCTCATTCTTCTTCATTTTTTCCTTCAAGTAAGGAATTCCTATTTGGGCTTCTTATCAGAACAGCAGCCGTGCTTCTTTTCCTTTTTCTAAAGGATCATTCTGCCCCATTTTCTCTCAACACGAAAATTGTGTTATTGCTACACAGCGCCATCTTGTTTCACCGGAAGAAAGCATGGACAAGCAACTTTATATATCCGTTCAAACGTCTAAATACGTGTAAATAAATACATCTCTACTGTTTATTACATAAAACAACAAAAACAACTATCTGACCTTAGATTAAGATGGCTTAATCTAATAATTTTTCTCAGGAACCACAGACTCACACGTAACAATTAAGTATCAACTGGGAACTTAATAAATTCTTCACGAGATAGCAGAATCGATCACGGAAAAATTTAGGCTGATAGTTTTGTCCTGGCTACCCCTACATTTCTAAATTGAAAAGTTCTGAAGGGTTTACAGTCAATTCAACACTGGCACACAAAAAATATGAGGCTTGAGAATATGACTATTCGAAGTCGAGGACTTTTTAAGAGAATAGGAGGAGACTACCAAAGAAGATGCCGCATTTCTCTGGGTTAAACCTATCTTTCATAGGTGTATACTCCGTAGTCACAGACGTTGGACATACGACAAGAGTTCCCCTCTGTTCCCATTGGAACCATCGTCCAGCTTCCTTCATACCTGGTCCAGAATGCTGCGTCCTTATAACAGTTTCCAGTCATTGGAATGCTGTGGGACAGGTACTGAGAGCCCGAAATACCCGATGCTTGTTTCTCTAGGGTCTTCTCTGCATCACATTTAGGCGAATGCTGAGTAGAAACCCTAAACTATAGCTAGAAAGCCCTAGTTAAGCCTTTACTATACCTTAAACATACCCCGTTTCTGTCATTTCCTATGCTATTAAAGGGGAGAGGCCGCAACGAGGATTACCATCAGACAGCCTCGATTGCAATACAAAAATAAACCGGTGACTTTTGACGTTTAGTGCTTCAGATAAATAAACATATATTTCCTTTAAATACTAGTTTAATAAAACTCATACAAATTAGTGAAATGTTTCTACAACAGATCAAATAGAAGATTAAACTTCAATTATAAAAATTTGTTTTAACAGAAAACTATTCCTGAGAAATTCCTAATTAAGCATATTAATTGTGGATTACATTACTTGAGAAAAAATTGGAGACATTTATTGACTTTGTTAATTGAGTTTGAAGATGTATGTTGTTGAAAAGCGTATTCTAACTCACATGCGTCACGTAAAGGGCTACACAAATGTTATAATTACTAAACAATATTTCTTGAGTGTTTATGAACTATGTGATTGTTTTAAAATATTTAAAAAAATTAATTTTCCATGCATGATTGGAAACTTTTCAGATGATGATGAATCAATTGCTTTTTATCATATTTTACCGTGTATCGCTACTTGATA
This sequence comes from Zhengitettix transpicula, assembly GCA_037074705.1. NCBI lineage: Eukaryota > Metazoa > Arthropoda > Insecta > Orthoptera > Tetrigidae > Zhengitettix > Zhengitettix transpicula. The sequence goes on from CM073591.1 coordinate 77,401,612, forward strand.
ATCTTTCTTTTTCTTTCAATGTTTAATTTTCAATTTTACGATCGACACGAATTCATAATTACTCTATTACTGGGGAAACTGAAATCAGGGGAGATGAAAATTTAACTCAACATCAACCAAAGTTATTGATTAGATTCTGGTTAATTATTCAAGGAGTCATAGTGCAACAGCTCTACATATTTATACTGAATATCATCACCGACTATAGATATAATATGCTTGAGGTGTAAATTGATGATAGCCGGATGTGGAATAATACTAAATTAGGAACCAGTCCTGTGACTATATGTTTCTCAAATTGAACTTGCGTCCTGTGTGGACTGTCTCCCTAGTATCGTATTTAAGGCTGCGAATTTTAGCGAGAAACATAACTCAGCCATTTTAAGTGTTTAACAACTCTTGAGTGTTTATTGTTTTTAAACATTTGTAATAACATTACGACTAGGTTTTCTTCATCTCGTTAACTGAAAAACTAAATTTCTGGGAAAAGACCATCCCCTCAGAATTGCAGAGAAAATTAAAAATAGTTGTTAAAAATACAAATCGCCATCCAGGCACAAGTAAAATAGTCTAATTCTATATGTTTATGCGAAATAGTGTCCTGCTTCAATTTATAGCGTCTAAAATGAATTCCAAAACATTCTAAAACAAATGCTGGTTGTAGCAACGAAATAGTTTCTTTGGAAGTAATAACGTGTATATTTTGAATTAAATTTCAGGTTAAGCGTTAAATCAAACACAAACATGAAGTCTGTAAGCATTATTCGATTAGACAAAATTCCGATAACCGTACCTTTAAAAGAAGGAGAAAATATAATTGGTCGAGGTGATAAAATTCAGGTAAACAATATTTCCTTTGGGGTAGTTTGGAACTAATTTTCAGTTTTCATTCGTATTCTGCTTATTTGATGAATTGAACTGTAAATATCCAGCTTGTATTTTACTTTTAACAGATATCAAATTTCCGCGCCTTGATTAAACTTTTAAATATGGAGACGTGATAAATTTTTAGCCATCTGCATATACGTTACTAGCACTTACATCATCCAGGAACGTCTTTATACACCTCAAAAATTACTAAAAAATAATACGTGTATTGATTCACTTTATTTGTTTGTGTCGAATCATAATATTATCAATTCCTCGGTCAAACAATACTCAGTTTATGATTATCCTCCAGACTATCCTTCCAGAAATGTGGATGTATAGTCGAAGATAACGTCAACAACTAATGTCCTCTATGTATCAGTATAACATTAATTAATAAATATACATTATTGGTAGTTAAGTATAATAGCATCACATGACAACGTTAGGTTTAAAGCAGCTGAAAAAGACACGTTTTTTAAAAAGATAGGTTACATGATGGTTCTCCCCTTTAATCGCATAGGAAGGAATGGTCACCTAGAGCCCCCGGTCTGCAGGATCATACACGGCAATTACTTGAATGTGATGCAGAGAAAACCAGCATCAGGTAGGACAGGCTCTCGGTACTTGTCCCTATAACGAAATTACTCGACTCCATGCCTTGACAGGATTTGGAGGGCAATTGGTCGACTGGTCCAATGAGACCAGCAGGTGTCAGATCTTATGGGAATATTGATTTAAATTCCTTGGTTTACAACCAAGAAACAGGGAAATGACAAAGGTGGAACGTAGCCATTCCGGAATAAGTACCCTGGTTCGTCAACAATAATGAAACTCCAGGTAAATTATTTGCAGACCAAGTAACAAAATTGAGATAATACTTATTTGGTACTTCTATATGACATTTACGAAAGAATTATATCAAGTCAAGATACAGGAATTATGTGTGTATTTTACTGCAAAACATTGTTGCATTTATAGGATTTTGTTTCTTGGTATTTTAAAATTTAATTGCGGCACTATTATTTTGAGTTATTATTCCGAGGTAGACAATTCTAAAAATATTTAATTAGATTATATTTTAATCGTTCCTTTATAATTCCTGTCAGAAGAAGATATATATGTAAATACATTACATATAACAGATATTTGTTTCTTTTTTCAGTGTTTTGACAGAAGAGTTTCACGACGGCATTGCAAGCTGCATATTTATCCCAATGGCCACATAGAATTAACACAGGTTGGAAAAATATTTTTATTATTTTGTGTGTTTGAAAGCAATTTTTTGCTCATTTGATTCGTGTGGATTATAACATTAGTGCATTTACTTCATGTGTGCCAACTCGGATTCAGTCAAACATTCCCGGTGCAGTTGTTCAATATATTGTGACGACAGAGCTTTTAGTCGTCGAAACGTTGCGTTCTACTATAATTATGCAAAACCCGGTTGAACTCCGAGAACAATATATTGATTGTGTGCTTACGTTGCAAGAATACTGAATGAAAATATAGTGAGTTACATTGTAGATATTTTCACTAAAATTTAGAAGGGAAGGAAGACTGAACGATATTACACGTAATTTCGGCAAAAAAAAATACAGGTTTAAGTCTAGAATTCTGGGAAGACTATTGCCATTAATATGTGAAAATCACCGAGTTTAAACTGTGACTAGATGAAGTCATGGAATGAGAAAAACACGAAATCTTATGATTATGCCAAACGCTAAAGTGTTATGAGTCTAGTCCCAGAAGTACCCATCCTGACGTATTTGGTGGGTTGTTGTTTTTTTAGAAAAACAAATTTAGTCTAAATAACCAACCTATAGCTTATGTTTGAAGTTTGAAGACACTACATTGTTTGACGGTCATCAATAGTGACCGCTCTCAGTGAAGCTGTAAACTTGGAACAAATAACACATCGTTATGTGATACAATGGGATCGTTTGATACGTCTCAGTCCAACCAGTCTAGCAAAATTTTACTCTGGGGTAGGCTGCTCCTTCGTTTACAACGATAAAATATTGGGTGGCAGAGTTTAAATGAGGCATTACAAGCTTCCAAGACGAACATCCCAGTGTTGGACCAAATGAAGTAACCACGACAAATTGTTACGAAAATTCTCCAAATGACGCCCGTGGAGCTAGCAGACAAGGTAGGCATTAGGCATTTCAAAAAGTGCTGTACATCGCTTATTGACTGACAATTTGGACTTGAGCGAAAGATGGCTACAGCGTTTGCTGAAACAAAAACAACGTCGTGAGGATGTTTCAATCGAGTGTTTCACAGCAATAAAGCTGATTTTTGATATCGATTCATAACCATGGAAGGAACATGGGACCCTCTCTTCACACCTGAGACTAAGGAAGAGTCAGAATAATGGACTGGAAGATGGCAAGGTCACGATGTTGGATTTTTGGGAGCGCGTGGATTAATTTTCATTGATTATATTCAAAATGGAAAAAAAAACAGTCATCAGCGAGTATTATGCGAACTTATTTGAGCGTTTAAATGATTAAGTCAGGAAAACAGGCCGCATTTGGCGAAAAAGAAAGCGTTGTTTCATCACGAAAATGCACCAGTTCACATATCCATTATCGCGATGGTCAAAATCAGTGAGTTATAGTTCAAATTTCTTCCTCACGTCCCCCATTCCCGATTTTTATTTTACTCGGATTATTTTCTTTTTCCAAACTAGAATAAATAGGTCGGATTTTCTAACAATGAAGAAATGGAGTCTGCGGCTGATGGCTATTTCGAAGAATTCGATGGTTCTCACTTCAAACAGTGTATCTTAGTTCCCAGTGAAATTTTCTGTCCGTAGACGTTTGTATATAACTTTATAAAATATATGCTTATTTAAGACGACCGGATTCAAATGGTAATACATAAGGCATAACTAACAAATGAAAAGTAAAATATTAAGATCGATGTTCCTGTTAAATATTCTAACCATTGCATGGACGAAATTCGGTGCAAACGTTCAATATTGATGAAAATTGTTGCAGTTTCAAAAAATTCCATTGTTCTTAATGGCAGTTTTAAAGTTAATTATATGGGCTAGGTTTAAACAACCTAATAGTATTTGAGAAAATAATGTACAACCTAATAGTATTTGAGAAAATAATGTACAACTTTAAGTAGCTAGATGACTGTAATTGCTACAGTAAAATCAAATAACTTTTTTGGATAAAGAGTATTGTATTAACTATATATCTTTTCTTTTTTTCAGCTTCACCCAAACTGTTCATATTATTCAAGCAAAGGACTCGGAACTCAGCGATTGACGTCGGAAAAATCAATTATGTTGAGCGAAGGAGACAATTTTTCATTACTGTCTGACGAATACAAATTTCAGATAGAAGTTTTCGCAGAAGAAAACGAAATCACGGCTCAAGAGGTGGTGGAACGTGCCGACAGCATACCAGCAACCGTCATTAGTTCATCCGAACTACCTCACTTTACGAATTACGAATCCGACGCCTCGGTTAAAGATAATTTAAGTGATTCATCTTATTACAACGCGTCTCTTAAGAGGAAATCAAGTAGCGAATCGAGTGCAAAAAAAATAAAGACTCATTTAACCGATGCGGCAGCCATATCCGAGTCAATACTCGCTGAAACTGTAGCAGCAGGCTTAGATCTAGCAGAGAAGGATAACTGGGGTGCCGAAGAAAATAGTGAGACGGTGGAAAAGGATCTCGAGTCAGAGAATAGAGAACAATTTCCTGACAATGAAAATCAACCTGTCTCAGATACTAAAGAATCTGATGAACCCCAGTCTGTTTCTGAAGGAGAAGTGGACTGAATTTATTCAAAAAGCAAGTATGTTTTTAAGTGTTAAGTATCGTGGTCTAGGATTTTCTTTCATCAGATCTGGTTTTTTAAATTCCTGTGCTGTATACGTTCATCGGAAGACATTTTACGTTCGAAATGTATACATGACATATTCTGTATTTGGGGAAGTGTTCGCCATGTGTGCTTCTTCCCCTCAATAATATCCTCCGTTTCTTTATTTAATCTTGGGAAATTGGTTTGGAAGCTTCTCTTACCTTTTATTAAGACATTTCAACTCAGAAATTTATTTAAATGATTTGGAGAAAAGTGGAAAATGACACAAACTGGATTCAAACCCGAATCTTAATCGGACTTACCACGGCGCTATCCCGTTGGCTCTAAAAATTATTCAATATTTTGGCTAGTTTCAGTTACATAATCCATTACTTGGTTGCCAAACCATTTGTGATTGATGGATTCAAGTTCAAACTCTTTGCAGAAAATAGCAGCCATGTGCCTTCTAATTTGAAATGAACTATAAGTAATGAAAATATAACGTCTGTTTTGAAAATTAATAATAAGGTACACTAGCCAAATACAGACAAAAAACTCTCTGATTTTGTCACCTGTATTTTGCAGTTGTGTCGCTCTCGGCTCTTGTTTTTTCTTGACACCTGATGAAAGGAACAAGGTTTCCAGAAACGTTGTGTGGTATTTATATCATCTCCTTTTTTGTCTGTATTTGGCTATTACGAACTATAGGTAATTTTACATAGGTAAGTTTGCAGGGTAAGTACACAGGTACGTCTCCCTTCTTGCTCCATCCCTTCTATTAATGACTTTTACGGGCGATAACTATGGAAATCATGGTGGAGACCCGGAAGGTTCTGAATTGTTGGACTGTTATGCATAAAACGACAAAATCCTGTAACTTTGCCATTATTCTTAACGTCACAAATACATGTATTATTTTCTTCAATTTTTATCATTAAGAATCACGACTTTCTATATATTCTTGACGATGTACCAGGGACAATTAACCGAATGTTATAACTAACTCATCTCCGTTATTTTGTTCACCAAAACCTCACTATAAACCTACTTAAATTTGACTCGATTTTAATAGATGACTATGAAAATATGATAAATTCTGAGTAAACTGCCTTAATTTATAAATAAATCACCCAAAATGCAATTTAAACAAATTACATTAAACTAAATTATGACTTTAATTTCAGGGGGAAAAACGCATTTCAACCTATGACGACTTATATATTCATTGAAGTTGTCAAACAATAAATACGACCACAAAAAGTGAAAGAACGTTGAACTGGAAAGGGAGAACGAGTTTTAGTGACTATCGCCAACAGATTCTATATTTAGAACATAATAAAATGAATAACAATAAGCTTGTAAATTATCTGTCATATTAATTGCCAACAGATTCTATATTTAGAACATAATAAAATGCATAAAAATAAGCTTGTAAATTATCTGTCATATCAATTGCCGTTGAAATCAACCAATTATACCGAGACAATATCCATGTAAATATATATCGAATACAAAACCATTTGTTTAATCCTAAAAGTACTGAAATTATTTTGAATGAGGCTGCATAAGAATTAGCATTAAAAGCTGAAGAATACAGATAATATTTATCGGCAGGATGGCGAGATGGACAACGTAATAATGTGTTACTCATTTTCCAGGAACTGGCAATAAGCGTTTGATAACTGTTGAAGGGTTGAAAAAACTAGAGCAAGAATCATTTTAATTCGCAGAAATGGTCACAATATTTATATACTATCTGAGTGCTAGGCGCTGCCATAGGTTTTTATTTTAGAATTGAGATGGAACAGATTCAACGCTAATCTATTGGTAAAAAATTCATGAACCATCGATCGATGACGCCCCATTTTTTGCAACATTCACCCAATTACGTTCCCCACTCCACCCTAAGCCGACGGTGGCGAAGTTCAACTAAAGTAGGATAATGATAATTTAACCGACTCAAGAATTATCCTCGTACCTAGGTACCTAAAAAGAGTCAAAACATATCACAGTGTATTAAAAGAATGAAAAATACACCAGCTACAGTAAAATAGTCACGAATTTCGTATCTTAAGAGAGTCAATAATACTCCAGGTTGAAATGAGACAATTACTATATTGACGCAATCAAATTCAGCGACCTCGAAAACTTTTATTCGACGCTAATGATGACCGTTTTCTAATGTTATTAAAATGCATACTTACCCTCCCCACTCCTAGAGGTGCTATGTGTGTCCTACCCCCACAGAGTTTGTTCGTGGATCGTAAGTAACATGTGTACAAAGTTTGGTATCAATTGCTTCACGCATTTAAGATTTTACGCCGAACGTTGTTTCAACAGATTCCACCGCACTTGTAGGGGCTGAACTAAGATTTAAGAAATATGTTGAATATAGAATCAGACAGCGACTTCCATAACCCTGAATTTGACACTAATCTCGGTTTGCGCATTCTTCTTATGTAACGGCGTTTCACCTCCTTCCTCCCCGTCACCTCTTTGGGGTTGAAGAACAACTTAACCCATTATTTAAAAATGCTAAAAATTATTCCACACGTTTAATTTGTATGCGGAACATACACATATAGATTTTTGACGGTGTCATTATAACTGGTTATTGCAGGTTACCAGCTTCATTAACATTGTTATGCGTTGTCATGCCGTTGTTAATATTAGGCTTACAATGGCTAACGAGGCGGTCACGTCATTCCATTGCCAGTATAGGATACAGATACTAACGACATTCCTAATAAAAACGATCACTTGCAGAAACATTTATAGATTTGTGCATTTTAAACTTTTTTTGAGAATTCTCAGTGGTGTTGTATGAATAATTCAGGTAAAGTTGGGAAGTCATTACGAAAGGAATTTATTGCAACCTTTCCTTTTGTTTGAAGTCGATTAAGATAAACGTTCGTTCCTACTAATCATGTCTATATCGGAGAAATATTTTTAATGTACTAATAAATACGTTCAAAGGTCGTTGTCAATGTACCAAGATTCGATTAGATTACATTTTCATTCATTCCATTAGTCCTCGGCTGAGGAAGTAAGATATGTTAAAATTACAAATAGTTGCTAGAAACTAATTTATGTTCACACAAAACACACAACTTTCGCTGTACAATATAACTAAGGATACGGTATAATATTTACAATTAATTGATGGTATTAAGAAAAATACACGGATCACAGAAAAATGGACGTAACATTACTAATACAGTAACACATTCATCAAATTACAAATAGCCACTGAGTTTAATTCTGACATTCAACATGCCGGTTAAATTCAGTCCCTGGGTGGTGGGGAAGGAAGAGGGTGAATGGGAGTTACATAAATATAATGCGAAATTAACCGTGATTGGTGTTGAATCCGGGGTTATGGAAGCCGCTGAGTTTAATTTTTTCATTCACCATGTCGGTTAAACTAATTCAGTATACTATTTAAAGTATGCTTACAATTCTAAACCAAGGTTTTTAAACCAACGATTTATTCAGTATAAACAAAATGAATCATGCTTGCAACTGTGACATAATTTTTCTTGTTTTTTGCTCCCATTAATATAATGTGATGCTTTACTCAGGTCCTTAGAATAAAATACTCGTACCAGTTTTATGAGTGTTAGCCCGGTACGGAAATTGATAGTAAACAGGACATAATATTACTAGGGAAACTTCCACATTTTCTCTCCTGCCTTCCCCTTCCTCAAGAAGTGTATACACAAACTAATTTCCTCTCTTTTTGCAAATGAGAATGACATAATCGTTTTCTATTCATAATAGAATGAAGCACTACACTTTGTTTGGATTTAATCAACGATTAAGTTATGCAATTACGTAGTTATTAGAAATTTCGAACATGGCTGCTGATAATGTTGCTGAGAAAGACTATCGTTCATTTCTCGCGAGACTGTCCTTATCTACCAAGTTTGTCAGAACTATAATATCTTACGCAACGCAGCGCAAGTCTTATTCATTCACGCTTTCCGAAGAAGCTACGTGCAAATCATCGTTAGTCTGCAAATTGTCTCCCACTTAAAACACCCAACGGTGCAGGACCTTCGCCAGTAAACAGAACATGGCAGCCATGAAAGTAGCAGTGGTAAGTGTGAAAGAGCTTTATCAGTTTTGAGTATTGCAGTAACTTTCGCGATATCAGAATTTTTATTTAGTTTCGAACACTGTGCAGATTTGAACGAAAAGCACGGAGTTTTGCCTGATTAGTTATGTATTACTATTGAATCTAGAATTTCTCTTTTCACTCATCAAAACAATTCCCAAAATATGAAATAATTTGTTTATATATAAGATTTAAATTCCTTCATTACAGTGGGAATAAAATAACGACATAAATTGGAATGTTATGAAGTAACTTACGAATCCGTTTTTGGTAACCACGGGTCAAAGTAAAACTAAAACAACAATTGTTTACGGATTTTTTACTAGGCGCGGCTTATTCATGTTAATCGAAATCGATAGGAAATACGCCGCCTTCTTATCTCATGTTTCTGTTTTTGATTATGGCGTAAGTTCGCTGAGCTTGAAAGAGAGAATACGAGTGACATTGTTATTGAATATAAGATTTTAAATTATTTTAATTTAATACACAACTTTATAGCTTTTATTTAATTTGTTTTAATTAACATAATATATTCATATACTATAAAATAATATATATATATATATATATTCAAAGAATTGATTAAAAATAGAATAATTAATAATGCATATAAATTTACAAAACAGTGCTACGGCAATTAATTTAAATAAGATTTTTAATTTTTATCCCAGGGCGTTTTATCGGCCCTCATGAAAAGTATAGAATTATAATAAAATATCAAATTTACAGAAAAATTGTTTAGTTAAAATTACAGAAACATTACATGAAATGAAATTTGGCAGCACTGCAATTATGCTAAGTTTGCACAATATTAAAGAGACAATTAAATTATGTTTTTAATGCTTAAATTTGAATGAAACAATTTAAGTGCAAAAAGTTACATCGCCTCCATATTAAACTGAAATTTGACATTGTTTATTCTCATTTCAGCCATGGACGCTGTTGGAGAAGGTCAAAAAAATTTCACTTGAATTTTTTTATTAAAATTTAATCATTTATGACATGTCTTAATTGTTTCTTTAATAATGTGTATTATATATAATTTATTTGTTTGGTATTCAACATTTTACTGTTTTTTCATAATATTTCTCAAATAATTTTTAGATACGTCTGAAAAGGCACTTAACCAAAGGGAAGAAACGTTAGGATGTATTTTAGTTAATATATTGTAATAAAAATTTAATTACAAATGGCTGTGACTAAATAAAAAAACTATTACGTGAAAACTACAAACAATATTTATTAACAATTTTTAAATACACAATAATATTTGGGATCTCAGGGTCTTAAACTGGGTTTGATAAATGGGTGAATTTATACAATCAAATTACATTTAGCTTTTATGGAAGTTAATGCGTCTGAAACATAGACGAACTTTGTTGTGGAAGAAAATAACACTACAGATTGAATTTAAATGTAATAATTAAATAATTAAAAATTAAAGAACGATCTGACTTTTATCTTTTAAAAGTGGTTTACAATATGATTTTAAAGTTTTCTACTTACGGCCGCCCAGGTCTCATTTTAGGTTTTTAGTGCACAAAATTTGGGGATATCACTGATTCTAGTACTCACAGGCTTTAAATGTCAAAAATTTTAATTGGCGTAGTTTGTTAGTTGGTCTAACAAACATTAGTAGGTTCTCGATGCTTAACTGCAACCTGGATTTGCAGATCTCGTAGCCTTAGTTGGATTTGGTCTATGGCCAGCAGGTTGAATTTCCGCTCTGCCACCGATTACGACGTTAATTTCACTCTCTCCTTCCCTACTGAAGATTGTTTTACTTTTCAATATCTTAGAGCATGTTTGTAACTGCTATCAAACTGTTCTATTTGCAGTCCGCTGCCCGACTGTAAAACTTTTGTAAATTAAACTTTGCTGGTCTTTATGCCTCGCTGTTCATTGCCCGACTGAAGATTGCTTTCGAACTGTTCGCTGTCCGCTGCCCAACTAACTGTCCGTTCGTCTCGTAGATTTTGAGCGCGTAAAATTCTCAGCCGATTGACAACAATACATTCTTTGCCTTGCCGCCTTGTTGCGGCGTCCGCTCTATATCCTCTAATAATGAGTCCTCTACAATCCAACTTTTCAATTAGAACAATGTCTTAATTACTAATTACTACAATATGTAACTGTTAATGTTTATAAAATAAATATTCTGGCTGTTGGTCTGTTTCGACTAATTGTATATTTAATATAAGAAAGATATAAGTTCGAGTTTTAATTATACTAAACTTGTGAATCAAATTTAAAAGTTAAAAACAATGAAAACGATCCGATTTATCTTAATCGTAAACTTGTAGACATATTATTATGCGAAATTATTATTAATGGCCACATAAGTCGAGAAAATATATTTTAATGAAAAACTACTAATTTTACATATAAATTTTTTTTATTTAAACTAGGACGTTTCGACCTAAAAGCAGGCCGTCTTCAGATGATAACGATAAATAGTTAGAAGAAATTTTACGTTAAATGATTAATTATTTACATTTTGATGTGATGGCGTATAAACACCAAATATAAACTTAATTCAAATTACATTTACAATCAATTAAATGTCAATTTTAGAGATGAAAATACGAAGTATGTAATTTACAATCAACATCAAATAAGTGCAATTTATCATAAATATTAAAAAATAGATTTTAAATTTAGTGTACATTAATAATAATATTTAAGATTGTCAGATAATTTTCAATAATATTATGTGGTTAGTTTGACCGCCACTCAAGGTAATTTGATTTCCTTTAAGACACCAGATTTAACAAAAAAATTCTTACTATTAAATGCTCTACAAACAGAGATATATGTCATGATGAATCACGACTTGGAATTTTCGTTTATAAAACAATAATATGCTATGCATATAAGTGTTTCATGGCCAATAATTTTTTGAATTAAAATAATGAGATAAGTCTCAACCAGAGTTACATATCTGTTATAAATATTCCTTCTTCAATTTGGGTTAGTTATTGTAATCCAGCAGGTCGACAGTTACGCAATACCTCAAATAAATGCAGAATTAAGTCAAATATAATTTTAAATATTATTTTGCTTCTCCTAAACGTTTATATGTAGAGAAAATGTGAATTGAACCGAGACACGAAATCAATTTCTCAACATGATAATACCTATGGTAGAATCATAATGTAGATATTGGAGTTGAGAGAAGTCGGACCTTATCTCTGGTAAAATAAGATATTTATAGGATTTATCTGTTATCCTGAAGTGTGTTATCAAAATTCCATTATGATAAAAGATTCATGCAACGAAGTAGTTACTATGTAGCTCATATTTACTTAACTTAGAGACACTATCAGTGATTGACAACTGCCAAAATAAACAGAGCTTTAAATTCAATCTTAATATTCCTAGCAATCTACTAACTTAACTGATTGAAAATCGAGCTTAAATATTATTAATATCACAAGTAAGCTGATTTAATAAACTTTATCTTTAAAGGTAACTGGAGCCAATAAAGGCATTGGATATGGAATTGTTAAGGGGTTGTGCCAACAGTTTGACGGCGTCGTGTATCTCACTGCAAGAAATCCTTCACTGGGAGAAGCAGCTGTCAAACAACTGAATAAGGTGAGTAGTTTTGACTACCGAATACGTAAAATTTCATGTATAAAATACGTATTTTAAACAATTTGGTTCTCGAAAGTTGAATTAAATCAGACAACTTTTATCTGCTTGACTCCGTTTACCTTCTGACAGAAAACAAAATGTAAAATATTTTTGTCCATACAGATTTGAATGAATATAGTATTTCCATTTAATGCATTAGTAGATCAGAAGCCGGTGTGATCTATTCTGCTGCCTGTCTGTGAGACATGCTGATTTTATTCCCTACATACACGAAGACGGTTGAATGGATTTCGATAAAACTTTATGTTGTTATACAGAATCGTAAGAAGGATCTTAACAATATCAGTCATATTAAGACAAAACCTAATTTTAATTTCATGCACATTGATTTTGTTCGCTTTCCAGAAAAAAAACGCCGGAAGTATTTTCTTTGAACTAACTTTAATTGCTATCTGCTAAAGACATATATAAAAAACAAAAACGTTTATATATCTCTTTGCTATCTACTATTTTAATAAGGTTCAAGATGGCGGCTTAAAGTCTTATTCCTTACTTTTAAAGGAAAAGAATAAAATGGAATCAGCAAAGTTTATTCAATCGACTAAAATGAACTCTGTTTACACTTAGTTAAACTTATACAGTTCCTCCTCTGTTTGCACGGTTCGAAATTTCACTATTTCTAATCCTATTCCTTAGTTAGTCTCTAACACTAGGGTACACAACTCATATTTCCACAGTGGCACCCGACCTGTCGTGCTTTCTTTACCTCGCATGCTACGTGCGCAGCTAAATACCGCCCTTATAACCAGTTTAATTGATAAGCTAATAAAAATTTAATGGATTATATGCATATGAATGTATTAGGGTTAAAGTTTGAAAGCCCGACATGAATTAAAAATAAAGTTTAATGTTTATATTCAATTATAACACAGAAATACCTGTAAAAAGCTTTTAAGAAAAAGTGCCAAACACTCCAATTTTGCAAGAGCGAAATAAAACAATATTTTTGCTTGAGTAACAGTTCATTTTTTAAGTCAGTGGAAAATTATTAATACTACTATATACCAAATTGAACACAGCATAATATATTTATTCTAATTTAAAAATCAGGTCTAGAGTCAACAGTGTGATTTAGGAATCGAGTAAGACTAAAACATGAATAAATTTTTTAATCGTTTCGTCAATGCAGATCGATTTTAGCTCGATTAAGTTAACCCCTTACAATAAGTATTTCCCCATCTCAAAAGGATATGTTATTTAAAGTATGTACGAGATAGGTGTAAAAAACAATATTTTTTCGTCACTCCCCGTCGTACAATTTCGTACCGAACTTCATTAAAAATCAGATTCAATAATGCAATTCTTATTTGAATTTTTATGTCGTCCAATCACATCTTACTTAAGTTTTGAAAATTTTATTCTAACACAGCTGCGTCCGGATTCGCGTTACGTCTCTTATTGTACCAAATAGCTAAAGGATATATTATTTTATTTATTTAGTTTCATATTTGAACAGCAATATCGCTAACGATTCATTGCACGTGGAACGTTTATTGTACTGTATTTGTTCTTTACAGCTCGGCTTCAACCCGAAATTCCATCAATTGGATATTACTGATCAGAAAAGCATCGACACATTCAAAAACTACTTGCGAACGGAACATGGCGGAATCGACGTGCTGGTAAACAATGCCGCTATAGCATACAAGGTTTGTAGCAGTATTTTTCCTAAATTAAAAACACACAAACGATGAGCTACTTCTGAAGTCTCAATAATGTTTTGCAGAATGCCGCTACCGAGCCATTTGGTGAACAAGCTGAAAATTCCATTAAAGTAAATTACTTTGGGCTTTTGAATGTTTGCAACAGTTTGTTTTCAATTCTGCGTCCGAATGCTCGTGTTGTATATTTATCAAGCTACGCTGCAAGCTTGACGAGAATTCCGGGAGAAAATGTGAAAAAGCAATTGGCAAACCCAAATCTCACTACGGAGCAATTGACAGCCCTGATGAACCATTTCGTTGAGTAAGTATATAAACAATCTAAATTTAATTAATCCTTATAGAAACAAAAGAAATGACTATGGAAATAAATTTATGTATAGATGTATATAATTGAAATTGCATGTAAATAGTCTTGTTAAGTAACTTTGGAATTATTATTTAACATAATTCACTGAGACAAAAAAATCAATTTAGCTAGTTCAAGATTGCGTTTTTGGACGCAAAAAGTAGGTGAAGGTTTACAAATATATATATTTAGTTCTATGACTTACTGTATAGACGAAAAATTGGTACATAGCTTTAAGTTATTCTCAGGGACTCCATTTTAGCTATTGTATGTACGCGTTGTATATGAGAAAAACCACAGTTAATAAAATTATCTCCAGTTTCATGATCAACTGACGGAGTAGACCGCTCTTTCTGGTCAAGAAAAAGACATTACTTAATGCATTATGAGATAGTTACAAGTGGTTCTTTGTTCGGTACGCCACCGAATATATTCAGAATTTTAAATATACTTTCACGCTCATTAAAAGAGGCTCCGTTACCACAAATGTTGGAATGGGTCTCCATGACCCATACGTTAAGATCTCATGGCTGTTTTAAGTAAAAACTATACAAATTCAAGAAGACGGGAGACAATAAATGTGACTTTCGTGGCCAAAAAATTGTTCTATTGAGATGCGTAGAATCATCAACGCCGAATAATTGCAGACTATATGAAAGAATGAATTCCAACAGAAAACATGGGAAACCTTCAACTGAAATAAGAAGAAAATTGGAGGCATATTAAAAATTATGCAAACGAAGTTCTAAAAGCAAAGACAGGCTCTCTCTCTCTCTCTCTCTCTCTCTCTCTCTCTCTCTATATATATATATATATATATATATATATATATATATATATATATATATATACAAACGATGGATATATTGAGAAAGAGAGAGAACTATTGCAAAAGAGTACAGACAAAATACAGCTTATTCCTTTAAATATTAACGTAATTAATGTATTCTTAGGCAAACGAGGAAATTGTTTTGCTACTCAAGCTTCAAGTTGATCATATTCTTCTCGCACTTGCAACCAGTTTACAATCAAACTGCAATTTCTTACTGCACACGAGAGCGACTTATTCTGGACCATTCGGATACAAGAATTCATGGCAAATAAGAAAAATCTAAGTTGGATAATAAAAAGTTTTATTTAATATTTAATGAGTTCAATTTACATGGAAAATTTTTAGAGTAAATAAAACTCACAAAGTTTCGTTCGGATATTTGAGACTTCATCACCAGAGAGAAATAAATACTTGCAAAACTTTGGAACATTCAGATATTTATTAAAATTAAACAGGAGCGAAACTTCTCCCAATTTTTATACTTAGCCACAACTAGGCTACGTAAATTTAACTGTGATGTACTTTCTTACTGCAATGTCCGTATGTAAGAAGGTCCAAATTGTATATGTATCAATAATATTTAAATTTACTTACCTGTGGTTATTTATGAAAGTTGGGAGAAATATCCAAATATCTGGACGAAACGTTGTGTGTTTTATTAATGCTTAAAAATTTCAATGTTAATGTAACTCATTAAATGTAATTTCTATTGACTAACTTAGATTAGTCCGTAGAGTGGCCATGATTTATGATATTAATGTATGAACTGTCAGATAAATTTTAATTCTTTGTATATGATCCAGATCCACTTATAAGACGTTCTATTTTACGCGCAACCATTCAACTCAACTATTTTGTGACTGGGGAAAAGGATCGCACGCAAACAGTTGTTGCATGATTTGGAATCGGCTGAGTTTAGGGTGCCTCGTGTGTGGTCTGTGTAACTGTTTTGCAAAGTAGTTGCTCTGTGTGCGAAGGACATACTATTTACAAACTAAAAAAAAATGGATTTGTTGCCCACTTACTTTGACAGTCTACTATTGCCTTCAAATCAACGACACGAACTTTTTATATCGTAAACGTTCTTTCGTGTGTATTAGGTCTTATTAATATAGTAAAAATTTATTCCGCCGTATGTACAAGAATGAAACCATAGTTACTCGAGTAATACAGGTTTTTAAACGAAGACTACAAAAATATATTTGATCCCAGATATATTTGCAGTATCTATAACAATACTAATATTATTAAATGGTTTTATATGTCATACTAAACACATTTACTGTTATTCCCTTTTTTCTAGAGAAGCAAAGAAAGGTGAGCACGAGAGATTTGGTTGGCCGAACTCAGCTTATTCCGTGTCTAAAATAGGAGGCACTGCATTAACGTTTATCCATCAACGGGCTTTTGATGAAATCAACAGGAAGGACATACTCGTTAACGCCGTATCTCCAGGATATTGTGATACTGATATGACTAGTCACAAAGGACCAATGACTATTGAGCAAGGTAATGACTCGCCAAAATTTATCTTCCCAATTAATACTCCTCTAATTGTGATTTTAAAACATTTCATTTCTCAAAGAAGAGGTTTAAGATAAAATTCGTTGCATTCCGAGGTAATAAATTCAACGGTAATTGTATTGTTCAGGTTCTCTGCCTTTAGATCCATAAAGTTTTTATTTTTTCTTGTGTCAGTGGTGGCTGGTGCATGTGTGGTTTAGTGTTACAGACCACTTTTGGAAGAATTAATATTTCTTAAGTTTTATAACCTTTATAAATATTGTGTTTTAACCGTGCGAATTTCTGTTTCAATTTACATTAAACTACCCGCCTTGCGGTGCATTCGCTCCCGCTAAAGGAGCTAGCTGGCTGCTACGCCTGGGAACAGTATCGCCGTGTGGAACTAGAAATTCTCTAGAAATTCTATTTGACCCCTACACTAACCGTAAAATTCAACAAACTGCTGCTCTGGGCGCTGGGCAGTCATTCCTGGCTTGTTCCTAAAATTAACTATATTTAAAATATATGCGATGACGGGGCTGAGATTTGCTGTGGGGACGCACCTCCACCTGTTTAGGAAGCAGCCGGCTGACTGTTCTAATAGGAACAGTGTACAACTCTTACCGCATGCCCAAGACTAGTCACCCCGGGTCATTCACCTCTCAAAACTGACAGAATTGCCTAGAAAGAAT
The DNA here is from genome assembly GCA_037074705.1 of Zhengitettix transpicula. Lineage (NCBI taxonomy): Eukaryota > Metazoa > Arthropoda > Insecta > Orthoptera > Tetrigidae > Zhengitettix > Zhengitettix transpicula. Next base: position 77,419,118 of record CM073591.1, read on the forward strand.
AATGAATCCCCCAAAGTAGCGTTCTCCGTCTTTTTCGAGGAACCCGAGAACAGCTCCCACAGGCTTCCTTGATTGCTTACCTGTGAAAAACAAGAAGAATGATTTTTTTAGGGCCAAAGGCCCTTAAAGGTCGTGTTCCCTTGAAATTACGCACGGCCAAGCATGGGGTCTAGCACTTTCTACACCCCCTCTGCACGTGCTGTTAGTAAACTAACTTGGGGAGCACAATGATTGGGGACTTGTGTTTGATCCGCACCTGAGGACATAATACCCTTTAATACGGTCATTCACGGAGATAGCTTGTGAGAGAGACAGAATGAAGAACGTAGGGCTGAGGGAAAAAAGTGCCGATAATTCGACCTGAAGGGTCTTCTTACCGGGAGAAAATCTCAGCGATAGTTCGATGGGTTGAAGGGCATAGTGAGCTAGAATACTTCTCTTGTGCGACCGCAACATGCATTTGGTTTGGTTGGAATGATTAAGTTGGTAGTTGGTTGTGAGTATCATGCACGTCGATCCTCTTCTCGTCGTAGATTCCCGATTTCCGTACACGTCCTGAAAAAGCCGTAAACAAGCGTGGTCAGATTTATTGTTTTGAGCCAATAATGGGGGGGGGGGGTCGGGGTGGTGGAGGAGGAGGTGTTTGGGGCGTTTGTGTTCTGTGACGCTGGTGTGGTCATAATTGCCCAGTCGCCTTATGATAGTGTTGTTTGAGAATTGTGTCTTGCTGTACAAGCGTACAGCATGTTTTCTGATAACGCCCATTAATGGTAGAATGTTTAATTCGCGGTGGACGTCTTTAGTTCGTGGCCTCCAAGGTGCTTTGGCGATGATTTTAAGTATCTTGATTTGTACAATCTGGAGGTTACGTAGATGTGACTTGGCTGCATAGACCCACACTGGTCCTGCGTACGTCGGAATGGGCCGTATAAGTCTTAAGTATAGGGCGCGGACAGTGGATGTGTTGAGGGTGCTTGTTCTGTTAAGCAAAGGGTATAGTTGTTTTAGTCTTATGTTTGCTTTTCGAATGGTGTTCGTGGTATGGACCCTCCACGTCAGGGCCGGATCGAATAAGAATAATGAGGTGTAGACAGGCTATATATAGGATAATCTACATAGTGGCCACTCCCCTCTTGTAGCATAGGAAAGGCGGTATGCGGAAAGGTAGAGTAAGGTAGCCATGGGTTAACTACGATCCCCAGGCTGTAGTTTTAAATGTACTACCCGGCAATTAACCTAAAAGTGATGCTGGGAAAACCATAGAAAAATTTGACTCACTTGATCTAGAAACTCTCTATTTGTAATTAATCAATGTTCTTATCTTTTGTTCCAGTTACTACTGTAGCAATTCAATATTTCAAAACGAATTAAAAACTGATAACTTTCGACTGTCTCGACTACAATACTTCACGAACAATGTCAACTAACTTAAAATCCTCTCTCCTTCTTGTATTTATTAATTCCTCGGCTCTTAAAAACTGGGCGTTCTTCTACGTACACGGAATTAAATAAAAGTTTTTTTCTTCCTAATCGCAGATGGGCCTTGTCGCTAGTATTCTCTACGACGCTAATTAATTTTACTGACAACCAGCCTTCATTGCTAAGTTCGTGTGTTACTAGCAGTTTCTGTCTTCTTCGTTTATCAGCCATTGTTATCTCACTCAATGGTAATGGTAGAACATTCTTAATTATCTTTCGACAGTAAGGTTCTGAAATTTTCTGGGTTACTCCGACCCTCCGCTGTCAATTATATTTATGCTTCTCATTAAGAAATCGTATCTTTTGTTCCATGCTTAAAGCATGTCGGAATTTATTTCCAAAAATGATCAAGTAGACTACTGTTAATGCTATGAATACTCTGCTTTGAAATCGAACATAAAATGGACACTATTGGAAATGTTGGTGTTTTTATTCACCGTCCAGTTGATTTTACCTTACCATTTCCGTTTTCGCGATTACCACTGCCTACTAAACTTATTTATACTAAAGTTTCAATATTTCAGAGGATGTAGTTTATCTACGACAACTTTGCGATTAAACTTTAAAATTACAAAATTCGTACGGCGGAGCTCTGTTTTTAATGAAGTTAAAATTGTTTACTCGTGTCGCTGTAATGATATAGTTACGTTGTTGTAGGATCCGACGCTGCAATTTACTTAGCCTTGCTGCCTCCGGATGCAACATCACCACGTGGGAACTACGTGTGGAGCAACAGGGCAATTGTGGATTGGGTTAATGGACCGTACCCAACACCTTATTAACATATCAAGCCATGTGTATTTATTTAGTTCTTTTAGAAATACTTTCAAGCAAATTTTGATACTTAAATTTTCAAATATGTGAATTTCCATTACAAATATCTAATTTTACAATTCATCTAGTTCCATCAATTAAGTTAATAAAAGATATTTTTTCAATTATTGTACATGTTCTAAGCCTTAGCATAATAAAACCGTATAAGTATTCTTAAGTTACGCTTTACTAAAACTGCTATTATTCTTATAACTTTCAAAAAATTATGTATGAGGATAAGAGCAGAATTTTTATTAATAATAATCGACATTTTATTTCAGTCAGAACAGAATTACGTTGACCAATTATAATACGAACACAATTTTGTAATTCAGGTTATTGTTTAGCTATAAATAAAATAAAATAAGACTTTGTGATCACTTTTATTATTCATTTAAAGTAGAAGCCCGGCGGATCTTACAAGATCCTATAGACTTAATTTTGAAACGCTCATATTATTAATTCTAATTGACATTCAAATAGTAATTTAGTCAAAAATATTCAAAAATTAGATGATATAAATAAATGCCACTCAACATTTCTGCAAACTTTTTTGATATCCTCGGGTGTAAAGTTGAGATTAGTTCCAGCTCTTTGAAATCTTACACCACAAACCAAGCAACGTAAACAAAAAAACTGAATCATAGTTATTGCTGTGTTTCGTAGAATCTGTTTGTACGTTCAATACAATGATGTATGTCAACATCCAAAATCTTTGCAGTTTTCCAAACAAAGCAATGTTTGGTATTTTGGAGACGTCCGAATGTTTATAAATGCAGAGTTTTATATTGGATATAAGTTATTTGATACGGATTTGTAATTAACTTTTATTTATTTATTTTGTATTTTATTTATGTTGATTTGGCATAATTTGTATGTTACAAAGATTTTGAGTAAAATTTAATGGTCGAATACAGTCAGTAAAGAATGAAACATTTAAATTAATACATTACAACGAAAACACGTTTACTCCACCTCTTCGTTGACCTCACCATGTGTACATAAAGTTTGGGACAAAAAGGACAAAGTCGTCAAGTTATATAAAATTAGCAAATATATTGAACATTTAAATCGTAAATAATCCTGGGTCCTCTTGCATCACTTTGAACATCAATTAAATCAGAATGATTTCCGAAATTAATAAGGCATGATACTTCATTCATTGTTAACAATTTTAGAATTTCCAAAATCAAAAGAACACAATACTTAGTTATAACAGCCTAGTTATTCACAGGAAGTTTGTAGATCCCTTTATGTTCCTTAATCCTTACTGCCGGTCTACTGCTGGACGCCAGAGATTGCCAACCCTAAACTCATAAGAGGAATAGAGCAGAGGCAGACCTTCTCAGGGCGGAACATAAAACGGTCAAGAAATCACGTTGCACTGCCGTACGACAAAGCAAGAACCACAAGCGGAACACGTTAACTGTCGAGGTGGATGCAGCTCCTGGAGATTATTAAACGCTTCCCGAAGACCGAAATGGCCGCAGAGAAAATGTAGTGAATAGTTTTACGCTATTTCCGAACAACCTGAAAAAAAAGGACGATGACGATCAGGAAACTATATAAGACAGATATCCTGTTTTTCACTGGAGGGTTTGAAATTAGCGACCGGCTCGATAAGAACCAAAAAGGTCCTTGTCCCGAACGCTGTTCCGTCAGGTGCACTGAAGGCGGCGGTTGGATCCTGGTTGGAAACGTACAACAAAAGTACTAAGTACGGTGATTTCAGCTCGTGGTGTAAGATCGCTGATTGGTATTAATACGAAAAAGGAATGCGGTATCTGTACTACTGTGTATATTTTACCCAACGTCGCATCCTGAGAGCGATACTAGAAGCAGATAAACGAGTTCCGTTAAGAGCATTCCGCCGCCATACGTGAAGTAGTGGAAACTGCGACCGGAGCACAAAATGGGAAATGACCACTCATGGAAAGTGACTCTGCAGGTGATATTGGACGTGAAAAACGCATTCAACTGCGCAATGTGTTGTGATATGCTGGAAGCTTTTCACACGACAATCAGGTTACAGGATTATTCTTCCATGGTGATGTGTGATTTCCTGATAGATCGTTCGTTAATGTACGACATTGGCAAGGGCCCACGGCTTTCGCCTCGGCCAGACATTGCGGAACATGGCTAACTAAGCCTGAAGATGTAGGTCGATGCTACCTTGAAAGGGTAAGCCAACGACGTGGCGGTGGTCGTCATGCCGGGGGACCTGAAAGAGAACGTAAAAACATGTAGACCGAAATAGGACAAATTACAAATTATTGTCTAGCATACAGGCGTGAAACAAGGTAAAGGAAATTGCTGAGGTTGTCCTCCGGCGAAAGAAATCTAAAATTGATGCGTTTGAATAAAATACAAGTACATCTGAGACACAGAACGTGCATTAAACTGGGAAAAAAGGTAAGTTCCCACGCCGATAAAATGCTAACGCGGTTTCGAGCTGGAACACTCGTCGCGAAGAAAGAGTTTATGAGGTTTGAGTGGGTGAAAGCCCATGATGCGAAGTATATTTATATATATGATTTTTCCTAAGAAAAATGGGGGGGGGGGTTAGGTAGGATCTTTCGATTCAGGAAATTTTAGAATAGAAATACAATAGCATCAATATAAGATTTCTAGTTTTATATTATTCGCACAACTACTAAAAAAATTAATTATTTGTACATATGAGTAAAATCATATTTTATTTATTGGACAAGGCTAGTATTTTTTCTAAATATGCACTTACAAGAGGCGCTTTTCTTTTCTTGACTCCTTCAAGAGCATAGCTATTCTCTGAAAGTTTTCGTTTTGGTGGTTTTCCTCTTACTTGAAGACTTCCTCTTGCAACAGCTGAATGTTGCACAGGTATCGTTTTTCCACTTTGTGGACGAGGGACTCATGTTGGGAAACACCGCGTTACAGAGACAGATAAAAGTCTAAAATTCTCGAGATAAAATAAGTTAACCGATAAAATGGTATGTTTTTGTGGTGGTAATACGAACACAAATTTTTGGGGAGGCCTCACGTTAAGGTAAAATTAATGTTTTTACAAAAATGCAAGGAAAAATCGGTCGTGATATCTTTTGTAAGGGATGCGGAGCGTAAATTATTCATAATTGTGTTGAATACGCATCCGATAAATTATTACTAGATATAGAAGTGTTTAAACTTTTCAAATATTTTCATGTTTATACGGTCAGAGTTACAGATCTTAAAATGTTTTGCGATCTTTTTTGGGGGGGTGTAGAGGTGTAGACAGGGTAATCCACATAGTGGCAACTCCCCTCTTATAGGGATTTGAAAGGGGGGATGTGGAAGGGTAGAGGGTTAACTAGGGCCCCCGGGCTATAGTTAAAGGATCCTACCCGCCATTCACCTAAAAGTAATGCAGGGAAAACCCTATAAAACCTGCATCAGGTAGGTCGGGTATTGGGTACTTGTCCCACGCCCTTCCGATAGCAGGAGAGGAGTTTTCTGTGGGGTCGCAGCATTCCCTTCTCCGTGTCTCGTCCAGTTTAGGAGGCAGCTGGCCGACTATTCCAATGGGAATAGCGGACAACTCTTACCGTATGCTCAAGGTCTGTGACCCCGGAACATACACCTCTCAAAACAGGCCGAAGTGCCTCGGCTTGTGGGAACCTTAGTTCAAAAACGGAGAGGAAAAGGCATCCCCAAAGGTAGACCCTTCGTGTCACTCCTACAAGGTTCTACCTGCGAGAGAATAGCCCTCGCTGGCCTTGATGAGCTCTGCGATCTTGTGCAAGATGAATATAAAAAAGTACTAGTACTGGAATTTTGAGTTTACTACTCTAGACTATCCGGACTGTTCATAAATCATACGCGAGAAACTTCGTGAACGAATAGATATTGATGAAACTTCGAGAATCTGGCGAAGTCGAGATGCAGCCATTCTAAAGTGAAGTAATTTTTTATCTATGAAAACTGCATGAAATTTTTAGATTTATGAAAAGATAGTTTTTAACATACTTATAAGTTTCAATGGATTAATTTTAACCAAAAACTTATTTGGGGTGAAATAGAGGAAGCAACTATTTTAATAATAGATAGCTCCCTGTTACAAATAAAATTAATACTGATGAACTTTATGATGAAATAGTAACAGTAAATAAAATCCAATAAATGAATAAAATTAAAGACACTGAGTCGACATCACACAAATGGATTGAAATGTTCAAGATTTTACAGCCAACTCGCAATGAATGTGGAAGTTTGATGAAATTAATGTACCGGTAATTCGTCAGTAGTAGATATAACATTTATATTATGAATAATGTCTGGACAGCTGCAAGGCATAGGATGCAAATTTTGACTGTTAAAGCTTTGTTGATTGTAAAAACGAACACCAATTTGAATTATAGCATAATTTACAATCAATTCAAAAGCAAGGTTTCGTTGTTAAAACAGCTGAAAAGAATAAAATAACGGATCAGCAGCCGTCAACATCTAACGATGAAAAATAATTATATTTCTATTTATTTTAATTTCGTAACAAAATAAATAAGTTACGTATGAAAATTATAAAAATGTATATTTTATTGTTTTTCATTGCTATTTGAAAGGGAGGAGAGGGGGGGTTTGAGGCCAGAAGTACGGTGTCGGTAATTTCCTCCTGTTAAATTATGGTAACCCTAATAACTGAGCCAATGTACAGCAGAAAATTTTAAAAAAACGAGTATACTTTCTCTCTTATTATTGTTACTCTTGAAAAATTACCATCATTAACGCATAACGGGACTTTCCTAGCAAAAAAATCCATATATAGCCTGGAAATCGATAACCACAACACAAGAAAGTAGTACAGTACATTACTTCAGATTTTTAATCAGTTCCCACATTTAATTACCTAATTTTAAATTAAAATAAGATATGCAATGTCGACTCTTGTAATATTTTTACAGCAAATAAAAGTATCGAATATGTGTTACCAAGCTTTATCAATTTATCAGTGTCTGCTTTTAAAGTTAAGGAAACAATATTGTCCTTTCTCTTATAATTAATTAACAATAAGAATATGCAAGAACTGCTATATGTAGTAAATGAAAAAATTATTGCAGTAATATGAAATAATTGTAATTCCGAACAAATGACACTACTTTTATGTACTTATGTACTTTATAGAAGTAATAGTAAATTTACTTGCACCATATCGAAAATCATTTCCATACCTTTGGATCCTGTATTATGTACCTGGTTTTAATGATATCGTTTTGTTGAAGTAATACTAATACTATTTTATTATTAATTTTTAATCCGGAGTGAATTATTCATTTTACCATTTTATTATTATTATCTACATACGTACTTTGTGTTAGATACTTTTTGTGCGTAGTGTAAGATTTTTGTAAGGTTAATAATATCTTTGGTTGCCACCAATTTTGATTGTGTAGTGTGTATGAATGGGTGCTTGACAGTTTACTATTTTTTTTGCATTGAAGACTTTAAATGATTAATCAGCTAGATTCACAATTATAGTCTTAATAAAACATATGCAATGCAAAGCTACGGATCTCCATTTTCATCCAAATCAACCTTGGCACCCCGAGTGCCTACATCTGCTTCATCTAGCAGAAGAAGCTCTCTTTTACCTGGCATGAAAAATGTTTCCTCGTAAGAATGATTATTTATACTTTCATTGTAAATGATTTCTTAGTAAAAACCAATGGATTCTCTTCCTATATATGTTGTGGTATACTTTTACAACTATATTTACAGTTTTGAGTAATTTGTACAAAGGTCTTATATCATCTGTTCAACTTTATTCTAGACGATTGAATTGAAATGATGAGAACTATTTTTAAAATGGTACACTTTATATCTACTGCACACTGCATGTATTTATTTATATAGCAAAATGAATTATTACATAATAAACTAATTATGATGTAAATGATATATAAATTTTTAAGTTGCACATCTTGTTTTTATTTCTATCACTTAATTTGAGATGTTAATGTTTAAACAACAGCCAAACATGATTATTATATCTGCATTAGGAACTGCATTCATGGTTATAATTTGCTTTCAATGAATTAAAATTGTCATAAAACATAACTACTGGTATTTGTGAAATGTAATTAGTTATATCATTTATGATATGAGATGTGATTATTATGCTATGTGTAGAATAAATTCTTTGATCAAATTCCATTGTCTATGATCTTATGAAATGTAAATATTCTTTCTCATGCATTAAAGGGCATTTGTTAACACTAAATTATATGTTCAATTTTTTTTCTTAGGAGATACAGTATATCAGGCCAGTCAAACCAGTCAGTCCATGTTGTTTGTAAAACACCATATCACATTGTGGAAAATTTTGGCTTGTCGCTGCCTGTTTTGGTGACAGAGGCTTTAACTTTCACAGACAGTAAGTTTGTTTGGAATGAGGAATAATGTTACTATCTCGTTGTGAAAAGATAAAAATATGTAATTTATTATTAAGTTCTGTATGTAGAATTTATACATTTTATAGCAAACCTAGAATCAACTGTTTTAATATATTTTATCCATGAATAAATGTTTGTGTGATTAATGTTATGCTTTTTGTTGTACCAGCATTGTTGTTTGTTAAAAATCATTTTGAGGGAAAGTAAAAATTGTTGTTTAGAATCATGTAGTCTTCCATGTAAATTGTTTATTAATAGCATTAATAATTTAAAATATTACATAGCAATGTTATACATGTACAGAACTTAAATTATATTAAAATAAAGACCCTACACTTTTTATTAGTACAATTTCTTTTTAAATGAAAAAAAATATGTCTGATTGAAAATTAATAATAAGATAGATAGCCAAATACAGACAAAAGAAGTGATAATAATAATACTGCACAACATTTCTGGAAGCCTTTTTCCTTTATTCAGGTGTAGAAAATATGTAAGAGCCGAGAGAAACAACTGACTAGCGCAGTTGTATTGCCGGTATTTGGCAATATTTCTTAATATTAACAATTTTTTTAAATTTATTTACATTGATCATTTATTCTCTTTTAGCCCTCTTATGAGAAAATAAGATTTGTCTCAGATAATGGTATAACTGTAAGAAAAAATGTGTTTTCCTATATTTTCTCTATGTAATTTGTGCTCCCAATTCATCACTCACATGTCAGTATTTTTAATTATCTTTTGATTTGTCAATTTATGAGATGTTATTTTTTATATGACAAAAAATGTCTTATAGAATTGTAAGTTTTGACAATTTTATAAATTAAAATCTATAATAGCCAAATATATTTAATGATTAATATTTTAAAAGACTCCAAAATATATATTTATGTAAGCATTATCTGATGTTTAAACTGAGTAACAAATTATTTCTATTCTAGGAAATACTGTTGTGTCTGTTTCTATTTCCCCTGATGGTTGGGCATGGTTTGTTTGTGGAAGGCGGCTTTTGATTTGGCAGTACAAACAATCACTTGATTCTATTCGTCAAAGACAACATGTAAATAGTCAGTGCCAAGAGCTGACATTACCTCCTAGTGATTTGGCTCACAAATCAGACTTAGTGTGTATTTTCATTCCAGCAGGGCACCAGGTACAATAATTTGCTTCTGAACATATTGAAATATTTACTAATTTATTTTTTCCCTAATATATGTGAACAATAATATTTTCAAAAGATAGTAAGTGTCAAAACATCTGTTTATCCTGCGTGTACTACCTCTTGAAGTAAATGAGTAACCCCCTATATGTTTTAAATGTATTTGTTTTCAGGTTCCAGCTTGCATTGCTGCTTCACCTGAGGGAATGATCCGTTACTGGCCTAGTATTTTACACCCAGGAGCATCTGTTGAACAAAGTGCAGACTTGCAAGGACAAGAGTGTTATTCTTTAAATAATATTGCACCATCAGGATGCATACTTTCGACTACTACATCTAGTATAGTTTTAGTTGAACCATTGATTCAAGGTGGGCGACACACATTATCTTGCCGTCCTTTGCGACCTCCACATGGTTGGCTTGGTGGTATTGGAAGAAGAGTATCTTCTCTTATATTTGGGAGTCTACCTACTGCACAGCTTACAGAAATGGTAATTAATTTGTAAAATTCAGATTGAAAGTTGCAAAATATTATTTTTGTCCTATGATAAGATTTACAAATTTGGTTATTTTTCTCCATTTTCTCCTAGAATTCTTTTCACTTTTTAAAATCGGTTTTTAAATATTCTTTTCTACTTTAATAATAGAGTTGACTTTATTAGAATAATGTTCTTTGGATTTTCCATTGTATGGCTTGAACTGGAAGCTAAAATTGTATAGAAGTGAAGCATATTTACCAGATGTATACATCCACCGTTTGCTCATAGATGGTGTTAGTGATCATATTAAGGTAATATGGATGTGGCAAACTTTTTTTAAAGAGGTTGTCATCTGTCAACAATAGTAAGTGCACATCAACAGAAATTTAATTCAACATACATTTCTCATTTTATAATCGTGTCTAGTTCTTTGTCAAAAAAGCATGGGGAGCTCTGCTTTCTTGCTTCAATTTGAAGAATTCAGCTGCTAAATTCACATCAGATGCTTATGGAGGCCTATGGTGACAGTGCTTTATCGGTTTCATTGTTCAAAGACGGCAATTTTGACCTAAACGACAAGTCGTATGAAAATCAGCCCAGGAAGGCTGAGATACATCAATTGCAGGCTCTTTGGACGAGGATGATACCCAATTGCAAAAAATGCTTGCTGAACATGTGGGTGTTACTCAACCAGACATTTACATGCACCTATGTGCCATGGAAAAGGTTCATAGGATTGGAAAATAGGTGCCGCATGAATTGAATAATGGTAGATGCAGTGACACTGAAAAACATGCGAAATATTAATTGCCAGACAATAAAGAAAGTTGTTCTTGCTTCAGATTGTGACTCGTGATGAAAAGTGGATCAGTGAGTTTTGTCTATAATGAACTGTTGAAACCTGGTGAAGCTGTCAATGTCTACTGCTACCACTAACAACTGATCAAATTGCACTGTACTCTGTGTGAAAAAAAGGCTGGATTACAAGCAAAGACATGACAAGTTGATTTTCGTCCACGACAACGCACCATCAACAATTGTCCGATACTACTTGGAGGCACTCAACTGGGAGGAGCTACCCTATGTCGCTTATTCACCAGACCTGGCCCCTTCTGACTACCACCTGTTTTCGTCGATGGACCATGTGTTTGCTGAGCAGTTCTTTGATCCTTATGAAGACAACTGGAAATGGTTGATGAGATTTTTTTACTGCTCAAAATGTAGGTTGTTCGTCTTTTGTTTTCCTTTAAAAGACATGTCTCAACATCATTTCACAAAATATTTAGCCACAAAAGTAAAATTATGCTTCCCTTACCAATGCATACATAAATGTTTACATGAATAACCAATTATATAAAAATTTGATAACAGATTTATTGATTTTTTAATTAACAAAAATATTAAAATTAGGAAAAAAAGGAAAAAAATTTTTTTTTACATACATAATTAACCTCCTTAATAAGACATATCCTGGTAAAGTTAAATACATACTACAAAATAATTTAAAGTGACTTTTAAATCTGTGAATGCACCAGTATTGATATTACTGGTGAATGGTTGGTGTTCATTGTTCTATAACTTCTAGGCAGTCACCCAAGGTCTTCTAATGGCATAACTATTCCTGAATTTACTGTGCCAGATTATTATTAATGAATTGTAAGGTGATAAATTTGCACTTATTGACAGATTAATCTGTAAATTTTGAATATCCTGTTGTTGTTTTTTTTAAAAAAATAATTTTAAAACAGTTCATTATTGTTTACAGAAGCTGATAAAAGTTGTCACAGTTCGTGGAGAGGCAAACAGTAAAGATTGTTGGAAAGTATATGTTCTTGCTGAACATTCACTTCAAAAATGGATTGTTAGTTCAGGACAGCAAGATATACTTATATTTGAAAGTGTTATAAGCTGTTTAATACATGAATCTTTTTGCAACAGTATTTGGGTTTGTATCTTTTTTTAGTATGTCTGTGGAAAAAGTTTAGTTTAGATTAATATGACCATGTATCAGGCTGATAGTATAAATAGCTGCAAAAGTATGTACTCAAAAATAACTATGTTTTCAAAGCCTTGTACACTTTGTCTCAAAGCTTAAGTGCCACTTCCTGAATGTAATATGCAGCACCAATTTGCTATCTGTTTATATGACTATAATTCACTATGGTAGAAAATCTTGTTCAAATCCTGGCTTTTGTCTTTGACCTACCACACTGGCTCCCCACCTATGTATAGTAACAACAGCAATTTCTTTAAAAACACTGAACGAAGATTAGGTATCTATACTTGATATGGTTGTCCCCCATTTCAATCACTAAAACTCTTAAGATTTTCTTGTGACACCCTAAATTTCTATGAAGTGGTCCAATACTAGCTACATTTGGCTAATAACTATTAACTGCAAGCCTTCAGTCTCAATCAAGGTTCCCATACAACTTAACTGTCCTTTCTTAACTCCTTTTCCAAGGTTCCAGCTATCAAATTATGACTGGTGGATGAATCTATCCAACCCATAGTTTGTTCTTCCAGGTTGGAAATCATTTTTTCCCAAAGCATGGTTGCACTTTAATATTTCAGCTCTAGAACTCACCAGGACTTATTTTTCTTTCAAAGATTAGGTAAGCAGCACCCCAAATGGCTCCCACCTATGCTAGCCTGCTCATGGGACAACCAGAAAAGAACTCCCATTCTCCCCATTATAATCTTTAACCTGGCTCTGGTTCATAGGCTATATTTCCATGTTATAGACTTGTTTCTGTGCCTGATTTTGTCCAAAATCTTGACAACAAATATTCAGTTAGTTTAACGTGCAACCATTCCACCATCATCCTCCGTGACACTGACATCAACATTGGCACTGGTTTTATTACCACATTAAACATGCCTATCAATTACAATACCTCCATTTCATTGAATAGAATTAATTTTTCTGTACATTCTCAAGAGAAACAAAGTTTCAAGGATATGGAAAGTGTAATTAAACCTATAATTAATGACTTAATTTACATAAGAATAATGAATAATAAGGTAACATATTAAGTACTTTATCTGTATCAAATTATTAAAATTAAATGAAAAAATTTAATTTCACCCTAAAATATTTCAATAATTGAAGACTACTAAAGTTCATGCTAAATATTTACACTATAGTATTAAGATTGCAAGTTTATTTATGAATTATGATTTTTGTGCAACTGACAAAGACAACTCTTGTAATTTTTTTTTATTTCTGGTATTAAATGAATGCATATCAGAATTGTTACTAAAATAAGCATAATGAATTATTACTAATAACAATACTATGTAAATGAATAATGGAAATTGTTTATTCCTTCAGTCTAATATATTAGGCTCATTCTCTAAGGAAGTATTAGTAACAGGTAATGGTTTCCATAGAGGGAACATGGGAGCAGTGGTTCTTATTGAATATTGAGCTATATTATTTCTCTTGTTATCCTGATTTAGCTTTCTTCTATTTTCACACATTTTCAAACAAAATAAAATCAAGAATGGATAAACACTTCCTGAATTTCCACCCGGTTTATAGTAAGCTAAAGCTACAATGTTTCGATAGCATACTCTGTCATCTTTCTCAAGTTCACCAGGTTAAAGTAAGCTTAAGCTGTTTATCCAGAATATAAACTGAAAAATATTTAATATTTGATTAAATAAATCAAGCTATTTCTGAGATCCTATGTGTTCTCTATTTGAATTTTCTATGTTGAATTCCTGAAAATTTGTTGGTAAAAGAAAGAAATTGATTTCCTCCATATGCCAAACACAAGTTTTTATTTAACTATGTAATTTATACATGCCAATGTTTTCATTAGACAAGTTTAAATATGTTGCCAAAAATAGTAAAATAGAATTTTATAGTACACATTTCACACTCTTAAAATGATTACAAGATTAATAATAATATAATTTACTTCGCAGGAGACTTGTGCTGGTAGCCCTAATGAATTGGATGTTTGGATGTTGGATATGCAGGCAACTGATGGTGGCTTGATGGTTCTTTGTGCTGCTGTTAATTCTTCTATTTCACCTCAAATGCATTATGCTATAGGTAAACTTTCAAAACTACTCTTTAATGATTGTTTTAATTTTTTGCTCTTGAGACATGATTCAGCTGTATCAAAAACCATTTTCTTTATGCGTACATTTAAAAACATTATGTATACTAAATTTGTTTATACTTATAAAAATTTATACTAAAATACTACTTCATAGTTTGTTTTTGTAACCTATATCTTATAACATTATGACTGGTTGTTCAATAAATGAGATGGAAATTGAAGTATTAATATTAAGTAATTTTCTCAACACACACGAGAGAAACAGAAATTGAAGTGTGTGTAATAATGAGTTGTGAATTGTACAATATCCATGTTGGAAAAAGTTCTTGGGCTTCCCTCTATGTAGCATTAATTAAACCACAACATTTATGTAAACCCTGCAGATGAGATTCTCCTGGGTTTGCTGAAAACGTGATTATTATTGTCTACTAATTACATAAATAACAAACAAAATAAGTGCTAAATTATCACGTTTTCGACCAACTTAACCGGCTGGTATCCTGAGACTATCTGCATGGTTTACACCCCGGTTAACATGTTTCCTGTTTATATTTTATAGTTATTATTCTGAAAAGAACTACAATGGTTTACAGGGGAGGATTTAATCCCAACCAGAGGCCACTACTGGCTTATTATTAGACCTGCACTGTTGATGCTTTGTCAGTCTTGGACAATTACTAGTATTGTTGTCAATCTCTGAAAGCAATAAGTGTGAATCAAGAAAGATTATGCATTTTATGTATAAAATATGATAATTTATGTTTGATACTCATTTGTGCACCTCTTACACTATAGTGTGGCACACTGGAGTAACATGTAATTAAAATTAAAATAATACTTATGTTTATTTTTCATCATGACTAATACTTAGTTATACTCATTAGTTTCACTATTTGATTTATTTAATTTACTTATCTACAAGGAATCACATTCCATTAATGTACTGTACACATTACTTCTATGCAATGTGCAGTTCTTATTGGTTTATTTTACTCAAGTAATGGAGTATATTAATAATTTTAAAAAATACTTGCAACTCATTTGTATTTACAGAATAACTGTGTGAATTATTTTTTTCAGGAAAGCTTATGACAGAATCTAATAGTGCTCCACAAAAATTTTCATCCTTTGTACCTTTGAAGTATACATCAATATATAGAGATGGTGGAGATATTGAAGCTGTTGAATATCATTTTCTGTTGTCTAGTCATGGAGCATATATCTATAATCAGAAAGTTGTATTAGCTGCATTAGGTGATTTTTTGTTAATTATTTATAATCCTCACAAAGCTTTATCAATTTATCATAAATTCTATTTTACATGCCCAAACACTTCAATATTTATATTTGTACATTTTGATTAATTTGTGCTTACTTTATTTAATATTCTACTAAAGCCCATAGAATACCAAAACTATTGAATTTCATTTAAATAGAAAGTTTATTCTTATTAATCAATTTTGTATTACTTAGCACCCAATTATGGAGATGAACCTGATGTCATTGAATTTATGAGTCCTGGAGACCGATTACTTGGTGGTGCTATGTGTGGAAATGTACCAGTCTTCTTTTCTAAGATACATGGCTTAGTTTCTTTATCATCATCAGATTTAACACCCAATGACTTCTTAAATAGGTAAAATAATATTTAAAATTTCATATATTTTAAATGCAATATTTTAAAAATAAGAAACATTTTTTTTAAATGGGGTACTTAACCACAATAATCTGGCAGAAATTAATAGACAATAATAGTCTTGTCCATGTTATTATGTATTTAATTGTAAAAAAAATACGATAATTATGACACAAAATGTATTTGTCCCTTTCATGTTATAAATTGCTCTCATTACTTATACTATTGCTAATCCTATTTTTGCAGTAGTATAAGTCTAAGTGACTTTCCTGCTCCAACAGAAGCAACCATGTCAAAAGTTTCCGAAGGTGTCAATATTACCATGTCTGATTTGGAGTTAGAAGAATTGACAATCAGTGATGACACATATTCAAGATTAAAAGCTGCATTTATATACTACCTTAAAAATAGAAATAAGGTATGTATTATTATTTACCTAGGTTTGTGATTGAGTAAGATTAGAAACATCTTGATTTTTTGACAACAGTGAGTAATGTTATTAAATGTAATGGGTGCAATTGTTGAAGAAGAGTGAATGGGGGATTTATGGGTTTATCAGGACAGAGCTACAGTTCACACAGTTTGAAATCGTGGAATGTTTATGGAGAATTTTTTTCTCGTGATGTCCGGAATATCTCTGGGTGTTGTTTCAGAATTTGTGATATCTGAAGGAAAATGCTTTTAAAGATCATACATCCTACCAGAGCTAAAGGAGAAGATTATTGAATTTAATGCTATACCTTGATGTGTGTGTGAAAAATTTGTACAAAGCTTCAGAGATTGTCACCAACAGTGTGTTGCTGTTAATGGCCTCTGTCTTTCCTATATTAATTTTTTTTAAAATATTACTAAATGCTATGAACTGTTAACAAAATATTAATACCTGTTAGCTCAATAGACATTAATTACTTTTTTATAACTTCTCCAAACTGATCATTCGGTTTTGCTGAATCCTGCATAGAATTTAAACAGTTCTGTGAACATAAAAAACTGGATTCTCATATGAATTAGTACAATAACCATCTTACATCGTCATGCAATATTATGTGAGAACTGCTTTTATTTTAAGTTGGATGTTGACAGACTTTCTTCATTTTTAAATGACTATTCTTTTCAATAATTATGAGTCACGCTTTTTAAAATAAATAAATTTGGAGCATCAGCTCTTTGAAAATTTAGCTATTTTGAACCCCCAACCTAAGGGTATACTTTTGATCCAGTCTTTTGTGATCAACATAAATGGGTAATCCATCACAAAGCATTACTCTCAATTCTTGTAACAGCTTTTCTCTGAAATATATATTTATTTTAATAAATAGAATTGACTGTTTGTCATTAACATGTTCCATATACAAGTCTATACTCATGAAGAATATTTGACCAAATTTTGAACATTTGTTCCTTTTGAACCAGACACAAATTATGTGGGGATAAGACACAACTACCACTCCTAGGGGCAGAGCAGGAATGGTTGTTATTTGTGTTGAATAAATATTTTTTGAGTTGTACTTCAAACTCCTATGAGTGGGGTGGGAAAGGAAAACTGTTCCATGTACAATTTTAAATTCATCGACCAAATTTTGTTCCCATTCCTTTTAAATTGGAAATAAAAATTATGTGTGATGGGAATGGAAGTGGAAATTTTTAAATATGCATAAAAGGCCGATATTTGTATATTTTGGGGTCGGTGAGATGAAGTGTTCTTCCAATATTGTTTGTGTAAAATTTCAACCTTTCTTGGCATGGGAAGGTGATGACCCTTACAGGAGTATTTTTGACACACCTTAGGCATATGAACAAATGTTGACTCACTTCTGTTAAGGTGTGGGGAAAAAAATTGAGTCTCTTAAGGTTCTGAGAGTATTTTTTTACTTTCAATAAAACTTTATCCCCGACACTTAAGGTACGTGATGAAATCTTGGCTCTTGGGGCACTGGGCATATAATTTACTCTCTAAAGGTAGTGAATTTATTTTTACTGTATTATTTACTGAATATATTTTTAAGTCTCTTGGGATACCAAGAATTTTTTTGCCTCTCAACACACCAGCAGTATTTTTGATGCTATTAAGGTACAAAGAGTATATTTTTTATATCTGGTAATGGGGATATTCATGCTTCTTTAACAAGGGGTAAATCACTTCTTCACTAATAGATTTGTTTACTTTTTTGGGGTTTATATATGTAAATACCTGGGCTATGCAGGGCACCCAGCAAGTTTGTGAATAAAACACACTTCAGTACATGGGCATAATTTGCAACATGCTTCTTACAATTACCACACAGAAAACATTACTACATTTAATGATGAATTAAGCAGGTTTTAAAATAATGTTATATTGTCATATAACAATATTTTCTGCTTATGTTGCTTAGTGACTACATTTGGTCCACTACTGCATTTTGATCGCAATGATGGTGATGGAGTGTCATAATATTACTTCTATACGCAGTCACTTGGCTGTAAACCTGTGATTCAATTGCAATGCTGATATGATTTGCAATGATGAATGTGTAATTAGACATTTGGTATAATTAATAAGTAATACATATTAATAATGTAATCAATCACTTTAGGTACTCAGCATTAAAGTTAATTGTAATTAATGATAGTTGTAAGCATTTTTCTATATCCTTGAGTCTTAGCTACAAAGAAGTATCTATGAAACATGAGAATTATCATATATTTCTATTTTATTCCAGGTTCAGAGCATGGCAATAGTGCAAGAAATTTTTCCTGAAGAATCTGAACCTCTTAATGAAATTGATGATGTTATAGATACATTAGTCATAAAAATGAGCAGAGATCTATTAAATGACATTCCTGCTGGAGATCCTCGATGGGCAGAAGCAAAATCTTGTGGTAGGTAATTATTATATCCAAGTTTACTAAGTTCCTACAAGTTAACTGTTTTCTTTGTGTTTGTTTATAGCTATTAGCATGGGCTGTTTAAATTCTTTTCAAATACTTCATCTGCTTCAAGATAAACAGAAAGCTTTAGAGCTTTTGGTCCAGTTTCTGAAAGATGTTAAACTTTGGAATCGGGTGAGTTGTGTAATTACTCATTTCTTTTCCATCACATTGTCCTATCTTTTCTACTTTAAGTATTTGAAACCAATTAAATGTGTTGGTGATCTTTAATTCACTTCTAGGTTCTGTTGTAATTTTACAACTTTTTTCTCCATCCTCTGCAAATTGGATGTTACATCAAAGAGGAACTATTTTGTTCACTCTTGTTAAGAAACACAGGATACATTGTATCAAACCAAGCTGTCGAATAACTACCCTAACAATATTGCTTTTGTTAAATGTAGAAATTATATGCAACTTTTCCTTTTTAAGTTACAAAATATATCACCAAAATACAAAAAAAAAGGTGTATTGTACATGGTAATATATATATGGTCACAAATTATAATTTTGAGAAATGTTTATAGACATGCATATTAACTATTGTCAAAAATAAATTAATTTGTTACAATGTGTTGATCTTATGGCAGGTATCTATAGTAAATTTGATTGGTGATTTTTTCTGTGTGTAGCATGCATCTTCATTAAAATTAATTTCATTACACCCTTGCATTGCTCCATATGTAGAAATTGTTATGGTCAAAGGAAATGATCAACAACAGGAAATGTACAATTTTCCTGCAGGTGTACATTACTGCAAATGCGTTGATTTTCCTAGAAAATCTTGTTGAAGGGTGTTTTGCCTTTGGCAGGAAGGATAGGATCCTTCCTTGTTGGCAAAACAGATCAGGTGATGTGGCCAAGCATGGTCCATCAACAAAACTATTTATGTAACCCTAAAAGGTGATGAATGATAGAAAAATGATGAACTTGATCAGTTGTTGGAGAGAGACGAGGGAGGAGCAGGTTTTCAGTTCTTGCACAAGAGCCATGGAGAAAATCGGTATGTAGAGGAAGAATCGGGCATTTAGTCAGTTTTTGTTGAAATCTTAGTAAGGGAGAGTGATAAAGTAGCTGAGCCATCATCATATGTCAGCTGAAATACAGGGTGCACCAGCCACCCAACGTACACCTTTCCTGGAACGTTTCCACTGTGCAATTCATGTCATGGGTAAAGCTTACAATCATAGTATGGCTGTAACACAAGACTTGTTCTGGAGAAAATCCACTCAATTAATATAAATATCAATTGGTTTGTATTTTACAAATTGTAACTAAATAGTTTAATCTGTTTTTTGTAAATCAATAATGTTTATTTAATCATATCATATTATAGATTCCCACCATTTAGTGTGGAAGTAAAAGTTACATGTGAATATATAATTGTGTGCAAAGGATGTGATTTGTATATAGCATTGTCTATATAATTTTCTAAATTATATTGCAGGATTCCAAAATAATTCAATATAATTTTCTAAATTATATTGCAGGATTCCAAAATAATTAAATATAATTTTTTTTAACCAGTTTTCAGCTGTGAGGATTAGGTCTGTTGCAATGGCGACATCTCATATTATAGGAGAGTTTGCTGAAAAAATACTTGCTGCAATTGCTCTTAGATCATTACCTCAAGAGTAAGTAAATAAATTTAATTGATTTTCTATCTATTTTGTCAACCATACATAAATTTCAGATCTTTCAGTGAACAATACAATTTTTATTCACAAACTATATTTGGCATTTTATTATTGATAGTATAAACATATTCATATTGGGCTTGCACAATGTGGGGAAAACTTTCTGGGTCTGAAATTAAAAACAATAATGTTGATAATTTTTTATGATGTTCCTGAAATTCTAACAACATAAAATGTAATCTTTATAAAGTTGACTAGAAGTCCACTTAACCTACTGCTACGGCCAATTCAAACTGTTAAACCAGTGGACATTTAACTACTGTTTCAAACATAAGTACCAGCTACTTTTCACAAAAAGAGTCAAGTGCAGAAGACAATTAATTAAAACAAATATTTTATAAATTGAAATTACATTATACTACACCTTTCAAATTAAAATTAGGTTTACTTAAAAAACATAATGTGTACATATCCATATATTAGATATAAAAATTTCACAATATTATTACAGTAGTCTTTTATGGATTTACAGTGAATTGTTCTTACAATTTAAAAAAGTCTGTGAGTGTTGGCTGTTTCTTCCTTTCCATAGTTTTTCTAAATGCAAAACCACTCAATTTTTTATTTTATCAATAAAACATCGACAAAACAAATGGTTTATGCGGTAAGGGCTTGAAATTTTACCATCTCAACTATATTGTAGATTTGTTTATGTAAGAGTTTATATTCCTTAATTATTTTTTCCAGTGTGATATCTGTTAACATTTTTTCTTCACAAATATTAACAGAAGTAACACCATATTTTGTTCAGTCTTCCAAGTGAACCATCACTGGCTGCAAACTCCGTTTTTTTCCTTAAAAGTGCAAAAACAATTTCCTTTTTCTTCAGTATAAGGCTTTTTATGGGAGTTTGTTTCTGTTGCTCTTGTCATCTGCTGGTAGTGGGTTTTCTCAGTGTGCGATGTTGTTTCAACACTTTTTCTTAATATATTTGGATGCAGAAAATTTCTTTCCCCTTACGGTGTCAATTATTAACAGTACTCTTCCCCACATTAAATTCATTGCAATTCTTGTTTACAGACTCTCCTTTATCAATTCATTCTAAAGCTTCTAGTTCCTTCTCCGTTGATACAACTCATTTCCATTTTGCGCGCATTTTAACATACACAGATACAGCTCTCAGACAGTCGTGTTGAGCCTTGTTGGGTAGTCAAATCCTACGATGAGTATACACATTTTGGCCGCTGTAAGCTGTGCATCTGGTTAAAGCAGCAGCCGATAGAATTGAGGTCAGTTAAGGAGGAGCTGATTGAAGCGAGGTTGGTTAAGAAGGCTTTTACTGTAATTTGAAGCATTTGGATTGTCGCTATTGCGGCTTGTAGATTATTGGATATCTGATACTATAAAACCTCCTTGATTAAAATCATTTTGTTTGATATTGTTGACTATATAAGCCATAATAGTGACTTCCTTTATGTAAGTGAGGAAGAGAGTGACATTTTCAAATAATTAAATTTCTTCAAATATTTTTCAGGCACAGTAGTATCGTGGAAGCAAATATTAAGATTGTTCTTGCTGAAAACAACAAAATTGTTACTGGTGCTTTAAATCACTTTGACTTATTTTACAGAGAGGTAAATAAACTTTTTATACAAATTAGCTTTTATTAAGTGTTATATATATACATAAAATATTAGGAGAATCCATTAAGGAATTAGAACTTAATGAATGCTCCTAATACTTCATTCCCTCTACTCTATCCATTCCTCCACTAAACAAATATTTGTCCATAATAAGACTGTCTATATTTGCCTGGTCAGGAACTTGACCTGGTGGCCGTCTGTGTACTGAGCAGAAAACGTAGGTTCTAGTCCTGCCTGGGTCAAATATTTTTCCCTTCTTCTTCCATCCTTCTCCCTGCTTTGAACATATGCTTTTCTATGCCTGAGCATATGAATTCACATAAAGCGTAATCCTCCTATTTCTCCTATTTATGTCTATCCTTCCTCACTATACAAGTTCGAATGTGACTACATATATATGAAGGGGATTCATCAGGATAGTAAGTCTGAACTGTGTGCCGGGCAGGCACAAATTATATATAGCATGTAAAGATAATGTGACATTGTCAAATTAATTACATCATTTGGGTAGGAAAGAGGGATGGAGAGTGACTGACTGACCGAAATCAACAGTATTTTGCTAGGCGGGGAAATAATAACATGTCTAAGCCTCCTTCCTCTGGAGAGTAGAGCTTCATTGTGCTGTCCAGCCACACAGTGTTTAACTATTGAAATATTGATTTAATCAAAAATGTTTTTATGTAGTCATCCTAATGAGATTGAAATATTTGAATCTGACTTACTTCAACACTTTAAATTGTATTCCAACTTTTGCTATATATTTGTAAATTATATTGTTTATGTTTCATCAAAATAGTTTCAATGATTAATAATGATTATTATCAATGTAACTTGGTTGCTAAATTTGGCAATTACTTGTTAAAATGCAATAGATTATTATTATAGATTTGTATGTATTTTTCATTTTTTACAGGTGTCTGAAATTCACAAGATATTTCAGGTTATGACAAAATCCTCAGAAGATATAATGCAAAGTGACAGGCGCCCACATGAAGTTGCAACTATGGTAGCTGGAGTTAATAGTGTTATTTTGGTGAGTTATCTGTGAAAACTGTTCCTCAATCATCAATATTCAATCTTTGTAGAATGATCAACTTATGTACTTGTTTGTAATTTATTAATATACTAATTATATTTTATATATTTATGGCACCATTTGCACAAAAAGAGAAGCAAGGAGTGAGATTCAGGGATTCTGAATTTTCAGGCCTCATAACTTCCATAGCTATTAGTAATTATTATTAGTTCTCTACATCATATTTATAAGACTGTTTCATACTGTATGGTAGTTAAGTGATGAAAAAATGATGAACTTCACAAATTAATATTCAGACTAATCTTGTGTACCACACATAAATAAGTAGCTCAGTAAAATTAGACATATAAAGGCCAATCAAGAAAAATAAATGGTTCTGAATAATATTTTACTTAAGACTAACAGTTTCAGAGTTATAAGGTCAAGTAAGTAATAAAAATTATGCTTTAATTACATTTTATTGTTAAATGACATCTGTTTAAGAATTATTTTAATATTAATTAGTAATGAAAAATATGCAGTATTAAGAAACTGATGCAGTGAGAGTAGACCAATAATTTTGGAGCCATTAGTTTTACAAAAATTAGTGTTTACTCATAACAGCTGCTTCAGTTGTAGAAAGACCTCCTGGCCCACCCCACTCCACCTCTGCCAAGCACTTCCCATCTTTTTACATTTCCGTTGTCATCTTTAATACATACACATCTTTTAATACATACTCACATTCTCAGTTGTCATCTGTCACTGTTTAGTTCAGAGCTTTAATTAGGGTTGATGTCATAGTTAATGTTTGCCTATTGTGTGAAATGGTGAAACTATTATACTGTGTGTGTGTGTATATATATATATATATACATATATACATATACATATACATATACATATATACATAATTGTGATATTGGTATGAAAAGGAAAGAGAGATAGCTTGTGGCTTACCTGAAAGTAAAGTGTGGTGTAGCCTTCAAAAATTTGAAAAACAACCTTCAGTTCCTTATGTCTACACCGCACTTCACTTTCAGGTAAGCCACATCCTTTTTCTCTTTCCTTTCCATATCAATATTCCAATTATAAATTATATAATTATTCACTAATTCCACCCTCACCTCATTATGATTGAGATGTGTTTGATTTGTGACGAGACTGTTGAAAGGACTACTGACGATCAGAATTGCAAGGCAGGATGGGAGGTATGACCGATTCAAAATCAAAACCCATGAGGTAGTTTACAGTTCTTGTCAAAAAAGTTACACTAGACCAGACACCCTTTTCTTGAGGGAAGGAGGGGTGGTTACTATTTTATGGTTTACCGCTCTTCATTATTTATAAATGCTATTTTTGTATTACTCCATGCATTTGGAATTGAATTCATTGGTCTAGTATAAAATAGACACAGATTTTATTAATTTTTTTGGGAAGAAAATAATTTCAAACTTTCCTCAATACTGGAATATTTTTGGGATGCAGATTCAGTGTATAAATTGAAATATGTAAACATATTTTTATGTAGCCAGATATAATAAGAGATATTAGTTAAATTATTATTATGTAAATTATCTGTTGGTTATGTAATATATTATTAACTCTTTAAAGATTGTTGTTTAATTTTCATAACTTTGATAAAGTATAATACTTTTATCTCTTGGCAACCAGAATTTTTAAATGTAAATATTTGATTATTTTAGACAGTTCTACAAGAAGTTATTCAATACAGACAGCAGAATGCAGAAATGTTTTCTCCGTCAACACCACTTTCACCTACTATTTGTGAATATGTGCCATGGACATCCTCACCTGGGAAAGGTGGTTTAAGAGATTCCTTAACAAATCAGGTAACTCTTGATAAAAATAAATTTGATATTTTAGTTGCCTTCTTGTTTTATGTTCAAACTTTAAAGGTAGTTATTAGATAAGATTTTAAATTTGAATTTCCTCCTCTAAATCAATAACAGGATATATATTTGTAATAAATCAATTTGACTATAAAGTATAAGTTATACTTTTACAAAATTCATTGTTCTTAAAAATAATGTATCAATGAAAACAGTAAATTGAGATTTCTCTTTAAAAATTTTTACATTATTATTCATAGACTATTTTCTTGCTTCTTAAGAAAAAGATGTTCACTCACACAAAAAAAAATAATCATTTGTATGAAATATTTTAGCATAATTTGTTTCATAAATTTAATTTTTTTTATTTTTAACCATGTGATTATCATTTGGAAAATATGTGACTGAAATATTTATATTTTAACTTGCCATTATCTCTTAATGGTTATTCAGGCTATATTAATTTTAACCCTAGTAAAATAACTTTCAAAGGATTGACTAAGACAAATGTCATAGGCTACATTTTTATTATAAGAATAATTATTGAAATATATAATCTGAGAATTCTTGTATAATGAATGTATTCCAAATAGTAAGAAGATACAAATATAATATTGAGTAATACATATTTTAAAATGCCATGTCAATATGAAATGTAAAAAATGAAATGAATCAATTGGTATTTACTGCATCTAAGAAAAGAATTGAGAGTGAATTCAGAAAAGCTTTCACTCGCACACTTTTTAAATATTATACCAATTAGCATTGGTATTTTTTGACCTAACATTAAATATTGAATTGCAAATGTGCTGCATCATGTAAAGCCTATCCTATTTGTGGTTTCAGTCAGTTATTTTATTTTGACATATCTTCAATTATTTCAGCAAGAGCTCACATTAAAATGTGGATCTTCAGTAACTGGAGAAATTATGTTAAAGAATCAGTTGTTTGATCAGCTGGTACATTTAATTGATATAATCTTGGATGGACATAAATGTCATTTAGAAAGCATTCGTGGTATAGACAAATTTGAAGCTCTTCTTTTAGAGTATGAAAGAGAGAGAACTGCTCTAATACAACAGTTTTGTAAGTACACCTAATCTAACTTAAAAATAATTTTGTATAAAAATTTCCTTAATAATTATATTCTTTAGTTTCATAGTGAATATGTAATTCCTTCTTTATATAAGTATTTTGATTTAGATTACTGATTTGAGAAGGAATAAATACTTACAAAGTCATTTAAAAACATTTTCCAATGGAGACAGCCTGTTTATATTCAATTACTGAGTTGCTTAGAACCAATTTGAGTTTCAAACACATCCTGTTAAGGTACCTTCATCTAATTAAAATGAAACATTTATGTCTGATTGAAAATTAAAATTAGAAAGATAACCAAATAAAGACAAAAGAAGTGATAATATAAATACCACACAATGTTTCTGGAAGCCTTATTCCTGTCTTCAAGTGCAGAAATAATGCAAGAGCCTAGAAAGAGACAACTGCACAATTCAGATATGTTGTGTAGTATTTATATTATAGCTTTTTTTGTCTGTATTTGCCTATCTTTCTTCTTCTAATTATTTCCTTAATCTAATTGCCATATCTCTATACTTAAGATTGAGTAAATGAAAAAAAAAATTTCTTCATTTCTGAATAATATCTGTGATTCTGAGACTTCTTTAGATAGAAAGATCTCACTTAATTATGGAGATATATGTAATATATACATATATAACACATTTGGATAGGAAAGGGAGAGAGCGATACTGACTACCTGAAATAAATAGTTGGACCTACTATTGGTTTCAGGTAAGTTGGCATTGCTGTCTCTCTTTCCTATCCAAATGTGTTATTTAATTTGACCTTGTCACAATTTCCTTATGTGTTATATATATGTCTGCTAGATGTCTGCTAATGTGTGATAAGTAGCTCCTAAATTTTAACGTTTGACTGATGATTCAATAACATATTATTAGACTATTTATATCAATACTTACATATTTAATTTTTAGTGAAAATAGAAGAATATGAAAGGGCAGCGATACTAGCAGAGAAATATTGTGACTTCCAAATATTAATCCAAATTTGTGAGCAGACAGACAACAAAGATAGACTAGATGAATATTTGAAGAAATTTGAGCAACAGGTATGTTCTAATGATAATTAATGTAAATTTTAAAGAATTCATTCAGCAAATAATTCCATGTCTTTATATTGCATTAAAGCTTTCAATATGGATTCTTTTTAAAAAATTACACACCCACAAACACAAATTTATTGTAAAATTACAAAAATTTAAAGATACTTTTCTAATAACTTCATTATCCAACCTATGAGATATGAATATTAACAGAGTGTGAATACTCATCTGTTGTGTCAGTCCAATTGTCTTAACTTTCCCAGTCTCCTATTATTACATTAAGAAACAAGTTGGTAAAGATTGTCCATATCTGTAATTGTAACATATTAAAAGTTGGTCACTCACACAGAGCTTTCTTACCAAACTGTACTGCTCTGTGGCTGCCCCCCACAACTTGCACAACCTGAAATGTGACCAACACCACCGCAACAACAATAAACGCAACACACTCAATCCATGAACTTTTGAGAGTGTTTCACCCTTTGTCAGGAGAGAGGGACTGAACTGCATGCTAGCTGGGCACGAATTGATGAATTCATACTAAGGTACACCAGCCGTTAGACAGCAACACCCAACAAAGACAACAACTCTCGCACACTGAGAATAGGGAAAGGATTGAACAGATCATCATAATAGTAATCATTATAACAATTATCATAATATTATGTTGATACAAGAAAAAATTAAGTCTGATTGAAAATTAAAATAAGAAAGGTAGCCAAATACAGTCAAAATAAGTGATAATATAAATACCACACAACATTTCAGGAATCCTTGTCCCATTCTTCAGGTGCTAATTAGAGCCTAGATCAACACAACTGCACTCGTCAGTTGACAAAAGTGGTGGACTACATTTCTTGTGTTGATCAAGGATGGGTTTTAAAATTGATAAGGAAAGGAAAGAGAGACAGTATATGGGTTACAAGAAATTGATGACACAAAAGTTTTGATGAGTGCAGTTGTCTCTTATTATTAGTATTAGAAGAGTTAGAGTCCAGGACATTGCCTAGACTGTTAGATATGCTGGAAGGAGAATTCCCAACAATGGAGTTTAGCATCTAATGAGTAAGTAAGGCTTCTAGGACGGTCAGTGTGTAGCATTGGTTGAAATTGTTGTAGTTGTGACTTTGGGCATAAGCAGCTATTGGAAATTGGGTTTTGGATAGTTTGACAGTGCTGCAGTAGTAAGTAATGCATTGAGGGAGGGGTCGTTTGGTATATAGAAAGAAGGACAGAGTTTTTTGATTTTGTAGGTGTCTACTGGTGGAGGATTGTAGTGGGGCATCATGCCACCTGTTCCTACCGCAAGGTTGGCAATCTGGCATAAGTATAGTTTTAGGTTGGACATGGAGATGTGGAGGGCACCTGAAGGCAAGCCTTGGGCAGGTGGGGAGTATTGTGGGCAGGATGTTTTGAAGATCTGGGTTGGGTTGCAGTCCAGTGTAGGCAAGGCGGAGAATGTAGTAGAGTTTTTGTATTAAGCGGTGAATTATGTTTCTTCTGTTGATGTAGGATAGATTTTAAAATTGATAATGGGTTACACGAAATTGATGACCTATGTTACAAGTTAGACATGTTTTAAAATTTTCAGGGGTAGCACAATATTGAATTCTAAATACAATGCTAGCCATCATCCAGAAACAATAGACACCTCATGAGTTCATGGCAAAAGTATAGTTGTGTTAAGTACCGGGAAAAAAATGTTGGTTAATATTAACATATATCATAAAATATGAAAATGCTCATAATTTATTTATCACTTTCAGAACTTTTCTGAATATCTTTTTAATTGGTATATACAAGAAAATAAGCAAGGAAGGTTGCTGGAACACTTTCGTAACAACAAAATTCAGCATTCCCAGCAAGCTGCCCTTTCTCGTTTTCTGGAACAGCATCCAAAGCTTTCATGGATTTTGAATATCTTTAATGAAGACTATCTCAAAGCTAGTAGCACACTTTTGAATCTCGCAAAGGATGAAAAGGAATTCCTCGCTAGAAAGAAGGTAAATTCTGTTGTTTTTTTTTTAAAAAAAAAAAGGTCATATGATTTATTTAAGTTATTTATTGGTACTTTAATTCAGTATTGTTTTTGTTGTGTGTTTAGAAACTAAGTACTTATTTTTAAATTGAAAGAGAACCTTTTTCAAAAACGAGATGGTGTTAGAATTAATAATTATTTATATCAATTTTAGGCAATGCTATCACTGGGAAAATTGGCCCAATTGGCATCAAACTCTCCATCTGAAAGACAAGATGAACTGATGTCCATTGAAAGTGAAATACATTTAGTAGAACATCAAGAAGATTTACCAGAAATTGTACTTTCATCATTAGGATATGATATTAAGAAACAAAAAGTTTTAGGCCCTGCTGAAATTATCACCGTAAGTACTAAAATATGAATCATTCGCTAGTTATTATTTCTGCATATGATGTTACAAACTTAAAAAGTTCAGCTAATAAAACAACGCATAAGAAATATGTATATACAAATAATTAATGTAGTGATAGAATCACATGGTAGGAATTATATATGTATTTGTTTGTCTTCTTAAATTTATCTCTACTTTATCATATCAAGTAATTATACTGTGTAAGGCAGTGTTTCCCAATGTAGGACCCACACCCCACACGGGGGCAATTTGAATGTTCAGGGGGTAATTAGAAAATCAGCTCGCCTAGAATTTAAAAACGCTATGGTTTAACTTGTACAAAAGAAAAAATTTCTGGTATATCTATTTGAAATAAGCAATTGGTAAGTTTGGTGCTTTCCATAGAACTACACTTGAAAGATTGGAGTCATATAAACTATGATATTTTAAGGAAAAACAAGTGCCTCCTGTCCAAACAGAACAGAAAAGAAATATGAATGACTTCCAAGTGTCAAAATAATTAAAATTTCTGTGGCCAAGAGTAAATGCCTAAGAACAAGCAAATAGAATTGATTTTCTCCACCACGACATTTGCTGAGAGTATTATTTACTATGTCTAGTGAAGGAGTAGTATGTACTATGTTGCTATGCACATGCGCTAAGTAGTTATTTAGTGCTAACTCTGTGCGTTAAATGAAATAAGAACTTAAATTTGTACAACAGCTTGAATGGGTTACAGGTTTAGCGATCTCAAATTAAAATAGATTATTACTTTGTTTATACACAGAATTATTACTATAGAAGAAATTTAAAACACTAGTTGAAGTTACGATTCTTTAGGAAATAATTCAAATTTTTAATATAAAAATATATGTATAGTTTACAAGGGGGACATTTGAAATACTTAGGTGGGCCATGGTAAAAAAATGGTGGGAAACACTGATGTAAGGAGAATATTAAGATAATCATTAAGTGATTAATGGTTTTTTATTGTTTCTTGAAATATTTTAATTGTTACTGTTAATTCAAAGTGAGTGAGAGAGTCAGTAAACTATTTATTGGACATAAAGTTGGAAACAATTATGGTAAAGTTAAATTCTTATTTATGCTTACTGTTACAGTTTTGTCATACCACCACTCTTTATGCAGAAGTAAATTTGTTACTTTGCCAAAGATAGAACTATTTAATCCTTAATAATCTATGACAAAATGAATATTAAATATAATTTTGGAGACAAAATGGATTTAGAATTATGGAAAGAAAATTATAGGTGTGATGTATTTGTCTATTAGAGATATAGTTATATTGTATATTTTACTTCTGCCTGTGTTTGACCAAGGTTTAATGAAAAAAAAAAAAGAACAAATGGTGATATTTATTTTCCAATTACTCATTGACTGCTTACCATTAACATAACTATTATGCTTTGTGTTCATATGGACATAGTCTTTTTACTTGATCATTGAGTAGAAAAGATTCACATCAGTATCAAATTGGAAACATGAAACATTTGTATTTTAACAAGGAAATTTATTTTATTCACACTTAAAGTATTGGAATTTTTATTGGAAGTGAGTTGTTGAAAATAATTTATATAGTAATATATATTACTATATTTTATTATATAGTAAGGATGATGTAGGAAAAGGTTTTTATTAACACTTAATAGATTGGAAACTTTATTGGGAGCAATAATAACAAATAAGGGAAGCAAAAATGTCTACAAAGAAAAGAGTAGTGAAACTTTAGTATATTTAAAAAAACACAGATTTTTTATATTTTATACTTTACTCTCTTTGTTGCCCTTACTCAGACAATGTAATACCTGATTAACACAATAATGTTACTACACCATTGTCAACACTCATGCCAGTGTAACATTTTCCAGTTTTGTCACTCAGATTGAAAAGACTGAAGTATGCTCTGAATCTTCCCTGTCCATTTAATAGTTTGATCATCTTAGTCACAAAATTTTTACCCATCTTTTACTTGTCTAAAAGGTTTGCAAGTGTCTCTGTGTATTGAGTGAGGGAGGGTCAGTTGGCCCAGCATTAAAATTATTTTACTTTACTGAATTTAGTTTATTTTGGTTCAATTATATTGTACTAGTTTATAAATTGATTATATTACATTACCAAAAAAGTACATATGTAAATTTTCTTTTTCTTGAGATATTATGATACAAAAGTTTCATTATAAAATTCATTTTCAGCTATACATCAGTGAAGAAAATTATTCTATAACAGAATATGATTTCAAAAAATGTTTGGATCTTTTAAATTACATAGATGATGAATTTGAAAAGTCTGAACTCAGGTAAATGAATACAATTATAATATTTTAAATGCAATTAATTGTTTACAATGCATATTATAAATATTTGGTGTGTAGGCATTCCATTTGGTGTAGAGTTATCCTGCAAGACAAGTGGGTGAATGAAGGAACAATTTCACCAGCATCTATTGTTGAGAAGACAATTTTTTATAGATTGGCAGACATTATTTGTTTTTTAGGTAAGAGAATCAGTCTTGTAAAATAAATTGTGATGTAAGATAATGCATGAAAATCCAGAAGTTGTAAAGTAAAATTTATAGTATGAAAGATAAATTGATTAATGAAGATGTAATTTTGGTAAGGAACACAACTTTAATTTCTGTACAATAGACAAATTACTCACATATAGTGATTTCAAATTTTCAGAGGCTCTCAGCCCCCTTCTTCAGAAAAGAGAATTACATTTTGTGCACTGTGCAGCCAGCTGGTATACAAAATATAATTAAATTTCCTGAAGAATAGAGTCTCTGAACATTTGACCTTGGATAGTGAGGAAGGATAGAAAGAAATAGAAGGATTACACCTTTTTTTTAAAAAGCAGATCATGTAGTTTCATGTCCTGCCTAGGTCAAATATTTTCAGTCTTCCCTACTTCTACCTGCTTTGGACATGCTTTTCATTGTGTGTGACTCTATGCCTGAGCATATGAATTCACTATTAAAAAAGTGTAATCCTATTTCTCCTATTTATTTTATCTTATCTTCTTATAAATAAAACAGTGTTTATATGTTTGTGTGTTATACATATAAATATACACCCATGGAACAAATTTCACCAACTTTTGTACACATGTTCCTTGTGACCAGGAAACAAACGCTGCTGGGGTGACACCTACCACTCCCAGCAGCAGGGGTGGAAATATTCAAACATACTGAAATGGCCAATATTTAAGTCGGATAAATATTTTTAGAGGTCAAAGAGATTGATAGTATTTCTACCAATATAATCTGTGTATAATTTCAACCCCTTACAGTATGGGAAAGGAGCAGACTTAGCAGTGGGTGTGGAGGACCATTACAAGAAAATAACACAAATATAACCAAGATTGGAGTCAAATCCAGGGTTATGGATGATGCTGAGTCTAATAATGACATTCAATGTGGCATTTAACCCCCAGGTGCAGGGTGGAAACATGCAAACACAGCTGATATTTGTGTTGAATAAATATTTTTGAGGGTTCATTAGATTGATAGTATTTCTACCAATATAATCTGTGTATAATTTTAAACCCTTACAGCATGGGAAAGGAGTACCCTTAGGGGTGGGGGACTGTTACAAGAAAATAAAGTGAATACAAACAAGATTGGAGTCAAATCCAAGATAATGTATGTCGCTGAGTTTATTTATGACAACGTGTGCAACGTGCAAGGTAGGACAGTGGGAGGGATTGGGCAGGTGTAGAAATTTTCAAATATTATAACCGGCGGAATTTTTGTGTCGAATTAATGTATTTTGGGATCAATGAGGTTGATAAAATCTCTCTACATGTTCTCTGTGTATAATTTCAACCCTTTCTGGCATTAGAAGGGGAGCACCCTTAAGGGAGGGGGGGTGAAGTGGCTTTACATAAAAATAAGGCTAAAACAATCGATATTGGAGTCTAATCCAGAGTTATGGTTGTCACTGAGTTGATTTATGACATTCAACTATAACTCCCCCAAGCGGGGGTGTAAATTTTCAAACATATCTAACCGTCGATATTTGCGTGGAATTAATATTTGTCAGGGTCAGTGACTTTGATAGTATTTCTACCAATGTTGTTTGGGTACATACATAAAAAAAAAAGATTGGAGTATAATGGGATGTTACGGATATATGACAACCCAGGCACCCAGCTAGTTGAGAATAAAATAAATTGACATACAATACATGTGCTAAATGTATACTAATTATATTATCACATTGTTTGTTATTTAGATATTTATTTATTTAATAAGAATTAGATTTAAATTTTTGCCTGGATAATCATATAAATAAGTGTTGCAGATGTGAATACTTGAATTATAGGGAATGCAGAAACTGCAAAGTAGGATAACCACCATTAGCAATAATCTCTAGGACCTAAATTAGGTTCCATCTGCATGTGCTTATTTAGTTCAATGATTTGATAGTGTCTAGGTATTTAGTGGTCTAATGTCTATTGTTCTCTGTGAAAATGCCTTAATTTTGTGGTAAATATGAAGTGAAACATTTCATAATTGTAATGTTTCCAAAATTTTTATTATATGATCAGAATTTTATGTTAAAAAGTAAATATCTTAAAGATTTATTATCAGATTTGTTCTATGTTTGCAGGTGGTGCTAACGATGATTTCCTACCTACTATTGATAGACTTCTTGAGGCACATGAATTGGGGAACCTCAAAGATAATAGCAGTTTTCAGTACTTACTTAAAGTGGCATATGAACATATTGAAAGAACTCTATTGACAGTTTGAGTAGTAACGTCATTATTTGTATGAATAACATTAATTGTGTGATTTTATGTACAAATATTTTCATTTTATTTAATGTTAACTATTTTTTACTTTCCTACATTTCATGTTACTTAAATAATAATTCCATTTTCACAAACATGCTACAGGTTTAATCTCAACTACACCTAAAAATTAAGCACAATAAAACACACCAATATTGGCATCAAATGAAAATAAATAATGATAAATACCACTGGCAAGAAATTACCTGCTTGCATATCATTTCACTGAAAATAATATTTCCAGATTTGCAAATGGTGCAATTAATTCTAGCAGTTTATACCATACGTGATAGTCTATTTCTCTTTGGCATGATGCACTTCTTTCAAAACAATCTGTAAAAGAACATACTATAAACTGAAAAAAATAAATCCTAAATGTCCAATTTTTGGGTAAACTTTTCCATATTACAGAACTTTGTAATAATTAAAAGGTGCCTTAAATGTAAATAACTGTGGCTGGATGAAAATGTATTGTGATCATTGTGAACATTCAGAAACTTAATGTTCTGGAGAAAGGGAAAAATCAAATTACAACATCTGATGGTTTCAAAATACCTGCCAATTAAAATATTAAACAAATATGGAAAAACACAATAAAGAAATAAATATTATAGAAATATAGAAAACTAAAAAATTATGTTAATACATTATGTCATAAGAATTACAAAATAACAAAAAATGTGCAAATAGACCTACTATTGTACATTAGTATAAAGAAAGAACCTATAAATTCCTAATTCGATATCATAAACAGAAAGTTATTTTTAACTTTTTTTTGCCTTCACCCTAGGTTTACAATTAAAAAAAAGTTCATTGTTCTTCAGTCAGTTTAATATAATGTATACAATGTAGCAAACCTCGAGATATGAGCAATTTTAAGGGCAAAACTAGAATATTATACACCAAATTGTTCCAACAGCGATGGATTACAAAAATATAGGAGTCGATCTAAGTTTGGCCTTTAAAAAAAATATATCCGGTAATTGTCGAAAGTCCGTGTGTCAGTTTAAATTAACATTATTCAGTTTACACCGTCCCGTATTTTACATGTTTGTTTTCGTCAATACAGCCGGCGTCAAACAAATTGTTCAGTCTCCAAATCCAATAGAAACAATTTTAAATTATACAATTTGTAAACTGGCAGATATCCCAATGTCCTGAAGCAACAAGGCGCCGTATTAGTACAACTTTACTAGCTTCGGCTGTACATATACCAAAATTGGAACGATACAGAGAAGATAAGCATGGCCCCTGCGTAATCGTGAAGCGTTCCACATTTTCTTGCAGTAAATTTCACAGGTACGTGTTGTGTTTGCAACATACATAAACAGATCAATCATTTTCTATTAGGACCAACGTTTTCTACTGCAGGGGCCGTCTTATCTTACAGACAGGAGACTTCAAATGCATTCATATTGTTAATTCCTGAACATTTTTCAGCCCTCCCTTTGGCATAAACTCAAAACTGTCGTCGATGTGGTTATTCTAAGACATTTCTTCAATTCCCCCACACACATCTTTCTTTCACATTCGCGTTCGTATCGAAAGAGAAATAGATTCCTCATGTTCAAATTGTTAGAACGACGATGGATTACAAAAATATCACAGCCATATATAGGTCTTTTTTCATATCGTCCCGATGAAAAAACATTCCTGCCTTGGTAGATGTAAAATTGACTCCGGTAGCCCCAATAATCTGATAATTTACGAAAGTCCATTTAAAGTAAAATTATTCAGTTTACATCGTCCCTTATTTCACATGTTTGTTTCTGTCTATATCGCCGGCTTTAAACAATTTATGCAGTTCATTAATCTATCAGAAACAATATAATATTATACAATTTGTACACTGTTTAATTGTTGTTAATTTTTCCTGAAGCTTATCTTTTCAAATCTAATGTGTTTAGTTATTTTTATAAGTTAATCACATATTCCTTTTTAGTGCTGACATTCAAATGTGTGTATATATATATATGTATATATATATGTGTGTGTGTGTTTACATTCGACTG
This sequence comes from Zhengitettix transpicula, assembly GCA_037074705.1. Classification (NCBI taxonomy): domain Eukaryota; kingdom Metazoa; phylum Arthropoda; class Insecta; order Orthoptera; family Tetrigidae; genus Zhengitettix; species Zhengitettix transpicula. The sequence goes on from CM073591.1 coordinate 77,455,557, forward strand.
ATAGGCCAATTATATTCGTTTAGAGAAAATGTTCCCGTAACAGCATGTGTATGTGATTTAAAAAGAGTGAATAGATAGTTTTTATATATTTTATTTCTAATTTGTTTGAATGGTGTAAATAGATATATATTGGCTTGCTTTGCTTAAATTTTTATCTCTTATCTTTGGTTAGACTGAATTGTCTTCTGTTCCTTGACCGTTTAAACAATTTGTATTGTCAATTCGAATTGATAAAATATATGAAAAACATTATAGTGTTTGTTTGAAAATAAAAGCTTTTTTGCGATCTTTATTGCATTCGGATCGTTGCTCGTTTAAATTGCCTTCAGGATGTCCAACCAACCGAAAGGTTTTTAATACATATCTCTGTTTGACGTTTTATGATTGTATTTGTTATTTGCAGACAGGAATTATATCTCGAATTCGGTTAATGAGCAGATTGTGTTGTTATTAATTGAAAACATTGTACATGATGAAATCGATCTTCATTTATGATTCCTCATCATCATTATTTTATATACTCTTAGATTTTGCTAGTCAAGACGTGGAGAAAATTTTTCCAAAATTATTATCTCACATTTACGATTAATAATATATATCGGGTTGAACAATTATTGTTTATTTATGATTGATAACATAATTTATAAAATGGGCGTAAAGCAATTAAATGTTGCAACCTTGCATCTTATATAAAATCTGTATTAAAATTGTTTCCATTAGTTTTCAATATCTAAAATTCTTCATTTATTCACAGGCCGTTGTAAATGGAATAACAATCGTAGGCGCTTGGAAGATTGCAAAACAAAACATAGTTTGGGTTGTAAAGCTCAAGATGTTCTGAATACTGTTTCAGATAGTTCTCCTATTATTCAAGCATTCAAACAATATAGCATTGAATTAGATGAAAAACATGATAAGTATGAAAGGATTGTGAAGATAAGTAGGGATATAACCATTGAGAGTAAAAGAATAATATTTCTCCTGCATAGTATTGACAGGTAGCGTATCTTACTGTGTTATAAAACCCTTATCTGTTATTTACCGTTGATATTTAATATAGTAAAGTGTTTTAATGCATGCACTATTCTTCATGCTTCTTAATCACATGAAGTTGTCTAGTTCGGTTACTAGCAGCTTTGGTGGAACTTTGAATATGTATATTGTCACAGCCACATCAATGTCTTTAGTTATCTTTAGGGATATTCATAGATCTACGATTCTTATTTTATAATTGATTGTTTATTTTCTGTGGTTTTGACTTCCAATTTTAATTGTGCATTAATCTCAATTTTTATTTCCTTAAATAATAATGTACCATTTACTGTTTCTTGACTGTTTTTTACCACGTTTCTCATACAAATATAGCTCAATTTTATGCAGTATCATTTCACTTTATAGTATATATATAAATTTACGAATACAGGATGACTAATGTGTATATCTGATTTCCAGAAATAAATGTGATGGTCTTACATTTAAAGAAATGTTATCTACATTTAATTATGATCTGTCATAAATTGAATTGGATTTATTAATTTCTTACATAGTCTAATGTGTAAAAAATAAGTTTGTAAAACTTTTTCTGATATTTTAAGTCTTGACAGCTGTTTTTCATGTTGCAAAATTCAGCAGAAACTGTGTTTTATCTTACAGGGAAACTGTAAAAGACACTGCATTGGTAGATGCTGAAAGTCGATTTACTCAACTTACTAGCCTTCATTTTTCAGCTATTGCTTATGAACTTGACGGTGAAGACCCATTCCATTTTCTGAACGCATATACTGCTGGTAAGAATATTTTAAGATGTAGATTATTTGGAATCCTGTTACATTTTATGACCATAATTAATATAATTAGTTTTGTACTGTATAAAGGTATTTAATTTGATCTGAAGGGTTAGACATGTCTTAATTAGGTGAAAATATTGATGACATATTTCTTTGTTGTATGAGTTGATAATTGGCTTTTTTGGGGAGACCAATGTTTATCATATTTTTCTATTCTAAGTAATAATATGAAATAAGGTATTGTCTTTGGGACATTCACTGGGATTTGTATTTCATCCTTCTTATAAAGACACATTAAAATTGTGGACATATAGAAATTTAATAACAAATTTTAAAATAGTTTCTAAATTTAATGAACTCATTCACCAGTTTTGTTACCAATATTTATTAGGACAGAAGTGTTAATTATATACAAATACAAACTGGCCCGATTTAATAATGTACTACTGATTGGAACTATAATGCACTTCAGTGCACACAATACAAATAGTAAAGTTGACTTTTTTAGCCTGCTGTAAAATAATATTGGGGGAAAAATAAATAAATAATGGATTCTTTATAACACTAAAATTATATTTTCTTATATTGTATGCAAAAAGGGAAGGATTTTGATTTGCTAGATTTATCCTTACATTATCATTATATCAGTAAGTTTATTTAATTTTTTCACAGGTCTGCAGGAGTTTGTGGAAGCAAGAACATTTTATTACTTTATGAAATATAATGATCTTCCTTTATGGAACAGTATCCAGCAGAATCTGAAGTACAAAGAGAGTAATGACCGAGTAACAAATTTTGATGATGATGTTGTTCATGTAGGTGAGCAGGAGCCTGTCACTGTCGAAACTCTTGTTCCAATGACAGATTATATCTTAGGAATTGCGGATTTAACAGGTGAATTAATGCGTAAATGTATCAATGGTGTTGGTACAGGGAATATTGAAGGTTGCTTTCAAACATGTGCTGTGGTACGAGATATTTACAAAGGTTTCTTGCGTATTGGAAATTTGGGACCTCGAAAGTTTACCAAGAAGTTGTGTACCTTGAAACAAAGTTTGAATAAAATGGAAATGGCTTGCTATACAATACATGTGCGAGGTTCTGAAATACCAAAGCATATGTTGGCAGATGTTTTCAGCAACACTGATAAAGACATCATTGAAGAAGATGAGGGCTTTTTTTAAACTATTTTATATTTGATAAGTATTACAAAAATTGTACAAAAATAAATTTTAAACTTTCCATTTTGTTTTTCTGCTTTAGTGTATGAAGTGTTTTAAAACAGTAACTGAAATTTTGAAATAGCGAGCCAACTGGCCAGTTTAGGCAGCAAATTGCCACATTTCACTCTGTTAGTTGGCAAGCTACAGCCGCTGAAGTGAGCTCTTGCACAAACTGTTCGATTAGTGACAGTGCTTTAAGAACAATGGCAAAGAGTCTTTGGTTTATGGCTATAAAATTGAAACGAAGGTGCAATTGTCTCAGAGGGTGAGCAAATGATTTTCTTGTCCTAAAAGAGCATGCATGGGTCTGTCAAAGTTCAAGGTGATATTGGTAGTATTTTTTTGACTGCAAAGGCATTGTCCATTCAGTGATCATATTGTAAAAAAGGAAGTCTTCTAGGGAATTCTAACTGTGCTATGGAAGAGGGAAAACCTGTTAACGTGCTGCTCCTTGTCTGCCACTGTGCCCAATCTACCATATTTTCTGGATCTAGTCCCAGCAGTCTATTTTTCTGTTTTCCAAATTTAAAATCATGATGAAAGGACTGTTCCCAAGTCATAGAGTAGATTCAGAACAATGTGACAAGATTTTCATGCCATCCCACAAATGGAAGTAATGTTGGAAATAGTATATAACCAGTAAATGTGACTACTTTGGGGGGTACAGTACTTAAAATGTTTTACAGCAAGTAATAAAGATGTTGCAGTAAAACTTTGGTTTCTTTTTTAACATTCCTCAATTTCTTTTTCAGTTAGACAAATGACTGCATGTCATGTATGTGCAAGTGTATATAACACATTTGGATAGGAAAGGTAGTGATGCCAACATATATAAAATCAATAGTTGGTCCAGTCTGGCTTAGGTGAAAGTTCAATTTTGAGGGCGTGAGACCCCTTCGTTAGGAAGATCGATCTTCAGTATAAAGTGATACGAATAAGCATGTCACTAGTACAATTTCCTTGAAAATATCATTAAACTTGAAAGAAACTGATAAATGAGTAATTTTAAATATATTTTATTGTATATAAAAATCACTTACAAGACAAATACAATGCAGAAAAGATATACTTATTTGAAGTTCCTTTGTAACACATTACATTAGTGATACATAGAAATTGTTCAGAATATGCCACTATTACCTGTTAAAGAAATGTATTAACATACACAAATAATAAAAAAATTGTGAAATTTTGGGTACATCTAATTTGAAAATTAGAATCTTTGAAATACTCTTACTAGTTTTTACCAGGTGAATGTATCAATTGACTCTAAACAATATCACAGTATTGGTCTAAATAATAGGGCAATCGAATCAAACAATCAGACCATTAGAACAACAAAGAGAACTCCTTTAACTCACTTTTGAGATCAATAGTAGAATTTGGTATAAACATTTTTTTTTCCACAAATTTCTATTTCAATATAAAATTTGCCAGATTACTACTTTATTTATATATCTGTATTGATAAATATTTCCATATATGACAACATAATAGAAAACCCAAATTGTTTCCACGAGAACACACACTGTCTGTGAGCAATATTTGTGACGTAGTTCATTGCATTAGCACAAATCCACAATATGGGTGGCAGCACCACTGTCCAGGATCCAATACAGCTTCCCATCAGTTGGTTTGACTCGTCCAGCAGGTAGAGGTTCCTTATCCTTCAGGACCCTCTGAAATACATTTGATATGAATAGGCCATGATATTCCATCCAGTTCGAAATACATTACTGGAATACAACATATTAACTAATGTTAAATGTGAAGTTCAAAAATCAGATCAATCATGAATGTTATTCAATAAATGAAATTGCAATAAATGGACATTTATCCATCAAATTTTTCACAATGCTAATAAGAGAGATTACAACAGATGTGAAGATTCCATGTTATTGAATGTGATCCCTAATGGCAAGACGTAGAGGCTTAAATTTATTATCTGAAACAGCACAACTTTGAGAATTCAGAAAATCTGCTACTTATTACTAAACCAGGGAAGTAAAGCAAAATTATAAAATTTATATATATCTACTGGAGCAAAAACACAATGAGTAACTTGTACGCCCTAATATTTAAAGTAAAATTTTCATTTCAGATAAAATATTCTAACTCCATGCAAATAACTCACTATTTCAGTATAACAATAAGTTGTTTCTTGTGGAAAGTTAAATCTAAATGGAAACTGATCATAACAGAGGGTACCCACACGTTTGGCAATACATTAGACCATAAAATTGCATGAAGAAACTTTTAAATACAGAAGTATCTATCAAGTGATATCAATAAACAAATATATCCAAATATTGCGTGCAGTCTTTCTCGGTGTAATGAATGAAAAAAAATGTTATAAAAGCAATCAAACATTCTATACTAATTGAACTTAAGAAAAGTGATCACAATTACAAATAATTAAAAATAGAAATCAATACCTTAACAATATCAGCCTTGCTTATACCACTCACAGCAAAGACACAACATTCAGCATTATTAACAACTGGGAATGTTAGAGTAATTCTTGATGCAGGGGGCTTAGGAGAGTTAGTTATTGGTGCAACCCAAACTGAAGTCTCATCTAAGAGTCTATGTTCTGGGAAAAGGGAGCATGTGTGCCCATCTGGTCCCATACCAAGTAGAAGTAAGTGAAAACGAGGCAGTGAATCTGGTGGAAAGTGAACTGCCATCTTTTGAATGTAGTCTTTTGCTGCTTCTTCAGCTGAAATAGGAATATATAAAATAATAAAGAAATTTATGTAAATCAGACGGAAATTATTAATATATTACAGGGAAACATTTATAAAAGTACTGCTGTTTGTTTTGATGAAAACTATGTAGTCAATACATAAACTCTATACAATCTGCCATGAGACACATCTTTAAAAGCTAGTATTGAATTTACCTTTTGTGTGATATTGATAAATGGTTAAAGTTCTTACCAACTTTAACTTCAAAAATTTAATATAATACCATATGTTTTGCAAGTTGTTACATTAGAAAAAAATTATAACATTCACAAGACAATAGGGAAAAGCAGAAAATATTACATTATGAATTCAGATCTTCTACACACTATGAAATTCTAACACACACAATTGTATTCTTCACAAATATTCATTTATACAAAAACCACACTTAACAAATTACTTAAATTTTTATTATTGTATTATATACCAAAGGAGTGAACTGAACTATGAAAATATATAATGACAGTATTTTTTTGATGTTCTGTAGACTTTTGTAATCACATTGAATTAGTTTCTTAACTGGAAAGTGTTGAAATGGGAAAATTTGTTGTTAATAAAAAAAAAGTGGTTGCAAAAATTGAACAAAATAATGAGCATTTCTGAAAGGTTGCTATGGTCAAAGATTCATAATAACTTATTTGAAATGATGGTTAGAACAATCTAGTGACATTAATCAAGAGACGAATGTCTAGCTAAATCTTTATTTTAAAATAACTATGTGTCATATTATAAGAAATATGTTTCCCAGTAAACACTATAATCTAATGGGAAATCATGACTGTCCAATAACCAAAAATAATTCAATATCTAGCAACCTGAACATGAAAATAGGCTCCTTGATAATTGAGTGTTTGGCCAAATTATTTTAATAATTCAACTGCCCATTTTATAAAACTTTCAAAACTAGCCTGTATATTTGTAATATCTCTATGGTATTTAAATGCAAGTTTGAGTTACAAGTAAGAACAAAAACAATTTATGGATTTGAAAGATATGATACTTACAGAAATGAGGTAATAATTGACCATGAAGATCATACAGGAGCTACAATGGGAATATGGGAGGATTTTTAAGTTTTTATGACACCATTCACACTGATCCAAGTGTTAATATTGATTAAAAATATAAAGTTATATATAAAAGCAGTAGTTACTATCAAAAATATTATTTCACCGACATTTATGAACTTCTGACATGGTCACAAATCCATGGAACTTCAGAATGATAAAAAACTTAAGCTGATTTGTGGAAATGATGAAAGTCTTATAGGAATATTGTTTCAACCAAAGCTTCTAGAACATAATATATTATGTTAATAAATACTGAGACTAAATATCAGACATTATATTTACAATAAAACAGCAAAAAATGTAATAATAGCCAGTATGACACACTAAAATTAAGAATTATTTACAGGCCTCTTTTACGAATTTATAAATAATGCAATGGTATATTTTGACCTAGTAACAATAAATATTTGTATTAATATGTAAGTAAAAAAAGGCCTAATTTACTTGTAAGAAAATGAAAACTCAGTATTTATGACATATCGCGGCTAATAATATTAAAAAAAAAGCAGTCAATATGGAATAAATATTTATTAAAGTTAATCAAGGTCGACAAACTAACCTGTCAAATGAGGATCTATCTTAATAAATTGATCTTCAGACAAAGGAAGAGGTCCTATTAACGCATTTTTATAGGTTCCATAAGTAGAATCAGCACTTTCAACGGGAACTACTCTTTCGTCGCAGAAGAAAAGTCTCCACTTCGACCAATCGGTTTTCAGTTTAGGTAGACCAGCTGTTAGAAAATTAACTAATGATCCTCCTGTGGACAAGAAAAAACTGTTAACAAACACAGATAAAGAAATCATCTTTGGAAAAAACGTACACTTTACGGTACGTTAAAATTTCATTTTTGCAAAGTGACATTTTGTAACCTGACAATCCAACTTTGAACACATCATCCCGTTCAATTGCCTTTTTAGCAAGTATTTCGATTAATTCAGTAAGTTTAAATATTACTTCTTCCTCGCTGGCCACTATAGTTATTTCTTTTGATGACATTTTAAATGTATTTCGCTTAGTTTACGATGACCTCATATGTTTCAACTTCAAATGTTTTAAGCAAACCAACAGTACTCAAAGATGCGTAATCTCTTCACCGGCTCCGAATGAGAACAGACGACACTGGTATTCATAGATAATGTCTCATGTTTACCAAAGATATTGCTACACAATCGAATGCAGTTAACCAATAATATGAACTACTGACACCCGTAAAGTTTTCAACTAGTGAATAATATAATAAGGTTAGATGTGCTAGATCTCTTCAAATAAATCTGAAAGTTTAGAAAATAAGAAGCTTATTTGTGCTCAATCATTTGGTTTGATGCTCTAATAGACAAAATAAAGTGTGAGTACTGGCTGTAAAAATTAGTTTGTGTTATTCTAAAAATATATTACTCATCTGAATTCTTTGATACTTAATCAGATAAGTTGTTTTTACGTTGGTTTGGTCTCGTCCCCAATAGAGACGTGGATGAGTCAGCAGAAATAGTTTTATGTATTTTCAACTTTCTATCATAAATACATTTTTTTGGTTACGATTTAATATGTTCAACATTGCACGAGGATCTAAGCTTAGATTTTTCTTTTTTTTTTAAAGGGAACTGGTATTTTAGAAACTACGAACCATTTTTATCTTACACTGTGATGTATGATTATCAAATATTTTAAAAACGTCTATCACTTGTAAATCAGTGGTTCTACAGTACTATTTATTATACTTTAAACACAGACGTTTTATATTTTAATTTTAATCTTGTTTTACATACTTACATTACTTTACTCCTTGGCTTGACATACCATTAAGGACCTTGGGCTACCGAGACAACTGTCATCTTACATGACAAATTCTGGATTTAGGAGAGATACGGGGTCAGAGTCTCGATTCTCTCTCAGTCTACACCACAGCTGGCCGGCTTGTTTTACCTACTCCTCTTGGAAAAATATTAGTTTCCAACTATTTTATAAAACTTTGACTTTTAATTTTCACATAAGAATTAGATTTTATGAAGAGTTTCAAAAATTGAAAACATATTTATTTTATCATATACAAACCGTTATGGGGTTTCGTATTCCATTTCTGGTCATCCGGTTTTGCTATTTCTATGGGTAGGGCTAATGGTTGGTCGAAGTCTTTACTCAAGGCCAAGGATGTTCCTTTTCCTATTGTCAAAATATGACTAAGGAAAATTGTGGCAAGTCTAAGGAGACAAAGTCCACTAATCACAAAACTTGACAAAATCCAACATACGTCGTATGTATGTAGCTAAACGACCTCGTAAGAATATCTAATAATAAATTAAGGTATAATTTTAACGATATTGAGTCTTCAATAAGCAGTATTTTAATTAAATTATATGCTATACCAACTACCACAATATATTAAAAATACAAAGGAGACAAAATTTAGGAGTTTAATTCATTAATTTTATATCTTTTGTTGGTTGCTTTAGAAGGTTTAACAAATTCATATTATTAGCAGCGTTAACACACAAATAGTGCGTAGAATAACTCAATTAAAATAATACGTAACAACTACTACAATAAAATATAAGACTTGTAAATTAGGCATCCAACTTTTTTAAAAAAATTAATTAAATAAGTTTTATTGTTATGCGAGCGCACGTGTAATTAAGTGAAAAAATTGAGAACAGTAAATGTTATTTAAAATGTGTTTTACTCGTAAATAATTATTTTAGCATCAAAATTTGTGATCCTAAGAAAATATATTTGTGGGAAATGAAGAGAAACGACGATATTATTCAATACAGTCCAAATAATAATTAACTAAACCGCGGTCTCAATATTCTTATAATGCAAATCGCTACTACTATTGTGAAATAAGTGAAAGAAACTTTCTTTTAGTTAATAATATTAGAATTTTTTAAAATATAAATATTTCGATAACTCTGTTTCTTAGTTTTCGGTCACAAAATATCATTTTAAAATTTTATTTTATTTTATTTTTTTATGAATTTATTCATTTCTGTACTGCGATTTCTTTTGCGAAAGACTTGATAAAAACGTTAGATATTTTATGTTAACTTTCAATAATAAAACTTTAGAGATAGACTATAGCACGAGTCAGGAGGGAAGTCCGACGTTGCCTCGATTCCCGCGGAATAAACACAGAGACGATAAAGAGCTAACGAGGTCAAACTCTAGACGCTTATTGAAACTCTTTGACTACGCACGCGGAGTGGATAGCAGCTACGAAGAACACTATTCTGGGACGTCACCTTATATACTGCTGATTGATACTTAGTTAACACGAGTTATTTACGATACTAGTGTTTTAATTATAATTAAAGTAAATTGGCGATCATCTGTTAGCACCTTCCAGGTATTGTTATGACTATTACGTAAATATGTTTTCGGAAAATGTTTTTTTGACAAGTATTAAAACCAGTTCTTGACAATTTTGCAGTATCTAAAATAGCATAAGGCACATGTTATTGAAAATGAAGAAGCGTGATAACTTAAAAATTGTTGATAGCTTTTCTGTTCGCTTTTATTAACAAGGAATTGAATCATTTCACTTGAATTAATGTTGACAAATTTAGTTGGTTGTGGACCATCAATACCACCAAACGATAAATACTGATTTTGTTACCTATATTTACGCAAATAGGTTTCACATTATTCCGATAACGTTTTCCATGTACCTTTAGTATTTGGTTAAGCAAAATCATTCTTACATTGGTGCACTTTGTTTCTGATCTTAAGAACAAAATTCCTATTGAGGTAGACGATCGCACGATTGGGAAAATGTATACATTTTCCTTTTTTTTATTTAAAAGCAACCCTTTTTATAAAATTTAACTCCATTATATATACGATCTGTCAATTGGGATATAACCCACTGCATTTGTCGTAACTTTAATCCGAGTTGTTTCCGTTTTGTAAAAATATGTTTTTTCAAGTTAATCTTTTATCTATATGCAGCCCAAGATATTTGGTGTCGTCTGCATATATGAAATATATGATATACAGTCAGTGAATTGTTGGGGGATGCTTCCAGTGAAGGAACTCCTCCAATATGTGTTTTAAAATTACTTAATATATATTGTAATAATTAAATATATTTACAATGGCTGAATTTATCAAATGAAAAAAAACACAAATTTATTTTATATGGGAATCAATATTTATTAAGCCAAATTTAAAAACAATTATAAAATACACAAAATATTTAGAATCTCAGGGTCTTGATCTGGGTTTGATAAATGGCATAATTTAAATAATCAAAATTACATTTACCTTTTACGGAAATCAAAGCGTCTGAACATAGACGAAATTTGTTGCAGAAGAAATAATACTAAAGATTGAATTTAACAATTTCAATTTTATCAAGAGTTAACGATCTCATTTTATCGATAATCAAATAATTAAAGAACGATCTGACTTTTATCTTTTAAACACGATTTACAAATTATTTTAAAGTTTTCTCTACTTACGGCCGCCCAGGTCTCATTTTTAGTTTTTCGTGCACAATTTTGGGGACATCACTGATTCTAAGTTCTCACAGACTCTAATTGGCGTTGTTTGTTAGTTGGTTTACCACAAATTGGTTGGTTCTCGATGCTTTACTGCAACCTGGATTTGTAGATCTCGTGTCTTTAGTTGACCAAGGACTTCATTGGTTTGTCTGATTATTGCTTTACTTTTTAATAACTGAAAGCATGTTTGTGACTGGGCCACAATCTTTCGTTCTGACTGCCGACTGTAAAACTTTCAATGAGTTCTTTTCGTCCGTTCTATTCGCTGTCTGCTGACCGACTGTACTGTTCAAATTTTTATGCCTTGGAATTTTGGTCTTTTCTCCTCGCTGCTTACTGCCCGACTGACCAATTTCCTGAATGTTCGTTCGTCTCGTAGATTTTGAGCGCGTAGAACCTCAACAATGTTTTCTTTGCCTTGCCGGATTGTTGCGGCGTCCGCTCTATATCCACTAATAATGAGTCCTCTACAATCCAACTTTCCAATTAGAACAATGTCTTAATTACCATACTACAATATATATGAAGTAATTTGGCTTGAACTTTCTTAGACGTCGCATTTCACTATCAGGTTTGAACAGTGTTCTCGTGAAAACGTTTGGATGCACCTCAGTTTTAGGTAAGAAGTTGGTACTAAACCGCTTGATTTCTTATTTGATTGTTGGGATTTGTAGGACTTGTGTTATTCTGAAGTTTGGAACATTCCACGGGGCGTTTACTACGAGTCGTTGTATTTGTTTTGAAAGCGTTGCAGGATCTCCAGATTAGAGTTGCTTGCTGAGACCATCAGTTGAATCCCATAGCTCCGTACGAAGAATAAGGTGTAGACAGGCTATGTATTTGGTAATCCACATAGTGGCAACTCCCATCTGATAGCATAGGAAAGTGAGTGGAAGGGCGAATGCGGAAAGGTAGAGCATGGTAGCCAAGGGTTAACTTGGGCCCCCGAGTAATTTATTTTCGAACCGCCTCCGTATAACCCACTGCATTTGTCGTAACTTTAATCCGAGTTGTTTCCGTTTTGTAAAAATATGTTTTTTCCAAGTTAATCTTCTATCTATATGCAGCCCAAGATATTTGGTGTCGTCTGCTTATTTAAGTTGTTGGCCGTTATGCGTGACCGGTGGGCAAGTGCTACGGTTTAATGTGTAGTTTACTTGCAATGATTTTAGATCGTTTACTTTGATTTTCCCTTTACTAATCCAGGTTTGTATTACGTATAAGTATTGTTGAAGATACTGTGATGCAACTATTTGATCCTGGTGTACGGCTAATACGGCAGTATCATCTGCATCTCCAACCGCAGTCTTCGTAGTGATTTGGAGATTGGCCTATACAGGAGGTAGAGTATAGGTCCTAAGACACTACCCTGTGCCACGCCGGATTTTATTGGTAGCAAGTCTGTATATTCATCTTGAAGTTTCACTAGAAAGTGTCTTCCTGTTAGACTAGATTGAAGGATGGTGATGTAACTGTGTGTAGGTTCTTTTTAGTTTTGTAATATAACCCTTCATGTCAGACTTTATGAAAAGCCTGGCTAATGCCCAGAAACGCAGCGGTGCAGTATATTTTTGTTTCTAATGCGTTGTTAATTATTCGGTGGACTTGCTTTATAGTTCCATGTCGGTTTCCAAAACTTTGTTTCCTAAGATTGGCTTCAGACGTTGCAAGAAAATTTTCTCAAACACCTTAGAAAGAATGGACAGAAAACCTATAGGACGGTAGGATGTTGTGTCTGTTCCTGCGATATTGTTTAACTGTCACATTTTTTTTATAAACAGTTTTTAAATGAATGGTTATGCTGAATTATTCTAAATATATTCAACAATATATGTAAAAAACACTCTTTCTCAGTCTGCACTCTTTAATTTCTATTTAAAAACTTTTTTACTGATTTTGATATTTGGACTTAATTTCTATTTGAAGTTATAGAGCTGGCACTGTGAAATAGTGTTTTTATAATAAATTAACCATTAAAAATCAGTTTCAAAACAGTATTTTAAGGTATAAAATTTTATTCGTATTGATGAAAATAATTGTTTTATTAACTTGAGGAACACGGAGACTCGGATGTCGTTGTAGGGGTATTTAATTAATTCTTTTAACCTGAGTAGACGACCGATAGTGAATAAAAGGGCTGTCTGGGGTCTTGTTCTTTACTACCACGAGTTTCTAGCTTCTAGAATACATATAGTAGACAGACTGTGGAATACCAACTCGAAGTAAGACTTAAATATGAAAATGAAAACTTTTGGACATGAAAGTTGGGATTATTTTAGTGTCAACTATCCCAAATCCCTTCACGTTTGCTAGCAAACTTACAGGGAAATATCTACATTGTTGGCGAAATTGCATATCGCATTTAAACGTGTGTTACCTTGTGAGGAATCTATTGCCAATGAAACTTTCTCAATTCGCGAACAATTTTGTCAGCGGTCCTACCTGCAGAACGCACTAAAGGCAATCAGGCTTCTTGACTGATACATTTTTTCACAATGGAGTCTTATTTATAAATACTACCAGGATCATGTATTAATCCTTAATCGCTTAGAATTAGGCTCGAACCAAGAGCACCTGACTCATTCACAGCAACTGTGACTTACTTGACTTTGATTTAAAATCCAAGTTCAATGGTGGATTTAATCCGGATATGATGATATTCGATAGTTCCATTATCTGATTGAGATAAGTAGGTGAATTAAGAGACGAAGCTAGAGGGAAAATTTAGACGAAGTGACGTAATAGAGGGAGGTATTCGAATGATCTTAACTTTTTAATCAAATTCAAGAAGGTCACATGAAGCATTCATGAGGAAGGTGTTCTTGGAGCCAGGCTTATTCTAATTCAAAGGGATTATGAATTAATTGATAGCTCTGGTATTATCTAAATAAATTAATTTCTTAGAAGTACCATCTTTTAGTCCTCTACCATCAAATTTTCAACTACATCCTCTGCGTGGTTTATTTTACTATCGATTAAAGTAAATAAATACCTTGTCTTATTAGTCCCATTTGAAATGAAATATGACTAAATAAATCACGTCCAGTTGGATACAATTCATGGCACATCGGGACCAGCGTTCAAAAACTTTATAATTGGATGAACGAGTTCCCTACATTCTTTACTAATTTACAATGTTTATTGATGTTGATGTAGCACATAGGTTAGTTTAAATTTTAGGTGACATATTTGTGCCTCAAAAATATATCGGTAAGATGGGCGCCTCGTGTGTTCGATTAAGTGTATAGTTAGCCGTTCTTTTGCAGAAATTCTGACAAGTATCAACCTCGATACATAATGGTTGAAACATAAAAGCATGACAAATAAACCATTGCAATCCAGAGTCGGTAAAACAATGGGTTTCCGCTGACGGACTTGCTCCGATGAAGCCAAGTCGGTAAAATCGGTCGGGAAGGGTTTTCTAGAGATGCACGTGGAATTATCCACATCGAAGCTGGTAAGGGGATTCCATTGCCTATGTTAAAGAAGATGAAATCAAAATTGAAGAAGTGACACAAGCTGAGGAAAGACAATTCCAAAGTTTTAAGTAGTATAAATTATGTTTGTATTTAGGGAAAGAAAGTATTGAGAATCAGTGAGAGTACGCGAAATAGACGAAATATACCTACTAAATTCAGCCTTATTTCAGAGAGTCGACTATCCAGGTGCTAAGCAACTGACAGATCCATTTTATCGGCATTTAGAAAAATTACCGATGATAAATGGAGACTATTACACTATCATTATCGGACCACTTGACCCAAGAAATAAAATGAAGTGTTCTTCCATCAAAACAAAGCTCAGATGTAGTTTCAATGGCAAAAATGGTCTAACTGTCGTAACACTGCAACTAGATTTACTCTCCTGCTACCTTTTCTTTTTCCTAATCCGAGAGAATGTCCAAACGAAAAAGAATCTAACGTGATCATTTCCAAAATCAACGTCCGTTTTCAATGGAATGGTGGTATCTTATGGGCAATGAGGGCAAATATCCCTGACTCCAAACACAGGGAAGCCTCAATATCCAAGATACAAATTCTACGTTTTTCTCAATAATAAATTTTGAATTCAAACTGTAGTTTGGAACAATTCATAATACAGCCTTGTAAACATAATGCAATCGAGCGTAGCATCTATGGATCTACACTCGTAAATTCCAACTGTTTTTTTTTACCAAACATTTAGTTAGAGGATCAGGATGGAAAATATTGAGCGGACCGGGACCTTCACTTGGACATACTCTGGTCGATTCCCCGCCAGGTGCGAGCTTTCACCATACGTTGTGTAGACCTGAACACAGGCTCACCTACAATTTATTAAATATCCGTATCACTTCCTAATTTTAGGATTTTAAATAGTGGATTTTGTGCGTAAATTGATTATAGCTACAATGTTTTGTATTTTAAGTAAAAGTTTTTCAAGTAGTGTTAAGAATTTGTTTCACTTTTTATGGAATAAGAAATATGTGGATGTTTTTACAATAATTTATTTTTTCCAACTTGGAATTAATTTAGTTGGGGTTACGGGCCCCGAAAAGTACGTGTTTCGAGGAGTTTCCAAACACTTGTATTGTGGACGGTTTGAAAAGGCTGAACAAACGCAGGGTGAAGTGTAACGAACTAAATTGATTATTTGTAGATGTTGTTGAGTTTTCCATTGCATAAATATGTGATAGGTCAAACACGAAGATATAGCAAAAAGAGGATTAGAAGACGTGAAACAAATGTCTGGTAAAGAGAATTAAGACAAACAAAATATTATCTAGGCAATGGAAAACCCGACCACATCTACTAATGACTTCACGCCTTTGCCACAAAACTTCAATTCTAAATTGATTATGTTGAGATATCAGGATGAATAAACCTAAAATATTGTAATATTGTTTTGTAATAAGTATTGATCCACCACCGTACATCATCTGGAAGAATTGAAAAGCGATTCTCCCTCAGATTACCACAGTAACTTCACGTGGTTTGTAGTTCATGGCCTGCATCGCTCATCGTGAACAAGAAGTAAACAAACTTGAGTAGGCGTCGGACTGTGCTGGCGCGTGCGAAACCCCGTGACGCTTGCGCGACGCCCGCACTTTCTGCCCCTCCGCCCCTTGCCCCATCGGCGAACGCGAGGCGTCGGGGCGGCGCAGACGGTGCCGTGTTCGCGAGTCGTGCGGACGCCGACGCAGCGGAATGGCCGTCGTAATCAGCAACGCGGCCAGGGACCTCGATAAGGACGTCGTGCCGCCGTTGCCGCCCCGTTACCGCTTCCGGGACCTCATCATGGGCGACTACGCCTTCAACGACGACGGCGAAAGGTGATAACAGCACGATGCACGATGCCTATGGAAACTCAAAATCGCTACTGGGGGAGACGGGGGATCGTTTCATTATTTTAATAGAAATGATTTCAAAGGATAGCTTCTTCCCACTATTTATAGCCATTTACCTTGCAAGAGATGTGTTTCTTCCTTTGAAATTAAAATAATATTCTAAAAACGTCAACACTGGTAGACGTCTTCACGTGTCGCCATTTAAAACGTTTCTGAAACGGTAAGATATATTGGAAGTTGAATATGACTGACCTGAACATTGATATTGTACACCACGTGTGAAAAAATTACGGATTTCTGTTATAACTCGCGTGTATCAAGCATAGAGTTAGAATGAGTTTCGTATGAAGTTTATATAAACTACATTATTCCTTAGCAAGAGAAAAAATTATTTTACGATGATTTACATCAATATATTTTTGGGAAAAAATACTAAAATTGATTGTATATTAAAATTTATAGACTTTAGGCACCGTAAATAATAAGTGACGATTGATATTTTTAATTGAACAAACGGAAAAACAGCTGTTTGGTGGTGATAAAATATACTTTTTGATTACTACTAATGTAACCAAATAAATGAGTCACATAGCGACCATTAGCAGACTATTAACATTTTTTATAATTAAAAAACAATAAAAAAAGTAATACTTATAGCCAGATTTATACCATATCAAAACAAACCGTTATTTCAGTCAGAAGAGAGCACAAATATGTACAGAAACGTTGTGTTATTAATTAAAGATTTTATGATAAATAATTTTTTTTTGAATTAACTATACACTGAATCGACTTCACGACTACATAAATACTGTGAGAAAACGAGTCACCCATCTTGCCGATATATTTGTCATGTAAAATTTAAACAACTGACCGATGTGTTACACATGTAACATCATCAAGTTCTCTCAATTTGACTCGACGTTCAATATGTTTATCATTTCTGGCGCATTCATGTCCAGTGGACGTTCCCAACGATTATCATCAATTGTGAATTCTTATTATTCATCCAATTATAATGATTTTGAACGATGTGACACATGTGCCATGAACTTCATCCAACTCGAATTGATTCGTTAAGGCACATTTCCTTTCAAATGAAAGTGTTTAGTCACTCGTTTTCCCATAACAAAAGGCATTTTGATCGTTATTAAAATTGAAACCATGTAGTGGATATAGCTGAAAATTTGACAGTAGAGGAGGAAAAGATGGTACGTCTAAGAAACAAATTGATATAGATTTTATCAGTCCCTATTATATATATATATATATCTGATTGTTACGTTACATTATTCGTATGAATAAGAATTTCTGCACCGGTAAGGAACGGGAAGGATATTTCTGGCACGCAGCGCACACAACGAGCTACCATTGACATGAATACGAGTAAACTTTAGCGCATGACTTGCACGTGTATTTATTTCCACGCAAAAATCGACTCAAATAGTCAGTGTGTCTCCACTTCAGTAAATTTTAATGACAGACTAAAACTTTGATTTGCTTTGGGGCGGGTTTTATACGAACCGTGAAGTGAAGAGGAAACAAATCAATAATGCGATGTTGAGGTATGCATGGTCGTGTACTTCTGAACGATCATGTAAATCATAACTTTCATTCATGGAAACACGTCACCTGATAACATACTGACAACCGTGTTATAATCGATGGCGTAAAAAAATTTCAAATTGGAAGCAAATGTGAATAATGGGATGAATTTGCAGTCAGTTTTTACGTGAGATCGTGAGAAATAAATGTATAAGAAATCACGCTCTGTTTTTTTATGATTTTTAAATGACTTATAAATCCTCCGACACTTGATTTTTTAAGTTGATTAAAACTGCATTAATTCATTTTAAATTATTAAGAAGGCACATTTTGTACAGACAAATTCAATTAATTAATAATAAGGCGAATTTATTGCCTTCCAATGCGGTAAAGAAAAAAAACTATGTAGTTTCTGATTAGTGTATTATGAATGGGTACTGACCAGTTTCAACGCTTTCTTCAGTTTAGTTATTCTTGTACTTAGTGTGTTGAGCACCATGATAATTATGCTTGTATTTTAACTTCTGAAGATGTTTAATACTTGAATGAAATGCGTGGGCCACATGCTCTGGGCTCCTTGCCACAGAAATTTGTTTTCCCTCCTAACTTCTGCCATATGTGGGTAATATATATATTATTACTGGGAAACCATACGTGAAAAATTCAGCCGTTATGTTGTCTATAAAGATGACTAATTCTAGAATCACAACTCACGTGGATGAAACGAAACTTAGTCAGCCGTGATCTCCCCCCCCCCCTCTCTATATATAAGGTAGTTATTTTAAAATACATAAATTTTATTCACGAAAATTAAAATATAATGCAACATAAATTTTATATTTTTAGAGATCAATTCCATTTTAATAGTAATGTTCTTATTTACGCTATGTTTAAATAATAATACGACATCCTGACATACCTCAAGGGTCCACATAATATTAAAGAATCAAAACTAACTTGGAATATTTATTCAGGTATATGCATGGAACACTTTAAGACACGTGTTTGATTATCCAACAAAATTTAGCTACCATATTTCCAATTCTGGAGTTATCGAGTTTAATACAACAATTTTTAAAATATTTTTAGATTATTAATTAAAATACTATGTCATTTTACTTTAACCTGTAATTATAAAAAAGTAATAGCAGGCAAAGAAGTAATATTACTGAAATGAAAATATAATACTACTGTTTTGAAATATAATGACAAAATATAAAAATGACTAACAAACTGAAGTGATGATATAAATAAATACCACACAAAGTTTGTGCGTTCTTCAGGTGCTTAAAAAACGAGAGCCAGGAACAAAGTTTCTTGATACGCTGTGTGACATTTATAGAATCACTTAATTTTGTTTGTCATTTTCAGTAATATTGCACTTAATTAATTGTGTTAACAAATAAACACATTAATGACTATAAAATGAACCATAAAATTCATAAATGTGCATTACGTACACGACACGAATCATATAACTAATAGACAGTGCACTAATCTTACAAGGTGATCATTAGCATATTTTTGTGTTAAATTCAGGAAAAACTGATACACGGATGAAGGTAAGTTTAATATATAAGATTTATATTACAATGACGTAGCACACATTCAAACTTTCTGTTGTAGATAACTTTATTGAACAATAGTGCAGACAGTTAATTCATCCGTTGTTCCTTTTATTCATGAAACGTTACTCAGTTTGGTGTCCTTTAATTGAAGTGGGAGACAAATTTGCGAGTAATGAATGAAAGTGTATTAGACTTAGATCTTAGAACCGAGCGATTTCTATGGTCGCCCTCCGATAAATTAATCAGATTGATACTCCGTTTGTTTCAACATATTTAAGTATTATACACAGTATTATATATATATATATATAATATATATATATATATAATATATATATATATATATAATACTGTGTTCTTAATTTTTTGCTAATTCGGTAGGCTTATGGTACAAGAATATAGGACGGTATTATTCAATTTTCAGATATTGTTAAGTCAGCCAAACAATACAGTTCGAATTATTTAAAAATATCACTTGTTCAGTTAGTAATTATTTACGTAACCAGGTTTTACAGTTCTAATATTAACTTTGAGAAATTTACTTTTGTCATTCAAAACTGACCTATACATATAATTCACTTTATATTAATTTTCGAATAAATGTTTGAAAAGATTACAACTCGTAATCACTTGTATGTGTATTTTGTAGTCTGTATAATAATTTTTTAGTTAAATGACTTATTTGAAATTCTGTAGGCCATGAATTTATTTTGTCAAACTTACCCCACGAGACGATTTTCTTTGCTTTTCAATGCTTTTCATTTCGTCACATTTAGAACAAACCTATTTAGTTTTTGTTGATAATATTAAATAATGCGATCTAGATTACTGATTAAAATTGCTGATAATAATTTTGAATCTTAAGTGTCACAATTTCGACCTGATATATTTATTATATTATGTTTTACCAATTGTAACAATCAACATTAAAAAATATTATCAGTTATTCTAATCTGTAATCTAGGATCTTTTTTTAAAAAAGGGTGGATGTCCCTATGAAATTGCTTGTGGTTTTTTTGCAGTTTATTAATTTTGATTTGAGATCGAGTTCGAGCCATTAGTCTGTGTTCCAAGTCCAGAATCCAATTTTTATGAACCCGTGAAGAAACAAATAGGTTCTTGTGTTGGTGATGCTGTAGAGAAGCTTCTAGGTTTCCTATACTCCTGTTGCGATTTTTCCTCATTTAATTATTTCGCAGCCATCATTTTGATGAATATTAGGACGTTATGAGGAACGAAACTGTTCTAATACACTCCCTTTTCACAAATTACGTACTCAAATTACTTTCATAATAGCCGGAGTGCTGGGGGAAATGTGCCCAGTGCCTACGATTATACTTTCAAAACGATACGAATATTTGGTTATCTCGGAACATAATTATAATTTTGGATGAATACGACTTTTAATAAAAGTAATTTAAAAGTCAGTACTCTTTACGTGAACATAAATACTTATGATACTAATCAGCAAACTATTTTGAAAGATTAATGTTAAATAGCAGTTTAATGAAGTAACGTAAAATATTTACCATAAAATAGATGCCCAAACCTGAAATGAATGTAGTAGGCTATTGATTCACGTTTCGCCCATTTTTCTAGATGAGTGGGCTTGCTCGGTCGTTGATGAACACAGGATTTGCAATTAGTCCTGGCACTTGGTACTTGTCCCACGCCCGTGCAAAAGGGAGAAAAGGGTTTTCTGTGGGCACGCAAACCCTTCTCCGACCTCGACAAGCAGATGGTACTCTTTTCCAATATGAACAGCTAACAACTCGTACCGTATGCCTAAGGTCTGCGAACCCGGAACATAAACCTCTCAAAACTGACCGAGGTGTTTCGGGAAGTTTCACCATGAGAGTACAGCTCTCACAAGCTTCTCTTTTTGAAAATTATTATATTTTAAGGAAAGGTGTTCACAGGCTATGTATATGGTAATCCACTGAGTGGCAACTCCTCTCTTATAGCATAGGAAAGGGAGTGAAAGGGGGATGCGGAAAGGTAGAGGAAGGTAGCCAGGGGTTAACTAGGGCCCCCGGGCTATGGTTTAAGGATTCTACCCGGCAAAAGTGATGCAGGAAAAACCCTAGAAAAACATGCATCAAGTAGGTCGGGCATTTTGTACTTGTCCCACGCCCTTCCGATGGCGGGAGAGGGGTTTGCTGTCTGGTCGCAGCTTACCCCTCGCCATGCCTTGACCAGTTTAGGAGGCAGCTGGCCGACTATTCCAATAGGAATAGCGGACAACTCTTACCGTATGCCCAAAGTCTGCGACCCTGGAACATACACCTCTCAAAACAGACCGAGTTGCCTCGGTATGTGGGAACCTTAGTTCAAAACAACCAGAGAGTTGTGGAGGCATCCCTAAAGGTAGCCCCCGCCAGAGCTCTCTGGGAAGGTTTTCTTCCTTCGTTTCTCAATAAATTCTCTGACGTACTTGTTTTCAATGAGAGTTATAACTTGATCAAAAACATTTATACTCAGTTATCCACAGGTTCGCGGGTTCTATTAGGATGAGTATACATGTTAATGGAATAAAGTATCTACGACATAATGAGTTTATCTGTCTGCTGGAGACAACCTTTTAATTAGTTAAATTTCTGTACTGACATGGAAATTATTAAGAATCTAATATATTGAAAAAAATCACAGGTATTGAATAACTTTTAATATCGTGAGACTGTAATCCACAATTTAAATATTTATATTTATATTTAGTAAATAATATTATGGTTTCAAGACTGAAATGTCCGACAATCGTGCCTGTGTTTGTATGTGCCATTATTGTAGGTACCTGTCGAATAAATTACTAACGATAAGAACGTATTGCTAAAAATGACAATGGCGAATGAGATTTATTTATTGGTACTACACAGACGTTTTTATGCTGATACCATGCAGTTGTTGGAATGATTGAATGTAATAATAGAATAGAATATTGTTACATAATAATACATTGAAGAAATCTATAAGTATGAATTTTTCATTTATAATGTGTGGACTTTAAGATAATATACCATATAATAGGCCTAAGTAAAATGAAATACATTAGAACGCGCTATAATAAGTATGAAACAATATAATAAGTCATGTTATATTATACAATATAATAAAAATAGTGATATAATTTGGTAACATAACATAATTTGATCATGTACAAGCTTTCTTAAATCATAGAGAAGATAGTACAAGTATTTCCTAAAACTGTTTGAGGATATTTAATGATAGTTTTTTAAAGGACTCGTGCAAAATATTATATTTTTTCATGGTAGACTATTTCAGTCGTCTTCCAGAATAGCACAATTCAAACAAACTGGATGGCTATTGCAGTGGGCGCGCTGGTCCACAACTAAATCACCTGCTCTAGCTTTATGAGTTCCTAGAACGCCATACACGAACTATGTTGGAATAACGTTTACTAGATCGGTACGGTAGTTATTACTTGCAGACATAAGTGGTCTAAAGTGTTCCAACTAGACATATTGGGAAAGTTTTGTTTATATCTGCACTTATTGGCAGGGTATTACATTCATCCTTCACCAATGACGTATACAATAAATTCTGTGAACGCACATCGTGGCGTGCGGAAAGGCCGTAATATTTTCAGACTATTTCTCCTACAAATTGGACTACAATGATACTGTATCGTTGTGACCAGTGATTACTCTGTCCCGAGATTTACTGATGGACCACGAGCGAGATGGAGTGGGATTCCGTTGGGCTTAGTCCATGCTCTAAGGTGGGTTGAGTCATTAACAACCGCTTATTTGAGGAAGTTATAGAGGTAAATCTCACATCCTTCCTTTAGCTTGTGTTCCGGAAAGAATGTCCGACCACAAGCCAAAAATATTGGATGACATGCTGGTTCAAGGCTAAATCACGTAGTCAAGTTTGATGTGGTTGACATAAACACAGAAGATACGGTTACTTCAGCTGCCTACTTGTTCGCTAAACATCGCATATTGAACGAAACACAAATATATTGACCTTCAACATCCTTTAGCATTCATCCAAAAAGTTCCTCAAAATTCATGAGTATTCGTAATCGTTCATGTATATCAGTATTAGTAATGTATAAAAATAAATTTAATCAAGTTCTCTTTTCACGTTGTGATGTTGAAATCGAAGAGGAATGTGATTTAAAAGAGATGTTCTACATAACATTCGAGCCCAGAACTGATTACTTGTGGGATACATTATGATCCAAAACAGTATGAAGAGCAACAATAATAGGCACAAAAAAAGTATTTAAAAAAATGGTCGCGTCGACAACTTGGTCATTGGCAACCCATAATAAATTACAATAGTGCTAATTTACATAAGTTTTACTGTGATTCACATTGATTCCAATAATAGACATACAATATAACAGTTTGAAAGATTAATTATACATTGAAAATGTGGGTTTCTTACATTTACATTTTAAGAATTCGCATTTATTAATCATTTATCATAATAATTGGATAATTCATTAACATTAACTTGTTTGAAACTGCGACTGTTGAAAATTTCACTGTACTGTAGTCATAGTTCGTTTTTATTAGGAAGAGGCGTCTGCTTCTGAATATGTTTCTTGTTTCTTGACTAAACTTACGAGTCTTTTTATTCTACTTTTTGCCGTTTTACTATTTACGTGTGGGTAAAAAGATTCCAAAAATATTTATGAATGAAGTAATCTCTAATAATGGTCCTTGGGTTCTTTGAGTCCATAGAATTTATTATAAGAGTCTTTAACTGTACCAAAGGGACAGATGGAGCACTGTTTTCATCTTCGTATAATAAAAATAAGGATTATTTTATGAAAAATAACCGCTTTTATAATTACAATTGGTTATTGTTTGATTTTTTATTATAAGCATTCGGCTTCTTTAGCCATTTTCAACAGTGGGAAACTCGCAGAATTACAATCAAAAGTCCGTCGCATCAGCATGCACAAATATTGGCGTAAGGAATTAGTGTGACACATTCTAAATACCTCTTTTTGGATAATTGATATATATTATTGTTAATGACGGACGCGGTAACATTTCACAAAAGCATCAACTGGCCACGGGATTAGAGCCCTTGTTAGCGGCTGTCTACGTCAAATATATACAAATTTAATTAGTGGTATTGGCGTTAGGGTTATCGTTTGGCACAAAGTTTTGTCTTTGGAATATTAATATTGGAATACTGATACGATAATATATAAATAATTCTTATTTTTACCATGTTTATTATTCCATTGTAAGGTACCTTGGATTTAATACTGTTTGTTTTTATCATCAACTGTTTATTACCTTATCGAATTAACTGGTTATAATGGGCAGCATATAGCTGTGAAAATAATGTGTGCGAGAGGGAAAGAGAGAACAACTAACGAGTAGGATTAAGAGTTTTGAGTCATTGAGACGAAGAAATTATCAAAATAAATTTTAATCTAAGCAATTACACACAGAATAGCTCCCTAATAGGGAGATAAATGTATAATTGAATATTCGAGAATACATATCGATGTGATAGTACAGCCCTTTCATCATAGCTATATCTATAGCTACAGCAAGAGTTTAATTGGAATATAATATTATCAATAAATTGAAGAACGTGTAGAAGAGAACATAATTCTATTGTGTCTGATTCAGTTACATCGTTAATATTCAAACCCTCCAAGCTTGTTACCGCTAATGACGACGTTTACACCAGCGTGTGTTAAAGGAATACATATTTATTAAATTTATCTTTAGCATTACTCAAATGATGATTTCACAAGTCATTTTTCGCAGAGACAAACGGTATTTAATGGGACTTTTGTTATTATTTGTCTTTAATTTACTTGAAAAATTAATCCGCGTTAGGGGAAATTTAGTCTAAAACTAGGTTTCTTATCATTAAATAATTTAAGCCTCTCCTTTAGTTTCATTTATTCTTTATTTTTTGCTAATTTAATATTAAATTAAACATAAAACAATATAAATGAAAACAATAAATACTGTAAAGTAACAACTGTCATTCATGGCAAGAAAATAGTTTAGCGTTCCGCGGTTTCCCTTAAGTGGTTTTTCCATTTGCGGTTTACATGGAAAATCCAGAGGCCTCAGATTGAGAACCTGCGTTACGAAACAACGTTCGACCTCAATTGTTTAAATTTTGCAAACTGTTATACTAATTTCATTAAGTGAACAGAGAAAAGTTGATGTCAAAACATAGTTTTGAAACACGACTTTTGTACTTGATTAAGATTTAAACTGTTGTAATATGTTCATTGCTGATATAATTAATCTATTAATAACAGGTTCTTAATGTAATAATAATGAAGTCAGGTAAAGTTTAGTACATTCAATTGAGAATAAGTGGAAATTGTGTTTATATTATATAGGACACTGTTACTTCATGGTAACTAGAATATGTGGGTAGTAAATTTTTCTTCCGTTGTCAAGTGCCAAGTACTGAAGTGCTCGGAATGTCAAGTCTACTATAAACTTCGTTCTAAGTTAGTTAATCAGAGGATGAACGCGTATTTGCTCTCGTGAGGTAGAATGACATACATCTAAACAAAATGAGGTTTTATAATCAGTCCACTCTTCAATAACGCAGCACATCGGCTGAGTGATATTGAAATATATTTCGTCATGAATAAGTATATAAATAAAATAGTTTTGTTCGTAATTGGCTTAGAATCGAGAAAATTTAGTTTATCTTTACGCTTTCGGCTATTTATAATAAGAAAGATAGCCAATTCGGACAAAAAGGTAATATAAATACCACACAACGTTTCTGGGATCCTTGTGCCTTTCGTCAGGAGCTAAGAAGAGCCTTGCTTACTTTCGACTTTAAGACAAATGATGTGTTTCTCTAGGCTCTTCTTAGAACCTGACGAAAGGGACAATGATCACAGAAACGTTGTATTACCTTTTGTCTGAATTGGCTATCTTTCTTATTCATTATTTTCAATCAGACGTAATTTTTTTTTATATATAATTTGTGTTACTTGCTCACTTGCACTAGTGTCTTGATGCTGTAATCTGTAAAGAGTTCATCAAATTCAACTGCGTCCGTATTTCCCCTTTCAAATCCCTTCATATGCTAGTAAAGAGCAGTTGCCACGACGTGGATTATACTTATGTTGCCTGTTACTCTAAAAATATCGTTTGTGTAATACAAAGAGTTGGTCTCACTTCACGCAGGTGGAAGCTTCTTGGGGAGATTGACGGAGCTACCTTCTTCTCTCTCTCTCTCTCTCTGGTTATTGGATTAAGGTTCCCATTAGCCGAGGCTCCTCGGTCACTTTCGAGAGGTGTATGTACGCTCTGGGGTCGCAGACCTTCGGCATTCGTTTAGAGTTGTCCATAATTCCTATTAGAAGTCGGCCCGCTGCCTCCTAAGTCACTCGAGGTACGGAGAAGGGAATGCTGCGTTCCCCCAGAAAACTATCATCAGTCATTGGGAAGGGCGTGGGACTAGTACCAAGAGCCCTACCTACCTGATGCATGTTTTCTAGTATTTTACTCGCATCACTTTTAGGCGAATGACGGCAAGGATCCTTAAACTATTGCCCGGGGGCGCTAGTTAAGCCTTGACTACCTAGCTCTTCGTTCCCTCTTTCAAATCCATTCTTATGCTATTAAAGGGTAATTGCCACAACGTGTATTATTCTCATGCAGCTGCCAGTCTAAAAAATGATATATAAAAATTATAGATAATCAAGTATCCAAACAAAAATATCAGCCGGACTATTTGTATATATTCGAATAGTATATAAACCACGGTCCAAGTCAATTGAATCCAAACGATTAGGGTTAATTGTGGCCGCAATGGTGGATTTTAGGTTTAAGAGATTGGCTGTTAACAACTGGTACTAATAACTAATGTGTTCAGACACTTATTAATGTATAAGAAAGATAGCAAATTAAGACAAAAATGATAATATAAATACCACACGACGTTTCTGGGATCATTGTTCGTCTCGTCAGATGAAAAGAAGAGCCTTGAGCTACACAAAAACATTGTTTTTGAGTTTTGTTAACTGTAAAGTGCAAGGCTGTCAAGGCTCTTCTTTGCACCTGACGCTTGGAACAAGGATCCCAGAAACGTCGTCTTTCTTTCGTATTCATTATTTTCAATCAAACGTAAATTTTTTTTTTCACTTATTAATGTCCCTTATTAAAAATATAGCCGATTTTTAGCAGTTTGTTCCGCGACAAATACAATCCCTTGTTTCTATGATGGCAGCAGTGAACTTGGGATTGTAATTCTGTTTTCACCGGGCGTAGTTAGTACGTGGGAACTTTACGCAGACAGCGCCTGCCGTGGACGTTCATAATTCCTAGCTCAGGGCTCTCATATGTGCAAAACGCCTTCAACAATGCTTTCTCTAACGCCCACATATTCCAAGCCTGTAAACGATACAACTAATACGTTGAAAAATTATGTTTACGTCTGTAAAAGTTATTAATAAAATACCCAGAAATCAGACGTTTTGATTTTTTGTCTTGTTTGGTGATATTGTTCAATGGTAACGATTATTAGTCTGGCTTAGTATACACAACGTGTATCGTCATCGCCTCGAATCACAGACGTCACGGACTCGAATCCTGGAATGGTCTTGAGCGTGAATAACAATACAATAGCAAAAATAGCTACAATACGCATTTTTTCGTAAAGGTTATAGTAATATGTTTCCATTGCTTTAAGAATGGTTTCGGTTACTCATTACGATATTTGTTAAATCTGAATTTTCTAAAACAATGTAGTAAAAGGATGAACTCAAATAATTAAGAGTAATTGAAAATGCCTATATGTAGACATGTATTAGGAAATATTCGTAGCGTAAATACTCATTTTCAATTCAAGATACATATACAAAATTTAAGAAAACTTTTTAAATGAAGGTTGTGTGTGACCTTGTGTGGTTGGTGCGTACTTTAACTAAGGAAGAATCGTAAAACCGGTTGGTTGAACGTTAAATTGTTAACATTTCATTAAAGTGACCAGGTAGAGACTTAAAATCGTGGTTTTGTTTTAGACTACATTATTTCGGAAGTAAAATCAGCATTTATCGGATATTTACTGTGTATATCTCTCAAATATGAACAAAGGAGGAAATCTAATGTTCGAATATTAAGGAAATGTGCGAAAGTAGCGTACTTGTTAGATATGTCGTAATGGGAGGAGCCATTTTCTGTGATAGCGCGTTGGAACTGAATAAACACGTGACAGAAAACATGTGTTGCGTGTTTCAGGAAAATGCACTCATGTTTTGTGACTACGAGAATATCTTTGAAGGTGTTTCTTTTTTTCTTCTGCTTATAACGTATCATGATAACCCGTATTTTTTATGGTCAACCTTCAAGTGAAGATATTCAAAGAAAAATGTGTGAATTATGTTTTATTTGGTTATTTGATTGGAATTACTAGAACCTATTTAACTGTAGAAAGTTGAAAATTATTTTAAATACAGTGCTTGTTCCTGTATTTTTATAGCGTTAGAGGAATTATAAAGTGAATAATTTTAATATTATTTCAATTAGTTGCCTATCGATAGAGTTATTTTTCAGTATACGTTAAAGATAAAAGGAAATTTGTGAAAGCATACCTTTGACTTTATCGAAACAAGTCCATTGAAATATGTAGCTATTGTGAAAATGTATCAGCTCATTTTTGCTATTGTATTGTTATTGACAGCACAGTCCTCAATTTTTGTCATTATAGAAAATAGTTTTGAAATTAATACAAGATTTGGTAGTCCAGAACGACAATATGTTAAAAATATTATATCAATGTTAGTCTCACAGGAAGTTTCCCGTTTTCATTCGAATTATTGGGAATGTAGCATATTGAAATATTTTATGGGTCAATTAATGATTAATTAATTATTTAACAACTGTCTGAGTTGTGCGTATGTGTTTATTCATTAGTTCAAATTTTCAGCAACGAATCAGCTAATTGATATTAAAATTGAGGTCATAAAAATGGTTTTGTTAATATGAACATATAATTCAGCTTGAAATTAATCACAGTTTAATTATTACTCGATATATTTTATTTGAAAAAACATTAAGTATATTTTAAAATTTATTTTAGCGTAATGAAAGATCCTTTTGTTCCCCCAATGACAATTGTGACGTTAGTTGGACTGAGAAAGAGTATTTTTAAAACGAAATAATAAAATCTCTGTGAAAATATTACATGCAAATGATGTACTCAAATAATTTTCATGTAAAGACTATATATTTAATGATTAAATTTGAAATTTAGTAGTTTGGTTGTTCAGACACATTGACAATAAATAAAAAATACCGTCTTATTATTCGACGAACGGGGACTTATGGTTAAATGTAACTAAGGAATGAATACAAATCAAATTTAAAAACTTTACATTCAGTATTTTGTAACCCTGTTTAATTGAAACGATTAAATATTTAATATTATATTTCATCTATTAGTATAACGTTTTCAACTCACTAACTTTCATGATAAATTTACGTTTCTCAATATTGTTCGTCTACAAACTGCCAGAAAAACTGAAAAAGAAATGCACTTTCCCCCCCCCCCCAAAAAAAAAATCTTGGCAAAGTCCACGATGTACGTCTTGCCAACTATTTGCATCTGTTTCTTTCCAGTGTGTGAACTCTCAGTATATAATGTGCAGACAATTTTTCAGGAATAGTTGGAACCAAGCATCAGAAAAATTCGCTTTGCTCTCTGATGCACTTTCCAAGAATCTCCAAATCTTAATGATAGATTTCTTCGTAATAAATATTTTATGACTGTATCATTTCAAGTGCCGGTAAGTGTATCGTAACTTAAAAGCAATAGCTCCATCTATTATACTGGGCTTAAATTACGACAAAAATGTATATGTCGTCGTTCAAATAAGTAAGCTATTTTTGGAAAGAACTAAATTATATATTTTAGCATTGAGATATAGTGACGTATCTTGTTTATTAGTGAATATGTTTCTTAAAGTTGAATGCCATTTATGACAATCAGACGATTTAAGGAAAACTGCTGCACGTAAAAGTGGTGTAAGCAGAATTCTTTCATTCCCTCAGTGTAATTTGATGAACTATTGAGTAATTTTTTGGAAATCGTGAAAATGTCATTCATAAACGTTACACAGCGGAGCATAAATTGTGAAATACTGCGATTACGAATAGGACATCAATGCGTTGAGTCTCAACTACAGTTATTGTATGCCTACGAATTGCTGAGGAAGAAGCTAATGGTCCTGATTCCGTGAAAATTTTTCACAGGAAGAAACCTAACTCCAGTTTTGTGCTAATGAGTTGAAAAGAGAGAAGCGTTATTTGCAGTAATTTCAACAACGTGAATAATGCAATAAAACGTTACGAAAAAGACATGATATTTATCAAAGCTATTTTACAAATACTAATTGGTTCATATATTTTTACCAACATACATTTTCATTCACTTAATTTCCAGAAACAGGAAGAAATATTTTTATTAATATTTTGAGTGAGATCTATGATATTACTGTTAAACAAACAATTATAATACGTACATTCACCAAAACCACGAGGTTTGCTTTATCAAAAAGTGTTATATCTGAATTAGGGGGGGAGCCATTTATGACATTTATACATACATACATACACACACACACACACACACACACACACACACACACACACACACATATATATATATATATATATATATATATATATATATTGTAATGATTAATAGCGGGGATGAATTAAATTTGCCCCACGTTTAGGAAGCCATTAATGTTATAATTAATAGAAGTATTTAATTAAAAGAAATTCTTAAACAAAAAACTAATTAAAATTTGAATGATAGTTAGCCCTACGTTGAAGAAGCCATTTATGTAATGATTAAAAAGGTGGTCTTAATTAATAGGAATAATTAACAAAATTATTATGTATTTAAAAATTTATTGTTGATAATTACACATTATAAGCCCTGCTTTTCACGCCGAATTCCATCAATATAACAAACAATTATTTCAATTTTATTTTTTTAATTCGTGGCGTTCTATAAAGATACAGCTTTATATTTTGGCAATCAACTACGTCGAATTTCTCTTTATCTCTGGGTCATCACTGGGTTTGATAGGAAGAACAAATACAATTAACTAAAATAGTAACAATCCAAACTCATTTAAGTTAACGGAATACATAACGGTAGTTGCTCTGGATCTCTGCTATCCTGGAACCTGGATTAGCCCACACTCAGCCAGATGCCGGACGTAGATCTTCTCAAAGTCTCTCTCTCTATGTGAAAATTAGTCCAGTTTGTGAAGCAAAACTTCTGCTTCCAAATAGCGATTTTTATGAGTCTCTCCGTCAATCTGTTTACGTGCGTTTTATGTAAACTATTATATCTCGCCGTTGGACTTCCTGGAAAGCCCTATTCATGCTTTTAGATGAGCAAACTTTACTGTGTTGTATCTCTCGCAGACTCTTTTATGTATCTATTCTCGACCCAGGCTCGACGCAGACTCAACGCACACTGAGTTCTCTAAGCGCGCGGTCTCCAGTCTCCATTGTTAACAAAGAAAGACCCGCAGCGATTGTCGTCTTTAAGCACCCGTACCGCCATCAATTAAATTATATTAAAACAATTAATAGCCTGTTTAATTGGTATTACAATATATATATATATATATATATATATATATATATATATATATATATATATTATAACTGCATCACAACTTAAATAGTTAACTAATATTACTGCCTATGACTTTGCATTGTTGGAGTAATTTTCAGAATAATAATAAAGTCCGGAAAATTCATTAATTAAATCTAATCAGGATGATTTAAAATGCCCAGACAGTCGTCGAAATATAATTGCTTTGTATACCGGAGGCAGACTTACGAGCATGCTGAAGGTCGTGAGTGCTCCAAATGTTAGAAACGCGTTCGGATTTCTGTGGAACAACCAGACGAGAAGATTTTAACGAGTCATCATTATTAAAGCTTGATTTCACATAGTTCATAATATTGAAAGAATGATTTCAAATTAAAATGTCAGTTTGTCGTAAATAATTTGTAGAATAAAGTTTTAAATTATTTGCTTGACATTTCATGGATACATAGTTTGGAACAACGAGTTATAAAATATTTTCTATATTTTTTAATTATTAGCTTCAAATAATGAAAAGTCAGAGATAACACAACTAGGTTGAAAAAGGAGACACGAGTACGGTGAAGAATATTAGGAAACAGTCGAAGTAATGGTTTATTAGAAATGGCAGAATTCAGAGAGGTGAAAATGACGATCGATTTATACTTTAACAAACCAAGTTAATCGTCAGGAAGTGTACCACTGCTACCTCGCCTTTCTGATTCAGAAAACCATGAATGATTAATATGTCTAACCTAGAATTTTTTTTAATGTAACTAAAAGCATAATTAATTAGTTAAATAAGTAACTAAGTAACATACAAAAATAAGTGTTAATAAATACAAAACAACGTTTCTGCAATCCTTGTTTCTTTCGTGACGTTATTCAAGAAAACGAAGAGCCATAAGAACGGTACATAGCACAAACAAGGCGACGAACTCAAAAGTAAAGCCCGTTTCAGCTTTGCTTTTGAGTACGTCACATTATAGTCGTTATTGTAACTTATTTTGTCTGTTATTTGACTACTTATTTATCTAATTATTTTACTTTGAATACAGATTTTTTATATTTTAGTTTCCATAAAAGCGTAGTTAATTTTATTCTACGAAAATATGTAATTAACGACGTGAATTTTTGATTATTCTTCAGATTATCATATTAAACGAATATACGGATACATAAGTATATATTTATATTAATGGGACATTTATTTAACTGTAATGAGGTCAGGAAGTAATATTAAAAAAATGAAAATTTAAATTCGTATATATTGGAAAACAGTTACAATATTTAGTTATATCATTAGAGTTACATATTAACTAAAACACACCTTAACGTTCTTCCTTTTGTTTAGAGACCTATTCAGACGTTATATTATTAACGAAACAATTTGAATATGCTATTAATTCTTAAATATGTAGAAAACATGTAAATGAAAAAAAATTTAGAACCCAACTTCCATGGCCGATTTTGTTTTTGGTTCTGAAGAGGTCTCGAATCAAAAGGAACGTTACAGTTAATGTATTGTAGTTAATATATGTAACTTTTAGTTTTTATAAAAATTTTTGACTGCATTTTTCTACAAATTTAAATATTATCAACGTATGATACGTAAATAAAAATTTATAGTTTTAATTATGTCAAAATAAAAATATTAATACACCTCTTGAATGCCCAGATCTGTAAAAAAGACAGTTAATATTAATTTAAATTATATTTCGAATAATAATCATTATTGGCCCTATCCATTCTAATATACTATACGTGTCTATAACGTATTTCGCATCTTCAAGAATTTAGCGCTACTATTCTGGAATTTTGTGTGTAATTCGCGACGATTTGGTTTCTGTTCGCTTTCTCTTGTGAAATATGTGTGTATTGAATTAAGTTAATAATAGACTAGAACACACATCGAAAGTACTAGTTTTTGAGTTAGGTAATCGAGTTTTTTTATTATACAAATATTCAAATTGATTAAAAATCGTCTTACTTTAAACAGAAAACGGCGGAAAGAAAGATTACGTAATGTAGAAATAGTTCCGAAAAGGGAAATATTTCCCAATTTGTTCCGAGAATGAGACAGAAAGTAATGAGCGGAAGTGAACGAACGTAGAGGAAGGAATCGGTTAAATCAACAAAATAGAAAAGAAAACAGCAGAGAAGGATCTCAGGGGCCAGCCACATATCGAGCTACACGTTGAACAAACGTCGCTCAGCTTTATTCGGGACCGATTAAATTTTAAATGTACCTACTGCACCTTTTTTTGTTTGCAAACAAGAAAGGCTGCATTGATAAAAAAAAGGTAAGCAGTTACGGAATTAAAATGATAAAAGAACTGTATGAAAAATGTGTACGTAGTGTGAGGACTAAGATAGGATAAACAATATGGTTTTAAACAGGACTTCGTCTAGGTAGTGTATTATCACAAATACTATTCACAATAGTAATGGATTAAATCCGTAAAAGGGGAAAGCAAGAAATAGGAAACATTTCTCTTTGCGGATGACAGTGGTGTGGGTAGAGGATTCCAGCGAAGAAAAATACCAAATTAATGTAAGGAATCAGGAGATAGAATACGGAATTCAAATAACTGTGGTGAAAAGTAAGACAGAGGAAAGAGAGAATGTAGAGCGAATATTGTAATAAATATAAAACTATTGGTGTTGAGATAAGCTTCTAGTATCTAGGGAATACAACCAATGAAGGTAGAAAGGGAAATTGGGAAGAAAATTTCGGAGTGTGAGAGACCTAGTTGGGAACAAAGAAGGTAAAAAGGTATTCTACTGAATGTATTATGTACCTTTATTGTCGTATGCAGAAGGAATATGGACAAGAACAGCGAGGGAGGATAATAAAAACCAAGCAACCGAAATGCAGTTCCCGTAGAGGAATAATCGGAAAGTCACGGAAAGATAAGATCAGAAATGAGGAAATCAGAGAAAAAAAAATCTGGGCTCATTAAAATACAGATAGATAGAAATTAACAAGCTGAGTTGGTTTGGACATAGGATGAAAATTAAAGAAGAGTTCCGAAGCCAGTATTTTCTTAGAAAGCAACCGGAAGTAGACAACATGGAAGGTCTAGAAATCGGATACAGTGAAGGAAATTATAGAGAAGAGGGAGGAAAAGTAGAAGAAAAACTGAAGAAAGGGAAAGAGAGGTGGAGAGACAGACAAATATGGAGGACCTTGATTCGCAATCCGACCCAAAAGATTTTAAACCGGAAATGATGAATGTGAAAAAAAAAAGCCGACAAATCAGACACTGGTGACAACACAATTTTCTATTAGAAAAACTCCGATCGCAGAATCATCGGTAACGTTGAACAATTAATTAAATTTACAAAATTTTGAAGCGAAATATATCAGGATAAACATTACAGATGACGGGCTGGTAAACTGAAAATGTTTATTAAATCAACAAATTGATGTAGATTACTCAAAATAATAGAGCAATAGGTCAATTCCCATTCCATTTTAGTTAATAAATGTGTATATCAATTTGTAAATGTAGAAGAGCTATTTTCAATCAGCATAACCCACTAATAAATTGAATTTGGAATGAAGCTTGGACGTTTACTATCACGCACTAGTAAATTGAGTTCTATTAATATTTCACCGGGAACAAGAGTCTTTGCCATAAAAAATTCGGTATAGCAGTTTAAATTTCATGTGCACAACGTGGAAAACAAATTCTAGTTATTGGAGCACGTACAACGGATAGGTTTTCATTGCATTCAGTGGCTCGTAAATTCTGATTTTTTTCTTCTGTACCGGCAATGAAAGTCATATTATGTAACAAACCTGGTCAACGTTTCTTTCCAGCATTTCGTTAGGTTCGGGATTAATATTCAATAA
The DNA here is from genome assembly GCA_037074705.1 of Zhengitettix transpicula. Taxonomy (NCBI): domain Eukaryota; kingdom Metazoa; phylum Arthropoda; class Insecta; order Orthoptera; family Tetrigidae; genus Zhengitettix; species Zhengitettix transpicula. The sequence goes on from CM073591.1 coordinate 77,491,769, forward strand.
ACGCCTTTCACTGATTCATAACAACGTCATGTTTAAATGTATGAACATAATATTCGGATATTGACGTGTTCATTACTTCATCTGTAATTGGACGAGCTGGAATTTCTATTTTATATTTATATAACATTTGTATTCAAAAGTTTTTATATAGTATACGCAAATATTATGTGTCATTATTATTAATACTATAACATAATTATAGTAGAACATAAATATTCAGTTTGAAATGAAACTGTCGAATAGTTGTGTCACCAATGTCTAATGGACGATAATACTTGTGATAAAATTTAATTCGAAGTTTAAACGTATGAACACATAAAAATTAGTCAGAAATATTTTTTAAAAAAATAAAAATTAACCCAACGTTTCGTCTTTAATCTAGGACATTAACAAGTGTGAAATGGAGTAAATCCTAAAATATAGATACAAATTATATTAAACAAGTAAAGAAAAAATGATTTTTTTCAATGATAATAACATAAAAAAGATAAAAATTTTAAATTTTCATACATTGCCAAATTCTGCTATTAGCCAAATATTGGAGCTATATAAATAAATTAAAGAACGATAAAACTACTTCAAGCAAAACATTCAAAATTATTCTGGTTAGTCCAAAATATATTTAAATTATCTTAATTTCAATTGGAAAATAACTAAAATTTTATACGAAGAATGTAGATATTTTCCAATATTATGAGCAAAATGTTGCATATAAGATCCAATAATTCAGCCATAAATATAATTTATGATACTTACTTATTGTAAAATATTTATATTATTCCTCTAATAAATAATTTCTTATAAGAAAATGGCCTTGAGTCAAAAAAATAGTTTATTAACAAAAAATTCAATATCCTCACGTTTCGACATTGTTTTACTATCTTCTGCAAGTATATTAATGTCATACAGAAATCCTAAAAAAATTTAAGACAAGGTTTTGCTGCATTTCCTGTGCACCCGAAATGAAACTCATGAGTTTATACAAATAAATTCGACTAAATCTGACTGAAGACCCTTTATTTATATAAAAAATATTATTATAGAAATAATACAAAATATTTTGCAATCTTAAAGTATCATAAATTCTATTTATTGCTTATTGCTATAGGATCTTATATGCAACATTTCGGCCATGAATCTTTCTTTGTATACAATTTTTGTATTTTGTCAATTCAAATTAAGGTTTTTTAAATATATTTTTGGACGAACCTGAATAATTTTTAATGTTGAGCTTCTGATTGTTTTAATATTCTTTAATTTATTTATATAACATCAATATTTAGCTTAAATTTGTAGGATAATTTAGAAATGTAAGAACATTTTAAGTCAAATCTTTACGTTGTTTTCATTCTGAAATTTTTTTTGGCCATACTCGTTTAATATAATTTTTATGTAAATTTTTAGATTTACTTCATTGCACACCCGATAAATGCCTAGATTGGGGACGAAACGTTGTGTTAACATTTAAGTGTTTTTGTTTATAAATTAATTCAGATTAATTTGAATCAGTTCTTGAATTTATAACTATATTGAAGCTAGATAAATATAACTATTAATTCACAGTTGAGCATTTGGAGACGCTAAAACTATCATAAAAGAAGAGTATGGCAGTAACAGTGATTCGTATATATGGACCCTTCGCCAAATGAAATTTAAAAAATCCCAGATGATATATAGGAACTTAGAGCCACGTGGAGATGGAGGAGGTGATTTTTTCCGATGATATGTCGTGGATGCTTCCTCAGGGCGAATGTCCAGTTTGTGCTGAAAAGTTAAGGGACAATCGACAGCCTATGGTATATTTTTAGCTAAAGAAAATCGTTACGTTCTACTCGTGTTAGTTTCAAAGCAGCAAATAGACGGGTTGGAAACAAACCTCCACGTGATTTCCACCAGTCTAAATTTTGAACGCATATCATCCTGTAAATATTCTAGTCGGACTATCGATTTGGTTGCCGGTTATCCGTAATACCGCAATGCATAGCTCACAATATATTGACTATATATAAACTATTTACGAATAGTGTAGATACCGTTCCGTCGGATCTCGCGCATTTGGGATCAGGATCACGTACACACACTTTGGTTTTCTATTCAAAGTTTTTCTCATCATCAAAGCCTTTCTCGTGCAGTGTACAAAGGTCATTGCTCTTAGAAAAGCCGATAGTGGCCAGTTAAATTTTCAGAAATTGATACCTTAGATTCAGGAATATTATCATAATATATGTGCGTTAAATTTAGTTTCTATGTGTTAAACATTTTACTCTAGCTCATAAATAGCCGTGGAAACGATCATTAGTTTGTTGAGTACTTTTATTGGATGAAGGTAAATTCTGGCGTTTTATTATTAAATGTGACATTGAGCTAAATGTCGTTGAAGTCGAAAGACGTTGCTCGAAGGCCTAATTGACTAAAAACTATTAAAGTTACAATACAAAAATACCTATCCGAGGTATTTTGTTCCCTACAGATATTAAAGTTTACAATAGATAGCGAACCAGCTCGTAATCCACACGAAGAGGAACGAGGCTAATCTCCTGCTGTAGAACTTTGAGCACGCGTAACCTTGCATTATGCAGTCCAGCAGGCTGTGTTTGCTTTCCCAGACAGTATCGACGATTTAAGAAGCTTGAAGAGCCTAGTCAAGAGGGCGGTAAAAATAGCTCATGCTGGGAGAACGTACTCCAATTTAACAGTCACAATAATCAAGCTACGTGCTAGCTAATATTTCATCTCACTTTTCAATAGAAATGTAATTCCTCCAAAAGAACATTTTATCAACCCGATATATGTAAGTCAAAAATAAAATAATACTTAAATATTAAATAGATTAATTAGTACGTTAGAACTGTTTGAGATATAATAATAATGTAGCTTGTAGAGTGCTTAACTGAGATTCCCAAAGTGGGTATATATTACTTCTCCAAACGAAGATGTAATATTTTTCATCCAGTTCTTTGTCGTTATAGGGCATTTTCAGCAAAGGGTCTGTGTTTTTATTATGGATAAGTGGGTTGGTGCAAACATTCTAGAGATTTATAAATAAATAAATATCAGCCAATTTTAAGTCAGAAAAAATAATTTATCAAATTAACAAGGTTTCATCGCTTATTTTGCTAATCTAGAGATTTAATATTTTTTGGGAGGTGATCGATGCAAAATTATTCTTTTTATTGTTTTCGGACGGGGAAAGAAATAAAAATGGCATTTTTAGATTTTTAATTTTCAATAACTTTGTGATGGGACGATTACAGTAGGTGGGAAATTAAGGTGTTTTAATACTCGGTACTTTTGTTTTCCGTTATGGAGGTTGACTTCTGGATGATAGATATATTTGAATTTAGATTTACGGCCAAATAATACAGGAAGATGGAAGGTGAATAGATCTTTTGGAATGTTTTTAATGGATCTGTGGCCGTAGGATGCACGGAGATGGAAAATACGTTGGGGGATAGGGTGGAAATTTAGGAGGCGATAGTGCTGGAACAGGTTTATAGATTGGTATAGGAAGTGAAGTGAAAGAGAGAACCAAATGATTCTTCTTTACATGGTTCTTAGAGACTGAAGGTGACGTGTGGGAAAAATAGGAACAATGTGTCTGTAATTTATTACAGGGCGGATGAATATTTTGTATGTATGGAGAAGGGTTTTAGGATGACACGATTCGATTCTCGAGCGTGCGTAGGCATTTAATAAGGTTAAATCATTCGGTGACACGTTTTCGGAGTGTTTGGACTTGTGGTATTAGGTTGAGAGTTTGATTTAGGTGAATCCAGAGATAGGTGGCTGAGGGGGTGGGGAGATTATTTGGTTCCAGAAAACTATATGGATGGTATTTTTCTCGATGTAGGAAAAAGGATAGTTCCAATACCGGAATATTACACTCTCTAATTTTCGAGCCGTTCTTGTAGCGATACTACGTACGTGTTGATGGAGGTACAAAGGTTATTGGGAATTTTGTCGGATGTCCATAAGACGGACTCATCGGCGAACCGGGAAAGGTTATCGTTAACGCCGGTAGGCTGAGGAAAGGTCATGGTATTATATTATGAAAAGAATTGGAGAAAATATGGCAAAAGGGGTGTGAAGTATCAAAGAGTTTTTATCATTTATCGATAAATTGCAGGATCTGTCCGTCTATTAGGAAGGATTGTATAAGGCATACGAATTTTATTGCGATACCTCAGTTTAAGAGTTTGTATAGGAGTCGTATCCACATCTTGTCGTGGGGTTTTATGGAATTTTCTGCACCGAAGGATTGGAGGCGGTTTGTTACGAAATGTTGGAGGATTTTTCCAATAACATTTTGCAATGCTATCGGCCTTTAGGAAGATGGGTTTTCTGGAGATTTGTAGTATGGATCAGAGCCGGGAACGAAAATTGAAAAAGTAAGAAAAACTGTAAATTTACAGAACACGGCAGTTATGTATTCATTAACATGTATTACTCAGTAATATTAAAATATTACTGTTTACGGAAGTGGACCTTAAATTGAATAAGAACGCAGGGCAATCAAAAATAATATCTTTGAGATATCTATTTGTTTTGTATTTAGTTCACTGCATCTCGCGGCTGAATCCGGGATATGAAATTCTAATACAAATTCGTACTTCGTTAGCTTTATTAATCTCCCCTTCTTTCAGTTTCTTCAGTCTTCCACTACAGCATAATTCTCCCCTTGCGAAAAAACACTGCTTCTACAGCGTCAGCGTCAAACCTTTACCTACTTCCAGGTTTGGAAGTCCACAAACATTGCACCAATCCTGGAAGTTCCACTCAACCAGAAAACAGAAGACTAAAACGGAAGAGGCCCCACGATTCCCTTATCGAACTTTAACGCGAGACTTAGTTCCATTCACCCCGTGACTGTGAATTTCTCCGATTAAACATCATTTCCCCTCACCCACATCTTTCAAATAAACTCATAGAAAGTAACTTCTTTGGGGAAGTGCACAAACTCTCACCTTCTATGAGAATTAATCTCTATGTTTGCTAAACTCTGTATTATGCCCACTATAATAATCTTAGGATAAAAAGGTAATAAAATAAAAGAAAAACTTCGAAAACCAGCTAATATTTACGTGTTTTGGGGTATATACAATACGTTAACATTCATTTATTCGGTTTGAGCGTATTTTTCCAGAAACATATTATCCGTTAAAAAACACTTTTTTTTACTGCACTCACAAATTAAATTTATCAGACTTTTAACTCATGACACTATTGACTTCATTGTTATAATTTTCACATATGGCACAAAAGAATGAGTCCCCTTTAAGAGATATGTATTTTATAGGCACGGCCTTCGATAAACAAACGACGATAACAAAGGAACGTCTTGTAGGAGTTCGAATGAGAGTTTTGATGCCATAGTAATGTTTCTGAATGGAAAGTAAATGTTTTCCGACAACGCGTCAAATGTATAAAATATTTCTTCAGAAATGGAAAATAAATGCAGAGTGACAACTTCTTCCACAAAGAAAACGTCAACTTTGATCTTGCGGTGGAAACTAAACAACATCACATATCATTTCAAAAAGTAAGGTTTGAATGGAATATTACAGTTATTTAAACGAGACCAGTCTCCAACACATACTCTTGCAATTTATACTACAAAACCAGTCAACGGGGTTCGAGGTCTGACATACTGTTTAAATTTAATGGCTATGTCTTCTGCATTGAACACTTCCTCTTCGATTTTTTTTAATAAAGACTATTGGCGGTTCATCTAACCTCTTTTATAAATACTGAAATTTTTACTTTGTTTCATGTTGACAAAGGTTGTCTTCATGCTTCAATTGTTACCATATTTTTTTTGAGAATAAATGTAGTCTATGAATGAATTAAAAGTTACATTAAATATTTAATATTGCAATTTACAATAAATATTTAATTAAAACTCAACGTTTCCTCCCCAAATGTGGCACCTATTCAAGTATTATATTTTGCAATGAAACGCGATCAAATTATTCAAAATATTTTAAATACAAAGGATTGTTGAATTTACGCATAATGTGTAACTTAGACATTTTATACAACTTAAATAGCCAAAAACATTTGATTAGTTAAAGTATTTTATTTAAGTAGAGTAGTCATTAAAAGTAGAAATAACAAATACAATTCATCAATTTGGTTTTACGTTCCCGTGAAGTAATGTGCAGAGAAGGAATTTATTCCACTGTTCAAAATTATGATTATTTTCAGAAATGAAAAATAATCATATTCAAACGTTAAAAATATATTTTAAAATTGTAAATAAAATTTTTTTCAGAAGTAAAAAAATTATTTTTATTAAAACTCTTCATTGTGACCTTTGTGTTTCATTTATGTTGCAACATGCACGGCAGAAAACCTTTCTTCCAAATTGTTTTGTCATGATATAAAATATACAATATTGTAAGTGAAATTAAATTAATTTTAAAAAATGTAATTGCTCTGAAAAAACTTTATAAATAATTATGTTACATATCCCTATATTGTGGATTACCGAAGAAGTCCTAAAAGAGGACGAAACGTCGTTTTTTTTGTCATTATACAACTTTATGGCTCAAGACCGTATATTTATTTATTTACATTATTGTAATGTATTATATTTTTAAACATTATTATTTAAAAAATGAATACTTTAATATATTGCTGTTAATTTCAGCTGCAATTATGCGCAAGTTTATTTATAGTAAATAAATTCCATAATAAGATCGGAAATTAATTACTATTCGGAACTTCGTTAAGCTCATTTAAATTATTCTTGATATAATTGTTACTATCGTTCGTGTATTTTTTGGTACGCTCATTTCTGAGTAATAAATTTATTTATTTGCTTCTGTAAGCACGAGTATAAAAGTTTTCTTAAGACATATTGTTTTTGTTTTGTGAAGTTTTTGGAAATATAATGGAAAAATGTCTTCTGTCAAAATACTATAGATTTCCTTTTCTCTTTTGTCAAAATTTATACTGTTTTATAGTATATAGTGTATTATATTTTATGGATTTTTGACAATAGTATTCGTAGATAGAGATTGTAAATACACGATTTCACACTGTTTAACGTTAACTTTGTGATTAGCAAACAAGTTAATAGAGTTATATAATATTAATAATGGTCTTATATTTTTCTCTTTCTCAAAGAAGATTGAAACTGAGTTTTTTGCCTGTGTATGTCTGTCTACTGTCTCTCTCTCACATCAAATAATACATTTTGAATTAAAGAGAATAAACGACGGCTCTTCTTCCAAAAAAAGTCTAATAATTCTTAGCCTTTATAACTCTTTGTCTGCTACCAGTCTTACGCAAAAAAATAATCTTGCTTTTTTCATACATTGTGTAAGTTTGCTTGATCATGTCCCCGTTTAACTTTTTCAATATGCCACCAACACAAATCTAAAAAGATGCTCTTTATATTATTATCTTGTTCTAGAGAACAGTTCTGATGAAATTGAATTTCCAACCAGTTGTCTGTTTAATGACCAAATAAATAGAATTATAGAGTAGTATGATCTGTGATCTCTATTATTTAAGGTCTAATATGTAGTTCATGAAAATTTTAATTAATAAGTAAAAATTGTATCAAATTCCACATCGAATATTGTTTAGAATAAAAGAAGGTCCTAATAGTTGAACTTTTCTGTAGAAGGAATATCCTAATATTGTTACTTTTCTTTTTATAAAAAAAATAAATGAAGAAAAATTATGTTGCCTTATCCAAATTATCCTTATCCTTATTAAAACTGTATATTTTTCAGAATATGAAATAATAGACAAAAACTTTCAATATCACATTTATAATAAACTGTAATTCTTTAAATGGAAAATTTTTATATAATATGCACTTTCTAGGATTTTGAAAAGCAATATATATATATATATATATATATATATATATATATATATATATGTTTCTTTTCTTTATTCTTCGTCTTTTCCTCAGACAATACGCAATCGATACTTATTGTAATATTACCACACCATTGCATAAGAACAAAAGTAAACTGGACAGACTGAACTATAAATTTTAAATGGTGGCTGGTTATTTTAGATTGCCTGAAGGTTATTTAGCGCTTTAAATAAAACACGTTTTTCTCTAAGGCGAACTTAATCCCAGCTCAAGCGGTCACAATCATTTTCGGAAGGTTCGTTATTTCGTCTCCTTATGAAAGATGGCAGTTTGTTACTCGTAAAAACCTTCTTACGACTCTGTATAGAAAACAAAATTATCGAAATATATCCGACACTTATTGTGACAATCGAACAAAATCAGTGTGACAGAAAGACAGACAATTTCACCTTGGTGGTGTACCACTTTAAGTTGGTTGTTGTTTTATAAGACCGTAATTTCGGCCAAAAATTAATAGACGGAAAAAGAAAAGCTTAACAGTTTAGATGTCTGTTTAATTCAAATAATACAATTTATAATAATATATATAATTATTAAATATATTTCATGTTTATATTATTGCTATTTTTAAATAAATTTATGATAAATCAAAAATAAATTCAAAATATGAAATGTATGTATGTTTTTAGGTAAGATTCTATAATGTAATCGTTCAGTGTCTCCCACTATCCCCACTTTCGTACTTGTTTAATTAAATTATCCGCAATTCAAAAAGTTAGCTGCATCATGATTATTAAATCGTAAATGATGTGTTTTAAATCAGCTCCAAAAAACGCACTATCTGTTAAAATGAAGTGTCGTATAGTGAAGTCTAATTAATTATTATTCAAGATTGTTTTAGTATATAATTCATTTATTGCAAAAAATTCTAGATATTAAAATTTATGTATAACGTATCGTTTATGAGTCTGGTAACGACAATATTTATTAACTCCTTTCTGATTTTCGCTGATTTTCACATCACGCTCACATTTTCTCTACTGCTCACATAAAATAAATTTCATTAGTGTGTGCCCTGCAATCTCTTGTGCATTGTTGAATGATTTCGTTCCTCCATGGACCAATAAATCTTCCCATTGCCATTTTACAGTTTTTAAAGGTCGGATTGCATTTCTCCCTTATGCCCAATATCTGCTCGACGTACTTCGACCGTGACTCTAAATATTATTAAATTTTAATCGCATTCACGAGATGTATATTTGTTAAATTTATTTGGCAAAGTAATGAACCATGCGCTAGTACTGTAGAGTATATGTGGAGAATAAACCAGGTGTAGTCTAAATAAATTAGAAGTCTATATATATATGATATATCTGAAAGTGGAGACGGCGGATAGAATATATATATATATAATAGACAATTGATAAAAAAAATATATAATTAATAAGAAAGATAGCCAATTCGACAAAAAAGTGATAGTATAAATACCACACATCGTTTATGGGATCCTTGTTCCTTTCGTCAGTGCGAGGAAGAGCCTAGAGCAACACAACTGCCCTTGTCAGTTGACAAAACTCAAAATCTCTTATTCATTATTTTCAATCAGATGTAAATTTTTCATTTTAATATATATATATATATATATATATATATGTATAATTGGTATGGATTACTTGAAAACGAGGATCGGTTTCCCCATGTTATATAGAAGAAAGTTTTATAATTTTGAGAGACATGAGCCCCCTACTATAGGAAAGAAGCACCTTTTGTACTAGCTGACTACACAGTCGACACACTTCATCTAATCTTATCGTGTTTCCCATTTTTGATGTTGCAGATCCTAAACAATGGAAACGACAGAGCGATACATATATATTCTGTTAGACGTCCTTTTCCAGAATATATATATATATATATAAATTTTATTAAAACTAATTAATGGCCTAATTAATTGGCATTATAATATATATATATATACGATAATCCATTTTTTCTCACATTTTACAGGATTTAAATTCATATATATATATATATATATATATATATATATATATATTGTAATAATTTAAAAAGACTTATGATTGGCAAATTACAAATGGTTGTGGCTAAATAAAAATATTTATTTGAAGAATTAACCAAAATTTATTAATGTTTTAGATACAATATAAAATTTTACACAATAATATTTAAAATCTCAGGGTCTTTACTGGGTTTGATAAATGGGTGAATTGAATTTAAATTATCTAACAAAACAATTAAAGAAAAGTAATAATTGAAGAAAAGAAATAATTGAAGAAAAGAAATAATTGAAGAACGATCTGACGTATCTTAATGAAATGGTTTACAAATAATTTTAGAGTTCTTTTACTTACGGCCGACTAGGTCTCAATTTTGGGGTTTTCTGTGCACACGTTTTTGGGGATATCACTGAATTTAAATTGGTTACAAAACACTTGTCGAAACTTTAGGTTCTCGCAGCTGGAAACGGCTACTACTTCCGAATTAATGGTCAGTCAGATCATTAACAACTTCCTCTCGATGACATCGGTGACGGTCTCTTTACTTATTGAGTTTTTTTACTGCGGCAGGAAATTATTAGGTTACTGCTTGTGGCTTTACTTATTGAGAAACTTTCCTGTAACCTTATTCGATGAATTACAGACTGAAAAACTTTTTGTTCAATTTTAACTTGCAACCTTTCCGTTTCGTTTCTCCTCGCTGACTGTTCTTAATAAGGTATTGGCTGCCACACTTTACTCGATGAACATCTGCCCGCGTCTGACTTCCAACTCCCTTCGTCTCTCTCCGTTGACTGCTGTTCGTCTCGTAGATTTTGTACTGCGTACGTCTCAACAATGGTTCTTTGGGTCTCGCCGCCCTGTGTCGCGATGCACGCTTTATATAGTCTAATAATGAGTCCTTTACTTTGCAATTATAACAATGGATTAATTACTAATTACTACAATATATATAGTAATAAAGAAATATTAGGTCGTTTAATTAAATGAAATTTGTCAACAAGAATTTAAAACATATAATTATTTATTTCCACTTTGTTGCTTTAACTCACAAACAATTACAATTTAAAATTTTAGATCTCAGGGTCTCTACTGGGTTTTATAATGGACACAACAAGTTGTTTTTAAAAAACTAATTAATACACAGTTTATAATTCAGCTTACACAATATGACGATAGGAAGAAATTAAAAAGAAAAGAAATTAACTTGACAATTAAAATAGAACGAAATCTGACTTCTATCCTTTAATTGCGTTTACATAAATCATTATTTTGTATTTTGTTACTCACATCTGTCCAGCTGGTTCCAGCATTCCATTTTGTTTTCGGAAGTACACTATTGCAAAATTTTTACACTGATTCTAATATCGTCTCACAGATTTTACACTCTTGAAGTCAACCTTGATAGGCTCCCAGGAACTCGGATGATCCTACTTTTTGACAGCTATCTGGTGACTGCTTGCCTTGTATGAATCCTGTGATTCATAGATTTGCTAGTCTTTTTACCGCTTGGGACTTAAACTGCAACTTACTATTCCTGGCTGGCTATGGACGTAAAATATGCACTCCTTTACTGGCTGCTGATAGTCGTAAAAACTGCTAACTTCGCGATATTTACGGGATAATATTTACGTGAATGTTTTTACTTTGTCTTAAATTCACCACTTTGTTTAATAATACATTAAACAACGGCTAGTCTCTGCTCTAGACTCATTTGTTCCGTCCTCCGAAATGTCCCGTCACCTATTAACTCTTAGTGCTCTCCAGGTTTAGCGCTCATACGCCATTTTGACTTTCCGACAAAGTAACAGAGCCCGGCTCCATTGTCGCTTTGGAAGCTCCTGCCGCTACTATTAAATTTTATTAAAACCAATTAATGGCCTAATTAATTGGCATTATAATATATATATATATATATATATATATATATACGATAATCCATTTTTTCTCACATTTTACAGGATTTAAATTCATTCATCTCCTATTTGTTATTTTATCTGTACATTGCGTCTACTCTCATAAACTTCCTCTTTGCTGATTTTTACTCTTCATGTCTCTCATAAATAATGTTTACGGAAAAATATAAATAAATGTGGGTTGTTTTTTTGTCTGTTTATAGGCTGCTTGATTATCTATTTGTAAATGTTAATGGACGTTTCTGCTTAGTTTCAGACCAGAATGCGTATTAATGGATTGTTATTCCATGAAAATACCATCTGCGAATTGTAGATGGTGCGGTAACCTTTCAATTTTTTTTATAAAAATCGTTTTTCCTAATTTTGTTTTTACGAAAAAGAATCCGGGAAAACCATAATTCTGAAATATTAATGTATTAGTATACATCTCATCTGCCGTATTATATGTACTTTCCATCACTTTTCCACAGTTTAAGAACTTCATTTGCGCTATGATTTCAGTGGTTATGAAACGTGGAACGATATTTTCGTCTTTTAAACATCGGAAATAATTAAAAATGTGAATACTTTTCATACTTTAATTCGTCCGTATGATAGCTATTTTTTATTTCTCGCCGTCACAGGTATCGCACGTCTCGTATTGCACAACATTACTCGGAGAATGGCGACTATTGTGGATGCCGGAGTACGCTGCACATTATTGCGTAATTGGCGCAAGAACAATGCACACTACAAAGACCATTCTTGGACTTAAAACCGGAGGCTGTTGGAAAGCCTTTGCAATTGCAAAACTCTACACAAAAAGAATAAAATCGTCAATAGTTCTATATGAAAGGTTACACTCTATAATATATTTATTGTAACAAGCGATTATACTGGCTTGTGAGACAACTATTAAATAAGAAGTTAAGAACAGCTTGTATTGAATAAACTTGTAACGGAATAAATGAGATATAACTTTCTCACCTCAAATATTTTTACATGTACTATTGCAGAAAATAAGACATAGATATTATTTTGTATTCTATTAATAAACATTATTCATTAAGTTAATTTTATGATAAACATCGAAAACAATTAATTAAAAATTGTGTCCATCCTTCGAAAAAAATTGCCAGGATTTGCACGTGTTACGTTTAATTTACGTCTAAACTGATCTACCTCAAATAATAGCGCAAAAGCGGGTAAAATCCCTTGTAATAAAATAATTCAATTTTTAGTGTCGACGCGAGACAAAGAGTGCTAAGTAAACTTACTGACGTTGGCTGACGTTATCTCACACCGGCATACGAGCAAGGCGCTGAATGTTTACTTTCACCTTATTTACTCAATCGTAGTAAATAATGTTATTATGCTAGTTTTTTTTATTAAACACCCCAGCGTAATCCCCGTGGTCACATCGGGATTCCTGTGGCGATGTCCGATAAAACGACATTCTCGTTACAAAATTTTAATTATCAGTTAAACTACCTAAATAAATACTAGCATAGACGTTGTAATCCTTAATACTCACAAACCATTAGCTCCGATTCAGCTTTGCATTCGACTTACTTTTATTACACTAGATTTGTTTATTTTATCGTTACTAGGTAATAGTTTTTAGCGTGACGCTGGTGTTCCATTTCTTTGAAACACGGGAATCTTATGAAAGGCTCCACTACTCACTTTAAATAGATTAATCGTAGTAGATATATTTAAAAAATATTACACGCACAAAGTTATTGACTTTTAATCATTCTTAATCTTCATTAATTTGACTTTTTGATTGTTTTTTTCGCACTGAAAAAACTATTCCATGGTATATCGACCTATAAAGGTCATAAAAAATATTACTGAAGAAAGATAGATGAAGCTACAGAAGAAGAATAAAGTATGGAAAATATATATTATATTGCATCGTCAGTATATAAATAACATATCAGTGACATAAATACAAATTTGCTACTCATTAATTATGTTGATGATGTAGGAAAATTGTGTTCATTTTTACTCACTCTATACATACATATATATAATTTTTATTTATACGGTTATGCACACATAATTTTATTTTTAATACGATAAAACTCCAAATATTTTTCATAACAGTTTATTGAAACATTCATGTTTTTTCAGGGATGGATTATATAAGATTTACCCTTGATTCTAACCTCAGAATAATTAAACCGTAGATGATTCACAAAATGAAAAATATCTATACCATTGTGTTTGTTTACAATGATTGAACGTGAAGAGAAATTATAAAAAAAATGATTCAGAAAATATGTTACTTTCTGAAAATACGATTATCTTACAAAATTATTTCGAATACTCTTAAGATGTCGTTGCTAATTGACACGCAAGAATAATCACAAATTATACAAATACTTATAAGACATTGATGAAAGTATCAAATCGTGAATGTATTAGTGAATAAATTTGTAAAAGAAATTCTGTGTGTGTCTCTTGCGTCACTCAAAGCTTCCAAGATTGGAATTAATGAAAATAGCAAATTAAAACGTTCCACTAGTATTATATAAAGAATAAATAGTTGTATAGCCGGTTTAACAATTTCAAATACTTTTATGTATGTTGGTATTTTTTATGTAAGCAGATATGAAGTTCTTTAATTTATATTTATGATATGTTAATAGTTTCCTTTACATATTAATCAAACAATTCCGGTGGGTCTGTAATTATAAAAAAAGTGACACTATTGATTCAATCAAATATTGTATTGAATAGTAAAAATATGACGGTGGCATTTTTAATGAACAATAGAGAATGAATTAAGCTAGAAAGTGAAATAAATTTTTATTTGGCTTAGTGAAGAATTGACTGAAGTATTTAAAGCTGTGTTAGTTCCCACTATTGCCCAGGAAAGCATTATGCTTGAACCTAGTTTAAGTTTAAAATAACGTGAAACGAGTTAAAACGCTCCACTTACTTTGAGCCAGCGTACAGAGCAGTGCAAACGACGATGGCTTTCAATTCAGGTTAATTCGCTGAAAACATTTACCGTAATGCGTTACAGTACTGGCAAACCTGTTAACGTTTGCTGAAAACTGTAAACACCTGCGAAATAATTTACTGTAGTCTGTTTTGCGCACGAGGTATTGATGTAATCAAATCGGTCATTCATAACTTTCATTTCTTCGAATATAACACTGATTTTAATTTACGCTGGTTTTGAAAACAGATTTATTTCGATTTGGAAAATATATTTTCTCAAATAACAGTATCTAAAATGAAAAATAATTTTTTTTGACAAGTCTAAATTAAATTATTATGTTCAGAAATGAATATCATCCATGTGTCTTTAAAATATTTATTATTGCTTGGGGGAAAAAACCCTTAACTCACTCTACCACTTCGTGAATTACAAGGATAGTGCCAGAAATATCTGATGGCGGATTGTTATTTGAAGAAGTGTTCGAAATCCATTCCTCATAATGCTTTAGTTCGAAATCACTTCATTGTTTAGTATTTTCCATTAATCAACGCTCTCAGTGAATTTGTTAACATGGAAAAAAATTGGTCGTCGTTATGAGATACATTTGAAGTGTTTCAGTCCAACCAATATCAAAGTCGACCGGGATTCTAGTCGTTTCCAACAATAAAATATTGGTTGGCAGAGTTTAAACGATGCCGTACGAGCCAAGACGCTGTGTTCGACCCAATTAAATGATGACGAAAATACATAAAACGGTATTGGATGACCGTTAACTGATAGTGCGTGAGGTTTTGCAAAGTTATCAATTCAAAATGTGCTGCATATTGACTGAAAATTTGGACCTGTGAAAGCTGCGTGCACGATGAGTGCTATGTTTCATTACAATGAAATTAGAAAAGCGTCATGAGGATGTTTAAATCGAATATTTTCACTGCAATACAGCCGAGTTTTTACGTCGATTCATAACGAAGGATGATCACTTGGGACTTGGGTCCATCACCTGGGACTAAGGAACAGTAAAAAAAAATGGAATGAAAGAAGAGAATCGGCTCAAAAGAAGGTGAAGTCAGGTCATGGAATCAGTATTTTAGGGATGCACGTAGAATAATTGTCATTCATTATCTTCAAAAACGAAAAACAATATTATGTGAACTTATTTCAGCGTTTGTATAAGGAAATCAAGTAAAAAGCAGTTTCACTTGACGAAAAAGAATGCACCAGTCAGTTCAAAACAAGACTCTGAGTGGTGCGGAATTGTTCAACGCGAGTTCCCGAAGACTGTTTACGTGTGAAACGCGACTGCAAACAACTTCCGCGTGGGCAAAACCTCACAGCCTTTCGAGTCCCCCTACCCGATTAAGTGATCTTCTGAGCACCCACCAATCAGAAATGTTAAGCAGTTGTCAGAACTATCGAAGTTTTTCCAACAACAGAACAAGCTATAGTGATTGCAGGAAAAGAATGAGTAACCATAAAAGAAGCAGTAGCCAACATCATTGGATCATCAGCAATAAGGTTCGTCTCATGCATCTCAACTAACAGAATATGTTTATTCCAAGCAACAAAATAATTAGCTCGGAGAGATATTTGATTTATTTTATTCCATTAGTCCCTCCTTAGTTTACAGAGAATAAATTCTTAATTTATTCTATTTTAAAAGATTGAATCACATTTGTTCCAATAAAGTTTAATTTTCATGGGTTTAAGCTCTTGTAGCCAGTCATCTGTTTGCTTTATATGTATATAATTTCTGTATGTTTAAAATGGTTTTATTAGGAGACAATGTCTACAACAGCCGAAAGCTTTTTTGTTTAATACTGTGACATAAGACAATAAATTTATTGTTAAATCTGAGAACTTAATTTGGTCTTACTTATAATAATAAAAAACAAAGGTTCTATAATAAAATCCAATTATTTTTTAAAAAACATTTTATCAGCCGCATTTAAAATTGTGAATTGAGCTGTTCCATTACCATATTTTTTAAAAGGGCTTTCCGCTAATCATCTAATGACCAAATATATTCTTAAATGCAGAATTGTGTTTGAAAACATGCTGCATATAATCGTCTGTAAAATTATATTTTCCCTAATTAAATACATTAAATATATACGTACTTTTTAATTATACTCTATTCTTATTCTTGTATAATGCTGTACAACGTCCAACACTGAGATTCGTTATAATTTTACTTGCATCATTTTACTTAATTTTGTCCAGTACGTGACTCATTCTTAAAAAAATATGCCTGTAGAATAGTAGAATATTCAAGTACTATTTTTAAAATTATCTTGTCAGGGTATAATTTGTGTGTTATACAATTTTAGATAAATTAATGTCCATATAAAAACAGTATAAAATCTAAAAGTTACATTTTATACAGTAAGAAATAATACACGACGTTTTCTTCACAGTTCGTGGACCATGACGTATTAGAATAAACTGTACGAAAGACGTCAACCGAAATAAAATTAACAAATATGTTAAACAGAAAGTAATACGTCGTAGATACTGCTGAGTCCACTTTATCACTTTGGACGCCAATAGTATATTTATTCAATCTGTATCATTTTAGAAATTATTATGACGCGAATATTTCACTCGTTATAATCAATATTAGTATTATCAAAAAAAAGTGTAGTTGTTCAAAGTAAACTGTTTAGTTATAAACTTTTGTCTATCATCTATGAAGTAATACTTTCTGCTTAATATCTTTGATAATTTAATTTTTTATTCTAATGTCTCATGTTCACCTGATGAGGTTCACAAAACGCGGAGGAAACGTCGTGTGTTATTTGGTTTTGTATTAATTTAAAATTAACTGTTGAAAGTATTTTTTTTTATTGTAAGTCAAACATCGATTGTATATGTTCTTTTCATGAAGCAATTTCTTTTTCTATCACGTTTAGGGAAACGCTGGAATATTTCGATATAAACGAACGCCAAAAAATGATTTTTCGCATTCCTCGGTATGAATTGAAAATAACATCGTAGCATAATAGTAACGTAAGCTGTCATTAAAAGATCAAGTCAAATCATTGGAACAAAATTATAACAATTCATAAATGTTGTTTTCTTTTATCGGACACTCGATTTTATTGATTTTAATCTTCGTATAAATGATTTTCTTTTTAAATGCATTATATTTCTTCTTAGTTTCTGAATTTTTTCAATTGATTATGTAATGTGCAATTTTTGGGAAGCCTTGCATCTAAAAACAAATGCAGTAGGTTTACTTTTACGTGTCGTGTACGGAACAGGAATTTAACATGCCGCTCTTTATGAAAGGAATTGTCTGTGTGCGAGGCGAGAGATAATGTTGGGAGCAGAATGGAGGGAAATATAACTAATACGGCAGTGTTCTGTCTGGGAGGCAGGGCAACCGGACCTTGGGTTTTTATCGCTGTGGAGACGGATTGCTGACGACCTGTGACCTAAAGGCCTGGAAACTGATAACGAGCTGCCGCTTTGTGACAAATGGGGATAAACATTCGTCCACCTGGCCCCTGTAAACTTAATTAAGTCAGGTTAACGATCCTCGGCGGACAGCGTGCAAAACGCGGAATATCTTTTTTTTTTCACTAAAGGCCACGCTATATCGACCCAGATGCAGCGTTTTATAAGGACAGGGAAAGCAAGTGGATTCGTGTATTAATATCCATCGACAATAAAAAGTATTAATATACTACAAAGTAGCAATATACCTTCAGACGGCGATGAGTTTTCTACAAGGGCAGGAGTCATGCTTAGCACATAATACTACAGTGAGAAACAACAGGCAAAAATTTGCGTAAGGATTTTTACGTATAAAAATAATAGATTATTATTATTTTAAAAAAAATAAAATTTCTGTAGTCATTTACAAGTCATCTGCTTCTTTTAGTTTGGCCTTACGCGAACGTGTTTTTTTATAACCTAATGCAGCTATTTTGTGTATGCGAAACGAAACCAGGGCAGCATTTGTTAACTAAAAGAGGAAAAAAGTTTTCCTCTAAGGCCATATAATATTTCCAGGACCTTGACGAGTATGGAAATGAAATCAAACAAATTATTCATATACTGCATTCTGCAAGATAACAGAGTTACCAAAAACCGATTCCCTCGCAATCTTCAAAGTTCATTTTTGCAACGATAAAATGAGAATTTTATGGAATTCAAACATAATTATAATAATTATTTCAGTAATGTAACCTGTGGCGTTATATTACATAAATTAAAAATCAGTCATTAAATTTATAAGTATTAAAGAATAATATAAAATGCATTTCTTTGAAATTATTTTTTAACATCTCCGAGTATTTTTGGAAAAAGTTAATTAATTCTTGTGGACATGATAAAAGCGATCAAAGATAGTTTGAAATTTGATAAATGATGACTAATTTATTAATCTTCTTCTTCTAATAATAATATATATTATGACCATTTAAGATAGAATGTAAATAATCTACAGCATTTTGAAGTCAGAAAAATATATTTAATAGCAATTACACTACGTTTCTATCTTTTTCTGACTTAAAAGGCTGTTGTTTATTTATAATTTATTGTTCTTCTAACTAATAATTGAAAAGGTAATAAATCTCATTCGCAATTTTTTTCTAGCTACTTAGAAGTATAATAACTAGGCATTTGACAAACGTAACGTTAGAATCTCTAAATGTTTTATTTTTATTACGTAGTTTTTAACAGTGGAAACTATCAGATTATTTTTAATAGAGCGCACATTTCTACTATGAATGCATTTAAATATAGTAGAAACACACTATTACATTAAAAACTTTCTTTTAGCCATGGATAACTAACATTTAAAAAAAATCAAAATACGTTATAAAATTACTGTCAATTTTTAGATTAAATAAATTTATAAATATATACATTTATTTTATCACGGGGCAGTCCACGATACATTTATTTTTGAGAAACGTATGCGAAATCGTGAGATTTAATTAGCAGCATTATATATATACAACTACTAACAAAATGGCCGCGTTTTTTGTTATTTTTAGAAACTTCTATCCTAGGATTTTACATATTTACAAAGTATTTATAATAAATAAAAATATTTTTGGGTCTAGAGTGAGACTAAGGCAGGTTACTTTTCTTTTTGTGGGAATAAGAGTTACATTGAGGGTTGAGCAGTATTTGGGTGGGTGGATTGCCTTTCTGGGTGAAGGGTAGGATAAATTATTTGGAGGGGTTTATGTTGATTCTCCATTGTTTGGACCATGAATCTAGGGAATTGAGGACGCTTTGGAGAGGTTGAAATCCTGTGGTAAGGGAATAAAGAGGTTTGGCATTGGATGGTAATTTCGTCCGCAAATAATATAGTATTAGTTGCGGGATGTTGTGGTATGTCATGGATATATACCACCCGCGGTAATAGGGTGGGGTTTTGGGTGGAGTTAATTTTGTCTGGGAACAAGCGGTTTTCGTGGCAATGTTTCAGTATTTGGAATTCGGAGTCATTTAGTATATTTTTTATTTTTGAGAGGAGGAAGGGATGGTGGATTATGTCAAAAGACTTTTCTACGTCAAGGAATGTGGCAATGCAGAAATTTGGGGTTTCGAAGGATTAGCTTACGTAGTTGGTTATTGTATATAATTGATGCGTACACGAATGCTTGGGGCGGAATCAGTATTGAGTGTTGGTAATTAGGGGTAGAGAGTTGTTTGCTTAATTTGAGGAGTAGTAGTTTATTGAAGAGACTGACGGTATCGGGAATTGATTTGTTTTTATTTAGTTTGGGCATCATTATGGTGGATGCTTACTTCCATCGCGACAGGTAAAATATGTGCTGTGGATGATGGAATTGAAAATAGTGGTTAATACAGTTACGGTTTTCTTTGGGATGTTTTTTTGGTAGAGTGGTGAGGTCGTGATCTGGGCTCATTTGCTTTTGAGTTTGTGGAGCGGACTTAAATAGTTTAGGGAGGGATAGGGGAAGCTGTAGGGGTTGCATGATCTGGTTAGTGATTAGGTTGTTTTGAGTTGGGTTATGTGAAGGATTTGGCGAGAATTGTTTTGATAGCAGATTGGCGAAGACGTTAGCTTTCTGGGATGGAGTTGTGAACCAGTGGTTGTCATATTTTAGCGGGGAAATATTTGTTTTTACTTTAGTCATGAGTCTTGTTTTTCGCCAAAGTGAGTTTTCAGAGGAGTTGAGCTTTTGTAATGTTGTTAGGTATTGGGAATTGCTGTTAGAATGTTGAGTCTTCTGGTGGCGTCATTATAGTCTGATTTGTTTTTGGGATTATTGGTGCGTAGCCATTTTTTGCGTGTGTTTCTTTCATTGTGTAGGAGTTCTTCTATTCATCTTTTGTTGGGGATATTGCGGTGGGTTTCGATAGGCTTCTGAGTGGTGTCAATGGCTGCTGAGGAGAAGATGATGGTGGTTAGATTAGTGAGAAGGTTATCCATGTCGGTGGAAGTTTTTAGTGGGTTATTAAGGTTTGTTAGTTTGCCAGTGAGATAAGCGTAGTGTTTCCAGTTAATGTAGGTGTTAGTAAGATGCTTGGAGAACGAAAGGTTGAGGTAAGCTATGTATAGGAAGTGGCCGGAACTCAGTTCGTGAAGGGTGTGGGTGAAGTAGTGTTCTGAGGTTTTGCAGACGTCGGGGGATTGGCGCGTGTGTTTATAACACAAACTTTCCAACATGATCATTATGCACAATTTGCATTCACGTTTATTTTATTTTGGAGTTTTTCTCCAGTGCTCTTTGTTTTTTCTCCATCCACGTCAAATATGAAGTATTTTAGCCTCCATAAAAGTGAGGAAAGTGAGCCTACCATCGGTGTATCTTATTTAGTAAAAAAAGATAGCGTCATCAACATCTGTTTCAAATCTAAATTTTTGTTTGTGCTATTAAGGGAAAATAAATCTAACAGGATCTACGGAAATAATTCAAATATAAGTATTGAATTTATGCTCATCTAATTTTTTTTAAATAAATCATATAAAAATTAATTGGCAAATAAAGCAGAATAAAATCATTAATAAAAAACTTTAAAAATCTTCATAGACAAACACAGTGTTTGGGCCGTAGATTAGAACCCTCTGGGTTGCATGCAAAGAATACTCTACTAGAATATTAATACATGAAGACATCCTAATGTAAGGACGGAACGTTGTATCTATATACCAAGATTTTGTAATTTAATTATAAAATATTTTATTCCAATAGTATTGATATGATTATATCAAATATCAATAATTGACAATAACTTAGATAACGCCTACATGCAATAAATGAATAAATTAATTACATTATAAATTCACTCAAGACCGGAATAATTTTACGTATGAACAATGAACGGCTGAGTTTAGTGATTCTGATCTTGAGCTCAGAAACCACTTTAAATCTAATGCGACCTCGTAAATCTCTCGGAATACTCGACGTAACTTCTTACTGCCGTAATAATGTGCACCATAATTTGAGCGCTACTCAAATTTTCCGGATCCAGTTGCGAACGAACGTGCAGAGAAAATAACCAAAACAAAAGACATGGAATATTATGAAACTTAAGTTGAAAAATTATTTTGCTTAAAGGATGGTGGGTTATCTTCATGTTTATCTGTATCAATAATTTGAGGCTGATAAATATAATATTACAGGCGTTAATCGTTTCTTATACTTTTGAAAAAGAAGTGCAGCATGTATTTCAGTGAGGATAAACAGAACGTGAACAGGGAATGTACATATTTATTTGCGTCTCTAAAACTGCGGAATGTCATCATATACAAGCAGCCAGAATCCTGCCGTACAACCGAAACGTGGGAAACGTAATCCCAAAAGTATTTGGCACATCAAAGCAGCTGGAAAGTTAATTTTCGACGGTAATATCGACCGCTTTTACAGTATTAATTATGCAAAGCCTTCGTAAACTGGGCAAAGTTAGTCTCGACAAAGCGTTGTTGATTAGTATATTACTTATAAAAATCATTCTTCTCCGTCACAAATATATTGCGTAACTGTCATATCTGACTACTCCGTGAAGGTCTTTGATATATCTGTCGAAACGTTGCCTCAAGTCATCATCTCTCTCGTTTCAATAGTGAAACATTTATATTCCTCACTTTCGAAAACTAATAAAAATAGATTCGTAACCATTAAAGTATCAAGGGTCTGAAACTATTCTTAATCACTTTAAGTCTACAATAATGATGCGCTGACATGCTGAACGGTTTATTATTAAGAACCGCTGAATATAATTCAATGAAGTTTCATATACATCACAGGCTACATTTATATCCGAATTTCAGCTCACGAGTGGTGGTTTAGTTAAAAGTCAACGAACGAAATCATAAAATTTTAGCATTCTTTCCCAGTGACCAGACCAATAAGAGCCAAACTATTACTTCACAGCCAGGCATTGGCGAAAAAGAACCAATAGAAAACCCCCATGTCTACATTTTATAAAGTGTTCTGCCAAGCTACAATTAAAAGTGCTAAAAGCAAAACACTAACTCGAATGGACATACCATGTGATTTTAGGCTTCTATATAAATAAAACAAAACGGCGGTTTTCTGCCCTTAAGAATTGAATAAAAAAAACGGCTGGACATATTTTAATGATTTTTCGAGTTTGTATTTCTTCTTTATCAAGGTATAACATAAGCTGTATAGATTCTCAACTTTTAAGTAAATTCCAAACCTCTTGAAATTATTTGCTACGGATATCATGGATAGTTTGTGTAATTTCATTTATATGAAAGTCCGTAAGCTATGGATATACTCGCCTAATTGAGAATATTTCTACGTCATTCTTCCTATCATATTTTCAGATGACTTTATTAAGATTATGAGTGAAGGTGGTGTATTTGTATAAATACCTTTGTTAATTGATTTTAGCATATATTTACGTTCCGTGGACCAACTGAATCGAAACCAATGTAATCTGTCAGTCATGAACAATGGCTTTAATCTCTTTTCACAAGAAAACAGTGGGGGCCGTGTCCCTCGTTTAAAATTTTTGGAGGATAACATTTTTCATATTGGCCTTACGACCAGACACAAAGTGAGCACAAAATGGAACAGGAATTTGCTTTCGTAACATGTATGGGACGCTAGGAAAGTGGATTCTTCGGATAGAGACATTTTTTGTATCTCGACCACACAGCTGGTGGTCAGAGGAGTTGAACGGGCAGCGAAGATGTGGGAGATTGCATGGGGACAACTACGAATCTATTGCTAAAAACGGACTGGACGGTCGGAGAGAGAGGATCGAGTTCTTTTACGCTTATCCAGATGGACGAGAACTGACGAGTTTTCGATCAAATAAGATCTAAAGGCGACGAATTAAAACGAACATGTAATGGATTCTGTGAGGTTAAAACTGACTGGACTTTCAGGAATTTTGGTGGGTGACAATTGAAGATTGTTCGCCATTTCCCGATGGCACCGGCTGAACTTTATGTAAGAAAATACCGTCTTATATTACATTACTTATATTACATTACTAAAACAATTGTAATTGTCAATTCCATGCCAGTGCTTTTCGTAATGAATCCTGAGATATTTCTTCATTTACAGTGCGCACTTTGCACATTTGGATGAATCGTGTAATATTTGGCATCATTAATTCGTCAATAGAATAAATTTTGTGGTGTAAAATTCAAGTAAATTATATCAAACAAAATGCATAATAAATTAAAATAATTATTTATCAATTCTAGAGTCTCTTTAAACAACCCTTACCATATAGCAGAAAAATGGTTAAACGGAAATTCTCTGAATCGGAAAATAACTGTGAAGCTGTCCTCCAGTATTTGTAAAAACTCAAAATTCAGTTTTTTGAATTCACTTTTTTAAGGGGAATGTAAATAAAACCATTGTTATAAGAGAGGGAGGACTTTACTAGTAAAACATTCTCGGGTTTGCAACCGGGTTAAATATTTATTCACACACAGCGTGCTCCGACATCGTCGTCTAGTGAGTTGCGGTTACTTGTGTTACGCTCAACAATTAGGCACATACGTATGCGTCAAAGTATTAATACAGGTCCTTGGCGATTAAATATATTAATTAAGTATTACCACAAATAATTGTTGACTGTAACACAAGTAACCTCTATTCAGCTGATGATAACGTTTTGTATTAATGAATAATTAATTCGGTAGAATTTTTTTGTTCAAAATCGTTGTTGTTAAAAGAAGGTGGAAGATAATACTATAGACAGTTTCTAGAAGTATCAAAAGGGTATTAAAAATTATAACTAGAATTTTTTTTTGTGAAGGACCGGCAAACAGTTAACATCACATTAAAGTATGTTTATGTTGAAACTATCAAAGGATGGATTCTTAAAGCTAAAACATAAACGTCAGTGTAATCTAACTTGAAAATTATGGCGATAAGCTGCACATGAAATAATCTCTTTAGAGAGTTATCCTCTATTTGAGGTAAATATTGCGTCTTTATTAAGTTACAATTACAAATGATTAATTTTAATCAACCACAAAAATATTTCGGTATCCATGGATTTTTTTCTCCAAATTTTATATATACATAGTAACTATTAATACAGATTCTTTTCTGAAATGTTATGTATTAAGTTCCATTCATGCAATGCATATAACCGAAAAATTTGAATTTCAGCATTAATAAACATCTAATTTTTTTTAAAAAATAATGGTTTTTCCGGTTAATTATTACAATCGATGATAATGGTTAAAATTTATATATCTCTAAATTAGTACTTTTGTCTTTATATGCCTTATGGGGGTCAAAATTAGGACCAAAACATGTTGAAATAATTAAAGTCTATTTAATGTGATGGTACAAGGGCTGTAAACACGATATAAAAATTATAATAAAACCAAAACTTCTGCAATGTTATCTCACTTTATTTCTTAAAGTGTTTGTCAAAATTAGAATGTCCCAGAATCTTCCAACCGATACAGTCATATTCCTCTGAAGTTGTGAACATTACTTCTACAAGAATATATACGAAACATTACAAATGTCTTTTCTTAATTTTTAAATTTTATTTTAATTTATTGACTGACCATTTCTTTAATTAAGTTAAAGGTATTTCACATTAAAACAAATTATAAATAGATACGTGTTTGTACCCCATCGATATCCTGAAATTTACAATTCTTCAAATATTAATTAAGCTTTTAAATGTTATGACTTACGTTCCTGTTTATAATCACCAAAAATTCCATTTTTCGCCATTTGAACAGAGAAGGAAGTATTTTGAATTCTATAAAAAACAGTTTTGTAGTGAATAAAATGAAAATAATATCTGAAAGGTGCGAACTCTTTAGAAACCGATAAATTAATGTTCTGGAATAATAAATTTCTGCTTAGTTACTGCGTAAAACATATTAAATTGTGATATACTTTAAGAGAGCTCATTTTATTCGTCATACGCAATATCGTTTCATTACACTCCGTGGAAAAATGTAGCAATATAAGATTAAATTTACAGTAATGTCCAAGGCAGGAAATCAGGAAAAAATTTATGTTAACTGATCAACGTTTGCAGTGAAATTGGAAATTCAGTGCCGAAATTACTGTGTGTGAATAAACTTTATGCATTTGTGATTGGCGGGGCAGCGTTTGTGATTACTGCGAGAATTGAGAAAAAATTCCCATATAGATTCTATCTTTATTTACATTGATATTCCTGTTCCAGTGATAAAGCAATCGCAGCTTCCCCCCCCCCCCAGTTCCAGTTTTCAATAAAGCCTTGGTGTTAGTATATTATCTACACTTCGCGCCACCGGGCGTTATTAAATTCTTTTTCCTTCGCGTCAGCAACCGAACGTTCGCAATGGAATAAATTGTTTGATTCCCAGAATTATGTTTTACTTAGTGTTTTGGTAATAAAGGGACTGCAGGAACTTTCATATGAAATTTTAGAAAAGGTGCATCGATATTTCCATTGCTCGGAATAGTCAAATGATTATTTTATGCTGATTCAAATAAAAAAATCGTTTCCTTTGTTTGAATCTCAATTAACAGCAGCGAAATGGGGTGAAAAATTGCAATATTCTGCGGTACCTAATTTTTTCAGAATTATTTTTAAAACGATCCCCTTACAATCACATTACGAAATTTGCACCACATGCACAAGAAATTAGTATACAATTTATATGTAGTTTTTTTTCAGATTCTCCAAGAAATACGTTTTTCGATATATGCATTGATAAATTACATGTTTCGATAAATTTGAACTATTAGTGTCACAATACCTTGCCAAGCGAATGATGATATTGAAGCCAATTCCAAGAAATTTAAAGTCAAAAGAAATTAACTATCTAATTTTTATAGTAACTGATTAATATTTATCAAAGTATATGGAAGGATAAATAGAATAAAACTAAATAGTTTCTTGATAACAATTTCACGTTTAACCAAGTTCATGTTTTTTTTACAAAGTTAGTCAATTCTGTCAATTAGTGTTGCATTACCTTTTGAGATTCAGTAATATATCACATGGTTTCTTAGCTCTGAAGCTATTAATCTTGGCGCATAGCACACATACCTGACATTCAGTGCACGAAACAGCAATTTATTACAAATAATCGTTCAAGCTTTACTCATGCTTTACGTATTAACCCGAGCTTACCCGACCAACAACCCGAATATACATATTCGCATGAACTTCGTATTGTATTATATAGTTGGAGATTTTAAACCTTTCACGTGTGTACTAGAAGTTTTCATATATATATATATATATATTGTAATAATCAATTAAATAGGGTTAATTAAAAGAATTAATAACAAAAATTAACAAACAAAATAATTTATTATCAATTTGTGGCTTCCAAAATTACAATCAAAATTTAATGTATTATCTCAGGGCCTTCACTGGGTTTGATAATTAACAGAGTCAACGATTTAATGATCTGATTAACAATTCAGTTTAAAATTTACCTAAAAAGACAATAAGTTGATAAATGAAAGAAAGCTAAATGAAGAGTGAACGAAATGAAAGTTGAACGAAATCTGACTTTTCCCTTTTAGTTATCGTTCACAAAAATTATCATCAAAGTTTTGTTACTCACATATTGTTCGACTGGTACCAGCATTCTTTTGTTGCTTCAAAAGTACACTATATTGTAAATTTTATTACACTGATTCTAAATTTCCTCACAGATATAAGTGACCAATTAGTAGAGGATCATCCGAGTTTCCTGAGAGCCGAGTAATTGCATTTCGACTTCATATGTGTAGAATCTGTGAGGAAATTTAGAATCAGTGTAATAAAATTTACAATATAGTGTACTTTTGAAGCAACAAAAGAATGCTGGTACCAGTCGAACAATATGTGAGTAACAAAACTTTGATAATATTTTTTGTGAACGATAACTAAAAGGGAAAAGTCAGATTTCGTTCAATCTTCACTCTTCACTGAATTGTTAATCAGATAATTAAATCGTTTACTCTGTTAATTATCAAACCCAGAGAAGGCCCTGAGATAAGACATTAAATTTTGATTGTAATTTTGGAAGCCACAAGATGAAACTGTAGCGGAGCACTTGGTTTTCACGCGATCAATCAAGTAAGATTGAAACGCGCGCCGTGTCGCAACTGCTCTGTGACGTCACGCGGACCGACCATCATCTATCCATGGCTGTAACATCATTTCACTTCCGTTCACTACTTCTATTACGTTCGTATTTTCCAAGATGCTAACTTGCCCTACATCGACACTTGGAAAAAGACTGAACATTTGTTATGGCGCAGGAATTAAATGCATAAGGCAAAATTAACTTCCATATTTAAGCTTTATTATAATGTTCGGCATTGCAGAATATTTAGTAGCAAGAAAGTATTTTTAATAATAGGAGAAAATGTGATTAAAACAAGACTATAGAATCCTTTCGTTTACGGTTTACGGTTTACGGTTTACGGTTTACGGTTTACGGTTTACGGTTTACGGTTAAATAACAAACAAACAACTTATGTTCCCGAAATGTAGTATTTTTTGTGTTAACTTATAATTATTTATAATTTTAGCATCCAATAATTATATTACAATTTTATGTAATGACGTATTCTATTTCCATATATCAAACCAAATCAAAACTTGCTACCGATTTTCACTATTAGAAGCGAAGAAAGTTTAGATTAAATATAAAAACATTAATTTGTGATGTATGGTAAAAATATAATTTCATTAAAAAAGAATTATAAGATTGTAAATTTTGTGCCACATGAAATTCTGCTCTTCAAATAACACATCTATCATAAAGAAACGCCGTATTTATATGGAAATCTTTGCCAGTATTTCTGCACATGTATATCAATTTCTTGTATGAATTCAATGTTCGAATACAGGCAAGTTTGAGCTATACTTGGATAATTATCTTGTATTTTTAAGCGGTGGTATTTTGCAATCATTGAATATGAGCTCGAGATTACTTCCTGATTTACGGGGAATTTAGATATAGACGGGGGAGGGGGAAATTGATTCGGAGTCTGAATTTAATCCTATTGGCTTTGACGTGCCGGAGTTTTAAATGAAAAGCAAGTTACGCTTTTCTTTTATGAGTATTGGGTACTTATTATACAGAAAAAGAACAAATGATCGGCTTACATCCATAAATGTTTTAAAAATGCGGTTCTTTATTCTATGATTATTTATTTATTTTCATTTTATAATATTCTTCGGATAAAAAAGAAAATTTTTAGAAGGAGCACATGGCAGTCCTAAATACAAAGAGACAAGAGTTTGGTTTTTAACATGTGGTTATAACATTGAAATTTTAATTAAAATCCTTATTATAAATTTATCCAACGTAATTCACGTTCTTATATTTTTTGTAATTTTAACTATGGATTAAGATAATAATTTATAAGCAAAACCACCATTATTTTGAAAACATATGGAAGTAATAGGCCAGAAAAGTAATAATTTTCAATGCAAAATGTTATGTTCCCATCATTAAGAGAAAATGTTTCAGAGAACTGTTCATTTCAACTGAATATATGTTTTAAAATCTAGTGAAATAAAATGCGAGCCAGTACCATGGTTGTCAATTAAGAAAATGAATTCAGATAACATTAATATGGGCAGAGAAACATAAAAAATTAAACATATTGTACTAAAATTTATCGATACATAAATTTGACATAGTTCATATAATCCTTTATTAACTCGTCAATCAGAAATTTGTGTAAATTGTGCTTGAAATCAAATTTAGTTTAACTTAACTAATACACGTGGACCCCCACAAAATAAAGAACTGAATAATAACATAACGTGTTTATAAACCGAATTTCATAAATTACTCAACATAAAGATCTTGTTAGTTACGACTTTTTAAAAGTAAATGTTTGTTGACTGGGAGGAGCTGATGGTAATTAATATTTTTTTAAAGGTTCATACAGTGGCAATGGGATGCTTACGAACATCATTTGTATTTAGTTCCAAATTAGTTGAACTCGTGGAGCATTTTAATAACATGATTGCCATAAATAGACGCAAAATTAAGGTCTTACCTCTCACACGTTACCTGAAAATAAACGTAGAAGGACCTAGAATAGCTCGGTGAAAGAAGTACATAGTCGTAACGACGAGCTGTTTCCTTTCAACATATGCAGTAAATATAACTATGATTTAGCTGAAAATTAAAAATTGAAAATACAGAACCACTTAGATTTATTATTTTTATGTTGATTGATATCATAAGAAACAAATATTTGTGTAACGGATGTTATGCAATGAACTTTGTGTAGTGTCGGAGATATTTAGTAAAAACAGAGATTCGTGTTACGATTCTTTCACCAAGCTATTCTAGGTCCATCTACGTTTATTTTCAGGTAACATGTGAGAGGTAAGACCTTAATGCATGGTATGCACCTAGTTTGCAGTTCCCGAATCTAAACAACCCTCCTGAGAAATCCGGCTGCCTCCGGTTGACTTGTGTAACAACTTCGCCCTGAATAATAGCGCGGAGAGTCGGCCAACGGATTTAACTCTCCTCGCAATTTTGCGGATATAAATTCTCGAAGAAGAAAGTGAGAATGATTTATTTCCACTTCATGTTCTCGGAACAGCACAAAACGTAAAATTTTATGGCTGACAAATGTTATACATTAATCAACGTCTTTATAGTAGATGTTACGGTAATTACAGGCTGAACGATTTGGTCATCACTGGCTTTTTAGTCGATTATAAGTGTTTAAATTCGTATAAGAAAAGCGTACAATGTTTTGATTGCTTATTACTAAAGGCGGGCACATTTATATTCACATAGTCTTTAGTTGAAACGTATTTTCTAATATGGTAAGTGTTACACAACCTTGTAAATTAAGACCGCAGAACATATTTAATATTTGACTCAGAGGTAATTTATAAAAAAAAATCAAGCAATCATTAGTCAAAATTTTATTGTTACTAATCACAAAAGGTAGATATAAACATTTTAAAACAGTCTCCAAATTGATCTTTATATTTATTTGAGAGAGATTTCGACTTAATTGTCATAATAATTCTAAATAAATAAATTACACATTAAATGAATTATATATTATACTAGCTGGGTGGCCGGCGTTGCCCGGGTTGTCATACATCCATAAGCCCCGATTAGACTCCAATCTCGGTTGCTTTTGCGTTTTTTATGTAACGCCCTCTCACCCCCACCCCTACGTGACCTCGACTCCCATGCCGAAAGGGGTTGAAATCATACAAAAACAGCATTGGTAGAAATACTATGAATGCCATTGACACCGCGACAAATATTTTTTCGACGCAAATGTCGGTCGATTGACATGCTTGTAAATTTCCACCCCCGATCGTGTTGGTTAAACTGCAAGTTGAATGTCATAATTAATCTCAGCGACACCCATAAAACCGGATTCGACTCCTATCTCGATTGTTTTTGCGTTATTTTTTTGTAAAGCCACTCCACCACCACGCTTAAGGGTGCTCCACTCACAAGCTAAAAGAGTGTTGAAATTATACACAGAGAACATGAAGAGAGATCTTTTGAATCTCATTGATCCCGAAATATATATTATTCGACGCAAAAATTGGCCGGTTAACATGTTAGAAAATTTCTACCCCTGCCCACCGCAACCCAGCCCCTCCGACCCCCGCGCGTTGTCTAGGTCGTCATAAATAAACTCAGCGACATTCATAATCCCGAATCGAGTCCAATATCGGTTGTTATCACGTTATTTTCTGGTAACGCCCCTCCATTCCAACTCCTAAGGGTACTCCTTTCCTATGTTGTATGGGGTTGAAATTGTACACAGATAACATAGATAGATTGATAAATTTTCTGCAGTGGAGTAGATTTGTATGTGTAACATATATACAAATAAACAAACATACGTACAAACACACTAGTTTTATTTATTAGAATAGAATGTGAGGAAAAAATAAGGATCAGAAGATTATAATTTTTTATAAGAATGACAAAAACTA
Source organism: Zhengitettix transpicula (assembly GCA_037074705.1). Classification (NCBI taxonomy): domain Eukaryota; kingdom Metazoa; phylum Arthropoda; class Insecta; order Orthoptera; family Tetrigidae; genus Zhengitettix; species Zhengitettix transpicula. The sequence continues at coordinate 77,523,851 of CM073591.1, forward strand.
ATAATAGGGTGATATTCATACAGTATAAATATGTTTGGGCATATATTCTCAATATTAGTTTTACTCAATTCTATAACTTATTTAATATGTAATTTAAAATGAAAACATTACGTCTGTTTGAAAATAATGAATAGCCAATAGAGTGTATGTTCCGAAAAAGAAATGAAGGAAAGGTCTGCGACCCCGGAACATACAACTCTCAAAACAGGCCGATGCGCCTCGGCATGTGGGAACCTTAGTTCAAAACCCAAAGAGATGTTAAGGCATCCCCAAAGGTAGCCTCCTCCAGAGCTCTCTGGGAAGGTTCACCTGCGAGAGAATCCTTTCGCAAGTTTCCTTGGAATATTCTGCCTTTGCGAGTTCAATAAGTCAATCGATTTATGTCTTCTAGCTGCAGAAAAAATAAACTTTGGCTGTGTTCGTGACAACACTGACTCCAGAAAATAGTAAGACACGTGGATAGACTATATAATGTATGTTGAGCAACAAAAAATGCAGAGGTTCGAGTAACGATTGTTGGTTTAAAAGTGGTTTGTGACGTGGTGCATGAGATCCAACAACCACGAAGTCTTGCGTATTTAACTCATAAATAAATGCGAAAGCAGCTTTATCCTTGGATAGAGTACGCCGTCTGCGCCTTTGTGCCAGACTGAGTAAATGAGCTTAGTCATAGATGCTTCCCAGATGAAATCGATATAATAAAAAAGGATGTATGCATGTCAGTTTGTATGTATGTATGTATATACGTTATTCTCTATACAAATTTTAACGCGTGGACAGATTGCAACAAAAAATTGATGCTCATATTCTTCAAAACACGAGAAACGGTACTGTGGGGGGGGGGGGGGTGAGAAACCCCTAGAATAAAGGTGGAGAGAATTGTAGTTGAAACATTTTTACGAATTTGCCCATAAGAGTTAATGTTATAATTTTGTGTTAAATTACTACGCGCCAAGAGACCGTGACGTCTCATCTTACGTTGGCGCGTGAGACAAACGAGACATTCACGCGTCATAAAAATATACTTACTTTTTTCGTAATGAATTAAAAGCAGAAATATTTTCATTGCATTAAAAGTATAACTTTATCCAGTAATACTCCATCAAGTTATAAGAAAAGTATTACGGTCTTTGCGACACATGTAAGTTAATTTTCGGTCCATATTAGTAACTCCAATATGGCGACTATTTGTTTACATTATGAAATTAAGTAACTATTTCATCAATTTAATATGTCTGAATATTGAGGGAAAATGATATCCTGTAATACTCAAGGAGTATATTTAAGTATTTTATCCGTAAAGAAATTCGGAGATATGTTTGTTACGTTTGATGCAATAAAATTCAATGTATTTTATAGTTGTTCAATTAATTAACTATCGGTCGAAAGTATGTACGGAACTAGGAACTAAAGATTAATATAGAATTAAATACCTTTTCGGGTTTATATAAATAAGTATTCGGGCAACGCCGGGCACCCAGTTAGTTAGAAATAAAAGTAGATCTAAAACAATTTATTCGGCGGGGAAGAGAAAAGCGCCATTTTGGAAAATTAAAAATGTGATAAATATATTAGAATCGTATTTTCACGACCTTAATTTACATAAGAAGCTTTCAAGAAAATTAAGGAAATGTAACTAAGTTTTATGTCTTCGTCGTCATTAATTAAATTCAATATTTCTTCACAGAACCGTCGTCGACTCACGTAATCTGTTTCTTTACGAGCCTGCACAATTTGGATCTTGTAAGGATGATGATGCAGATCGTTGTGCGAAATACGTCTAACCGTTCTGTCGGAAATCCCAATGCCAGCGAACTGAGCGACGGGGGCTTCGTTCGATTGCAACTCGTACTCGCTCAATGTTTTCAGGAGTATGCAGTGTCTTTTGTTTCGCAGGCTTTTTATCGTCGTTGACGAAGTCTCTTCAAAGTTCGTAACCAACTTTTTAATCACGCAGGCATACGGCACCGGTTGTTTTCGTTTAATTTGAAAATGGGTGCGAAAAGCACTACTTGTCTGCACGTAAGAAATACTGTTTTGATAACACGCTTTGACAACGTACGCCCGATGCCGAGGTGTCCACCGCTCCATTGCTACTGAATGCTAAGGTGTCAGAAAAATATAGCCGACTTCATCCCCACCTCCTTAGTACGATTTCCGGTCTTTTAAAAATCGATCTTTTCTCTAACCCTTATCTCTGTGGTGTAAGTATAATTTATAATGGCGCGCTATTTATTAGTTAGTGTAGCTATGATTTATTGAAATTATGTGATCCCACGAATCCCAGAGAATTAATTATTCACTGAATCATTACATATATATAAATAATTTTTCTGATTAGAGCCTTAGAACATATATTTCCACTTGATCTTTACATATCTTACTCCTTTTCCTGCCCACTTCGCGGAATGCAGCGCTACGTGTCTTTGTGATTCATCTGTTCCACTATTTATGAGCGTACACTACGTTGTCTGTTCGCTGCTTCTGTATTTCTTTTTTGTTCCATCAAATATTGTGGCTTACACTGGAAATTTTATACGATTATGCTACAGACACATCTTAAAGCCTACGTCTCCGTTCCCAACGTTATAGCCATGATCAAACAATTTTTTTTCGCTACCTGAGTAATTTAAGTTATATTTACTTATATTACACTTATTTATTAAGATAGCGGTGATGGTAGGTGTTGTATGAACGTTCTGAAACAGAAAGACAGAATATTCTTTCGTCTAGAAGTTTGAAAATTGCAGACACAATACTTTTCAAAACATGAATATTCGATGATTAAAAGTATCAAACGTATAAAGAGGGGCACGGAGAAAAAATAGTCCAATTTTGCAGTTAGTTTATTCAATACTGATTTCTCTTTGTAAATATTATTTTGACATTTTAAGGTTAAAAGTATTTATTGAGAATAAATTAAGAACCTTTATTCAGTCCTCAAAGAATCTAACATTGTAATGTGGTTCTTGGAGGCAGAAAATTGTTCATTGTTTTTTTATTTTTTTATATAAAACTTATAGTCCTAAGACTTTACGGTTTTGATAATATACGACTCCAGTGTTTCATTTTATGTTTCTCACATGAATATGGCTTAAGATAAGATATTGGTCATGATGAATCTTAGTACATACATATATGCTCCTAGATATAGGACAAGTCAGCTTAAACTAAAACTATAAGTGTAATTATGAATGAGAAAGATAGCCAATATAGACAAAAAAGGTATTATAAATACCACACAACGTTTCTGTTTCGTTGTATTATTTGAGGACTGAATAATTTATTCTTAATTTTACTATACAGTCTTTATCTTGCATTTCTACAGTATTTAATAATATTATGTACAAATGTATGATTTGTTAATGTATTGTAATATAAATCCTTTATAACGCTAACACGCATATCATCAGCTGTTTCGCCATTACTGACGTCACGAACTCAGCTTGTTGCAGTAGATTACGGAACACAGGTTCTGATCGGAAATTTATGTAAATTTCGAGTATGTACATAGTTCAAGATTTCGAATAATTACAAACTTAACTGCAATACATTGATTAACACAATCAACATCGAATTTAATTGCAATACAATAAAACAATTATATTGTGTGCAAGTAGGTTTAATCTTCAAATTACTACAATAAAATGTTTGGATCCAACATTAATATAATATACATAATAATGAGATACAATTTCTCTTCATGATATTGTGGACTACTTTTAGTATCTTGAAAACAGTGCTTTTTTGTTTCTGTTCTGCATATGAAAACATTTCACAGCTAATAAAGTTTGTTTGATCTTACGTTTTCTATATGGTCATTAACACTTTCTCTGCATTTATTTGGGTGCCCGGCAATATTGAAGTCGAGCGGATCTCCTCAGCATTCCAATTTTCTGACACCGCCGTCGCGCAGAAAAACAGGTTTCGACAGAGATCTGATATAGTTCCTGTGTACCAGCTCTGAGGAGAACGCACAGCATGCAAATCTGAAGAGAACAACTCTCGCTCTGCATACGTACAAACTTCTCCAACTATCAACCTGCGACTTGAAAACTCTGTTCTGAACTCTTATCGCTACTTCTACTAATTTTAAAAAGTGCCAACTATTAAATCTGTTTCCAATGCGGTTTTATAACGATGGTAGCGGCCACGGACAGACTCGATCCTTCCGTCCACTCCATTTTGCCAACTGATCTCCCTTGTGCTTCACATGCTGTCTCAGTGCTTCTAAAAATTCGCCCAATCACAAAGTTTCGTATTGCTGTATTATTGAAAATTAGTCGAATCAAAATGTCCGACTGGGTTGAAATGATCCGTTGTAATTCCCGACAATACAAAAAACATATTATCTATCTCTTTTTGCAATTGATGCCCAACAATACTTGATTACTCGTTATTCTAATATTACAAAATATACAGTAAAACCTAATAAACTCTACTTTTTTTTGTAAATACAGTCGTGTAACTGCCACTGGACTGGTTACCTATTTGCAGAATAACATTACCTAAAATGAATCATTTTTTGGATCACATTTATAGTCGGTTTTCCGTGTTCGTATTTCCAAAATCCATCGAAATCTAGGTCTGAAATAATATAGTACGATGACATTACACGAATAATGTCCGATATATTATATACTGGAAAGAAAAGTGGACCTAATAAATTAAATACTGAAGAATGCAGATCAGCAGCAGATTCTCTGAGATTCAACAAATTTTCACGTTATTCATAGTAAATTTCCATATGAAATTTCTTCACATCACTATTTTATGATCTCCATGGTCCAACTGAATTAATATATTTTTAAAAATATTGAAGAGTTAATTAGTTACAAAATATTCATAGCAATAATTAAGTTTCATTGCATATTATATCCAGATAACGTTGCTTTCACTGACCGTATGTATGTAATGCAGCCATCAAGTTCGAGTAACTGCCACTGTAATTTTTTTTTGTTAAAGTAGTCGTTGAGAAGTTAAGACTTTTCCACAACAGTATTTTATTATTTTAACTAAATTATCAACCACGCCTAATTCGAATATGTGATGGTGGATTTACTATTTTATTCTGTTCAAGAGATAGTTCCACTCTAACGTCTATTGTTTCCAAATATATCAGATTATAAAAAATTACACGAGAAAATCAAGATTGAAGACTTTCCCGGTGTAATTGTTGGATAAAAAGTTCTCGGTTTTCGCACGGGTTTAATAGATTAAAAAGCGACGTGTCGACGACTAAAAGCTCTGTCGTCATCTTATAGACAAAAACAGTGATTTTTGGGAGGTGTTATGCATATAGGCATATTGGCTTAATGAAAATATTTCACAGATAATAAAGTTGGTTTGATCTTGCGTTTTCTAAAAGAAGATGACGACAGAGCTTTTAGTCGTCGAAACGTCGCGTTTTAATCTATTAAACCCGTGTGGAAACCGAAAACTTTTTACACTACACGAGAAAACGTTTGGATTTCCCATTGGTAAAAGCATTGTGACGTAACCACAGATACAATACACAGTTAATGTTTGTAAGTACTCAGTCTTTTATGTTTCCAAGATTTTTAGAACATAAGTTAAGTGAATAGGCTAATTATGTCACACTATGCAAGAAATCATTCGAGTGGAAATTTTGACAATAGGCTTGTAGCAAGGAGATTGAACAATTACTCAGACGTTTTTAATAACCTTTTGCAATAGTCGTTGATAAAAATGAGAGCAGAAACGAAAAACAAGATTTTTATCTCTATGATATTTAAAATTAATTCTGTCTTTTCTTCTTTTGATTTTTAATCAACGATTTTGTTTCATTTTAAAAATTTATTTGCGTAATTAACTACATTGAAAATAGATATATCAAGCTATTCTTTGTTCTTTACCCTGATTTATTGCACACGTTCAAAGCTGACCTTTAATGAAAGGTCTCCTAAAATACTTTAACAATTAATGAACTTTGATCACAGTAATGGTATTATAACTCGCGGATCTAATAACTCGGACAGTTATACGGAGATTCTATGAATTTCCCCTCAATAATCTCATTTTTATCTCCGCTTCAGTTTTTCCCTGGAGATTTGATATGATTTCTTGTTAATAAAAAATCTGGATTTTATCGTTGCGTCCCCACACTATTTGATATTAATTAATGAAAATTTGTAGCGTACCAAATGTGAATATTTATTATTCAAATGTGTGCATATATAATGCTATCGATTGAAGCCTTGTACACCCAGTACTGCAGTTGAAACTGGGCTTCTTTCTGGATGAGTCCATTTCCTACCTCATTAATTCAAAATTTACAGAAGAGACGTTATGAGGATCCGAACACATTTCGCCTCTTTTACGGTGCCAGTTGCGGCTATTGGCATCGTTAATTATTAGGATCTTTGGTGTTCTCGAGGGATCGCTCTTTTTATGGCTGCTGGGTTTAGCGCTGTAGAGGGATCGCCAAGCTTCGGTTGGTCTCCAGAGGTTTTCTAAATAATTCTGCACCTAACATTATGTAGCACATTGGCCAATTTCATAAAAATATTTTTTCTATCGGTGTTTAGGCTAAAATAACATTTTCGTTAAATTAAAATTATCAATGTGGAGTACTTTCAGATAAAGGATTAATAATTAATTTTTTCACCCGTGCGTCTACAATCACTATGAAATATTCTCTATTATTCGGGATGTAGTCAAGGATTCGTTTGATATTTTTACCTTAATTTATGATTGATGAGTTTGAAATTTTTTAGAACATTAAGTTAGATCTTAAATCGCTTTAATTGCATAAATAACCGATCTATCTGTCTGTCTTAATAAAAGTTAATTACGCGAAGGACAGACTTAACAAAACAATAACAAAGTTAGGAAATCTGGCAATTGTTGAAGTAAAGTTTAGTAAATGTTACATAAAACTTTCATCAGAGGAACAGAAGCACATAAATAGACTCAAATAAATTGTTACCAAAAAACAATAAATGATTTGAAGAAAACGTTCTCGGGTTTCCACCTGGGTAGCAATGCGATTGAAACGCGACGTTTCGACGGACAAATGCACTGCCGTCATCTTCTAGGCGAAGAACCCGAGAACTTTTTCTTCAACAAATACACCGGGAAAGCCTTCGTTCTGTGAATAAATGATTTATTTCTTCGTAAGTGTTCTGTTAGTTGTTAATCACATGCAGTAATTAATGTTTTAGGATCTAATGGAAGAAATTATTTATGTCAAAATGTAAAGTACAGAATCAATAGAAAATGCGAGATGTAATTCTGACGTAGTACGGCATGAATAAAGTTGTGGAGTTCCCTCCTGCCTCTGACGTCACGGGCTGGAGAACCGCGGGAGTGCTGCTCTGCGGTAATTAGCGGCGGCCCCGAAAATAGGCTGTGGCCGCGGCCTTGCCACCATAATCCTCTGGATAGCAAACCTTCCTAGTGTAAATAAAAAAGCAAATCTATGTCACAAACCTGGTTATTTTGAATTATTGCATGAATTACACTTAAGGTAGAGAAATGAATCTCTGTTCGTAACAACCAAAATAACCAGAGTATTGCGAGTACTGGAGTGGACATTTAGTGAATGTGGAAAATCAATTTTATACAAATAAAACCCTGTTTTAGTGACAGTCGTTGCTTATAAAAATCAGATGTGCAGAGACACAAAACCTGGGAAGCAGATGACTACAACGCAAATTTTCATGAGGGTCACAGAACGGTATAGCAGCTCGTTGTTTAGCTCACTACTTGTAATTTTGATTTCTAATATTAAAATACGATGTTTTATCAATACTACGTGCGTCCATATTCTGGACATTTTAACTCTAAAGTTGTTTGCTGGCACACAGCATTTATTTCTGTGATTGTTACTTCCATCAGATAAACATCGCCTTCAGCTTTACGACAGTAGTATCCATTGTTTCGGAATAAAATTTTATAACATAGGAAGGTATAAAAAATTTGAACAGTTCTAACCAGTACACCAAAGCCTGTAAAATATTTTGCTACAGGGCGCAGATTACTTGCGACCTGAATTTATCAAGCGATCTGTAACCAATTGAAGTCAATTTTATTCCATTAGTCCTCCATCAGCGCCGTTTAGGTAAACTATATATTCTTACCGAGTCGATAATTGTGCTTGTGTTTTCTTTTGTTTCGTAACACTGATGAAGCATCAAGTGTTAATTCAAAACAATAATTTATTTTACAAAAACATTTTCATTTTAATTTAACTTCGCGTTTCATTTTGTAATATATATATATAGTAATACACAATAATAATACCAATTTAGATTAACTTATTTGAATGGCCACACGTTGAGGCGTCATTTATGTAATAATCAATAAAGAAAAATTTAATTAACTGAATTGCCCCACGTTGGTGAAGCCATTTATGTAATACACAAATATAAGAAAAACCAAATTAAATGAACTAACTGAATTGCCCCACGTTGGTGAAGCCATTTATGTAATACTCAAATATAAGAAAAACCAAATTAAATGAACTAAATGAATTACCCCACGTTGGTGAAGCCATTTATGTAATACTCAAATAATAATAAGAACAATTAATTAATTAAATGGAACAACTATTAACTTTTCGCCACTCTTTGGCACGCCAACATGCAAGATCAATTATGAACAATTTATTAAAAGGAAATTAATATAATGAAAAACTATCTAATGATGGAGCATGAATAAAACATTTATTGCAACTGACCCAACAATTAATTTATTTATAAACAAATACTTAACATTTACAAAACAATTACTCGCCAATTTTTACAACACTTTTTTAAAATTATAAATAAATGAAATTTTCTCTTTAACTCAGGGTCTTTACGGGCCTTTTAATAAAGAATATTTATTTCCCTTTTAAACAATCAATTTATAACTTACTATTGACAATGAAAATAAGAAAAAATCGACATCTGACGATATTCTACCTTTAATATAACGTTTACACTTTAATTTAAATGGTTTTATAAGTCAGTGTTTTTTTCTGGTACCAGGGCAATTGGAAAGGTTCAGCTACACACTCTCACTTCAAACAAATTACGAACAGGCCATTTTACACTTTTATTAACTGCTGGACTTTTCACTATCAACGGCACCTCATGGAATTCCTCCTCGTCGATTCTCAGGATAATTTTGCGTAATACTCAGAGACCTTTCTGAGTGACTATATGCATTAATTCCGTACAACTTTGCTTTTCAATAATACGTCACGTTGATTTAGCTTACAAACACTTTCTGTCGTTTTTACTGCTGCCTGCTTCTACTTTACTTATTAATGTTTTAAATCCTCTCGACTATTCCCAATACGAATAATTTCTGATTGCAGACTGCTAAATTTTAATTATTCCGTACCCGGCAATGTTTCGTCGCCGACTGTTCACTCCAACAATTCACGCGCGCCTGGTCTCAACAATACCTTGCCTGCTCATATTCTCGTCCATTATTGTATCTTTGTGTGGTTTTGCCGGTAATAATTCCAGTTCAACAGTTTATAATTATTAATTCTTAATTGCGCTTTAATTATTACAATATATATATATATATATATATATATATAGTCTCTGACGTAGTATTTATTTACGTATTTATATAGTTATTGACTTGTCCCGTTTACTCAGTAGAGGAGTAATGGATGCAGCAAATAAATGTTAATCGTGCGGAGAGACCAATAAACATTTTTTTCATAACATCTGTATCTCTTAAAAAATGATCATTTAGAAAGAAACGATGCATATTCAAAATTCCTAACATTGCATCCTGTACGCATCAATGTAACTAAAGGCAGAATTTATTTATATTTTTCCTCATATTATTTTTTACTTTAGTGTTTAAATAGTGAAACTACAGCTGTAATTTCATTGATAATTGCATGCTTAGTGTATAGTATGACTTCAGGTCATCATAAATTGCATTTGAAAGCTAAATTAAATTAAAAAAATGCGTTGAATAGAGTTACAGGGGCAAGCGGTCAACAGCAGATAAAGGGGACAGTGGAAATCCAGGTGGGCTTAGCGGTAAACATCATCATCTTGAAATTCCAACATTAAACTCATGTGAGATTTCGACTAAAGGGGAATGATACCTATTGTCTCTAAAAGAATTATAAAAGTAGAGAGAGGAGTTGGATGGGACAAAATTAAAATATTAATCTCTGTGAGAACTGTGGAAACAATTGTACAACCACGGTAACGAGGCAAGTCAGAGAGAAGATCAAGCAGAAAAGGCGAAAAAGATCAAATAGGCAAAGATAAACAGTTATCCCGGACAATGTTTATATTAATAATTTTTTTTAAGAAATTTAATTGTTTAACCTTTTGCGGCATGGTGGTTTGACCGTGCGATCACCCCTTTGAACTTCTATAATTTTCGGCATGAAGCTCTCAAGTTGCAAATACCTATTAGACTTTGTACAGAGCTGCATTCTGCAGGTTTCTTATTGAACTCGCTGCGTTCTTTTCAGTTCCAGCAAAATTGAGGGTAGTTTTTGTAGGTTCATTAAAATAACAAAACTAATTGTCCTGTGCTTTAAAGGTTTCATAACTGCGTACATTTTTTCTCCTCTTTAAGGTTAGAAAATATATTGTTTTAAACATTGAACATGAATTGAACTGTCTGTACATGTAAAAAATATAACTCTGAGATTTGAGCGTAATAAATTTTATGGACTATATATATGGTCTGCGAAATTAAGCAATATTCTAAGAAAAATAAAATAAGTACATATAACCGTACATCAAATATGATAATCAGACAATGGAAAACTGAAGACAAGAAAAGCATGTTAACGGGTTTGGGTTAAAGAATAAGAAAATAATGACGGAGAAAATGAATCAGAAAAATTCCGTTTGTATTGGAATGAATATATTTTCGAGGGACAGATGTATTTTTAATGAGATGAATACTCAATAGTTTTACAGTTTTTCCCACTGATTATATGTCAGCTACTTTCATATTTTACTGGTTATCTGACTGGGAGTTAGTGTTCGCCGAAAACAATAAAATTATCAATTTTTTACTATACATTAAATGTGCAATATTTTATTTATCCAATCTAATTTAAATTAACAAAAATGAGAGTCACTTAATGAAAATCAGAAATAACATTTTTTTATTAAAGAAAAGAATTAGTGCATTAATTTAATGTGGCGATTGTACAATGCAATGGACAGACTTGATTTGGACGCTCAAGTTTTATCGACAAGTTCCTTGTTGTTATTTAAATTCTCAGAATATATTCATACTCCATCTTCAAGTTATAATGCACATTATCTAAACTGACAAAAGTTGCAACCAGGAACATTTATAATATACGCCATCCATTAGGAGCAGCGCCAGAGAAAGGAAACTTTCTTAGTTCTTATACTTTGTACTTAGACTATTTCTTAATTAAAGTAGGAGCCACATGATTTTCTAATTTATTCGAACATTATGACATTGAAAATACATCTGAATGTATACTAAATTTAAAGTATTTGAAGTAAAATGCTGTAAACAATAAATGTCGACATCGAGATTGATCAAAAACGTTTAGCGTTAACTGAATCGAACGATCGGTGATTTTATTCTAGGGAGGGAACTGCAGTGGAACCCGAAGCAAGCTCAATTTCGCTAACAGCTCCTTCTCGGACCCTCGGGATTTAAAGCTATCACAAGGCGTCATGTCGGAGACTAGTAGGGGATTCTACTGTTTACAGAAGAAAGGGTGCAACATATGCTAGCAACGCATGATCTATTTTGTTTCAGAAACGTGCGAAAAGGGACGATAGTAATACCAAATAATTAGTTGTCGTGTCGACGGGAGTGATATTGTCCCTGAAGATGTTAGTCTATAAGTTTAACCCCTAACGGAATGGTTGCGGAGCGCCACTGGGGATGGAAATTCAATGAAGTTACATAAAAATAATGAAAAAACAACTGATATTGTTATCGAATCCGGGGATATGTGAGATATGTTAGTTTAATTTTGACATTCATCATGCCGAATAAGTTCATGTTTAGCTCCTTAGGGGCAAGTTGGTTGATCTTGGTGACACAAAGTTCCACGTACAATTTTAAACACATGGAGATTAAACTCAACTCGGCACACACATGATACTTACGATCCAGGAACAATTTTTTTTAGAGTAACAGGTTAGATGAGGGTAATTCGCATGGTGGCAACTCATCTTAGTAGCATAGGAACAGATTTGAAAGGTGGGATTAAAGGGTAGAGGAAGGTAGTCAAGGGTTAACTAGGGCCCCCGGGCTATAGCTTAAGGATCCTACCCGGCAAACGCCTAAAACTGATGCAGGACAAACCCTAGAAAGCCTGTATCAGGTAGGTCGGGCATTGGGTTCTTGTCCCACGCCCTTCCGATGGCGGGAGAGAAGTTTGCTGTGGGGACGCAGCAATTCTCCTTACCTCAACCAGTTTAGGAGACAGCTGGCAGACTGTTCCAATGGAACAGCGGACAACTCTTACCGTATGCCCAATGTTTGTGACCGCGGAACATACACTTCTCAAAACAGGCCGAGGTGCCTAAGTTCTGCATTGTCTCATTAAATTTAATAGTCTTTAATAGTTCGTTTTCCGATGTCAAACAGAGATCTCGCCGATTTGTGTAGCGTACATATTATCAGTGCAATTATTAAGGCAACAATTTTATTTGTGGTTTGACAAATTGTTCATATAGCAAATAAATATCTGAGTAAGACTTTTATACAGTTTTATTATCAAATTAAGGATTATATTTTCATAAAGATTAACATGATTATTATATTATCCGGTAGAAATCAATTCTTAATAGTGAGCTCTATTTAATCGCCGTTAGATAAAAATATATTCAGATCCACCTTCACCAACTCATTGTCTTCGTGCAATTTAATTTGCACGACAATTTGCGTCTGCTAATTATTCTTCTATATTATACAAATGCTACCGGTACGGTTTTTAATTTGTCTCTAAAACGGAAGCAAACTTTTTTTGTCATAGTATCGAGACCACTAGTACATTTTTCACATTACTATGTTGCTTAGTACGTTCTAAAGATTCTCCAACGAATCGAAATCTAAATAGTCAAAATTTTAACCCTATCGGGTTACTATCATCCTGTGACGAAAAATAATTTATTCACTCCAAACAGTATTAATGAATGGTTTTAAAAATGCACTGAACGATATGTATTTGGGGCTACTTAGACTAAGAATTATTTTTATTTCGCTGTAATTTTTAAGAAGAAAATTTGTCGTAGAAAACGGAAATCAAGTAAAACTATTCTTCCGCATCGGGTTTACAGTTGAGTTTAACATTAATGAAACGTTTTTTTAAACGAAGTCTATTCAAATCAGGAATTGGAAAATGTAATTTTGTAAAATGTTTCGTAACCAAAACTTTACAAATTGCAATTAAATGTGAAAAATCTAATATTTTAAGTTGTTCTGCAAGTATATGTTTATTCTTATTGTTGATAATCTTATTCTCTGCATGCTGGTCGTCAAATATACATGTAATGGCAGAAGGCCACGTGCTCAGACCGCGTCAGGAATAAACCGGCGAGGCTTGTTCATCTTTGATAGAGTCGACGATCGCTAAAGGTCAACCCAGCTGCCTCTCCAGATCGACCAAACCGACAATGATATTTACACAACCCTCTGAACTTCTATTAAATTAATAATTCCGGCTAACCTTTAAGAAAGGAAATGTATTGGAAGCAAAAGGAAAATTTAACGTTGGAAGTAAAAGTATTCTGCATCCTCCAAATAGACCACGTCAAACTTGTAAAAGACTTTATGATAAAACAAATACGCGTGTTGTATATGATAATAATATATTTTGATTGAAGCAAATTTTCTTACTTTAAATTTAATAATAAATACATTGATTTTAATTCTGAACTCAGTATAATACAAATTTAATGGAAATACATTATAATAACATTTTTTATAGTTGTAAATATAACGAATAACCCTGGTGGAGTTCTTCAGAATTTTACGAGAAATTTCATCAGTGAGAGAATATTAAGTTACTATAACACTTCAAATAATGATATATCAAAAACATTGCGCGTAGCCAATAATTAGGTTTAAGTAAGTATTTCTTATATGCAATGACCAGTTAAATCAGATAAATGTAATTTAAGCTACAATATACTGGAAATAAGGATATCGCTAAAACACTGTAAAATAATCCTTAATTTCATATAAACATAAGCCAAATTCCCGGATTTAAAATTTCTAAAGCAATATAATCAATTTTATCACGAGAACCATTTATCTGAAATTTAATGAATAATAAACTTTAATAAATGAACGTTAAGCCAAAAAAGAGCACAAGCTATAGATCAAGGAACGTTTTCATTAAGATTAAAAGGCTGAGTGATGTAGTGAAAGGCATTTTTATAGATAACAGGCTAAATGAGGGTAATCCACATGGTGGCAACTCCCCTTTAATAGCATAGGAAGGGATTTGAAAGGGGAGATGTGGAAGGATAGAGGAAGGTAGCCAAGGGTTAACTAGGACCCCCGGGCTATGTTTTAAGGATCCTACCCGGCATTCGTCTAAAGAAATGCAGGACAAACCCTAGAAAAACCTGCATCAGGTAGGTCGGGAGAGGAGTTTGCCCGTGACTCGACCAGTTTATGAGGCAGCTGGCCGACTATTACGATGGGAATAGCGGACAACTCTTACCGTATGCCCAAGGTCTGTGCCCCCGGAACATACACCTCTCAGAACAGCCCGAGGTGCCTCGGCTTGTGGGAACCTTAGTTCAAAAACGGAGAGGAAAAGGCATCCCCAAAGGAAGCCCCTTCGTATATCTCCTACAAGGTTCTGTCTGCGAGAGAATAGCCCTCGCAGACTTCATTAGTGCAAGGCATGTCTGAAATAACAATATATGAAGATAAAACGGCTTATGGACTGAAAGAGATGAACTGTAACATTCTTTATAATTAGGTTACGTAATGGACGACCGCTTGCTTTATGGACGGTGGACGTTAAGATGGTAGGCACTAACGAGGTGAAAGACCTGTAGACGAAGCTGATAGTGAAAAAGTCAGAAAGAGATGTTATTGCAACTCCTGATTTTTTATTTGAATTATTAATCGATGTTTACGCAAAATATTATACATTCGGTTGGGGATCCTCGATCGTCGGTTACCCCTGAAACATCGAAGCAAATAATACGGAGGCACAATTGAAAGAACGACACCAGGTTGGTGGGTACTAGAGACAACACAACGAAAGTTAAAACAATGAGAGCATCGCCCTCCTGAATATGTTGGAACAACATCGAGATGTAGGAGCAAAGTATTGCTAGGCCTAGTAAGAACTAAAAAATATGTAATCTTTTGTATATGGTGATTTTTGCAGTAGAATAAAGTCAGTAAAGTTGAAGCTGGACAGATGAACTAAGTCAGTCAAGGTGTCAGTACAACCAGAGAGAGAAAGAAAGGTAGAGAGAGCTTGAAGAGGGCGCAGTGATATCTCCTAGGTTATGAGAAGAAGTTAATGTAAAATATCCAAATTTACGAGCAGTAGTCCAGACCACCGAGAAAATTTTATCTCCTCCATGCCTGTAGACGCCCAGACCATAACAACATCGCGTTTGCGTGGAATTGTGACAACGCAATTTCAGGATGAGTTACGTTTACGAACAGTACTGAGTTTTCCTTCCAAACGCAAGTTCAAAAGGGTTAAATTAAAAAATTTGTAATTATAAAATATTTGAGGTAGTCTCTGCTGCATGGCCCAATACCACCTAATTCTAAGAGTCTTCTTTTTTAATTTTTCTTTAATTGAATTATAAAAATGACTTAATTGTTTAATATTTTATTAAAATTAATTATTTAAAAATACTCGAAAATAAATTTTTAAACATAGGATACCCAATTTATTTCAGGTTTATTATTTAATCACAAAATATTTTGAATATACAATTTTTGTATCTGTATTTATATTTCATTTAGCACTTGGTGTTATAGTCCTAACGAACTTGAATTGCAGGTGAATCAACATACGACTTCTATGAAATTCCTTTGTCCGACTAATCGATCTAATTTAAACGAATCTCTGTTTATTTTTCCATTTCAGTGAAGTTCATAAATTATTTTAGACAGTTTCTGTTGATAAATGTAACTGTACCCACGTTCTGAGACGTCCCAAATATCTGACTTCGAACTGAATGCGTTTTAACGGCTATTAATTACACCCCTTATCTAAAAATAGTTGAGCAATCATATATTAACTACATTCTCATGCGTCACAAAGGATCATGTTAGCCCTGAAACGGTACATTTTACATGAATCGTTTCTATTGAATAATGAATCTCAGAAACTCGTTCGCTTCTTCTAGGAAAAGAGGGTAACATCCGATGTTTCAAGAATCTTTCCGTTGGGTGGAGTAGACTCTGAACGTAATTTTCAATATGATAGAGGTTTAATGAAGAGCGAATTCTCTCAAACAATCTGAGCGATGTTTCCAATTTTCTCCTGTCTGTAACTGTTAATTTACAGCTATCACGTAGTTTAAATATGAATGTATAATTTGGAAATTAAGGTGTTTTCAAATCTGTATTTTATATATTTTTCAAATTACGGAACATATTAAAGCAATAACGTGTTTTTGTGAAAAAATGACTTTAATGATTTTAGGGGGTAAATAAATTCAAAGTAAAAATTTTCAAAATTTTGTTAAGCAGAGGTCGAAAATTATAGACGAAACGTATTATAATTTTCTATAAATAAATATATTTTTTCTCAATTCAAATTGGCTGTTGTTTATTTCTAAGTATTATTAATAGTCAGAATATATATATATCAAAAATTAAAAACTTCTTCAGCCAATATATTATACTCATAAACGACGTGCATGTAAGAATTCTTTAAAATTATAGT
This sequence comes from Zhengitettix transpicula, assembly GCA_037074705.1. Taxonomy (NCBI): domain Eukaryota; kingdom Metazoa; phylum Arthropoda; class Insecta; order Orthoptera; family Tetrigidae; genus Zhengitettix; species Zhengitettix transpicula. The sequence goes on from CM073591.1 coordinate 77,540,721, forward strand.
TACTTTGTTAAAATACTTTTAAGTGAGTAATGATGGGCTGAATAGATTATTAAAAGCAACATAATTGCAAGTAAATTTATCGCTTGGCAGAGAGATAATGGTACACATATAATGGTAGGGTTCCGCGTCTCTCCGCAGACAAGAATTGCAAGAGATTCTGCTGACAAAGGGAAGACACTATACCTGGCATGACTCTGTATATATAAAAGATTTGAAGACCTCAGAGATTCCAGGTCACATTACGTACGGTTGAAAATGTCACCATTTCCGTTTTTGCGATGTTCTTCCTTCCTTGGCGGAAGCAGTGAAAATTTTTCTCTATTTTAAATTCATATAAAAATGCACGACACTAAGAAAATAATTATGATGCTTAAGAACCCCAATATTCATCTGTATTTTACATGTAAAAATTGTTTTTCTTCTGAAAATAATTTCGGGAGAAACCAAACCCATTTATAATATTATTTTCTTTTCAAAAAAAGGAAGAATTTTATTTTTGAATCAAATGGACATTTCCATTCTTACTTTTATGAACGAAAAACCGTTTAATTTTCTTAATATAATTGATTTAATACTTTTGGAAGATTTCTACAAATACTTTCTAATTGGTGATGTTAAATAGGACTGTTATTTTAAGTACCTAAATAACATAATGGTCTCCAAGACGAATTAATTTTTTTTTCCGTATGGTTTCGGCACAACAATCCTTACCAGAATGATATTAAAAAATGAAAAGGGTACAGTAAAACGAATTTTTTTAATATAAAAAAATTTCTTATTTAACCTTTGATATATGGTAAGTGTCGTCAGCTATTCCTATTAGAATAGGAATATCCGCAATCAGAAGGGAGTGGGACAAGTACGAAATGCTCGGCCTACGTGATACAGGTTTTTGTACGGCTTTCCCTGCATCAATTTTAGGCGAATTTCCGGGTATAATTTTTAGTTAACCCTTGGCTACCTTGTTCTACCTATCTGAATATCCCCTTTTAGTCCCATACGAAGAGAGTGCCCACTATGTGGATTACCCTATATATAGCCTGTTTACACCTTCTTCTTTTTCTCTCCTTTCTTTTTATTAGTCCTTATTTACAGTCGCATGAATCATTAAGGGCACGAGCGACTCCTGCTGTTACCCTGTTTACATCTATGCTACTTAATTGTTAATGACGTTCTTCTTAACGTCAGAAAATAATTTTTTATAATGAAGAATCTGGACGCCAAAATTATTTCAGACCAGGCATCTATAAATAATTATGTATTATCATTATTTTAGATTAAACTAAATTATAACTAAACCATAGACTTTTAACGCCAGCAAATGAGTTTAAACAATGAATAATTTTTGCATCCATATTCTTCATGATTAAAAATCATTTTGATGTTAAAATGCTGTGCTTTATTTAGAAATTAATCTTATATAGTCAGACTATATAATTTTTAAATACGTAAAAATACGTAAAAACTCAATAAAGAATTTCGTCAAGTTTGCATTTGTACTTCGGGAAAGATTTCGCAGTATATCAATTTCGAACAGTCAAGATTGTCTAAAATATCGAGGGTGGATCCTAAGACCGATATTAGAACTAGATTAGATTTATTAGTTCCATTAGTTAAATAGGACAAGCCAATTTGATATTGATTACGAATATGAATATAATAAGTTATAAATAAATACAATAGATACATAAATAGTAAACATGAGGAATTTCAAAAGTAAATATTTGAAAAGACATGAAATAGGAGTAATTATATATAGGAGAGAGTTTGTTAAGATTACAGAACATTACAAAGAAATTACAGAAACTAGAAAGCTTGTATGTAAAGTAAGGATAAGAATTATTGGTAGGATAAATTTCACTTAAAAAGTAACACTAAATATCACAAGTAATACTGCACCGCAAAAAATAACAATACAGTTTGAGAAATACAAGGTAATATAACATTTCAAAATGGCGTCTTCGTAAGAAATTATCTGACAGTTTTTCTCAGCGACTGGAAACCTCGTGTGATCGACATGAAATAAACAGTTGTGAAGTAGGCCTATTAGTTGGACATACAAACAGTAGAAATTTATATAGTAAAGAATTATTTTATATTGGGCTGGGTTTTTACGTTAAATCGAAAAAATATTATTGACCATTTAAGAAATTTTTATAAGTTTATTACAGTTAGGCATGAAAAACTCTTATCTCGGGCACCTGTGGATTATGTAGAAGAGATTAGCTGCCCGTCATCAAATACGTACTGCTATTTCTGTGTTCTGTTCGTATGCTGTAGCTCTCGTAACCAACGTACTGACGCCTCCGAATCTCGCAGCTGGCAGAACGGGTTAACTGCAGCGAGATATAGTCAGAATCACTGCATGGCGTCGACTCAGGGGTTTTATTGCAACGTACTCGTGCTGCCCATTTGTGTACTGGAAGACGTGGCACGTAATTCTCTCTCTTCACAGCTTTGTGCTTCGTGACCTTTTTGCATTATGCAACTGCACCATGAGCGGAGCTCATCACCAACAACTGTCCCTCTGTAGCGCATCGAATAACTCCATTTTATTATGAGCGGTGCAGGTCCGGTAATTCAAACGTGCGCCATATTGCCAATCTCTGCCGTCGTACTTCAGAAGCTTCCCATATCTTCCTCATAAACATCGTGAATACACTTCAACTCATTTAGTTTTCATATTTAAGTTCCCTTCATTATAGCCTCCCATTCTTTTTACTTTTTTCATTATTAAAAAACTTGGTCATTGTTTCACTAATGTATTACAAGAGTTATAACACGAAGCTGCAGTTATGTAGTCAACAATGGCCAACAATTCAGTCATGTCGAGGCCAACAATTGAGACAGGACACGAAAATTATTTGGATGGAAATATTTATCTCCTCCACACCCACGCACACCTCGTCCAACATTTCACAGAAAACAACTCCTGGCATCCGTCCGCCAATGTACGATTTCGTATTCTCCAAACTACAGCAGACGACACTTCCGAAAACAAAGCAAATTAAAACCAAAATACACGCGTTACAATATTAATATTTCATACATTAACGAGTTTTTCTAGGGAACTAACGTGCGTTAGGTTCAGGACGATTACAAATTCATTAACAGAGTTCAATGACGAATTCAATACAATAGTTATCTTAGCGATCAGTACAGTGTTTTATAGTATATATAATCTTAATATAATAAGAAAATGTCAATATTACAGAAGAGATAACGTAGTATATAATTAATTAAATGTGTAACAGTAGTACAATCATAATTAACTGCTTATCTATGTCTATTATTATTGTTAGTTCAAAGACAAATTCAAGTTATGATAGTTTTGTTTTATTAAACATTTTCTTAGAAATTAAGTTTATTATTTCTGCGTAACGAAGTTCTATTTCATATTTCTATTTAATTTATTTTATGATGGTATAAAGGTATATTATTAATATTATCATCTTAAATACTTATTATTTTATTTTTATACTTTAAAATGCGTGCTACGAATTAAAAATTCTTATTTTCTTTGATATTTACCTTATTATGAAGTTGAGAAACGATTATAAGTCAATACTATGTTTTAATCTCAATTTAAATGTTCTTTTATCCCTTTCGGCAATTTATTCTAAATAAGAATCGTAGTTAGTAAATTGGGTTTGTCTCTCAGCGATTGAAAAAGGTTGCCGAATACCTGTGCAGACAATTCCGACATTCGAAGAAGCTGTAGCACGCGGCAGAATATTGAAATGGAAGGCACAAGAGGCAATTTTTTCTCGCTACCCGCCAGGGGAGGTCAACAGAAGGCAATATTTCCCCAAGGCTCTCTTAAAGGGCTGCCTCGTGTTGTTATTCACTACACGAATATCAGCAATTATTGCAACATTAATTACAGAAGTAGCTCTGACAAAATATGCATTAACAATTTTGTGCTAATCCACTCAAATTTAATAAATATTTAAATCGTGATTTAAGAACTATTTCGTGTCAGTTCTGTTCAAAAACAATGACGAGAATAAAACTATTATTAATTGTAATCGTGGAATTATTATATAACATTGAAATATCAATTTTTAAGGAAGTGTGAGGCTTTTAGGTCCTCTTAAATTTGCCTCATGTCAAAAAATAATTTAATTGCTTAATTAATTTATCTGTTTGAAAAAAGTGTAGGTACCGGTTTTGATGGTCTCTTACAATACGTCCTCCCTAAGTAATAGCCGTCGTTCGGTGTCTTATTAGAAAAGTCTGAAAGCCAGCAAAGTAAGTAGAGAAAAGCATTATAATATTTGAGAGATTCTTTTCATTATAAGGTGGTAAAGGTTTTGCAGGTCCACGAGTTCTCTCCTCATTAAATTATTTTAAAATGCTTGCTTTTTTGGAGCATTGAACCACAATTTTTTTTTCATCGCAATTAACATAACGCTAATTTAATTTTTAAGTACTTATGGATAATTATTAAAGGTATAAAAGTAAAAATAATCCCTCACATCCAGTTTCAAGTTTCACATTAAAATATGTATTCTCGTCAATCCCAGTAAGTCGAAACTAAATAGGTTTTCCAGAAAACACTCCAGATAAATAATGAAAATTAGTCTCCTGTGCAATTCCAAATGTGATTTAAGTGTGGCTGATTTATATCTGTATATAAGGTCTTATTTTGTAAAAGTTGTTTATCATATAAATGTCAGATACTAATAAACTTATTTAGGCACACTACGAGAAAAAAGTACAACAAGCCAAAAAATGGGTGGGGATAATAAGTGAGTGTCTCATATAACAATAGCTTTCTTGTGCTTCATAATCTAAAAAAATTTTATCGGAAAACAATTTTGTTTCAAACCTATATTTTTTTGTACTGTTGCAACTCCCCTTAATAGCATAGGAAGGAATTTGAAAGAGGGGATGCGGAAGGGTGGATGAAGGTAGACAAGGGTAACTAGGGCATCCGGGCTCGGGAGATGGTTTAAGGATCCTACCCGGTATTCGTCTGAAAGTGAAACAGGACAAACACTAGAAAACCTGCATCAGGTAGGTCGGTTCGTTTTTTAGTGACCAATTTGATTATTCATATTAATGTTCAACATACAAATGAGTGTTATTTGACTCTCCATTTCAAATAATTTACGTAATAAAAATCCCGACCTGAACGGGAGTCGAACCTCCACTTGGTACGTGTTTCCTCTCCCGTTCAGCTAACCGAGTCGTCTCCTCTTAAGGTTCGAGCCTTCAGTATACATTGTATAAGCCTGAGGATAGGCTCATCTACAAATTACTAGACCACATTCTTAAGTATCTAATTTTAGATCATCGGTGAAAGGTGGATATTGCGTCTGAATTGATCAAAGGTTCAATGAATTCGCAATGAATTCGTTCTGTCCATGAATTAATTCATTGCAGCTTTTAACAATTCACACGGAATATCCATTCTTCATTGAAGTCCTAAAATTAGGCCGTGAAGCATGTGAGCTCCTGTGCTCAAACTTCTAATTCTTTATAATTGTAGCATTCAATTCTTATATTGTAATTTTATGTATTGACGTGGCCTATTTCCTCATACGAGGACTAATGGAATCAAATAAATCAAATAAAAAAATCAGGCTTACACAATGGCTGGGGGAGGCTTTTTACCCGGCGGGGAGAGTTCTAGAATAGCTCAGATGGGGGAGCGTCCACGTAATAAGTAGGTTCGATTCCCGGTCCGGATGAGATTTTTCCATCGTGAACATTCAGTTCATGACCTAATGGCTGAACTTTGTTTGAAAGCATTTCTTCTTCTCCAGAAAAAAATTCATTTAAATATTATTATTACAGGAAATTTTACAATCTAAAGATTTTATAGTTGTGGTATATGTACATGTAATATTATACAGTTTAATATTTATGATGAAGAGTAATAAAATCTCTTCTGTCGATGTAGTTACAATAGTAGCCCTTTGTGTTATTACCTAATAAACCGTATCAAAATATTTCCCTTTAATATTGTTAGATCACAATTGCCTTGTTAAAGACATCAATGATGATCGCTTCATTATTTTCGACACACCAAATAAACACTCACACACATATAGGTATGTATATAGAAATTTGTGATTTATAGCTTCAAAATAATAACAAGGAAAAAGCGTAATTATTCAAATTGAGAAACTGTGTGGTGAAGAATATGTGGAGCTAGCCTCCACTGAGCTTCACGTCTATCTTTAGATATTACTATAGTGCATTTCAATGGGAACCAATTTGACCTTCAAGCTCTTCCTTGCGCCGACGAATAAAATTCGTGCGACGTTGTCACATTATTGAACACGAAGCTGCAGTCAGGGTTTGTACTTATTAATAACTTACGGTAAGGCAACGTCTGTCTAATTATCTGTTCACTGACAGCTAGAACGGCTCACATTTGAAAAGGAGTCTTTGTCTAATTTTTCTATTACGTGACCTATCAAATGTGTTTATTTAAGTAAAAATGAAAAAAATTACGTCTGATTAAAAATTAATTATAAGTAAGATAACCAAACTCAGACAAAAGAAGTGATAATATAAATACCACACTTTGTATTACGTCTTTTGTCTGAATTTGACTATCTTATTATTTGACTATCTTATTATTTGACTTATTATTTAATAAAGTTCATTCAGATATTATAAGACACGGAGAATTCAAAACTCGATGTTAAAAAAAATATGGCATTCAAAACGTTACATCGACGTCGAAGAGGGGAACATTTTCTGGGATATTTAGAGAGGAAAAATTCTCATGTGATCAATAATAATTCATCTAAATTACACATAAACCATGAATTAAAAATTTGATGCAGACATCCACTCCCAACTAATATTACTTAAAACGGTATATACAAATACCAAAATAAAATTTTCAGTGTCAATAATCAGCTTCATTACAATTATTTTTTACGTTTTTCCTCATCTAGTATTATCAGGATATCAATTTTTATTATTGTAATAGTTATGAAGATTCAATACCATAAATAATTATTTTATACGCACAAAAAGATTTTATACATTGATAACAAGAAAATATCACACGGACGTTGAAGCCGATTAGCACTTTTGATCAGTTAAACATTTCTTGATTTTTACGAGAACAATATTTGCCAATATAACATCCTATCGAAAGTTATTTTTTAAAAATGGACAAATATAACAAGATTGAAAAACTCTTCTCTTTTACGGAGTTTATTGAACTATTTTTCAATTAAATCATCTGCATGCATCATAGCATGTAATAGTGCTGAATCTGTGTTTAATAAATTATTCGCAATGCACTAATTTATTTACACACAGTTCTACTCAAATAATTTGACAAACGTATTCAAAATTGATAAATTGTTTACTGAGTGTTTCACGGGTTTTATGTTTGGAATTACAGAACTCTTACACGAAAACCATAAATAAGTGTGCCTGTAATCTTATATATTTCGATATATAGTAAACTATTATTATAATAGCGTATGCATTCCTTCATCTGCTGACGTTTAAACTATTATTTGCTGATTTAAAAAAACGTTCATATATATTATTGCTTTACCGTCTGTATTTATTTCTTATTGTCAGTTATTCGTAGAAAGTTCGTTAACTTTTCATTTATCATTTCTAGTATTGTATTTTCTCATTCACAATTTGTGTACTTAATAATTATATTTATAAATTCTAGCAGTTTATTTTCTCAAACAACGTATATTCGTTCCTTTTTTCTTGTATGCATCAGTGATTCGTAAAATGTTCTAATTCATTTTTTTTCCAATTCATAATTATATTATTACATTTTATTTTTTAAAATTATGTATATTATTTATGTATGCAATTAATTGATGTAAATGACGTGTCCTATATTCTCAGTTAAGGACTGACAATACTAATGTTTGCAATCAAAGCAAAATATTTTCATTCAATACTTGGAAACCAAGATTAAACTATCGTACAATTGCAATCAATTAATTAAATGATTAGCCACATGTTGGTGAAGTCAAAATGTAATGATAAATTTGAAGAAAAACAATTAATTATGCAAGGTTAACAATGGGCCATACGTTGATGACGACAAAATGTTTTTATAACAATTGAATTTGAAACATGCCCCACGTTGGGCGCCAAAAATGTAGTAATTAATTAATTTGAATTAATTACTAGAATATATATATATATAATTCGACTTCGCTCGTTAAAATTTTTTTCGCTGATAAAAGTATAAAAAATAATTTTTTGATAAATCTTCAATCAATTAATTCTGCCAAGTAAATATTGTGAACAGATACTTTTGAGGAAATGGAATACCGTGACGGGAATGGAGTTCTCATGTGCCTCCATTGTCAAATATTGATGCCGTATGACGTGAAAACGACTCGCCCATATTGTGCTAAATTTCTCTTCGTGCTCTGACACTGTCTGAAATTGATACGGCTGCAGTTCCCGAAAGTGGTTAACGTCATTGTTCTCTTAACGGCGGCACAGTGCAAACAGTTTAACTTCCGCAACAGTTCTATCGTCTCCATAGCGACAGCTTTTCAGAAACATCCGCAAATTTGTAATAAACTCCCATCACCAACATAACAGGTCACGAAACGTGTAAACCAAGCTTCAGAAATGACCATAAATATATTTTAATGTATATATTTTAAAAGGCTATTGCAAAACTTGTTGAAGAAAAATTTCAAAAGAATTTGAATGCATACATTTTTAATATTAAATTAAATATTTTGGTATGAAAAATATAGGATTTTAAATTAGTTTTAATTGATTGACTTTTGCGCTGTGTGTAACTGATACAAATAATTTTACTCAAAAATATTTATTCCGCTATTGCTTACAAATATAACAAACGTTTTTACTTGCACACAAAAGTGAATCAGGAGATTTTTTATTGATTTATTTACAGTCGCATTGACATCTGAGGTAATTCGCGACTCTTTATAAGTACTCATTTTGCCATTTCGGCGGACTAATCGACGAGAGTTTCTCTCTCACGCACGCAAACATCCTCGCCCTCCCCGAATATCTAACCCGGGACCTCTGTGATGCGAGGCAATTACGCTGACCTCTACAGCACAGGAGGTCAGCTTTTCAGGAGATTGTTCAGTCTGTTTCACTTGGCTACCTTCCTTTCCCTTCCACATTCCTTATACCTCTTATGGTACTAAAGAGGAGAGGTCACGTGATGGACGACACTCGTGTCACTTGGGACCACCAAAATAATGGATCGTGTGCGAAGAATGTATTAATACAAAAACTGCAGATGTAATTTCAGGAAACGAAACTAATTACCTAGTCATTATAGATTTAATGGGCAAATAAACACATCGCCTTAAATTTAGTGTGTTGTTGTATTATTCTAATAGATAATTGTTCTAAACATAGTCAACGTTAACCATCAATTCTTGAAGCATTTTTAAATACGTACTTAAAAAATTTTGAAAGAAAAAATCATTGGGGTAAATTTCAGTGAAAATTTCATTATCAGCTATGCTGCATGTGTTTCGAACAATGTAAGAAGTTACATTTCAGCATTCTGTGATAAATAAAATCGATGGTAAAGAATTTCGCAGAGATAGGAAAATAGAAGTGAAGTTAATTTCAAGGAAAAATAACAGAAAGAGCTCAGATTTTAAATAAGTGAAAGAGAATTTTTTTAAAATGAAGGATAAATATTTTAGATAATTATATTTTAGATATCATATTATGATATATTTATGTCTGTTAAGTTGTTATTACGAACGCGCTCTCACTGAAAAGGTTTATGACAAAATTCTTCACACCTTACGATTTTTTTTATCTGGTTTGTTGGATTTGCGGCGCTGGATTCTCAATTCATGAAGAATATTTTTCTAGCCCTCTTATGAAACACCTGTCGTTATCTCTCCTTTATAGAAACCTTGTAAAGTAGTATTTTTCTTATCACCAACTAATTAAACCGCTCCAGAAGTTATCTATCTGACTAACGAAAATCCCGCATAATGGTGAAATTCTAAATCGAATAATTCTAATTCGGGCATGAAGTAAAGCGGTCGGACACAACATTATTCTTTTTTTAATATTTGTAGTTTATGGTCGCGTCAGTTTACTAGATTATTCTTTCACTTAATATGTTTCCTAATCTTTTAAATTGGGAAATGAGGATCATCGGATTCTTGACGTCAATTTCCTCCCCGCTAGTCATTACTCAACCCTTCGCGATTTAAAACGATCGCGATGGAATAGCACTGTATCATTGGTCGTTTATTATTCATAGTACTTTTGAGGAAATGTCCCCGTCGGTGACCATGCCGTCTGCACTCCGACGTTGTTGCGAACTGCAGTTGTACTTGTAAACCTCAGCCTTGCTTTGTTGACCCTTAAACACACAACGTTGCTAAAGTTTACCGTTTGGAGGGGGGGCGGTAACAGACTACATTAGGTTAATGCACGTGGTGGCACTCCCCTTTAATAGCATAGGAAGGGTTTTGAAAGGGGAGATGCGGAAGGGTAGAGTAAGGTAGTCAATGGTTAACTAAGCCCTCGGGCTATGGTTTAAGGATCCTACCTGGAAATTCGCCTAAAAGTGATGCAGGGAAAACCCTCCAAAAACCAGCATCAGGTAGTATGGGCATTTGGTACTTGTCCCACGCCCTTCCAATGGGGGAAGAGGGGTTTGCTTTGGTGCCGCAGGTTTCCCGTCGCTGTGCCTCGACCAGTTTAGGAGGCAGCTGGCCGACTATTCCAATAGGAATACGGAAAACGCTTACAGTATGCCCAAGCCTTTTTTTTAGGGCAACAGGCTACATGAGGGTGATCCACATTGGGCAACTCCCCTTTAATAGAATAGGAAGGGATTTGAAAAGGGGGATGCGGAAGGGTAGAGGAAGATAGCCAAGGGTTACTAGGGCCCCCAGGCTATATTTTAAGGATACTACCCGGTATTCGCCTAAAGAAATGCAGGGAAAACCTTAGAAAAACCTGCATCGGGCAGGTCGGGCATTAGGTACTAGTCCCACGCCCTTCCGATAGCGGGAGAGGAATTTGCTGTGGGGACGCAGCATTCCCTTCTCCGTGCCTCGATCAGTTCGAGGTGCCTCGGCTTGTGGGAACCTTAGTTCAAAAACTGAGAGGAAAAGGCATCCCCAAAGGTAGCCCCTTCGTATCTCTCCTAAAAGGTTCTGCCTGCGAGAGAACATCCCTCGCAGGTTACCTCTCGCAGGCTCTCTTCAATGCACAAGCCAAAACCTATATAATTTAAATAAAATAACATTATAACTGAACTGTGAGTAAAATTCAATTATGAATAATATGAACCCCAGAGCTGTCGTACATCACACGCGGCATTTTTTGTGTGCCGGAATAAAGCTAATTAAAATGTTGCTGTAAAATAAAATAATTTCTACTGAGCTTAAAGTGTAATTCGATAATTTAGCCTAGACGTATAAGTAAAATGATGACTTGATATTTAAAGTTTCCGACTTATTGATATCCCCGTGGGTGTTGCAGTTCCCAAATTGGAAAATAAATTTGAATTGACTTATTCATTTGTTTTCTAAAGCGTAAACACAAACATATCTTTTCATTGATTCAACGTTTGTTTTCGTTGAGCCATTGTATTAACGATTGGAGAGAATGAATTTTTTGCACAAAAAAAGAATGTTACGTTTATGTGACATCTCGTTGAATATATATCGGTTTTCTTCATCGAAAAATCTAAGCTAATTTCTCATAAATGTAATAAAATATTGCCGTTTCATTTACATTTACTCTGAATTTATTTTATTATTCTAGTAATTATTTAATCTATATTCTAACGAAAATATTTAGATTGAATGTGTTATAGTGTTTTTCCTCCTGAAGTTTAAGAAACAGACATTAAAGCATCCCTGTACGTAGTTACCTGTACACGCGTGATGCTAATAATCAAAAGTGCAATCCACTTCGGTTCTACAGGCGCTAAATTTTAGCTGGATGATGGAATGGCGCAATTTTCTCCAGAAAGTCATTATCTCGACTGTGAACGCATATAACAGGAATGAGCGAGTTGTTAATGTAAGGACTTATCGACATGCAACATGTAGGTGTAACGTACTCCATCGGATAATTTCCCAGGGCACTTCACAAAGCAATTTTATAGCGGATAAATGAGTCGTAGAAGCTATGAAGGGCATATTTTTGGAATTGTGAAACACGGCGGGGCCTGCATTATAGCTGAGAAATTTAATTCAGCGGTGAATATAGTTGGTCATGTCCAACCACAATCAAATAATATTTACATTTAGATTCGAGTGGTAGATAATTAGAGTAATGTATGGATTCGTGGTTTGTAATGAGAGTGAAATGTTTGTTAGTCAAAACTGATTATGATCATCTACATAATCTATAAAAATTTTATGTACTAGAAATATTAGAGATTTTCAAATAGGTTTAAAGTAATGTTCTTCAATATCGATTGCATCTCAGTCACAATCTCTGTCAGAATATTTGGCTAAATTGATTACCACTGTGCATTCAGAAATGCATTTTTAAACGAGTAATTATTATTTTTATTATTACATAATGATCATATTTATTGTACCGTCTAATATAAATTTAGGGAAGATATTTCAGTTTTCTCATCTCGCTGTTTAGCAATGTATCACAATTAATCTGACGCGAATGTGATTTTTAAGAATCTCCATCTTCCACAGATGTCTCACTGTAATAAATATGGCTTGAAAGGTTTACAGCACCTTGACCAACTTTTCCAAAATAATTCGTTGAAGGTCAGCCAATCAGAGCCGCTGTCCGGACTTCACAAATTGGCACAGAATAAAAAAGGCTCTCTAACAAGGGAACTAACCGAACCTCAGGGAAGCAGAAAAACTTTATAGAGACTCAAGAGGGACCTTCCACTGGGGCCTGCGAGGAGGAGTACCTGCTTTTCAAGTTTAGAAACTACTTTGTACTGAACTGTTTTGTGGCATATAATAACTATAGAACAGATTTTTCATCACTATTTAACAAATTATAAATGAATATTTATTAAATAGCAGGATAAACATACATACGCCTGAATAAAATCTTCTAAGGCTTCTAACCGAGTGAAAAATTGTATCCGCTACGTTTCGATGACGTTCATCGTCTTTTAGCAAAAAAAAAAATCCTAGTAGATTCCATATTTTATTATTTAAATGGGTAATTGTAGATTGATACATATAAACTTGTATATTGTAAAATTTTATGAACTTCAATTACAGCAATGTTATAATAATTTCCCAATTAAGCTAACATTTTAAATGATTTCATTAATAAGCTGGAGTAACATTATTTGACATGTAAAAGTATGTCAATGTTTATCAATTATATCAATAAGTACTTTAAGTGTATTAATTTTTAACTGCACTGGTATATACAAGTGACCTCAGGATATAATTAGAATATTAAATGCAATTTATTTGGGGCCGAGTAGATAAAACGTATTTAGACGTAAATTTTTCCGGATTTTCCAGTTCCCAGGATGTAATAGAGAAACTTCTGGGTAAGTTTTCATGGGAAATATTTTTTGGAAGGAAGGATTATTTGAAAAAATTTAGTGTTATCAAGAAACTTTTTTCGTCGTCGGGGAAGGAATGAGAACTGCGGTGTGCTAGTCGGATATCTATTAAATTCAATATTAGAAAAAAAGTAGTCTATATAGCCATAAAGCATCTGGGCGATTCTATCCATCGCCTTTAATATATCAGGGACAAACTGATTCGATCGTCTTGCCCTGTTAGGTCACCTAAATAATCGTTTCGGAAATAAATAGTATTTCCATTTCAACTATACTACTATCGTTATGTACTCTCCTTGTCAAAATAATTGAGCGGCCATTCCTTTGGTAAGGAAGACATATACGACTTTTATTGGACATGAAAGAAAATATTTCCACCCATTACGAAGGATCTAACAAAGAACATTATTTTCCCCAATTTGAATACTTCCTTTCCATTCTTGCTCCTTTTTTATTTATAGATATGCACTTTAAATAAACTGAAAATTTACCTCCAAAATTAAGTAAACAACAAAGCAGGTATTTGGGAGTCTCTTTCTAAAAAATGTATGAAGTTCTTATAATTTATCTATTAGTATATGCCAGTATGCACTGTATTAAATTGGTTGAAACAATGTTCTGGTAACAAGTGTTAGATTATAAAATACAAGTGAACTAAACGTCTATAACTTGCACTTGGATTCGTGTCTTTTTATGACTACGACTGTTGTGAGCCTCATTGTATTCATGTTGGTAGTCCTAAAATAAGTCTATGACATCTAAAACCTCGTCATTTATGGAAAATATATATATAATGTAATAATCAAAATTTATTTAATTAGATTTTAAATGAAAATAAACTCCACGTTGAAGCACAAATTGTAATAATCTAAATAAATATTAATTTTAAATCTTTAGTTAACAACACAGAAACGTTTCTGAACATATTTGTAACATCGTCAGGCTGAAGAAAGGTTTTTGTTTTGATGTTTTCAACGTTTGCTCAGTTATGTTGATGATCGTTGAATACATCTGTTCGGTTACAGTGTAATTAATCTCGAATTTAATAATCTGATACATTATGTGACATATGTGGTATATTATGACTGTTGATATTGTCTGCTAATGTAACAATTTATATGTTTAATAAATGTTTTACGGTTACGCACCAGGGTCAGATTTCTCGACGTTGTCGTTCTCCACTGCTGTCTGCAGCCTGTGTGGCGCTGCTGGACTTGTGCGAGCTATATATAGTGGCGGACATGCTGCGACCTGATTGGCCGCTGAGGATCGCCTGACCACAGCGTCCACGACACATGTGTTTCCATGTCGCGTAGTAAATGTCAGGCGATCCTCAGCGGCCAATCAGGTCGCAGCATGTTCGCCACTATATATGGTATACCTCGCACAAGTCACGCAGCGCCACACAGGCTGAAGACAGCCGTGGAGAACGTAAACATCCAGAACCTGGTGCGTAACCGTGAAAAATTAGTTAATAATTTACACGGGGAAAGCTGTCTTTCTTATTAAAATTATTTCCGTCTGTGCGTTATTTAGGAAGTTATTTTATTTAAGATGAGAACAAGAAATGCACGTGGATATTAGGAACTACATTAGACACCAGCTACTGTTTCTTCTTCATATTATAGAAAGTCATTTAATCGTGTTTATGGGACTTTATATGAGAACTTATGGAAAGAATAAAAAAAATGATTGACTATAATTTTACATTTGTAATTATTGTAAGTACAGTAATTATTGATTTATAAAAAATAATTACGGAATACGAAGAAGATGAATATGGGAACGCCAACATCATTACTCTTAAAAAAATTGATTTGCAGAAAAATAAATAAAATTAAACAAATAGTTTTTAATTTAAATAAAAATTAATTATTTAATTTCGAAAATTACTACATAAAGTACCACATTATTAATTTAATTTAGTGAATTTTCAAACAATGCAACCTGGCCGATAACACATTTAGAGATAGAGGTCGAGTTGCGTTACATAAAAATATCGAAACAAATCGGGGGATTAAGGATAAATGACATCTCGGGCAACGCCGGGCACTAAGCTAGTTATAAATAAAAGTAAACAATTAGTCAATTCTGTTTAGAGTAATGTGATCTAAGTACGAGAAGCAGTTAATATCTGTTATCACTTCACCTGAAGAAGAAGGCGGTGCAAGCCATCGAAACGTTGTGTTTACAAAACTACGCTACCCGGTTGGAATCCCGAGAGAACTTCATCCAGTTAATATCTTCTTGCAATTCTATAAATTTTATCAAATATATTTATACAAAAAGTTAATATATTTAATAAATGATGAAAACATATGTAATGCCTTAAAACCTAAAGTACTGCCAAAAAATGGTTCATTTTAAGCATTGATGTGTTATAATGAGTTTATTGTTCTGATTTAAAACAAAGAATTATGTTGATTTATAAATATTATGGACACAATGTTTTAGAGCATATATTCTGTAATTACAGACGCCAGAATGCATTAGTTAGAATTCGTAAATTTTTTAGTTACTCTTGGTCAGTAAATGACTCAATGATATAATGGTTTTAAATGTATTGTTGTTTTCAACTGGCTCTGTATCTTTATTAAATATAATCATGTGCCTTAATAACAATCAAATAATTAAAAATAATTACAAGATGCAACACGATGCCCCAGGTTAAGTGCGACACGTTTAGTAACAAAATTTATGAACGACTGATTAGAATTACGAAAAGGGAAATTATAGCATTTAATGGCGTCATCTGACGAAAAAACTTAAAATACTTATTTGTTTTGCATAATTTTTGTTGTTACTGATGCTGACTGTCGATACCCTGTTCACTGAGTACGTATTTCCACTTTAAATTGCAATTTTATCTATTGTCACAAACTCAACCTTTCGTGCAAACTGCTGGACGTCCTACTTCTCTAGATCTAAACTTTCCCCAAACTGCAAATTAAAGCAGTGTCGTTTGCGATATGCAGATTTTACATCGAAGAGAACGAGATCATGCTCACGTAGCGAATGGTACAAATTTATAGACGCTAAGAAAGTTATGCGACAGAATAGTGCTTGTTTCATCCACGTAATGTAAATTTTTGGGAACATAAATTAAATTACTGAATTAATAAAATATGTTAAATATATATTTCAAAGATTTTCATATCAATAGTTAAAGAAAGGATATACGAATAACGTTCTTTTAAGGAAGTAGGATGAAGCAAACACAATTATGTCAATTGCAAACATAATTACAATAGATCGTCTTTAGTTTAAGAACTCCGATATTTGGTTTACATTTTATAAGATATTGTTACATGTGTATACATATGTACATGGGCCGCTTAAAGGACCTCTAATAAAGACAGTTATTTGCAATTTTCACCGAGTTATAAAAGCAACAATGAATTTAATTTACAATAAAAAAAGTTTATACAAAGACTCTAACAACAACAAAACTATAGAAATCTGACGGTAAATTTATATTCGTATAAAGGTTTACAAAAGAAAATTTTTATGTACCATTTTATTTTGAGCTGTCTGGTACTTGTTTGTGCACTCGTGATTATTTTAATTTATTTTATAAAACAATATTTTGACTTACAGGCCATAGCACTGATTTAAAACTTTTCACACTTCGTCGTAACACTTTGCTAATCATGACAGCGAACACTGCTGACTGCTACGCATTTCAAATTAAGTTACATCTCGTAGCTTGTAATAGATTTCTCCTCAACTTTACTTCGTCACAACCAAATGTTACCGTGTTGTACCTAAGTAGCGTCAATCTGATACACACTTTGACTGACAAACACACACACTTCTTTCTGACTGTCTCTGTTAAAATTACGAGCGTCGTAGCAACCATTATAGTCTCTGCATTCTCGCGCCAAACAATGCTGTTCTTTAGAATGCGCGGCCTCAAGTTACGCCGCCAATAATTAAAGAAACAATTTAAATAAAACATTTCAATACACACACTATATATATATTGCTCCCATCTTTTTAATTTTGGAAATCTACTCCTATATTTAAATAGTAGAGCCTACGGTAAATTATTTTCAACTGCTTAATATATTGTCTTTAATATATTATAAATATTTATATAATAAAGTTTTTACTTGAGAACAATTGTGTAAATGTATCTTAGTAAGGAATATGTCCCCTATAAAATTATTTGAGTATGTTTTGTATCACAAACTCCAATATTTAAATAGTATTCTTTAGTTGAAATTGATCTACATGTCTTAAATTCTCTCGTATGATCTACTTATAAGCGTAAATATTATTATAACCTATTACGGATAAGAACCTTCCTGTAAGTAATGTATTAAATTATTTGGATGAGAACTTCGTGAAGAGTAATACACACTTAATATATTTACAATATTTTTTGTTTTGTTTAACTTAATATCATTGAGTTATTTGAGTTTTGGAACAAGTAAACCCTCTTCATTTAGCCCGTTCACAATAAAGGATATTAGTGCATGTGCTTTGCATTCTCCGGGAAAGTGCACGATACCCTTGGAAACATTTAATCAAGGCTGAAACTCCCTTCACCCTTCAGGACCCCAAACCTGGGATAACTGGATATCGTCCGCATCCAGAGATAATAAAGCTTACGCACAGAGCTGATTAGAGGAACTGCTGATTGACTGCACCAGGGAGGTCGTTCTTAGAGTATGGAAAATTGTAACGTTTATAAAAAATTTGTGATAAACACCGAAACCTTAGTAGTTACCCCCAATTATTCCGGAGATTACAAACATTTAAAAAATTAAGTTATAATAAAAGTAAGTCCCCGTCATAAATAATTGTAGTTTCGTGTCTTAATTTCAATGGGGTTGAAGATCACGCTGCTGCATGGAAGCTATAAAGAATAAAAGATCAGTTTTATGTTAAATATATTACGTGTTTAATTTATAACTAAATAACGTTTCCCGTTTGAATATTTTTTATATGTCGAATTTTTAATATTTATGTAACTATAATAATAAAATTTAAATTGTCTGTGTTATAAATTAATTAGGACATAGAGTGTAATATAAAGTTAATCTGTTTGTATAATTTTGTATTTATTTTATTGACATGTCCTATTTCGTATTTCCAAGATAAATTAAAAAACAAATACATCTGAATCTAAATTAAACCATTTTTAACATATTATTATAAATATAGGTTTTATTGATTAATACGTGGAGTACGCCAGCATTTGTTTCGAACGAATGTAAACTTATGAAATAATTCTTAACTAATATTGTGCTGAAATATAAGTGAGACATATTCCAGTCAATAAACCGTAATCGATATTCTAAATATGATTCTGCCGGAATGGGAAACTAATGAAGTCGATTAATGTTATACATCAGTCACGATCTTGAAAAGAAGATCTATAAATGAAAAGGTGATGTCATTGAATTATTATATTGCTATATATTGTAATACCAATTAATTAGGACATTAATTGTTTCAACATAAAAAGCTAAATTGTTTGAGAAATTCTTTGTAGCGGCAGGAGCTTTTGAAACAACAATAGAAAATCCGGCTCTTTTCCTTTGTCGGAAGGTCCGTCAAAATGGCGTATGCGCGCTCAAATTTCAGGACGAGAGTTTCAGTTCGCAGGAAGGTTTGATGAAGTTCAGTTTGCAGGGAGATTTGTTGAGAGAGAGTTCACCTCGTCAAGGTATAAAAGTTTTTGGAAGGAGAATCCAACAGGGTTGGCAATTAGCAGGACAAAGTAAAACATTCATAAAAGTATAA
Organism: Zhengitettix transpicula; assembly: GCA_037074705.1. Classification (NCBI taxonomy): domain Eukaryota; kingdom Metazoa; phylum Arthropoda; class Insecta; order Orthoptera; family Tetrigidae; genus Zhengitettix; species Zhengitettix transpicula. Next base: position 77,559,964 of record CM073591.1, read on the forward strand.
CGCCGAAACATGCTAAGAAAAAGCAGTTTTTGTGTCCATAGCCGGCCAGAAATAGCAAAAGTTTCGGTTTAAGTCCGGAACAATAAAGACTACCCAATCGACAAATCGCAGAATTCACCTAAGGCGAGTGGTCAAACGATAGATGACGAAAGGAGGGTCATCCGAGTTCCTGACATCATATAAAATTTTGGTGTAGAATCTGAGTTTAGAAGCAGTGTAAACCCCCACAATAGTGTTTTCGAAAATTAAAGGTACGCTGGAATGCTGGGCAGACGTGAGTAGCAAGTTTTTAAAAAAACAATTAATTATGTAAACGTAATTGAAAGGTAGCCGTCAGATTTCGTTCTCTTTTTGATTAAAATTGATAAACAGTCAATCTTTTTACTTTTAATTTCGTTCACAATTAAATTTAGTTGTAGTTTAATTGACGAGTAAATTTCTTTTTCTTTTAATTGTAATTAGTTGATAATAAGATTATAAATATTATTGATTTGTCCATTATCAAACCCAGTGAAGACCATGAGGAATTCAATATTATAAATTTGTAATTGTTTGATTTATTGCCGCAATAAATCTTTTGTTTGTAAAGTTTATTAATTTTTTAATTTAATTAACGACCTCCATTTACATATTACAATATATTAATTTCATCAAATCATTTTGCTTTCGATCTAATTACGATTTTTTGGGTGCTTTGACATCTTACACAGACTTATTTCAATTAGGAGGAGTTAATTTTTGATATTATAAAAATATTATAATTCTGGGAAGTTAAGCATTTAAAAATAAAAACATATAACTAAAAGTAGTACCGAAAAACGAATTTTACAGTGTTATAAACATAAAAAAATCTTGGATTTATGAGGTTAGCCTGGGATAGAATCAGGCGAAGAATTGCATTAAAGCATAAAATCTACGCAAACCAATCTCCACACGCCACCTAACAAATAAATTGCGGATATATTTAAAATACATAAGAAATTCTATAAATTTCGCGTCACTCTTTATATGTAATTTCCAAGATCTGCATATTGTTGTAATACTGACATAAATATACAGCCTCTAAGCGGAAATACCGTTGTACTGCATTCAGACGTTTTCCATAAGAACAGCTTATTTTTCATCCTGGCGTCCAGCTGCAAATGCACAGTGACACTTAGCCAATACTTCCCCCGTCTCCGGCACAGATGAGAAATTTAACTGCGCTTCTGATGGGTATTCTTGTCACTTTATATTATCAAGCAATCACATAACGGCTTGGTCATCTCAGAGAATGAAACCGTTTTACCGAAGTTTCGCATGCATTATAAATCATGTAACATTAAAAATTGTGGCGAGTTATGGTTTCAGCCTGATAGCAGGAAGATTTGTCTTTTGAATATCATTTATTATTATTTGAAATATCTAAAGAGAAAATATAAATTAAATTATATGTAATAATTTCTCACCATTACCAATTAATTAGTCTCTTCTAAAGATTTTAAAACTTTCATAAAAGAGATCTCTGCTTGGAATAAAATTAATTTTAAAGGCTTTATTCTGTATACATTGAGAAGACTCTTAAAATTAACCTTAAAAATTATTGACAATCTGAAACACAACATTATCAGATTTGATCTAATTTTATATCTGAATATTCGACTCTTACATTTTTACCACTGGTCTTAACCCCAGTTTAAGTATTAATAATAAACATAACTACCAATTTTTTATGTTAAACGTTACACAAGATACGTAATTAGTATGAATTTTCTACCTTACAACTAAAATCAAACCACAAATAATTGTTTTCGTCACTGGAATCTGGACCTGCTTCTTCGAACGTAATTATAAATTTAAAAAATTTTAAGTTGTTATGACTAACTGTTTAGATAAATTATATTGAGAACATTTTAAAGCCAACACTTTTAGTTCAGTGATTTAATGTCTACAGTTATTAAATTTCTGTTATGTTAATAAAGAAATAAATTCAGAAAACCCTCACGATGACAATTTTCTGGACATTTATTTGGAGAAACTTATATAAAAAAATATTTATATTCTATATTAGTACTTTTATTTGTCTAATGATTGTGTGCTAATAATTGGCTTTCCGTTCAATGAAATTATAATAGAAATCAATCAAACCAATTCCACATATTGAATAAGGTCCCAAATACAGCACGAAGTAAAAAGTTATGTTTGTTTTAAGCGTATAAATAAAATTATTTAGAAAATATTTCTATCGTAAGTATAAGCATGTTCGTTAAACGCGAGCCGTGATCTTCGTAAAATATTATCAATCTCTGCTTTCACACAAAGAGACATATTTCAAAGGAATTCAGCTTTAAAACTATTACATGCTTTGAGTTAAAGTTCAGAGGAATGCTTTAACGATAATCAGTATATTGGAGTATTGATTACAAAATCCTGGCCACCCACAGGGATTTGAACGCGGGACCTTTATCTTGTAGGTCGCTGCCTTAACCCGACTAAACTCGGGGAATTTTAATAGAACGGCAGGTGTCGATTCTCAGATTCCAGAAAAATGAATCGACATTAACTATTCTAGTTCTGGAAGGTACCTTGAAAATGATGCAATTTTTATCCCTTTTTTACACAGTTTTACGGAAATTAAAAGCTTATAATTTATATAAAATTAATTAAAAATAACTGCATGATTAACCCCGGGTTTTTTAAAATGAAAATCACAACATTATATTTGATAATTATTTGTTAATTATTATCAAAAATTTATTATTTATTATTATTAATTATTTGATAATTATTTTCAAAAAATATAAGCAGCATAATTTTTTTCGATAACTGTTTCATGAAAATTAATGTTGTGATTTTCGTCATTATGACACGAGTACTAGAAAAAATAGGAACTTGTACAACTATATCTTTAATTTGCGTTTTTCCCGTATCTATTTGGTAGAGTAACGAAAAAAAACTTTTAAATTACTTCTCAGTCCTTGAATTTAGCGTTAAAATTTAATTTTAAATCGTTTTTAAATACTACTTATCAAAACAACAATAAAAATTCAACTAAAGTCGTCTGTTATACAATTAAAATAAGAGGAAAAGCGGTCATAAATGCAGACTATACAATTAACTAACGGAAAAATATTACGTTACGTTTTGACTTTGATGTACGCCTTTGAAACTAAATTTAAAAGTCCATTTATTTGATAATTGCCTACATTAAGGTTGCAACTTAACGTAATATTTTTCAGTTATTTAATTGTTTTCTCTACTGTATTATTGTTCTTTAAATATCAACTTAATTTACATTATAATAATACAAATTTAGCTGAAGATATCTGATTATTAATATTTTCAAATTACCGTTATTTATCATCAGGGAAATTTCTTACTTTTTGAACCTTTCACTTCTTTTAAATTTTCAGTTCATTTTTTGAAACTGTGCACTTGTAATGTCCATAGAATTTGAATTTCAAAATAATGTTGTATCGGTTCCACAGGGTAACCAAAATGAGTTTATTAAGGTGTTGAGATTTGTCTGGGCCACGCCTACTGCGTATTAGCTGGCTAATGGATGGGCTTGATGCACGTAACAAGCTTCACCGGAAATGGCTTCGAGCCAAAACATTTTCAGCCAACAACAATAAACCAATCGTTCATTATGTGATATTGGAGAAAATTGGTGGAATATCTGTATAGATGAGCAAATTCCACGTCACTGCTCACCAAATGAATCTAATTTATTTTTGGACATCAATTCACGAAACTTTCATTGTTTGTATATTTGAAGTATTGTTATTATTTTACAAGAACCACTTGAGTTATTGAAAACATTGAGGTAACGACATTGGAATTTAAATACTTCGTATACATGTGTGTAAGGTGTATTTCTCAGTATGGATCCATACAGGAATATTTATATCACCATCTCAAGTTGCAGAAAAATGTCGTTGACAGAAACACAAGAAATTTGGAGAAAAATATTTAAAAATAAAATGAAAAAAGCTCAAATCGACAAATCATCTGGAAGACGTTAAAAATGGTTAAATAAAAAGTATCTAAGAAGCACCCCAAAAGACAGAATGATTAGAATTAAGTGACAAGCATTTTTTTCTTTGGGAATTTTATTTTTTCACCAAAATAAGTACATCATAATTTTTACTATTGTGCATATTCGAGTATTCATCTGTTAATTTTCATTCTTTTATATTAGATTTACTTGATAATTTGCCTTAAAATATTCGTAACAATTCTTAACTCTTCCTCTGAAAAAATGTAACAGAAAAATGAGTTTTATTTTATACGAAAAAAATTATACCATTATTAGCAGCCGTGATTTTTTAAGTAGATTGTTTTGGAAAAATATAATCCATGTAACCAAAGAAATTCGATCTCCTCAGTTTTTATCGTTCTTTTGAATTTAACATATATATAGATGGTAACAAAATGTATGTTAAAGAAATTTTTTTTATCAAACATTAATTAATAAGACACTCAAAGGGCTGATAAACACTGAAAGTATAAAAACTTCGGTATTTAATTAAAATTAATAAATACATTATGAATTGGCCGAAAACGGACAAAATTAAAGTAATTATTGTTCCGTGTATTGAAATGATGTAAGATGGGCTTAATTATTCTAGTTAGACTTACATTCAACATATCAACAACTCTAGAAATAATTTTGTAATTATCTAATTTATATATAATTAATTTCCATTCTTTTTAGATATTGATTTTTACATGACTGAAGACGCCCAAAAACATTAGGAATAAAACGTTGTGTATTTTATTTACTAAAAGGTTCATCGTACATTATATTGTATTAAATACATTTATCTTATCATTTTTTTTACTTACATGTTCGGCTACACAATCTTATTGATAAAAAAAATGTCACTAAACGCTTATTGCCAATTTGGTGTGTTTATCGGGTACTTGATTATCTATTTTTTAGTTTTCATCTAATCCATTTCTTCTGTTAGAAAGGTTTATGATTGATTAAAAAATTTACGGCATGGATACATCAGACCAACTGATTTTTTATTACTCTGGTAAAACGTTTGGCACATACATCATCATACAATCGCCTAATATAATCATAAAATATTTCTTTCGTCCTTTGTAATCTTTAATTTTGATACATATGTTTCAGTAATTTTTATGAAAGTCATTCAAAATTCATTATTACTTATTTTTGGACATACCATTAATAAATTTAGCAACGGTGGGCTGAGGCCGGAGCTGCTGAGTTATGGCAGTATGCAGATTGAATATTTTCGCTTACATTCCGTAATTCAAAGTATCCAACGTAATTTACCTGATTTAATATAAATACAAAGCGTAATATAAATATTCTACTGAATTCATTCATTCATTCATTAGAATATTTCGTGGCGTCTACCTATATTAGAAATTCCAGCCGAAATAATTATTATGTCTAAGGAGTTTATTAAAGGTTCTTTTAGTTGGAATTTACGCATTCAGCAGACTAAATTAACTCGAAAGGCTGCCACGCTTTTACTTTTCGAGTAATGGAGATATATTTACCCAGTGCATTTGAAATACGAAGTGACAAAGTTCTTCAACGTAGCGTTTCAGTCTCTGGCTCAGGCCGATGTAAAATAAAGTGGCAACTCTTGACTCTTGGTAATTACGTCGTAATTGCGGAGAGCTTGGATTATCAGAATATTTCCGTCAGTAATTACAATTTTTCTTTTACGGATACTGTTTGTTTTAATACATTCGCCGAAAATATTAAAATAAGTTGAGAAAGTATTGTTAAATACTGGAAATTATTCGTTTTTGAAGAGATATGAGGGGGGAAAAAAGGAATACGCTTCACTGTGTCGTTGATCAATTCACATTAATATCAATCTTTATCGGATCCTACAGTTAGGCCATGAAGATTGTGATCTAGTGAATTGTATGTGAAACCGGGCTCTTGCTGAAGAATGGATGGGGAGATCTCGTGCCGGGCCTGGGGTCGACTCGGATGGCTTAGTTGTTAAAGTACCCGCGCACTAAGCGGGAGCCCCTGGTTTCATTCTGATATGATTCCATCATGATACTTTAATTCAATTTAATGGCCTATATGGCTTAGCTATCTTCTGTTCTTTCTGAATCAATGTTAATAAATTCATTATTCAAAACCCGATCCCAATTAAAGTTAAAACTACAATTTATTACAAAGACCATATTCTATTTATATTGGCTGATTAATTGGATTAATTATGCTTATTAGTGATAAACGTGTTATAAAGTTAATTAATATATTTGGATGTTATCCTATGGTTTCTATATTTTTAATTTTACAGACTTCAAGATCGGTTGGGGGATTCAGAAATAAAAATATTTAATTAATTTATTATATTAATTTACTGTGAAAATAAACCTAATTAAAATTGAATTAATATAAAAATAACAATAATTAAAACAAAGAAATATGGACTCTCTCGCTCAGGAATAATGTGGACAATTGAAATTATAGACATAAATACAGTAAGTAAATTTAGTGAATTGATTAAACATTCTAAATGGAGGGACCAGATATTACGATTCAAGGATTTTAATCAATACAGACGATACCGTGCCGTTCTGGTTCGAGCTGGTGCAGTGGAGGTGTGTCGTTCTCTCGTGGTGGGTCGGCTGAATGTATCTGGATGGCGGCGGATGAATCGTGAGCATCCCACAATTTACTCAGGATTGGCTGGAATTTTCCTGGGTCTGGCAGATTTCGACCACCCGAAATCTCCAAATTCCTCCGACAGATGTTTTTAATTTCTCATGCCCGTCCGCTAAGTAGATGCTTTCTGGATCGCAATTATTCAAGCTTAACAATTTTGGCGTCCCTTGGAGCTGTCAACCCCTCGAGGTCTTTTTTCCATAAAAGGATCTGTGTCTACCGTCCGAGTCCACCAGCTGACTAAACAGCACTTTCCGTCACGAAATCGCTTTTAAAGAAATGTTCATTACAGTTTATTATATTTTAAGGTAGGTAACACGGTGAATATGACGGGATTATACTCGCCTTTGGGAATGTAATTATTATTCTTTATGTGCGGTTTATTTCACTCTTTTAACATCTGTTGAATGTATTTGTTATTTATGTAATTGCACATGTAAAATATGTTTCTCATAAGAGACGTAACGCAGAATAAATTTATTTGTCTACGTAAAAAATTATACTAAAGAAAAATAAATTCATTATTTTCTATTAGAGGAACTAACTTCCACATAATTTTAAATGCCTCTAATATCTACTTTTATTTTATCTCAGCATTACTCTGGGAAGGAAAAGATTTAATTGGCCACTTCAATTTATATATCAGCGACCAGATATGGATCATCGTTTTTATTTCATAAAACAGTGACAATCATCTGTTTACCTATTATATATTACCGAGGTCCAAGTCTGCGCTAATTGTTCAGTACACCCATTTATGAGTATTCTCTGGGTGTCAAATTATACGTTACGTGACCATTTTCTGCGACCTTCGGAAAATCTCAATACGGAAGTTTTATAAAGCCAAGAAGTGGGCTGTATCTTTTAGAGTACCAGGCTACATGAATGTAATCCACGTGGTGGCAAATCCCCTTTAACAGCGTAGAAATGAATTTGAAATGGGGGATGCGGAAAGGTAAAGGAAGGTAACCAAACGTTAACTAGACCCCCAGGACGCAACATTCACTTCTCCTTGCCTCGACAGACTTAGGAGGCAGCTGGCCGACTGTACCAATAGGAACGAAATACAAATCTTATCATATGCCCAAGGTCTCTGCGACCCCGGAACATACACGTCTCAAAATAGACCTAAGGTCCTTAAAGGCAGAGCTTTACCTAATAAAGATGTATTTTACCCGCATGACATGAGACTTCGTTTTTAGTGCATTAAGATTGAAATTTTATTATGCCAAATAAAATACTGAAAATCGTCATTGTTGAGGTTGCTTTTGAGATTCGATTCGAAACAAGTTATTGCTTCCTTGCTTGTATCTAATTATATTTGCATATAATTTTCCTCACAATGTAGTTTATTACTGTGGCACTCCCTCGACTACCCGCCGTAGGATGTCTTCGACCGTTCAATTCCTAGAACGGCTTACCTGCGGTAGGAGGAACTAACTTTTTGAAAACAATAGCCCTTTCCATACTAAGCTAATTTATTAAATATTATTAAAGATATGTACAATTAAAATTTTGCCCTCCCGACTAGCCAGTTATGAAAACTCAAGGATTATTGTGGCAAGTTAGGCCCGAGAAACGATTTATAAAAAGTTCTTTACGCAACAATGAGATTTGCGAACTTGGTTACCAGACTGGGGTCTCTGCAACACAGCGACGTCCCTCGCAGCTGGTCATCGATGTCTCTCTCGTGGAGTTTCGCTGGTAAATTCTCAAAAATCCCAAGAGAAACTGCTCACCGCAACTTCTCCAGTCAGAATCCTCCTCCAGATAGCATCAGAAACAGAATGCCTGACCAGGTCTCCACTTCTCCCGACCTGTGGGACCAACCGTTCCTCTATTGGTCCATTCAATTTATTTTTGACCAATCACAGGTCCTAGACGATCCGACGTGCATTCCAACAGCGAGACTCTCTGCACCTGTTGTCTGTTGACGGGAAAACCCCGGAGGTACTGTTACTATCCCCAGCCTGACTGGCACCAAACGGTACTTTTTGCCGACGTTCGATAAACATGGTTGCTCACGCGTTTAAATAAACTGACTAAAATATCAGTAAAATCAATTAAAAGACGCCTATCCTAAATAACGCGCTATATTACAAACGCCACCTGGATGTTTAGAAACGAGCATACAGAAGATTAATGTTTTAGATTTGATTTGAAACAATAACTGTACTTATTTTTCATTATATATAATTAGCGAAATATTTATGATTTTAATTAAGTACAAAGTATGTTCACATTATAATATAAGGAATCAATAGCCTTGGCTCGTTCTTTAATATTACATTGGGAGATAGGATAGATCTTGAAATTAATGTACTCAGGAGAGTTTCAGTATATTTGCCCAACTGGCATTTTGATATACAAATCTACGTTTCTAGATCTAGTTGTGAATAAGTGAAGCGCTGTTGTTTGCTAAATGACTTCCTGAAATAATGTAATTATGATTACAAGGATAAATCAATATAATCGCAAATATATAATTAATTTGGATATATATCAAACATAATATGCGAGATCTCCATAAATTAAAGATAAGACCCAGGTCAATATTGATGTAATGTAGATGTAAAATTAATGTATTGATAAAAATCATAATACTTGTATATAGTAACTGGCCACAGACTACGAAAATGTCGTTAGGAAAGCGAAATTTACACACCCTTCCTTTCTCTCTCTCCGCTGACACGGGGTAATGGAAGTTAAAACGCACGCGATGTCATATCTAAGCTGCAATCTGCTTGCTCTATATTCGAACTTCGTGCGTGGCTTTTATATTCGTCTGCGCTAAGAAGCTTAAGTATATCACACATTGGATAGCACGAACATGTCAGCATTCTCATTTTAAGTAACCATTTGGGACTCATCCGTGAACAAAGCGTCAACCTCAATGTACATAAATAAAAGTCCTTCATTAACGTTCACTTAAAAAATAGAATACAACGTGGTTCGAAACCACTGCTGTCAAATAAGTCTATCAGAAATTTAAATTCAGATACTTATCTGAAAGTTATTACAAATTTTATAATATAATATAACGCGTGTGTAGTTCAGTATTTGTAACTGAGATAAATACAATTTGCACTTAGCATTTGATATGGCGACCAATCGAAATAAACCTGCCATGTAATCAAAAATACGTTTCGATGCACGAAAACTCGTGATCTCGATGTGCCATCAGGGTGTTAACTAAGACTAAAAGCTATTTGGTTGTTACTAACACAAATAATTACTCGGTAATTCCAAAGAAGTTGGACCGCCCCAGATTGAAGTGTCGTAAAACAGATTCAAATATGTAACTCATCGCAAGCATATTTACGAAATAAAATCCATTAACAGCAAACCACAGGGTGTTGGACACGTAACGAAAGCCCGATCTGCCTGATGCAGGTTTCTCTAGGGTTTATCAAACATCTCAATTATGTGAATTTCTGGGTAGAATCCTTAAATTACAGCCCGGGGTCCGAATTTAAACCTTGGATACTTTGCTGTTCGTTACGCATCCTCCCTTTCTATTCCTTCCTATACTATTAAAGGGTAAAGGACACTATATGGATGAACCTCTTGTAATCTATTACTTGCGTAGCAGTTGTAATCAATATGTGTAAAAGAAATATATATATATATATATATATATATAATGTAATAATCAACAGGTAGACTTTAATTAAATGAAATAATAAACAAAATTTAAAACATAAAATAAAATTTATTATCACTTTGTGGCTTCAAACTCAAGACAATTACAATTAAAATTTTTATATCTCAGGGCCTTTACTGGGTTTGATAATGAACACAAAAAAAAGGTTTAAAATCTTATTAACAAAACAGTTTACAATTTATCTAAACAACATGTCTATAGAATGAAAGAAATTAAAAAGTAAAGAAATTAACTTTGATTGATAATTAAAAGGGAACGAAATCTGACTTTATCCTTTAATTAGAGTTTACAATATTATTCAAATTATGTTACTTACGGACCGTTGGTCTGGTACCAGAACAATCAATTTTACCTCGTTCTGACACTTTTACACTCTTTAATTATTTAATATCAGGCCTTGTTTTTCACTGATTCTACACTTCACATTAAGACAGCAAGATTGGCTGTATTCCGTTGATTGCTCCGCTCCACAATAATTTACCAATGTTCTCCTGGATTAATTTCTCCACGAAGATTTTGGAAAGTTCTATTCTGACGAAAACTGCTCTTACTTTCCAATATTTACGCTGCAATACTTCGGTGAATGTTTTCTTTGTATTAATTCACAACTTTAGTTATACATTAACGATGTCTAGTCTCTGCTCAAGTTATATTACTTGTTCTGCTCCTCGTAATGTTTCTCCGCCAACTATCAGTTTTATTACTTGTTCTGCTCCTCACGATGTTTTTCCACCAACTAACAGTTTTATAACATGTTCTGCTCCTCGCGATGTTTCTCCGCCAACTCACTATCCTAGTGCTCTCGAGTTTGAGCGCGCATACGACATTTTTGACTTTTCGACAAAGCAAGTGGGCTCGTCTCTCCATTGTTGCTTTGTTCGATCAGACCGCTATAATGGATTTATAAAACAATTCAAATTTTATGTACAAACAAGTAATGGCCTAATTAATTGGCATTACAATATATATATATATATATATATATATATATATATATATATATATTATAAAAGTATAACAACTTATTATTATATAAAAAGATTTCGTAGCTGCATTTGAGGTTTATTTTTCGAATTTTTAAAAGTTTTTGATTCTCCAATTCTAAAACGTATCATCTGATACTTATCGATTGTATACTTTTACTCATATATATATAAATGAATATGTGCTTCTGTCAGACCCTGGGGCGTTCCCATACCATTCATACGATTGCGCTGAAAGTTTTGTGAGTTGCGCGCACGCACGCGAAGGTTTCTGTCGGCCTTTCGAAGCGTTAGGAAACTCTCCAGTGCTAAATGGGGGTAGAATTTTAAAACATTCTAAAATGGCAATATTAGCATCCAATAATTAGTTATAGGGAACGATGAGATTAATAGTTTCTCTCCAGATATTTTAGTGTATAATTTCAACTCCTTACAGAATGGGACGGATCACACAAGGAGGTGGTTGAGGGATTTTACATAAAAATAAAACGATACAACCGATATTAGTGTCAAATCAAGAATTATAGACATCAGTGAGTTTAATTCTGACATTCACTATACCAGTTAAGTTGAAGTTTAGCCCCTGGGATTGGGGTGGAAGGGAGTGAATAAAATTGCCATGTACATTCTTAAACGCGTAGAGTAAATTCTACTAAACTTTATATACATGTTACCTACGATATAGGAACAAATACCTAGGGGTTGACACACCTACTACCTCTGGTAGTGCGTGGGGTAGCATTTATAGAACATCCGTAAACGACCATTAATAGCGTCGAATAATAGGTTTCTGGTGTTGCTGAATTGGATAGAGTAATTCTAGAAGTTTTAAGCGACAATAGACGGATTTCACGCGTACGGGTGGTGGAGGAGGAAGGGTTTTACAAAAAAAATTAATTAAATAAAGACTGAACTTGTTATCGATTATGGGATTGTTGCAGTTTAATTCTCGTATTAACCATGGTGGTTAAGAAATTTGTATTTTCCGCGACGTGGAGGTTGACGTGGTTGACAAAATATTGTACGGTTAAGTTACCGGGTGCATTTTTAATTTTCTTAGTGTAACGGTTATAATTGTGGTCTCTAGTTTGTTAAAGGTTATATTTATTCTCCGTTAAGGTACCAGGAGTATTTTTAGATTTTATTAAGCTAGCGACTAATTTTTACCGTGGTATTTTTAGACATCATTACTTTATGGAATTCCCGAGTTGTTAAAGTACCGTCAGTCATAATCCTTGTTTATTTGAAGTTAGCTGCCGACGGTTAGGTCGGGGAGAGGAACGTAAATAGGTAAATGTTTCAAACAGTGACGCTGTTGATGCTGGTTAAATGAAATGTTTATCAACAGGCTAGTGCCTAATCAATTCCTTCTCCGTTCTAATTAAAATAAATGCCCGGGCAACGCCAGGCACTTAGTTATATATAAATGTGAATGGTTTGAGCCAACGGAAAATACATCGAAACTTTAAGTTAAATGATTGCAACATTTACATCGTGATATAATAGTATTTGTCTTCGTACTAACACATTTTATCACTGAATTCTTTAATTATGCCCCACATTTCGTAATGAAAGACTATTTTCGCGAGAACTACTCCTGGTGAAGCGTTGTAGCCTTTCTTTATAATAGACTTTTATATTCTTATTATTTGGAAGAAAATCGCAATATTCTAGTCCATTTGCATAACATTTCTATATGAGTAATAAATATGGCTTAGTTGCAAATTCACTCATATTAGCCCGTAATAATATAGGTTTTCTCCTAATTGACACTGAAAAACTATCTAATGAATTATAATTCAACAATGTATACATTCATTAAATCTTATAGCAAGTTTTGGCAGCATGGAATTGCAAATTCAAATCAAACACATTCTCCATTTATATTTAATCATCGACCTTCCCGTAAATGTTTTTTTTAAAAAAGATTACTATTATCTCTGATTACATTAAATTACAAATTACTTTCTATGTGAAAATAAATGTTTCTACAGCAAATATTAATTTTTTAATCTATTGTGAAACTCCCATGTGTCTCTAATTATATCAGAGAATTTTTGACCTTTTGGCGCATTATGTGGTTTTAGCTCGCGCTGGTAGGCATGATATTAACATGGAATTAATTAAAGCTCATTGTGGAGTTCACGAGACTGAGTGAATTAAAGCACTGGCATATCATAAACGATTACGGAAATATTGTTTTATCATGTTGGTGTAATTATCACTAACCATTGTTTCTATTGTTTCAGGTATGATCGCGGAGTATAGTTTACTGAATTGTAATTAAAAGTGTCCTAATAAAAGACGGGATTTGGGCAGTGAGGGTTTATATGTGGATAACAAGGTATGTATTAATAGTTTTTTCAGACGTTTAATATATTAAAGGCAAAAAAAATAATACAAATTTCCCAGTTAATTTGGTTTCTTTCTCTCTCCACACGAGACGCTGACAGATCGAACGCCATTATTAGTCACATTTCTCCTGAAGAATAAAATTAAATATAAAACTTGCATTAATATATTTTCTTGTAAAATCATTTAGCTTGAACATGTTCGGAATGTTATTAACAATATTTTAGCCAAGTAAAAATAAACTGAAAGAAATATAGACTTTATAGTTTTTATATTTATACCGATTATAAAATATATAGTTAACTTCAACAGTATATACACACACGTTCAACAAATTACTATACAGGGGACAGTTGAATATTCAGAATTACAGATTCATACTGCAACAATATTAATAAAGATTACCAATAAAAATATCAGAGAAAAAGTGACATCACTATATATCCGGAAATTCCTGTACATTACATTTCAAATACTGTTGAATGTATTCCACAGCAATTAAGAAAGTTATAAAAAATGAGAAAATTCCTTGTATTAATTATAAATTCAATCAAATATTAAATACATACTTAAATTATTGACAATTTATAAATATGTGTGTGCCAGAAATAAACTGTCTTAGTCATTCTTAATTCTTTAATTTTTACACAGATTCTGAACTCAAATTAGGATATTAAGGTAAATCGCTCTGAGTCTTTCATTAAAGTAAGTTTTCATACACCTTGAAAGCGAACAAATGAAATAAAAATCATTTATATATATATATCATTTATATATATATATCATTTATATATATATCATTTATATATATATAAATCATTTATATATATATATATATATATATATATATATATATATAAATTCACTGGTAATTAAAAGGAAATAATTAATTAATAAACAAAAATTTGGACTCGCATTGTTAGCGGCATAAAACACACAAGTTGTACGCAAGAATTTGGTAAGAATGCCATGTTTGTGCGGTATTGTAGAGGTTGGTTCGCGAGACGCAGAGAGCGGAGTCTGTGGGGGAATGCGATCTCCAGGAAAGTCGTCTTGGAAATATAGCAGTGGTCAGACGAAAAGTATAATATCCAGAAAGTGTCTGGATACATGTAACAACAGATAAAACAGTTACACCATTTAACAAGTCACAGTCTGTGAAATAACCACGTAATACTCAACGCTAAATATTTCGTTCGCAGAGTCTAAATTGTTATATTCTCGATTTAGACAATTGTCTTCGATTTTGGGAGCCCAGGCAACTGCATTCATCAGTTAATAAACTTCGGAACGAGCGAATAATATTTCTTGAACGAACAGTGAACCAACTTTTGCAAAACTAAAAGTTTTTATTAGAATCAGTGTTATAAAAATGGCCTGTCTATAAAGTGCGATAAGTGTGTGTGTACGAACGAGCCAAATTTCCATGAGTACCAGTGGCAGTCAGTTAAAATTCCAAAGAATTACTATTTGTAAACTCATAAGTTAAGGTATTATCGTCAGATTTAAAATTTAGTTCAGAATTTAAAGTTCATATTTTATGTTTTTGCATTGTAGTAAATCTAATGATGAATTAAGTTCTTGATAGCTTCATAAAATTTAAATTGTTAACAAGTATTTTCTTTATTAAAGGCCCAGTAAACGACCCAGAGAAAGAGTAAATTTTATTGTAAAAGATTAATTGATAATGTAAAGTGAAATTTATTTGCCTAAATAACTTGTGTAAATTTAATTGTTTTATTGCGTTAATAAATTATTTTGTTTGTCTATTTTAAAATCTTGATTCTTATTAAAACATCAGATAATTTTAATATTTAAATTTCCACAAATTGACGCATTAACGTGAGGCTTTAACTTTCATTCATTTGTGATTACTACAAATTGACGCCTCATCGTGGCGATTTAATTGTCTTTAATTTGTGATCATTACAAATTGACCTTCAACGTGTGGTTTTCTTTACAAATTCTAATTGTTTAATTGTCATTTTGCATTTTAATGAACGCTTAATGATTAATACAATATATATATATATATAAATATATTATTCGAAATATTTATCACTTAATTTTATCAATAATATTCCAAATATAACAGTTGTTAATTTACGGCAATTTGTGTTTTACTGTTGATAACACAACCCTTTATTTTTATTTATGCAGTTCAAAACTAATTAATAATTAGTTTTTTAAAAGTTCTAAAATAGTTTTCCACGTTTTACGGCGAAATAATCTTATATAGATTTTTAAGGAAAATGTTAAGGCCCCTGTTTACAATTGCTTTTTGACCCAATTAATCGTTTCTAATCACTATTATTAATTATAACATTATAACTAATTATCTTAATTATATACATAAAGGGAAATAATGTATTTCGTCGTTATTTTTTCGCATTAGAGATATTATTTTATTGGGTCATAAATCTTTACTTAAAATCGGTTGCTCTACATTATATTGAAATAATTTTTAAAAACGCAAAATGTGATTATTATTTGTCAAAGTAAGACAGTTGCTACAGATTACAAATTGCGTATTTCGTATACATTGTTGACTTCAGTTGGCTCCCTGGCTTAACCGTTTTTATAACGATCTTGTTCACATTGTGTTAATTTTTCCGCGAATAATAAATTAATGCCAGGACAATCATCAAAAAGAAGAATTGTGAAATCACTGGCGAAGGATCATTCTCAAAGGAAAATCATTTTCTCATTAATACGACCAAATACACGAGTAATAAATATGGATACGTCTGTATATCATTGTTAGCGTCGTAAGGAGCAGCCATATTTGTTTCTCTCTTCTTATCATGCATTCTTCGCTCCATTACTTCGCGTTGCTTCTGCTATTGTACTCTACGAAGCAATTTGTTTTTCGGTCTTTCTTTACGTCGCTTGCTTCTTTTTCATATTTCCAGTCAATTTCTTTTAGAGTAACAGGCTACTTGAGAATAATCAACGTGGTAGCAACGCCCCTTTAATAATATATAATATATTAATGTATTTTAAAAGGTTTTTTTAGGGCAACAGGCTACATGAGGGTGATCCACGTTGGGCAACTCCTCTTTAATAGCATAGGAAGGGATTTGAAAGGGGGGATGCGGAAGTGTAGAGGAAGGTAGCCAAGGGTTAACTAGGGCCCCCGGGCTATATTTAAAGGATCCTACCCGGCATTCGCTTAAAGAAATGCAGGGAAAACCCTAGAAAAACCTGCATCAGGTAGGTCGGGCATTGGGTACTTGTTCCCCGTCCTTCCGATAGCGGGAGAGGAGTTTGCTGTGGGAACGCAGGGGATAATTTACAATATTTTATAACAAGTAGTATTTATAATAACTAGGAGAAATTATTCTGCACATTGAAATTACTCTGTAATAATGTAAATTGTAGTAAATAAAATAATTAGATAAATGACAGAAAATAATAAGTCCTTTGGGTCTTATTTTACTTGAATAACTTGATAAAATCAACAAGAATATGCAGAAATGTTATGTGGTATTTATTTCACACTTATGAAAATCTGTTATTTTGCTACTTATTTATATAATTATTTTATTCTGGACACAGACGTTTTAAATTTTACTTTCTACAGAAAATAAAGAAATTCAGTTAAGAATATTACATAAAGTATGCCAAATAATATAAATAAACAGTAGAAATCAGTGGAGTGAAGTAAATTAATTAATATTGTATTATTTATATAGAAACCATTGATAAATTACAATTACTGGTAATCGGTTCACCAAGCGCACTCATTTTTTGTGACTAATCCAGCATAATTATATTGAATTACTTTATTTTCTTGAGTTAATCAAAATTATTTTTAAGATAATAATTACCTTGGCTGAGTTCTTTTGCATGTAAAAAGTAAATATTTAATGAGTAATTATAACATTATTAAATTGAATATAAATGTATAGAAACCACATTATTCTAAATTATGTATTAAATTCTAAGATATTATACTTCACACGTGGAAAGGTAGAAAACAATGGTATTTACTCATTAGAATTTCATATTAAAAACATGTCAAAACAAAGTTGAGATAAATACAACGTTTTTTTTAAAAAAACGATAAACGTAACACATTATCAGACCTTCTCATAGACAAACTGACAGTATCAAACGTTAAGCTACTGAAATGTTAAGAGAGACTCGGTAAGTCAACAAGCTTGGATACAGAATAGCAGACCAATGGTTTGCCGTCGATTAGCATATCCTAATACAAGAGCCCTTTGGTTATCTTTGGTAACCACAAATTCCGGGCGCAACGGAAATGTTCCACCAAATCTTGATTGCGAGGTGTAGTGTGGAAGTTACGTATGCGTGATATAAGTGTTAGGTATAAAAGTACACTGATGAGTCCTTAACATCCTGAAATCATTTATTGTATTGAAATATGTGATGTTTCTCCAGAAACACAATATATTTCTTTTGCAAAGCATCGAAGTCCAAGAATCATGTTATTACTCTGTCTGCTAGTCAAAAATACTTTTATTTAGTTTTTCATATTAATAATCAAAGGGTTTCAGGCGTTCGTTTCCACGTTGCATGGGTACAACAGTTTCTATACAAGTAAAGAAAATCTCTACGTGAATATTTCGGTGTTCTATCAAATATAAAACAAAAAATTTAATTTTAAACATGCAATAGACGTGGCTGGTGTTGGAATAGCTCAGTGGGACATATTTGTATTTACCCTTTTTCTTCCACGTCATTTATATCTTCCATATTACCAAAACGAAAACCAAAAGACCAATTAAAAAGACAGCTTAATTGAAACCTTGGTATGTGACTCCAACAAATCGAGAATGAGTACTTTAAGTTGAGAAACTGGGAATATTAATAAGAGAATACACAAATATTACTCGTTTTAATATTTAATTGATAACGTATTAACACTATAAATAATGTTTTATAATAACTACACCAGGAGTGTGGCGCAGATTGAAGAGGGGTGTGGAGGAGGCGCGGAATAAACACATACTCCATAATTATCTAACGCGGTCAAGATCTGGGCGCTCATTGACGCTGATTGGCAGCGCTCGTAGAAGAGGTAGCACCTGCAAAGATGGACACTAAACGGGGTCATCAAAAAAAGTGACGGTCACTATTATATTGTAATGTAATATATTATTGTGTATATAGTAACTAGTATTTCATTGATATATATTATCGGTCACAAATAAAGGTGTGGCAGGTAGTATGGTAACATTTTGCGTGTTCTAACTTTTGGATAGGAAATTAATATTTGCGTTTACGAGAAAATTTCATTCTGCGTGAAATTGATTCAAACCGCAAACCTATAATCGGTAAACTTGTAGCCAAAATAATATTTATTATGATAAAGGTAAAACCTAGCAAGAAAATCACACATAGATACTGCTAAGTTCTATTTACAGATTATAGATACTCTGTTAACACACTTTTAATACACATGGGAAGTTCCCGGATATCTGATAGAATTAAATACTAATACAGTAACAAATAATTGATTCTCGTAACTTGCACATTTCACATCACAGTATTATTTAGATTCTCTTAAAATATTACTTCCGTTACTTCGTTAATGCACAATTTTTTAATATATGACTGACGTAAACAAATTTACATTTCATGTTAGTGAATACGAATACTATTTTTCTGTTTAGAGTTATTTTGGACCGAATTCTCTAAAATAACTGTCATGATCTACAATTATTCTTTCAGTATTGGTTAACTTTTTAATGTATATAATTAAATGTACAGTCGTTGACCCAAAAAAATTAGCGTCCCTGCGTGAATGAAACGAACCACAAACTTTTCATTCCATTTGTTTAACTAAAAATCTCTGTAGTAATAAATATGTTCCTTTGCGCACATTTTCTCTATTCGAATAACTCTTTGTTTATATTTTCGACGTATGTATCATAAATCCTCGGATGATGTTAAATTTAAATGCAACAATAATATATCTTAGCAGACAATTAAATACAGCTTAAAACCTTCAATTGTCAGTGCTGTTCAAGGTCCTATACGGGGTTTTAGATAAATAAATGTGATAATGAATTCATATCAACGGGTTTAAGAACTAAACTTTGTTGGTATTACAGTTTTTAATATAGTTAATTGCATACTTTGTCGTAAGTTGAGTAGTTACATGAAAAGCTAAGACATAGAACTTTCTGAGTAAGTGGCGACAAGAAATCCTCGGAGAAAAAAAGTTTTGAGAGGTGTTCTTCTAAACTTCGGTCCTCACGGCTGGTAATTATACTTGACCGTACTTTATATAGCGCAATGTTCAACACTCCTCTTCCATGACATTTATTTTTCAAACAAATGGAATCAAGAGAACACATGCCCTAAAGAAACACATTTATTACTATCATAAATAGTAATAAATTTTGTTAAATATACAGACTGAGGATTTTTAACAAAAAGTCTTAAAAAACAGTCTTCAATTTATTGACAGTTACATTATTTTGCCAGTCATACGTGAGGAGCTTTCGGCTTATATTAAGCCATATTCATCTGTAAAAATACATAAATACTGGCATTACATTTTAGCTCGCATGTCATCAGGACTTAATTAAGGATATTATAACATTACGTCAAATTATACCTGTCCGTGAAACTAATTTGCACAACTTACTAACTTTTTTTATTTATCAGCCATCAGATTAGATTTTAATCTATAAGCTAACGTGATAGCTTAAAAATGTTATTAATGTTTTACATTATATCATGATAAGATCCCCTCCAGCGAAGAGAACTTCTAATTCATGTTTACAGATGTGCTGCCCATTTTCGTTTCAGTCTTCATATTACATCGTTTTATAATAGCGATTGAAATAACGGATTTGAATGAGATTTGAGCTTTTCGTGACTATTAAAACTCTTTTGATGGACAGTCCCTATAACAATGGGGATTCGCTGATTAGTTATGTACCAGGGGGAAATTAACGATGGATCATAATATTTTAGACTGACATATTTGGATTATTGTAGTATTTGACTTACTGGAACATCCCCATAATTCTATCCCGTAGCTCCATATTGGTATAATCATGGTTTCGTACAGTGGAAGTTTATTTTCTATGGAGAGATGTGACTTGCGTCCTAGTAAGTAGTACATTTTTTTTTCTTTTGGTTATGTGAATTTTCCAATTGAGCTTGCTATCAAGATGTAGACTCAAATATCAATTATTGAAGAATATATGTGTTTTTATATACAATGTTTTTCACATAATGTAAACTTCACATGAGTAGACTTTTTCATTTATTTTCATACTCCATTTCTGAAGCCATACTTGACGTAAGTTCAGGTATTCTTGTATAAGTAATGAAGCCTGGTTTGCATCCGTATATGAGGTAAGAATCACCGTATCATCTGCAAAAGTTCCTAGTAAAAATTGCTTTGACTGTTGTGAGATCAGAGGTGAACAACAAACACAACAGAGGGTCTAGAACACTGCCCTGAGGAACTCCTGAAATAATAGGATGTACAGATGAAACATCTTGTTTCACTATTATACGGAATTTGTGGTTGGTTAAGAATGAATCAAGCAATTTAAAGAACGTAGGCAAATATCATTTTATTTTATTTAGTAATTCACGATGCCATTCTTTATCGAATACCTGGCTTACGTCTAAGAATATTGCTGGAGAATATTCTGTATTTTCGAAGGCTCTATTAATGTAATTTGTTACTCGCTACTCAATATTGTGGGATCCAATCGTTATTTGTGAAGTCGGAATCAATTATTTTAAGCAATAATTTTCCCAAAACTTTTGAAAGTGATGAGAGCAAAATAAATCTTTTTCAGATTTATTAACTAAAATTATTTCTGCTACATTTAACTTGTCTGGTCAATTTATTCTAAATATTGAATTAAATAAGTATGTAATATACCTAATACATTTTCCAGGTAATTCTTTCAGCATTTTTACAGCAATGAGATCAATTGCAGGTGCTTTTCTAACGTACTGTATCACCTTTTTTTGTTCCTTCCGTGTGGCTGGTGGTATTGGATGAATTTTTGGCAGTTTTAGAAAGTCGTCAATTTTAACAACTGAATAACTGTCGGTTCAGATGCAAATGAAATAACTCTTTTCGACATTGGGAGCTCTACAACTGACACATGTGACCGATACATTGTGAACTAACTAAAATTATTTGTGTACTTATATTTCTTATAAGAATTATTTTAACACATTTACTTGAACATTTCTATTATTTATCTTCTTTCAATCTTTTAACAGATTTTTAATCTTTTAACAGATTTTCAAATTACACAATTAATTTTATTTATTTACATCACATTCTTTGCATTATTAACTAACTCTAAATGTTAGTTACACGTATTTAAGATTTCGAATGAATTATTAAAATTATTAAAATAAAGAAAAAATTAATATATGTTGAAAATGATATTATTAAAACAATCTTTAGACAGAAAAAGTTAAAAAAAAAACACTTAAAATAAGTAAAATGTAAATTTAAAGATGCCGGTCGTTTCGACAAGTTTTTTTAATTTTCAATTTTGCCTGTTATAAGGTCCTTTTAATAATATTATTATTATGATTATCTTACTGTTAAAATTTAATTTAATTTTATAAATGTATTCTAATTTTTCTATTTATTATCTTGTCCTACAAAACACCTAACAGTTCCTCCTTTATTCCCATCGTTCATTGTCTTTCCTAATTTTTTATATGATTCGACAACGCCGTGTTTGTTTTTGCTTTGTCTTTATTAATATTATTTATTAAGAGAACATTTGGCTATATAAGCCATTATCATTATTCTTGGCCTTTATAATATTGTAAAAGCCTGAATAAATGCAAAAAAAAATTAATTAATTTTGTGCATATCTGAAGCCATTACAATATTAAAAATGCCAAGAAGACCTACAAGTTAATGCGCTTCAAAATGAATTTTAAATAAAAATTGCCAACAAGAATGATAATGGCAAATAGAGCTATAAGCTCTCTTTTAATATATATTAACATATAAATATAGTAATAGTTAACGTCCAAAAATTGTTGAAAATTATAGAATGAATAGTTTTTTAAAATATTCCTCGTGGTTAAATTAAAGTTTATTATTTAATTTTCGCGTTAGAAACATAGCAATTACGTTCAAAGAAATAATATGTATTTAATATTGTATATAATCTGACAATTATAATTTAAAAAATAAATAATCAACAAAGTCAATGTTATTTATTTATTAAATAATTTCTATTGATTAAATATTGTATCTTATAGCCGCCATTTCGTAATGTTTATTCTCTTATTCCGACGAATTAGTATCGTATTCAAATTGTAAATCTCAAACCTTATACTATTTATTTCTCATATTTGTTATTTTAGTGTTGGAAAATATCAAATTCAATTTTTCTCAGTACGGACAATCTGACGACATTTTATTTGTTATTACTGCTGATTGTCAGACTAGAAAATTTCTTGTGTATATTTGAACTTTGAACATATCCATCTAAACAGATTCGGCACTGATTATGTTTTTAGAACTTAACGGCCATTATACAGTCATTTGAATAAGGTTTTACTTACCTGCGACTGACGAATATATTTTATTACCGTAGCGTTTTTATTGGTAAATTGGCCAGAAACGTGTTTTTGATTACACATCTGTTAATTAATTGATCTTTCAATTAATTATGAACTCTATTTTGGGAAAAATCGCATATGGAGCTATGGAGAAATATAGAAAGAGTTCAGAGACAAGTTTAAGATATACGATATTGGAAATTTCAATGTCTGACACATTTTGAGTATTGTATAAAAATAATATGGCAGATGGCGATGTGGAGGACTACTTTATGTGTGAACAGGGGCATGAAGTTGATGGCAAAAATTAACTGGAATAAATCAACCGGTTGTAAAAAGCGGCGGATAAAAATTATCCACCTACGTATGGGCATATTTTCCTGGGTTATATAATTTGCTGCGACTCTATCCCCAATCACACCTGTGCCTACATCCGTGGTTTTTAATTATCAATATGAGTCCTATCATCTGTAACGCGTCTTCTTGTTAGTGTACACTTAAAATTTCTTCCCTCACCAATACTTTCTAAAAACATCTTGGTTCCTTACTCTATCAGTCCGATTAGCTCCAACGTGTTTCAATTAAATCATATTTGAAATAATCTATAGAATCCTGCTGCATCTTTAAATATAAGTTGAAATCGATTACCAAAACGCAATTACGCAAATGCAACGAAACAATAATAGTTTACTATTAGAAACCATTTTTAATTAAACTAATTTTATCTGAATTATGTAATCTGATTCACGAGCGTATTTTATAAACAGGGACAAACTAAAATATTGGCCTTAAGGTTTAAGTTGGTGTATCAGAAAGTATCTGTCGCAAAATTCATACAAACTTCATGAAGCACGAATTTTACTGCAGTGATGCGGTTTCGGTATTCGAGAGATTGGGCAATGCAACGTTGTCGAATTTTACAAGAGTTTTCTAATCTAAATTTATGAGCTATTTTACTCACGGAATTTTATCATCGAGCTCTATTTCCTGAGCTCAATGAATGCCATTCTTTTATTACTTATCGTCGCAGTATCAATGTTAATGTTAATATATTTTTAAATTATGCATTTATCAACATAAACGTGAGGCGTTGCCTTCAAGTTTAATGAGGTGTTATCTTTTGTTTGTGGATAAAAAAAGGATGTTCACCACGAAAGCAAACATAAATTTTAAACCATTCTTTTCGTACCACGAAAATTTGGTTCTACTGCAGAGGTGTGAATGATTTATCGTGTGGCCTTGCGACAGCGGCGCAAGCACGTGGAAAAGATTCTAAGACGGTTTCAAAGCAGAGCTTGAGTGAGAAATCCTTAATATGCATGTTTCTACAACTCTCTTCTTTCTGAATCGGACATCAGAGATACTAGAAAACACTGAATTATGAAAAGACACGCTGTTGGTCATATTAAAAATAGGAGCTTTCAGAGAAAATTTATATTCCACTTTAATTTTGACTTGAAAAATTTCATTGGATTGCACCGAAAGACGTTTGCGTATTCTGAAAGGAAACCTTCGCAGAAGTAGAAAATAAAAAACACGCGTTTTTTTTCGTTTGAAACGATAATGAAGCAGAAACACTATAATCGTCTCTGAAATTGAGAACAAATTAATATTATAAAATTATAAACTATAATTTATAGTTAAATTATTGATTGGTGTTTTATATGTAGGCCTACTTATAAACCTTTAAATAGATAGACAGTAGGAATTTTCCCATCTAACTTGTATGCTGAAAAAATGAGGATAACGCTTCAGACAGCTTTTACCAGGAAATGTGATTCAAAACTTTTATCAAGGAAACTGGATTCCAACGAAGTTAGCGTACTACTGACGAAGTTTTAAGCACGTGCCTCAATCTAAATGAGCCATAGACGTCTCGTCGTGCACATTTGAGAGAGACGTGGAAAAAAATAATGCGACCTTTGTGCCTATACCACTTAAATATTACTTCAAAATTCCTTGAAAAAGGGATATAGCAATCAATTTTATTTTATAAAAGAATAAACCTGCAAAGATTGTCAGAAATATATTTTAAAAAATAATATTGAAACATATTAATAAAACATAACACAAAGTATTGTTAATTTTTTTGAATATCAACAGGTTCATTTATATTTTTTTTTTACAAATATGAATATTAAAATTTTTGAGAGAACAAGATTTTATAAACATGATATTTATAATTCAATGATGTGAGAATTGATTGAACATTGACTTCAATTTATTCAATTTTATTAAATTTATTTCACTTTATATTAACATAATTAAAATGTTATTCGGAAGCCGATATGAATGATATATACACCATTTGTGAAGCCTATTGTTGTTATTTAAAATTAACATTGCAAAATAATTTTTATATTAAAAGATAAAAATAATTTACAATAACAATGAACAATAAATTCTATTAAAATTATCATAAATTTTCACATTAATAGCCGAATTATTGGATCTATCTAATAATAAATCTTAAATAATATTTACATTCTTAATCTAGATTTTTTTAATTTACCAATAAAAATTATGGATTTTAAATAAATCAACTTACGTATTCTCGGAAGTATTCATTAATTGAAGTCTATAAAAAACTATAAAATATATTATAAATGGAAAGTCTTATTTCCAAAGATTTTCTTGGAATATTAATAGAAGTTGTATATGAGGGCTATATTAATAATTTCGAGAAATGAGCTTTTGCCATTGAGTTTATTTTGTAAGGTTAGACGCTGTAGTTCGCCATTCGCTCGAAGTGTTGGTGAGAACTGACTTGTGGCCCTGATGAAAGGAAACTGTCCTGATCGAAGCTACCGGAAAGGGTGGACAAAGGAAACAGGATCTTTTGTTCGACCGCGGGTAACTGTGAGGATGACGAATAGCCACCCACAATTTCATCAGATTACTAGCGAAGCTCAGCCTCAGTCAAAACACGTAGCAGTATTTTAATATTTTTTCAAAATATTTTGAAAACCTGCGTTACTTCATCTTGTAAATTTTGTGATAATTATTTCTTCCATTTTTTATAATTTGTTTGGTGTCATGACTATTAATTTTGCACATATTTTCTATAATTCTTTTCTTGTGCATCTTGTATAGTTATTATTTTTACATTGAAAAGATAATTTGAATATCGTTAATCTAAATGTGTCACTTGAACTATATTCACGGAAATTCCAAGGTCTTGTATAAAGATAGGACATACGGAAACTTGTTTAGCGGTTAAAATATTGCCTGTCCAGAACGATGTAGTAGCCGCCAAGGGAAGAGAAATAACTGGTTTCTCTTCTTCTACGGCTGTATGCCACATTTTCTCCTTCACTTCCCACTGCAGCTCTACGAACAACTTCTTCCTTTCGAGTTCCTTACATATGCTGGAAACGTTTTTCATATTTCAATGTACAGCTAAGAAAAAAAATTATAACTTGACATTAGTAGATAATAAATGCAATCAACGAAATAATAATTATTTGCATGGTGTTATATTCAAGCATTTTCAATGAGGAAAATTTCCTGTATCATTCATACATATTATTAATGGATCTCTTACTGATATAGGTTGAAAATATGTTTCTTCAGCAGAATAACATGAATACGTAAGCTAGAATTGATTAATTTAGCAATATCTATAACAATGACAAAGCATGATAATTTTATGCAAAAAAAGACCTCATAATCTTCGATATATTGTAATGCCAATTAATTAGGACATTAATTGTTTGAACTTAAAAATTTAAATTGTTTGAGAAATCCTTTGTAGCGGCGGAGTTTCCAGAACATAGTGAGAATGTAGCCCAGCTCTGTTCCTTTGTCGGAAGGTCCGAAAATGGCGTATGCGCGCTAAAAACGCAAGACGAGAGTTCAGTTCGCAGGAAAATATTGTGAGAAGCAGTTCGCAGGAAAATATTCTGAGGGGCAGTTCGCGGAAAAACATTGTGAGGAGGAGTTCGCGGAAAGACATCGTCGATGTATAACTGTTAGTTTGGTGACGAGAATTCAACAGAGTTGGCGATTAGGATTTAACAGAGTTGGTTGGTGCCTAGACATTTCTGAGGACAAAGTAAAACATTCAGGAAAGCATAACGTCGAAACTTGCTAAGTAAAAGCAGTTTTGTGTCCATAGCCGGCCAGAAATAGAAAAATTTCGGTTTGAGTCCAAAGAAGTAAAGACTGGCAAATCTACAGACCACGGAATTCACCTAAGGCAAGCAGAATTCACCTAAGTCAAGCAGTCAGCAGGTAGCTGACAACAAAAGGGGAGGATCATCCAAGTTCCTGACATCCTATAAATTTTGGCTAGAATCAGTGAAAAATCTGTGAGTTTTAGAATCAGAGTAAAATCCCGCAATAGTGTATTTCGAAAACGAAAGGTATGCTGGACAAATGTAATAAACAAAATACAAAATAATTAGTTATGTAAACGTAATTGAAAGATAGGAGGCATATTTCGTTCTCCGTTTAAATTGTTAATTCGTTCTAATCTATTTACTTCTTAATTATGTTCTCATTTTAAATGTTGTTCTGGTTTAATTGTCAAGTAAATTTCTTTTCTTTTAATTGTGATTTGTTTGTTAATAAGATTTTTAAACATAATTAATATGTCCATTATCAAACCCAGTGAAGACCCTGATATCTAATATTTTAAAGTTTGTAATTGTTTTTAAATTATTGCCACAATAAAAATATTGTTTTTAAATTTTATTAATTCTTTTATTTAATTAACGCCTTCCAGACAATTATTACATAAATAGTTTCAACGAGAATCAAATGTCATTTAATTAAAGCTCATTTATGAATATTACAATTTTTTTTTCACACACGCTTATAAATTAAATACTTTATACAACTTTTGAATATTGAGGAGAATTGTCTCTTAAAGACGAGGCTATTGAACTGTATCATAATTTCTCCGAAGATAAGCTTTTGTTAGTCTAATATTCTCCTTTTAAGTAATTGATCTTTGGAAGAACTATTCATGGAGCATGATAATATATTGTATTATTCAATTTCTTTGCCTCTGGTAGTATTAATTGGTAAGCTCTAATGAAAACCTTTTATGTACTTATTTTTAGAAATTTAATTTTGATATATTTTAGTATAACAGCGTTGAATCTACTTACAACATAAACTTGGCTATTGAAGTAGAAATAAATTTTAGAAATATATTTATAATAAGTTTGGATGTAATAACTACTGTTGGGCAGTTTCCTCGTTCCGCAGTCCTTTGTCTGAGTTCTTGACATACATACCCCTACAGCGTCTTGAAAGAGGTTGGCTATATCTGATAAATAACATACTGTAATTTGAATTTATTTATTTAATCATTAACATGGAACTTGAACCGGAACTTACTACTCGAATCTAAATTAACGTTTCCCTTTACTCATTCGGATAGTCAGGCATAAGAAACTTATACTAGGGTTCACTATGGTGACAGAATTTGTCTGCTCAAGAATGAGTAATGATGTGAATGGATTTTCAAGAGTTTGAACAACCTTTGAATATTAATGTAAAATCGAAAGATTTTATATATGTCTAGCATCATAACAACTAAACTAAGAATTATGAAAAAATCAAATTATAGTCTCAAAGTACCGGGTAGTTTAATAACCTATTATGCTTCAATTTTATGTTTACAATAGGAATGTAAGGTTTATCCCCGACATCTGATAAAAATAATCGTATTAAAAATATTTCACTAGGATATCTGAAGATTATCGCATTTTTTATCACCAGTGTATGGTAAGGCAACACAGAGAAATTTCAGCGTTAATAATTCCCTTTGAAAGGAAATATACCTCGTCATACTGGCAAAGAACGTTATTTATGTTTCTTGCTTACACTTGTCATACTACATAGACGAGAAACTCATAGAATTTTTCAAATAAATACATATAATTCTTCAATAACTTCAGCTATGAAAAGAACTCCAAACTTTATGTAAATTTACTGTCAGATCTGTGAATTACGCCCTCAACAGAAATGGCATCATTGAACTACTAACCCACCATTTACGAATCATGATTCATCAATGAGACACATTATGGAATAAAATAAATAGAAACATGGGAGACCTTTGACGTTCTTTTATCTTTTTCCAAGTCCAAGGTTCGCAGTATGAGAAAAAGTTCCTTAATTGTGAGACAAAGTTTCTAAATTAGGTTTTAACGAGCTGCAAGGGACAAAAGGGATGGAGGAGACGCGCTAATGCGTTGGGAAAGATAAGAAGTGCCGCGCGGTGTTATACCGCAATATCCAACGCAGCTAAATAGAATCCAGAAAATTACCAATTACTTGAAGAAATGCTGACACCGTTGACGCACCTTTTTTAGCTTCCGGAAAATGGGGAGGTGTGGAGTAATGGGGCGTCATGAGATTACAGTTTATCAATATTGTGTATGCTAAGTTTTTTTTACACAAAATGAATAACAGATGCACTTATAAAACACATATAAAAATGGCATTAAAATATATTACAATTAAAATAAACTAATTAAAATAATGTTAACTGTTAATAACATATATGTATAAACATTTAATAATAATAAAGTTATATATAATATATAACATTAAATATGATATATAAAATTTAATAATATTTTCAAAACCCATCACGAAGTCCTCCGAGAGAGCCCATGGTTTCAGGTTTCGATAAGTGAAATTCAGTTTCAAATGATTGCTTCCGAATTGGGTCAGGCTAATTTCAAAGTAACGGGAGATAGAAATCGTAGAATTGTAACTGCAGTTGACCATTTGAATTTTGTTTGGCAGAAATCTAATTCTATTTAGAGCTTTCATTAGTAACACCCACCTCGAAGTGTGATCTTTCCTATCACTACTGATATGACGGCGATCTTACTGCGCGCTTTTTGTAATTATTTAACTAAAAACACAGTCTGAAGTAGCATAATCAGATAAGTTCAACTGAAGTAGACCAAGTATTCCCGCAAAGTGGGGCAATAGAAAAACATGATTCAAATACTTCACATAATCAGAGGTCTTCTTGGGTAGCCTCCAAAATAAATTATACTTTTTTCACCTTTACATAAAATAATTCAAGATAAACGAGTTATGATTAAAATAAAACTATCATTCATCGTCATAGAAATTTATTGAACAGTTTATATATATATATATATATATATATATATATTGTAATGCCAATTAATTAGGATATTAATTGTTTGGACATAAAAAAATTTGAGTTGTTTGAGAAATTCATTATAGCGGCAGGAGCTTCCAAAGCAACAATGAAGCTAGCCGCCTTTATCGAAAAGTCGAAAATGGCGTATACGCGCTAAAAACTCGAGACGATAGTTTAGTTGGTGACTAGAATTTAACAGAATTAGAAACTTGCTAAGTAAAAGCAGTTTTACGTTTGTAGTTAGCCAGGAAAGGAAGGCAAGTTGCAGTTTAAGTCCAAAGCGGTAAAAGACTAGCAAATCTATAAAACCACAGAAGTCATATAAGGCAAGCAGAAGTCATATAAGGCAAGCAGTCAACAGATAGCTGACAAAAAGGAGGATCATACAAGTTCCTGACATCCTATCAATTTTGACTAGAATCAGTGTAAAATCTGTGAATCTTAGAATCAGTGTAAAATCTCGTAATAGTGTATCTTCGAAACAAAAGGGAATGCTGGAACCAACTGGACAGATGTGAGTTACAAAATACAAAATAATGATTTATGTAAACGTAGTTAAAAGATAGAAGTCAGATTTCGTTCTTCTTTTTAATTGTTAATCAGAGTTAATCTCTTTACTTTTTAATTTCGTTCTATTTTAATTGTCAAGTTAATTTATTTTCTTTTTAATTTATTTCTATCGACGTATTATTTAGTAAATGTGATTTGTTTGTTAATAAGATTTTTAAATCAAATTTTTGTGTCAATTATCAAACCCAGTGAAGGCCCTGAGAAATTAATATTTTAATTTGTAATTGTTTTGAGTTATTGCCACAAAATAAATAAATATTGTTTGTAAATTTTGATTATTTCATTTAAATAACGCTTTCCATTTGATTATTACATAAATAGCTTCGACGAGAGGCAAATTCTTTAAATTAATTAAAGATACGTTGTTGTTTATTACAATATATTGTAGTAATTGGTAAAAAGACATTGTTCTAATTGGAAAGTTGGATTGTAGAGGGCTCATTATTAGTAGATATAGAGTGGACGCCGCAACAAGGCGGCAATGCAAAGAAAGTATTGTTGTCGATCGGCTGAGAATTTTACGCGCTCAAAATTTACGAGACGAGGAAGTCAGTCGGGCATAGAACAGCGAGGTGTAAAGACCAGACAATTCATGTTATAAAAAGTTTTGCAGTCGGGAAGGAGAGAGTGAAACTAATGTTGTAATCGGTGGCCGACCATAAATTCAACCTGCTGGCCATAGACAAACAACGAAGTACATTTCCAACTTAAGTCACGAGATCTGCAAATCCAGGTTGCTGCAAAGCATCGAGAATCTACCAATTTGTGTTAGACCAAATAACAAAACTACGCCAATTAGAATTTGTTGACATTTAGAGTCTGTGAGTACTAGAATCAGTGATATCCCCAAATTTTGTGCACGAAAAACCTAAAATGAGACCTGGGCGGCAGTAAGTAGAAAAACTTTAAAATCATATTGTAAACCGTTTTTAAAAAATAAAAGTCAGATCGTTCTTTAATTTTAATTATTTAAATATCGATAAAATGAGATCGTTAATTCTTGATAAATTTAAAACTGTTTAAATTCAATCTGTAGTATTATTTCTTCTACAACAAATTTCGTCTATGTTTCAGACGCTTTAACTTCCATAAAAGGTAAATGTAATTTTGATTGAATAAATTCAGCCATTTATCAAACCCAGTTTAAGACCATGAGATCCCAATTATTATTGTGTATTTAAAATTGTTAATAAATTTTGTTAGTTGTTAATAATCTTTTTATTTTAAAGCACCCACATTTTTTAATTATTACAATATATATATTTGAATGTCTATTTACAGGAGTAACCGCTCAAGTATCAGGAAATATTCATCAGCAGTATTAACAAATATGGAAATTACTTTTCACTACAATAAACTAAGAAATTTTACATCAATCACACATTATACCGCCAACATACCCGTTAAATAATTATAATCCAAATTTTCAGACTACATCAGGCATTTTATATGAGCCGTATTTCTATCAAAGAGACTGCGCGGACTAATTAACCAGGTTTCCCAAAACGGTTAATACCAAAACAATATACTTATATAAATTAACCAATCACATATATCTAAATCTTAGTTTAATATAAAATTAAGTTTTACATTTTATTGCACATTTAATAAATAGGAAAGTTCTGTTATTTCAATTATGATTGTTAATACCACCCACTTGTGCAATATTACGTACTTACAGTTTTCAATTAATTTGATTGAAATGCTACACACATTTCTTGTAACGCGTGTATTTTTATGCAATTAATTTTTTTCGTTTGAACTGTAATTTTTAACTGCATAAAGAATTCACTTTTTTTGACTGTGCGATGACGGACGTAATTTCCAAAATTATAGACAGCTGAACGACGTGATTTACACGCATTAAAATTCGTAGAAACAGTTGGTTCAGTCATGTTCGCTTTTTACATAGGTGAATGAAATACAGACTACCAGTCGCCATATAAAAAATAACAATCACCGACGCGAACAAAGAACGCCTAGCCTGAGATATTTGGTCGGACATGTTGGGAGAATGAGGAGGTGTGGTGAGACGTGGCCTTAAACGTCCGAAATTTTAACAAAGCCTGCAGAGAATCGTTGAGGCCTGCTTTGGACAGTTTGATGGAGAATTTTTAACGTTAACTCTTGGTGGAGACAGTTTTTGCGGGGAAACAGTTGAATCATAAGAGAGGACATATTTGTGAAGACAATAATTTTTAGAAATAAAATTATGTACATATTTATATATACTGCAACTATATTGAACAAACAAATAATCTTAGGATAAAAGTTTTGTCAAATAATTTTTTTTAAATGAAATAAATAAAAGTTGATTTGTTTGTGTCGAGAAGGAAGTTGATGTATAGGAGATAGTGTGTAAATGTAGGAGAGGAAGACCGGAGGAATCGAGGTTCACCTATAGGACAGATGTGGAACGTTCAGGCCTTCCCGATACTGGTGTTAGTTTTTTCGCAAGAGCGAAAACCACAAGTGTTAAGCGTAAGGAGAAAACATATGCACTTTAGACCAAAAATTGTTTTAAAAGAGGACCTCATATATACGGAGCATAAATATTCAATAAGTTTGTAATAGAAACTCAAATTGGGTTATATATTTTTATGTGAATAGCATTATCGTAATTTAATTTAAAGTAATTTCAATTTTATGTAATAAATTGTTCTTCAATCTTTCAAGTTTTCACTTAAGGACAGAATTGGATTAATATACACGTACAAATAAAGCTAATAATGTTCCATATAAATTGTTTTGTTTGTTACTCATTTCGTGAAAAAAGACTTCACGATATTATCTATATGCAATCCTATGTTCAGCTTAAAGTCTCTCAAGGGTTTTGAAAAGCGCAGATTGCCTATCTAAAGCTCCATATTTTCCCAACCAGCCAATTCTCTCTGAATGTGCTCAAATCCCTTGCATTTGGCATCCTTCCAATGAAAAAATTCGGCTCCGTACTCAAAATAATATTATTTGAAAAGTTCTCGACTCCATACGTAAAATAAAACGATATTGGGGAGTGAAGTAGTAATATTTATTACTTTGTTTCGAAATTATAAACGATCGCATACACGTATTTGAAAAAATTCTGTTGTTAACGGCTTCAATGTATGAGGTTTCAATGTGACCGTAAATTTGATTTTCACCGTAATTTTAAATTAGTAATATTAAAAAAAAATAGGAGGAAAAAGACAAGAAAACGTGAGGAAATCCACGGAAAGAATTTGAAACTTTCAGAGATACATTTTTTTATGTCATTGAAAAGTACATTTTTCGGATTTTATTTAACAGTACATTGTTTGCCGTGTAATTTGTAATAACACGACGTGTTCATCCGTTCGGTTCATTTGCACATTTTCTGAGTTCCGTGACACGGTTTCGCCATCACATCAATCAGGGCAGTTTGCTTTGACACGCTGCTTTCACGCAGACGTCGTTGACATTGCTTTGTATGTATGAAGATTATCAATTGGGATTGTATTCTTCTCCATCATTACGTTATAGTAGTAAATATTTGTCAACTCTCATGGTAATATTTATGTTTCTATTGAAGCGCATTTTTAATCTCCTGTTCAATTAAAGTGTTATTGACTCCTAAAATAACGAAATTTTACTCCTAGGAAGTTATTAAGAAAATAATTAGTTGAAATAAAAATATAATAAGTCTGTATAAAATATAATAATTCGATGAAATAGTCAAATACAGACAAAATTAAGTGATGGTGTAAATACGACACCTATTTTTGTCTGTATTTGTCTATTTCATCTAATTAATATAATTAGTTGTTAGACTAATACTTTATCAAGTAATCTGATATATTTTATCAGTTTATAAATGGTTATTTTACTTGATTTCCTCGGCAAAATAACGCCGTTTCCCAAAATCACGGAGTCTCTAAATTACAGGTGGCGTTGAAGTAATGACAATAATTTAATTGAAAAATAATTTTTTGTTAGAAAACTACCGAGAGTTTACGTTTATGTCACGTGTTTAGAACTCATTTGCAGCGTGATCGTACATCAGGGATTTAGAGCCAATGGCTATAGAAGTTTATTGTAATGATTTGAGTTTATTACTATATATAAAAAAACTTTTTTACATATTTATTAAAATTCATTAAAAAATTTTTATTTGGCGCCAGCAGATATACATATAGTCTGCAAAAAAAATTATCAATAGCTCCGGCTTGGTTATAAAATCCTCCTTCTCTACAGGATAATGTGGGCGGCTTGGTAGCTATTCAAGAACAGAGCCTATTTCCGTACTGTGTAAAAAGAATTTAAATTTTGAAGGCACTTTACAGAAATGGTGATCCTTACTTTAACTTGTGGCGTCAGCCGACTTGCATTGGTTCACTGGTCTTGTAGTAAGCAGCACACGATCTCCTTCTTCGGCCTCCCCGCGATGGACGTCTCTCCAAAAACTTTTGTTGCTTACCGCTCGCCAAATTTTCCACCTTCTCGCCTCTCTCACTCCACTTTCAGTCCTCTCTCTGTCTGTCTGCCTGCGTCTGTCTCCTCTTTCACCCGGGTTTGGAGTATATATTCTTACTCCGCCCCCCCCCAAACGATGCCAAAAAAAAAAGGGACGCGTACCCTCGGCTTCTTGGGACCTCTCGGGCAGGCACACATGCACGTTTAATTTATTCATTTTCAGGCCCGCGGACAAAGGGCGGCCACTTACTGATGTTATTCACTACAATATATGTACTTGCAACCGGAACCGAAACTCACGAAATCTACAAGACCAACCCGATCATCCTACGCGCCCAAAAGAAATGTCCGCTGTTCCTATTAGAACAGTTCTAACAGCTCCTTCTTAAAATGGTCGAGGAATGGAGAAGGGAATTTTCTTTTATTGATTATTTTACAGTCGCATCTAAAGCTCACGTTATTACAAACTAATTAAGTGATAATTTTTGCTTTGTCGGGGAACGGATCTGACGAGAGATTATCTTACACACACAAACATCTATGACCTCACCGGGACCTCTGTGATGCGAGGCAGTCACGCTGACCCCTACTCCACAGGATGTCTGCTTACACACGATAATGCTGCGTTCCAACAGCAAACAATACTCCAGTCATCGGAAGGGCGTGGGACAAGTACCAAGAGCCCGACCTCCCTGATTTTCTGTGGTTTGTCGCGACTCACTTTTAGGTGAATGCCGGATAGGATCCTTAAACTACAGCACAGATGTTCTAGTTAATCATTGGTTACCTTTCTCTACCCTTCCGTATCCCCTCTATCGAATCTATTAAAGGGCAGTTACCACCAAGTGAATCACCCGCCACTCGTAAAAAAGAGTCATGTTCCTGAAACGAATTTTTCTCTTAAATGCAATGAATATAAAAATCCACATTTTTCATGGAATACTGGCTAATCTATTTTTAATGAAAATTGAAAAAAGTAATCAATAAATAGTTGTCAATAAAATATGTTTTTTCTATTCAGTGTTGTGTAAATTTGCGATATGTGGAGGTTGGTGAATAAAGAAGGAAGATCTGTAGAAAAATTTTCAGTCCCGTTCAAATTAACAGCGTGGAAAAATATCTCTTCATCACAATTATGCAACCACCGTATTCTGCTCTATAACCAAAGGAGTATATAAAAAAATGGTAACTCGTTCTTCTGTACACTTCATAAATTTATATAACTGGGGAAAAAATATACGTTCAAGGCGAATTAATACTCAGACAGCGGAATGGAGGTGAAAGGATGAGATAAAGTTAGCAAAGAATTGAAGATGGTGTTGGTGAGCCTGCTTTAAAGTTTCGGAAAATTAAATTTTCTACATTATGAGATATTTTTTGTGAGATCCCACTGCTTCGAGAAAGGAATAAAAATTACAGCGTTAGAAAAAATAACATTGTTAAATATTTCGTAAAGCCCTTCTACATCATTTATATAAAAAAAACAGCCAACTACTCACAGTCCGCGTCTTTTAGCTTTACCTTCCAACATAAAAATGATGGTTTACTTAACTATAGACTAAAATATATTCTAAGATTGAATATTACTTTTTTACACATTTCTGTTTGCTGCTTCGAGCGAATTCTCTGAAAGCGTTACCGCACTCTTTTACGATTTCAATTCGGTCCTTACATTGGATGTGATGATTTCAATATTTTATTTAACTCAAACGTAAATGCTTCTACAGAGAGAAATGTCTCATTTCCCGTAGTCAGAAGCCTGTGTGTGAATACTGAAATTGTTTTGCTTTGTTGTCCAATCACTGGCTCCCGCTGACATGAGGTGGCCACAGTGGATTTACACACGTGGTATGGTCTGTAAATGAAAATAGGGTTCTCCGATCTGTAACTACGTATAATAGCACATTAGCTACTTTGCAAAACTGTGTCAAACAAAATTTTTCTTTAATTTTGGGATAACATTTTGAATCACATATCGTCACTGAAAAAATGAAACGAGTAAGAGCATAAGAACTAAGTCAAAATTCATGTGATTTATACCTCAACATTCTCTTATATTAGGGTAGTGCATATTTTTCACCACAACTAACTGCACATAACACATTAAATCATATTGAAGGTAATGGCTAAAACTCTACTACCAAATGTTTTATTAAATAACGGATTATCACATGGAATATGACTTCTTTTATAACATACAATACTTATTATTTAGTATGAAATAAAATTAAATGATGAAAACTCTCGGCCCGATTTCTAGTATAAATGTTTTCATTATAAATTGAACCGTAAGAAGGTATTTGACATCTATTTTCCATCCGCCTTCTAGAGACAATATGACGGATTTCAATTGATTGGATAAGTATTTTGAACGTTTAACATTATCTTATACTTTTACGTTATCTTTGAAGGCGTAAATAACTTCCAAACTATCTTAAATTGTCTTTAACCATTAGAAAACATTTAAATCATTGCACCAAACGCTAGGAAACGTACAATTCATTTCATTCCCATAATGAAATCCATTTTTCCTTATTGCTACCACTCTTTCCTCAGGAGAGCTTGAGACAAACTTTCACATTAGTTTCTCTCGTTTTTACACTAACATTTCCACATATCAGATGAATAAAAAAAAGGCTCTCGAGCCCTTTTCTCTGGCTTCTTATACTTCTTCCCCCCACCTGAGAATAAACGTCACCTCCTTTTCCCACATGATCTAGTTATTTTTGACCGACTGTCGGTTTTCGCCATACTTATTGATTGTTATACCACGACAATTAAGATTGTTTTAGTTCGTTGATGGAGAAAGTCATCAAATAATTGCATTTAATTTGTTATTATTTAAACACTTTCACTATCAACAATTTATGTAATGACAACATTATGCAGCCTATTCGAACGCTTTAAAAGAGTACAATAAAAACATTTTATTTCACTACATCAAAAAAATGTTTCAGCTCAACATAAAAACATTTTTTATTTGCGATTATTGTTTTCCTTTCAAGTTTCTGTAAATAAAAATAGGAAGTTATTTCTTAACGTTTTAAAATCACCTAATTTTGTCTGTGTTTGGCAATTTCATCATGCCTCATATGATATTATACAGTTTAATCACGTACGCGCAAGTTTAACTCAGATCAGAAAGGTAATATTAATATTTGACAGAAACTCACCACAAGGAGATTATATTAGCGTGTTCTTAAAATAGGGTTCGTATACGAAATTTTCGCATAAACCACTGGAAATACTGTATATTGTAATGGGTTATAATAGCCATATTTTCTACGATTTTTTCAATTAATAATAATTTTATTTATGTTCTATGCAGTGCTTAGTTTTGAATAAATTTACTTCATCGTGAGCATTAACATAAAATGTAAAACAAAGTAATTCTGTTTATTCGAGACTGAAATTAATTTTTTCTTAAGGTTACGATGCGTTGCCAACCTAATTTAATTTAAATTAAACGTACGAGGCAAGCCCGGGGGCCCTAGTTAACCCTTGGCTACCTTCCTCTACCCTTCCGCATCCCCCCTTTCTAATCCCTTCCTATGCTATTAAAGGGGAGTTGCCCAATGTGGATCACCCTCATGTAGCCTGTTGCCCTAAAAAAAAAACAAAAAAAAAACGAGGCACGGGGAAGGGAATGCTGCGTCCCCACAGCAAACCCCTCTCCTGCTATCGGAAGGGCGTGGGACAAGTACCCAATGCCCGACCTACCTGATGCAGGTTTTTATAGGGTTTTCCCTGCATTTCTTTAGGCGAATGCCGGGTAGGATCCTTAAACCATAGCCCGGGGGCCCTAGTAACCCTTGGCTACCTTCCTCTACCCTTCCCCATCCCCCCTTTCAAATTCCTTCCTATGCTATTAAAGGGGAGTTGCCCAATGTGGATCACCCTCATGTAGCCTGTTGCCCTAAAAAAAAATCCCGGGGCTATAGCTATAGCAAGGGCTATTCTCTCGCAGGCAGTACCTGCGAGGAATGTTCTCTTGCAGGCAGAACCTTGTAGGAGAGACACGAAGGGGCTACCTTTGGGGATGCCTTTTCCTCTCCGTTTTGGAACTAAGGTTCCCACAAGCCGAGGCACCTCAGCCTGTTTTGAGAGGTGTATGTTCCGGGGTCACAGACCTTGGGCATACGGTAAGAGTTGTCCGCTATTCCCATTGAAATAGTCGGCCAGCTGCCTCCTAAACTAGTCGAGGCACGGAAAAGGGAATGCTGCGTCCCCACAGCAAACTCCTCTCCCGCTATCGGAAGGGCGTGGGACAAATACCCAATGCCGGTTTTTCTAGGGGTTTCCTGCATTTCTTTAGACGAATGCCGGGTAGGATCCTTAAACTATAGCCCGGGGACCCTAGTTAACCCTTGGCTATCTTCCTCTACCCTTCCGCATTCCCCCTTTCAAATCCCTTCCTGTGCTATTAAAGGGGAGTTGCTTCCATGTGGATTACCCTCATGTAGCCTGTTACCCAAAAAAAATGATAATATTTGATGGTATTGATAAAATATTCACTAAACTCTGACCACAAATATTAATTAGCTAAAGTGTCTAAGAAAATGATGTTGGTGTAATAAGTTAAAGAAATTTCTCAGTCTAGTGTATTCGGGATTTTTGTTACGATTCGATGTTAGTGAAAAGTGGTGCTGATCTTAACAGTTAAATTATTTAGAACTAATGATTACTCGCATAAAATAAGAATTAATATGCTAAATCGTTTATTTTAGAAGCTTTGACATTTAGATTTCGCATGAGAATGTCAACTGTGTAGTGTATCTGTAGAGAGAAATTTTATAGCCTATTTTAGTACTGACTTCATCAGCTAAACACAGTTTCCGCACTCCTTGGTTAATGAGTGAATTGAAATTGCACGTGTTGACAGAAATTGATGGTCTCCTCGTTTTATGATCCGTAATGTTACGACATAAAATGAGTGATAAACAGAACTGAATGATACGAAATTAGTTACATAACTCTGAAAGATACTTCAGTATCTATAAAAGTATAACTCCTTTTTTTTAAAAATTTACTCTGACGAACCTTAGTCAGAAAATATTTCAACACGACGAAATTTTGTTAAAGAGTAAATCTATATTACAGACAAAGAAAACAGTCCTTAAATTAAATAAGAAATAAATATTCCGTAATAATTATTTTGTAATTTACTTGGTTGAAACTGATATTGAAAATTAATCACGTATAATTGTCTACTAGACAGCTAAGATTAATTATAAAAAATTTACTTCCACATAGGTATATCTAAAACACTAGGTATCTTCCCCAATCCGTGGACACTATTTCATGAATATGTGGATCTAGTGCACACCTGATGGAGGTCCACGGATTTTGGAAGAAACATATTTGAGTAGTTTTTGTTAATATACCTATGAGTAAGTTATTTTTAATTATAATTAATTCACTCCTTCGCCATTATATATTATTAATTGTTTTTTTTAAAATCAATTTCACATTATTTTATCAACAAATTAAAATTTTTGCTGTAACGAGTGACTCTTATTCTCTGAATACAGGGCAGACCATAGTTGAGTTGGAAAATTTAGACCTCTGTCCTGAAACTACCAGTTATACTAAGTTCTACTTTAACTGCATGGCAAATCTGTCTCCAGTAAATCCACAAAGAGTGCAAACTCGCGTCTATATTGTAACCTGGATTTACACTGTACACAAAATTAAGCTCCGTGGATACTGTTACGCGTAAACAACGACGCAAATTGAGTAACCGTGTGGAAAATGGTGTGTTTAACTAATAACGTCCTTTTTTTTGAAAGATTTTTGCTAGTTGAGCCTCGTCTATATTTTAAGGTCCCGACATCTGCTTGGCTAAGGAAAATTGCAATAGTCTTTCCTCTTAAGGAAGGAACCAAAAGTCATATATGACGTTAAATATCTAAAGTAATTGTATAGGAAATTAAAAGGAAGACTTCAGTTTCATATTTATCTAGTTGTCTTCGTCTTAAATTCAAAATCTTTTTCTTTTCGTTTCTTATATTTTGTGATATATTGATGACACAAGTAGATAATTCATATGTTGTCGATAATCTATAATTACATTAACGGTAGCCGTGTGCCATAAAATTTTGATTATAACGTAAATGTAACTACTGTGATGCATTTATTTTTAATGAATTTATTTTTTAAAAAATTGGACACACATCAATAATTTGAAATAATAGAATTAATAAGTGTTTAAACTTGAATACAGATTTTCTTCTTTGGGAGAATAATATGAATTAACAAAGTTACACACAATGGGCTTGCCGGTTTTTTTTTTTTTTTTAGGGCAACAGGCTACAAGATGGTAATCCACGTTGGGCAACTCCCCGTTAATAGCATAGGAAGGGATTTGAAAGGGGGGATGCGGAAGGGTAGAGGAAGGTAGCCAAGGGTTAACTAGGGCCCCCGGGCTATATTTTAAGCATCCTACCCGGCATTCGCCTAAAGAAATGCAGAGAAAACTCTAGAAAAACCTGCCCTTCCGATAGCGGGAGAGGAGTTTGCTGTGGGGACGCAGCATTCCCTTCTCCGTGCCTCGACCAGTTTAGGAGGCAGCTGGCCGACTATTCCAATGGGAATAGCGGACAACTCTTACCGTATGCCCAAGGACCCCGGAACATACACCTCTCAAAACAGGCCGAGGTGCCTCGGATTGTGGGAACCTTAGTTCAAAAACGGAGAGGAAAAGGCATCCCCAAAGGTAGCCCCTTCGTATATATCCTACAAGGTTCCCTCTCCTACAAGGTTTACTAGTTGAATATTTTTAAGTTTCTGACATGGACAATACTACGAGTATTTTCAGAGAATCATTATTTTCAATATGCAAATATTGAAACTTTATTTTTATTGCACATCAGGTATGAAAATCTTCAGGGACAATATGAATATAGTGGAACAAGACTATGAAATTACTGTAATGTGTGTCTAGGTCATTTACGAACACGATGTATTTGTTGGTCAAGTCCCACGCGATCAATTGTAGATGCATGTCCAGTTGTTTAGGCGCCAGAGGATGATAGCCTATCGATCCCGTTGTTTGCATATTAATCACCACGTCCGAACAACGTGCGTTGAAGACCTTTTAATAATATCAAGTTCTGATAATTCAGTTTTAATCTGTCAAGCTTGAGGAGTCTTTTAGTGCTTCAACTTGAATGTGAAACTAATGTGCCACATGGCCCAGGGAAATCTCGAAACACTGATATTGAAAATAGAAATATTTCATTGCCCATTTATATTGTTATGAATAATAATTGGGTATGTAACGGTTTAGTATGTGGTGGTTAATAGTTATATGAAGTTGGAAGGCAACTGTAACGGGTTTTCTAATTGGCTCTTAACAAACCCCCAAACTTTGTAAGCTTATTAGATAGGATTAATAAAAGAAAAAATATAATCAGCTGCTAACTTACGTGCTGATTTACGAAACTTATCACAATTACATTTATTGATATTTTACAAAATGTTTACTTTCTGATCCGGCATTAAATTTACTTAATGAGAGGGAAATCGAGAGCTGGTCGAATGTGTTTTATTGTCAAAATTGCATTCAATGAGTCC
The DNA here is from genome assembly GCA_037074705.1 of Zhengitettix transpicula. Taxonomy (NCBI): domain Eukaryota; kingdom Metazoa; phylum Arthropoda; class Insecta; order Orthoptera; family Tetrigidae; genus Zhengitettix; species Zhengitettix transpicula. The sequence continues at coordinate 77,602,869 of CM073591.1, forward strand.
ATGCTATCGCGATTGCCGCAGAGGGTTATTATAATTAGTCGTGGTACCCTTGCTCGGAGGTGGTTCTGATGATTTTGATGTACTTCTCAGGACCGATACAGTGTTGACTGGAGTGTTGATGATTGTTTCCTCACCCTCTGTAGGTGACCTGAAGTCTTAACTAATCAAGACAAATAACTATTTCTGGCAAGCTAAGCCAGAATGAAAATTATAAATTGCAAGACTAGGCTCAAATTAATTTCTCTATCTGCGAGTCTTGGCCCGAATGGTTATTATTAGCTGATAGACTTTGACAGGATGATATTTTTCTGGACGGAATAGTAGGGTAGAATGAATTTCTCTGACTCCTACTTCTCGTCACCTTGTATCTTCCCATTCCAGGATTCCCCTGTGGACACTCTCCACCTTTTTCTGGTCAATCAAATATTTTGTATGTACACTCACAGTATCTGTTTTCCTACGGGAAGAATATTGTGAGGTGGCGGATTTTCCCTATGGAAAGACAAGTTATTTTCGCTGTCTACGCTTCTCGATCCGCTGTAGTATTTTACATTTCGTCTATTCAGATTGGGGTTTCGGTTAATTTCCAGTTTCCTTTGTCTAATAACCACCGACACACCACGGCCATGCTTCAAAGACGCTTTGAATTATTGAATTTGTTCCTTTTAATTTAATATCAAGTTGTAACTATTACGGGTATCTGCTACTATTTTCAGGATTTAGTCTTTAAAGTATAAAAAATATTCCATTTTTTCAACGTCATTATTTCACACTTTAGGTCTTACAGTTAACTATTCACTGAATTAATTTATAATCAGATAACTTGATTGTCTACGAAGTACTTCTTACAGTTTTACTCATGTTACTCATATTTATCTTCAAATTCTCTACAACTTTATTGTTAGCCTCTGTCAGATCCAGAACATAGCTTAATTCTCAGTGCAGCAAAAATTTGTAATATATTAATATTTCTGTTAGCGCATTCAAAAGTATTAGATTAAAAAATTTTTTGGAACATCTTTTCATTAATATCTTACAATGAATTATTTGAAAAAATAATTTCTTCACATCGTAGAAAGTGAAAAATATTTTCACGTCATGTGTTAAAGAGGCTCAGACGGTATGAAAATTCTTAGAATTATTTAATGAGCAGAATGTGCTTCTGGTTTGCTACCGTAAATATGTGTCAATAATTAAAGAGTAATTATTTAGTACAACCAAAAGATATTTTCAGTTTCGTTTACATACGTAATAGAATTGATTCGTAATTGCAATAAATTAGTCTGTGTTAAAAATTTACTAATCAGATCAATAAATAACCAAATAACAGACAAAATGAAGTGATAATTTTAATACTAAACGTCTCTGCAATCATTATTGGTTGCGTCAGGTGATTAAAAACGCAAGACTCGTGAGAATGACACAAACCGGAATGAAGAACTTGTGGCATTTATATTACCACTTTATTTTGTCTGTAATTTGTCCCTTTATTTATCTCATTAGAATTTATTTGTTTTATAAGGGTTAGGTAGAGAAAGTCGATGGAATGTGAAATTTTACGGATGTATAATACTGCAATACAGCACAATTGTTTGCTATATTTAGCTTAAACAGAATATAATGTTACTGATGCTACTGATGGGAAATACCTATTTGTTTCCCAAGCAGTCTCAATGTATTTCGTCCGCTTGTAGGCTAATGTTCTTAATTAGAAATTAATATATAAATTTGGAAAACAGCCTAAAATGATTGTCTACCTTAATTAATTGTGCTTTTCGTTTATATTTTATTGGTTGCAGTTATACATTTAATGTTTAAAAAAACCGCATTTCTTTGTTTTATATATCTGATCGCGGATATCGTGTGTCGTCAGTCGACGTCGAGGAAGCAAACAGCGTATCATTTTATCAGAACCGGAAAGTTGCCTCGAACTGCAAAGTGGATCGTTATCGATTTGGGCAATCAAAATGCGTTAATGACCCTCGCTGGGATCATAAAACCTTCTGCAGGAGAAAACACAGGTGCCTGTTCCGAAGTTCATACATCAAATTGTTGGTCTGGCAATGTCAAAAATTTTATCTGCCGTGTCTCCATAAATTTCTCTTTAGATTTCTGACTTTTTACTAACAAAATGTTTAATTTAAATAATGTCTCTGTTACTATTACATACACTAAAGTTGAGTCATACGTCATGGAAATCTCAAATTTCCAATTATTCCTTTACGTCTGTTATCTTCCATAATTCCATCTTAAACATACAGAGAAATCAGGTGAATTTTGCATATACAGATCATTTAAGGTTTAAAAGTACTACCAAATATTTACAATATTGTTAGAAATAATCAAGTCCTTTCAAATCATTTATTCAGACCGACAGAAAAAAATATTATTATGTTTCTTAAATACATGATTACATATATAATAAATTAAATGTTTTACGTACAAAGTTTCAAGTGGTTCTAAAATAAGTGTCAATTTCACTTTTCCGTTTCACCAACCATGTGAAAATTGAGGATTCGCCCTGTGTCAATTTGTTAGCATTTCTTGTTTCTAAACTAAATCATTGCACTAGATGCATGGAAAATTCATGGGCTCTAAATATAACTGTGCAACTTTCGTTAAATTTTCAGCAGCTCTATATGTGGTTAGCCTGAGAATCCTGGTCTGATATTTTCTCTTCTCCGTGGCGTTACCTATTCATTTCTCTTTGTGCAGCTATTTCTTTTGATCTCATTGATTCCTGTTTCAATCTCTGAACAGCATATGTAATAAATACACCACGTGAAGTCTTCAAGACATGTCTTTAGCAGGAATGGAACTCAGTAATATATATATATATATATAAATATTGTAATAATCAAAAAGAAAATGTTAATTAAATTAAAAGATTATAAAAAAATTAACAAACAAAATAATTTATTATTTATTCATTGGTGGCTTCAAAAATTAAAACAATTACAATCAAATTAAGAACTCTTATCTCAGGGTCTCCACTGGGTTTGATAATTAACCAAAAAAGTGATTTAATAAACTGATTAACAATTCAGTTTAAACTTTACCTAAAAACAATATGTCGATACATGAATGAAAGTTAAATGTAAAGAAATTAAACTTGAACGAAATGAAAGATGATCGAAATATGACTTTTCCCTTTTAATTATCGTTTACAAATATTATTATCAAAGATTTGGGTTACTCACATATTGTTCGACTGGTACCAGCATTCTTATGTAGCTTTAACACTACACTTTAAATTTTATAGCACTGATTCTAAATTTCCTCACATATTCTACACATACGCTGTCGAAATACACCTACTCAGTTCTCAGCAACCTCGGATGATCCTATCCTTGGTCAGCTATCGGATGTCGGTTTCCCTCAATGCAAAATTGTTCAATTTGTAAAATGAAGCAACCTTTGCTTCATCGTTGGCTAGTTGGTAGAAAATCTCTGTCCAACTATCTGCTTGCTGACTGGAACTCACGATTTTCAGAGTTTAGACTTTTACTGTTTTATTTATCTATTTGTATCGAACTGCTATGTATCTGGGTGAAGATTTGTTTTAATGTCTATCATCTCGTGGCTGACCGTAGACTGAAGCCTAAACTTTACTTTTGCGTGCTCAATCGCCATTTCGGCTCTTCAACAAAGAAACAGAACTCGCCGCTCATTGTTGCTTTGCTCGCCCATACAGCTAGAATTCAAATTGTTCACTACAATTCAAATTATAACCAAATAATTAATGGCCTAATTAACTATTGCTACAATATATATATATATATATATATATATATATATATATATATATTGTAATGAACTTCAATGTCTCTAATTAAAAAAGTTTCTAAATTATTGGATTATTCCATTTGTTGTGTAACAATGAGCCATATCATTGTAAAGAAATTTGATTAGTCAGCAAGGCGTTAGAATGTGGAAATTAAAGTGTTCCAGATGATTTGTTAATCGCATTGGTTTAGTGACAGCGAGAATTTTGAAAAAAGGTATCCGACAAAAATGCGGGCGACGTGTTTTATTCAAAGTGAAGGAACTTACATTGTTTAGCGTGCTCTTTATTAGATGCTTCTTAGGTGAGAGGAGGGAGGGAGTGTACGATGAAATGCACACAGTTGGTCGGTTGGTAATAGTTGGCTAGTAGATGTTGGACGAAGAAGTTCTAGAAGGAATATTGGAAACGAGTCCGGTGGTCAGCTTAGCAAAGTAAAAGTAATGTAATGGAATATGGTTTTGGAAAGTTGTTATAAATTTATAAAAGAGATATTATTAAGCGGCGATTTAAAACTGACCAATTTATCTCGTAAAACATTCTGAAGGGCCCCATTGTCTATCTACGAGAAAATTTTTGTTGGATGTGCTGGCGAAAGTGTTCTGTGTAAATTGTGTGCAACGTAGTGCACATTACGACCTATTAAAAAAGAAAATAATAATATCACATATGGTTGTGTGTTCAATATGAAAATGTTTTACTCTTGTGAAGTGGAGAAAATTCAAGTGTAAAACATGTATGAACTTTTGGTTTCTATTTTTGGCAGATATCTTCGTAAAACTTTTGAAAATTATTGTGTTTCTTTGTTTGATTTTTTATACGTTTTTATGATGAAAATGTTTATAACTTTTTATGAGGCCCAATGAGCGCCCTAAGAGTATCATAAATAAAAGCTATGAAATTTTTTTTATATAAAATTGTAAAACAATAAAATTTCTATGGGATTAATTTGCATAACTTATATTAACTAATTACAATCTAATTTTTTGTCTGAACCTGTCAATAAATGAAGTTTATATAAAGGATTGATGAATTTAAATGTAGATTCAAGAAAAATTTACGTGAAACAGGAAAGATCACCACAATATATTGTAATAATCAAACGAAGAGCGTTTAATAAATAAAAAAATTAATAATTAACAAACAAAAGAATTTATTGTGGAAATTAAACAATTTTACAAATTAAACATATCTCAGTCTCTCAGGGTCTCAACTGGGTTTGATAACGGCGAATCATTCGAAATAATTAAAGAACACAAAATTAAATTTAAAAGGAAACAGATTTTACTCATCAATTAACAAACCTAAATTTAATTGTCGACGAAATTAACCTACAAAGATTGCTTCTAATTTACAATTTTGTTTTCAATAAGAAAGGAACGATATCTGACATCTATCTTTTAATTTGGTTTACATCATTAACTGTTTTCTATTGTTACTTACGGCTGCCCACTGCTTCTAGGATACTTTGGATTTACGAAGCACGGTGATGGGTTTTGCACAGCTTCTACTTAGCTCACAGATTCTAATTTAAATATTTCTGGAACAAAGTCAGGGACCAGGAACCTCTTCTTCGTCTCTCGCTCCTTTGGTTGCCTCCTTCTCACGGCTGCCCAGCTTAGCCTTCGATTCTCGCTCTCGGTACGTGTTTAATCTTCCAGCCAAACGTCCACCCAACTTAATGCTCTAGCCTCTGATTTCCAACTCCTTTAATTTTAGTTCCGTCGTCGACTGAATTCCATAGTGCAGTGCACTCTCCCTCCGTCTCTGTGCGCGCTATTCCTTCTTCCAACCAAGACAACAATACTCTTTTTCATTGTCGCTTGTACTGTTCGGTACCGCCGTCAATAATGTTTGTCTAACAATTCAGATTATCAATCACAATTAATGCCTTAATTAATAGGCATTACAATATATAACGTTCTTTTCACTCCATCTGCAGCACAGGGGCGTGACGACCGTTGGACTGTCATGTGTACCCGGGACCTCTGTGAAGCAATTACGGAAATATATATTAAGCCATGTAAAATAAAACAAACTGCCAATTTAAAAAGTCAGCGAATAAATTTATATAATAGCCGAAGAAGAAATATGTTCTGAAAGATAAGGGTACATCAATATAAAAGTCAAATTAAATCATAAATAATTGGATTAAATAAAATTATATACAAAAAAGACGTTACAAAGCCTGTCAATTGTTTTACAGTCAGACGCAATTCGGAAGGCGGCTCGAATGCTAGCGCAACATAAAGAGAGACACGGTTCTATTAAAAACAATAATTAATTTCGTACTAATATTGAAATATTAAATGCTTGGTAAAATTAAAATGTTTTTATGTAAACTTCTGTATAGTCCTCAATCAAATACCAGACGCTGGAGACATCTCATAATGCGGTTAGCAACGTTGCACGCTCGAGACTCATGCGTTGTATGTTATCAGCTGGTTTTCATTCGTAAGTCATAATATTTTTAGTCACCATTTCTTTATCGAGCATATACAACGCTTGACTCCCTCCGTCAGTTGCACCCATTATCTGTATTTTTAACTCACCAAATTGCTCTAAACAAATGCAGGAAAACAGTAAATTGCTTCACACCACATACTTGAAGTTTTTGAACACAAATGTCCAAATTGTACGTTATTACAGGGAAATGAGAGACTTTCTGTTGAGTGTTACCATCTTAAAAACATTAAAAAACCAACACCAAAATTTTCTGAGGATCTTTTCAAATATGCAATTTGTACTGGGTTCGAAAGCTCGAGCAGCACACTAGACATTTACCAACATCAGGCGTATTTCAGAAACAAAATTCAATAAACCACTTTGTTCATAAATGACTACAGTAACTATTCGATTACTTTAATCGTATGAATTAACGTTTTTAGTTCACGAAACACAAGAACTGATTAGAATGTTGTCTATAATTGTAATACTTGTAATCAGTGTGCCTTGAGTTGTGTTAAAAAAGTGAATATCGGCGAAACAAAATATTATGAATAACTTTATAAAGCCGTGTTTGACGGGAAATGGAAACGTTTCCAATGTTCGAGAGGAAATTATTTATATGGAAATAGCTAGCATCTCTCGGGTTTTGTGATTTAAATCTAAACTTAATAGGAAATAATCCAGATAGAGCACAGAAAAACACGCGTCTCATTTGCAGTAATTTCAAAACAGAAACAGAATCTAACTGCGGCGTGTGAAAACTTAAATTGGGTAGAAGCTGTAGTAGATGGGACATTAGAGAATTAATCGCTCCCTAGGAAATTGGCACATATCTTTAATTAGTTTTGTAAATTATTTACTTCTATGATACAGTGTTATATTTGCAATATCAACAATGCAGAGGATACATACAAGATATATGTAATTATGGAAATTAGAAAATTTAGGGTGTTACTTTGTAGTATTACAGATTTTTTATAATATGTAAACAAAGACAATTGTCAATTCTAAAGAATTAAATTAATTGTAAAGAATTATATAAAGACAGAGTAATTGTGTAATTTTATTAAATTGCTATTAACTTTAAAGACCACAAAATTATTGGTAAAATTCTGGCTTATATTATATTTGGTCAGGGGTTTCCTTCGTCTACTTTGGAAGAAAGTCTCTGATGTTTCATCCAGTAACGCACTTGTAATGCTTTATATAAGGGGGATTTTTACTTCATCTCTATACCCGAAGCTACAATATTAAATTTTAATTATTTATATAATTCTGATTAAATATGTATTAATAGGGGAAGTAACATTAACTAGTTCAAACGTTCACTATTTATTATTTTAATAACAAAAAGTATTTTAAATCTTTTTACAGACATTTAAGATACGCATTTTAAACACGTATATTCATAATTCATACGTCCTATTACAGTCTCGTTTAATTAAAACTTGCCATTTATTCGAAATATTTGGTAAAGAAAATCTACTACAAAAAATTTTAATTTTCTAACACCACAATATCCTTTAGAATGAAAATCATAAAATATTGATACTCTAATTATCTAAACCAAACATCAGTTAGAAGGCAGATAGATAAATAGTTCCAGAGTAATTTAAATATAATTTCGTAAAAATGCAGTTACGAGGGTGAATCAAATATAAACGAGACTTTTGGACCTGCGCGCGCAATAGTGATGGAAGAACGTTCCGCTGTTATTGGCTGTTAGGTTGGTTTGTCAGGAGTGGGGGAAGCACGTGACTCATTATCATAGACTCGCTCAGTGTCCATAGTTACGATGTCCGAGCAGGAGGTACCTCCCTATATTGCGCAACGTATTGTTATCAAGTTTTTAGCAGCAGAAGGTGTAAAACCGGCCGAAATCTTGAGAAGATTGACTGCACAGTTCGGGGAAGAGACGCTGTCGCGAGCTAGAGTGTTTGCTTGGCATAAACAGTTCGTGGAGGGCCGTGAACGTGTTGAAAATGAGAGCCATGCACCAGCATTACAGCGGGCAACATCGACAGTGTTCGTCAACTTGTTGAAGATGATAGGCGTCTAACAACTTCGGATATTGCAATTGAGGTTGGAATAAGTTATGGGAGCACTTACTCTATACTCTCACAGGAGCTAGGGTATCGCAAGGTGTGTGCCAGGTGGGTTCCTCGCCTTCTCACAGTTGACCAGAAACTGAATCGTTTTCAAGTGTGTGAGCGTCTTCTTGCACGATTTCGGGAAGAAGGAGACCCATTTCTTTCTCACATTGTCACCTGTGATGAAACGTGGGTGCATCACTACACCCCTGAGTCGAAACAAGCGAGTATGGAGTGGATGAAGAAAGGAGGAACCGGACCAGTGAAAGCCAAGTCACGATTATCGGCTGGCAAGGTTTTGGCTACCGTTTTTTTGACCAGCGTGGCCTGCTGCACCTTGATTTTTTTGCATGAGCGCAGAACAATTAATGCGGCATACTACTGCCAAATTTTGACTGAGGTCAGACTTGCATATCGCCGCAAAAGACGAGACCTGCCGAAAAGAAAAGTGATTCTCCTCCATGACAATGCTCGCCCCCATACAGCAGCCCTGACCGTACAAAAATTGGAGCAACTGGGTTGGGAGACACTGGAACACCCTCCATACAGTCCAGACCTGTCTCCCTGCGACTTCCATGTCTTTGGTCCTCTCAAGGAAGCTTTGGGAGGGCAAAAATTCCACAGTGATAATGAGGTTGAAGCATATGTGCGCAATTGGCTACAAACACGACCTGGCTCTTTTTACGTGGAAGGATTTAAAAAATTACCTATACGCTGGGAAAAATGTGTTTATAAATCAGGAGATTATGTAGAAAAATAAACTATGATTGTTTGTGCGTTTAAAATCAAAATAAATATTTAAAAAAATAAGTCTTGTTTATATTTGATTCACCCTTGTACTTAACTATATGATTAATTTTTATTGATTTTTTAAAAGTATTATACTCATTTTCCACGATTGGTCTCAAACAGAAAAAAGGAAAGTTGTAAAAAAAACCTGAATAATCGTCAGTGATTTTTAAGAAACGGAAATATGTTATCACTCCGTACTACAGCGGCAATGACAAGAATAATACTGCCGCGAGTGGTCGCGGTAGATCTCCTGGACCGAAGACACGTTACTTCCTTACTCAAACGTCACTTTATGAGAAACTACGGTAGTTTTTGGAGTGTGGCCTTGACAGACTATTGTAAACGTATTCGTCTGAGAGGAATGTCATGAAACTATCTGACCTGTCTCCGGAGATAACAAACAAATTAAATTGCTTCGGTCCCCTTGATCTAGCGCATCAAACGGAGGGTTAAATACGACTGCTTATAATTAAATAAAGCTGTTTTATTTTTCAATTATTTATATTACTAGTATTTTAATTCTTTTATTTCTTCCTACAATCTCTATTTCGTCTCTTAATTTTCAAATTAGCCCTTTTTTAATAATATAATTAAGATATTCTACAACAATTAATGTGAAGTACTGTGAAGTCTCAGTGTGTATTAAAACCTTAAAAATGAAATATCCTCTCCGCGTCAATTTGTATAAGTTGGCGACTCAGTGGTGAAGAACAGCGCATAGCGAGAGAGAGAGAGAGAGAGAGGGGGGGGGGGGATGGTGTGAATAGAATTTACGAGCAATTTCAGGACTAAAGGCATGTGGATTTATTGACCGCGAGAGTAGGTCTCTGTTTCTCTGCGAAGTCGGACCTGGGTTAGCTCCAGCTAATATACGATATTGTTCTCGGCTTTGCTAGTGGCATGAATATGAATATCAAGTGTGAGGAGAAACCGTGACCTTCCGCTAACAGCGAAAGTAGGCAGTAGGAGGCAATATCGATTCCGTGCGCCAGGAAACTATAAGACCTGCCGCAGAGGATTTCCCGAGGGAGGAAACTCGCGTAACGAGAAGATGAATTCAATTAAGAATCACGTGATATACAGATACTGCCCATTTGTACCATTAAAGACTGTGGAAAAAAATCGTTGTAGCATAAAATTAACTTGGGGAGAGCCGTAGGTCTTCTCTAAGAATTTCAAGTATTCGTTTACGCGACCAATTTCACTTCCTACGGTCATTTACTGTTTTTTTTTATTAAAATGCTCTTGAATGTTAAGAAAGAACTTATCATCATCAGAGTTGGGATATATAACCTGCGAGGGATTTTCTCTCGCAGGCAGAACCTTTTACGAGAGATACGAAGGGGCTACCTTTGGGTATGCCTTTTCCTCTCCGTTTTTGAACTAAGGTTCCCACATGCCGAGACACCTCGGCCTGTTTTGAGAGGTGTATGTTCCGGGGTCGCAGACGTTGGGCATACGGTAAGAGTTGTCCGCTATTCCTATTGGAGTAGTCGGCCAGCTGCCTCCTAAACTGGTCGAAACACGGAGAAGGGAATGCTGCGACCCCACGGCAAACTCCTCTCCCGCTACCGGAGGGCGTGGGACAAGTACCAAATGCCCGACCTACCTGATGCAGGTTTTCTAGGGTTTTTCCCTGCATCACTTTTAGGCGAATTGCCGGGTAGGATCCTTAAACCATAGCCTGGGGGCCCTAGTTAACCCTTGGCTGCCTTCTTCTACCTTACCGCATCCCCCCTTTCAAGTCCCTTCCTATGCTATTAAGGGGAGTTGCCACAACGTGGATTACCCTCATGTAGCCTATTACCCCCAAAAAAAAAAAAAAAAAACTTAAAAGATCTAATAATTCAGAAACAATGGCGTCATTCAGATCTCTGTTTCTATTATTGTTTGTCGAATGTGAGTTGGAACACTCCTGTGGAAAATTTCTTCCGATTGCAGTATGAAAGTGGGAATTCACTATCATTGTCAACAATAAATTTATCAACGAAAAAATAAACTTCTAAATTCGCAAGTGATAACAGTTCCGAAGAATAATTATGAAATAAACCTGTGAAATGTATTATCCTACAGTATATGTTTAAGGAGATGATTAAATTATTTCACAAATATACCATATCAGTCCGGTCAAAAATATTATGTACTTTCCAACGAATTTTTAATTAGAAAAAATTTGACGCCTGTATTTTGTTTAGGCAACAATCTTTTACGAGGAAAAAGGTTTCTTGACATTTAATAACTACTCGTGTAAATAAAATATATATTGTACATATAAGTAGTTACTACCGCCATCAAATAAATTTGAGCTCCATTAATACGTAGATTTGAAAGTAATTTCTTAACTGATCTCGTTTCAAAAGAGAATTCAGAATCAATTTGAGGAAATTTGAGAATAAATATTTAAAGTCAGAAAAATATGAAGCCTTTCTTAAACGTAAAGACTTTTGATTCATAAATTTTATGTTTTCACATAAATTTCACAATATATATATATATATATATATATTGTAGTAATTGGTAATTAAGACATTGTTCTAATTGGAAAGTTGGATTGTAGAGGACTCATTATTAGTGGATATAGAGCGGACGCCGCAACAATCCGGCGAGGCAAAGAAAACATTGTTGGGCAGTTGAGAGAGTTTACGCGCTCAAAATCTAAGAGACGAAGTTTTACAGTTGGGCAGCGGACAGCGAACAGTTCGAAAGCTTTACAGTGGGGCAGTCAGAACGAAAGAATGTGGTCCAGTTACAAACATGCTCTCAAATATTGAAAAGTAAAGCAATCTTCAGTCGGGAAGGAGAGAGTGCAACTAATGTTGTATTTGGTGGTCGAGCGAAAATTCATCATGCTGGCCATAGACAAACCAATGAAGGACCTTTTCAACTAAAGTTACGAGATTTGCAAATCCAGGTTGGAGTAAAGCATCGAGAACCTACCAATTTGTGTTAGACCAACTAACAAACTACGCCAATTAGAATTTGTTGACATTTAGAGTCTGTGAGTACTAGAATCAGTGATATCCCCAAATTTTGTGCACGAAAAACCTAAAATGAGACCTGGGCGGCCGTAAGTAGAGAAATCATTTGTAAACCACTTTTAAAAGATAAAAGTCAGATCGTTCTTTAATTATTTAAATATCGATAAAATGAGATCGTTAATTCTTGATAAATTTAAAACTGTTTAAATTCAATCTCTAGTATTATTTCTTCTACAACAAATTTCGTCTATGTTTCAGACGCATTAACTTCCATAAAAGGTAAATGTAATTTTGATTGTATAAATTCAGCCATTTATCAAACCCAGTTTAAGACCCTGAGATCTCAAATATTTTGTGTTTTAAAATTGAAAATAAATTTTGTTTGTTTATTAAAGTTATAATAGTGTATTTCATTTAAAAGCGCACAGCGCACAGCCATTATTATACATAGTTGATTATTACAATATATATATATATATAGACTTTTTAAATTGTATCTTGAATTTAATATTTAACGTTTTCAAATTATTTACGACTATTTCAGATTGCTTAAAAATTAATTTATGCTAAAGAAATAAACAGTTTAACAGTTTTATAGCAAATTGAGTAAAATTTGGAATGTAGTATATTTTATATAAGCTGGCGGATGGCAGTTTTATATTGCTAGGAACATTCTTATGGCTCTATTATCGATGAAAAATAAATTTACATTGAAATCAATGCAATCGCTTTCGTATGTAAAGCAAACGGAAATATTTTTGTATTCATCTTTTTCTTTGCAATCGTAATAGGTTCATTAATTATAAAATCTTTCTTCTATTGAATCCTTATTCGCCTACGACAAAATTCAGCTACCTATATTCGGATCATTTACGAGCAATGTGTCACGACTTCGCTTCTGTTTCAGAGAGGAGGAGCAGATCAATCTTCCTGAACACATTGTTTTCTGAGAAGATCTGATCCGTATCCTTGCCTGAATATTGCGCGCACTTACCGTTAGCTTGGAGTAAATGGTCCTGCCCTGTTCCGCCATGCTCTAAATTTTTATAACGCACGGAAGCTGAAATGGGGCTGTTGTAACAGGGATAGTGATCCTGGCCATGATCCAGAGAGCCTGTCCTGGGTTCGAGGCGTCGCATTGCGGTCGAAGCAGTTCGGGTGCGGCTTCGCCAAGATGTCTTAATTCAACCGCAGACGTCCCGTGGTGAGCAGGTGGACAAACCTCAACAACCTCACAGCCTACGCAAACATAGTTAACATTCTATTCTGGCATCTGTCCTTAATTTGTCCTGGAGGCTGCAACTATCGAATTGTGACTTAAGTTTCGTTGTTACATGGCTCTATGAATAGTATTATTTGATGGTCGCATATTGAGCTACGTATGAATCCCATTTATTTTCTTGAAAATGCTATACAAACCAACAATAGCCATGCCAGAACACTTCTAATTATTGAGTAGAATCGCGATGAAATTTTCATAGTACTTTTTAATAATAAAACTCTGACATGAATTCTTAATTTTCAAGCTAAAGACATTGACAAACAATTTTATATTTTAATTAAAATTTGGATATAATTTTATATTTCATTAGCTGGGTGTACGGCGGTGCCCGGTTTGTCATAATTAAACTCAGCTACATCGGTAACCCCGTATTCGACTCCAAACTTGGTTGTTTTTTCGTTACTTTTTTGTAACGCCCCCTCTATCCCTATTCGTAAGGGAGCTTAATTCCAATGCCGAAAGGGATGAAATTTAACTTATAAAACTTTGGTAGAAACACTATCAATTTCTTTCGGATCGAAAAATTTTTATCCGACTCAAACATCGGCCATTTTAGCATGTTTGAAAATTTCCTATCTCGTCCACCCCCGCTTCTGGATGTTAAACGGCAAGTTGAATTTCATAATTAAACTCAGCGATATCCATAACTCCGGATTTGAATCTAATCTCGGTTGTATTGGCGTCATTTTATTGTAACGCGCCTCAACCGCCCCTCTTAGCATGCTGTAAGGGGTTGAAATTATACACAGATAACGTTAGTCGAAATGTCTAAGTTATGTCTGGAAATCTAACTCATTTTAAAATGAAAAATTTGTCTGATTAAAAATAATGAATAAGAAAGATAGCCAATTCAGACAAAAAAGTGATAATATAAATACCACACAACGTTTCTCCCTCGCACCTGACGAAAGGGACAAGGATACCAGAAATGTCACTTTTTTGTCTTTTTTTTGGATGTAGACAGGCTATGTATAGGGTAATCCACATAGTGGCAACTCCTCTCTTATAGCATAGGAAAGCGATTTGAAAGGGGGGATGTGGAAGGGTAGAGGAAGGTAGCCAAGGGTTAACTAGGGCAACCCGGGCTATATTTTAAGGATCCTACCCGGCATTTGCCTAAAGAAATGCAGGATAAACCCTAGAAAAACCTGCGTCAGGTAGGTCGGGCATTGGGTACTTGTCCCACGCCCTTCCGATAGCGGGAGAGGAGTTTGCTGTGGGGACGCAGCATTCCCTTCTCCGTGCCTCGACCAGTTTAGGAGGCAGCTGGCCGACTATTCCAATGGGACTAGCGGACAACTCTTACCGTATGCCCAAGTTCTGTGACCCCGGAACATACACCTCTCAGAACAGGCCTCGACTTGTGGGAACCTTAGTTCAAAAACGGAGAGGAAAAGGCATCCCCAAAGGTAGTCCCTTCGTGTCTGAATTGGCCATCTTTCTTATTCATTCTCTAACTCATTTTAACTGAAATTGGTAACATTTAGGTACATTTATCCTTAAACCGAGAAAAAAAATCACATGCTGAATAATTCCTGATATATAACCATTAATTTAATAAATAAGCCGTAATGCAATTCATATGAATAATCAACTTGTATAAAATAAACATTTTCATGTATTAAATCAATAAAGTTTTACCTACTTTCTGGGCAACAATTCCTCCTTTTTATACTGTCAGAATTATTTTCAATTGTTTATACAGTACTATTTTATATGAAGTTATAATACTGATGAGAAGTACCTTAAATAATTCTGGAAATAAAGAGAAAACAAGGATTAGAAATTAACTCAAAAACATGAATATAATTTAAAACGGAAGTAAAAATAAAAAAAATGACAGAGAAATGTAATAAATATTTATTTTACAAAACTTTTCCTGGCGTAGTTATGGAGAAACTAATTCCAGATCAAAGTTCATTTTATACTGGTGGTAATTATTATCCTATGCAACAGATGTTCAAATATGAAAACCGAGAGGAATTCATCCATTAGAAATTCTGGCTAGTATTGCGTTTGGGTGCTTACATCACAATATTAAATATTATTTATGAAAATTTCTAAGCTAAGTTGTGAACATAACAGTCCAATTGAATTTGTTTACAATAAAATATTGAAAATCCCTATGTTTGTGTGCGTCGATTGATTATATAGAAAATACTTCTTACAAATAAACAATCATTCAGGCATATTTTTAAAAAATATGGTCTCTGGAAGGATGTTTGTATTTAGAGTCTTCTTGGTCGTGTTTTCCATCGAACAGATAGACGAGAGTAATAGGTTTCGAGCAGTAAAAAAATATATTCGTTTCCAGAGAAAAATATTAGGAATGAGAGTCTAATTACTTCTTAATTAAACCTACTAAATTCAGTGTGTTTCAGAGCGACTAATAAAGTAATAAGTAGACAAAACCAATCAAAGAAAACTACTACATTATATTTAAAAATATTTAATTAAATTATAGCAAATTGTCAAGTTAGCTAAGACTCCCCCCCATTATTGCACTTCACACATACATGTTTATCCGCCTACACTACATTTGCATAGCGAGCGTTGGTAACACGGACAAGCTTTGATTAAAGCCGATGATTTAACGCCTTAGTAAAATTATTCGCTAAATGGAGCTTGATTTATAGGACTTCGTCTCACCACAATAAGCACCCTGAAACTTCCTAACTTAAAGGTCTTCAGCAACGAAAGTCCTCAATTCACGCATTTAGCTTAAGAGTAATGATAAAAAGCCTGTTGGTGTCTTCAGAACTAATCTGCATAATTGGTTCTCGTCATTCAGGCAAATACTCTCGCTTTGCATCCTGAATTCAACAGTGGCAGCCTGCAGTTATCAGAAATTATTGGATTACAGCGAAATTAACTTAATGAAAGTATTTAATTTCCGTGTGTCCTACTCAAAAATGTTTTAACAACATTAAAGTCGAGATAAAATAACGCTATTGACGTCTGTAATTGGAAATAAAGTTTTCAGGTAGACGAAATTGGAATTTTCAGGCGTAACAGTAGATATAACGCAATATAGGATTTCATTAATGGAATTAAAACAGTTTTGAAGGAGAAAAAACTCGTAAAAGCAGACAAGGAATTCGAAAGAAATTAACAGCGCTCCGCACAGAATTTTTTTATCTCAAATTTATCCTAATAACGTCCAAAAAAACCTTCAGAAGTCTAAGATTGATTTAAATACACTAATTATATTGATTATAATGCCATGTAAAATATATAAAATTCATATTTGATATATTTAATCTATTAGACATCGTTTGAGGAAATACACTTATTGGATGCTAAATTAATAACAATTATAAGTTTACATAAACATAAATAAAAATCGGAAACATAAATTTCCTTGTCCAATATAACTAAAAGTACCATATAGTAGCAATAATAAACATAAAAATTATTTAACGTTACTTAGGGTATAATATAATATTTTCATTATTCAAACAAATTCAATACGTAGTAGGTAAAAAATAAATATTTAGACAATTAACTATCATAAAATATGGAACTACACATCACACAGGAATAAATACAAAAGTTATACTTTTATCTCCATATCGTTAGTTTTTTAATTTATGAATTTACTTTTTTTTAAGTGACCAATAGAATTTCTTATTAATAGAGCATAAAAATTATAAACACGACGTATACTGATTGATTGCTTCTCTGTGGAATTTAAAACATATAATTCAATAAGTTTCAGATATGATTGGAAAGCTAGTGTATTCGGTGAATGACTATTACCTGGCTGCGGTAACAGTTTAAGTCTAATTTACGAAATTAATAACAATATAAGTTAAAAGATATCCGACTGATTAGTTAGATTAGAAGAATGGCCCAAGATGCACCGATCATTAACCCGATCAGGGTAAGAGTTGCTAAACATTACCATTTGGTCAAGAAAAGATATAATATTTCAATTTTTGCAGGGTAGAGAAAAGGACCTGGTGTGAGGGTAGTTTTGAAAATGTGAAGCCGGAAATACAGGAGCTATTTAAAGGAATTGTGGTCCATGATTTGTTAAGAATATGGACGAGGATGATGAGATGAGAGCGATGTTTCTTGGTGAGAATTTTGGAGGAACGAAAGTTTTTGGCGCTCGTACTCCCTGTAAATGTGCCTGTAAACTCTGTGAATGAGTTCCAAATACAGTTGGGTCCATGACTTCGGGGCGTCCCGAAGGGCGGTGAATTTGCAATCAGTCGGCACGCGACGGACTAACCTGGAGGGATTAAACGCGACAGGAAGCCAATTAAGGAATTCAAAGTTTGGTACCTGAGTGACTCCATTTATTTTATCTAACCAATTGCTTTAGACTGTTTATCTCATTTTTCTTCACAGAACCTCGTATTTTGTTTTATTCGAAGACTCAAAGTATATTTGGATTCCAATTGTGTTTTAACTTTTTGTAACTAATTTTCTCTTCAGAGTAATTGTACTTTGTCAAACTAATCATAAGGTAATTAACTTCTATAATCATGATCCTAGTAGAGATCATAATAAGATGTTATACTATTTAATATTGTAAAACGTACGAGTGAGTAATGAAACGTGGATCCATAACAACACTACAAAGATAAAAATACAATAAAAAATGGAGAAAAGCTGGTGAAAGTTCAGCGAAAAAGGTGTTGGCCACTGTCTATAGGAATTTTCAGGGTATAATATTCATAGATTTATTGCAAAGGGCACCATAACGGGTATCTATTATGCTGCTCTGTTGGATCGTTTTAACCGTGTGCTGATTGAGAAACGACCAAGGTTGGGGCGCAAGATGGCGAAAATGTCCAGTTGGGATTCGAATGAGTTTCTCATTCACCCTATTCACCAGCACCAAGTGACTTCTTTTTGTTCCCGAACTTGAAAATATGGCTTGGCGGGAAATTTTTTATCAAAACTTCTCGGGTAGTGAACTGGACCCGACTAATTTTCACCTTGGTTTGTAACCGACTACCTCAATTATTTTCTTTGCTCCTCCAGATGTTTAAAATTTATCACACTTCCGTAACTCAAATTCATTCAGTCTAACAATCTCCGCCATCACTGGAAACTGTCGGGCACTCTCTTAACGAATTTTGTAAATAATTTGCTATTGTCCGCTCTTCATTCGGACCAAAGGAAACACAGGCAGCCCTTTTTCAAGTCTCCATTCCCAAACATCTAACGCTTTGCCTTCATAATAACTCTGTGTTTACACTATCATTCATTACAAACTCCTCTGAGTAGTATTGGACTGTTTATGAAATTTAGTAGTAATAAAACCGACAACACAGTCTCCAGTTTGTTCAGTTTCAATTTTTTAAAAAATATGAATTTTTAAGGTATATGTATTGTAGTAATCACTCATGAATGAAATTTAAATAAAAACAAAGTTATAATATGCAACACGTTGAGATGCCAATTTTTAGTAATTTTAATATTAAAATGATATGATACTTTAATAATAATCACGATTTTAAAATATACAATCAAATTAATTTATTAACGCATAAGAAATTAAATTTAAAAAATTATCAAATAAATTTACAGCAGTTATTAAGAAATCAACTTTCATTTTTTACATTATTAACTAATATTTTACAGTAAAAAATTTACTCTTCTCAGGGTCGTTTACTGGGCCTTTAATAAACGAAATATTTGATAACAATTAAATTTTTATGAAGCTTTTATGGACTTACTTCATGAATGTATTATTTACAATGCAAACAAAAAACATAAAATATTAACTTTAAATTCTGAACGACATTCTAAATCTGAAATCTGACGATATTACCTTTGCCTACGAGTTTACAAATATGAATTCAGTGAAATTTTAACTTACGGTCTCTAGTAATCAGGTAAATTTGGCTCGTTCATATACTTACACACTCATTGCACTTTATAATAGGCCATTTTTAACACTGACTCTAATTAACACTCTGAATTTGCCAAAAGTTGGTTCTCTGTTCGTTAAGGAAATATTATTCACTCGTTTCGATAATTATTAGTCGCTGGATGCAATTGCCTGGTCTCCCAAAATCGAAGACAATGGTCAAATTTGAGAATAGAATAAATTAGTCTCTGCACTCAAAATGTTTATCGTTGAATATTTAGATATTTATCTTGCAGACTGCAACTTGTAACAAAAACTGTTCTAACTTTTCTAGCTGTTCTACTACATGTATCTGAACGCTTTATGGATATTTTACTTTTCGTCCGTCCACAGCAATCTTTCCACGACGACTGGTGTACACACCGCGTCTAGCAAACCAACAGCTTACTATACCCCCAAACATGTGGCATTATTTCCCATTTTTGTGTGCAACTTGTGTGGTTTCTGCCGCTAACAATTCGAGTCCAAATTTTTGTTTATTAATTAATGATTTCCTTTTAATTACCACAGTATAATTAACAACTGTAAAAATATTTCATGTACTATATAATCAACGTTCTTACATTATCTCAAATGCCCATAATGATAATGACGTGAATCGAAAGCTATAAAATTGAAGTTATAAATAAATTTGGGGACTGTGTAAAAGGTTTTATTACTATTAAATATCATGAAGTAACTCTTCATTATGAAGTAGATGTAGTATACTGAAGGGTGACGTTAAAAAATATAAAGAGTGAAAAGTTCAACCATTAGCTGTTGTACAAGATGTGAATACGTGGTTATGATTATTTCGTATTTCTCCATTGTGTTATATTTGAAACGAAATATGAGCTTGGACGCACATGGCAAACTCATTCAATTTTGTTATGAGAACTTTAAAAAAACGGTACAATACACCTCGGTAATAGGTTTATAAATCCATTATCCTCCTTGTACTCGAATATGCTACAGTTTTTTCGGACCCGTATAGGAACGTTCTTAAAGGATATAGAAAAAGTACAGATAAAAGGTTCGTAACGCACAAAACGTGTCCCTGGAAATGAACGCGAGTAAGTTGGGGATGTGAAACACTACAAACGAGGGGTAGGAATTCTAGTCTTTCTGCGAAGGTCTAAGCTTATTCGGGACAAACTTCTTTGATAGGTGTCAATGGACGTATAAAAGGTTCGAACTAAGTCGGTAGGGATTTGAAATAAAATCGCGAATCCAGAAAACAGTTTTAGGTAAGTTTTCTTTCGTAAACAGAACGGTATTCGATTGGAATAAATTATCTGCAACATATTCCTCTTACTGGAAAAGACCACAACCGTAACTGGGTTCTATTGTGCTGCTCTGTTGTATCGTTTGAAACGTGTGCTGATTGAGAAACGACCAAGAGCTAATATCAACAAGTGGAGAAAATGGTGAAACTGTATGAGAAGGATCGAGGACTTACCAATTATTTATGTTGGACAGAAATTAGGTCTAAGTTTATTTCCTCTGTACAGAATTATTTTAGGCATAGTGTTTATCTTGACACTGCATACCAACGTACTATGGTCAATTTAAAGTTTCATAAATCAATTCATTCATACATTTATTACATTAATGACGTCTCCGTCTTGAGATGATTACAATTAAGTATATGTGCCACTATGACATGTACTAGTAATACCGCTGGTATCAGTTTACTACATTACTAGAGAAACATGTTATGTATAGTGTGGTACTTACGTTAGCTAAAACTTGATCCCTGTATTGTCTGAAACGATTCCGTGCCGGAAACGCGTTATCAGTACGGGGGTCATTATCTTCGCTGATACACTACTTTTCCATTTCTAATTGTTTCTCAGTCTCGTGCTAGGCTTCTCTTATCTCTCTCTCTCTCTCTCTCTCTCTATCTCTCTATCTTCGTGTAACTTATTCCTCTGCACAATCTGCATGTAGGTGGATATCATGTTGAAGGGTCCTGCAACATTAATCCGCTGGATATCCTTCTGATGGTAAATGTCGCTCTTGAAATTAATTCCAAGCGACAAACAGTAAGATAAGGGCAAGTTGGCCTCTTTTCGTTTAATCCTAAAGAAGCATTTGTGTAAGAAATATTATGTTGCATGCATATCTATATTTTGTTTCTTATCTTAATTTTTTACTCAGACATATGTTGCTACGACTTAACGTTCTCAAAAACTTTGAATATCACGGAAAATCGGCATACTCGAGGTAAATAAATCTGTAAAGAAGACTTCAGACAACTTTACCACTCGAAATTTTTTTTATCTTGGATTGAATTAAAGATATCGAGTGCCTGTAACAATTTGGATGAAAAAAGAGATGAATCTACTTTATTATATTATTTTACACAACAATTATATTTTTTATGTATCAATATCGTGTCTTGAAATAACTTGTTTTTTTTATTGTTCTTGAATTGGGTTCTTAAATTTATGTTAAAACTTAACATCTTCATAAAAATTTGAACAAAGAATAATAATCTAAAATAGTATTGCTGTTCTAGAAATAACCGTTCCGGAATGTCAATTACATTTTGAAAGAAAGCTGAGGACTTGGTACTACGTCCTAGAGATTACTGTCTTTTCACGTAGTTAATGGTGCCTCTATTCACCGGAGACGACGAAGGCATTCAGTTACTGCCAACTCTTTAGTTCGTTTAATGAGTCTTAGTTGATGCAATATATTATGCTTAAATACGGATAATGGAAATTTCATAAAGAAAATAAAGCAAACAACAAAGTGCACATATTCCATTGTTAGTTGTGAACGATCTCTAATTATCTGTCAAAAAAATCTGATTGAAGCATTAATATCTTCATATTTATTCTAATAACAGTCCTTGCCGTTATATTATGAGATTGTACAAAATTATGAGAGATACGAAATCGGACGGATAAAGTACTTTTATAACATAATCAATATGAGCACTGTGATATTAATACTTCATTAAATATTTAATATTCAAATATGTTTCTTAACACAACTATATATTACTTGAGAATTTTGTTAAAGACATTTATTTTCAAGATCAATTTTGAGCCTTACTTTCCAGTTACAACGGTAAAAACAAGAATTAAGTGTGTTTTAGTTTTAATCTTTGTAATTGGAAATACTGGAAAACATACTTAATTTTTGCTTCTTCTCTGTTTATTTATAATATATGCTATATGAAATATTTAATTTTCTTCTTTGTTTAAGTTAACTTTGAATTAAAAATATTGATTAAAAAGCTGATTAATCCAAAGTAATAAGTGAAATTATGTAAGGAAAATTAAATTAAATGTGCACTCATTATCATAAATTTATTTTCAAAATAAACTTAGTTAATTATTCAAATGTATAATATAATAACAAAAGAATTGCTTTCAATCCAAGCATAGCTTTTAAGGGTAATGTAACTGAATTAAAGAATTAGGATAGAAAAAATTTGAATGGATCGGGGATCGAACCTAGGACCCTCCTTTTACGCGTTGCTCTTACCATCTGAGCTATCATGGCAGACTTCCTGTCAGGCGTGAGATAATATTACAGGCTGACAGAAGAATAAAGCTAAGACCACACTGATTTGGAAAAATATACCTGACATTTAGGGCTTAATTTCAATCAGAACTAAAGAGGGAGTTATTTAATTAATTTGAATTTAGATCACTTAAAATACATTGTTTTATAAAATAAAATAAGTAATTTATCCAATTTTTTAATAGTCCTCATATAACTTTGCACATATGTGCGAGTAACACAAATTTATATAGAAGTAGCTGGGTTCTCAAAATTAAATTCAGCGACTTCCATAACTACGGGATTGACTATAATTTTGGTAGTTTTTTGCGTTTTTTTGTAACGACCCTCCTCCACAATCCCAAAAGGTGTTTTCCTCCCACGCCGAAATCGGGTCATACCCCCACGAAATTTAGTCAAATTTGCTCCATGAGTGTAGATTTGTATGCGAACATACAAACCTACTATCTATTTTATTTAATTAGAAGATTAGATTAAAACATTAAACAGCTTCAGACTCACAGAATCACTATGCAAAATGTAGAAGACCAATTTATATTAACTGGCATACACATTTTCTTGAAATTCCATTTTTTCTTGTACACACGTTGTCATGCCTTATTTTTTATCCATGATCAGAGCTCTCCAGCCATTAACTTACGACTTTCGTTTAAAAAAATTGTGAGACCCAGAAGCTCATTAATGTTTTAATTGTTAAAATTATTGTTAATGGCGCATTTGTGCAAAGTTATTTGAGGACTATTAAAAAATTGGCTAAATTACTTTAACTAAATAGTAGATGAGAAACCACAGAACATAAATCAAACGTAAGTTTCGCAAAGCAGCCATTTTTCTATAAAACTATAAGTGTTAATATCGTAAAATGACTTCGTAGGAATTATGATAGTACAAGAAAATGGCTGACTGGCAATGAAAGTCATCATCCTAATGGTCTAAGACGGTGACCTTTTAGTAGGCGTGGCTCGAACATAAAGTAAACTGCAGGAAGGATGAAGATTCGAGAAAAACGTTTCTGCGATGTATACATTCAGTTGGAATGTGGGTTCAAGTAGCAATATACATTATTTCAATCATACGATGCAGTTTACCGGCGGAGTTTTAAATCGGCAAAGGGATCGACAAAGGGTCTGCCTGTACGATGACGAGCTTTGTTCCGCTGGGGGCTAAATTGGACAGCTCACTGGATTTTTTGACATCTATGGACAATGTTCATTGGCATTACGGCGTGAATGCCTCCAAGAGGAATACCAGCCAATCTGTGCCACATGTATGTAGCTCAATGCGTGCGTGAATACAGAACGTATCACTGTCCTGTTACAATGGCTTATACGCATGACAAATCTAAATAAACATGATATAGCGGACCTACCTACTTGCAAAAAAAATATAAAAGTTTGTATTCAGATCTGTTACTGTAAACATTTACGTTTTTATGTAGAGGAATGGTTGACATATTTTTTTTCCCATCGGGTTGAAAATGCCTTACAATAAATTACAAATAAGTATGAGCTACGGTGAAACTGTTTTATGAAATTTTCAAACTTACACAGAGAATTTTAGTGAGAGGAAGGGGGGGGGGATGATTAAATTTTATGTTGTAGATGAAAGAGAAATTTCTTATGTATCTGTGTCTGTTTCGTGTTTGTCTACTACTGTTTTTCTGTTATTTGATTTTCATTGGTTTTATACTTTTTATTTCTAATTTTAACTTGGGTACCAACTCGTGAAATATAATAATTTCTTAAACTTATGTGATCAATAATGTTCATACTTCATTTAATTTTGCAGATAGTTACTTCATACAGTAAAGTATGTTTATACTTTATACTTATTGTGAATATTATTTTGATTAGATATATAAAAAAATTTAATGGTATTTAAATTCAAAATACATTTTCTGACTTACTGATGTTAACACCAATATTTTGAGGTACTATCGTAAAGATTAAAACGGCCAACAGATGCAATTGTGAATTTGAGGATATTTGGGTTTGGAGCCAAGGAAACTCAAGTTATTGTAGAACGTTTACGTGAATATTGATTTTCTGTTTAGTGCACTCAAATTCATGCCTGTGCAATGGCAAAAAATTAATACATCGTTAAGATACCACGCGACAGAGCTCCAAAACCCTTACTGGATCCGTGAAAGGATATTTCCAGGATTGGAAAAGCCTGCAGAAACTGGATCTCCGTTCGATTTCATGCATATACAGTTTCTGGTAAAGTCATAATTTACGGTGCCAATAAACCAATTATATTTACACAATTTTTCATCTATACTGTAATATATAGTATAGTTTGAAATAGAGATAAATAGAACTTTCGAGGTCGTGATGGAAAGGACTTGATTTACCCGACGATTTAGGGTTCGGATTTTTTAAAGGTAAATGAAATGGTTACCGATTTAAAACAGAATCTTTCAAGGTGTTCAATATGGAATGAGATTTTGTGAAAGAGGGAAACATCAGTCGAATTCGAGCTGAATTTGATGGCGAATGATCCCCAGATCAAATAAGAAGACTGTACGAAGAAAGCCTAACGTCACCAAATCCCAGTGGAAGAAAGGGCCGAAGATGCCATGCTCACAAATGGTTTTAAAGAACAGTGTAGAATAGAATTCGCGAATGAAACTAACTCCATTATAAACCAATGTGAAGATATAAAGTCACTGTACAAGGCTTCTTCACTTACGCTTTGAGACTCTCCCGTTCTTGACGACGAAATTGTCCGGATATTGTTGCGACATTTTCCCCTTCGCACTCAAAATATACTTAAAAGCATGTGCCTTCATCTGCAGAAATTCCTACATCTGCTTGGAAATTACGTTTTAACCCTTGAAACTACGACCCATACAACCCCAAAACAACAAAGTCAGATAACCGAAACCCAAGAACAGTGAACAGGTCCGGAAACAGCTAAGGTTCGAATCAAAATCGTGATAGAGAAAGTCCGGGTTCGGCGCAAAACAGTTAATAGATCATTACCGTTATTTTTCGGATGAAGATTATACTCTTGGTCACAATACGGAAATTTCGTAAGTTAATTATTATAAAATGAAGCCTACAAAAACAAACCTTGCAGTAGGTTTTCCAAACATTTGTACATATAATATAATACTATTCAAGGCCAGAGTGCGACCACAACTTACTGACGTTGGATTTCGTCATACCTATGACAATATTAGACCGGCGCTCACGAACTTCATTGAAGCGTATAATAACATAGATTCAATCTTGTGTGAGTGTTGATAAACAATTTATATTAACCAGCAATTGGGCTAGCTTAGTCCTTGATTTGCAACGGAGGACTTATTGGTCGTGTGACTCGTAATATGACAGAGTTACTATCAAATATTTTATTGGGTGTTTTGATAATACGTTATCTGTAATTTTTTTTTTAGGGTAACAGGCTACATGAGGGTGATCCACATTGGGCAACTCCCCTTTAATAGCATATGAAGGGATTAGAAAGGGGGGACGCGGAAGGGTAGAGGAAGGTAGCCAAGGGTTAATATAGCCCCCGGGCTATACTTTAAGGATCCTACCGGGCATTCGCCTAAAGAAATGCAGGGAAAACCTTAGAAAAACCTTCATCGGGTAGGTCGGGCATTGGGTACTTGTCCCTCGCCCTTCCGATAGCGGTAGAGGAGTTTGCTGTGGGGACGCAGCATTCCCTTCTCCGTGCCTCGACCAGTTTAGGAGGCAGCTGGCCGACTATTCCAATGGGAATAGCGAACAACTTTTACCGTATGCCCAAGGTCTGCGACCCCGGAACATACGCCTCTCAAAACAGGCCGAAGTGCCTCGGCTTGTGGGAACCTTAGTTCAAAAACGGAGAGGAAAAGGCATACCCAAAGGTAGCCCTTCGTATCTCTCCTAAAAGGTTCTGCCTGCGAGAGAAAATCCCTCGCAGGTTACCTGCGAGAGAATCCTCTCGCAGGCTTGATTCACGTTATCTGTTAAGGTGCCTGTCGATTTATATGAAAACATGTAGCAATTTTTTTGTCAATGAACATACCATTAAAATAGCATTGAAAGCTAAGAAAAGTTCCTGTCAGCTCAGGACAGTAAATCGATAGTGTGTTGTGCAAATTTACAGTTTGTCAGTCACTCATGTAGCAAGTGGAACATCGATCCATACCATTGGCACATTTATGATGGAACGTGTGATAATCAATGCAGCGAGATTCAAACATTATTGAAGATAAGTGTAGCAGTATCACATGAATGTCTATGAAAAGTTCCTGTCAGCTCAGTAAAGGACAGTAAATCGATAGTGTGTTGTGAAATTTAAGTTCTTAAAATGTTCAAGGTACTTAATTTTCAACACGTCATAATATTAAAACAAGGTTGTGAATATTAGAATGGTCTGCAGATATTTGCATTAATTCCAATTTGCCATTCTTTAACAGAAAATTTTCTTTACTATTAGATCTGGAATATGTTTTTGACAGTGGCCATTAAACTATACTGCTGTTTTCAAGGGGAGGTTTAATGACAGAGACGAAAAACCAATTGTATACCAAAATATGTTAGATTTGCCAATTTTTAAAATATCGTGTAACCATAGGGAGAGAGTAAATAGAAAATTGGTGGACGATGATGAAACTTGGTAGTAAATCTGTGGAGTTAGACATAAAGGGTGATAGGTTATTAGCCAAAAGTTAGTTGGGATTTGGAATTTATTGGAGGGAAGTTACAACCCTTGGCTACCTTCCTCTACCCTTCCACATCCCTCCTTTCAAATCCCTTACTATGCTATTAAAGGGGAGTTTCCACCATGTGGATTACCCTCGTGTAGCTTGTTGCTCTAAAAGAAACTGACGCAGAGGGGATATAAGTTAGTTAAAGAGTTATATGAGGGATTGAAAATTATGATTTTGTAAATATTAACTCGGAGCAGCAAAAATAAATTTGAATTGTAATTATTATGTTTTATTTATATTACAGTTTGACAATATTATTAAATATTCCAATTTTTTGAAACTAATAAATAAATATTATATATACTATATTTTTCATTTTAATAATTAACTTAATATATAAGAGTTTGGTCAAGATCTTGCATTTGTCTCTAACTAAAATCCTGAGGTATATAAAAATTTTGAATTTCCACGCAGAGGAACAAAGACAAACAACAAACGGTACATAGTTCTTTTATTGGAAAAAAAAATAACAAATAGATAAGAGCTGGTTCATTTTCATTCCAGTAAGCATCCAAATTCATTAATTTCGTTATGCCCTATGGAGCCCATTTATTATTACATTTAGTCCATTAACGACAGTCCGGTAAAGACTATATCTGACCATGACTTAATATTAAATGCAGATTGTTAATGAATCAAGAGTATGGGTATAATAATTATGAATACATAGTTACTTCCCTGCTTTATCAGTACTTTTTCCGTAAATTTTTAATTTGACTTAACCTCATAAATTTTTTATTATGTGACCAAATTAGACCGTCCTATAAACTTTAGAGGTCATAATGAAACCTATTTATTATTTTTAACACATAATACACAGTGGGTGAATCCTAGATAATACGTGATATTAAAAATGGTTTGAAGTGTTCATTATTAAGCCGTCGTACATCATAACGAAAGAACTGAATAATGGCCAAGCTGTTATTTGTCTATTTTACTGAACCATAATGAGCCATAACTTTAATGTATGCGCATCTTCGTCGTGGGTATTAGTTGGACGTCTCTTGTGAAATATTATATGGCTAGAACAAGCAGGCGGCAAATTGATGTCTTAAATCGTTACGTAAGCCTAGGTTTACTGAGCCTTACCCTCGAGAGTCATATGAATGCGAAGTATATTACGAGGCGAACCAAGCAAGATTGCCTTTTTTTTTTCATACTAACGATTTACTACGTCTGAGCCGTTCATATTAAACGGTTTTGATATTATCTTTAAAGTAAAACACTGCTCCGGAATTTAAAAGAACTTCAGAAGTTGGAATGGATGAATTAATTTAATACAGTTTCTTATTCGTGACGGCGTTTCAATACATTTGACAATGAAATATAAGGAAACTTTTATTAGTACTTTTTCAAAAGTACAGTAATTAACTTTCATGCTTTTCTTAAGACATATTCGGGATAAATTTTATTTTTTAAACAAAATATAATTAGAAAATGGACAAGTCTGGGTCGGTTGTTATATTTTTAAATCGACAACAAATGTGTTTTTGAATAATTTTAATAAACTAATATTTTATCCTAATATTTTAATAATCTCCATTAAAACATCTCAATATGATAGGAAAGAATATCAGAATTACTGTATATGTAATATTTTAATTGTTATGAAACGTGGAACAATAAATAAACCATTTAGCATAATCAGTAGTTCAATAATCCAGTTTTACTTGTAAGTTACTAAGAGCACGAGACACTCCATAACTACGTGTTTCATAATGTCTGCAGATTATTTTACTGAAAATGATACGAAGTGATTTATAGTAACTGACTAGTGTCATACTGCCTGATGTGCGTGGAGCGCAGGTACTGGACAGGGCCCGTTTCTGACGTCATCGTTGGAAGAACCATAGTGTGAAGTAGAAATGTATCGCTCCGGAGTTACAAACGATTGACTCCCTACGAGGAGCGGAGTTCCGCTAGCTCCGAACTAGGGAGAGAATGAGTCCAAAGAGACGTACAGGGTAAAACGACCCTCTGTAATGACGTCTCTGAATAACATTTCCTCAAAACTCCGTGCGGTAAGTTATATCTCGTTCAGGAGCGAGAGCGTATAGACCAGAGTTTCCTAACCTCTTTTTACCATATCCCACCTAAGACTTTATAATTACCCCCTATGTAACATATACATATATTTTATATTAAAAATTGAATTATTTCCTATAGAAGCCTTAATTTCACTTGCGTATCACTGTTCTTCTATAGTAATAATTCTGCGCATAAATAAACAAAGTAATAATTTATTTTAATCTGCAGTTTATATAACTCCACTCTTCCAAGTGTGACTGTATGGAAAGCACCAAACTTACCAAATGATTATTTAAAATTGAGATACCAACAATCGTAGCTAGCGGTTTTTAAATTTTAGACGAGCTCATTTTCGAATTTCCCCCATGAACATTCAAATTGCCCCCCTGTGGGACGCCCTCCCCCCGTTGGGAAACTGGTTTAGACTCTTCCTGTGACTCCAGCTCTTTGTGAGGACCCATGGGAATAAAATGCTCTGAGCTCTGTCAGATGCTGGAGACATACGATTGTACACCCACGTTTCAGTTACTGACATATTAATATTATTTTTGTTGAATTAAATTGTCTTTCAAACCTCTAATTGTGTGTGTACTCCATCCATGGATGTATTTGAAAAAATATTTAAGCGGCTGAGTTGAAAATCACCGCAAAAACCATGAAAATAATGTACGTAGTAAAATATATAATATTCTACTATATTCTACTAAAATTGACTCGTAGCCCTATAAAGTATTTTAGACGAATCGGGGGCATATGGAACAGTTTATCTGCGTTGCGTGTAAGAGAAAGTTTTTTGGCTTCGCTGATGTAAATAGAAACAGTACTCTTTTCTTCTTTCATAAGAACTGCAACTCCCCACAAGTACCAAAACTTTGAACTCTCCAACTCAACTTTTACACAAAAATCAACAGGCATCGCTGAGATTTAAAAAAATCCTTCCTAATCTCTAGAAAAACTTTCGATCTTCTTCTCAACTCTCGATGCGTCGTTGGCAGGGATCCAATCAAATTTTTATACGCGTCATACATCTGCAGAGCTCAGCAAACTTCAGAAACCCTCACAAATATGTTTCTCTGCGTATTGAGCTTATGCCAGACGCTGAAAACCAAAATTACGCATATTAAGAATATATTTTTTATTAATACCGTTGCCCAATATTAAACCTTCTCTTTCTCCTGCTGACGTACAAAGGTTCTCAAACAACTTTACAAGAACGTATGCGCAATGCATCAAATAAATGTTTCCAAAGGGGCGATAATCAACATCGTTCCCAATTAATATCAATACTTCATAGAAATAAAATAATATACTGTCAAATAAATAAAATAACACACCACGTTATCCGCTCAAATGTCTTTCCGTTATCAGGATAAAATCTAAGATTTCAAACTTATTATTGTAGCATAACTGTTAAAATCAAATGTGGAAATAAATTTTTTCAGTTTATGCAGTGAATGTATTTTATATCCCATTTTATTCTTTGACGAAATAAGTTCATGTATCTGTTTATCAATTTTTCCAATTAAGCAGATACTATGGAATTATTTGCGGCTGAAGTATATCAAGAACCACTTTATACATTCTGATATCCTAGAAATAACTTGTAAGAAGTTTTCCCAAGCAAATACGTTCCGACTACTGCAAAGTTTGCTGATCGAAAGTTTCTTAGCAAGTTACCAGCAATAGTGTCGCCCTTCACTTTGATTGCCAGGCTTAACGTCTTCCTCGATCAACTAACCTCCATTCACCTCCCGAAGGCCAATACCTCCCTGACCGGCTTTGAATCTGACTTCTGATTACAAACCACTACATGGAAGGTAATAAATTATTAGTTAAAATCCTAATAGAGTGCAGAATTGATGCCAAATTTATAAATAAAATATTTCTAGGCTCATTTCTGCTAATGAGCAAACATTTCGATATTACATTTTTGAACCCTGTGAACGTTAGGTAATTTTTATTACAAGAACAATTATACTATTATAAACAATTATACTATTTCAGAAAATATCATAAATTTCAGTTTTTTAATTATTAATATCAAGCATTATGATTAATATTTTCATTTTATTTTAAAACAACATAATTAAATAAAGATTTTTTTAAAAATCTTTAATGCCTAAAAAATTATATAGTCAAAGAGAGATACATTTGAAATAAAATAATACGTTTCGTATACGAAAATCAATTTACTGATACAGTTACTGATAAATTTAATTATTCGTGTCATATAACCAAACATTTACCTGTATAAATTTTTTAATCATGACATCCACCCCCACCTCTAAGGGTGCTCCTTTCCCATGCTGTAAGGGGTTGAAATAATACAAAGATAGCACCGGTAGAAGCATTATCAATCTCTTTGACCCCTAAAATTATTTAACCGGCTAAAATATCGGCTGTTTTACCATGTTTGAATATTTCCACCCCCGTCCACTCCTATCCTGGGGATCTCACCCAGACGGTGTTTGTTTCCTGGTCGCAAAGAACAAGTGTACGAAGTATGGTGAAATTTGCTACACGGGACGTATGCGGAACGTACATGCAAACAAAAAAATGAATTTCCATACATAAAAACACTCTGTTTTATTTATTAGAAGATTTTAATATTTAAATAATAAATTTCTGACTAATTGATTGATTTAACTCCATTCACCCCTATCTATTTGGAAGATTTGATCAATCACTTTTTTTTCTGTACAGAAAACTAAATATTAGTATAAAACAGAATCGTAGAAATGCATAAATAATCCTCATTCTCTACACCACCACATAATTATTGTTGGAACATTCAAAATAATATGCATAGTACTAATACGAAATTGACAGATACATATTTTTTAAAATAACATGCTACATGAGGGAAATCCACTTCGTGGAAACTTCCCATTAATTGCATAAGAAGGGATTCGAAAGGGGAGATGCGGAGGGTTGAGGATTGTAGTCAAGGGTTAACAATGGTCCCCGGATGTAGTTTAAGGATTCTACTCGTCATTCGCCTAAAAGTTATACAGGGAAAACACTAGAAAACCGGAATCAGGTTGTTCGGGCATTTGGTACATGACCCACGACCTTGAAATGATGGGATAGGGGTTTTTTGTGGGGGATGCAGCATTCCCTTCTCCGTTCCTCAACCAGTTTAGGAGGCAGCTGGCCGACTCTTCCAATGGTCTGCGACAATTTATTTTAGAGTAATAGGCTATTTGAGGGTAATCCACGTGGTAGAAACTCCCCTTCAGTAGCATAGGAAGGGAATTGAAAGGGGGATGCGAAAGGGTAGAGGATTTTTTTAGGGTAACAGGCTACACGAGGGTAATTCACATGGAAAATTCCGATGAATATTTAATTTTAAAATAATATTTCTCAAGTGAGACTTTCAAAATAAAAATATAGTTCATAACTAGTAATATTCCATAATATTACATATAATAATACATTTCATTTTTGACAATGAGGGAAACATTACAAAGAACCGCACTGACAATTCTACTTCGTTATAAGGAATACGTAAGAACTTTGAACTTAGAAAAATTAAATCAAAATAACCGCAAGGAACTACAACCAAAAACGTAAATCTTCAGAAATTTTTACCAAAACTGCAAAGACTTCCGAAAAATGTATTTATTTAATTCCCAGTAAAGGTGTTAGCAAACTGTAATATGGAACTGTCTAACCCGAAGTTACAGTATTTTTTTTACGTTATAAACACTTTTCTTTGTCACTTGAAAGTTGAAAACACCTTAAGAGAATAGACATATGCCTACTCAATCTAGTTCAACCTACGAGGAAAAACTGTCTCTTTCGAGCATTGTTTGAAAAAAAAACGGATTAAGGCCTGAAATTTCAATTTTTCATTCCAATTTTATCCATGACGCCAAAAAATCTTTTCTTTAATATTTGAAACGTTGCTTTGAGTTTTCCTTTCTCTCTGAATTTATATTCTCTCTATTTTCCAGAACTTACCACTATATATTTCAAGTTTACAGATAGCCAATAGAATCCACGATTAATTATTACTCAATTACACAGTAATTTCGTGTAAAATAGACGGTAATCACTTTACATTTGCAAGTCTCATACATCTGTGATTGCATGTGCCTGTTATAACACCGCGTCAAGTCATCATACTTGACGTCGTTTTCCAGATAGACAGAATAGTGTTGACCCGCGTGACACGGGTAAGAATACGCCAAAGGGTCTTGCTGTCGGAGCTGGCTGTGGTTTGAGAGCTGCTTCAAGCATCGATTGTGCATCTTGTTTCCACACGGCAAACTGCTACCACAAACAACGTAGATCAGCCGTGGAACTACGACGATGCTTACGATCCACAGTTTTGTTAGACCACGTAGCTTGTGACGGGGTCAAATATTTCAGATTGGCGTTCTGTCCTCCACTGCGAACCGTGGAGTCAAACTGTTACTGCAATGCTTTTACAGCTGTTTACTTATTCATAGGATTTAATAATGTATCGGCGTTGTTTGACTACAGCAATGTGGAAATAAGAGCAAGGGATCTTATAATTTTTAGATATCAGCACACGAAATGACGTTATTGTTACTTACAGGATATTTAAAGACTATTAATATTTATAATCATTCACAAAAAAGAATAA
Organism: Zhengitettix transpicula; assembly: GCA_037074705.1. NCBI lineage: Eukaryota > Metazoa > Arthropoda > Insecta > Orthoptera > Tetrigidae > Zhengitettix > Zhengitettix transpicula. Next base: position 77,636,991 of record CM073591.1, read on the forward strand.
ATAATATAACATTTATTACGGTATCCTCAGAAAGATCATATGAAGTTTGCGGAAACAAAATCCGTAAAACTTCCTTACAGTAAATTATAAAAGTGCAAGATGCTCGAATGTAAGAGTCAAATATTACTTACAATTATGTTTACCAGAAACACAATCATGAAACAAATCGCTCTTTATAAGTAATGTAACTGGGATCTCACCGTGCCTGTATTTTTTAGTAATAATATATTTTTATCGGTACCTAACCATGTAACGTATGCCATGTGAATCTACGTACCTACATACGACACCGTTAAAAATCTGATTTAATTCAAATTGTTCCAACTTTACTTTAAAAATATTCTTTTATAATCGGTTTCATTATATTTAAGTGAAATGAAAGGAAATAAGGAAGCTCATCAGTAAGTGACAAATACTTTCTTAGTATTCATCGTGAATATTTATTTCCCCAAAACGAAAGTAATGTTACTTCCATTTTGAAATATGAAGAACAAAATTTTATTAGTATTTATGACTTCAGTGACACTGTGTTTGACATTTATGCACACACTCATTACAACCAACAAACATTTTAAGGACGATTTTAATGAATATTATTAACATTAAATATATAATTTCACCCGTTAATGGAAAAAAATTATAGGTAAAATAAGCAATTGTTAATCGCCGTAACGTACTAACTGTTGTAAATGAAGTCAATAAAATTTTGATGACAGTTAAATTAAATCGTCAATAGTTATTTATGTGTATCAAAGTAACTTATTAGTAAAAATATACCTTAGAATATTTTTGTGTCAGAAAGCCAATTATCTAGTCTAAATAATAACCTTGAATTTATATGCTGCCCTTCGTGAAATTATTCAAGCGAAGAACTACTTTAATTCTCAAAATTTTTTTATTGCTTGTTGCAACCTTTTCACGCTTCTAGAGCATTCTTCTTCACGAGGAAAATGTACTGATAATCGTTGAGATTGATGAAGACAGGTGTTAACGAAAACACTTCAAAGAAACCAACGGTTTCCTTAATAACTTTCATGGAATTGAAATGAATCAACCGAATTCAATAGGCTGTTAGTTTCAGGAAAAATGAGTTTTATCCTCTTCTTTTTTAATTTCGCGCACTCTGTCTTGTAAATATTTTTGTATTCTAAAATTGACATATTAAATAGCATTTATAAATTAATCGATATGTTGTTATTAAATCCGGCGATGTATTTTGTGATGAAATGTTGTTTATACTGTCATAGTATTTGTTTATTAACAACAAAATCACTATCAGTATGTCAAATAAAACACTCACGAATAAAAAATGCCCATACTCAAGAAATTGAGTTTTCAGACGATTTTCCTCCGTTTATAAATGGAGCTCATTATCAAAATATTTCTCGAAATTTTATTTTTGTTTTTTAATAATAATTCAAAACTAATAATCATTTATTAGGTTGATTTGATATCAGGAAGTTATCTACCGCTAGAGTCTGGCTGTCATATTTACACCCATTTGCAGTAATATGAAATGCATTAGAATTATCTACAATTGCAATATCTAGCAAGACACGCCACAAATCTGTTTTACTGTTTGGGGAAATGAACTTGAATTCATTTATCAACAGAGTTGGAACCTTCTAAATTATTTTAATAAATTCGCGTGACGTGGCTAAAACAGAATCTGATAATTGGGCTGGTCCCAAGGAATATAGAATGAGTTGGTGCAGTGAGACAAAACTTTTAAAATTTCCTTGCAACCAACTAGAGTAAGTTTAAAAACAGTTAACTATGAATAAATAAGTTAATCCTTTAGGAAATGAGAAAGTTAAGTAAAAACAGTTATTCAGGAAGTAAATGAGAGAATAAGGTTTAGGAAGACGAAGTTAGTAATCAGTGAGAAATGGTTAGCAAGTAGAAGACAGGACGGGAGTTTGGTTGCATAAAAAAAGTTTCGCGGAATGATATTTGGCAAAGATATTGACGTTGCCATTGAAATAAGGTAAAGCAACAGATGTACATAGCGTCACCAACCACATCTTTCGACCTGAGTGAAGCCAACCACCAAGAATTTACGACAAATAAATAAGTCTATATCAAGTCCTTCTCGACCTCAGTAAAGTAACGTTGATATTATATTTTCAGTTAAGACCATAAACAAATTTAATTAGTGGTAATTTTTTATTACTATTAATATTAAATTAATGAACATATCTTATTAAATTTGAATCGACACCCAATACATTATTATTTATAACAAAATGATTCTGGTTTTACTGATACATAATTTAATTAGATAAGAATAGCCAAATAACAGACAAAATGAAGTGATAATATAAATACCAGACGTTTCCGCAATCCTTGTTACTTTCGCCAGCTGATTAAGAAACGGAAAAGCCGTGAGAACGACTCCAGTTTCTCTGATATTTGGCTATTTTTTTTAAATATAATTAGTATACTTTTAACTCAAATCTATTCACTTTTATTTTATTTATTTAAAATTTATTTTAAACATTTTGCACATACTTATGCTGAAATTAATTTATGACGATGTCCGTAATATATAGAGGTACGATGAAAGCATCTAATGTAATTATTCAAGCAACTGTATCTGCCTGTGCAGATCTCTAGAGAATCCTCAGCTTTGGCGAACGTTCGTGTTTATCCAGAGGGTCTTAAGAGGCCATGGTTGAAAACAGGAAAGGGGCTGCAGTGCTTTGCTTGTCCTTGCTTAGAGTCAACATATTAAAAATGGTTGGTCTTCGTAGAGAACTGCAGCTTCTTATAGGCTACATAATCAAATAATGAGACATATAGTATCTACGGTTTTTAATCCGGATATTTTCTGAGTACTAGAATAATTCAGATCAGCCTTTTGCTCCTGTATATTATTTTTTTCATATGAAATAGATAAAAATAATGTTATAATTCTATAATAAATATTAACTTACAATAACAAAATAATGTACAGAATATTAATTTAGATCATATTAATGTATCCATATTGTGTTAAACTAAATTTTTCTTACTTGAATCGGGATAACGTAAAGAGAGTTCTTAATATCGAGATAAAATTAATAGCGTGTTATTTTATACAACTTAATAAAATTTTATCAAACAAGACTTTAAACAGACGTAATGATATTTGAAGTATGTTCTCGAATTTTTTTTACTGGTGAAAATGAAAAAAAAATGATTTTTTTAACCAAATTGGAATAGTCGGCTAGATGCCTCCTTAACTGGTCGATGCACGGAGACGGGAGCGCTGTGCCCCCACATTAAACTGTGTGGGACAAGTACCAAATGCCCGACCTACTTGATTCAGGTTTTCTAGGGTTTGTCCTACGTCACATTTAGGCGAATGTCGGGTAGGATCCTTAAACTATAGCTCGGGGGATACCTTCCTCTACCCTTCCGCATCCTCCCTTTCATATCCCTTCCTATGCTAATTAAGGGGAGTTGCCACCAGGTGAATTACCATCATGTATCCTGTTACTCTAAAACAAAAATAACAAAAAAATAAAATCACTCTCAACTGTTATTCAATTTGAGCGCTCGTTATTTCGCGTATAAATTTATGAGTAAAGAGGAAAACTTTATAAATATTATTTCGCAACGTTTGCATATTTCTCAGTGAATATTTGAAACAGAACAACAAACACACTAAATAACACTATTTTTTATTTCTTATTGATATAACTTAATTAATTTTTTTATTTTTTCACTCATAGAGGTATCTATTTAACGATTTTAGTACCATTACTGCCATTCTAGACATGCAAATGATACACTCAAATGTAGGCAGTCGGTAATGATATTAAACCAGCTTAACATTAAACTACTGTCAATCTCGAATACCAACAATCATTACAAATAATGATAGAAACCTTATTTTTATTATAAACAAGAATAAAAAAAATAACTTAAAACAAAACTGGTCTGAATTAAGAAAAAGAACAAGAAACTATACATATACTAAAGTGGAATTTCTTCAAGGAAGCGAATATCGGTTTACCGTAACAATTATACTAACAGGGTGAGATCTAAAGTGAGGTATAAACAAGCAAATACATGTCCTTTAGTCAGATAATTCTGTTTATTAACAAAAAATTCAGTAAAAGACGTTTCGTCCTATTTTCTTATCTCTTCAGGCTTAAAAATTTTTGAATACAAATCAAGCAAAAATTATTTTACATTATTTTGAATGTCAGAAATTTTTACATCATTATGATTTGATGCTTGGCCTGAAGTATCATGTCCATTATATTTTGGTCTCACTAAAATGAGATACTGGTAAACGTTACTAGGTAAGGTATGGTATAGTCCTAAAGGAAAGAGACTCTATTCCTTACGTGTAGGACAGAATGAGATTAAAGGATAGTGGCAAAATATGTTCAACTAAGATTTTTGAGAGCAATGTTTGACGAGTCAAAATTTTAAAGCTTGTTGTAATTCCGCTACGTCAGGCCTTTTCAATTTAAAATTACCCATTGTCAGAGTTGATATTTCTAAAGTGATTTCCGTTTGCTCATGACGTAATCAATGGCTTGCCCGTTGGCAGCGTGGAATCATTTACGGACATGAGGGAAAAGCCTTCGGGAACGAGGTCCATTGTTTATTGGGAAATTCCATTTCGCAGAAACGCGGAGGCGGAGAACGTGAATCACTAAAAGGGGACCGCAAAAACGTCAAGCTGCTTGGCAAATTCTCCAAATAAGCGAGAATTATTTCCGTCATAAGTTCCAGTTTCTCATTAACGTCGTGAAGAAGAACAATGGATCTGACAGAATGCTTATGACTTACGTGTAGCTCATACACGTTTCACTTGAAAATTATGGTGCAAAATTTTTCTGACCGTCTCTTTCTAATTGATGCATTCCGGTTTTCTCTTCCACGATTGTGAAATTACATTTATTGTTATCGAGTTTTAAACATTAATATTTTTCACATTACTTGACATTCCAAATATCATCAAAATTCATTAAATTTACATTTACGAACATAACATAATACTAAAAACCACCATTAATTTTAATTTAATTAGCCTCTTCGTTTCATGACATGAAACACGCAATACACATTTTTCTTCAAACTTGTTACCATTGCAGTAATGACCTTATTTTAATTTTATTTATAATCGGAACTATGCTCTACATAAAGTTGCCTCTGATTTTTAATCACAACTTCAACTTAATTTTATCGTATTATAATATTTGATAAAAATTTTCAATTATAAGAACCGAAAACAAGGTTTTATTTACCTTTCACTTCGACACTAGTATTTTTTTAAAATTACAGTTTAATGTCGCATTAACCTTTTGGTTATTAGCGACTTACATCTGTAAAGTTCTACATTTGAATATAACATTTAAATTACTTTATACAACTCTATTTTAATCGTAATGTCTATGAGGTTGTTTATTGCTGTTTATGAGTTGCAAATCTCCATCATTGAATGTGCGGCTATGGTTGATCTTCTTATCTCGCTATATTTGGGGCAGTCAAAGAGGACATGAGGAATTGTTGTGGGCTCCTTGCATGAGCTGCATACCGACTGCGGAGATCTGGAAATCAAGAATGAGTGAGTGAAACTGGAGTGCAATGTTCTTATTCTGGCTACAACAACCTGTTGCCTTCGAGATAGTTCTTTCGGGTGCAATATTTCTCTGATGCTGCTGACATTTCTGAGGATGGCTCCGCATTCCTCTTGTTTCACAGGTCTACTCCACTTTTCCTCCAGTTCCTTGTAGAACCCTACTCTGCAGTCCCTGCTGGTGCAAACTGGCAGGTTGCTGGATCTTCCTTGATGATCAGCTTCCAACTTCGCTAGGAGATCTGCCCTGTCGTGTCCTACTATGTCCTTATGCGCCGGTAGCCAAGCTATCATCCGGTTTCCGTTTTCTTGTATTTTCAATATATTATCTCTAATTCGATTATATAATTTAATTTTTCCCTTCAGGATAATGACCAATTGATTTCAACATTTTTTCTTACGTCTTATACCTTTATTTAAAATAAATTTTATATATTTCCCTTAGTATGAAGTATGTAGCTGTTAAAAAATATTGATATTAAAAATGTTAGCAGATAGAACTCCAGATAAACGTAAAACAAAAAGTAGCGTTTGAAATTAGACGTTGAAAATGCATGATTAATTTAATCTGCGATTCGAAAATGTTTACGAGAAATAGAATACACGTTATTACGTTGCCAAAAGCATAAGGAAACGATTGCCTGACCATGAATTTAAAATGATTTTGGGTATATATATATATATTTATATAATTCACACACATAAATTTATTTATTAGACATATAATCAATACAAATTACTTTAATTTTACATAATTTCCTAATGTGCGCTGTCATGGAAACGATACAGTTTTTAAAATGTATTTTAAAATTCGCTACAAAATTACTGATTTTGTGAAAATATAAATACGTTTGCTTTGGTTTAAAATTAACAAATCTATAATGAATGTGGCAATTAATAGACATAAGGTGATAAAATAACACACTGTGTCTGCATAATTTGAAGCTTTATTTAGGTGTTAAAAATTAGTAAGATCTGTCTGAACGATACGTGGCAAAACCCAGAACTATTTTCAAAACCCGAAGAATTTAAAAGGGGTTCGCATAAAAGTTGCGTGTTATTTAACCCCGAATATTTGTTTGTTCATTGGCTATTTATTTATATTTTATTTACGCTTTTCTTGTTAGACATTAAGAAGCGAAAGATATATCTCACCGAATCAGCAAATTATTACATTAAAAATTTATGACAAGGACCGGAGATATGAAATGTTATATACCGGAAAGTAAGTTGATAAAAATTATTTGCTTTGATAAAATGAGTAAACATTTCAGGCATCCTACGACATGGAAGTTTCCGTCAATATTAACTCCTACAGTAGATTTTAATATTTATGTCAGACATATTTGTTTACTTTGGAAGAGATTTTTGTTTCAGTACCCGCTCTAATTTGAATTACGTACCTCGGTTATTTAAAATTCCACCCTTTCATGTGCTGTTTAAATATAACAACAGAGAGCTTGAATTGACGAGATGATCTGACGCCAAAAATGCGTCTAGAGATTAAAATTGATTGAAAAGGGATGTGTATAACTGAAAAGAGAACATGGATTTGTTTCGACGTTTCACTTATATTTTCTTATCCGCGTATTAAATTGTGTGTTACATTTTTGTTATTTATCCCATGTATTTTTCATTGTCTCATTTAAACCGTTTCCCATTTACGTTTTCACACTTTTGTTTTTTCGCCTTCATAATACATTCCCAGTTTAGCATTTTTCTCAATAGTTCTGTGCATATATTTACTATTTGAGCTTTAAGTATGTAATAATAGGATGTGCTAATCTGTCAACAATGCTCTGTACTATAGTCCGTTTTAAATCGAAAGTCTCCTGGAGTGGAGGGAGGCACTGACGCCATGTAAGAAACACGACGGATAAAACTCACTGAAAACAGTTGAAAAACATATATTGTTCGACAATGGGGCTTTATTTCAAGCGTTGTGATTGGTTGATTTAAGGTTACACCCTTCGCGAGATGTAAACGTAATCAGTCTTCTAATTTAAAACAGCCTATAATATTGTTCTGATTAGACCTGGGCCTCAGTTAGTGTCTAAAGGGATTGTTGAATAAAAGTTACAGATGTTTTTTGTCGTATTTTTTGTAATGCAGTCACAATTTCACTTAAAATACTGTGATATGCTGTTCATATTTTATTTTGCGGACGGAAGACGCGTGAAAAAATTTGTCTTCCTGTAGACAGACATTTTTTTTATACTAACCTATACCTATACCCCAAATGGTATGGAACTCTGCCAGCAATAGATCAGCCATGTAAAATTATTTTAAAAACACTATAAATCTAATATAGTTTCTGGGAGAGAACTTTTATTCAAACTATTCAGATTAAGTCAGACTTTTCAAAATGAAAGTATAACAAGGGCATAGATAAGGACAAAAGGAATTAATTTCATCCACAAACTCCATATTGGGTAGCAACGACGACGAACAGTCTTATAAATCTCCACACTTACCCATGCTCTAGAAGACGCCACCTCCGCAGAACATAGGTCACTGTCTTTCTAGAAAACAGATGGCCCACCTCCCGAGAACGACCTTGTCGTATTCCCGGTGGTAGTTTCTCATTCAGAAACGTCACAACTTGTGTAGCAGCCGTATTTAATTCTTCCAAGACATGCACTGTAATAGTTATTTATTAAAATAAACATAACATTTGTTGATTTAATTATATATCAGCATTAATAGATGCATATAAAGCATGTTGATAAAGATTCATATAAGGTGACTACAAGAAACAGTATTGGTAAACTTAGAGAAACAGGTTCATTTGATCAAATTCAGTGGAAATTTCACAACAAGTTATTCAATGTCATTAAATCAGTTTACAAAATCTCTTAAAGAATGTTTAGGAATAATACTAATAGGAAAAACAATATAGTCTAACTAACAATATCACTTTTCAATCTCACAAATAAATTAGAAAAATTGATTAATTACATAAATACCGTGAGAGAGTTAGAATGGTGAGAACAATCGGCATGGATGTTTAAGTAATGTGAAGAATCAAGGACTTGCAGGTTGATGATTTACGATTAGAATATTTAGAATCCTTTTTTCTAAACTGCTGGTACCAATGACACTACACAAATATTTACTATTAATATTCTAATATGATATTAGAGCTTAGGATAAAAACGTACTCCTAAATGTTATTATACATTTCAGAAACATGAATTATAATCTAACATCATATGCGAATGTCTCTGTGCCCGTCCGTGGAACAGAATTTAGTAGGTTCCGAGTGGTCGGACTTGCAGATTCCTAGATTTTTCCTTAACACGAACACAGGTTATACTGTTCAAGACGTTAAACTCTTTCTTCCTCCTAGACGATGCAAAACAAGACTAAACAGTTCTCTATATATTAACATTATAATTTAAGTAGAATCAATAACACATAGTTGTCAATGTATTGAACACATCGACAGCACACAATAATGTGTGACGATGAATTAAACTTTAAAATTATGTACAAATATAAAGAATTTTAAATAACTCAATTACATATTTATAAATGAAAATTGCAAATAATGTAATGAAGTGAAAAATTCGTCATACATTTTCATATCGTACGACTATACACGTTTCGAATAGAAACAGTATTTCTCCCAGTTACACACGAGAACTTTTTTGAGAGCAATAATTTATACCAATTTTTTTTCATTAATACCTCAACAAAGCAGTCTGAAAACTTGTTCAAGTTGAACGCTTAATTACTAATTAACTCTCCTCAAAGCAGAGTACTACAATTGGGTATTCATTCAGCTAACAAAACTTTTGAAGATAAAATATTCTGTTATTCATTGCAGACTACCGAGAAAAAATTAGAAAGTAATGAATGAATGAATTTTTTGATTCTGAAATTTAGTTGTACTCGGTACCAGTTACAAACAATAAGAAAAATAAATGTAAATAAAAATACAAATTCATACAACCCTAAAGCTAATGTTCTGATTTTCGTTACTAATCTGAAAATGCCGGCAATTTCGCTTTCTAGTTTATTTTCTTAATATTGACTATCACATATAAACTGAAGTGTTTTCGTTCCACTTATCCACAAAAACATAGTTCAACCGCGGGATATATTTGATAGCATTCCTGCTTTTTGTCCACATTATCTCTATATAATAACATGTATTATGTAATGTATTAAAGACGCTGTCTTTTCCTCCAATTTACTCACCAAACTGCTACACGTTGTTTAAAATTTTCTATAAATACGAAAATAGTAAATTGAACTTTCATGTAACTTATAAGTTCAATTATACAACATAAACAATAATTAGATAGCAAACATATACCATATATTTACGATATAATCAATATATATATATATATATATATATATATATATATATATATTGTAATACCTAGTTAAGAAGGCCATTATTTGGTTTATATTTCATCATATTTGTTTCACGGCACAGACTAGAGGGGGACGGCAATTATTTAAAACTGTTTACCAACTCTGACTGGGAATCTTGGGTGGCTCATATAAAAAAATAATGATTGACGGCGGATGAGTGCTCAACAAAGGGAGGACTATAATTGGGGGTCTTTAGAGGCTCTTAGATCTAATGTCTGACGGACAAAACCCCAAAGGGAAGATGACAACAGTTTTTTGTTGACATTTAATTATAAAATAAAGAAATTTTTATCTAACAATATTGAGTAGCTTTCTGAGCGTGGGAAAGCCGAATGATGTCCGAACGTGGGAAATCAAAACTGTGGGAAAAAGGAATATTCTGGAGAAGGGGAAGCTGATAAATAAGTGAGTTTGGAAGCCAGAGAGCGAACGAGTTAGTTGGGTGCCAGAGCGCAAGGAAGGAGGATGTGTTAGTTGAAAGACGGATCCTGAGGGAGGCAAATGGTTTAGTTGGATGCAGTATTAGTTGAACATCAGAATTGAACTCTGTTTGGTGAATGTGGAGAGATCATGAACATTTTAAATAAGACAAAACGCATTGGAATTGTCAATCATACTAGACAAATAGATTGGTGGCCGAGGGCGAAACATCCATACGAGTAGTCGGAAGTCTGCAGTCTGGAGTTTGGATACTGAAAGGATAGTGTTGTGTTGTGAAACGTGTGTCAGTAAAAATGTCTGTGAAAATTTTATGCACAGAGTGGCTATTATTAAAGTGAAGTGTGTTCCCGAACTCAAAAGCATAAAACTTGTAAGTAGCAATTTAAAATAAATAATTTTGTAAACCGTAAATTAAAGGTGAAAGGTCAGATTTCGTTTCTAGTAACTTCAATAAATTGAATTTGTATATTATGTAAAATAATCTCAAGTGTAATTGGATTTTGTTCTTTCTATCAGGCCTAGTGGAGATTTTTAATTTCATTCTTAGTAAAAAAAATCATGATAAATTTTCTTAAATGCCACAAAAGGTAAAATTAATTGTTAGTAAAATTTGATCTAAATGTGGCGAAATAAAGTAGACATTTAAATTGTATTTTGTGTGAATAAATTTGTTTTGTTTTGTTAAATTTAAATTTTAAAACTTTTAATTTGCCAAAGATTAATTTAACAGGAGTTCATTTAGTTTTTTACAAATGATTTGCCCTAGGTTGGCACGCCGAATTCAATAATTTCACAATAAAAAAAAAATTTTTATTTATAATTGGTGGCGTTCAAAGTAAAATAAAATCTTTTATATTTCACAAACAATCAAATTTAATAACTCTTCTTCTCAGGGTCTTTAGCAGGGTTAGATAAGTAAGAACAATCAAAAATTATAAATTAAATAATTAACAATTCAACCAAATTGAAACTAACGGAATACGAAATCTAACAAAAATGAAAAGAACGAAATCTGACTAATACCCTTAATTACCGTTTACAGAATTTAATTAGTTTGGTTTGTACTTACAAATGTCCTACTGGTACCAGACTTAGTTTTCGGAGCTTGGAGATACAATTCACTAAAAAGACCATTAATCACTGATTCTACACATCATGGTTAAAACACACGGTTGTAGTTAATGTATTATTCCTCGTGGAACTCGATCAGCCGCACCTATGGTCAACAGTCGGACGTATTTTTTCTCAATGCTTTTATGCGGAAAAATGTTATTTCGGTACTCATATGTATCTGAACGTGGCGATAAACTTTTTGTTTCAGCTTTGCGGTTTTTATAACGTGTCTCTCCGTCCTGACCTTTTTACTTGGATTTTTAAAACATATAAGTCTCTCAGTTGAATTTTTAAGCTTGGGCCACGCTGTTCGTACTCTTAAATATTGCTCCCTCTCTCGACCATAATATCCGCCAGACTGCCTTCAGCCAGTCCCAGTGGCTCACAACAGAGACCGCCGGCAAAAAGCCTGCCATCATTGTCGTCTTTAAGAATTTGTACCGCTAAACAATCCAATTATTTAAACAATTAATGGCCTCCTTAATTAGTATTACAATATATATATATATATATATATATATATATATATATATAATATGTTAAAAGTATAGTAATTAGATATATAAAGAGCCAAATAACAGACAAGAATAAGAGGTAAATTAAATACCACACAAAGTTTCTTTATATTGCCTTAATTATTTTCATACAAACACATTATTGTTATTGTTTTCTAAATTACCTTCAGGTTTGGATAACCGTGACAAAATGATTACTGCATCTGAATACTGAATTTCTCTTCAAAGAACTGAAATCAGTCTCGTGATGCGTGAATTAATTTAGTTTATGTTTCTGGCGCAAACTCTCTCACTCTTATGTATACAAATAAGAGTAAGAGTTGTCCCCTATTGGTATTGGAATAGTTGGCCAGCTGCCTGCTAAACTGCTCGAGGCATGGAGAAGGGAATGCTGCGTTCCACAGCAAAGACACACGCGCCATCGAAGGGCGTCGGACATGGTCAAAATACCCCAAATACTTTTCTAGGATTTTCCCTTCATCACTTTTAGATGAATTTCCGGGTATGATCTTTAAACTATAGACTTAGTTAACCCTTGGCTACCTTGCTCTAACTTTCTTCATCACCCCTTTCAGTCCCTTTCCTATTCTTCCACTAAATGGATGACCCTATTCTTTGACTCTTCACACACACACCTCGAGTCTCGTATGATATATATGCGTATATACACACACACACACACATATATATATATATATATGCGTATTGGAATGGATAGAGAAATTTTATTGTAACTAAATGTTGGAGACTTCAACCATCATTGAACAGATATTTTAACATATATTTCAGCAATAATATATACTTTTCATTTTCAATGATTGATTTATATTTGAGTTTCAAACATATTAAAAGTCAGTAAAATTAATTCCACGTGTGCAATAAACACTAGTTCGGGAATTGAAATTTCAGTTTACACGAATGAAGATTCCAAAAGTCTATTATATATATATATATATATATATATATATATATATATATATATATAAATCAATTAAAGGTGTATGTATACGGCCACCAAAAGCATTGCCCTGATGTTCCTGTTTGAATGTATTCCTAATTGTTATATTTTGTAGATAATTTTAAAATTTAAATTTTCTTATATAAAATCACTATTCACCGTTATTGGGTGTTTTTCAAGTGAAATTTGAAGGTATCGAAATAAGTCCGTGTTTCGTAGTCAATATACGCCAAATGTCAACGATATCTCAGCGGAGAAGCGAAGGCAAGGAAGGAAGACAACTTTGCTTCGTTGCACTATCTATGCGAGTTAAGAGGCTTGTGCTTTCTCCCAGCGACATGAAATGTAGTCAGAGAAAATCGTGATCGAATTCACTGCAATTCCACTGGTATTAGATACTTGTAGTATAGAAACGTAATCTACATTGTAATAAAAAAATTGTAGTTACGATTTTCAAAGGTCAATTATATTTTGCAGTTTTTTCAATATCCAAACTGTTGAGTTTGGTATAAGTGATTAATATTTGGCCCTCTGTCGGTTTCTTGTCATTAATCAAATCACAAACGTAAATCACTTGGTGAAAATATTAATCAGTACAGTATGAGAAGATTTTTATTGGAAAGTGTTATTTTTGGCTGGTAAGTAATAGTCCAGAAACTGTGGCGTCGTAGAAGTTCAAACTGCGCTTAATTAAAATATATTTGATTTGAAATCGTATCCTCAAATTAAAATTATTATAATCTGATTTTTCTGAAAATTTGATAAACAAATAATTAGAAATTACGAAAATGCATGTCAAATTTAGAGGATGTTTATTCTCGATGGTAATTTTCTATTCCTGTGTTTTGTAAGAAATATATAATAGTAATTAAAATATTCCCGAATGTGTTAAGGCAATGGATTTACCAAGGCACATGAGGTTTGTTACATAGCTCATCTAATAATTCCGATTGACGATTGCTGAACAAACTGATTCAGGTTTCCAGTTTCTAATACCTCATTACGTGCTGTGAGAAATACAAGTTTTTTTTTACAGAATTACCTTATATCTGGACAAATTCAATAAGACTAAACGTCATGAGTAATAATTAATATTTTCGAGTCTGTTTAATTGTTAAGTTAAATAAATGTTTGGACATTTAGAGACAGAATAAAATTAAAATTTTGTATTTGACAATTTATAAGGGGTCAGGCATACTAAAAATTTATTAAATAACATAAATCAAGTAAATTTAAATAGTTTGAACGTTCTCAATGAGGTCAAGAAGTTAAAAAAAAATATCATAAATATAGGTCAAGTAGTAGTATCACCCTGAATATTATTTGAGTTATTTTATTTATGTATGAAATTAAATAATAACTGAATAAAATTAAACTAAACGAAAAATTTACCAGGCGTAGTTCATCAAGATACAGAAAAACTTGAAAGAAGTAGGGATAATATAGGAAGATATCCGAAAACGTGTTCCGCTGAAGAAGAGACTTCAAGAACATCATGGTTTCAGACGAAGAAGCTGCAACGGAAACGGATGCGGGAATACTGGTCAAAAATTAAATCCAGACGCAAAAGAACAGATAAAATCGTATGGCCCATGGATGACCGAACCGACACTAAAAAAACTCAGTTTATATTCAGAATAATAAAACTATTCGAGCAGTATCTTGGATATTATTTCATCTTCTTTGTCTCGTTGATAAAATTTAAACTTTTTCAATTTATTTGTGTTAGTTCTTATGTTTTTAGTGAACCTGACGAGAAATGTTAGAAGAAACGTTGTAATTTCAATTTTAATTAAAAAAAATATTTTTCTCTCTATACATGACCAAAATTCAGTTTAACTTGTCATAACTAATAGCCAGAAAATATAAATTTGTGAAGTTATCAACTTGACGTTCATTTGGATAGTTAACTTGTAAACGGAATTAATACATTATTAAGAAAATTATTGAACTGAAAACTTAATTATTTTTAATGACTTGATTCATTAATTAATTCTAAAATATTAAAGCAATCGTTCAAGGAATAATATTCTTTTTTAAAATTCATAATTATCTCAATTACAGATTTATGAAGTCGTAAGTAATATGAAATAGATATTAAAATAATAGTTCTAATAACAGTGAATAGCTCACTTATGAATTATTATTGATTTTACCATCAATTTTTTTCCAAAATCTATAAATATCAATAGTATCGATGGGTGACTACGACACCATAGAAGGCAGAAAAATGGAAAGTTTAAATTATAGGATTATCTTAAATTTTTATGATGTAACTCGTGCGTATCGGTATAACGGGTAACGGCAGAGGAAATGACTTCTCTGGTATTTTATTTTTAATCTCGCTGAAGTTCCGCGCTTCTGGAAAAATTTAACAATAGTGACTGTTGGAAATTTTAGCAGTTTTATTAATTTAAAGAACTAAGATTTTCTAGCCAGTAGTATTGAATCTTTCATACAGTGATATCAGTTTACTTCTCATTGAAGGACATTCCCTAGTGAAATTTTCGCTTTGATATCGTATTCCGACAGAACTCCACGGCTCCTAATTCACGATCTATCCGATAACTACGAACACATGTCAACCGACTCCTAGAGCTACTACTTGACAACTGCTCTTCACGATAATTACCTTGTGACACATTATTGGCTTAGTGCACTCAATCACGCTATCTTATTGCTTATTATTCGGGCTAAACCGACAAGTTCCGAGCTATTGATGTATAGATTCATAAATTACTTATTCAGAAATTAAAAATGTTTTAACAATTTGATATTAGTATATGTATTTTTTATATTATTTCTACCACCTTAATTATTATATTTTGTCCCTGTAAACGGTGAGTAATGCAGACTGAGACATAAAATAATTAAATTTACAAATTTGTAACTTCTCTTAATTAAAAATTACAAAAGCAGATTCACAATAATAAAATTTGTGGAAAGACTTGGTGTCCCTCAAAAAGAATTTAAATCTCAATACTGAAAATAATAGAAGTTTATAGTATTTTTTCGGTAACGCGTCATCAACTAATTTATTGAAAGAATTACTTCATGATATACAAGTAAATAATACGAGACATGATTAAATAAAATTCGTTAATTGAATTTGCATGAATGATTCTTGGGTTTTCCAATAGTTGAGAATTGTCAGAATTTAATTTATCATTCAGTATAAAAGAAAGATACCACAGATGAGATAGATTCATTAAAAACACTTTGTTAAAATTTACATGATGGAAGTAGGAATAGTTTATCGTATAATTAAGACTGTATTTTCTAAATTAATTTTCCTGAAATATACGGTAATTATTTTAACTTTATATTTCAGAAGATTTATTTAAATCTCGCGTATTATTGCTCCCTTGACTAATGACGGAATTTTTCGTTTTATTATAGACATTCAGTAAATTTTGGCATATTTAAACAAAATTGAAAGATTTTGTCGTTCTGACTTTTCTTCGCCTTTACATACTCGCAACACTGGCTAGTCTTCGTTTTGCCAACCTGTTGATAAATATGGGTTTGTTTTCACGTGATCTCGGCTGCAGCTGGAACGACTGAGAATCCTTCACTCGAGCAATCGATGTAAATAACGATCAGGCGTTCGAGTGGTCGTGATCCCATGAATATTTCTTCACTTCGGTAAATATTGTCAGTGGTGTGCAGGAGTTACGTGTGGCATGTGTTTCGTAGTGCCAAGGACACAAATTATTTGCTAATAAATTGAGTGCTGGGGGACAGTATTATTATTTGGGTTTCAAATTATCGTTATTTTTATTTTCATATAAATTCTAAGCAGCTAACTTTATTGGTTTCATTTACAGAATTACTTTAAAATTCCTATTTTCTTCCATCCACAGAACGAAATTTTATTACTGAAAATAATACACACACTCATCCATATATATATATATATATATATATATATAGTAGTGAATAACAACTTTAAGTGGCCGCCCTTGTGTCCGCGGGCCTGAGAAGGAATACATTAAACGTGCACATGTGCCTGCCCGAGAGGCCAAAAGAAATCGCGGGTATGCGTTCCCTTTTTTTGCATCGTTTGGGGGGCAGAGTACGAATATATACGCCGAACCCGGGTGAAAATGGGACAGACGCAGGCAGACCGACAGAGAGAGGACGGAAAGTGGAGTGAGAAAGGCGAGAAAAATTTGGCGAGCGGGAAGCAACACAGGTTTTGGAGAGACGTCCATCGCGGGAAGGCCGAAGAAGATGTGCTGCTTACTACAAGACCAGTGATCAACTGCAAGTCGTCTGACGCCACAAGTTAAAGTAAGGATCACCATTTCTGTAAAGTGCCTTCAATTGAATTTTTTTACACAGTGCGGAAATAGGCTCTGTTCTTGAATAGCTACCGAGCCCTGTGGAGAAGGAGGATTTTTTATAACCAAGCCGGAGCTAATGATAATTTTTTTTCAGAACAATGTATATCTGCTGGCGCCCAATAATATTTTTTTAATGTATTTTTGTATTTTCATGTAATAAAGTGTTTTTTAATATTTAATAATAAAGGCTAATCATTACAACATGTATAATATATATATATATATATATGTGTATAATATATATATATATATATAGAATGGAATTTTTCATTTCATTCTCAACAATGAATAACAGGAAAAATTAGTGTAAAATGTTAAGTTGTATAATTGTTATAATAATTATTACAATATGTTTCTTTGAAGGTTTTAATTATTTTAAGTATTATACTGTTTATGACTATATAATTTACTAAAACTCAATAAAAAACAAAAATTCACTAAATCCATTTATATAATTTTACTTAATAAAATGAAAATAAAGATTTTACGAAATACACTTCAAATTAAATATAAAAGCCGTATTGCTAAGTGTAAGGGTAACTCTTGCAAATTTGAATTATAGACCCGGGGTTTTATACAACGGACAGAAGGTATACGTTTACTTTATGAAATCCGTTGAAGTAATTGGCAAAATTTCAGGTTGATTCGTAGTAGTTTGGGCAGGCGGTGAGGAATGCTATTAGTACAAATAAGCGTTCATTCTGGTTTCATTACAATTACATTAAAATCAAAATTCAGTCTACAACTAACCTTAGGATGTACCAGTATTATTTATCTTCTGAGACTAAACAGCTTCTAAAAAAACTTTTATATTGAATTCTGTAACATCATTCTCTTACTCTTACTACGTCTGTTGACCTCTATCGAAGGTTCATGATAATAATTTTCCAGGTCTATGACATCTTCCCAGTTTTAATATATTAATAAACACACACTTGTAGGTACACATATCTTTCAGTAATTATTTCGTTCGCAATCTCTTGTCTCCGGAATATAACAACATCTGTAAGCCTATCCTGTGGTGTGTATCATTTCAAACATCTGAGGTAAAATATTCTCCCTTAAATATGATATTTCATAAAATGTATTCACTATATGATTTCACCGTAATTCGTTTATCCATATAATTTAATGATTTTCCAACTTATTTTACTATTTTAAAAGTCATAACAATTATCTCTGCAAAAAAATATTTGTTTCCAAGAAGTTTCTCTAAGGAGTACTGGAAATATAATATTTAATTTGATGGCACACTTATTTCCAATTGATAATATATCTTAACATTTTAACCAGTTAATGGTACCAATATCCATAGATGCTCTGCTATGGCGTCGACTATCTACAGCCGTATCTTATTTAAACAACTCTAAGCATTAGATAAATTATATATATAATTATTTATGTTTGTCGCTGGGAGATTAAATAAAATTTTAAAAGTTAGAAATGACATGAAAATTGAAAAATATAATATGAAAAACACATTTATAAAAAAAATACGCCAAAAAATCAGTAGGTATATCAATCTTAATTCAATTTGAACACAGTGATCAAGAAATATAACTCTTGTCGATTTTCGTATTTTCGCGTTCAAGGAAACGCTTCAAGCTTTGCGGCTGCGCAGCGACAAGCTTGAGCTCGCTTTGAAAAATTTTAGAAAAAAAAAATTGTACTCATTTTTCTTTTTTGCATCATATTATCTTAGTAACTCTGGAAAAGAGAAAAGGTTGATACTAAAAAATCAAATTTGATTTCATGGAGTAACATGTCAATTACAAATAACTTTCATATTAATAAATAATTTTTCAACATGTGAAAGATTAAAAATGCAGGTATAAAGTTAAGGAAAGGCCCTATTAGAAGTTATGCTTAATGATTTAAATAATTTGACGTTATACTATCTAAAGAAATAATATGTATGTGTTTCACGTGATAAACATATCCCTTTAAACGATCTTCTCTTCATAATATTTATTTTAATACAGAACTATTAATACACGACTCTTCCCAAGTTAAGTATTTGTTTCTTTACTTGTTTCAGGTAAATACAATCATAAAAGGATCGTTACACAGTGAGATGAGAGTTTACACACAGCTAACCAGTAAGGTAAAAGTAGAGATAGTTATATCGTAATATTTTACTTCATCATTATACTATTCAAATGAATTAAATTTATTTAATTAAAGAAAATATTATATGCATGTCAGGTGTAATATAATCACAAATAGTAGTAGTTCATATAATTGCAGCATGTATTCTTTAAACTGTAACTCAGTATTTATATAAGATAAATAATTGAAATTCAATTTTCTTGTTCGTCATGCCTTTAACTTGAGGATATATAACGTTGAAGTATATAAAAGAAAAGTCATTAAATGCATGTTAATAATTGTTTTTGGCAACAGTATCACGGGAAGCTAAGGCAGAACTACGGACATAAAGTGGACAAATAATTTAAGACGGACTTGCCTAGCATCCTATAATCTGACAGAATCGAGTGGTTTTAAATTATACTTGACGTTAAACTTATATTTACAAACTATTATTTTTAGAGCATCAACTAGTGCAGTAGAGTTGATATTGTTGTAATAATTTTTTACGTATACCTAAGGCGGTATTTTTTATATTTTTTTTATATTTTGTGCTGTAGAATATCATAAGCTTTCTTTACGTCTTTCGAATAGCACTCTGTCTGCTGGAGAAGCTCGTTGTTGATACACTTTCTCATCCTTGTTTGCAGAAAGCCTGAAATATCAGAGGTTACTACTGCTTAGTTGCTATCGTTTCCGCTAACAAATTTCTATGCGCATTAAATCTTAATTTCAAAATAATTTAATTCATCATGAATATGACGATACAAAAGTATTAAATCGTTCACATTTGAATAATTATTTAGATCTATATTTTAAAAACTACTACCACAAACGTATTTCCACGATGAAAGGAATATTTTTATTTTCAAGATATTTTCATTACATTATTTGTGAAAAAATATACGACGATCGCGTATATTTAAACCGAAAGTAATTAAACAATATACCTTATTAATATATATTCTTTGACTTCCTTGTGTGTTCATCCTGTACTGCAGACACGTGCTTGATTAACGAAACGAAAACTTAGTAGTTTTAAAATAAATATTTTCTTTGAATACGTTTAAACTTTTACGATAATAAACAGTCATGGTGCAACGACTGATATAGTTTTTGTATTTTTATCAGAAGAATTTGTGTTTAAAATTCACTTCTATTAAAATAATATTCAGATAAATTTATGCAACAGCCAATTAGAAAAAGTTGAATATTTACAGTAGAAAATAAATCCTTTGAAAACTCGGCCGTTCGACATATTTAAGTTACAACACCTTGTCATTGAAACTTCATTAAGAGTGATTATCTGTACGTAATTCATTATTGCAAAGTGGAATAACTCCCTGCAGATGTATTACAGTTGTCGAAGTCCGAGATCTTTTATTGTTCAACAAAGACACCACTAAAATTAATATTTAGTGTAGAATTAGTTTTTTTCCTGTTTATTAATTTATATTGAATTATTATGATAATATTAAAATTAGCAGTCTTCTACATAGAGTGCAGAAATGAATAACTGAAAACTTTTCACATTAAGAGTTCAGTTTCGACTTGACTGTAGGTCTTTATCAAACAAGAGAATAAGAAATATTCATCTTATTCTCATGTCTGATACAGACGCGTCGAAACTGTAACACTCAAGTTTCAAAAATATTTTAAGATATTATTGTCTGTCGTCTAGGTCAATTTTATTTTCTTAAAAAACATTTGTGCTATTATGATTCAGTGTACTTTAATATGTTATAGTTATGCGAGTGTCTCCACAAGTCATTATGAATAAGATAATATAAGGCTATCCTTTTATTTTTTTTACAATAGTATCCGTGTAAAAGCACGAATATACCCTCTTCACCCGGAAGAGATCTGATTGGGGTCAAGTGGATTTCCCGGTATTCACAAAGATTCATGGAAAGCCTTGGAAATCGGAATCAGATAGGCAATCTCTAAAGAGAAAATTATTGTTGGGCATTATCCTTAAGGGCCATTCACATGGTCTGACTATAAATACTATAAATGCTCAAAACGAGGTTTTGACCTTTCAATATTATTCATTACCTTACGGGAGAAATTTCTAATAGGGTACACTTTAGTATTAAATGTCGATTAACTGAGGATAAATATATTTAAACAAATATTTTAAAGTATATAGGTATGGAAACATAATATATATTTATTGGGTGAAATAAGTAATTATTTTATAAAATTTAATTTTTTGATAATAGTTTTTAAGTAAATATTTTAATTAATTAAGACGGAAATAAAATAGAACAAAAGGAGCTGAGGCGCAATGCATTTTAAACTATTATGGATAAATACAACCCTATATGTTTCAATCTCACAGTATAAAATTAATTGGTTTACATTAAATACATTAATAGACATAGACGAAGTGAACGCTGAAGGGGCCGCAGGTTTCTTTTCAGGCTTTTTATCGCCTTTACTTTTTTCGGTAGGCTTTGGTTTCTGAGCTATAGCCGAACACACTAAGATCTGAATTAATCTCACTATCAAATGCCTTATCAGACGCACCTTTATTATTATTATTATTATTATTATTATTAAATACATTAAGTACTAAACAAAAGCTTTCGATAAGCCAGAAGTCAGATTCATCTTTTGTTGAAAATAGATATTTTTAAATCTGTTAATGTCCTTGTTTTCAATTGTTTTAGCCTTATTATAGTACAACATATACTACAGCATAATTCAGTGTTTGTTTTTTAATCACTATTATTAATTAGGACATACGAATTTTAAGTTTATATTAATTGATGATATACTTATGTAGTCGTAATTTGTATACTTTAATCTCATATAACAATTATTATTCTATTAGAACATGCCACTAATTTAAATTGTGTTTCAAAATTAGTACACATAAAATCTTTGTAAAATTTTGACCAATTATTTAATTTGGTTTACTCTGAATTACTGAAAATTAAATGATTATGTATATAATCTTTTTAAAATAATAATCTTAATTAATATCAATTTGAAATTTATTGTCAAAATTCTTGCGCAAGATTTAACAAAACAAGTCAAGAATTGGAAAAGTACGAAAACAATAAAAAGAACGCCCTGTGTGGAAAAGGCATCTACGAAACAGTGGATGCTCCAAAGTTACAAGATGAGGTAATACAATTTAGAAAATAATAGACTGTGGTTCAAAAATTTAAAAAATATTTTTACCCAAAGACATTATAATACCACGATAAATGTTATTTTGAAATAATATTGAATAGTAAAAATTATGGAACATTTGTAACTTATCAGTCGATAATGATCCCATGTTAATGCAACTATAAATATAAAAATTATAGAAATTTTTTCGGAGAAACTACAGGAACAGTTTGGAAATGTTAATAAAGTCTTTGAATGGCTCCAGTCAGTTTGCTTAGTTATAAGACTGTTCTATCTTCTATAGAACACATTTTCACTGGTATCAGGCGAATAATACGATACTTAATTAGTATTAACGATTTTATCTCATTGTATACATCAATTACTTCCAGAGGAATTTGATTTACTGGATTATAATTTATGAAAAATGAAATGTGCGTAACGGTATATATTTGTATATATCTCTATAACCAGATGTTTTAACTGGAGAGACAAACGACCTGCAGTGCTGTATCTAGGCCACGCCACGCCGCGCAGAACTCCATTCCGGAACGCATCGAAAATTTGCCGCAGGAAATGAACCACAGTGCCGCCATGAAATTATACGCACAATGTTATAACGATAATTTTTATAAACAGAGAAATCGACACAAAATAAACCTGATATGCAGTACTGTTAAGTAGGTGATTGCATAATACTGAACTTGAACTGTCCACTGGCCAAACCATTTCTAAACATTGTAAAAGATATACAATTTCCGTGATTTAGCTACCTAGAAATACACCTTACACAATAGAATTTTCTCTTAATTTTTTTCTGCGTTTATAAGCAGATTATCGACAAAGACTACTACCAAGTATTTGAGTTTCTTTTCGAGGAGGCACTGCCTTCCCTTGGATGCTATGATAAAAACGAATTTACTAGTAAAGGCTCTTAAATAGACTTAAATGGTCAATTGTGATATTTTATTCGGTGAAATAACTGCATAAGAAGCCATGAATCCTCAGTATTGGCCCCGGGCAGAACAACGAAAGATGGGATTAAAGTAGAAATATTTATAGACGAAAGTTGTTTAGTGCGCATAATTTATTCATAAATGTCTTTTCTGAAAAAATATCTGATGCGCCTGAGAGTACATTTTGAGTTATCTGCAATAAATATATTGATAAAGGCCGAGTATATTTAACTTGAGTTTGTTAACGTCTGGCAGTGGAAAATAGTGTACCGGATTTGGCGTAGCAGCCTTATAACTCTGATGACAATATCAAATATTGAAAGATAAATGTAGTTTAAACCCCAAAAAATGTATTATAGATTGAAACACGGGTGTTACATTGTACTGAATTTATGAAAAATGTAATATATTAAAATTGTTAAAAATTTTAAATGTTTAGTTCTTTTATAATTTTGGTAATTCTTTTAAAATTCAAATTTTTGTATGTAATATAAACAGTTAGTTCGCGTAAAAAAATTTATATCACTATTAGTAGAACTATTACCACATTTGACAACAAAGGTGTCTGCGAGGGTTATTCTCTCGCAGGCAGTATCTGCGAGGGATGTTCTCTCGCAGGCAGAACCTTGTAGGAGAGATACGAAGGCGCTACCTTTGGGGATGCCTTTTCCTCTCCGTTTTTGAACTAAGGTTCCCACAAGCCGAGGCACCTCTGCCTGTTCTGAGAGGTGTATGTTCCGGGGTCACAAACCTTGGGCATACGGTAAGAGTTGTCCGCTATTCCCATTGGAATAATTGGCCAGCTGCCTCCTAAACTCGTCTAGGCACGGAGAAGAGAATGCTGCGTCCCCACAGAAAACTCCTCTCCCGCTATCGGAAGGCCGTGGGACAAGTACCCAATGGCCGACCTACCTGATGTCTGTTTTTTTAGGGTTTTCCCTGCATTTCTTTAGGCGAATGCCGGGTAGGATCCTTAAAATATAGTCTGGGGGCCCTAGTTAACCCTTGGCTACCTTCCTCTACCCTTCCGCATCCCCCCTTTCAAATCCTATGCTATTAAAGGGGAGTTGCCCAAATTGGATTACCCTCATGTAGCCTGTTGCCCTAAAAAAAATTTTTTTTTTTTTTTTTAGGGCAACAGGCTACATGAGGGTGATCCACATTGGGCAACTCCCCTTTAATAGCATAGGAAGGGATTTGAAAGGGGGGATGCGGAAGGGTAGAGGAAGGTAGCCAAGGGTTAACTATGGCCCCCGGGCTATATTTTAAGGATCCTACCCGGCATTCGCCTAAAGAAATGCAGGGAAAACCTTAGAAAAACCTGCATCGGGTAGGTCGGGCATTTGGTACTTGTCCCACGCCCTTCCGATGACGGGAGAGGGGTTTGCTGTGGGGACGCAGCTTACCCCTCGCCATGCCTTGGCCAGTTTAGGAGGCAGCTGGCCGACTATTCCAATAGGAATAGCGGACAACTCTTGCCGTATGCCCAAGGTCTGCGACCCCGGAACATACACCTCTCAAAACAGACCGAGGTGCCTCGGCATGTGGGAACCTTAGTTCAAAAAAACCAGAGAAAAAATCTTACCACATTTATCCACTTCTTTACAACATTACACGAAGAGAATGTCGTTTTATTTGCATATTCTCTATCCTAAAAAATTAATGTTAAGAAACATGGAAATTTGGGATAGTAAATTCGTCTGTTATACTTACATTTGCATTGAATCAACTTAAATAACACTCTTAAAACTACACAAACACGTGTTATATCTGCAAAAAAAAATTTGATGCTGACAATGACATTTATAATAACAGTATTGAAACTAGATTAACTCTGTTTAAATTAATTTTTTATATGTTTTTAATGTATCAATTATAATTTCATTGGCTTGTTATATTTATCGTTATTTTTGAACAAGGATAAAATAAATTTTTAACGGCCTCTAAATGAAAATTAATTGCCAATTTTGATAGCTTTTGTCGTTCATTGTCATTGTCGAACGGTAAAATGATTTTATATATGTACCAATGAATTAATAAAGTATTTGATTACAAAATTAAAGTATTTATAATGGAACAATTTTAGCTTACTGGAGTTTAATATGTAAAGTTTGTTTGTTTGTCTATAGTTTAGTACGACTGGATATATAAATAAATTATTTTTATTCAAAAACGGAGTCACTAAAATTATTATTTTAAAATCATTCTATTCATGACGTGAGACCGTCAAGTGGTCTTTAATGTTGTTAAATAGTTTCGTACGCTGATATAAACATCAAATTTACAATTGGTTTACGATTATATCTGTGAAACATATTTATTTATATTTTTTAATTATATATTTTTATTTATTTTGATTTTTATTACAATGATAGAAGATTTCTATCTTTTTTATTTATTCTTTTAACACAATTACATTCTTTTAATTTTAATCAAAACGAAGTTAAATATCGCAAAACAACAATCTTATTTGCTCGTTATATTTTTACTATAATTAAATATGGTTAGTAATTTTATATATATCTCATATACTAATATTTTTTTAAATATATGTACAATTTATGTAAATTACGTATGACATCACCACAACTGGAGATGTATTTACGATAATATAAAATATACGCAATTATTTCTATTTAAATTAATTTGAATTGCTTCCACTAAACTCGGCTTACATATAAGGCGACATTTGTCAAGTATTTTAATATTATCAAAATTAAATTAATGGTTCATTTATTATGCAGACAACGAAAGATCTGTTACTTTCTGCTTTTCGCTTCAGGCTCAGCCTACACTATTAGACTAACTTTTTAACTTATATCCTGTATAATTTTTATTGTATTATCTGAATTTAATTTTATAACAATTTTCTTATTCTTTTAAACAAATATCCTCAAACTTACACAGCAGATTATTCATCTTTAAACGAAATTTTGAATAATTTTAAAATAAATTTGATGAAAACATTTAAAATTTTTGAAATAAAGCCATGAATGTATGCAAGGCTTCTAATGTTTATTGTAACTGATATTTTATTTATATTTGGCACACAAACTACTTGTCTTAGGATTACGGTAATTTTTTATAAAAAATAGTGTTCATTGGTCAAATTTGCTGTCAAGATTTAATTGGTTGTATTAACATTGAATTTTTGTAAAGAAATATTTACGTTATTATTTTATGATATATAATATTTATTTATATTTTATGCCCAACATTTTCAATTATTTGTAATTTATAAAACATATCATGTATTTTTTAAATATATCATCAGTAATTGAACTTTAAAAATAGTTTATTTCGAACATTCGGGAGATTTTGAATAAAAAATTAACGTAGAATTATTTGTCTTTGGTTTAGTATGGCAATAAGTTAATAGTTAATATGTAACACCTGTAAAAGTCGTATCAAAAATATTATAATATCAATACTTTTAATTTATATTCAAAATAAATTAGAAAATTATTTAATTTCTTCTCCTGAGTAACAAGTATGAATATAAACGGATAAAATCGAAGACCTTATGAACACTACAAATTTATAATGCTTTAGTTTATAATACACACAGTATTTTTATAAGATAATGCTGAAGAAATAGATGTAAACAGAGGTGTCAGATATTGTTTTTCCAAATACTGATTAAGATCTTATGAGAAAGACTTACCATTAATGATAATTCCTTTAGTAACAGAGGTAGCTAATATGGAGATAAATAGGGATTATAAACCAGTTGCCAGAATTTAAGATGGATATTATATATGATAAAAAGGATATAATATTGATAATTAGTAGGAAATGATACCATTTTAAATAATAATTCCAAAATTATTAAATTAATATATTCATTATTTTCTTTTGCGAATAATATAAAAGATGTTAGTAATTAATATTATATTATGAGGATGACAATTTATTAGTTCGAGCTAAATGTTGTCCCTTATAACGTCCTGCTGCGGGCCACTAAAAATCCAACTGGAAAATTTACCACATTTACCCACGCTCACAAAACCATCCATACCGCATCATGCGGGCGCCAACACAACTGGAAGCCATATTTATAACGATGCGAAAACAATCAGGAATTAATCATTTCACGTTGTTTTGCTGCTAAAAATTGTTATATGAACTTGCTATTGCCAAGGCTTCTACGATAATACGTAAATGGTGCTTATTTCTAGTGTACATAAAATACCCAACCACATTTGATAAATAATTCAATATTAGAGATTTGTTAATAAAATCACTTAAAACCAGCCAATAACTTGAAATAAACTTCTATCAATAGTAAATTTCATGTATTTTAACAACTTTTCTGCTAAACACTGTTTTCAGTGGTTCCAAATCTAAAAAATTGTTTTCAAACCTGTAAAACAAGTGAATGGGTGGAGAGAAATGACATACAGATAAATGAAGAAAAGACGGAGTTGGTAGTGTTCAGAAAAGGAGGAAGACGCACTGAAACACAGAACGTCAAATGCAATGGTAAACTACACAAGAGGGCTAACAAGTTTAAATATCTAGGCATCACAATCCAAACAACGGGAAGGAGTTTCAGACTGTATATAAGATCTAGAGCAGTGGCGGTCACTAGAGCTATGAATGAAATCAGAAACATTACACAATTATCGATCAGCACAGCGATGGACCTTTTTAGGTCTGACGTATGGCCTAGAATTAGTAGGAGAATACTTCACGTACAGACAACTGGAAGAACTGGAGCAAATAAAGGCTAGATACCTGAAAAGGAATTTAGGAGTTCCACAAAATTCAAGATCGAGGCTAGTGTACGAGCTTACCAGGGAAACCTTCCTAATAGAGGATTTAAGATATGATCTGATACTACCAGCAGGTTCCAGCTTCAGACAGCTTTTACAGGATCTGTATGAGAGGAAACGGAACATACCGGAGGACTTTTATGCAACATCTGCTATGCAGAACAGGACATGGATGGAAGTCAACAATTAACTACGTCACACGAAGACGAGACTGGCGATCCATGGCTTTCACCATAAAGTGTTCTTAAACAAAGTATTTCATGAACCAAAAGACGAGTGTGTGTGAGTTGTGTTTAGAAGTCTGTGAGAGATATCATATTGTAAAATGTATGAATAGACGTAAATCTATCGTAGCTTACAGCAAGGAAAGGTTGTAATGTAATGCACAGCATGTGTGCGCTTCCAATATATTTATTTATTTATAGTGACAAAATAATTTCAATATTTACAGATGCATGCAGTGCTATGAACATAGTTAAAATATGTGCGAATTACTGATATTAACATGAATATTGTTTGGCCTTTGGTCAATCAAAAAAACCGCTTGTCACTCGAAACCTTTATACGCTCTTGAATTTCCCGTGCGATTCTTCAGATGTAGCCAGAAATAAAACTAAATACAGATTCATAATTTTAACTCATTTGAGAAAGTCAATAATTTTCCCTTTAATTTTGGCAACTTAAAAATATAATTGAGGAAGTCTTGCTGCAAAAAATAATATATTAATTATGATAATTAATAGAAAAAAATAGATAAATGACAGACAAACTAAAGTGATAATATAAATACTACACAACGTTTCTGCAATCAATGTCGCTTTCGTCAGGTGATTAAAAAGGCAAGAGCCGTGAGCACGACACACCACTCACCTGGTTTGTGTGGTTGTGTCGTTCTCGAGGCTCTTGCGTTTTTAATCACCTAACGAAAGCAACAAGGATTGCAGAAACGTTGTGTGGTATTTTTTTATCACCTAATTTTGTTCGTTGTTTGGCTATTTATTTGTCTAATTAGTAAAAATATCTCATTTTACTCTTACCAATTTATGCATACATCCAATACGACATATTAACAATAAATCCTAAGGATCTATGAAAAGGCCATATCTAACTTTCTTAAAACATGATTATGCAATTATAATTATATACAATATAATGAAAATATAGTCTAATCTCATCCCTATGAACATGCTAACATTTATGGTACAGGAAGGATAGATATGGAAAAAGTATTCAAGATATTAAGAGATCGCAGCCTATGTGAAAGCGACAAACAGAATTTAACTGCACATTGACTTTCAAAACGTGTTTTCGAGGAACTGATACATCTAATTTGTAGCCGTAAAAAATAGACTTCTAAAATTTGCGCGAAACAATGCAGCGTGTAACACGTGGACGCATTTATCTATGTAATAAAAAAAGGGATGTATGTCTGTATTTACGTTAATTTCTATACAAATTTTTATGCGTGGACAGAACGCAACAAAAATTGGTATGTATATTCTGCCAAAATCGAGAATCGGTACTGTGGGGGTGAGAAACCCCTAGCATATTGGTGGAAAGAATTCTAGTTGATATAATTTACGAGTAAATGCGAATATTTGCGAACGAGTTAAATACTACTGCGCGCGCAGCTATCGTGACGTCACGGCACACACAAGTTAATACGCCCCGACACTGCACATCACAGAAAATAGTTCCGATTTTCATAATGAAATGAAACAGAAATATTTTGATTGAATAAAAGTATGATTTTATTCAGAAATACTCCGTCGAGTGGTAATAAAGAACAATACGAAATACTTTATCATCCTTGCGCAAAATTAATTGGAAAAAAATTATCGTCGCCATCTTTAATAACGCCAATATGGAGTCCATTTGTTTACATTTTGCGTTTCAAATGAATGTCGACGGAGATTTATAAAATTTATTCTCTACTGCTGGTCATATTGTATCCTGTATAATATTTAAGGAGGTAATAAGAGTTGTATAAAATACGGCTGATGAGTTATATGTATATAAAGTCTTGTAAATGACTTACAGAACCCCCCAATAAGATTTTGGTATTGTCGTTATTCAATTAATGCACTGTCAGTCAAAGGTATGTAATAGGAACATCTAGATTGAAGTAAGAGTACAATTAATTGTAATTTATGTAATGTATTTCAATAAAGTTGTATAAATGTAAACAAATTAGTGCGTGTAATATGTGTCATTAAACAAAGTTGGCTTTTCATATCATTAGTGAGTAATAATACATCATGAATTTATATTTCATATTAGGGAAGGATGTCGTAAGTGTCTGAGCTATTCATCATAAAAACTGACCAATTTCTTCAGTCGATATTTGTGAAAAAAATTGTGTGTATATCATTTCGCATATTTAAATGTAAATGTGTAAATATTAAGGGAACATTTTTCAATTTCTAAGCTACTTTCAGAATTTATTTCCAGTAAAAAACATCGTACATATATATATATATATATATATATATATCCAAATTGGGAATAATTGTGATAACATAAATATATATGTTAACTGTGAACCAAATTTTGATGTTAGGTGGTTACAATCGACTGCACGATTATTTAAAAGACTTTTCAAATTTTGCATCTAAATCAGATTAGTTTTTTACAATCAAACCCATTTTTATGACAGTTACAGAAAAAATTGGTAAACAGTAAAGATGAATCATGAATGAATCTGCAGCACATACATGTATGTATGTATGTTCCTAGATATAGGAGAAGTAACATAAACCAAATCTATAAATGAGGTCAGATACAGTGAGTCACAAAGGAATTATGTCCATGATCATGAAGAATGAACAAGCGATGATAAGAAATATACAGAGTAAATAAGTGATAATATTAAAGTATTTTTCAATACAAAATACTGCATTCATATCAATAGTACAGTTCACATTAAAATAACAGATCTTCACTAGGAATATTTTTAACTTATATTTGATGATATTTAAATCAGAATATTTTTCCAGCTGAAATTTGTCTACACTACATAGTAGTTGATAAATATTGCACATCTAAATTAATGTGCACTGTGTCAAAATTCATCTGATTCAGATCAATATTTGTCAAGTCTTGTAAATCAAATCAAATTTTGAATATAAATCAGATAATGTTTTTATAAATAGTCATGTCACAGATACAGATTAATAATTTGTGAATAGTCATCATTAATCTATAAACAATAAGTCTTGAAGTAGTGGTCTTAAAATTTTAATTACCATTTAAAGTATACCACCTGTTGAGGTTAGGTAAGTCACCTCCCATTAATAATTACTTTCTGAAGAGAAAAATCATCAATTATGTATACGTATGGAATCAAGTTGTGAAAATTTAGGTTTCTGAGATGTGACATATGTGATGTGAATATAAATCAGATAAAATTTTTTACAAATAGACCTGTCACAGACGCAGATAATAATTGGTGCATAGTCATCATTTTAGCTGAGAAGCAAAATTGTAATAGAAGTTACAGGGTTTAGGAAACAATAACCCATTTACGATTAACATTGTCGAAGAAGACCTATATATTTTTAAAACCTGTGTAACTATGATGTTTTGATCTCTCGAAATACTCTATATTTATTTTAAATTGAATAATTTATTTTGTTATTCTGCAAATTTCCAGCCCTTCACACTGGAATATTAGTCATATATTATTATTTTCACGTCTGTTTTTAACAATGAACATCCTTAACGGCCATAAACAGACGATTTTTATAATTTCAAATAATTATTAATCATAAAATCTTTAATTAACAACACGAAAAACGTTTCTGTACATATTTGTAACATCTTCAGGCTGTCTGAGTGAAGGAAAGGTTTGTGTTTTGATGTTTTCAACGTTTGCTCAGTCATGTTGATGATCGTTGAATATATCTTCTCTAATTTAAATACTGATACATTATGTGACATATATATATATATATGTATATTATGACTGCTGATGTCGTCTGCTAATGTAACAATTTATATGTTTAATCAATTTTTCACTGTTACTCACCAGGTTCAGATTTCTCAACGTTGTCGTTGTCCACTGCTGGTCTGAAGACTGTGTGGCGCTGCGTGGCGTGTCCGTGGGGTATACCATATATGGTGGCGGACATGCTGCGACCTGATTGGCCGTTGAGGATCGCCTGACCACATCGTCCAGGACACATGCCGCGTAGTAAATGTCAGGCGATCCTCAACGGCCAATCAGGTCGCAGCATGTCCGCCACCATATATGGTATACCCCACGGACACGCCACGCAGCGCCACACAGTCTTCAGACTAGCAGTGGACAACGACAACATCCAGAACGTGGTGCGTAACCGTGAAATCTGACTTTCTTATTATAATTATTTCCGTTGTGAGAGTCTGTGCGTTGTTTAGGAGGTTATTGTATTTAAGATGCATGTGACCATTGGGAACTGCATGAGACGCCAGCTACGCTTCTTCCTCCTTCCTTCCTTCCTTCACACAATACAAGCAGCCATTTAGTTATGTTTATGAGACTATACATGAAAACTTATGCAACAAATAAAAAAAAATGATTGACTATAATTTTAAATTTGTAATTATTGCAAGTACAGTAATTGTTGATTATACGAAGAAGATGAACGCCAACATCACCCCCCACTTTTAAAAAAAATTGATTTGCAGAAAAATAAATAAAATTAAACAAATAGGTTTTTAATTTAAATAAAAATTAATTATTTAATCTAAAAATTACTAAATTAAGTACCACATTATTAATTTAATTTAGTGAATTTTCAAGCAATGCAACCCTGGCCGATAACACATTTAGGGATGGGGGGGGGCAAGTTGCGTTACACGAAAAAAATCGGGGGGGGATGTTATGGATAAATGACGTCTCGGGAAACGCCGGGCACTCAGCTAGTATATTATAAAGCTGTCACGGAGTTCTTCAAATATTTTTTATATGGCTACTGATTTACAATCTACAAAAGTTCCACTTTAAGTAGTAAATTGTATACAGGGTCTTAGACTGTGTAACGTAAACATCCGTAGTATACCATTGGCATATTTGGTTTATTTGGCATCTTAGGTCTGTTGTACACATTCTTCTGAGTCTTCTTTCTACCCCTGGAGGATTGATTATTTCTTCTACCAGTTCATTATCATGTCTTTCTACACGTTCGAAGTAGTCTCTTCATTTTCTTAGTAACGAATGGTATGTTCTGATCATTATGTACAAACCATGGAGCGTTAGTGATGGAGCGTAGTATTTTAGATAATATAGTTGAACTGTAAACTTCACGCAATAACAGTCGTCGACGTTCAACTCCCCATTGTTGATGTCACACTTCCGACTCACAACAACGGGAGCAGATTCAGAATATCACTCGTTAGTAAAGAATTGTTGAGGAATAAACAGTCATCACTATTGACATTCTAACACGCTTCTATTAATCCCCATGTACGTGATTTTTTTCAACTTTCCTTATATGTGACTAGCTGGGTGCACGACGTTTCCCGGGTTGTCATATATCCATAAACCGGTTTTACTCCAATCTTGGTTGCTTTTGTGTTCTTTTTATGTAATGGGCCTCCACCTCCACCCTTAAGCGTGCTCCTCTCCTAAGATGAAAGGGTTGGAGTTACAGAAAGCAAAATCACAATCAAATACGTGTACACATAATTTTTTCAAGAATCTCATCAGAACATTTAAAATCAAATCTATTAAATTATAATAATATAAATATTAGGTATTGTTTTTACCAGCATTCTGCATCTCCTCCAGTGCGTATTGCAAGATATAATTGGTCAAAATCTTTGTCTGTTATCACGTTAAATATTCCCCGTTAATTTTAAGTTATTTAAAAGAAAATTAGTTCCACGGATTGTATAATTTTTCATATTGATTTTTATTATCATTCGATCTGATATTTCTGAATATAATTATACTTGTTAATCAAATCAAAATATTTTTGCTTTACTTCATTACGAAGTAGGTTACTATTTTGTTGTTGCGCAGTCGCGTAGTAACGTCTCTCTGTCCCGTGTTCTGTGACGTCACGGTCTCTTGGCGCTTAGTTTCTTAACCCAAAATGATAGCATTTTTTAATTATAATTATTTCCATCTTTATGCTAGATGGTTTTCACCCCCCACAGTACCGTTTTTTTAAGAATATGTGTACCAATTTTCGTTTCAATATGTCCACGCGTTTAAATTTGTTTAGAAATGATCGTAAATACATACAAATATACATCCTTTTTATTATATATGTGATAAAATACGACGTGCTTTTAATCAAACATATCTCATCGGATTTTCCTCGACTCAGCAAATGTATATAAAACAGGCCTCTATTAAAAAATACATCCAAGTTTAATTATTAATCTAAATCCTCGCGAGAGAAAAAGATTCTATTCAACGTCAAAATATTGTCAATCCGGTGACGCATGTAGCTCCACAGGTTGGGAAAGACGTTTACGTTGACGCGAAAGCCGATTTACATTCCAACGCAGGTTAGTTTCGTGCAACGATGCGGAAAAGCATCACGCTCGAACACGTTAAGTGGGCCGGCTTATTTTCAGTGCGTTTTCGTTTCGCGTGGGGGATTTCGATGCTGATGCCTTTGAAGTGCGGTCGCGCGAGTTACAATGCAAGGCTCGCTATGTCCACGCTCCACTCAGCCGAGGTGACGTCCAACCTCACACGTAACAAACAGATTCTTAATTTTTTTTACGATAATTGAATGATTAATGCAACTGAAAGTAATATTCATTACAATTAAACGCTAAATTTTGTTTAACATTATTGCATGATTTGCTACAGTCTATATTTACCCATGTGTGTTTGGACATGTTGTCGGGTGTTCCATTGACTCGATCGTTTTTTTTAGAAGAGGAATTTGAGAATAGAGGTACAGACAACATGGATGAGACAGGTCAAAGGTCGATCGTATACTAAGAAGAATTATTAGACAAGAGAAATATGAGAATAAGAAATAAATAATTATAGTCAAGAGAATTAAAAGCCCAACGTTTAGAATAGTAATCAAACTAAGTTCTTCTTCTGGGCAGAAATATATTCTCTGCATAGGCATGAGTGGATTTGGACCTACTTGGTTCAGCCCAGTCTGCTTTCTGCAGATGATTGTTTGAAACATTTCTGGAACTTTTTATTTCTATTTCTGTAGGAAATGACGAACTCGACAACATAAACCAATGATTTCACACCATTTCCACAAAATTTCAATTACAAAAATATGGAAACGTACGTTTTCTTCAAATCACGTCTTTTCATGAACTTAGTCTTCGGAAATTCCAAAACTAAGGACTGAAAGTGAATGATTTGTGCCTATGTTCGCAGGTACTCAACACGAGATCACAATTTCTCCCCCCCCCCCCTTACGTAACACATCCAGTATCAAGAAAACAAGAAACCTTCCCTACATTCGTGTTCACTTGGTCCATTGAAAACATATAGCCACGCATATTTTTTCCCTGCTGATAGAATTGTGTTACCTACCTTTGGACGATGTGATTTACCATCGCCGATAAACGTAACTGGCGTATATATTTCAAGTGGTGCAGTTTGGTTTTCAAGGGCCTGCCGATTTCATCAATGTAAGAAACAATATATTTAACACTTTGAAAGTTTGACCATTGAATGTTTCTCCTATCATTCGCACTTTAAATTAGTTGATCATCTAAATAAAGTGTTAACATTTTTTTCCATAAAAGTGATTAATTTTATCACTCCTGATTCAAATCCGTCAGTGTTTCCGAAGTACTCACTTTATACTTACAAGTTAATCCAACTTGTAAGAAATTATGAGTACTTTCTTGTACATACAGTACCTCAAATTTACACTACAAGGGGAAGTATTAACTATGTAAGAGTCAGAACACATTTAAAACAACCTCATAATAACCCTCTCGTATTTAAATAAATTGCCCGAAAATATTAAACAAATTAAGTGAAATTTTAAACAAAGGAATTTGGCTGAGAAAGAAATATACAATTTAAGTGAATTCTAATTTTATTATTAGTTTTTAATTCTCAATTTTTTTCTCTTTAGAATTATCTAAAATAGTCTAAATTATCTAAGGCCTCTTAATTTTCTTACATACATAAATATAATATATATATATATATATATATATTGTAGCATTTTTGTTTATATATGTATTTGTTATTAATTCTTGACGTATTCCCATATTGTATTTGCAATTTATGGAAATAAAGTACTTACTTCCTAGTATTGAATTTTCAGCAGTGCTGAACAGTCCTCATTGGCAGGGAACGGCACGCTTTCGAACAATTATTTGTTATCACTACGTACCACCAGATGTTACTGGCAGTTTCTACCAGTAAATTGAAACCCTTTTTGTACGACAATTTCCTGTATTCTGCGACTTGTGCAGATTATGTTCCAGGTTTAACGGTTTAGTTAGGCAACCCGTCTCTCTCTCTCTGTGTGTGAGCAAGTCGGCGCTGCGAGGATAGTTTATTTTGACCACAGTTTACGAACTGTACGAAATTTGTTTCCTCCATGGAGGGCAGAAAAGTACAAAGGATTGCAGAAAGAAGGGAGAGTCTCATTGAAACAATTACGCGAATCCGCGTGATACATGTGAGTTATATTACAGTCTCTTTCCATTTAGCTAGGGCAAGTAGTATTATGAACTGTCATTTGTATTCCATTTATTTCTACATTTGTGTCTGAATTCTGGTAAGTATCAGTTGGGTGATGGCAGAAAACTCAAAATAACGGACACTGAATTTAAACAATAATATTTTCCTCCCCATTACGAAACTATGAGTCAAATTTGTTTAGCTGATCCCTAAAGTCAATCAAACGGGAACCTGGCACACGCTTTGTGTTGCCAACACAGCCGTTCTTTTCTGCCTCAATGAAGATAAGGAAATTCTGCCGAGGCTGAGGTTAATAATATTACTGACTGATCGGCCGCATAATGTACTCCTGGGCGTAAATGCTTCTGCCTCAGCCAAACCTTGACAACGCCACGTGAATACTCAACTGAGCCATAATAATAATAATAATAATAATAATAATAATTACAAAAAACAGGTAAATTAATAATTTTTAAACGAATACGGGGAACATAAGTTGTTTTAAATAGTAAATTATTTGAAATAAATATTTTTCAAAGATATTTAAATAAGTAAAAAAAGGAGATTTATGAAAAGCGATTGACTTTCTCAAACACTTATCTTACAAGTATTCCAGTTAGTTCCAGATGACAAACGGTGAATTCACGAGCTAATAACAGGATTTTTATGAGATATAAAAGTAGAACAACGATACACAGTAAACTGAAATAATAGAAATTTCCAAAGCAACGCGTATAAAGACCTCGTTTTTTCCACTGAGTTAAATTCCGCAAGCTCAAGTCAATGAAATAAAGAAAATAGTGTCAGTTAGCTGTTTAATGTAATACGGTCAGATATTAACTATGGGAGTAGTTGAGTAAACGTTTGAACAGATGAAAGCTGAGAAAGAATTGACAAAATTTTAATTTTGAGAGAAATCGTAAATTTTTCTGTTCAATGGGTTGAACCAGATTTCATCCTTTGAATAGTAAGACCATGAATTAACGGAAAACACATCGCAATAATTAACGAACAATGTCAAACTTGGGAAATTATATACATATAATACAAAACCTGACATTACGAATAGATTACGTAGGCAGGAGAGACTAAACTGTTTTTGGAATGGTTCTGTGTGAAAAAAATCATTATGTCAAAACAAAAATTAAGAATTCATAAATAAGCAAAAATAATAAATTAGAATTTCTATTGAAACAGTTCTTTGTACCAGCACCTTTTTTATATCTGATCGTCACCTTGGACTTTATTTTATTAGTCACTGACGTTGAATTAATTTTAATTACATTTATAAAAGCGCCTCTCAGGTAATCGGTATTTTCGTGATAAATATGACAATAGCTGTAAAAATTTTGAAATAATCGCTAAACACCCATAACATATTTTACAAATCGTATATACAATATTTGTTTTTAATTTAAATTTTTTAATATTTTTACAATTTTGTTTTGATGGGTTTTTTTTTCATTTTTGCTAAGTGTGTTTAAAATATTTATCCTTTTACTATATAAGATATAATAAGTTTATAGACAGATTCTTGACGATATCTCAAAAACTGGTAATTTGGTTTCATTAAAACAAAATTCTCATAATGCCTCAAGTTAGTATCCACGCCTGAGTGCAATATCTAACAAATTAATTTAGACAGAATGCTTGATATTTTATTTGACCTGCACAACTAACACAGCTCATGATCATTTCATTTGATAAACACGCGCAAAAACAGGCCTGCGTGTATGCGAATATCTGTCAAGTGATGATGGAGTAGTTTTACAGTGTTGTAGCAAGGACGAAACTGGCCTGCCTTCTCTATAGCTCTCTCCATCATCTGGCTTTACGGCCTTCCTGCCCCTATAAAAATTAGAGTAATACGACTACAGTACTCTTTCCCGCATTTCATTTCAAGTTTGGTTGTCCATATGCGCATGCTACCACAGATGTAAAGGAATGATAGTGTATCAGCAAATGTGTTATTAATACCATGATAAAAATAATTAAATAAACATTTGCATGTTTCTTTTCTATTTAAACCTGTTATCTCTTACCCAATCCATGAAATAATTTACTTTTATCTGAAATGACAGGAAAGTCCTTTATTTTCAGTAAAGACACAGAAGAAAATACATAATACTTTAATTTATGGTTAAATGGTAAATTAAAGCGATGAGACGGTTGTACTAAACGCGTTTTCGAAAAATAAAATTTACGAGGCTTTCCGTTCGTGGAGAAACCACCGAGAACTGTGTATGGACTCTCAAGCATCCCACTCTGAAGATTATTGTGGTGACTAAGATCCTGGTATTCTGCACTTCTATTTACTGACGTATTCCTGGGACGTTTGGACAGCAAATCGGATATATGCTGGTACTTGTAGTACAAAAAATATTCTAAAATATATCAAAAAATAATATCTCAACGCCAACCAAGATTACAATTAATACCCCGTATGAAATAATAGCATAAATGATAAACATATAATGGCGTAGTAATGTAGAAAAATGAATGATGATAGGTAAAATTCTATATTTAAGTAGTTGCCTCATGGTTCTGTATTTTTAATACAGTTTCTGATTAAAAGATAAATTAATTCGTCTTGTCCTGTACAATGAAAAATTTTTTTTTATTGAAATTAAAAACTATAAAACGTCGGTGATAAAAGTATACCAATCAGATAAATAAATAGCCAAATAACAGACAAAAAGGATGCTAAATAAATACCACGCAATGTTTTTTACAAATCCTTGTTGATTCAAAGAATGCAAAGCCAGGCGACGAACTCAGTAACTGTGTAATTAAAAGTACGAAAATACATGAATATCGTTACAAAATTATCTGCAAATGTTTTACGAAAACAGGAGAGGTTTAAGAAATATTGTGTGGTATTTATTTATCACTTATTTTTCCCTGATATTTTTATTTTTATTTATCTAATTAGTAAAATTTTTTGGCTCTATCTATAATGTTATTGTTCTATAGAACTCAAGAAATTTTATCTGTTTAATAAAACTTGCTTATGATTACATTAAATTTTCCGTTTTCTGCTTCGTTTATTTTTAAACGACTCGGCTATATGAAGTTTAATTCAAGTCGCGCGTAAATATTACATACTCAATATTTATTTGGTGGTTTTGTAACGACTTTTTATGTCAACGGACTAGAACGGACTATAGAAGAAAGACTTGAAAACATTATTAACCATAAACTGGAGTAAGTAACAAACATTACGTCAAGGGAAGCATGCGGGTTCACAAAGGAAGTTCTACACTGGAACCCTCTGTAGAGAATGAAAAGTAATTCGGCAACAAGCACGACTGCATAATGGTAAGAAACACGGAAATTAGTCTGAGGATTAATTTCATTATCCATATAAAAGGCCTCTTTTCTAAGTTTATTATTATTATTACTATTTATATGCGCTTTGCCAAAATAGCCGAGCTTAATATTGTTATATATGAAACATTCTCTATAACGAGAAACTTACATATTTGTTCCCTTATTTGATTAATAATTATGGATTAGATTATGTATATCATATTTACAGATTTACTCTTTTCTATCGTCATAAATAAATCTGTTAAATATATAACTCTAAAATGTTCAATATTCAACTTTCTTATTTTCAAATCTTTAATTTATAGTTGGGCTATAT
The DNA here is from genome assembly GCA_037074705.1 of Zhengitettix transpicula. Lineage (NCBI taxonomy): Eukaryota > Metazoa > Arthropoda > Insecta > Orthoptera > Tetrigidae > Zhengitettix > Zhengitettix transpicula. Next base: position 77,677,527 of record CM073591.1, read on the forward strand.
CAGTTCTCTTATTCACTGTACTCGTATGAACTAAAAGGTATTTTTTAAATAAATGTTTCGTAAATTTATGTTTTGATTGGTTCATAAAATGTTAAAAACTTGGAAGTTTCATATATTTATAATAATAATTAATCGAAAATTTTTGCCGTGATAGTAATTTATCACGGACCAATGGTCGTCAACAGTGTATGATTACTGCAGCATACTCACCATTTCCTTTATGGAATGAGAAGAATCAGAATTAAAAAAGTGAGCTGTGAAAATCTTTAAGAATAATTTTTAGACTTTGGCCACTTATTCTTCATTCACACTCTAATTACTTTCTAGATATTCGTTATAAACTTTCCCATTATCGCAAGGAACCAAGATAAACAGATACTACCGAAGATTGGTGAAAATAGGCTTTGAATTCTCATTCTCAGCTTGAGAGAAATTTAATCCACCCAATTTTAATTACCCTGTGTGTCTTACCACAGTTAATCCTTTCACATGGTTTTGGCAACATGGTCGATGATGAGAAATGGCGTTCGGTTAATTAATATCGCAGAGAAACTCTTGATACTGTAATACTATTACAGTAATCCCACTGACAGAAATTAATTTTCTCCTGCTAGATGGGATTTATTTCTAACTGCTTTGATAAAGTACGATTAAAAACAATTATTAATTTTTTTAAAAAAAGGAGACAGGAAAAAATAACTAACAGCTATGGACTTTTAAATTACACCCAATTTGTTAAATATATCTATTTCAGTATTCCGCATAAAAACAGCAATATGTTTTCTTTGAGCGTTTCCTGCAACAAAGGATGGAATGATTGATGGTGCGAGTTGTAAATCGATTAGCGGCCGATGGTGTGAATTGCTAGTGTAAATGCCTATCATAAATCTCTTTTACAAGCATGGATTTGTAGAAAGTGGTAGGAAATCGCAGAATGGATTTAGTTATTTTCCAGTTATGCTACTATCATTATTACCCGTCCTGAACGTTGAAAACGTTGCGCCATGGCTCTTATCGCAGTTGTCACAAACATTGGTAAAGGACTATGGTCTGATTTTATACGTCATTATTCTTGTATTGTGTCTTTCCTTTTTCGGTTTTAATTTTTTTTGTTACTTCTCCATCTGCTCTTGACACCAAACATTTTCCCACGTAAAACGAAAAATAATTCGGGCAGAATAATTTTTCAGTCTTAACTTTTTCAAACCGTTGATGGTAAATTAAGATATCCTCAAACCGTTTCAAAGAAAACTCGTTCAAGTGTTTTTTCTTTGCAAAAAAAAACAACAACAAAATTATTGTCCAAGCACTTTTGGGATGTCATCCAATTTATTTCAATATGACGAACGTCAGATTGATATAACTAAAACATTCCCACTGGGTCGTCTAGCAACTAAAAAAAGTTTTATCGACAACAATCTGATCGTTATCGTCTGAAATACTTTTGCAATCAGCGTGACAGCGATTGGTTTTGGATCCGTTACAGCAAAGAAATAACTAAATTCTCAGAAATAAAGATTAAACTATTATTTTATTTTTAAGATTAGCGGCTTGACTTCGGAACATCGAGTCTCGCGCTCCTGATTTTCAATGCATTTGAACACTATCAAGTAATTGTGAAATGACCTTAATGTTTTATGGTCCTTTTAACAGCACAGTTACATTTGATTTTTTTAAAAAAAAATTACTCTCAGTGGTTGAGTATATTAAATTACAAATTATAAAAAAATAGTAATTTCATGCATACAATTTGTCAACGCCGTTCTAATATCAAAACTTTGATATTAAACGTAATAAATTAAGGAGAATGAGCGAACGATGTATAAGAACTGACGTCAACAGTCTGGAGTCAGAATATTACCGCAACCTGGCATAATTTCGGATACAATGGCTGGTTATTTTTATTAATGCGCATATAAAGTGTATTTGTCTCATAAATCCATTTTTTACTGATGTATATACATGTATGAGCATGAAATATAATAATTGAAAATGTGAGATATTGCCACAAAAAATGCTAGCAATATATCAGAGGTTAATTCTAGACTTACTGTTTCTCAAAATTGCATTAGAAAATGGTCTCATTATTATTATGTAAGATTTTGGCGGGTGGTTAAAAGTAGGGGAAGTATATATAGTTTAATGACTTTTGAGATAAAGCTTATATTGACCATTATTTTATATTATATTGTATCCTGCATTTTCAGTTAGAATTTAAATTCTATAAATTTACAAATATTTACTCCAAATGAAGAAAATTCTTAAATTTGGAGTCGTACCAGTAATAATAAAATGCTTTACTATGTTTAGTTACACTGCTTTACGTAAACATTTAAGTACGCCGAATCACAATAATTGTTATCAATTTTGAATATAAATATTTTGTCGATAATTAAAACCATTGCTATGTAATTTGAAAGTCGTAGGAATTCGAGGCCTAAAACTGTCAATATTAAACAATATTTCTGGTAGAAAAGTCAAACAAGATAAAAATAGTTTTCAATAAAATAACATGTGACGGAGGCGTAGTAATGCCGTGTTACAATGACTCCTAAAAACAATGGACACGCAATGTGAATGCCCCAGCTCTACACAAAAATTCTTTCTACGCCTTTGTTCGAAAAAAGCATAACGCTGCGTTTCGAGAAAACGTATTAAAATCGTCTGAGACTAACTTGTAATTTAGATGAAGCACTGAAATACGGGAATCATATACGTAGCAGTGAAGTTTTAAGTGAAAGCGGATATTCAAGTGCAGTTAACAACAAATAACACTGAAAGTAAATTACATTACAGATACAAATTTTTCTTAAGCAAGCATAGTATTGATTAATTTAATTCAATTTAACCACATATATTTATATAAAACGTGTAGCAATTCTTTATTTTATTTTTATACATTTTAGAATAGTTCCTCGAAGTCTTGCGGTATACAAAAAAAATATTAAGTTCAAAAGTGCGAAAGTTTTAACTATTCATATTTTCAAATATAGTTTTCAGTGAAGTAGCACGTAAAAATTGAAGGATTGACAAAAGATCAGAATAAAATTGAGAACAAATTATATACTGTAAATACGCAAAAGTAGTATTTGTAAGAATTATTTAAATTTGAGGCTCTTAAACAATAAATAAAATAATATTCCGTGCCACGTGAAATATAAGTTTTTGTTAATGTAAATTTTAAAAATCCTTACGATGTTTTAACCACTGTATTTTCAACAGTTTTATACTCCCACTACTTTGTAATTGTTGCCCATAAGTATATCGATACATTCGTCTATAAACATAATGCTTCTTCAATCTCAAGAATCTTTGGAACTATGATTCAGTCTCATCAATTGATTTAATAGTTATTTCTTCAACTAACAAAATATTATTACTCTTAATGGATATGACTCAGTATTAATGAAATTGTAAACCAATATATATTCCTTTCTTTGTTTAATGAAATAATTGTCATAATGGACAATATTTTAATAAGGTATAATGGTCGTAAGTTTTGCCATCCACAGAATTTTATAAGGCTTAACATTTTCCTGCAGTGTTATTCTTTCGTCTGTCATATTGTATATATTATTATGGTTTCACAGGACTATATCATAACATTCCCATAACTTGAATGGATGGATATCTAAACTGTTCATTTGTTTCTCATATCTTATAGTTATAAGTATATTTTCTACTTTAGTTATAAAAAAAAGTCTGATAATTTGAGTACCGTAAGTTCTCACCTACATTCTTTCCAAGATGTTCTGTTTACCTTAGCTGTCATGAGCCGTGGAATTTATTAGCCGAGTGTTAAAGGGGACCTGCAGTTTCCCCTCGGCTTCTCCTTAAGTGGACCTATTGTCGCCAAGTAGCAAGGGAAGCCCCCCTTGTTTGGCAACACCGCATCGTCCTGTAACGACGAATACACGAAATACAACACCCTCGAGACGCTTCATGAGAACCACGACCAAGTTAATTATTGTATACAAACTTGAACTTAAACCCATCCTGGATAATTACCTGATATGGTAAACTGGTGGAATTAACCGTTCACATTTGTTATCCAAAAAATGAAGTACTATTATTAACAGATTGTTGCTTAGATCTTGCGCTTAGTTTTTTTATTACCTTCTTCCATGTAATTTTTTAAATATCGGAGTAATGTATATTATTAAAATGTATTCAACTGTTTTAAATTTAATTTCGTTTTTCTAATGGTAACAGTCAATGTTTTAACTATAAAAATTAATTATAAAAAGAAAGATGATACCGCGATATGTATATGAGAATAAAAGATTTTGACAATGTACAATAAAATAAATATATGCTAAAAACAAAACTTGGGAAAATATTTAAATTAATTTTTGTAAATGATTGGGTTACATAGACTGATGAAAATGCAGGTTTAACTTTAATGCAATTAATTATTTTTTAATACAACCATAACGTTGGAATATATTATAATATTAGTTTATACCGCATAATTCTAAATAAATGTTTTAAATAAACCGTTAAATGTGGCTAATAATCGGGAAACTCCTGTCAACAGACTTTAAAAAAGTAAAACATAATTAATAAAAAGAAATTTATTCACTAAGTCATATTTTTATTAACAGATGCTAAAACGGTTTTTGTTATTGTTTTATATATATAATAATATATAAATATATTTACCATGTATATAAACGTAAAAGAAACATCACTCAAAAATTTACTTATTAATCATACATACTTTCTTATTATAAAAATGATTTACTAATATGTTGAATTATTTGCAATCATCAAAGATTATAGTTTGTTGAGACCTCATTTACTTAACAGTAATGTATGAATGTTTTTAGGAGCTTTGAAAAGTTATTTTCGTATTCAAATGAAAAATAATTATTACAATTTAATTACAAACATAACTATGGTGAAAAAAATTGATGATTTTCACATACCCATAGCACTATAGTTTAAAATTTAATTTAATTTATCCAATTTTAATATGGTCATTTTCATTACTTTTGTACTATAACATTTTCCCGTTATTATTCACAACATTTGATCTATTTTAAACTATAACTTATTAAGAAAATTCCATAAATTTTAATAATTTTAACCTGTCTAATAAAAGTATAAATTTCTATGCATCTTCGTATACCCCAAGAACAGGATAACAGAAAAATGTAATACTTTCCGAGAAATGCTGAAAGAGGCGCGAATAAAAAAGGGTCACCGACCTGCAGAAGCCAAATTACAGGCAATACACTATCTGAAAAATAAATGAATAACAGTAGATGTCCCATGGGATTGAATGCCATAAATTTTAATAATTTTAACCTGTCTAATAAAAGTATAAATTTCTATGCATCTTCGTATACCCGAAGAACAGGATAACAGAAAAATGTAATACTTTCCGAGAAATGCTGAAAGAGGCGCGAATAAAAAAGGGTCACCGACCTGCAGAAGCCAAATTACAGGCAATACACTATCTGAAAAATAAATGAATAACAGTAGATGTCCCATGGGATTGAATGCCATAAATTTTAATAATTTTAACCTGTCTAATAAAAGTATAAATTTCTATGCATCTTCGTATACCCGAAGAACAGGATAACAGAAAAATGTAATACTTTCCGAGAAATGCCGAAAGAGGCGCGAATAAAAAAGGGTCACCGACCTGCAGAAGCCAAATTACAGGCAATACACTATCTGAAAAATAAATGAATAACAGTAGATGTCCCATGGGATTGAATGCCTGCTGGCTATCCGTTAACTTAGGGGTGGTCACTGTAAAAGTTTAATGGTTAACGAGGTTGAAGGCGTGTTTTTCCCTCAGGAGAAACCAGAGTACTGGAGTGGGAGGTAGAAGTTGTAAAAGGAGAGCCGTTGTCTGATACAGCATGTTACAGAAAATCGAATGTCTCTCTCTCTTTATATATATATATGTGTGTGTGTGTGTAATGTAAGAAATATGAGTACAATTTATTATTTTAATTTGATGAAATTCGTGGATTTAATGTTTGGTTAATATTAATTTGTTTGTTTTTAATATTATATATATATATATATGAGTAATATTATAGAGAAAGAGGAAAGTGGAATGAAAGAGGAAACAGTGAAAAAAAAACGACGTTTAAAATAGTATCTCCGTTTCTCTTAGAGTGTAAAGAGCGTGCATCTGCTACATTCGAAGATCCAACTTGGTTCAGTCCAGCACAGGGAAACTACAACTGAGTTATAGTCTGGGAAGACATTATGGGAGTTTTATAATGGGTCTTTCGGATAACCGTTTTTAACTTGTTTATACGGAATCACTAGCGTTAGGGATGAGTGTCAAACGTCGGCATTATGAAAGTTGGCTGTGGCATTGCGTTGTTAAATTTAAGAAAAATTGCTTATATAAATTATCGTCTTACAATTTTTTTCAATACAACCAGGAAAATTTTTTGTCAGTCTATTTAGTAGTTTCCACCTCTTGCGCGTGGTTTCTATGTTCAATCAGCATGACGGAAACTTTTATTTCTGTTTCTCCTACTATGTAGTTTAACATTTAGCACGGTGTTGAGTACATAATTACAGTTTTCTCTGACAAGTTAGGAGTTGTCTACTCCATATTTGCATACAGCACTATTTAACATTGCATGTGTCCTAGTTTCAGCAGACAGAGGAAATAAAAATTAAGCAACACTAAGTTAACCAGAACACGCAAGCAAAACTACACAGGAAATGCGTAATGCGTTCTATTCTCCTTTCCTACCAAGAAGGCAGCGTTTATATTCAAACTAGTGTTCATGTTGCTAAATTTGTAACATTAATTTGAATTTCCATATCTTACATTATCTATTAAATATTTTTCACATACTTCTCATTAGAGATGAGCTTATATTACATCTCTAAGATAAGTATCAATAATATATTTAGTTTTTACGGAAAAATATATTATCATATAATATATATTTTGATATATATCAAATTCCTATACAGTATTATCATTTTTAATTATTAATATTACGGTTATAATTCTGTGTGAGCCCTGAAGATGATCATGTTTGAACTAAATATATAAACAAAACTATTAATATATCGTTTTTAAACAATTAATAGTAAAGTAAACATTAAGGAAAATCACTACCAAAAATTGTAATATCGCGCTGTGCGGCAATGAGTCAGGACTTCAAATTTAGCACATTTCCCACAGAATAGGAACCATTTAACCTGGAATATTTTCTTTCCATAAAAATTTCACGGCTAGTTTGTTGTTGTAGACGTAACTTAATTATTCCGAGAGGAAAAGGCCAGGAGGAGACAATTCAGAAATGTTGGAAAGACATTTTTCTCTACACGAAATGAGTTATAGAATTTACCGTTACAGCAATCAGTAACTTGACAATTTAGGAACTGTTAACAACTTCATAAGACGACTGCATGTTTTAAGGCTCGTAGGCAGATTCGAGCCCAACCCCAGAATTATTTTTTTCCCTTGAGAAATGTACATTGTCAGACGGAAATAATACTGACACCATATGCTTACATAAAAAAATTGTAATGACTTGCATTGCAGCTAAAACTAACAGAATTTGTTTTATTAATAATCTCTATAAAACCTAAGACGTAAATAATTTGTCAATTAAATGAAATATCGTAAAACACTAGTGTTAAATTTAAATGTTCGATTAATTTAATTTTTGACACAAATAATAGTGCCCCAATAGGAAGTGTTAGTTTATAAAACAAAGCTGCTCGTCATACATGACCTTTTTCCCCTCTGGCGAGAAACCATGGTATGACGTTTGTATATTTTCCTCATTATGAGTGTTATGACTCTAGACATCAAATTCAGCATCAATTGCAAATTCTATTAAGTTTGACAGAAAGGTTATTGTAATTAGCCGTGACATAAAAACATGAATATTATTTTCCACGCCTTTAAGAAACTCAAATTGTAGGTTAATTGGAAGTAGGAGTAATAAAGTTATGAAAGATGACCAGAGAAGTGGCATTGTATTATAAACTTGAAGTTTTATAAAAATTACCAAAATAATGAAATGTTAACGGAAGAAGTCGGCAGTATATTTTTTTCCTGAAGGGGAAAAATTTTAAATTTAATTTTTACAAGTTATTAAACATATTTCAATTTATTTATGCAAATAAAAAATTATTATAAATCAAATACAACATCAGAAATAGGCTATTTAATATATTAATAAATAAGGAAGTCAGAAAATTTAACAGATTTGGATAGAAGAATCATTTTCTTCACTGTCTTAACATTATAACTGAGGTTTATTGAAAGAAATTACTTTCCTGTTAATGAAATAATAGAGCAAACTGGCATATAATATATATTACGTTACTTGAAAATTAAGTTTTGTCCATCCACTTGTACTTGTGCTATTTCTTTACGTTTCATCATCCATTCCCGTCTATCGACATGTGGTTACGCTGGCGTTCATATGGCTGTCCATCGGTCGACCGCCAAACCATCAGCTATTTACTACTCTATCTGTTAGATTCAATTGATACCCTTGATTCGCATGAGTATTTTGCAAGAAAATCGAAATCGAAACTTTTCCAGCTTTTGCGACTACTTTTGACAAGACTATGGATTTTACTGTCTTCGACTGTACAGTTTCACCATTATATAATATAATATATAATCGACGACTCCGCTTACTTTGCTTCTGGTTGGCGATAATCTGTGAGCACCATTTTGAGGATCCACTAGTCTTTTAACCGTGCACTGCGGGCTAGCCTAGTTCAATGTATGCCACACTCTCTCTGAAATTTCTCAAGAAAGCACTGAACTTTGTTCCCAACTAGCCAGGTGTTGTAGTTTTAGTCGGAAATCATAATATCTGGCACCAGACACTAATAGATTGTGAGTAAACAAATGGTTAGGTATTTATGACCCTACAAGCTTTATATATTCTCACATCTGTTTACGGTCTGGAGACTGACTCCGTCTCTTGCTACATTGTCGCAGTCACATATGACGATGTTCAAAATATTCATACAAACTGTGATATAGAGTTCACAGAGATCAGTTGTTATTAGCAATATGTTTTAAATTACAATTCAATTGAATAAAAAAATTTTCATATCCATTGAAGTATATATTCAAACATGACATAATTTTTTGGGGAGATTGTTCATCAATTGAAATTATATTTACTAAAACGGGTAATTAGACTAGTATGTCATTTCAACTCACGAACATCTTGTCTGGAACTTTTAAAAAAGCTGGGGTAAATTACCGTCACAAGTCATTACAGTCTCTCATATATGCTCTTTGTGATTAACAATAAAAAATTATTTATAACTAATTCAGATGTTCGTAGTATTAATCCATAAATAAAAATATTATCCATAGAATGTCAGAAACTCTTAATTACACAGAAGGGAGTACAGAATAGGGAAACAACACTGTTCAATAAGCTTACTTTTATATTATTAACACATTAAACAGTTGAGAAATAAACCAAAAAAATTTAAAATGAATAAGAAAGATAGCCAATACAGACAAAATATTTAAATACCACACAATGTTTCTGGGTACCTTGTCCCTAAAAAGCTTTTGAGTGTTGTCAACTGACCGGTGCAGTTGTGTTTCTCTAGGCTCTTATTAGCACTTGGCAGGATCCCAGAAACGTTGTGTGGTATTTTTATTACCCTCTTTTTCTGTGTTGGCTATCTTTATTATTCATTATTTTCAATCAGACGTAAATTTATTCATTTTAAATTTAAAAAGAACTAGCCACATTTTTACGTATCCATTCCTTCAATACTGAAAGGAATTTGTACGTCTTTAAGAATGTAATTTTCAAGAATATAAAGATAGAAAGCTTTCACAAGCCTCAAGTCAAAATGATAAAATTTAATTAAGGTATAAGGATGGACCAGGAATCGAGCCCGGGACCTCCCGATTACGCGAGATTTTTCCATCCTGATACTTGATACTTGTTTGTTACATTACAATAACCAAATGTAAATAGTCTGCATGTGCTATGCGACGTAAAATCATCCTATTAATGATGTAAAACGTTTTTACACGTTGAATATTCTGGCTTCATTGAAGGATCGCCGGAATATGATTACGTTATGTTATGGCATTCAATCAGCTGTTCGACTAAAAAAATAATGGAAGAAATAGATGACAAAAGGGAGTAACAATCATAAATAGCAACGTTTGTTAGAATACTAAAGAATTCAATTGAGAATAAATGAAATTTGGTTTTTGGTTCAGAATTCATGAACGAAAAGATAGTTTGGAGACAGGAATATTATGTAAGGACGCAAAACTGAAGATATCAGAAATTGATTAACAGGCAAGTTCGAATCGTAAATGTAATAAATAAAAATCTAAAAGTACAGTCCGCGAATAATGAGACACTAATACCTGTAACATGGGGTGTTATCGAATGTAAAAATAATTATATGCAGTGGACTACTGCCACAGATGATGCAGTATTTTAGTTGTTACAAATTTTCTGGCTTGTAGATGTTAGCATACGAGACGCCAGGATATCATTAGGTATTCATCAAACCGTCCATTTTCGTGATGACTGCTGCACACGAATATTATTAATTACATATTTGCGTCTCATGTGAAGAATTTGTCTGTATAGGAACGACGATAAATGGGATATCAGCCGCGTGCGCGCCACGTGCACTTGGCATCGGTGTAGAGGTGCAGCTCATTAGCCGCTTGCAATTAGGGACTCAGCTGGATCTCCTCAGGCACAGGAATCTCAGTACCATCAGGCGTATCAAGGCAATGCAGTCTCAACGATTGTTCTCAAATCGAACAATAACATCGAGAATTCAATTACTATTATAGCTCTTTGTTTCTTCTAATTTGTAATAAAAATTATATTTTTCTGCTTGAAAATAAGTTAACAATCAAGAATTAATTATTAATATCAACACCAAAGTTAAGTATATAAATAAAATTAGTAATAAAAAAACATATTTAATGATTAATTATTCATCCTTCCTCTCTGGGTTTTGATGTGATACTATCGTTATACACAGACCGTTAATGGCTATTTATATTTTTGCGACACTCTTCACTCTCGGTAAAACCATTCAGCGCTTCTCGCGTGCGAGAGCACAGTGTCTCAAAGGTTGTTTTTCTTCTAGCACGAAGCAGGCCAGCGTGCGTCTTAACTCAATGACGAAAGCTCTGGACAGTTTCCTTCCTGGCCGCAGAAAAATGCTGGGCTCCTTCTCACATATTACGTGAAGAAAAAGTCCCGGAACGGTCAAATATCTCGAGTAAAAAACAATGCACCAAAAAAAATTAAAAAAACGTATTTCTAATATTTATCAGAAAGATATTCGCTGCAATCAAACTCGACCCCTGGGGGTTGGACCGAGCATAAAATTTTAAATATTTTATGGGAATCTTTATTTTTCATTGAAGATTCATATTCTGTAAAAAAAATAATTTCGTGGACTAAAGGATCAAGAAGGATCAACCACACCGCGAATAGAATCTTTTAGTACGCGCTTATCTTACCGTATGATCGATCCTGGTCAACTGATCAAAGATGCAACTGAATTAATTCAAGAACAGAAAGAACAGCTTCAGTCATAACCTGAATTAAAGGATCAGGATGGAAAAATCTCGACCGGGTTTGATTTATGAACCTTCAATTCAAATTCATGGGCCACATGGCTGATCTTCGAGTGACGCTGCTCTTTCTGCTCTTGAAATCATTTAGTTTGGTTTGAAACTTTTTCTCTTCGCGGTAGATAGCGCTGAAACGGACAAAAATCAACTTGGGTAAAAAACAATTGAATAATGGAAACATCTCGAGAATTCCCTATTTGTTACCAGTTTTGTGTTTTTTGATTGCAGCTTCATTTACAGTGAATCGAAAAAAATGTTTAAGATATAACTAAGATAGTTTTTATGAAAAATCTGAACTGCGAGGAAAATGGGGGTACCCATTTAAGATTAAAAAATTGCCCACCTCTCCAACCATTCTGTGTGTTGAGTTTGATAACATTGTATAGGTTTTTTGAAAAATATCAAACACGCGTTGTTTGTTTTTCCAATCCGATGTGTACTTATCGAGATATTTGAACGTTCTGAAATTTTTCCCACAACCTGTATATTTTAGCAAAACTAACATTTATATTGACACAACAATTCAGCTACGTCTCATTGGCAATCCAGAGTGGATTGCCAATTGTCAGTCCACATTTCAGACTTCATTGGCGTTTGCTGCGTAAACAACTACCGAATCAATTTTTCCTCGATCCATGTATTACAAATTCCCATGAATTTGTTACCGGTACCGCTATAAGGCCATTAGGTCAAAGTTGATGCATTGATCGCACCTGTTTACAAGTTCAACGTACCATCTGCAGAACGTTTTTGGGGGAGTTTAATATAGATTTTGAAAATTGTTACAGCGGCAAATTTTTTGGCCATAAATTTTAAAAATATTTCCTTATTTTTTATCTGTTCAACGAAATGTTTTCACTATGTCATTTATTGTGGATATTCTTCAGGATTCACGATGGAAAAATAAACACGTTTAAATATGTTTTTCTGTCCATTAATTACATAATTAAGTAATTTCTTTTCAATCAATTGTTCCGTTTTCGTCCATTTAAATTATGAACGGCATATTTATTACTGTTCACTTTGCAACGGGTGTGTATTTATTCGCGTAATTTATTAATAATTATTGCAGCAGTTTGGAGAAAGGTGACAGCATGCCGCCTGATTGGACTCAGAGCCGTGCCTAATACCATAGCGAATCGGATTATCTGGACGCAAAACAAAAACCCAGAGAAGCTGACGACTGCTTGAACGTGCCAAACTCGTGATCCAAGCTTATTCATATGTGTAAAAAATCCAAACGAAAGTCGTCTGCCCCGTCTAGAGGGAGAAGTCACACTGAGTGTGAGAAGAAAGTTTTCCAAAAATGAATTCGTTTGAAATGAAATATGCGACTGAAAAATGAATACAGGTTGTGTCGAAGTTAACAATGGAGGGTTTCGTAGAACAGAGGGACCTAGGAGTCTTGTAGTCGGATGTGTGAGCTTGAAATTAGTCTGAATTTGAAGTATGAAATTGGAGTCTGGAATGGGACATCAGCTCCTGTGAGATCTGGTTTAATCCGCTTCGACACTGCAGGACTGAGATACAACACAAGGACGACAAACTGGCGCTGGCCTTATTGAATTGCCAGAGATATCATCCAAAATCTCGAAAACAGAGATTATTTATCATTTAACTGAATCAAAATAATCTCTGCTATTTTTCTTAATATCAATTTTCAATCAGACGTAAATATTTCATTTTTAAAGTTACAATTAACCATTTTTCCTTGAATATTTAATTAACAATAAAATTTAATTTACAACAAATATATATGTATTTATTTTCAAATTAAATAAAAATAATCTCTGCTATTTTTATTATTATTAATTTTCAATCAGACGTAAATTTTTCATTTTAAAGTTACAATTATTCAGTTTTCCTTGAAATATTTAATTTATATTCTATATAATATAAAAAAATGTATTTTTGTATGTATGTATTTGTATATTTACATTAATTTCTATACAAATTTAATCTCGTGGACAGATTGCAACAAAAATTGGTTCACATATTCTACAACACACGAGAAACGGTACTGTGGGGGTGAGAATCTCCTAGCATAATGGTTGAAAGAATTATAATTAAAAAATGTGATTATTTTCTGTTAAATTATTGCGCGGCAAGAAAACCTGACGTCACACGACAGAGACGTTACTATGCGACGAACAAAGGAAATAGTTCCTTTTCCCGTAATTAAATAAGGAAGAAATATTTCCATTTAATAAAAAGTATAATTTTATCCCGAAATATTCCATCGAATGATGATAAAATACAATACGAAATACTTTACGATCGTTGCGGAAAATCTAAGTATATTTTCAGGACATATTAGTGACTCCTATATGGCGACTAGTTGTTTGCATTATGAATCTAGCTAAGGATTACATAAATTTAATCTTTCGTAATGGTTATATTCTGCAATACTCAAGGAGTATATTTAATAATTCTATTCGTAATGAAATACGAAGGTATGTTTGTTGGCATTGATGCAATAAAATTGCATGTATTTTATAGCTTTTAAATGTATGTACGAACTATAAACAGTTAGATTTAGGTTAAATCACTTATTGACTAAAGATTAATGCAGAATTAAATACTTTTTCGGGTTTATATAAATAAGTACACGGGCAACCCCGAACACCCAGCTAGTAAAGAATAAAACTCATAATATACATTCTTTACAGCATAAACTCTATCTAATCATTATTCTTGCAGTGTATTTTTCGAAACACCACGATTCACGAATCCTTCGACGCAAATCTCAAATGTAATTTTACATCAAATTCCCCAAATAAATTTTTATTCATGTTATTCTCGAAATATTAAAGATATTTATACAATAACCAACATCTGAGATTAAACCTAATAAAAAATAAATTAACTTAAAAAGCGATTAACAAAAACAAAATCAGATGTCTGAGTGATATATACGGATAGGGCGATTGTCTTGACCTAGCCTTGAAAATGTTCGGACGAAACGTCGGCAAGAACGCCAGAACCCCAGAACAAAACGCGGTCTAAAAATCCAAAAATTGATACAAAATAATAACATCAATACTGTCACGAAAAAAAATCAGTATCTGTATACAAAATTAGAATATTTTTCACCAATATTACTGTAAAAAGGTTCCCTCTGACATTTCTATATTTAAAGTTTAATTTCTAACCTTAATTTTTTTCGTCAGAGTTAATGATATGTTCCGAGTGAATGCAGACAATTCTTGACTCAGACAATAAGTTTGTTATCTATTTAAAATAATAGCCAAATTCAAATGGATGATTTTCTTTTGTAAATTGGTAAATAAGATCATATATTAATGCGGGAATGGTTTAGCGGCATTGCAGTGAATTGAAGAACAGTAAGAAGAAGGGTAGGGAACTGTAGGACGCCATTTATATTCCTAATCTTTATTAGTAGAAAGTAACATGTTTTATAAGTGTAACGGAACAATTTTTCCCTTATTTATATTGTTTGTACATAGTTTGTGTGCCTTCATTATATGCATTTTAAACATTGTCATCGTGCTTTGCCCAATGCAATTAAATAAATATATCTATGAAGCTAATTTTCTGTTAAGTTATTTTGTAGATGGTTACTTGATGAATAGAATGAAAGAAAGCAGTTAACATTAAATAACTCTGCAAAAAAATAGGGATATATCTGGTTAATAAATTAATTAAATATAGTATTTATAATAACAAATTCATTATTTTAGTTAACAATTAGGTGATTTTAGTATATGAAGAATGTTTTGATGGTTTGGGAACGTCATTTGAACAACTAATTACGAAATTCTAAATGAAAAATCTTTAATACACGCAAACCTGATAATAAATATCTGGATTTGGATTAGCTATTAGGATAAGTTCATAAATTATAAGGCAAAGGGAACTGCAGTATTACGATTTTCGTTCGTTCAAATGGGAAAGTTCAGTAATTTTTCTGAGATCTTTCAGAAACAAAAACTGGAAATAGAATGGATCATACACAAAAAATCTAAAAGCCTTTAAATTCAGAATGTAATAAGAAGAGGTTAAAATCATGAAGTAATTCTGTCATAAAAGACATCAGAAAAATTTCACTTCTAAAGTGGATGATAACAGATTATTTTTCCGTTAGTATATTTTGTGTATTTTCTGTCTCCAACTGAATTATTAGTCATTTGCAGTTTTGGGTTAACAAAATATGGAGCGTCTCTTCACCATTGCAGTACCATCAGCATTTCAGCCATTAGTATTATCCAGCTTCCAAATAAAACTGCTTCACATTTCGTCACCCGAATGCTACGGAAGCAAATACACAAATTTAGGTTTTTGTATCAATGTCTTTCATTCTCTTATTTTCATCTTCTCCGAAAAAACTATTAATAATTCAAATCTCTAAACATTATTCTCTCTAGGAGTACGGTGTTGCGATTCATCATCAATCATCTTGACGCTGACTGTCACTCTAACAGCGAGAAACAACATTGCGTGTTGGTTAATTTCATAAAGCTTTACAATCTGCTAATTAATCACGCTTTTTTCTTTTAATCGGAGAAAGTACATTCCATTTTCAAGAGGAACAATTCCTTCAGGACTCTGCCAAAAAGTGAATTTTTAATTTTTTGATTCGTTTTATCATCTTCTATGATGGTGAATTCTTCACAATTATTACCATATGACAATAGTACAGTTAAAAAATTAATGTAATATTTTCCAATGATGATATATTGACATTTAAAGCATCAATAAGTTGTAATAATTATCAATATGTGTAAAAGTCATATGAAACAAGACATGAAAAACAATTTGTACAGTGAAACGTTTGTAGTTTTTTAAATACCTTTGTACAATATACTAAGCTTAAAATAGCTCATAGTTACCTTTAACATATAAGATAGTCTTTAAGTAGAATTAGTTGGTTTCCTTAATTTCTACTATTTTCTGTATAATTTTTAACTTATTCGTCACGCTAGAAGCTGGATTCTCTAAAAGGTCTATTGAATAAAAATACTTAGACTGAGATTAATTTACATGAGCTACTAGAATCTAAGCCCGAATTTAGTTTATGGAATAAAAGGATATTTAACCTTAACGAAAATCAAATTAATAATTAAAGATGCACTAAATCATATAATTAATGAGAGGAGTTTTTAACGAATTCCGTATACCTTTATAAGAAACAATATTTGACCGAAACATGATGAGAAATGTCAACACAGGAAATAAATATAGTCGACAGAATAGATTTGGTTAAGAGAAAATAATGTTCAGCGAATACTTGAAGCAAAAAAATAATCTGAAATTTATAAAATGATAAACACGAGAGACTTTTTACGAGAGGGTGTGAAAGATATTAAGTGATATTCAAACTGAATATATTTTTCTGTTATTCAAATAACAATGCGAACCTTAGACCTCAAATAATTCATTAATTGCAATAGAAGTATGGAACAAATAGTAGAGACCCAATGTGGATCTTTTCTTGAGAATCAGGACGTATATTTATATAAGGTTTACTGTGTAATGCAAACAAGGCAATATAATAAGACATAAGAATTCTGTTCCAGCGTTACTTAAACCGTCAGATATACTTTTCAGAACTTTTATTTTCTCTGGCGAGCCTGAATAAATGTTTGCCTCCATCTCGTAACGTCGAAACAAGCTTTGAAATAACAATACCCGAGGGAAAGAATCGCCGGTGACTGCGGGCCAACTGATTACTTTGGAGGATCAGGGAAAAAGCGAGCAATGTTACGGTGCCACAATACTCTCTTGTATACATTAGCACACATTTTCAGATAGCTTGTCGGAAAGATGGACACAGACTTGTATAAATAGCATAATCCAGAGAAAATATTTGTTCAATGCTATTCATCATGGACCGATCTTCAAGAAAACCACTGCACCAAATATTTTGTTTATTTTGTATCATTTATCTCTCTGCATTTATTGATGATTATTTTGTTTCGTTTTCTACCAATTTAGATATCAGACAGACCAAGCTCTCATACTGCCACGTCTGACTCTGCCTCGAAGGGCACAGTCCCATGTTGTCCACAACTGTCTCATCCAGCTTCAGAAACTCCCGACTAAAACTAGTTCCAACAACCAAGTCAAATAGCACTCCTTACAAGCCTGTCTTCAAGACAGAACTGCTCGCGGCATCCTCCGAGACTACAACAACAATCGTCCTCTTCTGGCTCAGTTGCTGCTCCACCCCACTCCAGGCTATTTCTCCAAAAAATTATTTACCTTAGTTGGGTGCAAACAAACGCAGCTTTTCCCACTAACCCTTCAATCCTCTATCATCGCGCGTGCAACAAATACGAAACAGCAAGAATTTTTCTAAGTTGGATGGGAACGATCTCAACTGGACCCTCCTCGTAGTCACATTTGTAAAGTGGTTGCTGGATCCCAAATAACCTTCCATCAACAATACATCTCTGTATCTCCCAAAAATCTTCTTACTTACGAGGCCGGTCTGATCATTGATAAAGACAATTTATATCTTGAAAAAACTTGCAAATGAATAAGGTGGAGAAATCCCGACCGGGTCCTCCACTTAGTACGCGATGCTCTTGCAATCTGAGCTACCATTCAAGCTTTTCCATCCGTTGTATAGAACTGAAAATTCCATTCTTCATTTACGCAAAGACCGTGATTAAGTGAACCGTGGGTGGGCTACTGTTCAGGTCTATACAACAGATGGAGAAAGCACGCATCTGAAGGGGAGTCGACCAAGGTAGCTCAGATGTTAAGCGGAAATTACCGGGTTCGATTCCGGTTCGGTAGCGATTTTTCCATTCTGATCGTTTAATTCCGTTTCATAATCTTCAATGATGAGCTTCAAATGAAAACATTTCTTGTACTATTACATTTTAAATGAAATACATGTCTGCCGCTAAGTTAATAATGGAAAATGACGAAAAAGCAGACAATAACATTACGTAATATGAAAATAGCATGACATTTCCTCTACATGTACATAGAACTCGACAGGTGATAAATTTTCTTAAGACCTACACATATTGACTCGTCATCGTGTATAGGAAATTTATACAGATGAAAAAGAGAAATATATATTAGTTAATGAGCAAGTGTCACGTTGTATTACTATTTTGTTTTTGTAGATAATTTTATATGTTGGGCTAGCAGGATACTTGGAGTGAATATCAATAATTTTAGAGTATCCCATTCAAAAATCGTTCAAGGTTTGGTTATAACAGAGTGTTTATTAATAGGAGGTTTATAAGTCGACCTTTGATTCTGATTTTAGGACTTTTTTGGCCAATATAAACCGCATGACAAGTGGAACAAAAATTTTTATAGACTACACCAGGAACTAGAGGGTCTTTGCAACCCTTCTTAAACCTGGATAAGTCGATTATTTGCATATAATACTGAAATGTTTAAACAACTTTGAATAAAAAAAATGAAATTTCGTGTAGAAATTAAGTGCAATAGATAGATTATAATTGTCTTTCCTGGTTTTTATGGTACTTAGAAACAAATTAAAATGATTTTATTGAAAATTAATAAGAAAGATAGCCAATAACAGAGAAAAGATGTGATAATATAAATACGACGTTTCTGGAACCTTTCTTCAGATGCAGAAAAAAAAACGCAAAAACCTTTTGAGATTTGTCAACTGAGTGGTGCAGTTGTGTCGCTCTAGGCTCTTGCGTTTTTTTTCTGCACCTGAAGAAAGGTATAAAGCTTTCAGAAACGATGTGTGGTACTTATATTATCACTTATTTTCTCTGTATTTGGCTATCTTTCTTATTATTATGGATACGGATTAGTTAGTAATGTTTTAAAAACTGTCTTCAAATTCATAGAATGAAACTTGTGGTCAGTTAATAGCATGACAAGGTTAAAAAAACTGTAGCGGGGAGAGAATAAAAATAATTAAGGCTGTCTACAGAAAAGGTGGGTTAGCGGTACCAATTGGTCACCAAAGAGGAAGAATAATCTACAGATGCAAAACTACCTAAAGTTCATAAGGGAACTATGAATTAGAGGGGGAGTTGTTAAAAACGTAAACAGTTCCGTCAATTTTAGAAGATTCAACAATACAGAAAATATCTGCAATACTTGAGAAAGAAGACAAACATTCTCATAATTCTTGATAATCTCCGCAATTAACGAAGAGAAAGGACTAACCATTGTAAATCATTAATTTGATGAAATTCGTTGCTATAAAATATATATGAAAAATATTAAGTTGAACACTAGGTTTAAGATAATCAGTAATTATTTTAAAAGTATATTTGTATATTTCCTTCATTTAAAAGTATTTACGAATAAATTGTTTTGGACAGAAGTAAACAACGAAAGCGCATCAGGACAGATTAGTTTGTGGTCATAAAAACCTTTGATGGCATCAAAAACTGAACGGAGTTCTTAACCGAATGGTGTGGTTCATCGTTTAGGTCTTTGGATAATAAATACTGTGAAAACTTTATTAATGTTTGAAACAGACTATTTTTAGAAGCAACAATTAGTCTAAACGGTACATTAGCTTTATGAATTTTTGGAAGCGCGTATGCTCTCGCCAAAATGGATGATGTGATGAAAAGAGAATTAAAAGTATTCTTTAAGGCTCCATTTTTTAATAATGTTTAGAGTTTGTCGATGACCACGTAAAAATCGCATAGTTTATATGACTGAAAGTATCTGCTAGACGCAGATTGTCTCTATGACAATTGTAACAGCGTGTTCATCAGCTGTTATGGATAATTTTTAAGAAACACTTTGTTTAATTTTTAGATTATTTATTAATGTGCTAATAAATTATGGTCAGTGAGAAGTGTTAGAGCTATGATTGAAGAAAAAGAAAAATTTTGTGTCTGGTACAATCTTGATGAGCCGTGAGGAAAAATTGATGAAGGATTCAACATGTTTGATGCTTCTGTTTTAATTGCCGAAACCTAATAAGTTAAAAGAAAAATGGTTCATGAATTTGAGCATTCAAAGTAGTTGATTTAGCCTTGTGGGGGAGAATGTAGGACTCTTTTTTTTAAATTCTAATTTAACGTCAATTAACCTTTTGGTCATTAGCGACTTATATCTGTTAAGTTCTACATTTGTTTAACCTTTAAATTACTTTAAACAAATCAGTTTTCATCGTAAAATCTATGAGGTTGTTTATTGCTGCTGATGAGTTGCAAATCTCCATCATTGAATGTGCGGCTATGGTTGATCTTCTTATCTCGCTATATTTGGGGCAGTCAAAGAGGACATGAGGAATTGTTGTGGGCTCCTTGCACGAGCTGCATACCGGCTGCGCAGATCTGGAAATCAAGAATGAATGAGTGAAACTAGAGTGCAATGTTCTTATTCTGGCTACAACAACCTGTTGCCTTCGAGATAGTTCTTTCGGGTGCGATATTTCTCTGATGCTGTTGACATTTCTGAGGATGATTCCGCATTCCTCTGGTTTCACAGGTCTACTCCACTTTTCCTCCAGTTCCTTGTAGAACCCTACTCTGCAGTCCTCTGGAAAAGTCATTCCTTACTTTCGTAATATATCCTTTAGTGTAGTGTAGTACGGTGTTAGGTTTTTAGGTGGTTCTTTCTCTGCATATCGAGGAGTGATGGTTTGTTCTCTTATTATTGGGTTCGATGTCTCTCTTGTCTTGATCGCGTATCTAATTGCAATTTCTTTCCTTCTGCGGGATTTCGTTTGCCTCAAGTGTGAATCTCGGTATTGGGGTGGTTTTATAACATCTGGTTATCACTCTCATTGCCTTTTTTGGAAAACGCTTAGTCTTCTTAGCATCCTTTTCTGTGCTGTCATATATATCTTTAAGTAACAAACAAGGAATAGCCAAATTCATCAACGAAGAATTATTCTGGAAACAGAAATAAATGGAGAAATATTTAGAAAAATACAAGTATTTGGTTGGCGTTTTAAATGACAAATGATCAATGAATAGCCGATTTATTTTAAACAATCTTCGAATTTCCTCAATTAAAATACATATACAGTTGAGTGCGTTCTGTTTGAAATGTGTAACAAGTGGCTGTTACCATAATAATAAAATATATCAGAAAAGATTGATTAATTTGTTTTAATGTAATCGAAGACTAACCACCTAAAGAGAACACAAAAATTCTGCATTTAACGTGGGTAAATGTTAGACGTGTCTAAGCTGAGAAGATATCGGATATACGTGCGGTCGCCGTTGCTCTTAACGTCGTTAACCCTTACTAAAGCGCTGCTAATGGAAACCTCGGATCACAAGGTGGCCCTGACATGTCTCCCCCACGTTTATTTGTTACCAATAAGGCTATCGGACACATCTTTAATTTCCGTTCATCCGCCGACTGAAGGCGCTTAGTACTGCAGTGTTTCGGTTTTGACACCGAGCTGTGACCTTTCACTTCCCGTAATAAATTCCTTATCAGCGATTTCGATGAATTTGAACATTCAATGAATGTGTTTAGTTATACAATCTGTTAAATGATATAATTGAATGTAAATGCTATTCCAGAGCTCAAACAAACAATTATTTGGATTTTATTTTATTGTAATCTCGCTTCCAATTGTAATTATATTCCTTTTCCGGAATGCACGTCATCCCGTCAATTATGCTACGTTTTGTAATATAATACAACTTCAATAGTTTTTGTAAATCAGATTTTTTTATTCTGTAACCTGTAATTCAGATACACATTAATTGCTATAAATAATTTTTCCGGGGGTAATTTTTCAAATATTATTTTCTGAACATTTTCATTACGTTCTAAATCATTCAACCCTTGAACTTTTAATTATCGAATAGTATTAACACGCATGAGTATACTTCCACATGATGCTAAACGATTCTTTAATCGTCTTTGTCCATGCGATTCTAAGTTTTCATGAAATAAACCTCAGCGAAAACGCTTGTCGAATTAAATTGCTTCATTACCGTGCCTAACTCCAAGCCAACGGTTCTAATGAACATTAAAAAAAATGAAGGAAAATTTTAGTAAATGATAAAAATATCAGTTGTTACGTGGTGAACTTCGTGGATGATAAATCGTAACCCAAAAAGGAGAACGAGTACAAAACAGCCAATAAATGACAATTGACCAGAATTAATTTAAATCGTCATAGCTGTACCTGAGTCTCTGTGTGTGGCGAATTTAACTTTTAATTAGCGAGGTTGCCCTATTGGATCCATTCCGAAAATGAGAAAAAAAACGACTTGGAGACAGAACAGTGGGTATATGTGTGTGTAATCGTTACTTGGTAGAAGTTCTGAGAATACACCCGCAAATGGCCGATGCCGTAACCTCAGACACAATAAAGGTACTTTATTACGTGCCTACTGAATGATATATACACGCAGCAAGGAGCTACAGGTAATTTAACTGCAAGTGGTTTCAAATCTATGTACGTAAAAACAGGAAATTCAGAGTCGTTGCGCGAACTACCATCCCAGAATTGTAGCGATTGTAGAAAGTGAGACTGAGGAAAGCCGGGTTTTAATTGATTGTTTAATTCATGTAAGCAGTGAATAATTTCTTTAGAATGTTTTTTGCTAGATTGATTTAAAATCAATTAATTAATAAAAATTATAATAAATTATTTAATATATAATGAATTAATAATAATAATAAATTAATATTTGATATAACCTGACAATTATCTTTTAATCAATAAATAAGCAATAAGTCATAAAAAATTATTTAATAAAAAATTCGTTTGAATACAACGTTTAGCCCAAAACTTTGGACGAAACGTATTAAAACGAATTAATGGTTTAATCAATTTTTCTGGCATATTGGCTGTATTATTTCTTTATTAAATAATACATTTATGTGTTGATATTTCGTACTTGATTAAAAACCACAAGGACCCACTTGAAATCTACAGCAAACATTGTGTTGTTTACAAAATCTCTTGTTCTAATTGTAATTCCTGCTACATAGGGAAAACAAAACTTTCCCTTAATACACGTATCAAAGAACATATATCTAATATCAAACTTCCCGTCAATAAACAATCTGTAGTATTCAAACATATAATCAATTCTAAACATACATTTGATTCGGAAAATGCTAAGATTTTAGATATTGACACTAGGTACAATTCCAGAATCATTTCAGAGATGCTTCACATTAAATCCAACATCACAGCTATTAATGTACAAACAGACACTATTTAACTCAATAAATGCTATGATCCCTTATTATTACGCTAAACTTTCTGTTTTCCCATTGTCGTTGCGTTTTCGTCGGGTTTGAGTATTGTTATCTGAGAAAGGCAGTTGTGTTTTTCTAGGCTCTTCATGGCACCTAACGAAAGGAACAAGGATCCCAGAAACGTTGGGTGATATTTATATTACCCTTTTTGTCTGAATTGGCTATCTTTCTTATTCAAATTTATTTTAACTTAAAAATCAAATCTGAGGGTCTTTACGGGACTTCCCAGTGAAATCAAGATAAAATTCCGGTATACGTTGACGCAGAAATTTTCTCTACACAACCGCCCCAACACGTCCAAAAGGCAATTATATTTACGGTCTTATGCAGATATAAATTCTTTCTTGGAAAAGAAGGCTCTTGCAGACCCACTCGACAGAATAGTTTCCAACTGTGCCCAGAAATACAGCAAAACCTTTTTTTAGTAACAGGCTACAAAACTGATAATTAACAAGTTTTAATATCCAGATAAAAAGTTTTTCTGCGTGCTGCCCTCTAATTAATTCTCTATAACGAATGTTCAAATATATTTTCACGCAGCTGATCAGAAGCAAAATCCAGAGATAATATCCTTATCGCCAGGGAATACCAATAATGACTCTCTTCCAAAGAGATGACAATATTATATAAAATTTACAAGTCTTGGCAAAATAAGTCTTTAAATATTATTAAAAGGTTAACTATTAATTGAAAACCTCATTTTATGTTCTAAAAACTGTGTCAGGTGTTTTCTTAGACATACGTAGCATACGTATTACTGCTTTCCTGAAAAAAATTAAATTTGAGGTTATATCACCTAGAAAGAATTTTTTTCATCGAAAATTAAAACGCACATAACACGACAACCCCACAAATATACAAATGTGAAATGTTTATCTCCGAAACATCATAATTCAGAAAAAAATTGTTCTCACATGACCTCACGTCGTTAATTCACAACCTATTTCAATTTCAGAAGGTTAAGAATTTTTTGTTCCATTCAACTCATAATACCAAACTATTTATACTTTTACCAGTATGATAATATGAATGTTACTTTACGTTCAGTTATAATTTACATTATATTGTGTTGTATTAGAATCGGTGCACTACAAACTACCCAAATATTGTCCATGGGTTTGTACCACGTAAGTAGGAAACTGTTTTCCAAAAAGTAACAAATATCTCCAAAATGTTACAATTTTTATATTTTTGATGGCCGAGGTGAATGATCTTTTTCCACGAAGAGGAAACTCCGTTTGTGGGCTCAACGTTCACGAATAATAGGTCGTTGTTCGCGGATAATCTGAAAATCTGCGCCTTAGAATGACCGGCTGCTTCGCCCACGACGCAATTAAAACATCGTTATAAGTAAAAAAGCACAACGCGTAATTTTTTAAACACACAATTTATTTTACACACAATCACTATTTTACTGCATTTATTTCCAATTTAATTCCATTCCTCTTCACTCGGTCTCACTATAATTAAGCATTGTCCGAAATATAGTAGACCTGTTTACAATTTATAAACCTCACCTAATTAGAACGCATGTGTGGATAGGAAGAACTGAACTTTAGATTTACGGCTATTCGAATTACCGTTTTTTTTATGAAATCCTATCAAGTGATAATATAAATCACTTCTTTTGTCTGTATTTGGCTATCTTTCTAGTTATTAATTTGATAAATTATGGTAAAATGTATGATATTTAAAGCATTTTTCTAGAGTAAAATGGATATCGTTATTTGAATTCAAAAAGAGGAAAATGTTCGATTTGTGCTATTTATTGTTTGATGACGTCTTAATTACATACATGTAAATTTAGATGACAATGTATTACAGTAAAGCTTCGACCGTCATTATAAATTGCGTTCCTGTTACCACCAAGCCTCTACCTAAGGGTTATCATTACAAGTGTCCACCTACATGAGGATTGTTCTAATATTAATATTATATTAAATATATTGTTTTTTACAGTTAATTAATTGTTTGAAAATCTGCATGCATTTATTTTATTTCGACAAACTTACTTTACGAGACGATTTTATTTTCAATATTTCTCTACAGCCACTAATTTAGGTCTGTTTAGAACAAACGTTCCTGTTTTTAGTTAATTTTGAAAACGCCGAGATGTTATAAACGTGTGGACTGAAATTTCATTAAATAGAATGTCGGCCAGTTGGATCAAAATAAGAATAATTGTGTTCGCATTTTAAATAATTTGTTATTATTTGCTAGACTTTATTATTTTTATAGAATATTACGTGTATTCTCTTTTCCAAAGTTGGCCTGTGTTTACCAGAGATGTTTATAGGCTGCTAAAGTTTATTATTTTCTTATTCTAGTTAGCGGACACACGAAAAAATTACGGTTTATGATAAGGCAAACAAAATTACTCGAAGCAATGTCCTCAGAAATAAATTACATTCACAATTCTTCTCACTTGTACCAATTTCAGTAATTTTAAATGTTGAAACACCAATTTCACATTAAAATACAAGAAAATGGTTATTCACGTGCAACATAAATTTGAATAAAATTTAGTTTTAAAATAACTAAAATGATAAACCAAGAACATTGGTTCACTGAACCAACACACAATTATGTTGGGAGATTGTAAGAAGTAAAGTAGCACTAAACTGTGTATTGTCTGCCTTTAGACAAACAATGTATATTATTTACGAGATGAAATCAATCAATTCGGTACAAACATTTGCGGCAAGGTTACCGTAAAAATAATTCCCTTGTGCCTTGTAGATGTTTTTATTCCAGTTGTTCGGGTGTAATTAATCAAAGCGAGCCGCTGGCTGATTTTATTTGTAGGAGATAAGTTGAAATTTGCTTTGAACTGGACTGAGGTAAACAAGGGTTTGATGAAATTGTACGAAGCTGAAAAATTATACGAAATTTTTACCTTAGGGTATTCCTCGCTGATGCTGCGTCCGTCCATACATCAAGGGAATTACGAACATATGTAGCAAGTACTTAGTAATTAAATATTCGTATCATACATCAATATATAGTTAAATAATATATTGAAATATTTCTTTATTAGGTGAAACATTATGGGTAGGGTTTCGTTTTGATTCAAATATTAAAGATGATTTGATTAATTTAAAATAATAATTTAATAACAAAAAGACAATTTAAAATAGAATTTAATGAAAAAATGCCCTTATTCATATTATATTAATAAACATAACCACTTCCTCTTTCTCTCAGGGCTCTTACGAAAATCGTGTGGAGAACAACAACATGGCATATTTAATTTAATAAACATCTGAAGACTGACATTACGATGCTAAAACTAAAAAATTAACTTTTTCTGGACGTGTTTTAACTCTTCCTAATCTACCATTCCAACATAGTAAAATTTTTGACCGATAAAAAATTCCATACTGAAAACTTGTGCACTATTTTTAATATTTATTTGGCGATCTCTTATCCACCCACATTCATTAATTTCAGTACCTCCAAGAGAATGAAGAATCTTAAGATTTCTAAAACTAATATTGTCACACGGGATAAAGGAATTTCCAATCAAAATTTTATCAACTTTTCAAGCATTTTAATGGCAGAATTGATGAAAATCCTAATTTTCATCTTATTATAATAAAAATTGTAAATATCCCTTGGAATCATGAGAGACATATTCTTGTGGTTAATCAAAGTTCATGTTCCATCTGTAATGCTATTTATATAGGTAAAAAATAAACGGGCCTAAATAACTCGACTAAAATAAAAACATGTTGGAAACATCAGACTTTCTGACGATAAGCATTAAGTTATCCCAAAACGTACTAATTGAGGTTGTAATAATATTCTTGATATATAACATAGTTAAATTTCTGAAATGATACTTAAAAAATTAATCAACAACTCCATCAATATTCAGAACGGTACAAAATCTTTGACTAGTAACTATTAAACCATTTTATCTGCTTGGCTACTTTAATATTGTTTAAAACTTTCTCGTAAGTGTTTAGATTTCCTGACGAGTTCTAAAATTGCGGGGTGAACTTTAAGATTTTATTTTTTTTCTGTCTGTAATTGGTATTTTCAATTAAAGAGACACTAAAATATATATTATGCACAAAATTGGTCATTCGACGTCATAAGCAGTAAAATTAATAATATATTTCTGTTTAAGTACCGATTAGAAAATTAAATGCACTAAAATGTTTCAATAATAAATTAAAACTGTCGTTACAAAGACATTATCGATTAATATAGACTTCTAAAAAACCTGTAAATTAAATTAAATATATCATTTAGGTAGATTAGTGGAGAGAACGAAGCTTGCTGAGCCTAGGCAGGCGTTTACTCCCTGCTGCGAAGCCAGGTTTTGCGCTTTAATCTTTCCTGCCAACTCCCCTTGAGCCAATTCTGCTTTTTATAATACCACGATGCTAATTGTTTCACGACGGCCCCGTTCTTTCATCTCTTTGTCTCTTTGACCTGGAAAAAATCATACTTTGTTTATGTCTCAACGTACGTCATAATGTCTTTACTTCAACAAGTGAACGTATTTTATATACGAGAAAACGTTAACAAAATATTAATAATTATCTCACAGAAAACTCTCCCGCATATTGGAATAATAAAAATTCTAGTTTCATTATTCTTTTAAGATGTACGAGGAAAGTTTAAAAAAAAATTTGTCTGTAAAATATTGGGAACCATTTGTGCGATTTCTGGGTATCGGGTCTTTTAAATTAATAGGGTTAGAGTTAATTAGTACTGTTTCATGGTAAAAATGCAATTAAAGTGGAAAATATTTTATTTTAATATTCTTGTTATTAAAATAAATTATAAATATTTAATTATTATTTTTTAATTATTTAAATCCCAAGCCTCTTTAATGTTAAATACATTATCCATTACAGGACTCACTTCCATGTGCTTATGTTTAATAACCGCGGAAGATGAGCTGCTTTAAGCAAAGGAAATTGTTCCCAAACAAGCTCTTGGTGAATCGTGTTTCACACACAAAACATGTATATATTCCAGGAAGATTATTATGATAAAATATTGCCATGTTTCTATGAGTTTGGATTACAAATGTAACCGTTTTTTTAGGTTCTATACATAATTTTGTGCTTCATTTACCCACACATTATATCACATATATAATAACTTCTTAATCTAGTTATTTCAACAAAGCAAAATTACGGATGAAAATATTAAGAATCTAATTATTAAATAAAGTTTCGCCTGCTGGAGCGGACTGGTGAAAAATGTTCGTTATAATAGCCTCCTGTGATATTTCGTCTTAAAAAAGACGGAGCTAATTAAGATCACACTCCGTACTTCTTAATTCCTTCGAGTAAATCACTAATTAAAGAGAAAACTAAATCCAAATTATTCATGCGTATTCGGTGCAATTGCATCGGAGACTCAATTTCGCCTGCATTAAACTAACTTTTTCTTCGAGGCGAGACAGTTTTTACAAAGGAGATTCTATTTCCGGTCACGTGGCCGTGTACCTTGTGTTGGCGAAGATCAGTGGCAACATATTGCAATTCTCCAGCGGACGATGCCAACGGTTCTGAAAATAATAACTCTTCGTGTCTGGAACTCTAAATACGCCGGGCATGCGCTGAAAACGACATTAAGAGCTTAAAGATTGACACTCATATGTTAAAATAATCACATGTTCCTCATAACGAAAAAAGCAAGACATTTTTATCCCTCCAGACTTACGTGTCATGGAGAATTACATCTTTTAAATGCATACCCTTAAAATATATTAATAGTTAATTGAAACTGTGTAATTCACTTCAATTAAAGGACAACTATTCAGTGAAGTTTATTTATTGCAAAGAGAAATATCTTATAGTATCTTGCTATTCCCCGAATACATGCATTGGACCGTTAAAATGCACATCAGACAACTATTATATTATCTATATCGTTTGTATATGAATGACTTTACATTACGCTATTAATCTCATAATTTTTCGGTTTATTTAACTGCAGATTAAATATACGACTAAATAGTAACTGAAGAAATATTAATTATATAATTACAAGTCATTTCAATTTGTAGCGTGTACACATCTTTTACTTATATATTTCAAAGTTGATTGGGTTTTATTTTAAATAGAACACGTTGCTTCACTACAGGAAATAGTTTTTGATGATATACATTAACCAGTTACATTTAAATATACAATATTAAAAATTTAATTATAATTTATTAAATTAAAACAAACGTAATATTTTACTGATTACTACAATGAATTAGAGTATATATAATTTGTAAAATCAGGTAATTTCGTAACTCATGGGAGGTCGAAACTCTGTATTCACGTGTAAAACATGAAAATAAGAAAACAAAGATCATAAAGAAACGTTTTTATTATCATCGTTTTCTTTCGTGTTTTTTGCACGGGAGGCCTACACACATGATGTACAAGTTATCTAATAACTAATTTTTTTTATATACTAGCTGGGGTTTCCGTCCTTCATGAAAACATTTTTCCAACTTTTTAGTATAATGAATACTATGGATAGTATATGGCTTGCGTCCATCTTATTTCTTTAATACGTTACATACAGCTCATTGTTGCAGTATCATATTATTAGAATTTAAAATTTTTCTTACTCCATGGATCTATCCCGACTATACTGCAAGCTCTACAACACTAAGGGAATACGACACACCCCGCGCATTGCTTAATATTCTGTGCGTAGCTCGGCCTTATATTTGCATACGTCGTTACGCAAAATGTATGTATTTTATCAAGGAAATGCACGAGATATAATATGGTCTTTAAAATAAGATATGACATATACGAAGAATCGTCGCGATTGTTCCACAAAATCCTTTTGCAAGATCAATTGTGAGTCTAATTTGATGAAATTTGGTACGGAATCTTATTATATTGCATGTATACAACTAATAATTGAGAAATATAAAAAAAATTACCATTAAAACCATCAAATTTGTGGAATGAATCTCTTAAAAAATTTAAAGCATATTCTTCAAGTTGAGAAGTGTATATAAGCCAGATTTTAGCTCAATATAACATTTACAAAGGCTGTGAAGGTTTTCAAAGTTACAAAAAAAATATACCCATTTTCAAACTTGTAATATGAAAGTAATATTCCGGAATGACCTAAGAGTTTTTAAAGTGACTGAAGACAACTTTAAATTATATAAATAGCAAATTTCAAATATTTTCATGTATAATAAATTCACGTGCACTTTTAAAAATGGAATGGTTTTATCGATTTGACAAAACACTTAAAGTTTCATCCGTCCCTCTTCATTGAATTATTCTGAAAATAATTGGAAAAAATTAAACATAACATTTTTCAATATTAAACCACTCAAGTCTTCAATAAATCATTTATTCAATTATTTATTGAAGACTTGAGTGGTTAAATTTTTTAAATTAATTTTTATATTCAAAAGTTTGTTAATTTGAAATTAAATTAAACGGTTAAAGCATGAAACTTTCTGTCTTTTAATCTCATTTCAAGTTCATCCACGAGCTAATCATTTTTTAGAATTATCCATGATATTGCGAGATTTTCATGACATTTTTCACTAGTTTTCATTAATTTGTTAATAATTAAATTTAATTAATAGTTTTAAAGAACTATTATTCATTAAAGTACTTCCAAATATTACCACATACTGCCCTCTATCCTCTAAAGCTTAAATAATCAGTAAGAAAATAATTTTATAGTAATCAAGATTCTGACCCCTCTGTAAATAATGACACGTTAACTCCAGAAATTACTGGTTTTATAGCATCACGATTACGTCGTACTTGAAATAAATAATACTAAATGAAAAACCTTTCAATGTTCCCATTTTGGTAGTCATAAGTGGTAGACGAGCTGCCTAGCAAATTTCGCCACTCACTACGTTGTAAAAGGGGGTGTAAGTTATTAAAGTAGAGTTTACTACAGCGAGACGAGCACATAACTTCAACTATTAGTCTTACCTAGTGCTTTCCGCAGCAATATGTGCATGCCGAGATGATAATGTGTGTAGTTTATCCGGAATGTAATTTTGTAGGAAACGGCACGCTATATCACATCTGTAGTAATATAGTTTACATTCTGTAATTTACAAAATATTATAGAACAGTTTTCTAACATTCTATAAAACAGTTTTAATAATAATTTACATTGAAATCTTTGTGAGATTATACGTCAACGCAATTTAAATTCGTAGAGGCTGTTTTAATGTTAAAATAAATTATCTGCCAGTAATTGAAAGGTATTCAAGTTTTTTCAATCTCTTGATGCTTTTAACTTACGTAAATCGATATTTCATTAGCCCTCATCGTATTTTCTTCTGCAAATCGTTCCACGTTTACTGTCGGACAATAGCCTTGCTTCGCCGCCAAATGAGTGACAGTTCTGCAGAACTCCCAAACTCGTCTCCATTAAGTACAATACATCCTCGTTCCGAGTCGCTTAATTGTTTAATTGGTACAGCGATCGCGAGATGCTCTACCCTAGAGAGACAATTAGCATTGCTTCGTGACAGCAGAAGTCCAAGGTAGTTACACTACTTATTACCGCATTTCTGTGATGTCTTTATCGTGTTTCAGTAATAATGTATTCAGATTCATTACATTATAAATGAAACTTACGTTGCCCTCTCAAACAAATTATGTGATTTTCTTTAACTGGAAAAGGAAACTCATAATCTCTAAAATAAAATTTTTAAACGAAATGAATCAGATATTATATTTTATTTCCAAATAACACAAATACTTCAAATCGATTCCTTTGATTTTATTTTTTATCCATTTTCTCCTTTCAAGTTTCCATCTTAATAAATTCTGCAAACATAATTCAGTACAATCTTCCCGCAAACCGTTTTTCAATCTCTGTAAAATCCTGGTTGAAAAGTGAATCGTGTTCATCACTTGTCTACCTCAAAATATGAGGGGAAAGCATGGAAGACAGTAATTAAATATAATTTGAATGATGATACATTACAATTTTTTTTAAAAAAATTCGGCCTTCTTACAGTATATTTGTGGTTTTCATTCAATTAATTTATGAGGAATTTAATACTCAATCCGATATGGGACAGAGAAAAAGCCTGCGAGAGGATTCTCTCGCAGCCAGAACCTTTTAGGAGAGATACGAAGGGGCTACCTTTGGGTATGCCTTTTCCTCTCCGTTTTTGAACTAAGGTTCCCACAAGCCGAGGCACCTCGGCCTGTTCTGAGAGGTGTATGTTCCGGGGTCACAGACCTTGGGCATACGGTAAGAGTTGTCCTGTATTCCCATTGGAATAGTCGACCAGCTGCCTCCTAAACTGGTCGAGGCACGGAGAAGGGAATGCTGCGTCCGCACAGTAAACTCCTCTCCCGCTATCGGAAGGGCGTGGGACAAGTACCGAATGCCCGACCTACCTGATACAGGTTTTTCTAGGGTTTTCCCTGCATTTCTTTAGGCGAATGCCGGGTAGGATCCTTAAAATAAATCCTGGGGGCCCTTGGCTACCTTCCTATACCCTTCCGCATCCCCCCCCTTTCAAATCCCTTCCTATGCTATTAAAGGGGGTTGCCCAACGTGGATTACCCTCATGTAGCCTGTTGCCCTAAAAAAAAAATTATTGGACCAATATGGTTGCATCCGGGTCGAGTACAAAATCCCGACACACACTTGCCCGACGCACTTTTTCCCGACAACAATATCCCGATTGACATTTTCCCGACAGGACAAAATCCCGATTGTCGTTTTCCTGACAGGATAAAATTCCGATTGCCATTTGACCGACAGTACATTATCCAGCATGACGTTTTACCGAGATTTGAAACGAAATTCTTTGATAAATATATGACTAATTTCAGTATTATTGATATTATATTTTTTCATAATACTAGTTTTCATAGGCCGCCAGTTTTTACTAAAACTTAACTTTGCTGGAATGCCATAGCTAAACTCAGCAACTTCCAAAACTCTGGATTGGACACCAATCTTAGTCGTTATCGCATTTTTATGCCACCCCCTTTCGCCGCACCTCATATCAGTTTAGGTGATGAAATTCGACACTAAAAGCATCGAGAGTGGCATTATGAATCTGAGAGACCACGTAAACTATTTATTTGGCGCCAATATTAATCAATTACCGTATATTTTTTATTTGGAAAATTTCACCCCCTTCTAATAGAGTTATCTTAATTCCGCAGGATTTGTTCTTGCATATTAAGTGATACGTGTACCAAGTTTGGTTGAAATTGTTCCACGAATTAATGAACTTAATTTACAAAGTGTTCTACAATAATAACATTATGCTTTATTTCGTAAAAATACGCCTTTCGGGAAAATAACGCATCGGGAAAATGACCTGTCGGGAAAACGTTAATATGGATAATGTACTTTCTGGTAAATGTCAATCGGGAAAACGCGCATCGGGCAAGTGTGTGTCGGGCAAACGTCTGGATCCCGTTAGATATGTTTTTTTTTCTAACAAAATTTGAACCCATAACTGTGATGAGCCCCTTATAATTTTATCGAAATTATACAATACATATTCGGTATAAGTTATTTACAAAAATAAATAAAAATGTCGGTTACTACATTGTTTTAAGATTGTAAGTTACCGATTTAAATTTAACGACAGCATTCATGCGATGTAATATGCAGCACTGTTGTACGTTCTAAATCATTTCCGCGGCACGATTTGCATTCGCCGCAGTCCTTACAGTACCTTAACCACTCCAGCAAAGCGAGCATAAAAATATAAGAGCTTCTGCAATTCAAATTCATGAGGCCCGTATTTTATTTTCCCCGAGAATAATGCTCTGCGACATTCCCTCTACCTAGTAGATAGTGCTGCAAATTATTCAGTTTCATCCCGGCCTGCAGATAGCAGCAGCAGCGGGATTAAAAGCAGAGAACACCTGTAGAACTTGAGGACTGGAGTAGCGCAGACCACTCGAAAGTCGCGGGACAATCGGTAACCGGACGAAAACAAAAAAAGGTCCATGAAAATTTTTTACGTATGGGTACATTAAATAACCCACATTTAGACTATTAATATTTAAACTCTGACGTTTTCGCGTATTCGTATTGTAATTCCACATATTCCGAATAAAATTTGAAAGTAATTCACAGTATAGTGTCTAAATCAGATTATCGTTATTTAATAAAATGTTTATAAAGGTCTGTTATACCAAAAATCGTCAATATATTTTATCCATATAGAACTGAATACACTCATGATCCATTTAATTTCACATATTCCGTTGCTTTTGATTTTTATGAATCGATTAGGCTCTTCTTTGCGCCTTTGAAGAAAGGGACAAGGATCCCAGTAACGTTGTATGGTATTTATAATATCACTTATTTTGTTTGTATTCGGCTATCTTTCTTATTATTAATTTTTAATCAGACGTAATTTTTTTTTCTATTCAAGTAAAGAAAACATACATCTACCATTAAGAAAAAAACTAGTAAGGGGCAACGGCATTCATGTTATGTGTAACAACATCATACTATCATACCAACTATAAAATTTTAATAAAGTTATCGTTATCGTTAGTTTTTTTAAAAAATAAAAGTCTGCGCACTGCGGGAAAGCGCCCCTACGGCTACTGTGTGGTGACTCCGACCTTTGCAAAAATTCATAAAAATTACAATCATCATAGAAATAAGTAAGGTAGTGTAAAATAGAAACTTTTTCATGGTTTTCCGTCCAGATTGCGTATTTTAATCACGACTTTCCCAGTCGCTAGCTTCCGGCGAAGAGGAACGGGAATGGCGATAAGAAACTGCTAGGTTAATAATGAAAGGCTTTATATATATTGTAATGCCAGCGTGCCCGACCTACCTGATGCAGGTTTTTCTAGGGTTTTCCCTGCATTTCTTTAGGCGAATGCCAGGTAGGATCCTTAAAATATAGCCCGGGGTCCCTTGGCTACCTTCCTCTACCCTTCCGCATCCCCCCTTTCAAATCCCTTCCTATGCTATTAAAGGGGAGTTGCCCAATGTGGATCACCCTCATGTAGCCTGTTGCCCTAAAAAAAATTAATAATAATAAAATAAAATAAAAATTAGGACATTAATTGTTTGGACATAAAATTTGAATTGTTTGATAAATCCATTATAGCGGTCTGATCGAACAAAGCAACAATGGAGAAGCGAGCTCGGCTGCTTTGTCTAAAAGTCAAAATGGCGTTTTGCACGTACGAAAGTCTGGGTCAGTTTACGTCTACAGCCAGCCAGGAAAGGAGGTACATTATAACAAATTTTTCACCGAGATACCTTGCAGTCTATTTCAAATCAATAAAATAACAGTATAAGTCTACAAAGAATCTGCAAATCATCATTTCCAGTAATAAGGCAAATTCGAACAATTTTACACTGAGGGGAAGACGATATCCTATAGCTGACCAAGTAGAGGTTCATCCAAGGCTCCGGAAATTTGTCTGCGTTCTATTCGCCGGTGAGAACTAGAATCTGTGTAAATAACGATTTGCATTTATCGTGTTGTGTAGGTGAAACAAAGAATGCTGGTACCAGACGGACAATGTGTGAGTAACCAAATTTTAATTATAATAACTGTGAACATTAATTAAAGGATGAAGTCAGATTTCGTTCCCTTTTCATTGTCAATCAAAGTTAATTTCTTTACTTTTAATTTCTTTCATTCTATCGACATATTGGTTAGGTAAATTGTAAACTGTTTTGTTAATAAGATTTTAAATCATTTTTTTGTGTTCAATATCAAACCCAGTAAAGGCCCTGAGAGAACCGATCTCAAATTTGGTTTGTAATTATCTTTTATTCTTTGAAAGCCAAAAAACAAAATAAATACTTTTGTTTGTTAATTGTTCATAAGCTTTTCATTTATATTTAACCCATGATATTTAATTATTACATTAAATAGCTACCACAAAGTGGGCAAGTAAATTATAAATTGATTATTTATTACAATATATATATATATATATATATGTATATGTATATATATATATATATATATATGTATATATATACATATATATAAATAATAAATGACTATATATATAACCTAGCAGATTCCGTCCTCCATGCCTGTTCCCCAGACCTAACATGGTAAAATTTACAATACGGCATAAATACCAGCTGTATAATCTTAAATCGGCTGATTGCTCATATAAGTCTTTAATAACCATATTAAGTTACTATGCTGCTATTTTTTATGAGTTTGTTATCTGTCAACAAGTCAGTGCACAACATACATTTTTCCTTTGGTAATCCTGCCTAGTTTTTTTTTCCAAAAAAAATCATATGCGGGAAGCTTGCTTTCCTGCTTCAATTTGAAAAAATCGGCTGCCGAATGGCATAAAATGCTTGTGACGACTGTGCTTTATGGGAAACCACGTGTTTCGACGGTTCAAAGACGGCAATTTTTACCTAAGCGACAAGAAGCCTGAAGATCGGACCAAGAAGGTTTGAGGAGCATCAGTTACAGGTTCTTTAGGACGAGGACGATACCAAATCGCAAAAAATTATTTCCGAGCAATTGGGTGTTACTCAACCATGTGTGTACGTGCCATGGGAAAGGTTCAAAGGATCGGAAAATGGGTGCCGCATGAATTGAACGATTGGCAGATGAAGCTACGTCGCAACACTTCCGAAATCTTGATCACTAAACGAAAAAGAAAGTAGTTCCTTCTTTGGATTACGACTAGAGATGGAAAGTGAATATATTTCGAGAATTATAAACGCAAGAAATAGTGCGTTGATCCCGGTTAACTATCGCAAGACCAAATTGCTTCGGACGGAAGACGATGATGGTCGTTTGGTGGGATCAGTAGGGTATCGGTTATCAAGTACTGTTGAAACCTCGTAAACTGGCAATGCCCTCCGCTACCATCCAACAACTGATCAAATTGCACCGTTCTCTGCGTGAAAAAAAAAAGTCGTATTATCATCAAAGACATGACAAGCTGATTCTCTTCCTCCACAACGCATCATCGTACACGTCAACAACAGTCCGAAACTACTTGGAGGCACACAACTGGGAGGTGATGCCCCATGCCACTTATTCACCAGACCTGACACCTTCCGACTACCACCTGTTTTCGTCGATGGAACAGCAGTTAGATTCTTACGAAGACGTCAGAAAATTGCTTGATGAGCAGTTTGCCTCGAAAGAGAAAGAATTTGTTTGGCGTGGTGTCCACAAATTTTCCAAGAGATGGGAAAAATGTATAGTTAGCGAGGATCGTTACTTTGAAAAAATTTATTTTATTTCTATGAAAAAAGTATGTTTTTTTTAATAAATAACAGAGGATTTAAGCCTAAACCTGGTACAATTTACTAAAAATTAAGGTTTATTTTCAATCAATAAATGCTTTGCCGCTTTTCCTAATTAAGCGCGAGAAATTTTCAGGGAAACCAGATCATAAATTATTTCCTGTCTCACCTCAATGAAATTAATTTATTTTATTACATTTTTATGATATTTAATTTTATTATATATTTTTTATTATATTTTTATTATATTTAATAACAAATGCATGATCACGTTTTTAAATGTTTCATACTCTGTGTATAAGTCCCTAGCGATTAAGATGCATAATCATTTTATTTAAAAAGGAAGTCATTCTGTCGTTCCTGTGTCGAATTTTATTTAATTTTCTCGTTGTTTGACAAATATTAAGAAACTCAGTTGTGTGTAAGAATTTCTGTTTGAATTCCATAATTTTTCGAGACGTAGTTATATGTGAATAATATCAAGGAACTGACAGGATTAAAGGATCTGGCCGAAGTTGGCACACAAGATCAATGGCGTGGCACGTTAAACTGCGCGGCAACATGAAATGTACCGGAACTGCTTTTAAGCATCCAGCGGCGTTGGTAAACGAGTGAGGTTAACGAACGCAGGATAACAGGCATCAAGGAAACCTAAATTAAAATCTCACAAAGTCGTATTATGAAGCGATATCTTTCTACAAATTACACGATATTATGAGCTAAATTTCGGAAGTATTTGATAGAAATACCGCTTTTTATACCCTTCTTTCTTTACTTAGTCTTATTATCAGCTAACATAAACTCCAATCATTTCATGTAAACATTCCTTTCGACAAATTCAACGGCAATACATACACAACAATTTGTTGTGTTTTCTGGTATGAGCATTGCAAAATATTGTATAACTTTCAATTGAACGGCGTATAAATTAAAAGGTATAATATTCGCCTGAGCCACTTCAGCTTTTCGCTAATAAATCCTATAAATCCGTATGTCCACGGACAGTAATGCTCTTGAAAATTTTAACGGAAGAATTATCGGATTGGAAGAGGCAAGCGTGGGGGTTTAGACAACAATTCTCATAACTCAGCCAGCGGCAGAAATTGCTTCAGAGGGACATTAATCCTCGCCATGGACGATTCGGCAGCCATTTGCAGAGTTTTTATAGTCTCGGTTGTATTTAAGAATCCACAAATGAATACATACCTTACTCCACAAATGGAAAATCAATTTTAAATAATTAGTGCAACCATAAAAGCAAATATCGTCGAATATTATTTCCCTTAGATTTGAAATATTGAAAAATAAATGATAGGTAAAAAGTGAATTGAACGTAAATATACAAAAAATAAATATGTAAACATTTTTAAGTGCCGAGAAAATAGTTAAACTCTCCCTCTAATGTAGCTTAACACAACCAATTTTTTAAAGGTGTAGACAGGTGATGTATAGGGTAATCCACATAGTAGCAACTCCCCTCTTATAGCATATGAAATGGACTGAAAGGGGGGATGCGGAAGGGTAGAGGAAGGTAGCCAATGGCTAAATAGGGCCCCCGGTCTATGGTTTAAGGATCCTACCCGGCAATTCGCTTAAAAGTGATGCAAGGAAAACCCTAGAAAAACCTGCATCAGATAGGTCGGACATTTGTTACTTGTCCCACGCCCTTCCGATGGCGGGCGAGGGGTTTTCTGTGGGGTCGCAGCTTTACCCTCGCCGTGCCTGGTCCGGTTTAGGAGGGCAGCTGGCAGACTATTCCAATAGGAATAGCGAAAAACTCTTACCGTATGCCCAAGGTCTGCGACCCCGGAACATACACCTCTCAAAACAGGCCGAGGTGTCTCGGCTTGTGGGAACCTTAGTTCAAAAAACCAGAGAGTTGTGAAGGCATCCCTAAAGGTAGGCTCCGCCAGAGCTCTCTGGGCAAATTTAAGCGTAAAAAATATCGGGAATAGTACTATAAATGTCTGTATTATATATAAAATGATGTGTTAAGTTTCATGATCCGTTATTATCATGATATTTGAAAACATTAATTAATTACAGTATATACTTAATTTTATTTTGTTCATGATCCTCAAAAATATGTGAACATTGTATTTCTTGTTGATAGATTTCTAAATACAGTAGCACAAAATGTACACACCCAAATTCTAACGAAACAAATTAAGAAAACTAAAGTGCCATCCTTGTAAAAAAAATATGTAAATTATAACCTGTAACGACAGTTTGTTCAAAAAACGAATTTCAAAATAACAATAAAGTTTCTGTATATATTTACACTTCTGTAGTTTGTGACTCTACGAAGAAATTACATAAATAAACAATTTTTATCACGAATACTTGGGATTTTTCAATAATACAATTTTTTAAAGTATAACACAAAACCAAAATATCAATAAACTGAGAAAATACTCCATTTTCCCCGCTACAAAAAGTTAAAAAATGTGAAACATGTTTTTTATAATAAATAATTGTTTTGTTTTGTCATTTTTATATTGAGATATAAATTAAATTAGATTTATATGAGAGTTTTAAATCTGTTCAACAAGAGTACTACCAATACTTAAAATCGATATAAATATTTATTCAATTAAAATGTTCTCAAATTTTGTATCGGTGTCCATGCTAATTGCTTAACTAATGGGATTGTAAGTTTTGTTTGAGTATTCGAGGTTTTTGTTCTATGCTTTTTATTTGCAAATGTTTTTAAAACATCCTGATATTATAAGAGTGCATTTCGATCACTATCATTTATCTGCGGGTAACGTTGTTTGTTTGCAATTAGGACTTGTTTGTAATTTAAAGTGATTTTACTAAGCAGATGTAATGGTATGAATTTAAATTTATATGTGAACATTTAAAACTTAAATTAAAAGTCCGGAACTTTAAATGTAATTTCATAAAACTATGTTGTCCAGTATTTATTTACACCGTGTTTATTTGACGGTAACACGTTACTTTGGCAAGGTGTACCTGTTCTGTGAGCTTGAGAATTCAATAAATATGGAAGTAGGCCATTGAGGTAGTTGGACTGCGTGAGGCGTATTCAGGTGAAGTGATAACACGCTGAAGTTTCCTGAAACTGCAGTACATAAATTCTGCTTTCGTTGAAGTTCTAGTGTCACTGAATAAAACGTTATTATTTAAACACCCTTATATTCTGAAAAA
This sequence comes from Zhengitettix transpicula, assembly GCA_037074705.1. Lineage (NCBI taxonomy): Eukaryota > Metazoa > Arthropoda > Insecta > Orthoptera > Tetrigidae > Zhengitettix > Zhengitettix transpicula. Next base: position 77,718,676 of record CM073591.1, read on the forward strand.
TAATATAAGTTTCGTTTAAAATATTTCCGTTGTTAAATCACGACAGAAAATTCGGTTATCAAAAAACTAAAATTAAAAGCAAACTGACAATACAGTTTTAAAGAGTATAGGTTTTACGATCAGGTGCCTTTAATCTCTAAATTCAGCAAAAAATATATTACAACTTATTAAAAATGAAATTTTATAATAATTACAAGTAGGAGAGCTTTTTATTTGAAAACCAGTGAGGCTTACAAATTAAAGTTGTAATTAAATATCATTTCTTTAATTAAGAATGTTCAAGTAACAAATAACTAAATTATATACGCCCTGTAAAAGTTACATGAAATTATTTAGTATTAATATAACATGATTTAATCGATAAATTTTTATGGTTCTCAAAATATTTAGAACCTTATATCATCAGTTTTATAGAGCTTCTATTCCTAACACGAGCATTTTGTCGTTCATGTAAGGATTTTTTGACCTCCGATTAATCAAATACCAAAACAAACATATACAGTTTTATCGACTAAGTTTAGTGAAACAATGAATTCACATTCCGATTTACGAAGAAAACTGCAAGAAAATAATTATTGACGTTGTTCTCTTAAAATAACGTGAATAAAAAATTATCTGTTGTTAATAATTAAATATACTATTTATTAAAATAATTAAGTTCTTTTAAAAATAATAATAGGATCTAAATTCTATGTCTAAATGGATCCAGTATTTATTATGAAGTATTTTGAAGCATTTTTTTCAAAACTCGTTTAATATTTACGTAAACATAAAATATGAGAGTTGTAAATATATCGGTCAGCAAGTCATCAGTCTTCTTCTAGTACAGGAATCTCCAAACTTTTTGCCTTCTTCAGCACTTCAGACTTCTTCAGTTGGCCGTAGTAAAAGAAAATTGAGATTAATAGTTCTAGTTATATGAATTATATCGATACTATAACATTTTATAAGCTTTTTAATGGTTGCGATCATATATTAACTATGTACACTGCCAGAAAATATATTAAACAGATTGTTTTAAAAATTTCGTTAAACCAGATTATAATATTAAAATTCCAATTATGTGTAGGACTTGAAATGTTCATCATATACATTTTAACTGCTTTTTTAAATGTTACTTTTCGTTCAGGAAATAATTTCGTTCATCAAGATTCGTTCAAATAAAATTGTTACTAAATATACAATCAAATATATACGAAGTAAATCATTCCGGTTTTACTGACTACTGTCATTTTCGGAAAGTTCAATAATGAAATTTGAATATAAGTGTAATTTCCTTATAATTGGCATCCAAATTTGCAAAAATAACCTGACGCTGTTTTTCACGACCTGACAGAACTAGTTTTTGAAAATTCGGTTCCACACCGTCGTGCATTTCTGCCCTTTATGGCATAAAGTTACAGTCTTTCACGTTTGCTCCGAAATCCGTGAAGTGAGATTAATAAGTTGAAAACGAATTGATTGATCCTGTACATCAAACGTGAGTCATTCATGATATTCATCACAGACACAAAAATTGATAACTTGAAAATTTCATTGGTTATGTTTTGAAAATGGTTCGTAATTGGTTTCTATGGCTAAGAGTCGCAAGAATAACACATCACAAAAACCAGGTGACGATCTCAAAACATTTTAATTTATTCACTAGTAATGAATTTAATATCGGTAAACGTTCTGCGATTAGTTCAATGCTTCTTCAGATATGTGTTTTGGAGGAGGATCGTGACACGTGCTCATATGTGTAAAAACTGTTGTAATATTAACACAGTAGGATTGTCCAGCCCGTATAATAATTTCGTGGTAAATTGCCTCTTTGAAATTATACAAACGTATTTAATGTGCCAAAATTGCCACATAAAACGATTTTCTTTGCCTTCATGTAGGTTTTTTTTTATTTGACCATTTTATAAGGAATCTCTATGTTGATGCTTTAGCTACTGATAACAGCGGCGAGAGTTTATAAAAGTGTGGATGGAATTAAAACGAACATCGTGAAAGAGAATATCCTCGGCCAGTTGGATGTATTGGATGAATTAAAATTCCTATTTACGAAAAAAAAAAAAAAAAAAAAAAATATTGACGTTGTTCTCTTAAAACAGAACTGTTGTTAATAATGGAATATACTTTTTTTAATGAAGCGCTTTTAAAAATACTAATAGAATCTATACTCTCTTTCTAAATATTTATTATTACGTATTTTGAAGCACCTCGGCCTGTTCTGAGAGGTGTATGTTCCGGGGTCACAGACCTTGGGCATACGGTAAGAGTTGTCCGCTATTCCCATTGGAATAGTCGGCCAGCTGCCTCCTAAACTGGTCGAGGTACGGAGAATGGAATGCTGCGACCCCACAGCAAACTCCTCTCCCGCTATCGGAAGGGCGTGGGACAAGTACTCAATGCCCGACCTACCTGATGCAGGTTTTTCTACGGTTTTCCCTGCATTTCTTTAGGCGAATGCCGGGTAGGATCCTTAAAATGTAGCCCGGGGGCCCTAGTAACCCTTGGCTATCTTCCTCTACCCTTCCGCATCCCCCCTTTCAAATCCCTTCCTATGCTATTAAAGGGGAGTTGCCCAACGTGGATTACCCTCATGCAGCCTGTTACCATAAAAAAAATATTATATATATAACGGTCCACAAGTCATCAGTCGTCTAGTACAGGAATATCCAAACTTTTTACCTTATTTCACACTTCAGACTTCCTCAGATGGCCGTAGTAAAGGTAAATTGAGATTAATAGTTCTAGGTATATTAATTCTATTGATACAATAAAATTTTATAATATTTTTAATGGTTACGATACTAAACTAACATATATTAACTATGTACACTGCCAGAAAATTATACAGAGAATGTATTTAATATGTCAAACTTGCCACATAAGACTTTTCCTTCTTGTCGTTTGTAGGTTGTTTTTTTCATTTGACCATTTTTATAACGAATCTTTGTTGATGATTTAGTTATTGTTGATAGCGGCGACAGCTTATAAAAGTGTGGACGGAATTAAAGCGAACATCGTAAAAGAAAATATCCTCGGCGCGGTGGATGTTATTAAAGGCAAGGTGATGATGTTAGCGAACGAAGTAATTTGGTGTCGTAATTCGTCTTTATTATTGGCAAAATGTGTTGTACCCAATTGTTATTGTGACCGATGTTTGCAGAAAATGACCGAAGTTGTGTTGTGTAAGTCTGTTAATTTCTCAGTGTTATTCAAGTTTTTGATTTGTCAGGAAAACTTAGAGGAAAATAGTTGAGTATGAAATACTGACAAATCATCTATCTATAGGTATAAGGGGGAAAATTAGTTCAGTTGGCTACTTGACAACGAGATAAAACCTTTTTTTCGGAAGAAAAAAAAAGTATAATAATGAGCTATATCCGACAAGAAACAGAGTAACCCACTGTCAGGATTGAGCTTGAAGACTACCATTTTTCAGACACGGTTTAAAAATTTTCCTCAGAAATTAATTACACTCATAAGTTCGCCATTATTCCAACTTGTACCAATCCCAGAAATTGTTCTCATAACGTCAAACCTCATTTAGGCTTAGGAATAATAATAATAAATAATGATAATAAACATCAGATGACACGTTCTGACCATTAATAAGTCAATTGCTGTAATAGAAATTAGCCCATTTAAAATCGATTGAAACCCAGTTTTCGGTTGATTCTTGTTGGAAAGCTAATTCAGTTGACGCCTTCCATAACATTCTTAACTCGTCCGGATTAAATCATACCGCAGGACCGTAGTTTGGAGACCCTTGCTCTAGGGTATGTAGATGAGGGACTAACTCAGCCATCATCAAAGGCGAGCTCTATCAGCCTTGCACCAACTTGCTCCCTGTGTGCATGTGTGTCTAACCCTCCTATTCGTAACCCTGCATTGTAAGTAACTAACAATGGAGGGTACAAATAGGAGGGGGAAGAATTCAGTTACAGTACCGAAACCAAAGGATTTCCGTTGTTTGGTGCAGCAAATACAATGATATTCAGATTAGTGGATCAAACAGATCAAGGACTGATAACTAAAAATAATGTTCATCTCGTTTTCCTTCATTAAATTAAATGTTAAATTGAATTTTATGTATAAAATCTATCGTATTTGTTTTTTCTGAGAAATATGACAGTTTCATTTCTATCGAATATATATACATAGTGGTAATTAAAAAAACCGTAATTATTTAATGAACAAAATTTACGATTTTCACTGTCGGCGGCGTAAATATAAAAATTGTGTACAAGAATATGGGGCCTATAATGCTTGCTTGCTATGGGCATTGTCTCGAAGGCATGGCTGGACGCGCGTAACTTTAGTGTGTGTTAAGACTTTGCGGAGCGATGTTGTAGTAGTGTGTGTTGGGAATCGGCGGAGAGAGAGCAGAGTTTTTGTTCTGGAAAGCTGCAGAGTGTGTTTTGGGAGGCTGACGAGTGTGTATCAGAACTTATAATTGAAAATTGCTTGGACCAGGAAAGCGAACCTGATTCAAAGATCCTGTTACTATATTCAAGCAAGCGTATAGAGACAGCAGAGACATAATATATTAAAGTCCCGGGTTTTTAAATTACGAGTCGACAACCTGAAATATTTGTCCATTGGCATATTTAGGCAAGCATCAAAGATTTCAAAACTACGATATCAATTATAAAGAGCAGGAAGTGTTGTGTCTAAAAATTACAACCACATTAAATTCAGTAAAATATGGCCTGTCGGTGATGTGTTTTAACAATAATCGAGTGAGAACGAGCCCCCGACAAACAGCTAAGGGTAATGTAAACTAAAAAGAACTAATATTAATTGTAAACCTAATGTAAATAATAATTATCGCCAGATTTCATATTTCAATAATTGTTTAAGTTAAGAATTTTTCCCATTGTAAGTTTTTAATTGTCTTGTCGTAACAATTTTTAATGGAGGCCCGATAGTCGGCCCTGAAATTAAGCCGTGGTACTTTATCAACTTGTAACAAAATTTTCCATTGTGATAAGAATTTGTTTTTAATAAATTAACTTTGTTTAATTTTAAATTCTGATTTTTTCATTTAAAATCATTTCAGCTCAACTTTTATTTTGCTTATTTAAATTTAATAATTAATCATTAATTTATATTTACTACAATATATATATATATAGTAATAATTAAAATGGAAGCTTTAATTTAATTTATTATATTTTAAAGAATTTGCCTCATGTTGAAGCGCAATTTATGTAATAATCAAATAGTAGGTCGTTTATTAATGGAAATAATAATAAAAAATTAGCAAACAAAATATTTTTATTTTATTTTGTGGCAATAAAAGATAATTACAAACACACAATTTGAGATCTGGTTCTCTCAGGGACTTGACTGGGTTTGATAAGGAACACAACAAATATTTTTAAAATCTCATTAACAAAACAGTTTACAATTTACCTAAACAATATGTCGATAGAAAGAAAGAAATTTAAAGTAAAGAAATTAACTCTGATTGACAATTTAAAAGAGAACGAAATCTGACTTTATCCTTTAATTAGCGTTTACAATTAATCATTAGTTTTGGTTTTGTTACTTACATACTGTCCAGCTGGTACCAGCATTCTTTTTGGTTTCGGAAGTACACTATTGCAAAATTATACACTGATTCTAAATATCGACTCACAGATTTTACACTATTGAAGTCAGAATTGATAGGCTCCCAGGAACTCGGATGATCCTCCTGAATGTCAGCTATCTGATGTCTGCTTGCCTTACAGGAATCCTATGATTCGTAGATTTATTAATCTTTTACTGATTTGGACTTAAACTGCAACGTAGCTCCTTGAAGATTTATTTTAACTGTTTATTCTTTCGGAGCGAACTAACTTTTCATTAGCTCCTTGCTGTAGACTTAAACTGTCAACTTTACTATTCAGCTCTTTGCTGCTCACCAGAAAAACTTCATCCGACCGCAGAAATATTTCATCACCAACTCTATCCTAGCTGGCTGTAGACGTAAAAATACTGACTTCCTTTCCTGGCTGGCTTTTGACGTAAACTGCTAGACTTTCATGCGCGCAAACGCCATTTTGACTTTCAACAAAAACTGCTGAACTCGCTTTTCCATTGTTGCTTTGTTCGATCAGACCGCTATAATGGGGAACGTAGGTTTTCCCGGTGTAGTTGCTGGATGAAGTTCTCTCGGGATTCCAACCGGGTAGCGTAGTTTTCACCTGAATAAGATGGCGGTGCAAGCAATCGAAACGTTGTGTTTACAAAACTACGCTACCCGGTTGGAATCCCGAGAGAACTTCATCCCGCTGTAATTTACTTATCAAACAATTCAAATTTTATGTCCAAACAATTAATGGCCTAATTAATTGGCATTACAATATATATATGCCCAATTAGCGGTTGCATTACAAATATCAGGCGTACATAAAAACTAATGTTTTGAAAAATTCTGCAAAAGCTTGACCTTTCCCATCATAAATTCCTAATTCAACAATACCGGTGAAACACTGAAAGACAAATTTGTCGGTCTGGGAAAGTAAATAATTTTTTTTCTAACGTAGTGTTATATAAATAATTATTTCACTCCTTAGCTTTTACATCTTCTTTATACCTTCATTAAAAACGATTTCTCAAACTACTCGAAATAGGTGAATGTAACAGATATGCCGTCTTCATTTGAACAAAATCTCTCAGCGTGAAATTTGGTAACAGAAAGTTCCTTGCAGCTAACTATGACGAATGTACTCCATGTGAAAGCAGTTGTAAAGAAAATTCGTGGAATTCAGCACCACCATCTGAAGACTGCATGACCGGACGTACTGTGGTGAAATATAACTATTTTCTCTGACAATTATTCACGTTAGGTGTTAATGACTTGCTTCAATTATTCAAATAATGTCGCGTAATATTCTCTGATTGTTGATCGCCCTTTTCCAGATGGTATATGAGATCACAACGTAATTGGACCTACGGCAAGACTGTTGCTTTGACTCAGTGTAGTAATACGGAATAAACAGTTAATCGACAGAAAAGAAACAAAAAAAGAATAAACACTGCTAAGGGGTGTTCAATTGAGCGCATTTTGTGACTAATATATAACAAATGCGGCATCCATTGCGGCCATGCTTTTTCGTAAACAAATGCTCACGAAAAATGTTTTGAGATAATTTTCCAATATCTTTGTAATCTACTTTCAAACGCAGATATTGTGGTTTCTACGCTTTTATTCTCATTCGTGGCGGTTTCGGGGCGTCATGAACACACTTCATCCAAAATGGAGGGTCAACCGCGTTAGAATTCAGCTGTCCACTTTGCAAACGATGTCGGATCTATACTATCACTTTCAGAACGCAACACTTTCACTGGTTTATTAATCTTGATTGCAACAATCTAAAAACTGAAGAAGCACGGTTAAAACTGCATTGTATTCACTCTAAAATACGATACTTGTATTATTATCTCGTACTAGCGCCATTTCTATATCTGGCTGAGAACTTTCCGAACTAATTGCAACGGAAGGTTCAGAATGACCAGGCTGTTGAGAAATACAGTGTTTATACTCTCGTCTACAATTAGTTAGATACAATCCTGCGACATGTTCATCGGAGGTGATACAACTGTTGTCGGCATTCCCAACAGAGAACGGAGACATACAGGAAGTGTAATCATTTTCCTTGGAAATCGCAGCACGCCCGACAGGAGGTGCCATTAAAGTAATGAGGAGCGTGAAGTCTTTGTGCCTGGCGAACAAAACAGGTCGGCCTCATCCCTCGTGTTAAAATATCACACCAATTTGCGTCAGCTGTACGAGCAGGTAACAACTACATTATTACCCAGTTTCGTATTCTTGCAGACCAAAATGACTAATTGAGAATTCTTTCTTCTGAAACGCAACAGAACTGATTCGAAGGAAAAGGACGACGGAAATATGGATGGTCAAAGATAATGTTAACGTAACTGAGCTGTAAATATGACATGAAAGCAATTTTATTGCTACTTATACAATATGAGATTTTAATTTTAATTTAATTAAGCACAAGAAAGATAATTATCACGTTTACAGAAAAATAATTAAATTTAAAAGAAGGCAATACTTAATTTTAGAATAAGGAAATAATTTATTTTACGTAAACGTAATTAAAAGAAAATTTCAACTCCAGTGAAAAATACTGCAGAAGAGCAAAAGTAAGCATTAGTTCAAAGTAATTTTAAAAAAGTGACATTGAACAATAATTTTTCTATCTAAAAGGAATTTTTAAAAATAAAATGCTCGCTCTAATATTCTAAAATTGGAAATGAGTGTATTTTTTTAGTAATAAGCTACGTCGTGAGGATCATCCAATGCGCTGGCATCTTCCCTTTAATAGGTACGATTATTTATATCTTCGGTATATACTAGAATTAACGCCATCAACGAAGAAGGACCAATTCGGTATATTTTTCCGCAGGTACCAACCTCCTCCCCGTGCGCAACCAATCAGCTTCAGTAAAAAACTAGAGCTTGACCTCGTTAGATGTGTTTTTATTCCGCACGCATCGCGCCAATCAGCACCACCCGTCTTCGTTCCTGACGCTCACTATAATATGGGTTAGGGCATTGGGCTATTATATTATCTTTAACGATTTATTTACTAATAACTCATTTTTATAATATAAATTTTCTTATTTTTATTGTATTTTGTTTCGTAAAAGTTTCAATAAATTAAAACCAATCACAAAATGGTAGCGCACCTTGAGTATGACATTTCATTCCCTACTGGGTGAAAATAATAATTTGATTGGAACTGTAAACCATAGTTTCGAGATCAATCGGATTTTTCATTATAATCCAATTCAAAAGCAAATTTAAATATATATATTTACAGTAAAAGAATAATGCTGATGTTTACATAAGTTAACAGAGTAGACTATCGTTTCTCAAAAAGTACACTTTTATAGATCAATCAGTAAGAGGTTACCTTATGAATATAAGCTTGATATAAAATTTCATGCGGTCGTTTTTCAGTCCGCTACGCCCATATTCGTAGCGGATAGAGAATTTTTCTCTGTTTGGCCGATAATTTATTGGTACTGATTCGTTTTCAAATTTTAGGTCTATGAACAGTGTGTAATAATGATAATTGTTTTTTTAGGGTAATCCACATAGTGGAAACTCCCCTTTAATAGCATAGGAAGGGATTTGAAAGGGGGGATGCGGAAGGCTAGAGGAAGGTAGCCAAGGGTTAACTAGGGTACCCGGGCTATAGTTTAAGGATCCTACCCGGCATTCACCTAAAAGTAATGCAGGGAAAATCCTAGAAAAACCAGCATCAGGTAGGTCGAGCATTGGGTACTTGTCTCACGCCCTTCCGACAGCGGGAGAAGAGTTTGCTGTGGGGATGCAGCATTCCCTTCTCCGTACCTCGACCAGTTTAGGAGGCAGCTGGCCGACTGTTCCAATGGGAACAGCGGACAACTCTTACCGTATGCCCAAGGTCTGTGACCCCGGAACATACACCTCTCAAAACAGGCCGAGGTGCCTCGGCTTGTGGGTGTAGACAGGCTATGTATAGGGTAATCCACATAGTGACAACTCCCCTCTTATAGTTTAGGAAAGGGATTTGAAAGGGGTGGGAACCTTAGTTGAGTTATATTAATAAAGAACTTTAAAATACCTGACTGTTTTTATTTACTTTACAGAACACGACAGGTTATAAGTAGGAATCGTCACATCCAAGTTGACTGAAGCTCCATGGGTTATTTAATTTTCTCGATATTTTAAATCAATTAGCGCAATAGTGGTTTTGTACTTTCCATTTCTTTCTTAACACAAACTATTCGTCTAACTTCCCAGATAGTGATAAACATTTTTACAATTATTATAACAGTTTATTTGAGGTCAACAATTTGTGGAAGAAGCGTAGTGTTTTAGAAATAATTGATAATATAACTATGTACATGTGTAATACTTAATTATAATTAATTCTTATGATTCCTTGCTCATTATATATTATTACAATCATTTTGGCAACCCATTTATTTACTGATTTTAATTAACAGTCCACAATGTACCGAATACAAAATGTAAGGTTCCAGTAAATATTTCACCTATTTATATTTAAAAATTTCAGCACTCTTCCACTAACTATTACAATTATTCTATTATGATACTGTATTCCCTCTTAGTGAGTTCATTTTCCGTACTTAGAACCATGATGGGCATATATTTTTGTTGACTAGTCGGAGTACGCCAAGCCTTCATCCCGATAAATTCTCTGATGGTACTGACGCTTGACTGATTACTTTCTTTCCTAAATAAGAAGAAAATGTCTTGGGTGACATTCTCTGGCATGAATAAAAACGCATTCTTTTAGGCAATCTTGCGCTTCCACAGTTTAACTTTGACTCACACTGTTTTTCCCTTATTTAAGCATAATACACCAACTGAAATCTATGAAAATTAACGTGTATTGTCAAATTTTATCGGGCAATGAAAGAGGGTTCCCTTTTTTATTATTGTAATGTAAAACTCTCTTTCAGTATAATTGCAGACATTTTAAACTGTAGGAGCCTTCCTCAGGGAAGTGTTGTCGACTCCAACAGAGGCCTATAAGAGCTGTTCTCTCGCAGGCACAATCTTTCTGGAGAGGGCTACCTTTGGGGATGACTTCTCCTCTCTCTGCTTTTGGACTGAGGTTTCCACAAGCCGAGGCACCTCGGTCAGTTTTGAGAAGTGTATGTTTCGGAGTCGCAAACCTCGGACATACCATAAGAGTTGTTCTCCCTTTGGAACAGTCGGCCAGCTGTCTCCTAAATTGGTCGAGGCACGGAGACGGGAATGCTGCGCCCCACACCAAACCCCTCTCCCGCCATCGGAAGGGCGTGGGACAAATACCAACACCTCGACTTAGCCTGATGCATTGGTACTGTTCGACTTTTAAGCGAATGCCGCGTAGGATCCTTAAGCAATAACCCGGAGGCCCTAGTTAACACTTGGCTACCTTCCTCTATCCTTCCGCATCTCCTCCTATGCTATTAAAGGGGAGTTGGCACCAACTGATTCTCCTGATGCAGCCTGTTACTTTTTTAAAAAAGAAAAAGTAAGGAGATTGTCATGGTTTTACAAATATATATATATATATATATATATATATATATATGATGAGACACATATGTCCGGGGATTGATAGCTTCTGGTTGGAGCTAAGTCCAATCAAAAAAGAGCGATGCTTGCTGATGGTTAAATTGTACCTAATTTTAAAGTCCACTTAAGTAAGAAAAGAAGTCTAGTACTCTTGGTAGGCCTAGAGTGAATCTTAAAGCAATATGAGTAATGGAAGATACAATTATAGGTAGGAACAGAAAGAATCAGTGTTATGTCTCAAGAACAACCTGTTTCTTACGGTTTTATAAATAATCAAATTAGAAATCAAGAACTCCAATGCTGTTAATTAAAATGAAAACCATCTTTCATGTAATTTACTAGTTGCAAGTTTTATGTGCACCTTTATTTTAAAATAAAAATAATAATCTTGTGACATGAAAGAATTGTATTTTTGCTAATAAAATAAGACTGTATCTCACATTGTTTGCTATAAATCGTGTGATTAGAAACCAGTGATGCTCACAATACTTTTTCTTGTTTTGATTACAACACAGCACTAACATATAACGAATTAGTAATAATATTTTAATGTAGAAAAACGTCTCGGGTCTCCAACAGGGTTATTTCATTGGGTAGTAATGTTTAAGTGACATGTCCTGTCACGATCTTCTGGCTATTAATGTCGTGTTTGATGCGAAAACGGCGAATCAAACATCTTGTTTATGCACAGATTGTAATGGAAACGTTCCTATCCTATTGAAAACTCGATAAGTTTATCTTAATTTTATTCACAATTGCAATATTAAATAATTACATTTTAGTTTGTACCTTAACATTTATGATTTTGATTTACAGGTGAGGATAGTACCTAACACAACATGCAAACATTTAGAAACAACAGTAAGTTCCATACATCATTATTTAAGTAGAGTAAGATCATGACAGTCCATGCTAAATAATTAAGCATTAATTAATATGTTTTCATGAGCAAAGTATTTATGCACATACGGAAACAATTTTTAGTATAGATTATTTCGTAAAAAAATTATATATGTAGTCTGATATTTAATTTTGATAGGTTGCCCTTTCACTTTTTTAAGCCCACTCGTTCGTTACCCAACGTTTTGCAAAATAAAACTCATAATAATGGCATAATTGGTAAATTTTATTTACTTGCCTTCATGTCATTGATAAATTTAGTCATCTAGTAACTTCTGAGCTTGTAAAATTAGTTCAATGTAATATTGTTAAATGTGGATTTTTGTGATGTTGCAAACAAAAAAAGTGGAACCATATTAGGAGACTACTATCCTTTGTCAAGTTAAGATCATTATCACAAACATTCCCTCATAATTGGTCTCCAAAATTCTAGGCTCATAAAATGAACATTTGTAATAATCCTGTCAGGAAGTAATTTAAGGAGACAATAGTAACTAACTAACTTTGAATTTTCAGTAGACTTCTTTGTGTGTGGACCCAAATACTTTACATATAGCTCTTCTTGGCCTACAAACTTTAAGGCTAATTCTTTCCATACTTATATCAGTTTCAATTATCCCAGACTTTGTACTAATATATTTACATTACTTTAAAATATTTTACAGGAACTAAATGGTGCTTATTAATTTGAAGTGGTCATTTGAAATCATCCCTCTTATATAAATTATGTAACAAGTGTTTCCCTTTTAATAATTTCCAAAGTTAGAACCCAACAAAGCTAATGTAAAATGTGCTAACATAAAAGTATTTTGTATAGACGAGAATTATTACAACTGTATTTTAACTTCAAATAAACCTTACTTGCTGTAAGTTTTCTCTCTCAATAGATGAAGCAATGATTCACGTATTATAGTTATTTGATGAATGATGACCAAGATATTGAACCTACTATATACATACCAGCACATCAATGCTGCAATTTATGAGCATACTTAAAATGAAATAGCTTGGCTTGTACTATTATTCTCATATTCAAAAAATAAAAATTTCTCTATTCCTTTAATAATAGATTGTTTCAAAATATAATTTCTCAATTATTTCATTACTATAATTGATCTGTGGCTGCATTGTGCAATTTATTTTACAATAGCTTATCAAATCTTAATGTGTGAACTGTTGCCAATATTTCTAAAACAAGCTGAAAGCTTAGGTCATTTTTATGCACCACCTAACATAAAACAATATTTTTCAATATCTGATGATACACAAAAAACAATTACATTTAGTACAAGATACAATACATTGTTGTTCTGGCTTTCTAAATTGTTCAATTTCATCTTTCTGATATTTAGAAAGAGGTGCAATTAAACAATTTTTTTCCAAGATATATAAATTTTTTGTTACTTTAAATAGTAAAATGTCAAGTAGAGAACAACATAGTTCTGCACATTTTTTTCAAAATGCAATTTTGTTAATATATTTTCTAAAATATTTGTCTTGTCTCTAAACTAAACCACTGATATTTATTTATATTACTTTCTGCTGGTTTTTAATTTGGTGACCACACTGTGTAAAGTAATTAACTTATCAAACTTGCACCAGTAATTCAAACTTATTACCAATACTGAAATGAAAATATGTCCGTTTTGAAATACAAGATAAAATAGCGGTGATATAAATACCACACAAAGTTTATGGAAACTGTTCCTTTCTTCATATAAATAATCACTTCATTTTGTGTCATTTGGCTATTTGATCTTTTCTGATCAATACTGATATTATTAATTTAATATTTTCTACACAAAATTCACACTTGGAAATAACAGCTATAGCCAATAATTAACACAATACTAAAATTTTCTTGTACACTGTAAAAACAATGTAGAGAAAAATTTTTAGTCTCAAGTCAAAATTTGCAGGAATTTAGTTTTTTACCTTACCATAACCCAACAAAATCCAATTGGTCAGAATTGGGTTTTATCAAATAAGGATATGTATAAAGGAAAAAATAAAACAATTTTTTTTTCATTTTAATAAATTTTATTGCAGAATATTTATGTAATAATTAACATTCCAAATTATTTAAAATGTAACTACACTAATCATGCTGTAAACTGTTTAATACGGGATATCAAGCAATTTCATGTGTAGTACTGAATACTGATAATTCCACAACCAATTAGTCTTGGAAATTCCCAAGGACAACTACTAAACTCAATTGTTATTGCAGCAGAAATATATGGTCATGAGAGGACAGTGCATTCTTTAATAAAATAGGAAAAACAAATTAAACTAATTTCCTAAGAAAAATATTAAAAAGTGCCTTAAGAGATGTATATAGCTTGCAGAATTTAAAGTGGGTGATATATTTTACCTGATGATGATTTGACTGTCAAGACTTTCAGGACCATGCTGCAACATAAAATATTTGCCCAAGGAATAAACTAAGAAAACACTAACTTATTGCAGACTTAAAAGGCATTGAATTTACAATTAGTGTTATGTAAAATGAAGTTTCAAGAAAAAGGCTATTAAAACAAATACAAAAGTGGCTAATTTTCAAAAATAAAAGATTTGTTTGTACCAAATGCATTTAGAAAGTATTCATTACTAAGTTCACCACATGACTGTTTCAATGGCAGCTACATAGATTAGAAATAGATTTACAAAACACACGACACTTTAAAAAAATAAAAACAGTACCATTAAAAGTATTTTAGATGTATATCCCAGTACACAAGTTACTCAAAGTTCTTTTCATAGTCTGAAAACTATAAAAGTAATTTTACAATATTTAATTTCAATAAATATATGTTGTAACATTATGGTATTTCTAAAGAACTCAACCTTATATGAAAATTATTGTAACTGAACAAAATTATTATACACTCAAAAGTTCAATCATTTAAACCTGAATTAAGATTTTAAATTTTCATTTGAAAATGCTTTTGAAACATTTAGCATGCATATCTAACAGAAATCAAAGTACTGTTGTACAACTTAACATTTGTTTGTTAAAAATTGTAGTGAACAATTTCAAGGCCAATGGAAAGCATATTGACGTGTCCACTTATTTTATGGAATTTAAATATGTATCATTTACTAGAATACTTGTGTCCCTGTTCTCCTCCAAAGAAACCATATGTTATTTTAAGAACTTTCCTTAGAAGATATTTCTATTATCTGCACTAACAAATTGGGAAACACCATTTATAAATAAAAAAATCAGTGTTGTGTTTTTTGAGAGAAACAAAATGTTTTGTCACCAGTATATTGATACTTAAAATGGAGATACTATTTTATTTATAAGATGAACATGAACAGAAGTGTTGAATGGACAACATATGCAATAAAAACTAAGTATTATGTGAAAATAATTGTTTAACCATTACTATGTGCCTAATATTACTCTAGAGACTGAAATTTAAATGTTTGCTTTCTAGTAAAGATAGGACACTTACCTTGAGGAAAGAATTGAAATATTAAAACTAGATCACCAAAATTTTCTACACACTTACTCAATAAAATATAATTAAAAATGTGTAAAAAGTAAACATGCAAATCAATAACTAGTACTCTTGATAATTATGCATTCAAAAATTAATAAAATCAAGGCCACATAGTCAACCAGAAAATTATGACAAATATATTTTCTAACCAAACACAAATAGTTTTAAAAATCATTTTGTCTTAATGCAGAGCTTGATCAGTAAGTTATAAAACATTCAAGATTTTAAATGTTGGAGAACAAAATTATGAATGCCTAAAGCTCAGCTAACTCCCAATTTAGTGTGCTAACACTCCACAAAACAATATTTTAAATAGAATATACATTTTGCACTTATAGCTGAAGTAGAATGATTAAATTAAATTCAGATTGGCAAGCAAATAATTACAGTATTGAGATCTGAAACATTCAGATAATATCAATCAATGAACTTTAGCCTTAAGAATAATTGTTAACTATCTTACCAATCAAAACTCTGCTTACTTCAAAACTTAACACTTTTTTGGGTGCACATTGAAGCACTTGTAAATTAGACAAAAAATTATAATAATTGCCCTTCAGTTTAATGTAATAGTAATAAGAATAGCTCAATAAAGACTACATTGTGTAGTTGGTGAAGATTAAATTGGTTAATATTTGTGTAATTAGATATGTGACAAGATGACCTTCACTATTGAAAGGAGAATATCGTAGCTATGATACACAAATTTTCAGTTTGTATTGACCAATCTATGGGAACTATCACAATATTAAAATTTATTAGTAAAACCAATTCATTGATAAAAATCTTGTAGAAATTTCATCAATTTTCCAAATAAAATTAAGGTAATGGCTCTGCAACTCAAGTTTAATAAAGGTTACAATTGAGGTTTGCTAGTCATAAAATAATGCAGTGATCAATCAGCACCACCCAAACCAATATTCTCACTTTTAGATACAACACTCCATTCTGATCAAACTTTCAAACAATGTGTGTCCTAAAATTACAACAAAGAACAATCTTTTATTTAACGCACCAACAATCCATTCGCAACTGCAGCCATTTAAGCACACCTGCTATTGAATTATATTTCTACAAAAATTACACCATCAATCTTAGAATTTAA
This sequence comes from Zhengitettix transpicula, assembly GCA_037074705.1. Taxonomy (NCBI): domain Eukaryota; kingdom Metazoa; phylum Arthropoda; class Insecta; order Orthoptera; family Tetrigidae; genus Zhengitettix; species Zhengitettix transpicula. The sequence goes on from CM073591.1 coordinate 77,735,282, forward strand.
GTCAACTTAAATGAAATTAAAGAACTTCTTAGCTATCTGAATTTGAATACCAAACTGTGACAAGATGAAGCCACATAATGCGTATGAAATTTTATTAAATTATTTTAAAATTGTAGCATAGGAGAAGGACAGGACAAATTTAAGGAAACAATGTCAGAAGCTGTCTGATAAGCTCTGGTCATTGTCTTATCATTGAGGCTAAAACATTTGAAGCATACAAACAAGGTATACAAAGAATACCAAATATATTGAAATATGTTACCTTGAAGATAGCAAATCACAAATTTTTCATGGGTTAGCAAATTGTATTTCAATGCAAAAAGAATTATTAGTTCTCTGAGGCAAATGAATGAAATTTTAGGAGAAACAATAGAGAATATAAAATATAGATGTTTTATATATCTGAAAACAAAGGCTGCTGAAAGAATATTGTCACGAAAGTACAAATTAAAATTCAACATATTTTACTTTTAATAATTTATTCAGTCACTTAATACACATCCATAAATTCAAACACGCATCACACAGACAATTGTAATAACATTCATGAAAGCATAGCAGTGCCACCCAATACACACTGTCATTATACACGATACAAAAATTCAGAATTTCTAATGTTTAATCACTCATGTTCCACAATATAATGTACTAAAATTTATTACAACACGTATATTTCTTTGTGGAGAAAGCAATTAGTTAATCATTCTTTCCACACAATCACAATCTTCAAATTAAATCATACTTAACAAACATACATCATATAGTGAATATTTAGAAGTTTCATTCCCAACCAGTTCATGTCACACATTTCAATCAACAGCAAACTACAGAATATATTTCTATGTACACTTCAATCACATTGTGCTCACTCAACTCTACACCTGCAAAGTCTTAATACTGGTTGGTCATAGTCATTCTGAATCACATTACAGATATTAAAAAAAAGTCTTGTACAATTTCTGTAAAGAACTATTTACAGATCTGGTGGATAAAAAAGTATATACATTTTTTCAAAAAACAAGAACAAAATCCCTACTCCATGGTTCACTTCAACACCCACAAACCAGCTTTACTTATGGTAAAGAATGAAGATCCTAGTTGTACTTTAACATTGAATCATGTTTGTTTTTTGGTTGCCACATACCCTGCTGGTTAGCATTGCCACCACCTCCAGGACCCTGATTATTTAACCACCCCCCATAATTTCCACCCCCACCCTGGTTTGGGCCTCCATCTCCTTGACCAGATTGTGAATTCTGGCCCCCTTGTTGGGGTTGACCCATCAGTCCCCATCCAGCCTGATTTAACGCAGCAACTAACATTGGATTTACAGCAGTTAGGAGAACATTTTGCATGTCAGTATTTCCTTGGCCTCCCATTCCACCTTGACCCGACATTCCTCCCATATTCATCTGTCCTCCCATAGATCCCATACCAGATGGAACATTCATTGAATTGTTGGCGCGGGGAGAAGCTGAGCTCATCCTAACATCATCCCAGTCCCTATTACGAGAATTACCTCCCATTGGCATGGGTGATTGTCTATTAGACATACCCTGGTAGCCACCTTGAGGACGAGAATAATTTTCTGAATGTTTTGGCAAGGCCATACCTGTTCTAACAGAAATTCCCTTTATTAAGTGATCTTCTCCACATAAACCATTGGCAACCTCTGGATTGAGAAATGTAACAAATGCAAATGCACGGAAAGGTTTTGGAATGAAAACATCTGTTACTTCACCAAACTCTGAAAAGTAATCCTTGAGGTCTTGTGCTGTCATATCCTGTGTAACCCTTCCCACAAAAACCTTAGATGGCATTTGTGGAACATTACCATCCTTTGAATTTGGAATTTTTACATCACACCACCGTTCCCCAATTAAATGCCTTTGAGCAAGAACTCGCATCTGCGACTCAATATCAGCAAATCTGATAAAACCATACCCTTTCGATTGACCAGTTTTAGGATCATTTTTAACTTGAGACATAAGTAGTTCACCATGTGTTTCAAAATATTCCCGCAATTGTTCATCTGTTATTTTCCATGGCAAACCAAGAACAATTAAATCAGTACACTTTAATTTACTTTCTATTTTTTTTGTTTTTGAAATGGAATTTATAGAATTATCATCTGACTTTCTCTTGTTTTCTTTTGGAAACACACAACAATACAAGTTACCTTTCCAACCAAATTCAGGAGGGTGCAATTTTCCATCTGCAAGTCGAATTCCCCGTATTCCATTTGAATCTTTGCAACGATATTTTAATCCACATGCTCCTGGAAACTGAGCAACCAAAGTAGATAATAAAAGAGTATTATCTTCTTCAGTAGGTAGCTCAACAGGTTCTTCACCCTGATCTTCTATTACTTGTACATACTCGGACATTTCACCTATTAGACAAAAGGTTGAGTTAAAAATACTGAACTAGTAAAACAAATAAATAGAATACAGATGTCATTTAGTACCCAGTTAGCAAAATTCACATTTTCAAGTAAGCGATGGCCATATTTGAAATGCAAGACACCTATTGGACACAGTATAGAATCAAATAGCTTGCAAATGCATGTTATTTTGAAAAGATGGCAGCAACTAATAATGGAAGACATTATTTAACAGATAAATAAGACTCTGCCACATTATTAAAACAATCTAATCAGAAGGCCATCTAATGTTGTTAAACAATCTAGTAAATAAATAACAGTTTTCAAGACGTTAGCAGGCTACAATGCACGTCAAATATCGATGTAAGTCTCCAATTTCGCATTGCCAAATGAAAGTCTTAAAACTAATTGTATAAAAATGTTAAGGAGCGCTACATAATCGGAAATCCGTTGTATCAATAAGTATCTGGAAAATGTGGAAAAGTTCTAGATGGTAATGAAGAATACTTTTTCTTACCAGAATTATTCGACTTCTGTTGCTCTGTGTTGTAGTCTGAGATTTCTGGATATGAAGTCTGGTCTTGCAGCACCGCGTTCTCGTCTGTAGTATACAAAAACATATTAGATGCAAAATGAAAAGAAAATTCATTCGCAAGTTAACAAAATTCTACATTAATTGATGGAATTGTATAACAATCAATGTAACATATCTTACGAAAACCGTAATTTTGTTCCAGCACCATATTGAAATAGCATTATTCTTCGACAACGCAAAAAAAAAAAATTACTTATGCTTTACTTACTTATGAATTCATCCGACATACTACATACACTAAATGTGTTTCTACATGTAGTGTAAAAACACTCTACATGAAGAACATTTAACAACACGTACACTACGTTCGGCAAGAACAAATATGGCTGCAGCTCCTCACAGATTGACTGCGCATGAGCGGAACCAATATCAATACTCTCTTCATAAATTCCTACATTTCATTACTTTCTGAGTGCAATTTCAGAATTATAGATGTACGAGATAAGTAAGAAAATATTATACGCTTTAATAAGCAATGTGAATAGAGAAATACTTACCTTGCAACGATAACCTGTAAGGAGTATCTTTGAACTACGTCGACTGACAGACGACTTCTGCAGACGGTCTCACTGGTTTGCACAAACTCAGCAATAAATACAATTCATTTTACAAGTAAATGATTTTAAAATAACACTATTAGAAAAAAGGTATTCTACGCCCGCAATAATTGTGAGATGTGGGCATCTGAAATTGTTAACTTAAAATCACTACACGACTAGACTTTTATGCGCGGTAGCTCGAATGACGACACTGCGCAACCAACATAAGAATTAACTTCGTTGCATCACTGACGAGGCTGCAAGGCACCCTATTTAAATATTTATTTTTGTTTTGGAGTTTGTTGTCAATGGCGTTGAAACATTTGGTGTTGCATGGTCTATTAGAAAATTTCTTCGCTAAATAATTATTTACAGTAACTTTTTACATACATTTAGGCGGGTGACAGGAAATCAGAAGAGACCGAAATTTTGAAATGGTCTGAACGTAATGATATACTTTTTTTTTGTTAACTGTGTTAATTTTGGTCGTTAACACTTACTATTTACAGTAATAATCTTATGGAGAAATACTGTCGATGAAGTCAGTCTTAGACGCAGGTGACATATTTCAAATTTTGTATGAGATAAAGATTTAAATAATCTGAGTTATAATCTGCCCCACTTAGGTATTTATTAAGTGTATTTAAATGGACGTATGTAATTTTATTTAGAATGAGCAAGAATATTTATTAATTCAGAATCTAGTGTTTTGTTAACGAAGAAATATTTATTTAACCAAACTCGGAATGTGATCGGATAAATATTTTTTTATTATTATTTACAATTTAACGTCGCATTAACCTTTTGGTCATTAGCGACTTACATCTATTAAGTTCTACATTTGTATAACATTTAAATTACTTCAAACAAATCAGTTTTCATCGTAAAGTCTATGAACTTTGGAAGTCAAATTGGAGAACCATAATAACCATCAGATAGCCGAAAACATTTTGACGGTCTTTTATTTTGGCTGGATCTCAGAACTCTGAAGATGTTTGGGGTGGGGGGTGAACGATGAATCAAAGCTTAATTTGATTCCTGAAATGCGGTTTAATATTTGATAATTTTCATTGAAGAAGTATTGAGAAGTCAGTTGGGCTCGGAGACTTTACAGTTAGTGCAGAAGTCAAAAACTGAAGGGTTAATCGATAAATCTGATATCGCTTAAGTTGCAGATTCTATAAAAAAAATTAAACAGTTATACCTGCTTCTACATCCCACAACCTTTCTTTCACCTATGATGTAACGGCTCCTTCGTACCTTACGAGATATTACTAGCACCTGTCCAGGACTTGCGCTTCACATCACCATCATCATATGCTACAACTTTTACCACTCCATATATAGCAACAACACGGATTTATTAAATTATTAATTATGTTAATTTACTTAAATAGTATTTCAACTTTATTTACTAATTAAAGAGTTTGATGTTTCGATATTTCGTCCTATAACATTGATTACTGAGTATTAAAGTATATTATTAATATTAAGTATAATTCTTCGGAAAAAATTATTAAAAGTACTTTGTCAACTTTGGAAGTCAAATTGGAGAAAGCAACAGTTTAATAAGAACATTTCAGTCGCTCTGAGCCCAGTACGCGCTATTATGTGAAATTTTTGTTTTTAGCCTCTATAATAACCATCAGATAGCAGAAAACATTTTTATTTAAAAAAAATAGCACATCTGCCTCTCATCTTGACACAATTCGAAATAAAACATTCAAATATTTAGTTCATTGTTAATAAGTAATCTATAAACATACACTATTTTAAAAATTAATTCAGTTTTCAACTAATCATAATATTTAAGATACACTTCCAATAGAAGATAAATTAAAATGGAAGTTATACCGAATCGCTTCCGTGTAATATTAGATCTATTTGTAATTCAAATCGTCTTAGGCCTATTAACACAACAAATATACTGATAGACGCAAAGCGAATCGTATTTTGCATATTTCTGTTACAAAATGTGTTACGCGATTGGTAACTGAACTGAGCTGTATCAAAACTAATGAAGTAGTACGAAAACACTACCAGAAACTATATATATATATATATATATATATATATATATATATATATATATATATATATTGTAATGCCTATTGTTTAAGGCATTCATGGTGATTGATAATCTGAATTGTTGGAGAAACATTATTTGACAGCGGGATACCGAACCCATAACAGCAACAATGAAAGAGAGTTTTGTTTCTTTGTTGGAAGCGGAAAAATGCGCGCTCAAAATTAAGAGACGGTTGAGCAATTTTCAGTTGGCGGTCAGAAACGATAGAATGTGGTCGTGTTAGAAAGATGATACCAATATTAAAAAGTAAAGTTAAATAGCAGTTCGTATTAAGTCGGCCACAAAATCTTGTCGAATGCAGCAGTCACGAAACATTGATATATGCAGAAGGAGTGAAATTTTGTACAGAGTAATAGAGTCAGCTGGAAGTAGACGAGACCAAAAACATTTACGTCTACGCAAGCAGAACTAGAATCAGTGAGTGTCTCGACCGAGCGATAGAGAGAGGAAGCAGGGGTTCCTGATTCATGATTTTGGAAATAGAAACAGTTACATTCAAATCTGTGAGTGCAATAGAATCTTTGAAAAAAACCGTCACTGTGCTTCGAAAATTAAAAGTATCCTGGGCAGTCGTAAGTTAAAATTTCATGGTATTCATATATGTAAACCGAATTAAAAGATAAAGTCAGATATCGTTCTTTTTCTTATTGATAATAATTTGTTTAAAGTAGAATCAATCTTTTAGTTTAAGTTCGTCGTTAAGCAAATTTCGTCTACGTTTGGACGAGTGTAAATATTTCTTTTTAAACCTAATTTTTGTGTTCTTTAATTATTTTGGATTTATTGCCATTATCAAACCCAGTAAAGACCCTTGAGAGATTGAGATTTTTTAAATTAAATTGTATAAATTGTTCATCTTTTGATAAATAAAATTGTTTGTAAAAGTAAAATAATCTTTTTATTTAAGCCACTTATATTAATTATTACAATATACATATATATAAAATGGCAACACGCTGATGTGCCCAAAATATAATGCTTACAATTGAAAACACTTAATTAAATGCTGTTAAAGTTAGCCCGCGTTGAAATACTTTATTTTAACTTTACATGGAAGGATATTGATAAATAAAATTTTATTCAAATAAACAAACTCATTAATTTATTATATTTAAAATAAATTCAAATTTACAAATAATTACTCGCCGACCTTTTACATTTATTTCATACAAACAATTCCTCCTCGTAGACCTTTAGGATTGTTTGTCGTAACCTGTAACACTCAGAAATCTTTCTGAGGCACCCACTGCGTGAATGCCGTCCAACTTTGCTGTTTTCAAAAATGTCTCTTTTATTTAGGTTACGACCAAATGCTGTCGTTTCTTATTGCTGACTCCTTCTACTTAACTTTACTTTTTAATATTTGAAATCGTCTTTCTAACACCTTCTGACGTTTCTGACCGCCGACTGTAAAATTCACCAACTCACGACTTCTACCTCCTTCTCTGCGCTCCATGTCTTAGACTGTTTCATTATAGTCAATTCTTGTGTCTCTTTTCCGATAACAATTCCAGTTCAACAGTTTATAATTATTAAATATTAATTGTCCTTTAATTATTACAATATATACCCGTTTATATTATGAATTCAAAAAATGTAATAAAGTTGTATGACACAAATTGAATGCTACTCCATTTCGAAATATTAAGTTTTCGTGAAAGAAACGGATGTCGAGAACGGTCAATGAAGCTGATTAAATTGGTTTTAACTGTGATTTAGAACATATAAGTTGGTCTTATTAAACGTTTAATGACTGTTGGCGTTTTATGTAATTTTTCATACTTATTATTAAAGTTTTTATGTATATGTTTTACTTTTAATTATTTATGTTTATTAATATGTGAATCATATATTTAATTTTTAATTGTTTTGACTTGTCCATATTCCTCTGTAGACGTGTTGCAATGTGAAAATCTGTATCCATTATTTGCCCAGATCGCATTTACATACAAGTTCAGTTACAACAGCCATGAGATGCTTTATTGTATTTTCTGAATGTTTATTTATTCATTGCTGTGTATTCACGCTCGGGTCCGTGCTTGTTTCTGAATCTCATTACAAAGTCGATTGAATATAGGCAAGGAGACGGATTGGACACATATTGCTTCTCATTTTCGCTGCCGCTATCTTCATACGATGAGCCCAGAATACCAAAACATCGGCACTCTTCCTCGGACGTTGTCCAGAAAAGTACTGTTATTTGTTCCTCATCTGGTATATAAGTAATTGTTAGTAAATGGTCAGGGGATAGCGGTATTCGAGATTCAGCATTAGATACAGTGCCTAATAATTGAACAAATTCTGCATTAATACTTATTGATTTAACATCTGATTCAGTTAATAAATATTAACACGAACTTAGTTGCCAGACAAATTTAATGTTGGAAACAAAAAGAAAATAATTTTAACACAGCTGGGCGTTTCGACGCTACGTTTAGTGTTTTTCCAACAGCAAAGAAAGACGCAAAGAATGTGTAATTGTTTCTTATATTAAATTTGTTTGGAACGTAAGCTCGAATTAATTGTACATTAGTTATAATCAAAAATATAGGTAAATCGCCAAACCTCGTATACATAACTTATGTATTTTACGAAATTCGAAACTTTGTTAAATCATTATGATGTAATTAGAAACATTAGAAACAAGAATCGATAAAACATTCGAAAACTGAATCTAGCATTTTTCGCGGAATTATTTATATTGGTTTTAGTTTATTTTTCTAGATACAGGATCAAATTTATAATCCAATAAAACCTGCATTTAATGAATAACCCTATCCAGCTTTTTTTAATTCCATAAGCCCATCAGTTATTTAGCTTCGTCAGTGTTCTTTGTGAAGCGTTATACACTTGATTGACTAATCTCATTTGTGCTACTTTAATTTTCCCGCACAGAAATTGCCAATGGCAATTAAATTCAAATGATTGATTTTTGTGTATATATATGCATTAGTTCCCCTCTTTTGCTGAACTTATTATGCGTTATTATTATAAATTAATCTAGAATACGTATATTTATACATTTTAAAATCTGAATATGTTATTTTAGTTAATAAAACCAAAGAGAATAGTAAAGTCATTTTTTTATGCCACTAGGCATAAAAATCTAAATTTTTCCATAGCAATTAATAAGCACACATAATAACGTTTGTTCAAAAATGAAGCTTTTTATTTTACTTAATTAGTGGTATTATTGACAATGGACCCGCATTCGTAATTCATTTTACTCCCAACATTATGCATATGATATATCTGTCAGTTTTATTGCGTATGGAATGAAAATATTTGCCTAATGAATATTAATATTATTGTATTTAATATTGGTCTTCAAAAACCATAGAATGTCTTCTTTAATATTATTTATCACTTAGAATGTTTAAAATTGTTAAAAAAGGAAATAAAATGGTAATTTTTTGTAATACGAATTCATATAATGTTGTTATTACTAGGAATACTTGTAAATAGATACTATTAAGACCAAACATGTCACTTAAGTTATGTAGGGACTAAAACTGCCACCAGAGGCATTATTTTCGACTGGCTTTTTCAGCTGAGGTTCTATGTGACCTCCCGATTGTCCAAAGCGTTCAATTTGGTTTTTGTTGCCCTGCATAATTCGGTGTGTATTTACACAGGAATTTAATTATTACAAATTGTGAAGGTATTAAGTGGAAGTTGGCACCACGTAGCCTGTCGCTCAAAAAAAATTTGCATCTGTCCTTTCAAAGCATGAAAGTTTTCATTTACTAGCTTTGTCCTTATAGGTCAGTGGGAAGAGGCTACCTACGGCGATGCCTTCCCTCTCTGCTTTTTAATTAAAATTCCCATAAGCCGAGACGCCTGGGTCAGTTTTCAAATATGTATGCTCCGGGGTTATAGAAGTTGTACATAAGGTAAGAGATGCCTTCTGTCCTCACCGAAACAGTCGGCCAGCTGCCCCAGAACCTTGTCGAGACAGGAATGCTGCATCAGCACAGAATAAAAAAAAACTCGACATAGGAAAGGTGTTTGTATAAATACTGAGAGACTGACCTACCTGAGGCATGGTTTCTCTATGGTTTTCTGTGCATCACATTTAATGTTAATTATCAGGTAGCCCCATTAACGTTGTTTAGAAATGATTAACTTCAGACACCAATCACACTATGAATTGGAACAATTTCCATATTTTAGATATAAATTATTAACTATAAATTCAAATTAGCTTATGAAATGTTATATTAAGCGTTATGTAAATTCACTTAATGTTAAAACGGACACATTCATTAAGAAATATTTAGAACATTAAATTTAATTAATTTTATTCTAGGTTAATATAATCTACGATAATATCTTTGTATTGCTTTATCTATAAATTAATGCTTTGGTCCTTTTAGGTCTGAAGATGGTCCTAATCGGTGCTGAAATATATTTTATCTTTAATTGAAGATTATTTAATTATTTGTCTGTTTTTTAGCTGTCCATCTCTTCAACTTAATCTCCTAGGTATTTCGCCTTTTTTCACAAAAACGTATTTAGTGATGATCGTTAAAACATCATATAATGTACATACTTAGTTTATTGATCTAGCATTGGGCTTCAAGACTTGGAGCACGGCTGAAGAGAAGGGAATGTGTGGTTTCCCTTTGTCTGATTTGACTTTGCCGATATTACTTTGGATAATCGTCGCAATCTCGGGTCGTGCAACATTTGATACGGGAAGGGAAGGGACGGGGTACTTTTCCTTTATTCCTGGTCGCTGAACGTACTGTCCCTATTTGCACGACACTGAGTACAACAGGACATGCATTTCAATTCTTACCAGCTGAAGACAAGCACCTAGCACTTGCCTAAATCGCGAGAAAAGTAGCTAGTACTTGATTTCATTATGAAAGACCTCTGAGAAATCGTACATCATGCTTTTTATGGGAACTCTAAGGAAGACAGACACGTGGATGACATGACGGTAGTATTAAAGTGGGTATTAATTTGAATTCCCTACAGCATGGATCCAAAGACTTCGCCATCCGTACCATTTGAAGATATAGTTATTGTTCAAGTTAATTTTTTTTTATTGGGCATAAACCTACCACACCGCGAATTTTCACGATAAAGAGAATGTTGCAGCCCGACTGAAGGAGCCAACTTCCTTCATATATACCGCGTGTTTTTATTTGATTTATCTGTATATAAGAATCTAGGGATACGGCCTAAACCAGTCAGTATATATCCTGAATGCAAAGTGTTGTTAGGGAAAGCATATTTTCTGTTGTTAGTTTGGACATTAAAGTCCACCCAACCACTATTATTCCACGCTGTCTCTCGACATTTCAAGCCGAATGCATGATTGCTCAAGAAAATTGTCTGTTATTTTGTTAATACTTAAATACTTTTTTTCGGGTCCTGCAGTACAAGAACTTGCATTATTGCCACATCATGGAAATTGAGACAGCCGGAATTCTTCCCCCGGTATTCTCGCTACCGCTTTGGGAAATATATTACACAGAAGATTAATTAAATTAATTATTGTCCACAAACTATCAATGCCTGTTTTACATCAGTTTCCTTCCCCACTGGAATATACGTGTAAATTATAAATTTATGAAAAGAACTATCTTAACTTCACCAATCTTCTATTAAGTCGAAGCTACATTACTTCTAAAATTGTTAAAAATTCTCTTGCAATAGCTGTAAGAGAATTTTGTGAACGGTTGAATGAAAACCACGTTTACCAAGAAATGGGAAATGAAACTGTCTGACTTTTTACGATACTTACATCTGATCTATCACTGCCACAGGATCTTAATGTATTTTAGTCGGAGCAGGAAGTGGGAAAGAAACATGGAGGCGAATGAGGAAACAATTAATCTCACCACAGAAAGCGTAACGGAGCCTTGCGGCAATTCTGTTTTGAACATTAGAAGAGACTTTTATATCAGTGTTGTTGGGCCTTAGATATTGAAGCGTTCCATAAGTACAATAGGGTTTATTATTAATCAACAAAAATATATCAAAGGACATCTCTCATTCGTAAATAAATTACAGCATATTTATTTATTTTAAAAGAACACTAAATATGCGTAAGTGTAATTTATTAGGAAATTACAGTCAGCTACAATAAATGTCAAAAAGTTCAATATAAATTTTAATTTATCTTAATTTTAGTGGACGATGTAATTTTCGCATTCTAATATGATTTTTTGTTTATCTGGTTAATTCTTCTGTAAGGAAGCTGTTTCATGAATATTTTACTTAAAGAAATTTAGAGAATATTTGATCATTTTAACGTTTTATTTTTACATTTTTGTATTATTACAGAGCTCAAATAATAAGTTTGCCGTGAACGACACGAAGAGAGAGACACGGGGTCAGAGAAAGACTCTCAGACAACAAAATACACGTACAGAGGACGAGGGAGTAAATGAGACCAATTGGCCAATGTGTCTGGTTTCCCTTCGCTCAGCACTTTTAATCAAGTTTCTGGTAGCATTCCAGAGCAGGTCCTATTCTTTCCAGTCGCTTGGCCGTTTGACAGCAGTCACAGATTGTTGGAACACCGCCCAAAAGGCTCTAGTGGCTTCCGATTTGGCAATTAGGTGCCTCCATTTCCAGCGATAAAAAGTATTTCTCAACATAGTTCACAAATTATCCAGTGTTGAGGCTCGCAATTTGCTGTTTTCTTTTACACTACGTTATTTTCGAAGAGTTTATTTATGCAAATCTTTAAAATAAAAACAAGAAATATTCGAGTTGGAAAAATTTGGGAAAAGTGAATTACTCGATTAACACCTTGTAACGGAAGCAGCTATTTTCTTTCACATTCAATAAGATATGCCCTCGACAGCAAATATTTCTTGTCACAGTCAGGAAGCGACGTTCAATTTTTGTGACGAGGAATGCCTATGACGTGAGAAATAGAAACTCGTACGTTCTGTGAAGTAGAAGTGAGAAGATTGAGGGGAGTATTGTCGTCAGGTTGGAATTGTCGTTATGTGAGAATAGGAGTAACGCTACTACCATGTTAAAAAAACATTAATTAAATTCATACGAACGGGATATTCAGACAGCGGAACGTATTTTTACCTATGTCTGTACTTATAATATCTAAACTCGTACGGATGAGTTTTTTGACTCGCAAATTAATTTCTGTTTCTTGTCTGTTATACGGGCCGTTAATTTCTTGTGTGACTATTTCTCTCAGTATACAATGTTACAAGAAAACATTTTGTAGGATATGATTGATTATGCCATACTTCAGGCCATTTAGACTAAAAGTATTTATTTTGGGCCAAAAGTTTGGGAAGAAATCTAAGACCATCTTGTATTATATGAGTATAAATATTTTTTGTTTTCAGTAACATTTTAGTAGAGATACTACACAAGATATTGAAACCTTCCCATACAGCATTAAAGCAGTCAGAGCAAGAATACCTGCCGATATGGACCTCCATCCTAAATAAATTTGTAGAATTAGGAAGTATACTAGACGAATGGAAAAAGTCAACAATCAAGCTATTATACAAGGGAAAAGGCATCCCCAAAGGTAGCCCCTTCGTATCTCTCCTAAAAGGTTCGACCTGCGAGAGAATATCCCTCCCAGGTTACCTGCGAGAGAATTCTCCCGCAGGTCTGGCTTAAAAAATAATGTGCGTATTAACTTAAGCCTTCAGAGCCGATTAATAACTGTGAGTTGAGGCTTGAGTTCATCAACGCGTTACCAATTGCCTGTGCGGTTTATGATCCGAAGATTATAAATCTAATTTCTCTAGAGTTTGTAATCACGTTACAGTGTCCTAACTTAAGCGAAATGCACTTTCAACTTCTGATTAAGCCGAAGTGCATGTGTAATTCGCTACCACTTATTAATTAACATAATATAATTATATATAAATATAAAACTTTTATATTGACTTATATGGAATTTAAAATAAAATAACAATTTTACATTTTTTGTCAAATAATATCCCTATTTTACTATTTTTTTGTGTCATGAAGTGAATAACAATGTATCATAAATATTATTAAGATAATAAAAACGGTCCTTGATAAGAAGAAAAGAGGGCCACATTTTAATTTCTAAAATTTTTATTTGAAAAGTTTGACGTATTGACAACTTTGGATGAATTTTTGCAAGGCGTGTAAGAAATCAATAATATTTCTTTGAGGGTACTTGGAACGGCTTTGAATAAGCAGCTATTTCTGTTTGAGCCGCCTGTTCAAACATAACGTACATTATCGACATTGCTTAGTTGTCCCCGGTTCGATTGTTACGCTGCAGTAATATTTCATTGCTTTGTAGCTCTTTCAGATTCTGTTTTAACCAAAGAGGAATCACGAAGGAAAGAGATGCGCATTATTTTCAAAGAGACCAATTTGAGTATCGGGAGTTACATTGGTTTCTTATATTTTCACGTATAAATATTAAAAACTATATGAATGGAATAATACTAAAATGCATTTTCTTCTAGAACCACTGTTTAGATGATCGAAGACAATTCATTTGAATCAATTCATCGTATTGAATCCATTCTTCTTAAACTTGTGTGAAATAACATCGACTTCTGTGTTTGAGCTCTAACGACGTTGAGATAAATAAGATGTAAAGATTTTAATTCTATCTCCGATAAAAGTACAACAAACCACGATTGTCATCACATGGATATAACAAAATGTATTTAAATAAATACCAGTTCCCGGTGATCCATTAATAATTATTAAAATATGTTTTTGCCTCAATTGCATTCATATGAAACTTTCTGTTGATCGTTTTCGCCATATATTTCATCTAGTGCTTACTTTTTGATAGCTTGCTTATATAATTTACGTTACAAACTTTGTAGTGTCAATAAAAACCGAACTGTAAAATAACGAGTATGCTCGTAATGAAGAAAATAATTTGATGTAATTAGTCCACTGCAGACTTAAGAATTATATCAAGTTGCACGATAGGGTAGCAGTAATTTCTTTGTGCTTTTGCAATTATCAAAGTTTTTAATCATAAGCGGGCCGCTTAATTTAATCTAACTTTCTTCAGAAGGTTTTTTCATTCGTAGAAATTTTGGCTCTATCACTTGCTTCGAACTTCAGCAGTAAATAATATGCTTGGATATTATCCAATAAAAAGTTTTGCGGTTTACAATTCGTTGCGACAACCGTCTCTCCGTGGATAAAAATTTTTGTAATTCTTATATCATTAGCAAATCTCGGACACTTTGCATCTGAAAGAGTAATAAAACTTTCCTACGAATAGTTCTTCATTCAGGACAAAAATTACGAGCAATCAGAAGATTTTTACAGATTTACAAGTATTAAAAATTTTCCATTGTGTAAAATCGCAGTATAAATTTTGTAAATGAGTATATTAGGAGAATATAGGCTAATTTAAAAGGTCTTAAATGCCTTTAGAAAATATCGGTTCAATGAATGAATATTTGAAAAACTTGTTACGAAATTATCAATATATCTTAAAATAGATTAGGGCGTGTCTAGTTCTTACCATTTCAGTTCTCTGAGTGGTTATCTAATTCGTATTTGCGTTCATAAATTACAAAGTCCACGAATGTATTGCTGCATCATTTTTTTAATCAAATTATCTGTCACTCACACACTCTTTTATGTATGAATTTCGATCATTATATATATATATATATATATATTGTATATTTGTACAAGTGAACAACTAGACTACCGTATTACTTTATATTAGGGACGCAGATTTGATATTACGTATAAGCTGTACGTTTACAATAGAAACTGGATTGGCATATTCACTGCTATAATAATTAATGCTAGATTGGATTTTTATTTAATCAAAGTACAATTTGCGATTATTGAACATTGTTGTGTTTCCATTTATATGGGTTTCATTGATCTATACTGAAATAATCCACTAATTTTCTGTAAGTAGGAGTTCAAATGGGTTGAATGGAAACTGAAAGCCGTTGCCATAACTGAATCCTGCTCCTGTATTGTAATTCACATTCCAGATGGAAACCTGTTGCTAGGAACATGATCCGCTGGACAAGGTTCCAAATCCCTTCAGTACAAGACAAGTTATGGATCCTGTGAACAGCTAGATCGTACATTTGAAACTTGTTATTCATTTAAAACATATTATAGCGGTTTGTCAAATACGGAAACAACGAAGACGCTATTTAAAGAAAATATGTTTATCCTTCTATTAAATAAAATTATACTCGAATAATTTTACCGCCTCAACTCAAATTTTTGGAAATAGAGTCGAATTATCATCTTGAATTTATCGTTGATAAGAATTATTTTAATAACTGGTTTATTTACAGAGCGTTCAGGCGTATTGAAAAATATTAGAACTTTAGACATTTAACGCTAGGAACTACTTGTCAGAAGATTGGTAATTACAGTATCTTGTCGAACACTTGACCCTACCTTTTATAAAGAGATCCCCCTGAGTCGCGAAACGATGCAGTTGAAAACAAATTTACAGAGTATATCCATATATTTTGCGACGGAAGAACAATTCTCTAATATTAGTATTACTATTCGAATGGTACAAACAATGTCTCAATAATTAAATTTGAACATATGTAATGACCTTGTTAATGTACTTATACAAAGATATTAAAAAATTGTTTGGACATACGATAAAAATAATTAATTTCGTGTTCCTTTGCTGACATCAAAGAAGTAAGGTGAATTTTTCTTTTATATCTATCTGCGGATGAAACGCCTTCTATTTTTTTTATCTTGAAATAATATAACAACTATATCATCTTTGTTATTTTAGACGGTAGCTTTTATTCTATGGATGTCGTGAAGCGATGTAGTGTTGCACATATCGTACAATAGGCTAAGAAATTGAGGGGAAATTAGTGGCTATAGAGTAAATTACTTGCGTTTGGTCTGTTCACTAGTTCGTTACCGGATTGTTCTAAGCCATTTCTGACTGTGTATAGTACTTCGCCCAGTTACCCGTTGTATTGAAGCACTTGGAAATAAGTTAGGTCTTACTCGCTATTCGTAATGGAGTTGACCATCAGACCATATAAACTATTACAAGGAGTAGACTTGTCTGCCTGAAATTCTTAGAATCCTCCATCGCATTTGTTTTTAAATAGTATAACAAATGAATGGCTCCAATCCATCAGCGCTTTATTTTACTTCAGGTATCTTGTGTATCTTTTCATTTTTCCAGTCACAATATCTCTCTAGCTGAAGAATATCGATGAAGCATTGCGATCGCGGTGCCACTGCCCTCTCCCCAACACCACCGGAATGCAACACATCGCGGCATATGCTTAATATTCTATGCGCCATTCTGTTTTATGTTTGGATATGTTTCATACTCATACCTCTTGAAATGCATGAGTTCATAATTTTTATGGCCTTATATAAACGACGTTTTTACGACGAACAGTCGTAATTTACCATTGCTCGCAATTTTTCTACTAATAATTTTTAATAAAAGTTCGCCATTCATAACGGCTGAACCTAATTTAAATTATTCATATTGAAACTATTTTATGTAATGTATATGAAAACAGTAATACAAATTAAATAATTAGAATAGCCAATAAGTTTAATATAAAACATTTACTTTAATGAATTCATTGGCATTGAAATTAATAGATAAAATATAGAGAAACGTTACGTTTCAATAGGCGAACATAATAGTTGGAAAATATGAGACCTTCATAATTCATTTGTGGTAAAAACGTCTTTAACATTGTCGACTTTCGAATTCTAAGATTTGAAGAAATTATTTTAAAAATGTTTTGAGAATATTTGTTTCATTACTTTTTTAAAAAAATACTTAATTTTTGTTTATTATAAGCCGATTTGTTAATATTGAATTACACTTAACTGAATTATGTATGGTCAGAACACAATGAACACATTGCGTATCAGTTCGATTTATATGCTGCAGATACGCATTTTAATTATAATTTAACTTAAATCGTTAAAAAATTATAATTGACTGTAAATTAAAACAAACATAATTAGTATCTGATTCTCTCGTTATCGGAATCATCGAGTGTGATTTAATTCCTCCCTCCTATATTCTGAAGGAGATGTATCATCTTTATGCTGTACACAGTTTGACAAGGTGTCATGTAGTGTAACTAAATGGAGACTGATTGCAAGTTCTCCTGTTTAAGGACTTTGCTACAGAGACAGGATGTTGATGGGTCGTTACAGACAGCTTAAAGTTCCACTTGGAGCTCCTCAACTTCTAAACGTGGGGAGGTAATAAACGAGAGCAAAGACTTGCATAGATAACACGCTGCCAACGCTTTTGTCTGTAGATTATCGTTCCACATAAATTACATGAAACTAATAAGAGAAAATAATTTTTAATATCTGATAATAAATTAGCCCAAACCATTAATTTCTACACTGTGTTACGTTTCTGCAATATCAACATAAACTGTAAACCAATACTTTTCTCTTTTATGTTAATTTCTTTGATTTTTTAAGTCACTTAAATTCAATTTTTTTTGCATATTTCTATTCTATTTTCACACATGCGGACGGCAACTAAGTTAAAATAGTTAACCTGATGAAGTCGCAAAGTTAGCGTCGAAACGTAGTTTAATTTTCCTTAAATAAATATCTTTTTCTGACTTCAAATTGGCTGTTGTTTATTTATAAGTTAATCAATAGTCAGAATATATACATCGTTATTAACGTAGTTTTAATTATGAACATAATTTACTGGTCGGTTTTAGGCTATCTTAATACTAATTTGTCAAATTTTACTGACATTTTTTCAAATTTTTATTATTCCCTTAACATTACACACCTCTTTTAATTCTGCCTTATATAAATCGTATAATTTGCTTTATTTCAGATTAATTAAATAATTTGTGCTTTTTTTTCTCATGACAAAATGTATTTACATTACTAATGTATACAACTTTAAGGATATTCAATACAGCCAAAGAATATAATTCCTCGTTTTTCAGGATATTATTTATGTATTAGCTTACCTATGTATGTATTCACAAAATTATGTATACAATTGTGTTGAGAACATTAGAACAAAAGTTTCGAAATTGGCCTTAAAAGAAGATACTACATCGTAAATCCTTCAGACATTTTAAAAGAATGGATTGCTTTAGTAACCAAAGCCGTGCCGACGCTGTTGGTCCAAAAAAAATTATTTTCTGGATCACGTGGGGTAAAGGAAATGGCGTTTTCCTTCCTTAAATATGGGATTATAGACTAGAATTATTTTTGCATAGAATCAGGGCAAAGGTTTGACCCATTAGCTGATTCGGACGAAAAGAGGCAGCAATGTGGAAAAAATTGCTGAAGGCACCGAAAATATTCCCCAATTATACATTGCTGATGTAAGCAACAATAATTATTTTTTGTTAGATTTATTAATTGGGATTAAATTGATTTTTATTTTAGTTGTGCAAGGACAGCGTTTTTTTATTCCTGAGATAATTCTTATTTTGCTTTAAGACGGTCGCGAACACTTTGTATAAAAGATATATAATAAATTGGAATTGCAATTTAAAACAATTTATGAATCAAAAAAATGTAATAATTAATTTTTCATTAAATTGGAAAGATAATTTAATTAATTGGATAAAAAGTCACATTCATGTACAAATTTTAACTTATTTTATATAAATACTACCATACTATTAATTTACCTGTTTATAATTATGCATTGTCATATTTCTGTATTTTCCTGTTTATTTCTGTAAATTTTTACGTCGAAATTTACTCATAAGGAAACTAATTAATGTAAATATAAAGCTTTTCGGATACAAAATACTTTACCGCAAAAATTAATTATTTATTCGAGATGGTTTAGAGGTTTTAATAAATGTACTTGATGACATGGCACAGTAAATAGCACGGGCAAGAGATTGATGTGATGAAAAATGTATAAGAAGTACTTTTCCATAAAATTATCACTGAATTTTAACATTGAAGGAATATTGTGGCCGAAAATAAAAACGTCTGTCGATGAAACAAATAGACAATGAAGTTGGCAATAAAAAACAAATTTAAGTAATACGATTTATATAACACAACGCTTCTGCAATCATTTTTGGTTTGGTCAGATTTTGTTACATTTATTAATTTGAATTCAATTGATTTTTATTTTAGTTCAAGGACCGGGTTTTTTTTATTCCTGACATAATTCTTATTTTGTTTTAAGACGGTCGCAAACACTTTTTATAAAAGATATATAATAATTTGGAACTGCAATTTAAATCAATTTATGATTTTAAAAATTCTTGATTGCTGTAAGAACGACACACCGCAGAAACTAGATGAAAATGAAAAAAACTACGTTAACTTAACAATAAAGTAACATAGTATCAGTTTGAACGTTAATTACAGTGAAGTTATATTTGATATAAAGCATTTCGTATGTAATACTAGAATAATACCTAGTGTCAACATATAAAATCTTAGGATTTTTCGAATCAAACGAATGTTTGGATACAATTTAAATCAATTATTTTTTTAATATTGGAAACACACTACCGGGATTTTCTGGCCGGGAGTGAATTATATTTGAAATGTGAAACTTTTGGAGAAATTTAAACCAAGCTTGGTACAAAGAGGATTAACAACCTAGTAAACAGTTACGATAGTCCTAGGGGCGGATGTGAAAGGTGTTTACATGTAAAAAATGCGTAAAAGACCGATATTAGTCTCAAAAAAGTAGTATTTTGGATTTAATAATGACACACCTAGTGCAGCATAAGGCCAATTTCAAACCCTTTACTCTTTGGAGGACACAAGATGAGTTGAAGTACCAAAAAATTTCGAGAATTGTGTCAAATTCGTTTATGGGATTTTTCATGACGGTTAACTCGAAGGTCAGCCAAAATTGAAATGAGTGGTTATTTGATAATTTGGCTTGACTATACAAATGTCGGAAAGTATCAATGTATTAATGTATAATTCTTTGATTTGTTGATATATATATATATATATATTTGGATGTACAGTCTATGTATAGGGTAATCCACATAGTGGCAACTCCCCTCTTATAGCATAGGAAAGGATTTGAAAGGGGGGATTCGGAACGGTAGAGGAAGGTAGCCAAGGGTTAGCTAGGGCTTCCGGTCTATATGTTAAGGATCATACCCGGCATTCGCCTAATAGTATTGCAAGGAAAACCATAGAAAAACCTGCATCAGGTAGGTCGGACATTGGATACTTGTCCCACGCCATTCCGATAGCGGGAGAGGAGTTTGCTGTGGGGACGCAGCATTCCCTTCTGCGTGCCTCGACCAGTTTAGGAGGCAGCTGGCCGACTATTCCAATGGGAATAGCGGCCAACTCTTACCGTATGCCCAAGGTCAGTGACCCCGGAACATACACCTCTCAGAACAGGCCGAAGTGCCTCGGCTTGTGGGAACCTTAGTTCAAAAGCGGAGAGGAAAAGGCATCCCCAAAGGTAGCCCCTTCGTATCTCTCCTACAAGCCCTGAGGTAAACACTTAAATACTGGTGTAGTCACATCGACATGACGAGAGAATTATAAAATATTAAAAATTACCGAGATATTAGTGTCGAGACCATTTGATTTGAAGTCACAATGTTTATTGGAAAGACTACCCATGTTATTTAAGCCCAAATGCAGGTTAATCGGATTTGGGGAATGGGTGATAAGTGGAAAATAAAATGTCCCAATTATACGAGATTTCTGTCTAACTGCGAAGCTGATTCGTGACACACTTGATAGACTGATATCAACAAACAGTGCCATAGAGGTGGCCATAAGTGCATAGTAATCCACAGTATTCACAAAACAATGTCAGGAATAATTTTTTAAATTTTTTTTTGTAATGCAACGTTGTTTATTTTATTTAGGTTTAGTGATATTTTCCGAGTGACGTTATGTGCTCGTGTTTCTAACCGTTGAAAATGGAACAGCTTCGAAAAGGCTTCACTCACGTTACCTTGATGAATAGCAGAGATTCAGACACGTTGTTGCTAGTTATTTATCTAAGAAGGCTTTTAAAAGTTGATTAGGAATATGTGAAAAATGTGATCTTAGAAATATAATTCGGTGAATTTTTGTCTTTGGTGATTGTGGCGGTTTTGTAACGTGTTCTACTGTTACCCATCACTACAAACGTCCAGCAAAATGGGCCACGAAACACTCACATTTATCCTCTGCCGGAAATAAGAGCTGCCTTGTCGGAGATAACACCCTTAAATAAGGCTGAATAAGGCCATTTTCTTTGCGTGTGCTGACAGAGCAAGTAGTTTGACTTTATCTTCTCTGTCAAAATTTAACTCACATTTTTCTTTTCCATTTTCTACTTCTACTTTGCCCAAGGGAACCAGATTTGCTTTGTTTTAGTGTGAAAAATATTCTTTATAAGCTAGGTGTATCACGCAGTGAGGAAGATCTAGTCTGCACAACGCAGGTATCTCAATATTGCGAAATATATTTTCTCATTATCTACTCGGTTAATATTAATTTTTTATCTTTGGTCGGATAATATAACTCGCGTTTCCCTCGAAACTAACCTGAAAAAGTGTGGTAAGAATAATAAAAGTAATTTAGTTTATTACCACGTTTTAATTAAATAATGACTTTGTATTTTTAAACCACATATTGATGATTTTTCTGCCAAATGTAAATTTCTACAATAGTTGTCCTCTTTAAATAGTCTGAGATATTTCCACTAGTTACTTACAAATTAATTTATAATTCATTTCAAATGGGCCATTGCTAGAGAGTCAATATGATTCAGGTGGTGTGGGGCATAGCACACCAATTTCTCACTTAAATTCGCTCGATTGATCCTGTTCGGGTCCGGCGATATTTCCGCGAGATGAAAAACGGGGACTTTTGCTCGTCGGATGAAAAGGTCACACGTGATGAATAATGTAATCGAAGGATGGGAAACGAATCCTTGTAAAATTCCTAGGTTTCAAAAATATTTGGGGAAGGGCAGTTTTATTGTGAAGCAGAGAAAATAAGGCCACGAAAACAATACGTCACACTTTTCTCAATGTTAGTATTTAACCGCCATTAGTATTTCGTATTTTAAAAATCATCATAACTATGTTGTTATTAACTGTCTGTGTTCTTGGCAGCTATTTTTCGGTAATCCTGGAAGTACTTCGTCAAGATGCAAATAGAATCTAACAAAAAAATAATAATTTTGTAAAGCTAAGTTATTGTTTCCTGATATTTTGAACGTCATAAAGTGAGTTTACCTAAACAAAATTTATACATACATACATACATATATATATATATATATATATATATATATATATTGTAATAATTATAAGGTGGTCTTAATTAAAAGAATTAATTAACAAAATTATTAAGATTTAAAAATTTATTCTTTAAAAGTACAAATTGTAATCCCTACTTTATACGCCGAATTTCATCAAGTTAACAAACAAATATTTTATTTCAATTTTGCAATTCGTGGCGTTCCAGGAAAAATACAACTTTATATTTTACAATCAAATACGTCGAAATTCTCTTTATCTCTGGGTCATTACTGGGTTTGATAGTAAGAACAATCCAATTTAATAAACTAACATTAACAATTCAAACTCATTGACAACTTAATACAATACAATACAATATGAAACTAAACGAAATGAAAGAAACAAAATGAAAAGAAAAACGAACGAAATCTGACTTCTACCTTTAATCCTCGTTTACAGATTTTAAGTAATTGTTTTGTACTCACCAATGCCTTTTTGGTACCAGATCTGATTTTTGGAGCTTGAGGACAACACTCACTAAAAAGGCCATTATTCACTGATTCTACACATTAAATTTTTGATACAGACGGTCGATGTTCTCGTTCTCTGCAACCTGGAACTTTGGATCAGCCGCCCCTCAGTCAGCCCTC
The DNA here is from genome assembly GCA_037074705.1 of Zhengitettix transpicula. Classification (NCBI taxonomy): domain Eukaryota; kingdom Metazoa; phylum Arthropoda; class Insecta; order Orthoptera; family Tetrigidae; genus Zhengitettix; species Zhengitettix transpicula. The sequence continues at coordinate 77,758,712 of CM073591.1, forward strand.
GGACATAGGTCTCCTTGATGCCTCTATGCCAAATTTAGTTCAATTTCAAACTGCGATCTTTACTCGAATAAAATCTGCCCGTGACTCGCGTTTGGGCTGGAACTTTCGGCGTGCGTTCGCTAACAATGGCTCGACATTACATTGTTGCTTTTGATATATTTTCCCCGATAACAATCCATTGTATTAAAACAATTAATGGCGTCTTTAATTGGTATTACAATATATATAACATGAAATTTGATGTGGGACATAAAAATACTATCGTTTCCTTGAAATATTCATCTAGTTCAACGATGTCTATAGTGTAATAGTATAAACAATAAAAAATAATTATTTCAACATGAGGTTTAACGTGATGGGAATCTAAATGAAGTTAACTGAAAACACCAGAATGTTTGGAATGTTCATATAAAACCAATAGTAAAAATTGCATTCATAAATGAGATAAAAATATTTTATAAAGCCTGAATTTTGATTTCTAAGCTAACGTATAGACAATTCAACAGCATCAATTTCATTTACCGTTGACGATTGCACAACAACGATTTTGTTTGATTTCTTCTATTACTCTACACACTTCTATTTCTATATTATTTTATTGAATGGAACTTTTAGGTGTATTACTCTAGGAGACTTGTAGGATTAAACAAACGCAGTATGATTATATACACTCAGTTTTAATATTTAAAATTTGATAGAGATTTGTTGGTGTATTGTTTGTAAAATGAATTGTAACAGTTTATTTTTTTTAACAATTCGACACCCTATTTTTGACCACCGTATAAAGTCAATTAAACCTCAAATACGTTTTTCTAAATAAATGAATATAATAAAATTAGCAGGCTTTTAGTCAGACGTGCTGTCAATCTGCACGTCAGAAATTTTCATCAACTTAATTTTTTTATTTAATTGTAACATCCATGCCCCTGAAGATCGCTGTGTTTATAAATTTAATATCAAAATTTATTTCTGACTAAAAGGCTGCTAATTTCATTATTAAACCTAAATAGAATTCAGATTGTTATAATTGTTAAAAGATATGTAATGTATATATTTACAAGAGTATTTGATATAAATTCGGTAACAACTTTATAGTGTCTTTAAGCAGACCTTGTTCTAAGAAACTATAATGAAACCAGCGGAAGATATCTATAACTCTTTATGGATTAGTATTTTATGATTAATAGAAAAAAGTGTTATTCATGACGTTAGCAATAAATTATTATTATTCTTTACTTATTTTTCCGAAAATATTACATAATTCGGTTACCACATTCGCTTCAATAAATGTAGTATTGACTGAATTGTAGAATTAAACAAATATGGACGAGTCTCAGATTTTTAAGTATATTACCGCTTTTATTATCTAATAAATGATTCACGTAAATTTTCAATTTATTTTTCATATTCGTTCTACTGTAACAACATAATTTTATACCATTAATAAATTGCAAAAGCCGAATTTATCGGCAGTGGCCCAAAAAAATGCACACTGATTAAAATACGTGAATATGAAATTACATTATTATAAATTAAGTTATAATGCCTAATGCATAAAATTAACGAAGAATTATTGCTCATTAAAATTTCCATTATGGTGGAATTGATATGATTCTTTTTATATTCTTTTCAGAAAATTTAAATTGAATTCAATTATTCCATGCTAAATTTGGCTATAATTAATGATTATATAAACGTGTAATGACTTCTTATCGCGTCGATCGCTTTTTTTTATTTAAATGTAAGTGTATATTTCTACTATAAAGGCATTGAACATTCTTTAAAGCTGTAATTACACATGGCCTTTAGTTGATGGGTAATCTCGTAGGTGAGTCCGATTGAGTTCCCATCCGTTTCAAAATATCTATTATTAATACGAGCTGTCGGGCGAACTGATGCCAGTAGTTGATGCGAATATAGCAAGGGTTGATTAATTACGACAGCTATTATTACCATCCTCGGCCTTGAGGGATGTATCTCTTGTCAGTTTAGGTGATCACGTCTGCATTATTAGGCGATTTTCAGAAATTACCTCACAAAATTTATTTTCCATCTCACAGCGCTGATTTCAATATTAAAATTTTCCTGCAATCGCTGCCATTAGAATTATTTTTATGTATTAACTGAGTAACAATATTTTCTTTTTTATGATCACACTAAACTATAAAATAATCATATTTAATAGAAAATGTATATTTTGTAGGCAGTATGCGCGATTGATAAATTTGAGGATTTTCTAACATAGATTAATTAATAAGTGACGTTTACCCGTACTTCGTTAATTGAGATTGCTACTGGAGCCCATTTAAACATTTTACAAATTTCAATATACACGACTTCAAATGATGCAAATTTTAGGATAGTTTTGTTAAAATTAAGTTGTTATCCGTATTGCGTAGGAGAATTCATGGCGACAATGCTCGGATTTGTCTGAATTACATTTTCGTTCGTCATGTGAACCCAGAGTAGATTTTTCGGTCGCAGGTTCCTTCAAAGACTGCAACAATAGTATGCCAACATACATGAGTAGAATTTTCGCCGGAAGATTTTTTTCCTTTCAACGTCGTCGTCGTGGAAACACAATCCCGTGTTTGAGGCTTTCACAGCCGAGATTTTCAGCAAAAAGAAAAAATAGGTTGAGCGTCCGCGAAGTCTTTGTTGGATCCCTTATCATATTTTAAAGGTAGAACAACTCGTCAAGTTATCCTTAATTTTAAGAAATATGAATTATCTGTAAAATGTATGAAAACTATTCAAATTGAGCAATGCATTTCACATATGCATCATTTTATAAGGAATAATAAATTTTTCTTCCTTAAGTAAGTTTTACGTATTTTTGGTATAGGCTATATTTATTCGCAACACGCTACTTGAATTTAATTTTAATTTTATTAATAGGTCTAATATATTGAGAAAATTAAATGTGCTTGTTATACCAACGTCAAACGTACGAAATAGTGTTTCAAATATTTTGATCAGTATTTTTTACCCACTTTAACTACCTCAAATTCTTCCATTTCTTAAATAATATTTTAATACTCTATGAATATTGTTAGTTTTTTAACAATTATTTTTAATATTTATCGTATTTTTTAGATATAACATATCAAATAAATTGATTCCTTCATTATTTTTTGAGAAAAATTCTATTCTATTATTTTATAGATTAATTAATAAATTTGTATGCATTTCAGTCACTAACCAATAGCGTGAGTATTTCCGAGTCTTTGAAGAAGTGACTCTAATCCTCAAAATTTGATTAAATTTTAATAATTTATGGCATTCTTACAAACTTTTCTTCGAAGAAGAAGTAGACAGCATATGTAAAAGGTAATCAACGTAGTGGCCACTTCCCTCTTATAGCGTAGGAAGGGGACTGAAAGGGGAGACGGAAAGGTAGCTAAGAGTTAACTAGGACCCCAGAGCTGTAGTTTTAAACATCCTACCCGGAAATTCGCCTAAAAGTGATGCTGAAAAAATCCTAGAAAAACTGTCCAATCAGGTATATGGGGTATTTGGTACTTGTCCCACGACGTTCCGATGGTGGGAGAGGAGTTTGGTTTGGCAACTATAATCTGGCAATAGGATCACATGGAACATAAAACATCTATGGGAATAACTATTTTCATAATCTGGTGTGTAAGATTTTTGAAACTTTCCAATTTTATAATTTTCGGTATTTATGATTTCAACTGCAAATAAATAGTCATTCAGGTGGACATTACTCAAAGTAGCTACTTTTTCAAAATTTCAGCTTGAGCGTTTCTGTTCCTCAATTGGACCTTATCAAACTATGTGAAGAACAGTTTCCATTATTTACATTGACAGTAAAGCTACCAGTACTGTTATAATTTTTATTCCGAAGAGAACATATATGTCAAAAAGAATTGTTAATGTCATTCCCCTCCTAACATAAAGTAATTCTTATTTTTTTAACGTTGAAAAATGATGTTAAAGTGAGAAACAGTTTTAAATATTTTCTGGTTTTTCAACTTTGGCATTTTGAGGAAGACATAATAATCATTGTTAGTTTAACATTTAAGTTTAACTTAAAATAAAATTTAAGAAAAATGAGAGATTTATAATAAAATTTTTTGTCTTATTATCATAAGATTACGTAACCCTATAGATGTTACACTAGAGAAAAGGGGCTACTCCACGTTGTACATTGAGAATTATCATGTGTCCTACTGACATCTGAGTACTAAATGTTTTCTAGCACAGGGAAAATAGGGAAGCGGTGTCTCCAGGAAAGGAAGTTAGGGCGGAAATTATAGCAATATACAAAGCCATTATCTGTTGGACAGTATTCAGACACAGCGTGCAATATTCTACCTAAAATCTAATCCAGGAGACAAGTGAAAATAGTTACTATACAGACGTTTGAGATTGTTCTTTCTTGATGACGGGGGAAAATATATTTCTCTCCGTTATGATTATTTTTCACCATGTATTTAGAGATAATCACTTGTGGAAACTTTCACGGGATGTTCATTCCGTTCTAATATAATTTGAAGCATATTATCACTAAGATAATATTTAGTCTTCAAGTAGGTAACTATATTTTACTAATTTGATTAAAATGCCCGAAATAATAGTACAAACACTTCATTTTGTCGATTATTCAGCTATTTGATATCAAATTAGTTTACTTTTAACAAAGGTGTATTATATTTATATTTCAACTATTATTTACTCTGAAAATAGCTATAACAGTAAGTACAAATGATTTTCCAATTTTGAAACAATTTATTACATATATTTTCATTACAATTTATTTTTATTATTACTGACTACATTTTAATTCAAGAAAATGTCTGATTAATGTCTGAAAATAATTGGTTTTAGTGTTGTTTATACTGTCGGATTGTGCATCAAAGTCGTTAATCAGTTTATTACAATGAAATAAAACCGGTTGGTTTATTCGAGCAATAAAATATCTTTCTCTTAAATATAGTACATAACCCGCTCGAAAGTTTTAATTTCTTAATTAAAAGTGGTTAACATATGCAATATTTGAAGAACGTTTCTGGTGTGCAGTTTAATATTAATATTAGATACAACGTAAAAATACTAGAAGATATTTTTTGTAGATAAATTTATAGTATAAGGCGTTGAGCTATTTTAAAATATTTATAATGACCAAAAACAGTGTAAGAAACCGAATATATGAGTCCTACCGAGAAACACCCCTCCAGTTAGAAACATGTATTTGTTTTACGGGCAGCCCTGCAAGTGCAACGCTAACATGGGCTTTCTAGTCCATTTGCATATGTTGCTCTCTAAAGTATCTTCCCTGAGTGTGAATTCGTGTACTTAATTTAAAACCCTTTCCCTTGAATTACGTGTATTAAAACAGACACACTGGAGAACTTTGCTTTGAAATGAAATGTTAGTTGTTTTGAGATGATTAAGTTCTAATAGGACCATGTGTCGCGTATTGAATTTCCATAAAAGTACATTCCCAATACTTAAAACGTTCCATTTCTATAACTGAGTAATTTTTAGAGGTTTATGCTGTTTAGTACACTCCTCAATAAACTTGAGGATATATGGCATATGTTTCAAAGTCGATAATTTGGCATAATAAAAATAATTGAATCGAGGAATTATATTTAAATATATAAGGTCGAAGGTTTAATTAACAAATTGCTTTAAATTAAACAGATTTACCACACATAACACGAGACTTATAACTCAATGTTTTGTATTCTAGTGGAGAGTTGTGTTGTTATTTATTGCAACATTTTATAAAGCAATATATTTACAGTGACTAAATGTATCATTTACGTTACCAGCAACAAAAACGATGAAACTTAGCCATGTTAAAACTTCAGGCCTTGTTATAGGTCGATATTATTATATATATAAAAAATTATCTCTCTCTCGAAATAAGAAAATTAAATTGAAATAGTAACAATTCATATACTTATCGGAGAGGGTGTAAGGTTGATTTAATTAAAGTATTTTAATGTTACAAGACGAAGTTTAATAATATCATACTATTAAGAAACTTAACATTTATTGTTATTATTATATTGGATACTGTAAACTTATGTACACAGTGTCGACCAGCTTAGAGAAACAATAATATATTAAATATCAAGTTTACCATTTATTAAGTTTCCCCCTTTTAGCTCGTCAAGAATTTAAAATTCTGGTGTCGTCATAGAGATTGACACGGTTGTTGTAATGACGCTCATTGCCTCCAACGCTGAGCCTGTGTATCTTATCGGATAACGAAGTATGAGTCTCCAGCTTCATTTTTAGTGACTACGTCTCTCGCTTTTATGGTCGTCGACCCGTGTAACGCGAGACATTCCATTGGCTCCATGAAAGCACAAGATTTTACCAACAATAGTTCTGGAGGACGATCTGCACCCTCTTATTTTTCCCAGATAATCTTACAGTGTCGCCTAGCTAAATTTATTTCCCTCACTCTGTCACTGAGACCTATATTTATGGTCGTAACTATGGTATAGAGTTCGCTACTCGAGACATGGTCCGGAGATTAAAGATTCGACATCTTGGCACCATCAAAAACAAGCACAAGCTCGTTGGAAAATATAGTATCTTATCCGAACTCTAATATAATTGATTTATACATTAATCACGTTCCATGTTAATGAATACTATTACGTTACACGGGAAAAATTTTCATCGACTTGGTACTTCATGAAATAATGCGTTTCAACGAAGTCAATAAGACAAATGTTGGAGTAATGCAAATCCAAACATTCTAATGAGTACTGGTTGACAGAAACAAATCGACGCGTAAAATTAACTTTTTCGAGAATAATAATTCTAAAATAGTTCGATAGTCCATTTATAGTCGATAGTTATAAATTACGGAATATATCTCCGCTAAACATTTTCTGTCTTAAACACATGCAAGATATTCCGTTGAGATATCTACAATATCAGATATTTCCCGATTTTGTTGCGACGAACTCATACCACGGTTTTGGTGGCGTGTTCCGTAAAACCAATACATAAAGTGTGCTGTAAATATATTGTTTATTATCTGCCACAATTAAATTTAGTCATCAAAAGTAAATTTGCCTCAATAGTAGGAGCGCGGAACCCATGTATCCATCACACCTCTATGTGGTTAGCAGATTAAATGGCCAGTTTTTTTTAAAAAATGAAAATGTTTCAACACTTTGTGAACTGTACTGAGTCAGAATCTTCATTTTGTCGCTCGAGACATAAATTATAATTATATTCCGGAGCCTCAGAGGGAAACACATCATTGTTATCAAATTATCCTCATAGGAAATAAAAACTTTCTCGTAGATGAAGTATCAAGTATGGCCTGTTGCTTATATTTCATTAGCGGTTTCACGGTCGGGATCGCCTTTTTTCCCGGCGAGTATGTTGGCAAGGATCGCGCATTGTCGTGGCCGGAGAGGGGGCGTGTTCCATTGAGCAAGCTCGCGCGTGGCGGATCGATGCCCCGTCCGCGGCGCTCGGCGATGTCAGTGCGTCTCCGGCGGCCCATGTGCGTGTTCGGTCCGCGAGTTCGGGTCCGGGGTGGTGCGCCCTACGACATGCTCGACCCCGTGGAGGCCGCGTCCCTTCTGGAGAGCTCTCCGCAGCCGCGCCACCCGGTGCTGCGGGTCAACTTCCCCGACTCGCTCTCGTCCGGGGGCAGCTGCGCGGGTAGCCGCAGGGGCAGCCGCCAGCAGCTGCAGCCTTACCGCGGCGGGCGCGCCCGCAGCATGAGCGCCTGGAGCGATATCAGCAGGGCTAGCTTCCGTCTGGACGACAGGTACAGCGACGCTCGCGACACCAGCAATAAATTCATAATTTCGGTTTCAGCTTTGATGGAAATTATTATGACACATTTTCAATGTCACCTTCGAAACTTTGAGTGCTGAAATCAGGTGAAAATGGATTACAAAACAATTTGAAAAATTGCAAGGACATTTTAAAACTAAGAATAAAATAAACACATAGTATACAATTAACAATAAATGAGAGGTTTCTTTCTTCAGGCGGAAACTCTGAGTATCACCAAGAATATGTTGAGATTTGAACCCACGTACTTGGCACAGATAAATCCTGGAATCAAACCCTTCACAATTAGGTCAAACGTTCGCGGAAGTTTGAATAGACTTCGGATTTCACGGTTTGTTTGAGAAACATGTTGAGTGGAGAAAAAGAGAATTCGTTTCTTAGGTAAAATGAGGAATTAGAAATTCGAAAATCTATAAACTAGAAACGGATATTTTTTCAATTTTGTTTTAGTATATTTCCTTTGGGATCGTATTTTAAATAAATTTACGATATATTTTTCATTTGTTTTTATTGGATTTACATGTCTACATTAGTTTTCGTTTTCAACAGCAATTATACAACGCAGCCAATATTTATAATTACCGTTTTCATGTAATGAAAAATATATTCAAATATATTACTGTGAAATATATTTCACATCCAATTCATGCAAAAATTTTAAGTGAAGACTGACCTTTAGCTAGTTTTAGAAATATAAGAAAACCATTAGCTTAAAAGATTACACCTGCGATATATCATTCGCAAGCAGCGTAAATCCGACGTAAGAGCGTGATATAAATGGAAATAATCGTGTTGGTTGTAACTGAACGAGCAAGATAAAGCTTCTAAAATTTCCGAAACAAAGTTCGATTCACTAAAATATCGTACTATATGTTTTTGAATACAATAATAAAAATCGGACGTACTTAACACGCAAATAAAAAGCCTCATATAATCTTGACGGAATATAAGGCACGTACTGTGTCATGAAAAAAAGTTAGTTGTTTGTAATTCGGACAGTAATTGTCAAATTTCATACAAACATTTGCTAAGCTCAGTTTCCCTTAATCAGATGTTTAATTTGGAAATTAAAGAAGATTTAATCAACAATTCATGGTAGTTACATTCACAATATTTGTGCGATTATGCAAAACATTATTCATGAATTTATTGATATTAATTTGTTAGTTAAATTATATATAATACATTAGTTAATTTATCATAATACAGGTTCTGTACACAATTACTACAGTACTCAATTATTTCTCATACTGTCAAGTTTTTGATATTACAACGAGATTGTTTATTTGGTTGTGGAACTTTGTTTCATTTTTAGTCCGAATGTTTGATAAAGATATATGATGATTTTTTAAATCTGTATTTGTTCCGAGTACACAGTGACGAATGAACTACTATTATTCGTCATAAATATTACTAACGAAGACATGTACTAAATTCTGAAAACCTTTTTTATTATAAAATACTCCTGAATGATCTTACATTGTTAGTATGAAGGTAATAAAATAAAAATTCTTCTCTTTTGAATATGTTTTACATAAAAATATGTCGTCCCAGAATGTTCATAATTCATCATATCAATTTCCTTGAGGTTTGATTTTGGAATGCCAACTAACTGAATTAAAAATGTTCTCTAGGCACTCTGGATAAACGGCAGATACAGGCAACGAACTATCATATAATTTATGTAGCCAATTCAAATTAAAACATTATTTATTATAATTCTACAGTTTCCCTAAAATGAATAGTGATTAATATTTAAGTGTTATATTTTCAGTAATGTTATTGATTTTAACCGGTTGATTTCGGTAATTTATTACAATCATTTTCTCATAAGTTGGAATTTTAATTTTTTGCAATTAATGCAATAAATTGGATAGTGAAAAATTAACGTCCATCTGAATCTAGTCAAGAGTCATAATGGATTACTGGATTCCCGTAAGACAGATTCGTATCTTACTGGAAAAAACAAGTAATTAAATATCTAAGTACTAAATATGTGAAGAAAGTAATAATTTGGATAAATTGAAGATGACTTTGGAAATTTCTGAATGTTTCGACAAAATTAAAAATTATCAAGTTTTCAGATGCGTTTATTCCTTAATTTATGTACTAACATACTGATTTGAATTGAATCAATAAAATCGTTTCACTTATTTAATATTTATCTGTTAAAGATATTTTGTAAGGTGTGGGGATAGATTAAATGGAAAAGTAATAACATTGGCTTACAAACTAAAATCGTGTATTTTACAATTTTTAATGGTATAAAACAAGAATTAGTCTTATTTATGTTTAAATATTGCAACATTTTATTGCAATTGTGGGCTATTTTTGTTTGTAAGACGTTGGAAAACCTCCAACCTGGTACAGGTGAATCTCAATATCTTATATTGCGAAAGTTTCAAGCCTGAGGCTCGTCATGGATTTTCTACCCATTAACGTCAAGGAGAAAAAAGGTACAGTAAATTCTCATACAAAATAGTGGCTTCTCAAATAAATTAATTGAAATTTAAACCTGGCATACGTTAAAATAAGATAAAGAATAATTTGTATGTATAGGACGTGCGCAAATAACGCAATGGATTTTCTTAAATTAAAAAAAAACTAGAACGTACCTTTAATTAACAGATTTTTTAACTTTAAAACATATATATATATATATAACACGAAGAGATTTCCGCTGCAAATGATGGGAAATTTGATAATGCCGAGAAATTTCAATACCCAAAATTTTCGAAGAAACTATAATTTCGATATAACTGAACTATTACACAATTATCTCAGACTATTAGGTAACAGAAATAGGCTAATGCTATCTAAAAAAATGTGTCCAGAACTATGAAATGCTAAAAAGGTCGGATTGATAGTAAAATATGTGACGAGTCCTTATATGCAGCCATATTATTATTGAATCTAAATTATTTTAAGCGGAACAAAAATTTCATTTTATCAAAAAAAATTTCGGGTCTAATCTCAGTTGTTAGAAATTAATTTATTTGCCTTGTTGGAATTTTAAATAAAAGTCAACGCTTTAATACAACATCTATAAATCATAATATTTGCTTAAAATTTTAATGGTAGCAATGTATTCAATAAACAGGGATATGATAAATATGAAACAAAAATGATAATACCATAAACAATTTTTTGCACGTGTGATCATTAGAGACATATATACCTATTTTATTGTGTGTTGTGTCTTACAATTAATACTAATCCCAAACTTAAACGGTTTAAATATTTATATGAATGTTATACAAATCACACGCGTAAAGCAAATAAATTGTGGTTTCACAAAGCAAAGTTTCGTCTTAAACTAAAAAATATTTAGCGTAATATAAAGGTTTACCTAAAAAATGAAAATATCACAAACTTGAAATATCAATTCGTATTATCTATTGTTTTATATCACTAGCGAATTAAATATGTATTTTTTCTATTTCTATGTTTCTAGAATTCAGGATTATTCGTATCATTTTCTTACTTTTACTCTTTGAGGAACTGAATGCGACATTTAACTGAATTGAGACTGTAATGACTCCACACAATGCACAGCGCTTAGCGCACAAAGCACCTCTTATATTTCTTCTGTGGAAAGAAACAACTTAAATTACTTGCAGAATACTCCATTACATTAGTCAAACGCTACTGTTTGGCCAGATGTTATAATTACAGATTTTTTTCTTATTACTCGATAATAAACGTCTGGTTTACTGAAGTATTTTAAATAATATTTTTTTATAATCTCATTCCCCTGGTAAATAAACTTATGTTATAAATTTGATATATTAATATTATCAAACACTAAATTCATTGTAATAAATAAGAAAATAATAATTGGTTACAAACGACTGGTGTGACTACATCAAAATAATGTTCCTTCTTAACAATATATATTGAAATTATTTTATAAGTTCTCATAGGCTGACGTAAAATTCACTCTCGTAAAGACGAGAAAAATTTTGTGTAAGTCAATTAAATAGGAATTCAAAATAAATAAATAAATGGATATTTAATATTTTCTTGAATTAGAGAATTACATGTTCAGTGAAATTAAGAATACAAAAAAAATTTAACGGTTAGTCCCAAGTTTTTGGCCTGTAGGGAAATTTGATAATTACATATTATGAGTTCAGGTTATTCGTACGTAAAATAATAACTGTGGAACTCAATGTCTAGTACTTAATTTATAATTCGTCAGAATTGCAAATGTATTATCATTTATTGTATCACATACATAGTCTCGCGGTCAACTGGCTCAGTAATGACTCGTGAGCGATATAATTTTCGCCAAAGAATAAATAAATTAATCGTGGAACAAGTAAACACTGTTCCCACAGACCCATTCAGTTAATATATGAGATATAAATTATATAACAATATTGAACATAATAAATTATTGAAGTTAAATTTGGTTTCCAAGAAGTGTAAGAAATTCAATTCACCGGTTAAAAAAAATCGAATTTAAAATATGCTAATAAATTTTAAAATGCACGAAGCGAACCTCATGTAAGTTAAATCCGAAATATGATATAACAATCTATTTTTGTTTGAATCCTCTAATTTAACAGAATATTAAATATCTAGTTTTTCTGAATTTATTATATAAATTATTTATTTTGAATGCACTAGTTGTCCAATAAATATCAATGTGAAATCTTTTAATAGAAAGTATACTAGTATTTAATTACATTTAAATAATTATTGCAAGTAAAATGCTATAATTATTTAAATGTAATTAAGGCAGCATTATTGCTACCTAAATGTGAGTAAACGATGGAATAATTACTTTTGACTGAATCTAACGTATTGTATAACACAATTATTTTGATATATGCACAGTTCTACACACTATTAGTTTTACCCTGGAATAGATTGTTTTAATATCATAAAATATGTAGTATATCGAATTTTTTAATATTCTACTGTAAGTATATTACTACCGTGCAATAATTTAATAACTAATTTTCTAGGAAAGTATATATATTTGCTACATTAGAGAATAGATTTGAAATTTTATAATTTTCTATGTAAGTCTTTTCTCAACAAATAACAAACGTAGTAAATTAAAATATTAAGACTTTTTAAAAACAATTTTGATATAAAAAAATAGTTTTACACAAACATTACCGAATACACTATGAATGAGTGTTTGTAATAAAAATAAAAACGTTGCTTACACATAATTTATTCAGTCGCAGAACATCTGTTTACTTTACTTTAATGCGAACAGTTTGCAACTTTTCTGATTAAAGGAAGGATGTTTGTCTCATTAACCGTTTGATAACTTTTATAAAGTCCTCTAATAAATTATTTTCACTAATTATAATATTGGTAGTAGTTTATTTACTTTATAATTTATTATGGAAAATCAACAATATTTGTTAAAAATAGTTTATAACCAATAGAAGTAAGGATAGATAGTTATGAAGGCATCACATAGACCGTGAGAATAGGTATTTAGCCATCAGTCGACTCCGTTTAGAATGTAGGATAATAATTTTTTAAATATTATTTATGCTATGCACCTTTTTTTAAAAAAACTTGCCCCTTAGAAGATATCAACTGTCTTGTAGTTACGATATTTTCTTGAAATCAGCGTAAATTTTACAACACCGCCTCTTCGCATAACATGGAACACTAAAGAATTCAATGATCGGATGGAATGTCTGGAATGTTGTGTCACACGCGAACTTTATACCTAAGGGCATTCAGCTGGGAGGGCACCGAAACCTTTCGCTCTAATTCTGGCGCCTCTCCTCTCAGCTGAGTTGTAGTGTAATAGAAATATACGACTTCCTATTATTAAAATTCACCATCAGAAAACGTGTTAGCTTCCATTCGTGAAGAATGCCTGGCACTAAATTAAGATTTGGCTTACATGACTATCGAATAAACACGCAATCATTTCAAGTCCATTGACAACGGGGATAACTTTCTACCGCAGTGTAGAAAACATTTATTAAGAACATACGAATAGTTAAATAACTTTTTAAATAAATTTTATGTTGTAACTCTAAATGTCAGCTTCGAAAATTATGAAATATATTTTTATTTTGTTAAACTAAATATTAATACCCAGTTATAATTAATACGAATTCATACGAAAAGTATCAAATTAAATTTTCTCAGTTAATCTAGATAGAGAATCTGAATTTAACACTTGCACTTGGAAAAACTAGGAATAAAATTAGGGCGGCTTCGTGTTAGTCGGTTTCTTTATCGCAATTAGAGTGTCGAATGGGTAAAAATATTTGTAAGTGGATCTTCACTTGTCTGATTACTGGGTGTATATTCAACAATTATTTTAATACTATGTACTGAGAATAGCTATTGGAAAAAACAGAAAAGGGTAGACATTTTGATGATCATATAGGCACTAAATATTTTACGACTAATGTGGTATGGTTATATTTAATAATTAACGCGTTCTATAATTCTATAGTAGTGTCATTATTTTGTGTTTTATGAAATTTTGTAGTTTGCTGTATTGCATAGAAATAAAATTTGTACATAGGAGCGTATGGCTTGGAAAAACGTGTCGTTTAAAATAAGAGAACTTTGTTGGAGCATTATCAGTAATGAATAGAGAATTTAATTATTACCAAACTATTAACTTTGCTAATATAAAAGTAAAAAGTAAACCATACTTCGAGAAAAATTGGATCTTCGTAATTACTTTGCTAAATGAGTAAAATCGCAAGAGAAAATCATTCAGAGTGAACAGTGATTTGAAATTTTCTGTTGTTACTGCAGTTTAAATGTTCACCTACATTATATTTCGAAGCCTTTCATGAAAAGTAGTATTCGATTCAAGCGTACGCCAGAGAGAGATGCGTGTTTTAGAAAGAATGGTTAAATCCTATGCAATAGAATTGTATAAAATAGATCCTTTCGTGGCTACAAAATAAAACAATACACAATTTATACGACATTCAAAAACTATTATACATTCCAGTCTTAACTACCGATTAAGACACAACTATATTTTAGCTTAATATAATTAATGCTAAAAATAAAAATGAATGGATGAAGCTGGTTCTTGCAGTTTAATTATGTACTAATTCAGATTTGCGGTTTAAAACAGGAAAAGCAATATTTGTAACTAATATTAAATAATGAAGAGCGGTACATGCATAATCATACTAGTTCTTGCATGAGGGATAAAACCAATGGATGAAAAAAAATATGTATAGTAATCAACACCCTATAAATAAACCTTATAGCAAGTAAATTGTAACATGCAAAACATTTGGAATGTTATATAATGTTTAAATTAATATATGAGAGGATTAAAGGACATTTTAAAATATTATTTTAGATAGTCAGCAAGTGGTAATATCTTTAATGTCAAAAGTAAACAGGGCAACATTAATATGTTGATGATCAAAATGAATAATCAACTGATGTATTTTAAGGAACATCCCCATGTCGCAGTATTTTTATGAAACAATAATGTATAATTATTCTTTCCAATTTTTGAATTGTATGTATATTGTTATAATCAATGTGAATCGCAGCATACTTATGTAAATAAGCACCATTTGTAATTTATTTATGGGTCGCTATAAACCTTTAATTAAAAAAAATTGCATTGACGGAAACAACAACAGTATGTGTAGAAACGGCAGATGACCAATATTGCCATGAAATGCAGTATAAATAAACAGTTTTATAATACATTTCTAAAAATTTTAGAACATACTAATTCATAATGTCCTGTCAGAAGATATTTGATAAATGAGTAGAGAGTTGTAAAGTGGTGCCGGAGTGAACATGAGTCGGTTGACAGTTGAGATGTGGTTGTGGTGTAGAAGGGATCGAGAATCAGGAGCAAATTGAAGTCTCAATTATATTTAGTTGATAAGCTTTTGAGAAGAAAGAGAAAAAAATTGCATCGCCACGACTAAATACTTTTGCTTTTTATGATAAGCGGAACGTTTGGTCTGTTACATGCCTAGCCAACAGAAATAATTTCTTCCAATAATTATTATGAATAAGCTTATGTTACCTATAATTTTTTTATAAATTGTGTATCGGCAGTGAAGAAACTGCAACAGTTTTATCATTTTCGTAGACCTAATTAGCATCACTGGTTTTTGTACATCATATACCCGTTATTATCATCAACTCATTTACATCGTTAATAGAGTAACTTTTAATTTCCAGCAGTTGTGTTTTCATTTATTTGGTGTTGTCAATTTTCCGATAACATTTCACGGAAAGGAACATGCATGAAAATCAAATTAACGGACAGCGGAATTCATCTAAAAAAATTCATCAATCAGCGATGTCACTGAATTATATTCTCGATATTATTTAATTGGCAATTCGCCGACAGATAAGTTCACCTAGTGTCAATAAACGAAAGCAAATAATCGAAAGGAAAAATAACATGTTGTCAAGTCTACTCATGTTATAAATTAGATAATTAAGCAGCCAAATATCATGAAAAAGTAAGTGATAACTGAGTCGCACAACGTTTCTGAAGTATTTTTTACGAACTAGCTTAAAAATTTTAAAAAAGCAAAAGCTTTGGTTTAGAGTTCATTTCACCGGTTTTTTTTTAGGGTAACAGGCTACATGAGGGTAATCCACATGGTGGCAACTCCCCTTTAATAGCATAGGAAGGGATTTGAAAGGGGGGATGCGGAAGGGTCGGTGTTCCGTTATTATGGTTTTTGTTTTTCCTTAATCACCTGACGAAAGCTACAAGGACTGAAGAAACGGTGTGTGATTTATTTAGCACTAAATTTTGTCTGTTTATTTACCTAATTATTGTACTTTTAACTTAGGCGTTTAATATTTTCATTTCAATATTCTTGATATTATTTATTCGCTGAGTAAATTTGAGTTTGAATAAAGTTACGAGCTGAAATATATATATATATATATATATATATATATATATATATATATATATATTCTGTTAACTTTATATAACAAATATTATAATATATATATATATATATATATATATATATATATATATATATTCTGTTAACTTTATATAACAAATATTATAATATATATATATATTTCAATAGGGCTACATGCAGTGATCCTTTACTTTCCGTTACTCTAGTTTATTTAAGTTGTTAAAAGTCATTATAAGTGAGAAGGGGCACCAAAGATTTTGGGACGGATACATGTTAAGAGTCAATCGATTTTAAATATAATCTGTTTCCCTGCTGAAGCCTCAAAAGTTTCTGCATGTTCTTTAAGAGTAAATCTGTTTTAAATATAATCTATTTTTCTGTTGAAGCCCCAAAAGTTTCTATGAAAGGTTGCGTCGCTACAAGGGATAGTGATATTGGAAAGAATTGCTGGAATCAGCTACCAAACGGTGATGACGCCCAGAATAGAATAGACCGAATTCCGTAAATCGAGATCGCTTCATTATGTCATGTCTTTCATTTTTGGCTTACTGTAGTTTCATATTTGATGCGCTTGGGTTGAATCTAATTGGATAAAATTCAACAAAATATTATTATATGTAATGTAGGCGTGCCTAAAGTGACGAGGAAGAATCGTTTCTGCTCGTCAGTCAATTTGTACAATTGTCGGAATATATTTAAAATTGAAACGCTTAGAATTTTTCAGTAAAATTAGGTATTGAACGTATAAAAGAAATAACGGTATGATACAGTAATGAATTAAGTCCGCTACACACACAAGTGAACGAGATTCGTAGGTAAAGTAAGGATCAGGCTATATATATAAATATACACACACATTTTCCTCACATTAATTATATGTTAAAAATAAGGGTAATACAGTATACTGCTACTTAATCACTAATTTTAACCAACATAGAACGCAATAAAAATTCTAGTCAATGATTATATATTTAATGCACCTATATCGAATACTAGTCAAATGGAAATGAAAATGGTAAAAAGTACATTTCCTATAATAGCAAGAAATTTGCATTATCTCGTTTGCAAGAAGAGTATAATATTCCTCGTGCTGTCGTAGAGGATATTCTCTTTTCAGAATATTGATGTGATATTATGATTCAGCTCGCTGATCCCAGCTGCCTTCTCAGGCAGAATATTGATTTTCTGTTTTTTGGGTGGCGGAATTTCGTTAAAATTCCAGATGTTGGAACTGCTTATAAATTAGCTTGAGAAAAATACCCACTGTATAGAGGAAGGTTAATTTTTTTAATAAGACGTTCCTTTGTGATACCTCGTTTAATGGCCACTTTTAATTAATAATTATTACGGGGTGCATATCTTTAAATTTTATTTTCATAACATATAATTGTCAAGGAGTCTGTTAATAATTAAATTTAAACAAAGGTTACTTGTACATAAGTATATATAAAATCTTTACAACATTATGTTTATTCCACAATACGTGGACCTCATAAAAACAATTTATTTGCAGTGCACACCTGATGATTGTGGAAGAAACTTGGTGTTGTAGAAATTTTTGTTAAACTTTGTCTATAATTATTTCTTAACTTGACTATGACCATTATATGTTATTAATGTAATTTTCAGTGCGATGCATAATATGTTATATTAAAGCATTTTATATCCAATACTATTGAACTACAAGCGCGGCCACGAAATTTTCAAACGAGACACTATACTCATTGCCTTTCGACTTTCAGTTCCTGATTCAATACGAAATATCTCATTACGTTATACAAGAACCTCGTTAGCGTTGCTTCCATTCTAATGAACTCGTTCATTTTGAGTGCTCCCAGGGGAATCTAACAATCATCTGAGGACTAAAAATTTGAAAGGTTAGTAATTTATTAAAATATATTACAGTTTTATAATAGTGAAATACAAATTTATAAAAATTAATAATTTGGATGCACATATTGAAACAAAAAATACTATATTGTTAGTTTCAGTATGAATTTTTCACCTCTAAGTGAATGTATTTGTTACATGTTACAATATAAGTCAGTGTAAACTGCATTTATTAATAAATTCAGCACTATTATTTGATTCCTTGAGTGTACAGGAAATAAAATTAATACAAACTTATTATTGGATTCTTTACGTATACAGGAAATTTATTTCATACCACTAATTATGAAGTACTGTCCTTTTTTTCTCCTAGGTGGAATCAAATTACCTCCTTTTTGATATTTTTCTGGACAATTAGAAACGTTTATAATATTTTTATTTATCAATTATATTTAAAATACTCTTTTTTGACAATTAGTCGAATTATTATAAATTAAGTAAGCAAATGATACAGTATTTATCATGTCCATCATTGGGTGTCAGGTAGTAGCAGATGCTTCAGTATGAGTTGTAAGTTTCTTTCTACTTCCCTAAACAATATTTGGCACCGAACCCGTAACTTCAAATATTAAAATCTTTTGCAGAGTGAATTGATACTATAAATAATGATACTGACGTGATGTTTAATAAGAGATTAACGCAACGTGTGCTGTAAAATAATTGTAGTACCTCCTGGTAGAATTCAATGCCATAATATTTCTAACGTATGAAATTATGCATTATTATTTATTATTAAATGTTACATACGTTGAATAATTTCATTTCAAAATTCCATTGTTCCGAAATTAAAGTTTTATACAATGACATTCTCGCGAAAAAAAATTGTGTTGTGGGCAGCCTAACTTCGCCCCTGAAATAATCTCAAGTCCAATAGTAGGAACAAATTTTGTATGGTTATAAATAAATTGAATGAATGTTAATTAAAGTCAAAGTTAAAGGTATTAGTTTCAGGAAAAGATTTACTCCAATATGCAGTTTCAATTAATTTATGATAACTTTGGTCTCGTTTCATTAATTTAAATTGTTTATTGCACTAAAATTGTTTTTATAATAACAATGAATAAAAGTCTTGGCATATAGAAGTAAGTAATGCTTTATATCGTACTAATAATAAAATTTAAAATAAAATAATTAATATAAGTCGCATGGAAAAGATGTGAATTATCGTTTTTTATTCCAGGGAATTGGTAATTATAATTAATAACTTATTTTAATTAATTTTATGATACCTATAGGGATATTTACATTATTATACATTTACACATCAACTAGTTGAATAGTTTACGTAATGATGATATTGTAATGCAAATATAATTTTGTAAACAAATAATATTTTATGTAGTCACTGGCTAAAGATGAAATGCAATAAGAATCATCTTATAAAAGTAGTAATTCTTTTCACAATATAATTACTTAGAATGTTAACTGGTTTTTATTAAAAGTTTCCTATTTAATTTTCATAATTCGAAACAGAAATAAAATATTCCACTAGAAATATAATCTTTTATTGTAACAGTCAACATACTCGGAGAAGTCGTTCCAGAATTTTCTGTAAATATTGCTTCGCTCGTATAATAAAAACGTTAAAGTAACAGCCTTTTAATTGTTGTGTGATAAAACAACTGTACGTGTTAGTAACTGGTTGTAACTTCAGACTGGTGGTTGAAACATGCTTGAGGGTTCACCCGCAAGATTTATTAATGCGCATCGTTCTAAGGTCAAGGTTCATAACCTTTCAAATTGTTTGGACACTGACTTGCTAAGCCTGTTGTCACGTCGAGAACTGAATACCTGATGTTACAGAAGTCTACTAAACATAGCTGACTAATTTATTGTTCATTAACTTAAGATGATTTGTTAGAATCAAGAAGTCAAACGAATACAGTATAAAATTTTACTTAACGCTCAGACAATATGGTTTCTCTAGAGCAATTCGCCTTTCATTTAATGTTGAAATATACTAACAACGCAGAAAATTACAATATTCTATATTAAAAGCTTCAATTTCTTGCAAAATGCAAGAATTAAATTTCCCAACACTAATCAACGTATTTTATTGGATCACCACACTATCTTGCAATCATTGAACATTTACAACTTTTTATTTGGCTCTGTCATTGATAGCGTTTCATTTACGTATAACTTTAGGTTACGTAAGTACTGCCGAACTAACTCAATGTTTGAATGTGAGATTTTTTCCAATTATACATAAGACATAGGATACATCCAAATTTTCATACATTTACGCTTTTATTTTGATACAAATGTAGAATACTAAATTATAAGAACCTTAAGTTATTTCAATCAAAATTAAAACTATAATTAAGATTTCTGTTTGGAAAGGAATTAAGAAGCAAATTAACTCATATTATATTAATAATATAATGTTATAACGGAAATAAATTACAATACTTTAGAATAATTTTTGAAGAAAAAGTGAATCGCTTGCTTTTGATTACTCGCATAATTAATAGAAGATTTTATCAGATTACAATAATTTATTGTTAAAAGTTTATAGTCTAAAATATGTTAAAATAAATACTATTTGGAAGAAATGACATAATTTATAAAACAGAATCAGTAAATGTTAATTTTTTCAACTTATAACTATAAAGTTATTTTTTAGGCTTGACCTTTAAAAGCGTTTATATGTATTGAGTCAAGGAAACCTAAAGTAGCCATTAATATTCTATTTGATTAATTTTTTTTATAAATTCCAATTATAAAATAATAAAGTTTTCATTCCCGATTTGTCCTACTTACTCTCACACTACACGATAAACACACCAGAATGTTTTACATTAATTATGCTTCAAATGAGAAATATTCCTTTCGTAGGATCTTACGATTTGTTCCTCATTTCAATGGACCAATTATTTTTTCTAGTCTCTCTTAAAGTACTTTGCGTCGTCATTATCCTGGTTTCATAATGTCTAAATTGCACGTCAATAATGGCACCTTACTTCAGAAGTCTATGAAAGGATTTTTTGTGTCCCCATTTAACTGATTTTTCTTGGTGTAAGGGTTTTCGACTGTAGGTTTATCTATTTTCTTGTGAAGTTATATTTTAGTACGTTATATATTATGTAAAAATATAATCCGTCTACGATGTATGATTACTTAACATAGTGTATTTAAAATAACTACATACGTTTTATTTGTCTCTGTGTGTAACGTGTGGAAAAGTCAGTCTGAATTTCTGTGGTACCAAATTTCGTTTTATTAGTATTATTAAGGACTTATTTGATTTACATATATACCTTATATATTTTTAGCTTCTTCTTATTAACAGTACACGGAAGTCAACTATAATTTTTTTCTAAATTGGGTTTGAGTTATTTTTCAATGCAGAAACTTCAGAAACTGTAAAATAAAGCTTTAGTTAAATGATTTTGTCTTTAATTTCAGACACAAAAATAAACTTATGGTAAGTCTACGCGTATTCGGTTAGTCAGATACATTTAATCATCAGTTCCACTTTATCACGTAATTATTTAAATAATGCAACTAAAACATACATTCGTGCATTAGAAAAATCCTCTCAATAATGGAATTATCTGTTAAGCTAAGTGAATGAAATCTGATATTACAATACAATTAATATGCAAAATATTATAGAAACAGAATAAAAGTATACTGAAGCGCAAATGAAATTTATTGTAGAATATTTGAATTACAGAGAGATTAAGAAATTTCTGACTACGTAATAAGAGTATGTTTAATATCAACTTCAATCATACGTAATAAATCAAAGCAAAAACTATGGCTATATTTTCTTTTTAATTACATTAAGCACGAAGATGTAAATCATCTATTTAACATAAATTTATAAATTCTATTCTAATATATTTAATTATATGTGTGTGAATAATTTTAAATTTCCAAACTATTTAAAGAAACGATTAAGACTAACTCTAGAATTTCGTTAAGTTTCTAATAATGGATCATGTAAGAAATGTGCTACAATTTAGTCAAAAATTAAGAAATTACGAAAACAGAAAGTCTTATGGCAAATAAAATATATTGCCTACGCCATTATCGCTGGTTTGGTAATAACTTGTTATAGTAACCCGAATGCTGACTAAAGACACATTTTAAAACATATGTATGCGTTGTTGAGTGATAGAAACTTTTTTATTACAAAGGTCAAGCAAAATTGCTCAGACTACATCTATTTTAAGGAAGTAATATAATTCCACTTAGATCTGTATGGAATCCGCAACGTTTGTGTGCATAGTCTCTTGTTGATCCTACAAAGACAGCTTCTTATTTTCGTAGGATATTCAGGCCCCCGTAGAAATGCCAGCAGCGTCGTCCTCCAGAGAGGCGTTTACGCATGGTTGCTGTGGCAAGCGAGAAGTTACTTTGAACGACGTCATCCAGTACCTAGAATTCACGTAGAAAGCGGACCACTTAAAATAAAATTATAGAATGACATAAAAAAATAACTGCCAAATGATAAAAGCAAACTTGATTTAATTCTAATAAAGTGTGAGACTCGTCAATAAATTAATGACATTTTACTAGTTAACACGTATTTAACCGTAAGTAAAACCTTACTTTTTAATTAAATAGTGGGTAAATTCATTTAATTTACAAAAATATTAGATAATATATTTTCTCGTGCCTGAGGTATCAATTCAAGTACGATTACCATAAGCGAGGAACAGATTCACTTCTTTAAAGGTGCAGCAGGTTTTTAAATTCAATATGCGTCCTTATTCCAGGAATTTAATCGACTTTAGTGTAGTTTAAAACTTTTGATCGACCTCCTGTGGTGTAGGGATCAGCGTAACTGAGGTCCTGGGTTCGAATTCCGGCATTTTCATGGATGTTTTCATATCGAGAACACCCCACTAATTTGTCATTATAATTAAATAAACAGACTATAAAAAATTAATTAAAAATTTTATGTCAAGGGAAGATCACATGTTATTTTTAGAGTAACAGGATACATGGGCGTAAACTACATTGTAGCAGCTCCCCTTTACGGGAAGGTATTTTAAAGGGGGGATGTGGAAGGGTAGATGAAGGTAGCCAAGGGTTAACTACTGCCCCTGGGCTGTAGTTTAAGGTTCCTAACAGGAATTCACCTAAAAGTGATGTAGGACAAACCCTAGAAAACCTGCATCAGGTAGATCGAGTAGTAGGTACTTATCCCATGCCCTTCCGATATCGGGAGATGGGTTTGCTGTGGGGACGCAGCATTTCCTTCTCTGTTCCTCGACCAGTTTAGTAGGCAGCTGGCCATCTATTCCAATAGGAGTAGCGGACTACTCTTACTGTATGCCCAAAACCTGTGATCCCGAAACATACACCTCTCAAAATAGGCCGAGGTGTCTCGGCTTGTGGCAATCTTAGTTCAAAAGTAGAGAGAGAAGGCATTCCCAAAGGTAGCCCTCTCCATCTCTCCTAAAAGGTTCTGATCTAACGTGCTTTATCCGTTGAGCGGTTATTTTCCCAGAACGCAAGAACATGACAGCTGTAAACCGACAGTGTAGAGGGAAATCGTCCGAAAGATTTAATGGCTTTAAACAAACACAATGGGACTGTAGGTAACAACATAGCATGTGGCCCGGTCGAATGTACGCCCTGTAAATTCCTCGCCGTTTTAAAATATTAGGAAAATTTATTGTGTTGGCAAAATTTGTCTAACATGCGTTAAACGTCCAGATTCGGTCTGCATTTAGTGAAATGTAATTCTAAGTATTGGAAAACAACAGAAATAAACATGAGGTTAATAAACTAAATAATAAGCTGAATTAATTGCCAAATTTCTGTTATTGCCATCGAGCCATAATCTTATTCAATAATCGAAATAATGTGGATAACGATCGGCTATATACTAGTATATGCTAAATTATTTGGGATTAAGTAATAAGTGTAATCTGAAGATTTTAAAATGGTGCAGGGCACAAGTTGAATAACGTCAAGGAAGGTTATAGTACCCAGATCGCTGTTCCACACTTGTCAGAAAGCTACCTCATATGATCTCAGTATAACGTGAGTTATCAAGAAATAATAAAATGAAAATAATCAACGCTCCGGCTATGAAAATGCGACTCTTTTTCGTCAGGTTCAAATGGACTGGCAATGACTGAAACAATTGGCAGATTACGTACTGACCCACTTAATTTCAATTGAAGAGGAAGCTTCACCGGCGAACCTCAGTCCTTGATGCAATTCCAGTTAGATGACCGACTCCTTCACCAGGCAGTACAACCAGTCTCAATTATTTATCCAGGGGTAATGGTGCTCCGTCTTGGATAGCTACTTTTTAATAAATTCAGATACGTTCTTTTGAAATATTTATTATTTCAACATAAAACATTTAACATAAAACGATAATATTCCCTCCATGATCGCTCAATTGTTTTGCTTTTCTTTGCAATCAGCGATGATACTCTCACGCAACAATAGTCTCTTACAGATAATAATTATCAGAGATATTTTAATATCAGTTGATATTACATAAACGCAAAACAACACAAAAATAAATTTAAATTGGCACCATTACATATGTTACGGTTTTTTGTTTATGTCCATTGCATTCTTGTGGCTGTGCAAGATTCTAGCATCTTTGTCCTTCCTTCTGTAATTTATATTCCTGGATCGAAGAAATTACCTTGTTGGAATAGTCAACAGAAACTTTTCAACATTCCGTCTACTTTCACCTAGCTCCCAATGATAAGGATTGGGATAATCCGTTGATTGAAATATCGCAATCATTTGTAGCTGAGCTTACGTAATAAGATTTTAATATTAA
Organism: Zhengitettix transpicula; assembly: GCA_037074705.1. NCBI lineage: Eukaryota > Metazoa > Arthropoda > Insecta > Orthoptera > Tetrigidae > Zhengitettix > Zhengitettix transpicula. The sequence continues at coordinate 77,784,047 of CM073591.1, forward strand.
TATATATTTAACAAGTTTCAATATTATGTCGTATCGTAGTTAATGTATGACAAAATATTTTTCCAGTGAATGTCAATTTTTTCTTTATTATTTTATAAACATGGTTCCCAGCTATTATTGTGACTTATTTTACATATTAACTTCATAATTACGCATACTGAAGTAAACTAGAAATTTTCGTTATTCTAAAGCTTCTATATTTACGATTTTTTCTAATTTCTCTGAATGTAAAAATATTGTAAAAATTTCGTATGGGTAATTAAGATTTTAATTGCCCCCTAATTACATTAACTTCATTCAAGTGTAACAGATGTCTCAGAATTAATTATTTTAAGCTTGATGATTCAATAACAAATTTTTATGAACATTAAATCCGAATAAAATCGTCTCGGACTGCTAACCGAGTGAAAAGATATATGAACGACGTTTCTACGACGTTCGCTGTCATCGTCTTGTAGCATCGTCTAATTTGCTAGAAGACGATGCCAGTTAAAGTCATCGAAACGTCGTTCATTATCTTTTCACTCGGTTAGAAGCCAGAGAAGATTTTATTTAATCTTTACTCCCAAAAAGACTGCATCATTTATTAAAATTAAATCCTTCTATCACTTTTTGTTACTATATTCTTATTGATTTTATTTCTCAAATGTATCAGACATATCAATTATTGTATCTATTACATATATATTTGTAACATTGTATACATCCGTAAATCAATCATAAGAAAGAATAAAGAATGCTTTCAGGCGACATAAATGTATGATTTTCGTCAAATTTGTTCACCTTCAAATTCATATTTTTTTTGGGGGGGGGGGATTTATTTCATGATATCCAGGCATTATATGTTGATAATATTTCAGTAAGCAGTTATTAACCTACGATAATTTTGGCTTTCAATTGTTACTCTTCAATGATCACAAATATACAGCAAGAAATATGTTTAAGGTTTCTTTATACGCTTCGGAAGCGTTGTATGTTTCAAGTTTTTCTCAACTCAATAAACGAATCAAATATCAGTGCAACGTCTGGCGCGGAAATGTTCTCTAAGTCCAGCTCTTTCGAAATTGCTTTACTGCGCTATAAATTGCGTTGTGGGTAAGATATTGGAATTTGAAATTAACCTGACAATTCTTTATTGTTTTACGATTCTTCAGGTTGGAGGCAATAAATCATCCGGTCTGAAGGATGCATATGGATTTACATTTAATGCTAATAGGATTTGAGAGTCATACAACGAATCATTACGTGTCCATGAATGACAAGATATTAGTTAACAGAAATTTCTTTTACTTGTCGTTTTTTATATTTCTGCTTCATATAGCTCGTGTACAATCTTTTATTATCTGTGAATGTAGACTTTATCGGCGTTTACGTAGTCAAAACGTGGTGTGATATAAATGCACTCACAAGGCTACAACATCTAGAACGTTTCCTGCTATGTTTTATTATTATTATTATTACTGTATTGAAATCGCTTTAAGACAATGACAGAGCAAGTTATCGAAACAGGTTAAAGTGCTATATCATTTGATAAAAATTACGAAAATGGTGGGTATCATTACGAAAGTTCTATTCAAGATGTAAGAGGATGTATGTCCGATAAATGACTTTCAAACGAAGGCTAACATAAACGAATAAACAAACGAAAATTAAGCCATGGTTGAATTATGAAGACTGTTCATGTATTATGTATTATTTTGTGGAGATTAAGTGAGACTAAACTGCACCTAATATTCGTTGATGGACGATTTCCTTCACGTCCAGAATCCGAGTAGGTTCTGCAGCATCTGCTCCTCTTTTACTGAGCTTTGGAGTCATTACAGCTTACGCGAAGAAAGAAGCCTCTTTTTTTTTCAGAGCCTTGGAAAGGCCACAGTTCATTTGCATGTAGAGCGACCCGGCTTCTTGCACATCTGCCTCCGTACAAATTTTCAGCACTACTCAGATTTACGAAACGTAAAAATGGGAGTAAAAGGGAGAAAAATGGAATAACTGATGAAGTGGAACGCGTTTATGAAACTCGAACTTAGCTACATTTAAATAATCTTTCCCTTATGTAGTCATGTTTTCAGACTAAAAGAACGCCAAGTTTACTCATTAAAGGCGTTGAGACTGGAAATTTATCATGAAACAAGGTGGCCGTAATTTATTTTTATATTAGTATGACAGCAGTGAGAATATTAAAGTTATTATCCAGAATATGAGCTTTTATGTCTGATATTATTAAATATAATTTTTTAAACTCAAGTATTCCAATTCTTTTGGAATAACGAGTAACACTAGATCGGTTTTCGTGGCCGATGTAGCTTCATTATTAGATATTGGTCTTTGGGCTGTTGGGCCACGTATGGTTTCGGCGTTACTGCCAACGTTTCGCTTGTTGTCACCAAGCATTTTCAAGGCTAGACCTTGTGGGTCCCACGCCGCACATGGAGGCAATATGATTGGAAAGGGAGGCAATTCGAAAATGAGCTCGACTAAGGTTTAAAAATTGCCAGCAATGATTTAACTCGTGAAAAATGATTTTTTTAAAAAAATTTTAATATATGATAAGTTTTGAAATATTTTTATTGAAAAACCGTGACAAGTTGTATTTAGGCTTATTTAGGGAATAATAAATTTATGAATATAGAATTATATATATATATATATATATATATATATATATACGAAGGTGGTCTGAAAAGTTTCCGACCCATCAATGATACAAGATATTTTTTTTTATTTTTTTTTAATTTAATTTAATTTTTTAACTTAAGTCTCCTTGTAACTCTACACACTTCTCCCAGCGATGCTCCCATATCTGTAACCCGTCCAAAAAGTGTACTCGGCGTTTTTCTCTGCAAAATAATTGTCGGAAACTTTTCAGACCACCCTCGTATATATACAGATTGGGGCATTAGTAAGAATTACGTGCGTCATGGTAATAAAAAGGTTGAGAAACACTGCACTAGATCACGAAAGTACACTAAATACTCTTAAATATTGAATACAATTGTTTGAAATAATTCAACAGAATGTCACAATATTTAACTTTTTTACAAGACTTTTTCTGTTTTAATTGCTTTGAACATTTATAACATGAAAATAAAATTTAATTAGAACTCCCTCCAAAATAAAATATACATAAATATTGTGGAAAAGTTTGGTGTCATGAATTTTTCATATTTAAATGATGGCCATTATAATATATAATAATTTAAAATTTTAATATTTGATAAAGTCAATAATCTGTTTGAAGCCTTGTCTTGGTTATACCCATAAGAATATACATTTTGACCGTACCATTTTTGTATGTATGTATGTTAAGTTGAAACGGCTGAATTTTCTTTGCAGAAACACGTAAAATATAGATAATCTACACTCGTACGTCATAGATGGATCACTTAAGTGTATTATACATTTAGGTTAAATTAATTTGATGACTAAAGTTAATAAAGGTAATTTAAAAATACATATTGCGTTTTCCTCTTATCTTTCAGTACAATACGTTTTTGACCATTTATTAAAATTTTTTCAGTCTACCCAGTCTGATGCTACTATGATTTATCAATACATGTCATTGAAATCCTAAATTTCGAATATATAAAGTTTCTCATATTTAAGTTTCAGAATGGGTAAAATTTAGACCAGACCAGGAATCGAACCCATGGCCTTTATGACTTGTGAAAGCATTTATTTCCATAATTTAATCGTATTTAGAAATTTTTAGAGCGCACATAACATATGTGGAAGGTAATAATTATATTTTAATGCATATAATGTATGATTATTAATTTCGTTTACATTATCGATGAGGATGACTGAAATATTTTCAAGACGGAATTGTTCACTCATTACTAATAATGTTATGACTGACATCTTTGGGAACGGAAAAAGCATATCATAAGATATTATTAGCATTCTACGAGCGTTAATTTCTAATATTTTATTAGATTTAACAGGTATGAAGTAAGTTTTATAAATCAAGTATTATGTTTTAATATTTCAGAGTTATTAAGTTAATATAATTAAAAATTAATGAATAAAGTCATAAAAACTTCTAGAAGTTGATGGATATTAGTTTATATTTGTGCAACAAAACTTTTATATAGAAATTATGAAAAAATAAATTTTGGTCTAAAATAAATTTGGCGAACCATGTTCGCTATTGTGTTTTCTATTCAAGAGCAACGTTTGCAGTGCTATCATCATTTTTTTACATTGATGCTCAGGTTTTAGTTTATGGTGAATACCTACGCTTTTTACAAAGTACATTCTACTGTGTATAATCAAGGTTAGGAAAAATAATATTACAATAAGTAATTGAGAATAGCCGTGACTTACACACAACAAAAGTTTATTTAAAGTGGCATTTAAATGAAACGAAATATTGTCATAAAATTGGTATTCATCATCAGCTATTTCTTTTGAAGTGAGAATTTATAAATGGTAATCAGGATGTGAAGTACATAGTATTAATAGATGAAGAAAATACAGGTAAAGGATGAAATTCGGATATTACTTAAAGGATTAATTGAATGTGTAAATTCTATATTTTATGATAGATAATTCTCCAATCATTAATTATTAACTAGTACATATTGAATATTTTTATAAGAACTGTAAATATTATATTATAGCCTTAGTATAGTTAAAGAATTATTATTTTCGTTATTATTAATATATTTTACTTATGTTGGACAGGGAAATTTGTGTTCCCGAATTTTAGTATTTTTGTTAACATCTAATTATTGATAATTGTAGCATCCATTTTATTGTAATTTTATGTATTGACGTATCATATTTCCTCATACGAGGACTGGTGGAATAAAATGAATCAAATCAAATCATATCAAGTTACTAAATATATTTTTGTTCACTTAATATAAATGATGAATTAGTTTCGTTTTCATTTCAAAGCAGAAAACCTTCTCCAATTACGTAGTTAAATCTAATTATTAAATAAGTTTACTGCGGTAGAAAGATTATTAGTTAAATTTTGAAGATTAACGCGTAATGTCATTACAAAGTTTGCATCATATCTGAGAAGTTAAGATACTTTCCAGTTTATAGTTTACTATAAATGTTAATGACGCAGACTAGGTAATTTAATCATAGTTATTTCATTAGAAGCATTTAGTGTTTGACGCACGGGTCCCTTTGAATATTTGCCTCACTGGTCTGCAGAATTCCAACGTTACCATCGACCATTGCAAAACTATCCTCTCATGTGATGAGAGGACTCAGGCAAAGTTTAAGCTCAAACTTCTACGCTGTAGACCCGAAACACGTTTCTCAGTTGAAGGTAAAGTACTTTTAGACATATACCCTGTAAAAAGAAACGAGCTTGTGGAATAGTAGTACGAAAATAAAATATTAACAACAGTTCTTCCTTTTACCTCAAGAACCAGCTACGGACAGTTTGTTAATCTAAAGAGTGAAGTATCGCAAAAAAAAATCTATACAGAATACGTTCAGCATTAGGGTATAATATGAATATTAATTTTCATTCTAGATTATATATTACTCATTACCAGAAATCGTTTTAAAATATCAATGTATCCGATTAAAATGAGTGTTACGTATTACATTACGGGAAAACATTGTGTAACGACGACTCAAAATAAAAAACAACATAGTGAAATATTTTTATTGCAATGGTAACGTTGTAGGGGAAACGACTCATAATGGTGATAAAAATAGAGTATAAATTTATCATAAATGACAGTGGAAGTAACATAAAATAACTTTATGATAAGGTTACATGAATGTAAACCGTCTTAAAAAAACAAACCGAAAGTTCTTTGGACTAATATCAAACACAAAAGTATGTATGAACCGGTATGTATAATTGTATTAAGAAAAACTATGAATGTGAATAAATATTCGCAAAAATTATCAGAGAATAATCTGAGAGTTTCTTTTTCTCGTCAATCTTCAACTAAATCAGAGAGGAAAGAAAATATATTAACAAATTTAGTCAATAATCTTTTCTAATTTAAGTGAACTGAAAATACTTTCGTGTTATGTTGAAACAATAATATGTCTAGATTGATATATTTGGAACAAGTGAACATTTGAAGAAGAAGTGAGATGTTTACCGGAAGATACCGAAAGAGCAGAAAAATAACCAACAGGTTGAAATTTATTTATTGATTCTTGTATCAGAAAAAGGCAGATGTAAAAGTATAATTACACAAAACCACTTTACAAATATAAAATTATGTACAATTATAATCACCGGAATAAAAAAATACAATTTTTATAATATAAAAATTTAAAATAAATAAAAAAATTAGAAAGAACGGAGAAAATTCTTGAATATTTCAAAAAAGCTAATATAAAAATAAGAAAATATGACACAATATTAAAGTTAATGCTTATATAACTACAATTAATAATTTCAGAAGAGAAATTCATACATAATTCGGATTCAGAAAGAAATTAAGTTCACACCAAACGATTGCAAAATATTTTATTACAACAAAATCACTTATTTTAAGGATTAGTATATAATAGTAACAGTATTGCAAAGTTCGAACTATCATCGTCTGTTCTCGTTAGCAGAAAACTTGAAATTTATAACACTGCAATACAAGGTCTCAAAGGACACTTTATCGACAATATCTTTTCAGCCACCACATGCAACTAGGAAATTATCGAATAAGCTATAACCATAAATACATTTTCTCTAAAAAGTCGTTAATTGAGTAGTAACCTGCGTTTAATAGAGTTTATGATTTTATCAATGAATAAGTATTCATTGCATGATTTATACTGGAATACCGAATACTCGTTTTAAAAAGAAAACCAAGTGCATCTTTGCGAAAATTTGAACTATTATAATTGACTCTGTTTTTTTTAATTAAGTAATTGTTAAGATTAACGATTTTCACGACCACATAAAATGTAAACAGAGGTAAGCATCAAATTTTAAAGTTTAGAACAGCAGTTTGCAACTAGCCCTTTAATCAGCATGAAATATTATACACATTCTCATTTTCTTGTTTGTTTAAATATACCCGAGCTGCAATAGGAGCGACCTCAGTTTGCCACACTATAGAGCATAGTAAGGTTAAAATAGCTACGATAAACAATTTTATGCCACCCAATTGGTTACAACACGGAACCAATTATTATAGTCCATTGAACTATAATAAAAGTGTCAGATCTTAGTAACATATATCAACCATACATTTAAATTTTGCAACAAAAACGCATCAGAAAGTGCCGAGGTACAATCAAGATGAAGGAAATTGTTTGGTAAATAAAGGAAATTTATTTCAACCTTATTAATGTTAACAGATCTGAAATATTTCCACTTTATTAAAAGGCATTAATATTTTCTTGTTACTAGACTGCTTTTCACATAATCGTGTTTTAACACATTTTCATAAGTATTAATCATAAAACTATTTTACACTATCAGCCAAAAGGTTTTCTATAAATATTTTTATTGAAAGAAAAACTTAATCCATCGTTACAAATTATTTGGTGATGATTATTCCACAAAATTTAGTTTACAGTGGAATATTTTATTTATTAGATGGAGTAGGTTTGAAAGGAAAAATAAAGTACATTGAAATTATGTAATACGGGATGAAACGTTTGCATCACTAAAATGCAAATTTTAGCTAATGGTGGAACCATTTATTTATATATTAAGTAAAATGTTCCCCTTTGAAAGCAAATTTACATTTAAATAAATATGGGGCTCCATTTCGTTATTATGTTTCCTTAAACAAACCATTTTCTATTTTTAGAATTTTCTTCAATACAAATCCAATAGTATTATATGCCTTTCAAGCTATAACAGGAAAATGATTCCGAAGTAATTAAGTTTTGTTTTTCATTATTTTTTTTATAATTTATTTTGAGTGGCAAGAATAATACACGGTCTCTAGCAAAAATAGTTTCTATTGGGAAAAAATTCATAAATATTTTACTACAGTTAAATGTTAATTACGTTGAGTCGTATAATTTCACGATACTGAACGATATAAAAATACAATAATATTACATAAACATTAAATAATTCAAATTCTACTGTTATGTTTGTGAATATATTGCAATTTTATTTAAAAGATTTCTCTGTCAACGCTGAAATATTGAGGGATTACGGTAATTAAATTATTTACTGATATAAACGTTTTGATAGCGTTTCATACAAAACATAAAAAATTGTTTTAACTTGTATAGTAATATGAATAATAGGTCTCATGCCTTTTTGTTGTGTTTCCTTCTTTGTGTTCGTGTTTATCCTTGCAATTTATTTTTACAGCGCTGAATCTGGATAATGTTTTATTCTCTTTTTCAGGTGAGCTGTGTGGCGGAGGATTACAAACCGTACAAGAAATTACTAAGAAAAAAAAGAGGTCTGGAAATTTTTAATTTCTTTTCGGCTCTCATTCCGAGTATCGATTGTATATAAGCAGTTCATCTCACATTCGAGAAGACAATATTCTAAATATAATTTTTTGTAAATACTTGCAATATTCAATATAGGAACAGTTATAAGACGCCTGAGAAATTATGCACGGAGTCGTCAGTGAGTTGTATTTCGAGGTTATGATTTAGATTTTACAAACCTGAATTTTGACTTTTAATGTTGACGCGAAGGTAAGCTATAAATTAAGAAAAACATAAATTTAGAAGTTTCCCTTATTAGCAGTCACTGACGTTGTATGTTCACTAACTCTATTTAAAAATCAAATTAAATGTTAAAAGTTATCATCAAAAGGAATATTAGTAGAAGGTGTATGTCAATGAGCCGCTTTCAACAATCAATTATTCACAGAATTGAGTTGTTTTATTTCTTTGTTTTCTGTCTTTAAAAATACATTAAAAATAATGATAGTATTAAGAACTTAATGGATTTCGAACTAGCCAATGTAGCAACCTAAGCGGTTTAACCATTTGATTATTGGAAGAAAACTGGAAGCTGCATCAGTGTTTCTTCAAAATAGTTAAAGTTAATTAATATTAGAATATCATTGTGTTAAAAATATTTATTGTTAATGTAAAATATTACAATAATGATTTGACGAAAAAGTAAAATTTATACTGAAATAATTACAATTATTACTCTCTTATGTAATTCGGCTATCAAAGACAGATCGTTATTAAATATTTTATGCATGCGCTCGTGAGAAGTTCACTCGCCGAGCTTATTGAAAGAAAAATACAGACATCTCTTGAAAAAAAGCGACAAGCATTCTCAATTCCCCATTTTCAGTTTGAAATAACGCGATTAAACGCTCCCGCTTGTAAATTATTTGATGAGACAATTCGCGTCTCATTAGTCTAATTGAACGAATCTCTCGTGAATTTTCAGAAAATTCAGCCTCGCCGGCTTGAAAATAAAGGACACAATTTGCATTTCATTTTATTATAATCGAATTGAGGCTTGAGGAAGTCTTCTTTGAAAATAGAAACAAGAAAAAGAAAATTCACAGTTAACTGAGTAGTCAATTATCTATTTGATTCAATATTGAATTTATTATATATTAAGACATAAATCAAAAAGTTTGAAAGGCATGTTTCAGAAGATTTTCTATGATTATTCAAAGAATTTATTTACTGATAATTACTAGGAAATGTTACGCACTGGGAATATACGTACATCACAAACATACATTGTATATGTTGATGTATTGCTGTAACACTATTATTCTAACAATGTTAAGTAATACCATTCAATTCTCCACAGGATACTCTGTAAATATTAAAATTAAAAGTGTGGAGAATTTGTAGCAAAGACGAATGTCAATGATCAAAATAAAGGGAGTTGAAGCAATAACTAAACATTAACTCAGGCAGTATTTACGGAACTTAAATTATAAATATGACTTGGTTAACAAAAACTAAGATAAAAATAAGATTTTATTGGAATCAATTATTTAAAAACTATTAGAGTTGAGGCTAAAGGACTGCTTCTCTGGAAATAGAAACAAAACAAATTCAGAGTTAATTTAGTAGTCAACTATTTATTTAATTACTATATATTATGTAGATGTTTCAAGACTGTTTCAAAGCACTAATCTTTGGACTGAATTTACAAAAATCACTTAATATAAATAAATTAATCTAGGATAGGAACTGTTTCAACATTTCTGATGCTATTAGCTTATTTAAAAACATGAACATGAACGGAATACAGTTATAATAGTGACTGAGCTACAGTGTATGTTAGACTGAGTTGAATTTATTGACTCCCAAGCTTTGTTTTGCTTAACACTGCGCGTCTATTAGACGGGAGACACTTTGAGTGCTTCGACCGAACGCTTTTCTGAGCAGTTCATTCATATCAATTCAAAATTTAATTTGTCAGATCTGATGATATTTTTGCGGCATCCTTATTTAATTGGTCCGAACTGCACTTCAACTTTCCAAATTACTCTCATGATGCCGTATACCATTGAGAAGAGACGCCTATTTTATCACTTTTTTTGGCCGATACCAATTTGATTTCCAAAATCATTAATTGAATAGGTTGTTTGGTATTATTGCATTTTGAGGGTAAGAGATAATAAAATGAAAAAATAAATTCAGTTCTTATTGATACAAATTTATAAAAATTTTAAAGTCCTCGTTATTTTTAAGTTAATCATTTAATTTTTTCTTTTCAAGTTCTCCGGCACTGAACATTACATAATACAAAGTAATAATCGGATGCATGTATAGAAATTTAGTCAATTAGAATGTCAATTATCTGGGAGTACTATTAATGGACGCTCATGGAAGTATTAAATGGTTTTCAAATTAGAATTGTATTTTTGAAATATTGAAGCAAGCTTAGAGAGTAATATTAAATTATGGGAATTAAAAAAAATCTAACTCAAATAATAAATTGATTAATAATCTCTGATTTTTATAATAATGCTCAATATATATTATTTTCTCCGCTAAATTGGGCTAGAAACCAATAAGAAAAAAGATTATGTCTGTCTTAGTCTATTTGTAGTTCCTCAAGATCAGCGTGATACAACGACAATTCTCTCTAATCTGAGCCTTATCGTAACAAGTTTAGTCCCTTATATCAGACGGGCCCAGAGAAGGAAAGATTCCAAGGGTTTGTATCCTCGTGGCTTGAAACACACAATGAACAATGAGTCATTGTAATTGAAAGCAAATGCATTTTCATTGAATTGGTATTGGATCGCACACGCGCATTATATACTTTATATTTGAAATCTACTGACTAATTTGTTTTTATAAGTGGATTACTTTGGGAATTTCCGTAATGCTCTTCAGAGCGAAAAAAAAAGGAATAAATGATTAGTTAAAAATTACCGAAAAGATAAAGTGGTTGTAAAATATACTAGACGTGTCAGCTGGATTATCTGGTGTTTGGAAATCCGCTTGCAGAAAGTTGTGCACTAATTCTAAGCAGAATCATTACTATATAGTTTTAGTCCTATACAATCCTTAAAGAGATGTTTAATCTGACTTTCCGCACCTGATACTATTTTGCTATATGACGGTGAATGTAACCAGAGGAATTTTTATTAATCTGTTTACAGTTGACTAATATTTTTTTTACTTTGTATTAGTCCTTCTTTTACGATAGTAGGAACATTACGAAGCTGGATGTTTCCTACACTCTCATTCTCACAGCACAGGAATTATATCAAAACTCGTTGCTTTTGTCGAATTTGACGTGCAACAACCATATTGAGGACATTCTATGACAGAACGATGAATACTAGTGGGAAGGATGTATCAATGAACTAACACTGAACAAAAAGGAAGGTGAATTTATTTATAAAATATAAATTCAGCATTTATTCTTCCAAATCAATTTCACCCTACAAAGTAATCCCCGTCCGATAAAACGCACTTTTTCCAACGCCTTTTCCAGTCCTCGAAACAGTCGTAATAGTCTTTTTACGGTATAGTCTTCAAGACCACCTTCGATTCGGTTTTTATCTCCTCAATCGTGTCAAAACGGCGTCCCCGCATTGGCCTTTTGAATTTGCTGAATAGCCAGAAGTCGCACGGAGCCAAATCAGGCGAATACGGTGCTTGCGGAACGATATGAGTCGAGTTTTTGGCAAAAAAGTAGCGAAGAACAAATGCAGTATGAAATGGTGCATTATCGCGATGATGGAACCAAGAGTTGTTCTCCCATAATTCCGGCCGTTTCAGACGAATAGCTTCACGCAAACTACGCATAACGCTCAAATAATATTCTTTGTTGACAGTTTGGCCCGACGGAAGGAATTCATAGTGCACCACACCACGATAATCAAATAAAACTGTCAACATGATCTTGATTTTCGATCGACTTTGCCGTGGTGTTTTCGGTCTTGCTTCACCTTTTGCACGATATTCGCTGGATTGGTCGGTGGTTTCAGGGTCGTATGCGTAAATCCAAGTCTTGTTTCCAGTAACGATGCATTTTAAGTGGTCCTGATAGTCAGACAGCAAAGTTTCACACACATCAACGGGACGCTTTTTTCCCAAAAAATTGAGCGATTTTGGCACCAATCGAGACTTGACGCGTTTGAGACACAAAACATTCTTAAAAATAATTTGGTCTGAGCCAAATGATATTACAACACCATCAGCGAGATCTCTAATTGTCCATCGACGATTTTCAAGCACCAAATATCTGATATTTTGGACGTGATCCTCGTCGTGGACGTTGATGGTCGTCCAGATCGCGGTTCGTCTTCAACGCGTTCTCGGCCCTCTTTGAACTCGTTGTACCACTTATAAACGTTTTTTTTTGTGCCATAGTTTGATCACCAAAGGCCTTCCGCAACATTTTCAACGTGTCCGCACAAGAATATTTGTTCCGCAAACAAAATTTGATGCAAGTTCTTTGCTCAACAAAATCACCCATTGAAAAAATCGAAAAATTCACTTTTGGTTGTTTACAAAAACACGTTTAATTTGGAGATAATTAAACCTTTTAACAAACAGGCGCTTGGCAAATATTATAGACAGTCCTACCAACCTAGGAATAATTTACCTGCCTTCCTAATACCCGGGAGTTTTATATTACAATTTCACCTTACTTTTTATCACAGTGGTATATAAATTGTAAAGAAGTTGAATGAAAATAAATTTAAATAAAACAAGGGTGCATGACTTTTGATGTGACCTTTACATTTCTATGGTTGTAGAGATGGAAAGGAAGAAGAAACCGCATGGAGTGAGTAGGAATAGAATAGAACAGAACTTTGTTCGAAGACTCTATCTAAGTCTGTGATGAAATAAATTTTGTGGATGGCAATTTATTACGTTTCAGAGAAAACATATAGCAGAGATAAGTACATTTCAGAACAAATCCTCCTAATCACCACCCAGCTGTTTTTCTGTGTTAAGCTGTAGCTCCTAAGTTAATGCTCATGTTTCATGACACGTTGCTAGGCGTTTCCTTCACGGCGAGGGTCGGGTGAGTGGGTAGAGTGTTTCTGCAGACTTTGGAAGAAGAGCCTTGGTTCGCCTCCGGGTCGATATACGCGTGGTCCGGGCAGGGCGGCCCAGGAGACGCAGCGTCTCGCCGACCATCGTAAATTCGCCTCCTTGGACTCACTCCCAAGATATTTACGAAGTGGATTTTTTAAAGGACAAATTTCTTCATTATTTTTCTGGTAAATCACCTGTATTTGTGTCGGAGCATCATCTTCATATAAACTTTCAGTCAACTATTTTTAACCTGAATACTATTTGGGGTAGAGTAACATTCATATAAATCGTGACCGTGGTGATACATCACGTTAGTACATTTACGCGAAGTATTAACATTATAATATAAATTTTAACAGTAATTTCTATAATTATATATTTATGATTCGTCAACTATATAAACGGGCGATAATTCTGAAATAGAGCGCTTCTGCATTCAAATTCATTGACCTCAATACGATGTATAGGTTTAACATATATATATATACATATATATATATATATATATATATATATATATATATATATATATGTTTTATGTGTATGTATAATCTCTGAATTATATGTTACAATCAAAATAGTTATGTTAATGTGTTATTATTAGATGATATTGAGAGACATAAAAACATCAACAAATTTGGCAATTACAATTTAAAAATTAATAATAGGACATTTAAAATGTTTAAATACTAATAAAATGTTATTATTTAAATATAATTATTTAAATATAATTTTTGAAAATATCAATTAAAGCAGACGTTTATGCTCAAGGTCTTGTACTCTGAAAATTGGAATAAAAATAATCAAGACTTAAAACTCATTAATTACGTTGTATAAGCAGTCGAAGCAAAACACAGATTACAGATTTGATTGTCTGCACAATATCCTGGTCACTGACACCACGCCTTTCTCTTTTTCCATCAGTCTCTCGGGTTTCTGAGCCGTCTTCGGATGACCAGATCATAAGTCTCATATGCTGTATACATCTCTCCAAATGTTAGTATACATTAATCAACGCTTGACATCGGAATTAGAGTCTATTACAGGCAAATATCGAAAGTTTTCCGGGTGTAGTTGCAATAGGACTTGAGTACCTCAGTAATCAAAATGCGACGTTACGACCCCAATCGGAACCGTCGTCGAGTTCCAGTCTAAGTGGAATATGACGAGAGTGCCGAAGTCGACGTAACTCTGCTGTTTATTTGGAAACTTGATTGTCTGAATCTCTGTGAAACTTGAATACGACTATCCAAATCTGAATTTAGGAATAAATGTTTCAATATTTAACTGAAGATGATACATATTCTCTGCCAGACCGATTCGCCTCCATTTCTCAATCTTTGTAGTTCTCCTCACTTATTTAAGCCAATTATGAAACTTCATTCTGTGGAATACGTTCATGACAAAGCCAATATCCAAATTCACACCAATTTTATTCCGACTTTTCTTGTTTATCACTGTCACTTTCCCACTGGTGACCACCCGTTATTATCTCCAACAGTGTCACAACTGTTGTTTTCCCGCAAAGTGCATCGCCTTCGATACCCTTAAAAGTTTTATGGTCCCAAATTGGCCCGGTTCGTCCTGGGGAACTTATCACAGACATGTGTGTATCTGTCGTTGGTACGTGTTTATAAAGTTAGAATTTTACGCACGATAAATATCTGAAATTAGTTAAAATTCTACCTATTAAATCAGTAACATTATTGACGACCGATGTCTTTCCTGGTAAAATTATTAGGTAGAATAAAGTACACTCGGGTATAAAAGTAATTAAAATGCGTCGTTCTTTGAGGCGAAGAGGAAGATGACATGAGCGCAGATGGTCGTCGAAATGTCGGAGTTAATTAATGTTTTAACGAAGTGGAAACCCGAGAAATTTACCTTCAACATTTGTTACATTCTTCCTGTTAAGAAACAATAAAGACTTCAAATTATTTTTCTCTCACCGACACCCATTAGGGCTACTGTTTTCTGCAATCTGAAACATCTTTCTTCGTTTCTCCCTGTATCTCAAACACACCCATTCACGCATACACATATATAAAACTTATATATATATATATATATATATATATATATATATATCAATTATGATGATAAAGAGGATTGAGACGGTTTGGGAAATATTCAGCTTATAATGTTAATTATTTTTGACAATAATTTTGAAGTATTGTTTATAGGTTCTTGGCATGAATATTGAGAATTTAAGAGGTCATTTGTGAACAATAATGTATAAATCGCTAAGATATAGGAAGGAGAATCTTAAATTATCATAATCAGTGAAGGGCACATAAGTGTATCGTAACTTATTTGAGTATTGCATTACGTATAGACGTCAGGTTGAACAAATTAATTTATATTCGTATTAAAGGATTATTTGCTTTTTGTGTTGCGCGCGCTCAGAGGATATGCAAATAAATTGCAGATTTCCACCAAGCTAGTCTGACTAATACTCTGAAATCTTGTAATTTATGTTCTCCCAAAGATCGCCTTCGGGGGAGCGAGCTGAATTAGTTTCTTATTTTCAACTGCTGTATTTCATTTGGAACTTTTACTACTTGACGCAATAACAACACAACGACTTGAGTCAGTAAATATATGGTTTGTAGTACTAATATGAAATTAAGGAATAACTAAGAATAATTATTAGTTTATAGTCATTTTAAATAGAGGTAATCTATGTAAAATTTTAATTTTTTAAAATATTTATTAAAAGAACCAACCTACTCATCATTAAATTATTATTGTATAATTTAAAACATAATATTTAAGAAACTAAACGTTTCATTCCTGTTTAGGATTTCTTTATGTGTACAATTACAATTAAATTCAGTAATAATTTGCTATAGGAAAATTTAGATTAACAAATTTCTAACTTGCGATTTGTCCACTCGTTGCGGGCGAAATGTTTTTTAAATATTATGTTTTTAATTTTATAATAAATTTTTCAGACTAATAGGCTGGTGTTTTTAACATTTAATAATTAGTCAGATTATTATAATATTTGTAATATTTCTTGGGGTATATGAAAGGAAATAAAAATAAGTCGACAGATTGCGGCTCAAGTCGTAAATATTATAAGGTCTCAGTAATATTAAAAAAATGAGGGAGAAGGTTCATACCTAAGCCATGTGACAGAATATCATTTTCAAATCATGAAGGTAGAGAAACAAAATTACGCATGGTTGTCCAATGTATATTTTTCTCTTCAAGGGTAAGAACAGAGAAACTTTCGATTTCATATTTCTCAATTTCATGAAATAAATGTTTTTCACTCTAATGGCCAGGAGTTGAAAAATTTCTGCCTTTCCTCGTATTTTACAAAGAGTTTAAATACAGACCTCGATTTTTATGTTTATCAAATTTCAGAAAAAATGGTAATTAAATATTCCCTCTTCAGACCTTAATATTTGTTTATTTTCGTGAAATGATATTAATAATAGAAAAATTCTTTTTCCTTTCCTTGTAGCAAGAACAAAGTTACATATATTAGAATTGTAGTTTTAGAGATAGGCAATGTTAAGTTGTCAGATAGCTCCAATGATTTCTTTATGAATTACACGATTAAAATTATTATTTTTCATGAAACAAAAATAATGAATTCACAAGTTTTTCTGGTGAATTTAACGATTTTTTTATTTCTGCTTTCGTCAGGACGTCCAATAAAATCCAAATTGTCCAGCCGCAAACAAGAAACAATTCGTTTTCCGCATACTATTTTTTAAAAGAATTTTTCGAGAAGGAAATTATGATGAGAATGAATTAAGCACATAACTCGTTCTATAAGTGCTAATGAACTGACGGAGGAGAAGCTGTCTGTGGTTAGCCGCGAATTAATTTGCCTCCAGCTATACGCTGCTTCTGTCTTTACCCAACAACGTTACAGAACTTATCCGATAGACCTCCAGTTTTGTTTGAAGTTAGATTCTCAGGGCCTTTAATCAAGACAATTATTTGATTCATTTCCGATATCGGAGTAGAAGAGATACTTTAATGCTTTTCAACACAAAATAATCCATTCAAAGACCATGTGTATAGAAGATCGATTTACCTATATAGGTAAAAGCCCAAAGCAACCATTTTGAGGTATAAAGGGCTTATAGAGACTGAATTTGTATACGCTCTTTTTATAGATTATAACTGAAGATAATTATATTCAATGATGTGTGTATTCATATCACGGTACTGCTATTATCACAAATAAACATAGTTTTATTTATTTAATTATCTATAGTATCAATTAGAATTAGAAAATCCAATTTTTCCAGTTTAAAAATCTTACTCTCATGTCTGATTTACTATCTTTAAATAAATTTATTGACCCATGATTTCGGACTTGTTTTCAGATTTGTAAAAAATCTTTGGTGTCCTTGATCGTTCTATTGAGAAACTAATATTTCCTATCATCCGTTGTTTTTGATATTTTATAGTATTGGTATTACCCTTCGCTTATTTCTTCATCGTGACTTTCATAATTATTATTAGTTTTGTGATACATTTTAATAGCCTTATTCTGTATTGTAGCGCAGAAGAAGATCCCCCAAATTAATTCAAGATTACATTTAAAATTTGAGTAAAAACGCCCTGTGGCTTTCTGAAAATTACAGTCATAAAATTTGGCGCCTAGGTGACGGAGTGTCGAGGAGAAACCGTGCCTTTAGACATCTGTCTCAGGTGTATTGACCTGACCGAAATCCCCGAAGGTCAAAAGGCGAGATTAAGCCTGTGGAAGTGTAAAATCGACGCAGGTTGCCTGAAATCAAACACTTGAAGAAGTTTCAACCCTCTGGTGGGGAAAGAAGGGAGTCGGGCTGGAAGTTTAGAGATGCTAAGAATTGTTACGAGGATGAGTAAAGGAGGTAGCTGCCAGCAATTCTTGTGAAGATTTTCCGTTTGTCTGAGGAAGCCGACTACATAAGATGAACAGATGTGTTTGTCTGCCACGTAAATAGTTGTGATTTCTGACGCACGTATATGCCCTCACATTTGCTTTTTGGTTTATGTTCAGAGTCTCATAAAATCGCCCTGAGATTTTCCAATTTAACGTATCATAAATTTATTTCAATATTTAATATATTTAAAGTAAATTACGTAAAATTTAAACTTATAAGTGAGTAAATTTTAATTGAATCGATGCAATTGAAAAGGGCACTGTTGAATTTGTGTAAACCATTATAAATAACTTAAATTTAAAGCTAATCAAAATCAAAGTTTAATGACTCTTGTACTTTTTTTCTTCAATACAATTATCAATAACTTGGAGGTATTGGAAAGAGGAAGATGCCACAATAATGAAATATATTCTGGTTAGAAAATATGTGTTAATAAAATTAGAAATTTTTTATCGATATGAATTTATAACTATATAAAGTGTGTAAGAAGAGGATTCTGAATTTGGACGTATATAAATTATCTCAGAAAGAAAATAAAATCACTATTATAAGTGCAATGAAATTTTTCATCCAAAACGTGATATATTAATAATATTAAAATTATATTTATAATTTTATAAGTATTCATACAATTATCGATAATTATAATTAGTCTGTTAGAGATTATACGTCCCTCACAATTTCCTATATTATAATTCCTCCCGCATTATATATGCAGTTCTTTTGAGATGGATAGGAAATCTAAAGAATCCCTAAATCGTGTAACGTTTCAAAATTATTTAATTCTTAATTTTGTAAATCTTACCATAAGATTTTTTTCCTTATGAGTTTCACAGGTCAGGGAAGAGATAAAATCTACGATTTCATACATTCTGCTACACACATTCGGACAACAATGGTCTCTGGGACTCCTGGTGCGAACTTATCTTGTTCCTGACTCTATCTACTTTCTCCAGTGAGGCGCGTCTGAGAAACTTTGCTAATACTCCAACGTAGATATAGATAGCCCGGAGCGCTGTAATGTTTTCAGATCCCGAGAGACACATACGATCCTTGTTTAACGTTTGTTCCTTCTGATTTGAAATCTTCAGTTTGTTAAACGTGAAGTACCATTTCTGAGGGATTCCCCTGAGTCAGAACGGCATTTAACTTTATTAAAGTTACTAAATAAAAAGGGTTAGCTGAAATTTTATTCCTGACTAGGTACGTAATAAATGAATGGTCAATAGCAGAGTTACATTTTGAACATCGAGAATTTCTCAAAGAATGGTGACGCCGGAAATATGTGATGCCTGTTGGAATTGACGTTTTAGGTTCTATAATAAATTTTATAGCCGAAATGTACTTTAGTTATCATAAAAATAAATTATTTTCTATAAATTAATTCTGGTCCTTTATGTTTAGACCCTTTGAACTTTAACAACGTAAACAATTACGAATGAGAAAGTCATAACCCTAATCATATCCATTTACTAAATAACTTGACGGTTATGTGATATACAGACAAGTACTACACATAAGATGTATTTAGGCGTATAATTTGGAAATAGTATGAATATAATTTTGAAAAATGATCCCTTGAGTTTATGTACTTACTTCATCGAACATCCTTAGGAAGAATGTAAAGTATGGAGAATATAAAACTTCAAGGCTTAGAATAAATATTTACTCTTAGAATAACGAAGTACGCTTTTCCGTATAATTTTTGTTTAGTTTTAGTAGCTTAGTTTCCCGAAAGTAATAATTCAACTGAGTAAGCTCGTAGGTCGGTAACTGCCATATTTTCCGGTAAAGTGCATTATTTATTAACAAAATTACATGTCGTTGTATGCTGAATACATTAAAATCAAATTTTGTTAAATGGTTTACTTACGGTTTTCTCTTAATGAACTGGAACTTCCGTAATATTATCAAACTTATTGACTAATAAATTGGATTGGATTTCCTTCCTTATAGAATAGGTGGTTGATTCATTAAAGTGTATACCAGGATTCCGGTTTTTCAGGAACTGAATGTGGATAAAATTCCTGAAATTAGTAGTCATCTTTATGAGATTTTTTATTGTTCAATAAAGTTTTTTCTCAGGTCTGTACTATATTTTTTACTGCGTAGTATGTTAAAATTTCCATTTACAAGTTCGTATAGCAATAATAAAAATTTAATATCATATAGTAATATCGAAAATAATTTGATATTCAGTCATATAAATCTCAATGAATATGAATAATAATATTAACATAAATATGTCCACAATATGTGAAATGACAATTGAAATGTCGCTGAGGTGTAATATAAAACTTCCATTACCTTTACCACGAATCAGTCATATTAGGTATTTATCTGTATCTCCAATAAAATTATTAATTGTAATTATAATTGAGCATTACATTTGACGAAGAAATTACTGATTCTTTAATTAAAATAAATTGATTTTCTTCGATTTTATAGTTTAGAAGCATTGGCAGAACAAAATACCATGTGAATCATTGGAAACTCTTTTTCTGTGAAAGATTTTCTGGACTTATCTCACTTGAAGTGTATGTAACAATTTTGACGATTTTGTCTACGTCTTTTTATCAGTTTAGGATTTTCTACTAAAGAAGAAGACAGCAGTTAATGTATACTGCACAGCAACTTGATTGACATAAATGTTATCTTTCATATGTTTATTTACTTGATATTAACGAAAAGATTGATAGAATACGAAGATTATTCTGACGATGCTCGTAGAATAATATAAAATGCAGAATTCGCTGGAACGTGGTGTTCCAGTTTGTATTGTAACGAGAAACTGGAGCATTTCATTCATATACAAATGTTATTATTTAATTAATGAGAACTCTTTATTAGTAAATAACAAAATAATATTAACTCGTTTGTTTTAGGGTTTAAACACAGAAAATCAAGCAATATAACATGTTATTATTAATTACAGACATAAATTAAAATTCAATTCAAATATGGCTGAGCTAAGGTACACAATATAGCAATCTCTACAACAAGGGAGAGTTGGGCCATTGAGATAATCTGAGTTCTCTGCTATAACCATTATACATGTGCATTGATGCGTAATTATTTGTAGTTAAATTACCAGAAGCTGCGTGATACGTGCAGATCACCGGTGGACAGGTGTCATTCAGAATCCAGGTAGCGGCTTTGTCCCTGGGACAGGGTTGTTTTCCCCTCAGTGAACAAAGAATGGACTCTCATCTCTGAACTGCCGTCATCGAAACATTTTCACGAACACTATCCTTTTAATGGCTACACATCATCTCACTCTACTTTCCCCTCTCTTTTACTTTCGAAACCGACTCTATCGTGTCAGTTTTCTAGACATGATTTTAATTTTCTGTCTCTCATGACATCCTCATGACAGATTTCAAGATAAATTCGCCAGAGCCGAACAGTGATAACTGCCGTTCAGGAGAAAGAAAACCTTATATAGTTCTGGCCACATATAATTTTATTAACCGTTCTAGAATCTCAATCTTTGTGGGCTACGAATTTTCAAAGGCTCTACGAATTTCACCAAACCCACTAGCATCTGACAATGGCCAACTGACCACTCGTGACGTTATTTCTAAGCTTACCTTTTATTATTTGTAAAATTTATTCCTTGCATCATTACAATATATAGTATATGTGCATGAAATAGGTCATTTAAACCTTTCCAAAAAATGTTACGTAAATATATGATTGCTGGTTAAACGAAGAACTAATTGCAAGAATAACATTTTTCTACAGGTCTTACGTAAAATACAAAATTTTATATGCCAGGATTGTACAATCCCGTAAATTTACAACAATTATAGAGCAACAAAACTTGTAACAGACTCGAAAATATTTTATATTTAGTTTATTTAAAAACTAAATTCTTCATATTCTGTGACATATCGTACGTTGTGTCTTTAGGGACTCGTAAATCATAGTATTTTAAATAGTAGCAGAAGAGAAGGAAAATATAAATTACAATTTTTAAAATTACTTTTATAGTTTTATCTTTCCCGTTGGAATTAAAATTAATTGCGTGATTAAAATGATACTTTTTCTTCTATTACTGTACTGCATGCATATTCTTAAACAAAATATTAACACAATTTATAAAAGAAATAGTGTTGAAAAAATATTATGTTCATCAAAAAGTGATAAAATTTAAATGGAATGATACATAGTAAAATATCCTTATGTATTCTGTAAGTGATCAAGGGAAGGATATGTAACATTTGTTAGTGACGTATTGGGCTCATCAATAGTCGAGTTTGTGATTGTAAAATTTAAAATTAAAAAAAAAACGTATATTTTTCTGTCTTAGTCTACGTTCAAAGAAGATACGAGTTTCCCCAGAAAACGCTGGGGGATGTGAGATATTGCAGTGCGTAGTAATATCCTGCCTGTGCTATAGATATGGCGGACAATAGGCCTAATCTTCAAGTGTTCAGCGAACACCGTCTTAATATCGTTCTATGTATAGTCTGATTTACTGGATATTGTGGCACGTAATTCATATGTAGTTTATGTTACGAACAAAATTATAAAGAATTCTAAATGTATTAAAACTGTACGCATTTATATTCAATGATGAGAATCGGTAGCATCACTCCGTTTCTTTGGAGATAATAGTCCAATAATGGGCGCCACACATAGTACATAACAAACTTGGACAGGACTTCGGGTTATTTTTACTTTTGCTTTAACAAGTTACCTATAACTCATTGTTCCAATATAAAGTTTTTATCATTTTTTAATTTTTTGTACCAGATTGATACAATTTATACGATTAGTGTACTGCCGTATTATTTCATACACTTAACAACAGATAACATGTCACGTAAAAAAGAAAAGTAATTTAGACAGATTGAGTTTCAAATTTTTTATGGAAATTTAATACAGCCCATTAGATCTTTATTCTTTAAAAAATAGTATCAGTTTCAATATAAAGCGAAAATACCCCAAGCAAAGAAAATCAGATTTTGGATCGTTTGTCAGATAGTTGAAAGATGATGAATGGTAGCTTGTATTTATAAAGACTTTTGTCTTTATGTACCAACAAAAATTATTTTATAATCGGTCCGACCGTTTTCTGTTTCATCGCGATAGACATACACGAATTAATACTTCGGTTTGAATCTCGCCTTGTATGAAACGTAAAGATAAACGAAAATGACTCTATTCCAAGATATATGGAGACAAAACTATTATTGAAGAAAAAGTTCTCGGGTTTCCACCCGGGTAAAACAGCGATTGTACAGCGACGTTTCGACGACCAACTTCTCTGCCGTCATCTTCTAGTTTAAATATCGTTATTATACAGCTTCAGGAAAGAGGTATCTACCTTTTGATGCTAAAAAATCTGACTATACTGCACCTGATACCAACATTCATTATTGGGAACACAAATGAGGCAAATTATAAGTTTGCTTTACTTTGCAATTATAGGCAAAAACAGCTCTTTTTCGTCTGTTTCATTATAAACAGGTGCGTGATGCACCAAAAGGGCGTTATGTGATACCAAGTACTGGTATCACATAACGCCCTTTTGGTGCATCACGCACTGATTTCCATCCAAGACGATTTCATTCCAGTGCTTGACACTGGAATCCAGGAATTTTATTTAATTTAAGAGTATAAAAGTAGTTATTTTGTTCGCCTAGAATATGACGGCAATGCATTTGGTCGCCGAAACGTCGCGTTACAATCGCTGTTTTACCCGGGTGGAAACCCGAGAACTTTTTCTTCAACAAATTCACCGGGAAAGCCTTCGATCTTTGATATAACTATTATTGTTTCTATGTAACTGAGCGCTTTTATCCAACCTCATGGACTCACCGGCTACCCCAAAACGTCTACGAGAGGCTCTCAAAGCCATATATATTTCATAATACATCTTTGAATTTTTTTCTCATATCTTTCGTATCTGAGATCTTTAATACTTTTTAACTTCATCTGAACTATAAGTAAAGATAAGATGTCCTTATTTACCGATTGAAACTTAGCCTATATTTATAAACCTTTCAACGTTGTTATCTCTCTTATTTCGTGTTATTTACTTTTAAGAACCATAGTCTACCAATTTACTGATTTCATATGATTGGAATCCCTGATGTCATTGCATTTTTATAAATACATGAGATATTTACGTACAGAACATTAATTTCCTCAAAACTTCTAGAGAATTATCAGGGTAACATGTATAATAATGCTACGAATATAAAATGTATAACACATTCATTAAAATGCGGCTTTACGAAGCGGACTCATTTGCAGCGCAAGCGTTAATAATTTTTAAATGTAAGACCTGCAAACTTTTTTATTAAAACTTAATTTAAATTATTTTATATAATAACAAAAGAAATGATTTGAAATGAACCTTAGCATTAAAGACTGAAACTTAATTAAAGGACAAGAATAGAAAAATCTTGTTCGGACCGGGAATGGAGCCCAGGACCTCCACTTGCTCGGATCATTTAATTATTTTGTACTTTACTTTGTACATTCATACAGATTTTTTATAATAATATTCCATTAATTATAAGCAAAACACTACTGATCTATCAAATGGTATTTTTATTGGAGCATTGCTCACGGAAAGAAGCGATACGAGAGAGATAATTGTGGTTTTAACAGCGTTCACTTTCAACCAACGTAATATTTAATATTTAATGCTTAATATCACAAATTTAGTAATATTTAATATGATAGAATTTAGTGTCGTGACAGTCGCTAGTAAATCAAATATGTCAAACTTGTAAGATTAGTGGGTTCTATAAAAAATATTCATCAGCTAATCTGTAAATGGCTTCATTTTATATTTAACTCAGAACATCGTTTCATCACTACGCAAGAAAGTATGCGGAGATAAGATATAACAATAAGAGGGCCCATAAACTTGAAATACTTTCACAATGTAGTTGGAACAGGCTTGCATTGCACCAGTTTTATTAACTACTATAAATTATTTAGCATAAGTAATAAAATTAAATGGATTAAAGCTGAAATCTCAATCCAATATGCACATTGATGTAAAGTACATATGAATACTACTTTTACTTTATTTCAGCCTTTATTATGAGAGGGGCTGATTGAAATTTTTGTTTGAATTTATCTTCATGAACAATAACTACTTAACATGTACATTATGTAATATTTTCTGCGAACATTCATTATGATGTGATACCTCAATAGGTTTGTTGCTTTGAAATGGCAAAAAATTAAATGGATCAGAGATTCCGTTTGAAATTGACGAAAATTTCTTCGAATGTTTCACAATGAAAACAATAAACAGTTCTTTACAAATATTTAGCTCTTGATATTTTTAATTCACCGGTCGGGAGAGTTTTTTTTAGGTAATCATAACTACACTCGAGCGGGCTTGGTATTCAAGAAGTACACCAGAAGTCTTGACGCAATGGGGCAAGAATTCCCAGTAGCCATCCATGCAATTAGCACGGGAGCGCTGAGGAGGCGCCGAGCAATTAGAGATAAGCTCTCGAGCTGGACCTGGATACGACGTGAAATACGGGTCCCGTCACAGACCCTCTACTTGCTAAGAAATCCCTTCTACGTACCCTCGGAAAGTCTAATTCCATTCCTACCCACTTACATCTGCAGCATTTGTACACTTCCTCATTGAAGGAATCCATTGTGAATTCGTAGTTGGTTGCATTTACTTCACTGTGATTGGCAGAATTTTAAAGAAGAAAAAAAACAATATTCAAACCGAAAAGATGATTCCCCTAAATACACCCCAATATATAAAAAAAATCAGAAATATAAATCAGACCTTAAACTTCCAAATACCTGAGATGGAAACGCTCCGTTATTGCAGAATTCCTCCATGGACATTATCCCCTATTATAGTAGACACAAACCTTATCCAATACAAAAGAAACCAGTTAGTATCCGAAGAATGGAAAAATAAATTTACCACATTATGTGACCATTACCCTGGACATAACCAAATATTTACTGATGGATCAAAAAACGACATTGGAACTGGAAGTGCATTCTATTCATCCGACTCAACATCCATCACAACACTCAACCCGATATCCTCCATTAACACAGCTGAAATCTACGCCATACTTATGACCATGGAACATATTGACTCATCCAACAACAAAAAACATATAATTCATACCGATTCACTGACAGCTATTCAAGAAATCACTAAAAAAGATACATCATCGGAATTACCAATGATAATCCAAGAAATTTACCACAAAATTCATAAAAATGGCAAAATAGTCATTGTAGTATGGATTTCAGCTCATCAAGGTGTCCATGGGAACAATATTTCAGACCTGAAGGCCAAGCTTGCCACACATCCACGCACCAAGCCACCCCCAAGACCAACAAACACATATAAAGATGTGTGGAAAAGTGCCCAAAGTAAACTCCAACACCAGTGGAACAACAAATGGAGAGGAATTAAAGCTAGCAATATTCACCAAACAATCAAAGAATTTCAAGCAATAAAAATCGACCCCATAGCCACCCGAAGAGACCAGGTAGTAATATCAAGAATCAGAACTGAACATTCAAAGATGACACACCTCCACATTATTAACAATAGCCCTCAACCTTATTGTGAGCTATGCAAGTCCCCAATAGTTATTAAACATATAATAAGTGAATGTTCAAAATACGATCAAGAAAGAAAACAGCTACTGGACACTAAAAACATCAGTGAAGTGCTTCACTCATCAGAATACCAAAGACTAATAATTAAATACCTGAAAATGATTAATCTTTACTGTGAAATATAAAGAACCTATAACAATTAATGTAAAATAAATAAGTGTATTAAGTAGTCGCTAATGACCTAGAAGTTGATGCGACTTAAAATAAAATAAATTTTAAAAAAATTAGATTTCGTGTACCGTTTGAAGCTTGGATTTGCTCGCAAAAAAGAACAAATATTAATTCTCCATGCAAAATACATTTGACAAAATTTTATTTCCTGCAAATTATATTACATTGTCTTCCCGAGATACTTTCCCTTTCAAAACTTTGATTCAGAAAATATTAATAATGAAATACTGCCTGCATATTGTTTTAGAACGTATGATTGTACAAGTATGGTAAAAATTCGTACAGGCAGAAAAAAAAGGCAAGGTAATGTGTACATTTGTCCGTTGCTTAACGCTAGTTGAAAGTTTTGTTAGAAATTTCATGTCCCTTTTTTGTCAAAGTAGTTTATTTTTGGATGAAGTTCTCTCGGGATTCCAACCGGGTAGCGTAGTTTTGTAAACACAACGTTTCGATGGCTTGCACCGCCATCTTCTTCAGGTGAAGTGTTTACAAAACTACGCTACCCGGTTGGAATCCCGAGAGAACTTCATCCGGGAAAACCTACGTTCCTTATAGTTTATTTTTCATTACACCTGTTATTAAGTAGCATGAACGCAGCAATATTTAACACTTATTCACAGATTTTTCTAAGCGAATTTTCCATTAGATCTTGCTGATCAAGAAAATCTGATAGTGAAGTAAGAACTAGTTAGGATCCCATAAAAATTAATTCATGGATCACGAGGGAAATTTTATCGACGTTTGATGATTCTTGAATGCATAAATAACAAGTTCGTATATTTTAGTTAATCGTGATGCGGATGGTTACTTAGGGTTGTAGGTTAGATATAAATAACTTTCTAAGAGAGGTGTAAACAAAAGAATTATTCACGTCTTAGTACAATACGGGCCAATAGATAATTAAATAAAAATTCAAGATCTGAAGAAATGATTTCAAACGAAGCTCAGCCATATAGACCAGGAAACCGAATTAACGTATCTGGATGAAAAAATCTTGACCAGACTAGGAATCGATCCGGGACCCCCGTTTGGTACGTGGTTTCTCTCCCATCTGGGACATCTTCAGGTATGATACTCCTCCATTTACTATGTACATCTCACCAATATTTTATTAGATAACGTTCTCAATTTTTTAATTTTAGGACTTCAATGAAGATTATGGTTGAGCTTCATCCTCTTATGATTTAATTAGGATTTCAATATGATTTTGAGGATAAGGGTGACGGGAATAATAAAGAAAACATCAACGTTAATATCTATCCGACAGCTGCTCTGAGATGATAGAGAAAATTTTAGTGTCTGTAGCTTCTGTTCCGGCACAACATGGTAGGTAGTCTTCAGCGCAGTTGGACTGGAACATCACAGTCAGTGAAAACTAAGTAGAATTCAGATTCCAGTTTCAGGTGTATCAAAGAACAACAGCCGCAATATTGGAACATGGATTCAGAGGAAAGAAGATATTTGATCAGCCATGAAGTTGTTAATAAACATTTTTTGATAAGTTTTGTATCTGAATATTCTCACTAAAACGCAACTGGTTAAGGTAGCAGTTGAAACTGTTAGCATTTCTGTACAATATCAACGAAAAAAAAAGTTATTATTTAGCGCAGTAATGACTGAGTTATCTATGAAAGGCATTTACTTACATTGGAAATATAATGAAAGAGAAAAAGTACTCATTCAGCCGTGAAATATTTTTAATTAATGGATATTCATCAACTGCGACATCTAACATGTTGTTCTGAAGAGTGAGTAGTCTTTTGTCATTGATATGACATTGACATATTTTCTATGCATCTCTGTAGAACGCTCCGGTGACTGTTATGTGTCCTGGAACGAAATTGTATTACACGATTACTAAAATTTAGTAAAAACAGGTAAGATCATGTCTTTCCCAGAAGAAACCTCCACTTTGGACATTTTAGTTCCTGTTATGCCAGAGAATTAAACAGAACTTTGAAGGTTACTCTTAGAATCTAAATGAGCTAGTGATAATTTTGAGAAGAAAACTCATCTGTCCGTGGCCAGAATTTTGTTTCAGAATAAACATAACATGGAAGAGTTTCAAATTAAAACCAGGAACCAAAAACGGTCCTCACGTTATTCTAATGAACTGATGTTGTAAGCGATTATTGATTATAATAGAAAAAAAAAATTCTTTTCAATATCCTGAGGACTGGGATGAATTGATATCAATCATGGAGGACCAACCAGGAAGGGCCTCCTTTCCCCTTCGTGATTATCCTGTCCCTGGGTCCAAACCAAGAAATTTAAATCAAGGCCGCATAAGATGTGAGGCCTATGTTTGCTTTAAGATGCGTGCGTTCCGGGGTCGAAGACGCTTGACAGAGTTGGAAGAGTAGTTCACTGTTCTCACAAATCTAGTCGACCAACTGCCCCGAAATCCAATCAAGGTATGAAGGCAGGTAAGTTGCGCCCCGACAACAAACCCTCATATCCCGTTATCTGAAGGGCGTTGGGCATGTACAAAGAACCCGACCAACCAAATGTTGGTTTCTTTAAGGTTTTCCCTGTATCACATTTAGGCGAATTCCGGGTAGGATCCTTGAAATAAAATTTTGGGGCTGTAGTTACCTCTTTGCTACATTGCTCTTCCTTCCGAATTACCGATTTCCATCCATTCCTATGATAATCTAGGGTCAGCCATCAAAGCGGTTAACCCTCATGAGGCCTATCAATAAAATAATATAAAACAGTTTTTAGTTTCTGGTTTAATTTTTTTTTTTTTTGGGGGGGGGGGCAACAGGCTACATGAGGGTGATCCACATTGGGCAACTCCCCTTTAATAGCATAGGAAGGGATTTGAAAGGGGGGATGCGGAAGGGTAGAGGAAGGTAGCCAAGGGTTAACTAGGGCCCCCGGGCTATATTTTAAGGATCCTACCCGGCATTCGCCTAAAGAAATGCAGGGAAAACCCTAGGAAAACCTGCATCGGGTAGGTCGGGCATTGTGTACTTGTCCCACGCCCTTCCGATAGCGGGAGAGGAGTTTTCTGTGGGGACGCAGCATTCCCTTCTCCGTGCCTCGACCAGTTTAGGAGGCAGCTGGCCGACTATTCCAATGGGAATAGCGGACAACTCTTACCGTATGCCCAAGGTCTGTGACCCCGGAACATACACCTCTCAAAACTGGCCGAGGTGCCTCGGCGTGTCGGAACCTTAGTTCAAAAATGGAGAGGAAAAGGCATCCCCAAAGGTAGCCCCTTCGTATCTCTCCTAAAAGGTTCGACCTGCGAGAGAATATCCCTCCCAGGATACCTGGGAGAGAATTCTCCCGCAGGTCTGGATTTCTTATTGGTTTAATTTGAAATAATAAAATTAATAAATAAATAAGTCTTTTTTTAATCAACTGTGACAAATTTGAAATTAAGTATGCGATTGCCACTGACGTAAAACGACTCAAATTAATTCTGCTTGTGCCACATAAGCAATATATGATAAACTGACAGTATATATATATATATATATATATATATATATATATATATATATATATATATATAACTTTTTCGTGTACATTTATTTATCGAAAATTCATGCCTTTACATTTTAAATTAAATCGTATTATTTAAACCCGAGGGTGTTTAACGAGAAAATTGCTCAGTCTCAACCAGTTATTTAAATGGGAATTCAAGTTTATAATTTCACGACTGTTTTTATAGTTAAATTGTTTCCTTTTACCTGAATATTTACCTTCATAATAAAGTCCCCCGGCGTAATACTGAAATTTGGCCTCCTTTTTTTAACTGCTGTGTTTATTTGTGAGCCAATACGTGTCTGTGTGTCGGAACCCCGATGACGACAGAGACCAATCTCCGGTGCTACAGGTCCGCAGGCCTAGTTTTTAATTAAACACACACAAATTTCCACGGAGCACCTGCCACGCGTAGCCTCTGGGTAACGGGCCAGATTGTGCGGACTACAAAGCGGCAAACACTCGCTTAACAATAGAAACTACTGTAGACGGGCTGCGGTTTGTTTACAATTGCTTACATTGTCACTCTATCTCGAATTAGAGACACTACATACAAACAGCCGTTTACAAGTTTACCTTAAATACGAACTTTTAATTTTTGAAAACGAAGTATCTCTGCCAACACAATCGAAGAAGGCATGGACGTTACTCATTCAGCTATTTTTAATTTTACAAATTATTATCTGTGTTTTTGTAAATGTATACTAACTGCAATCAGATATGGAAGAATAAATATATAAATAATTAATGCAGTTCAAAGTGTATCAACTTGGAGCCTGCGAGAGGATTCTCTCGCAGGTTAAACCTTGGAGGAGAGATACGATGGGGCTACCTTTGGGGATGCCTTTTCCTCTCCATTTTTGAACTAAGGTTCCCACAAGCCAAGGCACCTTGGCCTTTCTGAGAGCTGTATGTTCCGGGGTCACAGACCTTGGGCATAAGGTAAGAGTTGTCCGCTATTCCCATTGGAATAGTCGGCCAGCTGCCTCCTAAACTGGTCGAGGCACGGAGAAGGGAATGCTGCGTCCCCACAGCAAACTCGTCTCCCGCTATCGGAAGGGCGTGGGGCAAGTACCCAATGCCAGAACTTTTAATAACTGATGCAGGTTTTTCTAGGGTTTTCCCTGCATTTCTTTAGGCGAATGCCGGGTAGGATCCTTAAAATTTAGCCCGGGGGCCCTAGTAACCCTTGGCTACCTTCCTCTACCCTTCCGCATCCCCCCTTTCAAATCCCTTCCTATGCTATTAAAGGGGAGTTGCCCAACGTCGATTACCCTCATGTAGCCTGTTGCCCTAAAAAAAACAAAGTCTATCAAATATGTATTTGAATGAAGTCTATTTTGCATTAAGTCACATATATACTGTGGTTGTCACCACTAAGCACCATAATCTATGGAATATAAAAATATCTGTATCGTTTGTAAAGACTCGACATTCTTCTATAAAGGAATGTACTAGAACCTTGCCGCAAACAACAGAGCGTAACGTCATATTGAATTGCAACTACACGAAAGACAAATGGAAAGAAATTTAATATATAAAAGACCTGTTTTTATATAAATAAACGAAAAAAATTAAAAAGAAGGAAAACAATATTACATATAGAAAATAAGTAATTGGTGTTATGTGGCATGGAATCAAACCGACTTTTAATGGGTGCCTGATGAATAAAACTCATCAACGACGATACAGGACGATATTTCAGCAAGTCATGGAGTTTTAACTGGGAAAAATCGTTGGACTGTTAAACTATGTTAACCATAGAAATTACCTTAGTATAAAATTAATTTTTTCCCTGTGATTTCTAACACAATTCATGTACAAATCATACATCAAGGGCATCCAGTAGTGAGATAAATTTGTGGATGAAAATCGTGTCGTAGTGTTCCATTTTTTCAGAAATCAAACATATAAACATTTTTTAGGGTAACAGGATACATGCGGATAATCAACATGGTGGCAACTTCATTTTAATAGCGTAGGAATGGATTTGAAAGAGGGGATGTGGAAGGGTAGATGAATGTAGCCAAGGGTCAACTAGGGCTCCCGGGCTATAGTTTAACGATCCTACCCGGCCTTCGCCTAAAAGTAATGTAGGATAAATCCTACCCGGCATTCGCTTAAAAGTAATGTAGGACAAATCCTAGAAACCTGCATCACGTATGTCGGGCCATTGGAACTTGTCCCACGCCCTACCGATGGCGGAGAGGGGTCTTGCTGTGGGGACGCATTATTCCCTTCTCCGCACCTTAATCAGTTTAGGAGGCAGCTGGCCTACTGTTCCAATGGGAAGAGGGAACAACTCTTACCGTATGCCCAAGGTCTGTGACCCAGGAACATACACCTCTCAAAACACGCCGAGGTACCTCGGCTTTTGGGAACCTCAATTAAAAAACGGAGAATAGAAATGGCATGCCTAAAGATAGCCCCCTCCTAGAAAGCTCCCCTGCGATAGAACATCCCTCGTTTTTTTGAAGGTGTAGACAGGCTATGTATAGGGTAAGCCACATAGTGGCAACTACCCTCTTGTAGCAAAGGAAAAGGAGTGGAAGGGGGGATGCGGAAAGGTATAGCAAGGTAGCCAAGGGTTAACTAGGGTCCCCGTGCTATGGTTTAAGGATCCTACCCTGCAATTCTTCTAAAAAAGATGCAGGGAAAAGCCTAGAAAAATCTGCATCTAGTAGGTCGGGCATTTGGTATTTGTCCCATGTCCTTCCGATGGCGGGAGAGAGGTTTCGATCCCTCGCTTTACATGCGACATAAATTAAAGAATTATTGCAACTTATATATATATGTAAACATTTATTTGAAAGGGTAAGAAAATATTTTTTTTATTATATTTTTATTAGAAATCAGATTACTAATGATCTATAAGCTAATTTGCTAACATGTACAATTTAATAATAGGGTCTTGTACTGATGTCGTGGAGAGGTGAGGGTTCAACAACGCCACCTCAGAAAAAATATAACTGAAAGTTTTAACAATTTTTTATCTAATTCAATGATTATAACAAAAATTAGCCTATGAAAAACAAATAAGATTTTCTTTTGTCTCAGAGGAATTTGGACCATTCACCTGCAAGGTTTTTCTGGATGTTTCTTAACGAGAGTTACTTCGGGTCGATAACGCATAAATATAGACTGGAATTTACACCTCCATGTATATATTACTTGACTCACTTGCTCTGGTTGCTGTAGCGACGATTGTGGGTTGACTCCCAGGAGAAAGTGAAACTCGTCAGCTCAGGGGTTCATAAACTCCACTCTCAGAGATCAGGAAAGGTTCTCCCGCGGGCGGAAATTGGCGTCTGCACGGCTTTTGCACAGCTTCCTTCTCCTTAGCTGCTTCATTAACTTCTCTAACATCCAACCTCGATGAATTTCTTTCTACTCTAGTTCGTATATACTCCTCGATGAACTTAAATCAACTAATGTTACACAATACTCCCCATTTCTCCATGACACTATTGTTTTGCTTGCTTCCACCCACCGTCTACTTCTTCTAGACGACGCTCTTCCGACTAACTCTCACGACTGTATCATTTTCTTCTATATAATGTGATAGTTACAAACTCTCCTCTCGAATGTAAAATCGCATATTTTGAATGACAAATTTATGATGAGTTGTTTCGATATTGGGCTGCTGACAACAATCTTTAAAACATATTTTCAATCACCTATACCTTCTATTCCAAATTAATGAGCGACCGCTCGCGCATCCTAAGCAAGCGTAATAAATTATTCGCCTTATAGTGTTCTTAGTTGAATAATTATAATTTATTACAAGAATAATTATAAAATGAAGTTAATAAATTATGTGCAGAAGAAACAAAATAAATATTATGTGATTACAATAAAATTCGCTCAAGACGTTTTTAATCAGAAATTTTCGTACATTTAGAGGGAATAGTTAACAAATGAAGAAATTTACATACGTAGTGGTCTTTTGAAGCGTACGTGTTATCTCACTGACTTAGAATTATGATTCTCATTAGTATGCATTTGTGTAATACACTGAAATTTAAAGATGTGGTAGCAATTTTTTCTACAGATATTTTCAATTCTATTTAAAAATTAACGCCAATGTTTTATTAATAAAATAAGAGGAGTTTTGATAAATCATAATTTCTCAATTTTATTATAAAATATAAATGAACGACTGTTAAAATAATAATAGTACAAACGACCGTTGTATAGAAAAACTTAAAATAGAGAAATAAATCTAAGAAAATTTAAATTTATAAGCCTGGGTGCTACTACAACGCGGATTGGCGTCTTTTTCTGACGCCGAATAGCTTAATACTGGAAATTTAACATAGAACATAAATCAAAGCGCCAAGGAACTTAAAATCAAACATCATATAACTTTTAAAGATTTTCTGCGTCGTGCTTAATTTTAACAGTATTAGGTTGATTATTAATATATAACATTTCAGCAATTAATATTTTCCAATCATGTGTCTCTGTGATCAAAATAGAAACAGTGATTAAATTTGATGAAATTGATAGGACTGCGATTAGAAGTTGACTGCTTGGAATTAGATTTATGCTTGTTTAATTCTTGTATTTAGCGAAGTGTCCGATACTTGTAAATTTTTCTTAGTATCTCTTTCTCTATTTAAAGTTTGTACGACGGTACTTTTTAGTATTATTACAATTTTATTCAAAATTTTAAATGTGCTATTCTTTGTATGACGTAATATTATTACAAGGACTCTTATTAAAAGGAAAATTAGCCTTAAAATGACTGTAACGAAGGATTGTACTGTGTTAGTAAACGTAAAAATCTGTTAAATGTGTCTGAAATGCTTGTATACATTACATACGACTGGTCTTACACCATAAATACATACATAGTTTATGAGATGGCTCGGCAACCTCTATTAACTACGACTATCTCTGAAACGTGCCAAGAATTACGGTCATAAGACGCAGTTTAATGTTTCTCACACCATCAGGCAATGATTCTTTTCAGCCCCTTGTAAGAATAACTGTATATTACATAAACACAATTTTAGTCTGTTTTTTAATAGATTTTCAGTTTTCACGAATAAATATTTTAGAAGCTATTCACAAACGAATAATTAAAAACTTGGATGAAAACAAAGCCTAAAACAATTGAGGATTTTTAAATTAAGAAAGTGAGAAACTACAAATATTTCTTTTAATAATAGTATTATTTTGGTATTTATAATCTGAATAATTTTTTGTTATACCAAAACATTGGATAATAAGCAGTAAAATCAGCTACAATGATACATATTTAATTTTTATTTTGAAAGCAGTGTTTCAGTTTGCTTATGGAATTATTTAATTAATACAGTGTATTCGAATAAATTTTTCATTCTTGGTTTTTGTGATTGATGTTCATGAGAGGAACATTCAAGTGTCAAACTAAATGAATTCCTTCCCTTAGGGGCACTCGTCCATAAAAGCAACGTTTTTGTAGATTGGAGCTCAGAGTTTTACGACTGTAGGATGCATAAATGAAATGAAAAGAAAAGAAGAACCCAGAATTTGACAAGGGAATAATTTATGAGTGAATATGAGAAGTTTCGCAAAATTTAGTATGCGTTGCATTAATCTGAATCTGTTATCCACATTTTTCTCACTTTCATCACAGTAGTTAGCATTAATGGTTTGATTCGTTTAATTATTATGTGTACTCTCCAGAACTCTCTCAGAAGCCAAAATAAGTAAAATGCCTCAGGGCTTTTTTCTGAATTACATGGTGCTAGAAGGAAATTGTCATGTTGTTTCACTAGTTCACTTTTTTTTCGTAACATTAAAAGGAACATAGATTTAGAAACTATTTAGCAAAATTAATATTTATGATATTCTTTTCTCATAAAATTCAATTAACATTTTTATTACACACACATGACCGCGGTGTGAGCGTTCCCTTCTTATTTTCGACTAATTTGGTAAATGGGTGTCAAACTTATAACTCCTACATTTCAACCTTATAATTATAATCAAATACCTCGGCCTTTTTTGAGAGGTGTATGTTTTGGGGTCACCGTCCTTGGGCATACGGTAAGAGTTGTTCGAAGTTATCATTGGAACAGTCGGCCAGATGCCTCCTAAACTGGTCGAGGCACGGAGAAGGCAATGCTGCATCCCCACAGAAAACTCCTCTCCCGCTATCGGAACGGCGTGGAACAAGTACCCAATGCCCGACCTACCTGATGCAGGTTTTCTAGGGTTTGTCCTGCATTACTTTTAGGCGAATGTCGGGTTGGATCCTTAAACTATAGCCCGGGGACCCTAGTTAACCCTCGGATACCTTCCTCTACCCTATGGAATCTCCCTCTTCAAATCCCTTCATATGCTATTAAAGGGGAGTTTCCACCATATGGATTACGCTCATTTAGCCTGTTACCCTAAAAAATAATATAAAAAAGTTTGCATTTAAGCTTATTTATGATAATATGTTATATATTATTTCGTATTATTCTCTATTTACCTGTCAGGCCGACGAATATTTACTTCTAATTTATTTTTCGTTGCCTGTTGACTCACTACGTAGTGAATCAGTGCGGAGGTGGGATTTATTTTAAATAATTATATTCTCTTGTCATATACTATTGGACGGATTTTTAAATTAAATTTATTTGATAAGTCTTTAAGTTCAAATTTATTTTTGGAGGAGCAATATTTTTCTCAATGATTAATTAAATGCTCCTTGGCAGGATTATTTACAAATTCCTGTAAATGTTTTAGTTATTTTATGTCTACCTTTTTTCTGCACTCCCCTGGATTAATTCATCAGCTACTTTTTACGAAATACTGCTAAAATGCTTCTCTCACCAAACTGTACTGCTGACAGTCATCGTAATGACCCAACTATCAATCTCCCACATTACAAAATGATTTACGAATGAAGAAAATTGAACAATGTCTATTTCCCATTTGTAATACCCACTGTTGGACATCTGACCCCGACTTTCTTCCCGTCTTCAACGTACTCCACCACCACAGTTTAGGAATAAATATATGCTGGCAGAGACTGAAAATATTTATTAATAATCTCAGTATAAAATGTAAATAATTTCTGAGACTTGTGTAATCTTCTTTAATTAACGTAGACGACAGGGCTTGAAAATTGAAAGGATAAAAGTGTAAAACGTTAAACTAACATGTAAGTTTAAAACTGATCAAGAATTAACAAGTCCCCCCCCACACATACAACAAAAAACCAACGAATAAAGTTGAAATTTCTACCGAAAGAATGAGTAGCTCATTTGTGCGTTTAATTGCAAAATGTTGTCTATAGTAGAATCCGTTAAAACATGTGATGGATATGAAAAGTTATACCAAACTGTTAGGTGTGTACAATTTTTCATACCAACATTTTTTCAGATGTCCGTAAATTTAAGAAAAGGATTTGATACCTTGTGAAGTAATAGTATGACAAAAATTGAATGAAAAGAAATATAATGAAACGTTGGGAAGAAAGTCAAAGAAAGGCAATTTTAAGTGAAAAAAACTACAAAACATTTCAAAGAACAAATAGAGGAGCAGGGTAAATCAGCTACGCGGAAGAAACTGACTAAACGATACGACAAATTTTGGCAGCTTTAAGGAACATAATACAACGTCATATAATAAACCTGTGTTTGTTTTCAAGAAGAATAAAATATTCAGCATGAATTCGTTGGAACAGTCACGACTTAGGCAAGCTGTAAAGAGGCAACTGTTCTTAAATGAACACAGTGTGGAAAAATAAAACTGACGGTATTTAAAGAGAGAATGTGAGAGCTCACGAATAATACGGAAAAAAATTAAAAGTTCCATTTTCTATCACCAGGTGTAAATATGGCGCTAAACTAGCAAACAAAGTTTACACGTGCCACCTCGTCGTTGTCATGTGTGTTTATGGTCTCAAAGCTGATGGAACCACTCGTTGCTGGTCTAGAAAAGTTAATACCTGGCATTTTGATTGGTTGACGGTTATTAGACCACTTAAAAAAACCGAAATTGTTTATCTACATAAATTTTGCTGCAGCCATTTGAGAAGTGACAACTTTGTGCTTTTACAGAAAATTGTGTTTGGAATCATAAAATTGTGCACTTACAATTCTCAAAACTGAAAGGTTTTTAATTTTTTTATGACAAAGTAAAACATTCTGTTATAGCTTTCACATACCTACATGTTTCTAATTTAGGCAGTTATTTGTACTTCAGATCAGAATTCAAGTATTATTTTCCTTAGCTTCAGATTAAGCAGGGTGTCGCAACAGTTTAATATGGAAGACGCTGGCCATAAAACGAGGCAATAAAAACTGCATACGTGTGTCTTTTCTCCTCTGAATTCAATATTGACTGTTTCACGTGACACAATTTTTCCTTATAATTATATAATTTACATGAAAACAATTGTTATTATTTGTTCCTTCCATCATTGAAATATTAATATCGATTGGAAAAAAATGGTTGAATTTTAATAAAGGAACAAAATAAATGAGATTATTTAATTTCGCAAATTGTACTCCAAATCGAGAATGAATCACAGCAATATGTTTACCAGAACAATTAAGCAGTGGAACAATAAAGTGTGTTCAAGTGGGATTAAAGCAATGTCTGGATTGTGGATCGCATAAAAATTGCTCTTCCCTTCAATGTGTTCGTCGGCGTATCATAATTAACACTCAACACCGTGACAAAAGTGTTCTACTAAATCATAATGCGATGAAATGAAACCATGAGCAAACATGTACACAAAATTGCGCAGTTTTCAATTAAATTGCAACTTTCGCCACGCGCGTGATGGTAATGACGTTCAGTTCGAGGATTAATTTTTATATGTGGTAAATATTCCACAAATCGACAAATGGAAAATGATCAGCTATGTAGTAATAAAACTAATTAAATAAGTGTATGAATGTTTTTAAAATTCAAAGTATTCTAACAAGGGAATTATTTTTTTGGAAAAATTAACTATATAATTAAATATATAATATTCCATATTTTATTATAATTTATTAAATGTTTTAAAGTTTATATTATATAGATAGGTTAATATATGTCAATTTGTTTGCTATGAATTAGTGACGTATAAGTTAGTAAATGTACACTGTGGTAAAATGTTAAGGTCAACTTCTACATTTTTTACCTATAAATGAATGTTATAAACAGTTACCTAGAGTCAGACTTTGAGGGTTTATATTTAATAATGTATAGAGTCCATCTATATCCAGCCATAGACTCAAAGAAGAGGTATTGTTGTTACCTTAATCAAAGTTCATGCACTGTGTTCTACAGAAATCATATAATATTATATGAATAAATGTTTCCAAAGTACACAAACTCAATACATTTGTTTATATATATCTGGTGCATACCATATGATCAATTCTCTTTTTTTCTGTCTTCTGAATTAAATGTAATACTTTTAAGTATTAAACTGAGACACAATCTTCCATTCTTATCAACTTGAAATCACTTTAGAGCATCATAAATTAAAAATGCCATGAAAATTACCACCAGGCATTATATTAAACTTGTGTCTACCATGGAAATACAGTGTAATATCGAGGGAAGATTTTTTATTTTTCAAAGAGATAGAGAGCCGGGAAGAGTTACTCGTCGAGAAGGGAATACTTGCACCAACTAATAATCGTTTCTGGAAACAATTAGTACTCTCTATTGTCAATAAGCAGCGATCGCATCATTGTGCCTTCTTAGCCTTAAGACAAGGAAATGTTTTCTTTGTCCTCATAACGAGCATAAAATTGAAGGAACCAAAACATACGACGAAGCCTGGAGTTATAAGTCACGTCGATAAAAGACTTACAGCATCTGACAGATTTCCGGAGGAGCGCAGGGACAACCTTTAACAAACTGTTTTTTTACTGTCAATATGGAGTCAATATATATCCATAACCCCAAGCTATTTATTTCCAAAGTGAAATTGTGATTAAGAAAAGTAAAGGTAAAAAACGAGCCGTTCAAGTATATTATTTGGAAGAGATTTATTAGAATGTGTTGAAATATCATACCAAAATTTCCTTACAATAACGAAATCACTACACCACGAAGAACAAACACAGACTCGAAGGATTTTCATAATCACGTCAGTACCACGTGAGGTATTATAATTCTTCTTCTCTAGATTTAGGAATTGTGCATGTAAAAATTAGCTGTCTGCAATTCTGACTTTACTTTCCACGACCTGTTTAACCAGTCAGTTGTAGAAAATAAATTCAATGGAAATGTCACATATATTTTAGATACATTCTGTTCAAGAATATTCTTTCAGTAACGGTTAGAAACAGCTCCTTCGTCTGAAGCAACAACATTGACGGACGAAACCAATCTGTCAGAAGCCACAATAGATTCGAAAAGGAATATCTAAAAATGTATTGTAATCAACAAGTAAGCTTTATTTAATTTTTGAAGAATTTGCCCCTCGTTGTGGAAGCCAAATATGTAATAATCAACAAATTTAGTCGTTTAATTTGCCCCACGGTGTGGTGCCAATTTGTAATAATCAACAATTTAACGATTTATTAACTTATGAATTTTCCCCACTTTGTGGTAGCCAAAATGTAATAATTAACCATGATAGGTTATTTAAATGAAAATGATCAAAAATTAACAAACAAAATAATTTATTTTCGTTTAGTGACTTTCGATTGTAAAAGACAATTAAAAAATTTGAGATCTGTTCTCGCAGGGCCTTTAATGGGTTGGAAGATTTACAGTGAATGTTATTAAATGATCTGATTAACAATACAAATGAAAATTTACTCGAAAATAATGTGCTGATAAATGAAAGAAAAACTACAAGAAAAACGAACGAAATCTGACTTTAACCTTCTAGTTAGCGTTTACAGATTTTTATTAAGGTTTTTGTTACTTACGCATTGATCGGCTGGTACCAGCATTCTTTTAGCGCTTCAAAAAGTGCACTATATTGCAAAATCTTTACACAGATTCTAATTTTTTCTCACTGATTCTA
This sequence comes from Zhengitettix transpicula, assembly GCA_037074705.1. Classification (NCBI taxonomy): domain Eukaryota; kingdom Metazoa; phylum Arthropoda; class Insecta; order Orthoptera; family Tetrigidae; genus Zhengitettix; species Zhengitettix transpicula. The sequence continues at coordinate 77,825,609 of CM073591.1, forward strand.
CACTTATGGAATTTCTAGGCTCCCAGGAACTCGGATGATCCTCTCCTGACTTTTGCTCCTCGCCGCTGACTGCCAACTATGCTTTTGCGCGCGTAAACGCCATTCCGCGCTCTCAATAAAAGGAACAGAGCTTACCACTCATTGTCGCTCTGCTCGCTCTCGCTATAATACAAACTGTTCGCTAACGATTCAAATTTATTTAAAAACAATTAATTTCTTAATTAATTGGCATTACAGTATATTAAGTAGAGTATCTAATTTGCTGATAGATTGTACACACATTCAATGCTTTGGCTTAATCATTAGATACGCTGTGAAAGTAGTGCGCTAAGTAGTGTCTTTGATTTCATGGGGAATTTGAAACAGAGAACATTTTTCTTACTTTTAAGTCAGGTGGAAGTCTACATGTATAATTATCCTGAATTATCAACGAAAGACTTGTACACTTCAAAGTGTTACTTGTCTAACATGATATCGTAGCAAACTGTATTGACATATATATGACATTTTCCGTTGAGGAACGACAATGAATTTTTAAAGATTTCTAGAGTATTGCGTGAATAAATATTGCATTGCGTTTCACGTGTATCTTTGTCGGTTTGCTGGAATACTACATTTATGTGTGTTAGTGTCAATTAATGTACGTGTTCCACGTAGACATGGGCAAGCATTTCACCACCATACGTAAATATTTGCAAATTAAGTCCTTTAAACGTCAACTGCGTATTAAATGTAATGTGTTCACTGAAATTCTCTGCCATTAAATAACACAGTAGGCGTTAATTGGCGCATTTATCAACTAAACTGATTCACCGAGGCATAAAATTGCACTGGATGATGTATTTACTTCATAAATGACATTTTTTATACAAATTGTCGAATAACCTGTATTATTAAGTAAGGAAACATATTACACAATAAAAAACTCTCAACGGACATAGACATCGTTTTAATATTCTTTTAAATAAATTCTTTTGGAGAAATAAAATTAAAATGATCAACAGTATATGTTAATAATTGTTATTAATATTTATGAGTTATGAAACGACGGGAATTGAACTTTATTGGCATATGATTTTAAAATTAATAGAATAACAATTAGCATAGTTTACCGTAATTCATGTTAATACATGTTCATATATATGATTATTGGGAATAACTTCTGAAGTAACGTTAACTAAATTAAATCATTATGTTTGAATGGTTTATTCATGGCGTAGATTATGTGCACAAATATAAAGTTCTCATTCCGCACCATTTGTTAATTGTGAGCTGATTTTGCATAATTTTTTTTCGATTATTATTAAACAAACATATAAATATATTTATATATATATTGATAAAGTAATTCTAGTCACCATTTCAGTTGTGAGGAAATTAACCTGAATGGTTGAAAACGGTAGTAGCCTTATATATAATAAATTATGAATCGGAATATTTTTGGATTTGTAATTAAGGCTTATTAAATGTTTTTTATTCCTAAAAATATAATAATATATTTTCGTGAAAGATATTTGTAATATATATACATAATAAGTTTGTACTTCTAAAGAACAATCATTGCTAGTGATTTATCAACTACATCGGCCTTATCGTTTTTTGTAAGATGATCCGGATGGAAATTGTAAGCGATAAATTAGTCTGTAAATCTTAATGAAGCTCTTGCGGTGAACAAAAGTAGCACGAAGGTAATAAAACTAGATTACGACGAAACACTGGCTGCCGGATTAACCATAGCAAAACCGTGTTTATTTGCTCAGTGGGACGCCATAAACCAACACAAACCTTGTGAATTGGAATTACCCTCAGTAAGGAAAATACATAACCAAAAAACGAGAAATGGTTAACTTTTTTCATTTAATCTTGATTTCAATGTGATGGAAACTAATAGCTGATTAAAGAATTGTAAGAAATGTTAATTTATTTTGCAGGATTTTATTTCATGTAAGTAAGACTTAAGTGGATATTTGCAATACTTGAAGAGAACTGTCCATGAAAATTAAACTAAAATCGTTTATTTGTACAGTAGATAACTTTAAAATATACATGTCCTTTTTATTCAGCCATGGTGTATTTTGGACAATAGATTCGTCATTCTAAGATTCGAAAAGACGACTTTTGAGATAAAGTTTGTTTTCTTTTCATACTATTTATAATTATTTATGTCTGAAAGGTGGCACGAAAATTGTTCAGTCACTCAACACGCTTGACGTAATATGAATTTCATTGGGAAATAAAAGTCCAGAATGCTGTTTCCTCCTCCATTTGGAACTCATGTATAGTTGATGTACGCAGGTTGAAGAATTGTTTTTTTTAATATTTATGAGATTATAACAATGTCTTCATATTTCCATTAAATAATAAAAATAGCATCCTTTTAGTCAGCAAAAATATTAATATTCAATTTAAAACATAGTAAATATTTAACAGGATGGTTTCGGCCGCATGGCATATAAAAACCGCACGGTAAAAATTTTGTCAATTTAAATTTTTATAATTAATTATAATTGAATGAAATATCTATACACCTGAAGAGGTTCCAATCAGAACGAAACGTCGTGTTTACAATTTATTTTTTAAACGGAATATTAAAATTTTTTCTGACTTAAAGTAAGAAATGTTTCAGATATGTTAGTACGATGTTATTAATTGAATAAATAAATAATTGACTTAAGTTATACATGGTTGGAAACAGTATTAATTGGGATGTAGAAATATCTTTTCAGATATTATGTAATAAAATATAGTTGCTCACAAAGTCCTAATATTAGATTCAATATTTACACGGTTATATTATTTCTGCACGTCTTATTCTTCTCCAATCCTACTTCTACATTGGACATTGTCCTTCTTCCACGTAGAAACTCCCACCGGCTTTCCTTTTGTCCTGTTCCATCTTACAAATAGCTTACGATCTCATGGGCTCGAACTTTTCTCGTCGCTATATGTCCTGACACAGCAATTTCACATTTCTTATAAACTTGGATATACGTAACACTATATTGGTAATAAGAAAACAAATATTTAAAAATAACAGTAAATTAATTTTTTTTGGTACGAAATACCACTATTACGTATAGCGTCACTACAAAAACAGAGTAATCCTATGTATACCTGGCACACAGCATGAGTTACGAAGGTAAATAGTTTATAGGTGGTTGAAAATGCAGACAGTATATATACATTAAAAACATGATATTTCCTTAGGATCTCAATTGTAGAGTTACTATAAAATTAGTTTCACGTATATCACAAAAACTGATAGCAACTTTGAAATTTTTTAAAAAAATGCTTAGAAACATAAGTGAGTCGTTAATTGAAAAAATAAACAATGTTGTAGATGCAGTCAACACAGAAATTTTGTAATAACTCCTTCATTTGAAGATTATTTTATTCTTACTTGAAATCAAAAACCACTTCATGCGTTTAATTAACAAACGTTGTGAAATAAAATATGAATTAATTCAATTTCGGCTGGAAAATCATTTAGATAAAATTTTAGTACAAGAGTAATCCGTAATGTGAAGTCTCCAAAGCGCGTGGGTTATAGATAAATTGTTTGTACGGCTATTGTCAAATATATTGTACTTGTTGATTCTCCCAAGCCTGCGTGCATCTAGTTGGGATGCTTACTTAGTCTTTGTTTGGCTGCCGTTTTCAATGGTATTTCCGCTTGACTCTACCGCCAAGTGCGAATTTCTTTCAGTTATACGGTTTTTGAACTAATTGACGGATATATTGAACTAGTCACGATTTGATATCCCACACGTCGTACAGTGCTGTTTGAAGTTAGAATTTTGTTGTACTAAAACCCTTGACGAAAAAGGAAATGGGAATTCTTCAATTACGTACGAGATAGTAGCGAAAGTTGAGCAAACCAGGCTTACTCTCGTAGTAAGAGTTAGTAAATATATCCCGAACCTTCAAACTCAAATAACGAACTTTCATAAACTTTGACTTTCAATACGATTACCGCAGTTAAACTACCTTTCCTATGAATTTAGTATGATCTTGAAATACGTACATGCTAAAATTATTGAACTCAGGAGTCTAATAACTTAAATTGCTTCGATTGCAATATGAATTTTATTATCTGGAAAATTACTTAGACAAACCTATATTAATCACATATTCAGTAAGTTAAACCACTAAATGAATTAAATTTTGCAGTGTTACGTAATGGAGTAATATTATAAACAGTCATTCCTACGGTTTTATTTGAATTCTCACGAGCATGACAACCCTATTTTTATCTGTTTGAAGTCCGTTCGATCGTTTAACATTCAGTGATCTGTTCTGTGATTGTTGCATAAATCATTTGCCTATGATTACAATTCCATTTGCCAGTGTTTGTCTGTATGGACACAAAACATGTCCGCAATTACCATTTTGCTATTTGGAGACATAATCGCGTAATTCTCACAAAGCAGCACGACCAAATTCTTTATTACGTCATTAACTAGGCTACACACATTAATAAGTTAGTATTTATCAAAAATTGTTTAATATATTTTTACAGGAAAGCAACTTATTTTTTAGTTACAATTATTTATTATTATTATATATATATAATTTTTTCGTAAATTTTTTTAACATTGATATAAGCAATATATACTATAATCGTTATTTCCAAAAATTTCGTAGTAACATTTAATGACAGCTAATATAATTTATATGCATGACATAATCTTATATTTATATTTAATAGTAAAAAAACATTTTATCATACATCGAAATGCGTTATGTTTAATGGAATTATGACAATTACACAATCTCAAATAAAGGTAGAAACAATAATTTTTCATGACTTCGATTTAGAACTCATTTTGAAACTACTTTTTACATGTTAACATCATTTTAAGAGTTGTTAAAATAATAGATTAGACTTGAGAAGATTAGTGAATTTTTAATTTTAATATAAAATGATGAAAAATGATTTGGAACGAGATATTTAGGTAACTGTTTGAATTTTATTAAATGAGAACTACTTTTTAGGTTATTAATTCAAGATTATTCAGGTAACTAAATTTATAAAATTGCACAAATTTGGGAAGTATTTGTGAAATTCGGCATTAATTAACAAACTCTGAATACGAAGTAATTAGGATAAAATTTTCACTAATATAAAATAATTTTATCTGTGGAGTTAATTTTACAAATTTTTCACATACAAATGTGTCAAGTTTAACATTTCCAATTACATTTTACTGTAATTTCCTGAAAGATTATAATTATGATTGCGCCGAACATTTCACATAATTCTCTGAAAAATTCAAATATCTTCATTTTTTCTTTAATTTTTATTATAGTCACATCAACTGCCACGGTCATTAGAGACTACTCAAATATCGTCAGGTGGCAAATGGTAACGTTTTTTACAATGTTTAGGAGCTCCGTCCGACTTTTCCTTATTGGGGTTTTAAGTCAGGTTACACCTTGTTATTCATAACGTCATATGTCCTAACAATTGCCTTATTACGCCTAACTGACAGTGACATATCTTCCACTCGAAGAAACTTGACTGGAGGTATAACAAGCAGTACATATTTGAATCCACGTCTGCTTTTCTCGTATTGCCTTTTATCTGTTACCACATGACAAACATGCAAGTAAATTACCGTGGATTAAATAGTGTTTTGATGAATTCACAAGACAATTCAATAAAAATTGCTTATTATTAGTTTATAACGTGAATACATTAAAAATTTAATAATATAAACGATGCGAATAACGTGAAGATAATAAATAAAGAATGGCGAGAATACTTGACTATGCTCTGTATCGTTGAAACTGAATAGCAATCTAACATAACTTAAAAAGTTTAATCGTAGTCGGCCAAAAATCGTGCTCTATAACCTGATTAATAAAATACATAACTTGGAGGCGAATGTATTCGGATTTATCAGAAATACTTTGGCATGAATTAGTAAACGTAGAAAAATTGAATTCCAAAAACCTAAATATTTTGATGAAAAAGAGCAGTTATAATTATAATTATAAAAGGACTATGTAAACCCTTAACGAATTTGACTGCAATAGAATACCGCATACAATTAAAGAAAACACAGTAAATTTAAAAATTCGGACAATATAATATAACTTAATTTATTTTGGTGTTGGATAAGAAAAATAAGTAACATGAAATTCACCAGAAGTTGTTATATTTACTATTATACTGTAAAGAATTATTTTCGTAAAAATTATTTTACGTTAAATCAAAAATTATTGACCATTAAAGAAATTTTTATATAAGTTTATTACAGTTAAGCATGAAAACCTCTTATCTCAGGCACCTGTGGTTTTTACATAGAAGAGATCTGCTGCCCGTACCAAATACGTACTCCTATTCTGTGTTGTGTTGCTCGCTGTAGCTCCGGTACAGATGTCTCCGTATCTCACAGCTGGCAGAACGGGTTAAGTGCAGTGATGACTTCAGTCAGGACCATTGCAAGGCGTCGACTCAGGGGTTGACCAGTGGCTAAGGCGTCAGCCTCCGGGATTTTTTGCTGGCAAGCCGTCGTACTAAATTGTGTGGCTTCGATGAACTCTTCACTAACAAATTGTGGCCCCTTTCTCACGACGATTCTGCCTCGGACTATATCAGAGACAACAACGTGGAAAAGTTTACAGCAGAACTCATGAGATTTGTAGATCGGTGACACTTAAAACATATACACGTAACGCAATACGGAACCTCTCATAATCACATCCACCAGCTGCGGTGATCGCAGAACGACTGTTAATTTTCAAAAGCTTATCTCCGTTCCCTCCATTATAGCCTCCCATTCTTTTACTTTTTTCATTGTTAGAAAAGTCATCGAAATGTCAGTTTTACTGATACTTCCATTGTTACAAGAGTTATAGCACGCAGCTGCAGTTCCGTAGAAACAATGGTCAACTATTCTGTCATGTTGAGACCAACAATAGAGACAGGACACAAAAATTACTTGGATGGAAATATTTATCTCCTCCACCCCCACGCACGTGCACGATTTCGAAATCTCCAAACCACAGCAATTAACACTTCCGTGACAAAGCAAAACTAAACCAAAATACACGCGTTACAATACTAATACTTATATATAAATATATTTTTATTATTTTCTAGCGGAATTTTTAAGACTTATGTTAAGTATCTTACATTAATGATTGAAACCGTAAGTACAATACGAAATTATCAATTTCGCAAAAACACAAATTTCCTATTTATTTGATAAACACTGCAGGTATTAAAGAATGACATTCAGTTTCTTGATTTTGAATAAATCATATCGAACCTCTTTCAATGCATTTATCTTTTTTGTGAAGAAACTCTCACACTATCTATTATGTTATTAAATTATTTCTAACAAATTTGGATGTTTTCATTCAGTCGCGAATAATCGCTTTTTAAATACACCTCTGTCAATAAAATGGATGCATCTGTGATACCATAAGATGATTTATTCTCGTTTCCTTTTATCGGTTCCGTCTCTCAACTACAGAATTATTTTTTATAGGGTGTTACAATCAACGAATTCATTATGCCATATCCCTGTTTTTTAAATTGATAATCCCAAAATGGCTTTCAGTGAATAGCAGACAAACAGCATACCTTCGCCATTGTCTCGAAGTATCCGTTCTTAAGTGTTTACCTTTTAATAACTGAATTACCGTCCAACTTCAAATTTGGGATTCCTCCTAACTTACAGCCTTCTAGAACTTACGTGCACAGCAGTCGAAATAAAATTTAACTTTCAATAAATTATTTAAAACATATCCATGCTCAAATCACACCCATTAAGGGGGTTAGGTTTAATTTAATCTGTAATTTACATTCATTGGCTGGTTAAGAGTATTATATAATTATTTTATTAAAATGCCTAAATAGATGTCAAAGTTGTTTTAAAATAAAATAGATGAAAACAGTATAATAACAATACTGTCGAGCAAAATCTCTTTCCGGATTTCGTGAGAACGTCTCGTCTGTGTAAAGGGAGGAAAACCATTTGGATTTGACCTCGGTGGAAGCAGATGGCGCGACGACTGAAGAACTTGGTCCATGCACTCTGTAAAATTGCTTCTTCTTATGACCAATGCAAAAACGTGTTAAAGTGATAAAACATTATTAAGACATCCCGAGTTGTAATTATTGTACTAACTTCAGTTATGCTGACAACTCACACATTAAATTAATTGTTGCGTGGTTCATTCTTGTTTTCAAAATCTACACATTTGACAACCGATTTAAAATATTTTAACTTTCATGGTACGGCTAATAAACTAGTTCACTAAATGTTAATCGAAGATAAAGGTAAACTATTATTGTTACAGGGAACACTTTTAACTTTATTCCTATACGAAGTACTTAATATTTATATAAGTTAACTTCAAAGTCTACAAGAGATTCTAAACCTTCCTAGACGGAAACTATTCAACTGATTATGGAACAAAACTTATCTCCCTTTATCAATCATCAAATCATTATATAATTAATATTAATTATAACATGGTATCAACGGAACTTAAAGTTTTATTGTAATTTCTTCACAGTAAAACTATCACGAAAAGAAGACTTAAAGAATTATATTTATCTCACCTATTTAATTAATTAAACAAATAGTCGGTAGTTTAGTAAAATAATTTTAAAAAATTATTACGAAACGTTTTTTTATAAAGAGCCCCTTTGAAAATAAATTCACTAATTCTCAAGTAATTATTTATTATTAAATTTTTACTTATATTTTACACCTATAGAGTTGTAAAAATTTAGGAACGAAACAGTGTGGTTTTTAATGTTTTAAATTGATATTAATAAACTGCTGACAAATTGGCTGATGTTTTTATTAAAAAACTTGAATAATATTGAAATCGCAAATACTTTCCATAAAGCTGGATAAAAATTATTCTGATTAATTTTTCATTATCATTTTATATTAAGCATTTTATTTGAACAAATGTTCAAACCACATTCTTGACGTCAAATGGAATATAAGACAGAATATTAATAATTCTATCATATACTAATTTAAATGGTAAGAAAATAATATCAAACATGGAAGTAGAATTGAGTTACTCACCTTTGGGTATTGAGGAGAAATAATTTGCAAAAATGCAAATCAAGACTCTGAGGAATAAATCAATACATAAGATGAAATGTGCTTAAAATATTTATCAGTTTCACGTTTTTCACTAGAAGTAATTTTTATGAGTATTGACGACAGATTGCAGTATATTGATTTTTTCCTCTGCCGGAAGATGAATAATATCGAAACTATTTGGAACTACGAATAAATGTTAGTTTACTTTGAATTATTGTTGTTTACACTTTCATCTTAAAATAAAAATCTACCTGTTTTATATTAAATTAATTTGAGAACAATATTGATTATTAAAATAATCTGCGCTGATGAAAAATTTCAGGAATATGAGAAATGATGATTTCGTGGGACCGATATTTTACTATAAATTACATCCTATAGAACTGTATAAATAAATACAAAATAATGTATTCCCACTGTTGATTAAAATTATTATTAGTGATGAATAAAGTTTTGGATTACACGAATGACATGAAATTACTCGGATATTACTGCAAATAAGACCAAATTCATAAAGTCCTTTTCAAAAAGCGATCTATCATCTGTTAAAATTGTACTCTCCCGTTTTCACGTATTTCTCTCTCCCTCCGGAGATATTGGGTATATCGTTTACGTCTGAGTTATTTGTTTCAAAAGATGAATTGGCTTCGGGAACTAAGTTCGCTTCGTTGGGACTCGCGATACATAAAAAATTGACGTTCTTCCATGTCTCTTGTCGACTCAGACGTTCGAAGAAGAAAAACAAAGTGTAGACAGTCTATATATAGGGTAATCCACATAGTGGCAGGTCCCCTCTTATAGCATAGGAAATGGACTGAAAGGGGGGATACGGAAACGTAGAGTAAGGTAGTTAAGGGTTAACTAGGGTCGCCGGGCTGTAGTTTAAGAATCCTGCCCGGCAATTCTACTAAAAGAGATGCAGGGAAAACCATAGAAAAACCTGCATCAGGTAGGTCGGGCACTTGGTACGTGTTCCACGCCCTTCTGATGGCGGGATAGGGGTTTGCTGAGGGGCGCAGCATTTCACTTTCCGTGCCTTGACTATTAGGAGGCAGCTGGTTGACTTTTCCAATAGGAATAACACACAACTCTTACCGTATGCCCCAAGGAACCCCGGGACATACAACGCTTGTTATATGATTTCATGTACACACAATACTGTCAGACATGAAAGAAAGAAGTTACCAGATACATTAATATAATTTATTTATGAAATTTAAACTTTATTTAATTTGTGGTATTACGGATAATATTTAATAGAAAATTATTGTTACACTATGTCCGTTTAGCCAGTCAACAACTTTAGACTTACGTTCACGATCTGTTTCCATCATCATTATCTACATAATTTAATTGCAGCAATTACTCCTTAGAGGATCTTGAAAGCTCCCTAACCAAGAGCTTAGTCTTGAGAAGCAGAATAATATATGGTTAAATGTGAGCATTCTGCATACATCTGAAACAAGCGAGCTATGTCGTATAATGTATATTTACTTAGTTTCAATTTGTCTTCATGACATCCCTGCCTTCATTACAGATGTCGGCAAGAGATTACATTAAATTAATATTTTCTCGAATTTCCCTTTAATATGCAGAAACACGGTTTTAATTTATAATATACTTAAGTTATGAAAGTTTAATCTGATGTTTGAGACAATTTATTCATAAAGTTATATATATATATATATATATATATGTATATATGTATATATATGTAATATACACTGAAATTCTAATAATAATTGAAATGAATTTGCCCCACTTTGGTGAAGCCATAAATGTAATATACAATGAAAGTCGTCAATTATTAAAATGATTTGATTGTCCACACGTTAAAGCATCAAAATGTAGTTACTCAAAAATGAAGATAATTAATTAAATTGAACTAATCATTGAAAATTATCTAATGAAAGGAGCATGAAATAATAACATTTAATCAATTTACTTAAACAATTAGTTTATTATGCACAACTATTTACCTTACAAAAACAAATTAATTGCTGAACTTCACAACAAATTTATACATAAAATGTCATTTTCTCTTACATCAGGGTCTTTATTGGGCCTTTTATATAAAGAACAATTAACTTCTGACAAATATGTTTAATAAACTCTCGAAATTTAATCAAATTAAACGAAATGAAATCGAAATCTGACGATATTCTACTTTTTATTAACGTTTACAATATGAATTTTAAATGTTTCCTTTACTCACTGTTTGAACCGGTACTAGGGCAATTGTAGAGATTTGGCAACACACTTTCACCTCAAAAACTTAAACAGGCTATGTTTCCACTGAATTTACTTTGATTCACTTTGCTAAATTCCGGCCGATTAACCACCGGACGCAATTGTTCCAAAACTTTCGTTCTATTTACATCTGTCGACTTTACTTTAAAATTCTTCAATATCTACGACTAAATGTGGATTGACGCTCTCGTCTCTAATTTCCAACTGAAATAAATTTTGTTCCGTCCATCTGAAATCCTTCACCAACTGCTAAACTTAATTTTCTGTACTCCACAATGTCTTGTGGCTGACCGACAAATTTTGATTCTTTCCGTATTCAGCAATGTATCGTGGCTAACTGCTGTGCTCCGTCGACTTACGCGCACTAAGACCAACAATGTCTTGGCCTGCTTTCTCGTCCATTTTGTATCTCTGTGTGTTTGCCGATAACAATTCATTTCAACAATCTCTAATTATTAGTTCTTTTAATTGCCCTTTTATCATTACAATATATTATATTACGTACTGTAATGATAAGGCAATGAGATGGGGTTTATATTAATGCTATAAATTCAGTTAAGCACGTAATTATATTAAATTAGGACTAAAAATTGTTTTTATTATTTTTAAGGACATAATACACTATTTTTTTCAACTAGCTCGAATAAAAAAAGCCTGAATATATCAAAAGTTAATGATGGTGCTGGATATCCTCTCTAAAGCGTCAAAGATTAATAACATGCCAGTTACCACTATTGGTCGTCATAAAACTGGGTTTAGAGTCGTAGATTTTTTTCTTATTCTTTCTTCTCGTCTATTAATGGACAGATAATTTTATAATTCTCTATAATGACATTGTATCACACTCTCTGCTATACGGTCTCTGAAGTTTTTGATCCTTGAAAACAAAGTTATTTCCAAAAATTACGATATCTGAGAGTTGATCTGCTTCGCATTCCTATTTTAAGGCCAATAATTTTGTTTCCTGGCAGGTCTCGGTCAGCAGACAGAGTGCGTCCGTTGACGATCGTATTCCGAGATTACGGACGCCTCCAAACCCAAACAAAAATGTGGAAAGATCCCAAAACTTTCTAATATTCATTAATGTAATAATATATATTGTTAAATCATCAAACTAAGTAATTTATCAATTTATTAAACTACAATACTCGGTTCTTCATACAATAATTAACTGATGGTTCTAAAAAAACTAAAGAATTAATATTTCTATTATCACAAATTTGTTTACACTTGCAATTACCATAAAGAAGTAAAAATTAAACCAGAATTACTATTTTAATTAAATTAAGAAACCAATTTTTCTCAATTATTCAAGAATTGATGTAGCATGTAAGTATGGAAATATGAAAATCATTTCAACTTTATCATGCATTCAAATACTTAATCGAGTCATACAAATCAAGGATGAAATATTTTGTGTATATTGAGGACTTCGTTTAAATACGTACTTTTCAATTCGAGTGGTTGTATTTTAAATGAGTTATTACACGTGATTCCTGTCATACTAACTCATACGAACACAAACAAAACGCATGTAACTGTGACGGAGATTTGCGCCGGAACATAAATTGATCCGAATTATAGAACGTGATTTAAACATAAAGTTGTACTTTTTATTTGTTAAATACAGCAGCAGTGCAGCTAACAATTAACTATGATACAAATAACTACATAAATTATAAAGTGATTAGTATGAAAAGAGACAAGAACACGTTGCGCATCTCACGTTTATCAATTGTAATGAACTAACTTTAGCAGTCTTGCACTTGGATAAATGCTTTTAATTTATAAAGTGTATCCAAGATACGTCAGCATAGGTTTCCTGTTAACATTTATAAATTTTCTCGTCAGTTCCAGTTAATTTTATTCTCTGATCCATGGTTTTATAATGTATCAATGTATCTTATCGGAAAAATTAATTACTGTCCAATGTTTTCATTTAGATCTGACATTGGGTTAAACTCCACGAGGTGGAGAAAAGAAAAGTGATTCGTTTGGGTTTAGGTTCTCTTTTATTATGATTTGAGTGTTTCTTTATTTAAATCAATGAAATGGTGAGTTTAACTCCTAAAACAAATCATAGGCCGCTCCATATTTCGCATATATGTCCAACAAAAACCGAGAGAGTGAACGAGGAGAATCCGCACATTGCCCACGCACAACACTAATTGCGGAATATGTCTAGCGCTATTCTAATCGATTAATAGCTCTGTAATTACTGGATACATCACTAATTAAAAACAGTTCATTGAATGCTGGATTTTTTTAATAAACCGATCCTTACATATATAGAGTATTAATTATATATTAGTAACAAATTCTAATTTTGGTTTGAAAATTAACTTGCACTTTAATTGAATTTTGAAATTATAGTTTATTTTCCACGTTTAACAGCAGGTAAGCGCAAGTATTTAACAGATGTTCCGCGTGGACAAATATTAGAATTTCAATAAATATTATGATATACACTTTAGTGGGTTTATATGAATATGTAATTTAATTGTGAAACGAAAGCCATTTCGGGTTCATGATATGAGGTATAAATGTAGAGCGTCTATTGCAGAGAGGCATTGTGGGTCAATACTGAAACATGGCACAAGCGACTTGGGAATATAAGAAACGCGCGAACATAAAATGGAGGGATTTTATGTTTTCCAAAAACAAATTATAAAATCTGATAATGTAGTATAATACCACCCACGCTTCTAATACGCTACTTGGTGTTTTCCTCAGTTATCATTATTAAAAACTGTTCTAAATTAACTTCTCTGTCTTCCATTACGTAGATGAATTACAAAAAAAGCAGAGACCTTCCATGTTTGCACTAAGAACGACAATAATGTTATCGACACTAACTAATTACATTAGTAGAAATAATAAGATTCAGTTTGGACCAACGAACTTTAATAAAATTTAAATTTTATTACTTTGTACAAGCTCTACAGCGGAATTTATAAGTGATTTTATTTAAGTAATAAAAAAATTGATGAAATCATCTTGGAACTGTAGTTATACATTTAGATGAACGACCACTTCAAACTAACAATGAAAATAAAATAAATATATATTTTTTTAGAAAAACTGATGGTTACATTCATTTCTTAATAGGCTTTAGAGGTACTGTAATTACAAAATAAATTTCCTTGAAAGTAAGTAAAAGCATAATTTATTTCGGCGCGATTTTACCTTTGCTTAGCGACGTTGAAATAATTGAATAATTAAACATTTTACGCGTAAAGTTAAATTTCCGTTCTATAATTATTTTCCTTTGAATTTAATTATCTTCCGCCACTTTGAAGCCCAGTAAGTTGGATACCGCTAATTGAAATTGGAGAACGAATTTTGCTTGGACGAAGCAGCAAAGTCGTGTGTTTTAATAAACGAAATGCGGAGTCAAGGAGCAGAGAATTATTCATCCTGATCTCATTAAACTCAATTTACTGCCTTAAAGCATTCCTAAAAGCATCTAAATGGTTTGTAACGTAAACCTTACTTGAAGAGTGTGATCCAGAATTAAGAAATTCCATTGTACCAGAGGAATAAATTTATACTCACGTGCGCTACTTCTTCTCTAAATACGATGTTTCGTTTAACTTCTTCAAATTGAAATAAGTTATCATTTTTCTTTTTATATTTCATACTATTACTATTTTCTTCACTTTCAGACTAATTCTTCACTTACTACAGTTAATACGGTTTCTATGCTGGTGACGATTATACGAAGAATTTGTGTTTAATTTGCCGCATAATTCAGATGCAGCTAACTTTTATAATTTATTGCAACTTTACTTAATACTTCCACAACGGAGTTCAGATATTGATCTATATATATCCTCAGTTGATCAGAATTACATATTTTAATATCCCCTCCACAGATATTGAAAGTATATGACATTTATTATTATTGTTTTTATAAAGTAATATTTTTTTCTAGTCTGACAGTGACCTTGCTTGTATTTCTATTTTAATTTATGAATCACAAAGTCTGTATATATATATATTATGGTAATTAAAAGGAAATCATTAATTAATAAACAAAAATTTGGACTAGCATTGATAGCGGCAGAAAAAGCACAAGTTGTACACAAGAATGTAGCAATAATGCCATGTTTGTGATTTTTGGAGAGAAGCAGTGTGTGCTTCAGTCGTCGTGAAAGTATAGCTGTGAACAGACCAAAAATAAAATATCCAGAAAGTATCTGGATACATGCAGCACAACAGCTAAAACAGTTAGAACAGTTCATTTTTACAAATTTCAGTCTGCAAGATAAATACGTAAATATTCAACGCTAAACATTTATAGCGCAGAGTCTAGACAATTACATTCGTGATTTGGACCATTGTCTTCGATTGTGGGAGCCAGGAAACTGCATCCAGCAGCTAATAAAATTAGGAACGAGAGAATAACATTTCCTAAACGAGCAGTGAACCATTTCGTTAAACTAAAAGTGTTATTAGAATCAGTGTTAAAAATGGCCTGTATGTAAAGTGTGTGTGTGTGTGTGTGTACGAACGAGCCAAATTTACCTGAGTGCCAGAGACAGTAAATTAAAATTTCACTGAACTATTTTTTGTAAACTCATAAGAAAAAATATTATCGTCAGATTTCAAATTTCGTTGAGAATTTAAAGTCATATTTTATGTTTTTTTTTGCATTGTAAATAATATTGATGAAATAAGTCCATGTTAACTTGATAAAATTAAATTGTTAACAAGTATTTTTTATTAAATGCCCAGTAAACGACCCTGAGAAAGAGTAAAATATTATTGTCAAATATTAATAAATAACGTAAATTGAAGTTAATTTCTTAATAAATACTGTAAATTCATTATAACTTATGTAAATTTAATTGTTTGTGTGTTAATAAATTAATTTGTTTTTTTTAAAAAAAAAATCTTGATTAATATTCTAACATCCTATCATTTTCATATTTAAAGTACTAAAATTTGACGCATTAACGTGGTGATTTAACTTTCATTAATTGGTGATTACTACAAATTAGCGTCATGAACGTGTGGCACATTTTAACTTTGTTTTTAATTAATTGTCTATTATTCGTGATCGCCAGAAATTCGCACTTCAACGTGGGGCTAACTGTCATTTTATCATTTTAATTGTTTAAATCACCACTATATATATATATATATATTGTAGAGTTTACCAATGTGTAATGTAAGTTTTATTTAGTTTCTTTTAAATTTAACTTTGAAGCCTGAGAATCGTAAAGAACATTGGGGCGCAAGAATTCTGAGACTGGAAAGGTTGCTACTTGACTATTGTTGGAAAAGCGTACGCACCCAGAACTTTGGTGTGGTCATGACCGAAGTGAAAATAGTTTGGAGACCAGCCGAGGATTCTTGTGACTAAATAATTAGGAATTCAGCAAAGTCTAAACTGGACAAATGCTGAATATATCACATTTGGCATTAACGTACTTCTTCAGCAAAAATGAGTGACAATAAGTACGACAACGTAAAGTTCGTGAACGGTTGTTAGAGAGGCGACGAAATTTTAGTGAAGTGAAACGATCAGTGTTATGGCCTGTAAATTAAATATTTTTCTTTCAAATAAAATTACTGTTGAGTGCACAATATGGTATCAAAGCAGCCCAAAATAAAATAGTACCTTGAAACTTAATTTTATAAACCTTTATGGAAATATAATTTATCGTCGGATTTGTCTATATTTGTCAGATTTCTCTAGCTATTTTGTTGTTAGATTCTTTTATAAAATTTTGTTATTGTTAATTAAATTTGTATTTTCTTAGGTGACAATTGCAAATAACTATCATTATTAGAGGCCCAGTAAGCGACTCAGAGATTTTGAGTATGCTGAAAACTGTGGAAATTTGTTAAGAACATAAAAATGTACAAGATTTACAGTAAATCGAAATTTTAATTAAATAATCTTTTGTTATCTCTTTAAAATAATTTTGTTTATATTGAACGTAAAATCCTGTTAAATTTCTTCCATTTTTAAAAATTTCGAATACCACAAAATTTGGTCCAACTTGTATTTTTATTTTACTTTGTTTAACTTGTATACCACAATATATACTGGTATGTTTTCTCTGTTTTGTCTTAGAATGAGAACTTATGAAGTAGGTGGCTATTGCTTTATGGTAAGATCCTTAACTTCTAGAAAGTTAAGACAGAGTCCTCGGGATCGATCGAAGAGTAATTTTATCCTAGATATACTTAAAGTCATTAAAGGCTTAACGGTTTACTGCAGGTCAAAGAGGCACTTACGTCCTTGTGGTGGGTTAGGAGCAGGTCCATTCGCCTTTGAGGCGCTACTCAGCTTTACGGATCTCAGTACAGGCTCTTCAATACTAATTGGACTACATTCGTCGTCATATCAGGCCAATGTTGAAAGTGACCAGGAATAGATTAATAATCCTCTAAATGAAACCTTCTCTGATTTGTAAATTTTGTCGAATTTAGTCAGTAAAAAGAACTAAAAATATTTATACATGACAATGTATTTTTGTTTCTTTCTGAATAATACATTTCCGCTTGAGATGTTTTGAGAAATAAAAGTATATTTGCCTAATATACGTGATGTCAGATTAAGTTATTAATGATATTTTGTCAGACAGGCCAAGAAATGGTTAACCACAGAAACTAACTAATTATGACAGAGCTCCGGTTTCAAATGCTGAATATGAAAATTGAGGAACATTTCACTCGCCGCATTATTATGCACCCCACCACACTAAAAAGATATGTCTAGTTAGCTGATTGTTCATCCTAATGTCAGCTCTGGCTTTATTATATTTCTCACACAAGAGCTTTGTTGGATTTTCAGTAGCACTATTACTGTATTTTTTCATTCGTTATAATAAATTTTTTTCAATATATCTGAATTTAAAAACTCAAATTGCAGGAAAAAATTACATTAAAGCATAAGAAATTAATTTTAAGATCATTGAGGTTATGGAGAAGTTGAGACTATATTAGAGGACCGACTAAATTCAGGGTCGTGAGGTGACGACATCTCAAACAGTATGTTCGCGGCTAACGTATACGTATGGCAAAACAGTAGAAAGTAATAAATTTGCATTACTTTTCTATTATATTTCAGCGGCTTCACAAAGACTTCCAGAAAATATTAGGTTCTCCGTATTTTAATCACCACAATATATACCATGGACAGAGCCATAAGTGCATATACACAAACTAGCAGCCGCGTATAAGCTTTATTTCCTTTTCTTAATCTATTATTTATTGGAATAGTCGGCCTCCTAAACTGGTCAAGGCACGGCGAGAGGAAAGCCCACGGCTAACCTTCTCCCGCCATCGGAAGGGCGTGGGACAAGTCCCAAATGCCCGACCTACCTGATGCAGGTTTTTATTGGGTTTTCCCGGCATCACTTTTAGGCGAATTGCAGGGTAGGATCCTTAAACCATAGCCGGGGGGCCCTAGTTAACCCTTGGCTACCTTCCTTTACTATTCCGCATCCCCCATTTCAAATCATTTTCCTATGCTGTAAGAGGGGATTTGCCACTATGTGGATTACCCTATACATAACGTGTCTACACCTTAAAAAAATTATATTTTACTAGGTGATGTTTTTAGCAGGATGATATTTGCCACTACCAATTAACCCCCGTACAACATTTTATTTGACCACTCAGAATTATTCCTACAAAACTTTGGAAAAATATCCTGTAGATTTTGTGGATCATAATTACTGACTATTCTTCATTATGACTGATGTACCTTGAAAGACAGAAATATAAGTATGAAAATAGATTGAAATCTTCACGGTTTTTTTGAGTTAATCTATTTAATAACGAGCGTCAGACACGTTTGTGTTTTATTTATATAAATATACACGAACTTAAGGCTTCTGGTTCAATATAAACGAGTTTTATCTATTATATTTTCACCTGTTACGAATAGTTTAATTTTGGATTTAATTGAAAATGCCTTTGTTATAAGTAACTACTTTTTTTTCCATTTCGTATAAATTAAACAGTGGGATTATTGTATGGATTCAGTCAATTGCCACGTTCACCTTTAAATATCAAGAATTTTATTTGCAATTATTAGAATTAGTTTTAAGTCTACGTGCCCCAAGTTCACAAATGAGTATCCATAGAACAAATGAAGGCTTTGTCGGTGAACTTTACGTTGCAGTCCCTCTGGCGTTAATTAGAAATATTTAATTAAATTACATTGAATCATTTCCAGTTTCCAAAGTCGTCATAATGTTACATTATATTTAATTACATTATTATTTCAACGCTATATAACTGTTTTTAATTACATTAGCAATCACTCTCAATTAATATTAAACATTTCAGAGTAACTTGACTGACTGCAGTTATTGTTAGGTAGTAACTAAAATTGCTCGTGACTGTAGGGCTGTATGAAAATTTTGCTGAACTGGTAAATTTCTCGAATCAGATCCGTAACTTCTCCCTTATCCGCGGTTAACACTTCGATGCACATAATCGATACGAGTTCGTACAGAGTTTCTGAATGGACTGAGGGGTGTAATAAATTCGGCTCTATTTCATTGCTCAATAAATGTACGACTCGAGCACCGGAGCATTATAATTTACGTAAGAATAATCAAAGTGAAGGATTAAGTTTAAAAAGACGAATTTTTGAATTTTTTCGACTAATTTCTCTTTCACATATTTCAATCTCTAACTGACTTTTACTTGTTTACATCGTATCTTATGATTGAATTGTTAGACCATACCCTGTATGTCATCTCTGTTTATCAATTTCTCTTGTAACACAGTTCTACAAGCCTCTTAAAGGTCACTATTCTATATATTACTCACGAAACTGATAATTTAGATTTATTTGCTTTTCTATTAGTCTTCGAAAGAGGAAATCGTGTATGTCAATAAATATTCAGTCATACATACTGATTACATTAAATGTCACCTGGCTTAAATTACTGTAGACAAACACGTTTCAATTGTAATCCATAAATCGAGGAATATTGGTGGAATTATTATGAGTCAGAAATTTAATCATCATCATGCGTCACTTTATAATAACTTAAAATTTAACTTCATTCGAATGTTATATTTTATAATAGTTGCTCCATTATCACAGATCCGGAATTATAGTTCTAATACATGGTAAAATATATAAATGTAAGAATATGACTATCGGACATTTATGATGCTGTTTGTACACTATATAACAATAATGAATTTTCGCAGATCTGATTATGATATTATTCTCACGTACGGAGTTATTTAAGATTTTAACTAACATGGTTTACAACTTTCTACGTAAATCTACATCCTTAGTCGGTAGTCCAGTGCACAACAACTTTCCGAACACCCTATGTAGTAATAATATTAACGAATATGAGGAAATAATGTCGTTGGAAATTCAGGACTGCATACAAACACAATTGTTCATGTGTGATCTTTCGAATTTGTTATAGATAAAACCACTTAACATATATGTCAGTAATAATATAAATCTACTTATAATAATCATAATAAAATATTGTTACTTGTCAATTTTTTCCAACATTTATACAAATGATTGAACATGCGTATCAGACTGAACTCAAGGAATCAAGTGAATTAGTTTGATACTTAAATCAGACGATTAGATAACGAGTTTCATTAAAATAACTAAATAAGGGTGTGTCAAATAAATGAGAAACGGAATAACATCAAATTTATACCCTTGGAAAGAAATTATATAAAGACATCATTCAATTTTAAAAAATTAATTTGAAAAAATAATACCAAAATTTAGTTAGGCTATCAAAATTTTGTTCACGTAGCCAGTCCACGTTTCAGCTCAGTGACAAACTCTGTATTAATCAATTTGTATACTACGTGTTTATGCCACTATAGCTTAAACATGTCACAAAAATCTAAAACAATACATTCCTTCAAAAAATAGTCGCTTTCCTTGCACTTCTCATTCACTATCTTTTATTTATTTAGTGTTTAAATCGACACATTAATCTCAGAAGCTACGAACTGTGAAGGTGCATCCCATATGTGTTACTTAATAAATAGTTTTAGTCAGATATTTTGTGTATCGACGAGTTAATTATAGCATGCATTCGAATTTTGTATTTTCACAGTAACTCCTGTTAATTTCAGTTGTATCCAATAATAAGTTTTATTTATTTTTATTTGAGTTTTTGAGCACCTATTATAAACGAATAGAAATATTCTAGTGTATTTAGGTAGGGCCATATTTAAACCCTTGACGTTTATTGTCCTGTTTGAAGCTAACATGATCCAAGATATTACAATATATTATAACTTTCCTACAGCAATGATACCAGAACTAATTATTATTTACGCCCATGCAACAAGTTGTCCGCTATTCCTATTGGAATAGTCGGCCAGCTGCCCCCTAAACTGGCCAAGGCATGGCGAGGGGTAAGCTGCGACCCCACAGAAAACCCCTCTCCCGCCATCGGAAGGGCGTGGGACAAGTACTAAATACCCGACCTACCTGATGCAGGTTTTATAGGGTTTGTTCTGCATTACTTTTAGGCGACTGCCGAGTAGGATCATTAAACTATACCCCGGGGGCCCTAGTTAACCCTTGGCTACCTTCCTCCATCCTTCCGCATCCCCCATTTCAAATCCTTTCATATGCTATAAGAGGGGAGTTGCCACTATGTGGATTACCTTATACATAGCCTGTCTACAACAAATAAAAAATTGAAAAAATTACCAGGTATTAAAACAGAATTAAAACAGAAAATTACAAATATTAATTAAAATATTCTAATTTATATGAGAACAAGAGTAATTAACTTAATAATTAACTATATATATATATATATATATATATATATATATATATATACGTCTATATAAAAAAAATCAGAGAATAGTCTACGGGAAAGAGTTGCATCACATGGCGATGTAAAATACAAGTTAGTAAACAGTGCATATTAATGGCGGACAACCTTCCAGTTGTTTGCAGAGACCACAGTGTGGGCCCACCTGCTACATTCAGCTGAACGAGCGCTTGAGATAATTAGTGTGACCTTATTCAGCGACATAGGCTTTGAGAAGCACGATGCACCGCACCGGGAAATTTTCAAAAAGTAAATGACGCCTTTGTATAGGTGGCCTATAATTACGATTATTTTTATTTGTTTCTCAAACAAGAATTTATAATTTTATGAAAATATCTTAAATTTCATTATGCATTTTGATAGTAATTCATAATATAAGATTTTTTTGTTGTTTTGAGAAATATAATTAACTATATCCCTGCTTGAGGACTTCTTGCCTGATTCAGAAAGGACCAGGAATAACTATCACTCTCCAATGGTTCTAGAAAAATGGAGTATCCACCAGGATTAACAGACATTTGTGTAATGTAGTTGGCATATAAAATATTTTGCCATGAGACTTACAGTGTGTCATTTTTCCTACATTGTTACTTATTAATTATATATATATATATAATTTAAATTAACGAAAGGCTTACCCTAGGTGTTTCCTAGACAACGGACGAATCTTTAAGGTACTCTTCGGATCAGGGGAAAATCCCGAAGCCACATGTCAATTTTTGAATTGGTCAAAGACCTCTGTACGAGCCAAGGCCAACTTAACAGAGAAATAAAGTATCACTGATGCGACGTGATTGCAGAAATGAATTTAGTTTCGCGTCTCCAGGGGTAACTGTCCAATCGCAACGTGTAAGGGACGAAAACGGGGTGCCCTGTCACGTGATTAAAGTAACCAATCACAACACATCAGAACGAGAGTCCAAGAGAAGAACTTTTAGAATGAACACTTAATGTCTAGCTCTGAGGGTGAACACTACGGAAGCGGAGGTCAGGCGTCTTCCGTGTCTTCGCTGCTGTGGTATCCGATAAGCGTTTGGGTTTTATTTCCGGGTGTGGCTACGGGAGTTTCTGCAACCGAAACCACTACGATTTATTCTGATGAAAGGAGTTCCTTTTGCTTCCCGAGATAAGTAAGTAGGATTTAGAAAGGCTTATAAAATCAAAAGCTTTTGAGATTTGTCCACTGACTTGCGCAGTTTTGTCTCTCTAGGTATTTGTCGTGTGGTATTTTTATTATCACTTCTTTTGTCTGTATTTTTCTGTCTTTCTTATTATAAATTTGCAGTCAGACGTAATTTTTTTTCTTTATTTAACATTTATTTTGTTTATTTCCGGGTACCGTGATTCAGACTACTGCACATTAAACATGATCGTAACATTATCATTAACTTTTACATTATCCAAAATAATACTATTATCTCACAAAAATATTTTTTATGTAACACATCCAATCTATTTATGACTATATATGAATGTCTTTATGCCTTGCCTTGATTTACTTTGAAATGCACGGAACAATTTCAACTAATCATGGCGCACATAAGGGAAAATTCAGGGACTGGTTAAGTCGAAGTTCAGCTTTCCCCAGCATGAGGGGTAAGACAAGGGGGATTTTAAATATGTGTCCAAAAATATAGAAATAAATATCGAATCGAAACCTGAAAGAGAGTGAGACACCAATAGCATCTATAGGGATTGAAGTGAAAAGGACTGACAAAAATAATGTGGAAACAATATATATTAGTACTATAAACGTATACTGGGTCGCTAAGGTTAATATTATTACTCCCGACGAAGTTTCAATGTGATTTCCAAACGTAAAGGCGTGGGAAGGGGATAATAGAGGCGTGGTAATAAATATCAAACTGAACGAGATTGGTGTCAAATTAATTATTTTAGGAGTCGTTGAGATGAAAATTAGCAGTCCCCACGTTGTTTAAGCGGAAGTTCAGTTTTCATCCGCAAGAGGTGTAAAAAGAGGAAAATATAGAAATTAATATCGAATCGTTACCATCGAATGGTGACAGTCCCTCTGACATTTAAACCCCAGATTAGATAAATAGAAGGGCACGGTAGTGTACAGATCAATAAGATTATAATTGAGGTAATTAAAGTGATCATCTTAATGGGGAAGGTTTTTATCTCTTTAATATTACTCGTTCCGTCGTATTTTCCAATTGAATTTATCCATCTCAGAAAACAAGACAGAGTGGTAATCGTTTAAATATTTCGGAGCCTACGATCAACTTCATGTTGTTTGATCAATGGTGGGTTCACCACGAATTTATTAATTTTTTATCTTGGTGATTAAACTAGAACTATTGTTTATAATCATCGTTGGATCTGTTTTTAAATAGAGACAGAATTTATTTTTAAGGCTAATTTAAGATAGGGGTGAATAATTCCTGGAAAACACCAGACAATCAACTAGATTTTGCAATTTATATTTGTATGCATTGCTTTCTTCAGTCCTTTCTGACATACACAGTATTTAGCAACGCTATAATAGAAATAATTCTAGTCATCCGTGTGAGTAATGTATTCAAATGGTCGGAATTATTTCAAAATAGTCATGTGTCGTTTCTACTACCACTAAACGTAAAACTAGTAAGCTATGAAACAACTCCCACGAGATAAATTTATAAAAACGACGCCACGTCTCATTCAAGTTGGTATGTAGGGAAGAATTTCTTTTTCTAATACGTGTTCCCATCTTTACGACGGAAATAGCACTGATGCTCTGTTATCTGCTCGTAAATGAAGGGGGGCTTCCGCCATCTTCGACGTGTAGCCTCGTAAAGACAGAGAATCACATTCCCGTATCCAGTTCGCGATAGTGGAGCACGTGCTTCAGAAGCACGTTTACGGCTCAGGCTTTCACTACTAACGCGTCACTAC
This sequence comes from Zhengitettix transpicula, assembly GCA_037074705.1. Taxonomy (NCBI): domain Eukaryota; kingdom Metazoa; phylum Arthropoda; class Insecta; order Orthoptera; family Tetrigidae; genus Zhengitettix; species Zhengitettix transpicula. The sequence continues at coordinate 77,850,651 of CM073591.1, forward strand.
GCAGAATACAAATGCCGCTATTAACGAACAGGTCTTGAAACGACATCTAAATTTCGGAATAAGAGGTCCCGTCATTAGACTAGACGAATAGTATGGTAGCTGCGGATTAAGAAAGAGTGACATACCTGCGGAATGGAAAGTAATTATCCATACTTTGACAGTAAAATAGTGATTCTGTAAGGCAGTCATTTTATCCATTAATAAGAAATTAATAAGAAAAAAAAATTATTTAAAAACCGCGTAGGAAAATACTGTTAATTTCTAAACTGTTCAGAAATATGCTGCAACACAATTTTTAGCGTAATACTGCATGAATATGTAGTTTTGGATTTCAGCTTCGTTTAAAACTAACTTGATTTGATTTTCGTCTGTATAGTTTAAATTATTAATAAGGACAGAACTACTATTAAGAATTATGAATTAATTGATTTACTTTCACAACGTGTTGCAGTCCTAATGTCGACTCTCATAAGGGGTAAAATGTAGATACTAAAATTTATAGATATAATTATACAACGATATTAGTCAAATATTATATAAAGAGAATAAATAACAAAGATATATGGTAGAAAATTGTTAGAAGATGAAACATCATGGGTTAAAATCTATCTTTGATATTTCTTGATTTTTATCGTCTATGACTATCCGCTAATACAAATGTACAATTATATAAATTATTTTAATAACTTTATTGTAGATCTGATGACTGTTCAGACTAGGAGTAAAACAAGAAGTTCATTTAAATTAATGAATTTTTCATTTTTTAATTGTCTGTTATAGAGTTATTAACTGTTCAAAATCAACTAGGTCTTGAGTTATGGATCTGCTCAGATTATTCAATTTCGGTATTATTGGATTTAAAGTGCAGAAATTGTGACTATACGTGGTAACAGACCAATCACTCAGACGCTACGTGCAACGCAGTAGGATGGTCGGTTTCCACGGTAATTCCGGTAAATGTAGGCCTCGTATCGTGGCGCATCGTTGACTTTGCTCACGATTTATACAACTTTACTTTACATTTAAGATATTCTTGATAAAATCAAAATGTATTCTACGTAACTTTTTATAAATTCGGGAACACACATACAGGCTCCACCGATATCCCAGTATACTCTTGTAAAACTCTACGAGAGAATTTTTTTTACATCATTTATACAAATGATTGGAATTAAAAAGAAAGGAATCAAGTCAAGAGTTTGATTCTTTAAGAAAATGATTACGGGACACCTTTCATTGAAATAACTGAAAGCAGCGTATGTCAAACAATAAAATGAGGGAAAGGGAATGTCCTAAAATTGGCCTTCTGTAAAGAGAATAGAAAAAAGGGCTGACTCAGGTCAACATGGCACAACATGATTTTTACGTAAATAATATTTAGAGACTAGGCACATAAATAGCCAAATAAAACAAAAATAAATTATAAATAAATACCACACTATGTTGTAATTTATTTTCAAAATCTGGCAATTATCAATATAATTATATTGTTGATCGACTAATTTAGCAACTGCTTTAGAACTCTGAAAATGTTCGTAAATTAAACTGATGCTGCTATATAATAAAATTATATATTTTAAGAGATAATCAAGAGCAGCAAACAAGTGAAAGCAGTAAGACAGACATTCAAGAATACAAAAGCTTTTTAAGTCCTTTAAATAACTGTAAGTTTTAATTCAGTAGGTTGGTACACGGTATCAATCAATATTTTTAAATTAATTTAAAGAGTTGTAATAAAATTTATTTTCTTATCTTTAAAATGTTAAAGAATTATATATATTTTTTGTAATATTTACAATTGAAATATGATTTTAAATTGGAATTATTATAACCGGTCATATGAGCTTGTCTGTGTTTTAGAATATTTTTTTAATATTTTACAGGATGAGTTGAATACAGCTCTGAGTCGGTTCAATGTATAAATAAGAACCCCTATACGTCACGTTAGCGGTATATGTTTGTTTGCTTTTATAGCTGGGTACACGATATTGGAATAACGTAGCTGTAAAAGCCTTCCCGGATCTACAAACACAATCGGACGTGATGGCGGCTTCCTCTCTCTTTTTCTCTCCACTTATTCTCTCCTTCCGCGGATGCACTGAGAGATTCTTTTGTCAGATCTGCCATCAGATGAAGTCAAAAGAAGAATGCGGCCCGTCATTTCACGGTGAAGAACAAATATATGGGCCAAAGATGGCGATGAGCAGTTCCGCAAAAATAGTCTTCAATACGGTGACAAGGACTGTTTAAAAATATTTAATGCATTTTGATAGCGTAGAAATAATTTATTATTGATTAACAGTTTCATTTAATTATAGTTTTAGTGCATAATAGAGAAACACATTGAGGCACTTAAAATTATTATCCTATAAAAATAATAATTTTTATTGATAAACAGTTTCATTGAAGGGTGGATAGATTTAATATATTTTACTCTTTAAACGTCATAATTTAAATTCGTTAGTGCAAATCGAATTTTGATTTTCTCCAGGAATGTTAAGACTGGTTTTTAACAAGACTGCTACTTATAATGATAATAGCATCGCGAAATATTTTTAAATATATTATTCCCAAATTTATTTCTGTTTATTTACAAACAGGTCCATGTCAGAGGTTGATAAACAATTTATATTTTTATATTGTTATGTCATAACGCATTATACTCGTAAAATAACTATTAATATGACTTAAAACAATGTGGCCACTACCAAACGGATCTGATTAAATTAGATTAATTAGTACCATTAGTCCTCTTCTGAGGAAATAGGATAAATCAAATGAATACTAATAACTAAAATGATTAGAATAACATATTCATAAACGCAATACATAATAGTAATTTAAAGAAATACAGGAGTATATATTTGAAAATACATGAAATAGGATAACTGAGAAAATATTGTCACTATTATAAACAATACTATATACGTATATGAGAGAAAATATGTTATAATTACAGAACGTTGTAAAAGGCAACACTACAGAAGTAAGAAAACTGAAATGAAAATAAGAATAAAAATTATTATTTTATATATAAAATTTACTTCACAAGAAGCACGGTATTTACGCAAATAACATTGCGCAGCACAAATAGCACTAAATTATTTTATGTAGCTAAAAATAGTGAATGTGTGATTATATTTCTATATTTGCAGGTATACTGTATTATAAATAAAATTATTCGTTAAGTTTAGTAGGTATTATATCCTAATTCATGGTTTTATTTGTTCACAGGTGAGCCAGGAAGGATTCGTGTGGTTCAATCAGAATTAATTGAGATTTGGAAGAGTGAATGGATAAAGGACCCATAGTTTCAATCGTCTCATCATATGTACTTACATCTATGCATTATTGATAGACTGTAATAAAGTACTGCATGGATTTTAGTTTTAATTTTATTGTGGTACTTAACTGCTTTTTAAATTACGTCTAAATAAGCAGGTCGAGCTGACGGCCTCCGAAATACATCCGATGGATTATATAGTATGTAGATGTTATAATGAAGACTATTGAAACATTCAAATTTTTTCCCAAAAAATGTTGCGACAACATAAGTAAATAATTTTTCGTAAGGCTGAGGTTTTAAGTAAAAATTCGGAATTAATCTGTTAGGATTTCCACTAACGCAGAATATTTTAAGAAGAACTAACCTTATTATTTTCCTGGAATTAAATATAATATTGTCAATGAAAATAAGGTGAAGTTAATTATTAAAAGACTTAAAGAAATAATACTTTTTGTATCTAATACATATATAACATAGATTTAATTAATTTGAGGGAAGTGAATAAATATGAGGAAACGTTAGATTCTGAGAGATCTGAAGAAAGCAGGAACAAAGATATATATAATATATTTAGAAGATACTATAACTACTTACTAATTGAGAATTGAAACCTTTAATTGACTTTCAGTGTTTTATCACAACATATTCTAACTTTTATGTAATAAAAGTATCGAAACCCTTTTCATAGTTATAAATAATATATAAGGAATTAAGGCGGTTCTTCAATCATAATTATGTACTAAACTATTTCAAATATTTTTGGAATTTCCGTCTCTGAATTTTGAACGTGATTTTATTGATTTGTAATTTACTTATAAACTTATTAAGAATGACCGTTCTTTGTATTTATTCAGATATTCATAATTTTATTTAAAGTTCTTCCTGGATTATTCATCACTATATATTATTGGAATTTATCTGGTAAACCATTATATGTAGTCTTAATAATTTGAATAAATATCTAATTAGATCCTTTTGTGATCAAATAGAATTCAAATATAATTTGTTTGGTAATATTTGTTCGTATTGTATGGCTACAAAATTTATATCAGTAAATGTAAATAATTATTCTAGAAATAATAGTAGTACGTTTTATATATAAATGAATAAGTGTTGCTCACTTCTTAATTTCCCGGCCGAGATAGATAGTTTATGATAGAAAACTATTAGAGGATTGGTACTAGTTAGGAAATGCATAGTCTGCATCATGTCTATACACGAGGATAAAATTGAGTAGCGTTTTGGGTTTCTGGATTAAAGTTTTGTTTGTCACAATTACCTAATTATGAGTTATATTTCTATGTATATAACTGTATTTAAAATGTTTGAATTACCGCATTAACCAAATTTTTAATCTCAAAATATACATTTAATCTGAATTAACACACCAAATGTATGTAAATAATCTTCAGATTATTTCTAAGTATGACCAATGTATTAATTTATTCTGACAGGTAATATAAACCAGATTGAGAGTAAAACTCTGATGTTAGTAGTGGAAGATGTCGTAGATATTTAGTTCACATTACTTTGTTTGCGTAAATATCTCAATATATTTTTATAGAATAATATCTTATAGACGAATTTGATAGATCCATTTACAAACCATAATTATAAAAAATATTGCTATAGAATTGAAAATATAATTTATAGAATCTGGACGTTACTCTAAATATTTAAAATTAAAGTTAGTTAATAACCAGATTGATTTCGTTAATTTCGATTGATGAATTGATACTTAGTTCAAGAACCCCTAGATTTAAATATATTTTTGCGGTAAAGCGGTATATAAAAAATTATACTTTAAACAATCCCGCATTAAGAATGTCAATTTTGGTTAATGATTTAGATATTGATTTAAATTTTTATGAATTATTAACGTTGCTTAGAGATAACATTTAGGTACACGAATGATTATACATCATACATATAATTTTGTTTCAAGATATATATTTTCGTATAACGATTTTATTAATATAAAAGCAGTAGTATTAATCCGAAGATGTATATTTGATCTTGTTGGTTGTGATAGTGATTAAATGATTCGTTAATAACATTGTATCGACCTCCTGTGGTTTAGGGGTCAACGTTACTGCCTCATTTAAAAGAAGTCCCGGGTTCGAATACCGGCGAAGGCATGGTTGTTGGGTGCGTGAGAGAAACTCTCGTCAACTCAGTCCCCCGACTAGAAAAAATGATTTCCCATACTGAGTCGCTATTGATGCGAATGCAAATAAATCAATATATAAAAAACATTGTGTCAAATAAGAAACTGTTGTATAATTTGATATTATGAGAAAGAGATTGTCAATTTTTTCCCGAGGGTATTAGCACAGTTTTCTACCGTTTCTGTAATATCTTAAACGTTCGAATGCTTCTCTCATGAGGTTGGTACTTCCCGTTGCTATGCAACCCACAATCCTTAGTCTTCTCGTTGGTTCAAATGGTCGTGGAGTTTCCTCGTATTCCCGACAGCAACTGCGCAGAATCGGACTTTGCAGGAAAGGGGACCTAAGCGGAATCCGATACATATCTTCAACACGTGGTGTCGCTTTAAATGAAGTTATACACCGATATGTGGGTTTCTGGAATCTAATATAAGGTCTTTACCTACTGAGAATTTTACAATAAACGTTATTAAGAGTAAAATCTGTGTCACGATATTAAAAAAAAATGTAATAATTAAAGTGTAAGAAATAGATTTTTTTTAGGATTTCAAGAAAAATGGGAATATTTGTAATAGTATGGGTAAGAATAATATGAATTTTTCAATAATTATGTATAAAAATTTGAAATATTTGTTTAACAATAAAATATAATGAAACAGCGATTATATATATATATATTTATTATATATATATATAAATATATATATAAATATATATATATATATATATATATATATATATATATATATATATTTATATAACCTTATATGTCCTGACGTTATATTGTCTTTTAATAGAATCACTATGTTCTATCATTGAACGAAGTATTTATAATTGTCTTCTTATTTTTATCCACGAAGTACTAGATGAGTCTTCGATAGCAATTTTTTTTATAAATATGGTAAATGTTATTAATTATAGTTCCATCGGATACAGAATCGATCAGAGGCACATACAGAAAATAATGAAGCCTTTATTTCACAAATATCTTCAGTCTACATTATTACATTTTGGTTTTACGAATAATATTATTAGGATGTTAAAGGAATTTGATTTATTACACGACTAGTAGACTAGTATACGTATAATTTATTTCAACTGATATACGTAATATATAGTTTTATGTTAGTATTTAATTATATAAAGACTTGTTTTTATGCTTAAAAACTGTTTACTTATACAAGTTGAAAAAAAATTATTATTTCACTTTGGTACTTATAAATTCGTGCTACTAACCGCGGTGCATGCAAGTAATGAGAACGAAATACTCAAAATAATTTTATCTACTATTTAACATTTATGATAGTGTATAATTCGTACTAATGGTAATAATATCATATTTGTGTACTGGAAATATGGAAAATACCGGAACTTCAAAGTTCTAGTTTATTGATCCGGGTACTGTCTCGAGTAACAGCCAACTTCATTTATTAGGTGGGACAGTTTCATGGACAATTTAGACCGCCGTAAGTTTAAATGTCTAATTTAGTCTTCCCACGGCTTGTCCTAATGTGTAACGGTGTAATATATTGTTCGCTTAGAGGTTGGGACATGGGGTTTACCTTTCGTCTTAACTTCTAGCTTTCCACAAAACACAATCGAGATTAAAAGTTTCACAAACGTGGAAGAAAACATTATACTTTTTCTACTCGGAATTTAACTAACTTTTAAGTAATAGTTTTTCATAGATTACTATTTATAATATTTATAACAAAATTTAATTCCTATGTTAACCTTAGCTCATGCTCATTTTCCAATTACGCCTCAATTCTATTAATTTAAGCCGTTTTAACAATATACTGTTCTAACAAAAGATTCCGTGTCAATTGTTCATTAAAACAACGTTTCTGTGAAATTAATTTAGCTGATTGATGAGTGTGGAGGTTAATTTCACGGAAAAGTATTTTAGTAAACAATTTACCCGATTGATAAACTAATAATATTTTATTTAATCAATACACCGGGAAAGCCTACGTTAATACACCTCGTATTTCACTTTATAATACAGAGCTGAAGGTTAACGTTATGCAACTGTTAAAATGTTCAATAATCTATAATATTAGTTGGCCAGACAAAAAGTAACGATATTGAGGCTGAAATTTAGAAACTATATTTTGAGTTATGTTTCGTGCTTCCTGTGTTCGACCTTGTTCTATTATTTCAGGGTGACAAGGTACAACTCCATTGAGTCACTTGTGATGGGTGCAGAGTTGAATATAATCGTACGTTAATATCAGTTTAGGAACGTTATAACAGCTGATGAGTTATCAACGATCCAGAAACTAATATTCAGACCATACATTGTTAAATACAATATTCTCATGAGGAAAAGAAGCACGCATGAGGCATGAATTTAAAGGTAATTCATATATTTTTCGTCAATTATCATGGTACCGTTGTCAGAATGGTGAGACAGTTAGTTCAAAATATTATTAACTGGGTTTTAGAAAATGGTGTTAACGCGATGTCTTGAATCGTGGAAGAATGACAACGCGTCTGCCAACTACTTTTAATCAGTTAAGAAATTTTTTCTAGTACAAACATCATACACATTAGCCTGATTTTTCACATTTTCCTCATATTTCAAAAATACCAAGACTCTATTAAAGGGTCTCAATATCCTCATTCTGTCTACGGCAGCGAAGAAGGAAGCATATATATATATAATATCTAGCGAAACAAACAACCTACAACTTTATGTATTGGGAGGACCTCTCCCACTTCAAGACTTTATCCATACGTCAACCATTTCAACCAAGGATAACTAAATAGACAAAACCCAATTCTTCAACATAGAAACTAAAAAAGAATATAAGTGCGATCAAAGCAAGCCACTATCCCCTATTCTGCAAAATAATGTTCAGAAAAGAAGAACATCGTCAAAAATCTTCGAGATGACGCCAGAAGAGGAAGACGTAATACAAAAACAAGAAACCAACATCCCTCACCGATTCAACAACCCCAGTAGTGCGCAGTGCGTCAAGAGTGATTCAAATAGTCCAAATTTTAGTGATCAAGAATGACCACCATCTGTAATAATCACAAATCAACATCAGAAGAGAAGAAAAGTACCTCCTGCAACAAAACAACAATAAGTGATTGAGAATGACAATAGCATTTTCCCCTTTACCTCTCCAAACTAGTTTAGTATCCTTCAAGAAACAGTAGCAATAGAACCAATCCCTTCAGTTAGCAAACCCCCTCCAATATACATCACCAATACGTATTTCACGCAGAAAATCAAAAACATGCAAGAAATTATTGTAATCATAAACCAAAATGCGTAAGGCGTCTCGAGTTTTATCCCTCTGATAAATGCCCACTTCCAAAAACTGTCCCTCCCTAGCTGCACAAACTGTGAAAGACTTCACCCAGAAAATTACAGGGGTTGTCAAAAATACCCAAAACTTACCTTTTCCGGATCCAACAAACAACAAATAAAAATAACATCTTCGACCAAACCCTATTCAACCAAATCAAAACCAACCACAGACTCTATTAAAACATCCCAAAAATAATTACTACCCCAAAACATTCGAAACCAACCTACCTTCCACCTACATTGAACTCAAAATACTGATAACAATATCCTAAAGATTCCATGCACAAAAATGGATTAATTTATCTCTGCAATCATCCCTCTCTCAAATATACAAGCCTCAATAATTCCAAAGCTAATAGAAAATAAATAATGAACCAACAAAATGCATCAAATTTAAACATTGCACATGGATCGCATGCATCCTGAATGATAAGTACCACGAACTAAACTTCTTCCTAAACCGATACATACTTCTAGTATCCGAAACTCAACTTACCCCTGGCTTAAATTTCTTCAATCCCAACTACTCTACGTACAGAGCAGAGCACTCAGCCTAAAATATGGATCTGCTATGATAATAAAAATATCTGTACCTCACTACGTCCTTCCCCCCAAAAACTACCAATGAACAACAAATATCCTAATCCCAAACAAAAAAAACTATCAATAATTGCCTACTAACTATCCCCTGAAAAGGTTGGTAAAAGGCCACGGGAGATAGTAATCCTGTGAAATGCCGTCTATGCCAATAAATCGTATCTCTACACCTCGTATGGTGGCTCTGGGCAATAAAGCTTGCTGTAGCAAAGTGGAGAAGGGGGTTAAATTTAAGGTTGTGAGATTGGTTCTTTAAAACTAAGCGAGTTGAGCTACATTTTGCTCACCGCCTAGCCGATTCATTCGGATTGATTCAAGCAATTTCTAGATATCTAGATATCTAGTTCCGAGCATTAACAAACTACGTAGTTACAAGCATACGTTGAGGTGTTCTGGGTCACTTGAGAACCGTTTCTGACGTTTAATTTTAGTTGTGCATAATAATTAAGCGTTAGAATTATATTATAGACTTTGTAAAACGTTCTATACCTTTCTGTTTTCATTTTGTAAATTCCTGTATTGTATTGGAGGCCCGTAGCCGACCATGATCGTAAGAACTCAAATAGCCGTGGAAATAAAAGTAATTGATTAAATTTAAGTGCATGTAATTTAGAAAATAGTAGATGGAGTGTTTACTAGCATTTGGCCCACAAACGGGGGGCTTTGTTCATTATATTTTTGTTAACTGAAATATGGCGCCCAACGTGGGGCTATATTACTATTAAATCAGTATTTACTACAATATATGTAGTATAATATAAAATGTACATATAATACAAGTGTTAAATCATTAGATTGTAAAGTTTTCTGAATAATAACAAAAGTTTTCAATAATGGAAGGGGTACAAGGGTCAAAATATTATAGAAAGCCATATACAGTAATTTTTAAGCAGCTGAAGGAACGCATGAATAAGTTTCATAATTAAACAGGGACCTACGTTGAAGTCGTTCCCATGTAATTGCACATAGAAGAAATTATATTAGTATTGTTGTTTTTGGTTTCTGTGAATATTTTGCAAATATTTTAAATATGTCGAAATTTGGTTGTGTAGTATCTTAATAAAGTATATATGTTTGATTTAGTACTTAGTTTTTAAGATAAAAATAATTTAGTAAGTTTCGAAAACTTCTTTTTCCGTCTCATACAATATGCACAGATTTTCTGTTGGAGCAACGACATTGAACCAACAGCCCAACGAACACAATAGGGCTTTATTAAAGAAACCATTCTATTGTTGAGCATTTCTCCAATTCCTTTCCAGATCTGCACTTTTAGAAGGGTTTGCACCAGATAATTTATTTACTTCAGTAATCTTTGGGAAACTCGAATTTCATAAATTTGTGAAATATGAAAACAAAATAGCGTTACTTACGACTGCTACGGTATAAATTACATTTTCAGGTGTTATTGTAAAGGCAACTTAAGCATAATATTATTCGAGTTGGCTTAATTTTATATATTACGCTTTATTCTATAGACTCTGTAGAGAATCTGGGCTTCAACGGGGTGTAATGAGACATGAATTAGACAGAAAGTGGCAAAAAACCTGCTATTATTATTTATTATACCATATAGATTGAATTAAATTTTTTGTTTGTCTTAAAAGTATCTGCAACGCTGCCATATTGTTTTAGTATGTCTCCAATTTCATTTCTAGCATTTTGGTTCACGTTTTATTTTTTAAAATATATTTTAATTTTGAATATGTGAAAATACTACATAGTAAATTAAAAGGAAAGTTCATGAAGATATATATATAACATAATAAGCATGAATTCTAGAAATTAAATCAAAAACATAGTCAAACATTATGCCAGAATTATAGGTAATATAAAAGTGTAATAAAAGCTGATTCAAAGAAGTCCTCGAAAGCTTATTAAAGCCTCAAATCATAGTTAAATTACTAATAGTAAAAATTTATTTTTAGAAATAATACTTCAGTTCGTCAACCGATATAGTTCGAGATATCGATACTAACCATTACAGGCAATTTGACGAAACAAACTAGTTTATGTCTGGCCGACACTACAGGCGGATGTGACGCGATACAATTAGTGTGTAGAAACTAAATGTTCACCCAACTAAAATAAAAAAGAATTTAACAACATCAGTACGACCATACAAATGCAACTTGAAAATAAACAGGTATGTTCAACTTTTAAACTCTTATATTACCTTAATTTATTAGTATATGACCTTAAGAGTTTTAACGTTTTAGCTGCTCAGTAATGATTATTTCATTACAAATGAATGTGACCCATCAGGTGTCGTAAGCTCCTGTTTTATAAATGACAAATTTTGATGTGAAACATTAAAATAATAGTGACTGGATATGAAAGATTTAATTTCAGTTAATAAACATTTTAATGTAAATAAGCCAGTACTGCAATTAGATTTAATTTTTTTAAATATTTAACGTTTTTTGGGTGTTTATTGTAATAAACTAAGTTCAGTATAATTGGCATTGTTTTTACTTTTTCTTTAATTGTTTTTCACTATTGTTTATACATATTTTTTAACTTTATTTTGAAAACGGCCTATATTGGGGTCATCCACGTGGTGGACACTCCCAACTCTTAGAATAGGAATTGGATTTTGAAAGGGGGTTGATGTAGTGAGAGCAAGGGAGCCAAGGGTTAACTAGGGCCATCAGACTTATAGTTTAAGGATCCCAGCTGGCATTTGCCTAAACGTGATATATTGCAATCCGTAGTAACTTGCAACTGGTAGGCCAGTCTCGAGGTACTTCTCCCTTGCTCTTACGATGTCGGGAGTGGGGATTATTATGGAGATGCAGTATTCCTTTCTTCATGCCTCAAATAGTTTTGGAGGCAATTTGCGGAGATGTAATTTTTGATTCGACAGTACATACTTATCGATATATTTACTTGCATTTCGCAACTTTTATTACTTTTCAAATTGTATTACATTTCAAATTGCATTACATTTCAAATTTTATTACATTTCAAATCGTATTACATTTCAAATCGTATTACATTTCAAATTACATTACATTTCACATTGCATTACATTTCAAATTGCATTACATTTCAAATTGCATGACATTTCAAATTGCATTACATTTCAAATTGCATTACATTTCAAATTGCATTACATTTCAAATTGCATTACATTTCAAATTGCATTACATTTCAAATTGCATTACATTTCAAATTGCATTACATTTCAAATTGTGAGAGATCATTCTTAATTTAATAAACCCGTTTTCCAATAATTTACTATTTTTATTCAGCGTTAAAACTCCACGATTCCGGATTACTATAATTTATCTTCTAAGATATAAAAATATATTATTAAAAAAACGGCTTTTCTCTTGTGCCACATATTAGAATTCATTATGCTTAGTTACTAAATTTTGTTTTGTTTGAGTAATTTCATTAAATCATCTTTGCATTAATATTAATTTTTAAACAAAGGAAAAAATTATTAACGTTAGTGGTTAAGAAAGCACTTGATTTTATTATACTTTTATTTTTTTAGACTCGTAAATTTGATGTCTATAAATAATTAGTTTTGCGATATTTTTGAAAGCAGAATACTAACTTTATTAGCATCTGATATAAAAAAAAATACTTAAAGCGGTCTCTATATAGTATTAAACACTCTGAAATCACCTAAATATGTAATTATATATTATTTCTCAAATGGGATTAATCCCGGTAGCAGTTTTATAAATAAGTAATAAAAATATATTATGGGAAAATTAATGTCTCACATATTCTGTAAATAGTCCTTAACATTTATAACCACACGTCATCAACATTAGGCAACTACGTCTAATAATTATTTATTTAAAATACAGAATTAGTAAAGAAAAATAAAATTGTCTACTTTTCATATTTAAACTAACCGTAAACCAGTCTGCTGAAATATTTTACTTAAACGGTGCGGCAGACTATGGATTGAAATTAGATATTGATCTATTTCATAATGAGGATTTGATTTCTATTTTTGGTCTAGCTTTGATATTAAGTTTTTGATTGTCGCTTTTTGTAAGAGATTGCTTTTTCGACTTTTTCCAGGTTGCCTATCCAAGCTTCGCTTATTATTTCGGATTTAAAAACAGCCCAAAATGTATATTTTGGTATTCTGTGTTTCAATGTTTTTCGTCCTAAACATTGACCCATAGAACAAATTTCACACCTAACGTCTGAAAGTATTTTAAAACTTGTTTTATACAAACATCCCACTCGTTTGTGGACGAATCAGTGCTGTACATTCAAGTTCTCTTGATTTGATGCTGGCTTTTTCTGTAATACTATTTACGATATCGATGGCATTTTACGCTCTTACAGTCGTTTAATTTACCTACTCTTCTTCCCATATATAATTTTTTACTGTTATACTACGTTAATTACCATTATATTAACACGAGTCTTTATAATTATGAACCATTTAGACGTAAGTACGACACTTACAAGATAATGTTGAATATGTTAGAAATTTTTATAAACTGTTACGATAATAAAAATTAACTTGTTTGTAATACGAACTTTTTGAGAGTATTTAGTCAATTATTAGAGGAATAAAATTTTTGCAGCAGAGGTTTATTACAGCTGTGACAATTGTTTGCCAGAATTTAGACAGAACAGTTGGAATTGTATATAGCTTGGAAGTGACGATACGGAGCAAAATTGGTTTATAATCCCATTGAAATGCGTCACTGTGTAAATATTTGTCACTAACGGAATTGTAATTTGCATTTGTGATGTCAACTTCCCGTGCCTGAATACGATATGTACTAACGATACATACACGATTGCGGGGTACGAAAGCTGAATTGTTTAAGTTAAAGTAGAACGAGAAGGAAAAAAAAGTAACTCTTAACTGATTGAAAAAAATTTGGGTACTGGATAATTCTTTCACTAGATTTATGATTAAATAACTTAATTTAATGGTGCAGACCAAAACCTGGAAAAGTAATGTTATAATTGAGTTTTTTTGTAACAACGTAAAATTATTTCTATTAAAACATATTATTTAATACAAATATATAATTATGATTTGAAAACGGTGAGGTAATAATTATTTTTTAAAAACCATTTCAAATTTCACATTATTTCACATCATTATGATATAAATCCTATGTTATGTAAGATATTTAACTAAAATTACCCCCGTTTACCAATTGATAAACGTTATTAATTTCATACAGCTAAATAACATTGTCGTCGTTGATATTTACTGCGGAGAGAGAGAATTTTAAGTAGTTTGTCTCTAATGTTCGTGCTGCTTTTGGACTGACGTGCCGATAATAATAGACAGATTCTCATGAAGCTCTTCGTGTCAGGCGTCTCTCACACAGATCACAAGATAACCTTTTATCAGTTACCTTGTATCACATAATTTAAGGACAAAAACAATTTTCTATATTGACATAATAAACGTTGGCCTGGTAATATGGAACTCATTGTCTAATCACTTGATAACTATAGTGATTAATTGATTTGGAAGAAAATAAAGGACTTTCTATTAAATTAACCTAAAATTTTGTTTCTCACATCATAAATTATCTTCCAAAAGTACATGAGCAACGTATGAGAAAATTTCGTATTTGATACGATATAGAGTTAATAATAAAAGGGTTTTCCATTGTCTGGATTTTGAAAATATTTATAGGAGGGAAAATGTATATAAATGAAGGAGGAAAGTTTATTCAAAGAAGAATGCGTGGTTTATCTAAAAAGCAAGTCAACACCCATTAAATATTAACCAGATATTAAACCCATAAGAAGAAGCGTTTTGTTTGTAATTATCAAAAAATTAAAAATAAAAGTTGTGAAAATATAATCTATTTTCAAGGTCGTTGTTAGCGTTATAATGTGATAAAAAATTATTTTAAAAGTCTATTTTCTTCACAAAAACCATTATTACTCATTCGCTGAATTTATTAAAATAAAGATCGACAATAAAATCACAACCAACTGTATTTTTGATATCAATAGATAACTTTTTATTGCTGAAATTATCTTTGAAAACATGACTAAAATTAGCATCAAACAATTTCAGGAATATTTAAATATTATAGTTAAAAATTTTCTTTGAATTTTTGAGTATACTTAATTCAATTTTTTTACGTTATTAGATCCTATCTCTTAAAATTCGATAACAAAGTATTACTACCAAATTAAATGCTAATACATCTTTAAGAATTAAAGTCAGTAGGTACTACCCAATATTTTGTCAATACCATGCTGATGATTTAATTAGACTATATAATGATCGTTACTATAATATTTGTTCTATTTAAAGGAATCATTCGAAAAGATGTTATCGAATTTTGACAAAGACTTAATCATCCCCTATCATGAATAATTTTCTGGTTCCTCAGAAATAATGAATAAGAAAAATAACCAATTCAGAATTTTGAGTGTTGTCAACTGACAAGTGCATTTGTGTTTCTCCAGGCTGGTCATAGCACCTGACAAAAGGGACAAGGATCCCAGAAACGTTGTGTGGTATTTATATTTACTTTTTGTCTGAATTGGCTATCTTTCTAATTAATTATTTTCAATCAGACGTAAATTTTAAATGAGATCAGCCCATCTCTATGTATCACGTTGGAGTGAAGTAATTTTAATTTTACTTTTTGTTATATGGAATATGAACTATGATGTTATATTATTTTACAGATGATAATGACCAAATTCTTGAAAGCTACTATTTTAATTTTGTAACTGACTATATTTCTAATAGAAATATAACAAAGCTTTAGGTGACTGTTTTTAATTGAGAAAGAATAATATTATATAATAATTGTGAATAGTATGCTTAACGAAACAACAGTTTAATTATTGTCGTGAGAAGGGAAACATTCGAAACGGACGTGGGCTACGTGTAACTTCTCACGATACTACGTGCGGAATATCAATCAGGTGGCTTCTGATTCTTGAACACGAAACGGCGTTTATTTCGTTTTACTTTGAACGTATTCTTGCTATGATATGTGATGGATTTTGAGTTTGACGTGATGGTAGCAAGAAGAACAATTATTTCCTGTAATTACAGCAGCTATTCGGAACCAGCTGCAACATAAAATTTTTGCCCAAGAACAGAAATTATGTAAGCTTGCAGGACGATTACACTGACAATATAAAGGGTTGTAGTACAAAATAAGTGCGAGCTTGTAATTTATATATAAGTAATTTGTGTCTGATAACTTGGGCAACACTCCATGATATGACCGATAATTATCGACGGTAAAATAAAATCTGGTCTAACAGTAAATGTGAATTTGCGCACAAAGGAACGCATTTTCTCATTTCAGTATTGTTCCAATATATGCGACCATGTAATACTATTCCTCTTAAACATTCTAGAAGTTCAGTTTTTTGTCTTATCAACAAACTAGCTAACATGTAGAATTGAGGCTGTTAATAATTTTCTCTAATTCCAACGATGTTTTCTGTAAATATCTTCGAATATTATTGGCATTCCAAATTAAATACTTTACTACACCTTATCATCCAATATTGGTGCTTACATAAGTTCCCAAATACTTGGGGCGAAACTATTTAGTGGTTCTACCACAACATTCAGCTGTTAACAAGGATTACTGACACTTCATAGTCTGCTTATTGCCATAAATTAACTTACTTCTTGAAAACTTAACAGTAATGAAAATAAGAATGTGTTCAGATGAATAAAAGATGTAAATGATATTTTATTATGAATTTATAAATATATTTTAATCTTAAAATTTGGTCATGAAACTTATTTTCACGATTTTCATATTCGCTTCTGTTGCAAAGAAAAATTGTATGTCGATTACGCAAGGAAAAAAGTAATATTAATCTTAAGGGTTGTTGTTTCATAAATTTCCAAATTAAGTTATAATTTCATTGGGTACAACAAATAACATTATATTTGTGATTCAGATTTTTATATTTTACTATAAACTTGTTCCATACAGTTCCAATTATAAGGATAATATTACATTTTAAATTTAAAATACAATTTTTTCTGCACTAAACATCGTAAGATTAATTCTAGTAAATTATTACCAGCGTAACATTTTAAATTTTTGAAAAAAGATTGAATAAATAATTATTTCGAAATTATTATAAGTTGATTAAATATTTTCTCATTTGTAGGGTTTATCGAAAATGATGACGTTTTATTTCCTTGTTTGACAATAATTACTCTTGAGATGTTTATTGTTTAACGTACCATGCTTCTGGTTCATATTAATTTTTGTCATTAATTGAAACACATTTTCAACAAATTGTTCAAATGCAGTTTATTCAAAGAAGAAACATATTCATGATCTCTTAAGCTTTAATTAGTTTAAATTATACTAATTATACATCTAATTATAGTAAACAAATATTTAATCCAGGTAAATAGCTGATGAGTAACTATAATGGAATTGTATGCTAGAGAAATATTTCGATAACCTAGAAATGTAAATCAAACTCTATTCTCATTAATTAATAATTAAGTGGAATTTTGATTATTTTTTATTATTTCCCACAGTCCTAGTTAGATCAAAAATCATAAATCGTGTAAACGTGCAGGAAAATTCAGAAATATTACGGATTATTAATTTATCTTCTAATAAAGCAGAGTGTTTGTATATTTCGCATGTTTCGCATACAAATCTACACCAGATATCGTACACGTGTTCTTTGCGACCAGGAAACAAACACAGTCAGGGTGAGACACGTCTACCATTTCAGGAGCGAGGGTGGACGGGGGTGGTGCGGCTGATATTTCAGCCGGATACATATTTTTAGGGGTAAAATATTATCTGCGTATAATTTCAACACATCATGGGGAAGGAGCACGCTTAGGGGTACGGGTTGCGGTATTACATAAAAATCAAGAAAAAACAACCTAGATTGGAGTCTAATCCATGGTTATGGAAGTCACTGACTTTAAGTATCACATTCAACTTGCTAGTTCAGTTTACTTTTACCTCCATGTAAGGGGGTGGACGGAGAACACATTGTGCGTATGTTCTGAATAGTAATCTACACACGTGGATCAAAATTCATCAAATTTTGTACAAGTGTTCCTTTAGAACTGGAAACTATCACTGTGAGGGTAAGACACATTCTGAGGAGCAGATTTGGACTGGTATGGAAACTTTCAAAAATGTTAAACGGTCTATAGTTGCGTGTTCTTTGATGCCAATGACGTTGACAAAATTTCTAAGGATATTGTCTGTGTATAATTTCAACCCCTTTCGGCTTGGGAGATGAGCACCATTAAAGATGGGATGTGGAGTGGCATTACATAAAAATAACGCAAAAACAACCGATATTGGTGTCGAATCCGGGGCAACGTCGAGCACGCAGTTAGTAAACGTTACAAACTACCCGTTTATATAATTTCAAGTCAGCTTCACTTTCTGCAAGTATACTGTCTGAAAGTAAAATATGGCACAGAGAAATGTAAGCATAAGACAACGACAACAATTTTAATAACGAGGTTAATGATTGTACGTATGTCTAACGTATACTGTGTAATAAAGTCGATTTATAAGTTGTCTGTTACATCACATCAGAATATTATTATATTTCTTAATGTATGCAAATATGGCATTAAAAGTAGGAAGTATATTATAAATATAACTATTTTTATGGTTTAGCACGGCATTAAGAGTGATGTAAGGTGAATGTCGTATTACAGGAAGATCCAACATTCCTATCGTATAAGTAAAATGTCATCGCAATAAATAGCCCTCAAATGCCACGGAGTTTGGAAAAAGACTGAAATATTAATCAAAAGTTACGAAACATTCTGTATCTCCACCTCGGGACTTGTACGTTGCGTAATGACACGAAATATCGTAAAGTGTCCGGCTAGGAATATTCATTCCGCAAAGAGAATATCTCTCTAGATAATCTCTCCAGAGTATTACAAAAACTGAATCCTTAACGATGGTAAGACACGAGAGCTTTATATGGTCACGAAATATATAAGGATCCTCTCAAGAATTCCTCCATATCAGTTGAATCTGGTTGCAACATTACCATTTCAAATATTGTTTGCTGCTAAATTGACTTGACACAGTGGTATGGTTAAACCTACTTATTATTCTCTTCTAGGTGTACTTGTATCTCAATTTTCTCCTGCTTCGAATAAATAAGTTCAGTGTTGAGACTGGAAAATACACAAACGTGCTTGAATGTCATAAATTTTCAGAGCATTCTATAATATTTAGGAATATTACTGCCTCTATTTTGTCACTTTTATTTGCTTTAACTTTTCGCACGAGGAAAATTAAAATTACTTTGGAATGCGAAGTTTTTAAAACATTACAAGATAACTCATGCGTTGCAATGCCAATCAAATAAAGAAAATGTTTGTGCTATAATTATGTTTATTGGAGAGCTTTTATACGAACGTTAATTATGAAAAATTCACATTACCACCCGCGCAGCACATTCCTGGTGTTTCATTCTTAAATTTGGGAGAACTGCAATAAGTGCACAATTAATTCATTTCTCCAATAACCTCACTTGCGTGAAATGATAATTAGCATCGTAATGGAATGCACTAAGATTTAAATCAGCATCCAGCGTTTCTCAGGATAGAACATTGCGTACTCGAAGGATTTCATGTCTTTCTTCCCTTTGCTCATCTCCTTCTGAAGCTCAGGATGCATTTTCATTCGTGTATGAGATGTATGCCTACAGCTTTTCGTTTGGGTTGCATAATTTTTTTGACAGCGAAACTAATGCTTTGAAGGTTATTACATATCAACCTGCAAACAAGATGCGTGTGATACCTATTATCTATTGGAGTTCACAATCAACAGCACTTCTATGAAATTTCACTGTTAGTAATTTTGTCAAGCGTCCGTTCTCATACATTGAAATCAAATGAACTGCTGTTGAACTATATCATATCTGTAATACTACTATATTGCTAGCGACCTTAAGCGCTGGTGACGCCGAGACAGAGCATTATCTGTATCTATGTTATTCCTTGATCCGTTGTACGGAAAGAAAGCTCCTTTCACCTTTGCTACCTCAGCAAGGAAGCATGTGAGAGCATTCGCTCTTCACAGAGAGCTCTGGAGGAGGCTACCTTTGGGGATGCCTTCACTTCTATCTGGTTTTTTGAACTAAGGTTCCCACATGCCCGAGACACCTCGGCCTGTTTTGACAGGTTTATGTTCCGGGGTCGCAGACCTTGGGCATACGGTAAGAGTTGTCCGCTATTCTTATTGGAATAGTCGGCCAGCTGCCTCCTAAACTGGTCAAAGCACGGAAAGGGGTAAGCTTCGACTCCACAGCAAACCACTCTCCCGCCATCGGAAGGGCGTGGAGGAAGTACCATATGCCTGACCTAACTGATGCAGGTTTTTCTAGGGTTTTCCATAGCCCTGCGACCCTAGTGAACACTTGTCTACCGTGCTATACCTTTCCGCATCCCCCCTTTCACTCCCTTTCCTATGCTATAAGAGGGGAGTTGCCACAACGTGGATTACCCTCATGTAGCCTGTTACTCTAAAAAATAAAAAAATAAACTAAGCTTGAAATATAGCAGATTTGGTTGAAGAATATAAAGAAATAGAAGACCACAAAAAATAATTTATCGATTGAATATTTACACAAAAAGTATCAAATATATGATATAGATGTTAATTAATATAAATTTCGTATATTTCTTCCTCAGAAAAACATCATTTTCAAACCTTCTTTTAGTTTAATTATGCAAACGTGTAATTAGGTATAATTAGATATTGTATTTACAACGATGCTTTCGATGATTATCCAAAATATCTTGGGGTCATAATACGATTATTCATTGTATCCTTATAAAATTTAAGTCCTATCTGGTTAAAATGTTTATATATTTTTTACATTTGCTGAATTAATTTCGATTGAAATTTTCTGAAATCAATATCTGACGCTTTACGTTGGCATAAATAACACTTCAAGCATAATTTTTTAAAAAAAGTCATACACGGAACTATACCCGTCGACACTTTTAAATTATGAATTGCACAAAAATCAACTGACGTTACAGCAAACCCAGACTCAATTCTCGCTCCGAGCATGCTCAATTTTCGCGCATGCGCATAAGAAGTGGTTAAAAAAGTGATAGAGATATCTGCACGGTAGTGATTGCGCCCGTTTCCAAACCCTGCTTGCAATATTACACATACGAATTATGTGATACATACTTACTTGTTGAAACGACTCGCACGCCTTTTATTGAAAAATGCTCGTACTAGTTCAGAAATCTTTATGGCGACCTATTGTAAAATGCTTGCAACTGTGTTGAGGAGGGAATGTCGTGGAAAAAAAGGGGAGAAGGAAGAGGCCTAACTCTTTTGAGAGGATGACGGAAACATTCGGGGACTTGCACACAATAACTCACCAAAGTTTAATCGCAATTGTGTCCGTGATATAGGAACGTTTCCAGGGACCTACAAATATACATTTATTTATATATAAGTAGATTATTCATTCAACTCATTTTACTGTTAAGTTAATGGGAAATGTAAAACATTTTTTCGTCGAAAACGCGAAATATATCAAGCATTATCACAAGAATTTCAATTATGTTTATCTACATACTGAAGATATTTATTTCAGAATATTTTTTAAGAAATTAAATGTATGATTTCAAGTTGTGCTGAAAGTATGTCGGGTGACGTACAAACTCCGCCATGAGTAATAACTATCTATTATTTGGAATGGACTAAAAGAGCCCAATGCAAGCTTTTAGCAAGACGTGTGCACATTATGCAAACACAGAAAAATGTACAGCGCGTCAAAGGGTAATTATACATGTATATACTCGGAGTGCTTGAGAAGAAAATTAGAGAATCGATCGAGATCATAGAATAGCAATGTAAGTAGACGCTGAAAAACATATTTGTGAAGGAATTGTCAGAAGTATATGCACCATATGCGTGTCAGACAAATATCAGAATTAATTAGGAAATGGAGACTTATGTGCGAGGAAGACAAGAATAAAATGCAATATTGATCAAAGGTATATAAATACGTTCAGTGTGAAAAGCGATCAGAGATTTCTACCGCTTCGTATACAAAATAAAACAAGGAAAACTGACACGGAGTTGTTGATTTCCTACACATACGGAAGGATAAATTAACAAAATGTTATGTACGAAAATAACAAATGATGGATAGCCACAGATAATAAATTATATCAAAACTCTTGTATGAAAAATGTATTCAACTTATGAAAGTGAAAAAATAAATTATGTGGAAAGTGAACATAAATTCCGACACATTAATTTAGTTAGCCAAATGAGTTATAATAGAATGTAACAGGACAAATCTACTGGAAAGGATATATTAAATAGAGATTTTATGAAGTTACGAAAAAGTTAACGGAAAAAGACACATTGATTAAAATAATGAAAATATAGGAGAATAATTAAAACTACCTCGTTACACTTCATACGAGGGATAAAATATTGATCCAGTATCGTCGGGTTTTTAATTTAAAGCATTTCGTTACTTCTTGGCAGTGTCTAAATTATATTTTCGTCTATTCTTGACAACAAATAATTTGTTTCTGCTCCAATACATGCCGTTTCGAAACATAAATGGAAGACTGAATTTTGATGTTTAACAACTGATTTATGGTAATTTACGGTAGTCTCAACGTTACGTAACACTTCAGAGAATTCTTTGTCAGTTTTTCCGTGAAGTGAATAGAAGTTTCTCTCAAAACAGTTAAAATTCTTTTTTTCCCCCACATTTCCCAGTTTTTTTTTCAGTATACGTATTGGTGTTTGATGTTTTTAACATTTTCGTACGGCTCCATATAACAATGAAATAAAGTTTTGTCGAAATCGGGCCTACCATTTCTTATGGAAAGCGAATAATATCAACTTAGCAGACAGGCGGGAATGTAGAAAAATCGGTTTGGGATCCTCTAATGTGGCACACGTAAATATAAGTTAAAATTACTCATTTATATGCATCATACAGACCAAAAATTATGTTATTTATATGGATAATATAAATTAATTAAAAAATCGTAAATAGATTATGATAATTCTCGTAGTGTATAAACAATAAGGAAAATATTAATATCAGGTTTTCACTTAAATGCTTTATATTATTGAGCGAAGAATATTCTTTAGCAACTACATTACTTGACTTCAAGAAAGTATTTGTTAAATGTTTTACACATTATTAACGAAGCTATATTATCAGTGAAACAGCAGCAATGTACACAGAACCACAGGAATTCTGAATTGGCAAATCGGGCAAAGTGACTTGTAATCACCTTCATTGTTGGCGGCAGTAATGGAATTTAATATATAAGGACGAACTTTATGCTTGATACTTAGTTGGAGTTTGTTTTTTGCAATATCTACGATCATATAATAGTGTTATATTGATATTACTATCGTCTTGTAGAAATTTCATAATAAAATTTGCAGGAATATTTATAATATTGGGAAAATAATGCAAATCATGTAACTTGCAGAAAAGTATTAGAAACGTTATATAACTGTTGTTTCTAGATTACTTCATATAATTTTTAAATAAAAAAATTCTGGAAGAAACATGCTGGTTTAAGTTTACCAGCGATGAAACCATTTAGAGAAAAGAAGCAACGTTCATTCGATCAATATTTAATTCAAACGTTGAAATAAAAAGCATGGAGGATAAACATCTCACAATACTATACTAATTACAAATTGTGCTACAGCAAACGCAATTCAGAGAGACGAGAAATAATGGACAGAATGTATCGTCGGAATTCAGCGCTAATTACATGCGTGATCGATAATGTAACTATTATAAAACCACATTTTAAGTAAACAGCTGATGTAAAACCTGTGAAAAAATTTATGTGGAATATTTTGATAAATTGAGGTTGTCAATTTATAAATAAGGCAGAAACATTTGAGAGACCAACATGATGAAATCAGAACATTATAGGATGTTTGGATTTAAATTGAGTCTGAAATATATAAATGTGGTAGAAGTTAGACCAAGTAAGATTGTAACATATATATTTGTTAATGTTGAAAAATTGTATTAACAAAATAGTGCTTTTGTTTATTTTTTGTTTATTCCTATTTTAAAATATAAGAGATGTGAGTAAAAATATACTAATTAGACAAAGAAGTAACCAATTAACAGACAAAATAAAGTAACTACGTATTATTTCTTAATTTTATTGCGTTTGTTAATTTATTTTACCCAATAATTTTACTATTTTGTATCACGTTTTATCTACAAACGCTAAACTATGAGTTCAAACCAATTTTTTTTCCTATTCACCATCCCACTGAATACTTAATTTTGCCGCTACTCTTAAAAATAATAGAAAAATTTTATTTTTTTATAGCTGATCATGGAATTGTCTTGCCTTATAAAATATTTCCGGAGTTCGTTTTATTGTAGAAATATACTTTTATGTCCAGACAGGCGAGTTAACCACCAGATTACGTTGGCGCACATACAAAATGGTCGTCTGCGAAGAGAATTTATTGAATGAGATGTGTGTCTGTAATTTCGTGGGGGGTTGAAGAATGGATGATAAAAGCGTAGCGTTTTTTAGTATCTGATGAAATTATTTACAATCTATAAAATATACATATACAAATTTTTCATGCTTCTATGTTTATCATCGAAATATCCATGATAAATGAAGTCTATACCGCTGTGAACAAAAAGTAAGGTGAATTTATTTATAAAAAATATAAATTCTTTATTTATTCTTTCAAATCAATTTCATCCCCTTCAAAGTAATCCCCGTCCGATAAAACGCACTTTTTCCAGTCCTCGAAACAGTCGGAATAATCTTTTTTCGGTATAGCCTTCAAGCCCTTCGTCGATTCGGTTTTTATCTCATAAATCGTGTCAAAACGGCGTCCCCGCATTGGCCTTTTAAGTTTGCTGAATAGCCAGAAGTCACACGGAGCCAAATCAGGCGGAACGATATGAGTCGAGTTTTTGGCAAAAAAGTTTTGA
Source organism: Zhengitettix transpicula (assembly GCA_037074705.1). NCBI lineage: Eukaryota > Metazoa > Arthropoda > Insecta > Orthoptera > Tetrigidae > Zhengitettix > Zhengitettix transpicula. The sequence continues at coordinate 77,875,972 of CM073591.1, forward strand.
AGAACAAATGCAGTATGACATGGTGCATTATCGTGATGAAGGAACCAAGAGTTGTTCGCCCATAATTCCGGCCGTTTCAGACGAATAGCTTCACGCAAACGACGGATAACACTCAAATAATAATCTTTGTTGACAGTTTGGCCCGGCGGAAGGAATTCATAGTGCACCACACCACGATAATCAAAGAAAACTGTCAACATGACCTTGATTTTCGATCGACTTTGCAGTGGTCTTTTCGGTCTTGCTTCACCTTTTGAACGATATTCGCTGGATTGGTCGGTGGTTTCAGGGTCGTATGCGTAAATCCAAGCCTTGTCTCCAGTAATGATGCATTTCAAGTGGTCCTGATAGTCAGACAGCAAAGTTTCACACATATCAACGCGACGTTTTTTTTTCCAAAAATTGAGCGCTTTTGCCACCAATCGAGACTTGACGCGTTTGAGACACACAACATTCTTCAAAATGGTTTGCCCAAATGATATTCCAGCACTATCAGCGAGATCTCTAATTGTCCATCGACGATTTTCAAGCACCAAATCTTTGATTTTTTTGGACGTGGCCCTCGTCGGTAGGCGTTGATTGTCGTCCAGAGCGCGGTTCGTCTTCAACGCATTCTCGGCCCTCTTTGAACTCGTTGTACCACTTAGAAACGTTTTTTTGGGCCATAGTTTGATCACCAAACGCCTTCCACAATATTTTCAACGTGTCCGCACAAGAATATTCGTTCCGCAAACAAAATTTGATGCAAGTTCTTTGCTGAACAAAATCATCCATTGCAAAAATCGAAAAATTCACTTTTGGTTATTTACAGAAACACGTGTAACTCGGATATAATTAAACCTTTTAACAAACAGACGCTTGGCAAATATTATAGACAGTTCTACAAACCTAGGAAAAAAAATTTACCTGCCTTCCTAATACCCGGGAGTTTTAAATGACAATTTCACCTTACTTTTTGATCACAGCGGTTTGACGACTGTAGGGAAATCAGAGCTCTATTAATATACAGTCTGTTCACTTGACGAAATTTACACATGAATTCATATGCCACGTAAAACATTCCAAATAGTGTATTTGCGCGAGCTTTGGTAACTTCAACTGCTCGTAATTTTAGTACGATTGTTTGTTTTGTGTTTATGTGTAAATAATCTCACTGTAGATGTTTTTACATAATACTTTCTTTGCTCTAGCAGGTAGGGATTGCTGACAAGCAAGCTGCCGGTTTAGTGTTTCTGTAACATACGTGAGTATATTATTCCCTATAATTACTTATGAATTTTTCTTAAAGCCTCTTTTGGGCCCGACGTACTGTTCGTAGATCAAGTTCAAATCTGGTAGGAATCATAGATTCGATCGTATAATTTTATGAATTATTTATTCAGTTGGGTAAATAAATTGCGATATAATTTAAGTTTGAGATTGCTGATTTAAGGTAACTGTGTTAAGTGTACTATCAATCTGCGTTTCTTTGAGAAAACAGAAAAAATACTTCAGATCTATTAACAATTGCGCGTGGCTATTATATTTCAGGTATCGCTACTATTATTTCTCAGTTGAATGGGCCTTGTTGAATTTCAATCCGAGCTTAGTGTAATTAGTTGCAATAGACCGTATGTACAAAGGGATAATGCTGCATTCCACTGCTCAAAGCGAGAGGGATTAAACTAATGTCTACCTAATTAGTTGTTGCAATGGAAACTAGAACCGTTTCATTTCCAAGTTAAATATTTTTTTAGTGCATATAACACATTTGGCTGAAATATATAAATTAATAAGGAAGAAACCTGAAAACCCGCATGCCGAATTCAGAGTGAACTCATTGTAGGTGAACATTTCTGCGTCCTTTTAAAATTTCTACTCTAGATTTATTTATTTTTTACATTTATCCACAGAAAAAATAAACTACGTCAATAAATAGTGACAAAATTGTACATACAGTGTAATATAAGAAATTAATATGACTCGAAATAAAATTTAAATATATATATATATATATATATATATTGTGGTAATTAAAAGGAAATAATTAATGAACAGAATTTGGACTCGCATTGTCGGCGGCATAAAACACACAAGTCGTATACAAGAATGTGGCAGGAATACAATGCTTGCTGGTGTTTGTAGTTGTTAGGTTTGCTAGACGCGGTGTGGGCGCCAGTCTTCTCGGGAATATAGCAGTGGACAGACGAGAAGGATAAAATCCATAAAGTGTCTGGATATATGTAACAGTCCGTGAAAATTCAAAGCTTAATATTTAGAGTGCAGAGTCTAAATTATTATATTCTCAAGTTAAACCACTAATTTCAATTTTGGGAGCCCAGGTAACTGCATCCAGCAGTTACAAACTTCGGAACGAGCTAATAAGATTTGTTAAACCAAAAGTGAACCAACCATTGCAAATCATTTTGTCAAACTAAAAGCCTTGAGTAGAGTCAGTCTATAAAAATGGCCTGTCTATAAAGTGTAACAAGTGTGTGTGTGTATTAATGAGTCAATTTCCTTGAGTACCAGAAACATTAAGGTAAAACTTCACAAAATTTCTGCTGTAAACTCCTAAGTAAAGATATTAATGTCAGATTTCCGATTTCTTTCATATTTTATGTTTTGCATTGTAATAATCTATGATGAATTAATTCCATGATAGCTTGAAAAAATTTAATTGTTTAACAAGTATTTTCTATATTAAAGGCCCAGTAATCGACCCTGAGAAATAGTCATGTGTTTTTATTTTTAAATATATTGAAATTTATTTTCCTTAATAACTTGTAAAATTTAATTGTTTGTTCGTAATAAATTATAATTATTTTAATTGGTTGTCATTTTTCATTCTTTAATTGTCTTTAATTTGTGAATACTACAATATATATGCTAATGAAATTAAGATAATATTTTCTATGTCTTATTGATATACTGACAATTTAATGTAAAATAACTCGTTACTGTAGTTATAAAATATTATCGACAATTCATCCTGATAAATAAAGACTAATAACTAAAATATATGTAGTTGTAAACACTTAATGTATCAACAAAACCCCGCTCTTCTATTGTTTTTTGCTTCTATGCAATTTTATCTTCAACAATAGTTGACTTCACTTCTATTCACGTCGTACATCTAATAAATAACGGAAGTATGATACATTGAAGATACAGGATTTCATGTATTTATAGGTCGTCAGATATAGGAAGGTGTACAAAATGTCCAGTAGGAGAAGGGTGAAGGTGAAGGGGAGAATTTCCCATTGGAGATAATAGATTCTGAAAAATTTTCTTTACATTCTTACCGACGGGATTTACAGTCAGCGGCAAGGTTTCTTTTTATCACATTTTGCACTTATTGTTTTTTTAACTTTAATGGATGAGTTATTCCGGTGTACAACATATCCTGAATTGAACACAATATAATTACCCGCGTCAATGTTTTCAGACGTCTTTTCAGTTCTACTTAACTGTTACGGAATTCCAGTAAACAATAAGTATTCAAGGATCTCTCTAACAGAATGAAAATTCAATATTTTTAACAAATGTTAACAATGATTTTTAATAAATACAGAGTTTTTACATTTTTTATCTTTATGGTGACTGTTATAGAGGTTTATGTTGGAACAACGATTTATCAATTCAAAATAACCTAAGACAATGTTTGTTATTTGTAGTTAGTTACATCGTTTCGCATCGTTAAAATGGTTTATGCTTTTTATTGCATAGGTTCTCGTGTTACTCCAAACGATGTTTAATATTTTAGTAAATTAGAACTGGGTAAGTGTTTGAAACTTGTATTACATCGCTTTTTTAGTTTGAATTTTTACAACTTGTGACTACAGCGACCATAGTTTGCCGTTCCGAAAGAACGTAAAAACAGGTCTTTGTGGTGTTAATATCACTATGCTGCACAAATACTTAATTTTTGGATACTAGTCTTAAGTGGTAATTGTGCTTTGAAAGTGTGTTTGCGCCGCGATATTGCGGGCATGTGGTGCGTTTTGCGCTTTCAATTCTTTAGAGTGAACGGCTGGTTTGCATCGTGGCAAGGACGACCGTTTTCCTGAAATTACAGCTGGAATCCATTAATAAGATATGGTCCCAGCAAAAATACATGTGATGTAATTTGCAATTTCGGTGTTTGTTAAGACGAATAAAAAAATATTAGTGACAGCTGAAACGAAGAACACATACATAAATGGAACGCCAAAGAATATTAAAAACGTGGATTGAAATGGAGTAGCAGTAGTGAAACGTTCCGAGAGTAAATGGAGAGTTCCATCAGAATATGGTTGTGGGCGAGTGATTAAATGAGGTGGAGGGTATTGAAGACGTTTTCATCGTCAGTTAGCTTGAATAATGGTGGAAGTGATTTATAGGTAGCCTTAATTGCGATTATACGCTCCGGTTGTCATCGTATTCGACCATAAATCCTGAAACAACCGTTGAATTATTGTAATAGTGTGATTTTTTTAATAAACAGTAATTTTATGATATTAATTTATTTAACTTCATTTCAGTATTAAAATCAATTACAATTAAAATAAATCTTTCCTAAAGCTTTATTATATGTCTTTACAATTTAGGCTCACTTTATATATACACACACATAATTTTGACTGCGTAAATAACGTTATGACATATTTAACTGTTTAATAAATTAAAAAATAGGAACTAATAACTAAATGCAGTAATATAATCGTTGGTATATTCTCGTGTGGTAATAGTAAAAAAGTCTTCATTGTAAATTTCAACACGATCCGTCAAGTGGTCTCATTGGTAAACTCTGTAAATCTTCATGGCACATTTATTATTCAATTGCCTTGCGACATGTTTCCCACTTCAACAGATTTATAAGTTCCATTGCGTTCGTCACGTTTTCTCAGCTGCTTATACATTCGGGTCACAGGAATAAGAGGATGGCTTTAATAATGGCCTTCATAAAAATTGAGGAAGGGCAAATATATCAGCAAAGTAATGTCTTCCCAGCCAATATGTAGAGGTACTTTAAATTATATGTAAGGTCCCAGCGCCACTGGAAATTGAATGAGAAATATGTAGGGAACGCGTAAAAGAATTAACTCAGTTTATCAGTAACGTATTACCAGATAAAGGTGGCGGTTAATGATGGGTTAGAATGAACAGTGAATTCCGCTTGTCACATAACTATTAATAAATTGTAAAATAACATAATTTTTCAAGAACGATACGCAGCAACCTACTTTATTAGCCCTTTAGTGCAAAGTGTAACTTATACACAACATAACTTTAGTAGGACAACAGAGATGGATGTAGATATGGAACAACATGCCCTTAATGAAAATTTCAAAATTTTGGCATCCGTGGACATTTTATAACATGCCTATTTTAGCTTTCTGTGAGTCATCTCCTTTAGTCAGGTTTTTATACTCTCCTGACTATTTCAGAATATATATCTTTCTTTGGTTTTTTATGTTTTTATTTCAAGAAAGAAAATTTAAGCGGCATTCTCTTGGTATTCTAATTGTAATAAAATAATAATTATCCAATTAATGTGAAATATTTATAAATCAGACATAATTATATTTATTTTAGTGGTATGTTTATTAAATGATAAAATAAAGGGATAGTTTCCAGAATTTATTAATTAATCAACTGAACATGGACAAAATAATAATAAAAGAATACAAATTATGCGTGTTCAGTTAGCCGGGAAAAACAAACGGCTCCCTTAATGCCAAGTTAAAGTATGGTTTACGGTATTTCCCCCAGGCGCGTCAAGGATTGAGATACTTGGCAGTTAACTTGCGTGCATAACTGGCCGTGATCATGTGGCACCCTCGTTCTCTCAAAATCCTCTGGATGATGCAAGTTTGGGGTTGTACGTCCGTCCCTGGCGACGGTTTGTCGAAGAATCTTCTCTACACTTTCTTCACAGCCTCTTAACTACATGTAAACTATCGATGGTCCCGATCAATTTTGGATCGATCTTTCCTGACCCAGGAAATAGGATTGGTTTAGGTATTCACGTGTTAATTTAATTTCTTGGGTTTTTGGAGAGACGTTTCACACGGTGTGACAGTCCAGGAAGCCTCCGAGGGTCAACAACCTACGTGCCTACGTCCAGACCGAACGGTTCATCTATCCGCCACGGCGGCGCCTGGTCAAATTCCAACTTTCCTAGCTCTCAGTCCTTGCTAATATCTAATTACAATACATTAAAATAAAGTATACCAATTATAAAAATATCACGCTACATTATATTGAATATGTGCATCATCATAAGCCAAATTGACTTTGGTCATGTTTGATATGTTTTTTGTTATTTTCTCCGCTTTGTAATTACAAAAATAAATCTTAAAAATTTAATTTAAAAAATACAAATAATACACCTGACGAAAGCAACAAGTTTTGCAGAAATGTTGTGTGGTATATAATTTATTACTTCAATTTAGTCTGTTTATTGGCTATTTCATTTTTTATTTTTTGGAAGTACTTTCCGCGTCGAATGAATTTTTTTAAATTTAGTGAAATAGTAGTTTCATGTTGTAAGAGAAGCTTTTCTGTTATATTGACGAGGGAGGAGAGTTAGATGATTGCCAGTATATTTAATATGTAAGGATATACCTAGCGGATAAATGATGTATTTACATGAGATTAAGAGCTATCATGTTTGGAAACTTATAAAGACAGCGTAGGAAAAGGGATAAAGAAAGCATGTTGACGTTTGGAGAAGTTGGGTATAAAATTCAGTGAGTACACACCTGTCAGCCGATGGTATAAATTAGGTGGTGACTGGCTTACTTAAATAAAAGTACTGTGCTTTTTGTTATTGAGTTCTTTTAAGTACATAAAAATAATTGAATAAACTTCAATAGTATAGTATAGTAATAATTTGTCGGGAAACATTTAGTTTAATATTGGAATTTTTTCTTTACCATATAAGTTTAATATGGTATTCCAAGTGTTTAAATGTTAATATATTTATTTTTTACCCTTCCGCATCCCCCCTTTCAAATCCCTTCCTATGCTATTAAAGGGGAGTTGCCCAACGTGGATTACCCTCATGTAGCCTTTTGCCCTAAAAAAAAAAATTCGATATTATTTTGGTCCATTAAATTTTAATTGGTTAATTTCAATATATTTTGTATTTACGAGGAATTATCTATTGGTTTGAATACTGTGTATTAATTTCCATTTGTATACACGAATATGAGAAAATAATAATGCAAAACAAAGGTTTTCATGTATTTGTGTAATGGAATGGTTAGTGTGTTTGTTCTTAAATGCATAATTTATCATTTAATTCAAATGATTAATGCGTAACTGGGGGGGGGGGGACACCACGGACGTACCTGAGATTTATGAGTGGTTGACAGCATAAATGTTCGCGTGTTTCAACAGATTTACCCCGCTCTAATGGTAATTGTTCGGATCGTGTGATGTATGTCCCCAGAGTCTTTGTGTACCTGTCTTTTCACACGTGGATGCTGGCATGGAGCCGCAGGTGAGTGTCCGGAGGCGACGTCCACTGTTCCCTCCAGACCGATAAGCTGCAACGCTAACACGGCCGTTTGTCATTCCGCTCATCCCGGAGTAATGAGACTTTTAAAGAGGCGCCTTAATGAATCCCTCTCCCCACAACATTCCGTGCTGGCTGCCGCCCTTTTAAAAAAGGAGCGCGCGGATTGCAGCAGTAATGTTCTGGAAAATATGTAATACAGACCACACGAAATAGGTGCCGCTAACTTCTTTGAAGTCACTCACAGCAACGGATGGGGTTTCATTTCTGTCCTTTACTTGAGGACGTAAATTTTTTATGCATAAACACATTTCAGTCGAGTAACATAATTTCTTCGGTAGAAGAACTATTTAGATTAGTAAAAGCTTTTATTGTATATGCTGCTGAATCATGGCGTAAATAATTGAACAAGATTAATAATTGCAGTGGAGAACACTTTTTTAAATTATCGCTTATATATATATATATATATATATATATATATTGTAATAATCAAATAGAGGTATTTAATTAATTAAAAGAATTTGATGAATTTAATACATAAAATCATTTATTTATTTCCACTTTGTAAATTTAACTAAAAAACAATTACAATTTAAAATATTAATTTCTCAGGGCCTTCACTGGGTTTGATAATGGACACAACAAATTGATTTAAAAATCTTATTAACAAACAGTTCACAATTTACCTAATCAATATGTCGATAGAAAGAAATTTAAAAGTAAAGAAACTAACTATGATTGACAATTAAAAGAGAACGAAATCTAACTCTATCCTTTAATTACGTTTACAATTAATCATTAGTTTTGGTTTTGTTACTTACATCTGTCCAGCTGGTACCAGCATTCTTTTTGGTTTCGGAAGTACACTATTGCAAAATTATACACTGATTCTAAAAGTCGACTCACATATTTTACACTATTGAGCTATATAGCTCACAGGAACTCGGATGATCCTCCTTTTTGTCAGATGTCTGATGTCTGCTTGGCTTATACGAATTCTATGATTCGTAGATTTGTTAGTCTTTTACCTCTTTGGACTTAAACTGACTTCCTTTTCTGGCTGGCTGCAGACGTAAAACTACACTCCTTTCCTGGCTACTGATAGACGTAAAACTGCTAACTTAGCGATATTTACGGGGTAATACTTCCGTGAATGTTTTTACTTTGTCTTAAATTCACAACTTTTTTTAATAATACTTTAACGATGGCTAGTCTCTGCTCTAGTATTATTTGTTCCGTCCTCTGAAATGTCCCGCCACCAACTATCAGTTATATTACTTGTTCTGACACTCACGATGTTTTTCCGCGAACTGAACTCCTAGTGCTACTGAGTTTTAGCGCGCATACGCCATTTTTTACTTTTTGACAAATCGGCTGAGCTTGCTTTTCCATTGTCGCTTTGTTCGATCAGACCGCTATATTGGATTTATCAAACAAGTCAATTTATGTCCAAACAATTAATGGCCTAATTAATTGGCATTGCAATATGTATATATATATATAGGAAATTATTGTCACCGAAAATATTTGAATTGAGTTATTTTAGATTATCATTGCTTTCATGCAACTCTATATTAAATGATAGTATTGAATTTTTTTTAGTACTGTAAATATTATTTTATACCCTTAGTATAGTTAAATAATTCTTATTTTTGTTAGTATTACTATATAGTTATTATACTTATGTTTTGACAGAAAAATTTGTGTTCCGAAATTTGAGAATTTTTATGTTAACTACTACTTGGTTATAATTGTAGTATCCAATAATTATATTGTAATTTAATGTAATGACGTATTATTTCATCATTCGAGGACTAATGGAATAAAATAAATTAAATCAAAATCAAACCGAAACAGATGTTTCGTCACTCTAATTTTGCTCGCGTTTCACAAGAAAACAGTTGATCCTATTTCAATGAAAAATTTTTCGGTTGTTACCCCGAGTCGTGAGAATGTTTTTTAGAAAACGTCTATTTGAAATCACTAGGCTTTGAATTTGACAGAAAAACAACGGAAGGGGTTTTTCTCTGAGGGGGGAAAATAACTCTGAGGCTATCCTAAATGGAAATGAATATATACGTCTGTTTTGAAATATAATAATTGAATAAAATACCCAAATTTCGGGCAAAATTAAATGATAATATAAATACCTCAAAACGCTTCTTGACACATCTTCCCTTTCGTCCGGTGATGAAAAACACAATAACCAGCCATGGATTGTGCTGGTGTGTTTCTCCTGGCTCTTGTGTTTTTCATCATCTGAGGAAAGGAACAAGGTTTCCAGAAACTTTTTACTGTATTTATATAATTTCTTAATTCTGCCTTTCATTTGGCTAGGTTATCTAATTCTGTCCTAAATTATCATACAACATTTAAAAATGAAATATAAAGATGGACTTTTGAGTTTTGTCAACTGACAAGTGCATTTGTGTCGCTCTAGGCTCTCCTTAGCACGTGAGGAAAGGTACAAGGATCCCAGAAACGTTGTGTGGTATTTATATTATCACTTATTTTGCCTTAATTGGCTATCTTTCTTATCAATGTTTGAAAATTTAATACTTAAAATTCAGTTTACCAAATCCACTTTTTCTTTTTACAGGGCATGTGATCCGTATCAAAGTAAAACCACTATTGTCAATAGTAGTCGATAAATAGTCATACATACTTTTCCAAAGAGTAACAAAAAGATTTTTAAAATTTTATATTTGAATTATGACTTTAAGTAAGACATTAACAAAATTTTTAGACTCGAGGTCTATATTTTAGTGTTAAACATGTAATATGTTTTCAAGCTGCTATTCAATCATAATTATTCTTTTATCGATCATATGGCAAACATTTCCTCCGTGAACATTATGACTATTTTAGAATTGTTCTGAGAAACCAACAAAGCAGCAATATCTGGAAATAAATTTTAGAGCATATTACAAATAACTGTTGCATTTTTGTGGATATATTTGTATAATGCTTACGAAAAATTTTTTTCGGATTTTTATTTTATATAAGTATCTTAACACATTTTTAACAAGACAAAAATTTTTAATAAAGATTTGTAAATATCTGTTAATTAATGGAGCATATTACTCGGTGAAAGAGTTCGTAGAAAGGAAGGACAGATTAGATCCTCTTGAATAAAATAATTTAAGTAATCTATACAGTTATAATATTATTTTGAAATGATAATACTCTAGAATTTAACTGTTGACTTAATTTCTTTTTTACGTTCGTCCAGAATCGATGTAATATTTTCTACTGAAGATGAATTAATTCACATAATTTTTTTAATTAATAATTACTGTGATTTTAATATCTTTATCGTAGTTTCAAATCATATTTTTTGTAAAGTACAATGTTTGTTTTTTAAACTTGTATTTGTAATAATTATTCTTTTCGTGTAATCTTATATTATGAAATATCATATTTTCTCGACCTAGAACTAATGGTCTAAAAGTCTGTTATACCAACTAAAAATCAACAACTGATCCAGTTACTTGCTTCTCATTTAACATTTTTATGTTCTTCATTTGAATGAATATTTTCAATTTAATTTTTTAACACACTTATAGAACAAATCGTTAACCACTCTAAGAAGAAGTCGTACCGAAATGGGTATATTTGAAATTGAATATATCGCTGACTTTTTATACATTTAAAAATATTTTTCGTAATTACGGAAATTTATAGCACAGCTACAGGATATTCTTCTGACAAATTAATTTTTATATCTACAGTGAAAACGATTTAAGCGTGTTGAAAACTTGCATTGAAAAAAAAATTTCTGGCAGGAGCTGTTTGTATTTGTACTGCATTTTACAAACCTTTACTGATACCACAAAACGTTCATTTTTATAATGTTTCAAATAATATTTTGAATTGAAAACAATTAGGGAATATTTTCACGAATATGAGAAATTTTATTACATTGCAAGTACGCGGGGAATGACATAAGTAAAGTTTGGATATAATGTTCAATATATTTAATCAGAGTAAAAATGAATGTGTGTGGATGTATTGCGGAGGTTAGGATGTAAACATATTTCATTTTGCGAATTCGAGTATGTAATACATTCGGCCGATTTTGATGACAGAACTTAATACTCAACTCGCAATATTAGGAAATTGATTACAAAACTGATGTGAATGAAAGGTCAATAAATTCTTCAATGTGTTCTACATGTGTTATACTTCCTAACACTAACACATTCAGTTTTAGGTCATTGGTGGGGCATAGTAAAGGGCAGCGATAGTGGAATGCCCACCAGCACTTATCAAACATGGCGGCTGAATTTCAAATGTGCTTCAAATATGGCGGCCACTTGTTCAGTCAATGTTATTTATATATGTATTTGGTTTCCACTGTCATTGTAAGTACTTGCGGTTTTCGTTAAACGCTTACTAATGTGATTAACAAGAATGTTTAAAATAATTATTCAAAACATTGTGATTAAGTTTAACACAGAATCAGAATATTATTCACCCTAATAGAAAATTAGAAGCTTATACTGAAAGTAGTGTCAATTTCAAAGCAGAAATTCATATAAAGATAAAACAACGCTATTCGTTTTGTAATTCAGAAATAACATAATTGGGATTATAATTTGGTCTAATAATAATAATTAAAGACCTACGATTTATGTTTATAATCCTCTTACAGAATAAACTGTCAACGACTCTGCAAAACATTTGTAATTGAATAGGTGCTATTGAGATCCGTAATTATTAATAACGAGTTAACCACTATCAAACAGAAATATATCTCCATTACCATTTTCTATTTTTTATACACTTGCTCTTTTCTCCTATTTAATTTAGATGAATTACAGCTTTCTGAGATAAAATACGAAAAACTTTAACAGTAAATATATCACTTGAATATAAATTCCTCTTCTGTTCATTTATCGTATAAGTTTTAAATTAATAAATTCAATGAACTAATATTTAATTTTTTTTCTGGATTATTTATTTGGGTACTGCACATTTAAGGTCGGATTTCTCATTTTAAGGAATTTCACAATAACGCCAAATAAAAAAAACACTTCCAGAGGGAACAGAAGACGAGAGAAAATCTAACTAGAGTCCACTAATTAATATTTTAAGAAGTAATAATTATATATTTATTGTTATAAAAGAATACAAAATATTGATGCTTGTAATAAATTCTCTCATTGTAATGCTTCAAGTAAAGCTCTGAATTATTGTGACAACGGAAACTTTTTTCTAGCGAATTTTCCAGTTGGTAAGGTCAACGCAGCTGTCAAGGCTTGTCCCGAAGAAAATATTACTTGGTCCTAGAAAACTCATAAATTTTACTCTGGGCAGGATTTTTATGGAACTTAAATCAAACTTTAAAAGGTTCTTTTTATGTGGGAATGTAAATATATTTTTGTCACTAGATATATTCAATTTAGCGGTATCCTCAAAGTTATATTCTCATTCTGATATGAAACCAGACAACAAATTGCGTGAACCGTCGCTTCCAATTGAGGATCTACCCACGAAGTATTATTTTTTTTTTACTAACCAAACACATTTAAAAGACTGAGCAATCTTATTTGGGAGAACATGTGTTAAATGATTTCTTTTTCTGGTAATAAGTGATTAAACTTGATTTATACTCATCTACACTAATTAGGAGAAAAAGAGCAAATGTTAGAAAAATAGAAAATGGTAATGGAGGTGTATTTCTGTTTGATAGTGGCTAACTCGTTAATAGTAATTACGGATCTCAATTGCACCTATTTCATTACGAATGTTTTGCAGTGCCGTTGACTGTTTATTTGGTAAGAGGATTATAAACATAAATCGTAGCTCTTTAATTAGCAGTAGAACCAAAAAAATGGGAATTTTATGCGTTTTTCTTTTTTTAATACGTAATCTGTAAAACAGCTTTACTTTTTTTATATAACAATTGACAACAGATATGGAGGATTTGCTGCTTAAACCAACTGAATTTATCCTCTGTTATAAAAGCTTTTCAACGTGTTTAATACTGGTATGGAAGCATAGTTTACTGTCGTAATTCGTTTTGATTTGTGTACTATACTAAAAAGCGTTATGAGTATTTAAAATGCATTTATTTTGAGGAGTGAGGCGTGATTAACCTCCATAAAATAAGAATTTTCATCTGCAACGTTATTTTATGGGATAATGTAAGGTCTTTCTCCACCAACTTAGTCGGTAAAATAATAAATTATTGTATAGTGTTTGAGGAGTGCAGATAGTATTCCATCAATATGTTTCGGGGAATAAGGACTAACAACTCAGCAAACCTGACTGCGAAAATTGGTAACTGTCAAGGTTATCAATCCTTGACTATCGCAATGGGCGTATCTATACCCACCATCAAACTTGAGTATACAGATCTGATTGTTTCTTCGTGTAGCGGCAACTGAACTCCTTGTAATTAAATTTTTTTATAATAAATACTATACTAAATAATATGGATGGAAAAATTTCTACCGGCCCGAGAATCAAACCCGGGATTGTTTTCCGGTACGGTAGTGTTTTGTCGACACGGATCCTTAAATTCAGTTTCACGGCCTCTTTGACTGATCTTCGTTTGAAAGCATTTCTTATGTTTATGAATTAAATTCTTTTGAGTCTTTACATTACATCAAATCATGAAAATCGCGCTACACAAATAGCTTCCAACTGAAAGGATTATAAATAAAGCACCTACGATATTAAAATTCAATAGTTATTAATTCGGTCGTCATTTAGTAATAAGATAGAGGGAATGTACAAAAGCTACCAATGGAGTGGAGCTAATGAGTTCGATATATATATATATATATAACAATTTTGTAACTGACTGTAAACGTTACATTTTTGACGCATTCGATCAATATCGTCGTAAATTTAATAAAAGGGAACGTGAGTCCGCAGCCAAGGCACGTAGGTCTACGCGATGGGAATGTTGGTTAGAAACCTTCTTATTGCTCATCCATAAGCAATTATGCAAAACCGGAGCTTACATTTCGTAATGCAAAATGCGTTAATGTTATCAACTCAAACATTTTAAGAGACTGTAAAAGATACGTAGTACGCACCTAATAGATCTAAAAATATTCTTAAATTCTTAAAATTTCTTAGTAACGCTCTTTTTTTATTTACGATTTATAGTCGCATAAACGTAGTGGTATTAGTGACTTACATATGTTATCTTTTACATTTACGTTACATTTAAATTACTTTTCATAAATCAATTTGGACATTAAATTCTATAAGGTTGTATATGTCTCTTGGTGAGTTGCAGAACTTCAACATTGAAAAGGTGGCTAATGTTGATCTTATGTCGCTAAATATGGGGCAGTCAAAGAGGGATTGTTTTGTCCTCCTTGAATGAAAAGTTCTTTTCTTTGTATGTGTCATGAAAATATTCGTAAATTTTCAGCTTCTAAAGAATTTACTGTTTCAATATATAAGACTTAATAATCAAATGTAAATTTTAAAACTAATTGCATTATATGAAGTTATTTAAAATTTCAAAATACGTTAATAATAAACGTATAGTAACGAATATTATAAATAATTTGTATAAATATAATTAGCGAAACAAGTGCACTAATAAAATTGTCATTTAATTGAACAAATTATAAAAACATCCAATTTCCAGCAACATAAACACGTAAGTAATGTTTTATGATACGCTTTATTTGATTCCTGCGGATTCACCTGGGAATATACGCCTAATTTCGAATTATTTGGAGTTGTATTAAATTTAATGTTAATTAAGTTAGTGATATATATATATATATATATATATATATATATGTATGTATGAAGATTACGTTATTAATTTTTTTTCCTGAAAACTAAAATTACACACCAGAATGCCGTTATGTATTGATGATTATTTGTATTCCTCGAGAACAATACTTTGACGACTGAGTTCATATTCTACCTCTCTTCGTGATTACTCCTCTTTTCCTCAGTCTGTCGACAAAGTAATCATAATGTGGCTGAGCTTGACGTGGATACAAAGCAAGGTTGTCTGACGCGTATCGGACGAGGCTACAGTGCAATTTACTAGGTTTCTTTTACACAAATACTGCGTTCTTTCACATTCAGATACAGAGGAAATATTCTAATTTTTAATCAATAAATACATTAATTTTGTCATAACTAACTTATTATAGACAAAATAATCAGGACTTTAGTTCTAAATAATTGTTAGTTTTATAACTGCCATCAAATTTGTTTAAAATAAAATGTATAATTTTTTATGATTTAGATTACCATCATTTCAGATATTGTAACTTAACAGGTTTTTCAAATTAGTCTAAAATAAAATAGTTACTAAATTGTCTTTTAAGGAACGAAGCCTGAAAATGTTTATAAATCAGAATTATAAAGAAAAAATATTGTTTCAATCGTCTAAAAAATTATAACACTATATTATTACCCTGGTTGAGGATTACGTCTCTAGTGAAATATTATGCCTTTAAAAATTAATTTAAAGCTAATAAAAGAATTTTTTTAATGTAGTATTCTAGGAGTGTAAAGTGTCATTGACATTTCCCCTAAAATTCTTTGAGTGTAATTGGTGCAATTTATTTTCCTCAGATCTAAATCGCGCTATAAGATTTAGATCATTTACTCTCCCCTAATGCAGATTGAAAAAATGAAATTATCGCATTATTATTTTCACGCCTATACGAATAATATATTTTCAGTCAATACGTGATTTTAAAAATTCATATCGTTTTTATAGAGCTATGAAAGCTTAACTTTTCACCTACGTAGAATTTTGGAATGTCTGAATTTGTTTTAAAAATAAAATTAAATGTCTTGCAAAGTAACGGCTAATTCCACATTCGTTGTGGAAACATAGCCATAATTCAGTAAAGAGGGACTACGCTTTTGAACAATCATTGGTATTTGCTACTATTGTATTTAAATGTGAGTTAAAACTGAATGTGAAAGAACATTGAACGTGATTACCAAATAAAATACATCTATATATTTAAAACAGGCGTTAAATATATAATATAAATATAACTTTCCGAAATTGGAACTTTTTATATATACGAAGTTACTTTGATGCATGAAATAAGACATCATTATATCGTTTGTGAGCTAATATTAGATTCTGTAATACAATTTTCAAACAATCTTACAATGAAAATAGTTTGGAGGAGGCAATTTCATGGTTCATTTGTCCAAACATTTCTAGGGTAAAATACGATAATAGCTTTTTGTATGATTTGTGCGAAACAATGAGTGATTTAACGTTAATTATTTTCATTCTACTCTTTACATTATTCCATTTTTCTGAATTAAAATGTACATTTTGGAATTTGTTTCTGATAGAATTAAAATTCTGTGTTATACAAAATAAAAATGAGAAAATTGTCTTACACATATTTTCTACTGGTTTATAAATAGGTTTAAAGAATTAAATTAAATGTCTTTCGTGTTTTACTAAGACCTTATAATATATGTGCATTTAAAATAGTTTTCTGTACATAGAAAATTAATGATTTCAATAAATCAATCAATTAATTTATTTATGTTCATTACTAATGTATTGTAATTTCATACTTTATAACATTTTTTATTTATTTTTACGATCAAATGGATTTCTTGAACGTGTTTTTTGTCATTGGTCAGGTCTTTCATAGTTCTCAGACTAGTTTAGGAGGTTCTCTATTCCTTTCGGGAATCTCAGAGAACCTATCCTTTTTCCTGGGTAATTTATTACGGCGGTCGTTTCATGTTGCCTCCGCCAGCTTGAAGATGAGAGATCGACCGTGCGAACGTGGCAGCGGGAACTCCATAATGGGATACGTGATGGTGCAGAAAGTGATGTAGACACATACAAATATTACTGACTGTATCGGGATTAGAAAGCGGGAACGTAATGATATATCGTAATGACGCCGAGCACTAGAACGCAGAAAGTTTCCTTGGTTTTAGTAATTATTAAGTTAATGTTAATGTTCCTTGTTTATTGAGAAATCTTTTGTTCAATTTGTACAAGAACCAGTAAAATTATATTTTTCTAAAACGTTACTTCAATTTCAATGATTAGGAAATTCTTGCATCAATAAACTCGAGTTATACTAATACCATTCGTTTCAGGATTAGAGATATAATAAATACAGTATTATTAAACTTTTTAAATGATAAATAAATCCATAATCCAGTTGCATAGTTGGAGTTATGATTCTGTCAATGATAGTTAAAAATGTGGCTGTTGAGTTTGCATTTATTTATTGTTGACGACATTTTTCATTATAATATACGTCTAATGGTGTTTAGATCACTTTTAGTACTTTTATATGACTCCAAAGTTTAAGTAAATATCAAAATCAACTTCAGTGAAAATTAATTACAATGCATTCACATCGTTTCAACCTTACAATTTAGACGTAATTGCCTACACCTTTATTTGTAAATAAAATTCAAATTTGGATTCTAGACTATTGACCGGTGTAACAGCATTCAAGTTAAACATCAATACGAAAATGTGATCTAAAATATATGATTTGAAAAATTTAGTCTAATGTATCATAGAGTACAGCAACAGAAAGGTATTAGCATTAATTTATTTAATAAGTCGTAATAAAATTCTCTGTTGATTACTCGGATAATTGTGATGATATTTGTAATTCAGTACGTTAACATTGTGTTTATTTGCAAAATACTGTTTATGAAAACATCAATTGAATTAAAGTTCTGAGATATATGAATGCAACCTGTCGTACGCATTGTTGTGCGGGTCTGCATAACATTGAAAATCGTTTTACATGTGAAAATGTTTGAAAATATTGTATACTCAAATTATAGAAAATCTTTATAAGCATATAAATAGTTTATAATAGAGATAATTATTATTTAGAGAGAGCTCAACTAGATAAGTCGAACAAAACCTGAGAGAAAATGAGGGAAAATGGGCGCCCTAACTTCAGCCACCCTCAAAAGAATGTTACTCCTTCCAAGTCTGGGCAAAGAACGCGCTAGTTCTGAAAGAGGACTTCACTTGCCTTCCAGCTACTATTCTTTTGAGTTTTTAACTGTAGATTCTCGCTAGCGACCTGTTCATAAGCAACCCTCTCCGAAGTTTTACCTTCTATTCGTTCACTAAATGAAGATATATACGAAATTTTTCTTTTATCAGAGAATTTAATTTCTTCAAATAATGTGTCTAAAGAACCGTTATATTTCCTACATTTCAAATAATTATATTTTAGTCGCAAGATGATCGTTTATGAAGCTATGGAAACAAAAATTGCAAATATTATTGTTGCTAAAATATTTTTCTTCTATAATTTAAATACTCTAATATACTCTTTCAACATTCGAATTTATAACTGAACCAACGTTTTCAACTAATTTTCATACTATTATGAGAAAGTTGTAATGATATCTTCCATTTATACAAATATATTATGCTGAATTAACCACTCTCATCCTGGATCCAAACATCCGTCTACAGTTTGACAAATACATATGAATATAATTCGAATTTTGTAAAAATATATTCACAACGGCGACTTAAAATTTTGCTTCAAATGTTTAAATTGAATTGAATTTTTTTAGTTAGTTTTCTAAAGGCGTATTTTATACTTATTCATGATTTGAATTCTGTACTAGATTTAATTAATCTTACTGTTTCGTACTCTGTTTTCTTTTACGGGTCATAATAACATTTGTAGTAGTTATCAATTTATAGATACTGTGAAACTGCGATCATTCGCGAAGTGACAGCAAATTATTTTTTAAATTAAACTTAATTGTAAAACTTCACTTTTAATTATATATAATAATTACTTCAGTCCACGTTATAATGAAATTCAATTTTGGTATCATCTGGAATAGGTGAAATAATTTTTTTTAAATTAATTAATACTTTTGTCTATACATTATTAAGTACATATTTACGTTTCAATATAAGGTATCCTAAACATATATAATATGAATTCCTGACGTTCTGTCACGTTCGATTTTTATGCTTATCGCAAGGAAACAGTTAAACCGATATCGAAGAAACATTAAATAGTTGAGAACGTAGATGCAGGATGAAGAGTTCTCGGGTTTCCGATCGGGTAAAGCAGTTTGTTTTCCACAACGTTTCCATGGCTCATTTGACTTCGCTTGTTATATACCTGCAGGAAAAATATTTCCAACAATATCAATCGCCCATCACCATATCGAAACTTATTAGCAAATGTTACATTAGGCTATCTTAAATTGTTATTAAATGTTTGAAAAAATGAAACCATCTTCCCATTTTAAATTTAATGGTTGTGGATTGATATTCTAACCCTTATTTCATCAATAGGATCAAATGTTTGTACTGATATGTCAATTTCGTTCTCCGACTGTTACTTCTATTTTTCTCCATATTATATACTCGCGTTATTACCATTTCAAAGTTCATTTGGTAGAATCATGTTTCCCTTAGTATGCAAATCTATCAATAAGAAATGGTGGTATACCCGAATAAAAAATATTTAAATATTTCCACGACATAGTCAAATTTTATTTGACAGTTGAATATTGTGAAACATATACCAAGATGTTTCTAAGGACGTAAAATAAATTAATCCCCACTTTCAACACTAAAAGAATTGATTATTCAGCACTTATTTCAAGACTAAAACAGGGTATAAAATATTATGAGAAAAAAGTAGACCATGCAAAGAATGGATCCATCCAGGAACTATTTAATAAAATTTTCAGTAATAAACTGGAAATATATATTTAATATATCCTATTAACGAGGATGGTTGGAAAATATTTTAATATAAATTTGTAATTAAAATTTACAGTCAACATAAAATAGAAGTAGAGTTTAAAATTTGTAATATAAATTACAATAAACATTATTTGCGTTTCAAAAACAGGGTAAAATTTATAATATAAAATGAATTTCCAAAATTGAAGTTACTCGACGTAAATGAAGGTTGTTTGTCATACATGTTCAAATCTTCATCTAACTGACCGTTTATTTCATCAATAACACAAAAAAAATGTTTCTCCTCCCGATTGTGTAATATTACCTCAATTAGTTGTAAGTAAGCGATTAGATTATATCAATGATTGATATAATTATATTGCACAGAATATTTTGTTTGTAACACCTACATCTACTCTATTCAAATTAATTGTTTTCCGACCACGTAATGTCACTGAGTCGGCGAAATGCGTTCTAAGGTGTCTAATTTAAGGGATTTTTCTAGCGTTGCCATTGACTTTAAATGTCCCTAAAGGCAAAGTCCAGCGCCGTTAGAACTGAAAATGCGGAGAGTATTCGATTGGTCCCTGACCACCCATCCGTGAAACGACGAACTGAAGATGAGCGTAGCATCTCACTGTACTTCTACGGAATGGTGACCTTTTGAAAAATATATATTCCTTGCTAAGCTGGGATAAGGACTTCACGTCACGTAGCATCTCTATGTTCCTCCCAACTTGGAAACCGCGAGTGCATGTAATTTTGACATGTTATTCAAAAAATTATTATAATTTGTATGAAGATTTTGTTATTATTTCATTACATATAGGACTGAATTTTTATGCAATAAGCATAGATTTTTTTCTGTTTATATAAATTATAAACAGAAAAAGGAGCCGGAAAAAATAAAATTTGATGAGTCTTTCTCGGACCTTCTAGTGTGCTTAAATATTGAATATTTTCTCAATTGTATTTATACTTACATTTGGAATAGATAATTTAACAATATCGTGTTACATTTACAGGAAAATATTACAAAAATAGACATATAATTATAAACTTGACCCGTTTTTATTTTAAAGATGCTAATTGCAATAAAACACACAAATATATAATTATACTGTACGTGATATTTCTTTCCTATAAATACACAATAATCGGCACAAGATATATAATAAAAGGTAAATGTGTTTATAGAATAATAATAAACTAACTTAACTAAGAATAATGTTTTTAATTTCTGTAGAAAATATTCCTGTTCTACAAAATAAATCAAATTTTGAATAATTTATAACTAACATACGTCCCATCTAGATATCTTCATGTTTATAAAAATTTACTTTCAGCATTATGATTCCTTTGAACAGTATAACTCGGCTCTAGTTAATGAGGATTCGTCTACTCTCCATTTACGAGTATTTTCTTACTTCGTTAACACACGTTGTTTTGTTCATCTGAGAGGAATACAGCTGACGAGAGCGCTAATTAGCTTCCGAAACTCGCACAACATTCGGTTTTGTTGGCACGATAATTTTCGTACTAGTAAATTCGCTGCGTTCTGAAGAATAGAAGATATGGAACTTTCCATTTACGTGATTATCAACGTATATCACGTTCCAACGCAACCATAATAGCGTCCAATCTGATGTGCGACACTAGAAAAATTATACGATACGGGGCGCAATCAGCATAAAATGTAAGCTTGCAAATTTCCAAAACGTGGAAGAGTCTTTCTCTCCAAACCATTTCAGATTCACGATAGAACTAAAATATGCAAAAAATTCGACAAAAAGTTTTTTTTTTCAAATAGTCACCATACAACACATGTCGACCTCCTGTGGTGTAGTGGTCAGCGTTATTCGCATCACAGAGGTCTCGGGTTCGGGTCCCAGCGAGGGCATGCATATTGTGTGCGTGAGAGAAACTCTCGTCAATTGGGCAAATATGAGTACCCATAATGAGTCGTTAATGACCTGAGAAGTCTATGCGGCTGTAAATAAATCAATTACAAAAATACTGTATAATATCTTATTAGTTAACTAAACTATCTGAATATTCAACTAAAGCTAATCACATTCTGGATGCATACTCCTGCTTAATAATAATCATGAATATGAAATATTTGCAACTTGTCTTGTGTGTTGTTAATAAAAGTAAAAACTGTCAATTGAGACATATCCATTAAATATATATGGTTTTTAAATATACGTTTGTGAAAATATTATATTTAATTGTTTTAAATTTATCTTCGCATAGTAGATATTTTTCGAATTATAACAACCTTATACCTGGGTAATATGAAGGATGTTCTTAAGGTTGAGCAACGCCATAAATATCTGGAGCCTTTATGTTTACAATTTATGGTTATGAGATTCAGTTTGGGAAATTGAAGAACGTCAGAGAAGCTGATTTGAATCAAAGTATCATATTAAATTTTTTTTGGTATTTGAAAATTGAACATTTAGTAATCGGGAACGAAGGAGACGCGTTTAAAAATTTTGTTGTAGACTCAAACGTTCTAAGTTGTTTATGGTTATAATTTATTTTAAATTTTATAACTTTGTAACATAGTTCTTAAAAAAAGTAAAGAATTCTAATATGTATTAAACAGATAGGACCAATTATGAATTAAAGAAACTGAAATGACCAATATTTTTGGGTAAGGAGCCTTTTAAATTTTTTCTTAAGAGAATACAGTAATTTGACGTATTTGGACCATAAAATAGAATGTTTCCGAAAAGAAAAATGTTTATAAAATGTTCCATCGTTCGTTCACTCCTTGGAGGTTGATAAATGAGATGTTATTGATAAATGAATGCTACACCTGTAAAATCAGTGCCTGCGTTACTTAAAAATAAATTTACATTTTATAAAATGCAAGATCTTTTAACACGGTACGAACATAACTTTGTAAATATCTGTTTAATCTTTTCCAGATTTATTTCGGATAGGATTTTACAATTTTGTTATTTTTGACGAATGAGTCATAAATTCAGTAACGTGTACACAGAGAGAGAGTAATATATGATCAAGTACAAAGTACTTGTATCGAAGTACAAAATTTAATAATGATTTAAAAATAATGTACCATGACTTCATTACTTTCTAAGTACACTAACATACATTGAAAAAAAAATTATAACACAAAATAGCCCTGAACCTTTTTTGTTACACTGATTTACATACCACAATAATCGATTCTATTAGAACGAAAAAAGTTTTTTTGTTTTTCGGTTAGACCCATTCATGTTTTTCCAAAGATGGAAAGGCATTACTGAGAACAAAATAGACATAAAAATAACGTATAACGGAAAATATAAGGGAAATAATGCTCCATACAAAGCATTGAAAACGGCGAAAAGCAATTTATAATCCTATTAATGGAGAACAATTAAAATTTATTACTTTGGATAGAAGTTAATCATTAACTGAAGGCAATGACGGTAAATTTATTTGTTAATTTAAAGAGAGAAAAAGGAGGCTTTGTGATTGAGTGACTTGTGGGTCAAAATTTTTATTTTATATCTTGTATCATTATACGACATTTGATTGAAGATGATATAGTGACTGCTGACGCTGCGTTTATTGAAGAAGATGACGGAAAGGCATAGGGGTTCGATAAAACGTCTTGGAGATAAAACGATTGAAAAAGGCTATCGGGGGCTCCTGGCTCGCTGACAATATTTCCTGGCGATGGCAGCTGCTTGGGAGGGTCACCGAATGCTTCTGGAGGGAGATTGTATCTCACGAACATAACTCTTCTTAAAGGTTATCAAGCTGAGGTTACTGTTGACCAAAAACTGAACTTCCATTTGGAGCAATTACACGAAATATTTTATTGCATGAATCATTCCAAGAATGTTAATTATATCATATAGGTTAAACCTTTTTTGCAGATAATTCGCTCAAGACGCTTGAAATCGAAATACGTTTTCTGTCATTTCTAAACGTAATTTTTTTGATTTTTCAATTTGATATAGATGAAAATTTAATGTACTTTTACTGCGTTACCGAGCTTTCAACAAAATTTTTTGAAATCATATAAATAAAATTTATAATTTTGTACCATTGTCAACTATAAATATGCTTGATGAATTAGTAAAACGACAAACATTTGGACCTGTTATCTAATTTATTTACACATTTTAAGTATCTTAGCATTAAAAAATATCAAATGAAGTCTGATTAATACGAAAAGTCTATTTGGTTGTTTTTTGGACGACATACATAATGTAAACTATTTTTATCTAGGGCAAAGGAGTCACTATTTCGTCCTTTCACGAATCGTCAATTTATATGTCGTTGTTCGGTGTCAAGTTACAAATATGATTAATTTCTAGTGACTTTTATTTCTAGTATAGTCATAATATTGGATTCATTAATATTTAATATTGAAAGGAATAAAGATTTAAAGTAATTGCACTAGATCGTAAGTTGTTTTACATTATCTATTTTCTGATGACATTCCATTAATACTGATTTTTATTTATCCTGGTCTGTTCGTCAACCTAACTTTGAATTATTCCGTATGTATTTTCTCCTATATTAAACATCCTTAACATTCTTCTAGCACGAATTTAATTGATTTCGGGATTCGTCTCCTTCGTAAGTTAGCTTACATACGTGTCGCTAATTTACATTTTATCAGCCTGCGACTTTATTCATTATTGCAAACTGCAGATTCCTCACAAGACTGAAGGTATTACGGCAACATTTATTTTAAATTACACAAAGAATCGGGCAAAGCGAGCTTTGAAATAATGGTTCGCGTTAACTGTTAGCAATTTGTTGCCAGAAACAAAGTAAAACTTTTGAGAGCGGATTAAACAGAAAAAGAAAACAAAAACAGATAAGAAAATGGTTGCGACTTGTCCGAGCTATAGAAGTGTTTCTTCCTTAAGTAATTTTACTCGTTCTTTGAAGAGAGATAAATTCTGTACAGTAAAAGGGTCGTTGATATTTTTACAGCGCAAATAGATCTCCAGTGAGATTGTATTGATCTGTTGTATGTGCGTATTGTTTAACCTCAGGACATAAACAGAAGGCTTTAGTTTTTTTTTAGAATTGAGGCCACACACGGTGGAGACGGGAGTAGTGCACCATTGGGAGACAAAAATCAAACAATATCGCCGCAACAAAACATTTTTCACAGAGAATAACTGTTGATATTCATGAGGGTTGTCTGTGTGCGTGCCTGTATTTCTTCTCCGTCCGAATGTATTTAAAGTTTCATTGAAATCGAGCGTCCGGACACGCGCAGTTCCTGCAGTGGGTCTTTTCTTTGCTTCGACACGAGGAGAAGCACTGTTCCTTGCAATCTCGTCGCCTTCCCAGTAGCGAATCTCCCTGCAGCGACTGTAAAATGGAATTACCTCTTGGGCAAAAGCATTTCCCAGTCGGAACATAAAATGAGACAACTTTTTACAGTACCGTGTCAATGCAAAGTAATAAAATTGAAGCTTGTTTTGTCGATAACGCACACGACAACAGTAACTGCAGATAAATTTTCCTTCATCGGTAAATAACCAAACCAAGGAGCGGTTGTGGAGCTAATCGTTAAATTTATATGAATCGCCTGAACGAGATTAATGAATTTTTTATGCAGAGAATTTATGTAGATTATATGCAGTAATGTGCCAGAATTTCAAACCTGCTCCAAGTAAATTGTCCTTACGTTGTTCACTGCTTTGCTCATATAAATTCTGAAAAATTGCAAAAAAAAAAAAATAATTTTTGGCACTGTATTATTATTAAAGATCACTTTTACTCTACCTTGCCAAAATAATTGTAATACAATTTTTCCTAATATTGTAATAGAGTTTTCTCGTGTTGAGTTTCGTTGAAACTCTGGCACGCCCAGTTGATGAATTAGTGTACATTGTTATTCCTGCACTTGAATTGTTGTTTATTTGTTTGTTACAACATACGTTCTGTTTTATTCAAACATATTTACTTGATATAGTGGCGCAGGGTCGCGAAGAATGACTTAATATAAAACTATTCAAGGTAACGAAGGTTACACATTATAAGAGTACAAACGAAACTCATTTATGTTCTGTGATGTCACCTGACATTATCAGACAGTGGTTAATTAGCACGCATGGAAGAATATTATTTTACTTTTTCCCGCTCTTCACTCAACCGTGGTAACTTAATTTTTTACGTAATATTGCTTTTACGAATCTCCGTTGAAACATATTGCGGTGACATCGGGCGTCTCCTTTCAAAGCTTGGGAAAAGGATTTTCTGCTTCAACTCAATAAACAGTTCATCATTACCAAACAGTTGTGAATGGTACACTCAAAAACCAACCGCAGCGAACCAGATTTAATTAAAACTCACATTACTTACGTCCAATTTTTTTTTTAGCTCGCTGATGTGTTCAGCCTGATTCTGTGAGCTCCTGAAGTATCTGAGGAACCTTCGAAAAGCCTACAACGGGCAATATATTTGAATATATTATTTGTCATTTTTGTTTAACGTATCGTTTATGTAGAAAATAAAATAAAATTTCAGAGAAAAGGAAAGAAGGTTCCAAAAATAAAATATTTGTTTGTCTTTATTATGAAAGATATGGTTATAGACTGAGTGTTTTGGAAACCGCCACAGGAAAACTGTTCCTTAATTAAACCTAAGAAAGTTTGCTTACTTAGTTTAGAATCTACAATTCACATCACTTAATTTATCTTTTGGCACATTGACTATGGAGACACCAAAAAATTCTTAGTAATTCAATTTATAATCACACATTTTCCATATAAGAACATCCATCACATTTAAAGTTACCTATGAATCATTATTAAAATTACACTTTTCACTTTGAAGCAGCACATCTCACTAAACCATTTGAAGAAAAGTGTAATAGATATCCGTAAAATATTTTTTAAGTCTTATATCAGACTAGGGTCCTGTTTATATTTACAGTTAGACGAATGTAAAATTTGCCTTAGAGTGTGAAGCGTATTCCCGAACTCACTGCCATCGATTTCATGATGGACCTTAGCCACGGAAAAAGGTTTTACGAAGCCAGTCACTTCCCGTTGCAAATCTCGTTTTCGTTTGGAATGTCTTCCTTTGAAACCGAGAGAACTCACCGCTTTGACCATGTGTCGCAGTCACCAGAAGGTGTAAATTCAGTTGGCAACCTACCAATCTTCTTCGTCGAATTCAACTCCATTATCTAGATGCTAATAGCAATCAAATGATATTTGACACTAAAAATATAGAGCAAAAATTAAAACAGAAAAATTATTTTTCTGGGTTCGTATTCCATCAAAAGCAGATTTTTAACTATTCTGATAATACTAATATATGCTTACTCACGTGTTCATGCTATAATAATACAATTTTTAATTTTAATTCCATGTATAATAGAATAAGAGTAGTGTCACGTGAGAAACTCTCACGGTAATGTAGATATTTAGATAATTCATGATTTAAATCTGCTGGAATATAAAAATGTTTGAAACTTTGAAGACCTCTGAAAGCCCATGGAATTGCTTTATTGCTATTTAGATTTTAAATTTGTTTTCTCCATTATCCCTCGGAAGCGGAAATAAGATACGTGAATAGATGCAAACATAACAAAACATACAGATTAAATAAGTTCAACATTCCGTATCGTATTGAATTTATAATACTGGAAATCCTGTTAAATATTTATATGTGACAAAATATTCCAATCAATTTGGTTTCTTCTTCCTGATAGCACCGTATTCATGTCGAAATTTATCGTACCAATAAATTTCAGTGTTGTTTCTAAAGGCGGTGACAATCCGATCGCGGTATTTTATATCGTAATAAAGAGGTAAAACGTGTATAAATGTAGAAAAACATTTAGACGCGTATTAAAACTTCATAAGATGAGAATACTTTATGCGTCGTATAATTGTGTTCACTCTAAACTGTCAGATAATTAATTATGCGCGGGAGGGAAGCACCTTTAGGGATGGGGGTGGAGACGAGTTATATAAAATAACGCAGAAACAACTGAGATTAGAGTCAAATACTGGGTTACGAATGCCACTGAGTTTAATTATGAGAACCTGAGAAATTCCGGGCTCCCAGATAGTATTACAATAATATCACTGATATATTCAATGAAATTTTTAATTTTATAGAAGAAAAAAGTCACACTATTATTTATTTTATGTAAGTCGTTATTAGTTGACTGATATTAACTAATAATGCTATTAAAGACGAAGCTATTTTCTATTAAGAATTATTAAATTTTGAAATAAAACACGAAGTTACTAGTATAACACGAGACGGATAAATAATTCTCATCATCTTAATTCCGTTGTTTTTGAATACTCGTTGTCTAAAGGTTTTTTTCAAAGCAGTACAAATTTCATGACATTTATCTAAAAGTTTTCTGGCGGATGTTCAAATAAACTTGCCAAACATCTCTTTCGCGGAACTGCAATTTGTCTTGACGGTGCTTGAGAGGTAAGTTAAACAAAGTTGTATTGACAAATGTTTCTCTCTGCTTTTATAGAATTTCTGTGTGGTATAATATTTTATGTGACAAATTTTAAATGTTGATTCACTCAACATTTGAAATGTCCGTTTTCTTGAGATTATTACCATTCCTAGTAATATTTTTAAAGCTACAGTTTGTTATGTTTCATAACTCCTTTATTATATTTAAACATGGGTATATTTAACTGTTTTAAATTATTAAGTAATCACATTGGCATTGTGATCTATTACGTAGTGTTATGTAAATTT
Organism: Zhengitettix transpicula; assembly: GCA_037074705.1. Classification (NCBI taxonomy): domain Eukaryota; kingdom Metazoa; phylum Arthropoda; class Insecta; order Orthoptera; family Tetrigidae; genus Zhengitettix; species Zhengitettix transpicula. The sequence goes on from CM073591.1 coordinate 77,904,870, forward strand.
ATGCTCGTCTATTGCATTAAAAAATATATTTTTAGCAGAATACTAAAACGGACGCAAAGAGTGAACCGTAATGGCACTGTAAGTGATTACTTGTCTTTCCAATTGTTTGAATTTTTGTTTAAAACATATTTATAAAAGAACGTGTTCTTTCACACATTGAGTAACCTTTTCGATAAAAACAACGATTGATCGAAAGCTATAAATGCACAGATACAATTTATTATATGAGGAATTACTTTGATTCGCCAACATATGTCAAGGTTCGTTATATAACTCTAAAAATAAACGAAATTCATATTTACCTCTAACAAAAAATGAGGACATTGTGATACAAAATTCTCCGTAACTTAAGGACGCGACGAAATATAAGCACTCAATAAGATGAGGGAGGGTGGAGTAAATATCATTCAGGTTCTATAGCTGTTGCTTCCAATGGAACTCAAAGCCGGCAATTTAGTACTACAATTGATATTGAAGGAAGGCAAGCACATTCACTATTCATTGCCAAGCTGCAGAAAGCGTCGTAAGGTTTCAAAAATACAAGTGTTCATTTTATTCGTGAATAAAAGACGCTATCACTTAGTTGTCAAATAAAAAAAGAACCCTGCTTATAATAAATTGGTTACGAGACATTTCTTTTCCTATGGAATAATCTCCAACAATAATTTAAGAGAATTTAAGTCGCACATAATTTTAAACAAAATTAGGAATTAAATTTTAAGTAAACATTTATTAAAATTAGAACGTATTAGAACGTGTATTTCTGTATCATCTCTCTAACGTACTTTACAGCGTAGTTTTTATTCTCATTCTCAACAATTATATATATATATATATATATATATATATATACGTCTACAGCCACGGTAATTTTACTAACTTTTAATATAATAACCTCTCATGATTAAAATATGTGTAGCATGTGTTTTAAGAAGTGCCCATTACTTGTACTGTGCAATCGTGTTTATAAATGTTAAACATTATTTTGCAGTTTCCTTAACTATCTATAGTAGAGTATTCTAATATGGGATGCAAGTGATATTACAATTCTTTATTCGAATAATTAAATATAATTAATTCAAATGATATTCATAGTCGCATACTCGTAGCTTCAATTTACGAGGAGCCTCTAAAATTTCCATGAATTTCTGTGAATATTGTGAGGGCAATCTAACATGGTAAAACGTTTCCAGAGGACGTAATACAAGGGAGTTTGAGCTAGGTAGTCGCGTTTTTTTTAATATCAGTATAATATTAATATATTTTTTAACATGTTGTGTGTCTTGAAAAATTGAAGATGGTATGTCTTAGAGAGCAACGCGCTTGCATAAAGCTTTTTATCGAACATGAGAAAACCTCTGAAGTTACAGGTGAAATGTTGAAGCAAACCTAGATCCATCAGTACAGAAAGATAGTTACGACTGTTTTAAACGTTTTAAAGTAACAGAGCATCGAGTAATGATGATCTCCTTTAATTAGATAATTAGATACAATGTCCGAAAAAAGTCACAGCTCTTTGAAAAGTGATTCTGGAAAATCGTTCACTACATCTGAAGTATCGTGCATCTTTCATATGAGACAAATAATTTTGATTTATTAATGTATCATTAGACGGACTCCTGCGCAACAAATGCTCATTACTTTTTTCATCCAATCTAAGTGACAGTTGATCCTTATCCGTCAGTAACCCGACCTTGGCCAGTGTGATTGTATCATATTATTGAGAATGAAAATAAAGGTTAGTTGTATCATTTCATTTTCCTGATATATGCCTGGACCTTTTGAGTAACGTCTCGTTTATTTAAATATATACAGTAAGTGTATGTTCAACGCTTGAAGGCTAAGATTAATATCAAACAGTGGCCTGAAAATATTTACAGATATATTTTTACTGTATTAAATATTATCTTATTAATAAAATCTTGGTTGTTTATTATAAAAAAAATGTTTTTTCTGTATACTATATCAAAAACTACTTCCATTCCTAAGTAATATTTTATTTTTCAATGTATAGATTTACCTATCTGACGATTTTAACATTGTTTGCCTGTTCCGTCGGAGGTTCTATTATTTCGTTGATTATCCAAGAGATAATGTTATTATTTTTCCAACTGTCAAACAAGTAGAAAGTCATAGGAGAATTTATACACGGGGCACGCAAACGAGAGATAAAGCCGTATCTATGTGTACATCCTTAATGTTCAACGCTTCAAGGCTAAAATTAATATCAGTCACCTGAAAATATTTACAGCTATATTTTTACAGTATTCAATATTATCTTATTAATTAATAAACGACCTATCGTGTCAAATGCTAATATTAATTGGATGTTCCGGTAATTTTAGCGACTACCGCAGTAGCATTTACTGTTGCAAAATAACTTGCATGAATATTTATTTTCTCATTTATGCAGCTATTGGCGTTACAAACGTTAGCCACATCTGGCGTTCCTCCGTCGCAAGCTGCCTGTGAAGTGCTCATTCCCTGCAAATCCATTGATTGTTCGGCTGTAAGCGGCCGCAATGCGGATTCCTGCTTCATGCTCGATACTGGAAAATCAATTTAACGGAAATCACTAATAATAATGTGGTAACGACTCTAAGTCACATTCTATGTTAAAACGTATAATACGCAATTGTATATGAAGATAAAATGTTCGGTTTCTTTTCTCGAGGCTATACCCTTAACAAAAAAACAAAAATTCTGGTATTTAAATGTTTATACAGCATCCCAACTCTGTTTAGATAATTTAAAAATCAAGAGAAGTGACGCCCGTTATTAAATAATTTATTAAAATATTCTAATTAAAAATATTTAATAACTTGTATTTGATTTAGTTATTGGCTCTATTATTACTTTACTGAGGTAACAGAACAAGTCAATGCATAGATAACGAAATACAACACTGAAGGACACAACTATGAAAAACATGAGAAACAAAGGAAAGATAACATATATGTATAAAATACATAAAATAAAACTCAAAATAAATGCGAATTAAAAATGAGAAAAAATAAAACGCTAAAATACGTAAGTAAAAACGGATTTATACATATACAGAAAAGATAAATCACCATTCCATAAATTTAAGAAACAGTCAAAATAGTAAAATCGACGAGAGAGAACTTTTACACGGTAAAGGTTAGATTTAAATTATTTGTTTTCGTTTTATTATAATTTACTCGTAATTTCCATACGAACTTCAACAAGAAAAATTAAATGTACGTTATAGAAACAAACACAATCACAGATTCACAATTTCATTTCAACATTGTCACTAGGTCGCTTTCTTAAGAACAGTTATTCAATGAAACAAATGTGGGGAAAAAGTCATCTTGTAACGTATATATTCTCTCGGAAGACTCCTTGGAAATAAAAATTTCGTTATGTGAAACATTTTTGGTAAATAAGTGCAATTGAACCTACAATTTGAGAATATTATTCTGCTTGCGGAAGGAAAGTTACGCCTACCTGTTTTGTTTTCTGAGTCTCGATCAGCCACAATGTTTCATTGCCCCTGATTTCATTTATATTTCCGATCCGAATGCGAAGTAGAGCCACTTTCTAGGTCCTCCTTTTTTTTTAACTTGAGACTCCTGAAGGACGTATTCTTCGATCTGGCAACCGATACTTGTAACGCCCAGGCAGAGAGTCCTTGGTTGGATCTGTTCCAACATCACTACACGCGGGTGTGTAAATGATGCCTTAATTATCTAGACTAAAATGTTACTTTAACACAAATTCAATAACTGAAATAGTTCATAAATTTCACTTTTAAATATTTTGAAAATGTAAAATCATCTAATATTTAATTTAAACATTGCCTAAAATAATAACTGGGAAATGACAGCTGCATTATAATTTTTAAAAGTAATTACTTTTTAAAATTTAAGTTAAAATTGATGCTAAGTACTAAATGAGCCAAATTTCAGCTGAAAAATAATTCCATTCCACAGAGGGTTGTTTGAACAAAAAACTCAAAAGATGATTCCAAATAGCGATAGATTTTTCGTAGAATTACAAATACATCTATGAGAATGACTGTCCCGATTTTCTCCACTAAACTAAATCCGCATTTTAATTAGATAGCCGACCAAGTAACTAATAAAATAATCGAACACACTAGTTACATTAGTGGCTATACTTTTTATCAACAGATTTGTAATATGTTATCCTTACGTATATATACAATAGACAGCTATATATATTAATGAGAATAATTTCTTTCATAAAGTATATGTCAGCGCATTCCATGTGAAACGATCCAATACAACGAATTAAATTAGTCACGCGAATTCACAAGGTACATACATACGAGGCACTTCCAGGAGATTCGATGTAAAGGGTCACTTACTTTAATTACATAGCAATCAGCAATAAATACTTGGGAATCTCAAGAAAGTTTTAATTATATGCAAATTAATGTTAACTCTCAGACAAGTTCTGGTTAATATTAACACGGAAGCAAAGGTATTGAAAAAAATTAACTTTATCCAAAATGTTTCAAAACGAACGTTTCGATGGTTTATTGATTGAACTTTACGTTTAAAGAAACTTCTTCTTTTTTTACCTCTGAATGAAAATTAAACTTAAAGACTCCTATATTTCTATCAACATTTACATTTAAAGGAGACTGTCTGAAGTGAACGCAGAACCGACATACTGAATCTATTAACATGAAATTTCGATATTATAAGTTACGACTTATGTTTATAAATTCTACCCATTAAGGGGAGAAATATTAGTTCGAAGTGATTAATCGATTTTTCAATAAAATACGGTCTCGTTTTAACCGTATTTGTGCGCAGAAAAAGTGTTTCCGGAAACCCCTGTATAACACACAAAAAAATTGTTTCAAGGAGTAACACATCTTTCTAAAAAATCACTCTTTATCTTCCCATGCAAAGAGGATTATTTTTCGCCATAGAAGTTACATCACAGGATCCAATCTCCAATGTGTAATTTTAACTGTCATAAACAAACGGGAAATGACAAAGATAATTTTCTACGTATATTTGATCTGCGTTATGAAATATGTATTATCTTAATATGAATTATTACGATATTATCATTTTTTCTCTTTGGATTTTTCTGTTATTAATGGTCATTATTTTTTAATTTTGTCCGTATGTAAGTTGTTATTCTTCTTGTTTGATGGTTGAAAAAGGCCTCTAATTAAAACCTAAACGTACTAATTTTTTATTTGTTCGGACACTGACAGTTGTTTGACAACGCATGGCAGAATAATGTATTGTTTTGTCCACTTCTTTACTATTATTATCAGTAGGAGTAGTCTTATTTTCATGAGCAAAGCACGTAGAAAAATAAGTAGTAAATTAAAATTAGTGTTACTTACTACCAGTATTTATTTCTTACTGTTGGTATTCTATCAGTTGTTAAGGTGACAGCCTTTTGTTTCTTTATGTAACAATATGGCGTAAAGGACAATTTATATTGATTAAGTTTTACTAATACCTCAATTTTTTATTCCACTTTAATGAAAAATTTAATATATATTCAATGTATTATACTTATATTTACTATTCACCCATTCTTTTTCCTTACGTCATTTTTCTTAGTAAACCCGAGCACAAAATTTCTCAGAGAACTTGTACGTATCCCCTTCATATTTTTCTATATCAATAATCACACTACCGTTTAAATAAAAATATTTTGACAGTAGTGTATATGTGGGAATTTTTTTTTCAATTATCTCTATAGTCACGCCATTATCACTATATCATATTTTTGCATACAAAATATGGTATCATATAGAAAGTTCTACCTGGGTTTCTTATTAAGCCATTAATAATGAAAATAGCTTTAATAAACTGGTAGCAGAAGTAGAGAGAAGAGTTAGAAGAATGTGGCCTACAAAATCAAAGCCAAAGATGCAAAACACGAACTAATTAATACCTAATACCAAACGTATCAATGGTGAACTAGGGAATGGACGATTACCCTACTTTCCCTAGGACCCTGTAAACCATTTAATTATTGCAATTGTAACTGTCTCAGATTATAAATTAGTTAGCCGAATAATAATAATAATAATATTTTTATTTTCATCTGTTTTGTTAATATTATACATAAAAGTAATTAATAACTTTATTCAAAACTGATGAAAGTTAAAAAACGTTCTGAAACTTTGTTAAAAAGAAATCAAAAATATTTTAAAATGTGAATTAAGGTTGTTAATTATAAGTAAAGCATTTCCGAAATGGTGAATATCACGTTAGGATACACATATCAGCCATCGCCGGGTTTTACTCAATATACTTATTTATTGCCGTTAGTAAACCGTCTGTCTGTTCATAAATATTAAGTTGAAATTCACACATTCTATGTACAGCAAACTAGGTCTTTGTTCCGCGTTCCCGGCGTGCTAACGGATATAATAAATGGTCTGGAGACAAGATTCATGTTCCGCATTAAGGGTTTAAAAAAGCACTCCCTTGAAATTGTAACAGCCGCTGAGAACTGTTAGAAGAAAGATGGGGTCACGATAGAATGGGAAAGGCATCGGCAGAGCTCAGCAGCACAAACAAATTGGGAAGATAATAGTGAAAAGTAGGGGGCATTATAGTATTAAGACTTTAGGTTAGTGATAAGTGAATATTCAGAATCGTTTAACGAAAAAATAGAATATATGACCTGTGCATAATATATTTACACGTTAGAAAATTAATAATCTGCTGGCTTTGAAGTGCTTATACTTGATTCCTATTTAATGAATACTAAGTATTTGGAGCTTAAAATTCTCTAAATGAATACTTATAATAATGTATTATAAATATGTAAAGAAATATACTGAAGCTAAAGTAAACTAAAGAAAATATATCTTAAATTTATTATCGGTGAAATGTCTAAATATTTAATATCTGGATTCCATTGACACCTTGGCAATATTTTCTGCAGAAAATAAAATGGTAAGAAAATATTTTTCCAGTTCATTAATTCGAATGGAATATGAGGCGAGGACATGAACGTCACAACGAAAAGACCAGGCTTCAATAATTTCAACAGTTCCTGAGATGTGTGTTCAAGCATTTTACACAATTCTGACCAAAAAACGCTTTGAGAAGTTAAAACTATATAAGCATTAGAAAAGCAAACTCATTAAATATTTTATTGGTTAAAGAAACGACTTAAATAAAGATCAATGTTCATATGTTCATATGTTAATGTTGAGTTTCAAGAACATTATGTTAAAAATAATTTAATAACAAATGCTCATCCTGTGAACTTTATCAATAATAATATCTCCATAAGAATTAATAAACTCAATCATAATAATGACAAACAGCTTGTAGTATTATGAATTTATAAGAGAAAAAATAAAAAAACTTCCAACTAATTTTGACTTCTGAATTATATTCAGAATGAATAATAAGCTTTTAATTTATTATGAAAGGTAAAGATAAAATTCACAAAAATTCCCAACACAATGTAGTGATCAAAATTAATTGTAGTGTACATAATTGCGGAAAAACCAATATATTTGTCAGACCAAATGTATATTAGGAACTTAACTAAATGAACAATTAAAGAACGACCAACCACTATGTAATCACGAACCATAGATTAAAAGAAAATCGTGAGTTTGAATGGAATAATGTTAAGGTGTTCGATATTAAACAAAATTTAAGGGAACCTATCTGAAATTATGCATATTAAAACTTCCAAATACACGCTCAATTCGCATAACGACACAATTAAGTTAAGCAATGCTTATAACTCTTCATTTTTCTAAATTGTTTATTCTGTTATATATATATATATATATATATATATATACATATATACTATAAACTGTAAGTTGTCTTTTGTAAACCTGTGTTACCATTTATTGTAAATATACTTTTAAGTGAATTTTATTAACGTTTCTGAGGGGTGACTGTTATCGTGCTGTTCGGATAAAGCCCTTAGCTCACAAGTTTGATATTAGTAAATTTCCAGATGTCGGGTCAAATCCTCAAGGCCTGTCATTTTGTCTTGCTACAATCTCGTTGGTGTTAATTGAATTGTGCGACCCTGACCTCTTTTCAAATACTTTGAGAATTTATGAACATTTTAATTGTTTTTAGTGTTAGTTTGGTAGGATGTTCGTTCTTTGTTTACTTTAGTTTGTCTTTGTTTACCTTGTGTAATTATTCTAAATATTAATCATTAGAAAATACTTCCTTTTTAGGATAATACGTCAAGATAATACGAATCTGAATCGAAACGTCGTTACGCTATAAATAAATAATAAAGTGTCTGTATAAGGTCAATAATTGATTTATTAAATCAAAAACAGACGTAAAATAATAACTTTTAAACTTATTATGGAGATTAATGGATAACAATCAATGTTATGTTTCGTAACTGGGAACAGCAAACAAAAATAGTAATATAAGCAAACAATTAAAAATAAAATTAGTATTATTCTTTAGAAAATACATCACAGTTAAATTAAAGAATATTTCTCGAAAAGGCAAATTTAAGTATATATAAATCGAATTCAGTATTAAAACTAAGTTGAGAGTAATTATACTATTAAGTTAATTATGAATTGATATAACGAATGAGAATTTTTTAATTGTAAGGATAATATTATAAAAGCATTTGGATCACGTCATATTGTGAAACATTTGAAGAAAAACTTATTTATACATGGTTTAATTATAATTATGATAAGCATGAAATACTGTTTAAAAAAATTTAATAGCCACCGACAAGTTTTAGTGGGTGAATGACTTAACTAATATAATTCCAAACACTGTACATACCATATGACAATATCGCTTACTGTAAACATATGTATGGATTAACAACGACCTGACACCAATTCTCGCGTGTTCAAAGGCAACGGTCAGATTTATGCGTCTCTAATATTTGTCATATTGTACGAACACAACGTCATAATATCGATTTCGGATACGCTAATGCATATTTGGATATTTGAAAAAGTTTTTTTTAGGGTAACAGGCTACATGAGGGTAATGCACATGGTGGCAACTCCCCTTTGATAGCATAGGAAGGGATCTGAAAGGGGGGGGATGCGGAAGTGTAGAGGAAGGTAGCCAAGGGTTAACTAGGGCCCCCGGGCTATAGTTTAAGGATCATTAATTAAGAACACAAAAGTAAACAGTTACCAAACCAGACTGTCGGTGTAATGAATTAATTCAATGTATCTGTCATTAATTCTCACTTTATTAATTGAAGCCCTAAAATAAGGACGTGAAGGATCTGATTTGATAAAATTAATAAACTGCGGGTAGAGTACTGGAATAGCAAAGATGGAAGAGAAACCTCGTAAACAAGTAGAGTTCCCGAAATCGATTCTCGGTGCGGTCTGTATTTTCCCATCCTGATCATTTAACGTGTTTTGTTTGTAATTTATTGATTATAAATATTTTATAAACGTGTCTGTGCGTCATACCTTGAGCTATTTTCAGTCCATAAATAAATAAACATAAATACTGGATTCTACGCCATGTACTGAAAAAAATAATCTTTTATTTATTTAGGTATTTTCCCGATCTTATTAAATAAATCCTAGTCTTTGGCTTAAATGGTAGACATTTTAGTAAGTTGGACACTGACATCATTACAAATTGAGATTAAGTTAATATCACATGAATATGGTAAGAATATTTAAATATAAGACTTGGAATTAATATTAAACTGGCCTTATCGGTTTGAATGAAGATGAAAATACTGTGGTTCCACGAAAATGTTAGAGACTCTGAAACGATTTCGCGAAGACGTTTCAGCATCCGAGGAAGAGCAAAGGTGGGCTTATAATTGTGTGTTCATGGCATACGAGTGTGATACAGACGCGAACAATAATAAAATACCCTAAATGGCCCAGACATAAATTTAAATATATTGCAATTTCCAGTAATACTATATGTCTATCGATCACACTCAACAAGTCACATGGGCAGTCTATAATGTCTTGCGGATTGGATTTGAGATCACCCTATTTCTCCCATTAAAGGCTATGATGTTTTCTCTGTGATAGCTTCAACCAAGAATTTATTTATTTTTACTCCTTGAGTTGAAATTTAAAAATCTGTTTATGTATAAGTTGGGAGATTATGTATCATTATAGTGAGACTGTAAAACTCTTTATTCTAAAATTTTAACATTGCACCTTATTTTTCAATATATGTAAATTAAGTTACTTTGATTTTACAGTATGGTTAGAATTTATTCACTTTCCTGCCCAATGTATGATAGGGACAAATACGTACCCGGGCAACCGCAGGCGATCAGCCATGCACCATGCAAGGGTAATTACGATCATTTAGTGGCGGAGGTAGTTCGTATGAACAATAAACTATTGTATCGATTTTCACGAGCAATAAAATCTACATTTATTGGTTTCATGACACGCAAGGCTCATTACTAATTCATTAATAGGCTACACACGATGCTTTACTACCTTACTTAAGCGTAAAAAATTTTGAAGAACATATTAAATGAATATATCTGTTATTAATCTTTATGTTATAATAACTGTTCCTTTTCAATTGGTTCAGTAATTTGTAAAAGAACGAATTATTCGCTTAATTGACGCATTTAGACTTACACATTGAAAATAGAAATATATTGTTCTATTAAGTAAGATTAACATTTACTACTGTGTCTATTAGACATAGAACTGTTTAGCTCTGGACAAAATTCAATGCTTCCCTAAATTATATATTGTTTATTTAGAATAAAATTTCATGTAACAGAGAAACCGGTTCTTTTGTATCATTCTGTGCCAATAATTATGACCTCGGGCGCGTATTTTAATTTCATCATTTTGACTCAACTAGAACTAATTTCTATGAATAACATTTCTTCGGTATCTAGCTTTTTTTATTTTATTTTCCCCTACGTTGCAGTTCAAATTTTTCTAAGCAACATTATGTTAGGGTCCACATTTTTAAGTTCTATAAAGTCACTTCTTATAAATACACTTCTACTATTTTATTAACTTACTGCTTTAATAATTTTCTTCCCTTTCAAATGCTATAATGCATAATACATCAATACATATCCCATTCATATGTTATGAATGTACACCATCTTTTAACAATAAGACATATGAAAATTTCAGTGCTATCGAAACTTGATATAGTTCGTCGATTATCGTAGAGTAGTGGTTTTATTTTATTTTACGGATACATGTAGAAAATATGTCAATTATATTGTTTTTGTTTCCATCAGTAGAAAATTTCACTCACGAAAAAAAATAATTTGTTTTTTAACGTCCGTAACTCTCTTGCCACTGTATCGATTTCTCAGTAAAACTTCTGTAACCCAATGTATTAACACAATAAATTAATCACAATATTTATTTATTGCAAACATTTCGGAAGCATTAAATCGTATGCACCGTACACGTTTACTTTGGAGTTTGTTCTCTCAAACTTATCAAGGGGCAACTAGGTTTAGTATACATTATTTTGGTTTTAATACAAACAATTTCTCTCCCACCGAAGCTTTCTGACAATCAAGTAAGCCTTTTTCAGTCTCTATTTAAAGAGCTTCTCTGCTGGAGAGCCATTAAAGAGCTCTGTCGAATACTGCGCCGCGGGCCGGAGAAAGAACTGGAAGAGATTGTGGCAGCCCAAGAGATTTATTACAATTAAAGCACAAACATTTTTTACTCTTAAACACTTGCTAGAGTAAAAATGTGAAATTTTAAATCAGAATAGTTTTATAATCCGCAGGGCAAACTTACAGAATGGTTATATCAAAACGTGAAACTTCATCTGAATTCTATAGCTTTCTATAACTTCTGATGTGATTATGAAATTGGCACTAATAGATTAATATTAATAAATATAAATATAACAGACATTTTTGTGCATTAATAGAGAATATATATTTATGGGAACCTTTGTTTTTTTACGCTATTCATATTTCTGAGAAAAGTCGTCCGCGTTTATAATTCCGCGAATCGTACACTGTGGTAAAGTTTTGGTTTGAATTTAATTGTTGACGTTACCGAAAAAAATCTACGTTCTTCGCCATTTGTCCTTGAACACTTCTTGTAGCATTATGCCAAATCTTACATTGAATTTTTAAGTCTTCATTATAATCAGTTAAAGATTTATAAGTTCCATTTTTTCCCCATTTATTGAGTAACAGGCTACAAAAGGGTATTGCATTTTACTGCCTAAGCGAAAATAAAAGATTTTTCAGTATTTATATAATAAAAGGTCGTTTAATTACCTTTATTTTAACTATTTAAAAATATTATGGTAAAAAATAATAGATTAGCAGCTCCTTATAGGAGTGATAGAGTAATGTCAATCACGTACATTTTCTTCTATAGTAACCTAAGACTTAATTCGATAGGCTCTTGTCCTATACCTTCAATTGTTATAAACCCCGAAGTGCAACGTCGTGGGTGTGTTGGCCAGTATATCTTACCGTCCACCTTATCCGTCTCCAAATAAGTACCATAACGCATATTGATCTGTCACACTGCTGAAAGACTTTGGTCATATGTAGGACTACTGTCTACTGACATAGATATTCTAATAAATACCACCACTTTTTCAGAAGTCTCTGGCAAGTTTCGGTTTTTATTTTATCACTGACGATTTAAATTAGCTCTACTAGAAGATATTCTCTCGAAGAAAGGACAAAAAGTGTCAGGACGTTTGCTTTAATGAAACAAATAAAACTTCCTGGAGATAAGTACAACAATTTATGTTGGTAAATTTGGCCACTGCACTAAAATAAAACAAAGACAACAATGCAAACAACGATGTGTTTATTTTAAAGTAACAGACTACGTATGGGAAATTCACACTGTGGCATCTCCCCTTTAATATTATAGGAAAGGATTTGAAAGGGGATGCGGAAGGGTAGAGGAAGGTAGCCAAGGGTTAACTAGGGTTGCCGGCTGTAGTTTAAGCATCCTACCGGGAATTTTCCTAAAAGTGATGCAGGAGAAATCCTAGAAAAACCTGCATCAGGTAGGTCGCGGATTGTGTACTTGTTCCACGCCATTACGATGGCGGGACAGGGGTTTGCTGTGGAGACGCAGCGTTCCTTTCTCCGTGCATTTTGATTCGACCAGTGGAGGAGGCAGCTGGCCGACTTTTCCTATGGGAACAGCGAACAACTCTTTCCGTCTGCCCAAGGCCTCTAAAAACAGGCGGAGGTACCTCGGCTTGTGGGAACCTGAGTTCAAAAAAAAACAGAGAGAGAATAAAATGTAGCCTCCTCCAGAGCTCTCTGGGAAGATTCACCTGTGAGAGAATATCCCTTGCAGGCTTCCTTACGCAAATAATTCTATTTAGCGTTGAGATGTTTTTTTATGTAACATTCTTCTTTGTAAGGTAACTGTTTTAGAGGGACTTACGTAATTAATATTCAAGCGTGAAATTACTCAAATTTACAAGTAGTCTTCACTGACTTTTTATTGTAATAAGTCATGTAAAATAAAAAGTCATCTGCGTCAACTTTTGAGTGTATTGTGATTTGGTAACTCTATCCGTGTAAATATACAGTTAATTTGAACATAGTACTTTTATTTTTCTTCAAATACTATACAGCACGGTTTCAGAAACGTCCAGAGTGTTGTGTGTTATTGTTATTAAAACTCGATTGTTAATTTTCCAAGGAAAATATACTATTAAATAGTTGTAAATAGGTTTTTCTGATCTTTGACGGCTGAATGTATAGTAGTAGTCATTAGCATTTTAAATAATGTACTTTACGTGTAATATGTTCCTACAGTCGGTCATTTTGATTCGCTCACTAAAATTTAATAAAAGATTCTCCATGGTTACTAAAAGAACATTAAAAAGTTATGTGGAATTGCGTAATAAGTACTTCGTTCAAGTTATAAAATTAACATCATGTTAACAGTACAACATAACTCTTTTATGATCTTTTAGTAAGCATGGAGAATTTTTATTAAAAAATTTTGGTGTCGGATTAATAAGGCCAATAGTTGGCTGAGTCCATGTAAAATAAATTGTTTAGAATACCAAGGACTGTTTTAACGTTCTTTCCTACAATACATTTTTTTTTATTTACTGAACTAACTCAGTAATGTTACTAGGGATTCTTACATACAACATTTCGCATCTGTGGAAATAACTTTCCTGACTCACTGAGGTAGCATAAAATTTAATAAGCCCAATGAACACGTTTTTGTAGAACTATTTATAAACTTTTATGAGTTATATCTTAAAAAATAATGCTTTTCGTTTGAATTCATTCTGAATTTTAAGTAATAGAATTTATTTCGCCGTCTCCTATTTTCATTCCTTCAATTATACCATCAGTTCCTCATCTAGATTTTGACTCGGTAACATGAAATAAACTGTCATTCTCAATGATAACGTTCTAAATTGAATCATTTGTCGCTGTAGATCCTCGATCTATTATGATTGTTTATTGTGAGAATATTGGCCGTTGCACATGTTTATTAAAAACCATCTGTTTTATGTAATCTATATATGGTCTAACAAAACTTGATGGAAACATTTCAGGAATGGATTCCTCATATTGGGAGAAGAAAAGTGTATTACAACATCGGTTCGGTAATGCACAATTTATAGTGTGTTATAGAATGTTAGTGCATGACGACATGCCTTGGTATCTGGACTAAAATGCGAGACTGTTGTTGCATTAGTAAACTTAAATCCCCCAGACTTTCATCTTTGGGGACACCTAAAGTCTTTGGTGTATTCAGCTGCTGTGGATTGTATATTAACTCTGCATTGTAGCAACTTTTTTGGGTGTAGACAGGCTACGTATAGGGTAATCCACATAGTGGCAACTCCCCTCTTATAGCATAGGAAAGGGATTTGAAAGGGGGAATGCGGAAGGGCGGAGGAAGGTAGCCAAGGGTTACTAGGGCCCCCGGGCTATAGTTTAAGGATCCTACCCGGCATTCGCCTAAAAGTAATGCAGGACAAACCCTATAAAAACCTGCATCAGGTAGGTCGGGCATTTGGTACTTGTCCTACGCCCTTTCGATGGCGGGAGAGGGGTTGCTGTGGGGTCGCAGCTTACCCCTCGCCATGCCTTGGCCAGTTTAGGAGGCAGCTGGCCGACTATTCCAATAGGAATAGCGAACAACTCTTACCCTATGCCCAAGGTCTGCGACCCCGGAACATACACCTGTCAAAACAGACCGAGGTGCCTCGGCATGTGGGAACCTTACTTCAAAAAACCAGAGAGATGTGAAGGCATCCCCAAAGGTAGCCTCCGCAAGAGCTCTCCTCTCGCAGGCTTCCTTGGTGTAGCAACCTTTTTTTTATTCTTTTTTTTAGGGTAACAGACTGTCAGACTATACGTTTTACTGCAGACATATTTGATCCTCATTGCGAGAAAGAACAGCTGCCTGTATCAAAGGGAGGTCACTTTGAATATTTCATCTGATATGTAACCAGAGCGCTCCAACTATCCAGTTAAACTTCATACAAACCGATCAGATACGGTAATTCGGATTACTCTATAATTATGCATATCCGGACACATGTTGCAATACATTTATTTTCTACTCAATATGCTGAATCCGTTGCTGAAATTTTACCGACGAGTTTTGTTTCACCCCGTATATTCGTCTTCATAAATGATGAGGGTACCTCGGGACTAGTAAACTTCCAGATGCCATCCCATTACAAAATGGCAGTTGCCTCGAATATTTGGCAAGTTTACAAGTTAAAATATTATTTTTAAATAATACCATCGAATCCTGTTTAGTTATGCTATGCACTTATTCCTAGGTCGACGTCCTTACGAAATAGAAATGTGATAGGTCCGTTTTTGGACAAAGTCGTTCATTCAGGAATTACCAACGTATATGTACCAATTTAATTACATCAGTTGCATTTCCCATTTATATTTTTCAAAATTTCTTTACTCTTGTTATAAAGAAGTTTCAATATGTAATTATATTGGTTGTGGTCGTGGAATAGAAATAGGTGAATTATTTTTAGTTCCTGAAATTTCGTACCTCTAATTTCGTACCTCTAATTTCAAGGATACTATATAATATTTAATATTGCTTTAAGTAATTATTTTCTTGCTATATTAATAACGCGATCATATGTTAACAAACCAGTTGTTTATAAGCTCAAGCTATTGCATGCAACGAACAGAAAACTGCATAAATGTCAGAATGGTGGATGGTCCATAAAAGGTCATAAATTGCAGTTATTGCAGTAGTTGTTCCCAGTAATGAAAGTTCGCAGCTGCACTGAATGTAACAGGCCAAATAATCTCATATTTGACAAGAGGCGTGACGACTGAAGCCACAGATTTAGTCAAACTTAACGAACATACTGCGTTGTCCCTGATTGCAAAATTTTTGTATTGTGTCTGTACAAAAATGAAAATGTCATTATAATAAAATAATTGTATTAGTTATTTAGACGGGTTTCGGAAACAAAGAATAATAACATTAAAATTACTATTATCACGCCTCATTCTTTTTTCTTATTATAAAAAAAACATTTCAACTTTGAGTTTACGTCATACAATAACGTTTTATATGAATTATACGAGTTGTTTAAAAGTATGATGAGAAGAAAAATAATTATTACGAGTTCATTAAACAAACAAAAAAGTAACTAAAACGTTTTTCTTTTTATTTATTACCTACCTTTACTTACAATTTGACACGAGATCCTTTTATGAGTTTTCTTTCGTATTTAATGATATAATTAAATTTTTAACAGTTATTTCGAATTCAATTTATTTTTAAATTTCAAATAAATTTAATAACATTTATTGTGAGATGATATTTTAATATTTTGCAATATTTGATCAACTGATTATATTTCTGCGTATTTTTCGTTCAATGAAAGCACTCAACTGTTTTATGTGAACGTCATTTACTGTGATTAAATGCAGACAAACATTTTGTTTACTGATACTGCTTTATTAAAAGCAAGCTTAATTATAAAAAGGGACTTAGTGGAATGTATTGGTTTTTGCATGACATTTTTTCCTTCAATTTCTTTGCTAGGAAATAATTACTTTTATCTTTTTTGAGAGATAGTGCCGAACGCTTTATTCATTTTAAACTGCGCAGAAAAATCAAACAATATCTGCATTTGCATCCAACTGATTCGTTTAATCAGTTCATCACAGTCGTAGAGAATAGAGTTATATATAATATTTATACCGTGTAGCACATAATGTAAGTAAGAAATAGATTTTCATTATCAAAGAGCAGTTTGATCCCTTTATATTTGCAGCTTCCCAATTTTTACATTGTCCATAAAAATACGCAAATAAATAAATATTCGCGTATGTACTATTCTGTCCAAAAGTAACTCACGTAATATATTTATTTCTTGCAGTTAAAAATAATTTATAATTATTTAATATAATTTTTTAGAATCATCGGCCTGTCCCGCTATCGGAAGGGCGTGGGACAAGTACCCAATGCCCGACCTACCCGATGCAGGTTTTTCTAGGGTTTTCCCTACATTTATTTAGGCGAATGCCGGGTAGGATCCTTAAACCATAGCCCGGGGGCCCTAGTTAACCTTTGGCTACCTTCCTCTACCCTTCCGCATCCCCCCTTTCTAATCCCTTCCTATGCTATTAAAGGGGAGTTGCCCAACGTGGATTACCCTCATGTAGCCTGTTACCCAAAAAAACCGACAATTTATACACTTTCCATTTAAACACATGAAAAATGAAATATGCACTTTTCATACTTCTGAAAATAAATATTATACCGAGAATTTTATTTGGTAGAATTATTTAGAATTAACACAGCATTTATTTTTTCAATGCTTCGTGATTTAACAGTTTATAATTATTTTTCATTTACACACAATTTGGATATTATATTTTTAATATTTTAAACATTTACAATATGAATTGTAAATTATGTGAATATAATGTGATTACAGATAAATTTCAACGTATTCAATTAATAAATAACACATTTGGAACCCGTGAGGGATTAACGAGACTTAAATTTCAAAATTCTAGTCAAATTTGATTTCATTCAATTGCAATTAACTTATTTTAGTAAACGCATGGCCATTTGGGGACTCCATTGAAAAATATGTAATTGCTTGTTTTATATTTTTCTTTAATTACATTTCCAATTTCTTTGTACCTAATTTTTTGATGATAATTTGTTATTTTCGTGCATTGATTCTGTATTATGTTTGCGCCTTCACAAATTTATTAACTATCGGATTCTTCCCTATTTCGTTTCATTTGATGACAAGTATAGAGTGGTTGGAGGCCTTTTTGGGGCATTATCATGCACTTTGCGCTGTGTTCCTGGAGGAAGATGCTCGCTATTGATCAGCTGCAGTGGTTCCCGTGCCGCATAACTTGTGCGTGAGAATTGTAAAGCGGTAAGTTAACACACCTCATTACTCACCTGCCTTCTCTGGAATTCCAATTATCGCGGTTAAGCTCTGACAGGAAGACAAAGAAGTGCAAATCACGGCCAATAAAATAAAATTATGTCCTTCTTCTGTAACTGGATACCTTTGCGAAGAACGTTGCTGTATCAGGATGGGCTTGAGAAAAGCCAAGTCCTTAATTGAGCATACGAATATAAAAATGTTGACGGCTTGAACTAGAAGTTTTTAATTACTTTTTCTGAAATACGAATAACATTTTAGGTCTTGTATGGGAATTATCTTTATTTACAATGTAAGTTAATATTTTTATTGTACTTCAGATGAAAAATTGAAACGTCATCAAAAATTTTGTATCTTGTAATATATAAATATGTATGTTAATAAGTGTTATCCAAATTAAGAATTGGGTTTCAGTCAAAGTTTGTACACATGCTACTTATATAATATTTCTTTTCGCGTCGAATTGAAATATACCGATCAAGTAGTTTTATACAAAGTTATCATACATAAACGCTTGAAAATCGCTAAGAGTGAAGTTTTCAACGGTTTTCTAAATTTGTATTCAGAGAGGATACGGAATAACAAGGGCATTTTCACGGGAAATGATATACGATAAGAGAAGGAATTATATACAAGTTTCCAAGTTCCATAAGTCTTACTTGATGATATGGAACAGAGTAAATTAGCATTCGGCGGGCACCTTTGACATTATCCGGGAGTTTCATGCTCTATATTCTAATATTTTGGCGATTAGTTTTATCAGAGAGAGATGGATCAAGTTGATCATCAGATTGTAACAAGAATGGAAAGAAATATATAGAGAAATTTAATAGGGAAGGGGGGAAGAAGTTTTGTCTCCTCTTTGTGTTTTTTATTTTTTAAAGGTGTAGACAGGCTATGTATTGTGTAATCCACATGGTGGCAACTCCCCTCGTATAGCATAGGAAAATGAGCGAAAATGGGGGATGCGAAAAGGTAGTGGAAGGTAGCCAAGGGTTAACTAGGACCCCCGGACTATGGTTTAAGGATCCTACCCGGCAATTCGCCTAAAGGTGATGCAGGGATAATCCTATAAAAACCTGCATTAGGTAGGTCGGGCATTGGAACTTGTCCCACGCCCTTCCGATGGCGGGAGAGGGGTTCGCTGTGAGGTTACAGCTTTCCCCTCGCCGTGCCTTGACCGGTTTAGGAGGCAGCTGGCCGACTATTCTAATAGGAATAGCGGACAACTCTTACAACTCTGCGACCTCGGAACATACACACCTCAAAACAGGCCGAGGTGCCTCGGCAAATGTGAACCTTAGTTTCGAAAACCAGAGAGTTGTGAAGACATCCCCAAAGTTAGCCTCCTCCAGAGCTCTCTGCAAATTTAGTAGTAGACATTAGAAAATAAAATGTAATGTTTCAAATTTGAGTGAAACGGGGTATTAAATAATTTAAAAGTCAAAGGTAAACTCATGCTGTTGAGGGGATTTTCACGCGAAATGATATACGACAAGAGAAGGAATTATATTATGTTTCATGTCTGATATATATTATACTCTTTACGTAATCTTTGGTAAAAGCCACTGGTTTATTTTATAATAAAATGTTAATATTACTACGAAAGTTATCGCTTTAAAAATACTCATAATTCTGGAAATTTTTCAATATATTTATTTATATTCCCCATATTAAAATTCAATCAGTACGTAGTAAGTATTTTGTACTATAGAAACGAACAAAATTCTTAATTAAAATTGTGTATTCTCGCTGGCCCAAACGGTCGGCGTAGTAAATTTCAAGCAGAGTAACAAACGACGTCTGTGTAGCCAAAATTTTGATACAGTGCAACGATAAAGCCATCTCTAAGGGACACAGTCTTCCGTAATAAAACTGAACACGAGCTTTGTGTCCATTTCCTAGAAGTAAGTTAGAAAATATACGGGGTCCCGGGTCAGACTCATAAGCTACATTCGAAGAGCTCGTAATAGGACAGTCTGAAAAACTTTTTATTGGGATTGAAAAACTTACGAGTATACTATAATTATTCCCTTTTATGTTCTATATTGGGTTATTGTATATGAGTCAAATTTCTAAAATATTATTTCAACGACTATGTTATCCGTTAAGTCTTTATAATGTTAATATAATGGTTTATTACGACCAACTGAAATTTACCGTACAGATCAAGTTTATATCACCGTAGTTATTCACTGGGGGTCTTATGTAACATAGTTCACGAGTTTTGAATTATTCTCTCTTCAATATCAAATTAAAACTATGGGATTCGCCTAACGCATTTCATCACAAGTTAAGCATTACAGCCGAATTTTAGATATGTATAAAATAAATAAATATATATATATATATATATATATATATATATACATAAGGAAAAAAAATTATGGTTCCGATATATTCATTAATTTCTTTTGTAATCGATTGGTTGCAATAATTGTATTGCACGTAATATATTTGTTATAAAGTAAATGGTGTGGTTATTTCATGAAACAGTCACTAATTGAAGAAAGAATTAATGCAAATTTTCGTAGATTCATAATTTAGAAAAATTTTAATAACTCAGGTACGTGGGAATGACTCACACATAACTCGGCAATGATTTTAAGATTACAAATTTCGATAAATATTGTGCGTGTATCTTTCGGGAGTCAATATTAAGTAACATTTTATTTACTCTCGTAAACTTTTTTTATTTTACTAGAACTGGAACATATTATGTTTTACCATGTTTTAAAATTATCAGACTGTTACGCTCACCAATAACTTATCAAGTATTTAAGGCGTTATAGTGAAACCTAATTTGATAAAAACAAAATAAATATATTCAGATGTAATATTAGTGAAATAGAGTCGCATTCATACGTAGTAATAAAAATTAATTTTGAAATTTAATGAAAGGATATTTTCTCGAAAAACGAAAAGTATTAAATAAAAACATTAATAATTTTAAAAACGTTGCAATAATTTCATGGTCGAATTGTGGACCGTACGGTGAAAAAAAAATTTTGATACGTTTTGTACTGTATCAGGAATATATATATACTGCGGCTGTTATTTATTTCCAGTCTCTGGTGACGATCAGAAATAGCAGATTTCAATCACAAAACTAAATTTTATCAGAGTCCAGTCGGACTGAATGCAAATTGGGCAGCCAAACGTCGAAATATGTAATATTTCCAAACGACAATTCCAAACAAATAATTAAACGACTTGCTCAGTTAAATCATGTTTCTTCGTTACTGCCCTAGCGGCGAATCATGCACTTCTTGATACCTGCTGACGAGGTAACCCAAAGATAACAATGCCTCGTCTCAGAAAAATTGGCTTTGCACAAACCCAAATGCATATAAAACTTAACATTTATGATTCATTACAAAGTCAGTTTATTTATGAAAGCTACAATAATAATTCTTAGACGCATAAAAATCATTCATGTTTCAATCCACGACCTGGGTTTTGTCAAAATTTTAAGTCACCTTAAGTCTGGATCCATTAGGTTTCAATTAGTTCCATTCATTAATTTAGAAATTATTAATTTAAAAATGCTTTTGTAAAGCATGATGTATATAATTGGTTGATTCTCTGCTATAAAATTAGCCATTTTCTTCCATAACATATATTTAATCACAAATAGTACAAATACTCCTAATAACCGGATCCTTTCTGCTAATGTGATTGGGATAAATATTTTATCATATTGTTTTTTCACGACTTAATGCTGATAAATAATTATGAATTAATGAAAATTGGTTGCTGTATACAAACATTCGTCTTTGTCATTTATAACTTTAAGAACTTCTATAAATTTTAACACACATTTTCTTGTAAATACTAAAATTCCTAATGAAATATTTTCCATCTAATTTATACGAATGCTCTCAAACCAACTCAGTAACACAGAACTTAATATATAATAATAATAATAATAATAATAATAAAGATTATTTAACTTTGTATGCATTTTGGCTTCATTCATCATTTCTAATGTCATTACATATGTCGTAAAGAGGTGGATGACATCGTTCCGTATGAGTTCTTATATTTTGGTATTTTAAAGCATTTAAAAAATCAAATGTCAGAACTGAAACTGTGAGGTATAAAATACAAAATACAAGAATACGGTAGTGATTTATATCACGATAATACCATAGTA
This sequence comes from Zhengitettix transpicula, assembly GCA_037074705.1. Lineage (NCBI taxonomy): Eukaryota > Metazoa > Arthropoda > Insecta > Orthoptera > Tetrigidae > Zhengitettix > Zhengitettix transpicula. The sequence goes on from CM073591.1 coordinate 77,927,376, forward strand.
AGCATTAAATTTTGATGTAGCAATAACAAATATTTAGCATGTTCTAGACATTCCGTATACATTATATACTGATAATTATTTTATAGTCTTAGGATATTATCTGAATTACAAAATTAAGTAATAAAGGTCGCCTTAATAAATATTGTACGATGGAAACCCATGATTTTTTTTAGCTAATAATCAAATTAAAAATAAGCCTTCACCAGCAAAAGTACGATGCATTTTCCAATTATGAAAGATTTGTTTATAAGCCCAGCAGTTTTGTTGAGGAAAACTGGAAATTTTTTGCTATCTGCTTCAGCTTCACTGGTAATCTGCTAGGATTAGAGTCGTGAGCTCCCGTCGTTCGTTACATCCGCCAGAACGAGCATCGACATGTTCCACTTCAGACTTATGCCTAAAAAAATTTCAAAAACTACAATGGCCAAATAAGCAGAATCTGTTTTTTGTCAAGCATGTTAATCAAATAAACTTTTCAAAGCACAATAAAACTTTTTGATCGAACCAAATGGTAAATATGAAATTCTGAAGAAATGTCACCTTTGCGCGTATTTTAATTGACTTCGCCAGTTATTCGCTTGTTTCTATTAAATTATGTAGCTATTTCGGCTTCTCAGCGTCTAGTTTCACTAATAAGTGTTCCCATTCCATTTTATCTTCTTCTTGACGAGCACTGGATCTAGAATTAAATAATTCTAAGCCACAACTTACATTATTAGTACATCGTGTAATTCTTCGTATAGTCTCTTATATTTCAAAAATTAAAAATCAATTTATTAGTAATTTTTATTCCAAATTTTACATTGATTACAATTGTTCACTTCCGTTTTATTATTCTCGGCTGCAAACTGTGTCGTTTAAATTTCACAGACGATGAATTCTAAAGAACTGATCATTGCTGAACTGAATTTTGATCAGAAAAGGAGTCCGATATTTACTGTTACGTTACATGAGGGTAATCCACAAGGTGGCAACTCCTTTTTAATAGCATAGGAAGGGATTTTAAGTGCGGATGCGGAAAGGTAGAGGAAGGTACCCAAGGGTTAACTAGAGTCCCCGGGCTATAGTTTAAGGATCCTACCTGGAATTCGCCTAAAAGTAATGCACGACAAACCATAGAAAACCTGCATCAGGTAGGTCGGGTATTGGTACTTGTCCCACGCCCAGAACCTTAGTTAAAAACTGTGAGAGGAAAAGGCATCCCCAAAGGTAGCTCCTTCCGTCTCTCCTACAAGGTTCTGCCTACGATTGACCATATTTCGCAGTTTCTGCTTGCGATAGAATAGCCCTCGCAGACAGTGTGTGGTCCATCAGGTTATGTACCCATTGATACATATACGTTAAATCTGCATTACATAGAGTTTTCGGTTGTAAGAACACGCTATTGTAGTGAATTTCAATTTTCCTGTTCCCGTAATTCTTCTTTAATTATAATAACAGTTGTGACACCCAAATTTTTGTATTTTTATTTTTCATTGTCCAAGTGGAATTAAATAATGATCCTTTGAAAGTTTCAAATTTTGTTCATCCGCGCTTCGAAATAACGCACTATTCTTGCATAAGAAATTTTTCAAAAGGCGAGAATCGCGATATTTCTTCATAGAAACGTTGTTTTTCTAATTAACTTTAAAAAGCATAAAAAATACGAATATTTTGTCGCTTTAATTCCCCCGATATAGCGCGTACACATGCTGTTGGTAGATATTCAAATAAATAGCCAAGTTTCGCACAGAATGATGAGGTACATCGTGCCTCACTCTATTTTCCGTTTGCTTTGGGAGAGAGCGGTGGCATTGCGATTGTGATTCTTTTTACTTATTTGAATATGAATTCCCCTAAAATGTAAAAAAAAAGTTGCTCCATAATTCCTTGCAGTGACTTCTTTATTCTGAATCATGGATCGCGTCACTGTTGCTGACAGAAACAATCTCTTCCATATAACATGCATTATTGACCATTCTGAATTAATAATGTTTCTCAGCCAGGGTTTTTTGACATATTTTCGGGATCTTCAAGGTAAAACCTTTGAAATACACAAGTAAGTTAAGGTTTAAATTAATATAATTGTTGTATATAGAAATATTAACTTCAAATTAATCAATAACAACCACCTTTTGTTTCTAAAACATTGTCATTTTTATTTAAAAATGTAATATATCAGCCTACATTTTCATGACTTCATCTAATCGTGCTCTCAGGCAATAAACTTTAATTATTTTCAAGGCGTGGAACGTTATTATTTCAAATAAATAAAACGCGGAGTCATAAATCATTTAAAATATTTTTACATTTAGAAACAAAGTTTGCGGAGCGAATAGATGAGTCTGCCACCTAGGTACCAACCTGCGAACTACTAATTTGTACGTAGTTCAGAAACTCACCGCAATAAGCGCGAATTTCAATTTAAGTTCAGGAATTAAATATGTATATCAAAATGAGTCGTTTAAGATCATATATCTTCGGAAAGGTTTTGTTTAACGTAATCATCTCTTTCTCTCCTCAAAAAATTTAATATTAGTATATTGTAATAATAAAACTTAAAAAGCAGAAAAAATGTAAATATATTTTCGTCATTAAGACTTCTTAAGAAAACTATGAAATTATTAATTATGCGTCAAAAAATATTGAATGATGTCCGCTTTCTAATTCGTACTTTAACACTGTATCCGTACTTCCTAATAGGAGAATAACTTTATTTCAAGTAATTTTCATGAGTCTATATGGAATGGTATGGAATTCGTAATACTTGAACTGATATGAATGTAATTTGAAATTATTTCAACATTATATAGTTTTGTAATTATCCAGTAATTTTATTGTAATTAATAAATCATCAAGTAATATTTTGGTAATTTTCTCCAATTAAGTGTTCGAAAAAAATATCCTCGCTCATTCGGTCAGTAAAAATGTATTGGGCGCCTGAGTGTTATGTTATTTGCGAGTCACATCTGTCATACACGCTATCTACCTAATAGATGCAAGACCGTTTTTCTTCTGAAAAGTGGAAGTTTCTGAGGCTGTTTAAAAATTGTCCACAACAAATAAACCAATGTGTGTCACGTAAAATGATGAAAATGTACTGAATTAAATTTCACGTTGTTTTGTTTACATAGTTATACCAAAAACAATTTATTTGACGTCATATTTTCAATCGTCAAATTTGATATATTTTTGTTCATTGAATTGGTTTGTTCTCTGTAATGATTATTACAAACATTATTATAAAGAATGTATAGTTTCTCGGGGTAGAGAATGAATAAAGTCTTCTCGGACTTCTAACCGAGTAAACAATTTATTTGCGACATTTCGATGAATTTCATTGCCATGGTCTTCTAGCAGTGGCACTATTATTTTTTTAAAAAAATCATCATTTGTATAACATATTCTGGTGAAACAAAGTATTAAATTGGATAACGAAGTGCACCTGTAATTTTTATAAACTGGCAAATATTTCCCACAGCGCCAAGTGCTGCCACCTACACGGCAGGTTCCTTCAACTTCTGGCATGGTTAGTTCAGCAGCTCACCGCAGCGTAGCGCTTACTTGACGTAATCATTTACGTGTTACGTAACACCAGTAAATTATTTTTGAGAGAAAATAAATACTTTAGAATTTAATAGTTGAAGAGTGTAAATATATAAGTTGTTGATTTTAGAGAATTTTATTACTTTTGTTATTCCGAATCTATCGGCTGATTAGTCTCGACGACGACTATAATCGTCATGAAGACGTACTGAGGGTTAAATATTGATATAAAAGACAATCTACGAAACTTCAAGCAGAAGTATCTCAATGGAATAATAAAAGAGAAAAATATAGAGAAATAAAGAAAATCAATATATTTATGGAAACCAAGAAGGATTATGATATTTTATACAGCAGTCTGATGTTAAGTTTTTAAAATTATATATATTCTAATTTGAAAATTATTATCATTATTTTAACAACTCAATCTGTGTCATTTCTAATCTGATCCCTGTTTTTACCGATTTTGACTGTTGTAAGCTTTCACCTCTTATCTGCCGTCTGATAATTATATGATAAGACGGATAAATTAAATTACGAAATTTATTGAATTTGAGTGTAATGTATTTTTCCAGCGCCTATTTTTTATTAGCATGTAAAACCAATAATTCTTAAAACAATCTGTATCACCACGCCTTAGACATAGAGAAAAGGCAGAACCGGTAATTGAGTTTATTTATCACCTGTTCTGTTCCTTTATTTTGAATTTATTGAACTCAGTTGTAAAATGCAAACAGATGAATTCAGACGTAGTTTTCCCAACAACACACAGAGAGAGTCCGCGTTGCAGAAACGCGTGCATGGTTTCTTTTGCTGTTAACAGATAGAGACAATTGTGGATTTTGGATACTTATAGAATGGATTGAGTTTTGCTTAATATTTTCAGTGGGTCTGAATTTTCTCTGAAGGAATATTGACTCCTGTAACGTGAATGAAATGGTGGGCCTCTTTATTTGCTCTTTAAATAATAAAGCTTATATATTTGTGAACTCCAAGATATCTCTACACACGAAAAGAAGATTGTAAACGTGATTTCGTAAACAATAGATAGAACACGGAGACTGTTCTGCAGTATACCTTAATAATCATAATATATTTTAAGAACGAGCAGTCCTAACCTAACTAAATGTCACTTTAAAAATTTTAGTTAACTTTAGAATAAATAGTGACTGGTTACAGAAATTGAGTTTGAAAATTAATATATACAATTTAGATAAAAATTTCTAACGTATGTTATAAATCATCGATACATTACTAGTCCAGACTGATATCGGCGCAATCATTTTTTCATTTTTTTGTTAGATCCACTGCGTTTATGGGACATGAAGGCGTTTTTTTCATTAACACATTTTTTATTTAAATTTTATTTTATTCGCATTAAATTCTAGGTCTTTAGTGACTGTACATTTACATTACATTTGAATTAAATTTTGTTATAATTACTTAAAATGTAGGTTATTTACATTTACTTTACATTTTCAGGTAATATTGTATTATTTTAAGGAATTTATAATGTTCGTTTAGGAATGTTCGTTTAGGACGTTGGTGATTCTGTGACTTTGTTTGGTTTTTCTTCTTCCAATATATATTTTCTCTATTGTTAATATATTTAGAAGATAATGTGATTTTTGTCAGCTGTACTTTACGTTTTGGACCGCTCTTATATTTTTGTGTGCTTCAATAAAAATCATGATATCCTTTAGACTGTCATAATTTTTTTAATTTCAAGTATCTTTCAATAAATTACTAATTGCCACTGACACGTTCATTCATAAACATTCTCTTCTTAAATAAATGCAATTAAATTGCTTAAAAAAAACTCGACACGAGGTTCATTAAATTTTAGTCCATTATTTTATATTATTGGTTTTTGCACAAGAAATCAGCATGATACTACCATATACTGAATGAATATTAAATTTTGGTAGACCGAGTTTTTTAAATATTTACTATGAACCTTAATTTGGGTTTAAAGTCACCATTAATATTATTATTATCATTAATTTACTCTCTTAATTATTCGCTAAAAATACGTATGCACGTAGAAATTCTTGAAAACCACAATTAAAACATCCGAAATAAAATAGGTTCACCGCTCATTACCAAATAACAATTTAAAACAAAAAATATTTAAGAATCGTGCTCTAATTGTATATTGTAAATTGGTCGTAGAGATTTAAAGATGTGATAAAGTTGATGGCAGTCTGCCACCTCGTTATTTCAAGATAATAACAACAATAGCATTCTTTTAATATTACCAAGCCTCCAATAGCACTTATAAAATTTTCTCAGTCATCATTGTAATTTTTTGTTAAAATGTAATTACAATATGTAATAATCATATAACTTTTTCAGTCTGTTGTTAATGGCAACTGTTAGTCTCATTGTCATTAATAAAATTTTAACCGTGCTCAATTCCAAATATATATATTTAGAAATTTATTTCTCAGAGTTTTCGAATAGAACGTGATTCAAATAACGAGTGAATTCCCCTTCAACAGAATCCATTTTATGACCACGTTAGAGGATGCAGGTGCTATGGCGACAGCTCGCCGAATTATGGAATCTTCGGTAACAGGACGATGGAAATATTAATTCGGTCACAGGTGCAAAATGTGCCGAAATGGCTTTTAATAAACCGGTAGGGATCGTGATGACAATCATATTTAGGTTATCCGAAACACCTCCGTTAGAAGCGTGTAGAATATTTTTAATTTATAAAAGATAAACGCCAATGACAGTTTAGCGAAGGATATTCGATGAATATTCTATTTTCAGCGAAGGACAATAATTTTCCCAATTAAAATGAAAAATTTACGTCGCTTTTTAAAATTAATAATAATAATAAAGATAGCCAAATAAAAATAAAAGAAAATCAGCATGAGCCAACCACATACTGAATGAATATTAAATTTCGGTATACTGTATTATGTTACTTTCATTTTGAGTTTTGTCAATTGTATGGTGCAGTTGTGTCGCTCTAGGCTCTTTACACTTTCTTAACACTTGAAGAAAGGAACAAGGCTTGCAGAAACGTTGTGTAGTATTTACATCATCACTTCTTTTCTCTGTATTTGTCTATGCTTCTTATTATTAATTTTCCAAACTGTTTTTAGGTTCTTAAAATTAAAACGAAAATATATGTGTATATTTTAGTTGCATGTAAATTTTAAGCGATTGATAAACATTGTGATAACCTATATTTTGAGTAGATAAGAAATTAATATTTAACAACGTGTGTAGAAACCGAACGTTAGAAATTTGTTAATCTAAATTTTCCTATAAAAGTTACAATTTAATTCAATTGCAATTGTACAACTGACGAGGTCCTTATGAGGGATGAAACGTTGTTTTTATAAAAATTTTCTGAATAATATTTAAGTACAAAATCGAAAAAGAAGCCCCTTGAATCTCGCCACTTGCCCTCCCTTCATATTACACTATTATTTATTACCTTTTTACGACGTTTTTAAACCCTTTTTAGTTTGAGGATAAAGTAATTTATTACAATACTAAAATATTTTTCATCATATTATAAAAATCTTTTGTTTTACGGAAATAAATCCAGACTTTTATTGACCTTTTGTCAAAGAATATTTTTCCACGCGCGTTGTTTATTGCCCATTACAATTTTGTGGGCGAGATCATTTTTAGATGAACTCGTAGGTTTATTTGGATGATCTTTTATATTTCTCAAGGCCGGTTTGTATCTGTAACTTCTATAGAGAGCACGAAGACTAGCCATTTTCTTCTATGCAGTGAAGGTTTCCCATTTAGTCTCAAACACGGTCAAAATGAGAGCGTCACTCAAAATTTTATCTAACGCAGTGTTATGTTACACTCTACTAGGATTCTGTAAATCCTGAGTCGAGTAAGTAATGTATATGTTACTGCCTGCCTCAAATATAATTACATTCTATTCAATAAATGAAGTGTAAATATTCCTTTCGCTGAAGTGATGTACTCAAATTTATATTCTTATCAAGCGTTACGCTTACATAGTTGGAGTCTTCAGCAAAATACTTTTATTATCAATTTTTTACTGGAGTTAATATTTTCCTTTTTAGCTTTCCTGCTCCACTGTTGATTTTATCAATTTATTCTGTATACAACGTTGTGAAGATGGTTTCATTCGCTACAGACTATACTATATTAAAAAACTAAGGGTTAATCTGTGATAAATTTTAAAGTAGAATAAATTATCATCGTGCAATCATTTAAAACAAGATACATTAATGGCCCGATTATGCTTCCCTGTGACACACCGGATGTAATTTCTACTGAATTTCATACCTCCTCATTTAGACGAAATGTATGTTAGTGGTAATATTAGTTCTCAACTTAAATCATGAATAGGCATGCTTCGTTTAAAAACCAAGCAGAGTAGTTATACGAAAAAAAATATTAACGGGCCAATCTTCTAGAAAGCATTTGAAAGGAATACACACACACACTGAAAGCTATTGTTCGCTGAATCCGAGAGAGGAAAACCTGGAAATTTGTATTTCATTGTTAACAGAATAACTGAAAATGTGTTTTCGGTTAATGCATTCGTTAATATTTTATTAAATTGAGATCTATAAAGGACAGTGAACAATCTGTTTTGATTTACGCTTATTTTTTGTACCAATAAAGCTACACATTAAAGAAGATTGATAGTTACATTGAAAAAAATTACTGGAAATATTTGTATAAAACAAAGTATATTGAAGTTCGTCCAAACATTTTGCGTATGGTATGCCAGTAATAACAGTCCATTTGTGAATTATTGCTTGATGTAAAACTTTATAGTTTACTGTATTGAAATGGGGGGAAAAAATGAACATTGAAAATGAAAAAATTATTGTCTTTCTCTTCTTTCTGTCCAATCCCTTTGCTACATTAGATATGTAGATGACATTTTTTTATTGTTAATACCTCTCCAATCAACCTTATAGTCAATACATTCAATAATTATCATCCCAACTTACAATTCACCCATGAACTTGAATCTGACCATTATCTTAATTTCCTTGATGTCACCGTATTCATTCATAATACTTCCATTCTCACCAATTGGTTCAGAAAACCTACATACTCTGGACGCGTTTTCAGTTATCTTTCTGATCATCCTCCAAACCAAAAGAGAGTTATGGTACACAATCTTGTAGACAGAGCTGTATTACTTTCTAACTGAAAGTTCCATCAACACAACTTAAATATTGAACATCCTACTGTCACTCGTCCGCAAACACCTAAAGCCAATTTTTTCTCGTACTCCCTTATTACAAATTTCTGAATCACAAATTTGTCCAAATATTCAAAGAATATAAAATATCCATCATTTACATATCCAATAATAATACCCTTTCATACTTGATAAAAAACCACAAGGACCCACTTGACTCCTACATCAAACATTGTGTTGTTTACAAAATCTCTTGCTCTAATTGTAATTCCTGCTACATAGGGCAAACTAAACGTTCCCTTAATACACGTATCAAAGAATGCCAAGATTTTAGACATTGACACCAGTTACAATTCCAGACTCATTTCAGAGATGCTTCACATTAATTGAAACATCACTTCTATTAATGTACAAAACGATATTATGAAACTCATTAATTGCTATGATCCCTTATTATTACACTGAACCTTCTGTTTTCCCATTGTCGTTGCACCCTTATTGCTAGATAACCCTTCGGCTCTTCCGTTATTGTTGCCTTTTCGTCGCTTTTGAGTGTTGTCAACTGACCAGTGCAGTTGTGTTTCTCTAGGCTCTTCTTGGCACCTGACGAAAGGCACATGGATCCCAGAAACGTTGTGTTGTATTTATATTACTTTTTTGTCTGTGTTGGCTGTCTTTCTTATTCTTTACTGCATGGAATTATTTTTTGTGCTATAAAAATTATGTTTCAGCTATTATATTGTTTATTTTTATGTCACATCGTGTATTTTTGGAAGCACTTGTATACCACGGTGATTATACTGAGTCTTATCCTCGTTTTTTTGGACAGGATGAGAAAATTTCGAAAGAAGGGGAACTTGAGTAATATTTTGATATTAATTAATAATTTTTATGAACGCTTTGGGGAAAATTCAAATCAATATGGGAAGGGTATTCAACTCGAGTCCGGTATGAGTGGCTTGTAATAAGTTTTACCGTCACATCTGCCATTTACTAGACACGCAGCTCTTGTTTTAGGGTATTTATTATATTGCCAATGAAGACAAATTAAGTACTAAGAACTCAGTTATCCATTTCAATTAAAACAAAATTGCATTTTCATACAAATTTTATTCATTAAGTTTTATGTAACGAAATATTTCAAAATAAGTAATTCACGTCATTACAGGAAACCACTGGAGTATCGATAGAAAATTGAAAGCAAGAGGTTAAATCGTGACTATTCGAGGGACATCGAAAAAAATACAGATTTTTGTTCGCACGAAACATTAAAAAGTGTTTCATAATGCATCACCTTAAAAACACCGATATTAATCAGTGCATGTAAGATTTATTTGATTAAGTTTTTTAGAAATAATAGTTTATTTGTATAGTTTTGTGGACAGTGTAGTAAAAGTTAAAGATTGAAAATTGTGATTAATTTGCTAACCAAACGAGATTCGTAGATCAAGTTCAACGTAAATACTAATCCTTATTTTTTTATTATGAACTTCATTCAAAATGAAACTATTTACGTAGTTTGCGATGAAAAATTTATTGGGTATGAAATTCGCCGAACAGTCTTAAACCATTCCGTAAGTAGCTTATTATTTAAATTTTTTCTGAGAAAAACTACGTCAGTCTAACTTTTACCTTCAGATAACAATTCACTGGCAGCGGAACGCTTGGTTGCATAAATCGTCATTTTTCCAGGTACTATACATATTTACACTTGTTATTAAAGTAGGTGTAGGTGATAAGTTACAGCACACGTATCAGCACATTTCTGTTTTGATGCCGTGATCATTTTTATGTTTCACGTTTCTATCCATCTGTTAGAAAGTCTCTTTGTCTGTTGCGACGTATACGTGCTTTTTGTTGTCTACATCGACTCATGTTTGTAGCATATGCATAGCTTGGAGTCTGGAACAAAGTGCTGCTAGGTCTTTGTATCGGGTATATAGGAAGAGATGTAATTGAAATAGCTCCTGATATATTCGCCAAACGTATTATGCATAAAATCTAATAAACACATTTAAGTCAATCATATTATTTCTGTACTTTAAATCTGGCACTTTTAAGCAAATCTGAATTGATTATTTATTTATTATTTAAATTACACCAGAATGATAAATATTTTCGTCAGTTCAACATATTTCAGTATAAAATACTGATAAAATAATAAAAAAAACTTTAATATGTATTGTATATGTACATGTGTATGTAAATATATTGTATATGCTAAAATACAACTATATTTACCTATCACCATTTTTTATCACTATCAATAAATTTTTTAAAATAATTATTCGTATTCTTTACTACTACTGGTACCTTATTATATAATATTAACCCTCTATCAAACATCGAGTTTTTCGGAGTTCATACCCCTGGTATTATGACTATGGACATCTAATTTTATTTTTATACAAATATTTAAATGTAGCTGATCAGTTGATCGTTATCTATTCTATAAATGACAGCTAACACATCGTACAAAATTTGGTCCCTAACATTTAACACTTCTAATATATTTAACATATCCTCAATCTTACTATACTTATTTTCATTCTATTCCATATCACTTCTAATTTATTCATAAAACTTCTACTTCTACTAAAAAATAATTAATTACAATAACGTACGTGAGGAACTACTACTGACACTGTTTTTTAGCTTTATGGCACAAAATATTTATTAACCTTCAGACTTCTCATATTTTTATTGTCAAATTCTTGTTTACATGCTGTGCATTGTAACATTTACATTTTATTATAGCGTATGATAATTGTGAAACAGCTGTATATCTCTGCCATGTTATAATATAGAGCATTTCTCGAGATTTTCGTTAAATCAAGTGATATGGAAGTTGGAGAGTTTAATTAGTTTATGTAGTTTAATCCCTAGGTGTTGGTGTGGAGAGGAAGAGTTGAAAGGCCGCTACATTAAAGTAATAAGTAAGCAACCATTGGTTATGGAAGTCACTGAATTTAACTCTGACATTTACCATACTGGTTAATATGTACTTCAACCCCTAGGAGAAGAAGTGGGAGGGAGTGAAACAAAATTCCGTGTAAAAAAAACCACGAGATTGGTGTATAATCTGGGGTTATGGAAGTCACTGAGTTTAATTTTGGCATTTAACATACTGCTTAATATGTATTTCAGGCCGTAGGTGTGGGGATGGAGCGGTGAAACAAATTTCAGCGTACAATTTTAAACGCATAGAGCAATGTCTACCAAACTGTATACACATGTTAATTACGAATGGGAACAAACACTGAGGGGTTATGACACACCTAGAACCTTTATGCCTGAGGGTGCTATTTAGACAACATTCTGAGGTCATTATTAGCGTATAAAAGACGTGTTATAATTTAATTTGTAACTGAATCCAGTTATTTAAATCTGATTTCAATATTTTTAATATATTGCTTGAATTTGGTCCAAATCTAACATTTCCTTGAACTTCCTGTAAATGATAAATGACGAAACTACTTAATATGTATATACTTGCATGTTAAGCAACGTTTTAAAATAGGTGGTCCCACGGGTTACGAAAACCTTTTGGAATATTGTTTTTTCGTGTTACGAACACAACTTTGAATTATTTCTTCCTCATCCTCTACCGAACAAAGCATTTTTAGGACTAATTATGATCGAGGCAGGAATCTGGAATCTACCTTCCTTTGATGAGCACAGCTCTGACGAACTTAACAGTTTTCAGAATAAGAAAATGAAGATCCTAAAGGGGGAATATTCATTAGGGATTGATATGTTCCGCAGGTAGCTTCTAGAGGAATTAAAAGAGAAGTTCAGGGTTTTATTCCAAAGCCCAACCCAAATAATATTACGGTATTTACATTTTTCTACATCGACACCGACAGTTTTCTTTAGATGTATAAAGACAAAGCTACAAAGAACCGTCAATATAATAAAAACATTTAACGTGATTCTAAATATTTCATTCAAGAAAATAAAAACTTATCAAAAAAAGTTTGTTTCGTGTTTCCGAGACTGTAAGAGATTAAGTAAATTGAGATGCTTCAATTAGGAAACAATATTCGGGTTACGAACAGCTAGAGTTACAGCCAGAGTCCAGAAACGAATGATGTTCGTATCCCGAGGGTACGCAGGACTTAATGATATAAAGTTCTATAAATATTCCCAGTTCATACGTTATGGAGTGTAAACAATGTCAGACGTTTAACTCGCTCAAACTTTATTTTTTATTTACAGTAGAAAACGGTGCAATTAAGAAGTGAAACTAAACCTTTAAATTTTACCTGTCTCGAAAGGAAGTTATATTTCCCTCTTACTCACGCCAGACAAATATATCAAGGAACAAGCAATCGTAGTAGAGCTGCAGCCAAAGTTTGCTTCCAGATAGAATCTAAGCAATTACAGAAAGCTGTGATTTTGCACGCAAGTCCGTAGTGCAGTGTTGCGTGTCGCGGCAGAACGCACGCCATTTTAATGTATCGTCTTCTTGCCCTGTGTTGGCCACTGTAATACACACTCATAAAGCAAATGGATTCACAACTATTCGTAGCTTTCCGTTCTGATACGGTAGTGAAATTATAAGATTGAATTATCTATGACGCAGATTTATATGGATCAGAAATAGACAGACATGCCATCCATTGTATTCTTTTGTCAATTGTTACTGAAATATAATTTCTTCGTATATTTACGGCGCTGTGATTTCATCGGGTGTTGTCTGTGGAGAACATAAAATGAAGATAGCAGAAATATTCTTGGCAGGGTTGATGGTAAACAGGGAAATACGAGGAAATGTGGCAGGTCAAATAGAAGAGCTGAAGGTTTTTTTAGGGCAACAGCCTACATGAGAGTAATTCACGTTGGGCAACTTCCCTTTAATAGCATAAGAAGGAATTTAAAAGGGGGCATGCGGAATGGTAGAGGAAGGTAGCCAAGGGTTAAATAGGGCCCCCGGGCTATAGTTTAAGGATCCTACGCGGCATTCGCCTAAAAGTAATGCAGGGAAAACCCTAGAAAAACCTGCATCAGGTAGGTCGGGCATTGGGTACGTGTCCCACACCCTTCCGATAGCGGGAGAGGAGTTTGCTGTAGGGACGCAGCATTCCCTTCTCCGTGCCTCGACAAGTTTAGGAGGCAGCTAGTTGACTATTCCAAATGCCCGACCTACCTGATGCAGGTTTTATAGGGTTTGTCCTGCATTACTTTTAGGCGAATGCCGGGTAGTATCCTTAAACTATAGCCCGGGGGCCCTAGTTAACCCTTGGCTACCTTCCTTCACCCTTCCGCATCCCCCCTTTCAAATCCCTTTCCTATGCTATAAGAAGGGAGTTGCCACTATGTAGATTACCCTATACATAGCCTGTCTACACCCAATATATATATATATATATATATATATATATATATATATATATATATATATATAACACAATTACAGTATGGTAATGTAATACAAATTTGATATATATTAGTATGAAACTGTATATAATTACGAGATAAAGAAATTATATTTTTTAATCTAATGTAATTCAGTAGAAGAAAAATTTACCTAATAAGTTCATGACCAGAATCATTGTTGTTCATGAAATAGAAATTAAATGGTTAACATTCTTCAAAATTTATAAATCGTAAATTGTAATAAATTTTTCCTGAAAGTGGGAATCTACAAACAATTATTTTTGGCTGTAATACATTATTCCTATTTCCTTATAAAATATTTTTATAAGCTGATACACAGAAAACAAATTCTCACCAAGAAAATGAAATTACTTAATCATTCACAAATAGAGAATTATCAGGAATTCTTTGAAATTTATATCTGCATAGGAAATTGAAGAGGTCATTAATTATTCTTGGACGATACACAAGGAGTACTCATATCTGTGGCGCAGCTATATTTGGTTCCGCTTTATGAAGTTCGTCAAACATTTGCATCCTAAAGGTCGAGAAGCTCTCCACGTGCGGACCAATAACAGCAGTTCTCCGCCTTCAAAGGCAGTCTGACGTCAACGCTTCCCAAAAATCCGCTGTCAATACTACTGGAAATAATATATATCACTCTTCGATTTCCTTTTCAAACCATACTTGAACGCTCGCTTCGAGCCTTTCTTCGTTGAAGACTACCTTATACTGGTGTGGCAGGGATACGTTGTCCGGCTCAAAATTAAATTCGTTGTTTTCAACCTCCTTAAAATACTGTTTCACCATCTTTTAATAATGCAGACCCTTAATATCTTTACATTTTACTGTTACTGAATATAGTCGTTTAATTAATTATCTATAATTATTATTTATACGCATTATTTCTAAATTACCTCATATTTCTAAAATTTGGTATTCATATGAAAAACATATTATACTCGTGAATTCTCAAATAATTTTTAAAAACAAATGCTTTCATGAGATTTGTTTAAGTAAGGCATGAGCATATGTGAAACGGCTGTTACCTTTCATATAATAACCGCAATGGAATATGTGAAGTTCATATTGAATATATATATTGAATATTAATTTTTTCAGGAAACTAGTCAACAATTAAAAATGTTTTACTCTACACATACTGATTAACATCAATCTCATAGTAACAATTTTAAATGGTTTTAATTTAATATAATTTTAAATTAAAAACAGGTATAGGATTTTCTCAGTTATAAATACATTTATAAATGTTTTTTAGAGTGAAAGGTTGCAAGAGGGGAATCCACGTAGTGGCAGCTACCCTTTAATAGCATAGGAAGGTTAGAAGAAGGTAGTTTAAGGATCCTACCCGGCATTTTCCTAAAACTGATGCAGGACAAACCCTCGAAATCCTGCATCAGGTCAGTTGAGCATTTGGTACTCGCCCCATGCCTTTCTGATTGCGGGAGAGGAGTTTTCTGTGGGATCGCAGCATTCCTTTCTCCGTGCTTCGACCAGTTTAGGAGGAAGCTGGCCGACTGTTACAATGGGAATAGCGGACAACTCTTGTCGTATGCCGAAGGTCTGCGATCTCGGAACATACACCTCTCAAAAGAGGCTGAGGTTCCTCGACTTGTGGGAAATTTGGTTCAAAAACGGATAGAGAAATTCATCATTATGGACATTTTCTGTCGTATAAAAAACCCACAATTTAGAGTTTAAAGTTAAGAGTTGTAATTTCATTTTTACTATAATTATTATTACCTCCATTATAAGAATTCGATTGTTCATAATTTTGGTTTCAGAGACAGCTTGAAATTACTATTTTTCTTTTTTTATATTAGGATTCCATTCCTACTAGATTTACGACGTTCGCATTAACCTGTTAAAATGGAATGTCAACAATTATAACGTTATTTATATAATTAAAATTAAGCTGATTAAAAAATACCGAAAAATAGTTATTGAAGAAATCAATGTTGAAACACACTACCGATACGTTAACTATTCAGAATACTACAAAAAGCAGGCTGGATATTCTTTTTTCTTCGAGTCGCCAGGCTAAAGATAAGTTCTTTACCTTGCACAATTCTGAGCCAATTTCTTCATACCACATTAGGTATTACATTAAACATTATATCACTAAACATATTAGTTGTGGAAGCCGCGCTATTTTGTCAAGCATCTTGCAATTATATCCATGGATTTAATCACTCGTCAAAATTTTCTAAACCTGACACGTCCAGTATTCTATCAGCCCTTTTACACTTTCATTAATCTTATTTTATACTCTCGTTTAGACGCCGTCATTATTTTTTTTAATTTTTCTAAGTTTATTTCAAAACAGTTCCACAGTTGGTGCATACACTTTAAATAATCTCTCCAGTGGGGTAATTAACATTTGGCATTCATTGTTCAACAATTCACCATAAGCTCGTGTCACCTAAGTTGATGTTTCCTTGGTTATCTCCTTTAGTAAACTTTTCTCCTACTTAGAACCCACTCTTTATATGCTCACCGGAATCGAGTTTCGTGATACTCTTTTTGATATATCAGTATTTGTTATGACACATTACTTTGTCTTTAATGTATTATTTTTAAGTCTCAAATCCTCTGGGGGCAGTTATTTTTCAGCGGTAGTATATTAGCTTAAGAATTCGTTTTATTCTTATATTTTACATTGTTATTTTTTCCTATCATTTTTTTTATTGATACTAAGCTTATAATTTAAAAATATTTTCAGATTTACCCAATTTGTATTGGCGTCAGCCTCCTTCATCTCTATTTAGTCCTGTGTATTGTAATTGGTGACTGCATGGATTGGACGTGAGAAGGCTTTTCTCTCTATCTTTGGATTGAAAATTCTAAAACGCTTCTTCATTTTACATATAAAATCCTTTCTTCATTTGAGGTCCTAAATTAA
Source organism: Zhengitettix transpicula (assembly GCA_037074705.1). Lineage (NCBI taxonomy): Eukaryota > Metazoa > Arthropoda > Insecta > Orthoptera > Tetrigidae > Zhengitettix > Zhengitettix transpicula. The sequence continues at coordinate 77,944,370 of CM073591.1, forward strand.
AGACATGTAAGAATTTTGATTAGTAAAATATTTTATGTGAGCCTGCATCAAGTCTAATTGATGGATGTATTTCGCACCGGATCTGGAGTCAACACGGGATAACTCAGATGGTAGATCTTCCGCCCGGTAAGCGGTATGTCCCGGATTCGATTCCTGGTCCGGTCGACATTTTTACATCGTCATACTCTAATTAAATTTTATTTATTGGCATCTACGGCTGGAACTTGTGAAACCTTTTCCCTCTATGATGGAATTGAAAATGGTGACTACATAATTTCAATGTGCTTAAGTTTAAAGTTGAGTAAATTGGTGAAATTATTATTTTGCTTATAGACTGAGATTTAATTACTACCTCCGCCGCCTAGTAAACCGAATTCAGGGGACAAAGTGGTCACACAAAAAACAAAGAATTTTTACCGCATAAACTTTGGTCGGTTGAAGGTCCAAGGACTATATTAAGCGTTGTTTGTCGCCGGGGGGAGGGGGGATTTTTTTTTTGCGCTCCGATTACTGCAAACAAAATATCTCCGGTGTGAGGTGGAGGTAGGGATTCGGCCATGGCGCTTTGATCAGAGGAACTTCCGCGTGATCAGCTTCGGCTCGCTCAGACACCTACCTACCTCATGCCTATTCATGTTGCTGCACAGTTATATGTAGCTTAGCTGCCAACCAATTACACGCGATCATTTATTTAATGCATTAATTAGGTAATAATAAGAGAGCCTTTGAGGGCAGGAATTTGGATTGCATGCTCCATTTCCGCGTTAGTACTGATGACGTTTATTCCATTTGCAATGATTTCGCACTGTAATGCGCTTTAAACATATCAATTTGTTATATTCTTGAAATTAAATTGAGTACACAGACATTTACTAATTTTTAGTGCAGACGCATAAAAATTAATATCTCTCTCTCTATATAAAAATGAATGTCTGTTTTCCCCTATGCACTCCTAAACCATTTATCCAATTCCGATTAAACTATGGTGAGATGTTGTACGCACCCCGGTAAAGGTTTCTGTCGGTTTTTCTAAGAATTAGGCATCTCCCGCAGGGTGGACGGGGGTGAAATTTAAAAAAAAACGTTAACATGGCCGCCGATTAATTACTATTTGGGGTCGTTGTGATTAATAATTTCTATCCAGTTGTTTTTTTATATAATTTCAACCCCTTAGAGCATCATTAGGAGGGGGAGGAGTTACGTAAAATTAACGCGAAACAACCGAGATTTGTGTCAAATCCAGCGTTATATAAGTCAGTGAGTTTCATTCTGACAATCACTATGTCAGTTAAGTTGTAGTTGAGCCCCTAGGTGTTGTGGTAGTGGGTGAAACAAATTTCCGAATTCAATCTTAAATGCGTGGAGCAATTTGAACCAAACATTATGCACGTGTTACTTATGATCCAGGAACAAACTATGACGGATTAAAACACATTTACAGCCTCTAGGGTTGCTGTTGGAGGGGGAGAAAGTTAAAAGTATTCCTAAACGGCCATTATTCGCGTCGAATAAAACGTTTTTGGGGTCGCTTAATTTGATACTGTCATACTAGAATATTTAAGTGTCTAATTTCAACTCAAAAAGGCAAGGGAGGGTGGTGGCGGAAGGTGGTTACATAAAAAGTAATGCATAAAAGACCGAGATTAGTGTCGATTCCGGGGCTATAGGAGTCGCTTTGATTAATACTCGCATTAACCACGGTGGTAAATAAATACTCTGGTAACGCCGGTAACTCAGCTAGTATATATATATATATATATATATATATATATATAGATATATATATATATATATATATAACATTTGTCATATATATGAAGGTAGGACAAGAAGTAATTACAAAACAATAGAAGAATACAAATTCTTTTAGGCTAATATTTTCCTCCCAACATAATGTCCTTTCAATCCAGCATTTCTACAACTTTTCCAACGTGTCCAAAATCTAATATTCTTGAAAGTTTCAAAGTCGGCATTAGTTTTAGAATTGAACTGCTTCAACGTGAATCTTCACCAGTAACTGTATTTTATCACAGGTCCGTCATTATGACAGCTCGTTGAACCCTCGGCCCGATTAGGATAAAAAATTATATAGTACTGATTCGCCCCATGCGACGCAATTGGTGGAGACAGACTCAACTGCATTCTATACGCGATGATCACCACGTGGACAAAATAATGTCAGATACACCCTCCTAGAAGATATACTCGTATCGACACGAGTCAGCTGAGACTCAAATAATCCTCCAATAGAAAATCCATCTTCAGCACTAATTCAGTGATTATTATTCTTAAATGGACATTAAACAGGCAGCTGTTTCAATGTGACATAATATTGGACGCTATTACAATTGACCTTCATAATGAAGCAGGAAGTATCTAATACTAGGCTACAATTCTTGCGTCCAATAACGTCGTAAATGAGAGGAAATACGAAACGTATGATAATTCAAATAAGTAAAAAGTTTTCATATTTACTGAACTATTATATTGGAGTAATTAAAATAGCAATGCTGGTATTCACGGGATAGACATATCGTTAGCTTACGCAAATACAATGGCTTCTTTGATTTAAATTCCTTTTCATAATTACAGATACTTTTCTCTTTGAAATATTAGTTTAAATAAATAAATAATTTTCAATTTGTTAGTATAAGCAGATTGTGTAAATATTTTATAATTAATAAGTAGCATAATACATTTTTACCCCAATAAATTTGTTAAAATTATTCTTGTAATATGCAAAGCTAGTATGTTAGGCTTGTGTTTATCTTAAAATTATTTTTACTCCATACGTATAGTCATTTTGATACAAGATTTGGTTCTTTTGCATTTTAATTTTGTTTTGTTTTGTACGTAAACTGAACCAGTAGCCTGAATGTCTAATTTAATATTAGGGATACAATGACCACAATGAACGATATTCTCCGAAATGTTTGGCAATTAATTAAGTGATATTGGCATTGTTATCTCAGATATTTCAACATTAATTAATCGTGAACTTTCTATTTTTTCAAAGACATGATACGCATATACTGCCTAGTAAACAAATTGATGATTCGTAACTAACTAAATGACGTTGTGATGTTTGTCAAGAGGCCACAATAAACTTCTCCATGGAGTAAAGAAACAGAAACGGTACCGTTTGATCGAAAGGAAACCAGTATGCTTCTGAAATAATATTTGGTAATTCTAATAAGCAGATTTAGATGTGTGTTAAACCTCACAAAATTTTAGAAATGCATCAATGTTATATTTCTAAAGAATACTGGTGTTATTGCACACAGTTCCAACTGTACTTAGTCTACTTTAGTTCTAAGTTTATAAATAAAGTTATCTTATGAGATAGATGCGGAATATCAGGATATTTTATTTAAATATTTCTAGACGATTTATAAGACAAAATTCAAGCTGTAATTTTTATTTTTAAATTTGACCTTGATTTTATTTAGAATTGTAATATTTACTATTGATTCTATTATACTTTCGTGCGATTTGTGAAAACACTTTTTTATATTTAATAAACCACTCCCCGTCACTGAGACAAAGCTTGAGCGTGGAACCACATCACTGGCAGGAAATTCCACTCACGTGCAGGATATAACAATTACGTTCACTTCCGAAAGTTCTCTTACTGTCCTAGAAGTTACTTTCAAGTTTAAATGCTTCTTTCTGATCGCTTCCTTTGTCTTCGAGTGCCCTGATTTTCTGAGAACCTAACAGGTCGCTTGGGGGCTCTGAGAGGACACAAGAGGTTGGTAGCACCTACTTAAAAAATTCAGAATCACGTAATAACGTAAAATAAAGGAGGAAATTATTGTGTTAATGCGTCACAGTGAGGTTTTTCTAATTTACTAAAAAGAATATAGTTACAGCATTAAAATTCTACTAATTTTATTATTGCACCTCAAATTCACGTACCTTCGGTTTATGTCCAATTTTTGTTGTTGAAATTATTGAGTTACAAAAATTTATCAGCGGTTATAGTAAAGGTAAGGTTCCAATTTAAAATATTCTGCCCTAGAATGTGTTTTTTATTTCAAGCTCCTAACCGAAAAATATTTTTTTAAATTATTCAAACGACTTTAATGGAACCGTTATCCAAATGAACGAGACGTTGGAATTACGTTTCATTTTGAAAGAAACAGTTTTATCTCAAGCAGAATATTTCTTCATTTAATTAAATATATCAAAATTTAATTTCCATTTAAAAGTTATTACCGTGTCAGAATAATAATTCTGTGTAAGTCACTTGAATACCAAAAATGTAGTATTCAGAATAATATCATTATATGTACAAAGTCTTCTCGGGCAGTCATCCGGGATGAATAATTGATATTACACGACGTTTCGGCAACTGACACCGTTGCCATCTTCAACTGAAGATGTCGGTAGCCGAAACGTCGTTTAATATCGATTATTTAACCCGGCTGACTGCCCAAGATGACTTTGTACATCAATTATACCGGGACAAACTGCGATCAGTAAAATATAAATACAGATAAATTCGTTGACCTTAATGATTTCTTTTACACCATTTTTAATAAAACGTTTATATGACATAGTTTTTAACGCTTTGTTTTTGGTCATTCTTGCTTAAATCACACACTTTCTTTTAGATACAATAGATTAACGTCAACAGTTTTCTAATCCATGTAATAGTAATAGATGCATGTCGAAATAAATGTTTAGAAGCCATTTTGACTGTTGTTTTTGTATTAATACGTTATAGAGATTACGAAAACAAATTAATAGTGGATACATTTCCTCGTCGGCGAACGTCTTAAATTAACGTACCAGAGGTAGAATTAAATAAATATCTCATGCATGTGTTATTACTGAAACAATTGAACCGAAAACATTTACTGAATTATTTACGAGTAATAATTTTGAATAACGCGAATTCCGTTATGTTGAAGATTTCGTGAACGTATTGTATGAGACAGCACATTGAGCGAATTTCTTTTTTCTGTTGGGTAATTTAGCTTCCTACATTATTGCCTACACATTCCTGAGCACAACAGAAAGTTGAGATTATTAACAGAAGAACGCTGAAAGGGAAAGTAACTTCTGATGATTAACGACGGTATTCAGCGAAACGAACAATGTAAACGTTATTCATTCTCCTCGGTCACTTACGACTTAGATACAAATGGCCACGAAAAACAAGTGTAACGCATATAATTTACATAATGTTGAAAGTTGTGTTAAGTTGTTGAAACTCTGAGTTTATCTCTTGCGTTATATTCTGTAATACTTGGTATCACGTGAAAAAGATTCCAGGTTGTTTAATTTTAACACGGATTCCTGTACAAAATGTATATGAAGAACTATCATCATTCAATTTATTTTGTAGTGAGATTTTCTGCTAAAAATTATGTCAAATAGATTTATTTACATGACGGTAAATAAGTAACTAGTACAGTAAATGATTAAATAGGAGGTAGGAAGAAAACTCCTAATCTTTATTGATATGAGTAATTGTAACCTGTTTCCTGTTAAAAATATCCGCCATTTTCAATACGTCACCTTTAAAAAACTATGCCAAATTCTCCTACTTTTTACAAAACGAACATGACAACATGGAACACCCGAAACACATTATCCTTATATTAAATCCGCCTTTTTCATTCAATTTATTTTGTAGTGAGATTTTATGTGAAAAAATAAGTCAAAATATTTTTCTGTCTGAAACTTACAGTTAAATTAATCATTTTAATTGCATTTAGGATATCATTAATTCTGCACCGGTTCTCGTCCGATCACCGAAGTTAAGCAACGTTGGGCATGGTTAGTACTTGGATGGGTGACTACCTGATGCAGGTTTTTCTAGGGTTTGTCCTGCATTACTTTTAGGCGAATGCTGGGTATGATCCATAAAATATAGCCCGGGGGCCCTAGTTAACCCTTGGATACCTTCCTCTACCCTTCCGCATCCCCCCTTTCCAATCCCTTCCTATGCTAGTAACCATGTGGATTACCCTCATGTAGCCTGTTGCCATAAAAAAAGTGTTTACAGGGCCTTTTCCTCTCTCCGTTTTTGAACTAAGGTTCCCACAAGCCGCTGTTCCCATTGGAACAGTCGGCCAGCTGCCTCCTAAACTGGTCGAGGCACGGAGAAAGGAATGCTACGTCTCCACAGCAAACTCCTCTCCCGCTATCGGAAGGGCGTGGGACAAGTACCCAATGCCCGACGTACCTGATGCAGGTTTTCTAGGGTTTGTCCTGGATTACATTTAGACGATTGCCCGGTAGAATCCTTAAACTATACCCCGGAGACCCTAGTTACCTTTGGCTACCTTCCTCTATCCTTCCGCATCCCCCCTATCAACTCCTATTAAACGGGAGTTACCACCTTCTGGATTACCCTCATGTAGCTTGTTACCCTAAAAATGTGTTTGCAGATAAGAAAAACAGGTTCTCACTCAATATATACACATAATTTACAACCTCAGAATTAGAGCTGGTGCTCACAAACTTTAATTTTCACAGACAAACTAAGATCTGCAGAGAAACTTTGTTGGAGGACAGACGCTAGGCAACGAAATGAGAGAAATCTTTGGCACACTAAATTGGAACAAATGTTGCGGAGCTGCAGTTTCTTCGTTACTGCGACTGGTGCAATTTCGCTGGAGTCTTTTGGCCGGCGTAATCCCCACCACGAGCATTTTATTCCGTAGGAGCGAGAAAGTCTCGGGGAAGGATTTGCATTTGAAGCCGTTTAACGTAATGAATAATGCTTTAAGGAAGGATGAAATGTTAAATACTTCCCAGAAATTAAAGTAGAATTCAGTGACTATGGGAAAGTTTGGTAGGTAGTACCCATTTAACCCTCCTGAAACATATATTGAAACCTATGTTACATTTATGAAAAGATTTTTTAATGGAAATGATTGTTTATTGTTGCGGGTTTCCGTATTTACATTCCTAAATTGCGATTTCTGCTGCTGTACGAATAAAGTCGTGGCCCCTGAAACATTCATTCGTTGTGTTGATACGTATAATGAAATTTATACGAATGAATTTAAAATTAATAAGAAGACTTTTAGTAAAACAACTGAGAAATAAAACAAAATTTAATAGATTACCATTAGATGTACTTATTGAGTCAAACCATTACAGTCTAGTCCATTTTTTGGGGATTTTCTAGGTTATATTTATCAAATTCGCGTTCAGAAGAACGAGTTTCCCACTGACGAAAAAATTAGTCCCTTTTGACGTCAAATTCATTTTAGGGAATGGGAAGAAATCGTTCTGGGGAGTAAGGTCGATGTTCAAGAACTTTGAGTATTTAACTGACCGAAAATTGCTTGACTGCTGACGTATTGCGGTCAGGCCAATTTTCTTTGGTCTATATCACCCATTCTTCCACTTACGGAAATTTACAAAACGTGGTTACAAGATTATTGGTTAACTGTTTAGACGTCAGGATACGCATTATTCAATCTGAACTCCTGGATAACAAAGAATTGAATTGAACGTCGGGTGTTTCGTGCGTGGGTTTTCTTCTTCATAACATGATGTTTTCCACTGTACCGATCTCCGTACACTTACTTTCTGGATTACAGGTGAATCTTCAACTCCAATCAATCACAAATTTTGTGAATTAAACATGCAGATATTTTCTGGCGTAACGCAAACACACGAGACAAGTCACGTCCACTCCTCATGCATCTGATTCAACGCGTCGCCGAGTAGAATACACTTCAAGGTTTAACGTAGCATGTTACAGTATGTCCCTTTATTTTTTTATTACAATTTTATCATTTTCTACAGTGGAAACTGTATAATCTCTACCGAGTTACAGCATAAGAATGAATATTTCATGTATTACAATAACAGTACATGCACAAATAATCGAACTGGACCCGGATTTCATCTGCGGAATTTTATTGTTATGAGGTTTAACGTGCCTCATAACAGTATAGTTAAAGTACCTCCCAAGTGTAAATGAAAATTAGGTAGCTTATATTCACAACCGAATAGAACATCAAGTTGTAATAGGATGAAATTTTCAAACTACAAAATAACATTCATTCCTGGGCGATTCAAACTGATTACATTGCTTTCAACATAATAAAAAAATTCATTCATTGTACATAAAATTTGGAAGTAGACATAAAGTCAATAAATGATATTAAAATCAGTGCGCTGCGTAAAGCGAAGCGCTTCAGATAATACTAATAGAACATTTTTAGGAGAGAAGGAGAGGGCAACTTTGGGGATTCCTTTTCGTCTCTCCGTTTTTGAACTGAGGCTCCCACAAGCTGAGACACCTCGGTTTGTTTTGAGGGGTCACAGACCTTGGACATATCGTAAGAGTGTTTGTTGTTCTCATTGGAACAATCGACCATCTGCCTCCTAAGCTGGTCGAGGCACACAGCAAACCCCTCTCCCGCCATCGGAAGGGGTGGGACAAGTACCCAATGCTCGACCTACCTGATGCAGGTTTTCTAGGGTTTGTCCTGCATCACTTTTAGGTGAATGCCGGGTAGGATCGTTAAAATGTAGCCCGGGGGCCCTTAGTTAACCCTTGGCTACCTTCCTCTATCATCCCGCATCTCCCCTTTAAAATTCGTTCGTATACTCTTAAAGGGAAGTTGCCACCATGTGGATTACAGTCATGTTATTCTAAACATTAAAAAAATGATGTTCAGCAAATGCAAGGAGCCTGTTGTTAGCTCTCGGAGGCAGTAGCTTTTAAGAGATACGAAGAAGGCTACCTTTGGGGACGCCTTCTTCTACCTCAGATTTTTAACCAATGTTCCCACAAGCCGAGGCACCTCGGCCTATTTTCAGGGGTGTATGTTCCGGGGTCTCAGACCTTGGGCTTGCGGTAAGAGTTGGCCGTTATTCCCATTGGAAAAGTCGGCCAGCTGCCTCCTAAACTAGTCCAGACACGGAGAAGGGAATGCTGCAAACCCCCCTGGAAAATACTCTCCAGACCCTCTGCCCGAATTACCTAATGCAGATTTTCTATGGTTTGTCCCGTATCACTTTTATGAAATTGCCGGGTAGAATGCTTATACTCCAGTTAACCCTTGAATACCTTCCTCTACCCTTCCGCATCTCCCCTTTCCAATCCTTTCCTATGATATTTAAGGGGCGTTGCCACCATATTGCCTGTTACTCTAAAAAATAAATCAAATTAGAAGAAATGTTCAGCACACATGTAATAAGTTTTTAATTTCCTTCCTACATTATCCGGCTACATTAATATTTATACCCATTTCACACTTCTGCATACCAATTATTTTGTAGCTTTCAACTATGTTACCTAAGTACCTATAATTAAGAGTCTTTGATCCTAGAGCTGAATTCCAATTTATTAAATCGGAATCAATTTTAATTTTAAATAATATTGTTTTTAAATAACCGCGACGTTCACGTCTCTCTGGAAAACCGTTTTAATTCATAAACGGTCAACTAATGTCCGCCGCTACTGCTAATTATTCGCGTGTCGTAAAAGACACTTTCCTAATTGCTGCCCACTGAACATGGTAAACAATGAGGGGCGATAAGGAATCGCCGATAACAATGGAAGGCGCCACACCTGGCGACCCTCCGAGATCCGATTAGAAAGCTGCTCTGAAGCAACCATAGCTTCGTATCTGATGTTTCAACCACACCTCGTAACAATCTGTTAACCTGTATGTCGTCCTTGTATCAGATCTTTTCCTTTGATTGCTTCATTATATCGTCTCCTTTGACATTTGAGCCATCATGTCGCGCATAGATAATTGAAGTGTTTCTGCTCCCGACACAGTTTGACCAGTTAACTTTATTGCATTATCGACCTACTGTGGTCAATTTTCTAACGCCCGTATGCTTAAAAAGTAGATTAATTGGCCTTCGCTGGGCGTATGTTTCCTGTATTTTCGGTGGCTTGTAAAACTTTTTTTTTATATTCATGAGTAATCTATGGAAGTATGAATGGAACAAGGAATATTACGTTACCTTATTTTAGAAATCAGTTTCATTTTGTATATAAGTGTCTGTGGTTCATTGTAATTAAGGCGTTAAATAAATATGGATCAATAAGTATCATCGTATAATAATATTAAGAATTACTTACTCGACCTTTTATGAATCATTCCCTTTTAGTGTCTGACACATTTCATTATATTTTTCTCATTTAATATTAATAATTGTAAATGTGTTATTTTGTCACCAGACGACCTTAAACTTTCTGCACTACAATAATTACTGTTTTACGTAATTTTAATTGTAAGCTTCATATACATTGTTCTAATATATTTTGTAAAATTATGTATTTCCTTCATGCGTTTTTAAAAAGCGTCGTGTAATTAATAATACACCTTACATAATGATAAATGGCACTGGATTATGATTTAATGTAATTGACTAAATAATTATCAAAATAAAATCTGCTTCCTTGCCCAGTTTAGTACGAAAAATTAAAAGGAGAAACAATATTGAGGAATTACTTTTTACAAAACTTTCTAATAAATTTAAATAATCGTGCTTCATATTCTTACGCCATTTGTGAACTATACAACAAGTTTGTTACGACGGTCTGCAATTTGAGTTTTAAAAGCCATAACATTTGTATATTCTTCACCAATTATACTAACCTACGATATTGGATATAATTTCCAAAATTATAGAATAATGGAGAACGCGAAATATGTGATATACATCGCATGTGCATTCAATTAATTGAAAATAAATCCGCACAAAATATTATATGTAATGAGGAACAGCAGTCGTAATGTTCCAAATGTTGTAAACTTCACTATAACGTTATTGTGTTTAATTAATGTACACAATAAAATTCATATTTATCCATTTTCAGCTCCGCGCAAACACGTAATTGGAAAATTCATGAAAATTTTTAAGTACTGCGTTTCAAATCGAGGTCTGAATGCTAATTGATTTTATGCTCTCCCTTGTTTGATTTTTGAAATTATCAGGAATGAGCGTGATGTCCTCCCGCGTTCCATCACGTAGTGTCAACACGAAAGGAGAAATTTATTTTGACTGTCGCGTGTGATTCATTATTTATAGCTGATGTTCATACATGCCTCGAGCTTGTGAAGGAGTGACGAGAATTTTTTCATGGGCTATCAGCAAACAATGACGTTGAGAAATGCGGCAGGTCCGCAGGTGCTTTCAAATCTCTTCTCGTATGCCGAGTGCATAAGGCTAAATGACCAGAGTTGTGTCCGACTGAATGACAATCCAGTCCTTTTCAAATAGTATCATGCTTCGGAGACGCCCATTATTAACTCCTCCTACTATACGGCACTGCATCTAAATAAACCAAACACTCACTATGTAGGCTTCCTTAACGTGTTAGATATGGCGAACGGAATTATTTTAAGAACAGAGGGTTTTCCTACTAAAATGTCTAAACTTGTCAATCTGGCTTTGTGCTGATAATCGACAATAATAATTCAATCATGTATTTTAAATAACACATGTTGGGAAAATTATTATTATTAATCAAGACATTTATAAAAGTACATAAATCAGTATCTAAAAATTACTATATTTGTATTTAATCAGTTCGTCTCTGAATTGAATGAAAGATTTACGAAAATTGCAAGAGTTTTTTTATATGATTATGTCATATTAAACGGACAAATTAAATTTTTCACAGTAATCTGTTGGGAAATCAACGATGTGAACTTGAGACGTGAAACTACGATGAACTCGATTGTCAGTCGCTTCGAGACGCACAATTTTATTAATTTCTGAACAAAGTTCGTAAAATTGAAAAAAGCTTAATAATTTATTACTTTTATATGAATTGATTTATATACTTACATTTTGATTGAAATCACAAAGAGATGAATTGATATTGCTTATTGCTACATTTCACGATACACGTTTTTGAGCTATAGTCAGATAAACGTCGCTTTACTGTCATCCACTTTTTCGTTTTCCGAAATCCGTAGTTTGTATTACCAGCTAATTAACAAAGTAGTCAGTGATAAACCTAATGTCTATCATTTTCCATTAACCATAGAATATAGCACTGAAGGGAAAATAAGACTTACGCTGATATAAAAACATGTTTTGTCATATTACATGGATTTAGCAGTGTTGCGTTTTTAATATCGGGTAGAAGGATTTTAACAAATATTTTGTGTTATGAAAGGTTGATTAGTTTTCATTAGTTTGTAAAGAAAAAGAAGAATTGTGTAGACTAACTATTTATAAGGTAATTCACGTTGTGGCCACTCCCCTCTTATAACATACGAAAGAGACTGAAATAGGGGATGCAAAAAGGCAGAGAAAATGTTAAATAGGCACGTTCTACCTATCATAATTGGCTCGTCTTCTAATAGATTTAATATATCAACAGTTCAATAATAATTGCAATTAATAAAGGACGTTTTATGCAAAATGTTTATTAATCGCATTACGAGATTTATAAAACCCAGCCACATAGCAATCTTCCTGATAATATTAATTTTATAAATGGCTATATCAGACGAATATTGCACGAGCCGACAGTATTTTGTATAGTACTCACTCATAAATAAATGTTGTTATTTTTGGGATCGTGATGGTATTTACAATACTATGTTTCAAACGTTCTTTGAAATAAAATTCCAAAATTTTCAAATGATTACTAACAGATCATTGTTTTCCGATAATGTACTTATTTACTATCGAAAATGAGTGCGTAATTGTTAAACTAAAATTAAGAATAAACCCTTAGGAATCAAATGATATTTAGTTACGAGCTGAATTATTGATATGCAACATAAGTACATATATTTAACATAAACACACTGAATTCAATAAAATTATTTATTTTCCATGTTATAATAATCGATTTTTCAATTGAATTGAATTTAAAATTCCTCCTACCAATTTCTAAGATCTTTAAAACATTTAAAGTATAGTGATTTAACCTGGTATTGTTGAGCCATAAGTGTTTTTTATTCTCGGTTACGCTCATTTATCCGACTCTGTCTGGTTTGAATCATTACTTCAGTTTGAATAGTTTTAAATGAAATAATTGAAAATTTTTTTTACGTCTGATTGAAAGTAATGAATAAGAAAGATAAATAACACCCAACGTTTCTGTTCAGAGATGCTTCACATTAAATAAAAACATCACAGCTATTAATGTACAAACAGACACAATGAAACTCAATAAATGCTATGATCCCTTATTATTACGATAAACCTTCTGTTTTTCCATTGTCGTAGCTGCCTTATTGTTGCGCCAACCCTTCGGCTCTCCCATTGTTGTTGCGATTTCGTCGCTTTTGAGTTTTGTCAACTGACAAGTGCAGTTGTGTCGCTGAGGAAAGGGACAAGGATCCCAGAAACGTTGTGTGGTATTTATATTATCACTTTTTGGTCTGAACTGGCTATTTTTCGTATTCATTATTCTTTCAATAGTTTTGTTCTTTCATGAAAATCGGCAACATACTCCTTTTCGTGGTTAAGAAAAATATTCCGGGGTCGGAGACCTTCGACATACGGTAAGAGTATTGGAATAATCGGCCAGCTGTCTCCTAAACTGGTCGAAGCATGGAGAAGACAATGCTGCGTCTCCACAGCAAGCCCCTATTCCGCCATCGGAAGGACGTGGGACAAGTGCCAAGTGTCAGATATGCACGTTTTCTAGGGTTTGTCCTTTTTGACGAATTGTCGGGTAGCATCCTTAGAACTACATAACTCTTGGGTACTTTTCTCTACCTTTCCTCATCCCTCCTTTCAGTCTCTTTCCTGCGCTACAAGAATAGATAATTTTCTGACAAATTCAAGTATACTTCTTCGCGACTCGATATTGGCATTTTTAAGGAAACACGAGTATGTGCGTATCAAACTCTAGATCCAGGAATTGAACATGATGTCATCATCACATTAGTGTGGTCTGGGACTGTCAGTCTGTTTCCGTTCCTGTCCCGCTCAGAGCTTTGTAGTCAAGTATCACGTACACCGGGACCCCACACACAGTCTGTGATTCCAGAGACATTGTGTGACGACAATTTCTCTTACACCTCCTACTTGGTCAGTGCTTCTGTGGGTGCTATGAAAAATGTAACACGTTTGTTTTGAAAATTATGAAAAACATAAAGTAACCAAATACAGACAAAAGAATTGATGATATAAATTCCACACACTGCTTCTGGAAACTTTGTTATTTTTTTCAGGTACTAAGAAAATAAAAACAGAAGAACCAAAGGCGAGAGACAAACTACGCAATACAGCTGACAAACTCAACTGCTTTTATTTCTTTTCAGGCTTCAGAGTAAAATCGTACAGCCGTTTAATTGTGTAGGGAACAAAATCCCTGCCAAAGTAATTAAAATTAGGAATTGGAACGTTCGCATTTAGTTTCGAGATGGCGGTTGGCAGTTTTATATTGCTAAAAACAGCTCTAAATAACAGCGGAAAAATTTTGGATTTCCTCATGAAAGAAACTTAAAATAAACAGAGATTCTCGTAAAATTATTCGATTCAGACAAAACAATTATATATTATTTTTATTTATACAGTGGTTAAATTAATTTAATTCTTCGTCAACGTAAATTTTTGTAATTATGCAAAATAGTTTTTTAAACCGTTAACCACTTCTATTAGTCATGGATTATTTTTCCCATAACAAAACCTATTTTATTTTATCGCCTGTGGCAATTGTATGTGTATGCAAGGAAGTTAAAGTCCATCATGAGGACGTTCCTACGCAAACCTCACGAAACAGAGGCAGGAAAAACACCCGAGGGAATGAACAGACGCTTACAGGACCAACAAATATTTTTCATTCGTGAATTTGGCTAGATTTGTTCTGCCAATAAAGCAAACTCGAACTTCGATAAAATGCATCGACACAGATCATAATTGATTAAAGTTATTACTTCTCTGCCGTTCACAAAGTTATTACATACGTTGAGAGTTACAACGGATGTTTGAGAATAAAGCAAACCAGGCTTTAGTATCGGAGATAAGTCAATTACTATTCACAATTATGTTTATCTGATACTTTTTTAAAATATCACCCAATTAAATTTCTGAAATTTATAGTGAAAATTTTAAACCTTACTATAAAACTATAAAAAAACGCTGTATTTCATCCCTACATATTTAAGACCTTTTCAATTAAGTTATAAATTGTTATCCAAAAATTACAAGACAACAGAATTTTAAGTTCTTGGTAATTTATATTACAATTATGGAAAAATTATGACTACTTTCAAATAACTACATGAAATAAACATGAAGATATGATTTCTAAGGTACGATTTGTACATTAGTTACGATCTAAATGTCTTATATTAGCGCAGTTGTTAATTTAAAATAACAATGGAGATAAAAAATTCGAAGTACAATAAATGTATTGCAATAACAATATTTTGGTCTCAATTTTTTACATTAATGTCCGAGTTTATCATTTAGTTTAAATTTTAACCTGAAGAGGCACAAAACAATTATTGATTAAACGTAGTATTTGTTTTACTATAATGTAGTTTTCATAATACATTTCTGACTAATAGACTGATGGTTTTTCATTTTTTAAAGAAGTAAGATAAATATAACTGTTAATAGTATTATTTTTAGTTTCACACTGTATACTAATATTTTACCCTAGTCAATTCTCAATTAAACCGTTGACTTTAATTTAATGATAATGGGGCAGACTTAGCATGAAACTTACATCGTACTTAATACTTTTGGTCGGTAATAACAACACCTTGAAGTACCTCAGAAGGCCCTTGGAACTTTGAGTTGGTGCTAGGTGGACAGTGCCTTTGCGACGAAGGCCTGCAAACTCAAACACCCGTTGCAATCCGATTACCAGAGCAGCGGACCTACCATTGCATTATTTATGAAGCGGCGCACGCTTCTCAGAGGCTCCGTACGAAAAAGTGAACTTTACGCTGAACTGTAATGACGAAATAAAAACGGGGACAGGGATCGTTAACGACGCACCAAAGAAGAGGAATGTTTCTATTGGTTAGTTCTGAATTTTACCATAGTGTGTTCATCTCGCAAGAATTATCAAGTTTATGGCTATATTTTCCTTATAACAGATAAAATGAAATTTTAAATAAAACTTAAATTTCACGAGAAAATCCTTCAGTTCAAACGATCATTTGAAAATTTTTTGTGTAATTCTGCTCTCAAATTACAATTTGTTATATTTATGATAGTAATTGTACGACAGTTCTGTTGAAAATTTTCTATAAGATTCTGTTTCTTGTTGTCCAATTAAGCGTGTTGAAGGATTTGTTTGGCTTCATTTACTTGACTCTGATTATTAATTTAAAAAATATATATTAAACAGGTAATTCAGAATCTTTGATGATTTATTTGAATAACGTTAATTAAAACATGTAAATAAACACTAGTAATAATATATATATTTATAAATTAATGACTTATTTAAAATATCCCAGTCCATTATTATAATTATAGAAACCCCATCAACAAAAATTGATGATAAAACAACCTTCAGCCCACATTGTTAGCTCTGGGGTCATTTCAATAACATAACAACTATATTTTGCACCGTCTGGTGTTTACACCATATGTTATAAACTGAGTTGCTAAAAGACATAATTTTAGATATCGATTAATTAATTTTATTACTGAGCAACTAGTAAACATCGAGGCATCATGTTCATAGGAAAATAAATGTGTGAATGAACTAGTATTAGAAGAAAAAATCGTTATATAAATTTTAAAAACCTATAAATTATCTATGATGGAGAAAAACTTGTGCCTGACGAGAAAGTTCAGTTTTAATTTACTAAAATTAAATAACTTCATACAGACATGTATATGAGTTAGAGGAACTGTTACATGATTTCATATTCACTATTTTCACCGGGAATCAATCAATCCCACTGTTGCTTAGACGACAGGACACCTTTCATCGTAATAGTGATTTTTGGCATCAAGTGAGGTATAAAATAGGAAGTAAGTGCATTTATTTGGTATATGGGCTTCTAAATACATTTCTCGTACTTGTACCTTCCAAATAAAGCAATATTTTAAAATACATATCTCAACTCCTTACACGTATTAATTTTATCACTACAAGCTGAATTTTTTAGATATTACCGCTTTCAAGGGATTGAAATTAATTGCATCTCATTTTAGTTGGTTTGAAAAGTCCATTTAAAGTCACTATAATATTTCAACATGTGTGCATTTCTAGATGAACGTTAAATTTACATCATATTAGTCTCTTATATTAGAAAAAAATAATATGAAATCTCTACGTATTTTGTACGCCACAAAAACTTCCCGACAGCATTGCCATGTGAAATATCCACGAAACGTATTTAATCGTATCTCATCCTCTCTCCCCTGTTCCCTTTCACTATGTTATTATAGTAGTGTAAATATAATAGACAATCGTTTCTGTATGTTCGGACTATTTAAAGAAAAGGACTGTGTATTTTTAACTACGCTCATTTTTTTCTTGAAAATTAATATAGTTTCCTTTGGGTAGACCGACTGTATTATTCACTATTCTTTTGTTTTATATACGTTTCATTATTTTCAAAAAAATTGTAAGTTTTTCATTACTTCATTCCTTTTCACGCTAATTTTTTTCTTGAAAATTAATATAGTTTCCTTTGGGTAGACCGACTGTATTATTCACTATTCTTTTGTTTTATATACGTTTCATTATTTTCAAAAAAATTGTAAGTTTTTCATTACTTCATTCCTTTTCAATACATCTCCACCTCACAGTGGTCTGATATTTCTCACATAGTCCATTTTCGCCACTAATTCGATTTCTATCCGTTTCAGTCAATTGTATATATATATATATTCGCCTAGAATAAAAATACAATATGATACAAATTGCTTGAAAAGCAAGGAAACGTTATGGAAAATAGTCTGGTCGTTTAAAACAGATAGATGGAATGACTTGATTTAAATAAATTTTATACCAATTATTTGTTGCATTTATTAAAACTGTGAATAAATAAACACTTTGTAATATTTTCCTAAAATTCGTTTCTTACAGTTTTCAATATTTACTCATTATTTGTTTTGTAGCGACGGTTCCACGGAGAAGGCGTCGTCTCGTCTAATTTAATATCAAACTTTGCGTGATTCAATTAAATATAATAATTCGTGGAAAACAAATCAAAGTCTTATGAAGTCTCTTCCTGACGAACTCGTGTTCTTCGTAGGGTATCTGTAATCTCGACATCTAATTTTAATATCATACTTCGCGTGATTCAGTTGAATTTAATAATTCGTTGGAAGCAATTCAAAGTCATTTGAAGTCTCTTCCCGAGGAAGTTGAGCTCTTCACAGGGTGTTTGTAATTACGAAACAAATTTCAGCTAGGGTTGTTACGGACTGTTGATACGAGATTTTAATTTTATAGGACTTCCACTCTTGTGAGGATGATATATAAATTATTTAGTTTACATTTCATTCTATGTTTAATAATTTAAAGAATGTGCTGCAGCTGTAACAATTTAAATCATTTGAAATTCTTTTTTAATTAGTATGGAAAGTTCTTTCCCAATCATTTGACACAAGCAACTAAGGTCGATTTAGTAGTAGTACTAGTATTAGCACAGACAGTTTATTTTTAGTATTAGGAGGATCGACTTATCCACAATCAATTCTTCATAACATCACTGTATTGATAATGTAAGGATATCGTATTTTATAAATTAAAGATTTTCGAAAAATATAAACAAAATGTTTTTATTATCAAATGTTGTTATACAATGATAATGTGAAAATATTAACCAAAATAATAACGCATAATCTAAATATTTTCTATAAGTGGTGTAATAATAATACGTTTAATTGTTTCATATTGAAACTTTTATTTATTTATTTACAATTTATCAATTTAAAGTCGCATTAACCTATTGGTCATTAGCGACTTACATATGTTATGTTTTACATTTGCGTTACATTTAAATTACTTTATATAAATCAGCTTTGGTAGGAAATTCTACAATTGAAACTTATTTTGGTTGGAATCGTAAACGGACATTTTGGAACATTTGAGAGGAAAGTGGTCTGTGGCGAGTAATTAGTACGAGAGGCACGTTGCCCATTAATGTGTGCATGGGAGGGACAGACGCTTATGGTACCTAATTCGTGTCGTAGCGGTCATATTAGTTTCGAGTGCTAAAACACCTCCGCAGTTTCAAACACAATCTACACCCGTGGAAACCCGTCAGTCCTGTGAACATGGAACAATCATACACGCTATTAGAGTATAATACCGCCGATTTATAATTAAAAATGTTAGGTTTAAACTTACAAATATTGCAAAAATTCTTTAATAAGCAATACATGTCTGTAACAAAAGTGTTTTGTTCGGCGTTCATGTGAATAGCTTGAATTAAATATTTATATTATTATGAGAAACGAAAATTTTGCACGTATGGATCATTTTTAGTGAAAATGATTTAGAAACAAATTATTTTATGGAAAGACTCATTATATTGTGATTATCTTATTATTTCAGAGACCCTGTGGGGATATAGCATTTGAACTCTATCAAAGCTTACTATTTCTGTAATGGACTACTGAGGTCATGGTATGTTTAGCATCCCACCAGTGATAATTTTCATTAATTATTTGAAAATTAATCACGATCTGCATCAAATGCACGTACATGTGCCAAAATTACTTGTATTTAATTATATATTACATTATATATTACATATTCTTTCACAAAAATTTTGTTAATTATGTTCATTTTTTCCTAGTGACAATAACTTGCTAATTAATTCGTTTTACTTGATTTTTAAACCAATTCATTACTCCGATGACACTTCTATTTATTAATACTCCTCCAAGTTATTTTTAAACTAAATTTTGTACTGTACTAGGTCTTTCATTCCTGTTCTATTTATTATCTACGTTTTCATGGTCATATATTTTTTATTATATTTCTAATTCAGTTCTTTCTTTAGCATGTTTCATTATTTTTTTAATATCTCTTTCGCATACGGTCTAACTGTTAATGGAGTTTGATTAGACAATTAACTTCGTTACTTCGGCATAATATATAATATACAATAATTAGTAATATATTATCATTCTGAAATTTGTTCATAATCGCATTATTTTAACATAATATCTATATTTTGGAGTTTGGTATACATTTTTTTGATTAAAATTAACATTCCATTAATTATATATAATCTGGAGATGAACTGTTATGTTTGTTTGATTGTAGTTGTGAAAAAATGATTTTAGTCACAAGTTTTTTTAATGTAACAGAATTAAAATGGTAAAAGTCAAAACAAGTTATGATAGCTTTCTACATTTATAAATGTAAAATAAAAGCTGTGTATTAAATTTTTTAAACACTTTTTTTTATTTTTTTTTATTTTTGAAGTATTAAAAATTGATCTTTTAATAAGTGTTAGTGTCAAAGTAATTGTACACACCTGTGATCAGTTTTCTGTAGTTATTCCATGGCCATGTCAAGTTAATATTTAAAATTAACTATTTTTGACCGCGTACTAATTGTATCCTAATGTCATTTTCTGCGAAAAAATTTTCCGTTCTTAGGTGTTTATAGCAGACGTTAGTTTCTATAGTAGTATTTTAATTTTGTATAATCATATTATTGTTTCTTTTTACGTAATGGAAGTGGGAGATGACCTTGCGATCATGTGAAGGATAAGCAAAACGTGTAAATCAGCTGATGAGGTAAACAAATGCATACAAACAAAGCCTTCCGGCGATGCACTTAGCTTGATAGCGCCACTATTATGAGCGGAACTCATCAGGCTAATGAAATAGCGGTTGATTTTGGTCGGTGCAACATCCGAAAACCTCTAGCTGCGTGCCACAGTGGCCAACGTCTGCCCTTCGTTATGGACAGACCCTTAACCCGAGGGCTTCGAAAGAGCGCAATACAGCTAGCTATATCGGCACTACTAATGACGTGCACTCGGAACTTCTCATTTCATTTCGGCACTCTGGATTTAGCAAACTATAAATTCTGTCTGTCATTAAGCTCTTATCCATCACATATGTCAATGCGGCCTCCACGTTTAAAGATAGACGTTAATGAAGGAAGGTACAAAATGAGAATCAAGTAATTATAATAATACAACATAAATATTGCATATGAATTTCTGTAGAGACGAAAACTTTAGCGGGCTGATCAAGTAATTTAAATATTTCATATATAGATTTACTTTCCTTTTAGTCATCCAATTAGGAAGAACACTGAGATATTATGCGTTTCTATGAAAGCGACACATTTACTGTTACACCTGAACGCTTGAACGGTACCCGAAACGTTATTTTAAAATATTTAATTTTGAATACTGGCGGAATGTTTTAAGACTGTTCAAATGTGAAAAATTGCTTTTTTATGTAACGGCAATAATTGTTCGTGTTTTCGGATTATTACAGACGAGTCTCTGCAATTGATAATTATGTCCATTAAAATGTATCCTAGTGTAAATTATCAATCAGGAAAATATTTTTTGAAAACTGTTTATTTTTGCCGCAAGTCATTGCACACGCAGATTTAGCCGGGGGTGTGAATATAATTAAAGGATTGAGGAGATAAGAGGCAGAACAATTTTTATAAGCACTTGCATATGATAGTGAGATTTAGTTAAACTTAAATTTGTCAAGGGAATTGGTCGGCAGAGAGCAAGGGAGGTATAAAGCCTGCGAGAGGATTCTCTCGCAGGTAACATGCGAGGGATTTTCTCTCGCAGGCAGAACTTTTAGGAGAGATACGAAGGGGCTACCATTGGGTATGCCTTTTCCTCTCCGGTTTTTTAACTAAGGTTCCCACAAGCCGAGGCACCTTGGTCTGTTTTGAGAGGTGTATGTTCCGGGGTCGCAGACCTTGGGCATACGGTAAGAGTTGTTCGCTATTCCCATTGGAATAGTCGGCCAGCTGCGTCATAAACTGGTCGAGGCACGGAGAAGGGAATGCTGCGACCCCACAACAAACTCCTCTCTCGCTATCAGAAGGGCGTGGGACAAGTACCCAATGCCCGACCTACCTGATACAGGTTTTTCTAGGGTTTTCCCTGAATTTCTTTAGGCGAATGCCAGGTAGGATCCTTAAAATATAGCCCGGGGGCCCTAGTTAACCCTTGGCTACATTTCTCTACCCTTCCGCATCCCCCCTTTCAAATCCCTTCCTATGCTATTAAAGGGGAGTTGCCCAAAGTGATTACCCTCATGTAGCCTGTTGCCCTAAAGAAAAAAATGGTCGGCAGAACTTCGCTTAAGTGATAGGACATTTACTTTTCTCAAAGATTGAAAATCAGCACGGATATGACTAATAATTCCATTAAAATAATAGAGGATCACTGCTTCCATGAATCATTCAGAAAATGACAATCTATGTTTATTGGCTTAGTAGATTACAAGATGTAGTTAATAGGATTATATATATTGTAGTAATTAAAAGGTAATTAGTTATTAATAATTCAAATAAATTTTGGACTAGAATTGTTAGCGGCGAAAACACACAAATTACACACAAGAATGGACAATAACAGTTCGAAAGTATTGTAGACTGTTGGCCTGCTGAATGGAACATGTAAGTCAGTCGGCGATGAAATACAGCAGAAAGCGGTTGTTATAGAAAGAGACCAGACGTTGTCAATGTATTGAAAAATAAAGTTGCTGAATTAAAGCAGAGTGTAGAATTCATTCAGTGGGATATTGCAGAGTAGACCAGTTTTGTCAAAATATAACTGTGTAAAGTCTTCGTGGAAGAATTGTTGCATAATAAAGTTGGTGAATTATCGCAGAATAAGTCGTTGTCGTGAGATGTCCAACACTTGCTAAACCAAGAGTGATGTGTAGAGTCGGTGAAAAGAATGGCCTGTATTATAATGTAAAGTGTGTGTGTTTCTGAACGAGTTAAAAATTGCTGTAAGTCATATATCCATTAAATTATTATTGTAAACCATTAATTAAAGATAACTCGTCAGATTTTTGGTTTTTGAATATCGTTATTATTTTATATTGCATTGTAAAAATACTTTTAAGTAGAGAATAGCATTAAAAATTCAACTGTTAACAAATATATTTCTTTATTTAAAAACCCAGTGAAGACACGGAGAGAGAGAGAGAGAGTAAAATTTTGATTGTACGTGATAACTATTATAAAAATTTAAATGGACAACTATTTGTAAATTCAAATCTTTGAGGAATGAATAAATTAATGTGTTTGTTCAGTTAAAATTTCGTATTTATTAAATATCCTTTCATTTAAAAGTTAAATTGTTTCAATTGATGTATTAACGCGGGCTAACTGTTATTATAATTGTTTATTATTTGAGAATATTACAAATTGTCGCCTTAACGTGTGGCACATTTTTACTTTGTTTCAATTTAACTTGTCTTTCATTTGTGCTTATTACAAATTGGCTTCACCAACGTGGGTCACTGTTGTATTTAATTGTTTATTAATTTGTATTTACCACAATATATATATATATATATATATATATATATATATATAGTATATGCGTGGGTGCGACATAAATTCAATATTTATTTAAGTAGACGCCCACAATACCTTTCATGCCAGAAACTAATAAAATATTGCTTTGAGATATTTTAAATGCTTAATGAATTATATGGCTTGAATAATATGTTTACCTAATTACTGGTATGTGTTCCTATCTTTTACGATTTATGTTATTAAATCTAATGTTAAAAAATTTAATAATTCTTTCCACTTTTATCTTGAAATTCTCAATTATAAGTCAATTAAATTAAAATAATAACTATATTTTCAGCAGTTTTTTGATGTAGTATGACAATAGCTTAATTTAAATTAATTACAGTTTTACAGTTTTTTAATTTTTCCAAGAATAGACCTGGCATGTTGTAATATATGTACAGTAATATGCTCTAACATCAATTTACAAGTTGTCATTGATTAAACTGATTGTTATTTACTTTCAATGTAGGAATACTATAGACGATGAGTGGACTGATCCAAAATAAATTACAGAAGTCAGTTTATGCACACAATGAAATGTATAGGTTTAAATAAGTATCAGTAAAATAATTTAAGTTATAATTCGAGTGACTGACCAGATTTAGCGGATTCTCTTCTTTGCAATTATTTTCTACTTAATATGAATTGTTATGGTGTCACAAAAGTATTAAGTAGGATATTTCATCACAAACACCCTGATCGACTTAAGAGAAAAATAACCATATCATGTATGAAATCATTTTAAAGGAAATTGAAATACGGCGAAAAAAATAATGTGACGGTATTATAATTTAAACTCCCTTTTTTTGTTATGTGCCTACTTTTTTCTCTGCGCATATTTTTCGCAGTTGTTTATTTACGTAATTTATTCTACACCACATGTGTTATCAACTGAATTTCAATAATGCTATAATTACTGTAGACATTCATGAACATGTTCGTGAGAAATCTGCGCGTCACTTTGTAATTATTGTTACAAATGAATGCCATCCGCCCGGTTCTGTGATTACTGGACGTCTGGCATCCGCAAAAGCTCCGTCGCCAGCAAAATCATTAGACATCTGGCCACCTGCGGGTCCGGACTAATGGCGGACCAATCATCAATAACAAGCCACGCCAGCAAAGGGACTTCAGCGCACACGAAATTGAAAATTCATTGACTATTTCATTATATTATAATAAAAATGAACATAAGTGTATTGGAATGTAGAGTGCTTAAATATTTACAGATATTTATATACATTATGTGAGTGCGAATAGAAGAGACGTTTTTTTAATGTTTATGATATTATAATGATGATGGTAAGACGTTATAAATTTGAATAGAGGACAATAAAAATTTATAACGAAATATGATGCCTCGATTTTTGTAAAAGTCTATTCTTTATTGAACAAAGAAATGTTCATTGCCATTGTGCTCGCTACGTTAGTGATTTGGGGTATGTAAAGAAACCTAGATTTAAATAAATTTATCAAACCGCATTTTTGAATCAATACAGACACGGAAAATAAATTTGTTGTTGTTGAGAATGGTAATAATTTTATTGCGGTGGTCGAAGTTTTTCAGCACTTGGCTCGAAAAAAGTTAACCGTTTTCGTAACTGCCGACTATACTCGGAAGCAATTTATGGACCATGAAAGCAAAGGAAAAAACCGGGATTGAAAACACCTGTAAACGAGAGCTTTGAAATGCATCTCATTGGAACTGAAAACGTTTGTGAAAACGTGTTTGTCAATGTGTTTTAGACGGTGATCATCACGCTATGCCGATCTCACTACTAACAACCTCCCCCCCCCAAAAAAAAATCTATTTTTCCATTTCCCACAAACAAATTTTCTATTTTCATGCCATTATGCAAATATTCTGTGAAATATGTTAGTAAAGGTAAGTTGTTACTTTAAATTAATAGTTCAGCAATTAATATATGTCTCAGTAATGTTAATACTGCTCGTCGACTCAGAGGTATGTCTTCTAGTAAAGCTATAGTTCTGCAATATTTCCAAAGCCGTCGAATAAAATAATCTGACGCAATAGTTGAACTTGTTTTGAATAGAAATAACATATAGTAAGATACACAGGAAACAGTCGCAATAGGAGCTGTTAAATTGAAGTCATATTTCGAATTACCGTTATTACGAGTATGAGTACTGAAAGGAACATTATATTTTGGGGGTTGCTATATTTATTAACGGATTACGCATCGTTTTCTTTTTACAAGTTATCATTCCGTATTTCCAAAAGGACGCGGTAATCAGGTTCCTGTCAGCAAAGAGCACCGTGTTACATCAAGTGCAGATCTGAAGTTGACGCTTCCCGTGATACAACATTGATCGATGCGCTGAGATAGAACGTCACACAGCAACAAACAGCTTTAGATTTGGACAAACACAACGACCAGTTTGCACAAACGTGTGGTTTCGTAGTCATTATGGCAACTATCACAGCAGAGAATTTATTTTCATTTTCAAAATTTATGATTTGAACATTTGAACTCCATTACATTCTTACTCATAAAATGTCATGGGAGACCATTCAGTAATTAATGTTTCAAATGTTTGAAATTCAACACTGAATTTTAATAGTAAAAATATGTTGCAAAGCTAATGTTGACGTTTTATTATTAGTTTTATGTATCATACTATATAACTGTTGTTGTTAAAGAATCAATAAAGTTTAGATTCGTGCTATTGATCGTATTTATAATTTAATATATTATTTATTCATTTAGTTAGCTTACTCAGTGTAACGTCAACGCGGAAAAAAATATTGCTAATAATTATCGTTTACTTTATAAAAATATAGCTTTCAGAGCGTTGGCTTATTAATTCTCCATATTAAACTTCTGTACAATGCTGGCGGGTTAATAATAAATTTTTACTAAACATTTGTAATCATTCCATTTCCCTTCTGCCAAAAAAAGACGTGAAAATTTATAAATCGAAAATCCAATCGTTACTATAAAAATTATACTTTATTCTCATAGAAATATATTTGATTTATATCATACTATATCAAATTGTCAGTTACTGAAATACTAACTATATATTTCGCATTTATTTTTCAGGTAAGGCGTCGGCCGTGGATCATCCAAAGGTAGGATGACGACGATCGACCTTCATTTGATCTCACAGGAGCAGAAATACTGAGTTTTATACGTCAACAACTGATTAATTCAGTATATATTCCAGTATTTATAACATGAATGCAGGGAATTCCGCATAATTTTTTTATCTGATCCTATTACACTCTGATCTTAAGATACGTGTTCGCTTTATTCCATTATTACGACTTACGTTTGTTAGTATAAACAACATAAAGAGGTCGGCTATAAAAAAAAAATTGTCCACCAGCCTTTACGAAAAGGAGAATTAAATTTAATTGACATTTTTACGAATTAAAATTTTTGTTGATGTAATATTATTTATCCAAAAGGATTTTTAAGTAGTATTGAAAAGAAGAACAAATAAATAAACAGAAAAAAGACCAATTTGTCAGAAATAATTGTGTAGTATTCAACTAAAACAAAAAACTTATTTCGTCCACAATTTTTGGACTTCATCGGGTAATAGATATAAATAAGTACAATTTATACAATAAATTAGAAATGTAAATCAGACAATAATATAAATAAATAACTAATTTCAATATTTATTGACTAATTACTTATTCAAATTTACAGATTAAAATTAATTTCGTTAAAATATAAATTATACAGACTTAGTTTTTAATGTATGCACATACGTAGTGCTATAATTAGATGTCCAAATATATATTAAGTGTCATGGACAGTAATTTTTTCCTTTGTTGTGAGGCAATTATCAGTCAGATGTAACAAAATAAATAGATGTGTTGAATCTTTGGAAGAATAAACGAGTAGTTCCGTTTTCGGAAATCTGCCGAAAAGTAAAATGTTTTTCATTTTGTAAAAGTAATTTCTCCCTCTGAGAAGAGGAAGAGTTTCAGCCTACATCATATATAGGACACCAGTGAGTATTACAATACACAATATTTATTTCCTGACAAATTGTCCGTTTCTCTGTTTATTTATCAAATGATAATTGTCAGATTATATTAAATATTTTAGAGCAAAATTATATAATTAAAGGTTATATTTTACGTCTGTTTATATTAAATAAATAATTCAGATTTTGACCAGTTACAAAATAAAAATAATTTATTAAATTACAACACTGAGTTTACGTACGTGTTTGTACATTCTTCAGGTCTTTCCTGCTTTAGTCACTTAGTCTAAATGTTAAAATCAATTTCACACACTATTTAAAAACATCCCAAAATTTTGGAAGTAGCTTCGGGGAACTTTCTCACACGACTAACACTAATGCGATCTTGGCAGACTTGAAGAAGGTACAAGCACGGACCGAAAGGTTACGTTTTAATTTAATAATAAACATTGCCTGTAACTGGCCAAAAACTACATTATCTAAATGAGGATAATATGTTTATTTCTTAGTTAAATTTTTTCTAAACTATACGGATGCGTTACAATCTGTTTTAAAATTTGAACGTATTGTAGGAGTAACCGTTTATATAAAATAAAAATTGAATATGTATCTATGACTTTTAGTCTGGAGAATATTTAAATACAATTTCAAGGCTATGCTTATACTGTGTAATTTAATAGGCAAAAGTTTTATTAATCTGATAAAATGTATGATTATTGGTTAATTGTAAGAAACATTAACGGAAAACGATTCTGAGATTATTTTTGAAAAATTATTGTGATTTATTACATATCCCAGAATTTTTTTTTATAACGCGATGGGAATTAAATATCAAATATAATTAGTAATAAAATAAAAAATTGGAATAATGTAAGGTTAAAGAAGTAAATGTTATTTGGAATTGTTCGTATAAAATGTCTTTACTTGAGTTAATCGAATATTTATTGATTTATAATTAGGTGAAATGAGTATATTTTGGCCCCTTTGATGTTAAACATAAATTTTTGTTTGTAATTAAATATTACAGCGTTGAAGGGTGAGTTCGTTGCATAAGAATTCTCTTTGAACAGTGAAGGAAGGTGTAGTCTTAATGCTTCCCTACAGAACCGTGGCGTCTTCTGATGAGTTCAGCGCGTCGATGAGAAAGGTGTTTCCTTGAATCTCGCCCTTGTTTGCTGTGGCGCAGAAATGTGTCTCCAGAGCAACGGTAACGAGCTTTCAGCAAAGGAAACCACCTTCTATTAGCCTTCGATAGGTGCAACAGCTCTGGTCCCACTCTCTGGAACGGCGAGAAAATTCGCGAGTAAACGGAGACGCCGAGAAAGTTATTACTCTTAACAAGATCCACACGAATAATGGTTTGCCCCATCTACGACGATAGAGGAGACAACAACATTATATTCTCGGATTACTTGAACGTTTCGGCAAACAAATAAAATATTCAAAATCATTAATATACGCACAGGGATAATTTAAACAGAACTGGATTCTGTTGAGAATCATAAATTTATATCACGCATTATTGTACAGTTAGTTACATTTCAAATATTAACCCGTCGTTTTACGTTTCGTCGCTGCGTCTATGTTAATTATAAGATTCTCTTCCTTCTAATTTTTAATTATGTTATGCAAACATACTCACGTATTAACTCACGAGACCATTGTCTTTCCTTTTGCAATGGTTACTGTTAAAAATATTCAGAACTGTAACATCCTTTTTTTAATGCTATAACTTACGCAACTTAGTTTTTCTTATATTTAAGTTAAAACAGTGAAGGGTCATCATATCGGCTCATGCTGACATTGCCTTATTGTCGTAGCTCTTCATCGGAAACAATATTAGTTTATTATAAACATAAATTCTATTCATCAGAGACTTGAAGAAATTGCTATAAAAGTTTTTCTTTGAATAACCAAATAGCTACAAAACAAACATCGGTGTTTTAAAGTATTCATAATTATGTTAAATCAACAAATTATATTCTATTAGTTAAGATACTCTAATATCCACTATTTTCAATTAAATGCAACTCTATAGTCTGTTTTAAATTAGGAGACCGATTGTTGTTAGTACCCACGAGAGATGTGGCATTGAATCAATCAATAACAAGAAAATAGCGTTAGTGAATAGTAGCAGTGTTGTTTTGAGTGAGCTGTATAAGCCGAGTGTCCCACGTGCTGTAAGTAACCATTTCCACTCGAACCAGCCACGAGACTTCTCATTTAATACGGACTATAGAAAACTCCGGCTTTTGCCCACCATGCTTTAGCCTCGTTGAATTATGGGTTACTAAAGCCAACAGGACAGACATAATCTTGTGCTCTATTAATAAGCATTCTTCGTCACTTCATTATTCTCAAATTAAATGTTTATGATAATCTTAGAAACCAAATGAACAAAACATTTTCCAGCCGATAGGTTTGCCTAAATTACGTCTCTCGTGACGTTCAGTTATTATGTCAAAGTTTGACTTACGTTAGTTGTAAAATAATAATAATAATAATAAATACTGGACGACTAATAAGCCAATTGATACTATTTCGTAAAGCATTTTAATCAAAAGAAATATTCTACAGTAGTACGAAATACAACGATCACTTAAACTGAAATATATGGAATGATAACAAGACCCCGGTGTAATAGACACCTAATACTGCTCTCAAATTGCGCAACAGTAATGATATTCACAGTCCGTTCAAAGTCAAAGGTTAATGGAGACCATATATCCTCTTTATCCTTTTTGTTTCCAATTCTCGGGAAATTATCTTCTCCGTAAAGTACAAGTTTGTTATTTTAGCACCGAGTGTAACCTGGAACTATTAAAACCCTTCCATAAATTCTAGCGTGGAAGAATATTACCGTGTAAAACGTGGAATGGTGCAAAATCGTTTTACTCAAATACAGTCGGCCCTAAAAGAAAGTACGTAAAACGTCTGAGCACAGTTTTAACACTCTATAACAATGATTAAAAGCTTGAAACATTACGATGATTCTTTGCTAATCACAAGTTGTTGCGTTATCGACCAGATAGCATGTGCTATGTAAAAATTAAATAACCTGATTTGCAACTGCCGTCATAAAATGCTATATATTATTTTTTGTGCGTAGAGTTACTTTACGAAATGAGATTTAAATTGTATACGCATTAAAATATTTATATAACTCAGGATAATAGATGTACTGAAGAAGAATTTCTTTGTTGGCTTTGTATTATTATTATTTTAATACCGGCCAGATTAACATGTCACAGACAATTCATGAACTTTACCAATTGAAGAAATTTAATAAAATAAAAAATAACACAACGTTTCATTCTTTCCTTAGATTCTCCTCAGGTGCAGAAATATAAAATAAGAAATTTGGTATACACGAATTCTACAAGTATGAATATCTAAAAATATAAAGAATTTTTTTTTAAAATAAATATTATATCAAAAATTTTAAAATATAATTATTTGAATATAAAGGAAAAAATTAGTTACAATTTAATTCCAGTAATATTGTATAATTTCCATAAAAAAATTTTTTTGGAGGAAATATAAAATTTTAATCTCACGTACATATAAAAAAATTATGTTCTTCATGTTTTTAGATATTCATACTAGTAGAATTCATATGTACCAAATTTGTTTTTTCATGATTGTGCACCCGCAGATGATCCAAGAAATGGAACGAAACGTTCTATTTTTTACTGTAGTAAATAGTTTTTTATATGTTGGCCGGATTAAATATTTATTGATTCAATTGATATCAGATAAATATAACTATAAATTAAAGAAATTGATGCACGGCTGTGTTTTTGCGTAATATTGTGAAAATAAAATACACGGTTAGTAAATATAAAATATAGAATCGTTTTTGGCATTGCTCTTGAAGGCTCGCTTGGAATCTTTGATATTGCTTGCTGCATTCCTATGTTGTGTCGTCAAGGAAATAAATAAAAATTTTAATTAAGGCGACATAGACATAAACGTATAATTGAATTAAAGATTAAATTTATTTAAGGTCTTCTGGATTAAACGAATTTGCAATTATAGTTACTTATCCATACGCATCATAATAAGGAACACATTGAAACAAATCTTATATATGCTGTAAGGAAAAAAACAGGCTGAATTATTTAAAATCTCTTCATAAACAGATTAGTGGAGAATTTATTATTAGATAATGTGAACATATACAATATAATTGCTTTGAGAAAGTGTGAATAGAATATTTTATGATTAAAAGACAATTGGTGGATTATGAATAAGTGTAAGAATGTATAAAAATTAAAAGGTGTTTATTATCTCCTGCTCTACAGAGGGTGATTTCGAGATACAATTATGCAATCCTTCAGGTTTCAATTTGATTTAATCGTTTATAACTCCAGTTCAATGAATATTTGATCGAATATTTAATTTTACAGAAAGAATTTTCTTGATTATAGTCAGCTCCTACATTATACGAAAATAAATTCAAACGTAATACTTTAAGGTCAAACTTTCTATGTTAACTGAATTCAGTCTTAGTTATGCTATGAAATAATAACATAACATAGTTCGTTTCCTGAAAGAAACTTTAGTCTCATTTTATTCTATTGCTATGCCCTGTTATTAATTTTTAGCCTTTAAAAATCTTCCAAAATATGGAATCTTAGTTTTCATTTCTTTAATCTTCACTTTAATCTACCGGTCCGATCGGTTTAATAACTTTCTCTTTTGATGTTTAATACATACAATTAGAGTGTAATATAATATTTATATTAAATATTATACGAACTAATGTTGGCTGTGTGGATATTAATTTGGCTTATATAAATAAAATCAGTTAATTTCATTTCATTTACCACTATAAGAAGAAACAATTATAATTTAATTAAATTATTCTTTACTAAATAAGTAATTTATTAATTAAATAATAATCTGCTTATTATTTTATTTCGTGATTTTCGTGGCACAAAATTCCAGTATTTCATTCCGAAGTAACCAAACTTAATTTAACGTTTTGATCGTTATAAATTGACCTTCCTTCGTCCTTACATTTCTTGACTACATCTCGAGGGTGTAACTGAGAATTTATGCAACTTTATGTCGGAAGTGAAAATCTGTTCCAGGTCAAATTTGCACTTGAAGTGGTCGGTCACGCATCGCGGCGACGGCTTAGCCACAATTACGTCCCGGGTCATTAGGACATCAAGCCTAAAAGCCAGGCTCAAGTTCTCTCTTCAAATGGCACTTCCCAGCTCTTCCATGGCGTATTAAATTGATACGCAAGTTTACTTACAAAACAAAGGCATGACAATTACGAAGTCAAACGAATTTTCTACAACAATTTTACATAGTCATCTGGTATCATGACAATGAGGCTGAAGAATTCAATTATGTTCTTCTTTAAAAAGTGACCTAAAATTGTAGTAAATCGTTCATAAATAGCCACTTCATTTATAAACACTCTTTTCTATTTCTAAGTTCTCACGTCACAAAGTCCGTAGCCTCATACTGACAATTTATGTTAACGCTTACACTAACTGTTCATTACTTTTTGTCATACGATCTAACAGGATACCCGTCGTCCGTACGCAGATAAAAATATTGTGTCCGAAGTATTCTATTGATAGAATTGGTCTAAGGTCAATTATTTTGTTTAATGTATTAAATATAACTCACTGTTCCATTCTCAAGATGTTTTAATTCAACACTGTTCGATACTTCATGAACCTAGCTGTGAAATGATAAACAATTCATAGTTAACAAATTAACTGGTTATAATGGACGGCAAACAGCTATGTACTTACGCTACAAGAGTAATATAGATAGAGCGCGGTAAACTGTTGAGCTATGCATCGCATTGTTAGTGGCTTGGCAGACTGTAGTATTGAGATTAACATAACTGAGAACATTGTAGGCAGATGTGAACTATAGAATCCCGGGAAAATTTAAACGAAATTCATTTCAATTATTCAATAAACCTCCACCGTGATGACAGTTTGGTGTTATCTAATAAACTGTCCCCAAAACAGACACAAAGTTATCAGACTTTTGAACACCTTATATATGTACATGAAACATTTTGTGTTGTAATATTAAGTCTGTTTTCTGGAATGTTTATTAAATGCTAAATTTTGCAGACATTTTTTTAAATTTAACTTTTCATTTAAGTTTTATATGGCTTCTTCCGGCTCCAGAACTACGAAAAAGGTTTAATCGAAATCAGTCCTACCGTTTTCTTACGTAGAAAGACCAAATTTGGCTTCCTTTCTCTACCCTTCCGCATCCCCCCTTTCAAATCCCTTCTTATGCTATTAAAGGGGAATTTCCACCATGTGGATTACCCTCATGTAGCCTGTTACCCTTAAAGAAATATAAAAAAATTTACATGACCCAACTCGGGGAAGCCTGCGAGAGATACTCTCGCTGGTGAACTTTCCCAGAGAGCTCTGGCGGAGGCTACCTTTGGGGATGCCTTCACATCTCTCTGGTTTTTTGAACTAAGGTTCCCACAGTCCGAGGCACCTCGGCCTGTTTTCAGGGGTGTATGTTCCGGGGTCGCAGACCTTGGGCATACGATAAGAGCTGTCGGTTATTCCTATTGGAATAGTCGGCCAGCTGCCTCCTAAACCGGTCAAGGCACGGAGAGGGGAAAGCAGCGACCCCACAGCTAAACCCTCTCCCGTCATCGGAAGGGCGTGGGACAAGTACCAAATGCCCGAACTATGTGATGCAGGTTTTTCTAGGGTTTTACTTGCATCACTTTTAGGCGAATAGCCGGGTAGGATCCTTAAACCATAGCCCGGGGGCCCTAGTTAACCCTTGGCTACCTTCCTCTACCCTTTGCATCCCCCTTTCAAATCCCTTCCTATTCTGTTAAAAGAGAGTTTCAACCAAGTGGATTACCCTCATGTAGCCTGTTACCCTAAAAACTATATAAAAAATTTATATAACCCGTCGTATTTAAAATCATTTGTCTCCATAATTTTTTATTTATATCCAGTAAAATAAAATAAAAATTAACAAGAAATAAAAAATTAACATAAAATATTTTGGTTTCTTGTTTGTTTTACATATATGCTATGAATAGAAAATATTGTGTGTTTATAAGCAGTATTTTATTAAAAAATTTTACCAAAAATTATAGAGAACATACTTAATTTCCACTTTGTATTATTCGTTAGTTAGGGATATTGAAGTAATAATTCTTCTTTCCAGAAGGTTTTTTCAGAATTCTGTTTATTCACCCTTTTCGTTGAAAAGATTAAAATTTTCTTAGCAGGCAGAATTATATAATTATATAATGTCTGAGAGATTTGGCTGTACGTAACGTCGGACAATACATTCACGAATAATCTCCCGTTTCTTTTTATGTGATGATACAAGTGGCTTCAAATTACGAGGCTCTTTCACCTTGACAGAACATCTCGAGTCGAAGTCTCCTCAATCTATTTTGACGTTTCTGCATAAGCGTGAGGCGTTGCGGTCTGAAATGTTTGAAAGTTAGAGGAAATGAAGGAGGTGAGGTTAAAGAACGGGGCCCGAAACCGTGTGCCCCTCGATAGCCTAACTACGTCCTGGAAAATTAGCTCAACAACTTGTGATGACGTAACTTCTGATGGCCGGATGGAGCCGCCAGATTAATTGAATTTTGTGGTTCCTGTATCGCAGGTATAACGGCGTTGCCGTATTGGCATAAACGTGTGGATCCTACAAGAGCTTTATTGAAAGCCATGCAATTTTTTTTTCTCATAGTAACTATCCTTCACATTATGCACCCTTTTTTTCTCTCAATATAATGTACACTTTGTGCAGACATTTATGTACTAATAAAGATGACTTCATTTTCTGATGTATTACATTTTTAATTTGAATAAAGAATAAACATGACGACTTATAAGAAGTAGCCGATACATAAGTTAGCCTTTTACTTCATTTTAAACAAAATCGGTGTCACTTATTTAGGGTGTCAAATAATCAAATTTATCTGTTTAAGAGTTAAAATTTCCGTCCTGAAATTGGAAATTGCACATGAATACACTCGTAATCTAATTAAGCTCATTTAATTATACGCAGTGATCTGATCTGAAAATTAGTTTTTTTGTATTATTTAAATAATTTTATACAATTTTTGTGGTAATTATTCTGGAAAAGAAAATGTTTATTCTTAAAAAAATATATAGTTGTGTGTCAAGTTTCTCTAAGAACACATTGAAGGGATTTTTTCAAAATATTTGGAAGTGTTACTCTTACCAGCAATCATTAATGATTAATAATTGCATTGAAAATAGGTCAATTTTAATGGAATACGGTATTTATTAACACTTCAAATACTGAAGAATAAAATATAATAAAATCAAATTAAATGAAAGAATTACCAGAGTTTTGAACAAAACGTATAGTAAAATGAACCTATTATAATATTCCTAACACTAATACTAATTACTGCTGAAATGTATTTTTGTTAGTTCCCTGGAAATGATTTTATATGTTCAAGATTGAGCTCAAGGATTCTCATCCGACAGAATGCCGCAAATTAATCTGTGAAAATAAATGGCACGAAAATTACAAAGAATGTCATTTAATGAAAGGTGAAAATGAATTCAGAATATTTAATTTATTAGCCAAATATTTATGCATTAAAACAAATGACTTCCAAATAACTCCGTTACATAGCGATAGAGCTTGGAGAATATACCTAAAATAAATTCGTCTAATTAGAACAGTGCATTTCAGATCTCCATTTTATTTTTTGGAATGTTTTGAATTGCATGCTGGTAGTTTTTAAACCAGCCCTATATATCGGATAAGGTGTGCAAGAATAAGAGGTTAATATTGTTAGAAGTATGAGCGCTGACAGAGTTAAATCAATAATAACAACAAAGCGGGAACTTTAACATCTGAAATAATAACGTTGCAATGCTAACATATAGAAAATCGATACAACACCTGCTTTAAATTATTCACCTTTTTCTTTAACGCTTTTCTGCTCAGACATTACCAGTAATGGTAATTTTCATCAATACACATAGAATGTAGTTCAAGAAGATTAAATTCAGTAAAAATACCGATGTTTAAATATTAATAAAAATTACAAAGAAAGTTTTGAATTTTTTCTTACTCAAAAGCTCAATTGCTGTTAATTTTTTTGTCTGAATGAGTATTATTCGTAACTAAACATCGCAATATTGTTGAGTTGGTAATTAACGCGAAAAAAAAAGTATTCAAACGTAAGTGTTTGGAAATATTATAGTATATACTAATTAAGTAATTTAAATCAAAGAATGTAATATTTATTTTAGTATCTTTTTTCTTTTATTACGGACACTTGGCTCGTTTAATGTTGTAAATAATCTACAAACATTTATTTTTGAAGTAGCAAATTATGTTGTTCCGTTACAACGAATTTCACTGGCAGTGGGAACGTTCTCTAACTATCCTCGATTTAGATGAGAAAGAGTGTGTACTCTATGAAAAATATTCAAAAAGAAGAAAAATTTATAACCCCTGCAAAATGATAACGTGACATCAATTAAATATAAAGACACAGAGGAAAGCAATTGAGTAACAATTTTATTGTCCGTCTGAAAATACTTCCAAATTCTTCCAAGTCGAAAAACTTTTGCCGATAGTCACAGTTCTTTGTGAAATAATAAAAAATTATGAATTAAATTTTATATAAAAGTAACATATATTTGAAGCCAATGAGCAAATAAGTAATATATTTAACTTTCAGTAAATTATTATTTATATGCCACAATTTCTTAAAAAATTAAATACAATTATTTTCCAATGATAAAAAACACACATTTATTATAATAATATAAAAACATGACCTTGTGTTATAATACTATTTATACATTTTATTACAAAATATTTTCATTTACAACAACGAAGTTTCGTTCTCTTCGGCGAAGTTTTCAGGTATAACAAAAAATTTAATAATTTTCAATCCATTCTTTTTTAAATAATTTTACTTTTGTTAGATATAAATCAATTTTTCTATTAACAATTTCACGCTTGTCAAAAATATTAATAGAAGAAAGGATTGTATACAAATTTTTAAAATTTATTATACCTGAAGAGTTCCCAGACGAAGAAACGTCGATGTTGTTGTTGTAAATTAGATATGTTTTGTAATAAAATGTATAAATAGTCTCTTGAAATATATTAATGTGATATTAATTATACCTATAATTATAAAGTGTGTTAATTTTTTGCGGAACTCTAAAGCTTTCATTGGTTACGAGATTATAACCAAAATATAAGTTGTTTTTTTTCAGTAACTTTGTAAGAAAACCAGAAATTACATGAATAAATTGACATTATTTACAAAAGCTTTAACTGTAATTACAGACTCGCAGTTATTGATTACTTTTTATTTTATTTTTATTTTTTTAGGGCAACAGGCTACATGAGGGTAATCCACGTTGGGCAACTCCCCTTTAATAGCATAGGAAGGGATTTGAAAGGAAGGATGCGGAAGGGTAGAGGAATGTAGCCAATGGTTAACTAGGACCCCCGGGCTATATTTTAAGGAATATACCCGGCATTCGCCTAAAGAAATGCGGGGAAACCCCTAGAAAAACCTGCATCGGGTAGGTCGGGCATTGGGTACTTGTCCCACGCCCTTCGGATAGCGGGAGAGGAGTTTTCATATTACGGGTGTTGTCGTTATATCATCTTAAATCGTGACTACAAGTAAAAGTTCTTACGTTTACAGCTTCGTCTTAAGACTAGCTAGCTATTGATTTCAGTTCACGGCCGTTAGTTATCCGTCACAGAATTGTGAATTCTTTTTTTTAATCTTGGCCAAAGTTTTTACTTGATATACAATTTGATTTAAATTTAATTACATGTTTGAAACTTTTTATATTCCGTGTCTTTTTTTTCGTTTTATTTTTATCTGGAAGTTAGTGTTTCATGTTTCTATGTCTCCTTTCTAACTTGAAAGGTTATTAATCTCAGTAGAAATGAATTATTATTTACAAAATTTATAATTATATACATATATTTATAATTTATCAAATTATATTAAACCAATTGGGGTATAAAGTTAACTGCTACTTTTAGCTACGTCATACATAATGGAAAATATCCCTAATCTAGGATTCTTTTCTTTGTTAATTTTAAAAAAATTTGCCTTTAATATAGGTTCGCAAGTCCTTAATAATGAATAGCTTTCTACCTTTCTGAGCTGATATCCACACTGATAGAATCCTCCAAATATCAACTAAACACTCAATCACTAGTTGTGTAAGAAGTTTCATTAAGTAGGTAACGAATCCGTTCTGTTAGGAACATAACCATTGCAATTAATTTTGCAAAAAAAATATGTGTCATTAACAATCACAAAATATAAAAGAAACCGAAAAACAAATTGCTAACTTAGTAACTGTATTCTTTAATTTCACAAGACTTCACCACCTTGGTATATTAATTTGAAATTTTGAGACGATAATTTAACCACACTCCATTTCACTCCGAAGATTAGTTTTAATTAAAGCAGGCTGAAAATACCGCAAAATTCACAAAGCTTTATTAAATTTGAGGGGTAAGTGAATTAACTGCCCAAGGCAAGATTGAATGTATTGAGTCGCCGTAGCAAGGAGGCGGTCCTCCAAAGTAGGTGTTCCTTTGGGATCGTTCTAACGCTCGTTGTTGGGTATCGAATACTTGATATGACCGTAGGGAGGAAAACCCAGGCCGAATATAATACACCTTGTCGGCATAAACCAAAACATAGAACTTAACGCGGATTTGAATGAATTCCATTTAAAAATACATTGGAGGAACCATATTCATTTCCAACTTTTTTTTTTAGGATAACAGGCTACATGAGGGTAATCCACATAATGGCAACTCCCCTTTAATAGCATAGGAAGGGATTTGAAAGGGGGGATTCTGAAGGGTAGAGCAATGTAGCCAAGGGTTAACTAGGGCCCCCGGGCTATAGTTTAAGGATCCTACCCGCCATTCGCCTAAAAGTAATGCAGGGAAAAACATAGAAAAACCTGCATCAGGTAGGTCGTGCATTTGGTACTTGTCCCACGGCATTCCGATAACGGGAGAAGATTTTGCTGTGGGGATGCAGCATTCCATTCTCCGTACCTCGACCAGTTTAGGAGGCAGCTGGCCGACTGTTCCAATGGGAACAGCGACACATTTTGTATTGTAATAATCATCGTATTACATATTCTGCCAACGTGATAATTTTCTCCTACAATTTCTTGAAATTAATGTTAATTCTGTAAAATTCCCTTCAAGTCGAAAACCAATTACTTAATGAAGTCCTTTTTCAACAACTTTTCTTATAAAATGACGAATAAAATTTAAAAATCGTTCTTTGTAAAAACTTTTTCAGAATAAAATGTTATCACACTTTTTTAGTAGTGTGTTGGTTCTTATAGCGTACATATTCAAGCAGTACCTCCTTGAATAATAATTCAACAATAATTATAAGGATACTTAGGTGACAATTAGAAATAAAATTCCGATTCTTGTAAACATCTACCCCTCTCATCGATTTGATCATTAGTAATTTTTTGAAATTCATGTTACGATTGTTTTCCTTCTCGTTTTCCTATTAATCGACTTTAATTCAAGTGATTTCCCATTTTATTTATGTTATCATTTTTACGCGTGTCTATTTTTATTTAGTTTTGTTTTTATTATTTTGTATTTACTTTTACACGTACTGTGTTCTTAATTGAACATATTTTTGTGCTGTCTTATTATTTGCTAACGGAATCGACAAATAAATCAAAACAGACTGTCATTATATTTTTGTTAATTTCACTAATGAAGAACATTAGAGACTAGTTTACTGGTCTGCAGGCGAATGGTTCGGAAACATCAACTCCGACATATCCTCACTGAATATTTTAGTCTGAAAAATGAGAGTAATTTCTCATTACAATAATTTATTTTTACTCACAGCTCCAATTATTAAACGATACGATTATCTTCGAGCCCTACATGAAATATAAAACCTTATGCATTGCACGACTTACACAGTTTCTACATCTTGAACTTCAAAGAGTTCCGGATTACAGTGTTTCGTTTGTAAAAATGTCCGTGCAAGTGAAGGTAATATACAATTTTCTTCCGTCCAAAGGCTTCTTTGTCATTTACGGGCAGCACTCGGCGAGGCAAGACGGATGAAAGGTCAGCAACATCCTGAATAACACACGTTTCCGACTTGCCGTCACATTTTATCCCAAGTCGAGTAGGGCCACAAAATACGAGCTATAAATAGTGACATGGAGCCGATTCCGAAAGCGGAAGACTGTCTTTAACGAGATGCTGACCTTTGCTCTTTTGCCGAGGTGGGGTTGCTTTAGGAGCTCTCTTAGAACTTCAAAAATTATATATATATATATAAAATTAAATTAGTTTATTTATTTTGTCGCAGTATTGTTCTGTTCTTCTAATTGTTATAAATACAATTTTGCTTACTTATTATTAATTTATTGAATTACTTTTATATGTTAAAAACTATCAAGTGCTAAACATAAAATATCTTTCTCTCGAGAGTTAGTCGTATGCCCACATTTAATTTATTTAATATACCGCGGCAAAAACAATAAAATAATTAAGCGTGCCAATATTCACGAAAATGGAGCTTTATATCAAAAACTTTCATCAGCGATGCGTCTTAATCGAAAGGATGGGATAGGACATGCGTCTTGTTTTCTCCCTTCTCCGTGTTCTCATCTTTTTTTTTAGACGTGATGACAACTCCCCTTTAATAACATAGGATAAGGATTTGAAAGGGGGTAATAGTAAGGGTAGAGGAAGGCAGCCAAGGCTTACCTAAGACCCCTGGGCTATGGTTTAAAGTTCCTACCCGGCATTTGCCTAAAAGTGATGCAGTACAAACCATAGAAAATCTGTATCAGGTAGGTCGGGCATTGGGTACTTGTCCCACGCCCTTCCGATAGCGGGAGAAGAGTTTGCCGTGGGGACGCAGCATTCCCTTCTCCGTACCTCGACCAGTTTAGGAGGCAGCTGGTCGACTGTTCCAATGGGGACAGCGAACAACTCTTACCGTATGCGCAAGGTCTGTGACCCCGTAACATACACTTCTCAAAACAGGCCGAGGTGTCTCGGCTTGTGGGAACCTTAGTTCAAAAACGGAGAGGAAAAGGCATCCCCAAAGGTAGCCCCTTCGTGTCTCTCCTACAATGTTCTGCCTGCCTGAGAATATCCCTCGCAGGTACTGCCTGCGAGAGAATAGCCTCGCAGACCATCGCGGGAGAGGTGTTTATACTGTCTTGGTCTAATGAACTCCACTTTTCCACTTAACTGCACTCTTAGCTCCACTCTAGAAATAATCCACTGCCTCAACTCGAAAACCACAACATATAAGGAACACGGATGAAAAGGGCTTAATAATTCAGACCTCTTATACTCACGTGGTTGCAAACGAATCTCGGAAATGTCTCTGTATATAGCTTTGCAACCCTCTACATCCACTAGGCCGAAATATTAAAAAGAGCTCAGAAGAAGTACTACTAATTTTTTGCAACAAAATAAAGATATAATATGAAAAATTTCAACAAACTACAAACAGCAAATAAAAGAATAAAGAATACAAAGTTCCACGCTGATGCTATTGTCACAGCCTAGCGTATGATTTTCTTAGTATACCTTCTGCCAAACAACACTTTATTTATTGCCAAAACAAAGTTTTATTGACTTTAAAACTTATTCAGATTTTGAAAGATCAATAAATACTAAAAAAAGATTATTTTTGGTCCAAAATAAAAGGAATATGGTCATTTTCTATGATTAAAATTTTAAGTCTTGTAATAGACAGCTAAATAAACTATTAGTTAAAACTTAGAAAGTTTTTCAAAAGCATGACATGAGCATTCATGTCTATGTCATGAATATAATAGTTTCCTCTAAAAGTAATCGTTTCCGACAAAACAGTTCGTTTGTCCAATGTACGTTTCCAGTCTGAAACTCTATTCACCCTGCTGGCAGGGTCCCAATAAGTATATGCGGACACTAAACACTTATTCAGTTTCTTAGTATTTATGAAGAGCGGTAGTTTGGAACTACTCAAAGATTTTAGAACAAATCTCTCATCGCGGTCGATAGGACTTGGCGTGTGTAACCAACAGGGGCATAATAAATTATTAGCAACCCGCAGTACATCACTGTGGCAATTGCAAACCCATCTACAAGTTCCGGAGAGAGGGAGAGAGATCTATAGTTAATCTTTCATAATAAGCTGATTACTTAGGAAAAATTCGATTAACTATCTAAGCACGTAAAATCATGATCCAGATTGCATATAAATGATTTCGAAACATTTGGTTTTGAAATAATAATTTAAGTATTTTCTTACATTTGTATAAAATCAGGAGGATTATCAAAAAAACGGCGAGCCTAAAATTACGAGTGTTGTAAAAATAAAAAATCCAAGTGTTCTATCGACTAGTCATTTTACGAATTGTTTGAATATTTAACACTAATAAAAAACACAGCCTCCTAAACTGGTCGGAAGGACGTGGGACAAGTACCCAATGCCCGACCTACCTGATGCAGGTTTTCCAGGGTTTTCCCTGCATTTCTTTAGGCGAATGCCGTGTAGGATCCTTAAAATATAGGCCGGGGGCCCTAGTTAACTCTTGGCTACCTTCATCTACCCTTCCACATCCCCCCTTTCCAATCCCTTTCCTATGCTATAAGAGGGGAGTTGCCACTATACATAGCCTGCCTACACCCAAAAAAAACCTTTCACAGTATGTTTTTAGTTCAGCACAAAGGCGAAAGATATAAATTAAAATAACTACTTTTCAGAAT
Source organism: Zhengitettix transpicula (assembly GCA_037074705.1). Taxonomy (NCBI): domain Eukaryota; kingdom Metazoa; phylum Arthropoda; class Insecta; order Orthoptera; family Tetrigidae; genus Zhengitettix; species Zhengitettix transpicula. Next base: position 77,987,541 of record CM073591.1, read on the forward strand.
TTATGCACGGAAGATCTATGTATTTCTCCGGGTATCACATATTCGCCATATGCGTACTTAAAGTAAATTATCAACAAGTGATGTTGAGAAGCCGGTGTAGAGATGGAAGAATTGAAAAATAGCATATGAAGGATAGATAACTCAAAAGTAGACATATAGAAAGGAAATAGATCAAAATAACTATATACTGCAAACTTAATGAGTATGTGGATCGAAATAAAGTACCAAATATGGAAAAAGACGAATAAAGTCTACCCTAGTCAAAAGCCCGAGAAAGACTACATTATTGGTGAAAAAATATTTGAATAAATTTAACGAAATAATTATTGCGATAAAGATGATACAATATGCCCCCCAATATAAATACTGATATCCAGAGCTATTGAAATAAAAGACACGTTAAGAAATATTTCATAAGTAGTTCAAAATTATTTTCCTCAGAAATAATATTCAAACAAAACATACTTAAAAAACTGACAACGTATTTTCGTGCGACTGTGTTGTGATATGACGGATATTAAATGAAATAGAAACGTGTACCTCAATTTTTAGAACAACAAACTTGCGTGACTCCAATTCATTGACATTAAGTTTATTGAAGAAGTATAAATTGTGTAAACAAAACACATCATACATTAATAAGCCACTAGTGAATTCAGTTCTATTAAAAATTGAAGCACTGATCGATGAGTTATTTTAATAGAAATTTAGTTTGGAACCCGGGGCAGTTGTTCCAGTATAATTCATTAATTAAAGCTGCAATCGCACGAGCTGAATGGTTTGTGACAAAATCCTACCGTCATCAATCATGATATAGATGTAATGGCTAATTATGCGTGTGAATATACGCACATGTCATCAGGGTTCCAGTGCTCGCATCCCAGAACAGAATATTACAGATAATACGGTTTGCAATCAGTCCGCGGTAAATATGAAGAAGAACTCCATCAGTTCATGGAATTTATCCGTTGGAGTAACATGGTCGTGATTGCCAAAGCTTGTTGCTGACAAAGCCACTGCTGCTACGCCCACGTCAATATCGCACAACGAGACCTAAATGTCTTTTGTCAGATTCGTTTGACCATACATCAAATATTGACATTTTTGATAGATTTTTAATTAGGAACATTTTGAAAATTTGAACGAAAAGCTCACAATTAATAATAACTTCAATTGCACGCATATTTGTAATTAGTCTACAAATACGTTACTGTTACTTAACTTTAGTTTTTTTATGTAAGTAACTTTCAGTTTACTTCAATTACCTTAAAATTATTTTTCATTATCTATGTAATGCAGAGCCACTTTTAACTAACTCGTGAACTCTGTTCGTTTAAAAATAATGGGATAATGATACAATGCATTTAAAATCGTGTACCATTAGCGTAATATGATTATTGATAATGATCAATAAGAGTAATCTCTGTAATAATTTTCGGTTATTCTTTCACGGCTGGTTTATCAGTTGAATATTAAACGCTAGAACAAAATTTTCCGCAAGTATTTATTCAAATTAATTAATAAAAAAGTAATCAGCCCTCTATAATAATAAAACAATCTACAGAACTATATTAGTTTTAACCTAATAAATTAAAATAACAAAATAAACCTATTTTATTAATTATTTATTTATGTTCAGTCTTGAACACAAAAATTGAGCGTCCCACCTGAATTTAACACAAAAAATATATTTAATTTGGAGTGTTTATTTGACTTAAATTAGCTATAAAAATAATGATTAGCGTCCATTTGAATGTGTGCTTATACTACTGCAATTCTCATAATGTTTCACAATTTAATTTTTGACTTTCCTCCCTTGTTATTATTTTAATTATATCCATAATAAATATAGAGAAAATTCTTAACTAAACTTCCAAAATATTGTATCCAATAAGAAAATAGCAATTTATTAGTCTTTTTTTATTATCTATTTATTCCTCGAGCCCTCTAATGAGAAAATAGTAAACGTCAATACATTGAAATATAATTCTTAGAAGCTAAAATTAATAACAATTATAAGGTAACATGCACATAACTAAAATGAAGAACACAAATTTTCCGGTCCAACATAACTATAAGTACTGTGTAGTAATAATATTAAAAACCTCTAACTGGATAATAATTTAACTGGCAACCTATTGATAGTTACAATATCAATATGGTTTAAGACAGGAGAGAGAATGCTACGTGTTCTAAGGCTCCATGTTTAATTCAGAAATAATTTTTATACAAGAGAAATATGTTGAAACAAATTAATGTTATATTTAAAAGTCAAGTTTGTTGTATCAACCGAGATTACGAAACGGAAATAATTTGATAATAGTTTAAATAAATTCGCAAAAGTAACTAAATGCGACATAAGAATTTATATCCATTAATTTCACGAAAATGAATTGTAATTAATTTAAATTAATAAGTGAATTATTATTAAATACGCAAAATTCTAATTTCTCTGCGATACTTAACCTAAAAGTGACATAATATTAATTTCAATCAAGGTCAACGAAATATTTCCAACCAAAGGTGGTAAAGCGGGGGGGGGGGGGTAAAGGGGGCACACAATTTCTCTGTAAAATGTACATACAGTTTCAACACTGATTTTTATACAATTATTTCTCTAAGAACTATAGTGTAAATAAAATATTCTAATATATAGGATATTAATTATGTATCCCGAAATATAATATACCTGAAACTCAGCACAAGAAATTAATAATAAAATAATTGTAAGCGAAAGTGAGACAATTATACGTGACGTTTAAATTCGGGATATCGTGAAAAGTCAAATTTAGTGTGGTCTGATAGTAAGATTCATAAGAGAGATGCAATTACGCTGTTATATTTAAAGATACGTAGTTTAAATATTGCATGATAAACGGCTACTTATGCCTAACTTAAATGATACTTATTAGTTTAAGCTTATGACAAAAAAATTTACAATGTAATGGAAAAGTCACTACTTCACTTATTTCCGCACTCGAAGACAGCTCATCTTTCGATTGGTCTCGTGTATGCAAAACTTCCTATCAATACAATGACGGGATACTTACGAGGTTCATATTACAAAATAGTAAGTCAAACGTAAGCTTGTTAACTCGAATTCCAGACTTCCAGTCCCCAAAATTCAGACTTTACGATGTCAATTTTCTAGTAAAGTGTCTGTAGTATATTCATGTTGAAAGATTTGATAGACGCAAAATATAAATATAAATTAATCATCCTCTTCAGTCGTTACATTTTCTTTCTCTCTCTCTCTCTCTCTCTCTCTCCAGCAGCAATTGAAGGACTCCCAAAAATGGAGAGTTGCCACAAGAAATATATAAGGAGCAGAATTGCCTCACGTGAACCGTGACATTGGTCGAGTTGGAATAATTGCCTAGGGAATGGTTTAGATCCCTCGTATGTCCAGTGAATGAATTATTGACACAGCTTGCGCAGGTAATAGGGGCTTTCTAAGAATATCCTTCCGCCGTACTAGAGCCCTTATTCTTTAGTTACAGAGTACTGTTAAAGTAGAGATGAAATAATATATATATATATATATATATATATTCACTGAATAAATATCTTATTATAATTCTTCCCAGAGAATTAAAACTTTTATTACTATCACTGATTAATTTAATTATTTCTAATTTACATTAGTTCGACTGACATAACAATCACATTTATTTATATAAATATTATTATAAATATTATTTATAAATATTTAATACACTGCACAACAGTTAACTTTTACGCAACTAATAGACATTTTCCTTTAATACCTACTCAACACCCTTAAACTAATTTATTCTTTTCTCGCTTTCAGAGATTTGACTTTCTTAGAAAGGTAATTCGTCCTTATTTTGGGAATTTTTTTTCTGGGATTATGGCTGTGGGAACTGTTTTTAGCTCTCAAAGGAGGAACCTGTCTGAAGAGACGGAGAGGGCTTCCTTCGTGGATGCTTTTGAACTAAGGTTCCCACATGCCGAGGTCCCTCGGCCTGTTTTGAATGTGTATGTTCCAGGGTCGCAGACGGTAAGAGTTGTCCGCTATTACTGTTGGAATAGTCGGCCAGCTGCCTCGTAAACTGGTCGAGACACGGAGAAAGGAATTCTGCGTCCCCACAGTAAACTCTACCGCTATAGAAAGTGCGTGGGAGGGTCCGATCAACCTGATGCAGGATTTACTAGGGTTGTTCCTGCTTCACCTTTAGGTGAATGCCGGAAGCCCTAGTTAATCCTTGGCTTCCTTCCTTTAACCTTCCGCACCCCTCTTTCAAATCCCTTAGTATGCTATTAAAGTGGAGTTGCCACAGTGTGAATTCCCTTATGTAGCCTGTTACTCTAAAAAACCAAATCGTTAGTTGCATTGTTGTCTTTATTTTGGTTTATTACAGTGACCTTATTTACCAACGTAAACTTAGGTATTTCTCTCCAGGCCGTTTGATTTGCTTAATTAAATAAAGCAAACGTCCTGTCATTCATTTCCTTAGATCGATGAAGGAAGCCTGCGAGAGAATTTCTCGCAGGTGAACCTTCCCAGAGAGCTCTGGCGGGGGCTACCTTTGGGGATGCTCTCACATCTCTCTGGTTTTTTTTTGAACTAAGGTTCCCACATGCCGAGGCACCTGGGTCTGTTTTGAGAGGTGTATGTTCCGGGGTCGCAGACCTTGGGCATACGGCAAGAGTTGTCCGCTATTCCTATTGGAATAGTCGGCCAGCTGCCTCCTAAACAGGCCAAGGCATGGCGAGGGGTAAGCTGCGTCCCCACAGCAAACTCCTCTCCCGCTATCGGAAGGGCGTGGGACAAGTACCCAATGCCCGACCTACCCGATGCAGGTTTTTCTAGGGTTTTCCCTGCATTTCTTTAGGCGAATGCCGAGTAGGATCCTTAAACCATAGCCCGGGGGCCCTAGTTAACCCTTGGCTACCTTCCTCTACCCTTCCACATCCCCCCTTTCTAATCCCTTCCTATGCTATTAAAGGGGAGTTGCCCATTGTGGATCACCCTCATGTAGCCTGTTGCCCTAAAAAAAATAAAAAAAAAAAAAAAAATTCATTTCCTTTACTGGAGAGGATATCTTCCAGTAAAGCTAATTTAAATCGACACTGGTAAAATAAACGCGGAAACTGGCCACAGACAAGTGTTGGTGTTTATTTCATTTTCATCTCAGTAGACAGTAGTATTACATATGGTACAGAGACACAGATCAATATACGGTATGGTACTTGTTTGGAGAGGGATAAGTTGCAGGGAAAGATATACTGGCCAACACACCCATGACGCTGAAAATCGGAGTTTATAACAATTGAAGTGTTAAATTATATTTCAGGAACCTATGGAATCAAGGCTTACGTTACTATAGAAGAAAATGCACGTGATTGACATTACTTTATCACTCCGATAAAGGGCTGCTACTCTATTATTTTTTACCATAATACCTTTAAATAGTTAAAATAATAGTCATTAAACCTTTATTAAATAAATACTGAAAATCAGCCATATTAAATCTTTTATTTTCGCTTAGACAGTAAAAATGCAAGAGGAGCAGTCGGCAGTGTCGTTGCCCGCGTAAAATCAGAGCTGGATATCAACGTCGTCTGTGGCAATAAATGACTGTTCTAGTTCAATGTTTTATAAATTTAAATTCACGAACACGACTTTATAAGCCAACCAAACTGTATCGTCTGTATCTAAAATGTTGTGGAAACGGATAAAATTCGCTGTAGTCGTTGCTTCATACGTCGGAGCGAACATAACCTTAAATTGAGAGGCTCCTGAATATCCTTCTTTTTATTAAATACTAGTTATTCAGAGGAAGCTGTCATTAAAAGCAATCGTAAAAGAGAACAGCACTGTAATATACGTCTGTATCACGCTACGAAGACGACCTTCAGATATCTTCGAGACAGAAATACATTTTACTGAGACGTGGTGATGTTATTAACAATGTTAGCTTACCGATATTTCTTACATTGAAATAAATTGTAATCTAAATTTAAAATAGTTCTGTTATTCGGATATAATTACGACAATTCTACGAGAATAAAGCGCACTCAGATCACTCACGACAGATTTATTAAAAAAATTCCTCAAACCCCGAAGAACACACAAATTTATGCCAGAAATATGTCGAGCGTAACAATAATGTTTAAATTGTAATGAGTTAGTATGTCAGATGAAACAGGAATAAAATAATAAATAGATCAACTTGTGAAATTCAATAATTCATTTGCTATTTATTGGGACAAGTTTATAAAATTGCAATTAATTTAATCGATTTAATTCAATTACGTTACATTTGACTTCGGACATCGTCTTTGTCGCCTGGTGGATCTCTAGATGAGACACTTTCTCTTCGACGTGCCATCAATCACTTTCAAAAGTCGTACTCCTACGAACTCCGATCAAGGACATTTTTCGATCTCCCATTCAGAACCTACTTTTGATTCCTCTCAGATCCCTCGTACTCCCCCGATATTTCACTCATACAATCACATTGTAAATTTCATCGGATCATATTTAAGCTAAATTCGTCTCCACTGATCGTCAACTCCTCTGAAGAATGTTTCTAAGTGACTGCTTCTTATAATTTAGTTGTTCAACTTACATTTTTAAGGTTTCGAGTTTCCGGTCGTATGCGTATTATCCCTATCTTCTAGTAACCATGCCTTCACGGCGCTACTGGACCCTGAGAAAAATTTTCCTGTCTATCCAGATTACAAAATGTGAATTTAGGAAATCAAAAAATTATGTAACGCTTAAACGCGCGACACAACATATTCAACCTGACTTTTTAGAAGAGATTCAAACTAATTCAACAGAGATAAACATTTTGCTGAAAATGACAAAGGTTACTGTTCGAAACTAGGAATTAATGAAAGCACATGTTTATACAGTATTGACTAAGTAACTATTCTTCAAATAACATAGACTTATGTACTCAACCACTGGAGAATAAAGTCTTGTCTGAATTATGACTATTGCTATATACTTGTAGTACGAGGGAAGTAGTAAACTCGTAGCCTGTACATCACGGCACCCCATCCCTCATCCCTTACGGACGACGCTGTTGGTTGTAACAATCTCCTTCAATGAACCGTAGCTTATCCTTTCCGCGAAGCGTGTCATCGGTAAAGTTCGGTTAACTTGTAGAGGGATTGATCTGGATCCTCATCGCAGAGCCGCTTCTGATTTATGCAGCTACGTAGTCTTTCAAAAGAGTTATGGGGTAAAGGTTGTTGTAAAGCACGTAAAAGTCATATACAACGTTCATCAGAAAATTTATAATTTGTAAAACGAAGTAATAATCACTTTAACCCATCGCAAAAAGCGCACTATATAATACTAAAAAAAATTTTTTTACGAAGATAATATTATATTCTTGAAAATATAATTATTTATATTACTCGAAAATAAATATATAATTACCAAAATCCATTTATTTACTACCTGACCTCTATTTTTAATTTTTTCTTGAGGTGTAGACAGGCTATGTATAGGGTATTCCACATAGTGGCATTCACGTATTATATATCCTTACGCGGCAATATTTCAACTGCTTACGGGATTCCGTGTTAAAAATTTAGTAAAATAACTTAATAACAATATCACAACTTTAAGAATGTTGTGAATCCAGATATTTTGTATGTAAATTGTCCACCTCAAGTCTGAATATGACAGTTCCTATTTTGTTAATTACAGAAATGTTATTTACTCTTGAAATTAACTTATCTATATTGAAATTTAATATCATTCGCATCCATTTGCACTAGTTTGATCATTATAAAAAAATGGATCGAGACCGTTTGCTTTAAAAGAACAAAGAGTTAGATTTTCTAGTGATGTAAAGTATTCGCATACTTTCGAATTTCAAAGACTTTTATCATTTTTAGTAAGCCATAGAGTAGTGTAATAGGAATTTACTTATCATTCACTTCGTTCCTCAAATATTCGCGACCCAAATATTCGCAAAGCTTGGTTTTGTAAATATTAAAACATATTATAGAGTAGAGACCATTTATAAGATTATTTTTAGGTGTAGACAGGCTATGTATAGGGTAATTCACATAGTGGCAACTCCCCTCTTATAGCATAGGAAAGGGATTTGAAAGAGGGTATGCGGAAGGGCAGGGGAAGGTAGCCAAGGGTTAACTAGGACCCCCGGGCTATGGTTTAAGGATTATACCCGGCAATTCGCCTTAAAGTGATGTAGGTAAACCCCTAGAAAACCTGCATCAGGTAGATCGGGCATTTAGTACTTGTTCCACGCCCTTCAGATAGCGGGAGAGGGGTTTTCTGTGGAGTCGCAGCTTTCCCCTCGCTGTGCTTGACCGGTTTAGGAGGCAGATGGCCACGATATCTGTGAGTATTATATCAGAGAGTATTGTAACATCTACGAGAGAGGAATATCTTTGTTTAGTGTAGATTAACTCATGTAATTATTGTTGTTAATAAGAAAGATAGCCAAATAGAGACAAAATAAGTGATAATATAAATACCACACAACTTTTCTGGGTAGTCTTCTTCCTTTCATCAGGTGCCAGAAACGTTGTGTAGTATTTATACTTTCACTTATTTTGTCTGTATTTCGCTATATTTCTTATTATTAATTTTTAATCAGACGTAAATGTTTTCATATAATTTTTGGCGTATAAAAAATATATTGAATAATATAAAAACGGATATTGAACGATATTTTAATTGGTAATGCATAACTTGATAATAATATAATGAAAAATAAAAATCATAAAAGCGATTGCGGAGTCCTTCGAGCTGCCTAAAAAGAGTGTTAACGTCAGATGTTAACGTACTCAAAGTCAGTTCAAGAAGCTAAATGGCCCTGAATTTATAGTTTTATTTAAATAAGTTTCAAATGATATATTACAGAAAGATGAGATAATGATCTATCTGAGGTTTGATATAATCTATTACTAAATAAACGACCTTAAGTAAGAAAATTGTTTTTCAACATAAAATTAATTATACTGACGTTTCGTCCTTGTTTTAGGACATCTTTAGGTTTAGTAATTTCAGATATAATTTACACAAAAATTTTGATGCAAGGTTTTTCTGCATTGCCTGTTGCAACAGAAATGTCTTAGAAAATTCTTTACTTTCGAATTTTACTACTTCTAACAGATATATTTCGGTTGCTTCTTGGATCATTAACTCTGATTTTTACCCTAATTTTTTCTGGGTCATTATACGTTTTTGACCTTCAAATTATTTCGGTTGGGCAGTTGAAAACGTGATTAATAAAATTCCAATTATATCTTTAATGTTGTATAGAATTAATTTAACTGTAAAAAAAAAAGTGGTAACTTCCGTATAGCGTTGCGCAATCTCAGTATTATGCACACAGATATACAGAATTTGAGATAAGATCTATGGGACCGAAGCAATTGTCGCAGTGTTGCGGGCCAGGCTGTCGTATTCCCTCGAGCTCCTCTCCGTATCAGACTGTCTCAGTGGAACAAGCGCTGGAGAATTGGCTGCCGCGAACTGTGACATTGGTCAGGTTCGGGTACCTTGTGGTAGCTTTCCCCTGCGGGCGCACCCCAGAGGCGCATCGCCCCCCCCCCTTTCCCCCCAGGAGCCCCCTCCACGGCGCACGTGGTCGCCGTCGCCGTCGCCGTCCTCAGTGTCTGCGGCTGTGGCGTGTGGAGCGGCAGCGCCGCGGCGTCGATCAGGTACGCCGACGCTCTTTCAACCAGTCTGGGAAAGTCTCAAATAAAACTTTCATGACACACGAATCGGTTCGAGCGTAATTGTTCGAGACGGGACTACTAATGTAAGGCTTAACACGACACCGGTAAATATTTTCGACTTCAAGCATCGAATAATATTACGCTTACATACAGTTTTCTATTCACCACGATAAATGAACCATTATCGATACTATTTTATTAATTCTCCTGTTCCCTTCTAATAGTCCTACATCAGTTCCCTTAATCATAATTGCTTTCCGCAAACAATTAAACTATTTTCATTTGATCGTCAACATCAGAACAACTTTTGATTACCTACAAATTAATTAGTTGAACTGTATCATTTCCGTATTTCGTAATAAGAAAACTAAAAAAATGCGATTAAGAGAAACGTTTCAGTTAGGTTCTTACACTTTCAATTTCATTTATTTCTTAAAATATAACCTCCCTTTTTTATAAAATCACCTTGTCTTAATTACAGAGTTTCGCTATAACAATTTTTAATCTATTACCAATTTTCTCAAATAGATGTTAAATTATGAACCAGAAATGTTCGTTAATTTTTTTTGTCTCCAAGGCGAAGAAGAACAGTTCACTTAGGTCATGATAATTTTGCGTAAGGGATATTCCATATTTTACTTTTAGAGTAATGAAATTTTATTCTCAGGAACAGGTACACTTGCATAATTAATTTTTGTTACTTAATTGGCAACCACTAATTACGTTGTCCGTTCGTTGCTTAACAATTGGTGTCATGTACCTGTGGTTGACGCGATGCTAGTTATAAAAATATTTTTCATGATGAAATTTATCTTGTCATTACATTTTATTAGTTTGTTTGATGAATAACCTATTGATTGCCATTCTTAATAAAACTGTGAAGTTATATGAACATGTCTCGGTTATAAGAATAAATTTTGATTTCAGGAAAGGTTTACGTTGCGTTCGAACTGCTTTACATGAATGGACATAAATTATAGCTCACCCGTAAAAGCTATTTTTAGAAATAATTTGAATAATGTAGTAGTCCATTCCGTAACTTTACCCGGGTGTTCCATAACAAACGCCGTAAGACCTTCACCTAAAAGTTGGCAAATAAATACTTGTCTACAATTTATTTCGAAATTTTCGAAATGACGATCAGTTTTTACGGAAATGGTGTACGTGACCGGAAGAACATTGGAAATGTAATTTCTTACGGAGAAAATTTCACGAAATCAATACGTAACGAGTGTTTATAAAGTTAATAAACATCTGTTGAATAGGTTGTTACGGAAGATTGATTTTTCTAAGATATATGAAGGTACAGCAACACAAAATTGATGTGTATATATTATTTATTAAATTCTATGTATTGAATGATAAAAGAGCCATGACAATCTGCATAAAAATTCTTGTTCAATTGCAGTGGAATAATTAAACTAGCTTTCCTGCGATGTTTTTTGTGTTCTTCTATTGTTAAAATTAATTTTAAGCCCTGCCTCTCGTGAAGGATATCAAAGCGAGACTCGCTAATAATAAATGTTACTGTACCTGTAAGTGGATATGCAGTGGCTTTATTTTAAAGACGACCTCCTCAAAGGCGAGGCACTGCGGCGACTGTCTGTCCAATTATGCGCAATGCTTTCCGTGTTTTGATGTGCGCCTCAGACGCTACATTTTCTGTTTTACATGAATCTTATCACAACTTGCAGTATAGAAACGCCATATATTTTGCGTATAGAATGACTCCCTACTAAAGGAAACATTATTCAGTGAGATTACCCTTTCCGGAAATAATTTAGTGGCTCAAAGACGTTTATCGCGGTTTCGTAAATCGATTCAAGCAAAATGTCGGGAAAACTCGTCACGTTCCTGTGGCAGAAGACCGAAGTGTGTCACGTTGTTCTTGCACATGATTTCATTTCTTTATGATTGATTACCCTTTGATCTCTTGTGAGTAATATTATTGTAATTATTAAATAAACTTATTAAGACCTCATTTTCCCAAACTTGTTCTGATATAACTCCTATGGTTTTCAATATTTAGTGAACAAAGATACAGTGATATTTTTATACCTCGCACTTTTCCGAATTAATAAAGTGAAACACTTGATTTTTAATACCATAACATAGAGAATGTAAAAATAGCAATATTTAAAAATACGCCATAGACATCGAAATGAATATAATTAAATTAAGTTTGAGCGTAATGTCTTGATCAGAAACCTTCAAATGATCTGCTCTACTTTTTTGACTAATAATCTTAAGTGCCCTTTTGTGTTAGTGAAATTAGGACTTACATTCTGAATACAATGCAAAACACTTTTACTGCTGACTATATTTCAGCACAATCAAGGAATCCATAATCCATAATAAAACCAAAGTTAAATTCATTGACAGAAATTATAATTGAAATCTTTCTACGAGTTGGAAAGCACCATTGTGGTTTATACCTGTAACAAATTTTGACACCAACTGAATTAAACTAGTCGGTTGCATAAAAGATGTTACCTCATTATATTTTTTTTGTTTCGGTCGGCCACGAAATTGGCTTAATTGTTATCATGTATCCATGCGTTCATTAAGACTTTCATCAACTAATTGTTTGCGGAGGATAACGAAGGGTCCAGAATATTAATTTTTTTTAATTTTTTTTTTTAGGAAAGTACAAAACCTCGATGACGTTCTAAAATATTTGCGGCGATGTCGGTTGCAAAGAAACATAAAATTACTTACGAAATTTAGAACGTAATCTGTCTTTTAAAAATTTCTTTCTTTTGTTGAATCAACTATAAGACTAATAAAACACTCTGTAATTTGTTTGAAGACACTCAATAAGCATTTTTAATTGTATTTCATATTTTTAATAAAATGTTCAACTTGTATGAAATTTTAAAAAATTATAATAATTTGCAATAAACATCGCAATAGAAAATAAAAAAATATTAAATTTTGTTTATTTAATTGTAAGATCTTGTTTTTGTTAAGTTTTTCTATTTAATATATATAATGTTAAAATCGAACACTAAATAATCTTGTATTATATACTAATAGATCTACAGCAATTCTCTTAATTACTAGTTATTAACTTACTTAGCGTTGGATTCTTTATATTGTTTAAAACATTTTAAATTTAGCTATATCATATATGAGACCATGTGGACAGATCGTAAAATAAATTACAATGTCAAAAATTTTCTAAACACGGCGACGGTAACTATTCGTACTATATTTCAAACAAACATTAAATGCCAAACCTGTATACAAGAATTCTTTGGTTTACGAAATTGTAAATATTCCAAAATGATTATTTTAACATATAAAAGGAATTAAATGGAACATATTTATATTACCTTGGAATAATGATAGGCACGACAGCAGTTACAGAAAACTATTCACTGAATATTGAAATACAACTGTTTTTTCAACAAGCTGTGAATTTTTAAACCTGTCAACACCACCAAAAACGAACATCACAATCAGATGTGTAGCTACGGACTATGTAATAAGTACGAAAGTGGTTTCTCAAATTTTCTTATAACTGTTTGAGTAATTTCACCGCCACCTTAATTTTAAAAATGAGCCGGCAATCGAAGCAGAGCCAACCACCGCCATCTTGATTCGTTCCAGCGTCCCGTTAGAAACACGGGACCCAGAACTAAGAAATAATATCGTGAGTGAAAGCTATTAACTGGGAATGGTGAAACTTTTGAAAAGAGGAGGATCGTTAACTTTAATTTCGGATAAGAAAATTATTAATAAGCTTCTTATATCCTCTTGTTAATTAAAAAACAAAATATATTCGAAAATTTAAAACTCTCCTAAGAAGAAGGCTATATGTTAAATACTTTCATGTTGTTTTGTATATGGATGGAATTGAAGTTCCGTATTTTACGAGTCGTGTGAGCCAGTAATATTAATTTCAAATATATCGAAACCACAATTTCTCATTTTTTGCAGGCAAATAAAATTTGTTAATCATGTACTTAGAGGCTCATTATTTCATTATTACCCAGTTAAAGTTTCTCAGAATTATTTTACACGATATATTCTCTGCAAATAAATAAATTGTCCCCAATTTTTTCTTTCTATTTTTGTTTCGAATGTTTTTGTAAAGTAATTTACAATATTTTGCCTGAATATGAGTTATATGATTTGATGTATCAGTAATATATGGAATTTAATTATTATATTTTAAATTGTAATGTTGCAGAATTGGGGAAAATATATTTAAAATATTTGTTTCTGTTAACTGCACCTAAATTTTTATGAAGGGCCCATACTTTGTACCGTAGAGGAATATTTATTTTAAAATATTCTTCATTTAAGATAAGTAGTACGGATGAATGAGACCGTGTAACAAATAGTTCAAATAAATTTATGGATTGAATTTGTGGTGATTCGACACCACCTGGTTGTTTCATCTTGACTAACCCTATGGCCAATTTTCTTTCAGTTTTCTTATTAACAAGAATATGATTTATGAGATTTATTTTCACTTCTCTTAAAAGACTTGCACAACATTCCAGTAGTTTCTCAATGAAGGACAAGTTAAATATTGCCTGTACTCATGTCAATTATTTTTATGGTTTTAATGCTCTTTTTCTTGTTTCCTGTATTATGGTTTCAGAACACTGTTAGTATGCACTCATCAACATCTTTAAATTTGTTGTGGTCTCTGGACTGTATTTACAGCAAATTTAATGCTGGATATTAGGATGAATAAAGGAACTTATTAATTATCATTCCTCCATATAATTATAAAAAAATCCTACTTCAAATATGTTCTATACAAACTAAAATGTTTATAACCCAAAATGGCACAATTATTTCTCTTCTAAGGAAGTACTCGTAGGGTGAGTTAAACGCACCATTTTTATGAAAATGTATTACGGTACATCAACGAGAAGTACACAAATATTAAAAAAGTTATATTTAAAAATATAATAAACTACAAAATTACGAATAATTATATGAGAAACATACAATTTGATAATGAGAATAGTAGTAAAATCTGAAAATCTTATGCGAAAAGTAAGCTAAGAAATAATTAATTAACAAGAAAATAGAAAGTATTTAACACAGAAAAATTGATAATTTATTAACTTCTAGAGTGGTCTGTTGAAACTCGCCATCAGAAAGCGATCAATGCAAATAAAACCTAAATTTTACTTAAAATATCTGAAAAATTAATAGAATTTCGCACTTCATTTAAATATGAATTAGTAGGATTTTTACTAAGTCTACGATATATTTTTTTTTATTACAATTTTTATTCAGAGTTAATTCAGATATTTAAATTCACCTTAAAACAAATATACTACGTTCAAACATTCCTCCTCAGTACTTTCTTGTCCCCGTCAGAGTGGTGTTGAGATGGCGGCGTCTGGTCAGATGTGAAAAATAAATATAATTAATTCTGAATAAATAATTAATGAACATCAAATTTTGATCAAAGATACCGAAGACAGATGAAATATCAAGTTACAATTATTAATTTAAGGAATATGGATGGAAAATTGACGACAGGACCTGGAAAGGAAGCCAGAACCTTCTGCTTACCGGTTGGCTGCTCCGACCACTGAGCTAATCCTAGTCCGCTACCGACCCTGTGCGACATTCCTCCTTGGTTAACCTCATGTGGCCCACTTAATCTTAATTCCTTCGTGACGTATCCAGGAATGACTGATTTCTGTGTATATTGATTATCAGTATTGATATACATTCAAATAAATCAAAGAAATAGCCTCAAGGGATACGGATGGATAAATGTCGACCGGACCAAGAATCGAACCCAGGAGTCACATGAGGTTAACGAAGGAGAAATGTCGCACCGGGTCGGGAGTCGACTAGGACTAGCTCAGTGGTCAGAGCAGTCGGAAGGTCCTGGGTTCGATTTCTGGGTCGGTCGACATTTTTCCATCCATATTCCTGTTACATTTTGTTTGAAGTAAGTTTTCGAATATTCAGGTGCAAATCTTGTCCATTGTATAGTATTAAAATCTATCAAGAAAACGTCATGAATTTTACTTTACTGCCAGAAACCAATTGTATCGAGAGTAACATGGATATAAAACAGGTATCGGTGCAGTTTCACGTAAAATTCTACTGCTCTACTGCTTTATCGGCTCCACAGAGTTTGTACCGATGATTTTGGTGCTATGTGTATCTTGCATATAGAGCCCCGCTTCCTGTTGAGCATTAAAATCTCTCTGCAATCCAGATTAGCCAATCCCGAAGTGCATTTACGCGCCTGGTTTATGTGCGGAAACAAGAGCCGCTAATTCGGATTCGTTTAATCTCACGCATAACCGTCGCGAATGACCTACAGCTTCGATTGGATGCTGCCGCTGTTGACAGACTTCGCTTGCTAACTAGTTTACTTGCACAGACCTGGCTGCAACGTTGTTTATCTTTTACCGTGTTTAATTGCGTTCAATTTACATAAGATTTTCCTCAATTACTTGCCTTGGGATCTAAAACTTTAGGTTTCTGTCTGAACAGCATTTACAGTTTCCAAATAAAAAATAAAAATGTGCAGATAAAAGTGCATTTTTGAAGAATCTTCACAAACATTACAATTAATTAGATCTCTTATTGACAACTAATTAGAATAGATACTAACACTCGTGCTTTAAATTTATTTAAAGTTATTGCACAATATGTTTCCATGTTGGATAGCCTATGGGAGGCTACTTGAGTTAGGTCTTAAATAATGTTTTCTTAATCTCTCAACTTTTTTGTTTTCTGAAGTTTACTATTCTACATTCCTCACTGAATAGGGACTCAGGCTTCTGTTAAACTAATAGCGATCGGCACTGCTGATACATCATTATTCAGTATTTCAATTAACATTGCACAATTAACTCATTTAAATACAAACAACAAGCCCTCTCCCCTTATGTGTATATATATATATATAAATATATATAAATATGTATATATATATACACCAATTATAGTATTTAAACGTTAAACGGCCAGTTTGGTAAAAATCCTGGAAATGTAAACAAAAGTGCAAATTTCTGTATGCAAACGCTTCCGGCACAGATAAACGATTCTGCAATGGTTGGAAATCATAAAAAAGTTATTATCGAACCGTACATATATAAATAATATACAGTCTCAAACATTTATTCATTATATTTTATTTATTATCTTTCAGAAATGACCGTTACCAATTCTTTTATATTTTTATGGATTTTTTTCCTCCTTCGTTTGTAGTTATATTTATTTACCGTTGTTATTTTCTGAATTGGTGTCCAGTGCGACAGAAGTTTCTGTCTTTGTGGCGTCACCTAGTAAATGTTTCCCTGAGAAACGTTTTACTCAGACAGGACGGTGCCACACGTCACTCAGAGCGCAAAATACCTCTTTCTTACACGAAATATTTCCTGGAAGGGTTATTTCACAGAATGGCGTCGTTAAAAGGCGTGCGATCTCACACTTCTACGTGTGAGGTTATCATTTATCTCCAGCTTACGAGAGAATAAGAGACGATCGAACATTAACTTCAGCTGAAAATCACCCGCATCATTGCCAATTTACCACGCGATAGGTGGAACTGCATTGCCGAAAGTGTGTCAAGTAGATGCCAAAACAAGAATGTTATTTTCTTAACACAAATTTAATATGTAATAAATATATACATTGATTTTTACGTACCGTCTTCAATGTGATTAATTTTAAAATTCTGACACTATTCTAATTACACTAAGTACGGAGATGCAAATTTAGGAATTTAGTTTAGCAGCATCATGAAGTGGGAGGAGCAGGTGAGTTTCATGACCAGGAAAGCACAATGACAAATGCAAGGATCTGGAAATAAAGTGAAAAAATGAAAAAATTTACGTCTGATTGAAAATAATGAATAAGAAAGATAGCCAATTTAGACAAAAAGTGATAATATAAATCCCACACAACGTTTCTGGGATCCTTGTCCCTTTCCTCAGATGCGAAGAAGAGCCTAGAGCAATACAACTGCACTTGTCAGTTGACAAAATTCAAACATCTGTATATAATATATTACAATAAATTACGAGGCGGCTTGCTGAGATAATTAAAGCAAAATGAATGGAATCATGGAAGAAAGAGTCACTTTATCTGTACGCGTAAGCCATGACACACACTAAAAAAGTGGAGCAATAGGATTGTAAATTATAAGACAAGCTTACACTTTGCAAGAGCCACTGAATTCGTACAGAATCCAAAAGAATATTTATACTAGTAGATGTAATAATAATCTCAAAATGGAAAATAGGAAGGAAAATAAGGTTATGGAAAGTTTTCATTCTTTAAAAGGAAGATAAAAAACTGTAAAAATTTACATACGGGAGAAATTGGAGAGAATTCTACTTCAATTATTGATTTTGCGCATATTTAATCAGTAATATGAAGAACTAGTAAATCATAATATATAAATTAAAATGTCACAAAAAATTACAATTTAGTATTGTAATTCAAATATAAGAAATTAAGAAATTACGTTCATTGTCAAATAATTATTTAAATAGCAAATTCTATACAGTTAGAGTGACAATTAACGATTATTGTATTACTTTTGAATTAATTAATGTTTTGATTGAGGTTAAATGCAGTAAAAAAATCATTAATTATTTAATTTGCGGTTATTGGTCGGCTACGTATCCTTACCAAGCTGGTTCACTGAGGGTTGAGAAAATTATTGCCCCACACGGATTCGATTCCTAGACCTTGGCATTTTGAACGCAATTTCAGGGACACAGGGACATAACTGTATAATAATCTCACTTAATTCGTAATATATAAATACTTCTAAATCAATATTAATGGCCACATAATCCAAAAAAATTAGTCCACATCACTTAAATAATTATTGAAATTTTAAAACAAATACCAAATTATCTAGTTTTTGATGTCATTAAGTAGCACGTCAAATTATATTTTCAATATCCAATACATGTACTTAAGATAATAGTCTATGATGAATAAGATAGATAGTCAATTCAGTAAAAAGGGGTAATATATATATTCTGACTATTGAAACAACTTATAAATAAACTACAGCCAATTGAAGTCAGAAAAAATATATTTATATATAGAAAATTAAACTACGTATCGTCACTACCTTTGCAACCTCTTTAGATTGAAGTTTAACAAAATTTTAATAGTCAGGCAAGTCTCCTTTGACTGCCGTAATCATGAAGAAACCAGATGCGAAAATTATTTCAGGCCAAGCATCGATTTAATAATGATAGATTTTTCCGCCTATTGAGGCAACTTATAAATAAGCAACAGCCAATTTGAAGTAGTTTAATTTTCCATAAATAAATATATTTTTCTGACTTCAAATTGGCTGTTGTTTATTTAGAAATATTGAGCCGCTTCCCTCCCTTACTTTTGTTTGTCACGTATTTATGAAAGTTAAATTCATTGGTTGGAACTTGGGTGCCATCAAATGGTATGTTTTGATAAATAAATTGTTTTATATTAAGAACTGTCTATTTATAGGGTTACAACATAATAATTAGTTTAAATAGCCACATACAGGGAAAATTAAGTGAAGATATAAGTACCACATAACGTTTCTGGGATCCTTTTGTCTTTCGGAAAAAACACTTAAAAAACTCAAAACGTCGATAAAAATAGGGAGGTGACATTTTTCTAAAACCGCCTGGAAATGTAAACGTTTCGTACGGTATTATGGGTAAAAGTTTTCTTTCTTTTTTTATTAATTACGTACCTAAACCGCGATACAGCAGACATGATCATGAAATGAAACAATATAGATTAAAAGTCTACCACATATATGAAAAAATCAGAGGTTCATTCGAACATGTCTCTGTTCTAATATAACATGCGGCTACGTGATTAGGCTTCGATTGATTGGTTAATCTAACGAATATCGGGAGATCGTTCTGTGGTCGCTGAAAAATAACGTCATATTGAAGCGCTGGCATCTGCACACAATTTCTGTTAGTGATGTGAACAATGCTTTTTTGTTTCTCAACCTCTCAGTTTGTCTTCGATTATTGAAGACATTAAATTTATCCCGAATATATTAAATCCTTTCAGAATTTAATGAAGAGGGAAAACATGGATCGGAAGGGCTAGTTTTTTGCTTGGGATATTCCACTCCGTGGTGTCAGAATTATACCCAATCCCCGACCTACCTGATGCAGATTTTTCTAGAGTTTGATTTGCATTACTTTTAGGTGAATGCCGGGTAGGATCCTTAAACCATAGCCCGGGGGCCCTAGTTAACCATTGACTACCTTCCTTAACCCGTCCGCATCCCCCCTTTCCTATGCTATAAGAGGGGAGTTGCCACTATGTGGATTTCTCTATACATAGCTTATCTACACCTTTAAAAAACTGTAATGGCGTCGGACAAGTACCAACCTAATGCTGGTTTCACTAGGGCTTTCCCTGCATCATTTTTTAAACGAATGCTGGTTAGGATCCTTAAAATACAGCTCGGATCGCTCGTCACCTATTGGCTACCTTGGTCTGCCTACCAAAGCGAGTAACCCACACGTAACCAATCACTCAAAAAATAATTAATATCTTTAAATACTTCATCGTAGTCTGTGTATTTCATTAATAAATGTACAAATTCTGATTTAAATACAATACAACACCGATTAACCCAACTCGGATCAACCGAAACACGGGTTATCCGAAACGCCTCCGAAAATTGCAAAATCCAAAAAATAATACTGTACTGCAAGGAAAGAATTCCAGGATGAAAACTTTCTGCTTTGAAAATGTAGGCGAAGCTCTTTATCTTCGGTTCACACTACAACGAGAAAAATACATGCCTTTTATTGGCCCGATACTGCAAGAAAAAGCTATAATGTTTACCGAGTTGTTTGGTGAGGTAGTAAAATATTTTTGTTGATCAGATAGGTTTAAAAACAGATGTGGCTTTAATAAATTGATTATATGTGGAGAAACGTTAGATGTAGACCCAGAATGCGTAATTCAAGTGCTTCAAATGTAATACTAAAAACGTAATTTTAACTTTAATTATGAACATAAGTGTACCCAGAAAAAATATTTTTGAATTTGTTTGACCCTCAAAACCTTTCAAAAATACTTACTGTAATTACAATACAAAATACTGTAGCATTCGATATTCATACCTTAACCGAAAAAAAAAAATTGCGTTCCGAAACGGCTTCAGCCCCTTTAGTTCGTTTTAACCGGGGTTGTACTGTAATTAAATTGAGAACGATATATTTTATGATGAAATGAACGGTCATGTTTTCGTTTGTTCCGTCCAGAGAGAGGTCTGGAAAACATTCACGCTGTAGCGAACAAATATTAATCACGAACATGGCGGCAGCTCAATTGCATTATCTGCGTTCTGTCTATCGGCTTACGCATCTGTAATTTCGTTCCTCGCAGACGTGTAAGATTGATGATCGTCTTAGAAATCAAGTTATTCTCCTCTCATTTAACAAAAACTGAAATGTTATTCTTCTCCGCCGTTGATGTAATTATAAGAAATAAAGGCGGAATTCAGCTGTGCTTTGAGGCTTCACCTACGAAATTACAAATGTCATGTACAACGGCTTTCGCTTTCGGTATTCACTTGCAACAGCTTCATTCCGTTTGTGTGTAGAAATGCTGTAATGGAATATTGTCTAGTTTATTATGCATTGTGTGGATTTCGCCAAGTGTACCACAACGACGCTCTTCTCTTGAAATTCACTCTCCGAATTGTCGTGTGCAGTTATAAGAATCTGAGCCACGTTGTCTCTCATTACCCTTGTATCTTGACCAGTTGTTTATGACAAAGTATCCATATATAATCATAACGTTGTTTCTTAAAAATTAATTGTAACTAATACTATTTCTTAGCGATTATAAAAACGTAGATAAAGGCAAGAAGGGAATTTATCCTTCGAGTTATTCGACTGAATTAATGACTTCAACTTATTGTTCTTTCAGGTATTTCTACATGTTATTCCTAAATTTATCAATTTCTACAACACAAGAACAGTCAAACAACTTCCAGTGTGGTAATGAGAGCGTACAATTCAATACTAGTTACTCCTGTCAGCTAAGCTTCCCAGATTAGAAAGTCATTTGGTAATTGCTTTGTAGGACGTGGTTGACATGGCGTGCTCCAGTTCTCAGCCAGATAATATTAATAAGGTTTCTTAGCATTGAAATTCAGTTACATAACGTCTACGACTAGTGTCCTTCCGATTCTTCTTTTGTGAATATTATAACAGCATAGAAGACAGCTTGTGTCAATTCTAGACCCAATTTCATCAGCGGATGTTTCACTGCCTCGCAGAAACAGACTGTTATATCTTCCATCTACATAAATGAAACAGTAACGTATTGAATATTTTGACGGGGAGAGATTTCAAATAATTTTTCATTTTTATATTTTTATCGGCCCAAGGTACAACTTAGACTACAATTTTCCGACTTTTAAATCAAGCGAGTGCATTTAGAGGAAACGAAAAACGCAAAATCTTAAAATAGTAGCACTCTTTAACTTATCATAACTACGAAGCAGCCTATACCATCACAGGCCGAGTAAGCACCAATCACAAACAGTCACGTCAACTGTATATTAAATGCTATACTAAGCCAAGCTCCAATGACCAATATCCACGAAAGGTGGAACATAAAACACTCACTGGGACACGATAACTGGGATTACAATATAATGTCATACATCTGTATAAATAAACCGCCGATGTGACTCAAAAACGGCTGAAAAGATTTCAGTGAATTATTATAATTTTAAATTTTCTTTCTACGTCACCAAATCGGATGTTAACAGTTGTGGTTCAGAGGAAATTTTAAACATATTTGAATTTTCGGCTTCGGATAACTGCACTATCTTTGAATTAGAAACACAGGATATAATTAATTGACCATTTTTTGCCATGCTCTGGTTGTTGTAAGAGAGAATTTATTTAAATAATGTCAGCGTACTCAGAAAATATTATATGAAGAGCTTGCTAATGTACATAAATTACTTATAATACTCAAAATCCAAAGAACTGCAGAATAAGTCTTAAATTAATTACGACACGTTATGGAATACTTTTTAATCAATTGCTTTATTGAATACTCGTAACGTACCTTTCAATCAATTTTACTTAAGCGTAGTAATATAATGACGTTAGTTTTATTTGATGAAACGCCTTACAGAATCACGGAGCAAATAATCAGTTGGACAATAAACCTTGCGAATAAGATTCATAAAAAAATATTTCTTATAGATGTGTCAAAATAAATAACATAACGCAAAAGTTGAATTGAGAACAGTGTTCAATTTTCCAGAAAAATTTGAAAACCTTATTTTAAAAAATGCATTTTACTAACATTATTTGATCATACCAGGAAGTAATTACCCTTTTGCCTATTTAGAGTCGCTAAAAATCTGCGAAACGTTTAATGTGCAAAAATACCTTTTAGGACATAGAATGATTTTAGTTAGAGAGAAATTTTATTTTGTTTGGATGGAAATTAAGTGTGCCTCGCTGTGTTCTGTGTTTATGTAGTATATTGTTTTCATATACGTGAATATTCAATAAACATACTCAAACGTCCTTTCAAGAACTAAGAAGTTGAAAAATTTCTTAAAGTACATTAATATTATTATTATGCTTAGAAATAATGAATACCTTATAATTCAACGAATTTTTAGGAAAATGTAAAATTATACTGACACTGCAAATAAACATTTCCATTTTTCAAGTAAATAAAAAATATTCACTCGGTTTTCCTGATGTAGGCTCACTTCAAAAGACGATGATGGATGATAGGTTTGTAAATATGCGAAATGTTTGTCCTAAAATTCTAATATTCTCAGACGTTTTAGTTGCCTCGACCTTTAGGAAAGAAAATTGTTTGTCTTCTGATCACTTGGTGATTTATTTCATCAAAGCGACAGATAGTCTTTTGTGCGTTGTCTTTGATCGCACATAGCGTTTATATCTGAATGGGTGTCTTCAGTTAAATGCGCAGTCCAATAAATCAAGTAGGGAAAACCATTCTTCAAAATAACAATCAATAAAATGCAATATTTCATATTGTTTAATATTAAAGCTGTGGTCTTTTTTTTAATGTGTTATGTGTACGGAGTTGTATTACGCGTTACAAATTGTTTCATTTTAGTCCGTCATGAAATATTAAATTATGTCAAATTCATTAGTCGTGTAGAGAAGTCACGCGTATCCGAGCAGAAAATAGTTTATTATAAATGGATGTACTGGTGGGGCACATAAAATTACGTTACTGCACGCTAAAGGTGAAATGACATTCATAAAACGAAATGAAAATGTTGTGTCCGTAAAAACAGTATTTTAACGTCATGAATACGTTGAAATTATTTTTTCCTTTGTGGATGAAGGGAGAAAATTTCGGGTATTGAGCAATAAAATAGATATACTTTCATCAATAGTTTAGCATGTTTTTTTTTGCAATAAGCTTAATCATTTATTTTCAATATGTACTAGCCGTGAAAATATGAGCTGGTGAATTTTACAAAGATTCTTAAAAAAAAATCACAAAGAAATACTTACGGACGCAGCTGGGTGCCGTTCTCATCAAGAGATCGTCTTGAATCTTAAGCAGATTGTATCATAAAAGACTACTGTTGGGATTGTTTTTTGGAAAAATGGTGTGAACTAGGAATGTTATGAATAAATATATTCTTTACGAGGTTAGCAGTATATGGACACTTGAAATTCACTTTCTAGACCTTTGTTCTTTCTGCCCTATATATATATATATATATATATATATTGTAATACTAATTAAGGAGACCATTAATGACTTTAATTATGATGAATTGCTTAGCGGCACCGATCACAAAGGCGACAATGGAAACCAGACTAGATTTGTTGTGAACTGCGCGCATTGTACGGAAGGTCAGTTGGTTGCAGTCTGGCGAATCTTATGGTCGAGAGAGGGAGCAGAATTTAAGAGTACGAACAGCGTGGTCCAAGCATAGAAATTCGACTGAGAGACTTATATGTTTTAAAAATCCAAGTAAAAAGGTCTGAACGGAGAGAAAAGTTACAAAAAACTTGCACAGTTGAAACAAAAAGTTTAGCGCCACGTTCAGATACATAGGCGTTCCGAAATAACATTTTCCGCAGAAAGGCATTGAAATAATACGTCGGACTGTTGGCCGGAGGAATAATATAAGAACTACAACCGTGTGCTTTGGTCAAGTGTAGAATCAGTGATTAATGGCCTTTTTAGTGAATTGTGTCCCCAAGCTCCAAAAATAATTCTGGTACCAGCAGGACAGTTGTAACTACAAACCAAAATAATTAATTTCTGTAAACGGTAATTAAGGGTAAAGTCAGATTTCGTTTCTTTTCATTTTGTTAGATTTCGCATTCCGTTCGTTTCAATTTGGTTGAATTGTTAGTTATTTAATTTATAATTTGATTGTTCTTACTTATCAAACCCAGTTAAAGACCCTAAGAAGAAGAGTTATTAAATTTGATAAAATGTGAAATATAAAGATTGTATTTTACCTTGAACGACACAAATTATAAAATAAATATATTAAGTTTTTTTAATCTTAATAAATTTTGTTAATTAACATCATTTATTTAGTTTCCCTTTTAATCATAACAATATATATATATATATATATAAATATATATATATATACGTATATATATAGTGGTAATTACAAATGAAGACAATTAAATCGCCACATTGAGGTTCCAAATTTGTAGTAATTACTTAAATCAAAGGAAAATAAGCCTCACGTTAGAGCACAGTTTGTAGTAATCATTAATATTAAAACGATAGGATGTTTTAATAATAATCAAGATTTTAAAGTGGACAAACAAATTAATTTATTAACGCACAAACAATTTAATTTACATAAGTTGTCAAGTGAATTTACAACAGTTATTAAGAAATTAACTTTCAATTTACATTATTAATTAATTTTTTACAATACAATGACTATATCTCAGGGTCGTTTACTGGGCCTTTAATAAAGAAAATATTTGTTAACAATTGAATTTTATCAATTTATCATGGACTTATTTCATCAATAGATTATTACAATGTAAAAAAACACTTAAAATATGAACTTTAAATTCTGAACGAAATCTGACGATAATACCTTTACTTATGTTTACAAATAGTAATTCTGTGAAATTTTAACGTACTGTCGCTGGTACTCAAGGAAATTTGGTTCGTTCGTACACACACACTTATCTCATTTTATAGACAGGTCATTTTTAACACTAATTCTAATAAACACTTTTAGTTTGCAAAATTGTTCACTTTTCATTTAGGAAATACGCTCGTTCCGAAGTTTATTAACTGCTGGATGCTGTTGCCTGGGCTCCCAAAATCGAAGTCAATGGTATAAATCGAGAATATAACAATTTATACTCTGCGCTCTAAATATTTAGCGTTGAGTATTACGTGGTTATTTCACAGACTGCAACTTGGAAAATGTTCTAACTGTTTTAGTTGTTGCTACATGTATCCAGACACTTTCTGGATATTATACTTTTCGTCTGACCACTCCTAAAATTCAAAGACGACTTTCCTGGAGCTCGCCTCCCCACAGGCAATGCTATGCGCGTCTAACGAACCAAACACCCTACAATTACCCACAAACATGGCATTCTTGCCATATTATTATGCACAACCTGTGTGTTTATGCCGCTAACAATGCGAGTCCAAATTTCTGTTTATTAATTAATTGTTTCCTTTTAATTACCACTATATATATTTATATTGTTATACCCAGTAAAGAAGGACATAAATTTTGTTCTGATTTCATCAGATTTGTTTACCAACTCAGACTGGGGATTCTTGAGTGGTTAGTATAAAAAAAGGGATAATAATAAAATGATGGATAAGTGGCTTTTAGAGTAGGGGAGGACTATAATTGGTCGTTTAGCGGCTCTTAGGGCTAACGATTGTGACCGACATCTGGACGACGGAACCCTAAATGCATGATGACAAAAGTTTTATGGACATACAATTATATCGAAAGGAAATATTTATTTTAATTGTATTGAGTGGCTGTCTGAGCGGCAACAGCTGGTGTTCGTTTGGAGAACGTGGAAACTCAAAAACTGTGAAAACAAGGGAATATGCTGGAGAGGGGGAAAGCAGATAAAAGACGAGTTGGACTGGAGACCTGACAACAGTTGGACAGGAGCATAGGGACAATTGGGAGAGAGCGTTGGTGGAGGTCCACAGGGCGGACGCAGCGCCAAGTTAAGGGGGCCGAGACAATTTTATATATTCATTCAAGAGGCAGTTTTAGAGTCGTCAGGAGAGATCATCGGATGGTAGGCCAAGCTAGGGGCCGAGAGTAATCAGTTGGACAGCAGTCATCAGCAGTCGGTAGGAGTTTCGTCGTGGAAATCTGTCTGCCAACAGAGTTTGGAGGAATTCGTCGTTAGGGTAACGTCATCAAGAAGAGGTGGCTGTGAAAGCAGAGTGTGAGCGCAACCTGAGGCTCTTTATGCCTATATAAAGAGTGTGTGTGCTGGTATGCGAGAGATTCAAATTGCATGGACCAGAGAGATTGTAAGTTTATTTTTTTCTGTATTCATTATGTAAATTGTTAAATAAGGGTAAACAGTCAGATTTCGTTTCATTTCGTTTGTCATTTATTTTAACTGCATTGTTTAATTGTAAATTTTGTGTTCCGTTTCCTTATCAACCCAGTAAAGACCCTGGGGGGTACAGAGTCTGATTTATTAAAATGTATTCTAGATTAATAAAATTGTTTTGTTGATAAAATTTAATAACGTGTTTAATATAAATTCCTATAATCATAATTATCTAAAAGAGGGGTAGTACAATATATATATACATATATATATATATATATATAAATG
This sequence comes from Zhengitettix transpicula, assembly GCA_037074705.1. NCBI lineage: Eukaryota > Metazoa > Arthropoda > Insecta > Orthoptera > Tetrigidae > Zhengitettix > Zhengitettix transpicula. The sequence continues at coordinate 78,015,068 of CM073591.1, forward strand.
GTCTCTGAGTTTAAATTCTGGTGAAAATCGAAGTAAAGTAAAATATGAAACGATTATGTTTAGTGATTAATATGATATTCATGTCCACAAAGACTATAAAACATTAAATAACATTTTAAGTACCAAATAGGCTATTGCGAAGCCATAAAAATAAGCCGCCGACTACAAAAGCACCCTCGATTTTAAAGTCCGTTTGATAAAAAGATCCCACAAAACGTGCAATATTACTGCAGGCAGTATACGCGGGTATACGTTTTGGTAGCACATATTTGTTCATCGCATATTTGTGAGCATAGTGAGCGCGTTTGTGGTCAGACGCTGTGTGCTTCGCGTGGAAATGTGCTTGGAAAGTTCTCGTGTGTGGGTACTCCGTTGATCAGACGGTACTGCGGGTCTCACAAGATTGTATTCATAAGTAATTGATAATATCGTGTTACTTCAAAACCTTTTGGTTAAAAGGGCCTTTAAGGGCTCATATCTGGTTTCTCTAAAATTAGTTTGCTAAGATTTACGAAGTGTATATCGACCAAGGTTTGAAGAAGCTATATTTCGCTGCCTAAATAACAGACCGTTCGTTTGTGAGTTTAGGAGTTGCCGAGGACACCTCACCTTCAATGTAGGGACGGAAAGGTGAGTGGCGGTTTACTCCCACGCCTATCCATAATAGCTTTCTATGTAATTGCGCATGGCTGAACGACAATATTGACAGTCACAACTGCCTGACCTTTTGGTGAAATATGACAGCAGACAAGACAATAATACTAGCATTAAGAAACATAGATACAAACCTTTATAATACTGCAGCGTAATTCTCAGTATAAACCAATCAGACGGAAGCAGAGGAATACGCAATAGGGAAGCCATTCATGTAAGACACTACAATTATTCAGTTTGAAAATAGATGTATATTATTAAGTACCTGAATAACGTAAGATAGAATAATTACGAATAAATTATACCAAATTAATAGTAATTAAAACTGAAGTTCGTGTGTAATTTACGCATTAGTAGCATATTTTCAAGATCTCCATTTATAAAAATGCCATCATCACTAAAACTCACCGTTCATAATTACATTTTATGTCACATTAAAGGTAATTGATAAAGGTAGTGAATTTCAAAGTGACATATGTTTATAATCGGTGACGTAGGCAGTGACATTGGAAAGTATTGCAACCCTGGTAGCTATACTACTCATATTAAGTTAAATAATTGAATTGTTTGCCACTCCAAGCATCTTCTCAGTAATATTCAACTCAGAAGAATTATATAGAAAAATAGTTTGAAAGTAACAAAGGTAAAGATGATTTATTGCCGTCTAGTCTAATTGCGAAAAATTATGACACGAAAGAAAGGAATTCCTAAATATGCTATAGTATCAAGATTGATACTCACGTTTCAGGAATCGCCTCACGTTTCACGTAGAAATTTTAATTTGTTAAACAAAAAATATATATTTACATATTTCTCATTTTTCAAATTACTAAAAACACCTGATGAACGGTGTAATTTGTTGTTTTTTCCCGTCAATATTGGTGCTTGTTCGCAATACAAAATTCCCTAAATATCTATAAAACAATTCGTTGTTCGTGTGAATTTGTGTATAGCGGGATATTGGAGTTAAACGTCAGATAAGTTCGTGTTGGTTCAGAAGGAATACGCCAATCTTGTTGTTTATTGTAAAAACCTCATTTATATTAAATTGAAAAAAGCTGAAAATTAATATTAAAATTAACCTCTATACCTGTCAAAGGTATTTTTATACCATTGACAGGAATAAAGATTAAAAGAAATATCTGTTTCGTGCACTCGTATAAGTCATGACAAAGGATTAATAGTTAATAAATCGCGTATCAGAGGATCCAGCTCTTATTGTATCTATGACACCAATATAGTGCTGATTCCAGAAATTGAATTATCACCTTCACAGCCTGCGTTAAAGTTTGTTTCAAGGTGTTTTAGTGTGTAGACAGTTTCCTGTAAAGCTATATTTATCAATTCCAATAACGAAATCATATTTACTCAAAATTAAGCCTGTAAAGAGATTTTTATAAAGACTTATTTGACGCCGTAGCTTGGAGTGACCTTTCTAAAATACATTTTCAAGTATTTATCCAGAAGATAAGTTACGTTTAATATAAAATTATCCTACGCTCCATAAGCACCATCGTGGGATCATTCACTGGTTACGAAACTCAACATAAAGATTCGCGGGGCACATTCAAATTCGTAGCACAGTTGTTAATTGGCGCATACGACGAAAAGAGTATGCACCAAAGTTTATGAACCACAAATGAATTTAACTAGCGACAAACCTGAAATTCAATTTGAAAAATTCAGACATTGTTCAAACTTATGAGTTGAGGACCTTCAGAAAATAAGAAATTTTTGTTACAGTGCCGCCAATAAAATGAGGGATAGAAAACCTTAGTACAACCACCCAGGGTTAAAATTTAGTTTGAAACCTCCTGAAAACTGCACAATGTCCTGTTCCACTTAATTCTACCGTAGAAGTGTTGAATAAAGGCAAGTGCATCTGGCACGAGGCCGGCTTTCGTGGAGAGTCCCTGCTATTTTATTCAAGTTGCCGACACACATGCCTATGAGGAAACCTGCCACTGCTTTCACCGTCCAGACACTCGGCTGTCGAGTCATATTTTATACGGTATGGCTTTTAACTCATCTAGTGCAATGGAAATCAGAACCGGAATATGTCATTACGCTTTGAAAAACATGATCATAAATAAATGTAGCTGTAAGAGTTTTGGCGGACATGTGAGCAGGAAATGAGGTCAGTAATATTGGAATTAAAAACTTAAGGAGATTAGGTGACAATATATTCACTTTTTTGTACAAAATAGTAAAATATAATAGAGTTGCATTAGAGAAACCTCGAAATGCTAATTCGTACATATGACGGGATTCTATCAGAGATCAATAAATAGATAAATGTGAATTGGAACACATTTGAGTCCAAACACATATTATTTAATGAATTTTGACTTTGATTACAGACGAGAATTATTAATATTATTTTGAAATTTAATGTTTCCTGTAGGTAATGTATAATAATAAATAAATAAATAAAATCTGTCCTAAAAGTATTTTCTACGGGTTTCCCTGCATCATTTTTAGGTGAATTGCCGGGTAGGAACCTTAAAGTATAGCCCGGGGGCCATAGTTAACCCTTGGCTGCCTTGCTCTACCTTTCATCATCCTCCCTTTCAATCCCTTTCCTATGCTATAAGAGGGGAGTGGCCACTATGTGGATTACCCTATATATATACAGCCTGTCTACACCTTCTTCTATATCACCAAATATAACGTACAAAGTTGGTATCCATCAAATAATGTATACATAAGACGTAAACACATAGTAAGACGTATGATGAATTAAAATGACAAAGAGAAAAATAAAGAATATTGGATGAAATATTTGCTAACAGAAGTAACCAAAATAAGACGTCGGAAAATAGATAGAAAAAAAATAGTGTAAAGCAGTCTTGGAGACTGTTGGGTACTTGGAGTCGGGAGTTGAGAACTTTAAAAATAATAGAAGAGATGTCTACCTGTATATTAACAAAAAATTGACATATTTTTATACATCTATTAGATCCGGCCCAAAGCAGTTGTAAATAAAATCTGTAACGCTATCGAGGAATAATTGAATCGACACTATATAAACATGTAAGGTTGACAGGTCCATTAAATAATTATAAGTGAAAGATAAATCAAATGTTGGGAATAAAGAAAAATTAATTTCCTTTTTCTTAATATTAATTAAATTAATATAAATGAAATATTCTAAAACCTTATTTCTCATTAGAAGGAAACGAACAATGGAAAACAATTTACAAAGTGTAAAACATTTGTCAAGCAAACTTTTGATACGGAAAACAGGAATAATCGATTCTTACAATTCAACGATTTGTGTTTATTTAATATTCAAAAGTTTCGTTTAACGATGGTATATGTAATTAGTGATTTTTGACTCGCTTCTTTCCCAGGACCGAAACAGGCCCCGAGGGCGATCAGCGTCGATTATTCACGGGAACCCCCGAAATTAATCACAAAGTCCACACAGCAATCGTGTCTATGCCTCGCATCACAGAGGTCCCGTGTTTGAATCCCGACGAGGGCGTAGATGTTTGTGTGCGTGAGAGAAACTCGTCAAATCAGTCCCCCGAAAAGGAAAAAATAAGTTTCCATAATGAGTCGCTAATGACCTGAGATTTCGATGCGAATGTAAATAAATCAATATAAAAAAAATGTGTCTAATGTGTTCCTCATAATAAACTGTGAGTTTCAGACCAACAAGTGACGGGCTATAAAAATTAAATTCTTGAACCAGGACTTATTCTAATGCAGACAGTGTTTTGCTTTGAAAATAATTAATAGAGGCTGACGGTAGCGTATTGGAAGGCGCTTCGATTATTTACGATCTTCGTGCAGCTATATTGCTTTCATTCAATTTTAACAACTTCAAAGATGTCGGGCATTATGACTTAATGTATTGATTCTCCTGACCGTTTGAAAAACTATCTCTTTCATACCAGACATTTTATACACCGGACTCGAAAGTTTCATTCTTATACAAATTGTCACATGAAATAAAAAAAATGGTCCCTCCGTTCTATAATAGAAAAACGTTTCACTTAATTTATTTTTAACTGACTTTACAGAATTTCAGTACCTCTTAATCATCTACTTATCACTTTTGGTTTACATAAATTAATTCTGGGTAATGAAATTAAAAGTTGTTACTCTTTCTTACGAAATTTTATAACTTTTAAGTTAGTTAAAAGTCGCCGAAAAATAATTGCAAAATAAAAAAAGTCCAGTGTAATCACTATGTCTCAGTTTTGATAATCTCCCTGTCACTCAAAAATTCACGGTAAACTATTTTAAGAATCACACTTTCAATTTTTTAATATAAATTGTTAGGACTTGATCAGAACTTATCTGAATGGCGTAATCTGTTTTCAAGAAATTACTTAGTCTTTGCGTTCTCGTTGTCGAGTTGACGTTCCCGTCGTAAACACCCAAGAACGAAATTTGTGATTGATTTTCCGTTGGTTATTTGTGAGAGCAGATTTTTTAGAGATATTTTAAGAAACTTATGTATTTATTAATACATATTGTATATTAATACATAATAACTTTCTTAAAATATCACCAAATTAATCTGCTCTCACAAAATAATCAACGGAAAATCTATCATAAAATTCTTTCAACTTATTACCTCATAAATTTCGGATCCCTAATCTCACACAAACCTCTCTCATAAAAATACTCTTAGTATTTCTGAAAATGTCTCTCTTTTAACTACAGTCCTCAACATTTTATACGACATTCCTCAAACTAAAAGACGTAGAATCTGAACATCTACGTGAAAGATATCACTAATCCTTCATGTGTACCTGTAAAATACCTTTTTCATAGCTCGCTTTTCCCTCAATGCTAAAAAAAATGTCGGCTGGTTGGGATCCAACCGTTGAATGTTTGGCCACCTCCGACAAAATGTCGAGATAAGAGCGAATTTAATAATTTTAAAATTTCGACAATGAATGGAGGGTTGAACGTATTTCGTTATGTAACTCAATATATCTAGACATCAAGAAACAACCAAACATGATTCTCACTTTAAAGCTATTTTACGTGATAATGGAAAATTTTACATTAGTCGCCAATTGCTCGGATGGAAGCCATACATTAACCTGCTACAGTATTTCAAAGGGAAGATGCCCAAAAAATATTGACTAAAAATTATGACACACAAAAATAAAAATAAATTAACACATAAATTAAATATGTTATTGAACAAGTACAGAATAAACAATGAGATAATGTAAATTTAACTTTTATATTCACCAACTGCAATGGCACATTGATTTGTTACCTTTTCTGGTTATTATGTAAAAAAGGAGTGTTTATTTCACTTTAACCCGTTTAATACTGCTAATTATTAAAATATATGTCAATACTTTCAAGATATTTTGGTTCCTATAAACTGGTGCAGAATAAATTCATAATCATTTGAGATGTAATAAAGGGGCGCATATTGCAGAGTGTGTAAATGCCAAAAAATGTAGTTTTCATGCTTAAAATAAAATTACTCGCTTAAGATACGTGGCACGTAGGATTAAAAATGCATAAGTAAAACTCGTGCCGTGTAATGAAACGGTAGTGTTCTGGACTAATTAAAATATTATTTGACTGTAGGTAGGCCGTTAAACAAAAAAGCTGCACGGAAATGTAGCCCCTATGTTGGGGGATGATGAAGTTAAGAATTCTGCTAGAAATTTACAGAATGATTCTATACAATCGGTACGAATTGAGTAATTTGGAAATTAATTATATACCGGTGATATCTGTATTTATGGATAACTTTATTATAATATCAGAAACAAATAATCTAGGTTCAGTCTGAATATTGAGTACGCCACCTCTCAGATTCAGTGTTAAATGCGATTTTGTATCTCTCCAGATCTCTTCATTTAGTGAAGGGTTTCAACAATTTAATTTGCCTCTTTTCCCTTGGAGCTAGACGGCCTTTCCGGATGCCCGCGGGATTTGAATTGGGCCTTTGATACGAAACAGCCAATATTACACGAGCTGATAGAATTACGGGGTGACTCCGGTCTAATATCACCAGTTAGCAGACTTCTAAAGGTCACCGGAAATATTTATTACAGCCTCACACTGCTGTTTAATGATAGGTTCTGAATTTTTTTTTCAACCCGCTTGATGAATACAATTGTTGATGAAGAGCAATGGTCAACTCTGATTTCTCAGCGCACTTTTAATAAACTTTTTTTTTTTACTAAATAAATGAAATTTTATATATCAAAATAATAGCTGCATATATCCCATTCGCAACACTTTTAAAAATTTTAATCGACAAAATATTATCCGCACGTACCTGTTGCGTATTCCAGTTAAATATATTAAGGTGAGTAATCCATGAATGATATTTTCATTCCAAATGTGTTTATAATGTATCGTAGGTGGGTGCAGATATCGGCCAGCGTTAAGTTTCTCCATTCTTAAATTGCAGCCGTTCGTCAATATAATGAGGCACACAGCCCTGAGAGAGAAGTTACAGTTCTCTAACACGCAATGCCCTTATTGACATTTGAGTGCAGTTAACTTAGCTCGGAGGGCATAATTTTACGGTTTCGCTAAGAACAAAAGATTTAGCTGGACGGCACAGATAAGACAACGCCAGCCGGCCGTTATTAGGGAAACATAAAGTCAGTGGCTTCCAGAAGATAGGAAACGAGCTTATGGTGCTTAATATCACAGAGAGAATGACCAGATAACAACAGTTGTTAAAATAGACTTATTGGGCACTAAATTTTAGTAACTAAATCATAAATTAGTTCATTAGGTGATTTATATTCTTAAAGTAATATTATCTTAGATATCAAAGTAAAACCTTGTTAATAACATTTTTACGATAAAATAAAAATAATGGCCAAACAGAGAAGGTTTACTAATTAACATTACAAATAAAACAATATATCACTCCGTTTCATCCATAATTCGAGACAACAACGGGTCAACAATAAAAATAAGTTGAGACTTTAATTAATATTATATTAAGAAATTTCTTAAAATATCTTGAATACCTTATTTCGCTTACAACAGGTAAGGAAGAATGACCGTACTTTTTAAAATTTCTTCAAAATTATTATAAATAATTTTTAATCATTGTAATTTAATCAGAATATCCACGATAATTAAGTATTGTTAAAATCAATATTAAATATTTTACATAAATTCTGTAATTTAAATTTTGAGAAAATTGTGGACTTCTATTTTTTATTCCAAATGCACCCGAGTCAAGGAATCTGAATTTTAATTGATCAGAAAATTGTTTCCATTGCCAACACAAGGTGCCCTTGCGCTGTAGATAATTTCGTTTTCATTATATCCGAAACACATAAGTTATAATGCTTTAATTATGATTTCTGGATTAACCACTACAAGCGACGCGTGTAATTAAGTTACAAATAAAACTTCACAAACTCACATAATATTATTGTAATTCTTGTTGGCGAATAAACCAAACACCATACAATAGGCTGTTATATGAACACTTGAGGACACTTTTGTAACAATATGAATATAAATGTTTCCTTCAATAAAATTTCGAATATGTTTCTTTTCAGAAAATGATACTTTTACTTATCGTCGTATTCAATAACCACAGCGCATTTCTGGTTTGTAACAGCATTAAAAACATATTTAGTGTCTTCAAAAAGATCAGAGTTATCATTTTTGACTTTTCGAATAATCGGTAAATATTTTTTTCTTCCCTGAATGTAGTTTGAGGAATATTCCCTTTACGTTTAATAGCATTGTTGTTATTCTTTCATCTTTGTTTTACATTTTTCTCCGTGCTTCACATTGAGCTGTAGCACTGACATAAGCTCTTGAGCCTCGTAACAAGAGTACACTTGTTCGAACCCCAGGCTGACTACGTGTCATAACAAGGTTCTCGGTAATTATGAAGTTACTCAGGAATTCATGTAACCTAAAGCGAATTCTGTATTCGGCTTGTTAGTCGGTAATTTTTGTTAAATAACACCAAGATTCTAAATATAGGTCAGCAAATGTTATTTTATTATCGATATTGAATGTTATCTGACATTCTTGAAATACATAATATAAACGTTAATGTTCAAATAAGTGAGAATAAAAAGTATAATAAACGTATCTTAAATTATTAATCGATGTTTCGTCTTTATATTTCGTATTTTATAGTTTCGTTTTAATTAATTCATACCTCAAGAGGCCTTAATGACGGGACGAAAAGGCATGTACGAATTTGTAATTTGTTTTTGTAACTTCTTATTCTTACTTATCAGGCCATTTTATTATGTCTTTCAATAATGTCAGATAATTTTCAATTAATATTTTGATGCTTAACCAATGTTTCGCATCTCTTATTTATATTTTTTTGTTATATTTATATCTTCAACTTTCATACATTGACAGTGATAAAACAAAAATATATTATTATATTTGTTAATTAATTAAAATGTAAGTGCGTTATAAATAATAGTCCTCGTCGAGCGATTATAGGTAGTACTTCATTTACAGTAATTCAAGATTTCAATTTGTAAGAATATTGGTTTCTTTATCATTTTATGATCAAAAAATAATACTAAAAAATTGGAAAAATTGAGCTTGAATGTACGGATTTTGGAACAAAACTTCAGCATAGTTTATTACAACTGATGATTACCTTGATTTTAGTTATAGTACGATAAAGATTAAAAACGTATTATTTTTCTCTTATATAATATTTTAAAAGGATATAAGTAAATATAGAAAATATATATCAAGTATAACTATTATATAGAATTTGAAAAATTTGTTATAATTCATAAATTAACGCAGTTTGAAACATTCGATACTTCGAATATCGGAGACATTTAATTGGCTGATATACCCCCCTCCCGTACCTAAAATTCTATACCATACAATATGAGAGGTAATTATGACATTTGAATCCAACTGCAGTCATCATCTATTGCATGTAGCTGTTTTTTTTTACAATTTTTATCTGTGGGTTAATAATAAATGATTTGAAAATTAAAATATTAATTTACATTTAGTACTAGTAATTCTATTAGCAGATAACTGAAGGCCAACGTGCATGTCCGGTAAAGTGAAATTGAGGACAGCTATTATCGATTGGAACGAACTGGGTAGAAAGTTTCCCCATAATATTCAACAACGACTTAAACAGTTCAGTTTGAAAACCTTTTAGTGGAATAGGTCTCATGGGTTTGTTTACCATTAATTGAGAACACTGTTTAATTTTCATTACTGTACATTTTAAACTGAAAGTTATGACGTTGATTATCTCGCAACTTAACAATAAACAAATATGAATATTTTTCAACAATAAAAACTGATTTATTGAAGTTAAACGTATATTTAATAAATACAAAAGGGTTTTAATATATTTCATGACAAACATGATAAAGGAGGTAACGTACATACCAGAACGGACCGTAGTACGTGATCGTAACATTTCTACGTCCAAGTGGAATTTACGGCTATTTGTTGAAGGCGTCTGCAGAAGATTCATAATGACACAATATTTGGTTTGATAAACAAAAGAATTGTAAGAGCGCAATTTTGTTACAGGCGTCTCTCTGCTACGTGACTTTTTCTTCCTTATTTTCTCTCCGTTTTAGAACTAAGGTTCCCACAAGCCGAGGCACTTGGACCTATTTTGAGAGGTGTATGTTCCGGAGTCGCAAACCTTGGGCATACAGTAAGAGATGTTAATTGTTTCCATTGGAACAGTCGGCCAGCTGCCTCCTAAACTGGTCGATCAACAAAGAAGGGAATGCTGCGCCTCCACAACAATCCCCTCTCTAGCCATCGTAAGGCGTGGGACAAGTATCAAATACCCAACCTACATTATACAGGTTTTCTAGGATTTGTCCTGCATAACTTTTAGGTGAATTCCGGGTAGGATGGCTACCTTCCTCTACCATTCCGCATCCCCTCTTTCGAATTTATTCCAATGCTATTGACGGGGAGTTGCCCTAATGTAGCCTGTGATCTAAAAAAATAGCTTCTGTCTCACTCATGATTTTCTGTTTCTCACATCGTTTTATACATTTACGCGTTCATGCACCGTTGGGGATCAAACCAATCAAATATGCGTTTTCAAAGGGTTTTTATGCAGCAATTTTCGTCCTCGAACAAAGGTGACTTCTTTTACTATTTCTGTGTTAGGGCGAAACTCAATATTTTTACAGCTTATGATAATTAGAGTCTTTGTTGGACTTCGAGCTTAATCGTGTCATGGCATTCTGTTAAAAAACTGGACAATTGTACAGTCGAGCTTAGTTTCAGTCGTGCATACTATAATACAGTCAAAAATATTTTATTTTTATCATTTAGATACTACATTATATAAGGGAGCATCTTTTTGAACTTGATCTTTAAAAAATTTCAAATTTTTCAAAAGGTGAAAAACACACAGGTTTCTATTCATACATATTTCTTAACATAATCTTTAAATTCGATACATTTCGCACAGAATCTCTTTAACTTTGTCACTCCGCCCCAATAGAAGGTCTTTGAAACAGGCAATTACTTTTCTCAGGCAGTCACATTATCAGATTAGGAACTGGGAAGAAGTCGCTGAGGGCTAAATCCGGCGAATACGGCGGATATGGCAGCTGTTAGATCTTCGATTCGACAATGATCGTCACTGTCTTGACGGAAGACCTCATTTTTCTTCGTTAGATTCCTAGCTAAAGCGGTCCAATATGTTCTCAATTCAACGTTCGCCCTTTTTCCCAAAGAACCAAATCTGCATAATGCAGACGGTTCGGTTGCAGAAACCCGTTCTTTCCACCTTGCTTAATCTTATCAATGAATATATGTTTCATGAATGTCTATGTATCCACTTAGAAATTTGTCAAATTTTCTACGATAAAGCGCCAAAAGAGGTACTAAATCAACCATACGACCGTGTTCATCCTTTACCGTGAGTGAACGCGGCAACCATCATGCAGTTACTTTGCAATCCATATATTTCAAATTGAGGCCACTGAGTCATGGAATACGAACGTATCCCTAAGAAATCGCTTAATTTGACTCTTTGGTATTTCAATACCATATCGTGGATTTCTGGACTAAATATATCCAATTGTCGCACCGAACGGAGTTCGTCATTTGTGGATGTGCGATCCGTCTTAACCTCATTTATCCAATTGTAAACGGTTTTAAACGCTTGACAATATTTACCAAGGACTTCATACGATTTATTTAGGCGTTTTACCTTCCCTAGAAGTAAATTCGCTTAAGAAAACTGCATACTATTACTTTTTTCCGAGAATAAAAATATAATTTCCCAATGTAGAAGGCTGAAAATTTGAAAATTTGAAAATTAAACTTATTAAAAGCAACAAACTGGGTCAAGCTCCATTTCTTAGATTTTATAATTACTTATTCCGCTACCCTCGTAAAAAGAATACAGTTTCATGATGTTTCGCCGTATAAATTAGCGGGTATCACAATCATGATTTTATTAAAAGTACGTTGCTGATGTAATAAAAATTTTAACTTTATTTGCGTGTGCCACCACTATATAGTTCCATATTTTTTCATTTGGTATTGCGACTAATAACATCGCCGTAACACGATGTGCTATTATTTTTAAGCCGAGTATTTTTTGGTGTTATTCCCTAAAAAATTGTAGTATTCGAAATGTCGGGGAGCTTTTAAGGGTGTATAAGAAATGGTATTTCTTGCGCATTCAAGAAATCCTTTGTGATAAATTCATAAATTATTTGAATAAATCTTGGGACGTTATAGGTAAAATGCAAACCCTATAATTTATTGGCGGAGTGAAAGAAGTTCGTTTTCGTCAGTAGGGCTCTCAATAAGATGTTAAAAATTAATATATTCGGTAAGGATAACACAGTTACTTACGATTTGAATCTAAACTTTTCTACATTATTTCTATTTTCTGCTCTTCTGTTAACGAAACCAGGGGGCTTATTAATTTCCCAGCCATAGGTGATGTGATTTGTGTATTTTGCAGGTTAACGCGATGCAATTACTGCAGTTGTGTGCAATTGCCCGTGGAACGCGTCGTTTTTCTGTGAAACGAGTGTCATTTTTCGTGCAGTTGTTATATTCGCAATGCAAAGTTTTAGGGATGTCGCGTCCTTTCTGCAGTAAAGGCCGAGTTGTGTATCGAATGGAGACCATATTCTTTGATGGCCGAGCGGCCGGGTGTGTTTTCATAGCTGCGAAGGCTGCTTTAATGGAACGTAAGTAATCGCGGAATCCTGCACATCTTTATCTCGTTCACCTCGGAAAACCCGCAGTAGAAATTACGGAAATGTTCTCCCTCACCTAGGAATTCGTAATAAAATTTTTATTGCGTATCTTTCATTCCATTTAAAGATGAAATTATTTGCTATTAATATTTTAAAAATTTAACAGTCCTACTTAACGTCCTTACTGTTTATCAACGGATTCAGTCTCCTATCTTTCAACATTATTTCATTATTCATTATTATCCTTTATTTATTCAGTACTCTATCACACCTACAAACTGTCTGTCTCCAATGTCGCTTATATTATCATGGTTCCGTAATTCTGGACTTCTTCTCTGGAATAAATCCCTTAAGCGAGCTCTTCTTGCCTTCAGAAGGACATTGTCATCCCGTATTCGAACTGACCACTACTAATCAGTTTTCACGCCTGTCCAACATTGATACTTCTATTTACTTCTGATAATAATAATCTCATTATATATACTACATATCTTAGCTGAACGTATCTCCTCTTTCTGTTATACAATCATCTGGGACTTTCTTTTGCAATGAAGTTACTTATTTTAATATATCTCATGGGAATTTCGACTTGATTAACTTTGAAATTATTATCAATAGAAGCCACTTCTTTTCTGACTCAACTATAAGTCATTTGTACTAAGGTACTGTTAACTCTAATAATTACTCAACATAGGCATTAAGATACATCTTTCCAAATGCTAAAATTTTTATTTACTTATTTAATATACTTAATTTTATCGTTTTTAAAAAGATGTATGAAATTTTATGGAAAAAAAATAGACAAAAGAAGACATGACTAGTTCACTAAGTTTCTCTCGATTTTATTTCTGGTCACGTGCATCAATGTTACACTTACAATTTTGACATATTCTACATAGGTACTAATAAACAGTTATAAGCATTATGATTAACTTTTAGAACACAGATATTTCTTCGGTGTCTAATATTGTTATGATAGTCTTTATTTCGCTTTAACGAATCATTAAATTGTCTTTGGATTTAATAATCTCTGTTACTGGTTCTGGCTTTAACATTACTCGCGCTGATAAAGATTTCGTTTACATACATGCCCGGTACTAAACAAGGCCGTAGTGAAGTTTTAACACGGTGTACGACAATATCATGTACTCCCAATGCTTCCTATATAAGCACAAAACTCTTGTCAAAGCATATAAATTTTACTTTCGGAAGGTATATAATTTAATCTCTGATGCAGATATCAGTTTGTTATTCACAGAAACATTTCTACGGCTCTATATAACTATTTTCAATAGCATCGTAATATTTTTTAGAATGTCGACTGGTTTGTGATGCGAATCCATCTTAAAAGCTCTTACTGACAAAAAAAACAAGGTTAGCAGAAATGTTGAGCGATATTTATTTTATCAAGTACATTTGTCTATTTTTGGATACATTAAGATATATTTATTAATAAATTTATATTAACCTAAATTTCATGAGTCCGAGCAGTTGAATTTGGCTTTGTTAAACAGCATTATTAATAAATATTACTAATTTACAAATTTCAATTAATTAAATTCTAAATAAATAAATATAATAGCCATTTAGAAATTTTTATGATATTAATGTCAAATAAGTATCAATATTAATGAAATTCCAATACATATATAATTACTTCCGTTAGATGAATTAATTTCGTATTATACTCCCAAGTTCATGAATCAACCCAAGTTACCTGTGCGTTTTTGTGGCTCTTCCGTTGCTCAGTTGTATTCCAAAATATCCCGGCGTTTGCTAATTCCATTGTCCAATGAACGGACTCTATCGACAAGGAGATATCGATTCCTCCCTCCCAGGCTATTATTGCAGTTATTTCTATTCATTTATTTGATAGCATAGAAAACGTCGATACTCTTTCGTGTTATCGTAGGTTTATAGGGACATCCAACATATAATACAGGATTTATTTCTACTCTTATTTAAGTTACGGTTCCAACAAACGCTGCACGTTCCCAAAATAGGCATCGCAGGGTGATGTAAAAATAATATTGCTCTCGCGAGCGAGGTATTGGCAAACGACAAATAAGTAAAAAATTAAATTCAAATTTTAAACAGAGACCTGTCAATTATTTTTGCGTGAAAAATAATATTATATTAATACTATATTAACAAAACATGACCCATATAACATGAAATTAAATGTAAATATATGAAAATGCGACCAAAAAGATGACTATAATTAAATAATTCCAATATCCAAAATATATTAATTTTGATTTGAATTAGTAATATATAACGTATAAAATGACAGCAAATTAGGCTTAAGACACTGTAATAATTTCTTAATATTAACTCAAATTATCTATCTCCTGTATCTGTTTTCTTGAAAGATAGCGGGGATCTGCTATTTGAAAAATAAACACAATATTCGTCAAGTATATTATTTATTACACTCCACAAAACTCTAAACAAAACATCCTCTCTAGAAAACCAAAGACACTCCATCATCCAAATATCAGTTTTCAACATTATTATTATTATTAAATTTTTATGAATGTAATAACTTTATTATAGTACGATTATAATTAGTGCGTAAAAGTTTAATAGAAATGATTTCCAACCTCCTAGAAAACGTCAATAATTTATTAGGTGTGTCATTTAGATGCTTTCTTCGTATAATAAAAGTTAAGTCTATCCGAGAAGTTTCACATGGCTTGCAATCATAATTTTTATGCAATACGTTGTGAACAGAATAAAATTATGCGTCGAGTTTCTGATGAAGGAGAAGGAAATATTTCAAATAATTATTAATATTTATTTTCATGAGTTTCCGTAGACAAACTTTGTTAATTGCTCATAAATATAATTTATATTAATACAGTTTTCTTTTCTGTACTCTGAACGTGCTTAAGACCTCTGCTTGCGATACAAGATTGAGTTGCCTTTAATGCGGTTTATATTGAGTTGAGAAGTAAGCTTCTTTCACGAACTTTCATCACCTTGCGATTAGTTACCGACCGCGCTTCGCTCTTCATCTTTAGGAGAAAGAAGTTGATTGCTGGAAGTTGATTGGCTAGAGAGATCGAAGAGAGCTCCTTTATGATTCCATTTTCGCGTACAAGGTCGCGAAAAGAGAGAATATCCTGAGACAACAGATTTTATAGCTGCGTTCGTAGCCTCGGGTCACCTACGTCCTGTACACTTCAATATAATCGTGAATATTAATATGAAAATTTTCAGAAGTAATATAAAATCGCTTCCTAATTAACATTTTGCACTAATGGATGCATTTAGAGTTATCTGTTTAGTAAGCAAAATATATTCGATTGGTAGCTATATCCAGGAAAATAATATTAGTATATCACCTCTGTGGTTATTTGAGCGGTTGTTCCGATTTCTATAAAGGCAATAACAGTTTTATTATTGGGTTATTTCTGTGTTGTAATACCAACTAATAATCATAAAAGTTTCAATTTAGCGAACATGGAGTCTGTTACAAAATTAATGATCACAGTAAATTTGTATTTTCGAAATGAATTGAAATAGAAATAATTATTTTAAAGGGTTAAAAAAGGATTATAAATTAGTAGAAGCAATGGACTTAAGCTGGCTTGTTTATTTCTACGTCTATATATTTAATTCATTCAATCATAATATTCAATTATAACTTACAGTTGGCGTTTTCTGTTTCCTTCATAGTGCTCTAAAATAACTGGGAGAATGACGTCATTGTTATCTTCGTCGACGTGAATTACACGTTCTTCTTTCACCGGTTGTATTTATTCAATAACGAGTCATCTGCGTTATAATCGTCAGTTCTAGAATATTCGTCGACGGAATATTCTGGTGTCGTGGGTAACTGAACCCGGATCCTGCACGTGACAGCCGATACTATTAACCACAAAACCACGTAGGCGAACGAGTTGCTTCATAATTACTATAAACATGGCACAATATGTGTCATATCACATCTCAGATGTTCTTAGCGACACGACTATTTCGTGATTCACACATCACCGCTGATAATAACCAAGCATTTTAGACTATTATTTTTAATATTTTAAAAAATGAATACGCTAATGATAATATTTGAGGTGTGGGATTCTGTTGGTATTAACAGAAATTAGTATCCTAAAATCTTAAATTAGAGTGTAACTCCTTACTTAAATCTATTACAAGCTTTCGTTCAACTATAGGAACTGTTTACATATTAATTCGACTAAAAAAACTATTATTATTTATTTTGACTCTAACCTGATAAGATTTATTATATTTTAATTTTGTAAACATTTTTCTTTTCAGAGCAGCATATTTCAGAAAATATAAAACAATTTCGTTTAATCATTTCTCCTCAGATTTTTTTTTCGACAGTACTCGCTAATCAGCAAGAAAAATTATTTCAGAAAAGGCTCATGAACAAAATTCCCAATCGTCTTTTTTTTTTCAGAACGAGTTCCTTTCCATACGGCGCTTCATTATGTGTGAGATACCCAAAGGGTATATGGGATCGTGGATGAATTCTCGTTCTTTTTCTCTCTGCAGTGTCTATTGAGACTTTTGACAATGCTTGCGAAACCCGGTGACGTCAATATTCCTTTGCAGCTGTCACAATGCTTATAGCCTTTCTGATTGTTCTATGACTTTAAAATTGTGCTATATGCAACAATGACACATTATAATACCCATGGACGAATATAATTTCATATTCTCTGTATTATTCCTCGCTCATACATCCTTCAACGTATAGAGGTAATTTTCTTCCTGACTCGTCAAGATGACCAAATATAAAATATATAAAATCCATTACTTCAGAATGGTTATTGTTGTTTTGATTTCTGAGTATTAACACTCCTGGTCCGAGTGGGTGTATTCGACTCTCATTTTCTATTAAATAAATTAATTCCTTCTTTTATAAATAGTCTAAATAGTTATTCACTTTTCGCCCAATGACGAATTAGTAAATGACTTCATTTTCTTATTTTGAAGTTATCTTTTAATAAATAAAATTGTTTGCGTCCTTTTTCGATGGTTTGTGTGAATGTTCCGCATAAAAGAAGGATCCGTGACGCAAATTTGACCAAATTTTGTACACGTGTTCCTTTCAAACAGGAAACAAACACTGTGTGGGGTAAAACACTGCTACAAACCCCAGAGATGGGGGTTCACGGGGATGGAAATTTTCAACATGCTCAACCGGATAAATATTTTTCGGAGTAATGAGATTGATTGATAGTTTTTCTTCCGATGTTGATGGTATATAATCTTAATCCTTTTCGGCTTAGGTGGAAGCACTGTTAGGAGTGGGGGTGGAGTGATGTTAAATAAAAATAACGCTAAAGAACCGGGATTGGAGTCAAATCCGGCGTTATGGATGTCGCTGAGTTTAATTATGGCAACCAGGACAACGTCAAGCACACAGCTAGTACATTATTGTGGAATGAATTATGAAATTATCAATACAAGATAATGAAGCCTACAGCAAAATAACGATTTTCGTCGCCATAAGTTAAAAATTTACCAACATTTAACTCTCAACCAGCCGATAATTGTCACGGTTTTGAAAGGTTTTAACAATATCTAGTCACATATTCCTGAACCGTCGATGCATGTTCCCACTTTCACTTTCTCTTTCTTTACAATTTTTCAGTTTTTTTTTAAATTACCATCAGAATTTGTTTTACTTAAAAAGTATAATTTCGTATAATTGCTATTAATATTTTCATCAGTCTATATATTTTATTAAACAGACATTATTTAATGCAAGGAAATCTGCAGTGTACCAAAATTATGTTTTATAATCAAAAATTTAATGACGTAATTTTATTGTGACAAATAATATAGGATATAAAGTTGCGGATTTGAAAAATTTGATGACGACGTTTAAAATTTCAGCTATTGTTTTTTCGTTATCGGCCACTTTATGTATCTAATTGGAAATGATTATTAGGATTCATTTCTCTTAAGGATTCCGTCTCCCGCTATGAACCGATGTGTCTCCTGAATGATTTTAATTTAAAATATCGCACGAGTTAATCACTTTTTTGTCCACTCTCTTCAAACACCTATTTTTCTCCAAATAGAGAAACTGAGAAAAGCGTTCTAACTGTTTTTCTTCGCTCAATTTTTAGGAAAACATTTCATTTCGTCGACTGTTAACTGCTAATTTCAACTAATTTGAGCATTCGCCGAATAATCTGTTGAATCTGTTCACCTCAAATCGCCGGTTGTTCACCTCGGGTTTTATTGACCTCGAAAACAGAGCAGATTGTCCAGAACCCACGGGCTGATTGCTCGCAGAATGCCGGTGCAGCAGTTTGCGGTTCCACAAACGGTCATCCCAGCTCTATACACACAAGTCACGATATACACAAGCTCAGCTTTCACTTCGCGAGAACGGACTAGAATTCAAAGATACTCCAACTACACTCAACTTTTAAATAGGTCAGCCTGCTCAGGTAACGTCTGTGCTGCTCCAAACACCGCAACTTTTGTTGGTCCTTTAATTGCATTATATATATAACTCATTGTTCAGTGACAGAAAATTAATGCAATTCAGGTTCACCATAAAAATATAAACAATCCAATAGCTGAGTTTTTTTTATTAATGCTCTAATTAGTTGAAATTAGCAGTTAACAGTCAACGAAATGAAATGTTTTTCTAAAAATTGAGCGAAAAAAAAAGTTAGAACGCTTTTCCCAGATCTATTGGGAGAAAAATAGGTGTTTGAAGAGAGTGGACAAAAAAAGTGATTAACTCGTGCGATATTTTAAATTAAAATCATTCAGGAGACACATCGGTTTATAGTGGAATAACTATTCCCATTGTTCAAACTATACTAATATTATAAAACTAATTTCAACTGAATTTTTGTAGCTAGTTTCCTTAGTACTGAATGTATTTACGTATTATAATAATTTACTATCATAAAATTTTAATTCAAAGTTAACACTTAATGGTTAATAGACAGCGAATCGATCTTTAAAACTTTGATCTAATCGTTTCAAATAATTTATTGCACCTTCGACTTAATCGACAACCTATTACGCCTTCAATTCTTATCGTATATATTATTAGTTGAAGTCAACTATTTAAATTGGTAGATCGAACGGAATTGAAGAAATAAAATTTCAAATCATGAATGTATGAGAATTATTTCTATACCACGATTGAATTAATTACATGAAGTAATTAGTGTTCCTTGTATTTTACGTTGAGGAATAATTGAACAAGTAGATTAAATTAATATATTTTCATGCATAATAATTGAGAAATTTTCATTTACTTAAAATAGACCGAGTAATTAAATTTTACTTCCAAATCGTAATCAGACAATAGACATTAAACATTTCAGTGCAATAAAAATCACGTAGTATGCATCATTTATATTATCACACGTTAAAAACATATGGCCAAGGAACATAAAAGTTTCTATCCAGCAAATAAATAATTTATAAAGAACACCAACAATTACAACCATAAAAATATTTTGTTTTAATTGTAACACCAAAAACATGAAACACACAGTTATTCAATACATAATATAATAACTGCTAAATGTCTGCTATCTGTATACTACTTTCTTAAGTAAATGATACTTCATGAATTAGGAAACTCTTCATTGTAAATATTATTTATTCACAATATATATATATATAAAATTTCAAAAATCCTGTAATATCTGGTCATATTCAGAATCAAAATTACGACTTAATTGCATTGATAATTAATTATACGTCCTTAGTTCCCAGACAAATTTTAATCATAGAAAAGTTTACACAGTTTTTTAAGACAAAACATATGGTCGTAATGACGCTATTTTTCTTTCTATGTTGAAATTCTGTTGGCGAAAGAAGTGAAATAGCGTAGAAGTTCTCAGGCTTAATAAAAAAAGTTTGTATCTCATATTAAAATTTATCTTGTTGATAATATATAGTTAATTATTAATTAAATACGACATTAAATCTATATTTATCAACTTCTCTTTCCAACACATTTTCAATTAAATTAATTATGATTAACTTTATAATTAAATTAATATATTGTTTTTTCATTCATAAAATATGTTACGAAATTTAATATAACATTTCTTAGGCACTACACTTAATAATACTGATTACATACCAGCAAATATTAATCAATTACAAAAATAACATTTTTCTCTCCAACCATGCATTACGATATGTATTTCAGTGTTGATAATTAAATCGATTGAAACTCAACTCACCGTACTTTCTCGGATTCTACGTTTTCATTAAGCTTTTCACATCGTTAAAAATGGGTTTACAATTTTTATTTAAAATGTGGCTACACAATATTAAGCTTAGGAACTCTAAGTTATATGGAAAATCCCCGAATTAAATTGATGTCCACATTTGTGGTAGCCTCTAATGAGTGCTCACACCCATTATATCTAGTGTCCGAACATTTAATTACTGTCGGTTTCATACAGGCGTTGCGACAATTATAAGCCACTAAGTATATTTATCAAATCATGCCGCTATTGAATCATGGCAATTAAACTTAACACTTGAATAGACATTCACATAGATATTTATTCTGCTTAACTAACCTTACATTTTTATTTTCATGTATAATGAATTTTCTCATCATAAATGTATATTTGTCACATTTATGGTATCCGCCTACATAAATACTCGTTTTTTTGAGAAATTTGTATAAATCGACAAGATATCATTTACTTCCTCAGACTTTTGTTGGGAAAAAGAGAAAGGATACAGTTTCTCCAGAATAATGGTATAATATTAATATTCATAAAACTAATCCATAACACTACATATTATGTAAGAATCTAAGAGGTCCGTTTCAATAAATTCTCTGAATTAATAAAGAAATCAAAAGTACTAAATGACCTGTTAATCTAGAGAGTATTCAATTTAAAAAGCCAAATATGGTTGGAACGTCCTTACCGTACATAATAACACTTAAAACTGGAAATACGTTAACAATAAATTCATATAACAAATCCATTATTTCATATTACTCTATCATTCAATTATAAGTAAGAAATATATTCATATTTCAATTGTTTTTATATCTTGAAGTGAATTTTGTAATAAATATATCAGAAGTCATATGTTTATTCATTTAAACATTGCCAACAAACCAGCAGCACCAGATTAATTATAAACATTTGTCACAGTAAAACAATCAACAGGCTCAATTTATAAGTAATCTCTTTAATTTTATCTTTAGCCAATTAAACAGAAAGAAGCAAAAATAGTTGTATGTTACGTAACAGTCAAAGTTACGTTTCTGGAAGCCATTGTTTCTTTCATCAGGTTAATTATAAATTAAATTTGAAAATTACAATTAACAATTGAAAACATCAACAATTATAGATTAATTAGACGTACTTTCATTTCTGTGTCATTAATTTTGATATACACACCTCTGAAATCGTTGTGGATTGATGCTTGGTATCAACGTTTAAAAACAAAATATTGGACGAGCCAAAAGAATGACTAAAATTAATATTATAATTAATATTATGTTTAGAAAATAGAAATTGTTTATCAACAGTGATACAATATTATTATTGGACGCGTCTTTTTGCTACGGATTTTTAAAGACCTTCAAGTTTGTTCTGTGGAGCAAGAATTTCAATCAGACCAAGAGGTTTGTTTTATTATGAATACAATGTTACTAAAATGTGTTGGATCTTTTCATTTTTTGACCTAGAAGGTATTAGAAACCTATTCTCTCCTTAATTTTATATCGTTTGTTTACATATATTTTACGTCCGGTAATGGAATGTTAACTTTCTCTCTGGGAAACATTTTTGTTGGTTTTATTTATGGGCCTTAGCAATTTAATCGGGTTGAAACTGTTTTGTTAGAAAAAAATATTGTATCTGGTTCTAATTATCTTTAGCTATAGCTTTACAGAACTGAGGTACGTTTTCATGTTTTTGATTTCGGAAATATTGTATAACTTTTCCATTATTCATCTGTACTGTTCTACAACAGTTTTCATTACTGTTATTATTGATTTACCAAATTTTCGTTGTTTCTTTCCTAAGGAAAATATTTTAATTAAAATCATGAAACCATATATATATGTTTTAATACCAAAATAAAATGTGGAACAGAATAATATAGTTTGGCTCTTGTATGTATGAACCATTTCATTTATACAGGATTATTTTGTTGTCCTCGGCCAGTTCTGAGAGGTGTACGTTCCGGGGTCACAGACCTTGGGCATACGGTAAGAGTTGTTCACTATTACCATTGGAATAGTCGGCCAGCTGCCTCCTAAACTGGTCGAGGCACGGAGAAGGGAATGCTGCGTCCCCACAGCAAACTCCTCTCCCGCTATCTGAAGGGCGTAGGACAAGTACTCAATGCCCGACCTACCCGATGCAGGTTTTTCTAGGGTTTCTTTAGGCGAATGCCGGGTAGGATCCTTAAAATATTGCCCGGGGGTCCTAGTTAACCCTTAGCTTTCTTCCTCGACCCTTCCGCATCCCCCCTTTCAAATCCCTTCCTATGCTATTAAAGGTGAGTTTCCCAATGTGGATTACCCTCATGTAGCCTGTTGCCCTAACAAAAAATTATTTCAAATAATTACTCTCACTTTTACGAAAACTTATTTCCAAACATGGTTTTATTGGTGCACACAATTAACATCCTAACCCAAAGATTCTGTTGTAATGAATAACCAAACGGCTGTGTAATTATGTTTTAATATAAATAGCGTCTCGAAAAGAATTTTTTTGCAATAAAGAGAAGAAGAAATTTTAATAAAGAATTTCGTGGCAGTTTTAAGGCTTTGATTTATTGTATCTTTCTGGGGCACGTTTCAGGTACCGAACATGCAAAAATAAATGGGTGCGATGCTGCTGAAGGCGAAAATGATTTGATTGTGATAGATGTCAGTATGGGAAAAAAATGTTTCCAAGCAGTTAACGACAACTTTCATTTTTCAGAGAACGATTATTCATTATACGCGCAGTTGATTAATTTCAGTCCCAATCTTTAGAAATGACAAATATAATGTTACATAAAGGACTGAGAGTATATTTCTAATTTTTTTCCAAGCCATTTACCGCTTTGAAATGTGGCCAGTGTTGTAACTTTGCCACCAAAGTCTGGGCCTAATTGCTGATATGATAGTGCCACCGCTTCTATCATGTTCGCTAACTTCGCACAAAGTTTCTGTCAAAAGCTTAACGGATCGCTGTTCTACAGAATAGCCCACCCTGCATTAATTACACTGACATCAGGACGTCGCCTGATGACCTTTTTTTTAATGGAAAATAAGATAGCACACAATGAAATGTTGATACATGGAAAACTGCCGACTTTCAGAGGATTTTATGTAACATTACTTAATTGTAAATTGTAAATAATACTAATAGAAGGAGTACTTTAAATTGTGAGTTGTATATAAAACGACCGTAATATTACCAAAACGACTAAATTAGACGATTTATATCACGTTAAAACAATGAGATGTCGTCTTTATAAGACTGACCATGGCATCAGAACCAAATTCCTTCACCGTTAATTTCGAGATATTTAGCATCGCATTCTTGTGTTAATATTAATTTATTTTCGCGACAATTTAAATATATTGTAATAATCAACATGAAAGGGTTAATTGAATAAAAAGATTATAAAAATTAACAAACAAAATAATTGATTATTTATTCACTTGTGGCTTCCAAACATTGCAACAATTACAATCAAATTAATATCTCTTATCTCAGGGTCTCCACTGGGTTTGATAATTAACAGAAAAGTGATTTAATAAACTGATTAACAATTCAGTTTAAAATTTACCTGAAAACAATATGTCGATAAATGAAAGAAAGCTAAATGTAAAGAAATTAAACTTGAACGAAATGAAAAGTGAACGAAATATGACTTTACCCTTTTAGTTATCGTTTACAAATATTATTATCAAAGTTTTAGTTACTCACATATTGTCCGACTGGTACCAGCATTCTTATGTAGCTTCAACACTACACTTTAAACGCAAAGTTTTACACTGATTCTAAATTTCGTCACAGATTCTACACATACGCTGTCGAAATGCACGTACTCAGTTCTCAGGAACCTCGGATGATCCTCTTCTAATTGGTCAGCTATCGGATGTCGGTTTCCGTCAATGCAAAATTGTTCAATTTTTATAATGAAGCAACCTTTGCTTCACCGTTGGCTAGTTGTTAGAAAATCTCTCTGTCCAACTATCTGCTTGCTTACAGGAACTCACGATTTGCAGATTTTAGACTTTTACTGTTTCATTTATCGATTTGGATCGAACTGCTAAGTATCTCGGTGAAGATTTGTTTTAATGTCTCTCCTCTCGTGGCTGACCGTAGACATAGACTAACTTTACTTTAGCGCGCACAATCGCCATTTCGACTCTTATAAAGCAACAGAGCTCAGCGGTATTGTTGCTTTGGTCGCTCAATACCGCTACAATTCATTTATCAAAACAATTCAAATTATCCCTAATCAATTTAATGGCCTAATTAACTATTGCTCTAATATATATGTGTGAGAGAGTGAGAGAACGTTTGTGTGTGAATTGTTGCGAAAATAAATTATTAACTTCCATAAGGTCTGGAAGACGTATCTGCATCGTTATAATTAGGCGATATAAATCTCTCTTTTAAAATACGTAACGCCAAATTTTTGTAAGATGAGTATCTTTTCCTTATTATACGTTTAAGTTAATCAGAAGTTTATTTTCTACTATAGGTTGAAACCATGAGTGGGAGTGAAATGATTCCCACAATGAATAAATTTAAATATATATGTATATATATATATATATATATATATATATATATATTGTAATATTCAAATGGAATTTGAAGAATTTGACTCTCGTTGAAGCTATTAATGTAATAATCAAACGGAAGGCATGAATTAAATAAAAGAATTAATAAAATTTACAAACAATATTTATTTATTTTGTGGCAATAATTTAAAAACAATTACAAATTTAAAATATTAAATCTCAGGGTCTTCACTGGGATTTAATAATAGACACATTAATTATATTTAAAATCTTATTAACAACAAATCACATTTACCTAAACAATACGTCGACTAAAAGAAAATAAATTAACTTGACAATTAAAATAGAACGAAATTTAAAAGTAAATAGATTAAATCTGATTAACAATTTAAACTAGAACGAAATCTGACTCCTATCTTTTAATTACGTTTACATAAATAATTATTTTGTAATTTGTTACTCACATCTGTCCAGTCGGTTCCAGTACACCTTTCGCTTTAGAAATACACTATTGCGAGATTTTATACTGATTCTAAGATTCCCAGATTTTACACCGATTCTAGTCAAAATTGATAGGATGTCAGGAACTCGGATTATCCTCCCTTTTTTTGTCAGCTATCTGTTGACTGCTTGCCTTAGGTGAATTCTGTGGTTTGTAGATTTGCTAGTCTTTACTGCTTTGGACTTAAACTGCAATTTTACTATTTCTGGCTGGCTATGGAAGTAAAACTGCTTTTACTTATCAAGTTTCGATGTAATTCTTTCGTGAATGTTTTACTTTGTCTTCAACTCACAACTTTGTCTAATAATAATACAATAAACGACGGCTAATCTCTGCTCTAGTATCACTTGTTCCGTCCTCCGAAACGTCCCGGCTCCAACCAACTCTGTTAAATCCTAGTCACCAACTGAACTATCGTCTTCAGTTTTAGCGCGCATACGCCATTTTCGACTTTCCAACAAAGGAACACAGCTGGGTACATTGTCGCTATGGAAGCTCCTGCCGCAATAATAGATTTCTTAAACAATTTAAATTTTTATGGTCA
Source organism: Zhengitettix transpicula (assembly GCA_037074705.1). NCBI lineage: Eukaryota > Metazoa > Arthropoda > Insecta > Orthoptera > Tetrigidae > Zhengitettix > Zhengitettix transpicula. Next base: position 78,041,689 of record CM073591.1, read on the forward strand.
AACAATCAATGTCCTAATTAATTGGCATTACATTATATATATATATATATATATATATATATATATCGTCCATTTTAATTGACTAATATAAAATAATACTGAATATTCATTTCCCACAAACTCGTTAGTACGTTCCTTCAGATTAATTTAACTTATTGCCATATTACTACAAAATTGAATTTCTGAATTGAATTGCCGGATTATCTTCTGAACGAGTATCAGAATCCCATAAATATATTAGATAAATGTATTAGAAAGAAATATTCTTTTCTAAACGTTCATACGATATTCTGAGAAACGAGATTCAATTTTTTTTAAGGATTGGCTTAGCTATGAAGCTCCGGAGGAAATCCATAAGGTCTGGAAGACGTATCTACATCGTTGTAATTAGGCGATATAAATCTCTCTTTTAAAGTACGTAACGCCAATTTTTTTGTACGATGAGTATCTTTCCCTTATTCTACGTTTAAGTTAATTGGAAGTTTATTATTTACTATAGGTTGAAACTATGAGTATGAACAAATTTGTGAAATTATGATTCGCATATTGAATAAATTAATTGATAGTAGACTATATGACACCTTTAATATAAAAGTATACCTCTGTTAAGATAACTATGAGGCAATGAGGATATGATGTCAATGAATGGTACAGTAAAATGTTGCGTGCCTCATTTAGACGATCAAATTCGGTAATGATAAGATCGTTAGACCCTTATTAAATATGTAACCACAAATAAATTAATACAATCTCCAATAATTTGAAAATACTTGCGCGATGTCGTATTGTACGTTCTGATCTATGCGTCACCTTGTGGGAAACATGTAACTTAATCGATTATTCAACATCGTATAACGAATTATAGGTAGTGTTTTATTTCTTCATAGACACATTTAATGTATTGATATATAAATGTGAAAATTCTCATTGCACAATATATTTTTTTGGTGAACCACGCACGTAATGAGTAGCTCAAATTTTTCTGAATGGATATCTTAAACGCAAGATTTAACTAAAGTAGATAGTCTAATAACTTTAGTGTTATTTCTCAAACTTGTAAGTTTATGAAGTAAAAATATGTAAAGTTGTCGATTTTATATATAAGCAAAATTCTAAGGAAATATTGTTTGCTTTAAATTTGAAATATAATTCAAAAATAATATTTTCCCCTTTTGTTGCAATATAAAAATGGAGTTTCAAAATTTCATATTCTCTCCTGTTAAATATTATTCCATTCCAGGTCACGGGCTGAGCCTTTATTGGCATCCCCTGTGTCAAATATTTCAGCTCTACCAACCCCGTCTCGCGCTTAACTAGTGATGAACAAAGCGTGTTCGGAGGTGAGTATTGATCGGTGGTTTCTTAAGAAGGCCGTAGGTGACGAGCAGGGTGCACCTGGCCACCGTCGGCCGTAATTCACTGCAGTTAGCTACGCCATTTTGCTCGCAGCAGTTAATGCCTGTGCGAGTGATTGCCTCATAACCCTGCTATGATTTGTTAGACCAACGACTCCCCGGGGTGCACTATAGGTGTTGTGAACACTACCTCCGTCGCAATTCCCGACACTTTCAAAATTCTTCTCGAAGGGCGACTCTACGTTAAGCCTGCAGTGACATATTGCTCAACATGAATAATGTTTCATCCGGGACTTAACTGTCGGAGATCAGGTTACCTTTTCAGCTGCAAAGCTTTCAATACCGAACCTTGCAGAAATTGATTACCATACATCGTAAAATGTTGTAATAGAGCAGATCATAGATTTATGGTATTCTATGTTTTTGCTTTTTTTTAAGGTGTAGACAGGCTTTGTATAGGGTAATCCACATAGTGGAAACTCCCCTCTTATAGCATAGGAAAGGAATTTGAAAGGGGGGATGCGGAAGGTTGAGGAAGGTTGAGGAAGGTAGCCATAGGACCCCCGGGCTATGGTTTAAGGATCCTACCCGGTAACTCGCCTAAAAGTGATGCAGAGAAACCCCTAGAAAACCTGTATCAGGTAGGTCGGACATTTGGTACGTGTCCCACGCCCTTCCGATGGCGGGAGAGGGGTTTTCTGTGGGGTCGCAGCTTTCCCCTCTCCGTGCCTTGATCAGTTTAGGAGGCCGACTATTCGAATAGGAATAGGAATAGCGGACTAGGTCTGCGACCCCTGAACATACACACCTCAAAACAGGCCTAAGTGACTCGGCATGTGGGAAACTTAGTTTAAAAACCAGAGAGATGTGTTCTATGCTTCACGAAGGTCTTTAATGAAATTTTGCTGATCATATTTCAACAGAAACAGGTTTGTACAATAAGTTTGCATTGTTTATGTAAGACCAGGTATGGTGATGGCCTGGATGGGAGTATAGTTGTTATAATATAGCAAAATAGTTTATAAATAATTTGTTTCGAATATTCCTGGAGCTATTTGCTTTCTCGTTAACTTGGCTAATGCCGAGGGAGAAATTCAACCCAAGAAGCTATGTTCTTATGTTTTAAAGTATTTTTTCGTAGCTTCATCACTTTCCACGTGTTATACTTTGGAAAGGAGATACCTCTGGTGTGATGAAATACCGAGCAAATAACTCGATTTTTCTTAGTGTTCGGTACGTCGGCCCTACTAAAGTAGGTCAGTCAATATACACATATTGTAAGCAAAACTACATCGATAGAACGGCAAAACCGTCTACTTTTGTTATCAGGTCATATATACTGTACATACTAAACTGCGATGTCTCTGGCTGTTGTATCTGGGCTCTGTGATTCGTTGATTGTTGGCTGTATATCACTGGATAAGTCCGTCTATCTGTGGCTATCTATCTGATGACTGATTCTTATCAATCTACCTGGCCTCACTCTCTCTGTCTTTCTCACTGCCTACATGGAAAGTGCGTTAATAATGTCTGCATGAATAATGCTTTAAATCCTCTCTGATTGTCCTTTTTATATCTTCTCAACCTATAACTGCAGAATTGATTACTTGTCTTCTTATTAGTTATCACATCTGGTCACGGATGTTAAGTTATAAATTACATGGTTACCGCTCCGACCGACAACCTGAATCCTGAGGTCTACCAATTGTGGAGTTATCGCAGGGTTTTTTCCCCCCGAGTTTTTACCAACTTCTCAATTTCTCATAGTTAATATCAAGAATAGCTACATGTCGTATCGGAATTTTAGTATAATGTTATCTCCGTAGATGAACCCGTTCGTCTCGTTTCGGAGAAGAAGTGGTCCAATTAATCATGAATTGTTCATGCCTACTTTCATCTTATATTACACCTAATTAGAAATTATTCTTCTCAAATGCTCAAAGTGTTTTCCTCACTGTCATGTTTATATATTCTATTCTTGTCTCTAATTTACGACATCAACCTAGTTGATTAGATATTTTTAAGATTTATCTTACTCCCTTGTATGGGATGTTTTTTTTCAGGATAAATTGATTATTAATTTTGATTACGACTATTTCTTTCACATTTTTTTCTACCTACGGCAATATTTTCTTACTTTTTGTTACAATTATTGAACGCTTTATTTGCGAGTCAGAAGTCCCAGGAAAAGAAACACAACGGCGCCTTTCGCGCCGGATACACGCGTTCCGTGACCTGATCCGGGAATTCGCTTATGCGCTCCAGGCCGATGCCCTCGGGCAGCAAGCTAAGAATTTGACTTTGTACAGAGTGGGGATGACTGAGGACACTCTCAACATTTTCAATCTTAGCGTTCTAAATTTCCGTAACCGTAATAGTTATTTCTTGGGTGCGGTTGCGACTTTTGAACTAACCAGGGATGGTCGTGCAGGTCTTCCCTTTCGTATTCCTTTACTCAAACTAATTAAATTTTATTTAAACGTACTTGTGTTTCTCAATGTTTGTACCTGATTTTCCATTTGCCTCCTTCGAAAGCGTCATGCTATCTAGACGCCGAACTCCACTACCTAATCTTTCCTATTAATTCTCCTAATTTTTCCGATTTCTGGTAATTACCAATTCGGCCGTAAATATTCTACTACGAACTGATATAGTTTGTCAGCACATTCATAAATATCGTACGTACGCAGATGTGGGATGAGATGCAAAATGTATTTATGAAAGCGCAATGTATCACACTCAGTCTCTCTAATACATATACGGTACTTTTAAGTTCTCTAAATATTTTAAATGAATCAGAAGTTAATATTTTGTGTGGCCTGAATATATCGACCAGTAATCTGCCTCAGTTTTTCAAAACTTCGTCAGCTCTGTTGCGGGAAAATCCTTTCTTATTGACTCTTCGTTCATACTCAGGTTCAAACTATATCAATGTCCGAAAATTATTAATATGGTTTAATTTATTTAGCATTGTCAAGAAATTTTTAATGTTAGAATTATGTTACAATCACAGAAATATGTATTGGTATTGTTGCAAATAAGACAGAAGTAGTGAAACCACTTCGGGATATAAATAAGCCTTCTTATTTTTTTCGTCACTCGATTTTCTTTGTTCACTCCATTTACCTTGTTAATATTATTATTATTCATGGTAATTAGGATCACATTTCACAATACCAATAGTTCTGAAATATTTAAATAGTAAATTTATGTTGCGAAAAATAAATTAATAATTATCCCTACGTGAATGATAGCATAACAAATTAATTTTAATTTTGTTAAGTTAATTGAAATTATTAATAAATTAATTCCATCTTTGAGTGAATCTTCGACTATTTTATCCACGGAAATATTATACTTTTTATTAACAGTGTTCATAATTTCAACACTACACGTCAATTTATATAAAGGTAATGTATAACGCACTAGTTAAATAAAGCTACGTTGATCCTATAAAAAAAAATTCAGATCAAGGTGGTGACAATATAAAACCTTTGAGATGAATATAGAATCATTAACTGACATATGTTGGAGCTAAATTTACATAAATAATATAATACATTTCTGTTACAGAATTAGAATAATATGTTCTAAGTTTAATAAAACTATGTAAAAAAACACGTTTTACGGTTTTAATCCCCCTTTTCTATAGACTTTTACAGATCAATAACTCGCATTTAATTGTTATTGTATTCTAGAGTTTTCTAAATTAATTTTATTGCTTCAGTTTTTCATTGCATTTATATTAAAAAAATACAATTTTCTTCTGTATTTGTAGATGAATGTAATTATACGCAATTTATAAGGAATAATAAGAAACAGACGTGTATGTGTTTATTTATTTCCTATATTTCTTTAAATGTATATTCATTGGGTTTTATTGGACAGATATCTCGTTAACGGAATGTAAATCATCGTCGAGCACCCACTCGAATTGTTTACACTAGCTACAGATGCGATTCCCGATGATGAAGTTCCCAGACAGAATTTCGGTTCCAACTATGTAGTAGTTGTATTTTTAAAACGGTATTTTCCGCCTCCGCCGCTCTAATTTCAATTCTTCTTCCCGTCACCCTTGTCACGGAGCCTGAAATAGACTTCTTCCTCACTTTTAAACGCGCCCTGCAGCAGCGCTCATCAAAGCCGGGCTCAGGGGATCGGCTCTAGAGATCACAGGATTTCACTGGCCTCACATAAAAAATGTTTCCAAAAAATTCCTGGCGGAGCAGACACGGCTTTCAATGACAATGAATTTCTGTATATTTCCATTTACCCTATATAATGTTGTAGGTGGCATATAATTTAAAAAATATAAATACAACACATACACGCATATATTATTTCAGTTGTGTGTCATATATATATATATGTATATTGTGCCAACAAATTCAAAACTAATCAAGTTATATGAAAATGTGAACACAAATTTATGATTCTGCAGAGGACGTTATGCTTCATTAAAACAGAACTTTAATATTATATTTTACATACTTAGCATATGCTATTAATTATTTCAACTATAATGTTATAGTTCAAGCATAAACTATTACGTATATTTAATGATAGTATAATTATGGTAATGATGGCAGTGCTTTTATCCATCGAAACATCGCGCTACAATCGCTGTTTGACCGGGGTGGAAACCAGAGAACGTTTTCTTCATGATTTAAATGTTTTAGTCATTTCGTTTTCAGTCTAAGAAATTAATGATACATATGTATAAACAGAATACGACCATTCTAATCTAAACTGGAAGCCCCTTCCAAACTCACATTAAACTAATATGACAAAATCTGGGGACAGTAATAAGGTATATCAAATACCCAAAGGCCAACTTAATGAAAATAAAAAATGTATTAAGGAAAAAATTAGAAAAGCAGCACATTTTCAATTATTTCCACAACTTACAAAAATTATGAAAAATAAAATGTCAGTCAAAGAATTGAAGATAATAGAAGTAGGGATAATATTTTTCTCTCCATAAATTTTAGCACACACAACATATAACGTACATATAACATATAACGTAACGAAGTAGAAATGAATAAATGAAGTTACAATAAATACACGCATTAAATAAAAATATTGGAGCTTATATAAATTCACAAAAGATTGTATATATATATATACATCTCTGTGTGTGTGGGGGTATGTATGTGTGTGTATAATATAATCAATGGATGTTAATACACAAGAAATGGTTAAATAGAATTAATTCTATATCTCCAAAAAATCGAGATTTAATTGTCTGTTTGATGATTTTTAACCGGAACGCAAATGAAACCTGAAATCGGAATTTAAAATTAGGCGTGTGACGCATATATGAGACGATAAATTTAATTTAATGTTTTTTCTAAGAAATATGAAGTGAGTTATGCTGGAAAAGGTTTTAATTAAGTCCCAATATTATACTAAGAGAGATAATTTCCGTCAGAATGTATGAGATCGTAAGCGACCGAAAGTGTGACACGTAATATTTATTCTTATACGTTGGATATAATAAGGAAATAATTTGATTCTTTAGACAAATAAACAGTTGGTTGCTTATCTATGTGAAACAATATTTTCAAATATTTCAAACAATTTAATGTGATGAATTAAATTACATGTTGATGAACAATAATTATTAATTACGTAAAATATTATAGTTATATACACCAACATGATCTATAAATATTCCCTGATATTTGTATATATATGGGCTTTTCAAAAAATCGCAAATGGATTATTATTGATGAAATGCGAACTAACAGCTTTGGTAAAGCGGCAGCGAAATTATCGGAGTTGAATTAACAAGGCTCATACATGACCGCCAACAATCCTCCTTTCCGATGAATTGGTAATCGTAGCTACCCGTCAGTCCAGACAGTTGCATACTGCCAACCAATTTCTGAGAATCAGGAACTGGAAGGGTTTACAGCTGGTTCCACTTCGCTCCAGAAGCTTCTCTGTGATGCTTACTTCAGTTGAACGTATTGAATTACCATCAGCTATGTGATCAGAGCAATCAACTAGTCCCATGTTGTATATCAATTATCGTAAGAGGTCAGAACAATAATACTTCTCTCTTACGACTTCTACGAACCTTCTTTTTTGGGAAGATTTGGCGGATGTTGATACTGTGATCCATGTGGTAAAAGCGTAGGAGGCGCCGGAAGCGTTAACAATGAAGCTAAGTGTTAAATGAGGCCCTCAGGGTATACTTTAAGGAAAACGCCAAGAGAAACCATCATCCGGTAGATCGTGTTCTAGGTACCCGTCACACGCCTTCCAGATGACATGAGTTTGGGGTTTGCTGTAGGAACACTGCACTCCCGACATCATGCCTCGACTAGGTTTGGAGACAGATGACTGAATGTTCCAATGACACCAGCGGTTAACTCTTACAATTTTCCCAAAACTGTGAAGCTCAAACGTAGTGTCATAGTCATGAGAACCTTGATTTAAAATCCCTGGTTTAAAACTGTAAATTCCACTGATATGTTAGACATCGCAGGTTTATGATGCAGCACATGACGTCACGTTCTCGACATCTTGAAGACGAGATTAAATGAATTTGAGAACTTCTCTGGCCGTCGTCGTGTTGAGATTAACTTACCGATTTTTTAATGCAGATATTTTATGATACTATATTAATTTGAATTTGAATATTTGTCAATAATAAATAATCAGTTTATTTTCTTCTTGGCATTAGATCTATTACTGATGTAGTGGTGATGAGATGTTTTGTAATATCTTCATATCTTCTTTATGATTCCATCTATTTTGAATGTATGATAGTACATCTCCATTTCGTCTCACGTCTTACACAAACTCTCAACCTCCATCCCAGATACAAGAGCTCCATGTCTCTCCCTCTCATCCTCTTATTCCCCAAACTAATCTCTTATAGCGTATCCGCACCAGGATTCCTGTCACAAAGTACCACCTAATTATGCCTCGCTGACAGGTCGTCTAGAACATCTGGTCATGATGTTTCCAATTTTGCTGCACCTGATCACGACAGCTGCAAGGGAAAGCATCTGTAAATCATCCATTTTCCCAAGATGTACTCTAATATCAATAACTGCTCAATTAGTCGCTTTTATTGCGTGTTTACGCTCGTCACTTTAGTAGCCCTGCTGCATCCGTCCATCCTTAGAGAAAACAAAAATTTTGCCAGTGTGTAGACGGGATTATGGGATATAAAATAAATTTAATGAATTTCGCGTTTTGCATACGAAAAGCATTTGATGAGTGGGGAAGGCAAATTGTGAAGATACCGAACTTTAATTAACTGATTGAATGTAGCACGATACTGAGAAAATTCAGGATTTAATTTAACAGGCTAATTCTATACTTCCAGAAGGGTTCACATATTTTATTCATATTATTCTCGAGCTGTCGTGAACTCTTCATCTCAATGAACTGAATTTCCATATTCCCTTTCGTCATAACCTAATTTTCGCCCTTTCCTCCAATAATTCCTTTAAGCGTGTAGCCCCAGCTCTAAACTGAAGACATTAGCCTTGAAAACGATGGCAGAAGAAGCTATCGTACCGTCGCTGATAAACTGAATTACCCGGGTGGAATCCCAAGAAATGTTTATTAAAATATGTAACTTTGCTGGTAGTGGTGTCTATTTTCATTGAGACAGTTCTTTCATATACGCGACGGATTCTAGAAATTTAATTAAAATGCTCACAATAGCTACAATAATATTAAATTGATTACAAAATATTTTGTGCAAAAATAAGAAATTAAAAGAACTCAGGCTCATTAAATTCAATTCAATAAATATTTTTATATTTAAAACCCACTAATTGAATAAAGTTCGTAACTATTATTACATTTTAACTATATTTTTGAGTTAACATTTAATTCGATTTGTTTATTGCCCCCACTGTGAGAGGCTCTCATCTTGGAAGTAAGAAGTGTCCATGGTTGCATATTACGGCCTTGAGAGCTGTTTGTGTCTCGGAATAGAAGCTGGGTCACCCTTGTCCCCTCCTCACCCTCTTCCCCTGAGGAACACAAATATTTGAACAAGACGCCCACGGCGCCGCTCCGTAGTGGTCACGGTAACACGGCCAAAGCGACGCTCCAACACCAATTCAGAATCGGTTGGAGGTGGAAGTTTAAACAACCAAATATAAACTTTTACAAAATAAAACTATGCTACTATTTTTTCAGGCCTCTGAATGTTTAAAAGTTCGATTTTATCATTTATATTTTTATATTGCGGTTATTTTTCGCCTTTATAGATTATCAAATATTTAATAATGTACCGAATGATAAAACTAAATAATTATCATGTATTATGTTAGGTAGTAATTGAATTTTATTAAAATTAAAACTTTTCTTTGTTCATAACACAAATTTCTCGTCATAAACTAATTTTCAACCTACCCACCAATAATTGAATAAATATTCAGAATGTATTTGTGTTTCAGTCATAAATTACTTATTTTACTAACTTATTTTGGGTTCTTTTCATTCAATAAGCTAAATTTTTCAAGTAACTATTTACGTAAATCTGTCTTTCGTGATACATGTTATGTTTCGTGTACTAGAAAATAATTCAAAAATTGATATTAATCTTATTTTAAATATGAATTCAAATTAAATTAATTAGCTAATGAATTCAGACAAATTATATATTTAATATACTGTTAAACTCAAGAATAGGATCCCCAATAAAATTAATAATACAAAAACGAATATAACGTTTCGTCCCTTAAGGACCAAGTAAGGTAATATATCCATGAGAAAAGAGGCCTAAATTATTTTGTCTATAAAATGTTTACTGTTCTTCATATTTTTTTTCTTATAGTTTCAAAAATTACATGATACACTTCTGACAAAGATTGTTCCAATATTTACGTTTCTTCAAGGATTTTTGACTTTTCTTATTTTTGCTTTAACTGAATATTTTACTTCAAGGTTCATTTATATGACACATTAAGATATCCTATTATGGAATGTTTATATAAACTTAATGATCCTTTATAATGTCAGGGAATTATAATTTATTGTAAATGTTTTGATAACAGGTATCATGTAATTAGTGTAATGATAATTTATCATGTTCACGTTTACTTTCGGAGCATTTATGTATTTAATAAAATCTATTGCAGTCGTCATGTAGGTGAATAAATTGAAAGAGAAGTATTGGTGTGTCGTAAAAGTATTTGTTCATGAACTTCCACTTCCATGAACGTCTACAATGAAAACTCCCGTAGGGAGTAAAACGAAATTAAATTTTGGTTTTATCCATTCGTCGCTTATCGACTATATGTCTACAGACAACTGGATTCTCATTAGGAATGGCACGTTTTAATGATACATTCCGACTTACCACAGGCACATAAAAAAAATGGTGTTCCTATTTGTGATACGCGAACTTGCACAAAACCACTAAATATAAGAAGGAATATTTCCGTTTGTATATATAATCGTAGAACTAAACCTTTTGAGAAAATTTGAAGTATCCTTCTAGCAACTTATCATCTTTAAATTTAGTGTTAGTTAAGGCGCAAATAAAAAAACCAAATGTGTTTTTGTTTTAAGTCCAGAGAATAAAAGCTACCAAAAATATATTTTATGTTTGAATCTAAATTATCATTTTTAGAATTATGCTTTGTACCACAACGGTCCAATAATATATCAGTAAATTAAATTTTTTTAAAAAAACCTTCAATTTCGTCTGTAATTTACATCCGAGACGTATTACCTTATTTACGTAATATGATAGAAATTCATTTTTGAGATAATCTCCCTTTAATTGAACAGATGAATACTTACTGAGCTATAATTTAAATCAAATTATTAATATGTATTTAATTGCAACTCTTGTTGTTGCATTTATGCGGACCTCCGTCTTGTTCTGTCTATTGTCAACGTCTTTAAATCACATTATTTTCTGCATTCCACATGTCTATAGTACGCGTTAACAAGGTCGGCGGGCGGCGCAGATTGAGGAAGAGGTTGCCTCCGCTCCCAGTCAGTCGTCACAAATCACGCGGAATAATCACACACACGACAACGAGGTTAAGCTCTAGGAGCACACTGAAGTTGATTGTGTACACACGGGATGGGGGTAACTCCTGCCCTGAAGGGCAAACATGTCGCTTCCTATCATTATCTGACCCGAATACATTATCGTTGCCTTCCATCACTATTCTCGTCCTGAATTTCCCAGTATGTGACTCCCATTTTTTACTTTTTTACTTTAATCATCAGTTACTTTGTACTTAAATATTGTTCTTGAGTATTAAATATACTTTAAATGACTCTCTTATTTTAAAAAACGACGCAAAAATCGGTATTTGTTTTGTAAATTGTCTTTATTTGGATTTCATTATGAAATCATCTGTGAAATTTAGCTTATGCGTCGCTTAAAAATCAATGTTTTGTATATGAAAGATATACGAAATATCCATATGTAAATTTTACTACTCTGAATGAACTTTCTTTGTCTGACAAATATTTTATCATATTCCCCTGATACATCAAATTTTGTGCGTTGTAAAATAATGCTGGTGGTCCCTTGACTTCTATCATATTATATCAGCCGTAAATTCTAGAATAGTAACTGAAATCATTTCTCTGTACTACTTTCTTCCCGCAGCAATTACTGAACGATGACAACAAAATTAGTTCAATAAATAATATAGAATTTCTGCATGTAGATGTTGTATAAATCGTTCTCGACCTTCTGAGTGGAACAATCGTTATACTGTAACGTTTCGAATACATGTCCCGTCATTATAATCGTTTAGAAGTCCGAGAACAATTTGTGTAGCAAAACAATATATCGAAACCTGCGTAGAGATATTAAATACGCATATTTTAACTGGTTAGAAACGCTTCAGATTTTTTTTATATCTTAAACTTATTTTTCATTGAAATCTATTTAACTGTATCGTATTAATTTGTACTTTTTGGGGTATCTGTAACTACTACAGACTACTGTTTACTTTTTCTTTCCCCAATTGCCGTCTCGGGTTCTTGGAGCCCTCATCTTGAGCTTACTAGCAGTAAGCCACTATTAATTTCCAAATTATTAGGTAATTAGTGAGGTATTAGATTTTAGAAACAGGCCACCTGGAAATGTTCGCTGGACAAACTGAGAGATGTTCCAGGGGAATCGAGTTCCGTGATAGTGAGAAATAGTTTTGCGGTCTAATTCCGTGCCTCCAGCTCGAAGTTGTTTCGTCTGAGGTTTACCTGTTAATTAAGAGCGGCGCGTCGTTCAGCATTGTTCGTGACTGGTGGGAAGCGGATCAGCAGAGGCACTTGCTTGCTGAGACTCTCCACAACAAAGCCCTGCGTAATGAAGCCTTCCAGGGGCGTGTGTGTCTGAGAGGAACTCGTACCGCAGCCAATCGCCACGACTCACAAAGCAACGTCAGGTGGCACCATTCCTGTCATGTTCAGGCGACACCGACTTTGTAATTACCACTTCCAAAGATCAAGGAAAGATGAAGGGTTGAAGCAAACGTTCTCAGGGGTGGAAATGTCCGATCGTTTAGTCACTCTCTTATGACAATTAAAGTTTTATGATCTTCGAACAACTGCAGGTATCAAAATGGCTATCAGAATGTTAAATTACTTGCGTCATTCTTTATATGCCAATTTCCAGGTCATTTATTTGAAAACTTTTATGGATGCGGCTGTAACTTATTAGGATTCCATCGTAGTGTATCTTATGGTTGTCTGGCATCAGAATCGAACCTGGTTGTTTGCCGGTAGGAATCGTAATAAATAATCGTTTATACAATTGTCAAAATACTTATCCTTTACATCCATATTAACCGTTTCCACTGAATATACGAGAGTGAGTCAATAAGTATTGCCGCGTCATTTCTTCTCTTCTAATTGTCAACAGAATTAAATACCATTTACACAGCATAAACCAAAAACATTACTGATTAAATTTTCACATTTCAATATAGTCTCCGTCGTTTCCCACAGTTTTTGTGCACCTTTTAACATGTACTTCACTGCAGTAAAAAGCGTGGTCTTGCTTCATAAGCCATCGACGCACACGCACAGCTTCGGCTTCAGCAACGAATCCATCGCTGAACTATTCTGACATTACTATACACATTTGCAGCCTTTCATGAATGTGAGTCGGAGTTTCACCGTCCACATGTAAGAATTCAATCACAAAACGCTGTCTAATACGTACGTTAATGTCGGTCATTTTGCAGTGATTCCACCAGTTGACTTAGAAAGTTTTTACAGGAGTGGATTGGAGAAGAATTTTTGAGGAATCGCGAAAAATTTACAATGTTTACATAACTAACTTATTTAAGGAGAGAAAAATAGGAGCCATTACTTATTGAACCGCACTAGTAATTCACTCAGCTCATATATAATAGACATAATAGAATCTAAACCGCAAGTATTTATTTTAACATATTTAATTAAATTAGCGTCTGTAAATTAAGTAAAATTTGGTTTTACGACAAGTAAACAAACAACTTAAATTTGATACAAATATTATCTGACTAATGTTTCGGTTTGTATGCGAACCCTCATCAGTGACATTGCAAATGGTTTTTAACTAATTTCCATCGTAACTGAAGAGGGTCCACACATTAAATATATGACAACTCGTTCTCTATTTTTTAATGCGAATATATGCGGTTAAATGCAGTTTAATTGCTACAAATCATTATACAGTTTGTCGAAACCAACGTTAATAATACTAAAGTAATTTAAATTACTCCTGGAAAAATAGTGGTGATACATTATCAATAAAACATATACCCATAATATTTTTTAAAATACATCATTTGATTTCTGTATTAAAACACTGATTCTAAGTGGAAACACGAATGTATCAAGTACGTATGGAGCTCTTTTAAAGACTCACATATTTATGATTAATTAATTTAATTTTACGGTTTACAAACACACTGTAATTTACGATTAATTTGCACCAGAGACACTAGGAAGGTAATTTTGAATCTACAACAGCTTTAATTCGACCAGATGATATGTTAGTTAATTGTGATATACAAACGTAACACGCAGAAATTATATTTTTTGCGGTCCCTACGCTAAATAAATTTATTATAGGCCTACTTATAGTTCGCATATTTTCAAATTAACGTAGCAGCCATGAAAGATAAATACAACTAGCTAAACAATGAAAAATTCGTCATGTACGAATATAATTTGGATTTATGATATAAATGCGCCACTAAAGGTTTTGTGATTTAATTATACCTAAAAGTAGCTATCAGCATTAACAATTATAGACTAATATGAACATAGCGTATTTAAAAATGATTCTCGATTCTGTCTGAAGATGTTTAGACTGTCGGAAAAGCCAGCCCTTATTTACTCTGTAATTGATACGGAATGCACAGTTGGAGCAGTGCAACATCCGCTCCGTTAATACGGAAAATAATTAGGAGCTGGTGCTCCTGCAGTAAAACAGCGCTTAATAAAATACGTTCCAACGGCTATCTGGCTCGTAAAACTAAACGCTGCAGATTATCTTCCTTCCGGAGGCACCACCAAATTATTTAATGGAGCTATCAAACTCTTGATACAAGCAAACGTCATTCCTTACGCCAATGTAACAGCTACAAAACATGATGAAATCAGGACTTATTCTATAACTAAACATTTAGCAAAACTAAAAGAAAAGATTAAAAAATCACATTTTAGATCAATACAACATAATCGATTGTCGTGAGCATTTTAAACTATCATTAAACTAATGATCATCAACGTCAACCAGCTATCAATATAAAAATATGAACAATATCTGTATGAAATTAATAATACAAAATAATTAGAATAAAACAACTATGATTTAAATACATAATTTTAAGGTTAACGGCTAAACGTAGAGAATTGTTACAAAAGTTTAATAATACATGTTTCGGTCCCTTTTAAGTTAAAATGGACACAGACACTTGAAAACATTTGAAACTTATTTATGTAATTAACAAGACGAAATTCCGATGTCCCAGAAGGCATATGTATTAACAGATATTTTATGAAATTTCGATATGTAGCAAAAATATACTTCACGTATTGGAATCTGTTTCGTGGTGGCTTCCTCCGTGATGTTTCTCGAGTTCCGAAGCATCGCAACATTTACGAACGTGCTTTCGCAACGCATTGAAGGATCTTGGCTCTCTCCACGGGGAAAGCAAAGGGTTATTTGAGGACAACAATATCAAGAAGAGACAACTGCAAATAATTTCACGTGATGTGAAATATAATGGACGAATAGATATGGTTTTTTCACAATCCAACTAAACTCTCGGATACAGATGATTCTAAAATATTACTAGGTGTAAACGTCTACAACATTCCATTTTGTATATTAGCAGTTATTCATATGTTTTGAACGACAGATTTCCTTATCAATTGAGAGTTTGATGTTGGGTATATGTTCTCTGATATGGGCTATTAATAAACGTTTGGTTTGTCCTATGTAGCAGGAACTAAAATCAGAACTAGAGATTTTGTATAAAAAAACACGATTTTTGTTTTAGAACTCATGTTTCCATGTATTTTGTGATCATAGAGGAAGAAAGTCTATTAATAGATATGACAATTAAAGTTATTTGAGAAAAAATGGGAAAAACTTGTAATAAGTGAGAAAAATTAAAATTTCTGAGTTAATAAGATTAGGGCTGATAGCAGAATGATATTTGATTTTTTCAATATAATATTTAAGTGGCCGAATAAAACGCAAGGTTTATTTATTTGAAATTAAAATAATTTGTTTCACACTTAATGTTGGTATAATTTGGCTATTTTATTATTTAATCCCAGTACAACCCATAACATATCCATATCTTAACCTATTCTTTTTAATATTTGCAGTTACTTTCTATTTCCCTTCCATAAATATTTTACAAATACTTTGTTTTCTAATAAGTGACAAATAATATGGTTGGGAATATTGCTTTTTTTTGTAAATTATGGGTAAAGGATCAGTATTTTCATTTACAGTAGTTTTCAATTTTCAATTTAGTTTTTCATAGTTTTGTAAGTTGTTTTGATTGTATTCATTCCTCTTTCCTGTGAGAATTGACTGTCGTAACATAGATTATCTGAGATTAAGTAACTCGCTAGTTTGTCTACGATATACTTGATACTAACAAATTGACATTTTAAGTTATATATCATTAACTAACATAGAATAGGAATTATTTATATAATGCGTTAGTAGTCACATTATCTCATTGAAAATTTACGAGTTTCTAAATAATTGTTAAGGTCTCTGCAGCATGTGCAATTACAGTCTTCATAGTGTAAATTACTCCGCAAATGCAATTATATAAAGGAATTATGTTTACACTGTAATGTATAAATCGGAATTCAACTGTAATATCTAATTTGGAATCCCGAATTGGCTGTCATTTAATTGAAGCTGTTACTTTTATAGAATGATATACTTGAAAAGCTTGATAGAGCAATCCACTTTATGAGCTTTCTTTTGTGCTCTTAAATTTGTAGCAATGAATGTTTACGGACCATATTGAACGGTATTGAAATAAAGAAATGAATTTTCCCTTGGAATTCATTAAAATGTATCATTCGCTTCCAGACGCCGATATGGGTAAACTTTTTATAACCACATATAAGTAAATTATTTCTCTCGCGTTAATTGTATTTATTGGTAATTGATCTGTATGTTTGTAGTATACTCGAAAATTTAGTGGTAAATATTAGTCGCATACAGTTAAATATTAGAAAAAAGAGCATCGTCTGCAATCTAGTGACATGTTGATATATCCTTACGTAGTTATACTATATTGGTCGAATTTGGATCTCACATTAGATATTCTTGTAGATACATATATAGTTGCGTCTTTATTTCAATAGTTTACATTATTTTTTTATAGCAGCCGTATGTTCCTTACATTATTTAGAGCTACAAGAGTAAATAGCAAACTATTGTCGCGAATAAGTGAACTGAAATAGCCAAATAAAAAATAAGCCGCCGCTTCACTTGCATATTAGTAATTGACGGATTACATAGGATAGTGTGCATCACCACCACAGACGGTTGAGCCGCACCCTGGAGATTTGCAGTCGATCACAATGGTTCGCTCGATTTCGACGACGCAGCGCTGATTGCCAATTAGCTTGTTTCAATAATTGCGCTCACTCAACGAACGAACACTTTGATGGGACTAGCTTTGTGAACCTACTCAGGGCAATAAGTGTCTCACGTAAAGCACGCGAGGCCGTAAATGTCCGGAAACACTTTCACACGAATGTTTTCGATTTTAATTTTGCTTCAATGAAAGACAAAAATATATTTTAAAAAACTTCATTTTACTATTTGTTTTAGCGCATTAAGTAACCCCTTCACTTTACAAAAATTGTAATAATAGTGGGCGTCACGAACGAAAGCGGGTTGCGCAGATTGAGGGAGAGGAGGCAAGATCAGCGCTGCCACGATACTCTCGGGCTATACACACGCACGACATCGATTTAACTTCAAAAACATTTTTTATTTACATTCAACAGCTCGAGTAATTAGTCTTTGTCTTGTCGGGGGCCTGATTTACGAGAGTTTGTCTCACGCACACAAACATCCTTGCCCTCACCGGGATTCGAACCCGGGACCTCTGTGATACGAGGCAGTCACGCTGACCTCTACACCACAGCCGATTGGTTACGCACGGGGAGGGGTTTAGTACCAGCGAAGAACAACACCGTAGTAGGCTATCTTCCTTCGTGGTGTTAACAATGGATAGTGTTCAAAAATGGAATAAAATAAACTCCCCAATTTTGGTTTGAATTACTAAATTCAAATTCCGTGTTTAAGCAGAAACTGCAAATTTCTGACATAAAAAAAATCTCCAAAATGGTTCAATAAGCCCAATAAAATTTGATAATATTTATACTACTACGATTGTGCTGGTCCCTGAAAACGGTAAAGGAATATTACATGCTTTGATGCTCGGCCACGAATAAAATTTAAAGAAACTAAGATCCTTTAAGCGAGAACAAGACTTCTGGGCCAGCTTCTATAAGCAATTGAAATAAAAACATAGACTAAAACTTTATGGTAAGCAACGCCTGAATCCCTCCTTATCACAAATCAGGCATTATAGAGTAATAAGCAAGGGGGACGAGGTACCGTGATCAGGCACGCACTAGCGCTGAGTAACTAAAAGTCACGTGAATAAGGTGGGGGGTAACCTATGTAAATACAGGCCAGATAACACCACATTAACACCATTGCTGGAAAACTATGGCAGTGAACGAAATAGAAACGTGTCGAATACAATTGTTTACTGGGTTGGAAGCCCGAGAAGACTTTATTCAATATTACTTCCATTCAACGGTTTTCTCTTTGAGTCCGAACGCGATACAAATAATGATTGGATTTTGGTTTATTGTACAGGATCGATCCTAAAGTGTACAGAGGTAACGTTAAGTCACGAACGTACGCTGTGGCTCGAAGTTTGTCGGAGAACGAGGACTTCCCTATCTTCGTCTTCAGCGAACTGCTAGTTTCTTGAGATGGATGGATTTAGAATGTTTGTGAAATCTATATCACCTGAAAAAATAAAACTTAAAAACATTTTATTACTTTTACATTCAAATAATACATCTAACAATATCGAATACACCACATAGGCCTATTGTCATAAAACATTTTCTCCGTGCATTATGATTCTATTATGTCACAAAATATTAACTTTTTAATAGTTACCTTGACCATAAAAATTGTAGACAAATAATTGTAAATTTCAATTTTTTCATTTCTTAGTATATATTGTAATGAATTATTAAATTGATTAATATAATTAATTGAATTGCCCCACATTGTGGAAGCCAAAATGCTATGAATAAATTGAAGCTTATAATTAATAAAATTTTAACAAAAGATAATTTACTTAATGTACAATTAATTTGCCCCATGTTGGCTCGCCGAAATTTAATTTAAGAAACAAATATTTTATTTATAATTTGTTGGGCCTTCTAAATAAAACAAAACTTTTATAAGACAATTTACTTTATTGAATATAAATTTACGACATTTGCTCGGTGGTTAAATAAATTTATTTCTCAAAGTTTAGCAATTTGATAACAATTCTCTAAGGGTCGTTTACTAGGGCTTGATAAGTAAGAAACAATCAAAGAATTTATAAATTAAGTAATTAACAATCCAAAACCAATCATGAGACGAAATAAATCTGACGAATACCTTTAACTATCGTTTACAAACTTAATTAATTTGGTTTCTACTTACGAAATGTCCTGCTGGTACCAGACTTAGTTTTGGGGCTTGGAAACACAATTTTTTACACTAAAAGGCCATGAATCCCAGATTCTACACTTGATGGTCAAACACACGGTCGTAGTTATTGGATTTTAACCGGCAACTGGATATGCTGCACCTCCGGGTCATCAGCCAGACATATTGTTACTCAACTTTTATGTGGAAAAATTTTGATTTCGGTACGCGTATGAATCTGAATGTGGGGCTAAATTTTTAATTATACTTTGCGGATTTTTTTTACAGTGTATCTCTCTGTCCAGTCTTTATACTTGGAATTTAAAACTTATAACTTCCCCAGTTTAATTTTTAAACTTGGGCAACGCTATTCGCCACTCTTGAAATTTTACTTCTTCTCCCTCCTACGATTTCAGACAGACTGGCCTCAGAAAGCGCTCGCAGCCCGCATACAAAGACCGCCGACACATTGTTGTCTTTGAAAATGGTACCGCTAAACAATCCAATTATTTAAATAATTACTGGCCTCTAATTAATATTACAATATATATATAATTATGTTAAAATTAGGAAATTATCTGAAGTTACAGTATACTACTAAACTTTACGAGAAAATTAATCAATTTTTTTAAAATATTCAAAATATATAAATATTTTAGTTTAAAGTTTTCCTTTCTTAATTCAATATAATATATTCTCAATATATCGTAAAATAAATACAGCATCGCATACAATTTTTAAGTATTAGGAAATAAATTGCAATGCCTTGGTCAAGAGAGATCATGAAAACTTCATTATGATCGATCTGGTTCCCGACACGACAGAAAAGCCACCTTGTTAGGCTACATCGTTTCCAATATCTTATTCATGTTCTCCGTTTTACCCAACAGGTGGGCCGGCCATTTTAATTTTCTTGTAATATAAATTTTTAAAACTATTGGCCATATATACTAGTTCTTGGTGTCGCGAAACATAGGTTAACTCTTCCTGTAATACGTCACACTGAAGTGATTATTTGTTCTAGAGCAATATAAGAAAAAGAAATAAGACACTAAAACTTTTTCAATCTTTTCGGACTGTACAACAAGACTACAAAACGTAATTTTATGGAAATGCACAGAAGTTGATAATTCTGCTGCGGAAAGATATAATTCAATTCTTTGTTAAAAGTTGCATCATTTAAGTGGTCCAGAGAGTAATAAATTTAGTAGACGATAAAAATAATAAATTTAAATACTGTACTGCTATACTTCAGCGAGAACCATTCTATAAACATTGCAATTTTACTCTTTTATTGATTAGTAATCGAGAATTTCGTAGAACGTGTCTTGGGTGTTACACTTATATTGGTTACTTGTTCTCTGTCAGGTAGCAATTTTAATCTTTTGACAATGATAAAATTGTGTTTTTGTAATTAAACTTGATAATGTACAAAATTATTTCAATGATATTTAAATGTCACAAGGAACCTTTTCTTCACGCACATACTATTTTTACTTCTAAAGAATTAGAAAAAAACATTTACAAATGGTTCTATGAATTTTGATTACTTCAAAATTCCATATACTTGAGTAAGGATAATTAAAGAGGTTACAAATTCAGAAAATTAATTTAATTAGTAAAGTCGGCAATATTTGATTCTATTTATTTTCATTTTATTAACATTTAACTCTCAACGTGCTGATTCAGCTCAGCTGTAATTGAACTCCACTTGTATTGGCATCACTGTGTTCCTCAGCTACCCCGAAAATTCTACAGTAATCATCATTATGGACAGTTTTATTCTTCACTAATTTTCATCATACGTGCCGATGAAGGTTTAAATTGGGCATAAACTACATCATCAGTGTCACTATTAATCTCGGCGATGTTGATTATTTTACTCTTATATCAGTCGTTTTTAATTAGTTTCACTTGCCACCCCGAATTTGAGGGTTGTTATGGGCGTCGAAACCCCAGTAGTTTTCAAATAATCAAAGTCATACGCTTATCAAGTTCAGTATAAAATGGTGTTTCGGATTTATTCTGGAACATAGACTCGCGCACACACACACACACACACACACATATATATATATATATATATATATAAATTTTAGCAATGCATATATATATATATATATATATATATATATATATATATATATTGCATATATATTGCAGTAATGCATTTTAAAATAGTTTTTAGTTTTATTTGCCCCACGTTGGGCGCCAATTTGTGGTATTTTCACAATTTACACCGCATTTAATCAATTTACAAAATAAGACGCCCAATAAAGAATGCCAAATGACAATCAGCTCCACGTTGGGTGCCAATTTGCAGTAATAAATCTTCAATTAATTTTTAAATAGTTTTTTTATTTGATTTGTCCACGTTAAGGCGTCAATTTGTGGTAATTTACTTATAGGTATTTAAATGAGCTGCACGTTGGAGCAAACAATTTTTATAGTAATTGGGTGTCCAATAATATAAAATGTTAAACAAGCAATTAAAACAAACAATTTAAAATTTTTTCCGAACAATCAATTAAATTTACTAAAGTTATTAAGGCAAATTATTTAAATTACATTACAATTAATATTTTACTATAAAATCACGGCTATTTTTTTCAGGGTCGATTACTGGACCTTTAATAAAGAATACTTATTATACAATCAAATTTTACCAAGCCATAAAAGGGATTAATTCATCAATTTATTATTAGAATGCAAAATATAAAATATGAAATTTAAAATCTGAACGAAATCGGAAATCTGACGATCATATTTTTACTTACGGGTTTACAGTAATTTGTGAAATTTTACCTTAATGGTTCTGGTATTCAAGATAATTGGCTCGTGCACACACACACTTATTAACACTTATAGAAATGCCATTTTTATCCACTGACTCTAATAACCAACACTTTTTGCTTGCCAAAATGATTTGTAATGCTGGATTCGCTGTTCCTTTTAACGAATCTTATTAACACGCTACAAAATTTGTTAACTTCTGGATGCATTTACCTGGGCTCCCAAAAATTGAAGAAGATGGTCTAACTTGAGAATATGAATTAGACTCAGAACTGTAAATAGTTATCGTTTGATCGACGTAATTATCTGCTCACAGATTACATAGAGACCGTCATTTAAATGTTTTAGGCGTTAAGTTACGTATATTCAGACACTTTCTGGATTTTTGCCATTTCTCGTCTGTCTACTGCTATACTCTCAAGAACACTGGAGCTCAGCTCCCCACAGACGGAGCTCTGCGCGTCTCGTAAAATGAATTTCGACAATCGTAGCAAGAATTACATTCTTGCCAGATTCTTGTATACGACTTGTGTGTTTTTATGCCGCCAACAGTGCAGATTTTGTTCCTTAATAATTACTACAGATTATAGATATTTTGGTATATAAAAATTTAAACAGTTTAAATTTTGGTGCATTACAAATGTAGTACATATGAATGAACATACAATTTAATACACAAAATCATGTCACGTTGATGCATGAATTTAAATTATTTTAACTTTTAAATGAATAGGATGTTAATAAGTAAGATTTTTAGTTAATTTAACAAACACATTAATTTATTATATACAAAAATAATTCAAGTTACAAAATAGATATTTATTAAATTTAACAATATTTATTACGTACAATCCAAAATTTTACTCTCTCTCTCTCCCCCTCTCTCTCCCCCTCTCTCCCCCTCTCCCCCCTCTCTCCCCCCTCTCTCAACCTCTCTCCCCCTCTATTCCCCCCTCTCTCCCCCTCTCTCTCTCTTTCTCTCGCTTTTTCCTTTTTTTCTCTTTCTCCCCTTCTCTCTCTCTCTCTCTCTCTCTCTCTCTCTCTCTCTCTCTCTCTCTCTCTCTCTCTCGTACGAGGACAATCTATTTTTACCTGGTACAGACACTTTCACACACACTACTTTTAATATCAGGCCTTGGTTTTCACTGATTCTACACTTCACTTTAAAATTTGGCAATATTGGCTGTATTTTGATGATTGCTCCGCTCCACAATAATTTACCAATGTTATCCTGGAACAATTCCTCCACGAAGATTTTGTAAAGTTCTATTTTGACGAAACTGCTGTTACTTTCCAATATTTACGATGTAATACTTCCGTGAATTTTTTACTTTGTATTAATTCACAACTTTATTTGGTAATACATTAACGACGTCTAGTCTCTGCTCAAGTTCTAGTTGTTCCGTCCTCTACAATGTTTCGTAGCCAACTGCCCTATACATTCCTCTCAGCGCGCCATAGTCTACAATACCTTAGGCATCTTCCATTATTGTCCATTCTTAGGTGTGATTTGTGTCTGTTTGCCGATAACAATTCAAGTATAAAATGTTTTTAATTATTAATTGCCTTTTAATTAATAATATATATATATATATATATATATATACATATATATATATATTTCAAAGCTCTTCATTTAGAGAATATTTTAATCTTTCCTTTCTATTTTTTGCATCTTGAACTCTAATATTTAATCACAACATTGGTACATAGTTCAATCCAGAAAAAGTGTAATGTATGTAAATGTAATGAAAGTAATGAAATGTTCAGTAAAACGATCTATAAGTAATATGAAATAATTGCCGTTTGAACACACTGGCCTTTATATAAGCAAACCGTCTCCGTTGAGTATCATCTACTATATTTACGGCAAATAATAAATAAAAATAAATATTAAAGCTGTCTCCGCACGATCGTGATGTTTACAGTTTCAAGGATGTAAGACGCATATTAATCATGAAAGAGAGACGAGTTTTGCATTGCGAGTGTTTGTCTCTATGCAGAAGGCAGACTGCGAGTCTGTTGGCCAAGCTAACATTTACCCTTTCTTGCCGCTATTCCAGACCGCCGAGATTGCTTCCCAGGGTGAGTAATTGAGCCAGCTACAGCAAGAATCCTGCAGGAAAATAACCATGCAACTTTGTTCCAAGCTAATGTATTTTCCGCACAGATTTTCAAGTTTTATGACTCCATTACGTGACCATTAGGCTATATGTCCTCTGAGTTCAGAAATGATCGACGAGGATGACGGATACTCACGTAAATAAATCGTACAACATGAAAAATACCTAACCCATAACACACAGTTAATAACTGTAATTCATAAATTAATTATTTCGCTGTAAAAACAAAATATATTTGCCGGACAACTTTATGTTGATAAAAAATCTGCGTGTTTTGCCTCCCGAAAAATTGACGCCTATAAAATTAATTTCCTTGCAAGTTATAATAGTATGCTTCATTCGTATTTATCCAGTTCTCTGTGGAGCTCTTTATTTCAATGGAAATAATGTCACTTCTTTATCTTAAGCTTTTAATATTCCATGCTCGCTCATCTCATTTTAAAATTTTATTTATGACTAATTTTCAACATTCCCTTGTTTTCCACATTTAAAAATTATGTATATATTATATTGTGTGACTATCCTATATTATACCTACAGAGAATTATTTTATTTGTATACCAGTTTTGCGCGGAATATTTAGTAATTCCCAAATACTGTAAAATGATTGGATGAAACAATGTGTAATAATTGAAAACGTTTGTGTAACATAATAATATAAATAAATTAATTCAATCATGTCTGATTAAAGTGATGTTGTATGCGGTATACGTCGAATCAAGGCAAACAAATATTCACACGAGCATGCTCTGCTAACAAAGATGGACGTCGGATTCCATTATGCAAAAAATTAATTTGGAAATCAATCAGAGGAATTCATTAAAAGGAACAAACAGTTTTAAAATAATACAGTGATTGAGCTATATGCAAAATTTTTGTCTCAATTTTACAAATATTCAATTATTTGCATGTTATACGATCTCATAATTGTAATTCTAAAAGTACGAAAAGTGTTTCTGACATAAAAATTATTTTCGATTTACTATAGACCGACAATTTTTAACCAAAAATTTTTCTGTACTGTCATAGAGCCTGATAAAATTAAGTTATTGTTATTATATTCACATCATATCTTATTATTGTACGGTGCACAGCATTGCGACATCGGAAGCACGAAAGGTTTCTGTTTGACTTCAATTCAGAACCTCAACTATCTGGAAACACGAATGACGTATTATTTTACGACTCAACTCGAACTATCGCCACAACTCAATTTCGCCACTTTCGATCGCGCAGAACTTTCTCGGAATCGGGTCTGTACCACACAGCCGCAATCCCTCCAGCCAACCATTAAATACCCGGTGGTTTAAAGTGTCCTAAGCCACGATAGATCCATCTGTGGA
The DNA here is from genome assembly GCA_037074705.1 of Zhengitettix transpicula. Classification (NCBI taxonomy): domain Eukaryota; kingdom Metazoa; phylum Arthropoda; class Insecta; order Orthoptera; family Tetrigidae; genus Zhengitettix; species Zhengitettix transpicula. Next base: position 78,067,517 of record CM073591.1, read on the forward strand.
GCAGTCTAACTGGCTTTGCAACACAACAATAACTTTCCTTCAGTGTGGCTGTAATATTATATTTTATTCAAGAATGAAACGAAAGTCTTACCAAGTTCATAGTAAAAATATTAATTTTCAGGAAACTTTTATATTTTAATTTAGTCGCAAAATACCTAGCATACCAATATTTGGCAGAATATGTTATATAAAAATAAATGTCTGTTTTTATAACAAATTTTTAAATATTTATAATTAAAAATGTGCTTAAATAATAAAATAAAATAAGTTTAAATATGAAATCAATAAAATATTTATTTATATATAAAACTGTACTGTATATATATATATTATAATGAACAAGTTGATGACGATTAATTTGCCCCCTCGTTGTGGTAGCCATTTATGTAATAAACAACATGTTAGGGTTAATTAAAAGAAATGATTAATAAAATTATTAATATTTAAAGTTTTTTTATTTCTTAAAAATGCACATTATTAGCCCTAACTTTGTACGCCGGTCTTTAATCAAAATTTACAAAACTTTACTTTAATTATTTACAATTTATGATGTTCTAGCGAATACACATCAATATTTACAATCCAATATGTTGAAAATCTCTTAATCTCAGGGTCACTACTGGGTTTGATAATTAGAACAAAATCAATGTATAAACTGTCTATTAACAATTCAAAATATAAAAAAAATAACCTAAAACAATATGAAAATAAGTGGAAATAAAGCTGAACGAAATGAACTCTGAACGAAATCTGACTCTACCCTTTAATTATTGTTTAAAAATTTATCAAAGTTTTGGTTACTCACGGATCGTCTGTCTGTACCAGATCTCTCTTTTGTATCTTGAAAACTAACACACTAAAAAGCCATTTTTAGTTACACTGACTCTACTTCATTGCAATTTTAATACAGACGATAGAATTTCTCGTCCTCAGCTATCTGGAACCTCCGATGAGCCGCCCCCTTTGGTCTTTTAGTGGTTGTCGGTCCCTCAATGCGAAAATTGTTCCACCATCAAGAATCAACCTTTTGCTTCCCCGTTTGCAAATTGTTATGAAAATATCTCTGTACAAGTATTTGCTTGCTTCTATACAGGAACTCGCGATTTGCAATTTATATTTGCAGACTTAACTGTTAGATGCTCTAAGAGAACTGAACTGTATTATATCTGTCGTACTTAGATTTTAGCCTCCTTCTCATATCATCGCCGATTCCAGACTATAACTTCTCGAGAGATACGAAGGGGCTACTTTTGGGTATGCCTTTTCCTCTCCGTTTTTGAACTAAGGTTCCCACAAGCCGAGGCACCTTGGCCTGTTTTGAGAGGTGTATGTTCCGGGGTCGCAGACCTTGGGCATACGGTAAGAGTTGTTCCTATTCCCATTGGAATAGTCGGCCAGCTGCCTCCTAAACTGGTCGAGGCACGGAGAAGGGAATGCTGCGTCCCTACAGCAAACTCCTCTCCCGCTATCGGAAGGGCGTGGGACAAGTACCCAATGCCCGACCTACCTGATGCAGGTTTTTCTAGGGTTTTCCTGCATTTCTTTAGGCGAATGCCGGGTAGGATCCTTAAACCATAGCCCGGGGGCGCTAGTTACCCTTGTCTACCTTCCTCCACCCTTCCGCATCCCCCCTTTCAAATCCCTTTCCTATGCTATAAGAGGGGAGTTGCCACTATGTGGATTACCCTATACATAGCCTGTCTACACCCATAAAAGAACTATAACTTCTGATATGCAGATTTTAGACTTTTTGTTTATCCTTTCTCGACCCAGGCTCCGTGCAGACTCCCGTTCCTTACGCGCGCGGTCTCCATTTCGGCTTTTCGACAAAGGAAAAGAATTCGCCGCCATTGTTGCTTTGATAGCTTATACCGCTACAATATAATTTATATCAAAACAATTCAATGTATAACAAAACAATTTAATGGCCTAATTAATCATTACCACTATATATATAGACAGTTTGAGATATTGAACAATCCAAGTATCTGTTATAGCATTTTAGTTATAATTAGTGAAATAATTGTAAAATTCATGCAAGTACGATGCCATTCTATTATTTACGTATGAATAAAATAAAATCTAAGTAAAAAGACACAACCCGCATTCTTGAAGCATGTCTTCCGTTCAGGATGTACAAAATCTGCAATCCTACTTATGTTAAAACTTTTCTCGTCGCTAGAAAGTTGGTTCTTGCGCAACTTAATTATTTTTAAAAGTTGTTTAATTTGTTGTTGGATACGAAAATTCATTAATTAGCGAATAAAAAACTGTATATGAATGTTTGTCTCGGTGTATAAAAATTTCTGATAGCTGAATTCATGAATCACTGGGGTCATATTAAATTGTAAAATTTCAATGATGGTTCACCCGCAAATCTGAGCATGAAAATATTTTAGATACAAATAATAGGAAGAACTACACAACGTTACACGTGATGATATTGTTCAAATGAACGAATGTATAATCCCTTCTTGAAACTTTTTAGTTTATTAATTATCATCACGCCATAAAGAATTGACAATTTTCGTATCATATTAGCTTTAAGCGTCCCACTTGTTAATCAGATATTTTCTTTCGGCTATACAATGCATTAATTATTCCACAACAATTACATAAAAGAAATTCAGTTCTACAACAATCAAACAGTTTCGTCGATATGTGACGGGGTATCAACGTATCACGAGGCAAATTAGCAATGAAACGCATAGGAGAAAATTTGGCATAATCAGAGCAATTAATAACTTCACGGGTCGCTTAATATCGTTCAATTATAGGATATTAGCAAATGCGTACCAACCGGTCGATTTTGAAATTAAAATTCTGCTATGTGGTTTCTATTACCCTTGCCGAAACACTGTGCGGGCGGTTTCAATTATAACTACTTCATTAAAGGTTATTTAGTTAAAGTTTTATAAGATCAAAAGTTGTTAGATGGACTCAATTATATATTTTACAACCTTTTTTCGAATAATTCTAACAAATAAAATAAAATCTAACTCTTCTGCCCATTGCAGAAATTGCCCTTAACCCGGATTTCACATAGCAATGCGGACCAGTGTCCAAATTTTTTACAAATTAAGAAAGAATTTCTCTCGGGTTTTCAACGGGGTTGTACATGCAATCAGTGACGTTTCGACCACTTGAACTGTCATATTCTTTAGCCTGAAGATGATGACGGCGCAAGTCATCGAAATGTCACTGTTTCTACAACCGTGTTCGAAACCCGAGAGATTCATTCATGAAATTCACCCGGAAAATCTTGGAACCTTAATAAGAAAAAACCAGAGAGAACCTCAAGCACTTAAACGATCTCCGAAAGGTAAAGCAGGACAAATTCCTGGAACTATCATTGTGCATGCACAAAGTGGATTACAGTTTATTTTTAAGGCGTAGACAGTTTCCTCGTAAGTCGAAGCTTAATATTGTTTTCATGAAAGTATACTAATTTATCAAAAGATAAGTGTATATAACATACAATATCACTGTCGAGGAAACTTAAATTGAAGAAGAGACGAAACTTTAGCAGAATGGGAACGCAGCTCAGTGACATTCTGTGACGTCATTTCATCGGCGATTAGGTACAAAAATATCTTTTAATTGTAAAGTATAAATAATTTGACCGATAATTGAGCTACCTTAAACCTGTGTTTGAAAAAAAAAATTATCAATTCCAAAATATATAGACACATTTTCCCATCCTCATACTTTGATTAAAATTTTTTTTTAAAATCAGCTGTTGTAAATGTTTTCTGATGATGTTGACTTAATTTTAATTATTTACGAGGTTGATTTCCAGGTCATGGGAGTGTATTCTTAAAGACGTATATCGCTTTAAAATAGAAAATAGTAAACCAATTCATAAACCAAATTAAGTACGTGTATTTTATCGAAGTTTTTATATTACGTGGTAGTTATCATGTTCTTAGAGTTATTTTGAAAACTATCTTTCGGGAATCATGGACTTCTAACTTCGGTTGGGAAACTGGATAACGAAGTGCGACGAGTCCTTCGTTATTTTGACCCCTTAAACTCGATTGCGTAGTCTCCCCTCGGCATTACATTTGTGGGGATAATCCTGGGTAATACCGGGACTCAGATTTAAGAAGAAAATACTTAGACTTCAGGCGTAGCATGTAATTTATTCCCAAGAGAATTCCATCCGACTTTACTATGCCAAGGCTCGAAAAAGGAAAGTTCCTCTTCCACTCTGCGTACCCTGCTTTGCTTTATTAGATTTGACTGACGCAATTTTAACAAAGTGCTTCTCTTCCCTGCGGGAACAATGTCAAGTTGTTGGTGTCAAAGAAGCACCTTAACAGTCTTAAGGCATACGTTATTAACATCTTTCACTCCAAAATGGAAGTAAATTGACCTGAATAATTTCAAATAGGTGTGAAGATATTTTATCACTGAAATCATCATCCAAAGTTTTTCTTACAAGCACACAGCACACAGAGTATATGTTTCGTAAATTGACGAAATGCGTTATAGAGTCTATAATGTACTGTAGTTTTTTGGACTTCATAAATACCAAACGATAAACTGTACTTGTCCTGACAATACCGGGAATTACACTTCTTGGTATGTTAAAATATTTACAGTGCGTTCAACTTCGGCAGATATCAAGCTAAACGTTCTTCTGTGAATTGTGTATACACGAGTTTAAAAATTTTAATTGGAAAGTTAAGCGAAGCTTTATTACAACAATCGACCACTCCATTGTAAAATATTTCTTCCAAACAGTTACCAACTTCTGAGAACAAAGCTTGAAGTTAAACCAAACGTATAGGTCGTGAGATATAGCAAGTCGCGTAAAATGTGCATGAAAAGAAGGGAGAAGGTGGAGGGGAGCATTGTCTTCAGTTGGACACGTTCCCTTGCGGAAATGCTGGAATGACGCCACTGTCATTCTTAAAAACATAAACTATAATTACGAACGGGATATACAGACAGCGGTATCTGTACTTATCATCTTTTAACTTTTACGGATGATTTTTTTGGCGGAGAACATATCCTGAACTGAACACGATATATTTCCACGGGACAATGTTTTCATTATAGTTTTTACTCTCCAAAGGTTGGTGTTAAACAGAGCTCCGGTCTACCACTACCATTACAGATCTGGGGACTTCTGCACGTCATATCTTGACATGGCTTGCTATATCTCGCGACATAAAAGTGGTTATCATTATTAGCCAATAATTTCAGTAACCCTATTGTTCATTTACTTATTTTGCATACAAGATTTATCGAAGAATTTAATTATCACCACCACATTAATTAAGTATTTTTAGGTCTATAGAGATACCAAAATTTTTATTTATCCATCATTCTCCATAATACAATCCTGAGTATTAATATGGAAGACTCAAATAGCCTACACATTTTTTTCCTATTTCTTCATAAATAAAACGCAAAATCAATCTTCCTTGACGACATAAATTTTCTTTCAAATTTTGGGTTATTTACGAGCTTGTTTGATATTTGCACTCAAATTCATAAATTCGTGATGACGTATGATTGAATGTCAGATGATGAACAGATGTAATTATTAAATTCCTAATCATCAAAAATGTCATGAATACAATTAAAAGTCATTAGAAAAGAAAGGTTTATGTTTAACAGAAAAAATCAGCAAGTGCGAAAATTAAAACAAACTGTTTTTTTCTACTTTCTCAGACTGGTTGACTCACTTCTAAGTGCACTTATTTCAACTGCAGTTGTTTTAACATATCTCTGATTACAGATGCTATCCAGAATCACTCGAAGGAACCGCTACTGTAGGACCACATCTCATTTTTAAATGGATCAAGTTTTATTCGATAAAATCAGCAAAACTTTGTGCAAAGTGTGAGACAAACGTAGCAGACCACTTGAATTGGATATTTTACCCAAAGTGTACAAAAACCGTTACTACTCGTATAGATCGTGTCTATGAAAGGAGACTAAAAAAATATAAAATACACGTCACGTTCAGAAGACTGGATAAAGGAAGAGTCTCATTTACGGACAGAACACCCCGATAAATCTGGAACTTTTTATAGATCTCCTCATCCTCCTGAGACTTTATGAATACGTTTTCTCCCCAAGAAATATAGATATTTTTAAATTCATCATATACGACTACTGGAAAGGATCCTCTGAACTATTTTTTTCACATTTACAAGATTTGTCGGATGTGATTGATACGTGTGAACCTCTGACCAAACTCTTGGATCAAAACTTATTTGAACACCAAAAACTGAATGAATGGAAGATTTATTTTCTAATTAACTATACCGATATATAAGAACTTTATATATATTTGTTACTTTCTTAAAGATAATATTTTATTACTCACTTTACAATTGGGAAAGTCAATAGATAACCTCATCAGAGTATAAATCGACGTGCAAATCAGAAGGTGCTTGTTGTTGAAGGAACGAGGATAAGAAGAGTTTGTTTGGGAAGAAGACCGGAATCCAAGCAGCTGCAGGTCTGTGTCCTATCAAGACTCATGATCCTCAATGTCGTGTTCTCTGTGCCCTTCGTCATGTGTAAGTAGTTGTTCCTTTCCACCTAGCTCGATTCCACTGTCACTAAATTACTTTCTCGTCCACGCTTTTACCTGCATGCTGGTTATTGAGTGTTTCTATGTGCTTCCATCCCCGAGAATGTTTGCTTTGCTCCTCTGAGATTCATGGCTTCCATAAAACGGGCGGTGTCTAAAACCTGTGTAATGGGATGTACTCTACCATAACCAACGAGGCGAGAAACCACGATTAGAAGTTTCCAGGGCACTGGATAGGAGAGCGATTTCAGGACTAACTTCTCACACATTCTGCGGTCATATCTCAACGTGAATTCTGTTCCAGAGCACTTAATAGAATATGAATATTGAGAGACTTTGCAAATGACAATTGAAAAGTATTTGGCGTAAAACAATCATGAAAGTTGTTAAAGACAAAATTTAAATATTTAGGAAGAATATCTTCTATAGTTTCGGTGCTGAATTATGCCTACCTGTCGCCATGTATTCTAGTGGGCGTGTGAAATATATAATATGTATCACCCAGGATGTATCAGTATAATAGTTCATACAATTATCAAAGTGTTACTTATGTTGTTGTAACAGTACCATTAATCGGAAACGATTATCATCGACGCCACAAAAAACTCGATTTCATGAACAGTGCTAAAAATCTAGATTGAAAAAGCTCACATTTCGTTTTGCATTATTTTATGAAATGTAAAATCCAAATTTTCATTGTTACAGTGATGTGCCTCAGAATAACTACAATAAAATTTATTAATGAAATTTGCCCCACGTTGTGGTACCCAATTTGTAATAACCAACTTTTAAATATTTATTGAAGGGAATTTAAATTAAACAAAACAAAACAAATTTATTCACACAAAATACAATTTAAATCTCTACTTTATTTCGCCACATTTAGATCAAATTTTACTAACAATTAATTTTACCTTTTGTGGCATTTAAGAAAATTTATCTTTATTTTTTTAACAAAGAATGAAACTCAATCTCAGGGTCTCAATTAGGCCTGATAAAAAGAACAAAATCCAATTACACTTGAAATTATTTTACATAATATAGAAATTTAATTTATTGAAGTTACTAGAAACGAAATCTTACCTTTCACCTTTAATTTACGGTTTACAAAATAATTTATTTTAAATTGCTACTTACAAGTTTTATGCTTTTGAGTTCGGGAACACACTTCAATTTAATAATGGCCACTCTGTGCATAAAATTTACACAGACATTTTTACTGACACACGTTTCACAACACAACACTATCCTTTCTGTATCCAAACTCCAGACTGCAGAATTCGGACTACTCGTATGGATGTTTCGCCCGCGGCCACCAATCAATTTGTCTAGTATGATTGACAATTCCAATGCGTTTTGTCTTATTTAAAATGTTCAGGATCTCTCCACATTCACCAAACAGACTTCAATTCTGATGTTCAACTAATACTGCATCCAACTAAACCGTTTGCCTCCCTCAGGATCCGCCTTTCAACTAACACATCCTCCTTCCTTGCGCTCTGGCACCCAACTAACTCGTTCCTCCTCTGGCTTCCAAACTCACTTATTTATCAACTTCCCCTTGTACAGAATATTCCTTTTTCCCACAGTTTTGATTTCCCACGTTCGGGCATCATCCGGCTTTCCCACACTCAGAGAGCTACTCAATATTGTTAGATAAACATTTCCTTATCTTATAATTGGATGTCAACAAAAAACTGTTGTCATCTTTCCTTTGGGGTTTTGTTCCGATGTCCGTCAGACATTAGATCTAAGAGCCTCTAGAGACCCCGCAATTATAGTTCTCCTTTTGGTGAGCACTCATCCGCCGTCAATTATCATTTTTTATATGAGCCACCCAAGATTCCCAGTCTGAATTGGTAAACAGATCTTAAATAATTGCCGGCCACCTCTAGTCTGTACCGTGAAACAAATATGATGAAATATATATATATAATCTAAAAATTGGCAGTTTTCGCGGTGTCAATCCATGAAATACAATAAAATATTATTATTCTCAGTATAAATTACGTGTGAACAATATTTCAAATCTAAAAAGTAGATTAAAAAATAAAATAAGTTATAATTTTGAAAATTAAGCTATCATACGTAAATATTGTAATAACCTTATTCTTTCTTGAAAAAGAAAAAAATTCAAATATACCTGAAAATAGACTACAGAAACCCTTTAATTAAATTTTGGTGTACGAGTATTGGATCTGATTGATTGAACTAACTTCATTAACTAACAAATATTCACTTCAGAGAATTCAAATTGTGCCCAAATTTTGTTTATTGTATTATTAATTATACTTTGCGCAACTGTTCATTAACCTTTACCTTTCAATCTGTATTACAACTGTACTGTACTATGACTTCTTACACTGCCCAATTCGGACGCCGCCGTAAATGGCGAACTCCGACGACTGTTACGGGAATTAAGAGCACTCCAGCTTCTTCGGAGGGACAGATGACCTTTCTGAAGAGCTATCGATTAGGTACTTCCGAATCGTTAAAGACCAATAAGAATTACCTAGTCCTCAAATAATCGTATTTATTAACTGCAACGGGGATCAGCTCAATGACTGTATTAAAAAAATATATTATCCGTTGCGTTATTATAAGTTTCCAGGATTAAGCCTTAAAAACAATACCAAATTAAATGTGTTTTAATTCTTTTTAATATCGTTGTAACTCAATAAACCATATAATTCTGCTCAGTCTCGACAAATGCCTTTAACTAGGTAAGGTCGATGCGTTTTTTTTTGTAAACCGAAGTAACAATATATTTCTAGATTATTTGTTAATTTTAGTACTAACGCAATGTTTTTAATCGGTCATAAAATTCAAATAAACAACTAATTCTCCGTTTTCAAAATCTTTAATTTAGTATTCTGAGGACCTTTCAGCAATTTGCCATATTTCTCTGTACAAAACAAAAAATCAGAACCATTTACATTTTAACAAGGAACAAACATACGAGTTTTTTTAAAAAAAGAAAAATTCATTTTCAAATTACAAAATGATCCCAAATCATAAGTACACAAACATTTAACGTATAAAAAAATTATTTAACCATACGTGGAATTGTCAATTCATAGACAGTTTCGGTTTCTAAGTATATACGAGTCTATCTAACCGAAAATCGAGAAAAAAACATGTAGTTTACGCACATCAGGTCAGACGGAACAACAATCTCATCTGCCTACACGGAAAAACAGTCAAATTTAAATAAATTCTGAACCGTCGAAATTAAAAATCTTCATATTATATATATATATATATATATATATATATATATATTTAAGTTTGCGTCCATTTAGTAATTATAGACTTTAAATTTGGATAAATATCAAGATTTAAAGTAATAGTGTAGGGCATCGGCGGGTTTCTTTCTTTTAACGCCTTAATCATTGTTTAATATCAAATGTTTTTTATTTAATTTTTTGTTGGCTCAATAAATGTTCTACTCGCCTAATTTTGACCCAAAAAAATGTTTACAATCAATTCATTCACCTTAAAAGGAAAAAGTATAATTTGGCAGACGTAAAGGATTTTAAGTTTTTATTTCTATAATAGCAGTTAACAATTTAAGAAATTATTAGTAGGATATTATGGTCTGGTGTTCAGTTTCCTAGATCGTTTTAAGTTAAACGGATTTACGCAATTGAAACTCCGACAATATTTACTAAAGATTCCACATCGTTGTCCTAAAATTCAGCTCCAAATTGTGTTTTAATTATTTTTTGTTGCTGAGAAAATCTTTTTATTCCAATTTTTATAAATTGGAAATAATCCTTGTTCTAAAATTAAGTCACTTTTTATACCGTGCGTCGTTTTGTCTCCAGAGACGTTTTATAACTCTAAGTAGATCCTAGCGGCTCTATACAATTACGAAAAATTATTTTCAAAACTGGTCACTCTTTTATTGTGAAAAGCAAATTAAGCTTGACGGAGAGACAGGAATTTAAATTACATCGATTTAGGAACCTCTAATGTATGAAAAAACAAAAATATCTCGATTGTAAGAAATGTATTTTTTATTATTATTAAAATAGACTGATTAAACATTAAATCATATAAGAATTATTAAAATTATATTTGTGGTACAAGTAATGTTTTATTTGTATTAAAGAATTGCACATTTTCTTCCTTTGATTCTTATAGCGTTAGGTATGCTATTGTAATATATTATGATAGAGTGCGAGGAAATATTAAAACCATTAAAAAATCAGAAATATAATACAGTACTAATTTTATTTCAATTTTAATTTTTTTTCTTTCATCGTGGTAATTATTATAAATCTCTATTTCGTCTTTTGAGTATCGAGATCATTATAATCGTATTATAAACCTATCGTATTTCTTGGAACACGAGACTATGCTCATTACGAGACATACGTAGCTTACAAAAGGAAGCTACGCAAAGGATTACAAAGATCAAGAGTGTTTTTAATGGACTTTGTCTGAAAACCGCCTCATTGATCTTACCGCACCTGTGCTTGTGTTTTCTCTGCCTTCTGCCGAATCTCCACTCCTCCAATTGCCCAGGTAGAGAATCATTGAAAATATCACTGGCCTGTATGGGTTGTAAGTATGCACCAGACCCACCAACATTTTTGATTGTGAATAATATTTGAATCTTTGAGTTTCTAAAGTTTGACTGCCTCCGCTGTCTATTTTTATATTACAAATTCACCACGTCTTTTCTTCATGTGGTTGGCTTTTCTAAAATCAATTACGTGAATCAACGTTCGTAAATTGTTTCAATCATCCCTATGAAGTTTGAAGATCTGGAATTATATTTCTATCAACGTACTAGGACCACGTTTAGAATTTTTCGCTAATAATTCCCACGACCAGGAGACTGTAATAGGTCAACTTTGGATGTCATACAGTTCTTGCCTTTTATATTGGGTTCTAAATGAGCAGAGAAGACTGTTTATCGCCCCTAACTGCAGCACATAACGGGCAGACTTTAGCTGCTAATGTTTCTCTATAATCTGGCGCTATTTGTTGGAACATCTATAGTGCAATCCACTAGGGAGTACGGCTAAGCTGTTGTAGATCCAGGTGGCAAGTATCCTCCCGGTCCAGAGGGTTAAGAAAAGCCGTATTCATAGCTCATTACTTTCCTACTGAATTTAGATTTATTTTATCATATTTAATATGTATCAATTCTACGTACAATTAACAAGCAATCGCACCAAATCATTTAAAATATCATGAAATAAGCAATGTCGGGAAAAAAGGTAATCAAAATTCACGTACTGTACTCGGAATACAATTTAATTAACAATTCAATTTATTATAAAATCCAATTCAGTAAATTATAGATTGTTTTGTATCATTCCTCTTGTACTGATACGTAGAATATGTTATATATTTTAATGTAAAATGCCAAATAAAATAAATCGATGTTGTCATGGAGCGAAGTCCCCACGGTATTAATGAGGAGTGAATAGGATCCTTCCTAATCCTCTGAAACATCTGGGACTACGAAAGATCAGCAGCCTCCATCCAGGTGATAATATAATAATTTCCACAGTCTCACGTATTACAATAAATTTATTCAGATTTTATCTATTACGATACAATGGCATGTTTCACTCTATCCCGTAGAATATTGAGTTTTCCTAACAAGATTAGCAAGTTAAATAAAAATCTTTTAGTGTTTTAAATACAAATGTCACTAGAAAGAAACGTGTAGTAACTGTAGAAATTACTGTACTAAAATTTCTATGACCTGCGCCACAGAATATTTGAAACTCTCTGTGACTGTATTCATGATCTTTGGGAGAACTTTCAAAATTACCATGATAGCATGAGTGATGTACGTGTGTTTATCCTGACTCAATTCATAAACTGCGTTTTTACTAAATATATTTCCTTTACTAACTATTTTACGGCCTATCAGCAACTAACAATTTACTACAAGCAGAAAAGCTATGCAAAAATATTTTTTATTTTTCTCCTTATAAATATTTTTATTAGCTTCCAATAATTAATTTTTTCCTAACATGTTCTACAAAAAGAAGTTAAATTGCTTCTTAGGAGCTGTAAAATGGTCTTAGCGATAAATTTAGGACAGGATACGCCTTAAGCATTGAAACCAATAAAACTTTCAGAATTTATTGCCCAACGAAAACCGATTTGCGGGTACAGGTGTTCGCTATAAAAACGTTTTGTTGATGTAGCGAGTAGTAAAACTTTTACTAGTCTACAAAGTCTTCAGGCAAGTAAGCACATATATTTAAATATACCGTTTTCATTCTCTAATTAAATTCAATATGTTGTTATTGTAACCATAATGTTGTGTAAAACAATTCGTTAAAAAAGTATGGTGATATTTCAACTATGTAAAATATTCTCAAAATTAGCTAATTTAAATCAAAGAATTAACTTTTATTATATATATCAACCTTAAGTCTGATTAAATGATTAAAAAAATATATTTATAACGCTAAATAAAATTATTTACAACATAAACAAGTTTCGTAAAATGTATTTCTGCGCTGTTTTAGTGTTTCTTTCGTGCCAGAATTACAAAATTTAAGCTTGAAGACTATTCAATTTACGTTATCTTTTTTTCCTCACACACAATTTTCTGTTATGGTCGGCATAACACAGACGGTCTCATACATTTTTTGAATACGATTATTTTTAATGTTAATTCATTGTTTAGCTCGCAGAGTATCCTAGTTTTGATAATAAGTACCGTATAGTAAAGCGTCATTAGTCATTCATTTCCTTATTGATTTTCATATATATATATATCCTTCCTAATATCTTTAAATTTTTATCGTTAAGAATGTTTTAAATTTTTATTGAAGCGAAAAATATTCAAAATGTATAAATGTATGAGTTATAAATTTTCTTGAATATACCCCTTAAAATTATTGTTTCCTAATGTTCAATATACTACTTTTGAAAATGATAGTGAGTAATTAGTAGATATTTTTGACTTCTTATTACTGTGTCTTTAACAAAATATTTCTAATCCGTTTTATTGCTCCAGTTTCTCTACTTCAAAATTAATATTATAATTCTAAAATAACATAATAGATTCTCTTTTTTACACCGAGTAATTAATTCCACAACGTTGCAAACATTAACTGCGTTCTATAAAATCCATTATGGCAGTTCCGATATTAGTAATTCAATATTTTTCATACATTTGCTTATCATTGGTTAAAAGCGTAGAGGTTTTATTAAATTTATTGAAATTTCATCTATGAACATGCATGTTCTGACATCACTTTCGAAAAATTGTCTAATTAAATTTTATATATTGAAATTTCATCAAACAGGCAGCATTACTTTAATACAGTTGTAGTTTACCGTTTAAGCGCTCATATTCGTAAATGAAAAATTCTTGCTTACTTCCGTGATGTACGACGGATAAAACATTTAATCAACCACCGATAAATGCAGAATTTGTAAACTAGACTCATTTCAATATGTCATTACGTTTTTAAATACTAATTGGTTACTCGAATACCGGGATGAAAATATTGCGCATGCTTGGCTTTTTAAAAAAAAAAAAAAATTATATTCGGTGTATTCTAAGGACAGGATAAGGTTTTTGTCTATCGCTTTCCTTTAATGTGATACTTATAACTCATTATTCTATTCTCAATTATTTGTTTTGATATAATACTATCTCTTTACTCCTTGGTTCTGCCTATGATATGGTAAACCGTTAACTGTGTATTGGACTATCAATTTAACTGTATGTAATGGGCGGCATATAGCTGTGTACAATTAAAGAGTGCGAGGCACAGTAGTGTTCTTGTAAGGAAAAGAATTGAGAAAAGTAAAATTGCGAAAATATTATTCAAACAGGAGCTGTAATAACACAGGTAAATGAAAGTCAGTAATGTCAGTTTTTTTCCATAAAAGTTTGCTTTAATTATAAGTTTTTACGTTTAATTAATTTATAGATGATTACCGAAATAACCCCATCATAAGAAATCTGAATTTTTTAGCCATCTTCTTGAATTTTAAGATTTGTAAATTTTGTGGGTGGCGATTTAAGGTCGTATCAAATTTATTTGCCGCTTCAGACAGAAAGGATCGACACACAATTTTTTTAATCGTACAAAATTCTTAACCAAGCAGTTAAAATAAGGTTTTGAGATGTCAAACATTTTGTCTTGGGACTGTGGATAGCAATTTCCTATACCTAGATAACTTCCTTATAAAAAGCAGAAAAGTTTCTTCGGAATTGGGCTGAACGTATTCTTGTGGAAAGCGAAAAAATTCAGCGTGACAGACACTCTGAGATTTACATTACATCTATTTCGAAACCGTAAGCCAAGAAACGGTTAAGTCAAAATAAAAAAAACACTGGATACTAAATCTTATGTAGGTAAATCTATTTTATTTATCTAGATTACTTTCACCACTTCACTTAAAGCATAAAAGCTAATTTGAAATGCTTAAATAATTATGCGTGTTTTTATGCTATTACGGTGCGCGCGTGTGTGTGTGTGTGTATGATACATGCTCAATCAGTGCGAAATCTTGTCCCAATTAAAATTTAAGTTAAGAACGTTTCCACGCACGCCGCTCTCATGCAATCAACGCATTAATTTAAGTCGGCAAGAACAACGTTTCCCGTGAAGAAATACCGATCTCGTACTTCTAAAGTTGTCACGCTAAACCACATATTTCATAAATATTCTGTATCGAAATTCTTATTAAAAATTAAATTAACTTTTCTACATTCTTCTGGAGATCTATTAAAGTCTAACGTCTCTAACCTTTGTTTTATATGGAACTATGATAGATAAATACTTGTTTTGAAGCATAAGTAATTAGCTTGAAGCTAAATTGTCAAAATAAAAAAAACTGTAACAAAGAATCGATCACCCGGATTTGGCTTGGTGAGACTCATCCAAGTCCTATTCGGGGAAACCTCGGGAGTGGAAATAACATGAACTGTCACTCGAATAAGAATCCGGTGCTCCCTTTATGACACAAAAGAAATTTTACGAGTCTTTGGACCGTGAAAATTTCATGTATTTCGTCCTCCGATATGTTTTTGTTGACAGTGACTGTCATTTATATGTATGTATGTATGTATTTATTTATTCTACAAATGGGCAGTTTGCCAAATATATTCATGAAATTGCAAATTAAAATAGGGGAAGTTACAATAAGGGAAGTTACAATAAGGGAAAATAGAGTAAATTAACATAATTATTATAAAACTAGCTGGGTGCCCGGCGTTGCTCGTGTGTTTATTTATATAAACCCGAAAAACTAATTATATATTCATCTGTAGTCAAGCAGTGATTTGAACTAAATCTAACCGTTCGTAGTTCCGTACATACTTTCGACCGATAATGCATTAATTGAACAGCTGTAAAATACATTGAAATTTTATTGCATCAATCCCAAAAAACATTCCTCCGGTTTTTTTCTTAAATATACTCCTCGAGTATTACAGGATGTAATTTTCCCCCCGTTTCAGACATAACGAAACATTCAATTGTTGAAATTCTTAGCTAGATTCACAATGTAAACAAATAGTCGCCATATTGGAGTCACTAATATGGCACGAAAATTAACTTACATTTTCCGCAAGGATCGAAAAGTATTCGTATTGTTTTTTTATTAATATGATTCGATGTAGTATTGTTGGATAAAATGATACATTTGATTCAATGAAAATATTTCTGCTTTATTTCATTATGGTAAAAGGAACAATTTTCCGTTGTTCGTCGCGTAGTAACGTCTCTGGCTGTCCCGTGACGTCATGGTCTCTTGGCGCGCAGTAATTTAACACAAAATTATAAATTTTTTCAATTATAATTATTTCCACATTTATGCTAGGGTCTTTCTCACCACCAGTACCGTTTCTCGCGTTTTGAAGAATGTGTGTACCATTTTTTTGTTGCAATCAGTCCACGCGTTTAAATTTGTATAGAAATTAACGTAACTACATACATACATACATACAAATATACATTCTTTTTATTATATATATGGATATTAGCTAGTTTTAGGGACAGTATTTAAACTATAAATACATGTATATAACATTATACGAATTAAAGGTTAATTTGGAAAAAGTTAACGAACGACTTAATATTGTACTGTCCTAAAAAGAAGGAAAGTGGAAAGATATCTGGTAATAAAGGTTCCCTAACTATTTAACTACCTAAGGAGACAAAGAATTTTTTCACTTTTTCTTTTTAGTTTATAACTGAGAACTACCACTTCACTTTATGGCAATACAGGTTACTACACTACTATATATTCACTATAGAGTTCAGATAAGTTTAAATTTTCTTTCCGTTACAGGACTTTCTCCGAAAACTTTTGTACGTAAAATGTCGTCGTTATTTATTGTCCTATTTAGAAAAGAGTATTTTCCAACATCTGTTTTTTGCTGTCTGATATTTAACTTGAATATGTGGTCAGTCCACCAGGTCCGAGTCAGTTCTCTCAATCTATCTCGAATTCCTTGCCAAGGTTTTTGACCTGCGAAGGCTTTAAAGAAAACTTGTAGCCTGGATCTTAACCTCGTAGTCTGCAGTGTATCCCACCCTAGAAGCTTTAATTTTTCGCTCCCATGCCCTCATCCTATCTGTACGAATTTCGCGGCCCTTTTCTGAACCCTTTATAATGATTCTATCTGATGTTTCTTATACGAATCCCAAAATGCTGCATCATATTCCATTAGTAATGATACGCCATTTCCTGGGATTTTTAATTTCCCTTTTTGAGAGACCTCATTACAAAGTGCAAAATATTCCATAAGCAGTAGTCGAACCTACAGTTTAAATATAACTCGATTTACATGTATCCATAATCTATGCAGATAAATTTATCGGCTCATCGTATATAATGTATATATAATAAAATAGGTTAAAAATATTAAAAACAACTTAACATATTCGAATGAATTAACATGCTTTTTCAAGTACAATATAGACTATGTAGTTTGCCGAATTTTAAGTCAAGAGTGGATGTTTAGAGAGAGAAACTCACTGTATTAAATTCTTATACTTAACATGATATTTTTAATTTAAAGGAAAATAATTCGTAACATCACATAATTAGAGATTTACTTTCATTCATTCCTCACGTTCACCACAGTTTTAATTCTAATACGTAAATTAAAAACTAAAGAATATTAAATGAAAAAACTTATATGCGAACAAATCAACCATGTCGTGACTGAGCAACGTTTGTAAGTGTAAAGGCTCTGCAGAGGAATAACGGTCTTTCTGTTTTGCAAGCGCTTTCAACAGGTAGCGGCAGCAGATTTGATCGATGCTGACGGTCCATGCATTATGCATTACTCTGAGGCTTCTTGGCTCCACCAGTGATGCACACCTCCACATTCATCTCACGTCTCCTCTCGCCCGTGTTTAAGACAATCATCACGACAAGGTGGTCCTTACAGACACCACTCAGACCTATTTCTGTCCGCTTTTAATGAATTACGCAAATGTTAATTGAAAAAAAAACGCCAAGAATGTTTGCGTTGTTTTAGACCTAAACTTCATACGTTTGGCCAAATAGCGACAACTTGTATCTCCATAATTTCATTTTTGTAATAAAGAACCATAATTAAACAGTTTGTATGAATATAAAAATGCTACGTAGTATTATTAGAAAAGTCCCATTGTGTTCCTTCAATGGTTTACGTACTTTTAAATAATTACAATGTATAAATAAACAAAACCAGTTCTAAAGTATGCAACACTTAATTCATTTCATTTAACACTGCTATTAAATCTCAACTTTTCACACTTTGTACTTGCATTTAAATTTATTAAATAATTGATGACGGATTCCTTACAACTGCTCAACACAGGCCACCGCGATTTTAGTTTGGATTCCTTAATTATAAATCTGACTACCCGTCACGTTTTCTACAGTTCAGATTTAATTTATTCTTCAATAATTTGGGACTTAAGAAATTATTTAAAAAAATTTAATTGGTATATATATATATATAGTAATAATCACATTGAATTAATAAATAAATTGATTTCCACACGTTTGTGACGCCAAATTTGAATGATTAACTAGTATCTAATTAATTTAACAAATTATAGAAAAAAAAAGTATTTCCATGAATTTAATTCAATAGTTCATTTATGAGACAATTATATTTTTTTTATTATTCAAAGTGAAGGATTACAAAATAATTATGACATTCTTTGAACTTTACAAGACAATTTACTTTTATTCAGTTGAAAATTACAACAATTTTTTATGAGATTAATTACATTTAAAGTTTTTCAATGTTAATAGATTTTACAACTCTTTTCTCTTCTAAGTAAAGAAACAACCTTTATATTTACGTTAACAATCAAATTCCTTTATAAACTAAGAAGTTAAACAATCAAACAAAAACGAGAAAGCGAAATCTGACGATTTTTTTCTTTAGTTATCGTTTACAAAACTTGATTAGATTTGTTTGTATTTACTACACATTGGCTGGTACCAGACTTAACTCTCTTGGGCTAGGGCTCACCTCACTATTCTCACTAAAAGGCCATGAAATCACTGGATTTACACTTGATTAAACAAAAACACGGTCGTAACTTTCGAGTCTCTCCTCTGGAACTGGAAACCGCTGCTCCTTCCGGATTATTAGTTGGACAGATTGTTACAAAATTGTCTCTCTGTGGAATTGATTACGGTCACGGTACTAATGGAATTTTTTTGTGGCGCTATTTATTAGGTTACTCCTTGCAGTTCGATGAGTTATATGTCGAAAATTTTTATACTCAAATTTTAAACTTCTAACCTTTCCGGCCATATCTACGTGCCTGTCACGCTATTCCTTGTCCGCCTTTCAATTTCCAACTTCCACACCCGACTCGACTTCCAACACCCGACTGACTGTTTCAGAAAGGCTCGGGACCAACAAAGCTCGCCTACTCATTGTCGCCTTTGAAATTTGTTACCGCTAACAATCCACCATAACTATCCAATTATTAAAATCATTAATGGCCTCTAATTATTATCACTATATATATATATATATCATTGTGATAATTATATATATATATATATAATCACTTGACCTTACTTTCCATTTATTTAGTTTTGAAAAGAACTCTATACCGGTAATTTTTTTAAGTATATAGTGGTAATTCACGTTTAAATGTGTAAAATTTTGTAATGTGTTATTGGGTAATAATCCCTGTAAATAAGAGACGAAAATAGCAGTTGTTTATTAGAAACGAGAGGAGAGATTCCACTCACTGTTTTAGTCATTATTATAATTTCTGACCATTTTATTTTCATGGTACAAATATTAATAAGTTTAATTCAAAACTGCAATCAATCACATAAATGAGTTGACATACTCTGCCGACAAAAAATAATTTAATTTGTTGGACATCGAGCAGCATTTTTTTCTAATTAGAATATTCGTCTACGCCCTGAGACATTTTTGCATCACTCTTGGAAACAAATTTATTTGAAGATTATTTAGTAAGTAATCGATATTCTCACATAAAATACATCCATTAAGTTCCGTGAACGTAAGGGATAACGTCACCATCAGCTGGTTTTAATATGAACGTTATATTGTCAACCTAATCAATATTTGACGTCTTCACAATATTATTACGTAGGAGAAATCTTTGGTAACAAACGCTGCAACAAAATTGACACTGTCGCCCAGCCAAGAAATTACTGTCATCAGAAACGAAACTATCTTAAACTGAAGAAAAAGAAAATCATCTATAAAACAATTTTAAAACAAAAAGAGTGACAACGGTACGTCAAACACGGTTGCTTATTTGGATTGTGTTTCTATGATAATATTTATATTAAAATCGCTCGTCACGTTACCACAGAACCTCTTAGATACATATAGTATTATCCATACCACTATCTGTAAATCGTGTAGTCCAATGACAATTTTTTTTAAAAAAAATTAATTATTTCTATATATAGACACTGCTACTCCCATATATTCGTGAAGTAGTAGACAGTGAATTCTAATATATAATTTTTGCAGGGTCCAACAATCGAATCTTTACTTATAATCGAAATACGTTACGTTACCGAACAAGTCAGACGTTACCAGAGTAGTACTGATTGTTCTCTAATTTTTCTAAAAAAATAATTTCAGGTACCATAAAATAAATAATTTTTAGTTATTATGCTCTATTAAGGAATGATTTAACAATCGATTGTTGCTAAGTAATTGGTTATATGTGGCAAACGACATCATCAAGAACAGCCGCTCTCTGAATCCAAACGACTTTGTTCCGTGTCAAGTGAGTTGTCCACCCAAGAGGATCACTAATTATTTCCGTTCCTGGATGTATTTTCAGGGCAGTGCTTTGGGAGAATGTCATTTAATTAATGTTTACGTGCTGCGATTCTGTTTTACGTGCAAAACGAAGCGGTGTGAAATTGGCAGCACTGCGTTGTGAATAGAGCTCAAATATGCTTTCCGCAATTCCAAAGCTCATTCGTGTTAATGGGAAAATAATATTTTTAAATATTCCTTTCATTTTAAATAAGTTATTTTTATTTTTCCAAAATCTCAGAGCGTTTATTATCTACAATAAATTTGGCGTTTAACAAATTTGGAATAATTTTAAATCATTTCAACTCTTCTTTTGTATTGTAAGAATTTTAGAAGTATAAAACTTATAATCTATATATATATTATTCAATCGGTTTTATTAGAGGCAGATGGTATATTTTAAAATAATATTAACATAAAAATTACGGTGATTTAAATTCTTAAAGAAATTGAAAAATTCTATGTATATATTTTTCTGTATATCAAAAAAAATCGAGAGATGGTCTATAACGAAAAAATATTATTTCGTTTGAAACAATAGTTCTGATTAACAGATAAATATGGCAAAACCCAGTCGTAAGCTTCTGATATAAATTTAAAACAATTGTCAAATTTTTATTAGCGTTCTTACAAACATACATTGACTAATATATATAATTGGATATTTATTATAACTGTAAATTGCCTTATCCATAGCAGCCAGGAGTTTTCCTATGTTTATTCGCAGTTATAGATCCTAATATATTTTGAACTAGCTTTCGTTGATGGGCTATTAATTATATCAATAAGTGCCAAATATTTTGCTAAATAAAGTGTTATTAATCCTAAGACAAATCAGTTATTCGTAGCCAATTATTTGAATGTATTTTTAATTTCATCTACATCCTCGCTGTTGACTTTCAATTCGGCAAATATAAGTTTGTAAAGAAGAAATACAAATATTAAAATTAATTGAAATCTTTTGATTGTTCAACCGTTTCTGAGTAAAGGCTGCCGACAATCAGACGCATTAGCGTTTTATTAATTTCGAAGGAAGTGTTAAGCGTGAAAATATCATGCCTTAGGGCGAACGAATTGAAAATAAGTCATTGTTCGGTCAAGGTACGAAATGAGATGGCAGTTCACTGTCGAGTCTTGGTGTTATTCTAATATTTGAGTCCGATTCTTTCCGAGGAGGGACGTTGAATATTAACGGAGTAATTAAAACTTCTTCCAAGTTAAATACGATTCTTTGAATCTCGAGCAAACTTTTCCAAGAAAACGATTAAGATCTGTGCCGGGCAGTTGCTACTCATGGAAAACCAGGCCAAGCGATGTTCATATATATATATCATCAGTTCTGGAAAATGATTGAGGCTTGTCATGCTTCAAACTTCACGTTACCACTCTGTCACCGACAACTTCTACGTGATTGATATAAATATTCTTTGCCTTGTATTATTTATAAGTTTAAAATAATTTGAATCCTATCGAATAAAACTGTCAATAAATTCACAACAGAACCGTTTGCAGTTAATGGTAACAAACGTTATTTTTCAATTTATAGTTGAACTTTCCTTTGTCGAAAAATTAAAAATGAATAAATAAGGTAATTTAATCAAAATATTTAAAAAATGACAATCTTAAATATAGTCAAGCGAAAAAATATAAATAATAAGACATCTAAAAGATTAATATTACGATATAAAATTTCTCAAATGATGTTGAACATTCTGATAAATTTGTTTTTATATACTTGCAATATTTTCTGTCCAAAAATTATTTAATATTATATAAAAAATTTAAATTTTTAAAATGCATGATCTTACTTCAGAGCCTGTAGCAAAAAAAGGTTTATTGACCTTTTCAGACTGTTTTATATGTAATTATATATATATTATTTTAATGTCAGCTTATTTGCAGTCATAAAATTCAATAATGATAAGTTCATCATTTTTTCCAAACATTCGCGCGTTTAATTAAGTCCCCAGAACTTTATGAATATTTAGTTACGCTCAGTTACTTCCAGAATATGAACACTGCTGTTTCCTGTTCTAAAAGCAGTAGCTCTTTATTAGTTTTCCACATATTTTACGTCTATTTTCTCTATTTACTTCTTTTCCGAATTAATTTCTTTATAATTCAGAGAACTACTAACGTTTCTTGATTACAGTTTCTTTTAAGGGTCTGGTTATTTTTACCAAGTAAATTTTGTTTCAGTAATTTCAAGAGGATTCATCTTCCTGCTCACGAACTTTTGTTCCGCTAGATCAGATTTTATTATTTGTGAATTTTAAAAATTAATTCCCTGTCTTACGAATTTCTGGAATTATCTTAGAGTACTTTTTTTTACCTTTTCATATATTTTTCTAACTGATTTAATAGTTCGTATCACACATCATTATTTACAAGTTTCTGCAAAGAAAAAGTTTAATTACATATTTAGCCTTCTTCTTTTCGTCTTCGATAATTTTTCTTGGTTGTCATTAATACGATATTTAAATATAGTTGTTATAACACACACTAAGTACACATTCGTATTTCCATATTAAAACTTTAAAGTTAAATAGTATTATTTACAGTACCTGTTTTTTGTTCTTTAAATTGTGTCCTGTAATGGAAACATTTCACTAATATTTATTTCGATGCACATAAAACGTTCCATAGTAAGAAGTAAAATACTTGAACTCCTGTCCAAGTAAAATTTCCTAGTTTATTATGCGAAGATGAATGTAATTGTGATTTTTTTTTCTTAAAGTTCCATTGTTGGAGAGAAATTAATTGAAATATCGACTCCTTTTGTGACACCTGAAACGTACATAATACCAGGCGTTCGGTTATAAATTGTGGGTTGAAATCCATTAAGCGGCTTTATAACTCCATTAATCTTTTGACCTGAGTGATATTAAACTATATTAATGGATCTTTAACGAAATTATTGTTTGAAATTTGGGCATTCATTGCCAATCAATAAAAATTGTGTATGGGAATGGCTGAGGTATTTCACTACAAAAAAAAACTTAGAGGCATTATTTCTGCTGAAAATCATTACGAAAATAAAGGAACGTAAAGTTTCCTTTAGCGTAATTGTTATTTATTTGATGTAACGGAAAATATTGTGTTCTACTACACAAAAAAAATTAAAACACGCCGGTTTTTTATTTACTGTTTACGATATTCATGTGATTTATAGTGTTATCTATACTTCTAAAAATTTAGGAACTGTTATAATACAAGGTCGAAAATCATGCTATTTTTTAATTACATATATTTGGTCACTTTAAATAATTTCTTGTACTCAAAAATATTGATGTGAAACAAATACTCCATTTATAGCGATATACTTTCAATTTTGGAAATTATATAATCATCGTTTCTGAGGTTTTATCTTTATTTACTGATTATTAACAACAGTCCATTTTTACGTAATAATTATGCAGTTTATTTTTATTTTACTGGGCAAAATTAATCTGTAGCAAAAATGTATTATTATTCAAATAAAAAGTTTACGTTAGTTTTATTTTCTGAAACGATGTTGCAAACCACTGATAATCGATTACTCTCTCTCTCTCTCTCTCTCTCTCTCTCTCTATATATATATATATATATATATATATATATATATATATATATATATATATATATCCACTAAATCATCTTGGAGAATATCGTGGAATATTGCTGGCAGTCGAATGTTTACAGCTCGTCTCAGTTACGTCGTCTCCAAGTTCTCCCGACGAAAGATAAATTTATGCGGCTTCATATCAGCTCCTTCCATTTCGTAGTTATTATAGGAAATGCCTGTCTGGTTTTCCCCATGCGCTTCTCGACTTAAGTTGGAAATCCGAATTGAATTACCCAAAGTCGGAAACGTTGCCGTTGTGTTAGCACAATGTAACTGTCAATCTTGTGAAGCTACTCCAGGAACAACGCAACAGATCGCGTGCACATAATTAGCAGCATGTGAATTCAACGGAATAAAAATTATTAAATTCCTATGTGTTGTACTCAATTTACAATACACTTTATATATATTTAATTCTTTCTGATATCGAGCCCTTGAATAACGATCATTATTCTTCTCATTGGCCATGTTTACAGTATTTTCTATTCTGAATTCAACATTTTGGCGTTGAACTATATTGTTTGATTCTCTTTACTATGTTTGAAGTTCCTTTACTTGTTTTGCTGTTGTGGATTGCCTCGTCAGCCGAGGTTACGACACCGTAAAGCCAATTTCCGGGATATGCCTCGATTGTAAGGAAGTCCGCGTTACTGGACATCTTCCAAAGGAACCAGGGGTACTACTAAAAGGCTCAGACAACTTGCGTGACAAGACTGGTGACCGAAAATCTGGAATATCGGTTACGTGTTGTTCATACATAGCTAGAGTAACAAATAGTACGTTAAAAATGACTAGACATCTTCAGTAGAGGAAATATGTAGGGATGCAAGGAGTATGTTGAAGAAGAAACCAGCCGAATTTCTCAGAATTTTAATGGTACTAAGGTACCACATGTGTTTATATCAGGCGTGAAACTGCTTTAGGTGACTAGAAGTTATGAAAAATGGTATTTAAAATATATAGATGTTTATAAATTGCATGAAAATATAGTTTATAGTTATATTGATTAGACAAATAAATATTCAATCAAAAATAAAAAATTAGTGCTAAATAAATGCCACCCAACGTTTCTGCAATCCTTATCGCTTTCTTCAGGTGATTAAAACATTCTAAATCCATAAAAAAAAGCAACGAAGAATGAAGAAACGTTTTGTGGTATTTATTTATCACTTATTTTTGTCTGTTATTTGGCAATTTGTTTATCTAATTACTATGTTTTTAGCACACGATTGATATTTAATGATTCAAATTTTACTGATGTCAATATTTTTGGTATTAGTAAATAATACGTGTTACTTAATGAATCTGAGTCTGATTTTTGTTGATTGAGGGTTTTTAAATTTTTGTAAGTTCTATTTCTGAAATTAACCTGGTTTTGTAGTTCCTTTCATAACGTTGAAGTATGATGACTTTTATTTCTGTAATGATGAAAACTCTGTTTTTAATATTGTTTTTTTGGTACCTATTTTGATTTTTGTGCTTACAAATCTTTTAGTCACTTATATCAAGTAGTGCAATATTTAAAATAAATATTATATTCTACATCAAGGTAAGATTTTTCTCTTTTTGAGGGTGCCTATAAGTTTCTAATACAGAATGTTAATATGACCACTTAAGTTTACGTTACATATGGTATAAATAGCATAATGTGTATACTTTTGTAATATAAAATAATATATTTCCATATTTAAATTGTAATTACCCGTAGTTATTGCGACAAACAATACATGCAATATGTTCTTATAATTAAAAGTTTTTATGTCTGCGACTTTTAGACCCGTTTTGTTCACTTAAAATACACAATATACATAAATATCAGCAATTAATTATACAATCCTTGACCTTTATGAGTATTAACGAATATTAAAAACTGTGGAAAAATATACTTAACACATTTATAAGTCGCATATGTCAGGCCATTGTATAGTACAAAATTCCGCCACACATTTGCCTGATGAACGTTTTCTAGACAGCAATATCCCGATTCACATTTCCCGAACAAGTAATTTTGCCGAAATGTGCTTTTTTTTACAAATTACAGCATAATATTAATATCGCAGAACACTTAATACGATTTTTTTTGTAAATTAAGTTACTCAGTTCGTGGACCACTTTCAGTCAAACTTAGTAAATGTATCATTTAAGATCCTGGACCAAAGTCTGTGGATTGAATATAATTCATAATGCCATATCTAACCTCAGCGATTTGCATAACATCGGATTCAGCACAAGTCTCGCGCGAAATCAAATTATAATTATCAGCCCCTTCCATATCCACCTTTGGGGGTGAATATTTAGCTTTACCTTGCTGAAATGTCATGACTAAACCCAGTGACTACCATAACACCAGATTCTACACCAATTTTGGTCTTTATCGCAATTTTTATCACCCCCTTTCACCCCATCCATAGAGCATTTCTCATGCCGTTAGGGGATGAAATTGGTTACTTATAATATCGGGAGTGACATTATGAATCTGATAGACCCCCGTAAAATATTTATTCGGCGCCAATATAGGCCGTTATGTCACGTTTTTTCAAAATTGCCATCCCCTTCCATCGCAATTGTAGGGGTACTAGAATTATATAAAATTTACAGGGTTTGTTCCTGGATCTTAAATGATGCATGTACCAAGTTTGGGCGAAAGTTTTTCATGCATTAATGAGTACAGTATTAATGATGTATAATATGATAACATAATAAGTGTTTTACAATATTAATATTATGCTGTATTTTGTAAAACCGCTCATTTCAGAATTTTTTAGGAGGGAAAGTGACCTTTCGGGAAAACGTCAGTCGGGATATTTTTGTCGGTAAAACGTGCATTGGGCAATTAACTGTCGGGCAAACGACCGGATCCCGTCAGGTGAAATAGATGGAATATCTCAGATAAATTATATTTAATATTCTCAGAACCGTACGCTACTGAAAAATGAGTTAATTCTCACTCCTCTTTACATTTCCATGTTCTCAATTTTAAAAATTCAAGATATTTGGCATATAAATTCGCAACCCAATTTGAAAAATAATTTATTTCAAAGAATTTTATGAATATCAGGAAATTGTCTTGAAAAAAGTCACTCTTTTGGATACATCAACTGAAAATGAGTAAAATTTACTTTAATTCTCTAATTATATTCGCCTTTATATGCATATCCTTGACAATAAGTGACAATTAATCAAACCAATTATATAATGTAATACATAATTTGGGTTATCAGTCGGGTAGACCCGGGTTAGTAAGGAAGACATACTAGTCTGGAATATTTTTTCTTAATAATCTTTTAATTAATATATGTTTTGCACACTACATCAGCACCAATTTTTCAGTTGGACAAGATTAGTACTTTCACAGTTACGAAACCGCGTGACAAAGGATCAAACACTTGCTGGATCTGTGAATACGGAGACTGGACTACCGTACGATTCAGGACGTTTTAATGGGTATTCAGTAAAGCCATCGTTTTCTGTGATAATAACAACTATTCTTTTTAAAAAAAATATCGTCTAAAGGAAATTCTGAGCTTGCAACGGATTTTGAAACGTACAATACGTTTTACATAAATTTATCACTGGTAATTATAAATAATGTAATAAAATACTGTTCAAGTCACCGAATTTGTGGAGAAGGCGAGATTTTACGAATCGTATTTTTCTGTCTGTGAGTTGTGTCCTCTCACTGTATTAGATCGACGATAACGTGCACAAATTGATTGATTGAACAGTATGGTAATAGATAGTCAAGTTTGTTTATATTTAGCTACAGTCCTGATTCGGCTTTTTCAGCTTTGTGGTTTACAACGGACCACTACCAATAATTTTACAATATTTTTTAAAACAATAAGAAAAAACAGAAGCTTAAACAATTATCAGTTTCACAAAAAACAAATGTAAACCGGACATTTTTCAAGGAATCATACTTATATTTCAAGAACAAGAAAAGATTACAATCAAAGATCATAGTCAAAGACTATGAACTCATGTAAACAACTAGGATTGTAAAATCTCTATCCGTCCGATAATCGAGCGCATGGCCTCCAATTGTACATGGTGAATTTACTTACAGGCGCGAGCTTTCTCCATCCGTTAAATAATCCTAAAGAAACAAAAAAAAACAGGCGAACCTAGAATTTACTGTGATTTAGTCATGGGTCCATTCACGGTCTGGTCGAGATTTTTAGATTCTTTTTCTTTAATTAAAGTAATTTATTGCAGATGTTTCGCGGTTGTTTTATTGGTGTTATATATAGAAAAGGAATGGTATTTTTTTAAAAAAAAGTTCGTACGAGAATTCTGCCATATCGAAGGAAAGAAAAACGATGCAATTCTCGTTAGGATGTACTTTTAATTCTTCTTTGAGACTTCACTCTGTTTTATACATCAGATTGAGGTATATCCTTAAACGGTATTCTACAATGTTCACCAAGCAACTGTCAATAAATTTAAAATACACGAAAACCTTACGATATGAAGTAAAAGAAGGAACTTATACGACTGAATGAGTTCGTAAACATTCTAAATATTATTTTCGGTTTCCGAAATTTGTAGGTCCTGCGCTCTCTATTGCCACCTGTATAATTCCTTACAACTCTGTTTATTCACAAATATAGTAACATTATAATCAGAAAATTTGAGAGAAATTTTAATCTTTGACCATAAGAAGTAATGTAATTATGTTGATAATATAAGTGTATGTATGAAACGAGGAAAAATTGTTTCACGTGATAAAGTAGAGGTCTTAAGTGGCCGCAACGACGTTGGCTAGGCAGCCAATAAGGTCGCTCGTTAGAACGAGACGCCTTGGCGTTGTTAATGAAGGTTCTTCACTTGCGAGTTGTTCGTATCCAGGGCAACGCTTATTTTCCGTCGCGGAAAAATAGCTTGCGGGGTTAGCAATTTGTTCGACACATAACACTGTCCCTGCGCAACTGACCGGCAATTTGTCGGGGCTTTTCGAAAAATACTTGCCAGTACTTTATCGCATAACAAAGGGGCAAGTTTCCAAACAAAATCCTCTCGAACTTTTTCATAAAAATTGATATAATGGCATAAAATAATTAATAAGTCAAAATAATTACATTTATAGAAATAATTGGAAGAAAAAAAGGTTACCACGAAAGTCGCTTTACTGATATGAAATCATTCATCTCTGTGAGCCTACACTAAAGAAATAATTGTAATGCTTTTGATAATTTTAATTTACGAATCCATCATATATGGAATATATTGTTTTATATATATATATTGTAAAATTTTCTATTATTTTATTTATATGTAAATTATTTAAAATTTATTCTTTTAGGTTCTTTAAATTCATATTTTTACAACAAATTTATTAACACAAAATTTAATTATTGTTCAAAATTGAAGAGTTTAAAGTCGGCAGACATGGAAACTCTTTTCCATCAGGGAGTTAAGTAGAGAAGCTGTAAATATCTCCAGAAATTGCAGGATGAACTCTACCACGATAAAAACTTCGTGATTTGACCTCACATTGCATATCAAGTAAATTAGCACATTTACTTTTACTGTTTTCTGTTCTCGAAACAGCGTACGGCAAGCAGGCAAGATCTCCACAGCTGATCAGAAACTCTCGCAGGATAGAGTTTCAGGAGCTTAACTTCGTACTCGACAATTAGAATTTACGGTCCAATTCCCTTAACTATCGCTTCCAGTTATTAACTAGCATTTTTTATTGCAATAATTACTACTAATAATTTAACAATTACAAATATAACTTATGGAAAATAAAGAGCTTTTAATTATAAACAGAATAAGTCAGTGGTTAAATACTCAATTTAAATATTCTGAAGCAATTAATACGTCGATAACAGTTTATAATTACAATACAAGTGTTTGAAACAAACTTTCTTTATTCTTGTATATATAATAATATTACATTTACACAAAACTAATAATTAAATCGAATTCACTTCATTACAATATATATATATATATATATATATATATATATATATATATATATTGCTATTCTTTAGTTTATAAATGTTTGGGTAAAACTCTTAAAATATTATACCGGGACGCTGAATCAGGTTGCCTAGATGAAATACGAAGATAGGAACTACTTACACGTAATAGCAAACATCAGGTACTCAGACGGTGTTAAATTATTTTTTCACGTAACATATACACGTAAAAAAACTCATTACCCGAGGTAGAAATAGTATGCACTTCAGTGTTAATTTAATAATTTATTTACTCATTTTCTTTAATTTTTCACAGCTGAAACACAGAAAAATGTTACAGAAATATTACGTAGTTAGGTTTTTATTAATAACAGTATTTATTTATTTTGTATTTTTATATACTGTTGTATCAACTTTCCTGTTTAGATATTAAAAATGATGCAGAATTTTCAATTTAGCTTTATTCATAATATTAAATTCTGTTTCTTGAGGAAAGTATGCACTTGAACCAAATGTCAACACGTCATACGATGCAATTACATTCAGCAAAATTCAGAGACTTTATGTGGTTTTACTTTACAATTTATACCAGCCTAATTTTGTTTCTACCAAAATTCTAAAGCATTATTGGCCTGTTTCTTTTCAGTAAATATGGTTACGGTTGCGTTTCCTTAAGACCTTAGTCTGTATTTAGTGTACCTTCATAACGTCTGACTCAGCAAAGGACGAAATTATCTCCTTCCTTCTCTAATTGAGCTCACGCTTTGTATTTCGGAACCTTTGTCTGCGTTTTAGGGATAAAGTTCAAATCCAACGGAGGCATTATTTTTTATTTTCTATTTTACTCTTCTCTTTTTGCGTCTCTGAGATAATCTCTACTTCTTTTCTTTGTTTTTATTTACGTCTCTCAGTGCCTGTAGAAATCATCTTTAAGGAAAAACGGAGTGTTGTAAATTGGGCTGGATCGAAGCGACCCGCCAATAACAAACGAAACTACGAGGTGTATTTAATATTTAGCCGTAGCAAAAAATTCATTGTTGCAAATAACATGCCGACGTTAAAAGCATCGTTTCTTTTCATTGCCGTAATAACGATGACGCCTGTTTCTAGAGAAAAATGTAAGGTTGTTAATCTTAGAACATGAAATATGTATTGTAGTAGATATAATAAAGGACGGTATTGTTTATATTTACCTGAATTTGTTTGGTTCTTTGAAAATTATCTTCCTTGTTGTGTTTAATTTTAATTTAATATTTAAGGCTTAGAAATTCACAAACCAATCATGGTATAAATACAACTTCACTCCATATTAGTATCTCAAAGTATAACTGGAGTTATCAAACCGCATTGCAAGCTCAGTAGGTCAGTAACACAAGGTAACTCAACAGCACCACCTACAAAATAAACGTGTGAAAATATCAGTCGATGCGTCCAAGTGCATATCTATCGTTTTCTATATACACTAAGAACCTTACTTAAATATATATTTTGTATGGTATAGTATGGTGAAAACCAAAATTGATTTAACAGAAATTCACCTTTTCATGTGAAGTCAGATATCAATTTCAGAATTCTTAATATGAATGGAGAGTATCCCCAATTTACAATTGAGTGTAGAAAGGCATCAATTGATAGTAACATATTGGCCATTAAATATCGTATCTTGAATCCTCCGTCATATAAGCAAATTTTCACATATTCTCGTACTTATGAATATATCTATATCTATCTATCTATCTATCTATCTATCTATATATATATATATATAAACTCCTCTCCCGCTATCGGAAGGGCGTGGGACAAGTACCCAATGCCCGACCTACCTGATGCAGGTTTTTCTAGGGTTTTCCCTGCATTTCTTTAGCCGAATGCCGGTAGGATCCTTAAAATATAGCCCGGGGGCCCTAGTAACACTTGGCT
Source organism: Zhengitettix transpicula (assembly GCA_037074705.1). Taxonomy (NCBI): domain Eukaryota; kingdom Metazoa; phylum Arthropoda; class Insecta; order Orthoptera; family Tetrigidae; genus Zhengitettix; species Zhengitettix transpicula. The sequence continues at coordinate 78,099,796 of CM073591.1, forward strand.
ACCTTCCTCTACCCTTCCGCATCCCCTCTTTCAAATCCCTTCCTATGCTATTAAAGGGGAGTTGCCCAAAGTGGATCACCCTCATGTAGCCTGTTCCCCTAAAAAAAGAGGGGTTTATGTTCCGGGGTCGTAGACCTTGGCCATACGGTATGCATTTCCCGCTATTCCCATTGGAATAGTCGGCCAGCTGCCTCCTAAAGTGGCCAAGGCACGGAGAAGGGTATGCAGCATCCCCTCATTAAACCCCTCTCCCGCCATCTGAAGAGCGTGGAACAAGTAACTACTGCCCAACCTACCTGATGCAGGTTTTCTAGGTTTTTTCCTGCATTACTTCTAGGTAAATGCCGGGTAGGATCATTAAATTACAGCCCGCGGGCTGTAGTTAACCTTTGACTACCTTCCTCTACCCTTCCGAATCCCCTTTTCAAATCCGTTCCTGTGCTATTAAAAAGAAATTGCCACCACGTGGATAACCCTAATGTAGCCTGTTACTCTAAAAAAAATTACAGTATCTTTCGTAATTCAAGATTTAGTGAGAGTAACTCAATATATTTATAAGTATCATATTTAACCAAAACGATCGTGCAGCCATACCATTTTCAATTTTTTACAGAAGCGAGATGAGATATAGAGAACACAAGAAAGCTTACTCACTGGTTATAAATTAAGGTTCCAATAAACCGAGCGAGCTAGATCAGTTCTGAGAGTTGCAGACGTTGGACATTCTCAAGACTTGTTTCCATGTTTCCATTGGAGCAGAACTTAAGCTGCTTTCGAATTCAGGTCGTGGCATAGAGTCCCAACCGTAAGCTTCGGCTCCAGTCATCAGAAAGGCGTGGGACAAGTACCGAGAGCACTACCTTCCAGATTCACTTTTAGGTGACCCTTCTACTATAGACAGGGGGCCGTAGTTAACAGTCGCTGCCTCTTTCTCCCTTTAGCAACCCCTTCTGATTCCTTCACATACCTATAAAGAGATAACTCTCCAGTAGCCTGCTTTTTAAAAAATAAAATCAGTTTCCTACTTTGTCGGAGTAGAAAGATGAATCTTCTTGCCAAATAAATTACAGAAGTAATTAATTTTTATGGTTTTTGTGCAGAATCACGTATAATATTCTAATATGATGCATTTGTCATTTCTCAGATACCTCTTGTCCTGGATATTATAGTGGAGAGGTTGAGGAAGTCCTGTCAAATGCGCAGTAAAAGAAGGGAGCATTGTAGTCCAGTGGGAACCCCCTCTAAGATTAACGCCACTGTCGTTCTTAAAAACATTCATTATATTCTTTTCGCAAGGGATATACAAACAGCAGAAAAGTATTTTTCTCGCGCCCTTTCCTCATCATCTCTTAACTTTTATTCTATTTTTTTAGTGTTGTACAATATATTTTCATGCGTCAAAGTTTTCAGTATAGTTTATACACTACCAAGTTTCCGAAACAAAGGTTCGTGATGAACTGAACTCCGGTCTACCCCCACTACGCATGGACCACTGCGAATCCTACATGTCTTGCGTTGACATTTCTCGAGTTATATATTGTTTCTTTTTCACCAAGCACTTTGTACCTCCATCCCTCCTTCACTTTTCCCTCCAGCTTAGGCAGTACAACATATAAGTAATTACATCAACTCTGATGCGCTAACCACAGATACATATATTTTCCATTAAACAACAGGAATTATTAAAGTAGTGAGAATTTCACGTTTGAAATCTTAGTAAAAGCCAGGGTGGCTTATCTTTGGCTCTTATCGGAGGAGCAGCTAACACCCATCGTGTAGGCAGACAGTCTGACAGGTTGTCATGAAGGCACACAAGGTGTTAACACCGACGGCAACCACTAAACCCTTGTGAAAAAATGAAAAAACAAAAGCGAGTTCTGCTCCGTTCTTTTGATTTTTATATCTTTGAGACAAACGGAAATAAATGGAGGGATAATACCTAGGGAATACCAATTCTTCAGATAAATGGTGCGAAAATATCAGTTTTACTTCGTAGTAAAATGAAATGTAATTATGATTTCCTGAAAGTAATTACATTAACCTTACTTAAATCTCAACGAACTCAATTTTCCGCATCTTCAGTTGTTATTAGTTGTAAATGAATCTACAAACAATTTTTCCCCCTTGTTTTTCGCCAGTTTAGAAAATAATTTTAGGCATATTAATATTATAAAATATTTTGGAAAACTTATTGAATGTAAGTACGAATTATTCATATTACTATTACTGTTAAGAATATTTATGGTTACGAAAATACATGTTCGTAATGGCTTTTTTCCCCGTTTTTCTAAAACTACGATCTGAAACGGACTAATTTCGTTACTATACATAGGTTTTTCTTAGTCAGGATGAAGTAACATCAATACAAATGTCGTTAAAGTAATTCACGCCCTCTCCGTGAGCGTAATAAAGTTCTCCCTCCTCTCAACAGATGTCTTACGGCGAGGATAACGAATTCGTGTAACGTGACGGTTTATTACGATTGGGTCCTGCCTAAAAAATCATATTAATGTTAAAATGGGTACATTCTTCACAAAATAACTCTTTATAAAATTATTAGTTTGATCTAGCCTTTTTTTTACGTTTTAGATGAAAATCTATTAACTTTTACTTAAATGTTTGAAATATTAATATCACACTCGCGTCACTGTATATGAATTATAAGGAGGACTGCATTGATAAGTGTATGATTTTTAATTACATCTAGTACAATAATATAATGATTTGGAGAATTTCGTTGATGGATCGTTTATTTCACGTTTCATGCAATAATAACAAATTTCGGGAAGCTAAATAGTCTATAACTAATCATTTCCGTCTGGCATATTTTTAGTATACATATTATTATATTATTTTGAAGAAATAAAGGTTGCAGAAACAATTTCGCAAATTTGATAGATTTTAAAATGTATATAAATCAAAGTTGACGTTTCCATATTACTATAGGTAATATTTTATCTTCTTTCAGGAAATAATGATTTTTTAAATATTTAAATATAGTGTCTAAATAAAAAGATTAGAATTTTAACAAACAAATAAAATTTATTTTAAATTTTTGAACACTTATACAATTAAACAAATATAAAAAGGATCTCATTCTCTCAAAGGTCTTAACTGGGTTTGATCACGGCACAACATTTAAACATAATCAAAGAAACAAAAATTTACATTTAATTTAAAAAGAAATCTTTATTCGTCTAGACATAGACGAAATTAATTATCGACGAACTTATTCTACAAGATTGATTTTAAATTTAAAGAGTTTATTTTATCAACACAAAAGAAAATAATGATATCTGACTTTAATTCGGTTTACACATATGAATACCATGAAATTTCAACTTACGATTACTCAGGAAAATTTGGCTCGTTCGTACACACACACCTTATATACTGGCCGTTTTAAACACTGATTCTAACACACACTGTTGGTTTGACAAAAGTTGGTTCTCCGTTCGTGAAGGAAATATTATTTGCTCGTTATGAAGATTACTAGACGCTGGATGCAGTGTCCTGGTCTCCTACAATCGAAGACAGTGGTCTAATTTGAGGATATAATAGATTAGACTTCAGCATACAAAATGTTTATCGATGAATATTTGGCTATTTCTCTCGCAGACTGCAACTTATAACACATTCTCCTCCCTTAAACGATGTCTCTCTTAGTCATAGTCTCCAGCTTCGGTGATCACAGCACGACTAACTTCTTAAACACATTCACCATCTTCGGTGGTCGCAGAATAACTCCCTCTCAAAAGCTTATCTCCCGCTTATATACCCCCAGTCTTTTCCTTTTTCCATTGTTCCAAAACTTCGTCGCAAATGCCCATTGACAGTTTCCTCCATTATCCCGAGATTTATATTATGCAGATGCAGTTCCTTAGTTAGCAAATGGCTAACTACTCTGTCTTGTCAAAAGCCGACAATCGAGACAGGACTATTTATCTTTTTACACCCTCACACACCTAGCTTTTCAAAACGAAGAAATACTCAGGCCTACTCAGTCCTAAATAAACACGTTACAAAACTGCCCCTTGGACAGTCCAGGCTATCCATCAGAAACAATGCCTTACTTAACAGATTTAGTTTGAGAAAAACCACCCGCACGTGCACGGTTCCGAATTCTCAAGACCAGTCCTAAATAAACACGTTACAAAACTTGCCCCTCCCACAGTCCAGATTATCCATCCCAAACAATGCCTCACTTACTAGGCATTACGTTATATATATATCGTGAAATAACATTTCCCATTATTAGTACTGACACGAATCTTAGTGCACATTTGCCAGTTTTCCACAGTTTATTAACGACGTCGTTTTAAATTATGCTTATATTCTATTAGCCGTCAAATGTTAATTTTCCAATAATAATGATGATACGTAATTCTTAATAAATATGTTTATGAACAGCTAAATTGTTTTATTTATGTTAACAATTTAATGACGACAGGATATTTAAATCAGAAAACAGAAGTAACTGTGCGAATACATATATGCTTCGAATTCAGCGATGTCCAAGAAGACGTGTGGAATTCCAAATCGAAGAAGTAGGAGTGGCGTCTAATATGAGTGGAATTTAATAAAAAATTTATCTGCATTTTCAATACAAATTCCACAAAGAGACACGCTTTGTATGAAACATCTTAGATGTCAAGTGACTCTCGAACACAATGAAGTGATGAGTTACGTTGCTAGCGACGACGCAGCTTGAAAGTACAATCTTTTAAAAAATATATTCTGACTTTACGTTTAGAAGGCTTATAATTCTTATTAAATTTTTAAATAACTCCCATGGCTATTAAAATAAAATATATATAATTTAACTTTGAACAACGTATTTTAGTACACTAAAATTAATAAGATCCTTTATCAAGTCTGAAATCCGTTGCTTAAACTGCGACGTGTTGTGAAATCGCACGTTTGAGGTCGTGAAAGAAGATGGGAAGACATTTTGTATCGTTACCCAGCCGTGATTTTGGGTTATGGGCACTTTGGCATATATCAAGGGGAAGGAAAGCTTTATCAGGATTCAGGAGGAAAGATCCTCTGGCTTCCGTCCTTAAGAGTCTGGTTAACTGAAGACATTCATATTATTGTTTTAGTTCGTCAATTCGAACCTCTATTCTGAAAATTACAAGAATAATTCAAAATAACACATAACACTTTTTTTCATCCGCGCTAGTTTAGACAAAACAATAATTAATATTTCCAACATAAATTAATTAATCGAAACTATAGATTCGTCGCTTTTAAGTAGTACACAAACATATACAACTTTCATATTTTAACTAAATTATATGTAAAGTTATTTAAATATTTCGTTTAGATTTTTATCATCAATCGGCGAATTTCTAAAATATTCAGACTGCTTCAGACGTTGTTATAAAATTTTAATACGTTTTCTGATACATTGTTTCCAAATCTTCCATAATTTTACAGAATATTCTGTTAACAGAGAGAGTAGGCTTTCCTGAAGATTCCCCTCACCTGAAGAAGATGGAAACGTTGTGTGCAACAAAATACATAACCCGACTGGAAATTAGAGAACTCTTCAAATATTCTATTAATATTAACAAAAACCAATGTCAGTGATTATATTTTGTTTCACGGTTGGATGTCCTCTGTTCTCATTTCAATCTCCTTACCAGAGTACACCTCCTTTCCAAGAAGTCACACTTGATATTAATACAATCATGCCAATATTTCTTTCATTATTATCTAACGACATTTGGTCTACTTTGAATTTTGAACCGCATTATCTATGGTACATTCTTGGGAAACAAAAAAAACTACGTCGGTTTACGAAACTTGTGGTGCCAAGAGAGTTTAATGTTTTATTCACATTCTGATTTTTATTTTGATATCATGAATCAGTGACTCTTCTTTTGTTTCTTTGATTTTTATCTCAATATACCAAGTGTCAGTTCTGAATTACGTAAAACCTTTCTGCACCTTGCACATTCACACTTCAAAATTTACTTTTAAATTCCTCTCAACGGTCTGACAACTATGAAATGTGATAAAGATTCCAGAAAAATCAGGCCTACTGCTGATATTCCAGACTTTCGCTCGTTGTGCTGCATACATATTTTTCCTTCGTCTCAGACGTGTCAGCCACCGTTTTTAAATCTTATTAATCCAAAGACAATAAATTACTGGAAAATAATAAAATTTTCGTCGAAACCTCCAATCTTTTTCCCTATGTTGTCACAGGATATAGTAGAAATACAAATAAGAAAATAAATTCAAATATTTTCAGCCGTTTTTGATTTTGTTCATTTCAAAATTGATGGAAAGCATAAAAGTAGTCCTTTTGTTTGAGATTATATTTTATTCCTAGTTGTCTGGCTCGAGTGTGTGATTGATGTATTGACTTGGGAGTATTTAATACGACCAATTTACCCGAAGCATTTAATAAACATCTTACGTGGTGATTTTTGATTAGTGCTTGTTATACCAACAGCGTAACTGTCTGAGTTGTGATTTATCAAAGGAAAAACTGCTACGATTGTTTTTACCTTTCTTCTGAACCTCCACTGCTGACTTAAAATCGGTTAACTGCTTAACTTATTCGACACTTTGAGAAAGTAGAAATATGAATTAAAGAATTAATTAAAATATGTTCATCCGTTTGTACGTTTATATTGTTCAGTTTATATTGTTACAGTATCTGGATACTGGAAGCTTTATATAATGTACTAATTTTCAACAGTTGCATAAGTATTGTTAATTCCTCAGTCACATTTTATGAGTTTACAGTTTATGTCCTGTGAGTCGCATAAGTAACCCTGATTTGCAAAGCCGTGGCGCGTGAAATCGCGTCGATGAGGGTAGATAGCGCCACATGGCAGGCAGATGCCGATCCCAGGCGAGATCGATAGGGTTATTTTGTCGACGCGTCATTTACAAACAATGCAAACAACATTATAAAGAAAACGATTTGTTATAACAGTTTAAACAACGGTTTGTTGCAAAAATCTCCGAATGGTTCCCTGAAAGTTAAACCTGAAGAATGAGGTATTGAAGTGAGAGAGGACAATAGAATAAAGGGATTCATGTTATCTCCATTAACTACGATTTAGCACCATTGCTTTTGATGCTTCACATTATTTGTTGACAGCGTATATTTTAATGGAAAACCGGCAGTGTTAATTGGATGCCAGAAGGTAAACCTAAATTGAATCCTTTGATACAGGAAATCAGTTTCCGATTACAGGTAAAAGTGCATCAATTAATTTAGTTTAAAAACATTTTAAGGAAAGAGGACGACCTCGTGCTCTTATAACTGGAATGCAAAAGTTGATTTGACCGTAGTAAATTAACAATAATATATACACTAAGTACATACACTAAGTATTAATTTACAAATATATGAACACAGACAAATTTTTCAGATCGAATTTCTTAACAACAAACATGAAATTCAAAACGTTTCGTCTTCAATATACTACTTCATCAGATGTTCATTAATGCAAATCAAAAGTTCAAGTTAAATTTAAATTTTAAACAATTATTGACTAAAAATTTCTTTGAAATAAAATTATATAAAAAATACTTAGCTCAGGAACAAAAAACCTATCATCAATTTACATAAAATGTCTCTTTTTCAGTAAGTCCTAGAGTTAGGCCGTGAAGAAAAAGTGGCTTATAAATTGTAGTTGCGCCGAATTGTGGTCTTTGGAGGAATTTGGCATAGAACCTAGAGTCGACAAGGATAGGTTTTTAATGATTAGAGCATTATAACGGTAAGTAGAAGGTCCTGGGTTCGATTCCCGGTCTGGTCGACATTTTTCCTTGCGCTTAAAATTAGAAAAAATATTTAACTTAGAATTGCCACACTATTCCGTAAATATTAACCAAAATACATGTTTGAATATGACTTTTACATAGAATTTCAAAGGCATGCTCTGCGTGCAACAGCCGTTGTAACCAAAATGAGCACGACAATGTTTCTAAATAAGTACATAAAAATTGTAGTTTGATAATTACGGTATTAGTGTTGTTATAAAAACCTTAAAGGAACTTAAATATAGTCAAAAATCAAAGACATATACATTTTGGATACGCATAATGTACTTTACAAATTTAATTGTTTGTATTGGAACACTTGTTATATAGATCAAACAAAACGCTCTGTGAAAACTCGATCTAAAGAACATAAAAACAATTTTAAGTATACGTTCAAAATTATTCTGTCGTGTCCAAAGACTTAGTCCATATTTAAATAATCAGTATTTTTATTCGCAGTATAGTAAAATTTTAGATGAATAATGAAGATATTTTTCAGGAATGATAAGAGAAATGTTATCTATCAGATTCAATAATTCGGCTATAAATGTAAAATTTGATGATAATAATTTAAGTAGAAATTATGGAATTTTATCATTCAAAAATATTTTTACCATTTAATTAATGCTCTAATTTTTTATTGATAATGCTTTATAATCGTGCCATATATTTATTTATTTGAACATATTCCTATGCTCATTTCGCTTGCAACGGACATCCCAGGGAGAGAAAACCTTGGAAAACCTACGGAAAATTTATGTAACATAAATTTACTGATTTTTACAACGGTACAAGGAATAGATCTAATACGTGTGCATTATTTGTACATGTACATGAAAACCAAGAGTGTTAGCACTCGCAACGGCGTTCGTCTAGTTATCGTTGGAATGAAAAATTTTGTTCATGCTTCGGTGTCGGCAAGTATATGATATAAGTAAGCCTCGGTGCCATTGCGTTTCTAGAGCGTAAAACGGCTGCGTCCGTTCTCAGATGCAATGGAAAGAAAACACCATTCATAGGGACAACACTACGACCCCAGCACAGCCTAGTGTTCATCATTCACAACCTGAAAAGAACGTTTACAGTTATTCATGAAAAATGGTGTGCACAGATCCCGTCTGAAATACCTACTATAGAGACGATGTCACCCATTCAAAACTGTCCCAATGATTCATAACATCTTAACACTCCCGCATTAATATTTTATATTATTTTGTTTGACGGTGCGGGTCTGTTACTGTCATAGTAATTCCAGTGCTTAATGAAATGTCGCACTACTTAATACGCTTCGACGACAAATTTCTTATGCGCTGGCTGGTGTTTCCGTTAATTTTTTATCTTCAAGGAGTGACCGCTATTTTTATTGTTTGAAACATCTATCTATTTATAACCCCCACGAAAGAATAGAGAAGAAGGTGTAGACAGGGACTTAATGGGGGGGATGCGGAACGGTAGAGCTTTTTTTAGAGTGACAGGCTTCATGATACGTGGTGGCATCTCCCCTTTAAGAGCATAGGAAGGTATTTGAAGGAAGGTATACGGAAAGGTAGCGGAAATTAGCGTAAGTTAGCCAAGGGTTAACTAGGGCCGCCCGGCTATAGCTTAAGGATCCCAACCAGCATTCGCCTAAACCTGATGCAGGACAAACCCTATAAAACCTGCTTCAGATAGGTCGGGCTTTTGGTACTTGTCCCACGCCATTCCGATGGTGGATGAGGGGTTTCTGTTGGAACGCAGAGATGGATGTTCCGGGGTCGCAGACTTGGGGAATTCGGTGAGCCTCCTAAGCTGGTCAAGGCACGAAGAAGGGAATGCTGCTTTTCCACAGAAAACCCCTCTTCCACCATCGGAATGGTGTGGGACAAGCACCAAGCGCCCGACCTATCTGAAAAAGGTTTTATAGGTATTGTGCCAGTGTTGAAAGAATTAAATTCATTTTTGCAGTTTTCTGTGTTTATTTGATACAAACATTGAACCCAGTTCACGAAAATGAGCAGAATTTACTTTATATGTGTAAGTAAATTACGCAATTCAGTAGAGGACGGTGAGATGAAAAATAAGAGAATTTCAGGTCGAGACACGTTCTACCGATACTGATTGTATCTATTAAGCAATCCCAAGAAGAAATACGCGCGTCTTTCAGACCTCAATATCAAGTCATCGAAGTCGATGCCGCTTCGTCTGAAGTTGACGGTACCGGCACAGGCTGCTTAACGTTCTTCTTACTGTCGCTGCGTAGACGACGTTACTATCTCGTACTTCGCTGCAATTGTTATTTTTTTTGTATGATTTTACTGTCGCTGTTTTTGTGAGGTAATAGTTTCTTTAGTTGTTATATCAATTTGTTCCTTTCGAATGTTCTGTTCTCTTTTTCTTTTTATGTGATATAAAGTCGCGTTTTTCGGTGTGCCTGTTGTGAAGGCTTTGAGTGTGATTTGGACGTATTAGCGTTGTCGATTTGACTTACAAACGAATTACTAGAAACTTCGTCATTAAAGTTTCGTTTCTATAAAAGTAGCTTTGAAAATATTGCGCCTTTTTTGTTCTATATAATTCTCTTAATTATTAACATTTTTAATAACGACTAATTAACGGTAAGTAATACGAAACGTTATACGAATTTTGCTTCTAAATTTTTAAAGATCACTGTTACATATTCACAAATTGCATTTAATTTCGCATTAAGCTAAGATACAGTGGATAGATTATTCGTTTACGAACCAAACGTAATGAAATGTCCCAATTTTATCTCGGTATTTACTCGTTGCGGCCCAGTGATCACGCATTCATGTCTCGAACAGTTCGTATAGTAGTAGTAATAATAATAACTAATTAGTAAAAAATTTAAACTCAATACTCCATTATATATATATATATATATATATATATATATATATATATATATGCATATAGGGGGTGCATTTATGTTAACTAAATATAGTTTCGAAAAATCATAGCTTAGCATATTCCAGATAATTTTCGTAACGTTAACCTTTAAATAGAAAATAAGAATTGTACTTTACAATATTTTTTAATGCGACGTTTTATTTCTTGCAAAGAGAGAATCATAAATCTTCAAGTCGAAGAAAATATATTCCTGTAAAACTCAGAGTGGTGACTATGATTACGTCAGATAATTTAATAAACATTTTAAATCGAATATAATATGGTTTAAATACCCGTACAGCCAATGATAAAAAATGGTAAAAAAAGGTTATATTTCAACGGTAATCTACCGTTAAAATAATTCGTTTCAAGTATTCATAATAGGAAATTTAGAACAATATTTCTTTTAATTCATATTTTGTATAAACTAGTTCACGGAAAACATTTTCATACTTATTTATACTTATTTATACTAATAGATAAATTTTTGTGTACTGAATTTTACAACATGTAAACTGATTAACAAAACAATTCTGTATCACTCAATCCTGATTAGCATTCTAGAGAACCGGCGTACATTTTTGCATTAAAATAATAGAATTGGCATGCAGATAAAAATGTTTAAATTTAACGAATAAATAAATTAATTCCATCACGGAGTAACGTTCACCGTGTATGTATATAAATTAATTTACCCAAAATATTTATGATACATTCCCGCATGTCAGTGGTTAAAAATTCTAGAGGATAATTAAAACTCAATCGCAATTTAATTTAATGTATTCGCGTATTAGCGTATTCGTCAAACGTAGATTAATTATAAATAATTACAAATTAAATCTCGATCTCACTAATTATATCATATCGATGATGTGGTACAAAAAAGTTATATATTTTTCAAAAACATTATTTAAAGATATTATATAATGCAACGTAGAGGTGTTTTTAATGTCTATTAAATCGAATTAAGAGTAATAAACATATATTAATGTCTGTGTGTATATGATTTACGTGCTCTTTAAGTCTATACCATACGTAATTAGTAATTAAGTATACAATCTATTAACTTTCAAAAAAGACGCAACTTGGTCTAATGAAAGAAATAACCAATTTTAAATAAAAATTTTAAATTTGGCTTAGAAAATACAATATCGAAATTATTCAAGAAAGACTAATATCTAGAATGTGCTGAATTGCTTCCCGTTGTAATAACGTCTCATAATACATTATTTGTCTTTCATTTTGGTCGAAAAAATATAATAGCACACTTAATGCTGTTTTGACCTTTTCTCCCTCTGAGTTCAAACAATGAAGCTTTATACTTATTTTATGAGGTTTCAATGAACACCTTCTGCCTTGCATTCACACTTGACCTTTTACGAAATACAGCTGCGTCTGGTAGAACGTGAAATACCACTAACGCTCTTATTTGCGTTGTTAGTTCTGTGTTGTCGTGTGCAGGGTCCACGTTGTTCGGTTCGTTCATTGAATCACTGCTGTCACGCTGTGATGTATTTCTCTGAATACAAGCCGGGACTTTCCCGAGGGAATTCTCTCTCGCACAGATTATTATGCGACAGGAATCTCGTTTCAGTACCAATTAAACGATAAGCAGTCACATCTATTTTGTTTCAACATAATGCGATTACTAAAAATATAATTACCTCTGTTCCTTTCAAAAGTTAACTGTCAAATAATAAAGAACAGAGCAAGGTTATATGTGAAAAAATAAAAATACACCCTACGGTCTATCAATACAACAGTATTGTCCGTAATATTTAAAGTTATAATTAATATCCCTCAAGTTTTGTTAATAATAAATAATTAAACTTCTCATTGCTATTCACCTCAATCTTCTCAACCCCAACATTTTTTTTTCTGCGGCTTACCAAAACATTTTACACAACACGTTTGTCTAATTCTTCAGACAAATGTGCAGCATATACAAATCTACTGATACCCTTTCTTTTATGAATAAAATAATATAATGACCGAATGGGCAGCTATAATTAAATTGTGTTGTTTAGAAAATCTCTTGTTCAACTTGTAATTCTTGCTACATAGGACATATTAACAGATCATTAAAACTGTATCCAAGAACGAAGCTCACCATTCATAAACAGTGTATCCCAACATTATTTTAAAATGAAATGAAAATTATGAATAAGAAAGATAGCCAATACAGACAAAAAAGGGTAATATAAATACCACGCAACGTTTCTGGGACCTTTGTTCCTTTCGTCAGAAGAGCCTAGAGAAACACAACTGCACAGGTCTGTTGACAAGGGACAAGGATCCCAGAAACATTTTGTGGTATTTATATTACCCTTTTTTGTCTGTATTGGCTATCTTTATTATTATTCATCTTCAATTAGACGTAAATTTTTTTCATTTTGAAAATAAAATTAGTTTTTGACACCAAGGATTCTATAATTTTATCGGAAATCCTTTACAATTTAGCAACAATAAAATTAATATAAAATTGATACATTAAAACTAAACAATAAATATAAACCTTTACTTTTAAGCTTGATTCTTTGGTATTGTTTATTTCTTTTAAATCGTTCAATTTATTGAGAAGCTGTTACTTAAAATGAAAAAATTGCTTTTTAGTTTCGTCAACTGCCTCGTACAGTTGTCTCTCTAGGTTCTAACGTTTTTTCAGCACCTGAAGAAAGGAACAAAGCTACCAGATACGTTGTGTGGTATTTATATTATCACTTCTTTGTCCGTATTTGGCTATCTTTCTTATTATTTATCTCTTACTTATTTTACTTTTCTACCGGGAAAAGCAACTCGGATTGAAGAAGCGTAGAGTGGTTGTTATTTATTCACAGACAATACTGGCCTCTATTTTGGCAATTTTATTGTTTGAGTTTCTTTGAATTTCTGTTTAATTCCCAACATTAATCCTAAGGCAAAGGTTTCATGATGTTACAATTTAATCTTTAGTGATTAATGTTTTGTCTCACAGGCATTATTGAACTAATAATTGTAATTGGTCCCGTTGCGTTATCTCAACTAAACCGTTCACAGAGAACTCATAATTCTCTGGGCGCAGCGAAACGTGCGTCGAGAAGGCAATTTGTCGTCGTCCCATTGTTTCATTCAGCTCGGGATCTCCCTCAATGCAAAAGCGGATAGCAGCTCCACGCATTAGCCATTCTCAAAGGCAGCTAGGAAACGTTTTCAACGTGAACTACGCCCTACTTTACCTGTGTCATGCTACGCACTGAATGAAAAATTACTCTCTGTGTCGTCGTCTGTGATTCATGCTTAGGGAGCGAGACAGCTTACAAAGTGGCCTCACTAATCCTATAGTTAAGAATAATGGCTAGTCTTAAATCTAACTATGGAACCACACGAATAGCCCGCTAAATCGTAAGATCGTACATTAGTAATAAATACTTTAAATATTTTATTACGATGTCCGAAGATACCTAAAGTATTATAGAAACCAATATATTAAATTGGCATTTTGTTGATCATCGCGTAGCATCAATACCCAATTCGAAGGATAAGGCACAGAATCCGAAAACGCAAACCCCTGCAAGAAAAATCTCCCTGCTCTCTGAACACAAAAATACTTGAATAAAGTCTTCTCGGACTTCTCACGGAATATTCAATTGTGTTGGCGACGTTTCGATGACTTCGTTCATTCTCTACCACGAGAAAGACTAAATTCTTTACAAAAAAAATACTTATCGCTAATAATACGGATTCGGTATTATTTACCTGGACAGTGGAGCACTGCCGCAAAAAGTCACTGGAAACGCATACAAGTGACACAAAACCGAGTAATGCGACTCATAACTGGATGATTCTAGGATGTAAGAAACTCCACACTCCATAATACCAACGGTGACAGCAATCATCAGGAAATATGTATGCATCCCTAAGGACACATCAAGCGTATAATTACACCAATCCTGAACGTTCCACTCATTCAACCAGAAAACAGAATTCTAAAGCGGAAAAGGCTCCATTATTCCCACATGGAACTCAAACGCCAATGTCTGCGGTTAGATATTAAATATTTAAATATCATTCGCCACCTCCAGATCTTTCAAATAAACTAATTTCGAGCAGTTAATAGACGGCACCAAGTCTCACCTTTCATGTGAATTAAACTCTATATTTACTCTGCATCATCGTAATTGAAAATCTTTGGATTTTATAAATCATATATTAATAGAATAAAATAAATAAATAATTTTATTGATTTAATTTAAGTTTTTGTACTCTAACTTAAGCTTTACTAAAATTTCTAATTCATGAAGTTTCAGAAACAAAAATTTATTCCATAATTCTTCAAGTCTGATTAAGTGACAGACAGGTTATGACATTATAAAACCAACCTTCCTTGTCTGACTATCTCCCTCAATAATGTGAAACTTAAAAGAAACATAATACCATAAACAGTGTCGTAACAATATATAAGTGATGAGAATTTTATAACACGTTTACTGTTTTCCGAGCTTTTTTCAAATAATACTTCATTTTACGCGAATAATATCTTCAAATGATTTATTATTTAACCATTACTGCGACGGACGATTTTAAAGTAGGATGATAACAAAATTAATTTGTATTTACCGAGATTTTTTGAGAAACTAGGCTACCTGAGTTTCATCCACGTTGTGGCACCTCCCATTTATTAGCATAGAAAGATATTTACAGCAGAATTCAAAAGGAGAAAAGCTAGACAAGAGTTAACTATACTTCTAAATTTGATTCAGTAAAACCCTTGATATACATGCCTCAGGTAATTCGGGCTCACGCTACTTGTCCCACACTCTTCTGACGGCTATGACACCGTAGCATTCGTCTCTCAAAGCTGATTTAGGTGCCTCGGCTTATGGGAACCTCAATTTAAACCGGAGAAAGAAGGAGGCATCACTGTAGGTAGCTTTCTTAGATTCTAGAATTTTGAATTCGAAATATTTCCTAAGTTGAATAACTGCAGGAGAATTAAGCCGCGATATATAAATTTTGTAATATATTATCAACTCATAATTAACTTTCCAATTCTTTTCATTTCTGACATGACGATTAAATTTCTGAGATGAGCGTTAAACTTCCTCAAAAAAAGAAGCAATCTTTAGTTTTAAATTTTCGGACAATAGATTTCAAGCAGCAATGGCGGACATAAACAAAACAGCTGAACCTGTTTTACTAAATTTATCGTACTTAATATGGATACTGAGGATCTACTGGGAACATTAAAATTGTTGTTTGTGACATGAATCACGGAAGCGGATGTAATCTGGAGGCAGCATTAATGGCTCGCGAATGGAGCGGAAGCAATCATCGGGTCTGCCCGCTCTTCGAAAGGCCACCGTGGCTCTCAAGTGGAACCAAACAGCTAGTAACTCTTTAACAGGAGATGTTAGAATTAAATTGGGATGTGGATACACCAACCATTAATATTTTTCTTAAAGTTATAACTGACATGAGCGTTTTCTGAGTCAAAATTTTGATTTTCATGGTTTCATTGGCCGAATTCCAAAGCTACTATCAATGGAAAGATGTAGTCATAGGAGTAAAATGTAGGCACGTAATGTTTAAGTACACAGAGTCGAAGATTCGGAACTTAAACAGAAAACTCTTTTAGTCTTCTGAATGGAGATTCCAGAGCGTCAGGAATTACTCTACAGAAGACAGACTGGATTACAAGCTTATTTTTTAGAGTAACAGGCTACATGAAACATGGTATAAACTCCCATTTAATGACGTAGGAAGGGATTTGAAAGGGTGGATGCGGAAGGGTAGAGAAAGGTAGCTAAGGTTTAACTAGGGCCGCTGGCTGTAGTTTCAGGATCCTACACGACATATGCCTAAAAGTTATGCAGGACAAACCCTAGAAAACCTGCATCAGGTAGATCGGTAAGTAGGCACTTGTCCCACACCCTTCCGATAGTGGGAGAGAGGTTTGCTGTGTGTACACAGCATTCCCCTTTTCTTGCCACGATCTGTTTAGGAGGCAGCTGGACGACTGTTCCAATTTTTATTTCTGCCTGTCTATACCGGTTCTCTTCCTATTTATAACAAAATGAAACTCTGATTTCACAACAATATAAACCCATTCAGCAGTCAAAAATGTTAAGTCTATGAACAACCGCATAGAAGTGTCTGGCCTTGATTGGAATATTGTTCTTATAATTATTAATGGGACCTTCAACGATTGATGGAATTTCAAATTAAACTATTTCATCACATTTTCAATAGATCAGGACGTAATAATTCATTTCAAAATGTGTTTTACTACGTGATCATTTACGTCAGTACATAAATAAAGCGGTTTTCGTTCTTGTGGGTGATATCTGAAGTTATACAAAAAATTAACTTTCTCAAAACGCGATCAAAGTATCCCTTTTCTATTCCGCAGAAGCTTTCCATTGTATTTTAATCAAATCCTGAATTAACTATTCATATATCTTTCAAATATAATGAGTCGGTGAATGGCAGAGTTTCAGTTATTTTAAAAGATAAATGTTGTGTCTAATAAAAACGTAAAATATGGGCCTGTAATTTATTTATATCTGTGCTTTGCACATCGACTAACAAATCTTTCTTATCCTATAGTAATTAAATATCCTGGACGCAATTATATTTAATATATCTAAATAGTACAGTTTTCTAGTTAAATCAATGACATATTTGTCGGTCAGTTGCCTTATCGCAATTATATGATTGACTAACGACATATTTGAGCTCGTACATTCAATAATGACGTACTAGTACTAAATTACATGTAGCTAATTTATATGTTAAATTATCCTGTAACGTGAGAGCATCGTAAGTCTTTATGGGTCATATAAAAAGTCGTGGTTCCTGCGTTAACTTCCATCATTCACTCGCCGTATAAAACTCCTGGGCTTGTCGAGTAATCGGCGGTGCCAAGAGTAAAAAAGTAAGGATCAAGCGACGATCGTACGAATAAAAATAATATTTGCCGTATTATATCTTATAGTGGCTATAGATTTGTGAGAGAAATTTATAAAACTAAACATTTTTTTAGAACTCCTAGTAAAAATACGACCTTAATTGTGATTAAATGTATATAACTCCGGTGATGTGGATCAGAACGTACTCTGATAATTAAAAAGATGATCTAATAAACTCTTCGTGGAATTAAAGTTATCTTTGAAAGTTAACTGATAAACTTCCTTAATTACATTAAAATCTCTTTGCGACTGTATCAGGATTCATGAAGAATCTCAAATCAGAATTATTTTGAAAGTGCAAACCATTGATACAGATTTTCTTAACTTTCCTATGTCTAATATATATTAATCAAACAGATTTGTGAAAAGTATCACAACAGTTTCGTCCCAACAATATTATTTTTTCTAACATTCTAAAATTAAAGCTGTAATATAATTTTCTGTAATGTACAGCACATAGTCTATTAAACATATGGCAGTCAGATATTCAACGGAAGTATATTGGTATTTCATTTTGCTACATCAGAGCTACGGATTTATTATATCATTGTTGAAGCGATGCACATTTATTATATATATACTGTAATATTTTCTTTACATAGCTTAACATCCTTTGACAATAATTCTGGATATGAATTATATTGCGTTTTTAAATGAAAAGAACTATTACGTGAAGACTATTAAACAAGATTTATTAACAATTTTAAAACAAGTATTCAAATTACAAAATATTTGGGATCTCAGGGTCTTGAACTGGGTTTGATAATGGCAGAATTTATATAAACACAATCACAAAAATTACATTTGCTTTATATGGGAATCAATGCGTCTGAACATAGAAGAAATTTGTTGCTGAAGAAATAATACTAAAGATTGAATTTAAACAATTTCAATTTTTATCAAGAAATAAAGAATGATCTGAATAATTAAAGATCTCATTTTATCGATAATTAAAGAACGATCTGACGTTTATCTTTTAAACGTGGTTTACAATGATTTTAAAGTTTTCTTTCTACTTACGGCAGCCCAGGTCTCATTTTAACTTTTCGTGCACAATTTTGGGGATATCACTGATTCTAAGTACTCACAGACTCTAAATGTTCACAGACTCTAATTAGCGTAGTTTGTTAGTTGGTTTAAAATAACTTTGTCGATTCTCGATGATTTACTGCAACCTGGATTTGTAGGTCTCGTGGATTTTTGTTGCAAATGCACCTCATTGGTTTTGCCTGTTGACTGAAGACTAGTTCAATTTCTGCATTTTTGATATAACAGCGTACTGGTTACTGGAACACTTTCTCGTTCTTTAAATTAGACCTTTTTCATTCTCGCTGCTGACTGACTAAATTGTTCAACTTTTCGTGTATTAGAATTTTGTAGACTTTACACCTCGCTGTTCTATGCCCGACTGTCTTGTTCAAATTTTCATGAAATAGAATTTTGGTCTGTTCTC
The DNA here is from genome assembly GCA_037074705.1 of Zhengitettix transpicula. Classification (NCBI taxonomy): domain Eukaryota; kingdom Metazoa; phylum Arthropoda; class Insecta; order Orthoptera; family Tetrigidae; genus Zhengitettix; species Zhengitettix transpicula. The sequence continues at coordinate 78,118,870 of CM073591.1, forward strand.
CTTGCTGCTTACTACCCGACTGTTCGTTCGTCTCGTAAATTTTGAGCGCCTAAAACCTTCTCGACCGATCAACAATACTTTCTTTGCCTTGCCGGTTTGTTGCGGCGTCCGCTATATCCACCAATAATGAGTCCTCTACAATTCAACTTTTCAATTAGAACAATGCCTTAATTACCAATTACTACAATACTGATATATTTACAGTCGCATCAAAAGCTCTGATTATGAGCGATTCAGTGAAAGAAATCAGTTTTCCTAGTCGCGGGACGTATTTGTCGAGAGTTTCTCTCACATCCATGCCCTCGCCGGGATTCGAACCCGGGACCGCTGTGATGTGAGGCAGTCACGCTTACCCCTAGGTCACAGGAGGTCGACCACAAATTTTGTTCCACCGTAAACCGATGAAGACTGTCTTGAAGAATTCATGATGTCTTCGATATTATAAGACTTTGACGTATGTTTCAGTTATTGCGTGATATAATAGTGTAACTTTATTTTATCCAAAGAATAGAGATTAGGACAATCGCAATGGTTTTTTTTATTAGAATAGGTGGCAATACGCGATACTTTAAAATATATATCGCATTTTAAATTTTTTCGTCTATCTGATGTACAGTTCATTGCCTTAATTTCATTCGTATGCATAGTTGGTTATAGAAAATTTTCCACATCTGTAATTAGAGTTATAAAAACATATATTTTACATTCGCGGTCAAAGGGAATAAGTTGAAAGGTATAAAATCGAACGTTTTCATCGCAGCACTGTTTTTTTTAGCGAGAACAAGCATTATTTTACCTTTATAAGTCGTAAAGCATTTGAGTCCTGAACTACCAACTTCACATGGCCTATAATGCTAGTGAGATTATCACATCACACACAATTTATTTTGGCCATTTTTACATACTTTATCACCACAGATTTTGGTTTGATTATGTTCTTTTAAGCTCGTACGAACGTCGATAATTTGGAAAATATGAATGTTTCAATATCTTAACTGAAATACGTAACTATTCTCCAATTAGGAAGGTGGTAAAATATTTAACGATATAAAACAAAAACAAACGCTTTGCTCATATTCCTTGTATTTATGATATGTAACTATTGATTACGTTTACTATTTATTATAATCTCAATTTTGTCGGCATATTTTTTATCTCAATTTACAATACTAATATTATTCTAGACCACTAAACATCTATGGCGAATATTATTTTCACTGACTGTAAATAACGCGCACGGAAAGTACTCCCGCTATTTTCCAGTAAATTATTTGGTTCTGTTCGTTCTCATCGTCCTCTGGTCTCAGTAGCACTATTGTCTATTGTCCTTCGGCTGTTTAGAATTCCGTGCTCTCTACACTGTTCCCTAAAACTTTTCTGTTTTCCATCCCCTTCACTGAATAAAAGTTGGCTGAGTCTCCTCTGTCTTGTGTTCTCCCAACGAGGGTAAAAAACTCCGCTGTCTCTACCTACACATATAAACTTACAAATCAATGAGTTTTTAAACCTGTGGCGAAATTATCGAATCACTTATGCTACCTTCGTGATCATTATTCATGATCCGTTGTATTCCATTAATTTATTAATGTCCCTTCACCGTGCTTAAATATCTTTCAGATACCTAATTAATTTTTCTCTTAAAGCCAAAAATAATTCTTAGTCTAATATACAAACCCTCGTACCAATCGAGAGCTCTGGCGGAGGCTATCTTTGGGGATATCTTCACATCTCTCTGGTTTTCTTGAACTAAGGTTCCAACTAACCGAGGCAGCTCGGCCTGTTTTGAGAGATGTATGTTCCGGGGTCACAGACCTTGGGCATACAGTAATAGTTCCCATTGGAACAGTCGGCCAGCTGCCTCCTAAACTTGTTGAGGCACGGAGAAGGGAAAGCTGCGTCCCCATAGAAAACTCCTCTCCCGCTATCGTAAGGGCGCGAGAGAAGTACCCAATGCCCGACCTACCAGATGCAGGTTTTTCTAGGGTTTGACTTGCATTACTTTTAGGCAATTGCCGGGTAGAATCGTTAAAACATAACCCGGGGACCCTATTTAACCCTTTCCTACCTTCCTCTACCCTTCTGCATCCCACTTTCAAATCCCTTCCTATGCTATTAAAGGGGTGTTGCCACCATGAGGATTACCGTCATGTAGCCTGTTACCAAAAAAAATTATTGTGAAAAATCATTTTTCAGTAATAACAATGATGAAGAGAAATAGATACAATTGGTTTAAATTTCAGTGAAATTAAATTAATAATAAACGTTTTGTCCGCAATTTGTTTTTTGCAAGTACACAAAATTCAAGGGAAAAGTTTCTATCCTGACTTTAAGGCTCAAACTAAGTCCTAGAGAGAGAGAGAATAAGCAAAATTGTGTTTGAGATTGGCTTAACTGAAAAGTTGAGAGTGCTGAAGATGTAGCAGCCTCTTCAGTATTTAACGAAGAGAGGAATTTCTCGTCGGCCATAATAATCCATGAAAGCGCCAAACTCCGAAGCGGATTTACACTAGGAAAAATATTAAATTAAGCTTCCCGATTTCTGTTATCCCAAAATGTTTTCACATTGACGATTCCATTATATGAAAATCTCATATCTGACAGGCGGAATTAATTCATATAAAACAGAGAATTTGTTTAATCTGTGGACATTTCAGTCGATAACAAAATGTGCTGGCAGATAAGGAAGTAGGGCACAGACAACTGTATATAACACTATTAGCTCAAAATAATTTCCTATTATTTTAGAAGCAAATTCACAACATAATTAAGAACACGAGAAACATTTCATTTTAAACGTTGAAATATTTCTCTAATATATATATATATATATACATTTAAAAGTACAGCCTGTATTACATTTAAATTATTATCCAAATATATTCAGAGATTAAGTTCGAAGTAGTCTAAAGTCAATAACGGAAGAGTTGAAATTGGTTTTCTGTCGAGTTATACCTTTCGGATAGTTTCATGATCGACAATAAATGTATTATAGTTTGAAGAAATAAAAGACCTGGAGTCAGAAAATGGCTGTTAACAAAAAATAAAATATACCGTCGTTTTGTCCTTGTTTTAACACTTTTCTCCGAAAATACATGTCAAGTTTCAGAGAGAAAATCTGACAGACTGTTTACATACTGATAGAAATTACTAGAAATTTATGTCACTGGTATGTATATGACAGTTCCAAAAATGCTAAATTTTGTATAAATGTACGACTCGTTTACACATACAAGTGTGTCTGGTGTCACACATATCGATCATTCTACAGATACATTGTCATACGCAGTTAATTTTTCCCCATTAAATATTTGAAACGTAAAATCAAAACCTGTGCAATTATTCCTGTTGTCAAAAAAAAAAAGAAAAATGTTCCGTTTGTGTTCGAGAGTGGATTTTGAAACGTGAAAAATACGGTGCCTACGGTCAATTGATGTCTGAGTTCTGTATTGAGGATCTAGCTCTGTTTTCCAATTTTGTAAGAATGAAATCTGCTGATTTGACTCATACAACCCATCAGTGCCCTGGCCGGATTTTGTCCTTATGGTTTTTAAATGATTCGCTGAAAAATTGATTTATTACTTTATTAATTTTTCTACGAATCTCTTCTGTTGTCATTCTAAATTCATCCGCCATTTCCGTTATGACATAATGTTTTTTGCCTTTGTCTTTTGCAAGTAACGTCCCATAATTCACTTTTATTAAAATGTATATTTATCAATTCTTCAACTTCAGCTTTTTATCCAGTATTTATTATTATTATCACTTTTATCAAAGATGTTTATTTTTGTTTATACTCGGCTCGACCCGTATTGCACAATGATAAAAGTAGACGATCGGTCAACTCACACGATATCTGTCGGATGAGTTTGAACTCGCAAATAATCAGTGTTTACATCTGTTGGTATAGTTGTGCCGACTCATATAGGTGATAGTACAACATATATCTCTGACATAAATTCTTCAATGTTTACATTGCCACGATTTCTGTTAGACGTAAAATATCATGCAACAACTGTCAGATGTAAACGTACCTTTACGACCTCTTCACGTTAAGTCTACAATTTAGAAATTAATAACATCAGTTCATTATCAATCGATTATAGGTTTAATTTTTTTTTTTGGGCAACAGGCTACTTGAGGGTAATCCACTATGGGCAACTCCCCTTTAATAGCATAGGAAGGGATTTGAAAGGGGGGATGCGGAAGGGTAGTGGAAGGTAGCCAAGGGTTAACTAGGGCCCCCGGGCTATGGTTTAAGGATCCTACCCGGCATTCGCCTAAAGAAATGCAGGGAAAACTCTAGAAAAACCTGCATCGGGTAGGTCGGGCATTTGGTACTTGTCCCACGCCCTTCCGATGACGGGAGAGGAGTTTGCTGTGGGGACGCAGCTTACCCCTCGCCATGCCTTGGCCTGTTTAGGAGGCAGCTGGCCGACTATTCCAATAGGAATAGCGGACAACTCTTGCCGTATGCCCAAGGTCTGCGACCCCGGAACATACACCTCTCAAAACAGACCGAGGTGCCTCGGCATGTGGGAACCTTAGTTCAAAAAATACCAGAGAGATGTGAGAGCATCCCCAAAGGTAGCCCCCGCCAGAGCTCTCTGGCTCACCTGCGAGAAATCCTCTCGCAGGCTTCCTTGATTGGCTCAGGATTATAGATTTATATTAATACTCTATACTGTGTAGATTCTGTTTGAAACGAGCCTGCGAGAGGATTCTCTCGCAGGTAACCTGCGAGGGATGTTCTCTCGCAGGCAGAACCTTTTAGGAGAGATACGAAGGGGCTACCTTTGGGTATGCCTTTTCCTCTCTGTTTTTGAAATAAGGTTCCCACAAGCCGAGGCACCTCGGCCTGTTTTGAGAGGTGTATGTTCCGGGGTCGCAGACCTTGGGCATACGGTAAGAGTTGTCTGCTTTTCCCATTGGAATAGTCGGCCAGCTGCCTCCTAAACTGGTCGAGGCACGGAGAAGGGAATGCTGCGTCCCCACAGCAAACTTGGACAAGCACCAAATGCCCGACCTACCCGATGCTGGTTTTTCTAAGGTTTTCACTGCATTTATTTAGGCGAATGCCGGGTAGGATCCTTAAACCATAGCCCGGGGGCCCTAGTTAACCCTTGGCTACCTTCCTCTACCCTTCCGCATCCCCCCTTTCAAATCCTTTCCTATGCTTTTAAAGGGGAGTTGCCCAATGTGGATCAACCTCATGTAGCCTGTTGCCCTACAAAAAAAAAGATTCTGTTTGAGTAGACGAACGAATATAATTACGTAAGAACGTCAATATTCTCCCAAGCGGGGGCCACATTAGATCCTTTTAGGAGGGCAATGTAGGGGGATGCAACGACTGAAGATTAGCTATTCTCTGACTGGAATTAAACGCGGCTGTGCGCCAAGAGATTTGTGGGGTTCTATCTAAGTCGAGCTATCCTCTACACAAAGAAGAAAGCTAACAGATTATCGAAAAGGGCAAAATCCATCATTATGAATGCTGTTATTCAGGGATTTGCTAAAAGGAAATTCTGTGATCCTTCCAAGCGAGGGGAAATGAGAGGACCAGAGAATGTTAAAATGTATAACATACTTAATTGTATGACAACCATAAAGTAGTTTAAATTATAATTTTGGGAAAACTAAATATTCGAAATTGTACGCTCGCGATTCATCGTTACGAAATTATCTCGGAAAAAAGTTATTTATTGCGGTTTATAATCTGTTCTATTAACTTCCTCAAGATTGATTGTTTTGTTTTCTAGTGTTTAAAGCAATAAATTAACGTCAAACTTCAGTAAACATTCTTAAATAAAAAAGTCCACAAAGATTCTACGTTGTGTACCCAAACTCATGAGCACTATAGAAGCAAATACAATGGCGACTATATCAAGGTGACGTATCAACAAACAATCCCACGTAAACATTGTCTGTAAAACAAACAATTCCTTTAATTACGTAAACCTATAGGAACAATTTATATATAGATTACACAATGTTATAAAACGCTTACAATACATGTAATTAAAAATTAATTTTTAAATATAAATGTGTATTGTCGAACTATGTATATAAAGTGTTTATTTCATTTTGATGATTTTGAAAGTTTTTCTCAATTGTATTTGAATGTTTAAATGATTTATTCGTTAAATTGAGAGTAATAGGAGTGCAGATGCCATGCGGTCTGGGCACCTGTTCTAATTTACATGTTAATTACGACCGCTATTCTCGGCCAGTAAATTGGATTATCATTCCATGACGCGTTCTTAGTCCAATGAAAATCAGGAAATTTCCCAAGCTTGTTCCTTTTAATTTGTACAGTACGATATATAAATGCAAAGTTTAATGTAATGGTCAGCCATGACATATGACATATAACAAAACTGTTCGAAAATTAACTATATAACCCTTGCATAAACGGATGTAGTATGTTCGTTAACAATAAAAACATACATATAATATAAATTTCTTAATAGTTTAATACGATGTAAAAGACCCAATATATAAAGTAAATTAAAATAAATGCGAATATGAAGGTAGAAAGTTTTATGCAAAGCTTTAAACAAGGGGCTATAAATATATTGCAACATACAAAAAAATAAAGAAAGTTCAAATAAATGCCAAAGTTCGTCGGCAGCTATTTTACAGACGTCACGTATACCTCTTGCTCATCAAGGTACTGTGAATCGAGATTTGATAATTTATAACAGAGAATTCGAAATATTACTGCATATAATCCAGATTTGTGATGGTATTTAATAGAAACAATTATGATTGTAGCTTACAGTTTGCTTAATTATCCTCAATAACGTAATATACTCCGCCTAAACTTCCACACGGTAAATTTGGAGCAACTTGGATCTGGAATTACTCCTCTGCGACGTTCTCGACTCCATGTCCCCCCGAAAACAGCAACGTGGAGCTGTTTCTACCACACAGCTGCCAGTTAAGACTTCGTCGCAGCTAACAGGATGTAATAAATCGCTCCGCGCGAATTATCGCGAAGACGGCCCCAGCACACTCGTCTCGCGTATAATAGCTCCCTCAGTTTCCAACATATAACTTTGAGATATATTTTACAACGTGGTATTGTAATTTTCTGATTTTCACTAATAAACAAACTATTGAAACATTTTCACTGCGGAATCTGGATGGTTTGCTGGCCATTGCATTATATATTCAGCAAATTAAGACTCGAAGCTGTACTGTTTCAGTCCATATTTCTCCGACTCACACAATCATTTTTTATATACGAAGGTAAACTTTCCTATAGGACGCCTTTTATGTGAAATAGCAACAGTAAAGTTTAAGTAAATAAATATAATCTTAAAATTATGTGTTAATAGTTTGTATAATCTATACGTTTTTAATATATAATATTTTGAACTGTAAAAAGAACATTATTAACATTCTTAATTTGATTTATTATCTTGCATTGCAAAATGACTTTGAAGTTGACTGTATCTATAAGATTATCTTCTAGTTTACTTTTGCCACCATATATTTCGTTAACGTACCAACACATGCCTCGTAAAGGATTAAGTAAATTGGGTGGACCAAATTTTAAGTGTATGATAACAATTTAAGGTGTTTTTGAAGTTAGTTTCAGCTGCAGAGTAAAATCGTATAGCCGGTTTTCTGTAAAACAAACAAAATTCCTGCCCATGCAATTTAAATGAAAAGTTCACCATTTAGAGTAAATATGAAGAATGGAAGTTTGGCTTGTTAAGAACATTTTACGCATACACAGATAAAAGATTTCGTCTAAATCGATTCGACCGTGTTATTCAATTCATATAGATATTTGTGAAATATACCGTAGAATAACTCAAGAAAAATATGCTCTCAATTCTGTTTTCAACCATATATATTAGTATTTTTTTTACACTACCACCTTTAACAAAATCACAGTGACGTGAAACGGTACAAGTTCATTGGGTAAATAATAACGTAGTTGGTAGTGCTTTCTAAAATGAAGATAGTTATCAATTACTTGCTCGTCTCGCAAGGAGATGCATCAATCGTTGCTGTTCTGTCGACTTGGTCGCTTTGATTTTCGCCCTGGCTGGTCGTCAAAGCTTTCTCCGTAACTTCTCCATCCCCGAGGTCTCCGGAAGGCAATGTTTCCCCAGGGTCTGCAAGGAATACAGGGGGCCTCAAAGATACGACTGTGATGCGCAATTCTGCTGTGCGCCACAACTATAGTTATTAATTTTGGCTGTTTCTCTCGCCAGCGAACCATGTTATATGCACTTCATGCAATTCATTGGCAAGAAGACAAATACACGTAATACGTTTCAAGAGACTTTACTCAAATTATAATAATATCCTTTCATTTTATCAATTTCTTGATGTACATTCTTACTTACCAAATCTATTTATTTTATTAAACTTTATAGGATAGAAATCGGTCGGATTGTTCTGCCTACTCTAGTACAACATACAATTATAATTTTAAAAAATTCTGTTCGCTCATAATAACAAAATCATCGTAACGGTCAACGGTAATTGATAAAAAAAACTTGTTAGGTAATGAAAAATACGAAATATTCTGCACTGTTTCTTGTTAATACTTTGAATATAGGTAATTTTTTTCCCTTCCAAAAGTACGCTTAAAAATAATTATTTGTACGACTCTGGAGGCCTGTAGGTGATTATCGTGCTTTTCATTATTTCTTTAATTATTTTCTGATAACAATAATAACAATTATATTTTATAAACTTTTATTGATGTTTTATATTTTACAAACTTGTATTAAATAAAATTCTTGCGCTTCTGTCGGTTCATTTGAGCGAAATAAACTCGACTGCTGATCATATTTTAATAAATTTTTATATGTGTTTCTATTTTCCAAAAGTACAACATAAGGGTTTGCTGAGTCTCATCTCAAGAATGTTATTTTACAGGAAAGTCAAGACACATTTAATTCATTGTCTATTGTCTTTGAATTAATAACATTTTCCCAAGAAATATTATCTATTACTTCTTTATAAACGTGATAATCTGCATTTTGTATGGTTTAATAACGGTTGATGACGTAAATTACATGTTTTAGTTATAAGTCAAGAACTGAGAATCCAAAATTTAATATAAACTGAAAGTTAATTTCTTAAGAGAGACAGTGCTGTTTATTCACGACCATCCTGTTGCACGCATGCACATGATGGATGAAGTGATAAAGCATATGAAACAGGTGTTAATAATTTGAGAGTAATGAAGTAACTTTTTCATTTCTATGGACATGCTAATGTCCCGACTAATGAAAGGATGATGTATTCTCCGTTGCAACAGGAAAAGTCATGTTTCCGGTAGAAATTTCTACTGCATAGAAGTTGTTAACATGGTTACATATTTTTCAGATTCAATTATGCACGTACTTAAACCAAATGGCATAATAAATTATTTTTAATTACCATGTTCTTTCAATTGGTCTTCTCTCACATCTTACGACATTGTTGTATTATCATTTTAATTTAGGGTCACGGACATTGTCTTTGGATGGTAACCATTATGATTAACACATTATTTAGAATTATAAATGGTATTTCTTCATACTGTTAATAGCCAGTCAACGACAGGTACTTAAACTCTGATCTAAATATATAGCTCGAAGCGCTAAAAAATATATAAAAATACCACCTCAAGGTGTATTTGATGTCATTGCCTAATTATTCCCAGTTGTTCGTAATGTGTGAAACAACATAAAAATATTTTCCATAAATTCTTCTACATTTTTTCTATGATGTGTAGCAGAGTAGCTCATTTTCGACTTAAACTATTCTTTCTTATACTATTAAAATAAATGTTGTGATCAGCTTTGAATATTTCATAGAAAATTATTTAACGTATGAATGCCAACATTCAATAAGCATTTACACGATACTCAGTATTTGTTTAAATAATACATGCATTATACATTGATTATAATGCTTGTTTTTTTTTCAATTGTCACTGATCATTTCTTCACCATCTCAAACCATTCAAACACATAAAAACGATCGTCGCTTACCAAAACCTATTTTAAAGAGATCGACTGATATGGAGTTCTAAAATACAGTCATCACTTTTCCAATTATTCTATTTATTTACTGTATTTACACCACAATATATATATATATATATATATATATACTCTATATCTACAGTCAGTTCACAATCATTTAATCACACACAATTTATATTATTTCAGGAATATTGTTGTCAGTATCTGTTTATACTTCATGTAGATGTTCACTGTTTAAATTGTTTACGGGAAAAAGACATTTAGTTTCTGAACCAGACTTGATCGACTATTTATGTTAACTTTCTACTAATGACACTGGACTACATCCTAACTGGAATCCACTTTTTTTATATAGGATTCTTCTACGAATCTCACCCGTTGTTCATATCGCCGTTCCGGCTCCTCTATAATGGGACCGAGTGATACACTCTCTTCGTTTCGAAATATGTATGTCTCGAGATGAATATTAAGAAATTAAATATTCTAATTATTTTTATCGTACTGCAAACATATTAGTCGTTTATATCACGTATCATAAAAAATGTAAGGAGCTATGACAGTTTTTGTGTAACATATCTTTCTATTTCCGATATATATACCGTTTGAAATAATAGGTATGTAAACGACGTCGTTTGAAAAATAAATTGTGAAATTAAATTCCATTTATATACTGGTCGTTTGTGTTTGGGAACATGTAATTTTTTTTATCTATTAAAATAAATTTTATCCTCAAAGAGAACGGAAGCTTTTGTTTGAATTTCATAATAAAGGATTGAGTTGTGAAACAAATCCTACGTTTCAGAATCGTAATTTAAATTTCTTCACCAGAAAAGCTCTTTTGTTTCTGAGTCTAAAACTTTATTTCAGACTATTGCATTAGGACAGAACCGACATTATAATTATTCATTTAAGATAAATATTACGTATTTAAAGCCAGATTCCGGACGGGTATATTTTTATAAATGTCGACAACTGGGACTGACAAAACAGCCAATACAATCATGTTAAGGAAACATTCTATAGCTTAATCCTTTAAATACCAAAGTCAATGATAAATCCTTCTCCAAACAGGAATGCGTGCATTGAAGTTTAATAATTATTATAAAATTTCGTACGTGGAAGAACTTGCAATTTACCTAAATATGTATTAAATTTTCCGACAGACTTTACTTGAATCCATGTCTATTTTATATTTTAGGTCCATATAACGCCTATGAATTTTATCTATTATATGCGTATACTTATGTAAGTTTATATCTATTCATTATCCTGAGCTTACTATTGTCTTATTCAACCTGAAGAGCGAAGCCTCGAGTGTTACCGGGAAGGCCAATCGTAATTCAGATTAACAAAAGCTGTGGAGCTATTGAATTCATTCCACTTTCGGAGAACAAACTTTCTCGACCATTCATATTGGAAAAACTTCACTCCGTTTTGTGTTAAATGCCGTGAGGGCGTATTGGAAAGCCCTGGCTATTTATGTACGTGTAAACTTAATTCTGAATTTTCCATTGTTGTCTTCATAGTTAAATATTACAAACCATTTCCAGTGTGACAAGAATCACTTAGGGATAGAAATACTCCATTTAAAGATAAATGCAAAAGAATGTAAGTAAATTTTATATATAAAAAAGGAAGGTAGTATCTAAGTCAAATGGAATACCATTTCAATAGTCTGTGTACTAGTAGTAACTTTAAAATCTACAAATCTGGATAACAATTAACAATTTCTGGCTAGTCTGCCTTTTTAAACATGTTAATTGTGTTATATAATATTTATCAATTTATGATTATGGAAAAAACTACTATGAGGTGAGTTTTAAAGCCACTTTGCAACGACGCAAATTGAGATTAATAAAAAACTTAATTTATAGTAATAAAGAAGAACGTAATTGCTTTCCCAATAAAATCTTAAGTTCTGTCCATCTTCAAAATCTTACAGACAAATAAAGGGAATGTATGAATACCGAACTTGTTTTTATTCTATAGTTTTCATCACTGTAATCGTTTCACTTATCTATATTCAATTTGTTTTAAATACAACCTATGTGACAACACCTTGAAAACAACAATTAAAGTTCTTAGTCAATTTCTCCTAACACAATGTATTATACGTTGAAATAAGAAGTTATATCATCATTAAAATGAACAAAATCTAAATATCAGAACTTTCACTAAATTGTTTTGAAGAAATAATTTTCCTGTATTATGGGTATTTTCCTTTTATGACATACATACGAAATCATGAGATTATAAAAGTAACATTGGACGGTAAATTAATTTACAAATGTGCCCTCGAACGAGATTGTGGAAAATCGTCAACCTCATACAATACCATAAAATTTTCGCATTGATCTGTAACAAAAATCAAGTACGCATGATTTGGGTTTGTAATGTGTCAAAACTCAGCATCCGCAGATTTTATTGTTTTCCTTCCTGCATGGTATTTTGGCTCGCTTGCATGAATCAATGTTTTTCTATCATATTATTGTGGCATATTGTGAAATTTTTCGCATGAAATGGCATGAACAGATTTTCTTATTTTATATGTAAGCTTTACCGACTTTGATTCATTGTTAACTACTAAGCATTAATTTAAGATATTTCATCTTAAAAATTATTTTATATTTAATATGCATTCACGAGTCAAATTTAATTTACATAAAACCACATGAAAATATTTCCCAAATTTAAATAATTTTCAGAAAATATATCTTAAAGATCGCTAAGCTACAGCTCGGAGAATTGTATGTAATTTGTAATTTAATAGAAACAGGGGTTTCAAAAATTTGAAATATTTATGCTTTCAGAAGTTTGGACTTCAATATTCTTTTGGAATTAACTGGAGTTTCAATTTCATTAAATGATTTACAACCAGAAAATGGAGAATGTTTTGCTTATTTTGTCGACAATCTCATTATCTTTTCTACTTTTTTACTTTTCTTCAGAAATTTTTATGTGCCTCCACCTTTTTTTTTCTCTGAATCTTGACAGCATTCTCCGTCAATGTGCTGATATTTCAAATGTCTTAATTCATTTCGCACTGCTCAGATATAACGTAATGAAAAACATTTTACTGGCATTATTAACGTACCTTTTCACATTTTAAAAATAATTTTCATACTTTTATTTCCTGTACTTTCTGACAAAGGGATTATATTAGGCAAAGAATAATATTTTCTGTTTCAAAAATCACTGCAGACCTCGTCGTCCACTTCTTTTCTCAGGACCAATACCATTTTAGTACTACCAATACATGTTCTGTGATTATGCCTACAGATAGTTCTACCTAGTGCCTAGTAGATACTAATATAGCAAGTCGATTACAGAAATAATATTCAGAATAAAATAATTCTTCACATGAAATTAGTTATTGGCTTATAAGCCTGTGAAAAATTCGTAAACAATTTTAATTAAAGTCTTTGCAAATTAATTATTATCAAAAAAATGCATTTAGTCAATTTAAGTATCGTAGTAAACCAGCTGTCTGAATAAAAAACCTTAAAAAATAAAATTTATAATAATATAGCGAATTTTTGGTAGAGTGGTTCCGAACGGTACCAAACATCAGCTCCATAGTGATCATAAAGTTCCACCTGAAATCACAACATCAAAAAGTAATGTCTCTCCTGATGACTGGAAGTGAATTAATTGGCGGCATAGTTAACACATTATAGACAACCAATAACATTAGGTACTGTCAATTTTATTACTGAATGTCTTCCTTCAGTTTTTAAGATTTATTAAAGTACTGATATCGTTTATTCACGAACGAAAAATACCCTTAAGTTAACTTACTTTTATAGGGACTGGAATATCTATAAGGATTAGTGTATTTCATCTCGTAGACTAGACAGAACAAGAAAAACACTTTTCTCTGAATTTTTACAGCCCTCTTTAGCGTCGCTAAAAAAGACTTTTAATTAATTAGGGATATAAATAATATTATTAAATATTTAGAGCATGAAATTTAACTAGGTGTGTTCGAGAAATTTTACGTTTACATAATGTTAATCGATGCCTGCATCTCATAGACAATTGGATAGCAGTTTATATTTGCAAAATATCGAATATTCTTTTCACGTGATAGAAATTTTTACTGTGTTATGAAACTGGACTATATTCACATTAGCACAGCTTTTGTTGCCAAACACTGGCAAAAATAGTTTTAAAAAGTTAAATAGTAGAAGATTATGAGAATTATATCATATATAATCAACAGAATATATATACAGATATGGACAGATTTTTAGATATTTTTCGAGAGGTCATAATTGTTATGCAATCCTATAAATCAAAGTTAATCGAATAATCACTAAATGTTTGAATAATTACAACTCGTGACCAGCGCGAAGTATCAACACCAAAACAGTTTTGAGAAAGCCGGATCGAATGATCAGAGAAAAGAGCTCAGTTAGGACAATTAAAAATTCGGAATATCAAATAAAACCTAAAATTTGAATAAATGGAACAAGTGGTTGATATGGCGACACAGAGTCCCTAGGGGTCTTCTGCGACTTACTCTAGCATAATCTTACATCACGAGTCCAACGGTCTTTAGGGAACTAACCACTCGAATTAAAGGTGTTATTTAAGCAGTCTACGATTGCGGTATCAGTACGTCAAAGACACTCTAATACGCCCAAAAAACGCATTCTACACCTATTGTGTTCCTTGTGAAATTCAGGTTCATATCAATTCTGATGTTTGACACTATGTTTTGGAACCACTCTACGTAAATCCTCGCGCAAAAGCACACATTTGTGGTTAAGCGTAAAATAGGACGGGTGAGGTACGGGATGAGCTCGACCAAGGAGCATAACGCCGATGTTGATTTTTTAGAATGTCAGTGTTCTTCTTCCGGCTGCACAACCTGCGGCGGGAGGAGGAGAGCAAAAAGCGGAAGAAGCAAGGGGCAATGCGTCGCAGCGTTCGTGGCTGCAGCGGGAGTGGCAGTGGGAGCGGCGGGGGCGGCGGATGTGGCGGCAGATACACCAACGCGCTCACGCTCGCACCCAGCAGGCTCTTCGAGAAGACGCCCCTCACGCCCTCCGACAGCCTGGACGAGATCGCTCTGCAGATACCAAGGTACCTCTCTCGCAACTCAGTGGCGAAAAGAAATCAGACGAGTTGTGACACGACCGCCTCAGTAAAGGCGAGGAATGTTACTTCTGTGTTCCACTGTTCGTTCATTTGTAAATCCCTAATATCCGCATTTAAATGGAAAGAAAATTGATTTATCTGTACTCTCGCCAAAAACTAAATTGGACGTAAGCTGGTGTTGACGATTGTAAACTTATTGATCTAAGATCTATTTATACCGTACTGAGCGTATTTACCACTAGCCATTTGTTCGCCACCGTAACGCATAAACTTCGAGTTTCGTCTCAAGATCCAGGTAACCAAAGATGTTAGTCCCAGGTGATCCAATAACGTGGCCATCACGATCACCGGATTAGACTCCAATCGCCTTTTCTCTGTAGGTTCATATGAAGAGTTTGATTTACTAAACTCCTATATAAACAAATAAAGATCTGTTGGCGCGACCTGTGCTCACTACACAACATGCTGAGGATTTACGAGCAAGATGAACTCCAAACTTTATTATACAGCTTAAAGTTGCGTTATAGCATCCTGTGTCAAAATCTGGATGGACTGTACTTTAGTCAAATAAATTGGACTAATCGATAGATAATATTAAGGGGTATCTGTCACGACCTAAAGATATCCATCTCGTCTCTCAATGCCCAAACATGTTAGCGTCGTCCTATTGACGGCATTGGGCTTTGTTCCTCCCGGTGACTTGCCAACCGTTTCTTCTAGTAACTATAATTAAAATGTTTTATATATATGCATGTTTTATTGTTTTTATCTGTATTTTAAATGGTAATTCATGTTTTAATTGTAAAATTTATCCAAATAGTGCGTAAGTTAATAAATAATGAGACAAATAATTATTTCATGATGCTGTTGGGCAGGACCTCAAAATCTTATAATATTAAGAGGTATCGCATTTCATATTAAGTAATTTACATACTAGCACAAAATTGACGAATGTTTTATATACGATTATACTACCGATTTGAATTACTGTGTAATGTTTCACGAACAAAATACCTTACCCACAAAAATGACGAATTTACTAATGCAATCTATTCAGGTAAGTTGCACTACAATTATTGCATTATTTATAAGGCATGAATATATTTTCTATTACGGATATGCACTTAGTAGTATATTTTATTTCATCTTAAAATTATTATATAATTTAATAATGTGTAAATATTTATATTAACGGACCTGCGTTTCGAAAGGCATGTCTCCACTCCGTGTTTCTTGCATGCTAGTCAGTCGTCACGCAATTTATATACTATTCAATCAACTTCAGAACACCGGTCCAATACTTCGTATATATATATATATATATATATATATATATATATTCAATTATAAAAATTAAATACGTTAAGGATCGACTCAAAATGAAAATATAAAATGGCGGGAAGACTAGTACTCAGTTAATTATTTCACAACTTGTCTGTTCAAAGAAATCCAGAAAGCTTTATTCAAGCCTCAATTTATATTAAAAATTTTAATTAAGAAATATGCCGCCCGGTAAGCGGAAGTTTGATTCCCGGTCAGGTCGACATTTTTCCATCCGTATTCCTTAATTGTCTGTTTTTGTTAAAGGATATATAAACCGCAAAAAATAGATTCTTTTAAATAATTAACACAAGTTTATGAACTTCTTCTTTTCAATACGATTTATTATAATTAAAACATTCCTATTCCAATTAATATTTATTAATCTAGAGTTATACTTTCCAAATAAAACACGTCTTTAGCACATAGTATATTTCCATATAACTATTACAAAATATACACGATATTACAGTTTATTTAATCTTGTCTCTGAGCAGGAATAAACATTTAAATCTATGAACTTTTCGTTACCAGACTTGTCAGTCATATTAATCCCATGGAATATAAAACTACGTAATTTTTTGTTTCGAAAATCGTCACACACTCCAGATTGTACGACTTGTCGGTGTTGAATATAAATCATATGTTAATATAGTTGAAGACACCGCAAATAAAGCACATAAAAAAATATAAATCATATCACCAATACTAGATGTCGATAAGTGGAGAATATTTTCGTGATGTTTATTTTGTTTGTTTTTCCCGCATGTTAGAGGAAAATGCTGTCTTGATGTAGACTAGCGAAGAAAGTTTCGACGTAGTTGCAGCTTGTTTAAAGTTCTTATAGATATCTCTGCCGATCAGAATTTTCACCCATCGGCTTCTGTTCCCGTTTATTAGCCCTATATTGTGGTCGTCACCTACTCGTATCGTTGGAAGTTTGAATTGTTTTCAGAATGATATATTTCTTATAGTGTCAACAATAATTTACAATTTACATAAGTCTACTATAAAAGACAATAGGGAAGAAAGGTGAAGTTAGGTATAATAAAAATTTTATTATATAAATAAAGTCGGTCAATTTTTTAAATATGCTATTTAAAAATTATGACTCTCTCATTGAATTTTGGACCACGCATCAGTGGCACTACGAAGAGCTTTCGTGGCTTTACCTATACGACAGTTACTGCTATTTAAAAATTATGACTCTCTCATTGAATTTTGGACCACGCATCAGTGGCACTACGTTGAGCTTTCGTGGCTTTACCTATACGACAGTTACTGTCGTTGGGGAATCCGTACACATAATCTCGGGAATTTCCTCTCAGTTCGTTTGTTTTGATTGACGTAATACTGACCGGTTTGGACAGATGTCTGATGATTCGCAGGTGAAAATGATCGGCTTCGTGGTCATATTATTGGCTGGCTGAAATCTGGACAGGCGTCCAATTACTCGCACATTTTTGAAAGTCATTTCATATTTATTTTTTATAATGGTTATACTCATTACTTTCTGAGCGAGAGTATGTGTATCAAAAGGAACTGAAGTAGCAATATCTGTAACCATAGTAGCGTATGAATATTGATCAAGCGCCTCTGCTAATGTATGGAGCGCCATTTGTTTCCACTTTTCTGGGATTGCAAGGCATATTTTCATCAAGGCATATATCATCCCCTGATATTTAATACACATGAACTAAGTTTTAGATTAAGTGAAACATCTTTATATGTTTCAATAATTTTTTTAATATGTTCGTAACATACATCATATAGATTACTTCGGAACATAAAACCACTTTAATTATTATAATACTTCCTTCATATAAAGGTGGGTTTGAAGGATCGAAGAAAATAGCCATTGCATATAATAAAATAAATATACTAGCCAGTAAGTCAGAAAAAATAAGTAAAATAATAGTATATGAAAATAAAATATATACATAAAGATTTGACCCGACTTCATCAGGTGATATACATTAATGAATAGAGGAGACATAAATTAATAAATTTATAAAAAAAAATTCTAAATGTCGTTGAAGTTATTCTAAAATATTAAATTATTTAACGTAAGTCAATTGTAATTTATTGTAAAAAATTTATATTTGAGGAATAAATTACAATATGATATGACCTAACTCACATTTAGATTTTAATGAATGCAACATATCGAACTCGTATAAACATATATCAATATTTTGTGTTGCCTTAGTCCATTTAGTCTTCGCCCGATAGTACTCCAAAGAGTAATTTAAATTTGTTTTAATAATAATATATATATATATATATATATATATATATATATATATATATATGAAATAAATTAATAAATAATTCAATTTAAATTTCCATATAGAATTCCATAATAAATAAAATTTGCTAATAATTCGTATCACTTATTTTCTGTACTTTATACAATCCATAGACGATTATTTGTTATCGATTCTCAATAGCAAATCTTTCTCATGCAATTGTTTTGATACATTATTGGTCTGTAGAGTGTACTTGGCCATTGTGCCAATTATCCCGACCCTTAACATCGGTTATACATCATCGTAACATGGTGAATTAAGTGTTCTCAGCATTATACTGTTTGAATTAGGGAAATAAAATTAATTAGAAATAATGATTGACAATCCAGCGACAACAACGCGTCACTACTATGTAAATTAATTCCATCATGCATGCCTCATAGTCAGAACAAATAAAGAGACTGAATATGACTATTTTATTTTTGTACTTATTATCGTTAGAGTCTAGTGGATGGGTGTTTTCCTGGGATCATCGGTCACTCTCCCCAAATTTTGAAATTACATTAAGATTCTTTGTGCATACATATTCCGAATTACTGATGTTAAATGTTTGTGAAAGTGAAATACATCTCCCTTCTATAGCGTTTTACCCGAGACGGCCCGAAGCTTCCTCTGGCACTGCTTTCTCTCGTTCGGTGAATTTGAGAAAAGTTTTGCCACTTTCCATTAGCGTGAGATGCAAAGACAAAGACATGCTTCGATCTTTGATAGGTTTCAAAAAAGCGAGCGTTACAAGACCTGACAATCTATTACGGGTTCGACGATAACAGCGCCCCGAGCTGAAGATGTATCGCCCTTAAAAACGAGGGAGAAAGATTTATTTTTGTAGCACAAGAGAGATAAGTCAATCCTAAAATATTTGTTTTGATAACATAATCACAGAGTCTTATAGTAGCCAGTGTAAATGTTATGAAACCCACATTCATATGTATTTATATAACTTTGAAGTAGTTTCATTAGCTTTTTACATTATTATTGTTCCTATAATACAATTAAAAAATGATTAGAGATCGTGATGTAGGCGTCACATAGCCGATGCTTCACTCATATTAAATTTATATTATTGAATAGAACCAGTTCGGGGACATTTCCGTTATTGACAATAAAATCAGTTAAAAGAAAACAGCATGAGTATCCAGCACACAGCTCCTTTAACTATTCAGATTCAGAGATAAATGTTCCTCCAGTTAGGTACAGAATGGGGAATGAAGTTGTAGCAGAATCCAACAGTTGTAAAATCTTAGAATCATGATTAGTAAGGATCTAAATTGGGGTAATCAAGTCAAGAAAAGCAAGATATCTGCTTATCACTGGTAAAGCCCATTATATAATATGGGACAACTTAAAATCCATATGGAAATGAACACACACTAGCGTAGGGCAAGATTAAACAAAAAGCTTGTGCGGTTCAATCGGCCTAATAAACTAAAAATCGTCACTTAGAGCTCATTTATATTTATAAATATGATCACCATTTCAAAATTAAAGAAAAAGGGCAACGCATTGACTTTGGCAAATATTCCTTTGTTAATAGATAAATTCGCGACTGGAATTCATTGTCTGTAGAATTACTGAAAACATTTCCGAATAACTATGATCAGTTTAGATGTAGGCTAAGGAAATTACAATAATCATTGGGTATTATATATTATAATAATTAAATAATGTGGGCTCTTTAAAATAAAAAGATTATTAAGGGAAAACAATTAAACAAATTTATTAACAATTTTAAATATACAATAATATTTGGGATCTCAGGGTCTTAAATTGGGTTTGATAAATGGATGAATTTATACAATCAAATTACATTTTTCTTTTATGGAAGTTAATGCGTCTGAAACATAGAATAAAACTCTGTTGTGGAAGAAATAACACTACAGATTGAATTTAAATGTAATAATTAAATAATTAAAATTAAAGAACGATCTGACTTTTATCTTTTAAAAGTTGTTTACAATATGATTTTAAAGTTATTCTACTTACAGCCGCCCAGGTCTCATTTTAGGTTTTTCGTGCACAAAATTTTGGGGATATCACTGATTCTAATACTCACAGACTCTAAATGTCAACAAATTCTAATTGGCGTAGTTTTGTTAGTTGGTCTAACACAAAATTAGTAGATTCTCGATGCTTTGCTGCAACCTGGATTTGCAGATCTCGTGTAGTTGGAAATGTACTTCCTTGGTTTGTCTATGGCCAGCAGGTTGAATTTATGCTCGGCCACCGATTACAACATTGGTTTCACTCTTTCCTTCCCGACTGAAGATTGGTTTACTTTTCAATATTTTAATGCATGTTTGTAACTGCTATCAAACTGTTCTATTTGCGGTCCGCTGCCCGACTGCAAAACTTTTTATAATATGAAAAGTTTTGGTCTTTACACCTCTCTGTTCTATGCCTGACTCTATTACTTTTGTACAAAAACTTTGCTGGTCCTTATGCCTCGCCGTTCATTGCCTGACTGTGCGTTCGTCTCGTAGATTTTGCGCGCGTAGAACCTCAACAATGTTTTCTTTGCTTCGCCGAATTGTTGCGGCGTCCGCTCTATATCCTCTAATAATGAGTCCTCTACAATCCAACTTTACAATTAGAACAATGTCTTAATTACCAATTACTACAATATTGTAGAGATTACAATATTGTAGAGATTACCAATGTGTAATGTAGATTTTATTTAAAATGAAAATGTTAAAATGAAAAAATTTACGTCTGAACGTTAGAAAAGCAGACTGAACAAAATCCAATAACCTCCTGTCAATCATCCCCAAACACCTTAATTTTTTTTCTCGTATTCCCTTATTACAAATTTCTACATCATAAATTTGTCCAAATATTCAAATAATATCAAATATCCATCATTTACAGATCCACAAATACCCTTTCATGCTTGATTAAAAACCACAAGGACCCACTTGACACCGACAGCAAACATTGTGTTGTTTACAGAATCACTTGCTCTAATTGTAATTCCAGCTACATAGGGCAAACAAAACGATCCCTTAATACACGTATCAAAGAACATATATCTAATATCAAACTGCCCATTGATAAACAATCTGTAGTATCCAAACATATCATCAATTCTAAACATACATTTGATTAGCAAAATGCTAAGATTTTAGACATTGACACCAGGCACAATTCCAAACTCATTTCAGAGATGCTTCACATTATACAAACATCACAGCTATTAATGTTCAAACTGATACTATTAAACTCAATAATTGCTATGATCACTTATTATTACACTAAACCTTCTGTTTTCCCATTGTCGTTGCTCCCTTATTGTTACGCCAACCCTTCGGCTTTCCCATTGTTACGTTTTCGTCGCTTGCTAGTGTTGTCAACTGAACAGTGCAGTTGTGTTTCTCTAGGCTCTTCTTCGCACCTGACGAAAGGCACAAGGATCCCAGAAACGTTGAATGGTATTTATATTACCCTTTTTTGTCTGCATTGGCTATCTTTCTTATTCATTAAATGTTATTTGCATTGTTTCTATAATTATTATCGGCGTAACTTTGTGGCAGAAACGCATTGTTTGGCGCAAGAATGCAGAGACTATAATGGTGGCTACGAATTGTTGTTGAAAAAGCGTATATAAGACAATCAAAAACTTAAAATATAGCCCGGGAGCCCTAGTTTACCCTTGGCTTCCTTCCTCTACCCTTCCGCATCCTCCCTTTCAAATCCCTTCCTATGCTATTAGAGGTGAGTTGGCACCATGTGGATTACCCTCATGTAGCTTGTTACCCTAAAAAAAATTTAAAACTCAGAAAAAAAATTGCAGACATACAGACAGGAGATAATCTGAGAGTAGCGTGTGTTTGGGAGGCAGAACAGTATGTTATGAGAAAATCAGTCAGTCATTGAGAGAGCCTGTTGTGGCGAACCGGCCAATGGTGCACAAATTCGGAAAAGTATAAGCTGAATACATCAGTTTATGAATTAAAGAGATTTTTCACAGAAAACCCGAGTGATACGTACGACAGTCAAGTATAAAGGGACCGAAATTGTTGTAAAGTGTTACAGCGAAGTGTGAAAAGTATAAAATCAGTGCTACGACCTGTCAATAAAAATATTGTTGTATAAAAATTAAAATAATCAGAATTGCACAAACAGGTGCCAGAATAACAGGTGCTCTAAATAAAAGGGTACGTATAAACTAATTTCTAAAACTTTTACGTAAATATCGTTTACCGCCATATTTCTGTAACTTTGTCAGATATTTCAATTTTTTTCAGATTTCTGTAGATTTTGTTGTAGTTAGTCTTTGTATGAACATTTGTTATTGCAAATTAAATTCACTTTCACCTCCTTATGCTCCAAATCGAAACAGCCAGCAAATAGGTACAACTTAAAACCACCATTATCATTAAAATTCAAATCCTAACTATTTATATGCAAATCGGAGGCACCTGTTCTTCAAGGTCAACACTGAAGTTTTGTTGTCACCTTGAGGATAAACTTTGATTTTATGGCATTATTATCTTTAAAAATTCATTTTCTTCTTAATAGCATTTTATGTAAAGTCTTTCTTGTTTGTTTTTCCTTACGCTGAACAAATGTTTGGAAAATAAGATGAATAATACCCCGTAATTACATACAATCAATTTCAGATGTTTCAACTTATTTCAAAGACAGTTTCTTAGATAAATAATTACTTACATCCACTTACACAAAGAAAAATATCTATATTATAATTAAAAATATTCTATATATAATTTTCTCGTATGGGATATTTCCCAAACCTACAAATCGAATAGCCACATTTTAGGTCACCAATATAATTTGTTTTTATTTAATTACTTACGTTTTTTAAGTAAAACTATAATCAAATATTTTAAAAGCATTACGTATTGCAACTGACTCTTAAGATTTTATAGTGGCGTAAGCCAATAATTCTCAGCGTTCTGGGTTGAGGATAATCGCTGTAGTAGCTACTTATGAATTAATATCGTGATATGAATTTTAAGTACTTACGCGGGGACAGATTTTAATACTTGAGAGTTAAAATTATCTCAAAGTTATAAATATCCTGTCGTGATTTATTACAGCAATGGTTAAATCTTCAAATCAAACGCATTGGTCGAAAAAGCAATCTTTTTCGCGTAATTGAAAGTTCAATTTATTTCTGTTTCACACGGCATCATGTTTGATCATTATTTTGATTTGACTGCTCGTCAATAGCAGATTCTAATCGATACGTGATTACGTTAGCCACCATGATTGAATTCTACTCGACTGCAAAACAATGCAGTCCGAACAAAGTAAAGAGAAGCAAATGGAAATGGAATTACTACCTCGATGAAGTGGAACAACAAACTGGCACATAAAAATATGAGAAAAATAATTTACCGTTGTCCAAAAATGTTCATTGTATATTCAGTTACGTATTAGAGTTCAAAATAATTTTGAGTGTTCTGGAGATGAATGAGGCTTAGAGCTTGTAATGCAGCAAGCATAATGCCTCCTTTTATGACCTACACGGATTTAATAATTCACGTTTCACTCCAAAATATCTAGTTTTTCCAGTAGATGTCAGTTGTTACTCTGATATGGAAGATTGTATTGGAAATTATTTCTGAGTATATATTACGGAATTATGTATTGATCTGTTATTAAAACCTTCTTGAAGAAAATAATTGCTCCAAATGATATACATTTTGGTAATCAAATTAATCTATATAATATATTACGAGGCGGGTCCAGAACGTAAGTACCGTTTCGTTCTACCGCGTTGCGCTAGTGTCGCAGTTACGCGCATGTAAACATCTCCCTCTGGTTTATTGTCTTTCCATTGACGCCATTACAGCCGGTTGGTGTTTTTTTTTTACATTTGTTAGTTATCGTTCAAAATGTTGAGGACAATTTCTGAGACCGCAGACAGTGAATTGCGTTCTGTAATACGTTTTTTTAACGCAAAGAATGTTAAGCCAGCTGACATTCATCGTCAAGTTGTAGAGATTTGTGGTGAAAATGTAATGACAGATAGAATGGTGAGAAAGTGGGTTAGGCAATGATTGACGAACCAATGTTCATGACGAATCACGGAGTGAGTGGCCTTCTGTTCTGAATGATGATGGTTTGGTTTAAAAGGTGAATAAGAATATTCGTGAAAACAGATGGTTCATAATAAGAATGCCCTGCGAAGACTTGTTCTTGAACCTGAAGCGTGAATTTGGAGGAAGGTGCTTTAACAGCGATGTCGACGCAAAAATGGTGTTCATTGGCTTATTTCTATGAAGAGGGTATACAAAAGTTGGTTTCCCGTTAAGTTAAATGTTTGGACAAAGGTGACAACTATGTAGAAAAATAATTTAAGAAATGCTCTTTCATGAAAAATAAAATTTATTGAGAAAAAAATGTTTTTATGATTTTTTTTCAAAAACGGTACTTACTTTCCGGACACGCCTCACATATTATGCTATATAATCGTTACACAGTTTGTATAACATCAGTTGCTCCTTTGCAGTTTTTCACTACTTTGTCAATTGCCAAACTAACCTCAACTGCATTCAACATGATCCAAAGTATCATTTTGAGGACATAGGAAATGGATGAATTGATGTGTTTGCCACGATTCAGTCGCAGGCCCACACGTTGTGAAATAAACAATAATAGAGTGGAAAATTTACATAATTAATGGGAATCATCACAAATAATCTCCTGGAGCAAGAAATACTAGATAGACAAGCTAAATTTCACGTTTCTATATTTTAAAATGTTTATTTACATGTAAGAGTTTGTAAACGCAATATAAATCTAACTACACCCAATAAAACACGATCCCTAAATAAATCACCAATAATAAAGACAATAATAAAAATGTTCGTGCAATAATGTATTTCTTAAATTAATATTGAGCACATAGACATTTATCTTTAGAAAGAATAATCGCGCTTCCCGTACAAGATAACAAAGTAAAATAAATTAAACGTTATCAATTTTGATATGATTTAAAAACTATTTTTTTTATAAACATTTAAATACTTTCATTCCCGATATCAACTCTCTGGTGATTTTATGTTAGTTTCACGAAATAATACATTAATTTTGGAATGCTCTTTGCTTTAAACTTTATCCATACCGGGAGGGAAAAAAGTCATAATTTTAGCTTACCTTTTTTGTCCGCCAATTGTTTCAAACTAAATATAATAGCATTTAAATGAGCATAGCGCATTTTATAAAATGTGTATTTCACTCGTACGTCGTGATAACAGTTTCACTCATTGCATCATAATTGGAAAAGTTTCCGACGACATTTTCCAGGACGACAAGGTACTAACTTTCCTACACCATTTACAGAGAGTGTTTGATAAATTCCGAGCAAATTAGAACACAATGTTCTGTGTACAACACATAACAGTAACAATGGACGAAATTGAAAAAGTGTAACTAGTGTTAGTCAACTACATAGTAATAGAAATGCTAACACGTGGAGATAAAACTGGATATATATATATATATATATATATATATATATATATATATATATATACTAGCTGGGTGCCCGGCGTTGCCCGGGATGTCATTTATGTGTAGATTTGTATAACGAACATACAAATATACAAACATACAAACATACATACATACACTCATTTTTATTTATAAGATTAAGTGTAATAATTATTTATATTAAGCCCTTTCGTTCTGGTAGAAAAGGGATTATTAATGGATTGATTTATATGGTTTAGAATTTTGAGAACAATTGTTCTAATAATGTAGATTACGTGGATAATATTTTCATTGAAGTTGTAGTAAACTAAATTATAAACTACGTTAGCATGTAGAGTTTTTGTTACATGTATTTGTCCATGATTATTTGTTGCTTTATTTCTTCTCAATAATACAACTTCAATTACGGAATAAATGTAAAATTATGTTTATAACAATTTATAATATAAAAACTTTTTAAAAGAGTATAAAAAGCAATGGTTCTGAACCACTTTTATTTTTGATTTAACGTCGTTATTAATGGAAACAACATCACCCCTAAATCTGCTACTTTCCCGTGGTGGAAAGGGTTGAATTTTCACTCATATCACATCGGTATAAACACTATCAAAGTAGTTTACCCATAAACACATAACATTTTGGCTGTTTTAGAATAACAGACAATTCTGACTCCCAGCCCTAAGCAAGCTCACCACTAATATCTAAGGGGATTTATATTTTCAACAACATCCGTTGAAATAGTATTCACGTAATTCTCCTCCAAGAACGCGCAAGAACTGACTATTTATCTTCCCTTCCAACCCCCACCCTTTCGGGTTAAATGGGCAATTAAAAATATTTATCCGAAGTAAACTCACTGACATCCATAACCTTCGATTTGACTCCAAACTCGGTTGTATTCACGTTATTTTTCTGTAAAGCAACTCCACCCCAAACCCTAAGGGTGCCCTTTTCCCAGGGCGTAGGAGACGAATATTATATTCAGATAACATAGGTAGAAACACAATCAATATCTTTGACCCCAAAAATATTTATCCAAATCTAATACCTGCTGTTTTAGCATGTTTAAGTATTTCAACCCCCGTCCACCCCCGCTTCTGGGGTTGGTAGAAACGTCTCACCCCGACAGTGTTGTTTTCCTGGTCGCAAAGAACACGTGTACGAAATTTGGTGAAATTTGCTCTACCGGTGTAGATTTGTATAACGAACATACAAACATACAAACAAACATACAAACATACAAACATACATACACTCTTTTTTATTAATAAGATATTGAGTACTTTTATCAAAGATTAATTCTGGCTGTTCAGGCCGAAAGATTCGCATGACAATTAGAATTTTATTCTAATAAACAAATGCTGACTGTTTTCCTCGATTTCTGAAATCCACAAAAGTTACTACAATAACAGTAACTACAGATATGTTAATTCATTCAATATGAACTGCAAAGGTCGCAGATCGTAAAACTTTTTGAGATTGTTTGTAAAGTAGTAGTGGTAACTATGGCTGATTTATGATAACGGTGATCTAATTATAATTGAGCTATTCGTAAAATAAATAAAACAATAGAATAGTAATACTGTACATGTTTTATAATAGCCCATATTGTGATAGTTCCATGCCATTTCTTTAAAACTGTTTTACTTTCCGTCCCCTTTGAATATACTACCTTGCACTACTGAGTGGTTGGATCGACATATTTCAGGTACAACACAAGAGCAGACGAAAAAGAAAATTCAGAGTATTAATCAGTAGACTGTAAAAACGAATTTGCATGTGTTATAAAATATTAATAGTTTCAGTTAAAATGAAAAACCAGTCGGTGGCCTTAGTGGACGCTTAGTGAAGCAGTCATAAGTTGAGTAAACGAAAATTTTATCCGTTCACGTCGTCTTAAGATGATTTTAATAATTAATAAAGAAAACAAATTCGTAAAATATAGAACGCTAACCTATCTTGTCTTTTCGGTATTAGGAATGTGAGACAAATAATCATTCATTTTTTATAAGAACGTAACTGAAGCTTAAAACTTTAAGTATTTTGTTCGTGAGCGAATATATTCGTCTCTCTTCATGCATGTTAAACTAGAATAGGTATATACTGTAATTATGACCCAAGTGTCCTTAAACAGAATTTTCAGATGCTTCCTGGAAAATGCTAGAGAATTGTCCAGTAACCTTTGTATATCATATGAATATAAAACCAGTATATACTACTTTATTTTATACTCTAAAAGTCGTCACAACTTTTTGGACAAAAATAATCTTTTTATGGATTTCTCGAAACTGTATACATCAAGCTCGTTTGTGATTCATATCATTTAGTCACGTTCGTTTCGTTAAAGCTTTGAGTAAATCCAGTATAATTTTTTTTCTACATACATAATAGGAGAATAATATTATAAACTACCTTTTCATACAGACTAAATTAAAAGAAGAGAAACAAAAATTAGGAAAACTTTAATTTAAAAGTCCCGTTCTTTTCGACGAGGATTGGCTTCATTTTCTAAAGGCGAATAATTTAAGACTATCTTACGTTATTCACCGTTAGAGAATGAAGCTAATCCGGATAGAAATTTCCGACACTTTTAAATTCAAGCTTTCTTAGATTTTGTTTCTCTTTTTTAAGTTGATCTTCTTCAAGGTCGTTTTTAGTATTATTAGTTTTAACAGACGTTAACTTGTTTGTTATTCATAATAGGAGAAACTGACTGAGTGACACATCAATGCAGAGCCGTAACTGCTGAGATGTGAAACTGGCGATGTATTATGTAAATATTAAGAAATGGTTTTTCAAATTTCAGCCAATGAAAGTTTGAAACGGTGTTTTGATTTGATGATGGGGCTTTGTTTTTTAAAATCGTCAAAACTGACAATCAAGTTCGTAAAATGATAAAACACCACTTTCTTGGGGAAAAAATAACACACTCAGAGAATCTAAAACGTAAATATTGATAAGATTGTTATATAGCACAAACGATACGTACTTTAAAAATAGGTCAAGAGGTTGATATAACTTCTACATACAGTAATATTTTTATTTTGCGAAATCTTTTATTTTTTGTCGCATATTTGTGATCGTTAATTTTGTATTGCGGATTGAGGTTTGAAATTTCAACTTTGATATGCAAGACCCAAATATACCTGCCAATCATTTTTTTTCAATTTAATTTTTTTTCTTCAGCAGTAATTATCATAAAAGGATCATCGTGCATAAAATTTACATAATTCAATAAACACTTTAATATATGCATATAGGATATTCAATTCGCTCTATAATAATGCTATGCATTTTACTGTAATTTCCCAGTTTAATTTTCTTTTATGAAACGCTGTATAAAAGACCGGTCTTCAACCATGTCTTTATTGTACCGTGAAGTACTGAAGTTTCTCATTTCAGAATCATTACAATGTCGTTTTCGTTTGTCTCACATCTCTGAGCTAGAATGAGGAATAACTTCTGCTGCATTGTGTTCGTACACTAGTGAAGTGGAATACGGAAGCAGAAACTGAAATTGCAGCAGCGGGACATGCTGTGCTTGGGTGTGAAGTTATCGAAGCTCTCGTTTGCGGAGAAAATAAAGACGTCGCCAATAAAGCACCGCCTTCTGTCCGCGCTGTTTTAATGGTCTCTAGGGCCTCCTCCCTTCCTCGCTAGAGAGCAGGCCATGTCGAGCGGCGATCCCTTGAGGTTCCCACAAAAGTTCGTTCGGTCATTGGGGATTCGATTTTAATTCTTCGGAGTGTGACAAGGGAACTTATCTTTACATCTAAGGTATATAAATATCAGCAATTGCGCTTCACTGTAACATTTTATGCTCATTACAGTATCAAAACCGTTTGAACATTGAGAGAAAACACGACGGGCTTTTACATATCATTTATATTTTGGTACAGTATTTACAAGTAAACAGGAAAATATTTTGTTTGTGGGTGCATGACGTCACTACATTGAAACGACGTTTTTATTGAATTACTTATGAACTTGTCTCTTAAATTTAATTCGTAGTTTGGTAACAATTATAGCGATCTTTCGTTAAAAAATGAGTCAGTTACTGTATATAATGCATGACGTGCATGACATGCAAAAATACTGTCGTATCTGTTATGTTCAATTTCGATTAATTTGTATTTGTATTTTCTCAGGGTACAATATATACTTAGCCAAATTTCAAGTCAAGTTGGAAAAATTAATTATTGACTGTAGATAGCCGCATTGTCTTTGTATTATTAGCTCTTTAGAAATGTCGTTGATAGTTATTTTAAACAACGTAATCGCATTGTATTTCATAAAAGTTGAAGACAGTTATTATGTGTGTGACGGATGAATTGTAAGTTATATTTTTCGGTAAACTCTGTTTTTTGAAAGCGACGTACGGGTATTACGACCAGTTGCACAAGGGGATATTCCTTTCCGTTACGGATAAATATTCTGTTTACATACTTCACGGAAAATTAGTACGTCGAGAGATATTAGTTTCTACATGTTTAATAAGAAATATTAAAGCTTACGTTTCAGATCGTAACATAAAGCAGCTCGGAAATTTGTAACGATTAATTATAATTCTTTAAGCATTTATATTCACAATAATATGATAGTTTATCGTATTTGAATAATTTTATATTACTCTAGAAAATTATTATTCCCTTTCTACAATACTGATGTTGTAAACGAGTAAGTAATTCTAACTCTAACGAGTAAAAATTATTACGATAACTTTTCTACTCTAATTGAAACAGTGAAATGGTTCTTACCTTGGTGTAACAAAAAATTGGTATGATTACAAGTGTAATTAATTCTTTACTTTACAAATTCTTTTCGATAAACTGACATATTATTAATCTTGTAATCTATAACTGCATCAGAATTGTATGATAAAATGAGTAACCGATTGATTTTCAATTTGTATTTAATTTGTTACCTCAAATTAGTTGGATATTTTTCTAATATAACTTATTTTCATTTAAGAACTATTTCTTATTGTAAAAATGACTTCTGGATAATTATGTATATATTGTAGTAATTAAAAGGAAATATAATTAATTAATAAACAAAAATTTTGGACTTGCATTGTTGTACACAACTTGCATTGTTGTGTACAAGAATATGGGGCTATAATGCCTGCTTGCTGGGGTATCGTCGAAAAACATTTTGCTAGACGCGCAGAGCGGCAGTGTGTGGACAGGAGGCAGAGGAATAACAGTTCGGACAAAAATTTCAGAAAGTGTGTTTGGGAAGGCAAGGCTGTATGTAGTCTAACAGCTTTAATTTTCAGAAGGATCTATAGTTTCCAGTTTTGAGCAAACAACTGCGACGATACCACGCCGACTGTTATTTTCCCTGATGCAGAATATTTTCGGAGTCTAGCCTACGTTAACGAGTTATACACTTCTTCAATTAATGGGAGCCAGGTTATTGTATCCAGTAAATAACCAAACTTTAATAATGGTAACAAGTTATTGATAGAGAGAACAGGGAAACAAGTGTTGTAAGTAAACTCAGCTAGCAGAAGTGTTGCCTAGTAAATTCTGTGTAACATGGCCTGTTTATAAAGTGTTAATAATAATCGTGTGTGTGCGTACGAGCCCATTTCTTGGTACAACAAAACTTTAAGGTAAACTGAACAACTTATCTGTGAACCCCCCTGTAAATGATATTTTATCGTCAGATTTAGGAGTTCAGATTTCAGTATTTTATATTTTAATATTTTACTGATAGTTAAATTACTGCTTAAGTCACTTTGTAAATTTAATTGTTTGACCTAAATATTCTTTATTGAAGGCCCGATGGTCGGCTTTGAGACCTAGCCGTGGTATATTTTCAAGTTTTAATATGTAATATAATTTCAATAATTGGATTTACTAAATTAATTTACTTTTTTACTTTAAATTTGATCTTTTAATTAAAACATCCGATTACTTAATTTTTAATTTGCTTATCATTTATCTTTAAATACTACAAATTGTTGCTACAACATGTGGAACGTTTAATTCATTTTAATTGAATTACTATAATATTAATTTTAAATATTAAAGTGACTGAAATAATAATGGCGTAATCGATTAATGCAGAGTATGTTTTCTCACGTAAACCTCCGATTTGTGTGGACCTCTGGCAGTGGATACACGAAATGAAAAACGATCTCGAATCTGCGTTGATGACTGAAGCCCCGTGATCCAGCGTAATATTTCTCTCCTCTTTATGTGTAAACAGTCCTCAGTGTAACAGCTAGAAATTCTAATGTTCAAACGCAGACAATCCTGATCTGTTCACGACCGTTTACAGGTTACACCTATAGATTACTGCACGTCTCTACTGTTATCTTTAAAAATCGCAGCTACTCTTCACAGGTGAATAAAAAACCATTTAAGATCTGAAAAGAGCTCACATGAATAGCTATGACACTATAACATGGACATCAGTTTTAACGGCAATCACCCGTATCTATTTTGTCGATGTCCTCAAAGTATGCACAAAATATTGCATTATATCTAATCTCGAAATTAGAATGTAATTGACGCTGATAAACTTTTCTAAACTATAAAATTTATTTTACATTGTTTTTATTTTATTTTATGCAGCTATCCGTATTTATGCGTTATGTAATGTCAAAATTTTGGTTTCTAGTGAAGAGATTGTTATATATGACTTCTAATAACTGGATTGGATGACGGATTTATCAAGCAAACAGGGAACCGTATTTATCGCAGCCCACAACTCGGCAGCCATCATCGAGGACATGGCAATCGCGAGTTTACTGCCGAGAATAAAAGACGGAAGCTTATTGGATGGACGCATTGAGGACGAAGAAGGACTGTCACGTTTATGGCAAATGCTCACCAACGGAATGACACTTCTTCTACGCAACATTCGTCCTCACACCGTCTCAGTGCTTGGCCATATCTCTAAAGTATGGCTAACAAACGTTTAAGGAAAACTAAATTATATAACAATTGGCCATGTCACTCGGAAAATCTCGAAGCGAACGGAAACCAAACACTGATCTCTTTTTCTTTTTAGCGATATTGAGGTCGAGGTACACAATCTTTTTATCAGACTGAATTATATGTTCTGTTTTAGTTGATTTAATAAATATATGCTTGAATTAGCTTGCCAGAGAGTTCCGGAGGAGGCTATCTTTGGGGATGAAATCACAACTCTCTGGTTTTTTGTTGTAAGGTTCCCACATGCCAAGACACCTTGGCCTGTTTTGAGAGGTGTATGTTCCGGGGTCGCAGACCTTGGGCGTACGGTAAGAGTTGTCCACTATTCCTATTGGAATATTCGGCCAACTGCCTCCTAAACAGGTCAAGGCACGGCGAGGGGAAATCTGCGACCCCACAGCAAACCCCTCTCCCGCCATCGGAATGGCGTGGGAAAAGTACCAAATGCCCGACCTACCTGATGCAGGTTTTTCTAGGGTTTTCCCTGCATCACGTTTAGGAGAATTGCCGGTTAAAAAAACAGGTCTTAAATGTTGAGCACCAAAATGAGAACTGTTGTAAAGTTAAATAGTCTTCAGACACCCAATAGTATATAAAGTTGAGTATTGACTGATACATTTACTTGGTTTTTGAATTGAGGGTTTCTCCTTAT
Organism: Zhengitettix transpicula; assembly: GCA_037074705.1. Classification (NCBI taxonomy): domain Eukaryota; kingdom Metazoa; phylum Arthropoda; class Insecta; order Orthoptera; family Tetrigidae; genus Zhengitettix; species Zhengitettix transpicula. The sequence continues at coordinate 78,152,651 of CM073591.1, forward strand.
GCTTGACTAAGGTCACTTCCCCGGAGAATTCTTGTCACGGATCCTGGTTCCCCGTTTAATACACGAGGGTAATGGTTCATTTTGCCGCAGGAGCCGGCTTTATGGCGTCGCATGTCCAAAGTACTAAGCCATTTCGTGTATCGTAGTCATTCTTATCACGCAGAGTGTCGTAAAAACATCGTTACCTGGCGCATAGATCTCACTTCCACAACAAAACAACTTATTTGAACATGCGTTCATTCTTAGTGAGTCCTGTATGATTAACGCTCATCAAAGTCAGTCGTGTTTTATATCCGTACTGTTGAAATACTTGGAGAGAGGGGCTATGGAACTTTTCGGTTTCATACCATTTCGTCAGTCGTTGGTTTCCTAAATTGTTGGTATTACTGCTTGATACTCGTAAGGACTTCCACGATCTCTTCACCTAATCAACAAGGAGAGTTATTATTCATTCATATACGAATGTACTTGCGTCTTCCTCGAGGTGTTTGACATGTTCACATCAATTTTCATGTCCTGGGTAGTTGTATTGCATGTAAATAATTTTATCCAATTGAAAAAATAAATAGAAGAATATTCTCTTTCTTATGATATAATTCACTTCTTCGTTGAATCCCTAAATTCGAATTTTAATTCTTCTCTAGGTTTTTGAAATGATCAATACGTCTTTGATACATTTCTCTAAATCAATTTTCGTTTCATTGAACCCGCGGTGTTACCACTATTCAAAGCTGAAGCACATCTATATGCAGCCACCGTATAAGATACTCTTATCACACTGATATTTAATTCGTTACTTAAAATGTTCTCTATTTATCTCAATATTTGAGATTATTTTTTGATTATATTCGAAAATGTAATGGCAATTAGAAATGAACTTCAAGAATCGTCAAAGACTTATTTTTTTAATTAATTATAATTGGTTGTAACGAAAAATTTTAAATTATTAATAATATTATAATTAGACAATCTGTTACGTAGTTATTGGATTACTAAGTACAACCGAAATATATCGGAATACACATCTCGGTTAAATTGTAATGCATAGCCGACAAAAGTATCATAAAAGTTCCTAGATAAATTGTTTTTCAAATCATATTATTGGATCTGAGTTTGGATTAAATTATTTATATTTTTCATATCAATAGCTTATATACATTAGTGCTCAATTATTCGTATTTCCTTTAGTAATATTATTCCATTAATTTATGGTATTTTAATGTGTATTCGAGTTTTAGTGGCTTTATTAACTTTAATGTTTTCAGACTTGATTTTCTTTCATAATGTATCCGCATATATGAGTGTTATATTACACAGTTATTTACAATTTAAACATGAAACATCAATGGTTTAAAGAACTGAGATTCTATTACTTGTACCCGTGGGTGTTTTTCATCACCACATAAATTTATTAATATTGATTATATAATAAACGCGACGTGGAAGAAATACTGGTAATTTAACAATGCGTGATAATGTAGGCAAAATTTAATATTTAAGTCTTGTGTGATTTGTGAGGAGATTTGTTGCATCACACGTCATTAGCTGTGAGTCACCTGTGTGGATTTCCGGCAGTGTAAGGGTATGAGAAGCTGGAAACTAGATTATCTGATTGGTTTGATTCCCGTTGATGGTTGAAAAACTGTAATAAGAGGGTCGCGCACAAAGATAAAGCAATATATTACTTAAAAGCTCTGAGTATATCCTAAATCACATTTTTTCGAATCAGTTATAATTCATTATCTAAAACGTGTCAGCTCATACAACTCTTCTTCTCTCCCTGATGATGAAAGCTCGGCTAGATTTTATGCTCCTTCATATACACATGGAAAAGTAAGTAACAGCATTCCTCATTCTCAAATTATATCCTAATCATGAATAAGAAAGATAGCCAATACAGACAAAAAAAGGTAATATAAATACCACACAATGTTTCTGGGATCCTTGTTCCTTTCGTCAGGTGCTCAGAAGAGCTTAGAGAAACACAACTGCACAGGTCAGTTGACAACACTCATTATTTTTGAATCGGACGTAATTTTTTTTAATTTTTTATCCTAATCCTTTTACCTGAAATGAAAAGGTCCCGCCATCCAGACCTTCACTTAGCTATTTAAACCGAAGGCAAACTGTAGGCAGTGTCGAGTTGGTTTCTAAAGCAGTGTATCTTACAAACTATCTTTGTAATTTGCCTAGCAGTCCTACTTTCTTGCCAACTCATCCATTGGAATGAAAACTGCTATAAAATACCAGGCAAATATCTCTATATCTCCAATTAGAAGTTGGAAACTAGATAATTTGATTCCCGAAAATGGTATATTATAAAATACAAATAAAAAAATTCAATTTTTAATAATACAATTCAAATATGAAATAATGTGATACCAAACACCACAAATATGCTAGCGCAGACGCGTATATTTGTTTAATGTAACAGAATATTCTCATCTCTGATAGGGAAAAAAAAGTCGATAAGCTTAATCTCTCCCCCAATCAGCCGTTTCCGCTGCTCTGCTCTTTCCAAACGAGTAGGCACCAACAAGTTTACGTTTAACCGTGACATAATTAACAGAGTAAGCGGGGGTGGGAGACCACGATGTTGAGTTGTCGATGTAACGTCTTGCTTCTACCATTTTTCTTTAGTTGCTAATAAATCAACTAATTCGGATCTGTAGCCAATATTTTTTCTTTCTTCGCTGTTTCAAATATATTTATGTTTTACCAGTTGCTCTGTAAACTTCCCCAGATATTTTCTTAATGTTTTATTACGATGAAATAATATTTTATCCAGCGTCTCGTTGCATTTGTTGCAGTTATTTATGTCAAATTCAAAACGTTATTGAGTGGCGTGATATGTTTGGAATCCTAGGCTAGGGCATGGACATTCGCAACCAAACTGTGATGACTTCTTGACAAAATAATATTTAGTGTCTCAAATCATTATTTGTTCACAGTGGGGCTGAGAAACCCATATCATAAAGCTTGATGTGATAATTTGGTGTTAAATTTCTGGGGGCGAACAGAACGTGACGTCAGAGCACACGTGCACGCATGATAAGAGACGTTACTGCGCAATAAAAATGTTCTTGTTAATAATGAAATAAATATAGAATATTTTAGTATAATAAATAGTGTAATTATATCTTGGCTACATCCAATAAGTTTAATCGATCCGTGGAACTAATTTTAGTTTTCTTGAGATACGCTTTTTAAATAACGTGCCTTTTCAGTAGCTGACATTGCATATTTAATGGTTCCTTGGACCAAGATTCGGCTTATCCCAATTATTTTTTTACTATTTTACTCTTAATCGTGCCTTATACAATAATATAATAATAAATTCAAGAGAATGCATAATTCCTATCCTCGTCAATATTCCTAAAAATTGAAAATTACTTTTTTGTCACTCTGTCTAATCTTCAATATTATTCTGCCTACCTCATGTCAAACGTTTGAGGTCTTACTATATGTTAATCATCGGATCACTGTGATTAATAGTGCCGGCTACAGCATATTAATATTATTACTGTGATCTTCAATTACGGCAGAATAAAATTTTGAACAATGGGACGGACAAGTAAATCTAATTTAATTCAAGTACCTTGTGTGCTTCTAATAGTTTGACAAACGTAAAATTTATTTTTAAAATAATCATTTTACGGTAACTTACAATTTATGTTAAAAAGTACAATATTAAATCCCGCATATGACTGTCGCTAAAAATGTAACATTATAATTTAAGGAATAATATATTTATTAACAATATTCTTAAATAATGAAACAATAGCAATTAAAATTGTATTCCGTGCATGCAACTTCAAATTTGAAATGATGATTGCTACCCCAGCTACATTTCCCGTGAAACAGTCACTGTTCGACCTACAATAAATAATATTTCTTCACACGACTATTCATTTATAATGTTATGAAGACTGCATGATTGAGGGACAAAATAAATTTAATAATGAAGGTATTTAATTTAAATTAAAAATATATATAATTTATAAAATTATTTATATGTGAAATTGTAATAAAAATGTCTGTAAATTGTTGATCTATATTTTCAGTCTTGGCTTAAAAATTATATATAATGACTAGAATTGGAAGATTACATAAATCCGAAAGCTTCTGAATAATAGTTTTGAATAAATATAAATTCTGTTGTTATAGACTGCCAAATAGAGTGGTTATTAAAATGAAATAACAAAACAAGAATATATTTTTTAAATAATGATCTACTTAAAATAACTTTAAGTAGTAGTAAAACAAAATTTTAAAATGGTATATTTGTCAATTGGTGTGTCGTAAATCGCTTAATCATTGCAAAACGTGTTCAGTATAAAATGAAACTGCAGGTGAGAGTTTCAGAGAACACTTTTGTGCCAATATGCAGCCGTGCAATGTAGTTTGTAGCCCTATGAAGAATTTAGAGGGTTTGAAAGGCTCACCGTGTTGCTTGTCACACTGTGGGGAATACCTGTCTGCCACAGACGAGAGATTTTCCAATACCGAGGCTCAGTTAGAAAAGTTGTAGCGTGCATCCACTAAATCGTTTCAATTTTAAAATAATTTCAGCCTAAGGTAAACTGAACATTTTATTAATTTTTTTCAGTTTAAACACGTTTCCCATGTTCTCGTTAGTAATTCAGTGACAGAAGCATTCTCTCAATGATTGCCATTCGTCCAAACAGGATTTTTCAATAAAAATTGTACATTTGACCTAAATGTTTTTGGATGTCGTCGCGTAAGGTGAAATTCTTTTTACAATCGTATAAACATTTTCGCCGTTGCCAATCAGAATCAAGTTTATGTCACAGTTATATTTATAAAAATAAAATTATTTTCTGTATTGAATTGTTAAATTCATAGGATGGAAGAGCTACATAATATCTATATATTTAATTAAATGGTCAGGATGGAAAAGTCTGGTTATAGAACACAGGCCGGGAAAATACAGACCCGGGCCTGCAGTCGACTCGAACGTCTCCGGTAAATAATTTCCATACTGATCCTTTAATTAAAAATATTTCATGGCTTATATGACTGACCTTATAATGTAAGCTTCTGTTAAATCTGAATATTTTTATGGTACCGAGCATGTCGTTGAAAATGCATACCTGTAATTTATATTCTGAAAAATTCTGCTTCACAGTAATTCTGAAGAAACCGAATGAATTATTTTTAAGTTTTTTTACTCTTACTGTTTAATCAGAAGTATTTACGATTAGTGTAAATAATTTCGGTCAAGTATATGGCTGTCATCAAATTAATACTAATAAAACGAAATATTAAAACATATATATATATATATATATATATATATATATGTATGTATATATTGTAGAGATTACTAAGGAATTTATTTTATTTAAGATTTTCTGTATCCAGTTAATCAAGACAGGTGACGTATTTCTGTTACGCCCAATGCTTACGAACATTTAACCCTGGGTCAAAATTTATCTCGAGGTAAAGGTATAAAAGCCCTGAGAAGTAACACAGGGCATCAGTCGAGCGGAAGCTCAGTCGAGTGTTAGGTTTCAGGCCGAGTAGATTAACAGTCAGACATTCCGTCCAGATGCGTCGTTGGTTTTTAGTCGCTGTTTTTGTCTGAGTGTGAAGACATTCTGATCCTCGCAGACTTTCAGCGTTGTAGTTGAGCCGGATTTAGTGTAATGAATGTCACTCGAGGTTTTTCAAAGGTTGGTAAAAGGCCACCGGAGATGGTAATCCAGTGAAATACCGTCTATCTATGATAGCTCTGCAAACAAATCCTATCTCCACACCACCTATAGTGGCAATGTTCAATACTGCTTGCTGTAGAAAAGTGGAGAAGAATGTTCAATTTAAGATTGTGAGATTGTTTTGTTAAAACTAAGCCGAGTAATCTACATATTGCTCGCCGCGTAGCCGATTCATTCGTATTGATTCAATCAATTGAAGTTTGTTCTGAGCATTAACAAACTACGAATCTACAAGCATACGTTGAGATGTGCTGGGGCACTTGAGAACCGCTTTTGACGTTCCAAGATATTTTTATAGCTTTAGTTGCGCATAATAATTAAGCGTTATATTTCTATAATAGACATTGTAAACCGTTTCATTTTGTAAATTCCTATTTTTTTATTGGAGGCTCGTAGGCGACCCTGAGATATATTACTCTTAATTAAGTGTTTACTTCATTATTTGGCACTCCAATGTGGGGCTCGTAATGTTACTATCTCTATTAGAGGTGATTTAGTTTGATTATTACAATATTTGGATACCAAAGTGGGGCATATATTACTCATATTTATATTGAATATTACAATATATATGTACAGTACTTTGAACCAAATTCCAGTTTATTTAAAAATATATTCACTTCTACGTCTATTACTAATGCAGGTGAATGGTGCTGAAAGTTTTCAAAAATGGCTGAGTTTCAATAAAGTGCGAGACGATACGAATTGAGAATTTGAAGAGAGAGTCAAGAAAGAATAAAAACTTGAATGGGCGCCCGGACCAGAAGAGAAAGCTTTTGTTCATTACTGTAAGAGGAATGTTTTTGGGAAATTAAATTTCTGGTGGAGAAATCTGAACAGTTCAGTACCTAAATGAGTCGGTTCTTGCAGCATTCGTATAAAAAAACTGGCTGAATAAATGAATATATCGTTAGTTATTCGAGTAAACAAACAAGAATAATTTGAATCCAATATCATATTTCTTTACATTGTGTGGAATCAAAATTTATTTAAAATTATAATCCATGTCTTTGATCTGTCTCGACATGCAGCAGTTGAATAGTTGGGTGGAAATATTAGAGAGGAAAGTTGTAAAATAATTAAATATTCCGTTTGTGCAATGGTGGTATTGTAACAGACCGTTCTGCCAATGACAATGGTTAGTTAATGATGAAGTAATTAGCCTACATCGGTGGCCGTAGGTTTGTGCGTATTGATTGTGCGACGCAGTTGACGCCTTCACATCGGTCTGTGGATGCTGGTGTCTGGCTAGAGCAGTCTGCCCTGTAATTAGCAATCTGAGCCGCAGCACTAATTGAGACGGGCTCTCGGCCTGAGTTATTCTGGGCCGGAGGACGTGTTTGCCCATACGGACAAGACACACATCGCGGACCACGACTCCCTCTGGATTAATACTCTGTCTACCTGATATATCCCCCGGAGACCTATCACATGTTATTTCTATATATATCCTTCATTTCTCCTCCAAATGTACCAACGTAACCCTTGCAGTCGAATATACGTATTCCTGTTTCATCTTCTTAGACTTGCCATCGATTCAAGACAATTCCAGGCATCTTCGATCATTATCAGCAATATTTTGTGATATTCTTCCCGTTGCTTCCAGTTTCTGCGTCAAATATCGGTTTATATTTCTCCTTTGTTATTCCCCTCTATAATCTCGTACTGTCCGTATAATTTTCCACTTTCACCTAAACACTTCTTTCCAGTTCGGAAGTTATATAGTCGAACTATTTTTTGTCTAAGTAACAGGCTACATGAGGATAATCAACATGATGGCTACGCGCCTTTAATAGCATAGGAAGGGATTTGAAAGGGGGGATGCGGAAGGGTAGAGTAATTTCACTATAGTAAATTAATAGTAATTTATCTTTCAATTTATGTGAGAGAGCGTATATTATTTGGTATGAGACAGTCATTGAAGTGTTTATATAAATGTGTACCTTGGATAGGAAATCCATTTACTCGGCATACGGTAAGAGTTGTTCGCTATTCCCATTGGAATAGTCGGCCAGCATCCTCCTAAACTTGTCGAGGCACGGAGAAGGGAATGCTGCGTCCCCACAGCAAACTCCTCTCCCTAGGGTTTTCCCTGCATTTCTTTAGGCGAATGCCGGGTAGGATCCTTAAACTATAGCCCGGGGGCCCTAGTAACCCTTGGCTACCTTCCTCCACCCTTCCGCATCCCCCCTTTCAAATCCCTTCCTATGCTATTAAAGGGGAGTTGCCTAAAGTGGATTACCCTCATGTATAGCCTGTTGCCCTAAAAAAAACAACTTAAACTCTGGTTTTTGCGTAGCTTTCAAACTAATGGTCATATTAGTGGTTCAATAATAATACAAACAACTTGACAATTTTCATTCCAATATTAACATTAGTGATCAGTCAGTACTGGTTAGCATAACGTAATATTTTTGTAAACGTGTAAAAAATTCAGTACTTCAAAAAATAATTATTACTTGGTGTATAGGACCACCTATTGTAAGCGTCATGTTTGAGGACGGTCTAGTTTACTGTACTTCTTCGCACGTGCCACCGCGTCTCCGTGCGCAGTCAATCACTCTCAATAAGCGCCTAGAGCTTCGTCTCGTTGAATCATTGTCGTGTGTGTGTGTTTATTCCGATCGCATCGTGACAACGTCCGATAGGGAGAGGAGGCAACCCCTCTCTCAATTTGAGTCACCCGTCGTCCTTGCTGACGCGTGCTATAGTCTGATAGTTCGTTCTGCATAACAAAAAAGTGTGTGTGTCGTGAATATATTTACAGATAGCCATAAATAATTCGAATATTTCTGGAATTTATGTATTGTTGGATTTTTATGAGTACGTATTCTGTATAAACACTATTTCACAGAAAATAGCAACCTGTACTGTCCTTTAAAGAAGGAAATAAAAAATTTCTACTGTACTTTATTTAAAATACTTCGTAATCTAAATAATAAAAAGGATGTATATTTGTATGTATTCTTAATTCAATGTATTTACGTTACTTTCTATACAAATTTTTATGAGTGGACAGAATGCAACAAAAATTGGTATATATATTCTGCCAAAATCGAGGGGTGAGAAACCCCTAGAATAAAGGTGGAAAGAATTGTAGTTGATATAATTTACGAGTAAATGCGAATATTTGCGAACGAGTTTAATATTACTGCGCGCAGTTATCGTGACGTCACAGCACACGAACTCACGACGGTGAGATGTTAATACGCACCTGTACTGCACATCACAGGAAATAGTTCCGTATTTCGTAATAATATAATACAGAAATATTTTTATTGAATAAAAAGTATAATTTTATTCAGTAATACTCCGTCGAATGATAATAAAGAACAATACGAAATACTTTATCATCCTTGCCCAAAATTAATTGGAAAAAATAATTATTGTCGCCATCTTTAATAACGCCAATACGGAATCCATTTGTTTACATTCTGCGTTTCAAATTAATGTCGGCGGAGATTTTTAAAATTTCATTCTCTACTGCTGGTCATATAGTACTATTGTATCCTGTATAATATTTAAGGAGGTAATAAGAGTTGTATAACATACGACTGATGAGTTATATGAATATAAAGTATTGTAAATGACTTACGGAACCCCCAATAATATTTGGGTATTGTCGTTATTCAATTAATGCACTGTCAGTCAAAGGTATGAAAAGAAATAGGAACATTTATATTGAATTAAGAGTACAATTAATTGTAATTTATGCAATGTATTACTATGAAGTTGTATAAATTTAAACAAATTAGTGCGTGTGATATGTGTAATTAAACAAAGTTGACTTCATTAGGATAACAGAATTTGTATCTTCATAATTAGTGAGTAATAATAGATCATCAAATTAATATTTCATATTTGGGAAGGACGTCGTAAGCGTACAATTTCTGAACTATTAATCACAAAAAGTGACGAATTTCTTCAGTCGATATTTGTGTGTATATCATTATCATTTCACATATTTGAATGTAAACGTGGAAAGATTAAGGGAACGTATTTCAATTTCTGATCTACTTTCAGCATTTATTCCAGTAAAAAAAATCATATATATCCAAATTGGGAATAATTCTGATAACAAATATATATCTTATCTGTAAACCAAATTTTGATGTTAGGTGGTTACAATTGACTGTACAATTATTTAAAAGACTTCTCAAATTTTTCTATTTAAATCAGATGATTTTTTTACAATCAAACCTATTTTTATGACAGTTACAGAAAAAATTGGTAAACAATAATGATGAATCATGAATGAATCTGCAGCTCAGACTTATATGTTCCTAGATATAGGAGAAGTAACATAAAGAATGTAGTTAGATACATTCAGTCACAAAGAAATTATGTCCATGATCATGAAGAATGAACAAGCAATGATAAGAAATATAGCCAAATACAAACACATTGGGTATATTAAAGTATTTTTCATTACGAAATACTGTATTCATATCAATAGAACAGTTCACATTAAAAAATGCATTTATTCAATAATAACAGTACTTCACTAGGAATATTTTTAACTTATATTTGAAGATATTTAAATCAGAAAATTTTTTCAGCTGAAAATTGTCTACATTACATAGTAGTTGATAAATGGGAAAATATTGCACATGTAAAATTAACTAGCTATTCCCAAATATGGAATCTAAATTAATGTGCAGTATGTCAAACTTCATCTGATTTAGATCAATATTTGTCAAGTCTTATAAATCAAATCAAATTTTGAATATAAATCAGATAATATTTTTACAAATAGTCCTGTCTCAGATACAAATAATATTTGGAGCATAGTCATCATTAATCTATAAATAATAAGTCCTGAAGTAGTGGTCTTAAAATTTTAATTACCATTTAAAGTATAGCATCTGTGGAGGTTAGGTAAGCCAGCTTCAATTAATAAATGCTTCCTGAAGGGAAAAGTCATCAATTATATATACGTATAGAATCAAGTTGTGAAAATTTAGGTTTCTGAGATGTGACATAGTCAAAATAATTAGATCATTTGAATATAAATCAGATAAAATTTTTACAAATCGACCTGTCACAGATACAGATAATAATTGGTGCATAGTCATCATTTTAGCTTAGAAGAAAAATTGTAATAGAAGTTACAGGGTTTAAAAAACAATAACCCATTTACGATTAACATTTTTATATTAAAAAAATTAAGCTGTCGAACCAGACATATATATTTTTAAAAACCTGTGTAACTATGATGTTTTGATCTATATAAATATTATTTATTTATTTTAAATGGAATAATTTACTTTGTTTTTCTGCAAATTTTCAGCTCTTTATACTGAAATATTAGTTTTATTTTCACGTCTGTTTTTAACAATGAATATCCTTAACTGCCATAAACAGACGATTTTTGTAATTTAAAATAATTATTAATCATAGAATCTTTAATTAACAACCCAAAAACGTTTCTGTACATATTTGTAAAATCTTCAGGCAGTATGAGTGGAAGAAAGGTTTGTTTTGATGTTTTCAACGTTTGCTCAGACTGATTTTATTTTCATGTTGATGATCGTTAAATATATCTTCTTGGTCAAGTGTAATTAATCTCGAATTTAAATATTCATGCATTATGTGACATATTGGTACATTATGACTGCTATTATCGTCTTCTAATGTAACAATTTATATGTTTAATAAATTTTTCACGTTTACGCACCCTGTTCAGATTGACGTTGACTTTTATGCTGGTCGTTCTCCACAGTATGGGGCTGCATGACTTGTGCGAGGTATATATAGTGTCGGACATTCTGCGACCTGATTGGCCGCTGAGGATCGCCTGACCACGGCGTTAAGGACACATGTTTTTCCATGTTTGCGTAGTAAATGTCAGGCGATCCTCAACGGCCAATCAGGTCGCAGCATGTCAGACACTATAAATACCACACGCACACGTCCCGCAGCGCCACACAGGCTAAAGAAAGCCGTAGAGAATGGCCGCAGAAACGTCAACGTAGAGAAATCTGAACCTGGTTCGTAACCGTGAAAAATTAGTTACCAATTTACACCGGGAAGGCTATCTTTCTTATTAAAATTATTTCCGTGTGAGAGTCTGTGGAATATTTAGGAAGTTAAATTTATCAGTTTTTTTATTTAAGATGCATATCTTTAAAATCAGAACAAGAAATACACGTGAATATTGGGAACTGGGCGAACATTGCATTAGACACCTACTTTTTTCTTCGTATTATAGAAAGCCATTTAATTGTGTTTATGGGACTTTATATGAAAACTTTGAACGAATAAAAAAATGATTGACGATTATTTTACATTTCTAATTATTGTAAGTATAGTAATTATTGATTTTAAAAAAATAATTACGGAATACGAAGAAGGTGAGTATGGGAACGCTAACATCATTCCGCTTAAAAAAATTGATTTGCAGAAAAATAAATAAAATTAAACAATTTTAATGTAAATTAAAACTAATTATTTAATTTAGAAAATAACTAAATTAAGTACCACATTATTAATTTAATTTAGTGAATTTTCAAACAATGCAACCAGACCGATAACACATTAAGGGATAGAGGTCGAGTTGCGTTACATAAAAATAACGAAAAAACTCGGGGGGGGGGGGGAAGGTTATGGATAAATGACATCTCGGGCAACGCCGAGCACTCAGGTAGTTCAGCTGAATAAAATAGTTTTCCGGAACTTTAATCTTAACCATTTTATTTTTCTTCTTTACAAACTTTTACTTTTATGACCTACTGTAAGAAAATAACTTTAATATTTGATCCATTTCTTAACATCATTTTTTTTTGCTGAGTAAATGTCATATGCTTCACAAATGGTTCGCACAGTAACGCCGCTGTCAATTTTTTTTAAAACACATCCACTTTCTCTGGGATCGACAATGAACGATGTCTGCTTTCCACGTCGCCTTTTTTTATTTGCTGAATCCATAATGGGGCTTTACAGTTGGAAAAATATGGAATGGTTTTTTTAATGGCAAAAATGAAATAAATGTTTTAAATTTCCCTTTTTACTGAGTAATACTTTGTTATATCTCACTTAAAATGAACAATTTACGTCTCTTGTGAAAATTAATAAGAAGAATACCAAAATACAGGCAAAAGAAGTGATAATTATTGTATGGTATTTATATCTTCTTCTTTTGTATGTATTTGGCTATGTTTCTTATTATTAATTATACCTCACTAAATTTAATTAAAGAAATGAAAATAATGAACAAATGCTGTGAAAGCAAGACACATTCAGAAGCGGGTGGCATCATCTGGCTACCCTGAATCCAACAATGATAATCGACAAAATCGCCATCAAAACAAAAAATACGTCTATAGAAAACATTAACGTTCCAACGCGGAAAATTAGAAAATGCGTTCCAAAATCCATGAAGGAACCGGATAGTTGATGGCTTGATTTAAGATTACTGTTAGTGTTTTTAAATGATAAGAAAATATGAACAATTATTTTTTAACGTTACGACAGTATCATTCATTATTAGTAGTTGTCAATGTCATTATTAATCATAACAGTTTTCATATACAAAATTATTTTAAGGAATAACTCTTGGTATTTGACATACCTTTTATGTACGGACTGCTCTTTCTCTGTCCTTCACGTTTTTTTAACGCCATGTTATACTGCACGTCTTCATGGTACATCTTAAGACAACAAAAGAGCGAGAATAATTTTTTTTGCTCTCTGTGTTGCAAATAGACAGTGGCGCAGCCACTTTAACTGCTCCACAGAAATCACAAATCTGATGTGATAACATTGGAACTTGGCTACCATCTAGCGGTCTGTTATCGCATCCAAGATTTGGTGAATATCGAAGCTTAAACTGAAAAGTGCCGTTTGGATTCCGCTCTAAAACAACAAAAAGAAGTCACCCCCAAATCACAAATAATGTTAAAAAAATAACAATATCTGAGCCCTTCATTTCCCCTCAAAATAATAATAAAAAAACCTCCCTGCCAAATCCCATGCTGAAGGTACAACAATGACATCATCATCAACGGTTTGCTTGCTCAGCCGTACAGCCGTAATATATGCGATTAAAAGAAAATTTATTTACTTCATATGCATATTAGCCTACTTTTATGTATACCAAGTCTCACCTTAGGAGTGGAGAGAAATACATTCGTGTGAGGAGAACAGATATTCATTTTTAAGATTCCTCGATAAAAATAATTTTTTAAACTAGACAGACTTTTATGTGACTCGATCAATCTATTAGAATACACATTTAAACGATATAGAAAATTTTATTAAATAATATTCCGTGGAAAATTGTTTTTCAGAGCCATACAACAACAAATTATTTTTTAAGCTTCATGTAAGTGAAAATATATATTCGAAAAGCTAATACTTGTAATTTATATTGCACAACTACAAATAAATAAGAAGAAACAAACAGATGGATATAGTTGTACAGTATCAACTTAAAATAGTAAATGAAGTTATCAAGTTTACATTTTAACTTCGCACTTCGCCAAAGATTTTTAGTATATAGCAAAGTTTTCTGTCGAAGTTGGAGTGGTGGGTGCATACATGAATGCAAAGTACTCCATTTAAGACCTTGCCCTAAGTGGATTCTCTTTCGAGGTAGGCTTTCATCGATCGCAAATGTTTTACCCTTTGTTGATGTTTCTGCTGTAAATATTTCATATCCATTGACATTTGGTTTCGGTAACAAATAACCCATAATCTCGGAGAAGTACGCGCCTCAATAATTTCCATTGTTATGTAGAAGTTATCGTACCGTTACATTCGATCGAAAGTTGTTGAGGATTTTTCTAACATTACGTTAATATTTCATTCTTGAATGATTAGAATAATTGCATAAATAATATTTAAAATGGAAAAATTATATATTTAAATTAAAATGGTCGTTAATTTAAAAAAATTGTATGTAAATGATTGTTTGGTTTGATATTACCATTCAACACCAATGCCAATGATTATATGTATTCCATACAGGAATGAAAGTATTGCGCATTGTCCGTATCGTAGAAAAGTAATTATAGTGATATAATGAATGGAATTCAGAAAACATCGGGTTCTGATTCTGTAACGAATGAAACGTAAAACTTTACTAAAAACACTCGATTCTAATCAAAGTGCATATAGATTAATTTTTTTATTATTTTGTGAGCAATATAATACAGATTTATTATTTAGATTTTTCAGGTATTCCATTGTCTAGGTAAGAGAGGAGAAAGGTAAGGAAGAAAAAGACAAAAATGTGAAAAAGAAAATAAAATAAAGAAAGTAAGAAAAACAAAGAAAGAGACAGTGTTCAAGAAACAAGTTCAAGTGGCGACGTGAAATATCGTCTAGAAGTTCAGAAAATGACGTAGATATTTACTCTAGGACTAAATTGTTTTTCGTACTCTGCCTCTTGCTTTCTGTTTTTCTTGTTTTCATTTTTCCTTCATTCTTTCTTTTTTTCTTTGCTTTTTCACTTTTCTGTAGTTTTCTCGCTCACTTTTCTAAACCATTACATAGTCAATGGAATACCCGAAACATCTAAATAATAATGTTAAATTACCAATGTCAACAAATATCAAATCCAGAAAACAAAGCTTGACATTTTATATTTATTTTTGGATTAAGTTTATAAAAATCACTGTCTATAATCAACATTCAAGAATTTTAACTTTAACGAAAAATGGCATTTAATCTATCCTACACTCAACCGAAAATTCTACTATTCAGACGTCTAATTATATTAATCTACCATTGAAATTACAGATTAAGAACTTCACAATTATTTCTGCCACATAATGTACTGAAGTTTAACTATACTCGAAAAAATAAACTAAACGGATTGTTTCTGTTCAGATTGTATGCTGCTCCTGCGAAAATAAAACTCTTATGCGAACATCTCACAATGTATGCTTAATTTTATTACGGAAGTAAAACTTATTGTCTTATTGTGTAATAACGTTCACGAATTCTTTGATTCACTTTGTCTTCAACGAAAAATTTTATCGTATCATGAATTGCATTGCTAGAGCAACGGAAGGAAAAATGTCCGAGAGTGATTTAAAATAAGTCACGGTCATGAAGGAACGTTAACTTAGTATTCTAAAACGACTTTCTCAGTACCTGTCAGTTCTAAGGCCTGGAGTCTAGAATAAACTGAATCAGTAGATTTATTTCGATAACAGCGGCTTGGACTTGTGTGCCCAGCGCTGATTCTTAAATTCTAGCTTTTCTCTGACGAAGAACGGAGTTCTTACTGTTCTAAACGTTGTAACTATCCTATTCATTACCCACAACTTTATTCGTAGCCATTACATATACAATAAATTTAGAAGTATTTTCAATATAGAAGTACATATAAATCGACCTGTAAAATATTCAGTGCTTTAAATTAAAGGAATAATTCAGTTTGAAAAATCTTCATTCAGTTTATTAATTGATTAAAATGAAATCTTAAATTTGAAAAAGGGTCACACACTTACTATTCATAATGTAAGAAATGGCAAAAAAAACTATAGAAATTTTAGGTGTTAGTGATAATTAGAAATACGTGAGTGACATTGTATGCAAATACAACTATTAACTCGACTCAAGCTCGATTATCGACAGTTTTCAATTCATGGGGTGGCTTATTAAAATTCTATAAATAAACCACGTTAAAGAATACTGCACTTAGAAATATAGTTATTTAAATAAGTGATCCTACAACATGTTTATGTGATAGTAATTTAACTTATTATCAAAATGTATTAGTTTTTATGTCAACTTTGTCTTATTTTTCATAGATTCGTAGAAGTTCCGTCTAAGATAATGCTTTCTAATGAAACCAATCTCACAATAATTTTTAAAAACAGATGTTAAACATTTTTACTACAAAATTATAAATAAAAAACGTCCCCACTCCACCCCAGATTCAATGTATATGTACCACTCGTACGTTTATTACTCGTTGCAGAAAGGTTAGCTTCCGCTAAACCAAAGCTTCCGTTTCCCCGTGTTATCTCCTGATGGTGAAAGGCAATTTCCGCAGCAAATGCCTGACATATATGGAACATCTATAAAACAAAACGTGAACAGAATATTCGATGGTCTTCTTACCAAATAACAACTATTTACTTTCGTATTTATGGGCGTTCAATATCCAAAGGAATTCAAATACAGAAAAAAATCTTTCAACGGAAGGTCAGCACTAAAGTAAAGAATTCAAAGTGAATAATTTTATTTGATTGAATATTAATTATTCATTAACACTCTTGTGCATCTTGTCACAATAACAATAAAAATTAAAAATCAGTCACACTCTGATTTCA
Source organism: Zhengitettix transpicula (assembly GCA_037074705.1). Taxonomy (NCBI): domain Eukaryota; kingdom Metazoa; phylum Arthropoda; class Insecta; order Orthoptera; family Tetrigidae; genus Zhengitettix; species Zhengitettix transpicula. The sequence goes on from CM073591.1 coordinate 78,169,674, forward strand.
GCGAAAAGGACATCATTGGTACTATCTTCCAAAAGCCAATGAATGTATACGTGCCCGCAGTACTTACTCTGGATTTCTTCTAATTTACGGTTACCGTTCCCAACAAGACGTAAGAAATACAAGCGAATTATCATCATATATAATTTAACTTTCTTTGAAATTAATTAAGGTTCGAGATCACTTTTTATTTACAAATATGAAGCATATTTCTAATCAAATCTCCTATTTATTCCTAAACACTAGTATTTTTCAGGATTTCGGCATCTGCATTAATTCTATAGAAAAATGTGTGTATATATCCAGAAGAATAATCACATAGAAAGACACCCAGGTAAATGTTATTTGCTCGTCAAATAATTTATTCCGTCACAGTCCGTTTGCCTTATACTTTCCTGGATGAATAAAGCAATAAAGTATAAGAGTTTTTAATAACTTTCTAATTATATTCTACTCATAATTTTTAGTGTTTATTTATTGACATATTTCAGAAATATACTTTATATTTCTAAATTACAAGTGAACAAAGACCATTATCAATATTTAAATTGTATTGCCAACAACTGAATTCCACATTCGACACAGAGAAGAAAATTAATGAAGTTATGTCCTGATTTGCAACGGAAACATTTAAATTTAAACCGTTATTCGAATATATCATTTATTTGTGGTCTTAACCTGAAACTTAAAGATATATTATAGTTATATTTATAAATAAAATTCGAAAAATCTTTTTCCCCTAATGGCTTCGCTAAAAATATTAAGTAAGCGTTCAGAAACTAACGCATAACGTTTAGATGTACACTTCACGTGAATTCCTTAATTTTCTTTATCTATTTTATTATTTCATTTTTATTCTGTAATTTTTAGTTTGACTTTAAATACTCACTACTGTGTTTTTCATACCATATCAATTAAATAATTATCTGCGATTAATTTTTTCCTGTTTTATTATGTCAAATACTTAATGTTTTTAAAATAAAAACACGGAGTCCTTAATATTGTTCAATCTATAAAATAATCAAAATTTATGTAAAATGCTACAAATTCTGGGTTAATAGTGATATTTCCATAATATGTCACTCACAAATTTCGAATTATCACTAACACCTCAAATTTCTATAGTTTTTTTGTATTTGTAATTTCTTACAGTTATGAGTAGTAAATGAGCGACCATTTTAAAATTTAAGATTTTATTTTAATCAATTAATTGACTGAATAATAATAAATATTTTTCAAACTGAATTATACCATTCACATGAAGCACTGAATATTTTACAGGTCGATTTATATGTACTTCTATATTGAAAATACTTCTAAATATATTAAATTAGCTATAACATTTACAATTCTGGATATAAAACAAAAAAGAATCAGATTTTATCAATCGGACACAAACTATTTTTATGAACATTTAGTTTTGTTGAGATGAAATCTATTTTATAATTTTTTTATCAATAAATAATAAGGAAATATATTACATGTTTTAGTTATACAATATAATTGTTTGAAAATTCTTTAAATATGTTACTAAACTTCATAAAAATATATATAAAATTACTCTTTACTTCTAGCAATTACTTTTTTCCATTTAAGGGAAGTTGAGATCGATATTTTAATATACTAAGTGTTAATTTAGATATATGAAGGCGCTTTTTCAGATAAATCATCAAACAAATTAGAATATTGCCTATCGATCATACAATATTAGCCGTTTTATTGATGAACTAAAAAATTTTCTTTGTATTTCTAAACATCTAGAATATGTCAAGGAACTTTCAAACCCACCTCGTTGAATAATATAAAATGACGTATATTGAAATAAATGTGAAATTATATTATAATGGCCTTCATTAATCTGACACCAATTTCGTTACAAATAATGCAGTTATGACGACTGAAAACTTAAAATGTAAGTAAAATAAGCTAAGTATTTTTAATCATATTAATTTTTTTTCAATCAACGTTCTGGCAATGTCCCTTAATGAATTTAAATTGGGATGGGTTTAAAACTGATATCATTATAATTATTTATAGCTAACGTTTCACATTTCTTGTAAACCAAAAATATTTAATAAAACACTTTTAATAATTTCAAAGGGAAATAATAATAAACGCCATTCTAAATACAAAACTAATTGTAATAAAATATCTTTCTATCATCTCCAACGGATATGTCAAACTGCGAATTTAAAAGAGTAAGTAACGCTTCGAAATACATCATGAAAAGTACTCCTGTTATGAAATCTATATCCACAAGTTAATTCAATTTTAATAAGACGTGTTATACATTAAAATTTTGTGTGCGCTTTCTTTAATAAATATCTTTTATTTTCTTCTATTTTCTGTGATAACATTTAACAATAAAATATTAAACATATCGAAATGTTATTGTCAGTCATGAAATTCGTTATCAAAATTATTTCAGATAAGGTTAGATCGTTTGTTCACATAACTTTCTATATTTTATCGTAATTATAATATTATGTTTTGAGGTCCGAATAATTAAATTATTTTTTTCGAAGGCATCAATTTAACAGAGGCAGATCGGGGCATAAAAGTCATCGTGGTTTCCAGCACTTTAGCTTCGCTTATCTGCTGTTCAACGAAGCATTCATTCGTGACATCGCTGATTACGTCCCATTCATTCTATTTCAGTCTCATCTGAACGGAAGTGTGTTATTGCCATTTGGTTTACTGCCCATTGGTATTCTGTCAAGTGTATTAGAAAAAATAAACTGCTGCGATCGATGATATAATTAGAAATGAGAACTCTATAAGTTAAATGTAAAACTCATATTGAAAGTGAATGTTGTCAATGGACCGAAATTGCCTCTATATTGAGTTGTGTTTCTAAGAAGTATAAAAAATTGATGGTTTTTGTAATATTTTTTCTTTAGAAATTATAATTAGACATACGATATTAACATGTTAACACTTTAATCTTCGGGTATATATATATATATATATATAATTTCTCAATTAAATTCCTATTTATAAATTTGAAAAGTGTTGACATCTTAATATCGTATGACTAATTATATATATATATATAATTAGTCATATATATATATATATATATATATATATTGTAAGTAAAATATACCATTGTTTGTCGTTTTTGCAATACTTCTATATGTAAAGTCTGACGGATTTCTGAATGAAACAATTTCTTTTGACAGATGAATATGGTTGGGTTACAGCTGAAGCTTATGAATAATTTGACATAAGTATTTGCTACTTGAATAAATTGTGGACAGAAGATTAGTGAAACTCATTATTTATACCTTTACGTATATTATAGTCTTCCTAGCAATTTATTTTAAGATATTAATATAATATAAAATTGTAAGTTTTTTAATATTCAGAAAAATATAACCTTGCATGATATAGCCGCCAATAACTCAAATTATATTACAACTGTCGTCCTATCAAGTATAAAACTTGAAAATTTTACTCTATGTGTGACTTATTCTTTAACTGAATTTAATAAATTATTTAAAGATTATTTTTAACACTTTTATTAAAAGCCTTGCTTATGAACCACTGAGTATGAAAAGGTTGATATTTTGGGATCATATTTCGGCATGAGAGTATCATCCTCTTCATAGCTGACAAGATTGCATCTCTTTTTCTGCCTCAGATATTTGGTCTATTTTTTCTAAAAATTTTCGTATGAGCGTCTATATCAGCAACTTAGTAGAGGCCTACTTATATAAATTAATAATAATTGCGTGTTCACTCATACAGGTATGCAACCCAATCAACACCTTTGCTCCAACCCTAACCTGATAATATCGACTGTCCAATTACGGAACCATATTATGTATCCGGTTAACTTTCAACGAGTATGTTCTTATAATACGCTGAGAAAATAATTCTAAATACATAAACATAAAGAACTTCCACTCTAATTTATCTTTATATTAGGAAACTGCTATTACTAGTATTACCAGCTGTTTTCACAAATGTTACTAGTTTGCACTATATTGCAGTTTTCAGTCAATTACTGATACTATTAATTGTAATATATCGGATTTTAGTTATTAGTAAAGCTTTGTTGTTGGTAAAGTAGGCAGGATTTTACTGTCATTTAATTAAATAATCTTTAATTTTTGACGGTACCACATATTAAAAATAAACACTTGATAATCATTATTGTTATTTAATGAATTTAAAATAACACTTTCCTGCTCCTCGAAATGAATTCATACAACATTCATGTGGACGGTCAAATGAATGCAGTCATATAACGCAAGCGTTAAAATTATGAGAAATTGTTCTGCGTTATTTCCTCTGTTTCATTGTATTCTCTGACATTTCACTTTATTAGAGTAGAAGCGGATTTATAGGTCGAGTGGAGGTTTGACGAATATAGGCCTGGAAGGTTGGACTCAGCGTGAGACCCCGAGTATCGAATTATAGCTACTGTCTCCACAGAAAAGTTTTACTCGAGCTGAGGGCGGACTTTCCAGTAAGTTACAGAAGAGTTGCTCCTGTCCAAATCCTATTACTACGAGACGATACGAACTTCGTTAGAGATTGATTATTTACAACGTACAGTTTTTATCACAAAAAAAAAAAATAATGAGTTTAACCAGTAAGATTAATTTTCTCCTAAATACGAATTTCTTATTTCACCGAAACGTTCATCAACATCATATATTTTTCTATTTCTCTAAAGAAAATCTAGTTAAAATAATATTTTGTATTGCAGATATGAAATTATTATAATTATAATAAAAATATATTTTTCTGTTTCGACTAGAATGTGTTTCAGAAAAGAAGAAATTGTTATGTAGGCTTGAAATCTGTAGCAGTAGAAACATGGCTCTTCTTCAAGTAGAGATAAATATCAATAATTACTCCATTTAATTGCTAACACTCCAACATTTACGTATGTAATAAACTGAAATAATAAAGAGTCTCCTGTAAATCATAAGACGTATTCCTTCTTAATTACACAGAAATCAGTAAATAAATTTTTCATCAGTTGTTGTCACACTACTCTCAAGAAACTTCAAAATCAAATACTTAACTTCCTTCACCATTTTTATGTCATTAGAATCACTTAATCAGTAACTGTTAATGTAACGTATTATAATTTTATAGTCCGAAAATATATTCCTTTTAGTGTATTATTAAACCTGATGGATTTTTGTCGTGAGATAAAAAGTAACTAGGAAATATTTCTTGCTTATTGAAATGTCATACAATATCCTATGAGTGTGCGGAATAATTATCATTCGTCAGTTCCCATTTCAGGGAGCCAGAAGAGCAACAAAAAAATATGTAATTAGGACGCACGACGCGAGAATATTCGACCGGGCACTTCGAGTTTATATAAATAGTGTGATAGTAAATGCAAATAAATAGCAGACTATCATGAATGTAAATAATTATTTAAACCAATTGGAAAATTACACCACCTTATCAGTCTTCTTTTGTTGAGCATTGATATGTCCTTCGACTAATACTACAATCAGACTTATTCATAATTTTAATTTAACTAAGACGAGTTTGTACAGAACGCAGAAATATCCATTTCAAGTTCTTTATATCACATGAATCAAAATAAATACTAATCTAATCATTCTGTCCCAACTACCAATACCTCAGACACTTCCGATACACAGTAAATAATTTGTCTCCATTAATTCTTTTCACTTTTCATCGTACAAAGACTGTATAGATGATTGTATAATAGACGCAACTTGAGTTTGCACTACTCAGTAACACTGCTGAACCGAACTCGGACGAACTGTTGTACTAGCAGCGTTGCTGGAAACATTCATGGCTTTGTTGCTGTATTCTACCAGATTTAAATTATACCTAAAGTTTGCATATAATTTTCTCCTTCAGAATAAACTTTACTAGCTGCAATAATTTAATCATTCAAGCGAAAAATGCTCTATGTGAAAATTTAGGTGAAAATTGAGTATTTCGTAGCGTGAAAGCAATATTTGCAACATATATCTTTTTATTCCAACAGTTTGATATTATTTCTCGTTCTGTCAAATAATAGGTGACGAAGTCTCTAGGAATAACGGTCTATATTGATGTTTGTTGAATTTCATAAAAATCAGTGAGTACGTACTTACTTCTGTTGAACAAATTTAAGAACGAAACAATAAAAATAGCTGCTTCATAAATGTTAATAATAATGCATGGTTCTTTGTCACATTTTAAAGAAAATAATAGTTTATTAATTAACATGGAATCGTATGACTTATGTAATTGTTGTCTTGTATTGTTTGTTAATACACATCTACTACCCCACGAGTAACGTGTAAATTTTCAAAAAGACGACCAGATAGTTTACTTTTTGAAGCTTAATAGTTTTAGGGACTAATAACTTCAGATAGATAGGCAGATAGATTAATAGAAGATCTCACACGTTCAAGAACGGTGTGATGAATCACCATCTTTTCGATTAATGACATGCTCGGTATGTTTATTGATATGAATTGTTAACATACATTAAAATAACTTCACCAGCTTTATTATCGGGCCAGTAAAGGTCGATGGCAAATGTTTTTGGATTGTGCACTACGCACACTCGATCGAGCAAACCCAAAAACATCGCGCAGATTCCAGGTGCTGGCTGGCTCTTCTTGCACCCACTTTACGCGCGGTGAGCAACAAATTTCAAATTGCTAACTTAAATATGTAATAGACTAAATAATTAATTGTAACTGAAGAACTGATACGTGATAAATGATGTAGAAATTTTCGCGTATAGTAGAGCACTATAAAAATTACGTTAACTCAATATTTAAATTTAAATTATATAGATTATAATTCTCTATAAATTTGACAACGAGAAATACAAATCTAATCATTGTCCTTCAGATGAACATAATTCTATTACAGTTGAAGAAAATATGAGAGTAAACCATACAGATCGTGTAAAGCACAAAATTGGCGTGATCCGTATTAGTATACTAAATTTAACTATAGACATTAGCATTATTTTTCCGATTACATCTGGCAGGTAATATTAGTTTCCATAAATAATTTAATTAATAGATATATCGAAGGATGTTATGGTGTTATCTGATATACTATTTAATAAAAAAGATAGATAATTTCGACAAAAAAGTGATAATATAAATACCACACAACGTTTCGTACGTACTTGAAAATAATGTGTAATGACAGTGATCGTAACAGGCAGCGATAGTTCGACGATGGATAAAGATACCTCTGAAGAGGAAAGCATAATATCAATAAAAACAAGGAAATTGCCATTTTATGTTAAGGATACATTAGGAACGTTATAAATTAAATTCGAAGGAAAAAATGAATGGAGGAAAATAAACGAAAGTTCTACAACCTCCAAAAAAGACTAGTTTAAATATAATGCCTGTGGAGCGCACTGCATGAAAACAAAAAAAATTACGAATTATAATACGAGTTAAAATATATTACGTATTTGAATTGTGTACGTTGTATACTAATATAAACAAATGCGTAAACGAATCAATATAGGTTATATATAAAATGAAGACAATTGTCAACTTTTTCAACGACTCCATATATAAAAGAATCTACAATGCACGTGCCCCGTATTTAAATCTGCATGAAACGTTACAATATTCACATGGTTCCAAGTTGTAAATCAAATATCAGAAAAACTCTTCTGATATTCGGCATAGAAAAATTCCTGGTGAAACTATTTGTGTAATAAAATCAGTAAGTTTTAATTATCCCTCTAAATGCGAATTCCAAAAATCAAACCTGCTCCTGAGTGTAATGGATCTTACAAAGGGCAGAAATACTTCAAAGCTGCAAATAAAATAATTTTGTTTCATGTCGTACAGAAAAGTGAAATATTAATTCAATTGTACTAGGATCATTTTTTAGTAGTTTTGAAGCTAAAACAACAAAAAATAGTCCTCACGCTACTTCTAGAAAGAAAATGTTTTAAATGGCAGTTTAAGTGATGTAATTATTGTCAGGAGAGTATATAACTACTCATTAAAAATAAAAATAAAGTGTAGGCGAGACTACAATCAGAAAAAAGGGCCCAAACATCTACTAGTGTGTATTGAAAATTAACGAGTTTCCAACAATGTATCCACGTTCCTTATACCTGCGTAAGAAGAACAAATTTCACCAGAAATGCCTCCTGACATTCTCGAGGATAATTTGCGTTATATGAAATACCTGCGGGCTACGGCCCTCAAAATACTCGACCTTTCACCCTGAACTTCGGGCATCACAATTTAACGACTTTGGCCGACTCTGAACAGTGCAACGTAATCTGGAGTAATCTCCCCCTGACAGATTGAGTTATCATTAACAAACTGCACGCGGCGCGTTGCTACGCGACCCAGAGCTTGCTTGGCTGCTCCGTCATTATGAGTTTGCTTGTAGGAAATTGAGTTTCCAGGGTCTTCATCAAGAATTGTGACAGGATAACCACTCCATAATGAAGGTAGGGCTCTTCCTTACAAATATTTATTAGCCTCTATTACGTGGGATCCCAGGTTCTTAGATTTACACAAGAAGACATACACACTCAGGAATTTTAATTAATCTAAGCAGTAAACAGTCTTCGACAAAAGTTTCAGTCAGAATTATGAATTCTCAGAGGATATGAAATGGAACTAATGAATAAAGTACAGTTGGAAATACTGAAATGTTGGGTATATAATTTTATCTTTTTATGCATCAGCGTGAGTAACAAATGGATATATTAAATACAAATCAGTTTAATTTAGATTGCGTAACAACATCATGCATTATTAGTATTCGTAACAACTTTATTTTCTATTTAAAGATTTAAACGTAGCCAATTACCAAATTCTGTATTCGGTGGTTTATTGACTATTCACAGATAGACAGAGAAAAACCTGGTGACAATTTTAAAATACGTACAATGAAGTTACACAAACTATATACAAACAAGTATATAAAATAAATAAAGGGAAATCATTCCGTTACCCCAAAAATCATCTTACTTACTGTTAATGAAGATTAACTATCATTACGAAGTGTATAAGCTTAAGTCTGCTGTTTGCTCATAGATGTCGTTAGTGATCTATTAGGCTACTATGTATTCCCTCTTTTGTTTCTATGAGTTTGTCATCTGTCAACAATAGTCAGCGCAAATCGTAAGAAATTTCATTCAACAATATACATTTTTATTTTCTTAATCATGTCTAGTTTTTTGCCAAATAAATCATATTCGGGTTGCTCTGCTTTCCTGCCTCAATTGGGAGAAATTGGCTGCCAAATTACATAAAATTTTTATGGAGACTGCTTTATCAGCTTTATCAGAAACAACGTGCAGACATTGGATCCGTCCGTTCAAGGACGGCAATTTCGACCTAAATAAGCGTGAAAATCGGACCAGGAAGGTTGAGGACCATCAATTGCAGGCTCTTTTGGACGAGGACGATACCCACCGTAAAAAGAAGCTTTCCAAGCAATTGAGTGTTACTCAACCAACCATTTCCATCCGCCTACGTGCCATGGGAAACGTTCAAAGTATCTGAAAATGGGTGCCGCAAGAATTGACGCCGGAGAAGATGCAAAATCTTGCTCGACAGATAAAAAGTAAAGTCGTTTCATCATCGGATTGTGACCGGAGATGATAAGTGGATATATTTCGAGAATTCTAAACGCAAGAAATCATGGGATGATCCCGGCTAACCATCAAAATTGTCCGCAAGACCAAATTGCTTCGGACGGAAGATGCTACTGGGCGTTTGGTGGAAACATTAGGGTAAAATACTATAAGCTGTTGAAACCTGGTTAAATTGTCAATGCCCACACTACCACAAACAACTGATCAAATTGCATGGTACTTTTGCGTGGTACAAGGCCAGATAATCAGCAGTCATGACAAGCTGATTTTACCCCACGACAACGCACCAACGCACACGTCAACAATGGTCCTAAACTACTTCGAGACACTAAATTTAGAGGTTCTACCCCATGCCGCTTACTTACCAGAACTTTCCCCTACTGACTACCACCTTTATTCGTCGATGGGTAACGAGCCGTCTGATTAGCACTTCGATTCGTATGAAGATGTCCGCAAATACCATGTGTGTGTGTGTTTTCTCGAAGAGAAGTGTTTTTGGTGTAGTGTCCACAAATTGCACGAAAAAAGAGAAAAATATATATCTAGCGAGGGTCGGTTCTTTCAATATTTATTTTTTTACATCCATGACTAAAAAAACGGCGGATTTAAGCTTATGCAACTGGTAAGACCATAACTGTCACCCCACATTTTCTCTCCAATTCTTCTTACTGCTCTTCACTTCACTGAAAACCCAAAGATTAAACTAAATTTGAAACACTATATTATTATTAACATGATTTTATTTTCCACTACACTCAACTTTCTTTATAGCAGTCCTATTATATTAACAATAAATCCTTATAGTAAGTTGTTATTATTCTTTTGAATTGTTTTATACTATGTTGGATCAATGTTTTAAGGTCATGATGCAAAATAAGTTATTCAGGTGTCGTCTTTGTTTGTTTATTGTTTAGGAAAAAATATATTCCTATTATAATTTTCAATTTAAATATTCAGAAATGGGAAATATTAACATACGCGATATGATCATTAACAATGTAATTAAGGAAGATGTAATGTAGTTAGACCTATATTATTACTATTATTATTCTTATGATCAAAATAACTATAGTTCTGTTTTCTCTTTAAATCTCAACACGTAATAAAAAAAATATTTTTAGAGTAACAGGCTACATGATGGTAATCCACATGGTGGCAACTCCCCTTTAGTAGCATAGGAAGGGATTTGAAAGGGGGGATGCGGAAGGGTAGAGGAAGGTAGCCAAGGGTTAACTAGGGCTCCCGGGCTATAGTTTAAGGATCGTACCCGGCATTCGCCTAAAAGTAATGCAGGGAAAACCCTATAGAAACCTGCATCATTTGGTACTTGCCTCACGCCCTTCCGATAGCGGGAGAAGAGTTTGCTGTGGGGTCGCAGCATTCCCTTATCCGTACCTCGACCAGTTTAGGAGGCAGCAGGCCAACTGTTCCAATGGGAACAGAGAGAAATTCTTACCGCATGCCTAAGGGCGGCGACCCCTGAACATACACCTCTCAAAACAGGCCGAGGTGCCTCGTCTTGTGGGAGCCTTAGTTCAAAAACGGAGAGAGGAAAAGGCATCCCCAAAGGTAGCCCCGTCCTGACTCTCCTACAAGGTTCTGCCTGCGAGAGAACATCCCTCGCAGGGGTACTGCCTGCGAGAGAATAGCCCTCGCAGACATATCTGAAATAAAAAATTAATTTACAGATTTTTTATTGCGAACGTTACTGTAAATACGTCAGAGAGAATGTTGATTATAAAAGTTCGAAACGAAATATTTATCTTCTCTTTTATGATCAAACTCTACAGGGACGAAGCTTCGTTTGCCTCTCCTATCTTGAAAACAATTTCAATCCACAGGAAAATTTGAATGACTGCGTATATTTTAAAACACCGTATTTTAACATGTTACTTCATATTTTGAGTTCTTTACTAAATTCATTATATATCATTTTTATCAAAAAGTTAAATTTGAAAAACGTAATACCAGAAGTTAATTTCATAATTTTAGATTTCATAACAGGCTCGTAAACATTAATGGAAAGATAAACGTAATATCTCTCACTTTTCTCTTGCTTTCAATATTTATTACACGTGAAAGTTAAGCCAAATCAGTTATATCACCTTTTTAAATTCTATTATTTATTATAATATATTAGCATACTAACTGAACGACATGAATTGACATTTGTTCTAAAATATTTTGGTCATGACAGTTATAATGGATATTAAATTTGTTTCTTCTGCCTCGATAAAATCATTGAAAGCAAACAAAGCTTTAAAATTCCGAATGATTCTTAAATTTTTCCGTAAATATGTTTTACGTGTGCACTTTGGTTAATTGTTAGCCAATAATTTATTGATATTACTGAAAGGAAAAACAAAACTAATAAAAACTTTTTGAGATACATAAAAAAAAAGTTCCTTTATAGCGGTAATTAGAATAAATACTTATCATAAAGTGAAAATTTAGGCCTGTATCTAATGTTATAATTTTCAAAATTATTGACATAATTTTAGTTTACAAGAAGCAGTTCCGTTAGCATATATTTTTCAGTTTCATACAGGTCTACTTACGCTTTAGGTCTGCTTCAAAAATAACCTTGATTCTAAGGAAATCATTCCTTAATACGTTTAATTTTTTTTATTGATAATCTAATTCTACGAATACTTATGGAAATTGACAAGATGGGTTAATAATTTATTATAACGAAAATAAAAATATGGAATTGGTTTTATATTTATGTGAATAAATGATTTGATAGAATTTACTTGATAATATCATATACATAATATAATTTACTGATATAAATAACCGTTTAATAGAATTTACATTTAAAATAGATAACCCAGGATTCAGACTCCACATAAAAAATTGATATTTAGTTTATCCAGGACGGGATGCATACTTCTCAGAGGTATTTGTGGGACGTCTGGTAGTGATTATTTAGTCTCGGGCCTACACACTAAACGAATCCCTTATTCTATTCGCAAAAGCACGCATGGGTCTTTGGTCTCCCGACAGACAGAACCCAGGGTTCACACATGCTGATTCAATATTCGTCAAATATTTTATATATTATTTATATATTTATCTATCCTCAATTTGGACTCGTACCTACAGAATAGCCGTCATTTTTTCCTATGATCAAATTTAACAGTTATAATCAACAGAATTTTATGTTCAGCTGTTACATCTATGTATAAAATAACATTTTTATCTAATTGTTTAATACGGGATTAGGTTTTTATGTTTTTAAATAACAATATTTTTGTACCCTAAATTAATTCACCATTAAACCTGCGAGGAAAAATTCTCACAAATTTTAAGCTACGAGTTCAAACTCAATTACAGTTCAGAGAAACATTTATAGTTACAAAACGTGACTATAACTTCATCCTACGGACTAAAGAGTGTTTTTAACACAACTCGAATTAAGGCAACATAAATATTGACAGGAAAACAGCGACCAAATCTGCAATTCAATGGCTTCACCCGGTGGCAATTAAATCACAGCCAACAAACCAGCAGAATCTGTTAAGCCCGACCTTCATCCATTAGATGAGAAAATACAGAGAATTACAATTCATTTCCCTGAGGACGCAATTTTTTTACTGCAGAATTAAAATCCATATGAAAACAAATTCAAAACAAATATGGGGAAAAAAGTTTCGTAGTCCTGGCGGTGGTCCAGCAATTGGAAAATATAAAATGTAAAAAATGTATTGACTTTTTAATGGTTGAGGTTTTGATATTAAAACATTCAGACGGGCAATAGTTTAATATTCCGCTTTGCCAATTCAGTTTTATTAACACCTAACATTTACTTGAATTGTATATGTATTTCTTTTCAATTAAAGACACATGTAAAGTGTGAGAAAATATATTATAATATATTGAAACCAAAATAATTGACGATGAATTATGTGCCATTTTGGACAAAAAATTAAAATATTTGTGTATTTATAAATTGTTAGAGTTGCCTTCGAGAAGTAAATTGGTAAATGCACACTAATACATTGTCAAACAAATTATCTGAGCAATCTACGCTATAAGAATAATTTTAAAGTGCAGTGACTTGAAAATTAGCTTATTTCGTATACTTTAGTTCTTTATAAACCGCATGGTATAATTTTCTAATTTAATTCTTATTTTAATGAGAAAATTATTATAAAAAATAGGGTTGTTAGATTCACTCTACCATGTAAGCTAATGCAATCGAATAATTCTTTCATTAACAGTTACCTATTACAGGAAATGAACATGTGCACAATTTTAATAAAAGAAACAAAAAGTAGGTAAAACTCTGTTAGTTAAACAGAAAGTTGTACCGGACAACGTTAACAGCAAAAATATAAAATATTCAATAAAAAAATTCAACAAATTTCATTTTTGATTAGTCATTAATTTTCTTACATAAATGTAGTGACAAAATTCAAGCATAGTTTCTGTAAAGGCACAACCAAAAATATGTAATTTAATTGATGAGATATAGTATATATAAATCATACGTCTTTATTGTAATTTATGAAAAATTCATTACTCATTTCACACTTGAAGCTCAGCTTCTGGATAGTGTGTACGAAATATAGCATAATACCGTAATAATAATACCGAAAAGAAATTTTATAATTTAACAAGACTATTTTGCAATGTTTTAAGACTTTCAAGTGCTGCTTTCTTCACGTGTTTCTATGGATTGTCATTATTGTTTCGACGAGAAGCGAGGTACATAAAGGGAATGATTTGTGTTTTCCAAAATAATTTTGCTGAATGGAAGCAACTTCTAAGGGGAAAAAAACCTGTACCACCTTCATTCCTTTTTGCAAAAAATGAACGAAGTAACACAATAAAGCGAGCTTCGTCTTCCCCCCCCCCCTCCCCACCTACAATTACACCTACAACATTCTGCATCGTATTTAGACACGAATAGATATTTCTCTCCGGCTATAATTTTTGTCTTCATTTTTTATAGACACATATTGAAAACAATTTAATTCTACAAAATGTATCGTAATGTGGCAGTAAATTCGGTATGTCTTCGAGAAATTCAATGCCAGTCAGTTTACAAAATTTTGTCGAAAAAAAACCTGCAGGTAGTAAATCTGTGACAATTATTACATGGTATAGTTCGACTGGGAAAATGAATCAGGTTTTATCAGACTTGTTTTCAGATATGTGTGATTTTAATTACAGATACATTAAGATAGAAGTAACTTTTTACTTCACCAAGTATTTGTGCGTTGTAGAACATACTTGAATACAATTTAAAAAATTCAAGTGAATAGTTATTTGTCAAAATTAATGTAAATAATAGTTTCCACCGTCATTTATCGATTTAATTTATTTTATGCTTAAAAACTTAAAATATTTCAATCTTATATTTTATATTCAATGCTTAATTTTTGTTTCAGGTACGGTCTTTTTAATATCGTGGAAGCTAAATAGACACCAGGTAATGTGGTCTCCTGCAACACGAAGGGTATGTTAACAGTATATTTAAATGCAAAAAATGTAAATAGTTAATCGTTGCTTGTAAACGCATGTTGCATAAATGGGGCACGTTGCATAAATGGGGCACGTTGACTATGCGGAATAAAAAAAAACACTTAAATAGTACAGACTGAGGGACAACCAAAATTACGGATATAATGGCAGCACCAACTTAAAATAATAATAAATGTATAAGTAAAGATAAATCGTCTTTTGAATTCTAATGAAAATCAGCATCTGTACAGTTCCTAACTGAAACTCCATTTTATACACATGAAAAGTGGTCATTATAATAATGTTATAATACACAAAACGAACATAATTTTAGAAAACAATATCTTCAGACAAGTTTATCATTATTCGTAATCAACTACTGTGTCCATATTCTGATGATATTATTAGAAAAATCGTTAATATATATATATATATATATATATATATATATATATATATATATATATATATTGGTTTTTTATATTACGTTCCCCCACCTTCAAAACTTACTCACCTTTATCCCCGTGGCGTAATTAAAAATTTTGTTTTTGACCAAGTGTGGGTCGGCACGTTTGCGGTTACTAAACCAAACCATTATTTTGAAATATATGGAGGATATACGACGGTTGGGTACTTTAAAAATGAATTTTATACACTAAATACTTCATAACTTGATTATTAATTTTGTCTTTTATTTTAGTTAAAATCTTGTCTGAGTGGTTCATGGGGTTCCTTTTAAAACTTACTAATTATGTGTGTGTGTGGTTTTTTTTCTCCAATATTGATCTGAGAACAGTCTATTTTAATCTAACTGTTCATTGTTGTGAACTAAACCAGAGTAACAAAAATATATTGTTACTGGAACAATGAGTTATATGCAGCGCGTTATAGAAAAACGATAGAACCAAGCCTTATATTATCAACAGAATACATTGCAGAAAAAATCACCACGACGTTAAAAACCTAGCAATGTTTTCAACCAAATATACGGGTAACGGGTAGTTATGATTCATGTATTTCTAGATTTCCACATGTCCGTTTTTTAAGTTTCGAACATTATTCAATTAGATTTTACACTCCATTCATGTAATATAGTTCCATAACGATGTATTTATATGTGCCAAACGTAAGTTTACTTTATAAAAAATGGCGTACTGTACATAATGTGACCTACTTAAGCAGTGAATAATCTACGTTTAAATATTGTTATAGAATACAGAATGCTACAACGACGGGGTCGTTTCACGTTTAATATAATGTTTCATTATGACGTTTTCTTTCTTATCATAGTAAATATCAGTGCTGCATCATGCAAGCGTGCTTTAAACTTTCAGCGGATAAGTTGGCGTTACTGCGTTCACTGTAATTGTTTAACTGTTAATAACAGACACCACGTGGCACGAGGAATATAAACGGGGGCACTACATCCGCATATTTGCACAGGGACAAGGTCCTTACTTATTCATACCCCGTGGCTCGGTGTGTATTAGCACAGCTTCATAAATGCTGACTCAGAAACAAAGCAACTGATAATGTATTTATGTTTCCCGTTTGAGCTGATCCACGTGCGTCGGATGCCGCCAACATATTTAATTGCAGCTAAAATCGCTAATGAACTATCAACCCAAAGGCTAGTCTGCTCTGTTAATCCACTGTAAAAATTTTAGTCAACATCCCTGCTAATCATGTAGGATTTTCAAACACTTTACGTTACAAAGAACTAAATCCGACAGTTTTTGTTCGCCTTACTTGGTATCAATGTATACTGATTAGTGCCCTTTATTGATAACTAGCTGATTTTCCGATGCTGCCAGGTATTTATTTATCACAATCATTAATTACATCGGAAAATGAGTTAATTGGACCCATCCTTTGGTCATATCGAATATATTATAACTAAGCTCTCCTCATCCCACAGTATACCAACTGCTGATTAACACGTTACTTAACCAATGTATTGTTGTGCATCTTAACGACACGTGTATTTTAATCTAATATGGGCCACTTTGGACCTACTCTCTCAACTCCGTCCCCGCAATGCCATAGAAAGATGAATTGTTACTTAATCAGCATACTGAGTATCACTATGCATCTCGGCGAAGTAAAACCGGTACACAATAACACGTAACTGTCCAATGATTTTAAAATTGTAATGAAAGTTAACTATGGGTGAAGCAATCTTGATGACTAAGGTAAACATAAACTTGGTCCAATTAATATATTCTATGAAATTGTGGATTAATTGCAAGAAAATTCTAATATTCCTAACTATATTACTATAGTACGGTGATTAGATTAACCCCATTTACAAATTTACGAGATGTATAATCTTAAATCCACAGTGTTTAAGTAAAAATACAAATGATTTTCTCATTGAAAGCAGTAAAAAAATTCAAAGGAACGGCTGTCGCTATATACACATTTCTCCCATCTGTATTTGTGGATACTACGCCAAAAATAATGCCTCTTCTTTCGAGGCAAACCACTCTTGAAGCCATTTTTCGACGTGCTGCTCAACAAGCGCGTAGCCCATCGACGAAACAGGTGCTGGTCGGAAGGGACCAGGTCTACAGAATAAGCGGAACTGGGTAGCACCTCCCAGTTAAGTGTTTCCAGACTATTATGGCGTGTGTGATGGTGCGTTGTCATGAAGCAAAATTAGATTGTCAAGCCTTTGCACATAATACTGCCCTTTTTCACGCAGATGGCGGTACAATATGATCAGTTGTTGGGGGTATCGGTGAACATTGACAGTTTCACCAGGTTTCAACAGTGCATAGTAGACGATCCTCTGCTGGTCCCACCAAACACACAGCATCATCCGTCCGAAGCGATTGGCCTTTCGGATGATGTTATTATTTGGTCGGAATCAACCCACGATTTCTTGCGTTTAGGATTAGCAAAATTTTTCTTATTCAGTCAAAAAAACGTTGCACGAACACTTATTTTTTTGTCTGGCGATATTACGCATCAAATTTCGGTTTCTCTCGATCTGCCTGCCATGCGGAACCCATTTTCCGATCCTTTGAAGCATTCTCATGGCACGTAGACTAATGGAAATGAATGTTTGACCAACACCCAATTGCTCGGCAATCATATTTTGGGATAAGGTATCGTTCTCGTTCAAAAGAGTCTGACATTCATGGTCCTAAACATTCATGAGCCCATTTCCACGCTACTTGACTCTCAGGTCCAAATTTCCGTCTTTGAACCGACGAAATCAATATATTAATGTTGTTTTAAATAAAGCAGTCTCCATAGACCTTCACAAGCATTTTCTGAAATTCTGCAGTAGATTTCTTCAAATTGAAGCAGAAAATATACGCTCTTTTTTTTGCCAAAACTTAGACATGAGTAGCAAAGGAAAATGTATTTTGTCGTATGAAATTACTGAATATGTGCTCCGACTATTTTTGACAGATGACAAACTCATTAACAAGAATGCTGTGCCCATAGTATCTTAAAATAATCACTAACGCCATCTATGAGCAAACGGCGGATTTAACTTATACACCTGGTATTTTAGAAACCCGTTTTCTAAAGTATTTTATTATAATATCATCTTGTATCGATATGAAAATTATATATATATATATATATATATATATATATATATATATATATTAAATTCGTGGTGTCAGTTGGACAGGACATGTACTAGGCGAAAAATATACCATTGAAGTTTTACCGAAAGACACAACAATGCGCACTATAGAAACGCTCATGTAATTAAGGAGAGTCAATAATTGGCTCGCGCGAGGCGACCATTAGGGCGGAATAAGACTGCACGTAATGCGATTCGAATGGCCGCAATTGGAATTAGCTCGGTGTCGGAAGGAAAGTCGACCTACTGCAGCAAGTGGCGATCATTACATCGATCCTACCCGGATCACAACTTCTGTCTTACCGCAGGTTAGCGCAGTCGGCCTATTGCTTACTTCCTTCCAAACTGGCCCTTCAAAATATTTGGTTCTTAGTACGTTTAAGTTACGTGCTGGACCAATTAATATGCAAAAGCTCAAAATACATTTACAATAACAGGCTGTGGGCTGTCTTTTCTATTGAGAGATATAAAAAACTATTAGACAATGGTCCATAACAATTATATATTATGAAGTGTTTATATATATATATATATATATATATATATATATATATATAGGCCTATGCTATTATGAAGATAGAAAACATTATTTAAAACGTCTGATGAGACAGTAAAGCATATAGATAATTATATTTGCATCGAGTCATATAAATATATATTAATCAATATTTGATCCAATATTCATTCTTAACGAACATATTTAAAATTATATTAATTATATAATTAGGTGATATTGTGTTTAATTGAAATTTGTTCGCAAATATCGAAATTTTATTTCATCATTAAAGTAGGATGTAGTAGAATGTGATATTACATTATGAGATAATTAGTTCTATCACACTGTTGTAAATCAATTTGAAATGCACATATTGGTGAGAAGTAAAAAGATAAACAAAGACAAACAAATCAATTTAGTTTCATGTGTACATTAAAGACACTCGTTCGAATAGAGAATTTTTTTCTCGTATCACTAAATATTCCATATTGATTAAATTGCAACTTGAACAATATTGTTATTGGCTGAGAGAAATACTTGAATTTCTAAAATAATTTAAACAACCTATTAAAACACTTTTATCGTGGATGCTATATTTGCTAAAAATTCAACATGCATATTTTAAAATGCCAAACTTACAAGGCATTATCTCAAATGTCATTTTTACCACTCATCTCGTTTATATCAACATATATCCTGCCTTGAGAAACATTATTATACTTCCAATGCTGAATATTTGAGTCCTCAATGTTGCATAGGTTTTAAAGTTACATTCCTTCGGATAATATTTAATGAAGTACTAGTTTCTGGAAATTATTCTGTATAAAATTAATCTCTTCGGCTAAAAGAGCTAATTTTAGATAGGTTAATCTAATTTTATTATTTGAAAAAATACTAATTAATCAAACTAAATTAAACATGAAACTTCTCGGGTAATCAACGCGATGGAATCATTCGCCACGACGTTTCAGTAGCTGGTCCCGTTATTCAGAATTGTCATTGTTAATCCTCCAACTAATGTTAAAATTACTGAATTTACTATTGTGAACACACACTGCGTTAAAAATACATTGCTTCTCTCTAGGGGTATTCACGTAGTATGTAATACATACGTCCTGGACATATTACTGACAGTAATGGGTTCTGTCTGATAGTGTCTAACCAATTTTCTTCTCTATGATTCGACGGGTACAGAACACTGACGGCTATAAATGAAACTTCTGGATGAATGATTCAAACCTCACAAAATCTCTGCAGTGAAGCAGAAAATTCAATCTTTCTACATGGACGTCCACGATTATTTTCCTCACGAACCGCACCGATAACAGTTTTATCTGCAACAAAAATATTTATCATGGAAGTCATTTGCTGTTTCAATTGAAGGAGTCGAATTTGTAACAATTTGTAACAATTTGTAACAAAAAAACTACCTATTGCTCTATAGGCCTATCTTCTATAATAAATTATAGTCAGTCACAACAAGCAATTGAAATAAAAATAACTCTATAATATTATTAAATCCTCAATATATCAAAAATATATTTTAATCTGTGTTATTAAAATATTCCCACTATACCTTCCATTATTCTATTTTTATATACTAGATATTTATTACGATTGAAATATATTTAAATATGGTTACGTTCCAAATTATGTTCCTCAGCTGATAAAATTCAAGAGCTGAATATTGCTTTAATTCATATAATATTCTTAACAGAAATATTTTTTTAAATGTTCACAGCATATAGTTGAAAATCGACACATCAAGCAGAAATTATTAATACAAATTGTTAACATAAATTAATTTTTTAACGTTTAATAAATTATCATTGTATTATTTATATTCGCTGTTGTTTATTTTACTGATAATGTAATAGTACGGCTTTTACATTTTTCTGACGATCTTGTTTGACGGAATCAATTGTATAATCAAATACTGCTCCACCAGTTCTTATTGGAATATAAATCGTAGCAAGTCCAAACCAATAAAAAAAAATAACTTTTTCCTTCAATTCTAGGAAACGTCTGGACCTTCGAATTCATAACAGTGTTAATAGGATTTATATTATTAGAGATTGGATCATTTTCAATTAATATAGAAATAACCAATACAGATTTTCGGTTATCAAGTTTAATATTTAACGAACATTTATTAATTTTGTAAGCAGCTTTCGGCATACACTAACCAAATTCTTCCCAGTCCACAGGGAAGTATACTATTTAGGAGCATGCAATGCAAATAGCATACATCTCTGAGACACTTGAAGGAAAATATGCATATTTATGCCAAAAGTTTCTTACAGAATAAATTCATATTTGTTAAATATAAACAAAAGAACTGTGGACTGTGTGTTGGTTATTTCCATATTAATATCTAATCATTAATATGAAATTTGTCTGCCGGAGCCTTCGAAATGTCAGATTGTTAAAATATTATTACGAAAAGAAAATTGATGTATAGAATTATTAGGTTATAATAAAAGTATATTTATCATAAAAATCACCAAATGTCACTATAATCAAGTAACCGCATAATTTCTAATTCTTTACTACAACTGTGGAAGTATGACAACCTGCAAAAATATTACTTTCTGAAAAATGGTTTTATATGTGGTTCCTGATTTTCATTATATTTTTAACACGGATTCCAAATCTTAAATCCATTTTTCATAATGCACGAAAATAGCAGTCGTGAAAATGATCAGAAAATATATAAACATGGCGCATTAGTTTAAATTGATATAGTTAGTACATTTATTTAACCGTAGATCTGAGTAATAAATGATTAATTTCCTTATACTGACCATAAAGTGTCCACAATTGAATTAACAAACATTAGCAAAGTTAAAATTAATATTTACAATAAGGTAGTAAATAGTCTATTCTCACCATAATTTCAGGCTCAAATCATTTGCTATTACATTTCAGTTCATTACAGTTCATAGTATTTTAATAATGATGTTCTCTTTTGGTTATTCTTCTTTCGAGATAAGTATAGCAGCAGTTACGAACGATGGTGATTGAGGAAAGGGAGGCCAGTCCGACGTTGTCACGATCCAATGCGGTCAAACTCGAAGCCCTTAATTATTGAAGTTCGTCGTACTGTTTTTCCGACCTAGTCTACAAAAGCCAAAAAAAATTATTTTAAAGAACACTTTATACGTAGTCTTGTATTTCCTTTTTTTTTTTCATAACTTACTACATTCATACGGTTTTACGTCATTGCACCTCATTTAGAGTATTTGTTATTTGTCCCGAAATATTTCTCATTGCTAGTGAAAACTCATTTATTCCTAACACTGATTTTACTTTACTATATTTTAAAACAAACAATCAAAGTCTGCAAACTAGTCTCCATATTTTCGTTTAATTTAATGCTCCTACATTTCCACATATACTTAAATAACAATGCCCTACAATTTTAAGTTCACGTTTCTGTATATATAGTGTACGTATAGTGAGGTACTTAAACACTAAAACACTGAAAAAAGATGGAAACGAAGTTCACTCTATGTGAGGACACGGGTAAAAATGTATTATAAATTAATTTCTATCATAAATCTACTTATTGTTATTCTTAGATATGGTAACTACGCTATACATTCGTCTATTTGTTTCTTACATAATCTATGCCCATGTAAAAATGATAATAACAATTTTTAACATATTATCTTTTGCTGCACAAGCACTTTCTCCTTAAAATCTATTTATATTATAATTTATACACTAAATCTGTTGCTTTGGATCGATTATACAAAGTATTGTCAATAAATAATTTATTCAAGAATATCAGATAATTTTATTGTGATTAAATTGCGATGATTATAATATAGAACAAGATTTTGAGTTGCGTGGATAAACTCATTTCGCGAAGATCAAATAAATTGATTACAGATACTCTGGTGTTAAAAATGGAGAATTATACTTATGTTTAACTTCGGATTCTTTGTCTTTTCGCGTGAATAAGGTATCTACCCTGATACAAGCGGCCACGCTGAACACAATTCCGTTGACCGCACATCGATAACTGTAGTCGTTTAGGATATAAAGCTGTTTTTCTGTATTTTTTTTAAAAAAAATTTAGAGCTGTTTCTTCAAAATGTTATTTTTTCTTTACTATTTACGTCTTTTGGTAAGAATTATGTATTTATTTTTATAGTATCGGCCACGCCGATTACAGTGTCGTTGTTGGCAGATCGATATCTTCAGCAGTTTATGAGATATAAATGTTTTTCGTTTTTTTTTAAATATTGCTCATATTCTTCCAATTCTTCGTCTTTACGTGTGAATTGGATATCTTTCCGCATACTAGCGGCCACGGTGAAAACAATTCTATTGACCGCAAATCGATAACTGCAGCTGTTTAGGGGTATAGCTGTTTTTCTGTTATTTTTTAAATCTTGCTCTAATTTTTCTAAATATTCAATTTTCTTTCGTAATTTTTTATCTTTTGAGAATAAGTGTCTATCCCTATAAAAGCGGGTACGCTGAACACAATGTCGTTGACCACTAATCGATAACTGCAGTCGTTTAGGATATATAGCTGTTTTTCTGTTGTTTTTTATTTTTTTTCTTATTCTCCTAAATATTCATTTTTCTCTAGATCTTCGTTATTTCGCGAGAAGTAGGTATCTGTCCTGATAAAAGCGGCCACCAAAAACATAAAATCTGAGACCGCAGATCGATAACTGCAGCTGTTTAGAAAATATAGTACGAACGCCAAAGTCAATCGCGCATTGTTAAATGGACGCAACTGAAACAAAACTCGTTCTGAACGCTTAATTTATTGGAGAGTATTACAATACTACTTTAATTTGTAATCGATAACTTTATTCATATGGATAAAATATGTAAATTTTCTAATATTTAAATTTTAAAAATATTTACACTTCTATTTCATTGAGTAGGCTTGTAGATTATCGTTTAAAAATATTTTTATAGGCCTCTGTAAATATTTTGTCATTTTTACCGAGATTTATGTTGTGCTTGGAGCCACCGGAGGCGTGGTGCCGGATATGGAGGCCTCATCCGGTAGATCCAGAACCACTGCATAATGTATGCGGATTCTCTCACGGACTGATGGAAGACATTTCCAGTCCTGGAAACAGACCGCTCGTGGGCATAGCGGCAGTTATTCGCCAGCTTCTCTAAAGAAAAATATAAACACAACGATGAGGCATATCTCTGCGTTTCAGATATTTTATAGAGAGAAATGTGTTACCTCAGAACGGAACAGACGAAAGCTCTGACATTTTTTATAAGTTAAACAATATTTACCTTCTAAGATAAACACTGTTTATAAGCGTTGGATTAAAGAAATTTAATTAGTTAATCTTGAAATGAAAATTAATCCCTTGAACAAATATATACATTTTCATTATACGCTGTTGAGTTTACTAAGAGAACTAATCACATAGTAAATAAACGTTTGGAAAATTAACTTGAGAAAAAAATCTCGTAATGATATTTAAAAGTAGAAGTCTGTCTTTATAGTCAGTTTGAATTAATACACGTTCAATGCGGTCAACACAAACATTATAACTACCACGCTTAATCCCTTACATATCATTGGAAATGTGGGTGTGAAAACAGATTATCTTGAAAACTTTCATGATTTCATCGACTTTATTACAGGAAGAAATATTTCACTGTTTATTCTCCATATGTTTTTTTTATAATAAGAACTTTGATTATGATGTGGCAATTAAAGGAACTACTACGTTTGCAAATCGGCGCCTAATCGAAAGATACGAACCGGCATCGATGCGATTAGATAAAGAAGTAGCCAGTTATTAAATTAAATTAAGTGATAAAATAAATCATATTTATAAATAAACAACAAAACGTTGTTAAATTTCAACCTGAAGAGGTCGAAAAATTAGCGACGAAACGTAGTTTAATTTTTTATAAATAAATATCTCTTTTCTGACTTAGAATTGGATGTCCTTTATTTATAAGTTGTCTGAATACTTTTAATATATATGTATCATGATAAACTAAATCACCTGACAAAAGCATAAAAGATTTCAGAAACGTTGTGTGGTATTTAGTTTGTAAATCATATTTATACGTAAATAACCAAATTTTGTTAAACTTCAACCTAAAGAGATCGCAAAGTTAGCAACGAAACGTAGTTTAATTTTTCATTAATAAATATCTTTGTTCTCTGTTAATTGGGCACTTCTGGATATATTAATATACTTTTAATATTTTGTATTTTCAAAAGCTGCAGAAGGCTTAATATATTACGAAGAGTAAACTGTCATGAAGACAGATTAAATATTGGTATAAGTAAAAATTTGAGTAAGAATTGAACCACAATGCATATCATTCATGTTTTTTTTATCAATGATACGAACTTAGAGAAATATTATTATTGGTTTAACAGAAACTAATTACTTAAACGTAGAAATATACAATAATTATGTCAAACAGGCACAGATATATTTTCGTAAGTAGACTATATGACACGTAATTTCATTACCTGCAGTAGTTGTTAAAACCTAGCATTCAGGAATCTAATTTATGTTAACTTATCAGACTCATCACTTTTATTTTTATAATAAATATCAAGAACTTACGAAATATTTACTGCCATTTTTTACATGTACCCAGGACAGTAAAACAACATATTTAAATATAACATCGTCAAGCCCTTGAAAATGTAGAAGTGTTTTGTCTTACACATTTTGCCGTATATTGTGTGTATTGCATAGTCACTGAGAAATATATTATTTCTGATTACATTTTTCTAATTCGTTCTCAAATAATTATATATAAAAAATAACAAAACATATAAATTATTGTTATTATATTTGGTGATATTTTTCTTCTGACGTAAATGTAACAAATTTTCAGGTAGGAATCTAATTGCTTTAAGTATTAATAATAAGAAAGATATCCAAATACAGACAAAATAAGTGATAGTATAAATGCCAAACAACGTTTCTGGGATCCTTATTGTTTATTTGTGAACATTTGTTGATTTTACGTTTTAAAGAGTCGCCGAGTTGTGGTGAAATTAAACAATATATATTACGAATCAAATATTTTGACGAAACGTTGACACTTGGTTGTTTTCTTTTGTTTATATTTATGGAAGTTCCGTCGACGTTACTTCTGGGAAGGCGTTGGCAGTTTGTTGAGGCATTATTCGTCGTACTCCCACACGTCAGCCTTGCTTTTCTGATGGTTGCCGTAATATCTGGAGGCATCTCTGAGCCCTTTCACCGAAATCTCTCTATGACAAGAGGTATCAGCGTGGAACGTGTGTGCTTTCCCATCGCCTAAAAGGTCGTTTTGCCAGGTGATTCTAAATACAAGGAGGAAACCTCGGTATTTGCCATCCTTAGGGGAACCAACCCCAAATATTCACGTTTAGCAGATGATCAATTTTATATCCCCGAATCAAATCAAATTATAAGGAACAAATTGTTATAACATTTGTTTAAATTTACCTGTAAATATTATTTGGTGATTAATAATTTTTCATATCCTAAAGTATGAGTCTGACGGTGTGAGAAAAGGATTCAAATAAACATGACTTATTTATTACTTTTGTCGTTGTTAAAATTACTCTAACAAATCATCGTTGTGCGTTCTACCTCCTAACAAAACTGAACGAAAGGAAGCACTGAAAATATTTCCCTACTCGTATGAGCAATGAATGACTTTAAACTTTTGTGCAACTATTCTCACTCCGGTTGTAAATACATGTTTTATGCTTTTATCGATTGTTGTTATTCAGGACGACCAACCTGCAAAGTAATTCTGCGGACAAGTTATTGCATACGTTACATATCAATGTTTCGCTGGTGTCTACTAATTCTTCCTATTTGACAGAGCCTTTAAAGTGCGCGGTAAAATTGAGGAGAGATATAAATCATTCTAGCTGACTGATTTCCTTCCGTTAATCCTAGATAACACTCACATATATATAAGTAATAATATACAATGGCCAAGAAGTCAGATGAGAATTAATTAGAAACAAAAATTATTTGTTCATAAATTATTAAGAAAATTCGAATACACTATGTTACTTTCCCAATGGATATATTACATTAAGCTTATCTCGTTGATCATAATGTAATAAATAAAATTATCTGTAATGACTGCAATGTTTGCTACATAGGACAAACAAAAAGCATTAAAAACTCGCCTTAAAGAACACTTCTCATTTAAAACATTTAGTTCTCAGTAAAAATATCAAATCAAGTAACAACAGTTTGAACTGTAACAATGTAACAATATTAGATTCAGAAATCCTATATTATTCCAGATTAATGTCTGAAATGTTACACATTAAATCAAACCATTCTTCCATTAATGTTACAACCAATACAAATATTCTCAGATGCATTTATGACTGTATTCTAAAATAACCTCTTTGGTCTCTTATACATATCGTTGTTTCAGTTTATTTGCAATGCAGGACTGATGAGGTTCACGGTTTCTAGAAGAAACGTAGTGTATTACAGACATTTTTAACACAATAAGGTATTTTGCTTTTAATATACATTTAATTGATTTCTTCGCCATTATGTATCTTATACCAACGATTTAGTTAAATAATTTAGATTTAGTGTTATTTTAATTCAGATATTCAGCCCCGCTATAATATGTTTAGTTTCATCATACAAATTCATAAATTGTGGTTAGGTATTATATTCTTGTTTTGATTTATTATTCTAAGTACACTGATCGGTTTCATAATAATATATTGCAAATGGATTAGCTAAGAGGTTTTGACAAAAATTCGTTGCAAATACATTTCATAATTGTAGATAAAATTAATGTTGTACTCGCCTATTTGAAACGCTATAGTATTTGAATAGCAGTTGATAAGCAGAAGAAACCATAAACAGTCTCCAAATTTTTAATTTTATTAATTAATTCGTTGGAATCTTTCAACTATTTTGTTATAAACCAACCAATTATTTAATCAAATTAAAAACTTGTTTATGGTTTTTTTCTGCTCGTCAACAGTCATTTTTACCATAATTGAATAGCAGTTGAAATTGCCGAAAATATGATGTAATTTACTGATCATAAGAGTTATGTTTGAAATCCATGAAATATTATTATAGTAAACAACTGTAAACGTGGTCTAAATGTTAGTACTTATTACGAATTTATAACCCACAAGGAGAATTCCATGCAAACCTATCCTTTCAACGCTAATACCAAGAGAAACTCGTGTGTTATTATGTTACTTGGAATCTGTCTCTATTCTTCATTCTCCATCTTGCCCTCCATATATTTCTTTATCAAGCGAAACCCACAGATTACTTCAAATTGAAGCAGCCAAAAATAGTATATTAAAACTCAGTCTTCTTCCAAATACCAAAGAAAATACTTATATCGCTCTCTTCTTCCTTGGAATCTGATTGTAACCTTCTCTACCTTGCCCTCCGCGTCATCCTTCATAAACGAATATCCACTCATTTCTCCAAATTGAAGCAGCCAAAATAGCATATTAAATTACAGTCTTGCTCCAAATACCAAAGAAAATACATATATCGCGGTCTTCTCAATCGCAATTCGCTGAAACCCGTCCACCCCCGCGAAAGGGAGTTGTGGACGTTTCCTAACCCACAGAATTTGTTTCCGGGTGAAAGGAGCACGTGTACAAAATTTAGTCGAAATTTCTCCAAGCATTTGAATTTGTATGGGGAACTCACACACACAAACATCCAATTCTATTAAATTTTAATTGATTCTTTAAACGCAAAATTTGATAATTATTAATGATCGTATAAAACTACAAAGATTTTAATAGTCTGTATCAATAAATCAGAATCGACAGTCTTGTATGTGGAATTTCTTCCGCATTTTCAGAGGGTTTATGAATACTAGGGTATATAAATGACAAAAAAATTAATACAACCTGCATTTATTCGCGGATTAGAAACCTAACACATGTTATAACTTCGGATGAACACTTTTTTAACTTTGATGAGATTTCTCTCGCACTTTCTCCCTCTCAAATGTAACTACTCCCTGGTCGATGAAAGATCGTTCGACCTACGCCTCCGTGAACTCCGTTCACCCATTGTATATATTAGCGTTACACGTTTTCGTTAAATACGGTTTCACTAATCCACCCAACCCAATTTGAAGGTCGTTTCAATGTAATCAATATTAAAAATTTACAAATGACGACAATCTGATCTTTTATGCGAAAGCACAAAAGTGTATGTTAACTTGGAGTTATAAATTATTTTACACCATATAATCAGAAATTCTAGACGTTTGAATTAGAAACATATCGTATTAGAGTTTAATTGAAAATTGTTATGTTCAAAGAAATTTCTGCTTATTTTTCCAGGAACTTTACATGCATTCACGGAACATTTCGATCATTAAGAGTTAATGCGTGTTTAAAAAATTAATTACGGTTATGTTATGATGGTATGTCGGTTTATATAATATTGAAATCGGAGGCAGCGCAAAGTGGACGGAATACCTCTCCTAGTACAGCATTATATTTAGTCCCCCCTGAAATTTAGGGATATTTGAGCTAAATCCGTGTGTTATGGTGATTGGCACTGTCCATCTACCGAAATATGAGCTCTGCAGGTAGTCTTACAGATGGCATACATTAATTTATACTAGCACTCCTCTAATTACGTAACATCAATGTAGGGCACTAGCTTGGCTTCCATTGACGAATACTCGCCTCAGATATAGTAAATACATTTGAATCGTAGGAGTATATTACAGTGTTTAATTAATCAATTCACACTTTTTGTTTCCTTATATTGCTTGAAATAATAACTAAAAATAATTTATTCCTTTCTTTCGTATTTCCTATCTGGTCTTACGTGGTGGCCCTGTTAGTCTTTGTTTGTAGAGACAAACAGAAACCATGACTAATTTATATCGCATATAATAAAACTGAAGTAGTTTAATATTTGTTGAAATTTTGTTGAGGTACAGTTACGCAAAGAAACTTAGGATAATTAGCGTATATCAATACATCTACTTTACTCTTAACATAAGTAACGTATAGATTAAGAAAAACTTAATGCTTTTTTTTGTTTTTGGTATTAAGTAGAAGAAAATTTTTCCATTTGTGGTTCAAAGAAATTGTAAATATTTAGTAACAGTACAGGTTCTTTGCACGTGGAACTGTAATTGTATTCTACTTCAGAGGAAATAAGCCTATTATTTTATTAAGTCCGAATGAACAGTGCAATAATTTGTATTACTATTACTATTAATGTATTGTTCATTACTTTGCTCATTCCAAGTATGTTCCTTTTCTTCAAAATACAGTTTGTCAGTTTACAGAGGAGCATTCTACCTTTACTCCGATACAGAATTCTCTGCCTTGAATTTCTGTGTACATTAGACTCCACCTCCATCTGGTAACTCGATTTGTGAGAGTTGACGCCTATTCGAGCCGAGAGAGAGAGAGAAAGTACATTCTGTCAGGATGGAATAAGAACGTCGTAAGTGTCTCTTTTCACAGATGGCAGGATACTGAAGACAAACACTTCCAATTATAGTACAATACTGTTGAGGCATTTCTTTTTCACGAAATTTAAAATGGACTTATAGCATAATAAATTATACTTGTCCGTATTTTCTTGATGTGCATGTAGAGAGTAAGATATCTTAAATTATTTTACAGCAGGTAAATTTGCATGCTAAAAAACAATTTTGAATTATTTTTATTTAATAGAAAATAAATTATTTAATAGAAAATAAATAAAATGTACCGAAACCCATTTGAAATCGCAATTCAGAAGAAGGTGCCCCATGAATAATTGTAACTTTTTCAAGATCAATAATAATAATTGTGGAATAATAATAATCATTGCTTCTTCTTTAAAATGTTAATTGCTATCCAAACTAAAGTATTAAACTCATCTGCTAGAAGAAACTCTTGAGCCGCGTTTACACCGAAGTTGGCAACAATGTTGACAACTGTAAGTAGAAATCAAGGAACTTTGTTGGGAACAATTTTGTTCGTGTTTTCAAAATTTCCCACAGCCTGCAGGGTCATGTTGTCAACATTTCTTGGCAACAATGTTGACGGGTCTTGTTGCTAACGTCTGTTTTCAGCTTTTGTTGATCAGCGTTGTTGGTGACAAAAAAAAAGTTGACAACATTTGTTGTTAGGCGCTATGTAGACGGATCACTGATTATAAATTTGTTATTATATCAAAAGAATGTTTTAGCATTACGAAAGGGAGGAGTTGAATTAAATTTAGTTATTACCGTGATAATTCTATTTGTGAGTTCCATTAATTTGGAAAACCAAATATGAGTAGTATAAAGAGAGAAATTAGAACAAGGTGAATAACGGAAAATTGTTCAGAGGAAGTGGCAGACCGACGCTTCAACAGTAAACAAACCTGGCTGTTATATGTAATATTATCCTAGAATTAATATCCACCATATTAATTAAATTTGAGATCCAAATTGCAGGTTTAGCAAGTGGATGGCTATTGTTTCATAGTTAGGGAAGTGTTAAGTCCTGAAAAAAAAATTATAAGCGAATGTTCATCTGAAGTCGAAATTTTTTCTGTGTATTTCCGTTATGCGCATTCAAATGTGTTCAATTTAAAACTTTTGACTCTTTCTATTAAACTATTTATAAGCTAATAATGTGGATATTAATTGTTGATTTTAAACTTTTTGCTTTGGTTCTTTATGACATTCCAAATTGTGAATCAGAAAAGTAATTCAGGGTAATTGTTGGAAAATAGTATTATAATAACACATTCATCAATATTGAAAGACGTTAATTACCCGACAAACATTATTCAAGTTATCCCTTCTTAATTTTATTTCCGAAAGTTAAAGACATAAATTTAATTTAAAGAACAATGTAGAACTGTACAATTAATTACATAATAAATTCCATTAGAACTTATTTTAGCGTTTCAGTTAAAATTATTTATTTATGAACACATGACTTGTAAAATTGTATTGCACTTCTGTTACGGCATGTTACGTTCAGTTATGTGGAAATTAACCCAAAATTTGCCTTTTATATAACAAATCAAAATATAAAAAAGGATTTTCTTCCAAAATCTAATAATGTAATTAAGTAGCTCGTAACTACAACAATAAATTTCTCTCTCATGAAAACTATTATTACGAAGTAAATGAGAGATATTTAAGAAGTGTAATATATCAGTATTTTTGTTTTATCTTATTAGGTAGTATGCTATTTTGGTAAGTCAGAACAACTAGGCAAGTTGTCTAAGCTTTCAAATTTTTTTGTTGGCAAAATAATACGTAGTTGAGAAAGCTATAACAACAAACATTTATCGTCACGTGATTACAAAAAAAACGGAAATTTTTATATGCCATGAAAAGCATGAGATTTTATTGGAAGGTTCGTACAGGAAATGTTTTAGGAATTGTGATTCAAGAAATTGAATGTGTAATGTAATGCTTTATCCATCAAGGTACACATTTCAAAGAGAAACTTTGGATACGTTAAATAGTAATTCACAGTAAAGTCAACTGGAGTGTTTGGTTTCCGAGAGTAATTACCAGCCACGTTTTCTCGCTATTTTTATCTTGTTGTTTTGATCAATGAAAATAAGAACCCCCGATTTACAGGACCTAATCTATCATGTATTGCAAAGTTAGGAAACTGTACAGCAAGAAGTTTGGTGATCTCATTCTCTCGAGCTTAATTTCGAGAGTATTGACGCGACTCTGGTTTCAGTCGACAACACTGAATTGTGAATGACGTTGATCGGAATTGATTTCTGTTTCCGGAACTCTTAGGACAGAATCACGTAACAAAATTTTCGTTGCCAGAGTACTTATTATCGTTTCCTAATGGTTTCAACAAACAATTCTTATTTTTGGGTGAAAATACAAATGCTTATTATTTGTGTGTAAAACGTACAAGCAAAAAGAAGCTAAACTTCGTGTATTAGTTTAAAAATAAAATATATTTCTGTGGCGGTAGAGAAATATTTCATGGTATAAAACACCAATGAATATTAAACATATAATTTATTCTTTATTATTTAATAGTGTATGCACTGATAATTTTTGATGATCTATGAAATATCTTATAAAATTTGAAGATACTGATTTATAATTTCAATCGATAAATTGTTCGTTAACGTTTAACAAATATCAGAAGTACTTAATGAATGTCTTTTAGTGTCAAACAAGCTACATAATGGTCATCGTCGTTGGAATATTTGCCCTTTAATAGCTAAGTAAGGGACAAAAATGGGGGGATTCCAAAGAGAGAGCAAGAGTTTACTAGGTCCCACGATCAATAGTTCGAGAATCCTACCCGGTATTCGCCTAAAAGTGATGCAGGGAAAATCATATAAAAGCCTGCATCAGGTAGGTCTGGATCTTGGTACTTGTCCCACGCCCTTTCGATGATGGAATTGGGGTTTGCTGAGGGGACGCAGGATTAATTTCTCCATGACCAGTTTAGGATGCAGATGGCCTAGTGTTCCAATGGGAACTGCTGGCAACTTTAGCCATATGTCCAAGGACTGCGACACCTCTCAAAACTAGCCGAGGTACCTCGACTTTGGGGAATCTTCGTCTAAAAACAGAGAGAGAAGACAACCCGGAAGGTATTCTCTGTTTAAAAAATCAATGAAAAACATGACGGTGAGATCATAGGAAGATTGCATCACAATAAAAAATTTATATTTCAGATTATAATTAAAAAATAATCAACAAACTTGTATTTTCTTCAAGAAATGAAAATACTTTACGTAAACTGATCAATATTGTGCTTCATCATATTCAGACAGCGCAAAGAAAAAAGCTCTAATACACTCAAGAAAACATTTCACACTTATCTCTACAGATACGAATTGGTTCCATTGTTATTACCATCAATAATTTGAGGTTTTATTTCTGATTTCCATCGGCAGTACGATATTAAAAGCGAAACAACACCCGCTGGGACTGAAAATTCAATACTTGTGCCATAAATCAACACATTCAATAACCAGCCTTCCAAAATAGCTATCAATAACCCCGTAAATTATTTGCCTGCGAAGCTTTCTGGAATCGGCACACTTGAGGTCGATGATGAGATAACATATTACTTTTTGAAAATTCAACATTCCGCCAAAGAATGATTTAGATATTGTTACTCCTTCACTGCTCTCAAACAGTCTATTGGATCATTAAGAAAACTCCACATAACATATGTAAGTCGCTAATTACCAATAAATTGCATCTATAAATTGTAAATAAAATAATATAAACTTGTTTTCCTCAATATTTTTCAATCCCCACCAAGTCGAACTGTTTATGTAGACGGTATAATTTAATAAATATTGAGAATTAAGATATTTTAACTGTTCAGCTTAATTGGACGCTTCATAGTAAATTTAATTCAAATGAATAAACCACCTTGGTGTCAATAAAATCTCATTTGCTATAAGACCTTCTATTTAACACTCTTCGTTAATGTTATTTCGTGCACAGCCAAGCTTTATGAATTTATATGCAACATTGGGAAATTTATAGGTTTGTCGTCTTCGTCGTCGTAAATAAACACTTACAGACTCTACGATATTATTTTCAGACCCAGGAGTGTGTTCAAGATGATGTTTAATTTTTTAAAAATTGAAATAAACTGTTAAACGAATTTTAATGTTTCTAATTGAATAACATATACTATAATAAAAAAATACAAAATATATTGATTTATAGCCAATTAGGTCAGAAAAAATTATTAAACCAGTTGATATATTATTTAATATACACCACAAAACGTTTCATCCCACATTTCGGATCTCTTTTTGTGTTACAATATTATACATTAATTTTTAACTTCCAGAAATAAATTAAAATGTAACACTTTTAAAAATCCTCCAACATTTCATAGTTAGCAACAAAATTATTAATTTTTGCACATTTTGTAAATTCCAAAATATGTTAATTAATCGTGTTACATAATATGCTAAAAATTTATCTAAAATATATTAACACATAATGAGTTTCAAATGTCAGTATGTGACGTATGGTTTTTTAAACTTTATGTGCATTCATTTCATAATTTTTTCTTACATAATTCACCATAAAACATTAAATTAACTTATAAATTATTCGAAAATGTTTAGTTTTAATCAAATAATTCCATGGTTCGATGGGAAAACTTGACAAAAGGTTCGAAACTTATAACTTGGTGATGTTTAGTTTTAATCAAAAAATTGAAAGTTCGGCTGTATCGGTTGAGCACATGACAACAGTTTCCATGCTTATAAATCGTCAGACAATGTTTAGTTTTAATAAAAAAAAATTCGAAGTTCATTTACACCCATTGAAAACTTAACAACAGGTTCAATTAACTATACTACCCGCTCATCAGCAATTGTCGTATTCAGAGGAAATGTCTATTTTCCTCAAATTTGGCGTACGTTAAACTATATGAAAAACGTGTATAGATTGCTGTAAAATATATTTTAAGAACTTTTGTGATTAATGTAATAGTATGTTTAACCGTTACAAGCCAACAAATTCATTTCATTTTGTGTTCATTCATCTACTCTCTACACTAATCAAAATATATTTCAGTTGTTTTTCGTTAACCACTAATGCAAGTGATTTTGTATATGTATAGGCACTTCATTCATAGAATTTAATCATGATTTAGTGTAATATCCATCCATAAAAGATATACCATGTTAGCCGCATTAGCACGTTGTATCAGTATACAGTAGATTATTATCATATTGATACTATTTTACAGACCTAACATACTGTTTTATTGTATTATTAATTGTATACATCGATATTTTACAAATAATTCACGAAGGGTTAGTATTAATACGTGGCAAATTATTCAGGATCATGTTTAATCGCTTCTATTGTAGATTCCTACATTTATTACCGCGCCTCTGATTCTTAATTCAGGGACTAAACCAAGTTTCAAATTATAAATCCCCTTTGTATGTAATTTCTATATGACTGAGATCCCAATTTGAAATGTAGATTATTAAATAATTAAAATTTTCTGAATAAAGTGGTTATTGCTCAAATATAATGTCAGAAATATGGAGTACAACGGATATTGGAACAGTAAAGTAAATATATAATTAAGTTCAAGTTAAAGGTAAAAGTAGATAATGAAATATCTCGGTAATCTAAAGAACTTAAATAACGATAAGAATATAAACATATTTAGTACAAATTAAACAAAGGTACCCTAGGTATCATGAGAAGCAAAAATAACTAACCATTGAGAAAATGGATGAAAAGACTTTGTCTTTCAGCCGAAGGGATAATAAACGATATTCAATTGGGCCATATGAATGGTGAGACTGAAGTGATACAATCCAACGCAGAAAGGGAAGCAATTAATAGTATCGATTAATTAATAAATAAATTAAGTTATTAAATTATATGATTGAAGTGTATAGGTAGCGATGGGTATATCAAGTGTGATATAACTAGCGTATGTACTGTCATTTTTCATTCAAGCGGTTAACGTGAACATCATAAACGATTAAATTGGTACGTAT
The DNA here is from genome assembly GCA_037074705.1 of Zhengitettix transpicula. Taxonomy (NCBI): domain Eukaryota; kingdom Metazoa; phylum Arthropoda; class Insecta; order Orthoptera; family Tetrigidae; genus Zhengitettix; species Zhengitettix transpicula. The sequence goes on from CM073591.1 coordinate 78,206,315, forward strand.
GTTATTTGATAGTGTTAACGCTTAATGACACTGGAAAAAATATGCAAAATATTTTATAAAATTGTGACTTCGCTGTTATACACGTGTCACATGTGTTCCAATTCATCCACCACTTCTACCCCTTAGACAACAAAAAAAACTCCAACAATAGAAGTTTATAGCGAAAAAAACCACAAGAGTAAGATATCTTTAATTTATTTTAAAAAACATGGAATGTGAAGAATCTCACAAAAATACTATAACGCAGCCTGCATGAAAATGTCGCTTTGGAAGAGAAAAAAACATTAGGAAATAGAGAGGATGTAACAGACAAAGCATGAAGAAAAACAGTAAAATGCATTGGTATCTAACTAAACCGAAAAAGACAGAATTATAACAGTTTGATACTTTTTAAGAATTGCGTATAGCAAGCATGTATTCATTAATGTTCTATATCTATTGTAATAACGGGGTTCCCACTTATCAATTATCCACATTCATCGTCGTCGTCCAACAATATTCAAAATGTCACTGTAACTAAATATTCTGAACATTTCAACGAATGATATTTACCAGACCGTAAGTGCTCTAATTAATTTCTTCCTGTAATTCTTTACTTAGTGTTCATCTTCAAGATATTCTTCCATTTATACATTTATATTACATACGCTTTTAGTATATAATTAAAAATAATATATTGTACAAACTGATATACATCTGGATACTTACGGTCACTTTAGTGGGTTTGCCGATAGGTAATGAATGTGTTGAATAAAATAATCTGTCATTAAGGTTACGTACTGTCTGTATACTGCATAAAGTGATGTATGTAAAATTTACAGCACCGTAAATCAAATCATAAAATTTGAATCAAATTTATTTTTTTCATTATCACTACAGATGGATTAACAATGATTAAAATTTCAAATCAGTATACATAAATACATTAATATTTTGTGAAACTTCCAAAAGCTGTAGAGTGCTGTTATACTGTATGTCGTAGTTCTTTAAAAATATACCGTCATAGAAAATTGATTTTACAGCTGTTTGAATCTGTGTCAACAGTCCAATGATGTTAGATGCTGTATAGTGTGGACTGGCATATTATAGACTGTTGCTGTACCATACATGGTCCATAAGTGGCATGTCAATGATCGGGTAAGCCAAGAAACATTTGAGCGTAACTGTAGTGTCCGAAATAACGACGTGGTACAGGTCATCACACCACTTTGTGCGCGCAGCAGCTCATCGTGATCGTTACGTAAAAGGTTTATTAGTGTCAACGGAATCTGTCGTAAAGGAGTCGTGAAATCAGCCATCTGCAAAGCGGATGTCGTCGAAGAGTGGACGCAGACATACCAACTCCTGTTACTCATATTTCGTAATAAAGCTTGTGAAGAAGCTGTAGCACCAATGCATAAAGACGAAATGAACATAATCCTTTATCATTAAATTTGTGATCCAATCTCGGATTAATGATGATTAAAGAGCAGAATTATCAACGTGGATCGAATCATAAATAAAAAATTATTATTAATTCTAATAACTGGCTTAAACCTATATTTGATTTAGTATTAGTTGCGCATTCGTTTCAAATTTGTCTACAATTACGATCATGGGTGGAAATTTTAGTGGCATTTTGACTCGTAAAATGTAATTTCATGAAAATTTCAAAAAAATTCATGAAAATGGTAATTTTTCGGAAGAGTGTTATTTTAATTCGTAGATGTCACCAGCACTTAAAGGTTTCAATAACATAACACAGTATAAGAAAGAATTATAATTGATCATGCATTAATCCAAAATTCAATTTTTTTTTCTATTCTGATTGCTCTAGAGTATTCTATATTGATATTTTGCCAACGTAATGCAGATTCATCCAGTGCAACAAGTCACGTCAATATGTAAAAACAAAAACGATTCCACAAGCGTGGTGCGTGGCGGCGGCACGGGTAAAAGGGTGGGGGGGGGGTAGTGAGGGCGGGAGCGCCGGGCAGGTGCGCGACGCCGTATCGACGACGTCCGTCCAGTGCGAGAGCAGCCGTGCTGATGGAAGCGCCGCTGCAGCATGGGCTCCTCCAGCCGATACAGCTCGTACAACTGCCTCACGTCGTGGGACAGCTACGACAAGATTCCCAGGTACCGAAGAAAAGGAAGACGACACTTCAAGAAAAACAGTCTCATCTCTCATTTCACTCAATACTATCACTTCATACACTATAGGCGTCCTTATACCCCAGACTCACGTTCACCAATGTTCACAACTACTTTTATTAAAAGAAAAAAATAATACCAGGCCGAAAAAATTAATTCTTTCTCCGGTTTTGCCCACAAAATTAAACTTAATCGTCGTTAACTACCTTACGTTGAAAATGTCCCAAGATGTAGGTTTTGGAAAGTATGCAACCAACAAAAGATTAATATGCTTTTTAAATAAATGGTATACCTGAAATTAAAATTAACACTGAATGTGACACATTTATTAGCCGCGCGAAGATCAATTATACTGACTAATTTTCCTCCAGTAAATATCAACAATCAGATTAAATTTTAATCTATAAGCTAATGTGGTAGCTTTAACAAGTTATCTCCAATAAAATGTAAACGCACATGGAAATACTCTTTTACTACGTATGCAACCCGCAATAGAAGTTAGAAACTTAATTAATATTAAGTTAAAAATATATCCAAAAATTCACATTTATCAGTTTCTCGAAGATCAGTATTCCGATTTGTTATATATTCCATGTAAAGCAGCACAAGTAGCGAGAATGTATTCGCAATGTAAACAACCTGTTTTGACTTACCTACAGTTCTCAAGTATAGATTTAACAAAACAAAAGAAATTAATAAAACAAAATTTATTCTGTAGAAAACTATATGGAAATATAATTTTTCGTTTTAAAAAGGAAACGTGCCAGACTAGAATTATACGCAACGTACCAATATGTAACCCGCAATACATTGCGTATAATAGGTCGCGTTGTTGCAATACGAAAAGAAAACAGTAGTTATAATAACCAAAAAATTAAAATTTTACCGTTATCATCGATTATACAAGCAATAATTGATCTTTAACTGGGCTATTACAGTGTTAACGTTTACAGGAAGTGAAATGGGCTGTATGATAATGGTTTTATGAAAAGGGTTGAATGAAATTTAGCATACGAAGCAACGTCCAACGGTTATATCCCAAACAATTTTTGTTTCTAAACTCATTAAAAAAATTATTATTGTCCATTAGAATTGAAATAAAGCCCTACTACTATTTATTGAAGAGTTTATATAAAAAATACCAATAATAATAAAAAAAATTCTGAACACTTAGTGTTATTTATGATAAACTATTACGAAATAAGAAAGAAGAAAATGATAAGTAAAGAAACTCGAATTCGTAACAACATAAATGTAACACTTTCAATTATTAAATTTATGATTTGATTTATGCTTGGGTTTCAATTAAGAAAGTCAAATGTGGTTATTCTTACTGAATTTCGGTTTGGTTTCCACAAAAGCCTTCAATATGAAAGCACACGCGTTTGTAGAAATTTATAAGTCAGATTGTTGGAAATAACTCTTTCAAAACTGATAACATTTATTTCTGTATGATTGTCATCGCCCTTACAATTGATAAAACATTCTCGTTTCCTGAAGATACTGATCACAACGCGGGCAATTAATTACTATTCCGCTTGGAGGTCATGTTTCAAAGGAAACTGCTCGGCTCTCAGCCGCTAATTAACAGTTGTTTAATAGTCCAGCGGTCTAATGAAAAGTTATTAAATTTTCAAAATATGACACCGTCGTAGAATACGTTTTGTGAAATCTGTGGAAAGTATTATGAAACTAACTGCACTTTTATGAAATAACGTACGACGAAATCGTTATAATTTCACATATTATGAATATATAATTTATAAACATTTTAATTATTACGGTCTGTCGGCAAATACGAAACTTTTTCCATTATCATAAGCAACATTTTCATGTAGAAATAAATAAATCCATTTTTAAAAAAGGAGTACAGAATGTAAGCTCATCATTTTCTGTTCAATAATTCATTACGGTTGATTGATAATTAATAGTTGGCAGAATAAGGTATAACAGTAATAGGAATTATAATAAACCAATAGAAACCACTGAATTTGCCTGTACTACGTTATTCCTTCTTTAAAAAAATCAAAATTTTATATTGCGTAATATATTAATTAGATTTTCAATTGATAATGCATTACGAATAATTCATTTCAATGTCACACAGATTAACATAAAATTAACGCCAACAGAATTTAAGCTTATATTCAAATACATGTATTAGACGTAGATAATTCTTAATGACCAACCTTGGTATCATCCCACATTTACGTATTATTACAAACACCTGAAATGATAATGAATAGAACGAAATGTAAACGTAAACTTTTGTTTATTTGTAACATCCCAAAGGAGGTGTCATCAACGAGTTAACATTAACTGCATATCTTAAGCTGCATTCCATGGATGATATTAAACTTTATTATATACGAAGTCGCTTGATGATGGCGGAGCTAGCTGTCGAAACGTTGTTACATAAAAGGTATAATCCAGGTAAAAACCTAACACCTCTACATTCAAGTAGGAAGTTTTTGAAACTATTATGGGTTCACCTACTTATAACCTCTCAAAAATGTCGCATATAATCTGTTTGAATTTAAACTGTCTTCATAGAAATATATGTAAAATTAATGCTACTCTAAACGCAGAATAGTTAAGTAGAAGATAGAGTAAAAATTTCAAACTCTACCTAATCATATATCGCTTGTATTATTTTCTTATCTCAAGCAAATTCATTTTATTTTCGTCTCTTAAATATGTTTACATCTTTTAAATAGCCGCTAATTGTATTTACGTTATAAAAAAATTATATTGGAGTTATTTTATACATTCAGTTACAATTATTTATTCCCAAGTTCACATTCTAATTAAAACTGAATAAATATCCATGGGTTGTTGATCTTGACACAGAAAATATTATAACATTTCACTAATAGCTTTCAATCTGATGAGACATTTAAGATTACTTCTATATCTACAGTTATACACCTTTTAATAACCCGAATTTCATGGAATATTCTACTTTCATTTCGACTCTATCACACGGCCCAGATAATAAGAATTCAAGGAATCAGATTGTACTGCATTTCGCCATTCCGTAAGTCCGTACTTAATTGCCAATTAAATTTCTTATTACATTTTAATCCACTTCAGACAAGAATCTGAAGTACAGCGTCAGCGAAACGAGTAATATTGCAATCGCAAGTTAATTGTCTGGGAGGAATTTTTGTGTAGCATCCCTTTTAATGTACGACGCATTTCATATTTCTAACAATCGTAATTCCTCCTTTTGGTACTAAATTATGAATTTCCTTTCTCGTTTAACGATTATTATTAACTTTAATTGATAGCCGTAAACGCAGACTAGTTATCTCACATTATTAATTATTTATCCTGCTGCCTATAATTGTTTGCTCAACCATGCTCAGAAGTATTAGATATTCCAGCATTCCAGTTGTGTCAACACAGCTCTGAAGTAACGGGTTCAAAGATAAATATGACGACCACGTAAAAGCTGCGGTCTGGCTCGATAAATGACCTACACACTGTATACACAGTTTCAACTACACTAAGTAAAATAATCCTAGTTTATATTTATAAATATTATTAATTTTAATTTATATCTAGCACAATTCCAATTATGTTGATATTGTGAATTTTTCGTATTTCAAAATTATATTTTTTTTGAAGAGACAAATTGAAAGTGTGGCACACGCGGGTGACGGTCATTACCACATACGTAATAAGGGCGTTGCGTGGCTCGTTCTCTCACGTAACTGCAACATACATTACGTGAGCTGTCACCTCAGGATCTCATTCGGTACTGTTGTCGAACCGTGTGTCAACAAAATCTATACTGAAATGAAATTGCCACAATGATCCAGTTGTTTTGTTGAAAAATTGTTACTAAGTGAATTACCCGGCTCGAAATCGATTCAAGGTACACCGTCCTTCGACAACAATAAAATTCAGCCGTCGCGGTTGATGAACACTAAATCGCTTGTATATTGATGCAACTTATTATTTCTAAATTACATAGTTTTTTTCTCTCTCAAAGAGAAACTGTCTCTTAATAGTTAGAAAACTATAATTTTCATAGAAGGCAAACAAATCCTGAATAACAGAAATTTATTAAATGAATAAGAAAGGTAGCCATTTCAGACAAAAAAGTTATAATTGGTTGAGTTTTGTCAACTGAAAAGTGCAGTTGTGTCGCTCTAGGCTCTTCTACACTCCTGACGAAAGAAACAAGGATCCCAGAAACGTTGTGTGGTATTTATATTATCACTTTTTTTGTCTGAATTGGCTATCTTTCTTATTCATTATTTCAATCCGACGTAAATTTTTTAATTTTAATTTTTTATTTAGAAATTTATTTAAGTAATGCCTATAAAAGTTTTGTCTATAATCATATCACTAGAAAACAAAATACTAGCTTTCTTCTTCTATGAGACCGAGAGACAATCGTAGCAATTCTAAACGTAACATGGACGTCATATATACTGGAGTAATTGTCTACGAATTCCTATAAAGTATTTTATTTCATCGCTAAATCCTATCGGGCCAGTGTTTTACGATTATTTCATAATTTTTTCCAGAAGCGTGCCGGAATACATTATATATATATATATATATATATATATATATATATATTTCCTGTTGTTAAACGAATACTCTTAGATAAAACATAGATTGTTATAAATATACATTAAAACGGACTTTTGATCTAGAAGAAAGTTGTATTATTCAATTAAAACAAAACAATTAAAATTTTACGACGTTTCGTCCGTTATTGTATCATCAGGTTTTGAATGTATGAATATACATTACAATTAGATGTCCAAATATAAATTTTGTTATTGACTACGTCCTATGATGATTACAACCGAAATGTGTTTGAAGAAGTTTCATAAAATATTATATTTCGACATTTAATTTTAACATATATGATTGACCACAAAATTTAATATATATATACAGTTTTTTAAAACTGCCTATTACCTGACAAAGTCCCAAAATACTGGACGAAACGTCGTAATATAGTAATTATTTTGTATTTTAGTTCAATAATGCATATTTTCAACTAAGTTTCAGTTGTACTGTGTGTTTATTAAATTGTCAGATTAACATGATTGACCAAAAAATTTAATTAAACGGTTTATCGTAAAACTAATTCATTGCATTTTTCGATAGAAATTTTGTTATTACAGCAAGATGAAATCATGTTTTCCCAAATTCTGTCTCTGAATGACAACACTTTAAGGAAGTAACAAAATTCTTTAAAAACTCAAATAAAAAAAGAAGAAGAAATTGAAGCTAAGATAGATATAACTGGAAAAAGGTATTTCATATTTATCACATATGTATGTGTATATTACATTTTGTATGTAATCACAGAGGTCCCGATTTCGAATCCCTAAAAAGCTCCCTCTAATTAGTTCCCCGACAAAGTTTATAATGACGTTAGCAGTTAATGCTATATAATATACATATATATATATATATATATAAAAAAAAAAAATACAAAAAAAATATTCTCATTCTAAATTATTTTTGTATGTATGCAACTAATGACTGATGTTGTTTCAAGCCAAATGTGGTAATCCCTCTTCACAACGTAAAGTTATCCATGTCTTCTATCAAATTTTTGTTTAGAACTTTTTCATCCTTATACTGTTACGTTTATAGGAAGTCAACGCTGCGTAAATGTAAGAGGCTATAACTTCCAAATAATTATTTCATCCATAAACTTTCACTTAAAAATTAAACGGAAATTTATAAGAAAAAGTAACTGGAAAATTTTTCTTCATCTGATAACGAACAATCGCTAAGAAAATATTCCTTGTGCTGATCTACAAATATTAAAATTAATTTCTTATTATTTTTTTCAGTAGTTTATATTTTAAGAAATTTATCAGAACTTAAAAAATGCCTTCCCGTCATAAACAACTATTGTTTTCATCTAAAATTATGTAAATGGTTCATAAAAATTATTCCATTCAGAAAATAAAATTTTGCAGAGTGATACAAATTTTCTTTTAATTTTACCGCAAAATATTCCTGACGTTTGTGGTCAAAGGACTTCAACATTCGCATGGATTATTCATGACATCGTTGTACCTTTCTAGAATTTATGGCTGTCTGACTCAAGACTGGAGTGAACCTCAGACAGTGTTCCCGGTAACATATATTAAACTACTCACAGCTGTCTTGAAACTTACAAACTGTAGTTGATAATATTCGTAATTTTTAAATATATTCAAAGCGAAGCTTCCAATTAGTAAACTTTTGTTTTTCTGTATCTGGCAAATGGAACATTATTAAATGTGATAAACAACAGAAAATTTTAAGTCAGAAAATATATTTATTTATGGAAAATTAAACTCCGTTTCGTCGCTAACGTTGCGACCTCTTCAGGTTGATTTTAAAAAAATTTTGATAAACAGGTCATTTTCTCTTCACTGCCTTTTTGACATATCAGTCAATGGAGAATAATGTATCAAAACGTTATTAAACTTCAACCTGAAGAATATGGGCGTAGATTTAACATAAGTACATAATGTACAACTGTGAGCATTTAGTTTACAGAAAAATAATAATATTGTAGACTTTTTAAAAATTATCTTTACGTAGGTGCTATAATTCTCTATTAACCAACAACTTTTGAGTTTTGTCAACTGACTTGTGCAGTTGTGTCAGGCTAGGCTCTTGCGTTTTTTAGTTTTCTTAGCACTTGAAGAAAGAAACAAGGTTTGCAGAAACGTGTGGTATGTATATCATCACTTCCTTTTTCTGTATTTCGTTATTTTCCTTATTATGAAAAATATTCTTCCTTGAAACAGTGTAAAATTTCTCCTAGTGTAACGTGCAGTGAGCTTTCCAAAAACGATAGCGACGAAACATAGTTTAATTTTCCATAAATAAATATATTTTTTCTGACTGTAAATTGGCTGTTGTTTATTTATAAGTTGCCTCATTAGTCAGAATATACATGTATCATTATTAAATGTCTTCTGAATTTAATAATACAATCTCCAGAGTATAATCCAAGATAGACGTTTATTTAATCAAAATATAGGATTCATGCTGCACGTTTAATCCTAATTTTTCGTTATTACCAAAAAGTTACATTTATATACATATTACTAAGGAATTATAAGAAAACGATTAATATTTGCAAAATATCTTTAAGAAAATTAATTAACTCAAACTAGTTTCCTTTAAAATATGTCGAAGTATTCGTCAAAACGTTGTGCGTTTCTCCAACAACTGTTCAGGGTATTAACCGAGTTCTCTATTCGCGATTTTCATCGTTGAAAAATTAAAGAAACAAGGAAAAAAGTTAAGGAAGGTCAAGTCTACAAATTGCAAATATAGGTTTAATGAAATAATAGCAGGAATAAAATAAAATAGCATAAAAAATATAACAGTTCTAAGGAAACCTGCGTTCTGATATTAAATATAATACTATATACTATATATATATATATATATACTATACTATATATCATTTTCAGTGTGAGCTATTCTAATCGATATCATGAGGACGTGAATTTGCAAATAGCTGCTTGAATACTCCCAACAATATCTCAGATTTAGTAACTGGATGTTCGAACTAATTTCGCGGCGTTTTAAAGGTGAAATGGAAACGGAATGGTATTTATTCTATGGAAATACAGCTAATGCTTTTTCCAATAATCTATAATTCCAAGCGTCTGCTAGTATCGCAGATTTAACATAATTATACACAACTGTGAACAATTGGTTTCCTGAAAAAGATTAATATTGTTAACTTTTTAAAAATTATCTTTACATAGGTGCTAGAATTCTCTATTAACCAACAACTTTTGAGTTTTGTGAACTGGCTTCTGGAGTTGTATCACTATAGGCTCTTGCGTTTTTTAGTTTTCTTAGCACTTGATGAAAGGAACAAGGTTTTATATAAGAAACAATAAACACCATATATAAACAGGGAAATTACGCAGAAAGGTGTTAATCACATTACTACATTAGTACATTACTACATTTATTACATTATTAAATAGTTAAAAGATAATAAAATTCAATTCAAAAGAGAATTAACTAATTTTTTTCGAAGGCATCTCATCTACTAGATAAAGGAATCGAGTATTGTCTTTTAACGAAATAATTTCTCATGCTAAAAGAAGTAATTTAATTTGCTACGATATAATTTATTTAATTCTTCTGTTAATAAAATCATAGCTCATGCTAAAATGAGTAATTTATAATTTTTAGAATACAATTAATTATAGATATTTATTTTAATGCGTCCCTACTAAGGAAAATACATTCTGCGCCCGTGACGCATATCTTCTCTATAGGACCTATGGATTTTTACAAACTCAAATCGCCCATACTATAATATACCACATGTGACAACACCACATATACAAAAAAAAACTAGAATATTTGTTATCCAAAGATGAAACATTTCAATTGCCTGTAGCTTTTGCACGGAGTACAGTTTTATCCAATCGATATCCTACCCACAATAAACACGCCACTATGTCTGAAATCAAATAACATCCAAAAAGTTCTGTACAAAGAGTAGCCTAATCAACTTGGCAGTCTATAATTGCATTACCGGAGGGCAAACCGCAACATTGACCGCCTCGATTAACTTCTTGGTGCAGTTCAACACGGTCGATATCTTTTGAGAGAGAGACAGTAAAGTTTCGTGAAAGTGCACCATATCTAATATTCTCAAATTACTTTCCTCGTTTTATTACCCGATTGCTTGCGTCCATGAATCACAAATTGTATACACAAAGATAAAAATGTCATTAAATTTAAATCAGTTGTAGACAGAAACAATATGAAACTAAACATCAACCATTATTGTCAATAATTAATTATATTTATATATATTATCATCAGGACTCTCATTCTAAAAATATTCAATATGTGTGAAATATGACTTGTGATATGCGGTTCTGTGTTCTCAAGGTTACCTGAACATTTGCGAAGTAATTAGATTTAAATTCACAGTACAAAATATTCAATTTTGAAAATACAGAATTACTTCAATTTGAAATATGAAAACCCACTAGGTACAATATAGAAATAATTATTACTGAATTTATTTTCGGAACATATATAATTATATCCACATACACATCAGGGATAAATTAAGTAGGCTTAAAGTCACTGACAAAATGAAAACTCACCGTTTCTGTTTAAGTAAAATAATCTGTTTTTATATAAATTAGTGTTACTGTTTTAAAATTTAAATATATCAGTAAAATTCTCTTTTCTGTAAATACATTAACCACAATATAATTTAGTCTCTCAGGATGATTATCACTAAATATTTCACAAATGGACGAGAGAAATCTTGGGCAATTTTAAAGCAAATCAACACTGGCCACGTAGTCCTAGAAAAAAATACTTTAAATATTGCAAGTTATACGTCACTCTGGCAGACTCCTTCGTAGCTACTAATCTACTAAAACGGATAGCCAAATTCAGACAAAAGATGTGATATTATTAATACCACACAAGGTGTATGGAAGCGAATCCTGGTGCAGTTGTGTCTGTCTCTGTAAGCTCTTGCGTTTTTCTGCACCTGAATAAATGAACAAGGCTTCAAAAACGTTACGTGGTATTTAAAGTATCATTTTTCTGATATATATATATATTTATATAATTTAATAATGTCAGATAATTTTCGAAAATGTAAATTCGAAAATGATTCTGAAAATATCAACCTGAGTTGTGAACAAAAAATACAATAATTATTTATGAACATTATAGTACGACAGGGTTATTCCTTTAAAATGTTACTTATAATATATTGTAGCAGTATTTTTTACATTTCGTCATATCTTTGTAGTAATATAATTTTCTCTTGATGACAAACATTTGATTTTCCTACTAATAACATGCCATGTAAAACAATTTACAATGGCAGACTGACTTTTAAGTTATAACTTTTACAAATGATGGATGACAATTTAAGTTACCCTTAAATTTCTATACTGCTCCCAAATAAAACCGTTCCGATTTCTCTAAAAAGTGTATGAAATCACTGTCCAATCAGTTGTAACGTTTGTCAGTTGGGCGTTTGACATGTCTAGAAATCTTCTTACAGCACTAAATAACAATGAAAGAATGTTTAATGGAGCAAAATAAGCGTGACACTCATAGACAGACAAATTTATATGCCATCGGTTTCGTTGCCATAATCCAAACGTACTTGAGAAATACAATTTGTAGCACCTAATGGTGCGTTTGGATAAAACAAATGTATATATTGCAACAAACTGATTTATGATTAGCATACATATTTTTTTGTTAATGACTATAAAATATAAACGTGTATATGTATGTGTATATATATATATATATATATATATATATATATATATATTTAATAACATTGAATAAAGGACACGATGTAGGCAAAGAAATTAACCACTCAAAGAATTTCAATAACTTCAGCGGAACATGTTTTCACATTAAAATTACCTTATATGGCTTTTGAGCGTCTTAAAATATTATATTATAATCCAAAGAACAGTGCAGAACTTCTTAAATTGAATACTTGGGACCACTCTGTACTTCCTAATATATATTTTGCTGACGTTTTAAATCCCGATGTTAACTGGAATGTGGTCGTTACAGAAAACGTTTCATTTTTAAGCGTCCATTGCTCTACGCATGCGGCACTATACCATTTCGACACAGGTCATCATAATCAATATTACTTCCTTTATTGATTTCCAAACCTACAACGCACAGAAACGTTGCGTTGCGTTACGAACTAGGAATTAAAATTATCAGAATGAATAAATATTTACTAATGATGTATATATTCTGATTATTTAAGATAAATGATAAATAAACAGCAGCCTCTTGACGACTCAAATTATTTTTAAAAGGTCTCAATTTGCGACCTCTTCGTATAAGAATATTTACTAAATTTTTATAGTCAGGATCGTTCTCCGCCGACTGCTGTGGTCGAATTATTGTAATTTAACAGCCAGAAAAATATTTTTAATAGTAATTATACAACGTTACGTCGCTATTTGCGACCTCTTCAGGTACGAAGATTTACAAAATGTTCATAGTTCTCCGCTGACTGATTATTAAACTTTAGAACTAGGGTTACTACATAAATGGCAGGAAAGATGATTCCAGGATGTTTCCATGGCAAAGCACTCATTTTTAAAACATCAATGTTCCCATTAAAGTGTTTTAAGTAGTAATTTTTTAAAACAAAGCTATTTAAAAAACAAATAATACCTCGGAGCATAATTTAGCATAAATAATTTATGCGAATTTTTACATGACGATTCGTGCACAGTAATCAGCGGAGAACGACCCTGACTATGAAATTTTGTAAATATTCTTAGATGAATAGGTCGCAAACAGGGACGAAACGTTGTATAAATCATATTTAAAATATTTCTCTGATGTTAAAAGAATGTTGTTTATTTATAATAAATATTCACTATTTTATGCACGTGTTATTTTTCTGTGACTTACCCTGTAGACAATTATTTCTACTAAATTACGCTCCGAGATATAATTTATTTTTAAACAGTTTTGTTTACAAATTACTACTAATGCAAAAGTTTATGTTTTAACAATCAGTGCTATACCATGGAAACATCTTGAAATCATCATTCCCGCCATTGATGTTGTAACCATAGATCTAAAGTTTAAGTGGTCAGGAGTAGTGGAATAATAGTACGTATAAATCATGTTGTACGACAAAATCATCAGAACATATTCCCGGAAAAGGTTTAGTTCAATTACCATTAATGTGATTACTATTGAAAGACATTTCTGTGAATTTCAGTGAGTAAATGTACTTGTCTTTACAATAATTGTATTCTTCACTGGTAAAATACCCGAGATATAAAATTTTACGTTCGCTTTGTAAAAGCGTCTAAGAAACTTCCATTTGAATAAATAATATAAGAATCCAATATTAAAGGTTTATGGCACAGAGTGATCTCCCACTAAATATATTCCATTTATAGGTACAGTTCCATTTCTCTTAATATTTCAGTTGTGAGTTACTCACGGTGTTCCGTGATGCATTAGGTAAACAAAACGTTAATTAAGTGATCAGTTTGGTAGATAAAGTATGAAAGTTTCGTACAATAAAAAATCTTTTTATTCAGTACTGGAGAAAGCAGACACTGGTACAGAATAAGTGTACTAACATTCTCAATGCTAAGTAATTTAGTCTCGTAAAATATTGTTGACCGTCAGTGCTTTCACACTCGAGTGAAGGAGTTATAATACGGTTCTTAGTAGGAGGTCTATATTTGTGGTACGCTAAACGAGTTCGCCATCTCGCGTATCGTAACACGGTCCCCGGCCACTTAATCAATTATAATCTCCTGATCCAGTTTCATAATTCTCTTTTCGAATCGGCCATCTCTAACCGTAACGCGTTATGTACAATATCACTTCTCTTCTGCAAGTTTGCCTCAACGTGGCTCTTTAATGAAGATTTACGCAACTTTAGCTTTGTACACTATCATGAAAATTATTTTTACTATTTAAAAACTTATTGCATGGTTTAGAAGTGTATTGACAACGACCTGGAGCCGTTTATTGAACATTTTATTGTCTATATCAGAGGATATCATGACATAGTAAAAGAAGGAAGAAAACAAATTTCCATCAGTGAACAACTTCTTAATGAAGGATATGTTGCCTTACAGAAATAAACCAACTATATTTACCCCATTTCAAATATGTGCATATTTTATGGCCTGAAATTGGGTAACACTGAGATTGAACAGAACTATAAACATACAATAAGCGGTGATAATGGATTCATTCTGTTATGTTGCTTAAGCTTGGGTTATTACGAAAGTTATACGTCAATATTGAATGTTTGTTGTTAATAAACATCTATTTTGAACAGTAAAATGCAGCTCTCTTCAGTGGAACACGATGAATATTTACAGAGTTGAAAAAACACGTCTGAAGCAATGCCGCGATCTGTTAGATAATCCAGTAATAATTTATTTAAATCCGTCAGAAATTGTATTACTGGTCGGTTTTAAGACCTATACAGCATGTTTATGTGAAGAAAGAAATCATCCCTATTGTCTAAAAAGAGATCTTGTAAATAACTTCTTTGTTGTCGGAGAGTACGGTGGCGTTTGTGCACGTAAAATGCTTTATAAAGTAATTTATCACAAAATGTGTATGATACTAATCCCGGAGAAGGCTGGACGTTAACAGAGTTCGAAAGCAATTAAGTTATCATCTCAACATTTTATATACCATAATGCGTCGATAATTTCAGCAGAATTATACGTTAGCTTCATGGCCACGGAACTGTGTCTGGAAACACCGGAGGCCAACAATATCATCTTAACAGACTCCAAGGACGCAATACACTGAATAACCAGTACAGAGCACAGAAATGGTTGCATAAATAGAATTAGAGAGAATTTATTGAAAATACAAGAAAACGGAAACCGGATCAGTATAGCCTGGCTACCGGCGCATAAGGACATAGTAGGGCACGACAGGGCAGATCTCCTAGCTAAGATGAAGCTGATCATCAAGGAAGATCCAGCAACCTGCCAATCTGCACCAGCAGAGACTGCAGAGTAGGGTGCTCCAAGGAACTGGAGGAAAATTGGAGTAGACCTGTGAAACCAGAGGAATGCGGAGTCATCCTCAGAAATGTCAGCAGTATCAGAGAAATATCGCACCCGAAAGAACTATCTCGAATGCAACAGGTTGTTGTAAACAGAACAAGAACATTTCACTGCCAGTTTCACTCACTCATTCTTGATTTCCCGATCTCCGCAGCCGGTATGCAGCTCATGCAAGGAGCCCACAACAATTCCTCATGTACTCCATAAATATAGCGAGATAAGAAGATCAACCATAGCCGCCCATTCAATGATGGAGATTTGCAACTCATCAGCAGCAATAAACAACCTCGTAGACTTTATGATGAAAACAGATTTGTTTAAAGTAATTTAAATGCTATACAAATGTAGAACTTAACAGATGTAAGTCGCTAATGACCAAAAGGTTAATGCGACGTTAAATTGTAATTTTTTTAAAACACCTTTTATATCACTGCTCACGTGCACATATTGGTACATAGTAAAGTGAGATTTATTCAAGGTTTTCCATGTATGTTATTTCAGATTTGTTTTCTATTTTACCATTTGTTACTACACTTTACTTCGTAACCCTGAGGTTTACACCGGGTGGATTTCTTATGTGTGTCTGTGCGTTCCTTTAACCTCTATTTTTCCAATTGATTGCGTCACTGTGTTTGACAATCGTCCATACTTCTTAATCTGCCTGCATGTAGTTTCTGATTATCTATTCCAAGGATATTCACTATCTTATTCGCAAAAACACGTTCCTGATCAAGACACCAACGTACAGAGTCACAAAAATAAAACATTAGCGTTCATTAAGCTATTTTTTTATTATTGACATCTAACTTTTTTTAAATAATTGACGTTTGTGATCTTTAAATGTGAAATAAAACTTATAATTTATTGCTGAATAAATATAATATTTTCCATGAAATTAGACTATAATATACGTAAATGGCCCAAACGGTAACGACATCAGTAACATTTCGAAACTGTGAATGCTCTGTGTGATTATTAACAATAATTATATATATATATATATATATATATATATATATTGGTTTTATTAGTCACACCAAAATTTTTTTGCTTACTACTCCCTATATATGTATCGTCAGAGGATTTACCTGACATAAGCTCTGAGTTTCCCGTTACCTGTAGAATATTTGAAGTGTTGGTTTATATGCTTATGACAGCACTCTAGAAAAGAACTTTTTAAGGCAGAAGTTTCCAGTACGACGACAGTTTCCTGGGAATAATAAGTATTCCGTCCGGTCTTTCCTCGAAGAAAGTCTTAAAAATGGTTTTTCTTCGCTGACATGAGCAGAAAAACTCCTGACTTCGTGTGCTAGCTACATTTCATATTATATACCGGCCCTTCGATCTGAGGTAAATTATATATCGATCTGAATTATTACTCTAATGCAGTATAAGACAAATGTTTGAATTTATTTCATGTTTTTTTCGCGATAAAATATTACACGAACATTTTATTTCACGCAGGCTAAAAAATTACTGACATTTATAATGAACAAAGCCATTTATGAAATTCATGATTCCATCAATAATTTTAATCTCTAAGCACTTGCAATATTAAAATATTGATTCAAATTTATTACTTTTTTATTTTCAATATTCAGTAATTTTATTGTATTATTATTATTACTCATTAATTTTCATTAAAATCGATCAGCATAACTAATATAAAACACTATAAAAATGAAACTTAATAACAATACTCTTCAATATGTCTTACTATTAAAGTGACAAAACGTTTTATATATATTTCCTTTCAGGAAAAAATAAAACAAGCCGCGAAACGTTCGACGTTAGATTGGTTGCGTCAAACAGGGCTTAATAATAACAGAAATAGATTATTTATTTGCAACAGTAGACGATCTATGTTAATATTATCATTATTCATTTAAGAAGAACTAAATCTCTTATTCGGAACGTGTAAGCCACTGATCCTTTCCGCTTATCGCTCACGTGTTCCATTGCTTCCTTTTAGTGCTTGATTTATTATTTAAAGGATTTTATTTGAACTAAAAACCGGATTCCTAATACCGAACCTGAGTGCACATCCTTTTTATTGTTCCTATTTTTGTTCCTTGTCACATTTGTATCAAGTATATTCTAAGCCATCGCGTATTTTTCTCTTACAGTTGAATTATTTACGGATTTATTTCATACCACTTAACATTATTTCTTGAGTGCCAAACTCCTGATTCATCTTATAAAATATTTGTGTATCATATTTCTCTTTATATTCAATTTTTTATAACATATAGAATTTTTAATAATTGCAAAAATGCGTAAAAAAATGCACACTTCCTGAAGGAAATAGACAAAACTGAAATATGATTTCCGAGACGTCTGAAATGATACGAAACGGTTTACGTATTTTTGTTACTTTTCAGTTTTACGTTTATTAAACAAAATTCTTTACAGGAAGACATATTTCGCAAGAGATCGTTCAAATATTCTCAGACCATTTCTACTTAATAAGAAATAAGAATGCAAGGCATCTACAAAAAAAAATTAGCAAAAATCTGTAGAGTTTCAAGATAATTGGGCTCTGAAATATCTATCTCATGCTACAGCAGTGCACGTGATATATGCTAAACAAAACGTTCAAAATTTATTTGAGACACGGGTTGCATATCGTAGCCCCTACGAGCAACGAGAGAGAAGGCATTTTTCTTTCAATTCAGCTATTTTATATTACTTTATAATAGTCATATTATTTTAGATATTAAACAAGGTAGCCATGTTCTATAAAATAAAACAGATCGTACCTATTAAACAAGTACGTAATAAATTTTGAAGAGAGCACGCAGATTGAAAATCATCTCATATTTCATTTCGTAAGATTTCATTATTCTTTTCAAAATCAAAACCAAATCGAAATTCAAAGGAGCCGCGCAAATAAAATCTAACAAAATTATTTCATTACCATGATTATTATTTATTTACCACTGCGTACTCTAAGATTGTAATTCCCCTAATCTTCAATTGGAATATCTGCCTCCTGTCTATTCCCCATTTCTTTAGGTTTTTTATAAATATACCTTTGAACCGATAATCAATCTTGCGCAGAAAGACTACTCTTTATAAGGCTGTGCTGAACTTAATTCACTCGTGTCCCTAAGGGTTTAAATCTCTTGTTCATATTTTTAAATAAGTGTTTCTAGTGTTACAAACTTCAGTCTATTATGTAATTATCACAAAACATAACTTCTCATCGTATTATAGTATTAATTATACTTTCACACAATAGTGGTGGGAGTTTATAAAGTTAATAACTAATCTATCTTCTTTAAACTAATATAAAGAACTTCCGTGTTCGGCGACCTCTCGTCAAAGCATCTGATCGGATAACAAAATATGAGAAATTACAACGCACCATGACTTTCATCCTTCTACATATTAATTCCTAGGCTAAAACCAAAAACCAGCGAAAGCTTCAGAATTAAATAAAACAATTAATTAATTAATAAAGACTGCCGTTTCACTACACTTTAGGATGGTAGGTTTTCAGTAGCGTAACTTTTGTTCATCAGTGTAGAGATTTAAAACGTTATGTAAGTGGTCGATACGATTCGCAGAAGGGAAGTTTGTGCGTGAATACGTCCCTGGCACCGACTGGCCTACAAACAGGGTCGCGCGTATCTCATTAGAATTGCCTTCGCATATTGACTCGCGTTGAATTGTCTTTGGCAACAATGGGCTGTTTGTTAGCACGTACCGAATTCTCGTTTTTATTACGTTTTGAGGACAAGCTTCCTGACATATATTTTCATAAAAAGAAGAATGCGTCATTCAAAGTTGAGAACCATTTTCAAAGGTGAATATTAAACTACCTTTGAATTTTCTTTGAGTTTTTTGAGTTGTTAAATTATGTCATGAACGACTACTTTAAGCCTAACTTTGTAATATTTGAATGTTGGTAAAATATCCAATATCAGACCTATTTTAAAATATATAAGAAACTTAAACTATCATAGGTCATTTCTTTTTCTAATTTAAAATGGGTTGTTATTTTCAACCCCACATAATTCTATTATTTGCAATGATAGTCTACACAATAAAATAAATTATAAATAAATATAAAAATTAGTTAACAGTAGTCGACAAGAGTATACGTTTAGAATTATTTTCCGTTTGTTAATATAATATGATTAATGTTGGATCAGGACCTCGTGGCACCCTTAATTAACTTATCAATATTGTTGTATACACATTTTAACCTTTAATTCGTCCATTTGTGTGCAGTCTAAATTTTCTAATAAAATGTCTTGCGGGATTGCATAAATTTATACTGCGTGTAACTTAATTCCTCTATTTATTATAACTATCGTTATGTATTACGTTACAAAAATTCTACATAATGCCAAAATATGACTCTCACTACAGAAACAATCCCTAAAATCTAATTTAACCACATTTTCCTTCTGAGTCACTGTGAATTTACTGTTTTACTTCTCATTGAGGAAATACAAACATTTTCAAAAAACAAGTCGGAAATTGTAACTACGAACGCGGACATATTTACCGCCAAAATATTACGTGGCTCATGAAATTAGCAAATTTTGCTTGCCTGCTTAAATTAATAACTGAGTGAATATCCTTAGAATTGTTGGCCGGTGTCTCCATTCTCCGGAAGCAAGAAACTATCTGATGATTCAGACACTAAAAATCTGTGTTTCTCTTCAGGAAAAATATCAAGAATAATAGCAGACGATTTAAAGAAACCTGCTAAATTCGGTCTATTAAGAGCTGCTGCAATGGTCTTCGCATCAGTCAGATTAAATATTTGACGAGCATACATATTCACACGACGCTTAAGCAATACATCACCTCAATTTAAGAGTTTCGACCAAATTGCATTGAAAAATGTAACTTACGGACTTGTGTAACATGTTACATGAATTTACAAACACATTCCTAAACTAATAAAACAAATTCACAGTTGTTTGTTTGAAATAAATATTTAATCTATTTTAAAAGAGAACCAAGACCTTTCATGTTGCGTTTCTGAGAGAAATACTCTCTTTTCCTTTTGCACCGAATCTTCCGATTGAGTTGTGTTATAGCGAAGTTCACTCTTGTGACCGTCTCTCACCCCTCCGAATAGCGGGAGGTAATGTCAAAGGTCGGAGAGTCTGTCAGTGTGACGACCACACCTCGCACTGTGCATTACATGCGCGAGATCCATGACTAAACGAACGTTCGAAAATCAGACTCCGATTATAAGTCAAAATCTGTCGAAAAATAGACTTGAAAATTTAAAAAAACTATACGGTTTTTAAAAATAATTATAATTCTGTAAAGAAAACTGCAGGCCTGTATTGTATGTACCTTAGGAATTTCATGACAGAATAATAAGAGAACTGATGTTGATAACTACAAAATTTATTAACTTTAGTCAAGTTCATATTGTATATGCTGAATCATGAAGACAAACACTATTCTTACTCTTTAAAATGTTTGATTTTTTGTGATTTCTTCACTCATGTATCCTATTATAATGTTTCCGTTATTATTTTATAAAACATTTTCATCCAAATACAGATTTTGTGTAGTATGTCTAATTTTTTGTTCAAAGTGGTCCTGATAATGATAGTCCAGATAAATGACATCGAATAAAATTGATAGGGAAGTCCATGCATAATTAAATAACACCAAATTACAAATACAAAACTCGATTCACTTTGTACTCCACAGGTTATATCACCGAGACCGTTGAGTTCCACACTTCCGATATTTCAACTCTATACTCTTTAAATGTACACACAAATACAGGCAAAATTAACGATATTTAAATTAAAATATTTTTTATTGAATCTATCCTAGTACGATTAAACCAGAGGTCACAGAATTATCTTAGAGATAACCTACTAATTCATATTTTAAGTGGAAGCAAATGGAAAAATTCGCTCGTTAGGCTAATATTCATAAGTTTATTAATGATTATCGTTATTAAAATCTTATCTCCAGGTAATTGACTGCAACATTAACATTTTCTGACGATTGTATCAATCACATTTTAAAATATTCACATTTATGTTTTAAATATATTACTAATATTACGGGATCAAGAATATTAAAAATAATATATAATTAACTGTGTCGTGTTTACGGCCGCGGGTATTTTCGGCGTGACAACATCTGCCTGCGAAAAAATGAATAAATATTTTACATTGCACTGCGATAGTCACATTGAACTTTGTTCTGAAATTGGAGCATACATATGCTTCATTTGTGACATGTTACTCTGTTTAGTACAGGACGGCGATATTACAAATAAAATATGTAGGCAAGAGTTGTTGTGGGTAAGTGTATACTAAATGTGGGGTCTTGAAGTTTCCTCTGCGAATGGCTGAAAAGCGAATGTCTGATAAGACATGCATTTCTAGAAACATCACGAAAAGTAGACGAATTTTTCAACCTTTCTGCGTCTTCAGACGGCATTGTAATTATTCTTTTCCTGAAAATGGTGTTTATTATGGTTTTTTTTATTTATTCAGATAGAAATATCTCTAATACAGACAAAAGAGGTGAATAAATAAACACCACACAACGTTTTTGTAAACCTTGATTCTTTCTTCAGATGCTAACAGAAATTACAAGAGCCGGAGCAACACAATCGCACAGCACAGTTTACAAACTGACAAAAGCTTTTTGAGTTTGGCAACTGAGCTCTGCGGTTGTGTCACTCTAGGTTCTTGTGTTTTTCGATTGGATCTTCTCTGAGGTGACCCTTTACTTCAATTTTCGTTCAAGCTTCTTTGTATTTTGCATGTTATTCACTAGTTTCCAGCCTTAAGAGATCGCTTTAATCAGTATTCACCTCGAATACAATGGTGACGTAATGATTTCGTCGGATTGTTTACTGACATGTCAATAGCAACTGATACTCATATCAATTGTATCGAATCGAGATAACTACAATATTTACCGACATTGTGTTTCATTGATTATTACTCTTGATATTTTATAATTGAACTGGCGAGCAATTGACGGTTTAAATTAGAAAAATAGTTAAGTTAGTTTTTTGGGAATATCAAGTACCGGTGAAAACAAACTGCGTGTCCATCTGACAGCTGTCCTCGCATATGGGACTTCCAACATTGTGAAAAAAGTGTAGTAGTGGCAACAATATTTTCACAACAGTTGCACGTAGGCTACATGTTATATTTTCCTATTATTATGAAAAACATGAAGTATATTATAAAAACTATCTCTAGATATGTATGTAAACTAAACTTAAATTTTCAATGGACTAATTAAACATTTTTATATAACATATTAAATAAATCTCATTAAATTTTACAAATAAAAGGTAAAAAATTAATTTAATTTTAATTTCTTTCAAATAAAGGGAAAAAATAGAAATTTTTAACAAGGTTTCGTAGTCAGTAATGGAGTTATGTAGAATTTTTAAATATTTGAGGAAATAAGATGATTGTGCTTTAAGCATACAATATTCAGTAGTATTTTTTGCCAATATTGTTTTCAAAAATATTCTTATTAAAGAAATATTGAAACATATCATTCCGAATCAAATATAAACGAAAACCAGAATTATATCAGGGCAACCTATCATAAGATGTGTTTTTTAGCATTAAAAAGAGTTACTTTATTTCAGTACCTAACCGATGTTGTTATAATAATTAAAATAATTTAATCACATGGCCTATTCGAATAAAATATAATAGAAAAGTTGGGTTGAAATTTTTGTTCCAGAATCTCTAAGTTACGAAAGTCAATAACACATTCGGTACCATTTAACTGACCAAGAAACTAATATATAATTGTTGATTCAGAATTAATTATATTATATTATATATAATTATTTATTTATTATAAAAGAATAAAACAGAATAATCTATTGGTATTTAAAATTTATCCAATTAGCTCAAAATTTAGGATAATTTCAGCCTAATGAAAAATTATTAAAGATTGAATACATCTATATTTCTGTAAGAGTTTATCGGAAAACTTTCCAAAAAGCCGTTTAGCCTTATTATTATACACAAGAATTGTTTGAATCTGTACAGGAAAAACTGTGCAGACTCCGAGGAAGGGGTAAAAAAATGGCATGTCGACAATAATCGGTGGAAACAGTATCGAAGTGATGTTTGTGGACGGACTTCGTTCCCAAAAATATTCTCCAAAGACAACAAATTGATTACAATTCTGGTCGGTGTGTTCATAGACATTAACTTACACGCTGTTGAAAAATGACGACTAAACGTGTACTATAAAATTAATACCTTTAATTTATAGCACATGACGTAGATTACACGTACCCTTGTGATATTCAGCACCTATAAATGCACAATAATAAAATAATTATGTAGCGACAAACATATTTTTAAGTGTTTGTCGCTAAATTGAAAACATAATTAATAACAAAGTATCAGTCCAATCTAAATGTATTCATAAGTTCCACAAATCTTCCCAGTCATATTTTTCATGTAAAGATTCTTCTAAACTACTAAGCCTTGAAATAATAACGACAGCATTTCGTTCTGAGCCCGAATAACAACTCGGGTGGATGGTTTGTCACCTTGACAACGGGAATAAATTCCAATATGCTGTCTTCAGAGACGAAGGCAAGATCTACTCTGATGTCGACCTTTGTAATTCAATCATCGCAGTTTATGAGGTTCTTCCGCGGTTAAGCCCATACGAAGTCGAGTAATTTACTTCGTTCCAACAATAAAGACACTGAGTAGTCAAGAGACGCATAAAACTCTTCTCTTTTTTTTCTCCAGTACCAGTCACTTCTGGACTTTTATGACTACGTCTATGGACAAAGAAATATATCTTGGGAAATCAGCGTGAAGAGACATGTACGCATATAAATATGCATTTTATTTCTTGTTTTGTAAAGAATAAAATAGTTCAGAAACGAAATACTACTGTATGTTTACAAGCCCATGCAGCAATATAAACTTTAGATCCGAAATTTTCTCATTTTAAGTGGAGTGGTGAAAAAATACTATAAAAATAAATCAATCAACACAATTCAATGCAACTATCACATCGAAAGTTTCATTCTTGTAACCGCAACAACAAAATCAAAATTATAAACAAACACACAATATTGCAGGTTTTCCTAGGGTTTTCCCTGCATTTCTTTAGGCGAATGCCGGGTAGGAACCTTAAATATAGCCCGGGGGCCCTAGTAACCCTTGGCTACCTTCCTCTACCCTTCCTGATCCCCCCTTTCAAATCCCTTCCTCATGTAGCCTGTTGCCCTAAAAAAAAGAAAATGAGGGTGATCCACATTGGGCAACTCCCCTTTAATAGCATAGGAAGGGATTTGAAAGTGGGGATGCGGAAGGGTGGAGGAAGGTAGCCAAGGGTTAACTAGGGCCCCCGGGCTATGGTTTAAGGATCCTACCCGGCATTCGCCTAAAGAAATGCAGGGAAAACCCTATAAAAACCTGCATCGGGTAGGTCGGGCATTGGGTACTTGTCCCACGCCCTTCCGATAGCGGGAGAGGAGTTTGCTGTGGGGCCGCAGCATTCCCTTCTCCGTGCCTCGACCAGTTTAGGAGGCAGCTGGCCGACTATTCCAATGGGAATAGAGAACAACTCTTACCGTATGCCCAAGGTCTGCGACCCCGGAACATACACCTCTCAAAACAGGCCGAGGTGGCTCGGCTTGTGGGAACCTTAGTTCAAAAACGGAGAGGAAAAGGCATATTTTTTTTTTAGGGTAACAGGCTACATGAGGGTAATCCACTTAGGGCAACTCCCCTTTAATAGCATAGGAAGGGATTTGAAAGGGGGGATGCGGAAGGGTAGAGGAAGGTAGCCAAGGGTTAACTAGGGCCCCCGGGCTATATTTTAAGGATCCTACCCGGCATTTGCCTAAAGGAATGCAGGGAAAACCTTAGAAAAACCTGCATCGGGTAGGTCGGGCATTGGGTACTTGTCCCACGCCCTTCCGATAGCGGGAGAGGAGTTTGCTGCGGGGACGCAGCTTACCCCTCGCCATGCCTTGGCCTGTTTAGGAGGCAGCTGGCCGACTATTCCAATAGGAATAGCGGACAACTCTTGCCGTATGCCCAATGTCTGCGACCCCGGAACATACACCTCTCAAAAAAGACAGAGGTGCCTCGGCATGTGGGAACCTTAGTTCAAAAAAAACCAGAGAGATGTGAGAGCATCCCCAAAGGTAGCCCCCGCCAGAGCTCTCTGGGAAGGTTCACCTGCGAGAGAATCCTCTCGCAGGCTTACTTCCCTTGGAAAAGGCATACCCAAAGGTAGCCTTTTCGTATCTCTCCTAAAAGGTTCTGCTTGCGAGAGAAAATCCCTCGCAGGTTACCTGCGAGAGAATCCTCTCGCAGGCCTCTCAGTTGTCATGGATCACCCTCATGTAGCCTGGAATAGTTGGCCAGCTGCCTCCTAAACTGGCTGAGGCACGGAGAAGGGAATGTTGCGTCCCCACAGAAAACTCCTCTCCCGCTATCAGAAGGGCGTGGGACAAGTACCCAATGCCCGACCTACCTGATGCAGGTTTTTCTAGGGTTTTCCCTGCATTTCTTTAGGCGAATGCCGGGTAGGATCCTTAAACCATAGCCCGGGGGCCCTAGTAACCTTCCTCTACCCTTCCGCATCCCTCCTTTCAAATCCCTTCCTATGCTATTAAAGGGGAGTTGCCCAATGTGGATCACTGTCATGTAGCCTGTTGCCCTAAAAAAATATAAAAATAAAAAAGTTCTATTAAATTTATTTTATGTACGAAACATTCAATATGAATTAATATTAAAACGAGTTTCAAAGAAAGCTTTGATAGGTAACAAATACAGCAAATATTTGTCATTGAAGCGAACGGTTCAAAAAACCAGTTATTCAGTAAATTATGAAATAACCGAATTTTTTAATCAATAAATAGAGGCTTTACATGGTTTCTTATTTTCTATGTTAAAAATGATATATTATAGGAGAATGTTGTCTTATTGTAAAATTATCACATCGGTGAATTTAAAGGTTGATACATTTTCCAAAACTTCCCTTCCTAATTTTATATACCAATTATTCATCAACACAAACTTATTCACAAATCAGTTTTTTTTATTTTAGTGATTATAAATCTGTACTCTGCAGGAATATCGTTCAAAATTTGTTGCATAATCTTATTCTAAATTGAATTTAAACAGTATCTCTTGTTTAAGAAATCCCTATTTGCACTTGTACAATATTTATTTGTGCTTTTTCTTTTCATATATATATATATATATATATATATATATATATATATAATACATTTAATTATATGTAAAGAAAAAAATAGTATTAAGCAGTATATTAAGACAAAGTTTTATGAGTTATTATTTTGAAATAATCAACCAAGTTTCTTTTAATTTTTCAGGTAAGCTCGTCAAGTAACCAAGAATTAGGTACGATTCAGGGGTTTTATTCTGGCGCCGTGTCCTGGAAACAACGAACCTGTCTAATTGCTCGTTGGAGCCTGAAAGAATTTCACGCACTAGTAAGTAGAGTTTCTCTGAGAATCTCGACGATATCTACTGGCATTGAGGAGATTAAACCGGAGGATGAAAGCAATAAGCCTTGGTAAGTTTTTTATCTTATTTTGTTCAATCATTTGACGAATTGAAACGCCATTTATCCCCATTGGTCCATACAAAAATTATTTTGTACGTAGAAAAATAGAATTATCGATCTTCTAATTAAAATTATTATAATATATTTCAGTTTATAACATTTGATTTATGTAATACTATAAGTGTAATTATTCGTCTTTCGCATCGCGAATGAAATTTTACAGGAAAACTGTAATGATATAATTTTATATCTACATTTAGTCTATGGCATACAAAAAAATATAAGTCCAATCACATTCATAACGCTCATTAATATGTAATTATATTGGATTTTTACTACGAATGGCACAATGACGCAAGGCCAACATTTATATATCAACTAAATTATGAAAATGATCTTTTTGTGTTTTAGTTGCACGATTTACTCATTAAATATTTAAGTACTTAATAAATTGCATGTTTAATATTTTTTACCGTAATTATTTATGCACGGAGGAGAGTAAAACAAAAAAAATGAATCGACTGAGTCGAAAGATAAAATAGCTTTATCGTATTCAAGAAAAATGGTAGGAATGTGAGCAAGCCTGTGCAACGAAAGACTATCACTCAATAAACATTAAATCTAGTAGAAAAGTCTAACAAGCGGATAGTCGATAAAATTTTCTAATATATACACTTAACAACAGTATGAACAAATTAAAAATAATAAATATTTTTTAAACGTAAAACGGAACTCAATATTTTGGCTTTGCTTTTAATAACTATGCTTTATATTCGGCAATGGAATTATAAGAAAATTATTAGCTCGGTATAAAGCACACGAAAAATACGTTTCAAAGATAGTTAGGAGTATCATAGCATCTTGAAAATATACTAAATATTTTTTAAATACTGATTACTATATTTTTGACTTAGTAATTTATAAAGGAATTCTACCGTATTTCAACATTTTCTTTTGCCTAAAAATTTCAATTTAACATCCTTAATTTACTGAATTTTGCCCAATAATTTTCATATATTATAAATAAATTTATATGGTCTTGTGTCAAAAATTGTTTATTAACAAAAAATTAATTAAACAAAGTTTCGTCCTCTTGGAAAAGCAAGTCTATAAAATTCTTTGCAAGAAATATATACAAAATAATTCAAACTGAAAAAATTCAAAAATTAGAGGAAACGTTGCTAATTTAATTTTTTTCATAACGAAAAAAATTTTCACACTTATTTATTTACATTAAATAAGCATTTTATATATCAATGAAAAGCACTGAGAGCAATATGGAGATAGGCCTCATGTATTTTGATTGAGTTGGTATGTGTAAGTTCGCAGCATAATTTAAACTGTCCACAGAATTGATCCCTTGACGAGGAAGTCAGGACTGGGTTAATTAATTTGCCTTAGAGTTGGTGTCGAGAGGCGGAATTACATAAACATCTGCATGTATTATTACCCAAGTGAAAAGATCATCCATTTTCCGTCGCTGAGATATTGTACTCAGCTACAGTATATGAATTTTAGGTTAAATATTTATTTTCCCAATTCAGATAATTCTTACTTAAATTCCTTTACATACACTTTGTTATTTGCAACTCATTTCGTGTATCTATATCAAGCATAACGTTCGTTTACAAAGTTAAACATGATTAAATAAGTAGTTACGCATATATTGCTCGATGATTACAAACTCCTTAGTGTTATAACTGAACGGATATAGATTATAGATTCATATGTATTTTTGTTCCTGGGAACAGAACTAAACTGAATTTAATTTTCGTGTTGGGGCAGATAGACAAATTCATCATCAGGAAAACACTAAATCATAAACCAAAGTTCGGAGGGGAAGAAAGTAATATGGGACAAGTAATTTATCTTGTTTTATAATCAAACAATTCTTACTGGGACACTATTATTTATCAAAAATAATTTAATTAAAAGCATACTTTCATATGTACCGTTTTACAAGCTTTCCTTTAATGATTGAAAATATTTTTTTTTGGTTTTCGTAAAGATGACGTCTTCTGTCAATTATTGTAACCATAGATAATTCTTGTGGTTTTACATAAACATTGATAACCACAATATTTTTATTATATTATTATAATATTATAAATATTTTTATTATATTGTTATAATATTATAAATATTTTTATTATATTGTTATAATATTATAAATATTTTTATTATATTATTATAATATGATAAATGTATTTTTATATTATATTCATATTATTATAATATGATAAATGTATTTTTATATTATATTCATATTATTATTAATTTTTATATTATTATAATTATATATTGTATTATAATATTTATTATATATTATAAATATTTTTATTATATTATTATATTTTTATTAAATATTGTCCGTTAATTTAAAATTAAAATTTTCACTGGATAAAATTATCTACGCAATAATAATTGAACCTCCAAGCTGCCTTAAACCTACTAACGAAATAACCTATTGGTTTAGAGTTAAAATCTTAGCACTTCATAAATTCTCCAGTTATAAACTTGGAAATATCACTTTAATTAAAGCCTACATTATTTTAGAAGCTTAATTTAGCAATTTACAAATATTTGTTATGTACTTATTTGAAATATTTGCGAGGAAATAAATTAAATTTCATTATTTGGATACTGCGAAAAATGAATTTTTCGTTAAACACCAATGAGATTTTTTTTTGCAGAGAATAAAAGTATTAAATAAATGTTAAAAATTAAAGGTTTATTTCTTGTTTGCTTCAGAAAGGGGTGCTCAATTTTTCAGTCAAAGAGAGTACGCCGTAAATCACACCTTTTCATATGAAACTGTTCCGAAATGGCAGCAGTACGAGATAAACGAAGGCCCTTGACATAAAAAGAAATTATCCCACAGTTATAATCTCTAATTGTTCCACAAAAGGCAGGGTTTCAAACAAGGAAATCCAATATAGACTAGTGTGATATCCGCTACCCACGCGATGTGAGATCAGATGATTCCTGTTAAGCGTCAGATAATACTGACTGATATTTCACTTCATCGTTGTGGCCCAGAAAAAGAGTAAATGTTCACTTTTATTAACACGTACTGATCATTTCAAAGTTATTGCATAATTATGAAATTAATATTAATAAAAGAAAAATCATCTTAATAGATATGGTTTTAAATGAGTTATATGCTTTTAATATGTTGCTTTTGAGAAATTAAATAAATTGTGTGATTTTGTATTTATTTATTTTATAAAATTTTATTTGTCTCTAGAAACGACAATTTCATGCAAAAAATTTATACATGAATTGTAAGACTAGCTTTAATTTCGAGAATGTAAATTTATTTTATTATTAAATGCTTATAATCGCCAATTACCACTAATTTGTTAATAAGTGAATTAAAAACTAGCAATCAATATTTTAGAATTGGCAAATCCGTTATTCATAAATCTCACTAATTAGTGAATTCGAAAACACGGTTTTTCAGACTTATGGTATTTTATAATATATTAATAGTTACTGTAGCCAACCAGACTTCATTCTGTTTTGTAACCGATAATATGAAAATCCTAAAACAATATAACTGTTGTTAATCTATACAAAACTATATACCTTTAACGCTTTTTATTTGGGGAAATATTTTTTTTATTATTCCAAATAATTAAACGAACCCAACATGGGTATCACAGTGTAATTTTTTTCTGGTTGATAGTAATCGTTAATTATTTATCCTTGGGAGTTATTCCCAAAATTACTGCAAGGCTAGATAACGCTGTGAGCATTGAAACGTAAGAGGATTTGTTGAAATAATCCACGTTGAATACGCGCAGCTCAGTGCTCAATCCAATACATCACAGGAGGTTGCCAAAGCGTCAGGAGTGTAAACTGCCAAATAGGAAAAAGTTCCACCCACTCGTACTCCCAGAGAGAATACCAGGCTCTGGATGTGCGCTACTACAAATGTAGAGATTCTATTCTGGATAGGAACCAGACCTGGAAATCTGCCTTTAGTGTTTGGAGCAAACAAAATATTAAAAGAATAAAAATATATTATCTTATTTTATTTCAATACCACGGAGCGGATTACAAATCATATATCGTATATAGTATTAAAAAGAACTTTAAGAAGGAAACTCTCATTCTATTGGTTCGCCGCTTTATTAATTTTACGTTCCTTTTATACGTTGATTATTCATTATTAATCATTTATTTTGGTTCACACGAGGCAATTTTCAGTTTCGTTCTACATAGTTTGTAACATTTCCACTACAAAAATATATTTTGATGGTGAACATCCCTTGGATATATTGTACTTCAAGTATTCTACAGTAACCCATTTTACGCCTTCATCACTTTAGCCATACTTTCGAATATTAATACTGTTGGCACATATATTTATTAACGGTCAACAGAATAAACTGTCATAGTTCTGTATGGAACGGCCCCTTCAGCATTCGTTTCTGCACTAGATGGGTGTGTGGTTTGTCATAATTAAACTCAGCTACATCCATAACCCCGGATTTGCCTCCAATCGGTTGTTTTTGCGTTATATTTATTTAATGCCTCTCCTCCCCATCCCTAAAGGTACTCCCCTCCCAAGCCGAAAGGGGTTGAAATGACACGCAAAAAAATATGGAGAATCGCTATTTATTTCAATGGCCCCGAAAAATGTTCCTTGGACGAAACTATCGGCCGTTTTAATATGTTTTATAATTTCCGCCCCGGCCCCTGGTGGTTAAACGGTAAGTTGAATATCATAATTAAACTTAGCGACATACATAACCCTGGATTCGACCACAATTTCGGTTGTTTTCGCGTTATTTTTGTGTAATGCCCCTCCACCCCGACTGTTCATGGTGCTCCCCTCCAATACACGAACAACATCTGTAATAACACTATGAATCTCATAGACCCTGAAAAATATTTATTCGACGCAAATATCGGCGGTTTAAAATGTTAGAAAATTCCCTTCCCCGTCGTATCTTATCGCCACAGTGTTTGTTTCCGGATGGAAAGTAACATGTGTACGAAGTTTAGTCAAATTTGATCCACGGGTGTAGATTTGTATGTGAAACATCCACAAAAATATACACACAAACAGTTTATTTTATTTATTGGAATATAATTATTAGCCTCGTTTTATTTTCACGTCCGTCCTCGAATGTTATACATGATTTCTGTAGAAAGCGTATAGATAGCCTTTGCGACGCTCTTACCCAAGCGGTTTTAATAAAGACGGCGATGAAAAAATTGCAATCTCACTTTATTATATTACTACTTTTTTAAATAAAAACGTGACTTGTTTCTTTTAACTTTATCTCCGCCTTTGCCGCGGATTTTCCAGGTATTTCAGTATCTCAATTCATACAAGTTTCCTCATTTTATATTTTGACCAAACTGGGCATGTTTCAGTAAATTTAAAAACAAACTATCAAGGAAAATTATATATATAATTACTTAATTTTATAAGAAAACGTTGTATAGTATTTTCTTCAAGAACTTTACTAATTACTATTTAATAAACCGCTGTATAATCGTTTTAGGAAAATTATACTATAAATGTTTGAGAATTTCATATACATTTATATATTCTGCAAGTCAATTGAATATTAGGTATACATACATAATTGTCATATAAGTGTTAGACAAAAGAATCTCTTTGCTCCACCACGCTCTTGTATACTCTTCAAACAAGATATCTGGCGGCATTCAGTTATTTATTCATAATATAAAAACCCTATACAAATAATCACCCTTCGCTAATATCTTCTTTTCACTCCATAGTATTTAAATGGTCATGTAATAATATAATGTGTGTCTTTACGTTGTGTCTAACTTTATACTTTTTTTTAAAAAAAAAGGCAATTGACCTTCAAAAAATAATCCAATGCATTGGATAGTTAAATAGTATTATCTGTATCAAACTAAAAACTGATCAACACTGAAAATTTGAGAATTTGTTTGAGTTCTCCAAGAAATTTTATTCCTGTCAATTTGTGCCCGTTAGGTGAGTAATTTTGTAGTATATACAGACAGGAAGTTCAGAGTTTATAACTATATTTTCTTTCTTTACCACAGGACTTACCTGAGTATTGAGGACGTTGCCACGTGTAGCAAACCACCCTAATCGAAGTTATTGCCTAATTAGCGACAAACGCTGGTCGCTTTGAGCTTGACTTATAATTACAGAGCGTACAACGGTTACAACGTTGGAATTAATCGCATTGGACTCGCTTTGCTCCTGACTGGGTTAATACCTCAAATCTGATAATGCGTACCGGAGTACGAACAAGTATAAATATGTAGATATTTGTTTTGATAAGCTGTGCTATGCGTTCCCTAAACCTCATTAGCAATTTTACGCTTGTATAGCTAGAAATGTGTTAATATTATTTGATGATTGTTAATATTCCCAAATGTTTGTTAGTCAGAAAGTGCAGTCCAATTAACGTTGGCTTCTATTAACCGATACAAATTCTACTTTCTTCTATTTCTAAATTATGAATATACTTATTTATAATCGCTTTTAATGTTTAGTTAACTGTTCTTAGGAGTACAATCAGTGAAATCCAGACTTGGCATTGAAATTGAATTTACAATACCCTCACTTTTTATCTTAAATTTAAGTATCGTATATCAGTACGTAAAACTTTTTATCACGTTTTCACATTCGTATTTCAATTATCCATTGTGAAATTCGAGATTACTTTTAATTTTCTTTTAATTAAAGGATCAGGACGGAAGAATCTCGACCGGTCAAAGCTGAGTTTCGTTTTAAAGCATTTCTTTTGATCGTGTATTTATTTTAAATATCATAATATCAGGAAGTAATTATATAATTAAAATAATTATATTTAATCAGAAAAACATTATCGTAATTGATTCTCGAGCTTCGCAATATAGTGTAAAAGATGTGAATAAATTTGAAAATCTGTAATTTGTATAAAAAATAACAATAATATTTCAACAATGGAAGATATTTTTTAAATTTGTTCTAGTCAAGGTTGCTAGAAGCAAGAGTTGTTATCTAACTTCCTGTTCTTAGTGTTCCTGTAGATAATTAATACTGAGAACGATACGGTGTAAATTGATATCTGGCATATGTAGTGCATTTAAAACTCTTGTATAACCTTCTTGCAATCCTTAGACCTAGCCATACACTACGACATATACATATCTCAAAATATGTTTCTCTGGCATCCGTTATTTGTTAGATGCCAAAACTATACACAATAGCAACTAGTAGCGAATGCAGTGGATTCCTAAAACTATGTGCTTCTCCTTAAACTACCGCTTGCTCCACACTGACATCCGAAGATGTCAAACAAGCTTTCTCCAAACTTAGCAGCATTCGCATAAATATATGTTTCTTGAATAGCTCTACTCTTGCCAAATCTAACAACACCTCTCCTAATTAATATTAATACTTAATCTAAATAAAAATTTACATTCACTAAAATTAAACTGAATCAACAAATAAATCTAGCTCACTCCGCAATTTTTTAAAAGTAAATATTCTAATTTAAAAATACAGTCAGTTAAATCATAACAAACTACATTTCATGAAAATACCAGTAACTATTTGAATAAATGTATTATTTTTTAAAAACATGACGTAATAATAAGGCATGAAATTGTATCAGTCAGCCTGATTAGTATAACATTAATTATTCCGACATTATCTGGGTGCCCGGCTTTGCCTAGGTATTTATTTATATTAACCTGAAAAGATGGTTAATTCTATTCGTCAATAAGTGATTTAACCTGACTATGCAGGTGGAATGCAAATTTTATCATAACTCCCCTCCCCGGTTCGTTTAGAAAACCATAAATACTCCCGATACTAAATATATATACAAAACACTCTTAGTATCTTAAGGGCATTGAGAGAGTAAAAAATATTATTGGTAACTAAAGAAATATACACCGGACCCTAATACAGTAAAATATAGACGTACTGCCTTAATAGACAATATTAATAATAATATTCCCGGTGCTCCACGTGTTAAAATATTGTACGCGAAACTTTGTTTTCCCCTTCCAACCCCACTCCAAGCGGGGTTGAAGTAAAACTTAACCGCCTAGGTTATTCTCATAATTAAACTCAGCGACATCCATAACACCGGATTCGACTCAAATCTCGGTTGTGTACGCCTTATTTTTATGAAACGTCGCTCTACCGCCACCCCTAAGCTTGCGCCCCTCCGATACAGAAATGGGTTGAAATTATATACAAACAACATATGGAGAAACACGATAAACTGCTAAAAATATATATTCGATGTAAATATCGGCCGACATTTTGTTGACCTGTCATTAATCTCCGTCCCGAAGGTTAGCAGTGTGTCTTAACACCACTGTGTTTGTTTTCCGGTTCAAAAGGATCACGTGTACAATATTTGGTCAAATTTTCTCCACGGATGTAGATTTGTATGTGGAACATATACAGACTCTCTCACAAAAAAATCGGTCTACTTAACTCATTAGAAGAAAATAAACCACAAAAATACAATCATTTTGATAAAATTAAGTTTCTCGCGGAAAAAATAATTGTTAAAATTACTTTTAAATTTAAAGTTTTTAACTTATTTTATTCGTCAATATCTTATTTCGCGTTAGATAACTACGTAACAAATGAAAACAATACTCACAAATCACGTCAAAAATGTGAGCTATTTGGGGTATTACATTTTTTTTCAATTTAAATTCATCGCATTGAATCAAATGTTACACAATACCATACAGTGCCGTTTGCCGACTTTCTGAGGAGCAGCTTTCAGCATCATCGTCTCGCTTTGTGGAGGTCCCTGGTTTGAACCCCGGAAGCTAGTGCTCGTCATGGTCATGAAAAAAGTGGTTTCGGCTGAAGGCACATCACTTCGCTAACCACGTTTCAGTCCAAAAAAATCAGGAATGTGTCATGGAAAGTGACAGGCCGACAGCTGACATCAATAGGCTTTAGAGTCAAGGAGAAAAATATATAGTATTGTTTATAGGAAAGTATTTTTATAGCTGGTAAATATTTACTAAATTATCTCAATCACATTTCTCCAGTAAGAACAATTGTTTTTGGTAAATGTACGAATTAATTAATCAATTAAGAAAACAATATTCTCTTCCATCAGTTCTTTAAAGTCTGTGATTAAATTTAAAAGTAATATCATTTATTGTTTAAAATGATGCGACAAAAATCGAGGATTTAAAAGAGGAATTGTGCAAAATCAGTTTTCCCCAATATTTATTATAAAGGAATTGAGAGAAACTAAACTTGTTTAAAACAAAATAATTAATTCAGGGTTAGTTACAATGCATGTGTGTAACAAAACAAATTGTTCAGTACGTTATTCAATATATTAAAACCAGGAATAATAATGTTAATAAATGTTAAATTTATTACAGGTATGAATTTTATAAAGTCTTTCTATCGTACTATCAGCCGACCGTTTAGTAGGGAAAATTATTAAATAAAAGTTTATTACAATGACACACTTCTCAGCAAATACAAGTCCTCGCTTCCATTCTTCAATTAGCTAATGTGACGAATAGCGGAGGAGTCCGGAGCACGTACGGCTCTCGGACTTAACGACTAGCTTTACTGCCCCTGGGGACGAAGCAGAATTGAGAAACCACTCGCCGGGCATACCAATGCAGATTCCAAAGCATCCACGCAGACACTCGACTGCTAAGAAGGTATATGCACAAACTGATAGCATCCGACAACGTAGTAAACGGTGGATCGGTAACCCGATTTCATAAAAAAATATAGTTAATACATAATTCCAGGAGGGAAATTAAACAATTGAAAGAGTTTACAAACCTAATTAGCTCCACAACCTAAGACAATATGATATTGGCGATATGATTCAATGAGAAATGTAACCCTATATGTGGACAAGCCCGTTATTAGAATACTGAATACAAAAAATATTCGGTCTTTAATATTAATGAATATATTGTAATGCCAATTAATTAGGCCATTAATTATTTTTAAATAATTGAATTGTAGCGGTATGAGCAATCAAAGACAACAATGGTGGCAAGTTCTTTTCCTTTGTCGGAAAGCCGAAATGGGAAATGCGCGCTAAAACTCAGTATGCACTAGGAGAACAGTTGGCGGCGAAACATTGCAAGGGACAGAACAAATAAAACTTGAGCAGAGACTAGACGTCGTTAATGTATTACCAGTTAAATTTGTGAATTAATACAAAGTAAAACATTCAGGGAAGTATTGCATCGTAAATATTGGAAAGTAATAGCAGTTTTTGTCAGAATAGAACTTTCCAAAATCCTGGAATTGTTCCAGGACACCATTGGTAAATATTGTGGAGCGGAGCAGTCAACAAAATACAGTAAATCTTGCCAAATTTTAAAGTGAAGTGTAGAATCAGTGAAAACCAAGGCCTGATATTAAAATTAAAGTGTGGTAGTGTTCACGATACAAGAGAGAGATCTGGTACCAGACAGACGATCCGTGAGTAACCAAAACTTTGATAAATTTGTAAACGATAATTAAAAGGATAGAGTCAGATTTTGTTCAGAGTTCATTTCGTTCAGCTTTCCACTTATATTTCATATTGTTTTAGGTTAATCTTTTTATATTTTGAATTGTCAATAGTCAGATTATACATTGATTGTGTTCTAATTATCAAACCCAGTAGTGACCCTGAGATTAAGAGATTTTCAACATATTGGATTGTAAATATTGATGTGTATTCGCTAGAACAACATAAATTGTAAATAATTAAAGTAAAGTTTTGTAAATTTTGATCAAAGACCGGCGGACAAAGATAGGGCTAATAATGTGCATTTTTAAAAAATAAAAAAAACTTCAAATATTAATAATTTTATTAATCATTTCTTTTAATTAACCCTAATTTATTGTTTATTACATTTATGGCTACCACAACGTGGGGTAAATTAATCACTAATTAGTTGTTTATTACAATATATTTTCCAAAATTCCCGAAAACTCCCTTCCGGAATAGCTAATGTTGCAATATGAGGACAGTAACTATAGGGTGTACGTAGCAGCGAAGAACGATAACATCTGTAGTTGTAAAAATCCCGACCATATCGCGATAAATTGTCTAGATGCACTAATGCATAATCTGACCGCAAACAATTGTGACCAGAATCAGTGTAAGAACCCGGCGCCCACAGTTCAAATAACGGAGATGGATAATTAGCAGCCAACAAAGAAAAACAGAACAGCATCGACGAGCTGATAATAACGTTAGTAATCCTGAACAGAATACAAGTACTAATCCACCCAAGAAAACCTTAGTTAATCATTAGTTCCAGTAAAAATATTATATGAGGATGAAACCAGTGCACCACCAATCCTTTAGGAACAGTTAAAACATTTATATTAAATGCTATGGACTCAAAGAGCCCAAGAACCGTTATCAGAAATTACGTGAGAATATATCGTCACACTGAAAACATCAACAAAACCTAAAATAAAGAAGAATGGTGCAGAAATATATGTCGTAAATAAAATTGAATCTTGAATAATGGTTTGTTAAGTTATGCTCTCATTGACACGTCTATACGTCTCATAACTGAGATAAGATAACTTTGTATAACGTTGGATATTCTACATTGTGAAAGTCGTTATTTAAGGAATCACCACGTGAAATCCCGATTCATCCGCGAGCCTTTGCTACAGTGTTTCATAAAAGAAAATGTAATATTAAAAAAAAAATTCAGTGCGCGAGTAAAGAGTATTATTTTGCTATTGTTGTACATGGTCCATATCTAGTGGTGTGAGACAATGTCACCGGAGAGGGTTTACACTTATCCTGTTCATCATTTATAAATTTTAATCGTGTTATCCACTCGTAAATGATGAATCGACAAAAAGTAGAATTAAATGCTCATAAAATTATTTGAAAAACAAGAAAATGATTCATATTCAGATGCAGACGCCTCTTTCTAATAAAAACAGACTAAGAGAATAATACAGTGGAATCGCAACATCTCAGTTTCAAACAATTTAAACTTAATGAATGAAAAATTACCAGTTGTACTAAATATGTGCTAAATGATTTGAAACTACGATCTCTTACTGTCTCAAGTAAAGAAACACACATTTGAAATGTATAATTAATCTCTATTGATGAAAATGAATAATATTCCAATGAACATAAAATTGCCTGTAAGTGAAATAATAGTTACAATATTTTCTAAGGTTCTTTTTCCATAATATGTTAAACTTCTTAAACTGTTTTATTTCTGTGTTTATTATGGAATGAATACTGTATCGAAACAAATCTTAGGTAAATAAGCACTCTTTGTAAATTATTTATCGCGTTGTCAACGCGACCAGAATAAACGTTTAAAAAAAAAGTTGCCGATTTGCAGATAAGTGTTACCTGAGAACATATAGTCGCACTTAAAACATCAACTAAAACAGTAAAATAATCAAAAATGACACAGATTGGAATAGTCGGCCAGCTGCCTCCTAAACCGGTCAAGGCACGAAGAAGGGAAAGCTGCGACACCACAGCTGAACCCTCCCCCGCCATCGGAAGTGCGTGGGACAAGTACCAAATGCCCGACCTACCTGATGCAGGTTTTTCTAGGGTTTTCCCTGCATCACTTTTAGACGAATTGCTGGGTAGGATCCTTAAACCATAGCCCGGGGGCCCTAGTTAACCCTTGGCTACCTTCCTCTACCCTTCCGCATCACCCCTTTAAAATCCCTTCCTATGCTATTAAAGGGGAGTTTCCACTATGTGGATTACCCTCATGTAGCCTGTTACCAAAAAATTTAAAAAATCAGAAATGTGTGTCATAAATAAAAAAAATACTTTGTAAATATATGAACACAACTGTAAAATCCTAGGATACAAGTTTCTAAGAATAATACTAAAAATAAAACTGAATCTTGACTAATTGTTTGTTAAGATTACTACATGCTCTCATTGACACGTCTATACTTCTGATAATTGAGATTAGATAACGTTGTATAGAGTTGGATATTCTACACTGTGAAAGACGTTATTTAGGGAATCGTCACGTGAAATCCCGATTCATTCGCGAACCTTCGCTACAGTGAAGCATAAAATAGATGTATTGTTAAAGAAAATTTTCAGTGCGCCAGTAAATTGTATTCTTTTGCTATGCTTCTAGTGATGTGAGATAAGATCACCGAAGTGCGGTTACACTCTGGTAACTTATCGCCTACTGCATAATTCGGTACACTGAATAGAATTAATTTTCATATTACTTGAGTTTCCGATTTTCGATCGGGCCGGTAAAAAATCATTAGTTCAGGTTAGATTAAAACAACTTTAAATGTAACCAAGTAAAATACTCCAGCGCACAGAGGTTATTACAAATCAATTTAGGTTCCATCCAAATCCTTTAGCCCGAAGCGCAATGCGAAGAAACACACGAAGCCAATTTCTAAGGCTGGAAAAGAAATGTTTCAATTAATTTGAAAGTATGTCGTTAAAATTAACGTAACGAATAATAAACAGGCAAAAGATGCTTACCAAAAATGCAATATATCTATGTTTTGGGTTTTGTTTCTGCAATAAACCACGTGCGTAGCACTGGTGGATGATAATTGAAAGTATAGTGTAAAATAAACTCGTTACCTTGGTAGAACCGTCTATATTTTTCAGTTTACACCCTTCTGAAATGTACGCAATATTTCTCCAGTTTGTTAATTCTATAAACATTAGTACGATCACCATGGTTTTGCTAACATCAAAAAAAATTCTAATTCATATATTCAATATCTAATTCATCACGATATACGCTTTGTCATTGCAGGAGATTTACCGTTCGTAAAATAATTGTCGCTCATTAAAAAAAATTTCTCTTACATTATTTGAAAATCCATATACTTTTGCCTCATGAAATAACAGAATATTTTTTCCTGAAACTTAGTTCTCCTTGCAGATAAAAGTATTCTTCACAACAACAAAAGTGGCATTTCCCTTTTCCTTCTCCGTTTTTGAACTACGGTTCCCACAAGTCGAGGCGAGTTATGAGAGGTGTGTGTACGTTCCGGGGTCACAGACCTTGGACATACGGTAAGATTTGTTCGCTGTTCCCATTGGAACAGTCGGCCAGCTGCCTCCTAAACTGTTCGAAGTACGGAGAAGGGAATGCTGCGACCCCACAGCAAACCCTTCTCCCGCTATCGGAAGGGCGTGGGACAAGTACCAAATGCCCGACCTACCTCATGCATGTTTTTCTAGGGTTTTCCCTGCATTACTTTTAGGCGAATCCTTAAACTATAGCCCGGGGGCCCTAGTTAACCCTTGGCTACCTTCCTCTACCCTTCCGCATCCCCCCTTTAAAATCCCTTACTACGCTATTAAATGGGAGTTGCCACCATGTTGATTACCCTCATGTAGCCTGTTACCCTAAGAAATAAATAAAAAAAAAGAGCACAGAATTATCATTCCACCTAGTATCATTAAATACAAAGTATTTCCTGCTGACAGATTACAAATTGTTAGCAATAAAAATATAAATATGGAGCATCGAATATGCAGATACCAAATGTGTTGCTAATTTCC
Organism: Zhengitettix transpicula; assembly: GCA_037074705.1. Taxonomy (NCBI): domain Eukaryota; kingdom Metazoa; phylum Arthropoda; class Insecta; order Orthoptera; family Tetrigidae; genus Zhengitettix; species Zhengitettix transpicula. The sequence continues at coordinate 78,248,103 of CM073591.1, forward strand.
ATCCCGACATGAATATCCGTTGCATAATTTACTACGTATGACAGTAAAAATATCGTGCGAGTCATTGTACAAAAATAAATTTACATATTTTTCACTAGGCGTTATGTATTACGACTTATTTGTATGTGAATTGCGAGCACAGGATTATAAATATTTATAACCTGATGATTACTTCACGGCAGGAAGGAAAATTAACAATGAGATGTGATCAGGAAAATATCTATGAAACAGAAAAAAAGTGATAACTATTCAATTCGGCTATGCCCATTATGGAGTACGGAGCATCACTCCGTTGTAAAATACTCGTTCTGAACTGAACGACTATGGATTGGAACGTTTTCTGTGAAGGTAATGTATTTATTTAGGCATAACAATCGTCTGACAAATAATTTTGATAAATACGCTTCTGAAAGTAAAGTAGAATAGGCAAAATTAGTCTGAATTATGTTTAAATTGTCTAAAAGTAAAGAGTAGTGGAGTGGAATAAATATTACAGGTTCGCTCTAAAACGAATTTTATATCTATAGAAATGTTGCTTTATAAATGATTGCTGAATGAGAAGAAGTGATGTAAATTATTAAAATGTTTTAAAAATTAAATAAGTGATGGTAGTCAGCTATTGAAAGCTTTAATGTTAAAGACGTTGGTAAATTTTTGAAGTGGAAGATTTAAATTTACCACGCCCCATAAGAGGTGTGCCCGAAGCAAAAAGCAGAAACGACAGTATAATTCATAATCATTGGCTGTCATGGCAACGGACTTGTTTTGCTATGCAAGCCTGGCAATTCACTTGTCGCAATAAGACCTGTTTCTTGACGAGTCATATAATTGATTATAGTTCGTGTTGAAGAATTATTAATAAATTATTATTAAAACAGAATCACGTTCTGACATTTAATCTTTGAATAGTTTATGGGTAATAATATTTTATTTATAATTACGAATTTATTTTTATTAGAGCAACCACCGAATATAAAGTTAATTGTAATAAACAATTTGTTTATACACTTTCTTCTAACACCATCCGAAAATATATGGCAAGTGCCTTCTTGTGTTCGATTTTCGCACAGTTCTTCCGTGTTGAAATGTTATTATGGTTCGTGTGTTTAGCCGTGTTTCTAATTAAAAATATTCCCATCCAAATAGTTTTCTGGAACGAAATAATCTCCCCGTCCCCCTCAGCCACCTATCTCGAGATTCACCTAAACCAAACAATCAGCCTAATCCCACATGTTCAACTACTCCGAAAACGCGTCACCAAAAGATGCAACCCTAACAACCCGCTCCAGTCATCCGCCACATCGTTTCTACTCTCTTCTCGACACGTCTCCATCAATCTCCAAGGACCCTGGATAGAAGAATCCTCCGCATCTCTGTCTTTCACTTCACTGTCGATTCCCATACGTCAACCTATTCCAACGCCATCGCCATCTAAATTTCCACCCAAACCACCAACGTCTTGACCATCTTCGTGAATCCTACGGCCACTGCCACAGATTAAAAAAAAACAATATTCCAAAAGTCGTAGCCAACAACCGCCCTCTTCCCCCCCCCCCCCCGGAAATCATCCTCCGTAATCTAAAACTAGAAGACTTTCAATACAATAATATACTTTTACAAGCTCCTGATAGTTTAATTCAATTTAATTTCATAGCCTTTATTACTTGAGATTGGTAAATTTTTCTCTCTATTCTTGAATTGAAAATTATAAAACCCTTGATCAATTTACATATAAAAATTTGTTTTTCGCTTGAGATCCTAAAATTTAGGTGATGTAAAGAATTGTTATTTGGTCGAATTGTAGGTTAGCCTGCATAATTTATGGAGGAATTTCGCACCCGAGGTGGAGTCGACACGGATAGGTCAGTTGGTAGAGCTTTAGATCGGTAAACGGAGGTTCAGGGTTGGATTCCTGGTCCGGTCATCCTGACAGTTTAAATACCGAGACCTTCAATTAAAAAATTTTCATCATACTATACCGATCCCGGAACTGTTAAAAATCGCAGCTTAACTGAAAAGTGCTGCAGAGGCAAAGAACTCAAGTTCCTGGGCAACAATGAAATCATCATTGAATATATTTGTTTTAGAATGTCATGACACTGATTCTTATATCCTATTTTTATAGAAAATTCTATTTTCTGTTGTAATAATTCAACATTTTATCTTTGTATGCTCGTCCACAAATTTGCGCATATGATTGAGGTTGGGGAAATATTTATGCTTAAAAAAAGAATTACAGTACAATTAAACTCGTGGAGATACTGAAATAAATCGAAATTTATAGACATCTTATAGCAAAAAATCCATTTTTATTTAAGAAAATTTTCGATGTTTCAATATTGTAAAGTTTGCTGCATCATTTTTTACGGTTTACCGATACATTGATTTCTAAAATTACTGTGACAGTAGGAAATAATTTTCGTATAAGGCTAGTTAAAGCATCTATAGAAAAACAATTAGTCTTGGAAAAGTTAATTTCATTGCTGCTATCCTGTGAATTTTAATGTTCCAAGTTTTAAATGTTTGTGAATAGATACGATTGTGACATATTTTGTTGAAAAATATATTTTGTTCACATACAGGAAAGCACATTTGTGCGGGACGTCCCCCGTCGTTTTAGCAATGTGGATATTTGTTGCCGCATCAAACGCATCTTTGCAAACGGCGTGCTCGTGACGTTTATGACCGTCGTTTCCAGGGAATTTGCGCATCTGGTATCTCTGTCATTTGTCAACGCAGATTCTAAAGCACGACATCTCTTTTCCTGGATATAATCACACCCGCGCCTGTATCGCATTGCCGCAACATTACGCGATTAACTATGGTTTGTAGTCTACTCATGAAATGGACGGGGATTAATGCTGCTCTATTACTTGTTTTCGATGTTTATAGCTCAGCTGAATGATTCCTTTTGGCCTTATATTTTTATTAACTAGCCGAATTCCCGGCGCTGCGCTGGTACTTATTTGTATTAGTCTTGAAAGTGGATTAATTGCGGTGCTAAGTCCTTGGTCATTTAGAGCATTTTATAATTAACCTCAAGTGATAACATGACCCAACCGGCAACGGGATCGTCACTGGCGATGTCGATTACATCTAAAACTTTTTATTTGATATTAATGTTGGTAATTTTTGACTATATGTTCCTTCTAATAACTCTTTTCATATATCGAAAATGACATTATTCATGTCCGAAATCCAGGAAACCTACATCGGTGGTTTCTTGCACCTAGGAGTGCTAGATGTATGACACCCCCACAGTGTCGTTTCTTAGATCGTAAGTGACATGTGTACCACGTTTTCTCCGCGAGTTAAATGGTGTCCCTGGAACATACACGGATACATTCATCTTTATTAGATTTTTCACCTTCAAAATTATACTATATGAAGATGTATCTGATTTCATTTGATAAATTAATTTAATAAATGGATTTAGATTCATTTTGAGTGCAAAACTTTTAATATTTAATTAAAAATAACATAGAGTTATTGGAACATTGGACTTTGAAATGAACTAAAGCATTTATAACAATTATCTAACCTTGCATCAACACACTTTTTCTGCTCCCAAACAAATGTTAAGTTCTTACGTATATTAAAATATTACAAAATTATTCAACATTAATACTAACTCTTTTTATGAAAATACGTTTATATGGATAACCATCAATCACAAAACTATATAAAAAAATTATGTTTTCTCTATGACCCAACAAATTATTCATAAATCTAAATAATATTTACTATCATTCTTTGACAATGAGTTGGAGTATTCATGGTAATGTCTATTAGGTCATCGGAGAAGTCCCAAATTGACTTTTTTTTGTATTTAATTGTTTCAAATATATTAATTATATATTAATATATATATATTAATGACACATATGGACAAATGTTGACGGTCTGTTTTTACACTACAATAATACAAGGACTTTAAGAATGCAGAGATTCTCAAAACAACAGATTCCAGTATCAAACAATTCCTTGTTGCATTCAACTGCCTTCACACAATTTTTTTAGAATTATAATTAATATTCTTATATTACTCCGACGATAAATTTTGCTTAGTACAAACATATTTAAATAATTGCAGCATCCACATATTTACATTATACCATTAATTGTATGTATAGACTTAGTTCAAATCCTATTTCCATATTTGATATCTAACTATAATTAAATTCAACAACGAAAATAATTGCACTATAAGTTCCTAAAGTTTAACTAAGAAAAGATAAATCAACAGAATCAACGAATACGTTATGAGTTTTTCAAGTCTTTAAGTGGAATATTGCGTTCCATTATTCCAGTAGCAAGATTATTTATTTAATACTTTTCGTTGCTTCTTGGCTACTTCGATAAGATAATCGTCTCGCAAGACTTTGAAAACAAATATTTTCTATACCTAGCAATAAACCGTTTCTTTAACGGAATAAAACCATATCCCAAGCAGTTAACAAGTTTTGGATCGTACGCCATTTTATCTGTAAATGACGGCTGCCAGTTTTATATTGCTAAAATTCGCCAGTTCGATATAAATAACTATTTTCGTTTTCAGTGAAATTCTCGTGAAAAGCGAACTAAATTAAGATATTGAAATGTCCTTCCTTTTGACTCCACATGGCAGATGGCTGTTTTATAAAACTGTGAAAATGATCATGTATGTATATAAAAGCGAAAATAAGTTTAATCTAAATTGGTCCGACTTTTCATTCAATGTGACGAACAAAACTTAAGATGGCATCGATTTTAGATGGCCCAATGCATGAAACATAAACTATAAACACTGTACTCCAAGCACAGACAAAAGTATAGTTTTCTTCATCCTGTTTCCTGAAGATAATAGAAGTTATTACGATAAAACCTGGTTCTTATATTTATTTACTTTGATTACTCTTCATTGCTTTCATATAAGTCCATTCTAATATTGCTACATTATGCTACATTATGTTATTATACGTGCAGCTTTGAATATAAGTGAAGGTTCTAATTCTGGACTGTAATCTTTTCAATTACCCTTCGTTTGGCTCGATCTCGGGACGAGATGATGCATTCATTTGCAGGAAAGAGAGCTTCGTTAGGCTGACCCTTGGGGTACAACGTGCTTCCGTGACAGCGCAGCGTTATTACAATGCTATTTTTAGGAACACCCACTCGCTACAATTTTTTTTAGGCCTCAAGTCCTATTTATAGATGCGCACGTGAAGTCGGAAAATTGATTCACAACTTTGATGCGTGGGTTTTCCGAGAACTAGACTTAAAATAGGTACTTGTTGGTTACGTGTAACTCTTTGGGGTTCTGGTGGCTTGATAAGGTAAACTGATTTCAGCATTATTTGTCAAAAACATGGCTACCGAAGTTTTGACAAAAATTAACTTATAATACTTATAATAAATTCCAGATTTTACGTGACAAAATTACAATAATTTATTGGATGCTCACGTGGCCAGTGCGTTGATTCTTATTTTCAATTTTCCGTGAAGTTAGACAAAAAATATTATTTTTCATCACGACAATGTATCTGGGAGGCGTTTTTGCAAACCTCAATTAATTGGTCTTCTAATTGCTTCCTCGTGAACCATATTCGGCAGATTAAGCTCCGAGCGTTTATTTCCTGCTCCTTAATAAAAATTGCTCGCTGGATCAAGTTTTCCTACGAAATTAAAAAGTTGTAAAGAAGGTGGAAAATCGAAAGAACTTCTTGATATAAAAAGAGAGACGTTGCAAAATTATTTCCTATTGAAGTTTATATACAAATACCTAAAACTATTAATACTTATCTAAATAAAATTTTATTTTACGGCTTTTTTATTAATAACATATATTTAACGACCATCGTACAGACTTTATTATAAAACTAAACAAAATTTTATTAATAAATTATCAATAACGTTTCCCTATATATTTGTACTTCTATCAGTTTGACTATGGCTATTATGTCATGTTTCTACGGTAACAGAACATTTTACAAATTTCGCCTCCATTTATAAGACTTATATGAATGATTTTTTTCTCATGGAAGAGAAATTTGTAATAAACGTTGATTAATAAAATATTTTATAATTATAGTTAAGTCAGTTAAACTGACCGGTAAATGTACCTTAGTAGTTATGTAAATATTTGTCATTTACAATAATTTATCTCATTATCACAACTTGGGCGTGTAAAGGTAGTGGAACAAACCACAAGTACTCAGTTAATGTTCATGGAAATTACATGAGACTTCCACCCTTTAAACAAGTCATTAAAAAATAAAGGTTTAATTTATACGCGTTTTGGCATCTGACGGTCGAATATGATTTTTCTAGCCTATTTTATTATCAGAATTTTTTTATCTACGTTGAATTCGACACGTTTTCATACGCTCTATGTTCAGCGAATATATCCACTAGATAAATTGCATCCTAATGAACACGCTGCATTATTCAAATGATATTGTAGACGTGCATGCTATTTGAACGTCACTCCACATTTCTCACTAGTTCAATTGCGAAGCGCCTTTTTCTAACACTTTTAAAATAGATTTCAGTCTTTTGATGTGTATTTAAGGCAATCTAGAACCCCATAAAATGTTGAAATAAATCTTTATATCAAATGAATAATATATCTAATGAATAATACAATCAGGTCTGATGATAGACGAGACCCGAATTCCGATCTGACTGATTTTTCTATGGTATTGTCGGGGTTCATGCATCATCTACACAATTGGAACACGTAGTTTGTGGTTTACGTAGAAGTCGTCGTGAAGAGTCTGTTCGTATTCTATGTCTGGCAGTCTTATCCGGTGATTAGAGGGCCTAATAACCGCAACCCACTCTTGGTCATTATCAAAGAAAGCAAAATAATTTACCGAGCCTTGCTTTACTATTTGCGCAAGTTTCTCCTCAGCTCAAAGTCCCGCACAGCCCCCAGCGTTTACCTTCTCCACGAGAAGCTCTTCATCAGGGCTTACTTGTTAAAAGCTCTTTTCAGCGAGCTCGAAGTCTGTTGACCTCCTTTCGGCTTCCCACTACTGCATAAACATGAGTTCGAAGAATCTTTCCCCGCGCCACCTCCTCCCCAATAGTGTCAAATAAGCTATTGAATAAATTACAAAAGCAAATATTAAACGGTATAAATCTGTTACCTATTGAAACTTCATGAATAAACAGAATGCGTGTTTGAAGTCGTCGAAGAATGAATCTGTTATAGCACTTACCGTTGAAACGGATTAAATTTATGATTTTGTCGTCCTTCGCTCTTCCTTTAACCTTTTCTAAAATATGCATTCCGCGATGGAATGAGTCGTATAAAATGTAAACATGCAACTTACAATGTAACAGTCTCAGCTCAGTCTGTTTCCATAAACGCCAATCGCAAGCATTCTCATTGAAGCTCAGGAACCCAATATACCACTGTGAACAAAAAGTAAGGTGAATTTCTTTATAAAATATAAATTCTTTATTTATTCTTCAAAATCCATTTCCTCCCCTTCAAAGTAATCCCCGTCCGGTATAACGCACTTTTTCAAACGCTTTTTCCAGTCCTCGAAACAGTCGGAATAGTCTTTTTCCGCTATAGCCTTCAAGACCTTCTTCGATTCGGTTTTTATCTCCTCAATCGTGTCAAAACGACGTCCCCGCATTGGCCTTTTGAGTTCGCTGAATAGCCAGAAGTCGCACGGAGCCAGATTAGGCGAATACGGTGGTTGCGGAACGATATGAGTCGAGTTTTTAGCAAAAATGTTTTGAAGAACCAATGCAGTATGACATGGTGCATTATCGTGATGTAGGAACCAAGAGTTGTTCGCCCATAACTCCGGCCGTTTCAGACGAATAGCTTCACGCAAACGACGCATAACGCTCAAATAATATTCTTTGTTGACAGTTTGGCCCGGCGGAAGGAATTCATAGTGCACCACACCACGATAATCAAAGAAAACTGTCAACATGACCTTGATTTTCGACCGACTTTGCCGTGGTCTTTTCAGTCTTGCTTCACCTTATGCACGATATTCGCTGGATTGGTCGGTGGTTTCAGGGTCTTATGCGTAAATCCAAGTCTCGTCACCAGTAATGATGCATTTCAAGTGGTCCTGATAGTCAAACAGCAAAGTTTCACACAATCAACGCGACGCTTTTTTTCCCAAAAAATTGAGCGATTTCGACACCAATCGAGATTTGACGCGTTTGAGACACAAAACATTCTTCAAAATGGTTTGGGCTAAGCCAAATGATATTCCAACACTATCAGCGAGATCTCTAATTGTCGATCGACTATTTTCAAGCTCCAAATCTTTGATTTTTTGGACGTGGCCCTCGTGGGTAGATGTTGATGGTCGTCCAGAGCGCGGTTCGTCTTCACCGCGTTCTCGGCCCTCTTTGAACTCGTTATACCACTTATAAACTTTTTTTTGTGCCATAGTTTGATCACCAAAGGCCTTCCGCAACATTTTCAACGTATCCGCATAAGAATATTCGTTCCGTAAACAAAATTTGATGCAAGTTCTTTTCTCAACAAAATCACCTATTGCAAAATTCGAAAAATTCACTTTTGGTTGTTTACAAAAACACGTGTAATTCGGAGATAATTAAACCTTTTAACAAACAGACGCTTGCCTAATATTATAGGCAGTCCTACCAACCTAGGGAAAAAAAATTACCTGCCTTCCTAATACCCGGGAGTTTTAAATGACAATTTCACCTTACTTTTTTATCACAGTGGTAGACCACAGATGAGATATTCCAGTCCTCAAATATGCGATCAAAGCACAAAAACCTCCTTTCACACCATCATTAAAAAAGCGCTACCATATCCAAACCCTAAAGACGATCCCACAAAATACATACAAATCAGAAATATTAACCAAACCTTAAATCTCCAAAACTCATGTTACTGGAGAATTAAAACAATACTCAAAAAAACATCTGTCACCCGATGAACAAAAAGAACAAATTCACGTCACTATGTGACTATCCACCTGGGTATTACCAAATATACACCGACAGGTCTAAAAACGACATGGTTACTGGAAGTTCATTATTTTCTTACAACCGTCTAAACCCAACATCCTCCGTCAACACGGCTGAACTTGCTTATAACAAAGGAACATACTGAAGTAACAACAGAAACACAAAAGCTAATCCAAGACAAAAACCTTCAAATAAACATAACTCGCAAAACATCTACAGTAATATAGATTACGTCTCATCAAGGTATCCATGTCAACAATATAGCAGACTTGAAGACTAAGGTTGCAACACAACCCTCCTCAAGCCTACCCACAAGATCAAGAAACACAAAGATGTCTGGAAAGTACCCGAAGTAAATTCAAACGCCAATGGAATAAAAATCTAGAGAAGTAAAAGGAAGCAACAAATTAACGAATTACAATCGATAAAAACATACCCCAAAGGCAACCGAAGAGTCCAGATAGTATTATCATGAATCAGGACAGAAAACTCCAAGAAGAGACACATTAACATAATTAATAATTTCCTCCACGTATATGTGATCTATTCAACTCCCCATTTACCATAAAACTTATCGTAAGCGAATGAATAGGAGCAAGAAAGAAAACATGTACTAGGCAATAAAAACCTCACCTAGATTCTTCATTCATCCTAATATCAAATACTAATAATAATCGAACATCTGAAGATGACTAACTGTGACGATGAAATAGAGGTAATATAACGCACTTAATAGTAATCACAAGCATTAATACGTAGTGAATAACTGTAATATGTAGTCACTAATAAGACTTTTATACTTAACCTCAAATATTTTCATTACTCTCAAAAATGAAATATACTTGAAATGATCAGGGAAGTGATTCCTAGTAATAACAGCATTTAAGAATCTAAATTTATTTTCTTGATTAATTAGTTTTAAAAATCGACATTAGCTGTTTATATCAAGCCTAGGCAGAATTTCCAATAGAAGCGGATTTATTTTCAATATCACTCAAGAAACTTTTTTTTTTCTCTGGACTATTGATGAACTGCGTTTTATTTTATTTCTCAGCTATCCTATTAATTTTAAACTGAAAGTTAAATCATATTATAATACATCAAAACTTAATGTATTCTTACAACATCTTGATTAATATTGTTCTTTGCAGTATGTTTGACATATACATAATGTTCTTAAACTGAAGTATACACATCGGGGAAATGACATTCAAATTCAATTACTTTATCTAAGAGGATTTTGGAGGTAGAGAATCCACTGATCTTCTGAAATGGAGAATTCTTCCGTTTTTTCCGAGTAATAAGCGAATAAAATGTGTAAAAGACTCACTTTTCGAGATCCATATTTCATAATTACGTCTGAAATACCGATAAATATCCCTGCATTATTCTGGATATTCAAACTGTTTTCATCCTTATACCACCTATGAAATGTCTCTTCCCTTAGTTGTGGGTTCTAGTTCAGAACTTTCCTCTCCGACTCTCCACCCTAGGTGTCCCGACGACTGCCATTCCAGACTTATCAATTATTCCACCGCGTCTGCATCTCATCCTACTTCTGACAATACTCCTCAAGAATCAAGCCCTTCTGTTCTTTCCCAACATTCCTCATTAAATTAACATTTGTATTGCTTGTAGACTGTGTACAATAGTAGATAAACTGCCGTCTTGCTAAAATAAAAACAATAATTATTATTAAAATTGTAATATTAAAATTGTTATTTTATGCCTAATTAAAATCAAAATTCCAGTATTGGAGTAAATAATTATAAAAAATATATCATAAATTTCTTTCTTTTGATCATTTCTATTATAATTTAATGTTTCCGACTTTATTGTGACAGTAATTTCTAGTACATTTACTCGTGACGAACAGAATGTCTTTACAGTTTCATAAAAGAACAATACGAATTACATCTAATTATTACAATTTTATAGGACCATAAAATATAAATTCCGCTTGCAAAATATCAAATTACTGGAAGTGTCTGAAGAGAAGAGACGCTTCATTAATTTAATAAAATGATGTGGCATTTGCGTAATTCAAGAGCAAGGAGAAATTTCGGAGTAATAAGTGACAAAGTGGCAGAAATTACGTTCCTCTTTTTTTGCCAAATTGCCGTCCATTGTCCGTAAATGAGATCCGACCTCAGAGATGCAAAGGGATGAGTTGGCAGTGGTAGCAACGACCGCAGCCACACGTCATGAAAGCCCTGGGAGCCACGAGCACCTACAATCAGCGAAATGCAAACTCGTCATCACGCATAAATAACCGACATTCCACGAAACACCATACACATGGAGAGGAAGAAAATAAAATGGAGCTATTTAAATAATTAAATAGCCACGCGGTCCAAAATGATGTAAATGGTTAATGTCGTTTCTACTATTTTTGTTCTTCCCTTCATGCGTGGAAAAGAAAAATTATTTAACGATTTTTAATAAATGTTCGATTATTTACTGACAATTGATCCAAAATCCTTGGTGTGAGCGCCACGCTGAAATACAGGTGTGTATGTTGATGTGCAAGTAATCCTGGACGTGACTCTAACACTAATCAGATGTCAAAGTACAGAATCCATACGCACTAATCAACAGCACTGGCCTTTGACACCGCAGATTACACGAGCCAATCGACTGTGTGTGAGCAAGGTACCATCCACACACTGGAGGATGGAATGTCCGGACGTTGTCTTTGGTCTTGTGAATCGAAGCGTATAATATTACTGTCTCTGTGCTGTTTGATAAACCTCCGCGAAATGTACAAATATTATATGATCTGTTTATATTATTTATGGAACAACATATTTGCAATAAATATGAAATATCTGTTGACTTACATTTAATTCAATTTAAAGGAACTACATTTATGAACCAGTTCTTTGTATACAATTAAGTACAATGGTATTTACATTTAACAAATGTCAACCTCATGTAAAAAGACATTATCTTTACTACTCAGCCTCCGGGAACATGTTCCAACGTAATTGTCCTTCGCTGATACATTTATCAATGACTGAGCACTGATTGTAGCAGTCACCTTTTGCGTCGCTCACAGCCACAGATTTTTCGAAAATAGATCAAAGTGATAATGAAGAAAGCGGATCATGCCGGATATATACAACCTAAATCCACTTTGCAGGAATTAGCAAATTTATGACACTGGGAGATTTTATGTATGAAAATAATTTACATCTGATAGAAAATAATGAAAAGAAAGATACCCAATACAGACAAAAAAAAGGTAATATAAATACCACACAACGTTTCCTTGTTCCTTTCGTCAGGTGCTAAGAAGAGCCTAGAGAAACACAACTGCACTGGTCAGTTGACAACACTCAAAACCGACGAAAACGCAACGACAATGGGAGAGCCGAAGGGTTGGCGTAACAATAAGGAGCAACTACAATGGGAAAATAGAAGGTTTAGCGTAATAATAAGGGATCATAGCAATTATTGAGTTGAATAGTGTCTGCTCTCCCATTGTCGTTGCGTTTTCGTCGCTTTTGTGTGTTGTCAACTGACCAGTGCAGTTGAGTTTCTCTAGGCTCTTCTTTGCACCTGACGAACGAAAGGAACAAGGAGCCCAGAAACGTTGTGTGGTATTTATATTACCTTTGTTTTGTCTGTATTGGCTATCTTTCTTACTCAAGATTTTATTTATGTTTACAGTTAAAAATTATTGTATCATAATTCTGAATCTCGGCATAAAAGGTAAAGTGGTGACATAAATGTAGTTTACGTACGCTAAAGTGTACTCGGGTAGTACGTGACTAGACGAGCCATGACCAGAAAGTAATACTCCTAAACCTACTGAAGCCTATTCCAAAGTCAGTTTTTCTCCATTTTATTTATTTAGAGATATTGATGATAGTTTATCTGTGAGTTACTGCTTGTAAGTTATGGAAGTATTTTGCTAAGTGGAAAGAGAAAAGGTAAATTACTCATTTTCAATTTTTTACATCGATAAAAAACATAAAATGACACGACTTTTTCAATAAAGTGGCACTTCCTAACTTGCTTTTGGTACCCAGAGGAAAAAAGATTGTGGGTTGTGCAGCAAGTTGATCAGCGGGGAGTCAACGGCCCCTTAAATCATCTTCAAGTGAACCAAAATGATGGTAATCCGAAGGGGCAAGCTCGATACCGTTGCAGGATGCTCCAACAGCTCGAAACCCATATTCTGAAGCTGTGTAGGAGACTATACGTGGACCCGCTTTGACATGCCACAAAATAATACCTTCAGCTAATCGACCTAGGTGTTTCTTTCGAATTGTCAGTTTCAGCTTATTGAAAACACGGTTTCGTTAAATGTTCATAGTTAACCACTTTTCCAGACATGGGTTCAGTATTACCGTAGTTAGTCCTAAAAAAAGTGTGAACGTCACTTTTTCTGCAGCTACTTCAGTCTTGATTTTAATTGTAAAGATTATGGTTGTTCCATTCCATACTTTTGTGTTTGCTTTCTGGTTCGGAGATATGGATGTATGACTCATATCGTTCAAAATAATATTCGTTAGCTTGACGTCAAGTAGGTGCTGAACTTCTTATATCAGACCATGTCCATGTGCTTTGCCATTTCATCAATAGTCACTCGTCGGTTAATTATATTCAGGTCATGAACGGGCTCAGTCTTTTCTTGCTGTTCCTGGTCTTCCTGCTCTTCCTTCGCGTATGTTCCACAGCTTTTGAGCTTTCGTATTCACTGAGAATCACTTCAAGCCGTTAACTAATTGTCACCGTATTGCGTTGAAATCTTCTATAGAACACCTTCAGACCACCGAGAACGGATTACGGAAGTTCGAACGGATAGTGTTGCAGCCATGTTTACTTATAAATTGAGCGCAGTGAACTGACTTGATACCGCTGTAACTTGCCATAACAGAATACAATAGTATCGACATGTGAGAGCATTAAGTTGTACGACAAAGATGCAGTCTTGTAGAACAAATACTAAAATCATCCCTCGTGTAATCCACCAGTAAAGGTGAAATCCGTCGTTCATCTACAACACCTTCCGAATTCACTTAATGATTTTCTTGACATGTACAGCAAATAAAGTATACGTGCCTTTCACGTATTAACACTGCATTTTTATCGAACTGTACATGAAGTTAAATAGCACTTGATGTGGTACGACAAAAATTTCTTCTATGCGAAAAAAAACTTCGGTTGATCGATTAAGTGCCGCAAGTAGTAAGTTTAAACACGATTTTGCGCAAGAGTTTCAAAGATCTTGGATTTTTACTCTACAATACGACATCCAACAGATTACACATTTAGTTTCATTCCGTGAGTTGCGATTTGAGTTTTTCTTTTCCTTATTTTTCTCATTCATATTTTCCTCCAACACACTTTATTCTGTAGCGACCAAAGTACTTTTTTTAACACAATTATACATGTTCTCACATATTATCCTTTTTGTTTTTTGTATGGGATACCCGCCTCATTTTCTATTCTTTAAGAGATAACGCAGTTACCATCAGCGCGAGAAACCAACCAAAACGCATCCGCGTACTTCCTGACGGACTCTTGACGCAACTGGCCGACTGCTCAGCTAGGTGGGCACACGAAGCCTCACCTAATCTCTGCAATAATTACAGACTACAACGACGTCGCTAGCCTTATCAGCCGCCGGCTCTATGCTAACGAGGTGACGAGAAACGCGTCAAGATTAGTAATTAATATTAGTAATTTAAATGGCATACGTTATCAGGACGAAACAGTGTAGAAGTAGCAGAAGAATAACATTTCTCAAATTAATAAAGTCACGAAATATGCAAAATAAATAATAGATACTAGAAGCTGATTTGTTGAAATTGAAACTGTGTCGCAAGGACATAACAAACTTCTAGACTCAAAGCCAGTCGTATCAGGTGATTTTTCGAGATGAAATTATTTGGGACATCCTCATAGCTAAGGGGTTTCCGTTTTATTGCAATATCATTAATGATTCAGCTCAGTTTTAAATGACGAAGATACTAGTTCCTGTAGTCACGAATATCATATTATATTAAAATCCTCGAAACAGATAAGACGCTATGAAATTCATTACACGCATTAGGAATAAAGGTAAAATTTTTATGCAAATGCATGAAACTTTCACAGCTGCTAATAAAACGTTATGCGGATTTTTTTTATCATTTACTAAATTTGTCCTTAGTAACTTTAATAATTTTTAACAACGAATCCTACTATAAATGGTTTAATACGACATGATTTCACAGGTTTTCCACAGACTTCACCGGTCTTATAACTTTTATATCGAATAAACAAATTTTAAGGATAGAAAGCACATAAAATAACATTGAAACTAAAGTTGTCAACTCTTTAAAGAAACTTTATCCATTCCAAATAATATTCGTGTACAGATAATTTCTAAGTACAGATACAGACAAAATATTACATCAGTAGATTAGATTAGATTTATTATTAAATCCATTAGTCCTCGGTCGGCGAAATAGAATACGTCATAATATAATAATACAACAAAATAATAAAATATTACAATTACAAATTTTTAAAAAACAAACATTGTACCTTACAAAAAAATTTATCATTTAAAACAAAGTTAGAGATACTAATATAACAGTAATTAAAGAAATGATAAGTATATTAATTTTCAATTAATCACCGCTAATTAACGCCAAATAAAAGTACAGAAATTTTCTTAAAAATGTATGTAAATGTAATAGATAGTTAAATACAAAATAAAATACTTGCAATCAGAAAAATTTCGTATGACAAATTTTGTGAATATCATAAAATAAATCGTCTTTCTTTCTGTTCCACTTTACTCGTCTATTTCAAGAGACATTGGTAAAGATTTTTTACTTCCATAAGATAAATTTTAATCAGACCTTAAAATTCCACAGTAGTAAATAATATAGTAATAATTATTGAGAACAAAAATATACAATTACATTTAGTGACTTATATAATTTCAACTACAACACTGTTGACGCAGAAACTAAACATTTCATTACCGTCGATAAACGCTTTCTTAAAATATTACTTTTAGAAATATTATTAGCAAATTTGAAATTAAGGGTCATAATCAGTACATAATAAATTTCGTGAAAGAGTTATTATTTTAATTCTTATTAGTAATATTTAATAACTTCAGTTGAACCAGTTCAAATGTTTTTTGAAATTATTTACTTTCATGCAACTTAATCAATTCAATTACCTGATTCGTGTCCTTTCATATGTTACAATCTCCGTTCTATAAATTCTTTGAAACATTCTGCGTATCCAAATAAGAGAGTTCAGCGACAGGTTAAAAATGCGGAACATATTGATCGACTTTCGATTAAGCTAAATTAATACGACTGCGGAGCTGCCCTAAAGGCAAACGTTCAGAAAGTGAACGCCCCTACCATGCTTCGTGTTACTTAAACTCTTTATGATGTTTATGTTACGATTAAAATGGTAAAAATCACATAAATCATATATTTATTGCGTAACCATTAACAGAAACACAACCGTAAAACAGTTTTTTTATGAATGTGTCACTCCAAATCATTTCCAACTTTATCACGTTATTGCGATCTTATTGCTTCAGAAAATTCAATAAATAATATTTATTCTTATTTAGTAAAGTCACTAACATGTTTAATAAAACGTATAATATTCTTTAGCTATTTTGAAATATTATCATACCCCCATAGTTATGTTTTAAAAAAACATTCCACGTTATTTCAATTATTTTACGCCAAACCAACACGTCCAACCAGCCATTGTATTATTGAATGATAATTTAATTATTAAAAATGATAAGTGATAGAATTATTGCCATTAGACTAATCTTTCCTACTAAAAATGCTCGTCTAATATTTATTAAATTCTAACCATGTAAACACTGGCTGATTCCAAAATATAAAAACGTATGTATTCTTTTAAAATTATCATATAGATAATAAAGAAGCCAATAATCAGACAAAATTGGATGATAAATAAATACTATACGTTTATGCAAACCTTGTTGCTTTCATCAGGTGTTGAAATATATTTCTAAACGATAAGTAGTACAACACTGGCGACATACAAAATGGAAATATAAGATAACTTTGATTTTAATTTAGTGCCTTGCTTTTTTATACATCACCTGTGTTTTGCCGCTTGTCTTTCAGTCAAATCTTATTAATTTCAATAACTGAAGAAAACGTGAAGATTTTTAGTAACTTTGTGTGCTAGTTATTTCATCACATACTTTCTCTGTTAATTGTCTACTTCATTATCTATATTTTAATTGACCGATTCAACTCTGAAAAGTTATAGTAACAACGACAAATTGAATTTTGTTACTTCACGTAATATGACAATATTCTCTACATGTAATGTATTTTTATTGCAATATATAACAAATAAGGAACTACAATTTTGGATATTATTTCTCGTCACTGACAGGTTACATGAGAGACATCAGTGAGGTCTCTTCTGCCCTTTAATAGCAAAGGATGCGGAAGGGCCAAAGGAGCCGAGGGTTAAATATGGTTATAGAAGAATAGTCTACCATAAAGTCGCCTAAATATGACAGATCTCAAGTAGGTCAAGCTCTCGGTACTTGAATACCATTTCGATTACTGGGGTCAGGTTTGTTGTGATAACTCAGCATTTCTGTCTCCATACCTCGACTAAGTTTGTAGTCAACTCTCCTACTGGCCCAATGGGACAGCGGACGTCTGAATTGACCTGGGTGTCAGGGAACTTTCATTCGAAATAAGAGGGAGATGTGGAATGTAGAAAGTACTGTAAAATGAATTTGTTGGCGGTCAGCAGAAAATGAACGAGTAGCAATCGTAAATGTACAAATATTAAAAAAATAAAAACTGTGTAGTGTAATACTCCGGCAGACGACGACAAGAATCGATTGTTCTACTCGAAGCGGTATTTTATCACCTGACGAAGGATTAATGTTAAAGGAAATTACCACAATCGATAAAGTCCGTTCAGAGCGGCGCTCGCTGCAAATGAATTATGCAACTATCAGTGGCAGATCTGGCCACGTGGAGAAGTGCACGTCCCGACCGCGGTCACGCACCCTGGCACGCGACGACGCAAAAACTTCTTATTACAAACTCACAAAAACTTCATATTCGTCGGGGTTTTTACGTTTGTGTGTAACAGCAATAATAGAGTAGAGAGTTCAATTGCATAATATTTTAACTCTACGTGTAAATCATTGATTCACACTTTCTTCACTGTGCAGCCTCCATTATACAAAATTTTACTTTCTTCAGACTCATTACTTTCGTATACGTCGAATCAGACTACTATAGTAAAATTATTTCCTGAAACTTTCGTATTGATTCAGGTCCACCTATACAATTCCAATGCATACTGTCACTCATGATATCTTAGGATGCAGATCAAGCGTCTATTTGCTCGGTGATCAATCTCGAAATGTGTTATTATCACTACTATTTCAATATTCTTACGTGAGCCACTCTCCCACACAAAGTCATCTACCATACATTTCTACCTGTCTTTCGCCAATAAAACTCACTCCATGCGGATCTCAGGTCTTTCGTCCCATCATGAGTCCAATTATTTTTCGTTCTGCTTGTCGAAATTAGAAGTTCGTATTGATCTAATCCATATTTTTTATGACATCAATTTTTTACGGTTCCCATATTGGCACACTTTTTATTATTTTGTTGCAGTGATAAATCATTAAACTCCATTTACTGTTTGAACGTCACCTTCGTTTCCTCCCAGACAAATCTTAGGCATTCTATTTAATTTATTTGATAATTTATCAAATTACTTACCAATTAGAGAAAATAGAGAATGTCAACATATATATATATTAGAGTAACATGCTACATAAGGGTAACTCAAGTATTGGCAACTCCCCTTTAATAGCATACGAAGTAATTTGAAAAGGTGGGTGCGGATGGGTACAGAATTCTGTTCTGAATTTTACAACCGATTTTAACTCAATAATGGTCGCTTACACAAACGGGCGCGTAAAATATCAACTTATGGCTGTATTTAATAAATTTACATATGTAAAAATATAGTTCAAATTCCACACACACATTAATTAACGTCCGAGCTGAACGAAGTACAAAGTAATATGTATGGCTAGTTTAAAGTATTTTTTTGCTGCGGCAATTCCTTCGTCAAGAATGCTATTTATTCAAATCTGTGTATCCGTTGCCCGAAAACTTGTGTTGCTACTTATGCACTTAAATATCGCTGCAAGTAGCTGTCTGACGTCAAGCGGTAGCTTCAATGGTCTCGGCGCAGTCAACGCAGCTGACAGGTGTGCCCACGTCAATGCAGTGTGGCCACAAACTTTCAGCCATATTCTAACGATAGTCGGCCACCTGCCTCCTAAACTGGTCCAGATGAAGGGCGTGTGACCCGATGGAGGTTTTCTAGGGTTTGTCCTGCTTAACTTTTAAACAAATGCTGGGTAAGATCCTTAAACTACAGCCCGGGCGTTCTACAAGAAATTATCTTGATTGACGTTTTTCCGACAGTCATTTTCCCGAAAGTTGCGTTCATACGAAATAAATTAAAATATTAATATTATTGTAGAGCACTTAATATATTACTTATATTAATATATTATAACATGTAATTATAAATTTTAATAATTACAATAAGTATAATATTAGAAGCATTATAAATTCAAAATATATTTATTCGCGCCCAACTCCTCGGATTGCCTGATATGTTAGTTAAAATACAAAATATTAAACTTCAATAACACATTCAAAGTTATAAAAATTCGAAAATGATTACCATTATAGATTTATAATAAACCTCTCTTTGTATTTGACAAACTGCATGATATATTTTGATTCTAAAATCAAATAGCATACATTTATCATAATATAATTGTAAGTATAATGTATAAATAATCACATATACTATTTAAGGTTCCCCCGTTCATAATAAGCGGTTATCGGAGTTCCAACCCCTGTTTTATAACGTGATTAGTGATTTTCAAGATTTACTCTCAAATCCCACAGGAGTTATAAAAGATATTACATCAGAAAGACAAGATTCCCAACTTTAAAATTACAAGTAATTATGATGAATGGGATAGAAATATAACATACTAGTTAGGAGATATTATGATTTTATTACATAATCGATGTTAATATTTCAAAAAATTGTCCTTGATTACAGACTGAAATTTTTGGTAATATATTTAAAAATAAAGTTTTTACTATTCGACCTGTCTGTAGTAATTATTTTTCAAAGATGAAATGTAGGTGAACTGAGGTTAAAAATCAAATACGAGAAACTAAGATGACACTTGTCACAGATTCTGTGGTAAAAATTTATACATGTTGCGAAGGCCATTCGTATATTGTTTCATACAATATAATTAAGGTTCTTCCCATTCGAGGGTTTGCGTAAACAATAGGGCATTAATCCTTTAAGACAGAGACGAGAACGGAAAATAGAAGTGGAGGTGAACAGTTATTGAGAAGAGCGTAACTAGAGACAGTTGTAGCTGGAGCAAACGGATAAGACGTAGTTTGGAATGGGTGCAATATTTTAAAGATTATTCTTTTTTTAGTTGTATTCATGAACTAAAACGGATGTTTCATAAAATTCTAACATATGATTTAATTATAGGTAACATTTAGTTATCACGCTATGTTTGTAATGTAAATATTTACCCTCTTGCGTGGATTATATGCGGAATTAGTTTTTTTCGTACTAATACACGTTTTAGAGTAACGTATCTCAGGAGACAGTTAATGCCCTCAAAGCTACCTCCGGTAGTTTATTATTCATCTTATAATTCTCCGGACGGTATCCCTGCTATATCAGTCATAATTTAGTTCCTTCCACTTTTTTTACTAAGTTGATTCTTGGAGCCTTAATTTATCCCGTCTGAAATTTGGGATCCCTATAAATTTTGAATAAAACTCTGAGACGCAAATTTTCCAACATTTGCCGTTTCCAGAACCCGCATAATAATTTTCCCTTCACTCTACTGTACTATTCACAGAAATAGCGAAAATTTCGGGAGACTGTGGCAATAAAAAGAACATTTATGCCGCTATAATGTGAATGTGATATATGAGATAACCTAAAGTTCGTCGTTGTTAGACTACGGTGCTCTTTAGCATTTACAAGTCTGAGTACGAATTGTACTTTTGACGCGTCATCGTTCGACCCGTGACATTTTGCCCGCGTCTCTATTATGCTAACTGCCGGTTTGACAACTCTACAGTACTGCATAATGTTTTATAGTACAGCCCCCGGTAGTGGAAGCAAGACAAAGAAATTCGAACTCAAGTTACCTGTCCAACTTAGTTTCTACCCCAAAGGACTTGAAAAGAAAACTACTTCTTTCGTTTATATTAGCTTAAAACTGTCATTACCATTCATCTCCTTGAATAAGTTGGTATGGAAAAGGATTTATCATTTAGTTCGGTAAATTCTTATAATATTACCAATCTCTTTTTTTTAATTACAGTTTAATGTCGCATTAACCTTTTGCTCATTACCGACTTACATCTGTTAAGTTCTACATTTGTATAACAATTAAATTACTTTATACAACTCAATTTTCATCGTAAAGTCTATGAGGTTGTTTATTGCTGTTGATGAGTTGCAAATCTCCATCATTGAATGGGCGGCTATGGTTGATCTTCTTATCTCGCTATATTTGGGGCAGTCAAATAGGACATGAGGAATTACTACATGATAAAACATTTAATTGAAAATTGTTCCTTTATTTACCTGTTCAAAATTTAAAAACTTTACTTTTTCTCAAAATATTGTTTAGTTTAATTGGCCGTTAACATAATTTATCACACAGACGTTTCAGTTTCTTGAGAAATTTCAATCCTTGTCATGCGGGTTGCAGCTTTACTTAGAACGTTGAAATTGTGTCGATTCAAAAAATATTACGGGGACAGAGTAACGATATATTTTTGCGTGTCGATAAATTTACACGTTTCAGTCAGAATTTCGTATAAATAACTTTTGAGAAAATTGGTGACAAGACTGCATAAATTGATTTCTATTCATAGACAATTCCGTAAATAATTTTGATTGTTTGTTTAACAAATAATTGTAACGTTAATAACGTTTTCTATTGGCTTTGTACTTACTAGCAGCGTTCACGTAATTGAAACCAATAATAATTTAGCAATATTGCAAAAACATTACTATTATACAGGTATGAGACAATAAATATTTCTCTGACTAATGATGTTATTTATCCGACTGTATGAAGTGCCTAACTGATTTATAATGTAGTTATTATAACGTTTTGAATTGATGAATTTACTTTCTGTTAGTTTCCTTTACTTAGAATTTTACTTTCATTTAATCAAATGAAGTAGAACTAATTGATTTCTATATTATAAATAGAACATAATTTTGGTTAACTGCGAATATAGTGAAACTCTAGTCACTGGATGATTGAAAATAAATTATATTTTTCTCTAGTCCTGAATTAAGATTTATCGCCAAATTCATGGATCAGACAATTCAATATTACATGGGATCCTTACATAGGAAAGTCTAAAGCATATTAGAATTTTTCTGTTTGCTAGTTTTTCCGTACTATTTGTGTAAGAAACTAAGCAGTATGCATTTGATGCGTATAATTCTTTCCACCGCGGTGATTAATATCGGCTGAACCTATTATCTAATACCACATTTTCGAACTATAAACCCGCGAGTTTTTCAATTTGGTTAACCGAAAATATTATTGTACGAGAGAAACCATTTCTAAATTATATTTATAGATTCATAGTAATAATGGAAATTATTACCATTTAGAAAACTTCTTTATTCTAAGACTAACTGGGTGTTCGGCGTTGCCTGGGATGTCATAATTAAAGTCAGCAACATCCAGCTTGTTTTTGCAGTATTTTTGTATAACGTCCCGCACCCCATCCCGTGCCGTAAATGGTTGAAATTATATAAAAAAAATATCAGGAGAAACCCTATCACATTGACCCCTAAAAATTTTCTTTCAACAAAAATATCGGCCGATTTAAATTTTTGAAAATTCTCACCCCGCCAATCCCCGACCCGGTATGTTAACCCGCAAGTTTAATGGCATAATTAAACTCAGCGACTTCCAAACTCCTGATTTTTTCTTGATATTTTTATTTTCCACCCCCACACCTAACGGTGCTCCCTTCTCATGTCGAAAGAGGTTAAAATTATACATTATCATCATCGGCATAAACACTATTAATCTTATTGACCCAGAATAATATTTATTCAACGCAAATTTCGGCAGCTTTATCATGTTTGTAAATTTCCACCCCTGTCTACCCCCGCCCCAAACTGTGTTTGTTTCTGTTTAGAAAGTAACACGTACAACATTTGGTTGGAATTGGTCCACACGTTTAGATTTATATGCGAAACATGTACACATACAGTTAATTTTAATTATAAGAAAGATATCTGATATTTTTAATGTGAACAAAAAGCTTTGCCAAATATAAGAGCCTGAACGAAAAATAATAGAGACTTAAAATTTTAATACTAATACTCATAAAATGTAATTTTACAAAGTACGTGCATATGTCTACAAGTTGTATTCAGTCCACTATTCCACACACGCTATGTAACGTGGACGGCCGTAACGATCCCGTTTGTCATGCAAACACGAATTTCAATTACGACATAACCATTTCGTTTAAAAAATTTTCAGCCGTTGTGTGCCTTAAAATATTTGTAAATAAGAAAATTATTTCTGCTGTGAGCAGATTTCATGGTCAACCTGACTGAATATATCCGATATCGATTACTTAGTTTCTGAAAAACAGAAAAATCGAGAATACTTTCGATTTCATATATAATTTTTGTTTATGTAGACTGAAATTACTATTATTACTTATAAAATGTATAGGAAAAATTGGGCTACGTGAAATAATAATTTTTTTTCAGTACAATTCATAACTACAGATAGAGCATCAATTTATTTTAGCTCTATCAATATTATGTTACTTCATCACAAAAGTTAAAAATACAATTCTCAATTGATGAAACGATGAATTAGAGTAGTGAGAAACTTGTAAATATTTTGGAGTGACGTGAAACTACATTTTTGCACATGCCAACATAATATAGTTCACTTTTCAAGTTTTACTTTCTAAGAAATTCCCAGGATGAGCCAATTATGTAAAGTCAAACAATATATCGTTTATTTCATTCTACGTTGCATGAGACAGATAACAAGAACTTCGAGTTAACTAGCAATCTGTCTGCGGCAGTTCAATTGTGCCTCAAACAAGAACGCTATGGATTCCACTAATTATACGGTAGAACAAACTGGCTTGCCACTTCCCTAACGCCATTTGGTAATTAGAAAGACAGCATCTACAAAAAGAGGAAAGATGACAAGGATGACTGTCGGAAAAGTTGAAAAATTGCCAGTGTGGTTAGAGAATGTGCGGCTTTAATAATTACCTAAAGCTCCAACAATCCTGTTAAACTAATTTATTATAGTAATTTACATCAGTCGAGATACATTTTTTGATGGTTAAAAAAATTATATCAATATAAAATTTCTCTTAATTTCTAGCCAATTTCTAAAATTGAATTTGTATATCGTTAATGACTCATTCAATAACGTCCGAATGTAGCTCAGTTGCAGCTACCACGAGAAATTATTATGGATTAACTGATTAATCGTGACTATGTTAATCGGTAATAAAAATATTACGAGTAAGTGTGTATATACATAATTTATTTTTCGATGGCTTTTTTAATTCTGAATTTTGATTTTATTTTAAATATTGTAATCATAATAATTAAATTAGTACAATTAAATGTTCTACTTACAATAACGTAATTATATATATACTGTATATTCAACTTTTAGGTTGCAACATAAAAAAGAGTAATTTTCGACTAAAGAATACGATTGAGGCTCAGTAGAAAACATCAGAAACTTACAACCCTGTTATTGGGTTATTTTCATCTGTAATATAAAATAAAATTGCAATCAGGTTACATGTAATGTGTCCTCAGACTATCATACAGTTATTTATTAATAATAATTTAGTTTACAAATAACTAACTGCATGCTAGACTCAAGATTACATACAACCTGATTATAATTTAATTTTAGATACGACTCTGACCCAATAAGACGTTGAAAGATTTCGGGTTTTTTGCCTTACAATTAAATTTAAAAATATTAAAAATTCTGAGGACTGTATATCAGGTTTTCTTACTGCAATTAGACGTAAATCCCCATGGGTCGTCATACGATTATGCCGTACATACGAATAATATTTCGTCAACCAATAAATAAGTTAAACACTGGAAGGTAAGAAAAGTAATCAAATAACGTAGGTCTTCATTTAATTAAAGATTATCGGTTTATTAAACGGGTCAATTGTTTATTAAAACACATCGTTTCTGCGAAATTCATGTCCGCCATCATCATGTGACCAGTAAACGGATGAGACGAATTTGGCAGAAACTTTGTGTTGTAATAAGCAATGGACAAGCTTGATAAACCAATAATTTTATTAAAAATACAAATATAACTTACTTCAACTTGTGGTTGCATCGGATTCATTAAAATTATTCACATCAGTGAGTTATAAAAAAGTTAAAATGGCGACCCCAACATTTAATTTATTCTTATTTCTAAAACTCGAGTGCTATAGATTGATTGTCAATGTTTACTTTGTCAGCGTTAATGATCTGCAGAACACTTTGAGTTCAAGTGTACCTTCTTCTCGGAGGCGGAAGACCGTTTGCGTGATGAGGGAATTGCGGAAGTCGTCAAGGAAGACTACTATGGGCGGGATAGCGTTTTGCGAAATAGTCCTGAGCCACAGTTACTTGGCTTGCAGCTCAAACATAATTCTGGAGCGTCACGCAAAATGCAACATTTCCTTTGACGTACAGATATATTTCTAATCATATGTTCGGAAAATGTGCATTTTTTATAAATGAAAAATAAGTCACTGTAATAATTCCTTACCGGATTTTGTAATTCCTCTTTATAGTAAACAAACATATGAACTGAAATAACATATTTCTTCCAGGTTGAAACTGTTTATTTTATCACTACTAAGCCAAAAAAATTTCCGTGGTTTTTATAAGAATACAGACCACATTAATTTTGCTTACTCTTGAAAAAAATAATTTTTAATGTATGTCAACATTCACTATTATATATTTCAAAAACAAGGTCAACCTCAAATTAATAATCTATATTAATACAAGGCAATATACAAATTAAATAAACAAAATATTGCTTAGTTAAAAAGTATGTACTAATTTTTTACTTTACAAGACGTTCAATAACTACGGAATTGGATTTAAAATCATAAACGCAATTTTGTGTTTAGTTGAAATAAACCTACCGGTCATTCGTCGTGTTCATTTGTGCGTAAATAAAATATGAAATTAATTTAAGATAACTGTGTTATTTTATTAACTAAGGAATTGCAGAGATTGCAAAGGAAAATAAATCAACTCCTAAAACGAACACAAATGTCCTCAATTTTTTTTGTTAAATTAGGCACTTTTATGGGTCAGTTAAAATTCTTAAAAGTTCTGTATACTTGTATTATAACAACTAACACTTTATAATATTTATCCCAACAATATTCACCTTTAAATTAAAAGTCGTATTTGTATACAATAAAATAATTCAAGTTCCAGTTGCTGCTCGGTTTTTTTTAAGTTATGTTCTACATCACCAAAAGCAACTATTTTTACGAGGATAACTGTGCAAAATAATAATACTACAATAGCGATAATGTTACCAATGCTCTGGCCCGACCCATAATATACCACATTTTAATTCCGTCAACATATTTTCCAAAAGTGTGTAATTCTTTAAGCTCATAAATGTAGCATCAAATTGACACGCATTTCTCACACGAAAGCGTTTTCCTTTGGTAAATATTTTAAATAAAGTTAATTTTTGTAACAAGCTAATCATGATGGCAGCATTATCCGCAGAGTCGTGTGGTTGATTACAATGGCCCTTAAATATTTTTTATCTTTAAAATAACATTTTATTATGTTTTTAAATACTACCCAAAATGTACGAATGCTACTTTTATTTTTTTTAAATATTTTAAGATAAGATTTGATTTCGTTACCTATGACGCCTGATACGGCCACGTCTCTACGTCATTGTTTAACACGGCCCTGTACTGTCTGCTCGGTAGCAAAAATAAGGGACAATTTGTCAATCTTTACGAGTGGTACATGCGCATTAATTATTACAGACAGCAGTGAATAGTGCAGGCATGGCCAGACGGATGCATTAGCGGGAGCGAGTGCGCCGCAAGGCGAGCAGTTTTAAGTGTTTGATATCTAAGCATAAATTCGCACTGTTAAATAAAAATTATTATGAAGGTTATTAATATTAATAATAATACATTCTTCTTAAATTATTGAACTAAATTTAAAAATGAATTTTTTTGTGCAAGATTATTGAGACCTGTCTTTAATTTTTTAATGATTTGTCTAGAAATAATCGTCCGTATCCAATTTCTAATTTCATATTAAACTCGAGGAACGGACCTTCAGTGTTCTATTTTTGAATTAAGTGTCGCACTATATGGTGGTCCTGTCATTTCGATTCCACAGCCCAAACTACTAATAATTAAGTCCGTTAACTTTTTTACAAAACCAAACTGATGTATTTAATCAAGCTTAAGACGCACGGAGTTTTTATCTTACTGATCTTACCAGCTTCTTAAATCTCTCAAATATTGTAGGTATCGTTTACCAGCCTTTTAAGTAGGACGATGAACCTTTTTACTTGTGTAATTATGAGATAAGTGGTTTTCGTTAACCGCTTGTGCTTTCAAATTCTTCTCACTTTCGTCTCAAAATTATTACTGTTTTATGTCTACTATGTTAATGAGTATAGAATGTTCAAATATGCATGATACTCTCATAAAATGATCCAAATAGAATCGACTGACACTGATGAATTTATTGAATTGTTTGAAATTTTTACTTTTATACAAATTCAATATTGTTTCTGTGAATATAGAAGCTAAGAAAGTGCATAGACCTATTATTTTTTCTAAGCGCATTTCTAATTACGGTCCCTTATATAGGTTTTTATTTTAAGGATGAGATCTAACACATTAACAGAAAACATTGTATGAACTTAATATGGAATAAATAGAGTAGATGGCAGTACGCATATTTCAGCTTTTGCTGATATGCACGGGTCCGAGTTTACGTGTTGTTGACCGCATCCATATCTGGTCTTACTTAAAGACTTCCAGTTTAATGGTCTGAAGCTTTGACCGGGTAATACGAGCTTCTTGACAAGTGCCAGCATATCAGGGGCACGTGGTTCCGCAGTGCACGTGTCGTTCACCCCTTCCCGACGACTCATTACACCCACGCACCGACGGAAGGAACCACTAACGCGTCCCAAGCACGATACCTTACGATTTGCACATCAAAGTTACGCTAACAAGCAGCGGCTTATAAAGAAGAGAATATTCCACAGAATTTTTTTTTCACAGCAGTAACTTGCGATCCGTTTTAGACAAAGGACCTCTCTCAGTCATTCTTTCTGACAATTTGTACCGGAACTCCTTTCGGTCTGCTGCACAGTTTCCTACTCGCGGAACTGTATGGGTGACGATTTTAATTCAGTTTGCGATATATATAGCCGGTGTTAATTATGCAACGGATGATAACGGACATCTCGCACCATAAATGTTAATGTAACTGTGTTACATAGATGGATCGCCTAGAAATTCACTATTGATACAGAGTATTGAGTCGGCTGTCTGTCAACATAAATTGCAATTCGAAATTATAAATAGCCTAATTCCATAACCGAGAGTATACATAGCTTGCACGACGGAAGCTCTATGCTATTGTTTTCAGTTCGGATTTTTTTATTCATAGTTACACACAAAAATGTAAATCCCATGATTTAATAACTGTCGTATAAATAATAACATCTAAACTTTATGTGAATAATTCAAACCTTTCCAAACTATAAATCCGGGGGAAAATTAGAATATATCTAACAGGAATACAATAAACTAATTTCAAATACATAAAAATCATTTTAAAAAATAACAAAAAAAATATTGTTTCATGAGGGCAGTAATTTTAATTCTCCAAGGTAAATCTGTCTTGGAAAAGAAGGCAAAAAAGAAGTGATTTTGTCAAGTACTGTTTTGAAAGTAAATTATTTCCCGAGATTTGAAAGTTTCCAAATAATGATCTAAGAGGACATTGACTCTAGAAAATCTATTATATTTTCATGGAAGACAAAGGGGAAAAGTTCTTTATTCGAGTCGTCGATGACATCACGCAATAAACTTGACTCAAACTTCTGTTAAATATTAAATATCTTGATGCTATTTATACATGAGCATACAGGCACGGGAAGATTATTTATTGTTTCAGATTCAAAGAATTACAAATTTCTTCATTCTGCTGTCATAAATGTCAATTATTTCATAAATAAAATGAAATTGATAATTAATAACAGCATAAATTATTAAACTATATTTTTTCTGTAAATACAAACACATGCAATAAACTTATTAATCATTTTCATCTTATATTTCAGAGTTCGAGTGGAATACTACGTCAACGAAAATACTTTCAAGGAAAGGCTTCAGCTGTACTTCATAAAAAACCAGCGTTCAAGTAAGAACCTTAAATATAAGTATGTTCTTATATATTATATTCTTGAGTCAGTATATGAGAAAGTTATTCCGACTATATCTTAAACATTTTCAATCTCAATGCATTATTTATTTTTATTGAGAATTTGTATATTTCTATATGTTTTATGTTTCCTCGTATGATAATTTCTTTGTTATGTGTACTACAAATGTATCAATTCTCGTAACTACACATTATGATTGAATTCAGACGTGTACGATTCATTCCCGTAGTCTTTTCAAGCAATATTAATATTTTTTTATACCATCACCATAAAGTATGAAGATCTTTCCATTTACCTATTGAATGTTACTTCTCTTTTTACCTGTATTATGATTATCTATAATGTATAATAATATACATAAAACGATAAACTTGGCGTGAATTTATATCAAGGGGGCAAGGTAGAAAACATGAGGTTTCATCTTTTTAATATATATATATATATATATATATATATATATTATAATTACATTATGTGATAATATTTTGACCTACCATCCAGTTAAATTTTTAAAAAATTCTCACCAACGCTAAGTAAACTAAGTAAATATCATTGCACAAAAAATGAAGATGAATTGTTGGAGGGTTAGAGGTGTGGGACTGTAATGTATAACGATTCAAATGAAACGTTTAAGAGTATTTATTGACAATTGGAAGAAGGAAAATATTTGCATGGGTATATACAAATTATTTGAGTTCCGCGTGCCGGAGAAACAATCCGATCTCTTAAACTCATGGTATAACTATTAGTCACCTTTCTTACATGTCACATCGTTGCATTTGTAGATCAGCCAACATCGCCATCGTCTCTGTTCGAGGAGTATCGTCTGCATTTGAAGACGTCACATGGAAAAATGATGACCCTACGCAGCACTTTAGTTGTGTGTAAAATATCGATCTTATACCCCTGTAGCCCACCTGCTGGAACACGAAATATCATTCATCCAGACAATCATGTGTAGAATAAAATTTTATATATCTGTAGACGTCTCGTTCCCACACTTCGGGTAAACCCAGGTGTATGCCTGGTTCGTTCTTTTGCCCAGACTCCAGGGATTATCTCCCTGACACAGTGGCGTCTGGTTAAGTTCCAACTTGTCAAGTTCTCAACCCTTGCTAATATCTAATAAAGTTAAAATGAATAAAATATATTACGTAATTCGTAAAGTAACGCGCTACAATGTATTTCTGTGTTGCATGCATTCTACGAAGGAAATATTATGAATCGAAGTAACTGACAGTTTTACACCGTCGCGCAGTTATCCGTTTTGTTTCTTTTAAGTTAATGGGACGTATTTCGAAACATGGTAAGTTCCTCTCGTTGTTAATCCGTCATCTTAATATTTTCTTGACTTGGGAAAACTTAAATCTGGATTGCATTTCAAATCGCATAAGTAACAGTAGAATTGTTCGATCATCTTTGGTGTTTCCTTCCTAAAAAAATATTTATTATCTTTGGGAAGATCTAAAACCTCATGCAATATATCTAAGGACTGTGTCTGCAGCAACAAGTAGTTAGCGTGCAAACACCCAGTTAAAGCTTGTATGGTCGTAAATCTATGCTTGGGTTTCTCACTAGACATGCTCACGAACGTAACAGCTCTTTTCAGCTTTATTTTTATCCAAACGTTACAGTTATAATGAATATAAAATTTAAGAAACATATTAGAGTGATAAATTCTAGTTAAAGTCTAAAATAATTGTAATACAAAATAAATTATATTTAACCCGATCTAATTTAGACAAAATATAAAACGTATTGTATGTATATTACGAACATTTAACAATGTATGATAATTTATTGGGTGCTAATAACGTTTCAATATAGCTGAAGGGACCTTGAATAAAATACATAAAAAAACGAATAATTTAAAAACTTTTAACTGACGGAATGCATTAACTCTCAGAAATCGTTTAAAGGTGCATTTATTTTGTGTAGAATTAATTTAGGGTTTGTAAACAGTTTATAAGGATTATTTAATTTCCTAAGTGTTAATAATACAAAATAATGTGTCATTTATATGTAATTCCTCTTGTTTAAACGTAGTTAAGCAACAATTATATGTAAATTTAAAACTTTTAAGTAATGGAATATATTAAAATAACAATTAATGACTACCGCCAGTTTGGTGACTCAAGAAAATAATATCAAACATAAAGATTTATAAAACTATATAAATTCATAAAATACTAAATATAATTTACGTATTATAAATAAATATATACATTGAAGTGAATAGTCATGAAAAATTATTCTTCCCTTAATGATATCTTAGTTATAAAGTCTTAAATAACATTATTCGGCTGTCTTATGGATACAAGTTTGATTGGAAACAAAAATAACACGTAAATGAATGAAACAGAAGTCCAGAGAGCGGCAATTAAAACTTAAAATATCGTGAAGATATTAGAAATAGCGAAACAAAAAGGACGTCTATGTTTCAAACAGTTTGTGTATATTTGTCGACGGAATGTAATTAATTTATTGAAGTTTTCTTGTTGGTTTACATGTCATAACAATTTTAGGATTTCTAAACGTTATTTTTTACAATAATAATTAATTGAGTGGATAATTTTTTATGGATTCTACCATATCGGGAAGCATTTTTTTATATACAATATCGCCATTAAATTCAGTATCAAACGAGGATGATTCAAAAATTGAAAACAATTGTTAACAGGTTATTTTTTTTTGGCCCAACACTATTTTATAAAAGCAGACTTATGTTAAAGTTATTCGCTTTTTGGCGCTAGAAAATTGTGAAGACGAGTGAAATAATGAGAGGTGACGAGTATGGATTTCTAGGGCACCAATAGAGGTCTACATTGTCTGCTGAAACCATTGATAATATTGTATGCTGAACATGTAAAGTCGCCTGTGATAAATTTAGTTTAGTTAAGGTTTTATATAATCACATGAATTGATTTAATATAGTTTTTTAAAACAAAATAATATCAATATATTACGAATATCACATTCAAAAATTGAATTCTCTGTTAATATGCTCAGTGAAAATATTTAAACGAAGACTCTTGTCTTTTTCTGGCTCAAATATGTGCGGTTGGAACAAAAATATAAATTTGAACGTTTACGTTTCGTCGTCGTATAATTCTTAAAATTTCACTTAAAATCCACTCTATTTGTATCGACTTCTTATAATTCATCTTTAACTAAACATCTTAAAACATGCAAATTGACTGCTTGTATATATTTCCCATACCGTTCCTCTGTCTTGGCCTCGCACTTCCACCAAATCCCAACGATCCATGTTATTCAAATTTCAGTCCTTTCTATTGCATGTTCACATGTACCCTTGAGACGCGGTCAATGCCCTGATCGAAAGCATGTCACAGGGAATTTATTTCTGACAGAAATGTTAGACTTGCTCTATCTGAGAAATTCACAACACAGTTCCAAATTTGAGATTTAAATTGTTCACTACACGTCTTTCATCTGTTTCTTTTAATATAAATATTCGTCTTTTTCTATTAAAACAAATACCAAAAGCAGATGAATGGTTCGGTTAAACCGAAACCAGTTGTACCACTGTTAACAAAAAGTAAGGTGAATTTATTTATAAAATATAAATTCTTTATTTATTCTTCCAAATCAATTTCATCCCCTTCAAAGTAACCCCCGTCCGATGAAACGCACTTTTTCCAACGCTTTTCCAGTCCTCGAAACAGTCGGAATAGTCTTTTACCGGTATAGCCTTCAAGACCTTCTTCGATTCGGTTTTTATCTCCTCAATCGTGTCAAAACGGCGTCCCCGCATTGGCCTTTTGAGTTTACTGAATAGCCAGAAGTCGCACGGAGCCAAATCAGGCGAATACGGTGGTTGCGGAACGATATGAGTCGACTTTTGGGCAAAAAAGTCGCGAAGAACCAATGGTGCATTATCGTGATGAAGGAACCAAGAGTTGTTCGTCCATACTTCCGGCCGTTTCAGACGAATAGCTTCACGCAAACGATGCATAACGCTCAAATAATATTCTTTGTTGACAGTTTGGCCCGGCGGAAGGAATTCATAGTGCACCACACCACGATAATCAAAGAAAACTGTCAACATGACCTTGATTTTCGATCGACTTTGCCGTGGTCTTGCTTCACCTTTTGCACGACATTCGCTGGATTGGTCGGTGGTTTCAGGGTCGTATGCGTAAATCCAAGTCTCGTCTCCATTAATGATGCATTTCAAGTGGTCCTGATAGTCAGCCACCAAAGTTTCACACACATCAACGCGACGCTTGAGCTTGAGCGATTTTGGCACCAATCGAGACTTGACGCGTTTGAGACACAAAACATTCCTCAAAATGGTTTGGGCTGAGCCAAATGATATTCCAACACTATCGGCGAGATCTCTAATTGTCCTTCGTCGATTTTCAAGCACCAAATCTTTGATTTTTTGGACGTGGCCCTCGTCGGTAGACGTTGATGGTCGTCCAGAGCGTCCAGAGCGCGGTTCGTCTTCAACGCGATCTCGGCCATCTTTGAACTCGTTGTACCACTTATAAACTTTTTTTTGTACCATAGTTTGATCACCAAAGGCCTTCCGCAACATTTTCAACGTGTCCGCACAAGAATATTTGTTCCGCAAACAATATTTGATGCAAGTTCTTTTCTCAACAAAATCACGCATTGTAAAAATCGAAAAATTCACCTTTAGTTGTTTACAAAAACACGTGTAACTCGGAGGTAATTAAACCTTTTAACAAACAGACCCACAGACGCTTGGCAAATATTATAGACAGTCCTACCAACTTAGTAAAAAAAAATTACGTGCTTTCCTAATACCCGGGAGTTTTAAATGACAATTTCACCTTACTTTTTGATCACAGTGGTATGATCCTCGGAGGCAAAATACGCAGCAAATAATGCAGTCTTTCGCTTTGGTCTTCATAACCACTCTCATTCAGACACATTTACAGCATAGGTATATAGGGCATAATTCTTACCTGTATTAAACATGCTACCCAATATATAGTAAAATCACAGTTTGTTTAATCCTAATCCGCAAAGATTTTATCGTGTCACATCTGGATCGCATAACTAAACTCAAAGAAAGCACTTAGACCGTTCCGTGCAGTGCGTGTGGTTGGTCTATCTGACCGCGATCTACTTGCCCCATTACGACTATTGATTTAGCGCGGCTACGTACCGAATGTCAATTGCGTTGTTGCACTTATTGTCCCTCTGTGACAGACACTTGTTCGATGTGGACAAGTTATACCACTGGCAAAATGGCAACCTTTGGCTTATCTCCAAACGCAATACATTACATTATAATATTAATTTTAATTATGATGTGACTAAAAGTGAAAATTAAAATAATCCATTCTATGCCATACTCAAAGTAGTAATCGACAAAATATATTTCTTAATAACAAGAGGGATTGTGATATTTTTAAGGTAAAAGATGAAATAAAATACATCATTAAGAAAAAGTAACGTAGTGAAAATAAAGCTTTGGCAACGGTTTCATAAATTATACAGTATGAAATTAAATATAAATTATTAATAATGCGAAAAACAGACATTTCAAGAAATTATCAGTTTTATTAATAGTATTTAACGAAATGTTTCAGTCCTGACGTAGATCCTCATCATGCTTACAATAAAGAGATTAAAAATTATAGATACAATTGTATAAAGTTATTAGTAGATAGTCAAAGAATATAAAAGACAAGAAATTAAAAACAAGTATAAAATATTTGAAGATACACATCATAGTGCAGTTGTTTCTTAATAATAACAGTAATTGACTTTTCTGGCTTTATAGGAAAATATAATTTATATTAAACATCCATTTAATTAATGTGATTAAACTAATTC
This sequence comes from Zhengitettix transpicula, assembly GCA_037074705.1. Classification (NCBI taxonomy): domain Eukaryota; kingdom Metazoa; phylum Arthropoda; class Insecta; order Orthoptera; family Tetrigidae; genus Zhengitettix; species Zhengitettix transpicula. The sequence continues at coordinate 78,283,525 of CM073591.1, forward strand.
CAAATAAACTTGTAACAAAATTATTAAGTTTACAATAATTTTGCTTTCATAATTTTTTAGACTTAATAAAATGAATGTTTCCTGTGGTAAAAAAATATCTGAAGAATAATAAAACCAACTGAGTAAATATTTTTTAACAACATAAAAACTTACGCGTAGTTATATATAGTATACTGTTGTACTCATAACTTATTCAAGAATTTGTAAAAGAAACACTTTAATTTCATTTATCTAAATTTATCTCACGAACTTTACTACGTTAATTACTCCTGTAAGTTTCATACAAATATGTTTTCCAATTTCTATAATTATATTTTCTGTTATTTTTTAATTCATAACTTGAATTTAAATTTTTTATTATATATATGCAACAAACTTTTGACTGCGACATTTGGTTTTACATATTACTTACATCAAATTTCAATGTTGAATTTATTTATTTGGAACGATCCTCACCAACTCAATAGTAGTTTGAAATTAAAATAGTGGCCTGTTCATTCGACTCGTCTCGTTTCAGCCAAACGAATACAATTAATTATTAATTTATCCTCGTCATGCATCAAAATCATATAGTAGCAGCCATATAAACCAGTTTCTCTTGGTGTAGCCTTAATAGGTGGACGGCCTCGCCATGCTGCTGCAAAGAGTGATTGCATTCATTATTTTCATTGTTTTTAAAATTAATTGATTTGGGTTAAAACATTTATTAACAATAAATTTAAGAAAACACAAATGTTTTAATTTTTCTAAATTGAGATGTTAATTATAAACAAAACTGATAATGGTTCTGGCTCAGTTCGTAGACATGAAAACACTCGTTCATAAGGGAGTTAAGTTAGGCTGAACTCTACCGCAATAAAAACCTCATTTGACCTCACACACTATATAAATAAATAGGCACTCTAATTTTACTGCAGTAAAGGTCATATACCCACAGCTGTTCAGGACTTCTCTGGGGATAACGGAATAATCGTAGCCATGTGCAGAAATTAGGAAGGATCTCCACAGCTCACCATTAACTCCTGCAAGATCTACGCAACTCATCAGGAACTCCACCGGAGGTAGTGTGTCTCGAACATCAGACAATCAGAATCTGCGCTCCTATCCCCCCGATTGTGGCTTCCGATTATCAACTAGCGCTTTCCATTACAATAACTAAAAATCAGAATCCAATAATGCCAAATATACACAAAACCAATAACCAAATCGAATTTACTTAATATATATTGTAATAATTAAAAGGTGGTCTTAATTAAAAGAATTAATTAACAAATTTATTAAAATTTATTCTTTAAAATTACAAATTGTAATCCCTACTTTATACGCCGAATTTCATCAAGTTAACAAACAAATATTTTATTTCAATTTTGCAATTCGTGGCGTTCTAGGAAAAATACAACTTTATATTTTACAATCAAATTCGTCGAAATTCTCTTTATCTCTGGGTCATAACTGGGTTTGATAGTCAGAACAATCCAATTTAATAAACTAACATTAACAATTCTAACTCATTGAAGCTAACTTAATACAATATGAAAATAAACGAAATGAAAGAAACGTAATGAAAAGAAAAAGAACGAAATCTGACTTCTACCTTTAATCATCGTTTACATATTTTAAATAATTGTTTTGTACTCACGAATGTCTTTCTGGTACCAGATCTGATTCTTGGAGCTAGAGGACAACACTCACTAGAAAGGCCATTATTCACTGATTCTACACATTAAATTTTTAATACACTCGGTCGATGTTCTCGTTCTCTGCCACCTGGAACTTTGGATCAGCTCTCGGCCATAGGTCTCCTTGATGCCTCTATGAGAAATTTAGTTCAATCTGTGAGAAGCAAAACCTTTTGCTTCCAACTTTGCGATTATTATTTGAGTCTCTCTGTGAAAACTGTTTACTCGCGTTTTATGTAAACTAATAGATCTCGCAGTTGTATTTCTTGGACCGCGCTTTTCATACTTTTAGATCAGCCTCCACATTCTACCGAAACCTTTGCCGGACCGGCGTTTGGGCTGGAACTTTCGGCGTGCGTTCGCTAACAATGGCTCGACCTTACATTGTTTCTTTTTATATATTTTCGCCGATAACAATCCAATTATATTAAAACAATTAATGACCTCTTTAATTGGTATTACAATATATATATATATATATATATATGTGTGTGTGTGTGTGTGTGTGTGTGTGTGTGTGTGAGAGTAGAGAGAGAGAAGGAGAGAGAGAGAGAGAGAGAGAGAGAGAGAACGTGGATGTGAGTTTTTAAAACAACCTTTCACGTGGCAAGTAAGAATTGAAATCGGAATATTTTGAAATACGCTGTTACCTTGAATGAAGTCCCATTCGTTATCACAAAATCGGCATTGTTAGGTTGTATAATAAAAAAAACTTGACTTATTTCGTAGCACAGCAGCTTTTGTCCTCCCAACGACTCTTGACGCCCGTGGAAGTCCGTACTAACGAGCGTGGAATCCACTTGTACTCATACAATACAACTGAATAAAAATAAATAATTGGAATATGTTCACAACGGTTCTTCTCTATTTCTTACAAAAAGCTCATTGGTATGATACGCTTCACGATTGTCGAATCAATTCAATATTTCATAACCTGTTAACTCTTCATGAAATACAAAATCATCTGCTTGTAGGAATACAATATTCACAGCTCTGCGATGTTTGATGCCATTTTTCCTAAATATTTTTGTAGATCAGCAAAAAATTTTATGAATAGTATATTTAAATATAAGCCAATATTCATCGGTTGAGGAAATAGTATTAGTCATTATACAGAAGTACATATTTTATAATAACAGACAATGCAACACACAATTAACAGTATTACGTAGTCCTCTGGTGGAAGAAAAAAACATTCACAGAGTAAAATAACTAGAATACATCATAATACTGAGTGTTTAGAAAAAGCAATCGATTTCTAAAACTAATAAGAACAAAGTACTGTAAAAAAGAGGGAAAACCTACAGAAATGAATTTTTCTTTTTAAACAAGCTTTTAAATTTACATTAGCTTTATTCGACTCGTGATTGGATTTTTTTTATAATTACTCCTTTCTACTGAATCACTTTACAACTTGTGTAAAATGTTTTTTTTAGGGCAACAGGCTACATGAGGGTAATCCACGTTGGGCAACTCCCCTTTAATAGCATAGGAAGAGATTTGAAAGGGGGGATGAGGAAGGGTAGAGGAAGGTAGCCAAGGGTTAACTAGGGACCCCGGGCTATATTTTAAGGATCCTACCCGACATTAGGCCTAAAGAAATGCAGGGAAAACCCTAGAAAAACCTTGTTTTAGATGCGTCTTACTTATAACGCGACTGAAAGTATAGGCTGCAGGAAACTATTGTAACGATATACACGTTTCTTCTTAGGTTTTATTACATAAATTTTAGCGTATTCTAAAACCATGTTTATTATGCGTATTCACACATAACTAAGACCGTAGTAAATATTTACAAATGTCTATTTTATTTTTTCAAACAAAAATTAACCAATAAACAGAAAATAATTATTTCTTTTGAGCCAGTTTTGTACGGAGTGTTGTTCTTATACCTCTTACTATTCTTCTTCACCTGACTGAAGCAACATAGATAGCAGAAACGTTGTTGGTCTTTAATTTATCACTTAATTTTGTCTTTTTATTGGATACATCATTGTCCTTTTTGTTAATTTTCATCTTACGCAGAGGTTTTTATATATTTTTATAACACTATTTTTTCTCTGCCTTAGTAAAGCTTCGTATACTTGTAATTGTTATGATCAACTTAATTACGATCAGCTTAAAGAAAACAATAATAATAGTTTAAATTAATTTCTATCAGTATTATTTTAATTTATGTCTATATTATTCTGATTACTACGAGTCAGTTCGTTTTTATAATGAACAGGGAAGTACTCAAAAAGAATAGTAAAACAAATTTTCTTTTTAATTCCCCACTTTATCTCCTTCTAACTTGATAGATCTTTTTCCTAAGTTTCTCAAGCTGACCAAAAAGTACGATTTTAGTAAGACCCTGAAAATAGGCGTTCGTTTCATCTCTTTCAACGGAATAATTTCCCGGCAAGTAATTCATTTAGGTTAATAACTATAAAAACGCCTAATACGGAAGATGCGTTTAAACTTCGACCATATTCGCCGCCCCTTGTATTGTCCTGATTGAAGAGCACTTCATTCTTGGCCAAATGTGAACGATTTTACTTTAATTGTCTACTCAAGAGGTCAAATAGCGAAACATATTTATCTAAATAATTTTCTATTGTAGTTTTTTATCTGGATTGTATTAGTGGATCCATGTTTCTTCGACAGTTAGGTTTGGAGACGACGATATTGCAGCGAAAAAGCGACAAACCAGACATTGAATCGACCATACGTTTGCTTTTATTCCCCACAATGACCGAAACGTGACACTCATGTTGCCGATATTTTTATGTTTGGTGCAAAATTACATGTCTTTTCTGACCTATCCCCGAACTGAATATTTTCGAAACCAGAGTTTAGTCTGGTTACGAATTTTTTAAAGTTACTATAATACTAGAATGTTTTAATATGCTCTCTTAATTAACGTCATACATTCTAAACCTTGACACATGATCCGAATTTCAACTAATTATAACACATTTTGTAGTTTTCTAACGTATAATCAACAACGCCAAACTAAACTGAAAAATTACCGTCTGACTGAAAATTAGATAGAGAAATACTAGCAAAAGAAGTGGTAATATAAATACCACACAATGTTTAAGGAGCCTTGTTCCTTTCAGGTGCAATATTCTGCTTTTGAGTTTTTTCATCTGAGTTGTGCAGTTGTGTCCTCTAGGCTCTTGCGTTTATCTGTACCTGAAGAAAGGAACTTGGCATCCAGGTATGTTGTGTGGTATTTATTATGATTCTTTTGTCTGTATTTGGCTATCTACCTTATTATTACCAATACCAACTTATCAGTGATCAATTTAAATCACAGGGTAGCCGGCGTTCCTGCAAACTTGGAACATCACTTTCGTTCTGACACTCATCCATATTTCTTGTATATCTCTGCCACAGAACGAATCGACTACACCATGCATAATTCGTTCGACAGTATTTTGAAGCTCACCTGCTACATTATTTCGTGATGCAGGTGCGCTGCCACGATATTATTGATGCTGTGCAGGAGGCCAATGCCAAGGAGCAACCTTTGCAAGATTCAATCCGGCCTTTTCTTATTTCTTTACGAAAAGAATATACCATGTACAAATTTCGCACTCATAAGTGCTAACACTGTGTTCAAAGCAATAATACTGACAATATAATTAGTTTCATGCACCTGAATTAACTTATCTAGGACCAGAAGATGATCGGGAATTTTTACTCTTTGACAAAATGGTAATTATTATTGTGTACACACAATAAACGATTCTTTCCGAATGTTAACATAAGTTTCATTTGAATTGTATCGAGAAAAAAAACAATTCAGCTACACATTCCTACCTATTTTGTTGACTCCAACACATCTGGTTTTCTTGCAGTTAAATGAATTCTTACGTATCACTTTTTTTGCTCGTGATAAATTAAATGAGCGTCATTCACGTGGAGTCCTCTACTCTTTAATAGCAGAGTAAGGGATAGAAATGAGTTATGAAGAAGTGAGATCAAGATATCCAAGAGCCCCCGGGCTATAGTTTAAGGATAATACATAATGTCATTCAGGGAAAAACCTAGAAAGACTGCAGTAAGGTCTACTTGCCCCACGCCCTTCCGGTGACCGGAGTTGGGTTTGTCGAAGGGACGCTGAATTCTCGTCTCCAAACCTGGAACAGGTGTGGAGGCAGCTGGCCGACTGTTCATAGGGATAACTAAAATCCTCAATAAATTATTTAAAAAGCACAATAATACATATATGTTTTGTTCTCTATTTGAGAGTTTTTTTTATCAATGTTAAATCGTAAAATAGGACCCTAAACATTACAAAAATAATAACCCATAAATAAAAAACAATAGTCACTTTGTCAAGGAAAATGTTTTCAGAAGTCGAAAATACGTATAGAACGGATGATGGGCAATAACCTTCAAAATATCTTGTCCGTAGAAACATCAAAATTCACACGTGATAACACGATAAGTAAGACACGAAATATTGATGGAGTATCAGTAGTCATTCGAAATTTAAGTACAAATTAAGAGTAGTGAAACAATAGAAATGGGAAAGCAATTCAAATTACAAAACCATTGATACAGTTTTCACCTAAACAACTCCACACTAAAACTTGGCGGAAGATGCGAAATATCCTAACACAGTTATGAAAGTTTTAAATAAATACTAAATAGACTATAACACGTTTAAAATAATTATGGTTCACGAAAGTGAAGAAGCCAAAGAAACGAAGAAGACCGCGAAGGAGGGAAACACTAAGGCAGAAGAACTTTGATACCGAGTATAATATTATTATAATTTCATTTGTTGATCACCGTAAATTTCAGTGATGATGTTGAGATGTTCAACACATAATAAAAAAATTTGAAATGTTCCTTAAAGTCGGTTATTCCAATCCACAATAGTTTTATTTAAAAATGAATATTTTACCAACTCCTGTCCATTGCTTTCTGCATTTAATTTTTGACTTGTTTGTAAACCACATATGGTTTTAACAATGTTCTTGGGCTTGCCATATTTTTACGTAGATCTCAACTATAATTTTCACATTCCGTTATCGTCCAAGGAAGCCTGTGAGAGCATTCTCTCGCAGGTGAACCATCCCAGAGTGCTAGACTTTGGGGATGCCTTCTCTTCTCTCGGCTTATATTTAATTATTAACTAAGGGTTCCACTAGCCGAGGCACCTCGGCCTATTTTGAGAGGTGTATATCCGGGGTCGCAGACCTAGAGAATACAGTAAGAGTCGTTCGCTGGTAGCATTTGAACAGTCGGCCAGCTGCCTTCTTAACTGGTATGGAGAAGCAAACACCACTCCCGACATCGGAAGGGCTTGGGACTGGTAGAAAGCGACAGATCTACCTGATACAGTTTTTCTACGATTTGTCCTGCATCACTTTTAGGTGAATGCGGGGTAGGATCCTTAAACCCTATCCCGGGAACCCTAATTAACCCTTAGTAACCTTCATCTACCCTTCCACATTCCCCCGGTCAAATCCCTTTGTATGCTATTAAAGGGGAATTCCTCTCTAAAAAATTGAACTATAACTAATGTTTCGATATGAAACTTCCGGTACGAGTCACAGAATGCGAAATAATATTCCAAAGTGTAACAGCGAAATGATTTCTAGACAAGTTTGCAAGTCACACCCTCGATAAATTTTAACTAGCTCTATATCTTTACAGTTACAACAATTCCAGGACAATTTTAGATATTCAATGGTTATATCTTGCGGTATTGATTAAACGTTTGGAAAAATAGCGAAAAATGATATAAATTAAAATTACTATTACATCACGTACAATAAATGGATGTTATTGACATATACTGCGGAAATTACAAGAAATTAAAATATAAATTGAATCCATCAGAAGGTTAGTAGGACTATAAATTGGCTCGGGGAAAGTAAAGGAAACTCATAAAGTTTTTCAATATAAAGCATCCACACTTTTTCCACTTAAGGCGCCCATAGCCGATAAAATTAAACTTTTACATTTAGGTGGCTACTCGTTGCTTTCACACGAAAAAAATGTTTTTGATCTGAATTTTACAACTAATTTAACATTTTAACAATAATATGCAATATCATAGAGAATGAAAGGTTCCCGATGTATTAGCTTAATATATGATCCTGGGTTTAAATCAGAGCAAGGCGTTAGAAAAACTATAACGTTATAACAATAACCTCCGTCACCAGAAAACTGTGTATTTAATCTGCAGAGGACTTTGTAAAAGAATAAATATTCACTTAACAATGGTTTTTAATATAGTGGTTAAAAATATCAACATATTAGTTAAAATGACTGAATTTCACAATATACCATATCGTTTCAGTTCATAGAATCAAAATAATGGAAAGCCGAAAGGTTACCACACAAACTAAATGTCGTGAGGATGAATACGAATAATCGAAAAGTTTGAGGTTGAATACGGGATTAAACAAGAAGCACAATTCGGTTCAGTTATTCAATTCTTTTGAATTATGGGCTTAATCATAATTAACTTCAGTCTAATGCAATTGTTGTCAGTAATGATCAGTGTTTTCAAGAAACGAGAAAGAAATAATTACGATTAGGAGAAATAATTATTGATGAAACATTAGCTAAAAGTGATACCAATTCGTATAGTAAGGATAGTTACGATCTTTTTTTTATATAATAACACATTGAGAGACGGGGACTTGTCCTTACCTGGGTTCTATTTTAAATTTTGCAAACAGAAATTAAGAGAAGATTTTAAAGAGAATTTCATCTATAAATATAGAGCACTAGAACGAATAGAAGCGTATACTGCCGAATCATGGACTCTTATGGAGAAGAACATTGAGAGGGTGAAATGGTTTTGGAGTAGGTAACTAAACTGATAAATTGTATTAAAACATCAGAAATCATTAAATCCAGAATCGGTGAAGAAATTTGTGTTCAATATGATCCCTTATGCTTTGCGGTTAAAGAGAAAGAAAATAAGATTGTCTATGAATAGAAGTTAGTGAGTACACAGGACAGATAACACATTAATGTGGTAGCATCAGATCAAGTACAGAATTATTTTGTGATGCAGTAACTATACGGCTTTGTTTAAATGAGCGTAAAGCGTCACGGCCGTCAAGCCGTTTGCAAGGCGTAAGAAACATAATAGCATACATAGTAAAAATGTAGTAAAATCTTTGGATGATGTAAATATTGAAGCGGTCTTTTTTTTTTAAAAAAAAAAAAACTTTTTCCCTTCAGTGCGTATCAACTTTATACCTGTAAACAATTACACTGAGTTTTGTTTAAAGGCAACAATGTCAATATTTAGTAGCTCGAACCATTGGAAAATATTCGAGAAGGATGTGTTGTCTTTTACCCAACGCAGCAACAGCAGGGAAAAATATAATTAACAGATGGCAGTAGTGTGGCGCGTCTATATTCATTAGCTTCTTTCAGCGTTCATCTCTGTGATGGAGGTATATGGATTCGACCGAAGCGCTGAGTTGTGTTATTGTACTATGCGACGGAAGAGCATTTTCATTTAGACTTGGAGACGGCACTTCCTAAAAAGCTTTCCCAATCCTTGCTACTCCTGTATTTGCTGAGTAAAAAATGCCCATAATTAATGCTTTAATATAAATTAATTTTCAAAATCAAAATGAAAATTTTAAAATTGAAATGAAATACCTGAAAATAGTATAAAGGCACTCTTTTTACATAATTTACGGTTTACGTTAAATGCAACGCAATCTTTCTCATATAAATGTAAGTGAAATCGACTGCCTCGCATTTAAGAAGGTGGAAAATACGGAAAGCATAAACCTGAATTAATTTTGAAATATAGATTTCTATGACGGCTTATGTGATCATCTTCCAAATTGGACGAGTGAAACTGGGGTTGATGAAAGGCAGAAAAATTCCAAGAAAAAAGAATTATTAAGACCTCATAGGACTTGATGTGTTGTGTAATAACTGGAAAGCCTCAATTGAAACCAAAAACTTTGTTACGGAAAAAAATCCATAGTTTGTATAGTGACTATCTCGCACGCTAAAATACAACTAATATCATCTTATCCTCCATTCTGTTTAAGTTGCGTTCACAGAGAGCTCTGGCGGAGGCTACCTTTGGGGATGCCTTCACATCTCTCTGGTTTTTTGAACTAAGGTTCCCACATGCCGAGGCACCTCGGCCTGTTTTGAGAGGTGTATGTTTCCGGGGTCACAGACCTCGGGCATACGGTAAGAGTTGTTCGTTGTTTCCATTGGAACAGTCGGCAAGCTGCCTCCTAAACTGGTCGAGGTACGGAGAAGGGAATGCTGCGTCCCCACAGCAAACTCTTCTCCCGCTATCGGAAGGGCGTGGGACAAGTACCCAATGCCCGACCTACCTGATGCAGGTTTTTCTAGGGTTTTCCCTGCATTACTTTTAGGCGAATGCCGGGTAGGATCCTTAAACTACAGCCCGGGGGCCCTAGTTAACCCTTGGCTACCTTCCTCTACCCTTCCGCATCCCCCCTTTCAGATCCCTTCCTATGCTATTAAAGGGGAGTTGCCATCATGTGGATTACCCTCATGTAGCCTGTTAAACTAAAATAAAGGTTACGTTCACTGTCGGTCCCATCAACCCTGATATCTTTCCATTTGTGATAGATAATTTTCCTAGAATACGTTGAATTACGCCCGCATGAATTTCGTCTGAACTTTATGAAGTTTTTGACAACTGTTAGAGATTATTCAATCACATGCTTATTAATTGACTGACTGAAGTATTGCATGAATGTTACAATAAATGGAGTTCTGTACACACACCAGGTGACGAACTATTATTGTGGTGTGTCGTTCTTGCGATTTTGTCTCACCTGACGAAAGCAACAAGGAAACGTCGTGTGGTATTTATTTTATAACTTAATTTTGTCCGGAGTTTGGCTTCTTCTTTATCTAATATCTTTAATAGTAACTTCACCAAGAGATAATAAAATTGATTGTATCACCAATTCATGAATATATGTTACATACTGAGTACGAGATGATAATTTATTATAAAAAATCAGAATCACTATTTTGTGTTAAAATTTTAATTTTAAATAATTTCAGAGATGCATATTCACTAATTGTGATTCTATCGTACGCCTTGAAAGTAAAACGCGAGTAAATGTAGCCACAGAATTCTACATTAAGAGGAAGCAAATCTCCAGAATTTAACTTAAAGCTTTATTTGCGTTTCAAAGCGAGAATATTAAGTAATTTAATAATCTCATATCGCTGTGCAAATAACATGCAGGCTCCTGCCACATCCTGGTTTAATTTAATAAATGTATTGATTTGACGGAAATAATAAAACGGTAGAAACGTAATATTCTCTCGTGTATAATACGTTATAACATTTCACCTTAAAAGATGAAACATTTCACCTTAAAAGGTAAATAATGACAGTTCTATTTGTATATTTACTTTAGGCCTATACTGAAGTTATTTACTCCTGAATACTAGCCTGATAAAAAAACGAATTTATAAAATAAGGATTAAACTACATTCGTTTGTGACTTGAATGACAGAATTTGACAGTACACTAAATTCTTTTTACTATGTTTTTATTGAACTAGGCGTACTCTTGGCTGACTATAAGTAAATTAGTTCACCTCATATCCTACATAAACTAATAATCAAACGTTGATTATCAGACAATTAGTGTATTAGCACGACAATATTTTAAAGTTGAATGTACGGTACCTTAGTAAATTTATCGGCTCTTACTTCACGAACCTCACGTCGGCTATATAGATGAGTGAATATAGTTGTTGAGTGGTAAGAAGTGATAATATTATTGTTTGTGTTGATTATAATATTAAGTAGATGACGTCCCTGTTCCACCCAAGAAGAACAAATCTAAATCTGAGCATAGTCATGTTCCTTCGTGGTGCAATTGTCTTCGTGTAATGCAGCTGTTGTTGAGGACGACCTTCGAGTTATGGGTTCACAGTTGGCTTGTTCGAGTAGCGCTGAGAGGTCCGTAACGAACTTAGCTTCTCTAACGTGGCTTCAATTTGTGGTAGTGCAGCACTTGTGTCCTCGCCGCAGGCCTCTGTCCACAAAAACTACAATTTTAATTAACGGCAACATGCACTGGAGTCACTACATATTGCGTTGTATTGATTCAAACACTTACGGAGTAGCTGGCGTTCATTACGGAAGCAGGTGTTTTGTTCAATTGGGCGAATACTAATTTTTGCTAAAGGCTGCGTGTTCCGGAAAAAATGTTCCAATCATTCATTTTAAATTATACGAAATTCGTTGATTATATTAGATGAGCTTTATTAGTTCCATTAGTCCTCTGCTGAAGAAATGGGACAAGTCAAATTGATATTACTAACAAATGTATGAATGAGATATATATAAATACTCTAAATGCTTAAGACTATGCATAAATAGTGATATGAAGAATTTAAAGTGTAAATATTTGAAATGACATGAAATTTTTTTTTTCGAAGGAGCTTCCGGAAAAGGTCATCTATCAACAATTTCATTTCCAAAAAAAAATATTTTTATAAATGCCTATAATGAGAACTCAACAAACATTTATCATCCAACTACTATTAACACCTACGTCTTAGTGACTTCTCTTCCACAGACGTCTTCTTAGCCATCCCCACTCTTTCATGACATAATCATTCATTGTTGTTGTCGCTCGTCAAACGATTTTTTTTTCTCAAAACTTGTCCAGTCCAGTTTTTCTTTTTCTAATATCTTGCGCTCTCCTCCTATCCCCCATTTTTTTAAAAAACAAAACCCTCATTCCTCACCTTATCCAAACTACTTGATGTTCATCATCCTTATCGACTTCATCTTATAAAGCCTCAAACCTTTCTTGATCTATTTTTAGTCCTTTAAAGTCATTATTTCAGATTAAAAATTAGGTTATATGTTGTTAAATTGTATGTTTTGATTATTAGAAATATTTTTTGAGAAACTGTTTTTGAAGGTGAACTTTATGACGGTTTCTTCAACAACAAAAATGTTTCCAAAAAGTTTTTAAAAAAATTATTTTGTACGTTGATAAAACAGTATGGGATAATTCAATTAATAATTATAATGAAATAGGTTCAGGGAGAATATAAGGAATACTACATACGTAAATAAGAGAGAGTAAATTAGGATTCAAAAATCTCAAATAGCACTAAAAATATTTCCATAATTAACACTGCACTGCACAAATAACACTCCCATTGTATTAAATCTGCTTGTACTGTACTGTAACAAAGTGTTGTCGCCTCCCGTAGAATTTATCTGGCAGCTCTGCTCAGTGGCTTGAATCTCGTGCGGACGACACGAAATAAACAATTGTGAAGTATCAGTTGGACATACAGACAATAAGGGTTTATATTAGTATTCCATAAATTAAGCAGTATCCTCTAGTGAACTAATGTGAGTTTGGCTCAGGCCGATTTACAAATTCGATAACAGAGTAATACGCGCCGTTAATCAGCAGAGTTTTGCATTTCTTAATAAATACTCTGTAACTGCTTACGCTTTTGATGCTAAGAGGAAAACAATTAAATAGTTTTATTCCTGAACAATGTACTTTTTTTTTCAAAAAATGGGAGATGGTGTTTGTTCGTAATGTCGCACGGTTTCTGGTATTATATTCATGGAATTCCCCGTTGGTAACAAACAGACTTTGATTACGTTTTACGAATTTTATAGTTTCCCAAAATATATGCACTGGGTAACGTTAAAATTCCAAGAATTTTGAAGAGAGCTCTACAACTTTCGCTGTAATTTTTGCCACATAATATTCTGATCGCACGTTTCTGTAGTTTAAATATTCCCGCAGAGTGAGAAGAAAGTCCCCCACCTCGTAATTTCATAGCAAGTGTTTGAATGGAAACATGCGTAATATACCGTTTTTGCAGTTAAAGTATCTACTTGTTGCATTAATAATCGAATATAATAAACAGACGGAACAAGTTTACTTGAGAGTACATTAATATGTTCATTCCATCGTAACTTTCCGGCAACTTGAACACCGGGAAATGTTTCATGCGTTGCATGTTGTTGTTACCGGACGAAAACTGGACAGGTTCAGTTTTCTGTAAGTTGAGAAGCAATTTGTTTGCACTGAACCAGACATTTAATGACTTCAGGGCACTTTAGACTTCTTTTTTTTTTCAAGAGTTTTGTCGTCGCTACCGGTTATTATTAAGTTCGTGTCATCGGCATAAAGAACTGATTTTATAGGTTTGATACAATCTGGAAGGTCATTTATGTACAAAATAAAAGCAGCGGTCCAAGAATCGACCCCTGTGGGACCCCACAAGTGATTTATTTCCAATCAGAGAATTAAATATTGGCGTCATTGTTGTCTATGGCGACATTTTGCTTTTGAAAATTAAGGAAGCATTTCCCCTAATTCCGTAAAACTAAAGTTTATCTAGTAAAATTTTATGATCAACCATGTCGAATGTTTTAGCGAGATCTGCAAATATCCCTGTTACTTTTAATTTGTCTTCCAGAGAGTCCTGGATTGATCGTACTAAATCGTTCGTAGCACTGTGAGCAGATTTATTTATGAGGAAGCCTTGTTTTTCTGGTGAGATGATTTTATGTTTTGCTAAGAAATTTACAACTCGCAAATGTGTCGCTTTTTCTAGTATTTTAGAGAAAATTGGAAGGAGGGAAATAGGTCGGTAATTCTAGATATCAGTACGCATACCCTATTTAAATAGTGGAATCACTTTTTCTACTTTTAAAGAATCTGAAAATTTTCCTTTCAAGAACGACGAATTAATTATGTATTGAATTGGTTGTTAATTCATATAGAAACAAGCTCTCCAGGTTAAATTAAACAACATTCCTGTTCAAAAAATATTAATACTACCGATCAAATTATTCTAATTTCCAAAAAAGGGGATGATTTGTGAGAATTTTCAGATCATGCCCTTCTTTCAATGATATTTAATCGTCTTCTAGCCGATGGAAGGAAGAAAGGAGAATGAATGGAAAGGTGGTTAAATTCAGCTACAATGTGATCTTTCTCCTCCACTCGGCTAGAAATAGTACAGAAAATCCTGTTTGCAGGATTTTACTTTCGTAAAAAAAATTACTACGTTTATTATTGTTATTAAATAAATAATAAGTAACATTGAGAAAATAATTCTACGTAATTTTATAAATTTACTAAGTGACTACACCGCGTTTCCGGGATTCTTATTCGTCGCAATCTGATATTAGATCCTAAAAGGAATTAATTAGACACTAATCCCTTGGCCATTTCGAATATTTTACAATTAACACCTTCTCACATTGCCACATACCGCTTGAGGCTTTAATTGACATCAACAGCGGCTCTTTTCCTCTTTGACTCCGAAAATTATGGATTGCACTTTAATATTCACCTATGCCTACCTCTATGCCGAGGACGGCTCAACTTGAAGGTAATCTGTGAGTGTCATTATTCAACTTAACGAGCCCGAAAACAGTGGATTCGTCAACTAACTCCTACAGTGTTTCTTCACAAATTGTAAGTCATTTATTTACTAAATATTATATGCGCAACATTCATACATTTTTATTTACATTATAAAATTGTTTACTAGTGTTAAATTATCGTTTGTATTCATATGTATCTGGTTAGATATGATAATCTCCAAAATCTCTGAAGCTATGGCTTATGAACATTTCCTAGTCTATGCCTGATTTTATTGCTTTACAGGCACTTTAAATTACGTAATGTAGACGAACGAAATGGAAATAATTTTTTGGAACTTGAACACTACTATTTTCCAATTTACGATCTTTCTGTAGAGATGCACCCATTATTTTAACAACGTAACAAACACACTTTTAATAAGCCTAGTAAAACTATTTTTCTTTTCCAACGTGATGTTTTAATAATCTTAATAATAATAAAACGGAAATCAGATCACTATTATAGATTCTTTTATCCGACCGAAAAAAATTAAGACAAGATTCGGAATAAAAATGAACTAATTCTTTTACGTGCTCGTGTTCATAACTAGAAGACAACATATTTCTATAACTTCCGTTATCTGTAATAACTTAATTTATGACTTATTTATATACATATATATGTAACTACATACAGTATACTCAGAACATTAGCAGAGCTTAATATTTATCAGATGTATTTCTATAGTTTATAACAATAACAGAGTGGACGAAAAAGTCAATTATTTATGTTCTATAAAATTTAAATTATGATTAAAGCAAATAACTTTTTAAAAAAATCTGCTAAATAAATGTTATAAATAAACCGTGTTAATTGTATGTACGTGCAACATGTTTTAAATAATGCTCTTCATTTATTTTAGGTCTACGCATAAGGATTGCGAACTTGGTCTTCAAGCTGCTAACGTGTCTGTTGTATATTATTCGTGTAATTACGGACAACGACCCCACACAGGCATCATGGTAAGTAATTTTTTTAAGTAGTGATTTCTTCCTATTATGGTCGGCAATAAGAAATATGAATATTCATGATAAATGGATTAATATTGTTAGGAGAATCTATAATAATACAAAAGCCAAAGTTAAAATACAGAATAAACTAACAGAAGGATTAAGAGTGAATAAAGGCCTTAAGCAGGGATGCAGTCTATCACTGATCCTTTCTCATATTTATTTAGATCAGGCACTTAATTTATGGTATAAAAAATGTCCTGGAATGGGCATTCTTATAGGAGATAGGAAACTACATTCATTGTTGTTCGCCGACAATCAGGTAATATTTGCAGGAGATGAAGAGGACATGACATACATGATAAATAAGCTCATGGAAGAATATAAAAAATTGGGACTGAACATAAATTTACAGCAGACAGAAAACACTCGAAACAAAGAAAATAAAAAATGTGAATTCCATGTAGGAACATGTGAAAGAGATATACAAACTAAAATTGCAATGGCAAAGAATGCTACCAAGATTTTACACGGAATAAATTGGAATAAAAAAATTAACAAATGAAACAGATATCAAAATTTATAAGAACATAATACAGAACATTCTATGTTATGGAAGTGAAACTTGGCTCCTTACAGAATTACAAAAGAACAAAATTACAACAGTAGAATCCGATTATCTGAGGAGAAGTGTTCAAAAAACAAGACAGGATAAAATTAGAAATGAGCTCCTTTGGAAAGAAATGAACGTAACCACGTCTGTCGCTAAAAGGATTGAAAAAAAAAATAGTACGTTCGCGTCAAAGAATGGAAAATGGAAGATGGCCAATAGAAGTATACCAATGGTCACCTTCTGGAAAAAATAAACGGGGCAGACCCAGATTAAAGTGGAAAACCCATGTGAAAACCGTAATAAAAGGATAGGAATTTGGAAGCGGGAGATTGGAACGACAGACAGAAATGGAAATTGAAGACGGAAAACCTATAAAAGGGCAAAAAGCCGAAGAAAAAGAAGATTTCTTCCTTATGTCCGGAATAAGTTGTTATTATGCTGAATTTAGGAAAAAATTCAATTTTTTAATATAAATATGTTACATTGGGTGAAGGGAGCGCTTCAGAATTTTAGGACGACTTAGGTGGGGCACGGTAAGAAAAATATTGGGAAACACTGGTCTAATTGATAGAGAAATTTCGCACCAGATCTGGAGTAGACAGGGATAGCTCAGTAGTTACAGCTGGCGCCCGGTAAGTAGGAGATACCGGGTTCGATTCCTGGTCCGGTCTACATTTTACCATCCTGATACTTTTATTCAATTTAGCCACGGTCTTTACGACTTGAGGCTGGTGAAATGTCTGGACATTCTTGAATTGAGTAATTTATTTTGAAAAAGGAAAACTATGAAATTATAGCATTAAAACTCTTAAAAATCAAAATTGCTTTCACTATCATAATATAACAGACTCACTCGTATTTATCTGGGAATAAAGCATCGAAAACTACGTGCGGGGAAGAAAATTGAACCTTTAGACCCCATAAACCGTATACCATCACTGGAAAGTTTAGAAAACTCCATTGACTCTTTCTGGACAGAGGTGCATGTTCGCTGGGTGCGGTGTTGCCACACCCTGATGAATATCTCACGCAGATATGGGTTAAAGCTACGTAATCTTTGCTGTTGCCAGTATCCCGTGGAGACTGAGAAATTATGTCAAATGCAAATCTACTTCATCTTAACTTAAAATACTGAATTATATATTTAAACACTTTATAGCGATAATTAATTGCACGACAGTCTCTGTATGATACCTACGTACAGTGATGTAACTTAAGTTTTATTTCCGATTCATGGATCTTCGTATTCTTCTTCTTTTCTTTCTGCTTCTATAAATAAATAAATGTCTTCTCACCTGTTTCTTTTGTTTAAATTTATACATTTCGTGTCGATAGCTAAATTTTCTGTGTTGTCTCCTAAATTATAGGCTGAAATTCAATTGGAGAGAAAAGAAAATTGGAACTTAAGTAGATAATCAGTAGCATCTAGCTAGTAACAACTGACCAACTGTAACAGCTATCACCCACTCTACTGTCAAAATATTTGCGAAATACAAAACGAAACACGTTGACTATTTTGTCTTAAATATTTCAGTCGATGCCTTCAATTTCTTTCTATTACGGATTTAAATAACACCGACCGATTAACGTTTTTCATTTACGTTAGAAGTGAATATTTTTGAAACTTTGCACTTATAATTTTCTGGAACTGCTTAATGGAAGCCGAAATTACTCATAATTTCAACAAATAATTCGATTGTATCCAACACGGACAATGCAGACTTAAGTTTGTGCTTGTATCGAAAACATTTAAGGCCAAGAAACAGTGTTATTATGATTGTGTGATTCAATGAAACCGAGGAAACGTTGACCTCTCGTTCGTTTAAACTCCTGCAGAAGTTTTCTCCGAACGGCAGTGGAGAAATATTACGAACTTCATTTTGACGTGTGACAAACGTAGTAGATAAAGCTTTTACGACAATTTTCGCTACATTCTTTGACAGTTCCTGGACCAACACTTAGCATTTATCGAGTGAAACGTACGTCGATAACCAAAATATTCTCAAGAGGATTAAACATACCTTTAATTGACTTAAATGTATTTGAATCTTACTTACTGTAAAGAAACAATAAAAATGAAAGATGCTTTGAGACGTTAAACAGAAAGTTCTTAAACTTGTACGAACTTCTGATTTGATAATTTGATTTAAACACTAATACTGAATTTTTGTATTAGACAATTTTTTTCATAGATTAACGTAGAAAAAATATAAAAAGCTATATAAATCATGGTTTGGATACTTGAGTGTCTAGCAGCTCAAGTTAGGTAGTAAACGGAAATTGGTTGATTCTGTGAATATTTTTTCTTTATTGATACGGAATAAAACATGACACAAAGGTATTGCAGTATAACGCAAAAAAAAATTGAAGGAAAACGTATTTAAGACTCAATACAAATATAAGTTTAAATTAATTTCAGTCATTGATAATTTATTAAACTCATATGAAGCGGTAAGGATGCAATTTTCTCTATTATTGGCTCTAAGATCTATTCACTTGAACTCAGTTTAGTAGAATTTTAAGAACCAAACGACTAGGACAACATTTTCTTATTTTCAACCGTGTGCTTAAAAACGAAGATAATTTCTTGAAGAAGAAGTTGCATAATTTGTTCCTATTTTAAGAAATGTATTGGTTCCTTTAAGTATCAAGAAAGTTTCGATCGTCTTCACTAAATAGGCAATTTTAGTATTATAATCAAAACTCCCTGGTTAGTATTTCTAATTTGCATTACAGTAGTAATGAAAGTGTAAACTTAATCATGTATTTCGACTCGTAGGTTATAGGTTTAATTTGATATTCAATACAGTGAGGTGAGAAATTATGAATATTCGAATTTCCATAATCATGACCAAGAATGTAGGAGTACATCTGAATTTCAAGTAGCCAGTTGTGTATGCTGGACAAGCCGAGCATGCTGTCGCTAATTAACACGGTGTCCCCGTCCGTGAAAGTGACCGTCGTAGCATTATAACAATTCATGATTTAAAATTAACAATTCATTGTATAAGCTCAACACAAAAAATGAAGAAGAAAAATGTCTGTTAAACTAAGAAGAATAAGAGGCAAAGGCGAACGAAATTACTTCATCTGGGAGTGTTTTGATCGCGAGAATATTGTTGAACGAAATTAAAATTTGGTTATGTAACTATGGCAGAAATATCATTAAGATGAGTACTCAAACCGGATATTTCTGATAAATATAACAGGATGCAGGATCAATTCCACTAATGTGAGGAAAACACGAGGTAAAGAAGAAACATTCGAATCTTACAATCTCATTATTATGTAGGAAAAACATTATCGTTACCAATTTAAATATGGAAACATGTAAAATTATGGAAACAAATTATCAGTATAAACAAATACAAATTTTCTCATAATTTATGTATACGTCAAATTTGTTAAAATTATTAAATGTCAACATAATAAAAGTAATTATATTTGTTATAAGTTATGAAACGTGCCTACAATGATGGGTCTGAACGGGTAACCATTTCGACCCATCCAACTTGGATAAACATTCATTATTCCCCCCCCCCCTCCACTTCTACCAGGGTAAAACTTCCACACATTTCGATCTGCTCTTAAATTTCT
This sequence comes from Zhengitettix transpicula, assembly GCA_037074705.1. Classification (NCBI taxonomy): domain Eukaryota; kingdom Metazoa; phylum Arthropoda; class Insecta; order Orthoptera; family Tetrigidae; genus Zhengitettix; species Zhengitettix transpicula. Next base: position 78,303,772 of record CM073591.1, read on the forward strand.
AGTCATTATTCAGATGCGTAAAACGGAGTTTACGCTCTCTCCGAGGATCGGCTGACTTGAGTAGGTCCATAAATAAGAGCTAATTCCTTGATTAATCTCCAAAACCATCCCATTCCATCGGCTGCCGACTGATCTAGTTCATAAGGTATTTGAGGTCTCTTTTTTTCTTTACATTCGAAAATTCCTTAAAGCCTTCGACGAGACCAGGATTATTCGTAAATAACAGAGACCAGATTGACAATTGAAAAGGTCGTATTTGGTTATAACACGATTTGGTAACAGTTCATATCCAACCGATCCATTGTCTAATAACACATGCTTATCAGACATCCAACCTCAGTTCCAGACTTTTTTTCTACTAAAGAAAATTCGTTCTGGAATAGGTTATTTTATCTATTCGTAAATTTCAATTGATTCTTTTGCACTTTCGTTCTAATTAACTAAAGGCAACCTTTAATAACTTTTTCGTAAAGCAAAATTGGTTTGACTTACGTAGATTAAAACTTAACTGGATTGCTTGCTTCGATATTCATTCATAAATACGAAAGGCATCTAACCGAAACCCAACAGAATATTCCAATTAGCGAGGTGAATCAGCGGAGATGAAAATGGAACTTGTTACAGCAACCAAACTAAGTCTTTTACTCAATGACGTCACCCCGTACCTTAAGCGACAAAGTATTACGTTTTCTGGTGATAGGCTTCCTTGAAGAACCTATAACAGCCTTCCATCTCTGTAATACTTATAAGCTGATTTTCTTTTCTGTGCGTGTTTCAGCTACGAGTGTCCACCCAGCAACAACTCCGAGTATATGCGTTCCAGCAACTTGACGGACGAAGAATTTCAGGAGAATCCTGTCATAAATTGGGAGGCGATTTTGTGGGTAAATCGTTCCCTACTAATGTGGATTGTACAAGTCATCCTGGCTGTGATCAGTCTCACAGAAGCTTTGTTACTAGCATATTTGGGATACAAGGTCAGTTTAATTAGACATAAAGCGATTTTGTTCATTTAAAATAATGATGTCTGACTCAAAATTTTACAGTGAAAATATCAACGCAGAGAAACATTTTTCTGGGTGAAAAGTGAGGAGTTAACTCAAAACTGTTATTAGTTTGTAATCTTAAATAATAGTATAAATATAAACATTTTTGGTATGAAATATGGTGTCAGATAATTGAAAAATATAAAACTATACATAAGTACATAATAAACTCCCTCCCGAGACAGAAAAGGATGGAAAAATAGTATATATTTATATATATATATATATATATATATATATATATATTGTTGTAATTAAGAATATGTAATTAATTTAATAAACAAAATTTTACAATTTTCATTATCGGCAGAGTAAATATATATGGCGAAAGGTGTGTTTGGTGGAGTCCCCCTGATTCAAAGTTCCTGGTAGCGTATTTAAGCAAGTGTAATTAGGCAGCAGAGACATATTATATTAAAGCCCGGGGTTTTGGAATTACGAGTCTACAGTCTGAAGTATTTCGTCTATTGTCATATTCATGCAATAATAAAAGTTTTAAGAAAAAACGTTATCAACAGTTAAGAGCAGGAAGTGCTTTGTGTTTGAAAATTACAACATATTGAAATTCAGTGAAATATGGCCTTTCTGTGACGTGTTTAACAAAAATCGAGTGAGATCGGGCCCAGACGAACAGCTAACGATAAATTAAACTAAAAAGAAATTTTATAAATTGTAAACTTAATGTGTAAATAATAATCGAATGATTTCGTATTTCAATAATTATTTAAGTCAGGAATTTTTGCATTGTAAGTTTTTAATTATCATTTTGTAACATTCTTTATTGGAGGCCCGATAGGCGGCTCTGAAATTAAACCGTGGCACATTACCATCCTGTAAAATTTCAATGCAATAATAATTTGTTTTTATTAAATTAATTTTGTGTTATATTTTGAATTCGTGTTTTTTTTATTTAAAATCCTATCATTTCAACTTTTAATTTTTTCATTTAAAATCTAATTAATATTGTGATTATTACATTTTGACCTCCAACGTGAGGTTTATTTTAATTTAAAATCAACTATTTATTTGTTTTTATTATAATATAATTTCATTTAAGTCATTTTTATGTTACATTCCTTTGCAAATATTATCCGAAAATTATAAAGTAAAATCGTTAAATATTTAGAATGTTGTGTTTTTTTCTTATGCTCTATCTTCTTAGTAGTAAATAATTTTATGATATCAACATATACTCGTTCATACAGATATTAAATAACTGGAAGTGTTCTTCAATTATTTTAAAGTTTTAGCATTGTCAGTAAAGGTTTCAATTTGTGGTAATTATTATTTACTATATGTTTAAGAATTTCACAATCCCATTTCAAATAATGATCTGATTTATTACATTTTTACAATACTGCGAAACGTTCATTAAATTTAATATTTTTAAAGTATTGATTAGCAGTCACATACGATACGTGTTTCACCAGATAACAATGAAAGCTGCCCGGAACAAACTATTCGTATAAGTGAAGTCCGTTCATATTAATTTTCTGATTACAAATTTCGTTTTATTATGCTGTGACCTTTCACATTAATTTATTAGAGTTAATAAAAATTTCATTTCAGGCCGTGACATATCAATTTGACAGTAATTAATTTAATAATATCTTGACATTTCACTGACTTTCATTATAGTTGATAAATAGTGCTCTACGGTTTACCTCAATTTCATTATCCTTAATTTTCTGACATTTGACTGGTGTTTTATCAGCAATGGTACTAGGACATATTCCATATGTTCTATCGATACCCTGGACTTTAAGAGTATGGAATTAGTCACGATTTGTACATGAATAATAAAGTGATCCTATAATTATTTATTATGATCTATGATTTTAACTGTTTTATATGGTACGTGGCAATAATATTATTTAATATAATTACGTTTGGCACATTTAAATTTCTTAGTTTCTGTTTGTCTCTTTTAAGTTTATCTGTACGAATGTCGTATTTAGTAGTCTTATTTTCAACAAACGTTAATTTATATGTTATATATACTCTGTAAACTCTGAATACATCAAATTCAAAGAGCACTACTTGAAATATTTCCAAGAAGGAATAAAAGATTAATTACTTCGTTTTAAAATGACGTCATATTCAACCACAATTCTTGTCCCTGTTCACGTCTGACGTGAAAAATAGCAAACAAATCAGGTGTTTCATTTATTCAACAATGCTTATTTTAGTTTAACTAAGTAAATATTTGAATCCAAAAATACAGACTCTTCTGAATGCACTTCACATATAAATTTAATGCTGCGAATTCTCAATCGGATTGTTTCTTACTACTGCGAATAGTTTTTTCAAATGTACTATAATTCTTAAAGATATTCTGTATTTTATGGCTCTGGGTGTTCTGTCAAACATCGAAGTTTCCGAGGTGATGAACAATTTCGCGTGATATAAATTAGCGGAGGAAGAATATAACAAAACTGAAAATTTAGTTCTTATAATATGCCTCACATATAACATAAAACATAAAAAATATTAAGTTCAACCCACTCCCTAAATAAAAACAAAACAGGAAACCGATAAATATAAACATACTGATTAGCGTGAACCTTAGTTTAATTGATTGAAATTCCAAAAAAAAAACTCTGTTCAAGACGGCATAAAAGATTATGTGGAAACCGTTATAGCCAAAAATAATAATGAATTATAATGCATTAAGGCATACAGTTAGTAAATTCCAGTATCAAGTATTTCTTAACCCTCCGTTATTCGCGCCCCCTAAAGTTACGCGGTTAGTCACATATACACACATATGTACATAATTCATAAATTCAATTACAGTCTGGTTTAATTAACTTGTCATTTTATTCAAAAAAATTGTTAAAGGAAATCAACTATCAAAAAAATTCTAATTTTATATTAACACTATTTTTTTTATAATTATAATAATAAAAAATATCGAGACACTAATTTTGTAAATCAAAGATGAGTTATATGTGAGATAGATAAATAGTTCCATTGTGCATGAAATATAATTGTTTAAAAATTCAGTTTGTTATTTATATGATTAAATTTTATTGATATTTTAAAGTATTTATTTTTGGGAAAATTCTGTGGAAATGCTCATAAATAATATTAGTGTACATAATCTAATATAGATATACATAATTTGTATACATAATCTAATATACATATACATAATTTGTATACATAATCTAATAATAAATAATATTTGTATATATAATTTAATAATCTAAATAATTTTCTATTTGGGGGGAAAAATACATTAATCAGAGTTTCGTACTACGTTTTTTTAATTTTGCACAAGACATTCTTGGCAAATTATTTTTGTAACTGTACACAATCACAAAAAAACTTTCACACTTTTCACAACAAATTGTGTTTTACACGGTTTTTTTATTTCCTTGAATCATGGCTAGCATTTTTTCTAAAACTTGTTTGTCAATTTCATGATCCGATTCCGAGTCATCTGATCTAGTTTCTAAAACGTCTTGGGTTTCCAATTCATCTGATTCTTCAATATAGTCGTCTGGTGCAATATTTGTGTCATAATTATCTTCTTTTAAAAGAAGACGGCGAATTTCATCAACATCGTGAGGATTTTCCACAAGTGTTCAGAAACAGAAAAACGGAAAGTTGTAATAAAAACCACAAATATAATTTCCACTGTGGTCAGCGTCATTGCCTTGCATTGCAGAGGTCCCGGATTTTAATCCCAGCATGGGTGTTTGTGTCCGTTCTGGTCACGAAAACTGGGACTAAGACTGAGGAAAAACACTCTGACCAGGCGCTAGTCCTAAATTCAGAATGTAAGGTGCCAGTCTGGCAGTCGTCTTGGTAGGCCAAGGAGCTGTCGAGCCAAGGAGTAGTAGTAAAATTTAAGTATAAAAAGATAAATATTTGATAGAAAAACTGAATAATCGTCAGTGATATTTACTACTGCCGAAAAATAATAGCAAGAGTGGTAGCAGTAGGCCTCTGGACCGAAGATACGTCACTCCCTTATTCAAACGTCATTTTCCGAGAAATTGTGGTTGCTTTTAGAAGAATACTGTAAACACATTCCTCTGAGATGTCATAAAAGTTGATCACTGTATTTGACATGGGTCCCCTGGACCTAGCGCGACTGACGGATATTTAATTTGGAGACTGGCGAATTATTCTCATAAATCACTGGAAACATAACAAATGTTACTACCGTTAGTATTATAGTGTATCGAGCAGTATAGCAGTTTTGTCGTTTTCATTGTTGATGAGCAGAGACGGCTACATCATCAGTGGGAAATGCAAGAAATTGCAGTGTTAGCGCTATGGGAGAATCTTCTGAAAAATGGTTCAGTCAAGACAGTAGGCAGAGTCTATATAAATAATTGTAGACTGTCTATATATGTGTATATATAATATGTATATATTATTGAATAAGGGAGTGACGTATCTTCGGTCCAGAGGCCTACTGCTACCACTCTTGCTATTATTTTTTCGCAGTAGTAAATATCACTGACGATTATTCAGTTTTTCTATCAAATATTTCTCTATTTATACTTAAATTTTACTACTACTCCTTGGCTCGACAGCTCCTTGGCCTACCAAGACGACTGCCAGACTGGCACGTTACATGACACATTATATGTATATATATATATATATATATATATATATGTATATATACGTATATAGTAAATAAATATAATTCATCGTACTAGTAACAATATCATTTCATTACGTCGGAGCTTCCGTACATCTCACAATAAATTCTGTTATTTAATGCAATCTTTAAATGGTACGGCCAACTAACAATAATTTTATTAATTACCATTATTTATTGATCAAATTTTGATAGTATGTGATATAATATTACCCTGTATATTTGTTTCCTATAACGTTAATTCCCTTCAACAGTTTTTTACGTTTGGTTCTAGAACATGTTTATATAAGCATTATTCTTTAAATTGATTTTATTATAATTCATAGTTTATACCAATCACATATTCTGTTCATAGCCTATGTTGTACTTTTCTATTGTTTTCTGCAACAAGAATGCTTATGTGAAATTATTTCTTCTAGGGAAATATCTGGCAACAACTTCTATCTTTCCACTTCATACTCGAACTCGTAAACACCATTCCTTTTACAATGACAGTGAGTATAATTACTCTAATCAAATAATATATATTAGTTCGTTAATATTTAATATAAACAAATTTTATGACATTTAATTCTATTAACAATTGTATTACAGATACTATGGCCACCACTTCGGAATTTATTTATTCCTGTGTTCCTCAATTGTTGGTTGGCAAAGCATTCGCTAGAAAACATGTTCGTAAGTATTATACAATAATTCCATAAAGTACGAAATCTACTATGTTAGCGAGTACAATCATTGTCTTAAGTACATAACTCAAAAGCGGCTTTAATTAACAAACAACTGTAAATTGAGTAATTACATCAGTGACAAAAATATTTACTGAGACGTTATATACAAAGACACCTAAAATTACATCACACTCCATGAATATGTTTTTAAATTCTGTACAAAAAATTGTTTATAAATATATAAGAAAATATATCGATAGAATACAATTATAAATGTGAAGTTTGAAAATGAACCAAATGAGCTTAAATAGATAATTAAAAATACAATTTGAAATTTGATATTGAAGTCTTTCATAAATCTAAGCTCAGTTTAACAACCGCTACTCTAAGATTTTGTATCCTCATGTAACGTCACTTGTATCGTGAATTTTATTTCTTATATATGCGACGTTCCGTCCGAAAACTAAATCGGGAAATTCATTTCTTACACCAGACTATGATGTAAACGTATCGGCAAATGCTTAATTTTCACTAAATCGGTAAATGTCCTCAAAATCTATTAAAATATTTTTTTGATTAGCATCCAGATAATTTAGAAATTTTAAATTATTGAATAAAATTATTTTAAATCTATGAAACTATTCATAACTCGTCATTATTATTATTATTATTATTATTATCTTCCGTTTATAGAATATATCGTACGAAAACATAAGTTGCGGTATTTGTTTCCTTTTATAATTTTATTTAACCAATCGATCTTTATCTTCATAGTTTCTATACGAATAAAAGCATCGGTGCTAATAATTAGTAGTAATGCTTGGGGCTTTTTAATTTCTTAATTGTTGTTGGTAGGGTTTCATTAAAATCCCTATGCAATTTGCATTATTGCTAATGGTACGATTTATTTAAAAACATTTTAATTCGTATTAAAAAAATTCCACTAAATAAATTTAATACCGAATTCCTTACTAACAAAGTAAATTAGTGGAATACTCCGCAAAAAAAAATGCTTGCATTTCGACTTCAAAAAAAAAAATAATTCAATTGAAGTACTAGCTGACATTAATAAATTAATAAAATTATGTGTGTCAAATCAAGTCAGAAAAATTTTATTAAATAAATGGAATGAATATCACATTTAATGACATAAAATATACGCTGATCTTTTTAGTAGATAATAAAATACACAACATTTCACCTCTTCAAATGCTGTAAATATCAGTAAAATTTAAATGAGAAAATTTCAAAATTTCTTCTAAATTTTATAATTATATGTTGAATTCAATTACGATGAGAATAGATAAACTAAATTATTCTCAACATACCAAACTTAGGGATTAATTTTTTTTGTATTTTATCATGTATATGACAATGTTTATGGTAAATTTTACATTATGAAATATAATATTCAATCCATTCATTTAATACAATTGTTTCTGAACAACTTTAATATTTCTCCTAGATGTATGATTTTATTTATACATTTATGACAAAAATTCCCTCCTAATAATTTAAATTATTTACTAGTTTTATCAATTAACAGAAATTTTGTTTTTAAGTAAATTTTTACAAACACAGGCAACGCTGTAATGATGGTATAAAACAACATCCTGCTATGTTTCAGAGTATACTCATGTTATTGATCTCGTCTCCCCTTGAAGGAACAACCTATTTTGCTATTGTTAAACCATTTTTATTTCAGAACGATCTCCACAGGGCGATGCAAAAGTCGCAATCGGCTCTGTCGCAACAGCTGATGATTTTATCAGCCACACTTTTGTGCCTCGTTTTTACCAGGTAAAGAACCATTATAATTACAAATAATGCGTTATAATTAATTTTTATTTCACAAAACTGTCTTGAAACAGAGGTTAACTTTGTAAATTTGTAACTTTCGTAGAAACACTCGTTTTCTTGTATGTCTGAATTTGTTCATTCGACACTTTTCAAACATTTTACACACCAGCGGCAATAAGCAAATGAGAGGACATATTCATTTCTTAATAGGTCACTGAAGGAGCGAAACATCTTCCCTGATTAAGTATTTCCGACTTTTGAGGAAAATTTTTATGTCTGTAGCAGTTAAAATACGTTAGATTCTTTTTTTAAGGAAAATATATTACGCCCAATGTGGATCACCCTCATGTAGCCTGTTGCCCTAAAAAAAAAATAATAATAATAATGCATGATAAAGAGAGAATTCTCTCGCAGGTGAACCTTCCCAGAGAGCTCTGGCGCAGGCTACCTTTGGGGATGCCTTCACATCTCTCTGCTTTTTGAACTAAGGTTCCCACATGCAGAGGCACTACGGCCTATAATGGGAGGTGTATTTTTCAGGGTCGCAGACATTGGGAATACAATACTATTGGAATAGTAGGCCATCTGCCTACTAAACTGGTCGAGGTACGGAGAAGGGAATGCTGCGTCCCCACAGCAAACTCTTCTCCCGCTATCAGAATGGCGTGGGACAAGTACCCAATGCCCGACCTACCTTATGCAGGTTTTTCTAGGGTTTTCCCTGCATTACTTTTAGGCGAATGCCGGGTAGAATCCGTAAACTATATCCAGGGGGCCCTAGTTAACCCTTGGCTACCTTCCTCTACCCTTCCGCATCCCCCCTTTCATTCCCTTCCTATGCTATTAAAGGGGAGTTGCCTCCATGAGGATTATCCTCATGTAACCTGTTACCCTAAAAAAATAAAAATTAAAAAAAAAATAATGTATATGGGACGAAACAATTTGAAAGTTAATCTTAAGTTTCCTGTATGAGAAACAAATTGTTAAAACCTTGAAGCTAGGACGAAGATCTAAAACGTATGCGTAGGACACACAATGAGTCCATTACAATGAACCTGAATGTTTGTGATATTTTTTTCAAATGTCTTATGGTACGTCTTTAAAATTTTAATAATTTATCTTCCGTTAAAAATATTTATATAGCCCAAAAATATTGGAGAGTCTTGCCGGAGTCACCGAGGGCTGTATATCTAAATACTATCTCCAGTCTAGTCTAAGCTCATTCGTCATGTGCGGAGCCTTATTTTGGATAAATCCGCTATCCATTTTAAGAATGATTTTTATCCTCAGTATTTGTTGTTATGTGCAGGCAGGGTCTTCATGCCTTAATTCCTTCACTGATGTTGCTTAAGGTCCCGATCGACCTCTTTTCGTATCCTTCACTCAGATCTTCCGTTCAACCTTTTAATTACCAACGACGGTTTTTGCCTAATAAGTTTGTAACACTGACCCTTTCAAAAGTTCATTTAAAATTGTATTAATGTTCCTCGAAACAAAACAACACGTCATAACAGCGCGAAGGTGGGAAAAAGTAATTTCTACGCGCCAACAAGCAGGTTTCACAGTTTTTTCAAAACCTAACGAGTAAAAAATGCAGATGGTTACGATTGAAGTTGAACTAGCTCCAACTTTCTGTATGTGGCGGGTGCTATGAAGAAGAAGATGTAAGCAGGCTATGTATAGGGTAATCCACATAGTGGCAACTCCCCTCTTGTAGCATAGGAAAGGGAGTGTAATGGGGGATGCGGAAAGGCAGAGGAAGGAAGTCAAGGGTTAACTAGGGCCTAGGGTCTAAGGATCCTAGCCGGCAATTCACCTAAAAGTGGAAAACCTGCATCAGGTAGATCAGGCATTTGGTACTTGTCGCACGCCCTTCCGATGGCGGGAGAGGGGTTTGCTGTGGGATCGCCGTGCCTTGACCAGTTTAGGAGGCAGCTGGCCGACTATTCCAACAGGAATAGTGGACAACTCTTACTGTATTCCCAAGATCTGCGATCCCGGAACATACACCTCCCATTACAGGCCGAAGTGCCTCGGCATGTGGGAACATTAGTTCAAAAAACAAGAGAGATGTGAAGGTATCCCCAAAGGTAGCCTCCTCCAGAGCTCTCTGGGAAGGTTCATCTGCGAAAGAATACTCTCACTGACTTCCTTGATGTGACGGGTGCTTTTTTTATAAGCACTAATACTTCGCATAGCTTGTTCGTGACCGCGACTAAATACGCCTGCTGGTAACGAGTAAATTAGTGCAGCTGAATCCACCAACTGAAACTTACAACGAGTTCTGTTGTAATATTTATTATATAAGGCCGAATATACAATACTTGCGTCATCTCTTCAATACATATTTTTATTATTCGATTTTTTTCATATTCTATTCTATCGAGAACTAATTCGTAACTATTTTTTAAAAAAATACAGAACGTAGTACAGATATACATCATGTGGATAAAAATCACTTGAAAAGTAACATTAAAATGTAATATAATTTATACTAAAGTGTTGGGATTCTTTTTTTCACTAAAATAAATGTTCGTATATTGCACTTAGTATTATCATATATCACTCCACATCCTTCATATGATCCATCCAGTATTACAAAAAATTCGCACATTATCCATTATTGTAAAATTATAAAATAAAAAGTTTAAATTCTGAACTAATTGAGTCCAGTTGAAGTAAGAAACTTTAGGCCCGGATATTACTCCAAACTTTCCTTAGACTATCACAAATGCTGATTTCTTCTTCATTATTCTTGAATTAATATACAATTCTACAATTTCTTAACATTGTATTTTGTGATTATTATTACACAATTAGAGAGAAATGTTTCAATTGAATATATGTGTTTCACACATTTGTTCCATCAAGTTTCATTCTATTGTTTGAGAAGTATGCTTCGTTTTATAATAGTGTTAAAAATAATTATTTTTAGATTTTTTATGAAGTGGTGATATTTCAGCGTGTGTGGCATACAGCACTTTCAACGTGCTGGTCACAGACACTTGAATCTATTCCAGTCCACATACTATGTGGTCGTGACGTTCTCCACTGTGGGCTATGGAGACTTCGTTCCCGACATCTGGCCTTCACAGCTCTACATGGTCATCATGATCTGTGTAGCGCTTATAGTGCTGCCCACTCAGGTACACCTATGTAATAATTATATTGAAATAATTAATTAAGCAAAATTTGCTTCTAGTAACAAGTTATCATAATAACAATAAATGATTTACAGAAGTTTCAAATATTGGTTAAGTTGCAAAATCTTAGACTTGTATTATAAAATCGCATAACACACATCACTCACTGACAAATGTTAAGTTTTTGGATGTCGCAATGAGGGAATAGTTTCCTTGCAGCAACGAACTCTCAACACCGGACCGTCAATTTTGACTTCAGTCAGATGACATCAACTAGTTACTATCAGAATTATACTATTTTATGGATTACCTGCCTGCTCTTCTCTTAGACATCAGACATCTATCATTCGCTGTCTTTAATATTATGCAAGTGCATTCAGGTATCTCTTACTACAGTACCATTTTCTAATTTCTCATTCATCCTTGTCAGTATCATAGCGGTTAATCTTTGTCACCAACCCCTTGCGCCTGTTTTACATTTGTAAATTCCCTTTGATTTACTTAATTATTTAATATATTTATTATATTTTGTAAAAACGAAAGGAAACAAAATTGGTTAAATTTTTGTAATCAAAAAAATAATATCTTGATACGACGATTTTCGAGTCGTACTGAGTCTTGGTATAGTTATGTAAAATGGCATTTTAACAGAATAAATACCCAAAAAGTCCTCCAAATTTTGGTTACATGATTTATTGAACCTACGTCAATGCCAGCGGCGTGTTTCCTACATGATTTATGTATTTCCTCAGTTCTCTATATATCTAACTATGTATATATATATATATATATATATATATATATATATATATATATATATATATATATATATATATTGTAATAAGTACAATATTACTCTAGATTTAAACCCACATTGGTGCACATTTGTAATAATACAATTTCATTAGATTTTAAATAAGCAAAATATTTTTTTTTATTTTAAATGAAAAATCATAATTTAAAATATATAACAAAGTTATTTATTAAAAACAAATTCTTATCACAATTGAAAATTTTGTTACAAGTTGGTAAAGTGCCACGGCTTAATTTCAGGGCTGACTATCGGGTCTCCAATAAAAGAATGTTACGAAAAGACAATTAAAAACTTATAATGTGAAAAATTTTTAACTTAAACAATTATTGAAATGTGAAATCTGACGATAATTATTATTTACATTAGGTTTACAATTAATAAATTTTCTTTTAAGCTGTTCATCTGGGGCTCGATCTCACTCAATTATTGTTACGATATTGCTACAGACACTTCACAGACAGGCCATATTTCACTGAATTTAATGTGGTTGAATTTTCGGACACAACACTTCCTGCTCTTTACAGTTGACAGCGTAGTTTTAAATCTTTGATGCTTACATAAATATGCCAATGGACAAATATTTCAGATTGTCGACTCGTAGTTCATAAACCTGGGACTTTAACATATTATGTCTCTGCTGTCTCTATGCACTTGCTTGAATATTAACAGGGACTTTTAATCAGGTTCGCTTTCCTGGTCCAAGCAATTCGCAATCACAAGTTCTGACAAACACACTCTGCAACTTTCCAGAACATACTCTGCTCTCTCTCCGCCGACTCTCAACACACACCAAAGCTTTTCATAACATATTCTGCTACATTCTCCGCCGACTCCCAACACACACTAAAGTTCCGCGCGTCAAGCCATGCCTTCGCGACAATGCCCATAGCAAACACACATTATAGCCTCCATATACTTGTACACAATACTTTTATTAACAATGAAAATCGTAAAATTTTGTTTTTAAATAATTACGTCTTTCTTAATTACCACAATATATATATATATATATATATATATATATATTATACAGGAGCTTGTCTACTTATTTATATTAATTTGTATTTCAGAAGAAGACAATGCCTCTTACAGAGGCCGAAAACTTTTATGTATATTGACGTAAGGTTAAATAAATAATTTTACTAAAATTTGAAGGACTTATTTGGTTTTTTAGTCTGTCTACATTATAATAGTTCTTTGTTTGGAACTATTTAAAATATTTTATTTGGAAGACAGATTTGTTTTTAGAGGAAAATAACACGTGGTTTTTCAGAACTCTGCAAGATGCTAAAAGGCCGAGGTAATATTTTCGTTAGGCAATTATGGCTTTCAGCTTACAGCAGATTGCAGTAAAAAAATTTTCTTTCATGGAAAATTGATACCCACCAATAATTATTTATTTAGATTATTTATTATATTATATAATGTTATATGCCAACTTTTCCGCAGGTAGGGACCTGTCTGAACCCGAATGGGCTATTTTTAACCCTGTACATTTGTTGTTAAACAGCCAATAATAGCTAATTGAAAAAGTAATTTATCAATTAAATAATTTGACTATTATTAAATTGCGACATGTTTTGGTCGTTAAACTAACATAGTAAAAGCTTGAAGAAGATTCACATGCCGACCGAAACATTTCGAAATTTAATAATTTATTAATAAATTACTTTTTCAATTGTCTGTTATTGGATTTTTGTCATCAAATTTTTATTATATTGAAAAATGTAAGGGAAAAAATTTTTTTTTCGTTTCTCTATAAAAAAATATTTAAAATTAGGTATCCCTATCACAACTATATTTGGCTTGGAGTGATAAAATTAATATGCGAATGGAGTGTTGAAATAGTTTAAGAAATTTAGGAATTTTTTTGCCCCAGGCTCAGAAAATGTTTTTTTTTCTGGAATAATTACTGACGACCTTTAGCATACCTCAAACGGCACAGAAATAGCACGATGGCAGAAAGAAACTTTCTTAGTATAGCAAAATTGTCCATGGATCTATTTTGACACTACCATCGGAAATGAAAGAGGGTTTGAGATGTTTGGGTGTATAAAACTGTACTGAATTCCTTAAAAGAGGATTTATATATTGAAAAATACGTGTTTAATCTTTTCTTAAATCCTTAAACAGATGGTGGTACTCGCCGTAATGACTTCTATTCCTATTTATGGGTGAACGCCATAGTTTCTCTTGCCTTTCTGTAAAATGCGTTTCCATAAATAGTTCTTGTTTTCACTCAACAAGAGAAGCTTAGCTACCTCTCGCGATGACATTATGACGGCAGCGATTGCAGTAAGTACACGCTCAGAAACTATGTATCGTACCTGGCCCCGCTCATCGCTTAGCCTCTCTGACTCTCCGCCTCTCAATCGCCAACCGCTCGCCGCTTCTATCGTGCCCGAGACCTTAAACTGGAGATCGACGCCGCTTGAGTAGACCCGAAACACCTTCAGTACAGGTTTAAGGAGTCTTCGGGGAAAATTGTATATAAAACAACTGTGATGTATAAACTACACCTTGCGGATAATTGTAATATCTCATTGCTCGTTTTATTAAATTTTTCCTAAGTTAACTACTTGGTGGGAAAAAATTACCTGACACCCAACTGACGTGGATACTGAGTGATCCACAATCACAAATTATTCAAGACTGAGCAAAGCTATATATATATATATATATATATATATATATATATATATATATTAAATGTTTCAAATTTTACTTTAACAACTCTTTAAAAGGAAAATTAAATTTATGGATAGTTTTGGTAAAGTAAATTATTATTCACGAATTCGTCAACTTGAAATTCTGAAATTTATTACAAATTAATTTTAAATTTTTTGCACACAATTTTTATATAATTTTTTATACATTTATGCCACGGCTTATATATGAGACTTAATATCTCTAGGGTCAGTTTATCGGGCTTCAAAGAAGTTATAGGTACTTGCAATGAGTTCACAAAATATTGAAATGAATTTACAAGCAGTTTTACTAAACTTTTCCTAAATTACCAACAATAGCTGAATGAAATCTGACGGTATGAAAAATTATATATAATGTTTACAAAGCATTTTATCAATATAATTATGTTACAAATGTGGGAACAGTCCTCGTATCACTCCAATCCTTCACTTCACAAAATTAAAATATTTTCCTTTTGACTAAACCATAAAATGTATTAAATTACTTTTGTTTTTAAAATGGCCATAATGTGAATTATATTGCACACACAATTTATACACCACACTTCAGTCAGCATCAATCGAATCTTTCGCACACCACAGACGATCTGTTTCCGACCTCTACAAGTAAGCTTCACAAGCAGAATACACAAGCAAAATCTCGTTAATGGATCTTTACATTCTGATTCCTTAAAAACATTCCTGTCGCACAATGTGACCTTCCATCTCTGGCCTCTACATGTAAAATCTCTAAGCCAACATATCCATCAATCTCTACTGTATGGCCTCCACTAGCAGAGTCTAAAAGCCGACTTGTAAATCAATCTTTACTTGATGACCTTCACTAGCAGACTCATTCCATTCCTGTTCCCTACCCTCTCACCAGTGCCATCTGAGGGTGAAAACTCACAATACTGTCGGTTTCGATGCTTTGAACAAACCCATTTCCACCTTTCATTCACTCATGCCTTTGTCAACAATACAGATTGGAAACACTCCAATCTCCACATTCTTCGCTATGCTGACCGTTCAAATTTACTTACAATAGCTTTACAATATTATGCTACTAATACAATAATCCAATAATTTAGAAATTGTTTTAATTAGAGACTTTGGAAAGAGAAACAACGAAGGCGACTTATCTGAAATCAACTGTTAGTTCAATCGGCAGTGGCGTAGCCTATATTTTCGAGTGCATGAGCACCCTTCGTAAGGAAGTAAGGTCTGAACTGTGGGTTTCTTAATGTATGGGGAGTATTTTTGACTGCCTTAAGTGAATAGGGTTAATTATCAAATATTCTAAATGACAAAGAAATAAGTATCACAATAATTCTAATACAGTATAAATAAATATCTCGGTAACTACACTCAACATGTGTAACTACACAATTAAAATGTAACATATTATGTGTGGAGTCAGAGTATTGGTTACATTATCACTCATGTAGAAGTATTATTTTACATACATTGTAAAAATGGTTGCTTGGGGTGTTGTAGTACATAACTTAAAAAACTTACGAGGTGCCACTATCAGTAATATGCATAATTATTTGACACTTGATAACTACCACTCAGCAATGTATTTCAGGTGCAACTTTAAAAATAACAGTAACTAGAGCACTTTCTTCTTTGTTTTCATATTTGGCAGAACAAGTAAATTAATTTTCATTTTAAAACTTGTGACATAATAATACAAAACAAACTGCTCACTTACACAATTAGCACAATGTCCCAAGTTAATTTTCTATTTTTCAAACATAAAGTTGCTTGGAACTTATTCAAACTCCAATATTAATAGTAAAATGTTTTATATATTAAATTCGTGGTGAAATGCCCAGAATCCACAATCGACAACACAGTTAAGATGGTAGAGATCAGTAATTGTGATGAAATGGTAAAGAAGTTAGACTACCTCAAGTCTCATGTTCTTATGTACTTTTAATTGTGTTTTTTACTTGATGATAAACTTTAAATCAAACCATGTTCACAGTTTGAACAGCTGGCCTTCACATGGATGGAGCGCCAGAAGCTTGGAGGATCCTACTCATCTCATCGAGCTCAATCAGAGAAACATGTAGTGGTCTGCAGCACAACACTCCATGCAGATACTATCATGGACTTCCTCAATGAGTTCTATGCTCACCCTCTCCTGCAGGTACAGTTCTCGTGATTATAGTAAAAATTAGCAGTTGGTGTTTTCATTTAGAATTAATAAAATACTAAATGAAGAATAGTATCAGAAGATATTTGTGAAATGCAGTGAGATCCTTATAATTTCAGTTGCCACATAATGAATTATGTTTTATGTGACAATCCAACTAATTAAACTACTAATATCATTTGTGTCTACAAACATGTAAAGGAAACAAATTGAACTATTCTTCAGTGTGACTAGTATAAAATAAAAGGTTAGTAATGAAAGCATAGAAATCAATTTGACAAAAATTAAGGCCACAGTTTTCACACTTCATTTTTTAACCATAATGAAATAAACATGGATGCAGGTATTATCCTCAGAAAATGTACACCTAATTGAGTCAGCATAGCCTGATTATTCTTGGTGTAGTAAGAAAACTGTTATTTATAGTCTCAGATATGTTCAACGTTTCATTTCTGATTTGTGATATTTTTAAGTTGTTTTGTCTTAATAAATGCAACTATGTCAATTGTCAAAGTAACCACTTATATTTCATAAACAATTAAATATTATTTATGAGAAAACTGCCTAAACTTAAGAATCAAAATAGAGCAGTCTCAGCCATTTAAGGTATGAGTTTGGAAAACAATCTATGATAAATATGCTACTTTTTTATATTTACACATATTGAAACTAATATTATTTCCAGGATTACTATGTGGTATTGTTATCACCGATGGAACTGGACACTACTATGAGAATGATCCTGCAAGTCCCTATATGGGCTCAACGAGTGATCTATATCCAAGGATCTTGTCTAAAAGATGGAGATTTGGCAAGAGCTCGTATGAATGAGGCAGAGGCTTGTTTTGTACTTGCAGCTCGAAATTATGCTGACAAAACAGCTGCAGTAAGTTTAATTGTTTCTGAATATGAAATTGATTTTTTTATTTTTCAATGAATTTTTTTTAAAACCTGTAAACAATTAAATAAATTATAATAAAAAGATAGCCAAATACAGACAAAAGAAGTGATGATATAAATACCACACTGTTCTTCCTCATAATTAATTTTCAATATAGATGTATACTTTTTTATTTCAACTGAAATAATTCAGTTGGTTAGGAAAGAGGGATCGAGAGAGGCTGACATACCTTAAATGGAAATTTGGACTTGCTAGGCATGGATCCAGTAACATGACAAATTTTGAGGGCCTGAGCTCCCCTCTATTCAAGAGGGTAGGTTTTAACATCTATCCAGCTAGCTGAACAAGCCTTAGTAGACTGAGGAGGCAGTTGGAAAGTTATATAAACCTACTCTGTTGAAGAAAGGGCTCATTTCATCAAAAATTGTCACGTTACTGGATCCCTGTCTGGCAAGTCCAACTTTGAATTTAATGTAAGTTTGCATCTCTTTGTCCCTCTTTCCTATCCAATTGAATTATATACATAAGTGAGTAAGGATGTCACATAGTCTAAATAATTAAAATAATTAGTATGTAAAAATAGATAGAGAGAGGGGATGGTTAACCTACAATTGAGGTTCAGCGTCACCTCCTTGGACAGAAAAAAAGTTCTTCAAAAAAATTTTGAGGCATTAGCTTCCTTCTTCAGGAGAGAAATGCCTTACCAGTCTCTATATAACTGATATGGAAATGAAAGCAACACATTCTTACCATGTAATCCACTGGCACAAGATCAATCTGTGCAGTCAACAGGTATCAGTACTTTCTCCTGAAGAAGGAGACCAGTGCTCAAAACAATTGGATCCAATTATACAATGTGAGTTTATATATATATATATATATATATATATATATATATATATATATATATATCCGATCGTGCAGGTTCAAATACTGCCTGGGTCAAATATTTTCAGTCTTTCCTGCTTCTTCCTTCCTTCCTGCTGCTTTCAACATATGATTTTCTATGTGCGTGATTCTACGCCTGAGCATATGAACTCACTTAAAGTATATTTCTCCTATTTATTTCTATCCTTCCTCTTTATCCAAGTTCGAATATGACTTCATCACCAAATTGGTTCCAATTCCTTAATGGATTCTCCTAATATAATATACAATTGGATCCAATTATAAAATGTGAGTATATATATATATATATATATATATATATATATATATATATATATATATATATATATATATATAAAACACTTAAGGAAAATATGATGAGATCAAATTAAATAACACATTTAAAGGTCTGAACTGCATGCCGGCTGGGCATGAATATGCATATATATATAGTTCAGATCTACTATCCTGATGAAATGGGCTCAGGTCCTTGGAAATTTGATCCTGCACTGACCAACTGTTTATTTCTATCTCTCTTCCCTATCCAAATGTATTAACTAATTTGACCTTATCAAATTTTCCTGAAGTGCTTTATTTGTATGTATGTGTACATTGTCAAAATAATTAAAACAATTGATAAGGAAAGTAATAAGAGAAGTTCAATGTCAGAATAGCATACTTTTCCATCATCACATTGATAAGCAACTGTTCGTGTTGAAATTATTTGTGGTCACAGCTTTCAATTTTTAATGTTGTAAGCCATGCTTTATACATCATTTACACTGAGAAAGTCCTTGCTTTTGTAATTATGTCATGACCAAATTAAATGTATTACAGTTTGTCATTTAATTTAGAAAATGGAATATTATAATACAAAAGTTTCCTTTCACAATAATTTCTGATTTATTTTATATGTATCACACACATGGTGTACAATCCTTCAAAACCAAATTAACTAAATTAAAATGACTTAATATGCCTAAGGGAAGCAGGCGTATAAGAATTAATATTCCTAAGCTATTGTAATGTATGATTTGGGCCATGGTTTATAAACAAAATTAATAAATTTTATTTGCATCTAAGTTCTATGTGCATGAATTTTTGGGTGAGTAGATAAGCAGTTGAAAATGGAATAAAGTCCACACTATCAGATGAAAACAGAAAAGTGGAAATTCCCAAAGCAATAAAAAGCTACCTATTTGTTGATATTTAGTTTAGCATATTTTAAATTGAATAAAAACACTGAGCAAATAAATCCCCAAGTGCCTCCAGAATTGGTTGGCTTATGTCTGTAGATTATGTGAACATTAATATCTGTAGGTTTTTTTGGAATTAGTCACAGAATTGAGAAATTTGACCACAATTTGTGCTGCAGGGTTTTTCCCAAAACAAAAGAAAATGATTTGTGTTAGTGGGTGATTATGATGTTATGAAAGGTCAAGCAGAGAGATTAATAATGTAGGTGCCAATCTGATATATGAAAACAGATACTCACCAGGCAGGAAACTGAAGAGATATACACATAGTTAGCCAACAACACACAGTTAATGATCAATCTATGCTGCTCTGAATTAAACAGCCACAAGGATATAGTTTGAATTTAATAAAACATCTACACCTTGAGGTAATTCTGCACACTTAATTTACCTCATTTGAATGTTTTCATGAGTTATAAAGTGTACCTGTTTGCAAAACCAAACTCAAAAATTTTGCTATTATTACTTAGTTGTGTTACAAGTCAGTGTATATATATTGGTATGGAAAGGAAAGAGAGATAGGTTGTGGCTTACCTGAAAATGAAGTGCATTGTCACCTTAAGGAACTGAAGGTTGTCCTTCAAATTTTCGGAGGCCCTCAGCCTCCTTCTTCAGGAAGGAGTGTTACACCATTCTGTACACCAGCCGGCTGCGGACCGGAGTCCATTATATACACCAATATGGAATATAAAAACGTTTCTTTTACTTAAATAAGGCTCAAAATACTTAATTTCTTACTATTAAATTAGTAGAATTTATAAATTTGTGCCCTTTACAATTGAAAAGTACATTATATTATGTTATTATAAAATTCTGAATTTATTTCAGGATGAGCACACAATTTTGCGGTCGTGGGCTGTAAAAGATTTTGCACCAAATGTGCCTCAATACGTCCAGATTTTTCGACCAGAAAACAAACTTCATGTTAAGTTTGCTGAACATGTTGTCTGTGAAGATGAATTCAAGTATGCCTTATTGGCTAATAATTGTACTTGTCCTGGAGCATCTACTCTTGTTACCCTTCTTCTCCATACATCACGAGGACAGTAAGTTATTAATTTTTCACAATTCTCTCATTTTCTGGAAAAAGTCTACTAAAATAACAATCTTTTATAAACTTATATTCCTAAGATTAATCTAAGTACACAATTATGCAAGCAAGAAAGTAGAGGAGGGATTGGACTTGATGCTTCTTTGTTTAATCTGTATGTAGTATGATTATTGTGTATAATGTGCCATACACTTATTACCCTGCCAGTATTATTATTTGTGTTGAAAGTAAGAAGCAAACCAAGCCAGAAAAATTTGTATTCTAATAATAGAGAGTTGCTTTGGTAAAGTAATATAATGTCATTGTTGGGACTTGAAAGAGTAGCTAATGAGATTGTTTTTCAGATTACAATGTTGATGCTCTCTAATCAGCAAAGAGTTCTGGGCTTTTCTTAACTTTTTGAATCTCTATCTGAATGTCTTCCTGAAAATGACTTGGAATCAATTATTCAAAATGAATTTTTAATGTATGTGTGAAAAAACCAAAAGCTGTTCTTCGTGGAGCTTATATAAAATTCGACAGACCTCCAATTTTAACCTTTTAATATTTATTATACAATCATAACTTCCACTTGCCCTATGGTCAATGTGTATCTAAACTTCTCATAAATTTAGTCTCTCTTCCAGGTCTAACTTTATAATTTGTATTTCTTTTTGTTCACTAATGCATGACACACCTAGCTTTTTTATTATCTGTGAGCCCAGGTGTGGACACTAGTCTCTTTCCTACATTAATCTGTCCGTGTATTCTGCCACCAACCACCCTGATGACAAAAAGGTGCTGAGACACATCTGGACCCCAAGTCTTTGCAGAAATTTTAAGAGTTGCCTGACTTTTAAAAATAATTTATTAAAATTAACATCTTATTCATCTTGTATACCACTATATATTTTTTGGGGTTTTACTCATTATTTTAGTTTTTAGTCAGTCAGCAATTAATTCTTTGTCTCAGAGTCTCTTAGCACCATCCACTGTAAGTCCTGTTAATATCAATTTGTAATGCCAGACTTAATTGTTTAGCAAATATTGTATCTTTCAATTGCATAATTATGCCATTTAAATATACTTAAGACTTGTATATGATGTTGACAATTAAACATAACTTTTGTTATGTTTTGTAGAATACAAAAATTATTAAGGAAAAACAAGCACGTCCTATCCAGACGTGACAGAAAACAAAACATAACTAACTTCCAAGCATCAAAACACACAAAGAGTAAAAGACTATTAACAAAGCAAATACATTCAATTTCTCCAACAAAAATTACAATAATTTAACACAAAATTCCAATTAATTTTTCCTTAAAAGTGTCATTTTGTTGGAGCTCAGACATTTAAATTAATGGACATGTGGATGCACATCATCTGCAGCATTAGGTCTGGATAAAGGATATTTGTCATCACAACTATTGGAGCTAATAAGAAACTCTGCACAGTGTACAAGAGCATGAACTTTCATGAAGGTGATCAAAGAAAATAAAAATATGTTAAGCTAGAGAATCAGAGTGTTAAGCTAGATAATCATGATGTTAAATTTAATGAAATAATTGATACCATAAGGGATTATCAGAATGAAATGAAAGTAGATTTAACTAAACTAAATGACACATTTAAGAAAATAATTGAGGTAATAAGGAATTATTTTAATTTTGTGAATGTCAAATTTTGGATGAGCAGGTGGTAATTTTTAATGATTTTAAGGCTGAACTAAAAAATTTTGAATGATCAAATAGTAATAGTATATGTTTTCATCTAATAGTTGAAGGTAGGTTTTGTCCTGTAAGAAAAATGTCAAACAACAAATCTGTTATTAAAACACTGTGCTATACATTAAGATTTGTTATCGGTAATAAAAGTGTGAATTGTATTGTATATTTAAAAAAGTTTATTGGGTTTCCATTTTCATGGCATGGCATGGATGGAAACCCAAGAATATTTTTTTAATTCTATTCACCAGAAAGGCATTCAATCTTAGATTGTATATTGTTTGTATATACACTAATAAAAGTTAAAGTGTTAAAGAGTTTAAACAAGTGTTATAGAGTTATTTTACATAAAATTAGGGCATAAATTTATTAATTTTTAAATAATATTATGTATAAATTGTGTTACCTTATAGCAAATTTTTATACAACAATAAACACTTAAACAAATGTTACACTTTATATCATCCAAATAATACATACATGCCAATCATTTATGTTATCATACATATATTAATTAAATTATATTGATTCAGGGAAGGACAAACCTCACAGGAAGAATGGCACAGGCTCTATGGAAAATGCTCGGGTAATGAAATTTATCATATTGTTCTTGGAGATAGTCGCTTCTTTGGAGAGTATGAAGGCAAAAGCTTCACGTATGCCAGTTTTCATTCACATAGGAAGTAAGTATATAAGCAAAAAAATTTAAATAACATTAACCCAATAAAAATGTATCTAATAAATGATGAAAAATTAAAATAGAAAGGAATAAAGAATAAATTATATTTACAGCTTAGTTTTTCTTAAATTGAAGCCAATATTATAATCCAACATATAAAAAGATTAGATAATTCATGTAAAATTTAAATGAGATGAACACTTAAAGTTGTAATAAAAAGAATTACTTTAATAGTTAATTATTTTATTACTTACATGAAACAATTTAATGTATTCCAGAGGAATATATATATATATATATATATATATATATATATATATATATATATATATATATATATAGCTGTCTAGCTGTCTTTGACACTTGTTGATTTAAGGTAAGTCATCTACCCTCTGCCTCACTTTCAATCCAAATGAGTTAATCAATTTGATCTCATCACATTTCCTTGTTTTATTTATTTATTATTATTATTATTATTAAGTGCTGTGAGTAATGGCAGATCCTTGAAGAAATATCTACTTGGAGAACATTTCCGACACTACAGAAATTATCACCAGTGGAGATTTTCCAATGCCTTTCGCCATTTTATGATGATACGAGTGATGTACCTGTCACAGTAGTCTACCATGCAATCATGGCATGAAGAACCCTGCAGTGTGTTTGTTGATTATGCTGAAAATGAGATAGACACAAACATCCATAACTTCACCAGGATAAGAGCCCATGACCACTGTGATGTGAGGCAATGAGGCTTCACCACAGCAGGTTGGCTTATTCAATTTTATTAATGTTATTAAGTGATACCCACTTATTAGGAAAGTATGAAAGGAAAATATTAAAATATTGGATTTAATAATGTTATTTTCCATTTTATATATGTATATATATATATATATATATATATATATATATATATATATTCCATTATATATAATTTATGTAATTAACTATGATACATATCATTTATATATGTGTATATGGCAAGATCAATTGATTAACTCTTTTGGATGAGAAAGAGAGACAGAGGGCAGATGACTTGTGTGTCCATGGTCATCATCAGTTTATGATTCCACCTCTGTCACCAAGTTATATCTTCACTCATTATTCATAAATAAAGTTTGGAATGCAAGCTAACTTATTCTCAAGAATAGCTTTCAGTTGTGATAAAATAATTTTAAGGTGTTACCTTAAATTACAGCCAAATTTAAGAAATAATTATAATAAGAAAAAATAAATAATTGAGTGACACAGATCCAGAGAAGACAGTTATACATTTCTTAGCAGCAGTGACATGTAACTGGAGGTCCAGACTCCCTTTTCTTGTAGTCAGAGTTCCTTCCTGGTGTGGAATATACTCTGCTTTTGATGTGAATTTTATACCTGAAACATTCTAAAACTTAGTCTTAATTAGGTTTCACAACCTGGATAGAATCCTGATTGAGTAGTTTCCTAACTGAATGTTTCATTTTACTCATTCACACTTTCATAGATACACCATTCTTATTCAATGTGATGATTTGGCTCCATTCTTCCATCCTTCCTTGTTCTAAGACATCATATTTTACAAGGAGTTTACACTTAACACTTTTTTTCTTAATTACTTCTTTTTATTAACACGTCTTCCAAAAAATAATAAAGTTAAGAATTCAATATTGCACAAATTTAATTTTCTGTACACTAATCCTTTCTGGTAGTATCTCAAACCAAATGCTTTCTAATAGTTTAGTCAGCAGGTTAATCCCACCAATGTGATCTACCCCAAATTCTCTATTAATTTTTTTCCCCTTACGTAGAAGTGACTGACCTCTGTGTACTTGGATTTTTTATGATACATTTGACTCTTGGATAACTTCACTGAAACAGCATTTTCAATATAGAGCGTAGGTTTGTCTGAATTTGGAGTTTCAGTTAAAGCATCCAGTAACCTTTTCAGCCGTATCAACTGCGATGGATGTGCACTTTGTCCAATTCCATCATAACTTTCTCACACAGTTCAATTGTACACAATTTTTCAATTCACAAGTTCACAGTTTGCTTTTTTTATGGAATTGTGTCCCACAAGTCATTGAAATTCTTATATTATTTTCTTAGCATGGATAGAATTTGACTGTTCAAAATTCTTTCCGACAAAATATTTTCCTTATATTTTTAGTAATCCAAACCCACAAAAATCTTCTGCAACTTTGTGACTTGTGTGCTGATGTCTCCTTTATTCACATGTTTAACACAGAAAAAAGCTTTGATTAGCATATTTAATCATTGCATACTTCAGCATTCAAATCGGTTACATAACTTCCCCATATTTCACTTGCATAGGAGCATGTCATCACAAGCTCTGAAAATGATTTTCCTAGCATACCTGCTAACAAACTTGTCACTTTTAAATCATCTTTCAACGACTGTGAAGCACTCATGTTTGTTCAGCTGTGGCTTCTATCAAAATTTCAGGATACTCGCTCGTATGGTTTACAGTGTCTTCAAGAGCATATTCTCATAACAAGATTGACAGATGCCATTTCCATTCTGCCCAGTCTTCACTTGTATTTCATATTTACTACTGCCAGTAGAAATTTAAAAGATTCAATAAATAATGCAGGCTTTTTCAGTGTAATGAATTAACAAAACATTTCAATGACATTCACTGTCATAAA
Source organism: Zhengitettix transpicula (assembly GCA_037074705.1). Lineage (NCBI taxonomy): Eukaryota > Metazoa > Arthropoda > Insecta > Orthoptera > Tetrigidae > Zhengitettix > Zhengitettix transpicula. The sequence continues at coordinate 78,329,847 of CM073591.1, forward strand.
AATGTCACACCTAGATATTTTCACTTGGTTGAATCCCGAGAATATTTTGTGCACAGATTCAGTTGAGTTACTTTCTTGCAAATAAATTAAACAAACTATATATTATCTGAGTATCTTTGGGCCCATAACCTATTATAATTTTGTGCAAACACATAACTACACAAACTACTTCAACAACAATGCAAGAAGAACTTAGAACTATAAAGCTTCCTTCCTTGTTCTATGAATTCACACCTTACAAGGAGGTTACACTTCACACTTTTTTCTTAATTACTTTTCTTATTAACATAAATAAATCTATAGTAACTCAAACAAGTGTGTTTACATAGAATAGAATCACTCATTTCAAGAAATTTGATAAAGGTCTGTTGTTACTTTCTTTTTTGACAGGATAAAAGTTTCCTAATCCTGAGACAAGATCATTGTCGGAGGTGTTTGCACTGTGGTAGAACCTCTCAGAAAATCTAAAGATTCTCTCCAACAGATGTTCTACCCCTGACATTTCTTTCACTGCAAGATTTGGCATATTTGGTGGTAGGTGGAGTACTCTTTGCAGACATCTTCTCTCAAGAATCAGAAGTTTACTGAGATATGTGTCTGCAATGGTCACCCATACAGGACACACATACTCAATAATTGGCCTGATGAGGGAGATGTAAATGGAGAGTCCCACTCTCAGCGTCAGTTTTGACTTAGGGTAAAGCATACTTAAACCTAGACACAATCTTCCTTTGAAGTTCTTTCACATGATGCCTGTAGGTTAGCCTCGTATCTAGGGTTACCCATAGGTAAGACCTTGATGACAAGTTATTTGTATCCAGTTCTTCTGCTTAACATTAAGGCTCTTCATGGTGTTGATCTTGATTCTCCAGTTGGTTGCCCAATGCTGGATCTTCAGCATTCCTGTTTACAGTTTAGCACCCACGATGTACTGATTCCTTGAGGTTGCAAGCAGCACTATGTCATCTGTATATAAGGTGGTGTCTGCTTCTCTTCCTGGCTTCAGTACATTCAATGTGAAGATGGTGCACAGAAAAGGTTTGATAATGCTGTCCTCTGGCACTCCTGCATGGGTGATTCTTCTTGAGGACTCAAAAGCCTTAATCATCACAGAGAAGGTATTGCAGGTAGTGTCCTAAGATGTCCACATAGCAAAACAGTAGGCTGGACCATGCTAGTTTGAACATTAGGCCCGACCAGCCCATGTTCCTTCCTGTTGAAGGCTATAGAAGCTTTCACTACTACCCTCATTTATCTGCTGGGCTGAGGACATGTTCTTCCTGAAACCAAATTGAAATTTTCATATTAGTTGCAGTTCTTCTATATTTACCAGTAAACTTAGCAGCATTTGTCTCTCAAATACTTTCGAGAACATCAGCAACAAGGAAATAGGCAAGTAATTATTGGGAATTTTTGAGTCCTTCCCTGGCTTCTGTTAACCTTGTTTTAAAAAATCTTGGCCTTTTTATACAAGGCTCACACAATCACCAAATGAGAATCTCCAAGTCTGTGTAGGGAGGAGCAATTTCTTCACAACCAACACACAAGTAATTACACATAGCAAAAAGTTTGAAGTCAACATGAAGAGATCAGGCTTCACAAGGGGACCATTTTTTCAGAGATTCTTTTACATATTTATGATACAATTTTAATAAAGACTAATAAATATTACATACATTTTATAACTATGTTTGCTATCTAGCAGAGTCAGTAATTCAAATATCAGGCTTTTTTGATAAAACCGTATCTTTTACCATTTTATCAGTTTACCTATAAAAATACATTATAAAAATTGCCTATTTAACATTATTTTACATGTGATTAATAAAGTTTATGATTCTGGATTAAAACAAAACTTATGTTGTATTAAATTTAGAATCAAAGAGTCAACATAAAAAAGCTAATGAAGGTTCTTAAGAAAATAGTGTATTAATTAATGCAATTCATACAAGTTTCATTTATCATTTACATAAAACCTACAGTTGTAATGTTTATAAAATTGCATTTCTAGACTTTAAGCTCATTTCCTCATAAAGCAGGAAAATGTTTAACATATTTACTTCCTATTTTGTAGGTATGGAGTTGCATTAGTTGGGGTGCGTCCATCTGAACTTCCTGAGTTTTACGAAGAGACAATACTGTTAAATCCTGGACCAAGGCATATAATGAAAAAAAGTGATACATGCTATTATATGAGCATTTCAAAAGAGGAAAATTCAGCATTTATTCTTGGAAATCAGCAAAACAATTTAGCTGGAGAAACAACTGCATCAGCAACTGAAGATAAAGATAATAGTAAGGAGAAATCTGGAGATGGGCAGCTGCATTCAAAACCTGATGGTACCAACCTCCAAGTCCAGATCCCCAACTCCATTTGCCTGAGTGAGTGTTTGCATGGCTTCTCTAGCTCTGCACAAAAATTTAAATATATATCAATTGTTTCTGTGTATAACTTTTCTTAAGGGTTTTTGATTTCAGATATAAAAATTTATTTCATGATTGTTAATTACATATTTATCATACAGAATAACAGTAGTATTACTTTATTCTGTTGTTTATTTTAATACCTCCTTTAAATGTCTTCTGTAGGATTTTGTCTAATACAGTCATTTATAGAATGAGATATCAGCACTGAAGTCTTTTACAATCTTTTAAAAAAATTGTTCCACTTTTCAGTTTTAAAGCATCATGATTTCAATAATTATTTATCAACATGTAATAATTCCTACCATAGTCATATTTTGGAATAAAATATGGTCACTTGAAACAAGATTAATAATTTACTTTTCTAATTTTTTCCCCTCATTATATCACATATACAAAAACACCCAACGAGCATGCAGTTAGGACCTTCTTTCCCAATTTAGGGGTCTCAGGTCCTCAAAAATTTCGAAATTTTATTTTGTGCACATCCCACCTAGACCAGTTGTTGTTTTCAGGTGGGTTGGCAATGCTTTCTCTCTCTTTCCTATCAAAATGTGTTATTGAATTTGTCCTTGTCACTTTTTACTTATGTGCTTTATATATATATATATATATATATATACTTAAACTGGGTTGCCAACCTTGTGGTAGGAACAGGTGCCAACTCTGCCCAATCCTTCAGCTCACTACACTTCTACAAAATCTTCTACAAATAAACACCTACAAAATCAAAGAAAACATTTATAGCCTCTCCTCCCACATCTTTAATAATTACAAACTCTGTCCTGCATTCTATATCGACCAAACCAAATGACTCCTCCCAGAATGCATTGCTAACCACTACAGCACTGTCCAACTTTCCAAACCCCAATTTCCAATAGTTGCTCATGTTCAAATGCACAACACCAACAATTTCAATCAACGTTTCACAATGTTCTTCCTGAAATCCTTACACCCAACTCATCTTATGCTGAGCTCCATCTTTTGGAACTCTCCTTCCAGCACATCTTGCAGTCTAGGCAAAGTCCTGGACTCAACATCCTATGATATTATAATAGTCATTATTGCAGTAGTTATAATATTATATTAAATTCTTGTATTTATATAATGTTATTATAATAACTATTGTAATGGTTATTATTATAATAATCTTCATCATACTTTCCCCAATCAACTCTTTTACTTTTTAACTTCATGAGGAGAATGACTGAAACTGCATGTCGGCTGGAATTGGCGAATTCAAACTAATATATATATATATATCTCCATCAATTTTATAGTCAATCTGTACCTAATGTGAATTCATAAGATTCAATACCATGTGTCACTTTCAATTAGCATATTGATTTATTTAACCAAATTTTTTAGGAGAAAGCTAATGATTTATTTTATCCAAGTACAATTAGAATTTAAATCTCAATTTCTCATATGTAATTTAGGAACAGTTTTGACCCCTTATCATTTAAATTGAAAACATGCAGCATATAATTTATTCCAGTATTAAAAATTTTGGCACTCTACATTCATTTAAACAATTACATATTCAATGTTGATCATACCCACATTATAATATAACTTTTCAACTCACTCCATATTTCTTAATACTATACTAATTAATGCTTGCACATGTCAAAAGATATCATAATTGTGGAAACATAAGTTATTAAGTAACACATTGTTAATTAATTTTAGCTACTGCTCCATATTTCATAAATTAATTTTTTAATAACTTTATTTTATTGATTTTCTTTTAATTGAATATATTATTAATAATTTTCTTATAGTTGAATAATGTGAGATATTTCAGAATAATTATAAGCACACCAATATAGAGATTTTGAATTTCTGCTCGTTTACTGTTGTTAAAGCAAAAATTAATTTTTTACTGAATTTATTTTATTTTAAAAGGTACTCATTTTATAAATTCTTGTTCTCCAATATTGAAACTAATGACAGAAATTTTTAAATACTGTATTGTTGTTATAAAGATGACAGCAGAGTATAGGAAATAAAATTTCTTCTTTAAGGTAGGTTGTATGTATTTAATTTTTAAACACATTTTTCTCAATTTGCATTGTTGAACTTATTCACTTTTACAGATCCAATGTGCTGGTTGTTATGCTTTACATCCCGTAACCATAAATGTTACCCTATAATATATGCTTTGACATTTCTATTGTATTCAAATAAATTGTGGCTGACAATAATGCTTTATGTGGTTATTCAATATGTGTGTTATGAAGCACATTATTTTGGAGAATTATTTTTAATACATGTAGTTTAATTTTGTTTGTGTTTGTATAGTAGACCACAAAATTATATTATATAGTAAGTTCATCTCTTTGTCAAAAGTGGAATTAATCATTATTTAGAATAATATCCTTGCATAATTATGCAGAGATATGTAAACTATGTATACATTTGGATAAGAAAGAGGGACAGAGGGCAGTTGACTTACCTTAAATTGGAAGATGGCATAGTCAGCTGAAATAAAATAAAATTACAAATTTTCAAGGCCTCTTCTTCAGGATATCTATCTACTATATCTAAAGGATAGGAAAGAAAGCTAGTTGGTGGCTTCCTGAAATCAAAGCTAAGCATAGCCACTTGGGACAGAAGGATGTTAAAATTTTCAGAGGATTTCAGGCATCTTCTTCAGGAAGGAGTGAGAGTCACTTACCATACACCTGCTGTGGGCTGTGAACTGGTCAGGTTTGGTTATGTGGAGAGGGAGTTAAGAAAGGATGATGAGGTAGTATGGGAGACTAGGATGTGAGTGAAGGTTTGAAGTGGATGGTTTGGTGTGAGATTCAGAAGTGGAAGTTTGGACGGTTCTTTAAATTTTGAAAGGCAGTGAGCTGTGATTTTATGTGTATCTGTGTTGATTGGGGGTTTCTTAGTGAAATTTAGTTCCTACTGAACTGTTTAGCAGAATTTAGGGGTGTCATGGGCAAGTCTGAAGGGGTCAAAGGTAGGGGTAGGGTTAGGGTTTAGGGGAGAAAGTGAGACCCTTATCAAGGACAGAAATTTCATCTTCACATCTTTACAGAACAGTTTGAGAATGCTGTTTCTAGGGGATTTCGCATTCTTTGGAGGTTTGTTTTGGGTGGGTTGAGGCATCAAAGTTGTAGGTTTAGGTAGGTAGAAGATGTCTGGCAAGCAGGATGAGAGGTGATGACTGTGTTTGGGGAAGCCAGGTTTGTGTGGGAAATTGTACACCTACTCTCATGACCTGTTTGACTAAGTTATTAAACTTCAGTAAATGGCCTTGGGCAGAGACATTGTGCAAATAAGTTGCATGTATGATATGATTCCATTGTGTATCCAGGATATGTTTCTAATTAGAGATGAGTATTCATCATGGATCAGTTTTTTTAATTGGACAGATTGTTTGAAAGCCTGCACATGCAGCTTGGGATGGATGCGTGGGTTGCAGTCAGACAAAGGAAATTTTATGGGCAGTCTGTTCAGGGTTGGCTGACATCTCGTTCTGAGGAAAGGGGTTTTTAGAGCTTCAAAAATTTGACATGTCATTACTTCCTACCATAGTAAGAGCAACTATCAGTTTAAGGTAAGTCAGCCACTCTCTGTCCCTCTTTCCAATCCAGATGAGTTTATATACATATAAGAAAAAACCTATTTGCTGAAGAGTTTGAACTCCATAGTACTTCCACATAAGAATATTTGTAGTTTAACCAACAAATGGATCAGGTTTTGATAATCCATTTCAGAATCTAGGAAGATGATATACAGGTAATATATATATAAGTATATTCCTATTGATGCATTATGCTTAATTGAGCACCCCTGAGAATTACTGAAATACACTGTTAGTATTAAAGGGTAACTTCTACATTACTTCTACAGTTCTGTAAGAAAGACAGAAGAGTGGTTACTAACAATATAATATGGTGGTTACTAACAATATAATATTATAATATAAATATGCCACAGATATCAATATATTGAATAATGAACTGCATTTTGAATATTGTTCAACTCAATTAGAATTTCCAAATACTAAATTAATAGTTCTCCCTGTATACCACCAGTATAACAATCACTTCTAGAGGAACTGCATAAAATTAAACATTAAATTGTGGCATGACAGGACATTAATGTGAATTTCTCATTTGATTATAACCCTAAAACAGCAGTTATAATGGTTAACAACTTCATTTAATTTAAATGAAATTGGAACTTTTCCTACAAATTTCAAGAAGGCACAGGAAATGTTTCACATATTGCAGCGCACATCATTGTAGTATTCGAAAAATTGTTCGTTTACAGTACCTATAAGAGCTTTCATTACTCAGGTTTAACTAGTAATTAATTAATGTATTTTTCAAAATTTAAATTCTTTAGCTTATATAAATACTCTTTTATTTTCATCAATACCTTTATTATACAGTGTGAAGTGTGCTTTTCAAAATGAAAGAATTATTACTAATAAGAAAAATCATTTTGCATGGAGGATACAAGAAATAATTATTCACAAATGTGATCCCTATTCAGCAGTTATGGACAGTAGGAATAATTAATACCAAAACATTTAACACAAAAATTGTATAATCTTAATTAGTCATAATATTCTAATAATTGACATAAATTATTGCAGAAAAAGTTCTCGTGTTTTAATCATAGTTGTATCTGAGAACTCTTTCTGCAGTAACTACACCAGGAAAAACTTCAATCTTTGATTAAAATATGTTAATTATCTGAGTTAAAATAGTTTGGAATATTATTAAAATGGAATGTTCTACAAAGTATCTTCTTCAAACTGTGAAAATAAAATAATAGTATACAAATTACAGAAGTAATGAATTTACTGAAGCAAACTTAATGGAAATTTGATAAAATCAAGAATAGTAATTATTCTTCTTGATATCATTACATCCTAAGTATTGTCTTGAAATATATTTCAGATGCTTTCTTTCTTGTATTATCTTTCTAATAAATCAGAACTTAGTGGAATTTTGCTTCTCAAACATGAAATTGTGACCCATGTTCAAGATACGCAACACTGATGACTTAGGAAACATTCATCAAGTTTCACTGTTACCAGTACTCTCTAAAAACTTTGAAAAAGTTATTTACTAAAGAGTTATCCAACATAATTTTGTTTCGGGAAGCAATATTCAACACAAACTAAAGAGTTCTCTTTTATTATTAGAATCATGAAATCAAAGCAATATCCCTAGGGTTTTTTGTGGCTTCTCCAATGCATTTGATTATGTTGATCATTCTATTCTGTTACAAAAATTAAAGTACTATGCAGTTTCTGAAACCTCCAAATCCATGTTCTCCTTCTATGTAACTAACAGAAAACAAAGTAAACACTGAAAGATTCATATCTTAGTAAAATTTTCTTTCTGAATATGAACATGTAAAGATGGAGTCTCCACAAAGTTCAATTCTAGTTAAATTACTCTATTTGTTATATACATATTTTCTAATCTATAAAACAGATTATTGCTTGCAATAGTTTATTTCAAAACTGAAATTATTGCTATTTGAGTTCATTTTTAGGAGTATGGTCTATAGTAATTGTTTATACTCTATTTTTGTCAAAGAAGAGCATCTAAAATTATTTGAATGCAATCATGTCTTACATTTAAACATTTTTAAAACTTACATAACTGCTTGTGAAACTATTCACAAGATATATAGTTCTAAAATATGTTGTTATAATTTCTTAATGAGTGTCAGAATTTTTTGTATAATTTTATATCAATGGCAATACAGTAAGCCAGATTGAATCAATTTACACTATTTTAATTTACATTAATATTATATACACATTACTTACTAAATATGACTGTCTGATAATGATAATTTTTTCACCATTCAAATTGCCATATTATGCACAGTGCTACTGGTTTTTCTTTTACAGCTACTTGTGGTGACAATACAGGATTTAATGATTCAAGACAGTGTCTTAAAGAGACAGCTTCTACTTTAGCACCTGATGTTGCAAATACTGGAAATCATCTTGATGTTCCACGACCTGGAGATAATCCTAATTTATTGAGCCCAGAAATTTTAAACCAAAGGCGAGGTATTTCTATTATTCTTTAATCTGGTTCATTTGAATTCTCACATCTCATTACAAAATTTGAAACCATTAAGATTATTCAAATATTTTTAAGTAGTAATTCTACAAAAATGTATTTTGTAGTCCTTAGCAATAACTTGATTAATAAAGACCAATACAAAATTATTGGAGAAACATCATTAACCCTTTCCTGCATTGGAAAAACGTGGGAAAAAAGATTATTTTGGTTCTTTCCCATAAAAATGATATTGAATGGTGTTAAATAGCTTTTCCAAATGAATTCTTCTCTAGTAAATAATCTTGAATTCAATTGATATAAATAACTACTTCAAATGATAATGTGTGTATATTTCAATACACATATCATTCAAGTTGAATATTTAATACTACAGTATAACACAAATTTCAGGTAGTCGGCGCCCTAGTATACTTCCTGTACCTGATATGTTCACTAGTTCTTCACTTAACATTTCTACTGACCATCAGGATGAAGGAGATGAGAGTGAAGATGAAATGGATGATGATGTGCCTTGGCGATCACCAAGTGAGAAAATTGCGTAAGTATTATGTTAGCATTTTGTTTGTAGTGAATGTAGATTTTTCTGGTGAATTTGAATCAATCACAAAGTTTCAACAACTTGGTCTGCCATTGTCATCAGGCAACTGATGCCAAGATTAATTAATTAATCAATTCAAGTATTATATCATTTATAGGTCTCAGTGCTGTTATAGAGCTGTGAGTCCTCTTTGACAATAGTTAATTAAAAAAGAAAAACCAACTATATAAAATTAACACATAAAAACCAAGATTGGTGTTAAATCCAGGATTGCAGAAGTCTATGAGTTTAATTCTGATATTCACTATGGCAAATAAGCTGTAGTTCAGTGTTGAATTGGGGGTTATGGAAGTCACTGAGTGTAATTCTGACATTTACCCTACTGGTTACAATGTAGTTCAACCCATAGGAGTAGGTGTGGAAGGGGGCAAAACAAATTTCCGTGTATAATCTTAAACACAGAGAGCAATTTCTACTAAAATTTGTTCACAAGTTACTTATGATCCAGGAACAAACACTGAGGGATAAGACACACCTACCACCAAAATGGGAGGGGATGATATTTAAAAATATTCCTAAACAGCCATTATTAGCGTCAAGTAAAACATTTTTGGAGTCGCTGAATTTGATAGTTATTCTAGAATTTTTTAAGTGTCTAATTTCAAGTCCAAAAATGGAGGGAAGTATCCTGGTGGAAGGGGTTTACATAAAAAATAATCTAAAAAAGTCTGAGATTGGCGTCAATGTGTGTGTTCTTCATTTTCTTATGGTACCAGCTATATTTTGGTGTTTGTGTAATTAAAGGTTATATTTTTTTCTTAATGGACCAGAAATATTATTAGACTTAATTACGTAAGCAAGTATTTTTCACTTTTAATTCAGCATGAATTTTTAGACATCATTATTTTATGTAGTAGAAGAACTCCCAAGTTGTTAAAGTTCGTCAGTCATCATCCTGGCTTGTTTGAAGTTATATGCCAAGGGGTTAGGTCAGGGAAAGGAACATAAATAGGTGAATGTTCCAAACACAGATGTTATTGATGCTGGTTAAATGAAATTTTTATCAAGAGGTTCATGTTGAATCAATTCCTTCTCCACATTAATTTAAATAAATACCCAGGCACTCAGCTAGTCCTTTAAAAAGAGAGAGAAAAGAAATAAAATTAGACAATTGTTATAAGGAAGCTCATGGCTTGGTTGTTCTTATTGTGGTACCTGAAACAGAAAAACAGTTGTTTGTTAGTTGCATTGAAAATTCTGTTGAATGTTAAGAGTGTTACCTAACCTGGTAATTTGTCAATTCTATAAGTCACTAAAAAGATGAGGTTGGGTGGGCACAGTTGTATGTGTGCATGATGTAAGGGAATAGATCTGGATCCTTTCAGGAAATCCCAATGGTTAATAGCGTGAGCTTATCAGGACGAAGTGTTACCTTTTATGCATTTTATAGTCTCCATATCCTAAGAGGCAGTTTCCTGTCATTTCATGCACCTTTGGTTCACCGCAATGCTTTACAATGCCCCATGTTCCATTGTTGTAATATCTGTCGGGCAGTAGGTGTGTAATAATGCGTGACCCCATAGCCATACTTGTTGGTACATGCTTACCTCAGTCCAAAATTGGGAGTCATTGCGAGTTGACGTTCACATAAAATTACTCTGAAAACTATGTGCTCAGGGAAAACTACACCCTGCAGAAAAATTATATCATATTGATCAATATATTAAAGTTAAAAATAAGTCAATTGTGTCGTTTGCCTGGAGCTCACATTGAACCAAATTCATTGGGGATTTGGAAAAATTAATTACAATGTTGCTGAGCTGAGCTGGAAGGAGTAAAGAATGAGTTCTTTACAAAAGCTATGTTCTTTACAATATATGAGTGTGTGCAAATATATATATAATATTAGTAAGGATATGATACTGTCAAAAATAATTGTGATATTGGTATGGAAAGGAAAGAGAGATAACTTATGGCTTACCTGAAAGTGAAGTGCAGTGCAGCCATAAGGAACCGAAGGTTGTCTTCAAATTTTCAGAGGCTCTCACCCTGCTTTTTCATGAAGGAATGTTACACTGATCCATGTACCAGCCAGCTGTGGACTGAATTTGAAGAACAACCTGCGGTTCCTTATGGCTGCACCACACTTCACTTTCAGGTAAACCACAACCTGTCTCTCTTTCCTTTCCATACCAATGTTGCAATTATTTTTGACAATGTCGTATACTTACTAATATATATATATATATATATATATATATATATATATATATATATATATATATATATATAGTGACTCGCTAACTTACAATAAAATACTAAGATTAAATAGACAAGAGATTAATAAGTGAATACAATTTATTTCCAAATAGCGTTTGCTTGTGTACAATAATAGGGTGGATTTTCTTTGGTAGTTATTAAAAAAAACGAGAATTTAAAGGAAATATGCGACTAATTCTCTCAGGCTATTTGTAGAATCAAAGTGTGGCACACAAAATTGTATGTGAGTCTTCCATAGACATATACTGGTAGAGTACTTTACCCCTGGCATGGACTATGCCATGGAAACATCCCAAGTAGGTATGGTGTCAGCCAGCTGTTGGACCCCGGATTTCAACTATGGCTGATGGCTGACTGGCACAACATCAGGGTGCTGGTAGACCCTACTGATTTATGATAGTGGCTCATCTACTCACTCACTGTTACCTCCCTTCAGTCATTTTCCAACAAATCTCCCTATGCAACAACTGTAAACCTTCTCCTCCCTTCGGTCTCTTTCCAACTGAACTACTACCTTTCTCCACCACAACCATCCAAAAATCTCATGTTTTTCAACCTCCACCTATAGGGGTCTTGAAGATCATCTCACTAATACACCAATTTCCATGCTTGGTCCCATCACATTACCTCTTTCACCAACTATGAGGATCATCCCCTTCCATCCACAACCACCACTATCGCTTCTCCAGCATTATACGAAGACACACAACAGCAGCTCCAAAGTACACATACAGGAAAATGGTGCATTTGCTATTGCTGGCAGTTTCCTTTTTCCATGTTAATTTGCAGTGAAAAGATCCTATGGTTTATGGACATCTTCTTTGCTGATTTTCATTGTCCTATGAATTGAAAAATTCACACCTGTAAGTAAATTGTACCTTTGCTTTGTTCATATCAATTTCCACGTACATGTTCCATGCTGAGGTGTGGAGACACAAGATAAAATATATATATATATATATATATATATATATATATATATATATATATATATGTTATTAGTAAGGATATGACATTGTCAAAAATAATTGTAATATTGGTATGGCTTTCCTGAAAGTGAAGTGCAGTGTCACCATAAGGAACTGTACCTGAAAGTGAAGTAGCCATTAGTTCTTCTTCTGGAAAGAGGCTGAGAGCCTCTGAAAATTTTAAGAACTACCTAACTACCTTTGGTTCCCTATGGCTACACCGTACTTCACTTTCAGGTAATCCACGTGCTATCTCTCTTATCTTTCCATACCAATATATATACGAACTTGGATAGTGAGGAAGGATAGGTTAGACTTCATCACCAAATTGGTTCCTATTCCTTAATGGATGCTCCTAATATTGTATATATATATATATATATATGAGTATTATATATTAGGATGAAAGGCAGTGATCTAACGCTTGTCTGAAACTGGTGCCACCATGTCTATATTGGACATGACACATAGTTCTCAACTATCTCTTGAAGTAGGAGAACTGTGTTTACTGTTCAACATATCAAATTAATTTGTTGCAACTGTATATGCTAGAATATTCTATAAAAAAATTGTTTGCGTATATTATTATGACAGAAATCATGGCAGAGTATTGAAGATGAGGATAATAAAAATTGTTGATTTGTATAACTTCTCTAATTTAATTGCTTGATAAAAATATTCCCTACAATTTTCTTTCTATAATGATAGTAGCTTGTTTTTACCCTTGGATAATTCTGGTAATGAACTTCTGAGTTCAGGTTTGTATTTCTGCATTTTACAAATATGTCTATAGTTCTATACTTTTTGTAACTTCTCTAAGTTTTGATGTGTATGATTTCAAACCCACAACAATCAGATTTTAAAAATCACTACCTTACCTGTAATCATGAGAACCAAACCCTGAAATTGTAAACTGACATAAATGTGAAACATACTAAAATTTCTACACTTCGTGTTATAATTTTTAACACACTCACAAGCCTTTTTTTCCTTTTCTTAAATATTATATAATGATAATGACCAAAGGTTTGCCCAGTGTATATGCTGGATAAATATTTGGAATTTAGTCGTAGCATAATATTTATTAGTAGGCAAAATATTATTATTGGATCTTGGATTGTTTTTACTTGAATGTAAATGTTGAACCACTCGAGCTATCTTCAATTTGTCTCTTGTCAGTGCCATAAGACATGTTTCCATATGTTTGTATATTTATGTATGGAAATATATTAGAAAATCATTGTGTACAAATTATTTTCTTATATTTTTTGAAAAATTATTACATGATTTTCCCTTTGAAAACTATTAGTACACAGCAATGCTGTGTGTTCCAATTTTTACATCTATAAAATTTGTAATATGATATAAAGACCTAATGACTTCTCATATTGCTTTTTGTTATGAAAATCACAAATGAACTCAAAAATTCTTCAAATTTTCATATATTTTTTATAAATATTATAATTTTTTATAAACATTATAAATTAATATTTTTCTTCAATACATCTCCATTGCTTGCTGAATATTTTCAAATGTTGAAAATATTAATGGTTCCAAAATTATATCAATTTTATGGAAATAAACTCCTAATTTAATTAGGATAAGTGACAAAATACACCAATAAGTCTTTCTAACTGTATTATTAATTTGTTTATAAACTATAATAAAAATATTTATATAACATTATTATTTTAAATTATGTTATTCTTCATGAATTGTTTTTTGTGTCTTAAAGGGTGTCTACAATTTGAGTTTCCAGTTTAAATGTGTATTTAATTATTGGAATAATGGACTTTCCAAACAAATATTTCTATTTTAAAATGATTGCATATACTTCATAATCATAATACATGTAAAAGTGGAAGTATCTTAGATATTATTATACAATATTGAATTAAACTATGAAACAGTATTGAACTAAGCTATAAATAGCCACTATTACATATGTATTTTATTAATAATGATTTGTAGTTCTTTCATGATTCTACTTTCAAATTACTAAGAATAACTGACATCTGAGACAATTTAGAATATCAAATAAATGAGCAGCTAAAGACAGACAGTATTTAAAATATAATTTATTTAATGAAGGGACATATTTCAGTCCTGGTGAGGACTCTCATCAGACTATAAATACAAAGAAACTATTTAATATATTTATGTGCCTGATGATGGTCCACATCAGAACCAAAACATGTCACTTCATTACACAAATTATATTTTAACTACTGCGTGCATTTTTGCCTGTTCATTCATTAAAATTAAAATATACAGGTGTAAATAAATAATTAAAATATATTTTCAATTTAAGCTAATCATTAAAAATGTCCTTTTACTAGTTATATTTTAAGCACATGTAATTTTCACTTTTTGAGCCCAGTATTTAATGCCTAACTAATGAGTGCAAGCTTCAAAATATTTCATATCAAAAAGAAACTTCCTTGCTCTGCTGTTTCTGCTAAAAGTCATGTCAATGTAGTATAAAATTAGCATGAGAATTAATTCTGCTAAAACTCTCCTTAATGTGTAAGCAATGAAAAGCATGAAAAATTTTCAAAGCATGCCTTTTAACCTTTTGATTGTTACTTCAATTGAATACTGCCAATTTAAAAGCTTTTCTGCTGTCAATTTTTTCATTATTTGCTGAATCACCCTTTGTACTTCCAATATTGATGCTTGTAAAAAGATTTTGTTATATTATTTTGTTATAATGTTGAAAGACATTTTGTCATAGTAGAACAAAATTTGATATTTTTTCCTGAATTATTAGCAGCATGTATTATACAATATTTCCTGTGTTATCTTTCTCTATGGCACAATATTTACTGTCTCTTCAGATGTGACGTTACAGAAGGACCATTTGATGGACATTGCAAGTCGGCTTGGCTTGGTGAAAGTCGGTAAGTTATTAAATACCTTAAAAGTCGGTAGAGAGTCTATAATATTTTCAATACCTTATCTGTGGAACAAACATTTGTGTGTATAAATATTACATCATTAATTTGCAAATAGCATACAAATCAAAGGTTCCAGTCAAACTATATTGTTTTTTGGAAAATCTTTATAACAAATGGTGCAGGATTTCTTCATTAAAAGTACATAAAATGATTCAATTATACAAAATTTAACAAAAGATAAAATCCCATCAAATCATAGATTTTGAAAAACAAACTAAAAATAAAATATATTATAGTGATTATCCTGAAGAAAACCTCAGGAATAAACATTTTGTGCTTCAAAAAACTATAATTTTGAAACAGCACTTTCCCCAAGTTTTGTAACAAGACAAAAAAATCTTTCCCCAAACTTAGTCACACAACAAAAAATAATATCAAGTCTGCCAAGAACATAATTATATTTCTATTTTCATTATATATTTTGTTTTAGAGAAAAATCATTGAATATTTACTACTTACCGTTTCAAGAACCAACTGTAACTATATTTCCAATCAGCAGCAGGTCAATTTTATTTGACAAACACACAAGAAACTTGTCACAATTTCAACCACAACTGTTCTGAAAATTAATAATAGAAACCAATGCACATTCTCCATAGAATTAATACCACACAAAACATGCAGATATATCGTTTCCCTTTAAAAAATATATGCGATTTGTCACAAAAGAAATAAAATGGCTTAAGCACATACATAATTTATCTTCCAAATTTATCATAGTTTTATTGTTTTATGTGTGCCCAGTATCACAATGGTCAACATACGGCCAATCCAATGCCTACAAATATTAGAAGATTTATAAAACTTGGAATATTCTCTAAATTTGGACACTGTCCTACCTTTCAGGAAAATTTCATGGTAAATTTCTTTGATATATTAGTTCACCAATGCTTCAAATGATATTATAATAGCCATTTAAAATGTTTAAAAAGTGTTTTTATAGTATTTTCAATCACTTTTTCATTTAAATAGTTACAAATATCTGAAAGCAATTAATAATGCATAAGATTTGAGCTTCTTTGTAATATAATTTAATTTCAATGTATTTAAAAAAAAAATTCAGTGAACTTGAACAGAATAAATTCAAACATTTCCCAAGTGATGAGACAAAATATGAAATATGAGGTAATATGAAATTATTACATTAGCACATAACCTATAACCTTAATTTTCGAATAGATGTCATCAATATGTCAGTAACATTCTGAATAATAGCATGAAATTCTTAAAAAATTTACAAAATTTGAAACTGATGAAAAGAAATAAATATTTAATCATGTGTATTATAATCAGTAATTTTCTTGCTTTCATTCATCAAGTCAAAATTTATACATTATATAAAATATTGAGAGATCAAAATATATTTCAACATAATTTAAATTAAGTTTTAAACACAAAATTGTTTTTGATTTTATTGAGCATCTAAAAACTGACTACAGAACATTTTGGACTGAAATGACAGATTCATCATTCAGCACATTAGTTTTGTTCTTCTTTCTCTGTCTTCAATTGTATGTTAAAATAATATTTCTACCTTCTAGTGCATTTTTGTCCATGCTGACTTTGACTCTTCTCTTAACTGTGTGTAATTTTATGTTATGTATACAATGAACAAACTTTTGTCTGTAAGCTGCATGAATTAGATTGTACAATTAAGTATAATTTGCACCTTTGTTAAATTTATAGTCTTAACACGATTTTAATCTAATATAGCATCAAGTATTGTGTCATGTACAACGCTTGCACATTTGCTGTTGCTTAAATCTTTTATTACAAAATATACTAGATTCACTCTATCCTGTAATCCTTGTAAGGCAGTGTATAAAAAATTGACTTTATATTCAGCACTTAATCTATGTAAAATTCTATTAGCACAAAAAGGCCTGAAGTGTTGGGATGTAACCAAACAATGATATTTAATCATCTACATTACATTATTCGTCAAATACAGTATTTACCTTGTTTATCCCATTCCGGAATAAAAATCTCTTGAAATAGTCTGATTTCTAGTAAATTTACCTCATGTTTATTCAATTCCAGAATTAATAATCTCTTGAAATTGTCCGTCTTCTAGTAATATTTTTATTATTTTAATGCTACTGCCTTAATATATTCCTTTCTTTGAAAATTTTTGTTAACCTCACAAATTATCATTGTATTTCTCTATAAGTAGGACTATATATTTCTTCAGGTACTCAATATATTACAAAACAACAATCTTAATCTAATATGAAACATGATAAGCAATTAAGAACTAGAAATTTTTAAATATGACATAAAAATATACATTTAATATTAAGTGGATAAATGTAATTATAAAATAAAATGGGATTTATTTAACATGCATTTGGTAGGATAAATATTACTACAGTAAATGATTATTCAGGAATTGTTTCCTTTATAAAAGTCCATTAACAGTGAAAATGTGCAATTTATGTCTTTAATTTCCATAAAGTGTGTAAAAATTTAGTATGGGACCATTTGTACAGTGAATACTCCATGATATTGTTTATATGCATTGTTCTACCTTCAGAAGGGGCCCATTTGTGACATTGAAAGAAATAAAAATGTACCCAGTAAGATGTGCAATAAATAAATAATGCATAAGATTTTTCCATACTGCATTAATGACTCTCTCATTGGGGTACTCATATAATTAAGAGCATTTAAGAAGTTGCAGCAAATATTTTATTAAGATACTATTAAAAAATGTTGGTAACTGTATCGACTTGAGAATAAACAAAATAATTGTCAAAGTTAGATAGGTTACTGGTTGTGTTACTACTTCACAATTCACTATGCAAATAACTTATATTACCAACTTGTATTTATATGTTATCCAAATTCATTACTATAGTATCATTAAATTTCGTATAATATAATGAGATTACCAGTGTTTATATTAGTGAATATTGGAACATAGCCATGACCAACCAACTGAGAGTGCCAGTTTCATAGCATTTTCTATCAATCATTGATATTGTTAAAATAATTAGAAGGAAAAAAATTATATAATATGAAAGTAATTTTAGAATTTCTCTGGGGCATTCACCAGTTAGAAAACAGAAGTTTCTCATGCCTGAAATGAAAGCTAAGTCATATTATTCTGGAGACATCATCCTAAATTGCCTGTAAAACTATGCAGTATGATGTATGGATGTATTACTATTCACCCTGATTAGTTGGGAGGAGTTTTCTAAGACCATTTGTTATAGGTCACCAAAAAGTTACCGGCTACATTTTCTCTCCCCTGGTGGATAAATCCCTCAATCTTATTCTCCATAATGTTATTTCCTTCATAAAAGCCACAAATATGGCATCTAAGGAAATCTCCTCCACCATTTCATGGATCCACTTCAATTATTCCCGCTTGCCATAGATGTTATTATGTACAACAGCCAATGGTTAATACAGACAACATTTAAGATACATAATGATTTTATTTATTGCACAACATGTTTTGTTTCAGATGCTCTATTTGGGAAGAAGTTTTATTCTCAGATTGAAATTAGTCCCTTGATGTTTCTGCAAGAGACATGGCCTTGAATACACAAATCAGAATGCTAAAAATACTACATATTTGTGTGTTGTGTTGTCATCTTATGTACATAAAATTTCCATGCATCAATTTTTCCTCATGGCGAAAACTCCTCTCTCCACTCGGAAATGTCAAAGGAGTTCTTATTTTAATCTCAGTTATCAGGATATTGTAGGCCTTTATATATATATGAGGGTTTATGCCAAAAAGTAAAGTCTCCTAAGTTTTTAGAAATAAAGTAAAAACTTATTATCATCTAAAGCTTCAACATTTATGTATTTACTTCATAATTGCTATTTTGGTTGACACATTAGAAGGCATTACAGCAGTTTTTGTATGCACACGGCATTCAGGAAGCATCAAACTTCGTCTTACATTTTCATGTGATTGTTTTTTTGGTCTCAGGTATGAAGTGGAACTCCAAGATTTCATCACATCTGACAATCAAATTCTAAAAAATGTTCAAAAACCAAATAACTAAATGAACATCACTCTTGCCAGTAG
The DNA here is from genome assembly GCA_037074705.1 of Zhengitettix transpicula. NCBI lineage: Eukaryota > Metazoa > Arthropoda > Insecta > Orthoptera > Tetrigidae > Zhengitettix > Zhengitettix transpicula. The sequence goes on from CM073591.1 coordinate 78,349,130, forward strand.
CATCCAGTGAGACCTTCATTACAAATCAGCTATAAAACTAGGACTAAACAATCAAAGCAAACTTTCCAATTCCACACGAAGTTTACTTCAGCCTCATCGCTTAGGAGACTTTCATTTTAGGATTACCGTCGTGTGTATGTGTGTCTATATATATATATATATATATATATATATATATATATATATATATATTGCGCTTTGAACATATGCTTTTCTATGTGCGTAATTCTTCGCCCGAGCATATGAATTCAAATAAAGCGCAATCCTCCTATTCCTCCTATTTATTTCTATCCTTCCTCACTATCCAAGTTTGAATGTGAATTAATTCCTTAAATGGATTCTCCTAATATTGTATTTATTCCTTAATGGAAGCTCCTAATACTTCATTCCCTCTACTCTATCCATTCCTCCACTAAAACTATTAATTGTCCACAATAAGACTGTCTATATTTGCCTGGTCGGGAACTTGACCCGGTGGCCGAGATGGTTAAGGCGTCTGTGTACTAAGCAGAATACGTGGGTTCAAGTCCCGCCTGGGTCAAGTATTTTCAGTCTTTCCTTCTTCTTCCATCCTTCTCTCTGCTTTGAACATATGCTTTTCTATGTGCGTAATTCTTCACCCGAGCATATGAATTCAATTAAAGCGCAATCCTCCTATTCCTCCTATTTATTTCTATCCTTCCTCACTATCCAATTTTGAATGTGAATTAATTCCTTAAATGGATTCTCCTAATATTGTATTTATTCCTTAATGGAAGCTCCTAATACTTCATTCCCTCTACTCTATCCATTCCTCCACTAAAACTATTAATTGTCCACAATAAGACTGTCTATATTTGCCTGGTCGGGAACTTGACCCGGTGGCCGAGATGGTTAAGGCGTCTGTGTACTAAGCAGAATACGTGGGTTCAAGTCCCGCCTGGGTCAAGTATTTTCAGTCTTTCCTTCTTCTTCCATCCTTCTCTCTGCTTTGAACATATGCTTTTCTATGTGCGTAATTCTTCGCCCGAGCATATGAATTCAAATAAAGCGCAATCCTCCTATTCCTCCTATTTATTTCTATCCTTCCTCACTATCCAAGTTTGAATGTGAATTAATTCCTTAAATGGATTCTCCTAATATTGTATATATATATATATATATATATATATATATATATGAGTAAGGATATGACATTGTCAAAATAAATGCAATCATTTGTATGGAAAGGGAAGACAGATAGTTTGTGGCTTGACTGAAATTGAAGCGCTGTGTAATCACACTGGACCGAAGGAAGTTTTTCAAATGTTCAGAAGCTCTCAGCCTCCTTCTTCAGGAAAGAGTCTAACACTATTCTGTGCACCGGCCGACTGTGGACTTTCCTTTCCATACAAATTGTCACAATTATATATATAAAGTAATGATGATGTGTCAACAAAATAAGGAATACAGATAGAGAAAAGAGATATCAGATAATTTTCTGATGTACCAGCCTCCTCTATTCGGAAATAAATCTACAATGTCACTTTAGATGGCTCTAAAAATTGATGATATAGATTAATAATATTAGTGGAAAGGTGTGAACAAGAAAGAAATAGGCCATTTTCATTACATAAATTGACATAATTTTTCGGGTTTTTTTTCCAGAATTGTTAAAGGATTTCCTCCTGTGTCTCCATATATAGGAGTGAGCCCAACTCTGTGCTATTTACTGAAGGAGAAAAAACCATTATGCTGTCTTCAGCTAGCTCAGGTTTGAAATACATTAAGCTTACTAACTGGAATAATTGTTTGTGTAAATAAGTTAATCAAAGCAAATTATTACATTTAAGCATGTGATAAACCACCTGCAAATAAGAATTCACCCTGCAACAGAAATAAAGTTTCTGGGCCTCCATCTCAGCTGACAATTAACTCAGGGCATACAAAGAAAACAATGAACTCAATTCAATTTAAATTTCCAGGCAATAGGTTGCAGGGTTGTAGGTCAATACTATTCCTTCAAAACAAAATATGAGTAGACAAAATGATAGTGAAACCTTTATGGCCATATAGACTTTAACTGTGGGGTTGTTTAAAGCAAATATAATTAAGATTGTTGCAAAGATTTTAATCCTAGACATTGAGATTAATTCCAAAGGCATATGATATATATATAATCAGACAGTTCACAATGACATGAAGTTAAAATTTATCAACACAAAAATCACTATAACATGGTAAAAATACTTATTAAAAAGTGAAATTATAAGTAATAATAAGAAAGATAGCCAAATACAGGCAAAATAAGTCATAATACTAATATAAATAGATGTTTCTCTACCTTACTACAAATTTTTCGACAGAAAATTGTATACAATAAGTAATAAAATATAATTACTTTTCTCTCAAATATTTATTTATTATAAATTTAGCATATAAAATGTTAGAAGAGAACATCTGCAAAAGCAATATTTTTTCTTTCCCACTATCATTTTGTGTTTATACTTTATTTAAATTTTTTTACGTCTTTCCAGGTGTGTGAGCACTGTAGCTATCGTAATGCAAAAGAATATCAGTGGCAGAACAAAACAATAATTTTAGCTGCTGATTATGCTTCCAATGGCATTTACAACTTCATTATACCATTAAGAGCTCATTTTCGTTCAAAGACATCCCTGAATCCAATCATTCTTTTGCTTGAGAGACGGCCTGATATTGCTTTTCTGGATTCAATTTCATATTTTCCATTAGTTTACTGGATGTTAGGTTCTATAGACTGGTGAGTATACTTTACTTTAGAGTATCTGTTTTTTTTCAACCACACTCAAGTAAACTTATTGACAGTAATAAGCATTTTTAAATTAGATGTATGATTTGAAAAGTAAGCATATGAAATAATTTGAAATGTTTATTATTTTATTTATTATATACCAGAAAGTATTATTGTAATTTATATTAAAAACTTTTTTATCCTCAGTCAACCTATTCCATACTCAATTTATAGCTTGATTTATTTTCAAATAAAAATGTATCATTCTATTTATATTCAGACCTCTATCAGCTCCAATTGTATATTAAAATACAAATAAATGTCAAGAAACTAATTTCACCATTATAATATATTTCAAGAAAAGTCAGTAGTAGATATGACATCCTCATATTAATGAGGCAATTAATCTTCCAATAACATCCCAGATAAGTTGTATGTTGCTGAATATTTCAAGTCAAATAATCTTCTCAAATAGATCTAAGACAAGATATATAGTATTTAATTCAACTCTTAAGTAGTCTCACTCATTACTCTTTATATTCATAATGACCACAAAATGGATGCACATAAAGAAAAGTATATGTGAGTCCCTTTTCACAAATATGCATGTGCTTCAATATGAATCCAAAACTTCCTTCTTGCTGACATAGAAGAATAGTTGTAACATAAAAATAAGCAATTAAGGTAGGGCGATGTAAAATTTGTAAGTAAATAATCTGATATTGAAAAAAATATGTATATTTCATTATTAGTAAGGTATCTTGATTTACTTATTTACCAATTTGATAACATTTGCAGAGAATGAGGAGTATTTTATTACAATTTTTAAATATTTTCAGTCTTGATGATCTTCTACGGGCAGGAATTACGTTAGCAGAAAATGTTGTGGTTGTGAATAAAGAAATGTCAAATTCAGCAGAAGAGGATACACTGGCTGATTGTAACACAATAGTTGCAGTCCAGACCATGTTCAAGTAAGATAGTTTTGAATGTATGCTGTTAGTTTCAGCTCAGAACAGCTATGAAACTAAATATCCATGAAAGCTGTTTATTTGTTTGAAAACTTATTTTTGTAAAGTTTCTTTGACCTATTCATTTAAATTAAATCTTTAAAAACAATTTTTTCTTTGTTGATTCATTTTTCTATAGTATTTATTCTTATGTAATAAGATGTGCAAAACAGACTAAAATGGTTACTCATTGAAAAATTTAAGAACATTTCTCATTTGTCTATGTTCTCATTCTTTTATTTGTATTATTTCATATTTATTTTAATTATCTGCAGTTATTTATACTATACATTTTAATGTTCCATTATATAATTGTTTTTTTGTTTTCAAGAAATTATTGAGATGAACCAGACATCATGGATTTTTTGGTGCCTTGGATTCCTTGCCAACTTTACATTTACAATTATTTTATTTCTCCAACTCCAAGTGTATTATTCAACCAAAACCAAAAATAATTACAATATTATGTTTCATCCATTTTTTGCAACTTTATCATTTATGTCTATAATCTGATAACACAAAATTGTGAATGAAACATAGTAAGTAACAATGTATTTAAAAAATTTTGTTAGTTGAATGGTACATTTTTTGACAAATTAGCCATTTGTTAATTTATTAAGATATAATTCTCAGATTAACTTAAAAATATATATTCTAATATTGCTTGATTTTTATCTGTCAGTTTCACATTCATTGCTACATGATTTCTCATTGATTCAACTCTATTCTCTTGAATTTAGGTAGAAAAAAATATTTGAATACTAACAAATCACATCCAATAGTACTTCATACAAGTTTTATCTATATGTTGACTATTTGGATGGAGCACACCATCAAATTTATTAATTTACCAATGCAATGTGTTCAGTAGGATTTTTTATTTCTTTTCATTAAAGGACAAACAGTTATCAGTTTACTAATTATGTATTTTGTATTATTTGGTCCATTGGAGCATAGTCCATCCCACAGGAAAGATGGCTGATTTTATATTTGTGTAACTACTAATACCATCTGTGAACAGATCCATGAATTAACTAGATTGGTATATTAACTACCTTCTGTTTTAAATTTAAGAGTGTTGGCATCACAGACTGCTTGTAACCTTTTTGTGACGGTGGGTTGAAACTCATTGATTTGAGGTATACGTCTTTATGGGTAGGCTTCCTATAAACACAATGAACTAAGGCGCAGTCATGTTTCCTTTTTATTAGGATATCCAGGAAGGGAAATTTGCCATCCTTCTCTACTTCCATGGTAAATTTAATATTGGGGTGGATCCCATTTAACTGGAGAAGGAAATCTTGTAGTTGTTTGGAACCATATGGCCAGATAACGAATGAATCAAAGACATAATGATAAAAGCAGGTTGGTTTCAACTGTGCACAAAAAGATTCTGTACTAAAAACTCTTGTTTAATGAGCCTGGTCTGTTTATGATCGTCAAAGCCTTCCTACAGAACCTACGAAAGAACTTCTGGGAGAATGGATATTCCCACATGTAAATTACCAGGGCTATCAAACAAACAAATTAAAACTAATAGGCATAACTTCTGGGAGACATACACAACTTTGTGGCATGTGGGCATGTGACATTGATGATTCATAGAATACTCTCTAAACACAATTATAGAACATTCTTGTGAACTAAAAGTAAAATTCAGCGCCTTCTGTGACCAGTGAAATACAAAATATGCTTTATAACATAAAGCATCCACCAAATCCCATGTGAATGTGGACTTAACTATATTGGTCAGACTGTTAGAATCCTAGAGGAGAGAGGAAAATAATATGAATGACATCCACCTTAAACAGCCATCTAAGTCTGTGATCGCAGAACATTATTCCCTACATTCAGGACATAAGATGCGATTTGAAGACACAAAAGACTTACACAAATGTGGAAATGAATGGGACAGTTTTTTAATGGAGTTGTTAGTAATTAAAACCATCAAGTGCAACCTCATGAAACAAAACCAGAGATTCAATCTCGGTAAATCCTGGAATCCTGTATTGGCTAAACTTGTTCACAAGGATAAACAAAAAATCTCAGTCCAATAATTACATCACCAGGCGACAGGGCAGCAAAATACTCGGCCGAAGTTAGTGGCACTAAGTCAGCAAAGAGCATGGGGCAATATCATCTGAGACCAAGAGCCAATCAGGACACGACATGCACAATGCTTGCAAGGGATGAAGTATAAAGGCAAAGCACAAACTACAAGACAGCACTTCACTTGAGAAAGATGGCAGAGTACTCCATTGAAAAATCATGACTTAAGCTTATTTTAACCTGGGTAGAAATCCAAAACCTGTTTACCCTAATGACATACTAATTAGAAAAATAAATAGCCAATAATAGACAAAAATAAATGCTAAACTAAATACTGCACATTTCTGCAATCCATGTTACTTTCATCAGGTGAATTTAGCACCTACTTTTGTATGTTATTTACCTATTTATTTATATAATTGATAGACTTCTTGCACTGTTTCAAATTCTTTATAAATATTGTTATATCTTCCTTCCAAATTAGACAAATTGAGAGAAATAAGTCCCGCATTTTTGAAAATTGACACAGTTGATCCTTGTCATCAAATTTATTAATTTTCAGATCCTTGGTTTGTTAGTTTAAAGAAAATAGAGAGTCCTAGTAGATGGGGGAGGGGAATGTTTAGAAGTGATGTTTTTTTAATTTTTTGCCCATAGCTCCGAAACCATCACTCATAGTTGAAGTTGATAAAATTTCCTACAAAAGTATTCTTCAAACATTTGTTGTCCGCTATTCCCATTGGAATAGTCGGCCAGCTGCCTCCTAAACTGGTCAAGGCACGGAGAAGGGAATGCTGCGTCCCCACAGCAAACTCCTCTCCTGCTATCGAAAGGGTGTGGGACAAGTACCCAATGCCCGACCTACCTGATGCAGGTTTTCTAGGGTTTTCCCTGCCGAGTAGGATCCTTAAACCATAGCCCGGGGGCCCTAGTAACCCTTGGCTACCTTCCTCTACCCTTCCGCATCCCCCCTTTCAAATCCCTTCCTATGCTATTAAAGGGGAGTTGCCCAATGTAGATCACCCTCATGTAGCCTGTTGCCCTAAAAAAAAAAAAAAAATTGATATGTTATACCAACGGTTTTGGAGTTTTAGGGTTGAGTAAATAACAAAAATTTAAAAAATCGTGCTTTATTTATATTTAATTGTTGAAGAACATATTTTTTTATACAGATCAGTAATTGGTTGTTAAGTACAGGGCCATTTGTACAGGCTCTCTTGCAGTTCCCACACACCGTTGTGCTTTGCGACACTCGCAACCAAAGACACAACTCATCCCACAACCTGTTGTAGAATTACTAAAAATTGGACTGAAAACAGAGTCTGTGTTTGATTAAACTCCTCATCAATGTTTTCACAACAACAACAACACTCACCTTTGAAATCTGTTGAGATAATAAATTATTCTTTGCAAACTGCCCACACAGAATAAAAAATGTTATATCTTTGGCTGTGTACGAGCTTTGTTTCTTGTTGCGTATTGTTGTTCATGTCAGTGTTAGATGCAGTAAAGTTTCACGTGTTCCAAGATCAATAGCTCGTGTGCTCTGTGTATTATAGATTGATCCACGATTCTCTCTCAATAGATTACGGGCCCAGGAACAATTCCTCTGCGCTGAATTAGTTACCGATAAACAGTTTTGGTGAACGCGAGTACATATTTGAGGGCGAGGACGTGCGACATCACCTCGGAAGATTTTTTGACACTGTAGATAAACTGAAGGACATGGATGTGAATGTGAACGACGGCTTATTGTCAATTCTCTTATTGTACAGTCTACCATCCACGTTCGAAAACTTCAGGTGTGCGATCGAGTCGCGCGACGTTCTACCAAAACCGGATGTTTTACGCATAAAGATAGTGGAAGAATACGACGCTAGACACGGCGAACGACGCAGTGATGTTCAAGACTCGATGATAGCGAAACCACGCGGATTTTGGAAAAACAAAGCTAGGGAAAAATCGAACAGTTATAGAGAAAGACAAAATTTCGGAGATCCGATGCTACAGATGCAAGAAAATCGGACACAAAGCAAATCAGTGTCGATCAACAAAAAAAAAGCGTACGAAACGTCAAACGCGGTGAATCACGGGTCACTATACATGACGGAAATCGCGGACAAGTGCAAATTCACATCAGGTGGAGAAAAAGGAAATACAAATCGATGGTGCTTGGGCAGCGGATGTACCTCTCATATGAGCAAAGACCTAGATGACTTCATTCATCTAGAGTCCTCAGGAAAGTTGAACCTGGCGGATCATTCGTCGGCAGAAATCAAAGCAAAAGGTGTCGCTGAAATGGTCACACAAGTATCTGGTATCAAGAAACTCTTCGACTTACATAAACCCCTATACGTTCCCGAACTGCGTATCAACTTATTATCAGTCGGGAAGATAGTCGACAAAGGACATAAAGTGATATTTGAGAAAAACAGAGCCAGAGTCGTAGATACACATGGAAGGCTAATATTACTTGCAAGTAGAAATGATGGGCTTTTCTACGTTCAAGATCCAAAGGAACGTGAAGCGAGTAATGTGATACAGCCAGAACGTCGTCGCAAGGCTTCTTTGATGGAGTGGCATCGAATGATATGACACTTGAACTTCAGAGACTTGAGAAACGCCGTCAAGAACGGCGCCATACGAGGAATTGAAATTGCCAACCCAAACGAGGACGTCGATTGCGAAGAATGTACGCGCGGAAAGATGGCACGAAAACCACTACCAAAAACGTCCCGTAGACGAACCAATCCAGGTGAATTGATTCACACGGATCTGTGCGGACCAATGCAGACAGAGTCGATTGGAAAGTCTCTGTATTTTGGCACTTTTATAGATGACTCTACACGATGGTGTCACGTGGGATTTATACGTCACAAGAATGATGTCTTTGACGAATTCAAAAAATTTAAGAAGTTGATCGAAAATCACTTAAATCGCAAAATCAAGTTTGTGCAGTCAGACAACGGTACCGAATATGTCAACAGCAAGTTCGACGATCTATTCAATAAATCTGGCATACAACGACGTCTGACGATACCCAACAATCCAGAGCAAAACGGAGTCGCAGAACGGAAGAACCGATCGCTTATAGAGACTGCCAGGTGCCTGCTACTACAATCTAATCTTCCTCAATCTTTTTGGGCGGAAGCTGCATCAACAGCAAATTACATAAGGAATCGGTGCCCAACTAGCAAACTAAATGGTATGACACCATACGAAGCGTGGTGGGGAAGAGCTCCAGTCGTCAACTACTTTCAAGAATTCGGCAGAACCGTATACTGTTTGAATAGAACAAAATCTCAGGGAAAATTCCAACCGAAATCAACAAGTGGAATTTTTCTAGGTTTCGCTGAATATTCGAAGGAATATCGGATATGGATGAAAAATGAAGGCAAAGTCCAGATATCTCGGGACATCAAGGTGGTGAAGGATCTACCCGCAAATATACAATGGAAACGGGAGAATCTATCAAAAGAGACGTTAAATTCAAGACGAGATGGAAGAGTCGAACCAATTTTGCAGTTTTCGACACAAAGCCGACGCCTCCCAAAGACGACCTTACGCAATCCGACAAGGATAGCCACGAGGAACGTGGTGGTGGTGATTCGTCACCAGAAAGCTTGAAAGAGATTGAAACGCGGGCCGGGGAGACCTTGTACAATACGCTCCGGACGTCCAGGCAGGCCGATAAAAAGTTTAACATTGCAATGGACGAATCTGCTGAATTCTCTAACATGGCGGAGATACCCATACATTCCGCTATGTCGAGTCCAGAAGCCGACGAATGGAAACAAGCCATTGCGGAGGAGCTTACTTCGATAATCAAGAACGACACTTGGGACGTAATAGCACGACCAAAAAAGGTCGAAGAGTCATCGGAAGCAACGAACCGTATCCTCAATCGAGGCTGAGTATATGTCTCAGCGAAGCCTGTAAAGAGGCAGTCCATCTACAAAGGCTGATTGAGGACTTGGGATCTGGTAGCCGAACTACCGTCCAGTTGTTTAATGACAGTCTTGTCACATCCATGTTCGTCACCATTTCGTGCGTGAAGTCATACAGTCTGGCGAAGTTCAACTAGATCACATGTCTACGGAGGAAATGCCAGCTCACGTCTTCACTAAAGGACTAACAGGGCCAAAGCATTGGAGGTGTCTTTCAGCAATTGGATTGTCAGTGCCCATCGGATATAAACATTGACAAAATCAAATTGAGGTTCACTGGAGTGAAGAGACCTCTCATGTGAGGTCAATGGCTTTTGCTCAAAGCAGTAACAATGGTGTCTGTACTTGTGTAATTTTTTCAACAAGAACTTGAACAATCCCATTGGTTTTGATTTTGAATCAGTCATTCTTCTCATCCTGCCTTCCAATGCTGTCCTTCAGTAGTCCTTACATTCTTCTTTCAAGTACAACATGCCTATTGCTCTTAACAGTGTCATCACATATTGAACACCTCTCAGCCATTATGAGGCGAGGGTGAAATTACAGTATAGCTTTATATTGTTCATAATATGCCTACACACACACAGATATATATATATATTGTAACGTTTCCGTCGGATACACAATACCTCGGCTGGGGACAGGTGGCAAAGCAAAATTATGGGATGAGGTTGGGGATCTCTGAGGAAAACCGTTGAGGAACGTGACCAGATTCGATTGTGCGGTAAATAAAATTCGGGACACACTATACTTTACAATTTATAATTTTCATCAACCAGTTGAGTAAAATTTAACCTTGCCAAAGGCAAATCTGTTACAAAAAGAAAAAAATCAAGGAACGGCTCGCTTCAGCACTACCACAAAACAAATTGTTAAATTACTACGTTATGTCCGTCTCTCTGCATTAACTGGCTCATGGCGGGATGACGCGTTGCTAACCGGCGTGGGTCGCCAACACGCTGGCAGCAGGCGACCGGGCGCAGTGACGTCTTCCGGCCTCCTTGGCTGTGGCTCGCCCGACCGGGGATGATCGTAGGCGGGCTGTAGGGTCCTGGCAGCTTCTCCTTGGGTTGTCCGACCGAGCCGGGATCAGATCGGCAGCGGCGAGGTATAGTGGAGGTTTTTCTAATAGCAGTCCAAACACCAACGTTCACTTCAAGGTCTCTCGCTATAATGCTTTACTTCTTGGGGTCACTCGCCTCGGGGCCCCGCTCATTGGTCGTCGAACCAGGTGATTCGGCCACGTGGGTCCAAATCGGGCACAACTTACGGGTCCTATTTTCCCAATATCACAATACACGCAGTCGCGCACCGCACCACGCACACGAGTCAACAGTAAACAAATAAAATACCTAAGAAATAGTAGAACGCATGAAAAAAATAATTTAAAACAGATTAATTTGCGCAGCGCAATAGTGACTGACTAGACTGTTCTGTCACAATATATATGTATAAAGTTTAACCATTTCACACAATAAGCAAACATTAAGTATGACATCAACACTAATGAAAAGCCACAAAATAAACAGAGCAATAGAAGACTATTACAATGGAAATGGAATGTAAAAAAAGAAGGGGTGTCTGGGGGGGGGGGGAGGCAGCCTACGCACCCACCTTTACAATTGAAGCAACTGCAGAAGCTGGCCTTGTAAGCTAATGGAACCCAAATTATCGGTTTACATTATTTCATCATTGTTTCTTAATACTGCATATGTTTCATTACTAATTAATATAAAAATAATTCATAAGCATATGTTATTTAACTATAAAATGTAAATAAAACAATTTTTTCATTGTTTTTATAATTTTCTCGATTCTATAACTCTGAAATCATTGGACTTATGTAAAAAAAATAATTAAGAACACTTTTGTAGGAAATTTTATGAGCTTCAACTTTTATCGAAGCAATTTTTTGGTTCCAATGATAGTCTCAAAGCTATGAGTGAGAAACTAAAAACTGTAACCTTTAAAAGCCTCCCCCCCCCCCCTTCCGTCTAACTTGGCCCTCAGGACTCTTCATTTTCTTTAACATACTAAGGATCAACTGTGTCAATTTTCAAAACTCCAGGATTTATTTCTCTCGATTGACCTTTATATGTCTAATTTGATGGAGCTACCATATATTTGTTAAAAACTGTTCATATTAACATTCAAACACTTATTCTCAAATACTTTTCAAAATATATGTTTTGCTTCTCTTTTTACTTCCATTCACCCAGAAGTTTGTATAAGATCATTAGTATTGTACTTGCTCCTTATGATTATTTTATTACAAAGTTCCTTGAGTTGAATTATATTTGTGAATTTATACACTAATGGCTTATGGATCTCTTTAGACCTTACAAGTTCTTATAGTTTATATAAGTTCTGTAGAAACACAATTATAAATTTTTACACTTTCCTTCTTTAACATAGTTTCTATGCATTTTTGCAATAAATCAACAAATTCTAGCTACAGTATTTCTACGCTACTCCATCACAGAATTTATTTATGTTTTTAAATGTGGTTTTCACTCTTCAATTATGTACATATTTTTATTTGTCACACACTAACATTACTGCATATATCTTTCACCAATTTCAGAAGTTAACTTATATTTATAACATGAATATTACCACACTCAAGTGTTATTACTTTTTTATATCATTAATATTTGTTTATATGTCATCAAATCTCTGTTTCACTCACTGTCAAGACCTTCATTTTCTTGGAGTTATGTAAAGTATAATATATAGTCTTAATTTTGTCTAAATACTTAATTTTTATTCCTTTATTCATGAGTTACTTTAAAAATTAAAGATAAGCAACTAACCTATGCATTTATTTAAAGATAAGGATAAGAAACTAATCAGTGCATTTATTTATTCCGTGATAATTATATGGTAGTTAAGAGAAAGAAAAGAATGAACTTCTATTAGAAAAATTGTGTGTGTGTGCACACATGATAAAGTTAAAACTGTTTTAGAATGTCTGAGCATGTGAATTTCTTGTTTCACATTTACTCCAGAATTATGTTTCACAGTAAAAAAAATTACTTATTCTAAATATATATATATATGGAGAGAAATAGCTAGTTGTATCAAAATAAGATGCACAGTGGTTATAGTGGGGGTAAGCTGGAGGTATCTTTAACACAAGCCATTGTTACAGTAATTTATTAGTGCAAAAATTATGCTGAAAATATATTTTAGTCAGTTCAGGATTTGCTGTATGTCAAAAATCTATTCTGTAAAATTTAAGAGATGATACTACAGGGTGTAGTAAAAAAAGACCTGTCGGTGTATCCAATTTGTAAACATATAAATAATATTTTTAAGAATGCTAGTATCATCATGCAAGTTTGTTCCACAAGGAGAGATCCCCTTGATGACAAAACTAACCTACATCTTCTCCCTTCTTCTACTGTGCATCTCACAAACCATGCTATTTCTCAAAACCTATCAAATTTAATTTCAAATGAAAATAATTTATTGTTTGCTCTTTGTCTCATAATACAATCAATTACTTATGTTATGGCATAAATTAACACAGTATTCTTATGCACTTATCATTTTAACAGGTTCTTTCCAAGTATAAAAAGCATCACTGAATTGTCGCAGTCCTCAAACATGAGGTTTATGCAGTTCCGGGCTCATGACAAATATGCTCTACACCTCTCCAAAATGGAAAAGGTACTGGGTTTAACTTCCCAGCTACTCAATGCAGATGAAGGTCCTGAAAGAGGGCTTGCTCTGGTAACCCTCTTGCTCTCACATTCATTTACATCCGTGTTTTCTGCATACTGTAGTGGCAGTGCTGATCTATCTTCTACTTCATTGCATGCAACTTCAGTATTAGCAGAAACCGATTGTATCTAGTGAAACCATTCTAAATCCCATGCAAGATCAGGTTTAACTATTTATTCGATCAATCATATTAAAGAGCAAAGGTTTCCAGTAAAGCAGTTATTAGAATTTTAGAGATTGTGCACAGCAAGGCACTATAATGCAAATCCCATTACACATTTAGATATTACAAATTATTTGGCTAGCAATTGAATGTATTTTAATAATATTTATTCTATCCTTACATCTAATTTGACATCAGTATTGCCACAAAAGCTATTTTCCTGTTTAGTTTTCTTAACACTGTCATTAGTTTATTGATAGTTTAAAATTCACATTTGTATTAAAGTAATGACAAATATAATTATTATTATTATTTATATTTCATACCAAGGCATAACATACTGTGCATGTAATGTTGCACTAATTTGTCTTTTAATGAGTTCTAGCATATTTCCATTCTTAAGTGAAGTACAATTTTTGCTGTTGACTAGTGTCTTATGAGTCAAAAGTTAAAAGTTTCGTTATTGTACCCAAATAAGTTGTCAGAACACATATAGTTTGTAATATTTAAACTTTTAATATGTGAGAGTATATAATTTAATGAATTAATTTGGCAATTTAATAGAGTTTGAAAATTTACAATTTTATAATATCAACTACTATTTACAATATTAAAATTAATGCTTATAATCATCAGAGCTTTTGTGAGCATCTAATATTCTTTGGCAACACACATAAATCTTTCATTTTGTCAAATTTTATGTGGATGGTTGGTGTAGTCTTCAGATGAAGGCATGTGCAATTCTGCAGGCAACAGCAGATATCAACCTGGCTACCTTCTCCATTGGTCGCATCATTCACAGGTAGCCCCACACATATATTTTCAATCATTAAGTAGCATCACTTCTTTCTACCATGCTCAGCTCACAACTCCCAAGGATGATTATCTTCTCCCATTGTCAACTATTAACTCTCACCCTCTGCCTAGATTTTCTTCCAAATATCTTTTACCACCAAAGCATAATTTTGAATGTATGTGAAAATCACAAACCATTCTCACTTGTTCAAGCACTTGTTAATATTGGGATTGCATCCCATCATCATCTTCCAGATGTGACAATCTGAAGCCAGGGTAACCAGTATACCTGTCATACACCATGGAAATTCCGCTGCTTAGTGTCCAAAACTGGCAAGATATTTGACAGAAAATAAAATAATTCTGTTAGTGAAATCTAATTTACTCATTACATATTCTAGTAAAATAATTATAGCTTATTCTGAATCAAATTTTTTTTTAAATATATCCACCTGGAAGAAAACTTGATTATCTAATCGTGAACAATATTATTCCAATATAGAAAAGCCATTTAAGCACTTTTCTGTACTTTAAAAAAATAGTGACAAATTGAGTGTAAAAATATTTTCTGTATTTTTCAATACTGAAGAATTTATTCACTTTTAAAATGTTAAGTAAGTTTCAAACTAGTATAAAGAAGGAACTTAAAAATGTGAACATTACCTCATAATTCACCACAAACTTTGCATTCATTTAAAGATAATAATATGCAATCATTATTTAGAAAAGGGGTATAACTGAAACACTATTCTGACAAATATTTCAAAATGTCTATTAAACTTATGCAATAGTGATTAAGAATAAATGTAAATTTTTTAAACAGCTGTGAATTTTTTTCAGTAACAATTTTTCGTTAAAGTACTCATTACACTAGTAGACATATTACAATACATAAACTCCTAGTTACCACACAATCCACTGGTTGAAATTTGCAAAATTTAGTCATCAAAATTGTTCACCGACATTTACTCTTTTAATTCAGTTATATTACAAACTTATGTGTTTTATTTGTTTTAAAGTTATAAAGTTAAAATCTATGTACTATAAATAATACTTGTACAAACATTGCTTGAAACTCAACTGATGAACAATATTAATAGAAAAACAAATGCAGTACTAACATTGATAATTTCAGGTAACTGTTTGTTATAAAAAGTCACTCTTGTGCTTTCTATACCTTTATAGCACTTTATTTCAGAACTTCTATGTTATTTAAAAATACCCAAAGTTTGCATTCAAATTATTTACTTATTTGCAGTACTTTTCTAATCAAGCAATACAGGTGTGAAAAGGAATGTCTCCTCGCTGATATGAAATTGCTAACATTCAACTTGGGTCACACTAACCATTCCATTTATTTTAGTGAGGAAAAAAATTAATTAATATCAAGTTTAAATCAAAGAAAAAATGCTCTAAGAACATTACCAGTTACTTTTATTGGAAAAATAGACACTAAAAGGTACTCATATTTCTGTGGAAATATATCAATGTGTTATATACACAAATTATTAACAGTGCCCCTCTCCCATAGATTCCATGGAATCCCAACATAAAACTGCTTCAAAGTAGGTCAATAATCAACTTGTTCAAGCCAAACTTCAAAAGCTTGCTCTGGACATCCAACTGCTCTGTGCACTTTGTCTGCTTGCTTGTTGTTCACTGCTTTTCTTATGTTCATTCTTTGATGTAAACATTGTTATTTAAGTTGTTGATCTTGAAGGTTTTTCCAGGCCACAAAATATGTATATACATTATACATACATACAATTCCATACTGACTTTATTATCAATATTATCATATTGAATTTTTAATTCATTATGTGCTGTTCAGTTTCTACAAATATATATTAAATTAAATGAAGAACATGTGTACCAAAATCTACTCTTACCTTGTACTTGCTCAATGTATCCAATCCTAAAACAACTGGCATTTACAATGAATTTGTCACATATCCATTGATCTCCAGACTGCAGTTATTAAGTAGAAACCTTTTTCTAATTCTTTTGCTCTTTCCACCTATAGTACATTAAAATCTGTCACAGATAACTCTTCAAATTTCCATTACCATTTTTTAAACTTTTAAAAACCTCTGATAACATTTGTGAACATAGCTCTAGTATCAAGCAAAAAATTAACTTTCCCAATATAATTTATCACAAATTTTTTATATACATATATTTGTTTTACCTTTTATTAACTAGATCTTCTGTGTCAATCAGTATGGGTATTACTTCAATCGCACTACTGTTCCAGTATTACTCATACACTTCGACTCCCAATTCATATTACATCCAACTGATTAATTTAGGTGTGTAGTAGCTTTATTGTTTACGCCATTGTTCTGTACATAAACTCAGTTGTATTGACTGCCACGTGTGTAAGTATAATTTGTATTTCAGTAACCTCTGTTTCTCTTTTCTGTCTATCTCATCCAGAAATTTCGAAGTGTCTAAAACTTGCTCAACGGGACTGATAGCTTTGCCAAATGCTTATGTAGGAGTTGCATGAAAGTGAAAATTCGCCTTATCCCCCAGTTCTACTGCAGAAAACAGGGTATCAAGGTATCTTTTTTGACTGATCAGGTCTAACAAATTATCTTCCCTATACAATCTTGAGCTGGAACAGTGCCTTCCATTATATGATATATCTATAGTTCTCCATTGTTTGTTTTGATCCCAGTACATAGACAGATACCATTTCCTAAATTGCAAATACTCCTACTCTTCTAACCAGATAACATTTTAAAACATTTTTGGATACACATGATTTAAAAATTGTCATTCACTTATTACACAGAACTATTTAGTCTTAAAAATATTCATCTATCTCTCTTATGGTTTTCTAGATTTGTGTTCATGAACCTCGGAAGTTTTAATTCAATTCCTGACATCCAACTATTTCCATCTGCAGCAACTGTAAATAACTTGGTATCTCCCAGTTATACTTTCTCGGGCATAGTTAATTTGGCAAAACCAAGTGGATTTCATTACTTTCCTTTCTGTCTGGATCATACAGATATACATTACTGTTTTCAAGAACTTTTTTTTATTTTTCTTCCTGTTTTTAATACTGTTCTGACATTTTATGAAGTATATTTAAACAGTTCTCAATTTTTCTTTCACTTTGTTCAAAATTTATACCATTACTATTATCCCACTTATCAAGTTATTATTTATCTGCTTCTCATAATTATTTCAATAATTGAAGTAAAACTGTCATGGGCCTCCTTACACACTTTCCTAGTTATTTCACCAATGATTTCATTAATCTTGAAATTTAGCATTTTAATCTCCATTCTATGATACTCAATTTTATCATTTACAGCATTAAATTCCAATGTTTGTTCATTAAATTTATCCTATCATTGGAAAATTATTTATTAGTTTGCAATCAAATCAGTTATGTCACACTTAACACTTAAGCTGCTGTATAATTGATTTATCTGTTCTTCAAACTCAGAATTTATATTGTCAAATTGGGACTTTATTTCTATTCCAAATTGACAGTGACTAGTTACTAATGCAACAACATTTCCTATTAAATTTGTATTTTCCATTCCCTGTGCCATTCAAATCTTCTGAACATCAAGGTAAATATCCTGGTTATCATTCTTGTGGAGGTGACCAATTTTAATTTATATGCATTGCGCTACTAACAGGCATCACTAGTTGGGCCTTATGTGTCTTTTAGGGGCATGACTTGATGGGAATATAACATCAGTGGTGCTCCTAAGCTAATCTTTTTCCATGTTTTCATATTACATTGAATAGGTAAACAGCAATAAATCCACACAATATTTTTAATTAGTTTATTTTCTCTCTAATCTTCAGTTACATCTGATAAAAATCCCTAACAAAGGTAAAGATACTCCTCTAAATAATCTACCAGTGACTTTCTCTCTCATCAGGACCATTAAAAAAAGCTTTCAAATACAATATATAAAGATAGAGAGGAATGAGAAATATAAAACTGCTTACTCACCTTAAATTGAGTAGCAGTTCCTGTCTTGAAAAATTGGCATGCTCCTTACTAGCTGGGTGCCTGGGTTGTCATAATTAAACTCAGAGACATCCATAACCCTGGATTTTACACCAATCTTGGTTGTTTTTTGTATTATTTTTATGAAAGCTCCTCCACCCCATCCCTGAAGGTACTCCCCTCTCTTGCTGAAACGTTAACTATCTCACTGACCCTGAAAAATTTTCTTTCGATATTGTTCATTTTAACTTGTTTGAAAACTTCCATCCCTGCCCATGGGGGTTAAACGGCAAGTTGAATATCATAATTAAACTCAGCAACATCTATATCCCTGTAATTGACTCCAACCTCAATTTTTGAAACACCCATTTTCACTCACTATCACATTATCCTTACGAGGAATGTCATTCTAACAATTAAAATCTCTAGTTTTATAAGAACCTTGATAATTGTGTAAATCTATAGATAGGTGAGTGACATTTCTCGTTAGTACACCTTTATCCAAGACAATATCCTACATATAATTTCCAATAGGATTTACTATAGACATTTAATTAGACTTATTATATGATGCCACCAATACTTTATCACCGGGTAAATACTGTTTAACAGGCATTTTACAAAGTAACTGACAAGGAAAAGCTACCTCATCCCTACTAAAATATAACTGAGTGCATAACTTTATACCAAACATCAACTCACAAAGTATCTTTCCTGTCGTAGCATGTGGAACTGTATTATTAGCCAGCAACTGTTGTTGTTTACAAAAATTAAAATCATTTATATTTTATTTATGTGCCAACATGGCCTTTTTAAAAGTTTCTACTCCTCTCTGTGCTAAACCATTGCTGGCCCAGATTATAAGGTGAAATACAGATATGTTATTATTTTTACAAAACACTTTAAATTCTTTAGATTTCCATTGTGGAGCATTAACAGTTACAAATTATTCTGATGAACCAAATTTTGCAAATATATTATGGAAGCATCTAAAAGTAATACTGGAGGTAGTGCAATTCATTCTAGCTATTTCTGGCCATTTTGAGTGTGCATTTGCAACAATCAACTTAATGAGTCCTAAAAAAAGGACCTGCAAAATCTGCATGAACACATTTCCATTGCTCATCTGCCACTCCCAATTATGAGTCTGTTTAATTGGGGAAAAGTTTCTGTTCTGAATGCAACCCTAACAATTATTAGATATTTCCTTAATATCATTAGTAATATTTGGCCTCCAAAAACAGCTTTTGGCTAAATATGGCAATTTATTAATATCTAAGTGCCCTGAATACAACTCATTTAGCATTCTATCCTTTAAACAATACAGGATAATAATTCTATTTCTACTTTTGATACAATCTTTAATTAAATATAACTCTGTTTCTTTTCCTTTAACATTTACCTAAATCTTTGGACAACCCTCTATTAAATAACAGAAATTTTACTTCATTTAGGGTATCTTTGAGTATGCTTTTCTTCATTCATGAATGTTACAAAACAATGCAATTAACAATGTCTTTGTTTTTCATATTCATTATTTTCTTCTTTATAAATTTTATCGTCTTTACACCATTTATCAATTTCACTCTTAAATAAATTTTATAATGCATAAGTAATTTACCTAATTTGCAGGTTTACCAGCAAAAAAATCCTAGATTTAAAAGCTGTAGGTTTATAATATTTTTCTTTCAATTTTAATGAGCCTACAGTATTTCACCCAGAGTTTCTGATATAATATCCTCATACTAAATTTTTCTGTTTAATTTAATAATCTTGGCTATATATTAAATTAGATTGTTTTGTGTAACTTTTACCAATTCATTTTCATACCACTGAACCAATCTCTCTCCAATTAAGGTTTCATACTTTCTTTTAAAATAATTAATGTGGGTCAATATTCTTTATTTTTAATCTTTGTCATTACATTTGTTTTACCCATTATCAAAATACTTTGATCCCCATAACCAGATAATTGAGCATTAAAATCTGATGATTTTAAACAGTGAACTGAAAATATATTCAGGCATTAACGTTACATCAGACCACAGTCTAATTCAAAAGAAATACCTTATTAATTTGTAAACTGATTTTCCTCTGACTAGGGTTCTTTTCATTGATTACTTGTAAATAAATTACAATTAATGAGTTACCCTTTTCCTCTGAAACTAATAAACTTAACCAATCATCCTCAATTAACAAGGGTTTACCTTACTTTTTACTGTTTTAACTTGTAAAACTGAAAATTCATCTTGAGTAGTTCTTTCCAGCACTTTATTTGGGGTTACTGACCTATTCCTTATGTCCTGCATATACTAGCTAATTGATCCTTTTTACGGCAGTTAAATCATTCCTCTTATTTAAATTTGCATATGGATTTTGCATGTTCCAGCTTACCACAACAATAACATTTAAATTTTGATCTCTTCTCACAGTGCTGGTTATCCTTTGGAACTTTATTATTCCAAACTTTATTAACTTCTGAGCATTCATCTTTGCATGATATTTATTTGGGCCCAATATCAACCAATTCTACACATAAACAATGTCCACTAATCTTGTTTTCTTGGGGGATTATAAACAAATGATCAATTACATGAACATTATACAAGGGTCTAAATACTATTGTTCCCAAGTGCTGACTAGGAAAGACATTCAGTAGCTTCCAATATAATGGTGTTAGGGCCTTAAACAAGCTCATTGCAAATACAAGATATATCCCTCAAGAGACATTTAAAAATAAAATATAAGTAGGCATCATTACTATAATAATGAATTTTTAAAAAGTTAATTATAATCATTGTAAATCATTACTGCAATTCAAGTTTATTTATAAACATAAAATTTTAAATCATTCTCTGTATCAGGCTTTGAGCTAATAAAGTATTATTATTATTATTTAAATTAATAATTAAGGATAATTTCAAAATAAATGATACATTCAGGACAAGAAGAGTCAATTATTTACCAGGAATTTATGGACAGACTCAAAATGTCAGAGGGAAAGTGTGCAAATTCTCGAAGTAGCTAGCCTCCTTTCATAGGAAATAGGTTTGTCTTCATGCTGGTTATGCAGCCATTTGGAATGAATACCACTCCTAACATAGGAGGCTAGTGCATGTGATAATTTGGACAAGACCAAATACCTTCACGGTTTATTGCGGTCACTTTGAGGTATATAATTGACAGCTTAATTCCATCCCATCTGAAACATCAATGAGTCCCAATTACTTTCTGTCATATTGATAAGACATGCACACTTCCATAACCTTAGAACCAATAATCGCCAAATATTAATATTATTTCTAAAACCTTATCCAATTAATAAAAGTGTTCAATGATTACTAGTCTAAAATCAATGTTTTCTGGATTGGTTTTCAATTTTTACTCAAATCATCCTTTATTCCAAAAACAAGCTATGGTTTATAATTTAGTTGATTAAGGAATTAATTTGTCTCATCTAAAGTTCCTCAAAAATAAATTCAATTTAACTTTAAAATTTATAACAGCTAATTCTTGTTTCAGTGGTTTTTATTAACAAATTTATTAAATCTATACTTATCAATTTTAAATCATCTTATGAATTAGCATCCAGAACAATAATTTTCATCATTAAAGAACATAATTAATGTCTGTAAAACAAATAACACAAGTAATTAACAACCATCAACAGACTCGTTCTTTTTTAAAGAGCATATTATTCAAATTTTATGTATAATACAGTTAATGACCCAGTTTCAGAATGCTTATTTAATTAATTTAAAAAATAACATTATGATACATATTTGTACCTTTTTTAGGTTTTTAAATAAATAAACTGTCTGAAACAGTACATAAACTGCATTATTGAATGGTGATTTATTTTACTGTCAATGAATTATTCACTTACAATTAAGATGAAAATGGGAAATAAATTCGAAAGCTTGTAGATATAACATACAGTTTTATGACTGTATTATTCATTTCTCAACATCATTTTAACATTTTTGTTTGCATGATTTTTTCAAGGTTTTTGCAGAAATTTTGGAGTATTTTTTTTAAATTTTGTAACCTAATAATGATAATCAACACATTAAGATAGAATAAGTGAAAATACATTTTTCTAAATTGTTCTTATTATATTTTATTTTATTATTAATAAATTAAATATGGTATGAAAATAAAAATTCACAATGTAAGTACATTCCACTTCATTTTACTCCACTATCTGGTCCAGAAGGAATCACATCATTTCCAGTTCTTTACCTCTGAATGACTGGGAAGGAATTAGGTGATCATTACGTCCCCCAGGTAGTTTAGGGAAGAAATCTGGCTATGCCCAATAATTTAAATGGTAGCATATCAGACATGGCAATCAAGGCCTTTAATTTCAGGTAAGCCATTGACTCTCTGTCTCTACAGTCTTAATTAAATACATAATATTCTCTTAACTGCACACCATGCAGCCATCCAATAGGAAGAGTGTACCATTTAAATTCCAAAGTAGACTACCACCTATGAAATTTGAATTAGATTGTAATATGGATGGAGGTGGGGCTGGTATTGAAATGTTAACACACAAAATTTAAACTAAATAACATTTATTTCAATCAGGGGCATTTACTTTACTCAGATCATTTTCTTGTGACTAAAAAAAAATGTATGTTACATCAAAGGGTCATAACTCAGGGGCATCACGTAGCAGAAATTCATCATACTTAGCCCAATTCAGAAATACACACACACCTGTTTTTGTCATTGTCTGGGTCCAGTACCATCTTCTAAGCTTCAGATAGATGGGCTGCATGATGTAGAGATGGGCAAAACTGTTCCTTTTAATGATTGGATAGGAACGCTCACTCAATCTTTATATATATATAATTGTGATATTGGTATGAAAAGTAAAGAGCGATAGCTTGTGGCTTACCTGAAAATAAAGTACGATGTAGGGAACCGACGGTAGTTCTTAAAATTTTTGGAGGTTCCGTACTTCATTTTCAGGTAAGACACAAGCTATCTCTCTTTCCATACCAATATAAATGTCATATCCTTACTAATATATATACATATATATATAATTGCAACATTCGTATGGAAAGGAAAGAGAGATAGGTTGTGGCTTACCTGAAAGTGAAGTGTGGTGTCGCCATAAGGAACTGAAATTTGTTCTAATTTTCGGTGGCTCTCAGCCTCCTTCTTCAGGAAGGAGTGTTACAGCATTCCATGCACCGGCCGGCTGCGGACTGCTATATATATATAAACACACTTTAAAGGAGGGCATCCAATAATGCCAAACTAGAATTGTTCTGGGGTGAGGGAGGGGATATATATAGTACAGGATCTTCCTACAATAGCAGGTCTTTGCTTCTAGGCCAATATGACTCCAATAAATATTTTTCTGGTTCAATGATAGCTGCATATCCTGTGTCATGCCTTCCTTTGAACTGATTAATTTATTTTTAAGTTTCTAATGTGTGATTATTGATGGTACTGATATTTAAAAGGTAGATGTACCTCACAATAGGCAAGATTTTCATGGCATTTAATACTTATATTTCATTGTCCAGTCATTGGATGGGTGTGGGGCAAGTACCAAGTGCCCAATCACCCTGACACAGGTTTTCTAGGTAATTAATTAGGTATTGTCACATTATGCTTACTTACACTATATATAATGGTGTAGGTGTATTTTTCAAATTTAAATAAATTAATAAAAATAATATTTGCAACACAAATTATGCTTCTCATGTTGGTTGATTGCACAGTTTGCTGTTAAGAGTATATTATGTAAATGCAGTCTTTCTTGGTGTAAAGGATGAATAAAATCTTCTTGGGCTTCGAACAGAGTGAAAACCTAAGTTCTAGAAGACGATGATAGTGAATGTCATTGAAATATCTTGCTTTCATCTTTTCACTTGGTTAGAAGCCTGCAAAAATGTTATTCAGTATATTATGCATTTATCAATAATATATATAATATAAATAGATGGCATGTGGAACAATTTTTATGAACTCTGTGCTCTGCTGTATGAATTCATCATGTTACTGCATCTGATACTGGGCAAGTTTTAAAGGATTGTGTCTGTTACAGAGCATCTAATTGAAATGTTATTGAGCATAATATTGGTCATAGACTCAAAATATATATGCTATATCATATTTGTTTATGTGTACAAGTGTTGTTATCTAATTCTTTTTTAGTGTCAAGTGTATTAATTATATATTTTTTTCAATTCAGTTCTTAAACTGACATCTTGTATTTTACAGCGAGAAAAAGAAAGAGGATCTCACATATCTTACATGTTTCGACTTCCATTTGCTGCAGGAAGTGTATTCAGTGCCAGTATGCTTGATACATTATTGTACCAAGCATTTGTAAAAGATTATGTTATAACATTTGTAAGACTGCTTCTTGGCGTTGATCAAGCACCTGGATCAGGATTTTTAACATCTGTAAGATATTTTAAATTTTAAAACTCTTACTATTTGTTCAGATATTAAATGTCACAGATTAATGTTTATTGATTTGTTTTCTGTATTAAATAATGAATTCAGTGATTCACAATTAATACGAGGTAAATAAATTTTAACGTTAAATGTAATCAGTCGTGGTTTGTGAATATTTGCTCATGTGCTACAGCACATAAATTAATTTAGTAATAATTATTTTTTCCTAATTTTAAGAACCTTCATATTAATTGTATTATTTGTGAGAATTTGTGCCTCAATATTGAAGACTTTATGCTGCTGGCCTTGCGTCACACACTCTAAGCATGTCTCTAAGCAGCCAGTTGGCCATGCGAGTGCTCTTAGCTTCTGAGCACAGGATTTGGTGCTTTATTGACACAGCACATGTGCAATATATCTTTTCACAACACTGTGCCACCCATAAACTGCCTCATTTTTGTGCTAAAAATCTGATAGCACTAAAAACAGGATCTTGGCATGCAATGAAACAGTGTGGTGGCTGCATCAGGCAACATAATCAATTAAATTGAAATCAATTTGGACTATTCACTATTTATAAATTCATATTTTCAAAATAGTTCATATTTTCAAAACAAAAAAAATATTCATACATTTTTGTAAATTCAAAATGAAGATTATTTTAAAGAAAACAACATTTAAGGGGCATCATAGTGTGAAAAATCTACCATGTGATCCTGCTCGATGGCTTGTTCCTAAAATTAAATTTATTTAAAATATGTACCAATGATAAATACTTTCAGGTTAGAAATCCTAAATTATTCCATGTTTAAAAATTAGACACTATTGGAAATTATGTAGACAGAATTATAAATGTAGTTCATTACATGTAGGGTCAGAGTTTGGTAATACTATCACTGATGTAGTTTTATTAATTTACATAGTTATCATCATAAAATTCGTTTCTTGGGGTGATATAGCATGTAACTTCAAAAACTCATAAGCTGCCATAGATTGTATTGTTTTTTTATATATAATATGCAATAATTGTGAAAATTTCAATTAGGGTTCAACTTTAATCCAAGATACATATTTATTGCAGATGAAAATCACAAAGGATGACATGTGGATCCGTACATATGGCAGACTTTACCAAAAGCTATGTTCTACAACTTGTGAAATACCTATAGGAATATATAGAACACAGGATACATCCCTAGCAGAATCTTCCCACGTGAGTAATAGCAGTTCATCTCGGCGATGGCCAGGATGTGTGCGTGTGCCTTCAATGGTGAGTAATTGGTGGGTTTAAACTGTAACTCTTGTTAGTAAATATTTGGCACAATTTTACTTCAGAATAATACGGTTTTATAACAATTGAAAAAGAAAAACATAAATGTAATTTAATATATTTTTGGTACAATTTTTTAAAAATAATCTTCAGAAATACAATATCAAATATTCAACATAGTGGCATTTTTCTATATCAAATGTATACAAATTATACAGAAAGTACAATTTACGATCAAAATTTTTTGAATTCCTGAGTTCTATTATTACAGTGGGATGTTTCGATTATTATGAATAAAAATAATTATTTCCATTACTTTCACATAAGCTTGTGACTTACCTGAAAGTGAAGTACGGTGTGACCATAGGGAACCGAAGGTTGTTCTACAAATTTTTGGAGGTTCTCAGCCTCCTTCTTTGGGAAGGACTATTACACCATACTGTGCACCGGCCAGCTGCAGACTGCATATATATATATATATATATATATATATATATATATATATATATATATATATATTACAATATTGGTATGGAAAGGAAAGAGAGATAGGTTGTGGAACCAGTGCACAGAATGGTGTAACACTCCTTCCTGAAGAAGGAGGCTGAGAGCCTCTGAAAATTTGAAGAACAACCTTCAGTTCCGTATGGCGACACCGCACTTTCAGGTAAGCCACAACCTATCTCTCTTTCCTTTCCATACCAATATTGCAATTAATGTTGACAATATATATATATATATATATATATATATATATATATATATATAGACACACACACATATTTAGATATGAAAGAGAGACAGGGAATTCGACTAACCTGAAATCAACAGTTAGTCCAAATTCTAAATTTTGAGGACTTTATTTCCTTCATCAGGAAATAAGGTCTGAACTGCATGCTGGCCAGGCAAAAATTCATTCTATTGGTCCAACTGTTAAAACATATATAATTCATGCCTGATCAACAGAGTTCAGACCTACTATCCTGATAAAAGGGGTCAGGATCTCTAAATTTTTATTTTTATTTCTGCTCTGGCTGCCGGGACCAAACATAGATTTCGTTTGTGTTAATTAATTTGACCTTGACACATCCTTAAGTGCTTTATATATACACACACATTTGGATATGGGAGACAGGGTATCTGACTTAACTGAGATCAACAATTTGTTGGCATGTAACTGTTTCTAAAGAAACTTTATTCTTTGGCAGGTATTGTATCAAAATTTGAAATGTTAATTTCTGTCAGATGTTGCAGTGACAGCCTCTGAGTTTCAGGTGTGCCAGTGATTCTCTGTTTCTCTTTCCCGCACATATAAAATTTTGTGAGAAAATATATCATGTTAGTATTATTGTATTATTTTTAAAATTTATAAACCTTTATAGTGCCAAATATTTATCAGACTTCTGCTATTAAGCATGGCTTTGTTTACTACGATCACTACAACTGTTTCTAAAAGAACTGTATTCTTTGGCAGTCATCGAAACAAAAATGTACCCTAAGAATGCACACGCACCATCTTTTTCTTACCTATTAAGAGTAATTTTAATAAATATTTTCACTTCTGTTTTCATATTTTATAGCCATGCCATTGTTTTTACTGACATGCACGTGGTTTGATGTATGTGTGGAATATTCTTAAGTCTGTAAAATTACATGAAACTTGATTCTGCACAGATTCGCTTTTGAATTTATGGCACCTTTGAAAACAAAGATTTATAAACTTTTTATTTCACTCCTATTCCTTCATTTTTTCCTTTATTGTCCTTTTCTTATAATATGAGTTTAAAATATCATTATTTACTGTTATCACGATTCATGTGGGATACAGTGAACCTAAAAAAAATTGTTATTATTCTGTATAAACATATGGAGTTTTACAGTAAATAGTATTGTTACTTCTATATTCTAGGTATATTGAATTTAATTAATAAGGAATCTAAGTTCAGTTTAAATAATTGAGCAATTTATTTATTTAATAACCATGTTGTTTCATACTAAATTTTCATATTATTTTATTATGTTTAATATTAGAATAATTCCTTTAAATTAATATTATTTATTACTTCATTTTCATCTAATATAATAACATGTGCCAGAGCATTTAAATGATAATTTTCGCATTAAATATCTTAAATTCAATTGTCAATTGACAAAGAAATATATAAACATCAAATTAGGAAGAAAATAGCCTTCCCAAGTCAATCTAATATCAGCTCATTATTTTCTTTTGACAAATCTGATTAGGGATTTAATATAACTCCACTAAATTGACAAATATTCACAATTTTTGGCATTCTGTGTGCATGTAAAACCATTCCAACCTCAGTGTGTTATTAACTAAAAAAATATAACAATGCAGAAGCTCTTTAGATTGTGTACTTTCAGTGAAGGGCTTTAAAAGTCAATCATGGAAATATGTCCATATTATCTAAAAAATTAAAAAATGACACTGAGATACTTTAAAACAGAAAATGACTCTATGATTTAGCTTTCTTAATAGATGTCACATGTCATTTAAATAGTATTAACTTGGAGCTACAAGGGAAAGGTACCTACATTATTTGCGCCATAAACACTTTCTAAAGTAAATTGCAGCTACTAATTAACCAACTGAATAAAAATGATTAGAAAATTTTTCTGGATTTGAAAGCAGGGGCAATTCCTGAGTTAAATTACAGCAACATGACAGAAGTAATAAATATTCTGAGTGAATTCAATGACATTATTCCAACTTTAACAAACTGAAGAATATTGTAACTTTTATGAGTTATCCGTTCACTTGCGTAGACATTGAAAAATCGGCAACTGAAATATACTTGTCTTCTGTCAAAAATGAGATATTGCAGATAATTTCAGGTATACATCTCAAAGACAGAAAAGTCATGAAAAATTTTGGTCTTTTATATCTGAAGAGAAATATCCATGTATTCAAAACAAATTGCTCTTCAAATATCTGTATCATTTGGGCCAACTTATCTTTCTGAAACTGTGTTTTTTTATATGAAAATTATATAAAAATATCGCAGTCAGCTAACAGACAAATACCTGCTGATTGTCTATCAGTAATTATGTGTCACATGCAATGCCATGCATATATATACATATAATTGTTGTTATGTATGCATAAACAGAATGTTCAATAAAAATTAATTTTAGTTACATTGCATTTCTCCCCTAGTAGTAGAATTCAGATTTTTCAATTGGAAGTATCAACTAACGGCGATACATTAATCACTGCCATAGAGCTTAGTTTCTACTCCCCTTCCCCCCTGCTTATTTTTGTTGATCATTTACCACATACTTTTTTGAAGTCGATTCTGATGTATATTATACAGTGGTATTTAAAAACAAACTATTGCACAGTACCAAGTTCCCATTATGGACCTAACAATTTCTATCTCTCTCCATGAAAGGAAAGCACAACATTCTATTGATGTGTTTATTAAAATGCTGACACAATCAAGCAGACCAAGAACTATTGGAAAGCAGAGGTTGAAATATATCGTTCAGAAGATCTACTGTCACAAGTCCGTCAAACTCAATTAAATATAGCTATTTATCACATATTGCCATGCAGCACACAATACTTTCTACCACAAGTAGGCATGCCATTTGATGCGGTTTATCCCAACTTGAATGTATTGCCCTGAACATATAATTTGATTTATTATTTGGTAAAATTAATAATAATTAAATATACCCAAAGTTCAAACCAACTGCAGGTTCAGAAAAATGTAATTAGGCTACTCAAATAAGCTGGCATAAGTCATTGCTGAGCAATCATAAATTAGTGGCGTTCATATTGCAAATTATCCACATGTCTTTAGTAATTCCCCCCCCCCATCCTTTTTTAAAACAATCTTCCTGGTTTGTGACCATTGCTGTGAAAATCTATAATAAATATTTAAAACTATATGAGAAAACAAAAACATATTCAGTATGAAGTGTATATATCTTAAATGAATTAGGAAATATTTTGAATGAGAGGGCTTTTGCTTTTGTGAATGATGAATTTCCTCATTAACTTAATTATATTAAGCAATTTGATGAACCTTCATTGCTGCTGCTGCAGTAATTGAAACAAAATTATTTGAATTTATATTTTGACATAATAATTTGTAGTGTTTTATTCAAAAGGGAAATATTTTAGGCAAAAATCTCTTTATAAATTTTATTATTAATATAAAAAAACTTCAATAAATACATAAACAATATAAGAATCTTCTAATGTTTGTAGTTCATTTTTACATAATCTGTATATGAAACACAATTGATAAATTATGTTTATATTATATCAAATTAATTTTTATAAACTTAATTGTATGTAGTATAACATTATTGTAATTTCTATAACATCTCATTGTACATAATAATATTTTGGTCTGTACTTTTAATTTTCGTACAATATTCTCATATTATTTGTTTAAATTCTGTTAAATGTTTATAGGTCAAATAGCGAATACAAAAAGTGAAGTATTGATGGCTGATTAAAGCATGATTTTATACATACTAGAAATGCATGAATTACATCTACTGTCTGTCTGTCTGTCTGTAAGCTCCTGATCAATAAGAGGAGGGAAGAACAGTAGTGAAAGTAGTAGGGGCATGTAATTTTATAGATCAATTTGTATTTTACTGACATATGCAAGATTGCTCATAATTGTTGCTGGACAGTAACACTGCTGAATAGGTTCAAAGGGAAATTAGTTCTTTATCAAAAAATTACAGACAGTCAGTAATTTACATGATCGAAACTACTTTAGCATGAATTTTGCACATCCTCATTAACTTTATTTCAGTTCTTGACTGATTAAGAATTATTATTTATTACATTTCTAAAAACATTATTACATTTATAATTTCAAGATTATTTTTGAACCACATGTTATTTAATCAAACTAAAATATTGTTTTATGCTAATGTTTGATGAAATAACTAATCAACATACAAAAAATAAGGTGAATAGTTCAAAACCAATTTATATAATTATAGAAAATTATCTTTACTTGCTTATTAGTACAATTATTGGCTTAGGCTGTTGATACTTCCTTATGCCATATAGGTAAATGTGTTTTTTAAAAAAGCATAATAAACTACCATTATTTTAAAATAATATTTTCATTATGTAATTTGTGTACACACACATTTCATATTTAATAATTATGTATGTCTCAAACTCAAACATTTTCATAAATGACTGGTTCATCACTATAGTGTGTTTCTCATCAACTTCAGTCATGTTCATGTTCCTCAAACTTATTTAATGAAATGTCATTGATACTGATGCTTTGTTAAGTTTCCCTGCACTTAAATTGCAGTTATATATAATCCTGATATATTATAAAAGCTAAGTAATTGGTTCGGTATTTTTAATCACCTGCAATAACAAATAATCATCTGTAAAGAACACAAAAATATTCAAATATTTAATATTGGACTTCATTTATAACTAAATTAGTATAAAAGTATTTAATATAATTTCATAATTATAAAGGAAATAAACTGTCTTAAATATACAATCTGAATAAACATTTCAGGAATTGTTTACTTAGTTGGCTATTTGACTATTATTTTTCATATCACTTTGAATAGTCACATCTATCAATTTTCCATTCTTTGAGTTTCCAAATCAATTCTACTAATATACGTTAAACATTAAGAAATGTCAGCATTCAACTAACTTAAACATAGTCATTTTTTCAGAAATAATATGCACTACATTCTATTTACTCCTTTATAGAACATAATCCAAAGGTAGATAATTTTTATGTCTTGTTTCTTATACTTAACTCATAAAGTGTTTCACCAAGTAATTTTTTATGACAATAGCTGAATTTATAAGCATGGCCGAACTTGTTTTTTATTTCAATTGGTTTTTACTTTTAGTATCACAATCTCATTAGTGGATAATGTCATACACTATACCATAATTTTCCATTTCAGTATTCCGTAAACCCCTCCTATTGTTATTATTTTATTGTTTATTTATTTATTGAAGGTATTCAATGTGTTCATTTTGTCTTTCCATAAATATATTTATTTTTAACTAATAAACAGTTAATATTGTGTTTAATTTAAAATAAGGCACTGCATTAGTACTCAATATACTTTTTTATGCATACCCATCTCCAATAAAATGGCTCTCCGTTATTCATGTTTCATGTTCTAGGAAGTTGGATTAAAACCTTACAATTTTATTTCCTGAAATGTAATTTTTGCAACTAACATTTGCACATTATAAGTTTTCTCTCTTTCAATGAACAAAACGTGAATAAACAACTATCAAAGTTACTTACTTATAAAGTATAATAATTGTGTTCCAGCAAATATTATCATGAGAATGAATTAATATACATTAAATAGTGTTAGGCTCAGAATACTAAAACATATTTTTCGAGTGAAACTTATATTCTAACAACCTATGTTGTTATATGAAGCAAAATTATGTAAAATTTGATATGAAGGAAGAGAAATTTAAAACAATCATATTCTGTTCAATGGAGCATAATCCTATGAAATTGAAGAAGACTATTAAAACAAATATTGAACACAGGGTTTAGAGTACAAAACAATTGAGTTACTCAAATAAAAAATTAATTAATTAACAACTGACAGTTAACCCTGAAAATCAACTGAATACAAACAAATCTATTACTACAAGAAAAATTAACAACACATTTTACAATAACTGTATAATTTTTATGTGAAAATTTGTTTTATGTTCTCATAATGTAAATTTATGAAAAAAATTTGTGTTGTTACCATTCTTTTTAATAATTTTTAAATTAAAATTTTATTTGAAATAACCTCTTTGTACATATTTAACCATTGTAGATATGAAATTAATTTATAGTAAAAGGGGAAAATATTTAGATGTAGTTGATACATTTAGCACTAGTATTAGTGCATGAAAAGTGTAGTTTACCTATTGGTCATGCTTCCTGTTTATTCAAGCCTGACGAGGACAATGACTCTGATGGAGTTGGAGTCACATATAGACCAAAATCACAAATTCGAAACTGTCTGGGTTGTGTTCAAAATCAGACTTCTATGGTGAGTAAGATGTGTTTGTGAATGCTGCAAATAGCTTGTATTTCTAAGCCTGTTTTATTAAAAATTTAGTTACTAAGCCATTTAAATTCCAAAGTTTATTATTTTAACAATTAAGGTAAATTTATCAATAATATAATTCCATTTGTTTGATTTCTATATTTCGATTTAAAAGTTCCAGAATTACTTAAAAAATGGATTATTATTCTTACTAAATGAATTAATTTAATAAATTGATTTAATCACTTTCTTTTAAAAAAAAACATTTATGAATATGATAATGTGGCATTATAAAATTAGTTCAATTGGATAGGAAAGAGGGATAGATAATGGCTGACTTAGCTTAATCAAAAGTTGAAGTCTCCATGCTGCGAAGTAATATTATGTCTAATTTTCAAAAGTCTAACCAATCTTCCTCTATGCAGTTGAACTGAATGTTGTGTCAGGATGACATATATAAACATACATATATGTGGCACATATAGATAGGAAAGAGAGACAGAAAAGTTTACTTACCTGAAATCAAAAGTTGGTCCAGTCGACCTGAGGAGTAAGAATATTTCAAATTATCGAGGGTCTGAGCCCCTTCATCAGCAAGGAAGGTCTGAACTGCTTGCCAGATTCTCACAAAAAGGACTTAGCCCCTTGAAAATTTGAAATATTTTCACTCCTCAACTTGACTGGACCAACTGTTGATTTCAAGTAAGTGAACTACCTGTCCCTCTTTCCTATCCAAATTAATGTATGTTGTACACTTATGAGCCAAAACATTATGACCACTGCCCACCATGAGATTGGGTGGCTTTTAATAGTAAAAATATCCAATTTTCTTAGGGCAGACCTGGACTGCACATCATGCTTGATGGCCACATCATGTTAAAATTGGGTTAGATATGAAAATGTCTTTAAAATTACTGTTCCCTCCCGAAATTAGAGATCTGAACAGAAATTATTTTATCCATGTTTACATGATCAATTATGTATTTCATTTCTCCCCATATCAGACCCTCCAATGCAGACTAGTCATATGGTATCTCTCATGAACTCTATCTGAAATAGTCTGGTGACCTCCCTCAATACTTACTTAGGTCAATGAAGACTATCAAAAACAGATATTCTATACCCTATTCACTTTTCAACTATCCAAAGTAACTCTTGACTACAGTAAAAAATGAAGTCCACACTTCACTATAATCTACTTTCCTAGACTACA
The DNA here is from genome assembly GCA_037074705.1 of Zhengitettix transpicula. Lineage (NCBI taxonomy): Eukaryota > Metazoa > Arthropoda > Insecta > Orthoptera > Tetrigidae > Zhengitettix > Zhengitettix transpicula. The sequence continues at coordinate 78,383,486 of CM073591.1, forward strand.
AAAACTCAACTCCATTCTCCACCTTGCCTGCACTGAACTGTAATCCAACCCAGACAAAAAAAAAGCATCCCCACATACTGCCCAAGACCCACTCACTCCCAAACCCTCCAACATTCTCAAGTTACCTTGTAGACACAGTCCCTCACAAAAGCCACGTTACCAGCCTTTCAGTAGGAACAGGAATTATGTTTGTCATATTCTTCAAACGACTGTATCCTCCATCATCATTTAACAGATAAATTGCAGTTCCTCCACCAGCTAAATGGAATTACCTTTTTCTGAATCCATTGCTAACCATTTTAAAACTGTCCAAAACAATTACAAATAGCTCCTATTGCCCAAAACCCTACACCAACAATTTTGACCAGTGCTTCACATGTGCCCTCCTTAAAGCTATCCCGCTTCATTTATAATATACCAAACTCTATCTCCAAACATGTCCAGGCAAAGCCATGGACTCAACTTCATTGAACTACTGTCTTTCACATAACCACACATTCCTTACTGTATGACACATTTACTTTTCACCTTTCACCTACATGAAGGAATGTGTATATTTCACTGTCATTATAATTGACATGGACTGGAATGAGTGGAACAAAATATATGGCTTACCTGAAATTGAGGACCTGTTTCACCATTTATGTCTGATGGAGATTGAATTTAACATTGTTCAGTAGTCTGGCTATGTCCTGAGGAAGATGGCTGACTCTGAAATTATCTGACTTGATAACATCAGCCCCCCCATTTCAAGTAAGCCATTAACTTACCATCTCTCTTTCCTATTGATATCAATTACTTTGGTATTATATGTGGAAAATATTAACAGAAGTTTGTTTACTTGGAACTACAATGAAGTACTTTTTGTTTATGTGTATGTAAGATTCAACTCCTTGTCACAACTGCATTGTTTTGTCATGAAGACCAAAAATTCAATTTACAAACAACTAAATTTTTTAAATAAGTTCAAAATTTTTGTGAAATTTAGTTCCCATGTGCAGGCAGTGGGTAGTGCAGATCAATGCACAAATTCACTGTGGTGTCAACAAAGTTTAAAATTTTTCTTGCAAGATCATTACAATTACATACACAATCTAATTATACTCGAGGCCCAGACACGCTCATAAGTATAAAAATATTATACATGATGTCTCTTAGTTATTCTTATGAAACTTAAAATTAATCTATGACAATTTTAAAAGGATTAGTAATATGAACCAGCAAAAATTCTAAGAAATACTCCCACTTTGTTATTTATTAAACAATTATATTACCTAATAAGAAGAATTTGAAGCAAAATTATATTCCAGACCATTAAAATTGAATCATTTATCTTCTTTATATTAATAAATGGAAAATAAAATCTATATGTGGTTAAATGTGAAACAATATTAGAATATGCTTTCATTAAAATGAATTATAAGCCAAAGGAAAATAATTATTATATAACCTGATAATTGTAAACCCATAGATTATGCAAGTCATTTAAAATTTGTCTGAAACAAATATTATATTTTTTTAGACAGCATTGTATTTGTATCAGGGGCAGCTTGTGGAGTAGAGTCATTGTGCCATGGCACTACTAATGAAAGATTACTTTTATTAATTAAACATTAATGCATTCATATAATATTGAATTTTAAAAATGGTATTCTAATAAATTTGAAGTAGCCCATGGATCAATTTTTCCATTTGAAGCAGCGTGTGAGTTGGCATGCACTCTATTATCACTTTTTTGTACTACTGAGCCACTTCAAAATGGCACCAGGTCCACCCATGTAGCCATGTTGAGAGTGGTGCATCCTAAAATTATGCTTGTTCTTTATGGCCTGGATGGTGCCAAAACTGACTTGACTCAGTAGTTTCTAGAATGCTGCTGGAGTGCAGTAGTTCATGGAAAGGTTTGTTCCGCACAGCTTATCATGATGACGTCACACCCAGAGATGCTCCTGTCTCTACTCATTGTTGAATCCACACTGGTTATTTATTCCAATATTAATTATTATTTTTCCCATACCATATTTCAACTGAAATATTAGTGAAATTTAATTACTTGCGCACGGACCCTCCACAATCTTGAATAGTTCTCATAGTGTCACCTTTATGTTAGGGTTTTAGATGCAAATATAATTCTTTGTTAATTCAGTTTCACTTTAAGTAAGCTTTATTTCAAGTGTGCAATGTGCCCAAAAATTTAATATATTTCCAGTAAAATTTGTATTTGTTGGCACCCTTATGCTTTGCTTCAGAGGCTGCCAGTGATTTGTATAACTACTTTATAAACCTATATATCAGTAAATGAATAAATAAAAGAGGAATCAAACTATACATTTATCTGTCATCATAATTCTTTGAACAAAGGTCAGTTTGTGTCATTAAATGAAATATAAAAATTGTTCAAATGTAGCATATATATGTATCATATAAAATTTTTGTTTGAAATTTGAATAATTATATAGGTCAAAATAATAATTAACTAGAACATGAATGGTGCTTTTTACTTAAAATAAAGTTCTTAATAAAATTGTATGACAAATAATTTCAACTGAAAACAATATTTTCGTAATAAAATTATCTGTTATTCAGAGTTAAATTACCAGATTTTCCTGGTTGTATACTGGTGTATTCATTTTATGAACTAATATTATTATTGAATAAGAAAGATAGCTAATTAAGACAAAAAGTGATAATATAAACACCACACAATGCTTCTGGGATCTTTGTCCCTTTCCTCAGGTGCGAAGAAGAGCCAAGAGCAAAACAACTGCACTTGACAGTTGTCAAAACTCAAAAGCGACGAAAATTCAACAACAATGGAAGATTCAAAGGGTTTGTGTAACAATAAGGGAGCAACAACAATGGGAAAACAGAAGTTTTAACGTAATAATAAGGGATCATAACAATTATTGAGTTTCAAAGTGTCTGTTTGTACATTAATAGCGATGATGTTTGATTTAATATGAAGCATCTTTGAAATGATTCTGGAATTATACCTGGTGTCAATGTCTAAAATCTTAGCATTTTGCCAATCAAATGTACGTTTAGAATTGATGATATGTTTGGATACTACAGATTATTTATCAATGGGAAGTTTGATATTAGATATATATGTTCCTTAATACATGTATTAAGGAAACATTTTGTTTGCCTTATGTAGCAGGAATTACAATTAGAGCAAGAGATTTTGTAAACAAAACAATGTTTACTGTAGGTGTCAAGTGGGTCCTTGTGGTTTTTAATCAAGTGTAATCTTAGTGGATCCGTAAATGTTGTGTCACTCTAGGCTCTTCTTCACACCTGAGGAAAGGGACAAAGATCCCGGAAATGTTGTGTGGTATATATATTATCACTTTTTTGTCTGAATTGGCTATCGTTCTTATTTATTATTTTTAATCAAACATACATTTTTTAATTTTAATAATATTATTGATTAAAGCAATATTAAGAAGAATTTGCTTTTCCATTCACAATTGAATAGACATATTGAATTTTTATTCCTGTATTTAATTATTACTATTATTATTAAAGCCTTAAGACTTCATAAAAGGATTCTAAATATGTTTTATATCATCTTGTTTAAAAAAATCTGATTGTTTAACATTTCTCACAAATTCAATTTATCAGTGCATTTACTGTTAAGCTCAATTATTCTTTTCGTTCTTTCCTCTTAAATGAACACATTTCCTCTGTCATTCAATTACAGTTTATTTCCTATCAATATAATTTTTATTAATTGTATGTAATAACCTCATAACATGCCTTATAAATAGTTGAAAAACTATCATACTAAGTAATTACGTGTATTAATTAAATACCTTTTAATTATATGAAAATTCCTTTTTTAAAATAATACAATTTTATCATAAATATTAGTTCCAAATATTGCTATATCAGTACAATTCTATAAATTTATTAAAGTTTGTATGTGTACATATTCAAAATAGCCCAGTAAAAAAAACTAAATATTAATTACTATGGTTGTCAACTAGGTGCATTTAGTAATTCCATATGTTTTTTAACTGTTTATGTTTTACTTTACTTTTAATATTATTGAATTTCATAAATTCAGGCTAAAGGTTTTTCTTCTTCTAAAGCCATACATTAACTAATGTGGTTGAATAAAACAAATGTATTCAGAGTATCAAGGAAAGAGTAGACATTTGCAAATTATGTGTACTAGTGCTGCTTACATGCACACTCAAACACAAATTATGTTCATGTGTGTGTGTGTGTATATATATATATATATATATATATATATATATATATATATATATATATATCACATATTGTTAGCAACTAATTTGGTGATGAAGTCACATTGGATCGATAGTGAGGATGGATAGAAATAAATAGGAGGAATATGCTTTATGTGAATACATATGCTCGGGCATAGAATCACACACAAAGAAACAGAGGCAGTGAAGTCAACTTACCTGTAGTCAACAATTGGTCCAGTCGAGCAGAGGTGACAGAATAGTACAAATTTTCGTGGGCCTGAGCACCCTTCATCAGGAAGGAAGGTGTGAACTGTGTGCTCAGCTGTCATTTTGTACTACTGTCACCTTTGTTCGACTGGTCCAGGGAAGTCAACTTCGCTGTTTCTCCTTGATGCAGGTATCCTTTCTATGTGTTTTTCACCTTTGTTAAAAAAAAATCATTTCTAAATTCAGCTTTGATCAAACAATATTGGTACACAACTTATTCAAAATTAGGATATGGCTTAAAATTTCAATAAAAGCAGTCACAATTTTATGTTAATTTCCTATAACATTAGCTACCAAATTCACCTGTAATTTAAAATATAAACTATATTTTAATATAAAATTTTGACTGTTTTCAAATTGAAATAATTGTAAACCTTTTACAAAACTTAATAAAAAATTAATAAAAGTGTAGGGATGTTTAAAAACAATGTAAGACAACAGAAAAAAAACATTAAAAACCTTGTACCTCTAAATTTGTAAATGTGTGAATGGCTAACTATGTATATGAAATATTACACCACTCCAACAAATAACTTGTTTCAAATTGTTTATTTTCAAACAGTAAATTAAATTGTCAAAAATTCTACTGAGTCCACATATTCAATTACTTTGGAACTTTCAACCACTTCAATGAAGCATGTATTCAGCTCATGATTTTGACTCAGTTTTTTTATTCAAATTAATCAATGTTATTTATATGCATACCACCATATAATAAGGTTTGATTTTAAGATAAAACTGGCTTAATTGTGGATCATTTAAATCATTACTTGGATATATTAATTATTGTTATTGCCAATTCATTATTTATTTTAATGCAGTAAATATTTTATTTTAATGCAGTAAATATTTTATTTATAACAGTATTCTATCAATATGGTGGATGAAGCTCGGGACAACCACACTCAAATGATTGAAAGAGCAGAAATTGCAAACTTAGTTCGATCTCGAATGGAAAGTTTGAACTTGCCAAGTATAGACTATGATGATGTGAGTGAGAAGAGGAATAATTTATCATATGTTATAATTAACCCAAGCTGTGATCTCAAACTTGAAGAAGGAGATATTATGTAAGTCAGATATTTAACATATGATTTTGGGATTGTACAGTACAGCCTATATTTTGTTATTCATATGAGGAATGTCAGAAGTAGTCTCTCAGACACAATATTTATTACTTATTAGTCAATAGTATATCATTATATTATTATCATGTAACAGAGAAAATATAACATAAAAACATTTCAAAACAGAACACATCTTTTACTCAATATATTTGCATCAAATCTCCATGTCATTTGGTATTCTTGTATCCTCTGGTTTCAAATTGAAGTTGTAACCTACCTCTTTCTAATTAAGTCACCTTTTGCAAACCCATACCTGGGGTAACTAATTCCCCATCATGATTTCCAGGTTCTGTTTTCTATAAAATTATCTTAAATTAAGAAAACATAAAGTAGAGTAAACAGAGTTACAAATTGGGCACATTTATTTAAGCATGAATTGACACAACAGCAGACTGTATACATGACTCCTATGACTACTACTATGACTTTACAAATCAAAGAGATCAAACACTATAAGAACAAAGAACAGAGTCTTTCTGTAAATGAATTTAAAATTCATGATATCAAGATGTATGATTCACCAGTGTTGTTACTCAATCTGACTCATATTGCCCTCTCTGTGTCTCTTGAAACTTAATACCTTAATTGGTTTCTTTTGGCAAGACATGAGTTTCCATATATGACTTTTCATCATTGTCATATCTGGTATTTTTTTCCTCTTGGTTCTTGCCCTCTCACAACAATTTACTTGTACCATTACAGCAGCTATTCATTGCCTATCAGGCTCCCTTTGCTATCCTGCATTATAATTATCTGAAATTTCAATCAATTTGTATTAAAGTGACAAGAGGACATTATTATGTGTTGAATCTCATTGTTGTACTAAATGTCTTCATTGTCTTTTGCAATAAAACTTGTCACAACCAGAAATTTTACAAACAATAATAATTCAACCTCAATATTTTTTTATTTTAATTTCTGAAATGAAAAATAAATTGTCTGTGTTAAAGTAAATAATTAGATTATAACTATATAATTAGATAGATAAAAAGCCAAATAACAGACAAAAATAAATGCAAAATAAATAACATTATAAATTTTTCATTTGGCTATTTATTTATCTATTTTAATTTCTTCTGAAGTTCATGATCTTTTTAATCATAATCACAAATAAAATTCTTTTTATTTAACCTCACTATTATACTGTATAAATTTTTCAGATTTTTGTTTACATTACATTGAAGTAACATTCAGTAGACTATTTCAAAATTTGTGTAGGTTTCTCATCTGATGGGCTGTTATCTTTGAAATAAGAACTGTCATTCCATCATATACAGAAAAAAAAAATTTGGATGATATTTAAGACCCACAGTTCCTGGTCAGTCAATTCCTGATTGTATAGAATTGCAATCTCATTTCTGAAAACAAAGTTTCTTTTTGCTCTGACTAATATTAGATAACTCATTTCATACTTCTCACTGTTCAGAAGGTGAAGATTACGTGCAGTATTGAAACAAAGCATTTGTGGCAGTTGACCTTCCATAAAAAACAGCACAACTACTTGGTATAAGCAAATAGTTCAATTAAAAGTCCTTACCTTGTCTTTGACAGGAAGATTGTAATATGTAAAGATCTAATGTAATTTGCATAAAAAAAGTCTTTGCATTCCGTAGTACTTGTTAGTTGTTTGTTATTTCAAATATAAACATTTCTGAATTTTGCATTTATACTCATTGATGGTCAGTGTCATTGACACTAATATTATGTCATCTACAAAGTAGTTACTTTCACATCCATTCCTTCATTTATTTAATCTATATCCTCACATTCAGAGCATAGGCCAATATTTAAATTATGTTTTCCTTCTCCATTTTCTCACTTTTGTATGGATCACTTCTTGAGTGTGTAGCATTCCTGCATATATATTTTTCCCAATCTTATATTGGACAAAAAGAGGAATTAATTTGGTATTAATCTCTTGGCCATTTGGAATATGTTTGAATTAACCCCTTCTCAGTTCTCCCCAGTGACATAAGAAAACTATGTTTATGGAGGCTGATATTGAGCAAAAATAATTGGAGCTGTTAACAATAAACTTAGGCAGCCTGAAACTATAATTCAGATATCCATCTTTGTCATTATCACATTTCTGGTTCAATCCCTTCCTTTCTCTCTCCTACCGATGTTGTATTAAAATTGCTCCATGATTTCAATACAAATAGTTCTCTCTCTCTCTCTCTCTCTCTCTCTCTATATATATATATATATATATATATATATATATATATTAGTTGTTTAGTGGTAGAATGGACAGAGTAGAGGGAATGAAGTATTACGAGCTTCCATTAAGAAATAAATACAATATTAGAAGAATCCATTAAGGAATTGGAACTAATTTGGTGACAAAGTCTCATTCAAACTTGGATAGTGAATAAACTAAACAACTAATTGTCCACAATAAGACTGTCTATATTTGCCTGGTCAGGAACTTGACCTGGTGGCCAAGATGGTTAAGGCGTCTGTGTACTGAGCAGAATACGTGGGTTCAAATTCTGCCTGGGTCAAATATTTTCAGTCCTTACTTCTTCTTCCATCCTTCTCTCTGCTTTGAACATATGCTATTCTATGTGTGTAATTCTTTGCCTGAGTATATGAATTCACATAAAGCATAATCGTCCTATTTCTCCTATTTATTTCTATCCTTCCTCACTATCCAAGTTTGAATGTGACTTTGTCACTAAATTAGTTATAATTCCTTAATGGATTCTCCTAATATTGTACATTTTAAGGATATTAATTATTATGTGATGAAGTCACATTTGATAATTCAATAGTGAGGAAACATAGAAATATATAGGAACATAACACTTAAGGGAAATATTACAAGGTCAAATTAAATGATACATTTGGATATGAAAGAGAGACAGTGATTCTGACTTACCTGAAGTCAGTAGTTGGTCCAGTCTGGCATAGGTGGAAGTTCAAATTTTCGAGGGCCTGAGGCCCCTCCATCAGGAAGGAAGATCTTAACTGCAGCTGGGCATGAATTGATTAATTCAAATTGTATATGTATATGATGTCACATTTGATTGTTGGATAGTGAGGAAAGATACAAATATTAGATGAAGGTTGGGAATACACTCTGAAGAAAGTATATGCTTTAGGTATAGTAATACACTCAAAGGAAGCATGAGTTCAAGCTGTAGAGAGGAAAGGAAGAAGAAGGAAAGACTGAAAATATTTGGCAGGGCTAGGAACTGAACCCAGATACTTTCGCTTTGTACACAAATGCTTTACCACTGACCTACAATGTATATATATGACGCATGTTCAAAAAGTAAGTTTACTAGATTTTTATATATATTTTTAAAAAAGTGTATGTGAAAAAAAATTACAGGATATTGTTGATACGCATGTTGACTATTTTTCTATATAATCAATATCCTGTTCAATGCATGTGGTGAACTGTGGCAAAAGCTTCTTTATCCCCTCCTCGAAGAACTCACCAACCAGCACCTTCCCCCACTTCAGAACCTCTTCCTGCACCTGCTCATGGCTCGATAATTTAATTCCACTCATGTGTGCCTTCAGGCAGGTGTAAAGATCACAATCTGAAAGTCCCATGTCAGGATAATGCAAGGGAGAGGGAAGGGGGTTCAAAACATCCCAACCAAATGAGTCCAAGAGAAGCTATGAGGCTAAAGCATTGTTATTCAACAGGCACACTCCTGCCATCAGCATTTCCCTTCCTTTTTTTTGAATGCATTTTTTTTAGTTTTCTTAGGGTCGTACAATATCTTTGTTCATTGATGGACTCCCACTGAGGTAGAAATTCGACCAAAATGTTGATTATTTGGTCCCAAAACACTGAAGTCATGAAATTGTTTGCCCAAACATTTGTTTTGCCTGCACTAAACTACCTGCATTACTTAAACACAATGGTTCAGTTCATAACAGCTTCGCCATAAAACATTATGATTTGCGAAAAAATTTCAATTTCCGAGAGTAGGTAGTGGATCACAGCACGTGGTTTGCACTTGGTGGTATTTCTTACCCACATCTTTTACACAACTGAACACTGCAATGTGAGATGGTCCAGTGTTGCTCACTCTGTCATTAGATGTCTCTCTACCACTCAGTGTGCCAAACCACAAAAAAAATATTACATCCCATTATGGTCACAGTACACGTACTTTTTGAAAATGCCTCGTGCGCGTGCATGTGTGTGTATATATATATATATATATATATATATGATATTAGTAAGGATATGACATTGTCAAAAATAATTGCAATATTGGAAAGGAACAAGAGATAGGTTGTGGCTTCCCTGAAAGTGAAGTGCGATGTTGCCATAAGGAACAGAAGGTTGTTCTTCAAATTTTTGGAGGCTCTCAGCTTTCTTCAGGAAGGAGTATTACGCCATTCCATGCACCGGCTGTGCAATGTTCCTTAAGGCGACACCACACTTCACTTTCAGGTAAGGCACAAGCTATCTCTCTTTCCTTTCCATACCAATATCACAGTTATTTTTAACAATGTCATATCCTTACTAATATTATATATATATATATATATATATATATATATATATATATATACAAAACTTCAGGAAAATGTGATGAGATCAAATTAAATCACACATTTAGATAGGAAAGAGATACAGCAAAGTCAACTTCCCTGAAATCAATAGTTGGTCCAGTTGGGCTGAGGAGTTAAAATATCTCAAATTTTCGACTGCCTCAACCCTCTTCATCAGCATAAAAGTGCAGAACTGCATGCCAGGCAAGTATGAATTGACGAATTCAAACTAAGGTGCACCAGCCATTAGTCAGTAACAATCAAAAAATGTTTCCTCCTTTAAAAAATGTATTTTAAAGAAATTGAAAATGCACTATCATGGGATGGAAGTGATATTTTCCTTGTGTTCCATCCAAATGTTTACATTTTTACTTACATGTGAATGCTTTTGTATAACAGTATTTACTTTCATTAGTGTGCAAATATGTGTTCTTTCTCTATTTTCAAAGAATCACTTTCATGTTCTCAACAACTTATATTTTGATTTATTCAATTCATATTTTCCAATTACAGTTATTTGGTCCGTCCCAGTCCTTTCTCTGCTCAGAAGACATTTGAGCGGCACAACAGTAGGCGTAAATCAAATATCAGCTTTTGTTCTCAACAACTAGTGCAACAAATGGCAGCAGCTGGAGCTGGAAGTAGAAGGGGATCTGGACTTGGTTTATCTGGTTACACAGCTCCTCCCAGGCCTCCACCTTTAATTACAACTAAAGCTAATTCATTATCTCTACCAGATAGCCCCACAGTCGTGGGTGGTGGCACCAATCCGGGTTCCTATAGAGCTCGGTCAAATTCTCTCCGTGTTGCCGATGACATACTTTTAAGAAGATCAAATTCATTACGTCAAGGGTTGACAAACCCAGCCCCAGCGAGGCGAAAGAGTAGCCTTGAAGATCTAGGTTTCTCTTATGCTTCAAACCACAGTAACCCTATAAAAATTGCCCTCAATGGTAGCATAGGACTGGAAGTGACACCGCCTGATGAAGGAAGCACACCTAGTGAAAGCAGCAGTAGTAATCTATTGAATTCTAATTCAAAGAATCTTACTGTTGGCTGCACAAGTGGTATTGGTGGTGGTTTAAATAGTCTAGGCATAAATATAAACCATGGAACTGGATCAAGTCTCTCAACTTCAAGTGCACTGGATGTTTCAGGTCTTGGAATTTGTGTACCAGACTCTTGTTTAGGTTCACAAGCTAATCCATCCTCAGGACCTACCCCTCTAGCAGATCCACAACATCTTCAAGGTACACTTGTATGATATCACCTTATGTGGGGCAGGAGACTAAGCAGTGTTGTACGCAACAAGTGGCTCTAAACAGAGCAGCTCCTGACTTCCACATTTACACACACAAAGTGCACTCTGCACAAAGCACATATTTGGCCTTATTACTGGTTCCAGTTTCTAGTAAAAGACTGTATATTTACAGATTTTCTATTCAAGAACTTGAGACTCAAATTTCTTTTGCATAAAGCAAAGATTAAATGGATATTAAATTTTTTTCTATAAATAAATTTCATATTGTTAACTGATATTTTAATTAACTACGTAGAAATTCTGAATTGTGTATAACTCCAGAACAAGTAATGATACATTTAAATACAGGATAAGATATCATTTCTGACACATTTTATACTATACACCTCTAATTTACATAATAAAAGATTATAATAATCCCCTTTGAGTTACATTTTTCCATAACCCATATTATTATTCCTTTTAAGTATACAAAATAATTTTATAAATTATCAGAATATGATTTACAAAATTAATAATTATATACTTTTGATTATGTCAGTGGAATTTGGCTGACTTGTCTGCAGGTACAATACCAAATGAGTTGGAAATGGGAACAAATAGTTTTTAGAAATAGATTAGATTAGAATTTTTTTTAATGTGATGATTAAATACATGATATGCTACATAGTCAAAATATCGCCTTGTAAATTGTCTATTATATCTCTGATAAAATATCTATGTGAGTATATGAAGAATGTGCATTTAACTGAAACCGATAGATATGTGAATAAAAATTGTATATTTTGTTTACTCTATATTGTAAAGTACTCTTAAATTTAAGAAAAAGACTGATAATGTAAATAGAACTACTGTTTTAATTTTAGTTTTAGTCTTGTCATGCATATAAAGTTTTGTTAATGTGGTCAATTATATATATATATATATATATATATATATATATATATATATATATATGTCACATTGTCAAATTAATTCATTTGAATAGGAAAGAGGGCTAGAGAGTTGCTGATTTTAAATCACTTATTGGAGTCGCCAGGATTGGAGCTAGTAAATATCAAAATTTTGAGGGCTTGAGTCACCTTCTTCAGGACAGTATATCTGAACAGTGTATTATATATCTGACATGATGTCCAGACCTACTGTCCTAAAGAAGGGAATCATGACCTTGGCATTTTTATATATTATTTTTTCACAGCCAGGTTGCACCAACTGCATGGTAAGTCAGCTGCTCTCTGTCCGTCTTTCCTATCCAAATGAGTTAATTAATTTGACAATGCCACCTTATCCTCATAGTATATATATATATATATATATATATATATATATATATATAATTTGACATTTTCATGTTTATATAATAATAAAAGATAGGAAAGAGAGGGGTATTGTGGCATTCTTAACATGTAATTTATTACTGTGAAAGGATGGAATTTAAAAGCTGTTTAGGCTGTAGTCAAATTGAGCAGACCTTTTGATAAATAGGTCCATATACCAATTTTTCTCTGATTCCATTCCATATTGGCATCTAATTTAATATTCAGATAGGCCATTATTTGTATCTATCATTTCTTCACATACAACCACATTGCAATTGGCACATTTTATTTATGTTTACAAATAGATTATATATACAATGTGTTTATCTGAAAATAAATAGATTTTATGCATTTTCATGGAATAATATGGATTTATTGTTTTTGCTTGTAAATATCAGCTTCATTGAAATTTTCTCTTATCTTTGCTTTTAAATAGCAATAAAATAGGAGTAAGTCTGAATTTAAAATTCAGCCATGTAAAATACAACTTAATTCAATAGATAATAGCAATTCAGCAGACATATCATGAACAAATTCAAGTCAAATGATTCAATGTTTCTCCAATGCTTTGCTAAGAATACAGAAGTATGCAGAAATTCTACAAAGAATAATAACTGAGGCAAAAATTATTCCACATATTATTTTAGTTGTACAAAATATCAAACACATCATGCAAATGCATTATACTCCTACAGTATGGTCTACAAAATAAATTAAACAAATTTGATTAGAGATCGAAGATTTTCTCAGTGAATATAGTTCAAAAAGAATTCTCAGGTTTACACCTAGGTTATCTCAGTAAACAACGATATTTCAATGGATAGCTCTTCCATCTTCTTTGCTTTAGCCTGGAAGAAGATGCAAGAGCTATCCATCGAAATATTGCTGTCTACTGAGGTAACCCAGATGGAAACCCGAGCACCCTTTCTGTAAACTAACTTGGTTTGTAGTTTGAAAACAATTATGTGGAAGCAATCCATAAAAATTGAAATTATGTTTTAAAGAGAAAAGTATCAGGATAGAGGAGAGGTTGAAACAAAAACTTTAACATTAGAAATTTTGTTCATATGTAGCAATCGAGAAAAACATGTAAACTACAGTATGTGAGTCATACTTAATTGAGTCTAAAGTAAGAGTTTTTAAAAATAAAATTGTATTGAAAATTTGTCACAGTATTGAAGTTGAATGATAATTACTGGTCTAAGAAATTTAGAATGCATAAAAGTTATTTTTGGCAATGGAATTTCAAACTTCAATTATCCTTCCATCCCATCACAACTCACAATATAAATTCCAATCCACTATATTCAAATTCTGCCTGTAGAAATTATTTCCTACCTGCATTATATTTAAAAACAAACAAAATAAAACATTCTCATGTTTCTTTCTGAGTTAAGCATTTATTAAAAACAGCATTGCAATGGTATTCTCTGATATTGCAGAACATGGTATTAAAACACTGTGTTTCAATAAATGTATAATCTGTATGGAAACCCAGGAATGTTTTATTTCTCATTTACACACTAATGAAAACATGGTTTTCTTACTGATCCAAATCTTAGTTTAAACATTACTTCCCTCCAAAATGCTTTTTAATTTTATTCCCAATCAACAGAGAAACATCCAAAAACTGTCAGTTTAAAAAGAGTAAAACAGCCAACAACTACACTTGAAACCTTGCATAAATAAACAAGATTAATTCTACCATAATTTTTTTGCCAATAAGGGAAGGGCAATCTGCTCTTGACAAAAATAAGAGTAAGATTAAATTAAATATATTAATTTTGTTTAGTGGTTCAAAATATTTAAATTTGTTTAGTTATATTACAATTACTAATATAGTTAAAATGTTCACTTCAGAAGACAATGCTTGATAATAGATACAAATTCAAATCATTTTCTCATAAGCATGTTATAATTTGAGACAAATATCATTGTAGTAATCTGAAAACAAGCTATTATTTAAACCAAATTATTTTCAGTTAAGAATTAATAATGCAAACAAGTGTTCATTCCAAAAATTATGTTAAACTTCAATGTTCATGAATACAAAATATATTATTTAAGCATCTCAATTAAAAATGTACATATGACTCCAATGTGATATTATATTGATGATAATAAAAATTGCTAATGATTGTTTAAGTTACTGGTCGACTATGTAAAAATCTTGTTGGTATAGAGTGATATTTTTTTATGTTTTATTTATTCATAAAAACATAATAATTATTATATATTTATAAATAAAAACTCAATCTCCTCATTTTGTACTAGTGTCATTCTTCAAAATATCACTTAATTGCTTAATGATATAAAAGTATCATAAGACAGTGAGTATTAATGATTTGTATCAAATTCAATCATTAATTAAGATCTGATTCTTCAATCAATGATATCCCTAAATTTCAGTATTGTTTACATAATAAGGAAATTGAAGTAACTACATTTTTACTATACTCAACACTCAAAATTTTGTCCTTTGGTATATTTTATTTTCTGATTAAAACAGTATTATTCTGTTTTATTGTATTACATATTTCCTCTTGAATTTTTTAATTAAATCATCTAATATATTTATGAAAAAATGTGACTATTACTTCAGAACATTTCTTAGTAATTATAAAAAAAGCCTCATTTGTCTCTCACAAAAAGATTGACATTGTATTTTATATGAATATGAATGAATGGTGTTGAATTGTAAATATTAAACAGGCTATTTTAAATAAAATTCTAATATTTAGCAATCTATAAATATTTTTTAAAGCATTAACTTCATGTCAGAATTCATCTACTTGTAATTAATGTATTGAAATAGTTTATGGTTTGACAGTGTTCCATTCATGATTGCCTTCAAACTGCAGAATAAAATATCCGCTATTAATTATATAGCTATAGAGAATAGACCCAAGAAAGATCAAACCAAAAGTAAATTTGTACATGAAACTTATAAGAAAACATATAATGTTATCAGTGCTTTTGTAGTTTAACTTCCTCAATCATTCTTTCTTTTCTTCCTTTTATATTTTTCTGGAATTCCATTCTTCCCACATATAAATGAATTATTATAAAGATGAGTATTGATCTCAACAACCAAAGCATTTGTTTAACATTATCATTCAAGTGTGCTCATATATATGTTCAGCAAAATCATACAGTTTTTTTAAAACTAATAAATTATGCACATGCTTTTGCATATCATTATATTAAAGCCAATGTCCCTTTCAATAAGTATGAGCTGCCATCAATGATAAATACATTTTTACTTGACTTTTATAATTGCAGATAAAATGTAATATAACATGTATCATTAAATTGATGAAAATATTTGCTGTGTTCAAAACTCTTCAACTGTGTAATTATCTTACATATTGTTTCATTTTTAAGTCATTGTGTAAAAAAAGGTGCTTATTTTTGTTTATCAAAATAATAAGTACATCTTTATATGGTTATAATGAATAAGCTCTGTCACTGGAGACAGCCATAAAAAATATGTCTGCTTGATTCTGTAGTTGTTGACAGATGAAAGGTGCTATTTTAAAACACATAACATTCATCTATCTCTTAGACAATAAACTTATTTTTATAGACATTAAAACATTGTAATCATTTAATTTTATTTGCATTATGAGTATGTGTAATTAAGCATTTCAGTCAGTTTACAATGAAATTATACTTGTACTTAATTTTCATACCATACAATAAAACTAACAAAGACTTGTTTCTTGTTTGACTCAATTTAATATATATATATATATATATATATATATATATATATATATATATTGATATTTTTGATTATTATATAGTTAACAGCCCACATTTTCTGGATAAAGTATTGATTCAGGTCATTAGCTATTCCATTATTATTTTTAATTTTATTTTTCTAATTTTATAAGGTGAATAAGTTCATGTATTCAATCAAAGCTAAGTATTTTAATTTTATTTGTTTAATCACAGTAATGATCTATATCAGGGGTAACCAATGACGGGAGCTACTTACAAACTTAGAAAGTGCTTGGAAAGCTACCTCACCCCCATTTTTTACTAATTATAAACTGAAGAAAGACTTTTTTCAAAATTTACAAATTTTTATCTTATAATATATGTTATAAGCCATCTTCAATTGTTTATGTCCTTAGAACGGAAATGTAATTGCTCTCTTAAATTGGATAAACTGTAATTTCAAACTCCATTCTGGTTAAAAAGGGTTGTGAGCATTTGTGTTTATTAAGATGCTTCCTCAAAACAGAAAAAAAAGTTTTACATCTCCACTTCTTAGTTGGTCTCCAAAAGCTCCAATTTAGCAGATAATAATTGCATGACTGACATCATTTCAAATAACTCATTTTTCTTCCCCTGTAATTTGCAATTTAGTGCATTCATAATAGTCTCTCATTGTCACCATCTGTTATAATAAACACTTTTAGACCCACAAAAAACAAAAATAATAACATAATGGGGATTCCTTATTCTCTCTTTTGTCTACTAACCTTTCACAAGCTACCAGAAACACCTCTGCGAGCTAATGTTTGGTGATCACTGGTCTATATATTGATTATACAATTATATATAAATATCCACACTTCACTTTCAGGTAAGCCACAACCTAGCTCTCTTTCCTTTCCATACCAATATCACAATTGTTTTTGACAAATTACTTATAATATATATATAATCATTACATAATTTGGTTTTAGTTACTTAGTACATCTACAATTTATAATAAGTTTTTACTCTTAATGTCCATAAAACAATCGATTAATTTTATAATTCTTAAAATTATTCTTGATATGTTGGTTAGTGATGCCTGCCAGCACTATGCAACACATAAACTGCAGACTGGAAGAGGGCTTTTATTCATACAAGTTTATTATTAATTAGACCTGTATTTTTTTTCATCTACAACAAAGTCATTCCAAAATATATCACTATTGGTAAATGGAGATTTTTATTAATTTAATTTTTTTTTAAATTATCATTCTGGACTAAATTTCACTTGTGAGATTAAACAAAATAATTCAATAAATTTTGTGTATATTATAGTTACTAAATATAATAATAAATTAATTACCAATTGGTACCGAAAACCAACTTATTCCAGAAGAATATTAAATTTTAACTCTCACCACCCCCAATTTGAAAAGAAAACTAAGGAATATAACTTAGTAGACAGGGCAATTAAATTGTCTGCACAAGGAATATTTAGAAAAATTTATAACATTCTTTAAATTAATTTGTACCCCCAAAATTGCCTTCCTTGGAAAATTTACTGACCTATTTGCGAATTATAGCGTTAAAATTGTTTTTAGCTAATGTAATAATCAAAAATTTGTAAGAAATATTGAGGATCCTATCCAAAATTTTGACAGACACATCATTATTTACAAGTTTGATTGCTCAGATTTTGAAGCATGCTACACAGGACAGACAAAAAGGGCATTATATACTCGAATTAAGGAACCTTTTTCCAATTTGTTCGTTAAGAATTCGATAAAGATGGAGTTAGTTTTTAAGGCCATAGATATTCCAATTGGTCAAGGTTAATTTATTGATTATTTGCTATTTATTTAGATCCATTATTTAGCCAAGTAGGAAGTATAGTTGCTATTATTTCTGTCAAGTTGTCTAAATGTGGTAGTCTATTATTAACTCGACGAACTTTTTAAAAAAAATAGTTGTTTTTTAAGAAGTGCCCTCCATGTTGGAATTAGTTCCAGAAGACTTTTCATTGAGTTGCTTAGAGAAACGTGGTAGGTTTACATCAGTTTCCTGTCATTTGCTTGTGCATATGTTTTGTTCGGAGTTCTGAGATTTTTGTTTCTTGACTGTTTTAGTTAATGAAAGTAACTGCATCCTCTGTAGTTAGCTGAATGTATTTTTCAAACAGTTCACACTCTGTGGATCTTCATTAATTTTTTTGGACAGTTTGTGTATTGGTTAAGATTGTTATTGTTTCTCGTATGGCCATATAATTGGCATTTCTTACACTGCGAGATTTATTTTGGTTTCCTTCTCTGTTCAATGATGCTACGACTATGTACTTTGTTCAAACTTAATTAGGCGCAATTGTAATATACATCAATGTATGTAATAATATAAATTTCAGAATTGTTCAGTTATTTGCTTTTGCGTAAGATTGTGGTCATGTGGTTGAGAGATAATTTAAAGAGACATGTTGTGAATCGTGAGAACGGTGGTTGCATTTCTTTATTCTGACGGTCAGTGGCTCAAACATCAAATGTGGCCGATCGAAAATCGAAAGAGAACCCGAATTATATCTAACACTCAACAGTAAACAGCGTTAATGCGAGTGGCAACCATGTGGAGGGGGTATTTGGGAAATGAAAATTTAACCGTTCATCTTAGTGATGGGAATGATCGAATAATCGCTTATAAATCAACGTGTACCCGCAAGTCGATCGTTGACAACCAAAAAAAAACAGAGAGAGAGAGATTGTGCTGGTAAAAACAAGTTAATTCTTCAGCCTCTCTCGATCCTTTCCTGATTTCAAATAAAAAAACCTCTTCTTTTTTTATTTTTGGAGTCACAGACTACATGAGGGTTATCCGTTTTGATGGCTACTCCCCTTTAATAGCATAGGAAGGGATCGAATGGGGGGATTCGTAAGGTAGAGCAAGGTAACCAAGGGTTTTCTAGGGCCCCCGGGCTATAATTTAAGGATCCTACTCGGCATTCGCCTAAAGATAATTCAGGGAAAGCCTTAGGTCGGGAATTTGATCCTTGTCCCACGCCCTTCCGATAACGAGAATTTGGGCTGCTGTGGGATCGCAGCAACCTCTTCTCTTGGGTGCAGAGTATATAACTCTATTCCGCGCCCCCACACACGAGGCAAAAAAGAAGGAAGGGTACCCTTGGCAGCTTAGGATAGTTCTGGCGCACGTGCACAATATTTAGCAAATGCCCTTTCAGCCGACCCATAGTTCTTTCAATTTGTTCCGCCGAGCCCCTCTGAGGCTCGCGGACAAAGGGTGGCCACGCACTGCTTCCACAACCAGAAGTTATTCACCACAAGATATATATATATATATTGTAATAATAAAAAAATGTGAGTACTTTAAAATAAAAAGATTATTAAGGGAAAACAATTAAACAAATTTATTAACAATTTTAAATACACAATAATATTTGGGATCTCAGGGTCTTAAACTGGGTTTGATAAATGGCTGAATTTACACAATCAAAATTACATTTTCCTTTTATGGAAGTTAATGCGTCTGAAACATAGACGAAATTTGTTGTGGAAGAAATAATACTACAGATTGAATTTAAACAGTTTTAAATTTATCAAGAATTAACAATCTCATTTTATCGATATTTAAATAATTAAAATTAAAGAACGATCTGACTTTTATCTTTTAAAAACGGTTTACAATGTGATTTTAAAGTTTTTCTACTTACGGCCTCCCAGGTCTAATTTTAGGTTTTTCGTGCACAATTTTGGGGACATCACTGATTCTAAGTTCTCACGGACTCTAAATGTTCACAGGCTCTAATTGGTGTAGTTTGTTAGTTGGTTTAACACAAATTGGTTGGTTCTCGATGCTTTACTGCAACCTGAATTTGTGGATCTCGTGACTTTAGTTGACAATGGACTTCATTGGTTTGTCTGAATATTGCTTTACTTTTTAATATTTGAAAGCATGTTTGTGACTGGGCCACAATCTTTCGTTCTGACTGCCGACTGTAAAACTTTTCGTCTGGTCTATTCGCTGTCTGCTGACCAACTGTACTGTTCAAATTTTCATGACTTGGAATTTTGGTCTTTTCTCCTTGCTGCTTACTGCCCGACTGTAAAGCTTCGTCTCGTAAGTTTTGAGCGCGTAGAACCTTTTCGACTTATCAAGAATGTTTTCTTTGTCTTGCCGGTTTGTTGCGGCGTCCGCTCTATATCCACTAATAATGAGTCCGCTACAATTCAACTTTTCAATTTGCACAATGCCTTAATTACCAATTACTACAACATATATATATATATATATATATATATATATATATATATACAGTTTTTGAGAATGGTTTCGAAGTGACTGAAAGCATGCTCATGAACTGAAATAATATCCACTGAAGACTAGAACCCATATAACAGGCTGTCCCTCATTATTTGAATAAATTTAAGTGTGAATTCTTGCGACTACTCAATTTCATTTCTCATTTCTATTTAAGTAACGCAACAAATGTAGCAAAGAATACAAGACAAAGAGTACAGAATACACTATACTCTTTGATACAAGGCAAAGAAGTATCACACTATTTCTAATTGCAATAAACGAAACCTCCCACCATATTCCTGCACCACTAAAAACCTTTTTATATGCAGATGATATTACGATAACATGTAGTGGAAAAAACCCTTTTACTACACAGAAACTAATCCAAAATACATTGTGCAAATAACAATGGATTCAAATTCTCCAAGACAAAATCGGAATTTATCGTTTTCAGCAGAAACACCGAATTCTTGAACTACAATTATAAACTAAAACTCGATACCAATAATCTCAAAAGATCAAACACAGTCTGAATTCTTGGACTCATATTCGATGAAAAACACGTGTGGAAAACTCATATCAAACACGTCAAAACAATGCCAAAAAAGGATGAATATCATGAAAATGATTGCAGCAATAAAATGGGGTGCAAATAAAAGAACAATTATTAGCACATACCGATCACTCATTAGATCCAAGATGGACTACGCAGCTGCCATCTACTCCTCCGCAAAGAAAAGTATTCTGCAATCGCTTGATCCCATACGCAATACGTGCCTTAGATTGACAACTGGAGCCTTTCGTTCAACCCCTATCTGCGACATCCTAGCTGAAGCCAACGAAGAGCCACTGGCATATATAAGAGAAAATTTATGTATATCGTAAGCATTCAACGTAGCAGCAAACCCTAAGAACCCAACTTCAAAAATTATATTCCATAGCAATTACCTCAACATGTACAACGTCAAATCCTCATACCCAAAACCCCTATCCCTCCTGATCCAAAGCATACTCTCGAAAACAATCCCTAATCCTCCCGACGTCCTTCAAATTTGTTCTCTCGATGAACCCCTAGAAACACTAAAAACCCCTAATATTGACTTGTCCCTAACCAAATATCCAAAAAATAACACCAGCCCAGAAATATATCAAACCCTTTTTCGTGAAACACTTATAAATTATAAAGACTACATACAAATATACACCGACGGATCTAAGACCCCCAATGGTGCTGCATGTGCTAACATATTCGAGGGATCCACAAAAACATTTTTGTTATTCTCTGATATATATTTCTTTATATCTGCCCTAATTTCTTTCCAACTTTGTTCCCCTTTTGCACTCAAATTGCAATGTTTCTACCTAGTATTTCCAATTTCTTATTATTTTCTGCTGTATTTTTATTCATATCCTCCCTCATTATCTTCTTTCATTTCTTTTAAATACTCTAATATCATGTTTCCACTATCCCCTTCCATTTTTCTCTGGGAATTTTTAACTCTAGAACCCATTTTCTCTACATTAAATTTAACCTAACTAACACTTAAAAAAAACTAAACTTAATGTATCATCTTTAACTTTAAATGCACATTTAATCATTTTTCTTTCTTTTCCAAAAATTGCATGCACATCCTATCCAAAATTAAATACTTTCTCGCACCAATACCGCGGTTAGTCAGATTTCGTCCACAACTTTGTAGCTACTGTTGCATTGCCGTTGTTTAACAGAATCATGTCGGAGTCATTTAGTGTTTTTTCTATCTTCTTTCCTCTCTGATCGGTTTTATGTGAGCCCCAGGTGGGACTGTGAGCGCTAAGATCTCCAAGCAGTATGAATGGTTTGGGGAGTTGTTCTATGAGGTTTATTAATTTAGGGTATGTGAGTTTGGAATAGAAACGTTGCAGATGGTTATATGTCCATTTGGGAGCTGCACTTTGGTTGCTATGGCTTCTAAATGGGTTTGTAAAGGAATCTCGAGGGAGTTAGTATTTCTTAGTACATAGGTAGCTACTTCTCCACTAACGTGGTTGTTGAGCCTGCTTTTGTAGAATGGATTATATTGACTAAGTTTACAACAGTAGGCTTCTTTAAAAATTTGTTTCTTGGAGGCATATAATTGTTGGAGAGGTGTTGGCTATTAGTATTTGCAGATGTTGTTTCTGCGTAAAAAAGCTGTTGATATTCCACTGTATTATATGTTCTCCCATATTTTATATGATTATTGTTTACTGTTATTCCGTTGCCATTGGTTCTTCATCACTGGAGCCTAATGAATCGTTGTCATTTCCGCTGATGGAAATTCAGTAATTTCTTTTTAATTCACGTTATTCTACTTTTGATTCTGCGGTCTGAGGAGTGGGGGTACAAGTTGGTTAAGCATTCTGTGATTTGGGTTAAGTCCTGTGAAAATTCAAGTGCAATTTCTTTCGTATTGGGATTGCCTTTGGTTTTTTACAGAAAACTCTTTAGTTAGAGAAAGTTAAATAAATGTGGATTTTCTGATGATGTGATAATATCTTTAAGGGGTTCCATAGCAATTTCCAATGCATCGTCTTCACTATTTTTCTGAGAACATTCGGTTTTCGCCTTTTTCTTTTTTCGAGCCGATTTCTTTTTCGGTTCTTTTTTTTCCATTCATTTTCTGAGTTGTCGCTGGTTAATTTCTATTGTGTTTGGAGGCTAGATATGTCGGATTGTGTGTCAGTTGTTGAGAGGGGCCGTTTAGGTTTTTGGGTTTTGGTGGATGCAGTTGTAGACTGGTTGTCGGTTTCCATATGGAGAACTTGGTTTTGCAAAGTAACTGTAACTGCCTGGTCAGCGTCTATACTGCTCGTCTCGTGAGTTTCAGGAGTAGGCAGTATTTGGCTAAATG
The DNA here is from genome assembly GCA_037074705.1 of Zhengitettix transpicula. NCBI lineage: Eukaryota > Metazoa > Arthropoda > Insecta > Orthoptera > Tetrigidae > Zhengitettix > Zhengitettix transpicula. Next base: position 78,407,084 of record CM073591.1, read on the forward strand.
TCCCTGTTTTCTACAAATGTAGCACGCACAGTATCGGAAGATGGATAAATCCAATAACTGGTTCCTTCAAATTCGAAGATTCGGGTATTCTCTCTACGTCTTCTGGTTTTACGGACATCTGTCTTCTAAAACTTAGGATATGTGTAAATCCTGGGTCTGAAATTCCCTCTTTTAGGAACGAAATGGGTGATTCTGGACGGATATTTAATTTAGCAAACTTTGTTTCCAGGAAGGAGTGGGGAATTATCGGGCATACGTTGGATAGGATTATGCGCTTGAATTTTGAAACAAATGGTTTAATTTCAAGTTGATTATTTTCGATTTGGATTATAGTGAATTTATCAGTTAATACTTTTGCAATATATTTTTTTGCGAACTTTTTATGTAATGTTATGATCAACTTTCGGTAGTGAAAGCAGCGCGTGGCCACTCTTGTCCGCAAGCCTCAGAGGGTCACGGCGGAACGAATTTGGCAAGAACTATGGCTGGCTGAAAGGACATCTGGTGACTATTTGTTTCCGTGAGCCAGAAGTGCCCTAAGAGGCACAATGTACCCTCTTATTTTTGCATCGTGTGGGGGCGGAGGAGAGCTATATGCTCCGCACCCGAGAGAAGTGAGAGTTGGAATTGATGCAGGATCGCGACAGGGTGAACAAGTGATAGCCCTGTGACCCTTCATGGAAGGATTTTTGCTGCTTAGCTGTGCATTCGAGACCGGCAATCCACTGCGGGACTGCAGATGGGTGACAAACGAGAAACAGTAAGATTCACCAAATCCAATGTAAAGTGCTTTCTTTTCGCCTTAATTTCACAGTAAACGGGAAAGCTCTTTTTCTGAATAGCTGCTGAAACCGCCCACTTTACCCTGATGAAAAAGAGGTTCATAAATTTTACACTGCAGCAAAATAATTATATATTGTAAATTTATTGTAATAAATTATAAATGACTGGCGCCCAAACTTTTTTATATTTTGATTTATTAATTGGAGTAATAAATTTGTTTTATAAGTATTATAATAATAAATTAATAATTACTCCTGCCATTACAGTAAATGCACTATTTTAAATTTGGTAAGTTTCTTGTAAACGTTGAATAATTATTAGTACTGTCAAATTTAAGATTTCATTCCATTTATTGTTTTATTTGGGGGATATTTCTGAGTTAGTATTTTGTAAGTACGATTCGAAACATTTCTTGTAAATTTTATATCACATTTTAATCCTATACTGTTCCGATGTCCTATAAAACGCCCTGAGATAAAAAAAAATTAGCGTCTCGTGAAAATAAATAGCAGTGGTAAAATTTTATGTAAATTTCATATTAAAAATTAATTCTGTGTGTATTGAATAAATTCTTTATATCATATATTAATGAAATTTCATTTTAATCATTTCTAAACCTGTCACTAGGTATTAAAAATTTCTATTAAAATTCAACAAGTAGAAAATGTCATTAATTTGGGTTAAATTGTAAAATAAATTTAAATTTCATTAAATAGTTCAAAGTTCTTTAGGACATTAAATAGCATTTAAAAGAAAAATTTAGTAAATAATTAAATTATTCAAGTTGAATATTACATTGATTGGTTTTGAAACGCTATAAATTAAATTATTAAGACATTTTTTATATATATTACATTAATTGGCGCCGTAACGTGTGACTTCGATTCATCTGAATAATTGTAGATTAATTTGCCTGAATTTTGACGGTAACATTGCAGTAATATTGATGGAAGTAGTTAGAAAATTTGTACCTGCAAAATTTTGCTAATATTATGTGCGTGAAAATAACTCTTGATTTATTAGCGCAAAACATAATTATAAGTGCATTTGAATTTAGGAAGTTTTAGTAACAGTTCATGTTGTTGCGAGTAAAATAGATATAGAATTAAATAATAGCAAACATAGTTTAATTAAAGGTAGAAAACTAATAATAAAATGGATTCAAAAGAATTAAATTTTCAATGTGGGCAAGCAATTAGTGACGAATTACCGGAAGGGATGTTTGACATAACAGAAAATAATGGGATGGAATTAAATAAACAAGGGACCGAAAGAAAAAAAGAGACATTTAGAATAATAAGATGAAAGAGTAAGGGAATTGAAAAATTCAGATGTAAGTGTAATAGGAGAAAAAACAATTGTGGTTTAATGATTCTCGAAAAAAAGTGACGTGGGATAGTTATTTCAAATTATTTTTTAAGTATTTACAAGAAAACAGGAAGGATATAGCGAAATTAAATATAAAATATGATAAAAATGTAGGAGTTTGATAGCAAATCTGAGTATAAATAGAACGGAAATGAAAACAAAATTTTTTTTAGAAAATATTGAAGATATGTTTTTTTTTTCAGCGTTGCTAATTTACAATCTACTCTTAACACTTAGAGTAATAAAGAAATTTATAAGAATATAAATAAGTCAATGGTGAATTTTGGAGCGAAATTGAATAAAAAAAATTAAAATAATTTAGTAAATAATGAAAATAAGGCATAACTCAATACAAAATGTGATAAGAAGTTATAAAATAATGAAACTATGGCAGGTATAAAGGCAGATAATGCTAAACTATTGGCAGATTTAAGGGAGAAAATTCAAAAGGATAGGCACAAATAAATAAAACCATATCCGAATTTGGTAGAAATTTTGGAAAGATAATAGTGAGTTTAAATGAAGGCATGGTCGATTTGAGGACAGAATTGGGAGAAAGGAGAATTGAATATAAGGTGTGTAATGATAAAATATATTAGATTTTTTAAAAGGGTCTATCAGAAATATAATATGAATGTATAGGTGTAATAAATGAGAATGTTGTAAACACTAAGTAAGTGTTATCATACTAGAACATAAAACTTTATACTGAAAAAATTTCGGCAGCAACGTGTGAAAACGTTAGAAATTTTTGTCAACTTAAACTATTTATAATTATAAATTAGGTACCTCGGCTTGTGGGAACATTAATTCAAAAAACCAGAGAAAGGAAAAGGCATCTTTTTTTAAATTCTTTATTAGGGCAACAGGCTACATGAGGGTAATTCACGTTGGGCAACTCCCCTTTAATAGCATAGGAACGGATTTGAAAGGGGGGATGCGGAAGGGTAGAGGAAGGTAGCCAAGGGTTAACCAGGGCCCCGGGCTATATTTTTAAGGATCCTTTTCGGAATTCACCTAAAGAAACGCAGGGAAAACCCTACAAAAACCTGCATCAGGTAGGTCGGGCATTGGGTACTTGTCCCACGCCCTTCCGATAGCGGGAGAGGACTTTGCTGTGGGGACGCAGCATTCCCTTCTCCGTGCCTCGACCAGTTTAGGAGGCAGCTGGCCGACTATTCCAATGGGAATAGCGGACAACTCTTACCGTATGCCCAAGGTCTCATGCCCAAAGGTAGCCTTCTCCAGAACTCTCTGAAAGGTTCAACTGCGAGAGAACAATCCTCGCAGGATTTTTTGTCCCATATTAATAGAAGCTAATCTCAACTATCGACAATTAGAATATGTATTCCAGCTCTTTCGATTATCGCAACTCATTATTAGTTTCCACTTACATTATTAGAGAGCTTCATCGTAAAATTCTTTACACGGTAATAAAAACTGGCGTATTTTTTTTCACGGAATTCTGTAATGAATCATAGTAATTAAAGTTCAGAATCCAATTATATCAGATAAAATTAACACTTATAACTGATTTTTAATTATAATTAAAATTATTAGTGGCAAATTTTAAACAAAATTACTCGGGGAGTTAATACGCAAATAACTGTTAATAATTACATAAGAAGGCTTCGAAATTATATATATAGTAATGCCTGTTTAGTGAGGCATTGTTTGTGATGGATAGTCTGGACTGTTGGAGGGGCATTTTGTAACGTATTTATTTAGGTTCTTGGAAGTGCTGGTCTTGAGAATTCGGAACCGTCAACGTGTGTGTGGCCTTTCTCAAACTAAATCTGGGGCATAATGTAATGCCTGTTAAGTGACGCATTGTGTCTGATTGATAGTCTGGACTGTTGGAGGGGCAGTTTTGTAACGTGTTTATTTTGGACGGAGTATTTCTTCGTCTTGGAAACGCTGGGTGTGTGGTCTTGAGAAACCGTGCACGTGCGTGTGGGGGTGCCAAAGACAAATAGTCTTACCCAAAGAAATTACGGGTCCTGTCTCGATTGTCGGCTTTTGACATGACAGAGTAGTTAGCCATTTGCTGACTACGGAACTGCAGTTGCATAATATAAATCTCGGGATAATGGAAGAATCTGTCAACTGGCATTTGCGACGAAGTTTTCGAATAATGGACAAAGGAAAAGGCTGGGAGTATATAAGGGAGAGATAAGCTTTTGAGTGGGAGTCGTACTGCGATCACCGAGACTGGAGGATATGATAGGGAGTTATTATGCGATCACCGAGGCTGGAGTATGAGATTAAGAGAGACATCGTTTAAGGGAGAAGAATGTGTTATAAGTTGCAGTCTGCGAGAGAAATAGCCAAATATTCATCGATAAACATTTTGTATGCTGAAGTCTAATCTATTCTATCCTCAAATTAGACCACTGTCTTCGATTGTAGGAGACCAGGACACTGCATCCAGCGTCAAATAATCTTCAGAACGAGCAAATAATATTTCCTTAACGAACGGAGAACCAACTTTTGTCAAACCAACAGTGTTTATTAGATTCAGTGTTTAAAACGGCCAGTATATAAAGTGTGTGTGTGTACGAACGAGCCAAATTTTCCTGAGTAATCGTAAGTTAAAATTTTATGGTATTCATATATAAACCGAATTAAAAGATAAAGTCAGATATCGTTCTTTTGTTTTGTGTTGATAAAATAAACTTTAAATTTAAAATCAATCCTGTAGAATAAGTTCGTCAATAACTAATTTCGTCTATGTCTAGACGAATAAATATTTCCTTTTAAATTAAATGTAAAATTTTGTTTCTTTGATTATGTTTAAATGTTCTGCCGTCATCAAGCCCAGTTAACACCTTTGAGAGATTGTATAATTGTATAATTGTTTCAAGTATTGCTAAATAAAATTTTGTTTGTTTTAAAGTTTATAATTGTTTATTTAAAAGCCCATAATATTTAATTATTACATTTTGGCTACCACAACGTGGGGCAATTTAAAAGTCCATCATCATTGATCATTACAATATATACATATTAGTTTGTTTTGTATGAAAGTTTGTTATTATTCTGTAACCAAAAACATCATGTAGAATAATATTAACAATGATTATTTAAGATTGTTACAATGTGTTATTAGTATATTACTGTTTGTGTTAGAAAAAAATGACGGGTCCCAAATCAATTTGTATGTGGTAGGGAATTATTAAATAATCCAAAATGTAGGATATGTACTACCGCAGAAATCCACTAAACATGTTTAATGCTATTATCGACGTTCAAATATTATTGGATGGACGATAACAGTATACTGATATAATGTAGAATGGTATATCGAAACTAAAAACAAGAAATTTCGATATTGTCGTTAACGTTACTCCATCCGTAGTTATCATAAACTCTGTGAAAGGGGATTTCCACAAATGTATTTCGTTCGTAAGTATCATGAGAGTTTAAAATTAAGCATTTTGTAATTGGGGACTATTGTTAGAATATATTCACATATCGTGAAAACATTAGCTTTCATCTGTAAGTCGTCGACTGTTGAATTGAGGTTAAGAATAGTAATTTAGAGAATTATAATTGAATCCCTTACCCATGTTATAATTAAAGTGTAACTTATTGTACACTGTTATTCAGCTTGACGAAATGAACCAACAAAGTCACCTTATAATTAAATCTTCGATTTTTTTGGTCGCATTAACTGTACAATCGAATGATCGTACATCTGCCAGTTATGTTTCGCATTCATCAATGAGCTTTTGTCTTTTTATTTCATCCTGTTACTGCTCATTTTTTATCATCGATTATCTGATGTTTGTAAAAACTACCGGTATAACTCTGATTATCAAATTCAGAGAGAAACTGCTGTTTCCTCATTGAAAGAGAAGAGGGGTAGTTGTTACAACCTATCATTTACTTAGGGGGACAATAGATCCGTGGATAGAAACCCAATTTGCTACTGCTTCTCTCCAAAAATTAATCTTGAGAGCTAACTTATCAAATATCACAGGCAGTGACTGAATAAATCCATAATTATTTAAAGTGTATTTACTTCACACTATTATTGAACATTTTAAATTTAATCCTTAACTCCGTTATGATCCTGAATTACCTGCACTAAATGCCTGTATAAGTATGAAAGATATAAACAGGAAGGAGTTAGAATATGAAAATAATCAAATGCAAATAGACGATACCAATCAAAACCTGGTGAATGTAGCAGAAGCAAGAGAACAATTAAAACATTCATGCTATCTGCTACATTGTACAGATAGAAATAGGTACACAATCCATTCATGCAGCAGCAAAAATCTAATGTGATGAATATAGAGAATGTACTTTAACTTGGAAATGAAAAATATACGTCTGTTTTGAAAAGTAATAATAATGTAAAGAGCCAAATAAAGACTAAACAAGTGGTGATAAATCTTTTTTGCTAATTGTAATTTCTGCTATATAGTGCCAAAAAAAGTTTCTGTAATACCCGTATCAAGGATGATATGTCTAATATCACACTTACAAATGATAAACAATCTGTAATCTCCAAACATATCATCAATTCAAATCATTCTTATGCTAAGATTTTAGGTGTTGACAATGGGTTCCATTCCAGACTTATATCAGAGATGCTTCCCATTAAATCCAACATTACTGCACTTAATGTACAAACAGATACTATGAAACTCAACAATTGCTACAATCCCTAATTGTTATGCTAACCCTTCTGCTTTCCCATTGTCTTTATGTTTTCTTCACTTTTGAGTTTGTCAACTGTATTTAGCTGTTGTGTTGCTCTAGACTTGTGTTTTTAGTTTTTTCTTAGCACCTGAAGAAAGGACTGTTTCCACAAATGTTGTGTGCTATTTATAACATCACTTGTTTGTCTGTTTTTCTTATTACTTAAACATTGATCATTTCCCTGATTCTGTTAATAAATTCTCACAAGGAACACTTTAAACCAAAATAGTACTTGTTTAACCTTTTATTTCTGCTTTCTTTATGGCTCCACAGCCCATTGAGGTCCTTGGCCTGCCAGGACAACTGACACCTCTAATGACTAAATCCTTTTTTTTGGAGTGGCACATGGTCAGCATAGTGATTCTCATTCATCCATAACCCTGGTTTTCATGGCCATGATGAGCACAAACATCCATGCTGGGATTCGATCCTGAGATCTGTGTACTGCGGACCCCTACTACACAGCAGATCGGCATATGTTTCACCTAGTTATACAAAATGTGCCCTACTTAATTAATTCATTTATTTATTCACAGCAACACAGATTGCTCAGATTTTAATTAATTTCAAATAAAGTGTTTGTAAATTCTGCTATGAAATATTTATCTATAAACATGCGTTTATTTAAAGATCTAATGATTTAATATTTTTCTTCAAACATTTATTTTATTCCATTTTCACTGATATATAAAGTGAAATGTTATGAAAGTTTTGTAGTATGTGCTGCCAGCTGGTAGTTAAGTGCAAATTACCAATTGTATTATAATGGAACAAATATGTTAACTGTAGTTGAAGAAAGACAAGTAAGACAGAGTGCAATGACAAACATGATGTTTGATGTCTGGCAACAGTAGAAGAGAGGCCTGTTTATTTTGTGGCAATATTAGTTCATTTAATTTGACTTAGACTGTATAATACATAATATTAATATTACAATAATTAACTTAATACTTTTACAATGTGTATTAAGAGTGCAGGAATAATTGCAATTAATAAAAATAAATAAATAGGTCATTCATCTGAATTTCTGTTGTATATATGATTTAATATGTATTTATCTATTAAAATTTATAACTATTTACATACTGAAATAAACATTAATTATTACTTTTCAGGGACGTAGTTTAGAAACCAAAATAGAGAAAATGTCAAACATATTGCACACAGCAGGTAAAGTGGTAAAATTAGTTATGTTATTTATATAAGATCTGCTTTATGGATAAATTAATCAATTTATCTTTGATATCAAGTGACAATTTTGTTTAATTTTATGAAAATTACAATTTTAACAAAAACATTTTCATTATGAAAAGCATATAATTTTAATACAATACAACTATTTGATTTTCATCATGAAAATAATAGCAATAAAGATTATTTCATTATCTTGCATGACATTAAATTACCAGGTGCAAGTGTTGAAGTATGTGAAGATTTACTGAAGAATCTCTCCTTATCAGAAGACACTGTTTGGAAGGAGAATTTGCAAAAGCTCCAGTGTATATTTACATGGTGTCCATCAAATGTTACAGAGCAGTCTCTCCATCTTATTGAAAGGTATAAGACAAATTAGAGTCACAATAATACCATAGAGCTATTAAAATTAATTTTGGCTGTTACTTTCCCCTAGGAGTGTAACATTGAATCTACCAATAAGAATGCTTTAAATGAAGGGTGGTACAATTATGACTGTTCTACTGTTTTCAGTTGATTCACATTTGTGACCATGTATGTGTGTCATCAGTACCACCTTCTAATTTTAATTACACTATAAATTTATTAAGCAAACAGTAAATACACTCATTTTTTTAAATTTTATAGTAACAATAAAAAACTTACAATGACAAAATTTTTCTGCTTAGTCACCTGGCCCATTGATCCATGAGCTTCCTAATACCCTAAGAATTTTTTTTCCCCCCGAATCATTGACAATGCATAAAAAAAGAATATGGTAACCAAAATTGGCAAGGCGAGTAGTAGTGTATCAACTCAAAGCCAAGCTTGTGAAAAGTTTGAGTAGTGTGGGTAGCTGTATATCAATGTTATCAGAGTAGTGAATATCTTGCTATTTTCTCATCCTTCACAAGTGGCAGGCCATTTTTGAGTTTTTCAGTCCACTGGTAAACAGGTGATGGCTGTAGAACATTGAAACTGTATTATGCTGAAAGTCTTTTATAGATTTTTTATATCCTGGTTCTACACATAAAAGATTATTCTGTGTTCCAAACAGAAAATTAATCACACACTCCCTCACTCTATGACACATTTACTTTTTTTCCTTTACGTCTTATTTGTATAATATTTTGTGTGCATGTATTTATGTATATGCTCATACATGCGTGTATATTTCCATCCTTTCTTATAAACTTTTCTTTGTTGTAACCTTTCCTTCAATGAAAGAGAGAATTGTCTCAAAGCTGGTCCTTTTGTGTTTGGGTACAACACTGTGTAATTGGCCAGCACACAGTGCACATCTCTCCTGAACAAAGGGGTAACAACTCCAAAAACTTGAGTAATTTCTTCCTGTTTGAATGGCAACACTGAACTTCAATTTAAGATCTTCTTTAAATTATTAATATTTGATAGTATTTATGATTCTATCGGTATCTTACTCACACTTATTGTATAAAAATATGATGCCATTAATTAACTGTAATTTTCTTAGTCTTCATAGCAAAGAAGATGAATTGGAAGAAGATGAAGCCTGGACGAAATTCTTTCAAAAAATTGTAATCAATTTTGTATTATGCTATGAATATAGTCAAGAAGGTAAATTTGAAATTGCAATGTTGCACCAAAAGTTGCTTCAAGAAATGATCCAAAGTGAAGGAAGTAGAATGAAACTATGTCTACAGCATATGACTCTAGCTTGCAAGGCATACTTAGAATTTTATACTAAACAGTATAAAAAATTAAAAAATACATTAGAGAAAATTATTACATATTCCAAATTTGATGATGTCAATAAAGCAGCTGTTTGGGGATTAAAGGCAGCAGTATATATTAATTACGGATATGAAGGATGTAAGTTATCAGTTGGCTTTGCAGAAGAAGCTATAAAACTTGATCCTAACTGTGGTAAGTTATTAAAATTGGAAATAAATTCTTATAGTAGGCTATGTAGTTACCTTTCTGGATGCCAATGCCTCATTGGAATCATCTCTGATATCTAATATCATCATAACAAGGAGTTTACCAAATGATTGTCAGGATACTGGTGTGTTGTGCACTGAGTACTTTTTCCTATGCAAACCTATTCACTGACTATATTCAGTTTTGCATACATGAGATATAGTTATAATATATAGAAGAATGTTTCATATTATTGACAGAGCATCTGTTGTACACTTGATTCACAAGCCTTCGTCCTTCTGCATGGCTATTTAGAAGGTGAGTTTCAGCAAGCGAAAATTGTAACCTGGGACACCATGTTTGCGAATTTTTGGGAGCAGGTAGAAGGGTGGTGTTCTAGGAATGGAATGAGAACCTTAATAGAATCGGATGTCTCAGTCATGTACTTCTCTTGATTCTTAACTATGGTGATAGAGCCCTGACCTGCCGGGAGAATGATATGGGTTAGGTTGGCTTGTTTGGGAAGAGAGTTAAGAAAGGATGGTGAAGTAACATGGGAGACAAGAATGTTGGTAAAGATTAGAAATGTGTGGGAGTTTTGGAGGTGATAGTTTGGAAGGTTCTTTAAATTTTGGAAGGCAGGGAGCTATGGTGTTAAATAGTTCTGGGTTAATTAATATGTTCTTAGTAAAATATGGTGTATACTGGACTGTTTCACAGAATTTGAAGGTATTACAGGTAAATCTAAGACGGTCTGGTGTAGGAGTGGGAGAGAAAGTGTGACTTATTCAGAACTGTGATCTAATCATCGAATAAGGTTTTGGAAGAAATGCTATTATCATGGAGTATGCATGTTTCAATTAGGTATGGTTAGGTGGGAGTGGGGTGCCATTGTGGTTTGTTTAAGGAGGTTGAAGATATCAGCCAGTCTAGATTTGCACGTGATGAAGGGAGGGGGAGATACTCGAGGAAACCAAGTATGGGTAGGAACAGGTGGCATGTCTGCCCTATCCTTCAACCTACTGCAATTGCCCCCAAATGCTCCATAAATAGCCACCTAGAAAGTCAAAGAAAGCATTACCTGCCTCTCCTCCCACGTCATTTACCAGATAAATTACAGACTACTCTATTTTCTATATTGGCCAAGCAGATGACCATCCTGAATGCATTACTAACAACTGCTAAACTGTCCAATTCTTGAAAGCTGACATGCCTTAAGTCTCAACACCAATAATTTTTACCAATGCTTTGCTTTGTGTGTAATTCTATGTTTGAGGATATGCTTTCCTTTAAAAGCATATTTCCATCTTTCACATAAATTTCAATCTTTCCTCACTATCATCACCAAAATTCATGTCCTTAGCATTGTAATTATTCCTTAATGGATGCTCCTAACTCTTCAATCATAGGCACCAGCAGCAGGGTGCACTTGCTCTCCCCTGCCATGAAAGAAAATACTCAGAAAAATATTAAGAAATAGTTTTTTTTTATTAAGTCACTGTTGGAATAAAAACTTAGGGCAGCTACGTTTGTATCCAAATTTGTTCATAACCTTTTGAATGTCCTCTACTTTTTTCCTGTGAACACTGAGCATACGTAGTTTCATGTATCCCATCGTTAACCGATTCCACGTCTTGACATGTCGTAATGTATAGTTAGTACTATTTTGATTGCCCCGCATACTGCTGGGTAAAATGGGTGGCTTTGAGCAATTAAATCTGCATATTCAGTTGGCTTTGCAGAAGCATTATATGTCTTTAACATATCAAGTGGTGACCTCGGCAATAAAATTGTGTAGAAAACCTCTGTTAAGCTTCTGATATATTCTACCATGATAAACTAATATTATTTGATATGCCTATCTATAATTATAAGGATTCAATATTATCAAAATTTGTCTAATTTTCTCATATTTTCTGGGTGGAGCTGCATAAGCGAAATGATTTTTTGCGTGTTGAAGAAAATCAATTTCTCAGAGAAAAAATGATAAATTCTGAATATTGAATGAATATAGACATGCTAAAAAATTATTCTACATATTCAGATGGTTGAATTGATCTATAGACCTGCATGGCCACCATTTGAGAAAGCTTAAATTCAACATCTAGTTCTTTGCAATTTTTTGAGCACTCGAAAATGACCGCAATCTCCGTCATTGTACTGAGCCTGATACACATCCATTAATTAATTTATGTGATTGTGTTTTGCTTTTGTATTCATATGTACTCCTTGTAATTGGTTGCACACACGTTTGAGTTTGGCGGGTAATTCCCCCTCGGAGGCATGTGCGCTCCCAGAAATGATGTGACGCATATTCAAATACACGCTCAATTTGAATTTGACATTAATTAATTGACATAACATAAATGTCTAATTTTATATGCCTATCTAAATTTATAAGGATGCAATATTATAAAATTTGTTAGTTCAAAGTATAGTGTGTAGATACAGATGCACCTCCCTGAAAATAATCCTGGTGGTCTTTAATACCTCTACTCTATCCATTCAAATGCTGTTTATTGTCACTAGGGTGAGTAATCAGCTCCATAGCTTAGTCGGTAAAGCCCCTGTGTGCAGAGCATAAAATCCAAGTTTGATTCCCAACCTGGCTGAATATTTTCTTCCTTCTCTCTCTTTGCATTGAAAATATTCTTAGTTTTGTGCTTCTATTCCTGAGCATGTGCTTTCCTTAAAAAGCATATTCCAACCTTTCTCCTATTTATTTCTATCTTTTCTCACCATCCAAAAACTTAAGTGACTTCATCATTAAATTAATCTCTTATATACCAAAATACTTATAAGGTATCCATAAACAACATCTTTAGTTACTTGTGACATATGAACCTGTTTACACAACAATGATTTACACAGTTTATTGTTCATCTTCTAAATTGAATCTAGAAGAGTTCTTGCTATGAAACATTTCCAAGGGTCTTACACTGGCAAATCGCTGGGAGATATTCAAAAGAAGCTAAATTTACCTGAGCATCAGTTGGTGTAAGATATCAGCACAAGGTGGATTTCCTTTTATATGTGATAGAGCATGTGTTGGGGGGAAAAAAGGGCTCTATTGCTATATGTGGCTGATCACAATACACTCACCAATTTGAAAGCTTAACAGTGGTGTTTGATAGAGCAGTGTACTAAGCTTCTGAAGTCCTTTGAGGAAATCTTCCACCAGTAACAGTTCATCTACAATACCTGCTAAAAGAACTAGAAGAGACTATAGTAAATCACCCGTTTCTCACAAAGCACACAACACATTCTGTGATTGCTTTAACGATTCTGATTGAATTCTGTATATCCTTCAGAGAGTGTGATTTATTTAGGAGAACACAATTTCATTACACTTTTTTAAGTATCTATATAATTTTCTCCAAATCTTATATTCATTACCAGTGGATACTTTCTTGTGACAAATTTCTTACTTTAAATTGTTTCTAATCCTCCAAATTACCACTCAAGTTTCTTATTATCTATCCTTCTGCTTCACAATAACTGTTACACATCAATATATTTTACACTTTTATTCCTCAAATTATGTAACTTGATCAGTCTTTAACCAAATAATGTCATGTTTAATTAACCTAATACAAAATAATATACTTATTAATTTATTTATACATAACAAAGTGCAACTAGAAATTTTCAGCTATATCCCTAGGAATTGTAAAATATAAAACATCCATGTTAAAATATACCAATTATATAAATAAACAGACAAAAATGAGTTCCAAATGAAATGCAAGAGCTGTAAGAGATTGCAAATAAGGTGATTAACTCAAAATCTTTTGAATAAAGAAACAAGCACTTATTTTTGTCTGTTACTTGACTATTTATTTACCTAAGTATATCCTTGAGAGTTATTCTATTTTAAATTATTCATTAATAAGGTGACAATAACATGATCATAATATAACAGTTAGTGATTGTTCTCATATGCAGCTGATTGGCATTTTCTCTGTGGAAAAAGTCTTGGACGAATTCGAAGAGTTGATCGCACCATGCAAGTAGACAATAAAAAAGAGTTGATGGCCCTAGAGAAAGCTGCTGAATTATGTCCCTCTGCAGCGTGTTATGTTTTTTTAGCCCAGGCATATCAAGAGACTTCAAGGAATGTCTACAGGGAAAATATGTCCCATGTACATTCATTAAAAAATATATTAAAAGATATGAATGAAAAATCTTTTAATTATTACAGGTTAGAAATAATTTACTTAATTATTTATGCTGTAGCAGACAAATACAGTTTATAATACATCATATAAATAAAATTCTGCTGCTAGTTAAGTGTATTTTATTTAATATGAAGACACATAGTGGCTATTTTTGTTAAATCTTAGAAATAAAAATACTGTATAGCACATGACCTGTCATTATTTGTGTGTAAGTAAGCAGGAAACTAAGATAATAGATTTGAACTTATAGAATTATTTAACATTTTGAACAGTTCAAAATCACTGTGGATGGGAAATGGATAGCTAAAGTTTTAAAATTAATTTTTGTATATTTACTATAATTGTTACATTGGCATGTCATAGTATCTATTGTATATTTTTCACTTCCTGTATGTTACATTATGTAATTCCTTTTTTTGTATGTAAAATGAGTCATAAATAAAAAAATACTTCTCAAAATGTAAGACAGTAATTAAAATTATCTACATTTGAAGTATTTATTGAGACAAGCATGACAAACATATAATTTAATAGATGTCATTTCTATGTTTGTACATTTCATTTTTAAGTATGTTATATGAGACATTGTAAGGTGCACTCTAAAACATCATGGGTAAAAAAAGGTGTACTAACAGATTGAAATGACATCTACTAAATCATATCTTTATCATACTTGGCTCAATATATATAATTTTAATTATTATTGTAATAAATTCTAAGTATATTATTGTCAACTTATTCACGAAGAAAGCTTTAATTCTCTAATCGTATACCAGTTAAAACGAAATCCCTTTTATTTAAATGGTGACCCATAGTATAATTATAAAAAAAATTAATTGTTTTCATTCTTATAAATTACAGAAAAAGTCTTGAATTGAGTCCAGATTCAGTAAAAGTAAACATTAGATGTGCTGTTGGATTTTCTAAACTTCCACGTCCATTTAAAGACCTCAATTTGGCACTTGTTTGTCTAAAGAAGGCAATGGAGACAGCACCAACTAATCTGATGGCATTGCACACACTAGGATATATTCATGAATTGAAAGGAGACTTACTTGAATCTGAAAAAATTCTGGAACAAACTAGTGAATTGGGTGTTTATGGAAGTCATATGGATCTAATAAGAATTCGATTGAAATTAAACCCAGATTACAACCCTCTCCCTTTGTTGGAGAAGATGCTTCTCAAATTCACAGATAAACCTAAAAAGTGTGAAACTCTTGCTCAAATTGGATTATATTACTTCATCATCTTGAATAACTTTACCAAAGCTCTCCACTACTGGCAGCAGTTACTGGATATTGAACCTGAGTGTGATAAGCTTAAGGTGAGCCATATATGTACATTAAATAAAAAGTGTTTTATGTATGTATGTATATGTGTGTGTGTGTATATATATATATATATTGTAATAACCAAACGTGGGTCGAAATAAAAAATTAATATTATTTTAACAAACAAATTTTATTCAACAATTCTTGATATTTTACATTTTAATAAAAAATCTCTCTCATGGGTCTTTACTGGGTTTGATAACGGACAGAACACTTAGATAATCAAAGAACCCAACATTTATCTTTAAATTAAACAGAAATATTTTATCGTCTAGACATCGAAGAAACTTATTAACGAACTTAGAATTACCAGATTGCTTCTAAATTTAAAAGAGTTTATTTTATTATCAAAAGAAGAGACCGATATCTGACTGTATCTTTTAATTACGTTTACACATGTTAATACCATAAATTTCAACTCACGATTTCTCAGGAACCTTTGGCTTGTTCATTAAACACACACTTTATAGACTGGACGTTTACACACTGACTCTACCACATATTATTGGTTCGACGATAGCTGGTTCTCCATACTCGGTGAAGGACATCCCAGTTGCTCGTGGTGAAACTACTCGACGCTGGATGCTGTGTCCTGGTCTCCTACCATCGAAGACAGTGATCAAATTTTGATACTAATACAGATTGAACTTCTGCATATGAAAATGTTTATAGTTGAATAATTTTCTATTTCTCTCACAGGCTGCTTTCTTTCTCCATACCCTCCGCTCTGACACTCATCTCCAACTAACTTCCAAGTTCGATGCTCACCGCACCCCTCTCCCATGCTGACTAACTCTGACTCCTCTATGCATACAGCACCCCTCTCCCACGCTGACAATAGCTTATCTCTCGCTTATATACTACTAGCCTCTTTGTTTTCCCTTCGTTTCAAGACTACGGCGCGGTGACAGAATCTCCATTACTGAGATTTACATTCTGCAGCTGCAGTTCCTTAGCAAATAGCTAGCCCCTCCATCATGTCACATCGAGACAGGACCCGTAATTACTTTGCACTTGCACAACATGTGCACTGTTCCGAAACAATGCATTCCCTCAATGCATTACAATATATATTTCCATATGCACATGTCACACTAAGGAGTAAAGTGAATAATATCCAATTTCTCTCGGAGGTAATAGGTAATCTGTAGGATGGTGTGGAATCTCCCATGGGGATGTCTTTTCCTCTCTCCATGAACTAAGGTTCCTACAAGCTGTTTGGAGAGGTGTATGTTCTGGGGTCAAAGTTAGACATCCAGCTGCTTGTGTACCGTAGATGCATGTAAGCTCTATTCTCCCTTCAGTCTTTCTCCAACAAGTCAACTCTATCTCTCTCTCCAGCTCTCAACGACTGTCTAAAAATCTCTTTCGTCCACACTTAGTCTCATCACATGACCTCTACTACCAACCAGGATTATTATTTCCTTCCCTCCAAAGCCACCACCATCACTGGTTCAGTTTTCTTGGAAGATGCCTGCTGCAGCTGTAAAGAGAACCTGCAAGAAAATGGTGCATTTTCCACTGTCGGCAGTTTCTATTGTCTTATGACTTAAGCAATGCCCACCTGCAGGTAAATTGTATCCTTCATTTGTGCATAGTACTTTCCATATGCACATGTCACACTAAGGGGTAAAGTGAATTAAGCTTGCGATTAATTTTAATGTAAAATGTGTTATTTAATTTGAACTTATCTCATTTTCCTTAAGTGTATACAAATTATGTTAAGGATTTTTAATAATTAAGTTACAAAGTTACAATTGATAATTGGATAGTGAGGAAAGATAAATATATAGGACAAAGGTTGGGAACACACACTGAAGAAAGCATATGCTTTAGGCATAGTTATACGCTCAAAAAAGGCATATAAATATTGTGTAACCAAGTGAAGGTGTACATTTAATATATTGGTCATTAGTGAATGATTGAAAAATATTTAAAATTTAGTCAAACAATGATATATAAAAATTTGGAACAAATATATTTAAAAGTGTTATTTTTTATAATATGGTTACATTGGGGTAAATATATAAATAAAATTCTTCAATATCAACAGCTTCATGAGAATAAATCATTCTACATTAGATTTGTTATTTCATACATATATGCTGAAGATCGTTGAATTTTTTCAAAGATTATGCTGATGTATATTTTATGTTTTTTATTTGTTCTGCTAAAGAAATTAGTATCTTTCTATAATCAAGAAATTATTTACAAATTAATTTTCAGTTTACTTCATATTAATTCCTCTGTATATTTTATTATAAAACTAGATACATGTTAGCCTAAATATTAATATGACAATATTTTTTATTTCCATTTTAGGGTAGTAGATTTATTTGTTTACAAACAGGAAGTCCCATAAATATTGAAAGGATAATAATACATGAAATAAAACTATTGTTACAAAAAAATCACACCAGTAATGATTCAAAATATTTCACTGAAGTTCTGGATAGATTTAAGAACTCTGACATTATTAAAGAGAGTCCAATTCCACAACGAGACATAATCATGGGCCGTTCAAACAACTTAAATATTAATAGACCCAAACTAAGAAACAGTGTTCCAGCTACACTCCGCAACAAACCTGAGCCAAGAAGTTCAAGATTCAAATTATCAGAAAGCAAAAAGAAATGAGTAACTTTTTCACAGAAATGTCTATGAACTAGTTTTTTATTTATGATAAAAGTTGGTGTTGAATAATACTACAAATATATTACTGTATTCAATACCAATAATGAATCAAACATGAGATAAACAAACTTCTTTGTTATCTTAAATAAAAATGAAACACAGCCTGTTAAATGTGAAAAAATGGATGACCTCTTTGGGTATATAAAGTTTTACACTACAAAACAAACAATACAATAATTAAAATAAAATTTTATAATAGATTTTGTTAATAACATCATAATATAAATTTTTGAGGAAATAAAAATTTTGATAGTCGGGGACTTACTCTGTTGACTGCTGTGTTGGAAATAAGTAATTTAAATGTGAACAACCAGTAAAAACTCGGTTGTTGAGTTCAGTTTATAATGGAACAATTTAGAATTTTAAATTATTCCAATTATTTGAAGAATTACAATGTATCAAATTTTATTCAAATTATTTGTGTTATTTTATATGATTATTGCCAAATTGATACATTACATCAAATTATTTTATGATTATTGAAGGAAATATGGTTTGATGGAACAGAATAATTTTCAATGTTCCTTTTCATATTGTTGTTGTATTTATTGTAAAACTTCATATATCTGAAAAGGCCACAAATAGCAATGAAACATTGAATTTTTTCAATTACTAATCTTTTTTCGACTAACAAGGCTGTGTTTTATATATAATTTACACCTTGTAGGATATATCATTATCAGTTATTAGTTTTTATGTCTATATGAATTTTTCTGTTTCAAATCCTTGATAATTTTATCTATATTATTCTTTTATAATTTGTAATTCAAATGTTACCAATTAAAATGATCTATGTATAATATATGTGCCTGATGATAATTAGTAAATAAATGATTTGTTATCGTTACAAATTAGAATAAATACTGACTATGCAACAATACTAAAAGGTCTTAGTACTGAAAAGCTTCCTACCTTGTTCTAATAAATCACACCTTTCAAGAAGGATACACTTCACACTTTTTTACTCCAAATATAATAACATTCAATATTGCACTGATTTAGATTTCTGTCCACCAAACCTTTCTCAAAGCGGACACATTTTTTTAAGAGATACAGGCATTTTTCTGTAATTTTGACAAATGCGAAAAAATGAAAAAATGAGGTTACTATTCTTACGAAAAAAATACAGAAAAATGCCTGTAACTCCTAAACCATAAGAGATAGAGAACTAAAAACACCGGATTCGTGTTCAGCAAGGTCGCTTCCATAAGAAAAGTCACATCGTTTTTTCTTTTTTTCACAATTTTAGAAAATACAGAAAAATGCCTGTAACTCCTAAACCATAAGAGATAGAGGGCTAAAAACACCGGATTCGTGTTCAGCAAGGTCGCTTCCATAAGAAAAGTCACATCGTTTTTTCTTTTTTTCAAAATTTTAGAAAATACAGAAAAATGCCTGTAACTCCTAAACCATAAGAGATAGAGGGCTAAAAACACCGGATTCGTGTTCAGCAAGGTCGCTTCCATAAGAAAAGTCACATCGTTTTTTCTTTTTTTCACAATTTTAGAAAATAAAGAAAAATGCCTGTAACTCCTAAACCATAAGAGATAGAGGGCTAAAAACACCGGATTCGTGTTCAGCAAGGTCGCTTCCATAAGAAAAGTCACATCATTTTTTCATTTTTTCACAATTTTAGAAAATACAGAAAAATGCCTGTAACTCCTAAACCATAAGAGATAGAGGGCTAAAAACACCGGATTCGTGTTCAGCAAGGTCGCTTCCATAAGAAAAGTCACATCATTTTTTCTTTTTTTCACAATTTTAGAAAATACAGAAAAATGCCTGTAACTCCTAAACCATAAGAGATAGAGGGCTAAAAACACCGGATTCGTGTTCAGCAAGGTCGCTTCCATAAGAAAAGTCACATCAATTTTTCTTTTTTTCACAAGTTTAGAAAATACAGAAAAATGCCTGTAACTCCTAAACCATAAGAGATAGAGGGCTAAAAACACCGGATTCGTGTTCAGCAAGGTCGCTTCCATAAGAAAAGTCACATCGTTTTTTCTTTTTTTCACAATTTTAGAAAATACAGAAAAATGCCTGTAACTCCTAAACCATAAGAGATTGAGGTATAAAAACACCGGATTCGTGTTCAGCAAGGTCGCTTCCATAAGAAAAGTCACATCATTTTTTCATTTTTTCACAATTTTAGAAAATACAGAAAAATGCCTGTAACCCGTAAACCATAAGAGATAGAGGGCTAAAAACACCGGATTCGTGTTCAGCAAGGTCGCTTTCATAAGAAAAGTCACATCATTTTTTTTTTCACAATTTTAGAAAATACAGAAAAATGCCTGTAACTCCTAAACCATAAGAGATAGAGGGCTAAAAACACCGGATTCGTGTTCAGCAAGGTCGCTTCCATAAGAAAAGTCACATCATTTTTTCTTTTTTTCACAATTTTAGAAAATACAGAAAAATGCCTGTAACTCCTAAACCATAAGAGATAGAGGGCTAAAAACACCGGATTCGTGTTCAGCAAGGTCGCTTCCATAAGAAAAGTCACATCGTTTTTTCTTTTTTTCACAATTTTAGAAAATACAGAAAAATGCCTGTAACTCCTAAACCATAAGAGATTGAGGTATAAAAACACCGGATTCGTGTTCAGCAAGGTCGCTTCCATAAGAAAAGTCACATCATTTTTTCATTTTTTCACAATTTTAGAAAATACAGAAAAATGCCTGTAACCCGTAAACCATAAGAGATAGAGGGCTAAAAACACCGGATTCGTGTTCAGCAAGGTCGCTTCCATAAGAAAAGTCACATCATTTTTTCTTTTTTTCACAATTTTAGAAAATACAGAAAAATGCCTGTAACTCCTAAACCATAAGAGATAGAGGGCTAAAAACACCGGATTCGTGTTCAGCAAGGTCGCTTCCATAAGAAAAGTCACATCGTTTTTTCTTTTTTTCACAATTTTAGAAAATACAGAAAAATGCCTGTAACTCCTAAACCATAAGAGATAGAGGGCTAAAAACACCGGATTCGTGTTCAGCAAGGTCGCTTCCATAAGAAAAGTCACATCAATTTTTCTTTTTTTCACAAGTTTAGAAAATACAGAAAAATGCCTGTAACTCCTAAACCATAAGAGATAGAGGGCTAAAAACACCGGATTCGTGTTCAGCAAGGTCGCTTCCATAAGAAAAGTCACATCGTTTTTTCTTTTTTTCACAATTTTAGAAAATACAGAAAAATGCCTGTAACTCCTAAACCATAAGAGATAGAGGGCTAAAAACATCTGATTCGTGTTCAGCAAGGTCGCTTCCATAAGAAAAGTCACATCATTTTTTCTTTTTTTCACAATTTTAGAAAATACAGAAAAATGCCTGTAACTCCTAAACCATAAGAGATAGAGGGCTAAAAACACCGGATTCGTGTTCAGCAAGGTCGCTTCCATAAGAAAAGTCACATCGTTTTTTCTTTTTTTCACAATTTTAGAAAATACATAAAAATGCCTGTAACTCCTAAACCATAAGAGATAGAGGGCTAAAAACACCGGATTCGTGTTCAGCAAGGTCGCTTCCATAAGAAAAGTCACATCATTTTTTCATTTTTTCACAATTTTAGAAAATACAGAAAAATGCCTGTAACCCCTAAACCATAAGAAATAGAGGGCTAAAAACACCGGATTCGTGTTCAGCAAGGTCGCTTCCATAAGAAAAGTCACATCATTTTTTCTTTTTTTCACAATTTTAGAAAATACAGAAAAATGCCTGTAACTCCTAAACCATAAGAGATAGAGGGCTAAAAACACCGGATTCGTGTTCAGCAAGGTCGCTTCCATAAGAAAAGTCACATCGTTTTTTCTTTTTTTCACAATTTTAGAAAATACAGAAAAATGCCTGTAACTCCTAAACCATAAGAGATAGAGGGCTAAAAACACCGGATTCGTGTTCAGCAAGGTCGCTTCCATAAGAAAAGTCACATCATTTTTTCTTTTTTTCACAATTTTAGAAAATACAGAAAAATGCCTGTAACCCCTAAACCATAAGAGATAGAGGGCTAAAAACACCGGATTCGTGTTCAGCAAGGTCGCTTTCATAAGAAAAGTCACATCATTTTTTTTTTCACAATTTTAGAAAATACAGAAAAATGCCTGTAACTCCTAAACCATAAGAGATAGAGGGCTAAAAACACCGGATTCGTGTTCAGCAAGGTCGCTTCCATAAGAAAAGTCACATCATTTTTTCTTTTTTTCACAATTTTAGAAAATACAGAAAAATGCCTGTAACTCCTAAACCATAAGAGATAGAGGGCTAAAAACACCGGATTCGTGTTCAGCAAGGTCGCTTCCATAAGAAAAGTCACATCGTTTTTTCTTTTTTTCACAATTTTAGAAAATACAGAAAAATGCCTGTAACTCCTAAACCATAAGAGATTGAGGTATAAAAACACCGGATTCGTGTTCAGCAAGGTCGCTTCCATAAGAAAAGTCACATCATTTTTTCATTTTTTCACAATTTTAGAAAATACAGAAAAATGCCTGTAACCCGTAAACCATAAGAGATAGAGGGCTAAAAACACCGGATTCGTGTTCAGCAAGGTCGCTTCCATAAGAAAAGTCACATCATTTTTTCTTTTTTTCACAATTTTAGAAAATACAGAAAAATGCCTGTAACTCCTAAACCATAAGAGATAGAGGGCTAAAAACACCGGATTCGTGTTCAGCAAGGTCGCTTCCATAAGAAAAGTCACATCGTTTTTTCTTTTTTTCACAATTTTAGAAAATACAGAAAAATGCCTGTAACTCCTAAACCATAAGAGATAGAGGGCTAAAAACACCGGATTCGTGTTCAGCAAGGTCGCTTCCATAAGAAAAGTCACATCATTTTTCTTTTTTTCACAATTTTAGAAAATACAGAAAAATGCCTGTAACTCCTAAACCATAAGAGATAGAGGGCTAAAAACACCGGATTCGTGTTCAGCAAGGTCGTTTCCATAAGAAAAGTCACATCGTTTTTTCTTTTTTTCACAATTTTAGAAAATACAGAAAAATGCCTGTAACTCCTAAACCATAAGAGATAGAGGGCTAAAAACATCTGATTCGTGTTCAGCAAGGTCGCTTCCATAAGAAAAGTCACATCATTTTTTCTTTTTTTCACAATTTTAGAAAATACAGAAAAATGCCTGTAACTCCTAAACCATAAGAGATAGAGGGCTAAAAACACCGGATTCGTGTTCAGCAAGGTCGCTTCCATAAGAAAAGTCACATCGTTTTTTCTTTTTTTCACAATTTTAGAAAATACATAAAAATGCCTGTAACTCCTAAACCATAAGAGATAGAGGGCTAAAAACACCGGATTCGTGTTCAGCAAGGTCGCTTCCATAAGAAAAGTCACATCATTTTTTCATTTTTTCACAATTTTAGAAAATACAGAAAAATGCCTGTAACCCCTAAACCATAAGAAATAGAGGGCTAAAAACACCGGATTCGTGTTCAGCAAGGTCGCTTCCATAAGAAAAGTCACATCATTTTTTCTTTTTTTCACAATTTTAGAAAATACAGAAAAATGCCTGTAACCCCTAAACCATAAGAGATAGAGGGCTAAAAACACCGGATTCGTGTTCAGCAAGGTCGCTTCCATAAGAAAAGTCACATCATTTTTTCTTTTTTTCACAATTTTAGAAAATACAGAAAAATGCCTGTAACTCTTAAACCATAAGAGATAGAGGGCTATAAACACCGGATTCGTGTTCAGCAAGGTCGCTTCCATAAGAAAAGTCACATCATTTTTTCATTTTTTCACAATTTTAGAAAATACAGAAAAATGCCTGTAACTCCTAAACCATAAGAGATAGAGGGCTAAAAACACCGGATTCGTGTTCAGCAAGGTCGCTTCCATAAGAAAAGTCACATCGTTTTTTCTTTTTTTCACAATTTTAGAAAATACATAAAAATGCCTGTAACTCCTAAACCATAAGAGATAGAGGGCTAAAAACACCGGATTCGTGTTCAGCAAGGTCGCTTCCATAAGAAAAGTCACATCATTTTTTCATTTTTTCACAATTTTAGAAAATACAGAAAAATGCCTGTAACCCCTAAACCATAAGAAATAGAGGGCTAAAAACACCGGATTCGTGTTCAGCAAGGTCGCTTCCATAAGAAAAGTCACATCATTTTTTCTTTTTTTCACAATTTTAGAAAATACAGAAAAATGCCTGTAACTCCTAAACCATAAGAGATAGAGGGCTAAAAACACCGGATTCGTGTTCAGCAAGGTCGCTTCCATAAGAAAAGTCACATCATTTTTTCATTTTTTCACAATTTTAGAAAATACAGAAAAATGCCTGTAACCCCTAAACCATAAGAAATAGAGGGCTAAAAACACCGGATTCGTGTTCAGCAAGGTCGCTTCCATAAGAAAAGTCACATCATTTTTTCTTTTTTTCACAATTTTAGAAAATACAGAAAAATGCCTGTAACTCCTAAACCATAAGAGATAGAGAACTAAAAACACCGGATTCGTGTTCAGCAAGGTCGCTTCCATAAGAAAAGTCACATCGTTTTTTCTTTTTTTCACAATTTTAGAAAATACAGAAAAATGCCTGTAACTCCTAAACCATAAGAGATAGAGGGCTAAAAACACCGGATTCGTGTTCAGCAAGGTCGTTTCCATAAGAAAAGTCACATCGTTTTTTCTTTTTTTCACAATTTTAGAAAATACAGAAAAATGCCTGTAACTCCTAAACCATAAGAGATAGAGGGCTAAAAACATCTGATTCGTGTTCAGCAAGGTCGCTTCCATAAGAAAAGTCACATCATTTTTTCTTTTTTTCACAATTTTAGAAAATACAGAAAAATGCCTGTAACTCCTAAACCATAAGAGATAGAGGGCTAAAAACACCGGATTCGTGTTCAGCAAGGTCGCTTCCATAAGAAAAGTCACATCATTTTTTCATTTTTTCACAATTTTAGAAAATACAGAAAAATGCCTGTAACCCCTAAACCATAAGAAATAGAGGGCTAAAAACACCGGATTCGTGTTCAGCAAGGTCGCTTCCATAAGAAAAGTCACATCATTTTTTCTTTTTTTCACAATTTTAGAAAATACAGAAAAATGCCTGTAACTCCTAAACCATAAGAGATAGAGAACTAAAAACACCGGATTCGTGTTCAGCAAGGTCGCTTCCATAAGAAAAGTCACATCGTTTTTTCTTTTTTTCACAATTTTAGAAAATACAGAAAAATGCCTGTAACTCCTAAACCATAAGAGATAGAGGGCTAAAACACCGGATTCGTGTTCAGCAAGGTCGCTTCCATAAGAAAAGTCACATCGTTTTTTCTCTTTTTCACAATTTTAGAAAATACAGAAAAATGCCTGTAACTCCTAAACCATAAGAGATAGAGAACTAAAAACACCGGATTCGTGTTCAGCAAGGTCGCTTCCATAAGAAAAGTCACATCATTTTTTCTTTTTTTCACAATTTTAGAAAATACAGAAAAATGCCTGTAACTCCTAAACCATAAGAGATAGAGGGCTAAAAACATCTGATTCGTGTTCAGCAAGGTCGCTTCCATAAGAAAAGTCACATCATTTTTTCTTTTTTTCACAATTTTAGAAAATACAGAAAAATGCCTGTAACTCCTAAACCATAAGAGATAGAGGGCTAAAAACACCGGATTCGTGTTCAGCAAGGTCGCTTCCATAAGAAAAGTCACATCATTTTTTCATTTTTTCACAATTTTAGAAAATACAGAAAAATGCCTGTAACCCCTAAACCATAAGAAATAGAGGGCTAAAAACACCGGATTCGTGTTCAGCAAGGTCGCTTCCATAAGAAAAGTCACATCATTTTTTCTTTTTTTCACAATTTTAGAAAATACAGAAAAATGCCTGTAACTCCTAAACCATAAGAGATAGAGGGCTAAAAACACCGGATTCGTGTTCAGCAAGGTCGCTTCCATAAGAAAAGTCACATCGTTTTTTCTTTTTTTCACAATTTTAGAAAATACAGAAAAATGCCTGTAACTCCTAAACCATAAGAGATAGAGGGCTAAAAACACCGGATTCGTGTTCTAAAAGGTCGCTTCCATAAGAAAAGTCACATCATTTTTTCTTTTTTTCACAATTTTAGAAAATACAGAAAAATGCCTGTAACTCCTAAACCATAAGAGATAGAAGGCTAAAAACACCGGATTCGTGTTCAGCAAGGTCGCTTCCATAAGAAAAGTCACATCATTTTTTCTTTTTTTCACAATTTTAGAAAATACAGAAAAATGCCTGTAACTCCTAAACCATAAGAGATAGAGGGCTAAAAACACCGGATTCGTGTTCAGCAAGGTCGCTTCCATAAGAAAATTCACATCGTTTTTTCTTTTTTTCACAATTTTAGAAAATACAGAAAAATGCCTGTAACTCCTAAACCATAAGAGATAGAGGGCTAAAAACACCGGATTCGTGTTCAGCAAGGTCGCTTCCATAAGAAAAGTCACATCGTTTTTTCTTTTTTTCACAATTTTAGAAAATACTGATGAATGCCTGTAACTCCTAAACCATAAGCGATAGAGGGCTAAAAACACCGGATTCGTGTTCAGCAAGGACGCTTCCATAAGAAAAGTCACATCATTTTTTCTTTTTTTCACAATTTTAGAAAATACAGAAAAATGCCTGTAACTCCTAAACCATAAGAGATAGAGGGCTAAAAACACCGGATTCGTGTTCAGCAAGGTCGCTTCCATAAGAAAAGTCACATCGTTTTTTCTTTTTTTCACAATTTTAGAAAATACAGAAGAATGCCTACAGGCATAAGAGATAGAGGGCTAAAAACACCGGATTCGTGTTCAGCAACGTCGCTTCCATATGAAAAGTCACATCATTTTTTCTTTTTTTCACAAGTTTAGAAAATACAGAAAAATGCCTGTAACTCCTAAACCATAAGAGATAGAGGGCTATAAACACCGGATTCGTGTTCAGCAAGGTCGCTTCCATATGAAAAGTCACATCATTTTTTCTTTTTTTCACAAGTTTAGAAAATACAGAAAAATGCCTGTAACTCCTAAACCATAAGAGATAGAGGGCTAAAAACACCGGATTTGTGTTCAGCAAGGTCGCTTCCATAAGAAAAGTCACATCATTTTTTCTTTTTTTCACAATTTTAGAAAATACAGAAAAATAACCGCTGACTTATTTGGCTGTTTTAGTTTCAGATGTATTTGATGTTCTGTGCATCTGTCCATTACCGTGCGAATAGTTTGGCCGATATACTTTTTGCCACATTTGCTCGGTATGCTGTAGACCCCAGGTGTACGAAGTCCTTTACTGTCTTTAACCGAGCCAAGCATTTCTTTAATTTTCTTTTGTGGATATGCTTTGCCAGTAGCCGTCCTATACGGTTGCTGATGTAACCGGCGATAGGAATGTATGCATGGTTGACTGCAATTTCCTTTTGCTCTGCTGTATTCTCCCTTCGGAGCGTGAGTGCCCTCTTTATATGGCCGGGAATGTATCCGTTCTGGCGGTAAACGTTTTTAAGATGTTCTAATTCACCAGCTAGATTGTCTTTGTCTGATACCACCCTGGCTCTATGGACCAATGTTGAGAGAACTCCTTTCTTCTATTCGCACGGTAATGGACAGATGCACAGAACATCAAAAACATCTGAAACTAAAACAACCAAATAAGTCAGCGGTTGCAGAACATGCCATAGAATCCGGCCATCATTTTCTGTGCCACATACTAAATGTGTAGCCTCGTCATTATATTTGCAACATGTAACATTTCCTAGACTAGAGCGACACAACAGCACATCCAAAGCTTTTTTTTTGTCAAATGACGAGTGCAGTTGTGTTGCTCTAGGCTCTTAGCACCTGAGGACAAGGATCCCAGAAACAATGTGCAGTATTTATATTATCACTTATTTTGTCTGTATTATTATTATGCTGATACTTACTTAAAATACGATACTTCATGTGTTTTCCAACTACGATTATTACAATTGTAGGCTTGGCATGATTTATAATAATAAAAAATTATTTTAACAAAAAACTTCAAAACTTTCACCATCAGTAGCATAACACAAATCTGGTTTCAGGTGAAGTGGACCGACTAAAAAAAGGCGGTCAGTGTTGTTTGCTGCTGCCACCCAGAGCGCTGTAACGCTGATATAGCCACTCTATTATGTTTATATATCTCTTTGGTTACGCCCATCCCACTGTGCGACAATGCTGCGTTGCCACGTCGATCCAAGCGACGCTTGTGTGGGCAATATCTTTGGCCCCACAATTATAACGAGCCAAATAATATAATATAATCGCGGTTAGCATTATAAAATCGGTTTATCATTCTATATATTTCTTAATTATTATATGCCAAAAAGTATTCTTCCAAACCTTTAAAAGATAAAAACGCTGTCTAAACACTGGAGGAAAAGAAAAACAGTGGTGAATCAAAACATTAAAATGGAAGGAAAATATATCGTCAATACGTGTTTAAGGTATGTTCGTCATGCATTATTTCCCAGTATTTTACAGCAAACCGGATATGTTTGTAACATTTATTGTTTTATTAGTGAAATTTTACGTTCTTTTCATTGATAATTTTATTTTTCACTTTTATGTTATTTTATGTAATTTTAATCATCAGAGACGAGCATTAGCAGTAAAGAATATAGTTTTGTCGGCTAAAGTCAAGTTAACGCAAGCCAGCGTTTTTTTTAATATTGCCACCAGGTATTTTCTACTTCGGAATGTGACGTCACTGCCGTTTCGCCAAGTGTATTAATTTAGTGTAACTCTTCATTTTTAAAATACTTGGCCCGTAACTTATTTAGAGCACGTTTTAATATTCAATGAAGTGCTACTAATATGACGAATTTTATTGTTCTCTAACCACATTCAGAACGCGACTAAGTCACAGATTCTACTGCTATTTTATATTCTCGTTGCCATAGGAACGCAACTTTCATCTGCGGCATGTGTGTTTTCTCTTTGCTCCTACGCTTATATTTGTAATTTACGAAAAAAAAAAATTTTTTTAATCCAAATTAAATTATTGAAATATTTGTAATTCAATTCTTTTAAGCTTCAATTCATTAGTTGGATCATTAAGATTTAGATGTGCTTTATCTCGATTTGTTATGCTTTCTCTACAGAATAAATAAACCTGAGTATAACAAGAAATGCTATGAGTAGTGGTAATTTTCGTATATGCACCGGTCTGTATTACATAGTAATTACGAATTGAGGTTAGTGCACCAACAGTAACATAAACTAGAATTTGCTATTCTGTTCAAGTAAATATTTTCGTAATTGATTCACATTTTAATGGGTCGTTACTAGTGGCGGCCCGTGCGTATGTGCTACAGCTCATAAATTAATTTAGGAATAAATCATTTTTCTTAATATTAAGAACCTTGATAATAATTTATTTTAACACGGCGAATCTATGCTTCGATACCGAAGACTTTAAACTTCCCACCTTGTGGCGCATCCCTCCTAAAACAGCCAGTGTATTCTAGTTATACCCGATTCGGCGATTTAGTCACAACTGCTTTTTACCTTCTCACTCCCCTGAGGCACCCGTAATTAGAAATTAAATATGATACGAGACTCATTGCTACAGCTAAACTTTGAAAACACTAAGCTTGATTTGGCTCATAAATACAGCAAAAGGAGTCAATAGCATCTGAGTTATTAAAAATCCATGGGAGAAATTATTGGATATTTTCAAGCTTTCAGCCTCTTTTGCGCAATTTTGAAGATTCCGAAAACACATACGTGATACTTTTAAAAAAATAGAAAGGGTTCTTCACGATATCAATGAAAGTTTGTTGAATATTCAGTAGAAAATTGATATAACAATTAATAATTAATCTAACCTTGTGTAATATTTCATGTATTTAGGATGAAAGTGATCAAATTGATCGATTGAATAATTATCGATTTTATGATTTTGGAAGAAGTGCATTGTTTGTTTTCGAATTATGTTTGATATTACTAAAATGGTTCTTTTTGTCTTCAAATTAGTACAGATTAAGTTAAAATAAGTTAGTTGAGGAGGTACCATTTGTTTTAATTCACACTGCAATTTACTCTGGATAGTGTGTGTGAGTATGTAAACAGTTTTCTCTGATTATTTGGCATTAATAATTTTAAAAATATCGAAATTGTATGTACATTTTATTATTTTTACGTTGGCTGCATTTTAGTCGTTGTTCATTTGTTCATGTCCAATATATATGATCTTTGATAACTAATTATATCTTTGAGTTCTTACTAAAGATGGCTGCTGCACGGTTTGGGGTAGTTGCAAGAACCTTCAAGACTTCCGCAGCCCACCAACAGTTGGTGAAGCCTCCGGTGCAAGTCTTTGGGTTAGATGGAAGGTATGCATGCGCTCTATATTCCGCTGCGTCTAAGACGAAACAACTTGCGGCAGTAGAGAAAGAATTAGTAAAATTTCAGCAGCAAATGAAGACCGACATGATATTCAAGGAATTCATTCAAAATCCAACATTGAAAAGGCAACTCAAAACTGAAGCATTGAAACAAATTGCAACTAAGCTTTCTCTTTCCCCGCCAACTGCTAATTTAGTGAGTCTTTTAGCAGAAAACGGAAGACTAAAAAATTTGGATGGTGTTATCAACGCTTTTAAAATTATTATGGCAGCAGAACGTGGAGAAGTTCCATGTGAAGTCACAACAGCAACTGCATTGGACGAACCAACTTCTAAAGAACTTGAAGCTGCTCTCAGAGGCCACCTGAAGAAGGATCAGAAGTTGCTGTTGAATGTTAAGATTGATCCCAGCATTATTGGTGGCATGATCATTAGTATTGGAGACAGATATGTTGATATGAGTACTGCTAGTAAAATAAAAAAATATACGGACATAATAGCAGCTGCTGTGTAGAAGGAAAGTTCTATTGTTTTCAATATAAATATTGTATAATAAAACATGAAATTTGATTTGTGTGCATGTAGTCATTATAAAATTAAATAATTGATGTTGAATGATTACCATTCATTATTTTTCCTGAAATATTTTGTCTTGTAGTTAATGTGTCAAAGTGGAGTTATAGTTGTGTGATTGAGGTAATTTTTAATACTATCTTAAAATACAGTCCTGCATATTAAACTGAATTGTCAGGATAAATTAAATATTTACTTTTGTGCACAAATTGAATATTTACCAAAAAAAATCACTTTCAGGGTGTTTTAAATTTACATTTTTAGTTTATACAGTATAAAGCAGGCATTGGTCCTTCAGAGCATTTAAAATAATAGCAAAGGAATTTTCAAATAGAATTCACAAATCTTGCATCTGTTTGACAGGTTACTTGTTTTCTCTGCTTCAGAAAGAAACGGTATTGTGCAGACTAAACTCAAATTCTTTAAGATTCAATTGTAATATTGCTGTTTAAGCAAAGTTTTTCACTTGCAAATTCATAATTTTCCCATACTCTACTTAGTCTCCTTTTTTATAAGCCCTATAATTTGGTAAGGGAAATATTCAAACAAATAGTACTACACAGGCCAACATTGGATCAACTAATGCCCTATTACTTTGTGATTAATTGGGAGAAAGTGACCCTCAATTTCAGGTAAGCATTTATCATTTATTGTGCTGCATAAAAACCTGTTATATATGATAGCCTGACTGAAATTCCAATGATTTCAGTCTCTGACCTGTTGAAATGATTAAAAGAGTTTAAGTGAAAAAATTCAAATGAATAGACAAAATATGGACTTGACATATCATACTGCTGTTCAGATTGCAGTAAAATGAACAGACCACTAATCCTCATCTTCATTGATTCAATATCAATTTGAAGAACTCTTATTTTCTTGTGCATAATCATGATTAAACACCCTGTTTAATAGGTAGTGATGAAATGTTGAAATCACATACTAATTACAGAAATAGAAAATTAATATTTAATCTTGCATACATATTACATTAAATAAAATTAAACAAATCATTGATTCATGTGTTAAGTTAGCATCCAATACAAGCAACAAATCCTAAATTTTTTAGTGGGTTGAAGAAGAACATATTGTTGTGTGGTTGTTCTTTTTGTGAAAGGGCTTTGATAACTTCTTGGGCCATTACTCCACCAACAATTGCACAAACTGGGCTTACTTGTGAGAATATATTCCTGAAACAATAATGAATATAAAATGGGAGAATTAACATGCAAAAATATTAGATTTTCCATTATGTAAAACTAGTAATTTTCAAATAGAAATTCTTTTTGTACATCACGTAATATATGAACCCCAAGTCAATTATTAAAAACTTATGTCCCACTGTCCATTTCCTAATTTCACACATCTTAATTTGAGTCTTATCCTACATTTATGCTGAGATTTTGGAAACTACCGTTATAAAAAACCACATGCAGTTAACTGATTTTATAGTAGCAATAACTAATTACACAATTATTTCATTAACTATTTATTATCATGAGGTGAATGATACATTTCTTATTGAATGGATAAAATTTTAAATTATCAAGCTGAAATATTGAATCGGGAATGTCAAGAAATTGTTGCCATCATCAGTTAAAAATATCATTGCTTCGGTGGCACTGCAAGAAAGGGTCAAAATATCGGTAAACAAAATCTATAATATATATTTCTATCTTTCCTCACTCTCCACAGTGAATTCATAATTATTCCTTAACGGGTGTTCCTACACTTCACTCCCTCTAAACAATCCATTACACCTAATTAGAATGATCATATTCGCTAGTAGTAGTCGGCATGATTGCTTTGTCAGTTAAGCCTTTGCATCGGTATACAGATGTAAATCTCTTTCCTGAACAAAATTTGAAGAACCTCCTCCAGTCCCTGTGTCTTACAGTCCACGCAAAGCCCTCAACTCTACATCCTTTAAATAGTGCCCTTCATTCCTGCCACCCCTACTTGCACGAGTCCATGTAAGTATGCTTCTACATGTGCATGTTTATATGTACGTTTAAACATATGTCTGTATAAAGTGCTTTGTATGAATGATCACTATTTTTCAAAACCTCCCCTTGAGAGAGAACAATATATTATAGAAACTAATTATATATATATATATATATATATATATATTATGAATCAGAATGGTATGAATAAGTTTTATAAAGAAAAGGAATTCTGGAAAATTGTTTTCAAATATACAATACAGTAAGCTGGGTACAGTATGATGTAATCTAGTGCAAACGCCTCACTTGTAATAATGACATGCTGCAATCTTGAGAATACAGAATCAATTTAATTTATATATAAAACAACTAGTAGAAATAAAAATGTACATTCTTTCTTTCTTACTGAAACATATCATCTGGAATTAAGTTTTCGCCAACTCCAAGCTGTTTCATTTCATCTTTACTCATCTTAGTAAGCTCCTTTATGTCATTATCACGTTCTGAAGGTAGTGGATCCCTTTCTTTCTCATTGCAGAATCTTAGGAGGACTGAAAAGGAATTTGAAATGAAAATATAATAAGTCTGTTATAAAATCTAATATAATCTTCTAACAAATAAAATAGACTGTTTGTATGTATATGTATGTATGTCTATATTCCACATACAAATTACACCCATGGAGCAAATTTCACCAAATTTTGTACATGTGTTCCTTTTGAAGCGGAAGCAAACACTGGTGGTAAATCAAGACTACCACCCACAGGGGTGGGGGGTGGACATTTTCAAACATGCTCAAACAGATTATATTTATATCAGATAAATATTTTTGAGGGTCAATGAGATTGATAGAATTTCTCCTGATATATAATAATTTCAACCCCTTTTGTCATAGGACAGGAGGCACCATTCGGGGTGGAAATGGAGGGGCGTTACACAAAAATTATGAGAAAACAACTGATCCGTTAATTTTGATGGATGCCGCCAAGTTAAATTGTGACATGCAATTTACCCCAGGAGCAGGAGTGGAAATTTTCAAACATGTTAAAATGGCCAAAAGAAAGTTTTTCAGGATCATATAATTTCAATAGCGTATTTAGGGATGACTCAACCAAGAATGGAGTGAAATCTGGAGTTATGGATGGATGTTGCTGAGTTTCATTATGACAACCTGGAAAACCAGTTAAAAGTTAGATAAAACAGCCAACTGACAGACAAAATGACGTGATGATATAAATACCACATGATTCTGGAAAGTTGGTTCCTTTGGCCAGGTGATTGAAAAACTCAAGTGCCAAGAGTATCAAAAAAACTCACAAAAAAATATGAAAAAGACTTTTTTGAAATTTTAGTGAATAGTACCATTGATTAAAAGGAAATAAATTTAATAATGTAGGCATTTCCAGTGTAATTATTTAGTAACAGATTCACAGTTTATTAACCATGTAATTTGTTTATTAAAACACATTTCTGCTGTCACATGGTGTTTCGAAACAATTTCGATCAATTTATATTGTATTCCTGTCTGCAAGTAAGGAGCCGAAGTGCAGCTGACATGTAAGTGTTGTGATTGGTTAAAATGTTCACCAATGCTATTTGTGTCTTCATATCAATTATGTCTGGTGTAATGCCAATAAGAATCAGATGCCATGAAAATTTGGAAACCAGAATTGATGTTGATAAGGTTCTTGTACTTCTTAATTTTGATTGCATCAAAAAGAACACTATCCAGCCAAAAAAAAACCATTTTTAATAAACAATTGAGCCAGTTGATAAATGTATATTTTACGTTTTTGCTTTCAAAGAAGCTGCTGAAGAATGCCATTGAGTTTATTAAAATAAAAGATCATCAGCTATCAAAACAAGAAAAGGGTAAAGTTGAAAAATAACAGGGCAACTATCAAAAAGGCAGATAGATAACAATTTTACTTGTTAAGGATTTTTTCCAATTACTGACAATTTTGTTACAATTCACTAAAAAGACACCGAGATGTAATACATCAAACCCATAATCTTTATCAAAATGATAAGTCAATTATATTTCCATACTTGTGCAAATCACATAAAAAATTCAACATTGTGATGTACAGTAATTACATAGAGATATTCAATGTAGAATTTATAAAAGAATTAAGAACATAACAGACTGTAAGGGGGAAAAAATACATTATTTTTAAAGATAGGTATATTTAGAATGTAGAAAAGTTGATCATGAATTTAATTCTCTGGCATCAATCTTAAGTAAACACCAAATAAAAATATGTAAATAATTAAACAATAGCATTTATATAGGGGATACAAAAAATATATATGCTAACCTTTCATTACAAAATATGAAGGATCCATTTTGTTCAATTTAGATGCATAATTTTCGGACCTCCAATCTGCCTCTAAAGCATCTCGTAAGGGAACAAACATAGATGTTCCTTTGGTTGTCACTTTTGAAGGCTCTCCTTTGCGTGCTAGTGGTTTACTTATTTCCCTAAAATAATTTCAAAATGTAATGTAAAGCAGTAATCTGATACCACATTAAAATTTAAACTCCAGAAAATAACTTAAAATGAAAATTAACTAGCAGGTGAATAACAATTGCTGAAATGGGTAATGTTCTCTATAAATTAATGCAGTATAAATCATATAACCTTATCTCCTGCAGTGTTAATCAGACTGCAAATATTGGCTAACATTCCTGAAAAATTCTGCTTCTATATAGTAACTGACTTAGTTTAAATTAGGTAACATATCGATTACCATCAAATATGTTTTTTTCTGGAATCAATTCGTATAGATTCTTTTGTGAGATTGAGGTAGTATAAGGCAGACAGAGATGTAAAAAAAGAGTTCCACATTATTACAATTGCAAAATATCTCTGTATTCTGAATAAGCCATGCAGAATATGAACATGTGTACAATATAAATGTATATACAATGAAAAGATGTAAATCTGACACTTCAATAGTGAAGGAATTATGGAAATTCCTAAGAACACTTCTAAACAAATTCAAATGTAGCTGCTTTCATTATATATATTGTAGTGATTAGTAATTAAGGCATTGTTCGAATTGAGAAGTTGAATTGTAGAGGACTCATTATTAGTGGATATAGAGCGGACGCCACAACAAACCGGCAAAGGCAAAGAAAGCATTGTTGATCGGTCGAGAGGATTTTTACGTGCTCAAGATTTACGAGACGAACAGTACAGTCGGGCAGCAGACAGCGAATAGAACAGACGAAAAGTTTTACGGTCTGCAGTCAGAACAAAAGAATGTGGTCCAGTCACAAACATGCTTTCAAATATTAAAAAGTAAAGCAATATTCAGTCGGGAAGGAGACAGAGCAACTAGTGTGTATTCGGTGGTTGAGCGTAGATTCATCATGCTGGCCATAGACGAACCAATGAAGTCCATTTTCAACTAAAGTCATGAGATCTACAAATCCAGGTTGCAGTAAAGCATCGAGAACCAACCAATTTGTGTTAAACCAACTAACAAACAACGCCAATTAGAGCCTGTGAACATTTAGAGTCTGTGAGTACTTAGAATCAGTGATGTCCCCAAAATTGTGCACGAAAAGCTAAAAAAGAGACCTGGGCGGCCGTAAGTAGAGGAAAACTTTAAAATCATTTATAAACCGTGTTTAAAAGATAAAAGTCAGATCGTTCTTTAATTATATAATTATCGATAAAATGAGATCCTTAATTCTTGATAAAATTAAAATTGTTTAAATTCAATCTTTAGTATTATTTCTTCCGCAACAAATTTCGTCTATGTTCAGACGCATTGATTTCCATAAAAAGTAAATGTAATTTTGATTATATAAATTCTGCCATTTATCAAACCCAGTTCAAGACCCTAAGATCCCAAATATTTTGTGTATTTTATACTTGTTTTAAAATTGTTAATAAATCTTGTTTAATAGTTTTCACTTAAGTTTTTTCATTTAGAAACGCCACATTCATATTATATTTAATTATTACAATATATATATATATATATAATTCCAATATTAGTATGGAAAGGAAAGAGATATAGGGTGTGGCTTTCCTGAAGGTGAAGTGAGGTGTCGCCATAAGGAACTGGAGGTTGTTCTTCAAATTTTCGGAGGCTCTCAGCCTCCGAAAATTTGCAGGCAGTCCTCAGCTGGCCAGTGCACGGAATGGTGTAACACTCCTTCCTGAAGGAGGAGGCTGAGAGCCTCCAAAAGTTTGAAGAACAACCTTCAATTCCTTATGGCGACACCGCACTTCACTTTCAGGTAAGCCACAACCTATCTCTCTTTCCTTTCCATACCAATATTACAATTATTTTTGACAATGTCACATAGTTACTAATATCATATATACATATACATATATATATATATATATATTTCATTATGTTGGTATGCATTATACTGCCACAGTCTCACTAAAATTTAAAGGTTTAAATCAGATGATAAAGATGGGTGAGATTGCCATCAAAACATCGTGGTTCAACTCTACTTTGACTTGGGCGGAAGCCCAAGAATTGTGTATTCAACAGATTCACCTGAAAAACCTACAATCTTCAGATAAGATCATTGTGAATTTTAAATCATTATTTATTTGCTTTATAAGAATATACACACAAAATCAACTGTACTTGAAAATAGCAACTACTGCCTACTTATTTTGTCCTATTAAAAAAAAAATTATCAACCTACATCACACAAAAATTATATGCATTACACTCACAAAGTGCCAATTGCATCTAGCAGCAATTTTAGACCCACATGGAGAAAAAAAACAGCTGATTTAGACAATATGGAACAGTAATTTTGAACTGAGTCAAATTATAATAACTTGAGATATTCAATAAAACACAATATTAAGCATTAGAGTTTAATTGAGGTGCTTGACTTTAAGTCAACAATATTTAGGAATAAGCAGAGTACTCAGAAAGCTCATGCCCTCTCCCCACCCCTTCATGCCCCACCTTAAAATGGTATACCCTGTTACAAGGAAACTTTTAATCACAACATAATGCACAATAAATATTAGGTACTTAATGTACTTTCATGTCCGGAGAAATTTTAAGTGCAGAAGACCTTACAGTCACATCAGCAGCAATGTCACGATGACATTACATCTACTCTGTCAAACAAACTCATAAATATTTTTAAACAAAAGATAAATGTGATCCAGTAAACCGAATAAATTTACTTGGATAACATTTATTCAAGGCACTTATCTTATGAAAACCTACACAAGAAATCATAACTCAATTTCGAAAAATGAAATAACTTTCCACATTTTAAACTGAAAATGAAGCAGTCCATCATTGTTAATTTAATATGTCACAAGTTTTATAATAAATTTTCTCTGTCCATGCTATGACACCAACAAATTAACCTTCTCGTCTATAAACTAGTTAGAATGTTTCTGAAAATCATCTAAACTTTCCATCATGATGGACACATTTAAACTGAATTGAATTCATAAGATCTCATGGCACATGAAGTCAGGGCTGTCATCTTTAAGTGGACAATAAAGAGAGACATAATTATGCCTTCCCATAAGTTGAGGGCCACTGTCAAATTTAAGCAACAAATGTCATTGCAGAGTAATGATTGCAATAATTTATTACTAAAAATTTCTTTTAATCAGAAAATAGTTTTGTTACTACTTGCAGACTGTTGACAGCAGATAACACTAGGTGAAACTGACTATCGCTAGCAAATAAATTTCAAACACTGTTCACAGTGAATGATAAAAAATGGAGTGGGATCAATTTTAGTGTATGTATGCAATATTTCTTGTTTGAAAACTATTTTTTAAAAAAAATATAGGCTATATTAGCCAAAATATAGGTAATTATAACAAATAAATTTCAATTTCAGGGATAACCATAATTCTTTCTCTCCTTAGTTTGCACTGTACACTGGTGATCTGTTACCATAAAAAATGTTATTTGACAATTGTACTTCCTAAATTATAATGTAATAGAAATACAAAAAATACAATGGGGCAGCGCTTGGCAACACTGGGGGACCTCAACTCGACTTTATATATTTAAAACAATTCTAAGTCTAATAGATGAAAATTGCAATAACAAGCATAACTGTACACAGAACATTACACAAATCTTGAAGTTCAACAAAAACAAGTCAATCACAATGAAAGATTCACTGAAAAAATTACTTACTCAGCATATTCATGAATTAATAGATCTGAAAATGTGAAACCAAATGTGCCCCACACTTCGCCCCACATAAACTTAACTCCTCCAAGTCGACAAGCTACATTAATCCTTACAGCTTCAGTTATTGGCCGTATGTTTGTTACAGCAACTATGTCAAATTCTTGGAAAAATGAGTCTGGTTTTGATGATGTATGTGAACTATCTGCTATCACATCAACCATTGGATTAAGGTCTCGAGCTTGTTCTAACGATGCTTCTGCCCTCTGAAATGAAAAATAGTCAATCGATTAAATTACTTTTATACACATTCTTCCAATATGTAGCTTTTCACTGCAACATAATCTAATAGGAATAAGTCATTAAGCCAGGTTTACAACAATGTAAACCTTGTGTATCAAATTTATTATACTAACATTCTGACCCACACAATGCCTTGGAGCAAGAAATGATGACCATTCATCAGAACTTAGCACACCATTATCCATTAGAGTCACTGAACGAACTCCAGCAAGAATTACGTTTTTGGAAACTTCTGTACCCAATCCTTTCATTCCAATTATTAGAACTTTCGCATTCCTCAGTCTGAAAGAAAATGTTTTGATTTAGTGGATGTATTTAATAGTAATAAATTGCCAAAAAAAATATATTATTTGAAAGAAACACTAAATACTTGATATAGAGGGGAAAAAATTAGAATAACATCTCCAAAAAATTTCATTCAAAACTCTGAGCTTCACAATGTTTCTCTTTAATACATATATCAATTATTATATCAAATAATTTAATATAATGTTTTTGTTTTTTACTCCAAAACATGCTCAGTGTGTATATAATTGTATGTAAGAGACAAATTTAGCTCCAAGCAGGACAGAAGATTGCTTAAGATTTAGAGTTACTTGGACATGTTTGGAGTAAAAAAATATTGTATGTAACACACACACATATACATATATATATATATATATATATATATATATATATCACTTAAGGAAAATATGTTGAGGTCAAATTAAATAACACATTTAGATAGGAAAGAGAGAGCGATGCCAACTTACTTGAAATCAATAGTTGGTCCAGCACGGCAGTGGTTAGTTCATACTACAAATTTTAGAGGCCCTGAGCCCCTTTCATTAGGAGAGAAGGTCTGAACTACATGCTGGCTGGGTACGAATTCTTATATTCATATTAAATTATTTGCTATTGACACATCATGTCCTTTTATTACAAAAACAATCTGTCTTTGGGATTATTCTAATTGTCTGATAAAGGTAGGCAATATTGTATGACAGTTTAAATAAATACAAAAGAGTTTTTATAATCCAGTATATAATTTTTTGCTCAACACAAATTATCTTAAGAGTAATAGTCAATTTTTTTAATGTTATATTAGCATGCATTACACTTTCATAATGTAGCTAACTTAAGGTGTCTACACCTTAGCATACCTAATGTTGTTTAATAAAACTTTCATATCAGTACTATAATCTACATTGTATTATACATAAATTCAAACTTTATATGATGATAAAAGACATATTTTGAAATTAAAATGTCAAACATGTGTTATGTATAATAATAAGATAATTAAGCAGCCAAATAACAGACAAAAATAAATGCTAAATAAATACCACCACATTACAGCAAACCTTGTTGCTTATGTCAGGTCATTCAAGAAACCCCAAGGCAAGATTGTACAGTTATTAGTTTTTGTTTCTGGAATCACCTGATGAACCCATTATCTACCGATAATTAAACTCTTAGCATTAGTGTTTAAACATACAGCAGCAATACACATGTCACACTAACATTTAAATTCAATAAACACTAGCCTCTCCAATATCCGTGAATTACTGCCAGTTTTTATGAACATTCAGAGAATTCGTAATGTGTCTTCGAGATTCATGTCAAATAAATTTATTACTGATGACATATAAATGGCCCTTGTGATGTTCAATATTGCTACAAAATATTAACAAAATTGAAAAAATAAATCATATTAATATAGGAAACACATGTATACCTTTTCTGGGATTCAAGACCCCATAATCTAATTTGTCTGTCATACAACTCTACTTCGTCTTCAGTTAATTCAGAATTAACACTTTGCTGTACCATTTCTCAACAATTACTCGAAAACGGCTTTCGCGCCCGTAAACCAAAGATATGACTACGAAATAGCATCCAAATACAGTGATCGTAAGGAGAATTCTGTAAGATATAACTTTTCTACGTTGTGAAAAGGAAAAAAGGTAACATATAACAATTACCAAAAAATCATCCCGCCTGACAAGCAAATTAAATCTAGATATCGGAAGAACCTTGTATAATGCTTTGTATAGATCAGATATTTGGACACTTACAAAAAGAGAGAATAATAAATTAAATATTTCAAACATCGTACGTTTGAGTATTACGACTCAAGAAAGGAAAAGTCCACATTCTATCTGGAAAGATTCGGAAATTATCTTGTGATGAAAAAATCGCTCAACTTTTTTGTATGTCGATTGGTTCAGTCCATTCTAAGGGCACTCATACTGTACCGACACCCGCATTATCGTTTATGGCAGCAGACTAACAGGCAGCAAATACTTAATGGCCATAGTGCGCCTGCTTAAACCGCGTTTACCGGAATTCATTATTCTTTCTTTTCTCGCTTCCTGCTTCACCCGCTCGATCAGTTTGTCGTAGAATTTCCTAACTAGATGTTCTTCTTTTGTTTTCTTTAAAGAAATATTAATTTAAAAGGCGGGACGGAAGTGGATAAATGTATTTTAATTTCTGTTTTTAAAAATGGAAAGGAAAAAAATTATGTCTGGTGGGAAATTAATAATAAAAAAGATAGCCAAATGCAGACGAAATAAGTGATAACATAAATACCGCGAAACGTTTCTGGAATCCTTGTACCTTTTAAAAGTGAGTTATATGAGACAAAATGCTGAAGTGGACAAAGCGTGGAAAAAGGCACCTATCGAAATGGATGTAGAAAACGTTAGTTGAGAAATTAACAAAACTTATAATTATTTGTTGTACATATGCATAAAATTATGGCTACAACAAATTAATACTACATCCAAAATCTTTTTCCTTATTTAGGTACTTGTTGTCCAACATGGTAGCTATGTAAGCTTGTGTATGTTTTTATTTTCTAGATTTAAATGATAACTTCTTGCCGAGAGCTATTAATTTCATGAAATGTCTGGTTTAAGTTCATAATGAACATTATCGCTATCTAATAATACACACAATAAACCCTCTCGGGATAGCTCTGAGACGGAGAGAGACGTTCTCGCAAGCGGTGTCCTATGACCACCACCTGCTACAATCCAGCAGGTTCAGGAAGCGGTACGGTCTGCCGCAGAATAAAACCGACAAGCAAGAGGCGGTACACTATGGACGTACCCTAATAGTTTGTCGGCTTTTTTTTTTGGGCCCAGATAAAGCAATAAAAAGCCTAACTTATGACGAATTAATTGACTCATTTAAACAGATGCTCACACCTCTCAGCATTATTTCTTAAACATTTTCCAAAACCAACTGCAAACCATAACTGAATATGTTGGTGCTTTACAAAGAGATCTTGCAGACTGAGAATTTTCAGTGAAATTTAAATGTTGCAGACGTTTTCTTAAGAGCACAACTCATACAATGGGCTCTGACGAAGTTCGATGAACTTGTAACAAAAGCCACGGCTCTTGAGGCAGCCAAAAATAGAAAGTGAGGAACTTACTTTTCCAGTGGTTTCAATCAAATTGGAGGTCCCAAATATAACAATCAACGACAAAGGACGCGTAGTCAAAATCGTCGTTCTACAACCACGAAGATCAAAAAATAAATCGTTCTTCGAGCTACTCCACTCTCCAGAAACTCGCCAGGGAAGCTTGGCCATCAGTTTTGGTGTACACGTTTCTACAATTACTTGTGTGGAAGAAATTTCAAATTGATAACAATGAACCACCCGACTAGGATTACGAATTCAAATAAAGCCCTGCCACAATTTACATCATAACAACTTCTAAGATATGCATAATTCCTCTCGGAATTTAATTACGAAATAATTACGAGGAAGAGAGAACAAAAATGTCGACTGTTCATCTCCATTGTCTTTATCTGCTGATAAAACCTATGTAGGGTCGCGTCAAGTCGTGGGTTATAGATAAATGCCATTCCGGGCAATGCAGGGGACCCAGCTAGTCTTATAAACATAGTAGAGTGTTTGTATATATATATATATATATATATATATATATATATATATATTGTAGTAATTGGTAATTAAGACATTGTTCTAATTGAAAATTTGAATTGTAATTGGTAATTAAGACATTGTTCTAATTGAAAAGTTGAATTGTAGAGGACTCATTATTAGTGGATATAGAACGGACGCCGCAACAAACCGGCAAGGCAAAGAAAACATTGTTGATGAGTCGAGAAGGTTCTACGCGCTCAAAAACTTGCGAGACGAACGAACAGTCAGGAAATGTTCAGTCGGGCAGCAGACAGCGAACAGAACGGACGAAAAGAACTGATTGAAAGTTTTACAGTGGGGCAGACAGAACGAAAGAATGGGGCCCAGTCACAAACATGCTTTCAAATATTAAAAGTAAAGCAATATTCAGTCGGGAAGGAGACTGAGCAACTAGTGTGTATTCGGTGGTCGAGCGTAGATTCATCATGCTGGCCATAGACAAACCAATGAAATCCATTGTCAACTAAAGTCACGAGATCCACAAATCCAGGTTGCAGTAAAGCATCGAGAACCAACCAATTTGTGTTAAACTAACTAACAAACAACGCCAATTAGAGCCTG
Source organism: Zhengitettix transpicula (assembly GCA_037074705.1). Lineage (NCBI taxonomy): Eukaryota > Metazoa > Arthropoda > Insecta > Orthoptera > Tetrigidae > Zhengitettix > Zhengitettix transpicula. The sequence continues at coordinate 78,451,041 of CM073591.1, forward strand.
TGAACATTTAGAGTCTGTGAGTACTTAGAATCAGTGATGTCCCCAAAATTGTGCACGAAAAGCTAAAAAGAGACCTGGGCGGCCGTAAGTAGAGAAAAACTTTAAAATCCTTTGTAAACCGTGTTTAAAAGATAAAAGTCAGATCGTTCTTTAATTATTTAATTATCGATAAAATGAGATCCTTAATTCTTGATAAAATTAAAATTGTTTAAATTCAATCTTTAGTATTATTTCTTCCGCAACAAATTTCGTCTATGTTCAGACGCATTGATTTCCATAAAAAGTAAATGTAATTTTGATTATATAAATTCTGCCATTTATCAAACCCAGTTCAAGACCCTAAGATCCCAAATATTTTGTGTATTTTATACTTGTTTTAAAATTGTTAATAAATCTTGTTTAATAGTTTTCACTTAAGTTTTTTCATTTAGAAACGCCACATTCATATTATATTTAATTATTACAATATATATATATATATATATATTAATAATCTATTATGAGTCTTTATTAAATAAAATAATAAACAAAATTTAAAACATAAAATTTATTTTATTTTGTGGCAATAATATATTACAAACACAAATTTGAGATCTTCTTCTCTCAGAGCCTGTACTGGGTTTGATAATGAACACACAAAAAAAATTGATTTAAAATCTTATGAACAAACAGTTTACAATTTACCTAAACAATATGTCGATAGAAAGAAATTAAAAGTAAAGAAATTAACTCTGATTGACAATTTAAAGGAGAACGAAATCTGACTTTATCCTTTAATCAGCGTTTACAATTAATCATCAGCTTCGGTTTTGTTACTTACATACTGTCCAGCTGGTACCAGCATTCTTTTTGGTTTCGGAAGTACACTATTGCAAAATTTTACACTGACTCTAAATGTCAACTCACAGATTTTACGCTATTGAAATCAAAATTGATAGGCTCCCAGGAACTCGGATGATCCTCCTGAATGTCAGCTATCTGATGTCTGCTTGCCTTACAGGGATCCTATGATTCGTAGATTTATTAGTCTTTTACTGATTTGGACTTAAACTGCAACGTAGCTCCTTGAAGATTTATTTTAACTGTTCATTCTTTCGGAGCGAACTAACTTTTATTTAGCTCCTTGCTGTAGACTTAAACCGTCAACTTTACTATTCCGCTCTTTGCTGCTCACCAGAAACTTCATCTGTCCACAGCAATCTTTCAGCACCCACTCTATCCAGACTTCCTTTTCTGGCTGGCTATGGACGTAAACTGCTCAACTTTCATGCGCGCAAACGCCATTTTGACTTTTCAACAAAAGCGGCTGAACTCGCTTTTCCATTGATGCTTTATTAGATCAGACCGCTATAATGGATTTATCAAACAATTCAAATTTTATGTCCAAACAATTAATGGCCTAATTAATTGGCATTACATTATGTATATATATATTTATATTTATATATTTGTTTGTTTGTGTGTATGTTCCTGATACAAATATACACCGATGGAGCAAATTTCGTAAACGAATTATTTGGGACCAGGAAACAAACACTGTTGTGGTTAGACGCATCTACCACCCCCAGGAGTGGGGGGGGTGGACGGAGGTGGAAATATTCAAACTTCTTAAAACGTCCGATATTTGAGTCGCATAAATATTTTTAGGGTTCAAAGAGATTGATGGTGTTTCTACCCCTTTTAACATGGGAAAGGAACACCTTTACGGTTGTAGGTGGACGGGCGTTACAAGAAAATAACCCGAATACAATTGACATTCGAGACAAATTCAGGATTATGGATTTCGCCGAGTTTAATAATGACATTAAATTGACTATTTAACACCCAGGGAGAGGCGTGGAAAATTTCATACATGTTAAAATGTCGATATTTGCCTGAAATAAATATTTTTCAGGGTTAATTAGATTGATATTATGATATTATTTCTATGTAAAATTTTAACCCCTTGCGGTGTCAGGGGAGAGCACGCTTAGGGGTGGGGGTTGAGGGGGGTTACAGGAAAATAACGCGAAAACAACTGAGATTCGAGTTTAATGAAAGGTAATGGATGTCGCCGAGTTCATTTATGACAATCTGAGTAACGCGTAGAATCGGGCGAGGGTAAAAATGTTAACCTGTCGATATTTGCGTCAAATGATTGTTTTGCGGGGTAGGCGTTCGGTAGAAATTTTAAAATAAGTTAACAGGAAAAGATTTTGCGTCGAATAAATATATTTATTGAAGAATGAGATTGATAAAATTTTTCGACATGTTTTCGATGACTTTGTCTGCGTATAATTTCAACCCCTTTTGGTATGGGATGGGAGCACGGGTAGGGGTGGACAGGAGTTACAAGAAAATAACGCGTAAACAATCGAGATTCGAGACAAATTGGGGTTATGGATATCGCTGAATTTATTTGACAACCTGACGATATTTGCGTCAAATTAATGTTTTGCGGGGTTAATGATACTAATAATATTTTTAAATATATTCTGTGTATAATTACAACCCCTATCGGCTTGGAAGGAAAGAACTAATAAGGGCTGGGTGTAGTCGCTTTACATAAAAATAACGCAAAAAAACGATATTGGAGTCGAATTCAGGGTTATAGATGCCGCTGAGATTAATTATGACAATATTATAATTATGGGGCTGAACGGGGGTAAAAATTTTCAAACATGTTGATCGGCCGACATAAATATTTTTCGGTGTGATTAAAATTCATAATATTTCTGTAGATATTCTCTGTGAATAATTTCAATCCCTATCGCCATTGAAGGGGAACAAGCTTAGGGGTGGGGTTTGGTTGTGTTACATGAAAATAACGCAAAAGGTACATAGTCAAATGGGGGGTTATGGATAAACGACATCTCGGCCAACGCCGGTCACCCAGCTAGCACTTACTAAATAATACTTGTTTATTGAGTCTTTTCCACATGTAACAGCAGTGAAGTGAATTAAAAGTGTCATTTTGTGTTAGTTGCTATAATCAACATTTATGTGTTTGTCTGAATTGTTTCCATTTTATAATAACTATAGTAATATTAAAATGTTAAACCATACACACCTAAACTGTCTAATTATGTAAAATATTTTTCTTTTATTCATGTGATTATTTTGATGGTTTATAATATGACTGTAACATTTTCTTTTTGTTGACAGGTAAGTATTTTAATTTTTTTCTCAATTTCAAATTTTCTACTTTATGTACTTTGTTATTTGTGTTTTTAATATTTTTGAAATTGTTTCATTTGCAGTTTGCTACAAAAATGGACCTTCCAAGTACACCAAAATAATAAATGGAAGAATATTTAATTATGGATACAGAACAATCACTGTGCAGGGAGAATTATGTTCATTTCGTGGAATGTAAATATTGTTCTTTGCTGCCTGAATTCATCAATGTTGGCCTGAAATACAAGAAATTTGGAGACTTGGAGCTGAGATGACATGGAAGGATGAATACATCATACATAAAATTGTTTAATAATATATAAATTAATATTATGAAAGTCCTATAAACAATTTTATAAACATATCATTACTTTAAGCATTACCATATTTCAAAAACTCACAGCTCATACCTACCCAGTATTTGCCATAAGACACAAATATATCACAAAATATGCAGCATTATATCTAAGAACATTCTTAAGAATTCACACTGATATCAAGACTTCTTGAAGGATGTCTTACTACTGGGTCTGTTGATATGATGCCTCACATTCCTGATATCACAGGTGTGCAACGAGTCTTGGCCTACAATTATTTGATTAATTTATTTCCCAAAATTAGTCAAGAGATTTTAGTATTTATTTGTGTAAATTGTGTGGCATTAGAAATTCATTTGAAATGCAAGAAAGCTTACTTCTATTATCAAAATTCTTAAAAAGGCAAGTAATCACTCAAGCCACAAGTGACACATTTCTTTTTCACTTTTTCAATGTATATATTAATTCCTAATGATTGGCTCTATTATATTAAATAAATTCCAGAGATTTTATGAGTACACATGAGTTTATCAGTGTTTCTCTCACATTGCACTAAAGTATGAGGGAAGTCTGAAGACCTTGGAGCCAGAAAGGAGAACAACATAATTGGTTTAATCCCATTACTATCATAATTGAAATTATCTTCATAAAGTCCATTAATAAAATATATTGTTTGTGTAGTGGTCTAATTACCAATATTGGCAGAGGTCTATTTCTGTTAAAATTAATTCAGTTTTCGTTTAGTAGTTTTCTTAATATTTCTTAGTTTAATCTGAAACTTATACCGTAATGGATAGTTGTGTATCATTGAACTTTAGGTAATTTATTTTTCAGTTTTTACGAGATAAAATTTTTACCTTCACAGATACTTGCTTGGTTTTAGACTTTAATGAAGCTTGTCTATCTATTTTTGTTAATTTTCAAGGAATACAAAACATTTTGAATATATAGTTATTGGGTTTTATGTCAGGTTATATCTGTGCTGATCACAATGTTTCAGTATAATCCACAATTGTTGCCAGGTGACTGATGCAAAGGCGGTGTTTGTCATATTTATATACAGTCATTTGTTCCCCTCCACTGGGCTGTGATGTGGGCCTCCCTTGCAGATATTATATTTTGTTTGCAGAGGCTATGCCACCTTGATAAAAAATTTCTAATATGAACTTTATTGGTTTTAAAATGCATCTCACAAGTACTCATCTAATAATTGATCTATTAATTGTTTTTAAATGTTTACAGTATTTGACCACAAGAGAACTAGCAATAAATAATATATCTTTTAAAGCATTTGTATAACCTGACAATTTATATAATAATGGCATATATATATATATATACTATAATATATATACACACACTTGGATAGTGAGGAAGGCTATTTATTTCTATCCTTCCTCACTATCCAAGTTTGAATGTGAATTAGTTCCTTAAATGGATTCTCCTAATATTATATATATATATATATATATATATATATATATATATTTAATCAGTTTCTTATTCTTAACTGTGGGAAAAGAAAGGATAAGTGTGATTTATCAAACAAAATACAATTTATAAACAAACATAATTATTATTACATCTATGGCAGTAACTCATCGTGAATTCATCTTTATAATTAAAATTAATATTACAATCAATCTGTTTACAATAGTTAATACACTATGGCACATAAATTTAGCACCTGTGCAGCTTTGAATACATACATTCTTGTATAAACAATTAAAAATAAACAATTAACACTAGAATACACTGGCAGTTTTAATCATGACATTTTTAAAAAAGAAATGTCAATGAATTATAATAATCTGTGATTCTAGTGTTAAGTTAAAAACAGTCAACAGTTTGAATGAAATCTTGTTCAAATATTGAAGGAATCAATAATTGAGAAATAAATAATATTACATGTTGTCAATAAACTTGTCCCTTCAATATTTGCCTGTTTATGAGAACCACAGTTAATAAAATGTAATGTGACCAAATAAAATAATTCTCTTCCGATGGTGTTTAAATGTTAAAGTTTTGAAATGTGTTAGATTACACCACTTCTGATTTATTAGTATTATTTATTTGTTTATTATTTTGAAAGTATTTCAGTTCATTAAACATTAATGTTTAGTTAATAAAAACAGAGTATTGAGACTATGTAAAGGAAATATAAAATCAAATAATTTGAATTGAAAACATTGGATGGGTCTATCAGGGTTATTTAAAATGTCAAGTTCCATTCTAATTGTTGTATATATTAATGTTAAGCAAATTCAATGATGAGATATGTACCCAATTGAAAGGAAAGATTTTGATAATTTGACTAAAATTATTTTCATAAAAAAATACAAAATATTGATTCTCTTAAAATTTTTAAACATATTTGTATTAGAAATGTATGAGGCAAATAATTTTTTGTAGCTGATTTATAAAATATATATAACTTTTATATTATTCAAGTTTGTAGATATTTTAAACAACTCTGACTTGACAAGATACACCCATAATTGTAATACTGTTCATGACTCAAGAAACAGAAAAATATCAAAATGGAAACTGCATATTTTCCTTTATTCTTCTTTTTCTCACCTTCAGTATATTTTATTATGACTGCAGTGAAGAACAGCAAGAATTCATAAACCTTTAACATCATGCCCAAACATAAAATCTTAATACATACTTATCGCCATTCAATTAACACACAACACTTAGTAGTTTCACTGTCACATGATGTCTCAGAATGCCATCAGTCATAGCGTGATGCAAATTCTTTATCTTGCACTATAATATATTTATTTCTTGAAAGACAGTTCGTTGTCAATATCTTTAATGTCACTGTATCAAAAAAATATATATGTATTAATGCTACATTTTAAAGTAAAGTAAAAAGATAACATCTGTGTCATATAATTATTGTCTTAATATTGACACACTTAAATGATATCAAGTTCATTATCAAAAAATTGGAGTTTATACTTATTATTAAAAGAAAAACTATAGTTTGTAATATTGATATAATTGTTAGGCAGCAATGATATTATTTAACATGGGAAGTATATTTTCCAGTAATAAAACGAAACAAAACAAATATAATTCCTTTTCTCAATTTAACAATTAATATTATGTTAAACCCTTCATATTAATTTAGCTGTACAAAGATAAATCCTTTATGATACATTATATCTGTACACAAATATAGTCAACATTATTGTCAAGAATATTGATATGTCCATCAATCAACTGCTAGTACTGTAAGCAGTTGTATAACATCATTACAATTCACAGTACAATCCTCTAAAGAGGAACCAGCTAAAATGCTGGATTATTGAGCATTATTGGTTTATACACTTAAATGGTTATAATTAATAAATCCTCAACATCACTTTAAAAAATGTTTTTAACTAAGCTAAAGCAATCATGACAATAAGGAAAACATGAAATGTTAGAATAAAAGTTATAATTAACAAAAATGTAAACCACATAATGATAATAGTAAGATGATAATAATATTCAAAATATATTAGCTTGACATATGCTAATATTAATTCTTTGCATTAAATAAAAAAATTTAAACTAAGTAAAATTTTTAAAAAATTGTTGCAGTTATATCACTAAAGCTGTGACAACTCAATCTTTCAATCTTGATTTAAATGTTAATACATATAATGCAAACATGGGAAGCCAATCAAATTTATGTTTTCGCTGGTTTTGAGAAGAATTTGTTGTTGTTGGATTTTGCTGAATGGAGGGAGAAGATGGTGGAATGTACCAATGGGGTGGAACAAATGCAGGTACATGTGTCTCAAAAATAGAATCAAAATCATTGGCTGGATTAGTTAGAATTAAGGAAGATGGAATCCATCGATTGCCACTTTACCGTGCAAATTCAAACACCATGTAATAATGAAAATTTGGTAAAAGAAAGAACCAAATTATCCAATTGCAGCAGGAAAAAAAGAGAAGTCCATATTAGAGCAGTTACATTTCAAGTTTTTATAGTATAGGTATCTAGATATTCGGTAATATTTAAATTATTTTTAAAAATATTACTAGATATGTTTTAAAATTAATTTTAAAGCAATACATATATACTAAAACATGAACTGAAAAATGAAGAATGAAACAGCATTAAAGTAAATAAAACTTCTGTACATAGATGTAAGCTGTGTTGGATATAGGAAAAAGTAATATTATGACCATGACCTACCAGCACATTATTGATATCAAGAGAGTCATTTTTATTGTTAACAAATTAGTTTTGAAGTATTTTTTTAAATGAATATATTTTTTCAACTATTGTAATAAAAAGAAAATGAATACAATCTTTACCATTTTCCAAGTTACAGGTATAGATCAAATACATGTTTAGTGAGCAATAATCAGAATGAAATAATTATACATTACTTTTGATATAAACTCACTGAAAAGAGGCTAATATATATTTTTTAATATAATTCAAAAATTTTTTGCTCTATCCAACACATTTGATTATGAAGAGACTTTTATAAAATTAGTTTTATAAAGGAACAGGATTTTTATGTGCGAACTCTTATCTTTGATATGGCCCATCAGGCATTTTTAAGTAATAACCATATATGACCCTTACCTAGAACATGACTTCACATTCTTTCCATCAATTGCATTTCTTCGAAGATCCAGTGGTTCTGACATTTGTTGAAAGTATAATGCTTGAATGCAACCTGAGAATCCTGTCTGCAGCTTACCATCAGTCATGGAATCAATATTTGGAACACCCCCTATAAGAACAAAAAATAATTCAATGGGACACAGAGCAAATACAAATATTCACACATGATTAATTTCATAATTAATATAAAAAAGTAAATGAGTTTCAAAATATTTATGAAAAATTTGTATGACAATGTTTTTTTTGTAAACTGGTAATTAAAACACAAAATTTATTTGGTAAATATTATTAAAAAATAAATGGCCTTGAGTCCAAAAAGTAATAATGTTTATGCAAAGTCATATTAAATTCATAATGATGTTTCATCCTCTTCTAGAACCTTACCAGGTATGACAATTAATAATCTACAATTGGGAAAGTAATATCATATGCATTTATAAAGTGTTTTAAGAATAATTACAAATTATTTTAATTGATTTAATTTTACTTATAAATTAAAATAATTTGTAATTGTTCTTAAAAAAACTTTATATACATGTAAGTATTTCCAAATTGTAGATTAAAATTGTCATACCTGATGAGATTCTAGATGAGGATGAAATGTGAATTTAATATTTTTATGAATAAGCAATATTTTTACTTTTTTGACTCAATGCCATTTATTTATGAATATTTCAAAATCATTAAAATATTATTCTACCACTGAGCTTTACTAGTCACATGTTACACACTCACTTCGCTATATTTCATTCAAAGATTGAAGAGGAATGTGATAGGGATAAGATTAATATCTCAATAAAACATATTTCAAAGCACATATCCATCAGAATCAGATAACAAAAATAAGATATGTATGCACTGCATAAGACAATTGTTACTAGGAAAATATTTCAATTGAAAGAGAAGGAAATTAAAGTTTTAGTTGAGAGCAATTCTCAGTATAGGAGGGAATTAAGAGAATACTGTATGGAAAGTGGTAAATTGCACTAACAATCATAAACTAGAATCATGGTTATGGCTCAAATCTGTAGCATGTACCTTTTTTTAAAAAAAAATATTATATGGTAATGGTTGATTCAGAAAATATGAAAAAGTTATTCATGCACAGATCTTATATTGAACAACTAAATTCACTGATATGTGTAGGAAAGAACATAAAATGAAGTAGCAGGAATTTTTTTTTTTTGACAGATTATCTAAGAAAGCTCCTCCAAGAGTTTGTATAATAAATTACTTTAGGTTTATCAACAATACTTAAAATGAAAACAAACATTAAAGTTGTCAAATACATGCTTTGTACATAAAGAATGGCTTTAGTTTATGATTCCTAAATCAAGATTATTATTTACTCAAAAAATGAAAGTAAAAAAGACAATTCTTTATTGCTACACATTCTTTCTGTTTTTGGTTTCAGTACCTATATAAATGTTTCCCTTTGTATTAAGGGTTGCTCTCATTCCACCACTGTCCCCTAATACCGGCTCTTCTTCATCTACTGCAAGACTTCCTTCAGGTCCTTCACGTTTCATAACAATTTTATGTTGCCTTCCATCATCAACACGATTTGTAGAAATGATAACAGCAGGACCAGATCCAAGTTCAAAACTGAATTCTAAGTATCCATCAACAACTGAAAAATAGATAAATTAAAAAAATTAGAGTATTCCAATATTGTAATGTATAATATCAAATTGCACTTCTTTTGAACTACAGCATCAACATCAGAATATATACTGTAATGTATTGTACTACTGAAAAAAAAAGTTGTTCTGTAAACAATAAGTATGCAGTAATCTAAATTGTTATATTATTTAATTTAAAACATAATATAAACAGATAATACGATATATTTATGTTTCCAATATTGCAAATAACAATGCACAAAAATTAAATAAGAATTATTATTCCAACCAATCAAAAAGGCTTAATATTGTACAACTTTAAACTTGTAATTTACCTTATATTACAAAATGAAATTATTTAACAAAAGTGAAACTTTTTTCAATTATCAAATCACAAAATTACTCAAATGAAAGTTATTTACCTGCAAGTGATATGAAATCAAGACCATGTCCCGAAGCTTCTGGTTTTTGACCTTGCCAGAAAATTAAACCATTAGGTTCAGATGTTGTGATTTCTATAGTTACATTTTCAGGTACATTGTTTTCTGAATGAGGAAGTAGTTGTTGAGGTAATTCTAACCAACCATCACCTTGGAACGCAGCTTCCGTGTAGAAGTCTGTTACTATGAAAGAAAATTGAAAATTGCTTTATAGTTGCAAATAATTTTGAAACTAGTTTTTACAAATTGTAATAACATAAAGAGCAAAAAACAGTGGTCATGGCTTATTTATGGATATTACATGTACACAGGTTTAATGATTAGAAAATATGAATTTGTAGATATAACAATAGTTAAAAACTGAATTATACAGTAGATTATATATACATAAAAATACAAATAGTAATTGATTAAGAATGAATAATAATTGATTAAGAATGAAAAGTACTGTGAAACAGTCTCATAAAACTTAGATAAGTAATAATTTCTTTGTATCCTGTATCCTGAGATATTCATTGAGTGTCACATAATCCAGAATTTCTCTACTATGCTCTATTAGATCATGTACTTCTGGAACACCATGCCAATATTGAAAGAGAAAAAGAAATATTAATATTGCAATTTCATAAAATATATGAGTCATAAACCATGTTTTTTTGTTTTCTTAAAATAGATAGAAACAACAGATTAGAATAGTTGAATACTATTCAATAACTATTTGGGTGAAACTTTAATTTAAACAGCCCTGCTACTTTTAAATATTCTATACAATTTTTCCAAAATTCAAAACTACCCTACTTGGCACTTTTCTTTGTAGAAGTCAAAGAAAATCATTTGTCTGATCCAAAAATGTCTTACTCTTTTAAAACAGTATTACTACTTTCACATTGCTAATTCCATAATTATCCATACAGCTTCCTTATTATACTTACCAGCCAGAACAAACATTTGATTACTCCACTCTAAGACTTTTAATCTGACTCTGGGTTACTGCGTAATAAATTACATAGTCAGACTATGAGATTGTGGAAAAAAAATATAGTTCTTTCAATTGAAAATCTATAATAATGCTGTAATATGTACTCTATTACTCAACTATTTTATAATATTATTACTTTTCAAAGATTATGAAGAAGATATATCCACATAACATTTCTTCAAAAATAGCTATTTAATGGTGATTCCTTTATTATTTTCGTTTAATATCAACCTTTATTGCTGGGCCACTTTTAAGAAAACATAATAAATTAAACTTCTATGTCAATGATACTGATAGATGTGCAGCATGAAACTGACACTTGGAAAAACATATATTTTACAGATAAATATAACTAGTTTATTTGTATTAAACCCATACCTTGCTGGCAAATATTGCCTCCCCAGCCTAGAGGACAATGGCATCGATAAGAAACAGATGTTTCACTTTCACATGTACCACCATTCAGGCAAGGCCTTTGCCGACAAGGACCATTGTTGGTTGCAGATGAACGTACTTCACAATTAATACCGCTAAAATATTGAAAAAATAAAAACATTAGTCAAAATAAAATATAATAAAACAAAACATTTTATAATAATATTAAAAATATGATGCAACATAATTGCACTCCATTTATACATTTGTAGATAGTATTTATTTAAGTAATTCTTTACAGCTCTACTAAGAAGGAAATGTTTCATGTGTAAAGAAAAGAGAAAATGAGATATAGATAGTAGAAATTGGCCAACAAAATGTAACTTTTAATGTTTGTAAATAATTATTCTGACTGGAATGAAAAAATTTACGTCTGATTGAAAATAATGAATAATACAGATAGCCAATTCAGACAAAAAAAGTGATAATATAAATACTACACAACATTTCTGGGATCCTTGTCCTTTTCCACAGGTTCAAAGAAGAGCCTAGAGAGACACAACTACACTTGTCAGTTGACAAAACTCGAAAGCTTTTGAGCACCTGAGATTTTTACTCTTAAAATACATTAATTAAGGCTGCCACTGTAAGAATCAATAGAATCCAGCAAATTTTGAGACATAAAAGAACAAAATTATAAATACTTGCATCAAACATTCAAATTATTTGTTTACAATTTTTTTGGGTACATTAAATAAAACAGTTAGGATGGGATTTATGTATTTTGAACCAAACTACGCTACCTGGTTGGAGTCCTGAGAAAACTTCATTTATCTGGGAAAACCTACGTTCCTTATTAAACTAACATACTTTGAATCAATTTTAAGTAATTATACCTAAAGTCTTCTTGGCACTGACAAGTGTAGCGACCAGTGCCTGTAATTTCTATACACCTTCCTCCATTTTGGCATGGTGTTGTATCCCCTCTGCAACCCCCTTCATTCCCAAATCCATTGCAGTCTTCAATGTTTGAAACATCAATGAGGGCATTGAGAATATCTATCGCTTGTCCTTGTACATCAAGCTAAAATATAAAAGGCATTATAAATATATTGAATTGAAGCTTAATTAAAAACAGAAATATAATTATGTTTATTTGAATCTTTATTTTGTACAGCATTTTATAAAATAAATACCTCATTAAAAAAAAACTATTTTATATTTTGTAGTCCATAATTTGTCTTGATCCCACTTAAGTTGAAACAATACATTCTATAACCCAGGCAAAGTCATGGACTCGACATCCATCAAGCCTGTCCCTAATCACATACTCATTTATTTACTCTACTTTACTTTACTTTTTACCTTCCACCTTTATATGCACAATGTTTTTATCCTGATGTATGTATATGCATATACTAGTGTCTGGAAAATTTCCTTTACAGACTTTTAGTAGAGAGCACTAAGAAGATCATGTTTCGAATAGGAACCTACATTTTTAAACATTCCATTTTTGTGCTACAATCATTTCAGAACAGGTTTTTAATATGACCACTTTTAATTAAGTAATTCAGTTAGATACATCACTTTTCTAACAATTCAATGCATTAGGTATAAATGCTGAGGGAACAAAATGGAAACAATCATTTTTCCAAGTTTTTTAACTTAACAAACTGTTTATGTCTTATTCAAAGAATAGTTAGCATTATGATACATCCCTCAACCCTCAAAAAAGCACATACAGAATCAAAGAAAGCTTCATTTGTCTCTTTGTCCATGGCCATCTGCTACTCTGCTCAACATTTTAGATGAACCAAATGAAAAACCTCTACCTGAATTTATTTCCAACCACTACAGACCTGTTGAGTTGTTAAAAAATGAAGGTGCCAAAAGGTTCATATGCTCTTGGCCATGGTTCCAATGCCTACAACAAGCTTGACACTCATTGTGACAAAAATTCATATTCACTTAAGTTCTGTTGAACTCCTTCTTAGAGGACCATCCTTACAATACATTCTACATTCCGGGAACAGTGTAGCATTTAACATAATCTAATATAATAAATTTTATATTGTTTTCCTTTGTTGAGGTGGCCAAAACAGTTCAACTCTACCTATGTCTTGAATAAAAACTGAAAACTTTGCAATCAGTCTGATGAAACAGTTTTAATAAATGCTACAGAAGGGGTATATAACATAAAAAATTTGAATTTACCAAATTCATGGAATCTATCACCATTCAGGTAGAGTAGTTTTGCTTTTTACATCAGTCTTAACCAAATCTACCAATTATATTGTATTTTATACTTACAAATCAGTTAAAAGATCTGGGTTTCAATTCTGTATAATATACTATCTAATTTCTAAATCATACTTTGGATTTTAAACATAATGTTACAGGTTGAATGTAATACAAAGTAATTGAAAACATAGTATAGAGAGAAGGTATTTGTGACTAAAAGGAATAAAAACTTATATCTATATTTAAAGACGGCACATTTAGAATATTTTGAAAAAAGTTAGTTTTACTGATAATTTTATAATTATATTTACTGATGTTTATATACATTTATTTTCTGAAAATGATACAAAAAGTAAATATTTACCTTCTCCACACATCCCTTAAATCCTTTGTATACACCTACATGAGGTGAAATTTTCACTTTTTCATTGTCTACACCCCCAATATATAATGCTGTAAATAAGTTTAATCCTTTGTTTGCTGAACGACCAGATTGTTCACTCCTTGTAGCTATGTCACTACCGACAAGAAGAGATACATTCTTGAAGTCCCTCTTGGCTACAATTAATAGCCATTCACCAGGGACTATTATTCTGTTACTACGTATTGTTTTCACTCCTGAAATAATTCAAAATGTTTAATACCTTTGGTATGCACATTAAAATTTTCTGAAAGAATGAAAGAATTTAGAATGTATCCAAAATATAAAAATTAAAAATATGATTCATAACTTTACATTTTAACAAAAGCCTTGAATGAATTATGTCAAATAATCTAGCCTTAGAATTTTTGTTGAATACAAGTCTTGGATATAATAATATTATTATGTAATTTACCTGCTCCAGTATCAAAACGGAATTCCACAGATCGATTTCGTATTGCCAGAGAGACAAAATCTCCACGTCCATCAGCATGCTGTCCACTGTATGCTATTATTCCGTCGTCTGTACTTGTTGGTTTGATTCGCAATGCAAGATGAAGTCTGGGTAATATAAAGAAATTAGAAAACAAGATAGTGTCCAGAGTTATAGCTTTAAAAATAACCAACAACTAGGTAATAATCTGTGGCAGCTTGTGAGTTTACTACCTTCAGTTCCCTATGGCTACACTGTCATTTTCAGGTAAGCCACAAGTTATCTCTCTTTCCTTTCCATACCAATATCATAATTATTTTTGACAATGTCATATCCTTATTAGTATTATACACACACACACACACACACACACACACACACTTGAACCCATGTATTCTGCTTAGTACACAGACGCCTTAACCATCTCGGCCACCGGGTCAAGTTCCTGACCAGGCAAATATAGACAGTCTTATTGTGGACAATTAATAGTTTTAGTGGAGGAATGGATAGAGTAGAGGGAATGAAGTATTAGGAGCTTCCATTAAGGAATAAGTCCTGCCTGGGTCAAATATTTTCAGTCTTTCCTTCTTCTTCCATCCTTCTCTCTGCTTTGAACATATGCTTTTCTATGTGCGTAATTCTTTGCCCGAGCATATGAATTCACATAAAGCGCAATCCTCCTATTTCTCCTATTTATTTCTATCCTTCCACACTATCCAAGTTTGAATGTGTATATATATATATATATATACACACACACACACACACACATGTTTGGATAAGAAAGAGAGACAGTGAAGCCTGAAATCAACAGTTGGTAACAGTTCAGACCTACTATTATGATGAAGGAGGCTCAAACATTTGTTTTTTTATTGCATATCCTGATAGGACCAACTATTGCCTTATCCCATAGTATTCCTCTATTTCTATGTTTGCATTTATTTTGGATTTAGGAAAAAAGTTAATAAAATAAAACCATCAAATTTTGTCAACTTTATTTAATGAAAAGAACTTTCACATGTTAACAATATAAAAAATTACTCAGGAGCTTATGTTCCTTAGAACATATTCATCCCAGTGTTACACGTAAAAAATTTCTGGAAGCTTTGCTCCTTTCTTCAGGTGCAGAAAAAAATGCAAGAGCATCTGAAGAAAAGGAACAAGGATTCTAGAAACATTGTGTGGTTTTTATATTATCACTTCTTTTGTCTGTATTTGGCTACCTTTCTTATTAACAACACTAGTTTTTTTCATTACAGAAAAGTTAACAAATTTTTAAGGTTTCTGTTTTATTTAAGAATGGTTTCTTACCTGTCTGCTATACAAAAAGAAAAAAAGTTAAATTATTTATACATTATATCAATTAATTCACAAGCTAGTACTGGGCTGTAATAACTTAACAAACATATTGATCTGAACAGTAAATATTACTTACTTGCTTATAGCACGGGTTGGTGTCATGTAAGCAGCATATGAATTTCCATGAAATGCTGGTACTTTTACATTGACTTCCTTCTCACAATGTCTTCCAGAAGAACCAAATGGACACAAACATTGAAAACCTTCATCTTCTGAATTTATACAACGTCCTCGACCACATGCCTCTGATGAAAATATATTATAGAATATAGTTAAATAAAACATTAAAATTTATAAGAGTAGAGTCCTTTGAATTAATAGGCTTAATTTTCTAGTATTGCTACTATTTTATAGTAGAAAGCATTTTTACCTGGATAACAAGATTGTCCAAATTTATCACAATGGGGTCCCGAGAAACCAGGACTACAAATGCATACATAACCAAGTGGAGAATCGGCTGCTTCTTGACATACACCATTATTGTGGCATGGTGTTGTCCTGCATGTTTCACAAACTGTAATACCTACACTAGCTACAGCATCTCTAACAAGTTCCACAGATGGTGCTGTTCCTAATATTAGTTGACTGATGCAGCCTGCCAGATAAAAAAGGATTCACATTTTAAAAACCCATTTTTATAATTATAAATATATTTCTATTGAAGATTACTTGTGACATATTTTTGAGAATGTATTTTATTTGATCATCTTATTTACTTATATTTATTTTCTTGTTTTGCTGTTCAACCTAACATTTCATAAGAGGATGATTTACTTCTTGTTAATATTAGCATACTAGTAATGTGGGGTATGAATCGGAACAATTGTCTTATAAGCAAGAAGAAATTTAAAATATTTATAATTTTCAATTGAAGGTATTACACAACAAATAAATTACCAAATCTAACAAAGTTCAATCTTGTTTTATTTTTTACAATGGGAAGTTTTGTTGATATTATTACCAACTAATTATAGATTACCCTACATATGTCAAGTTTTAGTAATCTAAATTCTAATATGTTTTATTAATGAACATAAAAATTGAGAAAATTATTTATAAAATATATAAATTTATGCACTTGATAGTACTATTCTGCAATAAACTTTATTAATAGAGAAAAAATTGTAATATTTGTTTGCACGACTTTTATAATTTAATTCTTTCCATTTTTCTCCTTGGCACTACAGTCTATCTGGATAACTGCCATCTTCTTTTGGAAAGGCCCATGGTCAACATAGAAATTCTTTATCATTCTTAACCCCAGCTTTCCTGACCATGACTATCTCAAACATGCATGCCCCAGCCAGGATCGAACCCAGGCCTGTGTGATGCAAGGTGATGATGTTAACCACTACACCACAGCAGGTCAG
The DNA here is from genome assembly GCA_037074705.1 of Zhengitettix transpicula. Taxonomy (NCBI): domain Eukaryota; kingdom Metazoa; phylum Arthropoda; class Insecta; order Orthoptera; family Tetrigidae; genus Zhengitettix; species Zhengitettix transpicula. The sequence continues at coordinate 78,468,393 of CM073591.1, forward strand.
CTGTGTAACTTTATTTTCTCAATTTAACAATATGTAGATATATTCTCCTTAGAAAATGATTTGAAGTCACGCAAATATAGGTTACATATTATTTATTTATCTTTCATTAAAAACATATATTATAAAGAGTCAGTAAAATTATAAAACAACATCCATTTAAATATGTTCATGAATGTATTGTACAATTAGCATGTATCTTAAGTCACAATAGGATAGGAGTATACTAAAATTTGAGTACATACCTACAAACCCTGTTGAAAAACCATTATGGCTGCTTATATTGGTAAAGCTTGGGACACCTCCAATGTAAAGACCCTCTTTTAGATCGAGACCTTGGAAATGCCCTTTAGTTTCACCTTTCAGTGGTCCTTTTCCATCCACATACAAATTTCCTGAAAAAAATATGGAAGTAATTCTGTAAGATATATTTATATTACATTGCTAAATTTTACCTACGACAAATAAGGAACTAATTTACACTGGGCGAATTTTTTTTATTAAATTAAAATTATTTGAAGTTAAGTTGAATCTCAAGAGAACTTCCTTATATATTAATATAATATAATTGTAGGTTTATTCTTAATCTAATGATTCAAAAAATAAATCATACAATAAACCTTACATAATCAAACACTAATTATTGGATAAAGTTTAGGTAATACTCTAATTTTTATGTATTAAGATGAAATGCAATTCTGTGATGAAATTTATAAGCATTTTCAAAAGTATAATTGTGAACAAAAATTTATAACAAAAAACTTAAATTTAGTTGTAATATCACATAAGAACACCATCAGTTAATTTAAATGACTTATAAAATCTATACTAGTAATTTATTATTTTGGATTTCTACAGAAGGTATAAAATGAAACAATTAATAACACTGTGCCATACCAATTTTCTTCTCTCTATGGATGCGAACTGTATGCCATTCATTGAGAGTGATGGGATCAGGGGCAGTGATAATAGCTGGCCCAGAACCAACATTGAAGCGGAATTCTACTCTTCCATTTTTAAGTCCAAGTGATATAAAATCACCATCAAATGGTTTCTCACCATTGTACAAAAGAAGTCCTATATAATTATAAAATTGATTTCATTATAAATTCTCACTACAGTGAGATAGCTTGTGGATAACCTGAAAGTGAAGTACGAAGTAGCCATAGGGAACCGAAGGTAGTTCTTTAAATTTTCTGAGGCTCTCAGCCTCCTTCTTCAGGAAAATTTGAAGAACTACCTTCAGTTTCTTATGGCAACACCACACTTCACTTTCAGGTAAGCCACAACCTATCTCTCTTTCATTTCCATACCAATATTACAATTATATATATACACAAATGTTAAAGATATTAATTATTAAGTGACATAGTCACATTTTATAATTGGATAGTGAGGAAAGATAAAAATATAGGACAAAGGTTTGGAATTCGCTCTGAAGAAATCATATGCTTAAAGATGACGTGTGACATTGGCAAATTAATTAACCCATTTGGATAGGAAAGAGGGTAGGAGAGGATTTGTTTTGTACTGTATTTATTTAATCCAGAAATCTTGATATACTAGGATAGGACAGATCAAATAATAGCTGACTTACCTTAAATTGGCAGTTGGAGTAAACAAGTTGGGAAGAAATAATATGACCGTCAAATTTTCGAGGGTCTGAGACCCCTTCTTCAGGACAGTAGGTCTGAACATTGTGTTAGCTGGCCACTCAGTCATGTGGAAACTCTGACAGACATTATTTCTTCCCAGATAACTATGCCAACTGTTGATTTAATGTAAGCCATCTGTTCTCTAAGCCAGTGTCCCATTAAAATGAATATATGTCTATATATCTGTAAGTATACACTTAGCACTAATAATATATTATTTTCCTCCGTCAAAATCTATAAGGATTCAGTTGACACCTATAGTAAACATATGGTTTACTGAATCTCTTGTTCTTATTGAAAATTATGATATATAGGGAAAGAACATATGTCCAATATCAAACTCTTCATTGATAAACAATGTCATCTCCAAGCATCATATATCATTCCTTTGAGTGGCAAAGTGCTAATATTTTATATGCTTATACCAGGTACTGTTTAAAAATTGTAACCAAAATTCTTTATTAAAGTACCATATTATACTATAAAACTGACAATAACTATAATCCCTTATTGTTAAACTGAACTTTGATTTTATATGAATATATTTGCTTTGCCTTCCCTTGCCTTGCCTTGTTTCTGTTGCAGGATCTGACTAAAGCAACAAGGGTAGCAGAAACATTATATGTATATTCTATGAATTAATTTTGTCTCTATTTACTACTACCTAACATATTTATTTATAATACTTGATTATATTAAAGTAAACATACCATCAAATTTCTCAGGCTTGAAAGAGATGGTCACATCAAAATCTAAATATGCAGATGGTAATGTTGGCAGAACCATATAAGACAATGGGGACTGACTAAAATATGGCACTATGCCTGTTACTACCAATACTGATGGAATATCCATTCTATGATTGCCATTGTCAGCAGTACATACATAAGTACCAGCATCTCGTCCACTGACATCAGAAATTATGAGAGATGCCTGTAAAAATTGTAACATCATATTTTCAAATTATTTTTTTGCTTATAATTGAAGGTAAGAATAATTTCTAAAATATAATATTTTAAGTTATGACATAATTTCTTCAATGTAATAAAATTCAAATAAATAATATAAGAAAGACAGGTATGTTTATTTAAATACTGTCTAATGGATTATTTTGCTTTTATGTAATCATTTAATTTTTCAGTTTGAAATGAGATTTTTATAGTAATCATATAATGTATATCAAATGTAAAAATATGTTACAAATTGATAAAAATATTATAGTTCAATTTCCAAGAAACAAACTGAATTTATATGCTGATTTAAAATAGGAATGAATGAATTATGAAAATTTAATGTTTCATGACAACTAATGTAGGAAGTGATTTCCTTAATTTATTAATGGCATATACTATAATCATTAAGGTTTTACTGTATACTTCTTACATATTTATAATATGTCTGCTAAATCCTTCTATAATATTATTACCATAATTGCAATGTGTTCAACAATCTATAATCAGTGAATCGGTCTGTACTCTCAGATACATTTAGGAAATAGATCAAGCTAACATACACCAAAATTAAATTATTGAACATAATACAAAGAAATTATATATGAAACATAAAAGTTGCTAACATCTCTTATTTCTGCATTTTTTGAAAGCTGGCCTCCTTGTTTGTTCCAAGAATACTTGACAGGAGATTCTAGTTCTGTTTTACAGTCTATGACAACTGTAGATCCATAAGAAGCTTTCTTTGTTTCGACTGCAGCGGCATCACCATTCATATCCGGCACATCTGTGGATACAATGATAAACACTATAGCAACCAAATTTTAAATAAGAAAACAAAGCTGAGGTAATACTGTATGAGTCATTGGCATTTAATATGTTTGCAAATTTACAAGATTTAATCTAATTTAAAGATTGAGCTGTTATTACATGAAGATTTGGCTGATATCTGTGGAATAAGTATTGAATTGGAAATTCAGGGTGACAAAGTGATAATTGCACAGAATGATCTTCCATATTTTTGTGCCATATTAATCACATTAAATAGATAATTTATAATTATATAAACTCATTAACTATGACTAATCAAATACACATCTATCCAACAACAAAAGAAATGCTTTCAATCACAGATAAAGGCTATGAAACTGAATTCGAAGATTTTATATTCAATCTGGTAATTCAGTTTCAGTTTTAGAGCTGAGCTTTGACTAAAAGAATTTTTGCTGTTCTTGAATTAAATAATTGTACCTATGATCAAGTTAGACTCAATATCAATATATTGAAGTCCTAATATTAGACTATGAAGAATATGATTCAGTAAATTGTTGATGAGCCTGTGTTCAGATCAATACAACAGTCAGATAAGACTTGCGTGTGACTGAGAGTCAACAAGGATAGCTTAGAGGTTAGAGCGAACATGTGGAAATCTTAGGTTTGATTCTCGGTCCAGTTGAGATTTTTTTATCCTAATCTGTTAATGCATCATGAATGAATTATATCCGAATGGAGGGAAAGATATGATTTTCCCTTTGTAATTGTTGGTCCCAGGCAGGGATAACTGTTTTATGGCCACACTCAACACAGCCCAATCTATCTTTGTTTCAATAAATTAAGAGAGACAGAATTAATGATTTTAAAGAAAATTGGTATTCGAGGATATCTAAAGCATTGCCTTATATTGAAAGGAAAGTTTCCAAAGATATGAGAAATCAGTTGGTAGGGTGAAGAAATAGTTCAAATTACCGGAAATTGTGCCTAAAGGAATGAGAGAAAATATTGGGAGCCATACTTTGTTTATCTTGACAGAAATGTAATTATTGCAAATGCATTGGTAGAATACAATGTAGAATGAATATGAGAATAGAGATAGATGGATGATATTTTCTTTGTTTTTGTATGTCAGTAATTATGATGGACAGGAGAGGTATTCATGATATTTTGAAAACTGATTGAGGGCAGGGTCATCATGATTGAACAAGAATGTTGTGGAGGGAATGGGAAGACTGGACAAGTGGGGAAGCAATAATTAGGAAATGTGGAGAATAGTATTTTGTTCCTGCAGTGCTAATTATATAGTTAATTTATTAAATACCTAACAAATGTTTATGACATTAATGAATAGAAATAGATATAATTAATATGAAAATATGATATACTTTTAATTATGAATAAAAATATTAATTATAGAACAGTATTCTTATTTAGTGAAACTTTGTTAGCAAAGTTAGACGATGAGAAAAAAGAATCAAGTAAATACAGAAAAAAGATCTTACCCCATTGACCAAAGCAGCAAGAGACAAGAAAAAACACTGGCATTTTATTTGCATTGATTTATATTAGTTCACAGCAATAAAAATAATTATTTGACACTTTATTTAATAGGGATTGGATGGTTCACTGCATATTACCTCATTTCTTACGATTTTTAATGCTATAATAAATAAAATTACATTTTTAAGAAGTGATGAAATATTAAATCTTTAGAAACTAATAAGCTTAAAGTGTATTTCTAAACAAGATATATTTATATTATATTTATTTATATGTTATATTTATATTACATATTAAACACATTATATATTAATCACTTAGCCCGTTTACACAAATTAATGTATATATCAATATTTACCCGAAAAAGGAAAGAGTTATGAATGAGGGTTTTGAACATTATTGTTTATAAAGCCCCCAACATTCTTAGCCTTAACACCATGAACTTCTTCCTTGTGTATCCACAACAATGAATTTATTTTGTGAAAATATACTTTTTCTTGTATGCTGAATGCCACTCAATATAAATAAAGATGATTTAGTTATTTAAGAAAGTCACTATGTATAATGATAATAACTAGTAAGGAAAATATGAAGAGACTGCTTCTTCTGCAAAATAAAGCAGTAAGATATATTTATAAAATACAAAGGAGGGAATCATGTAAACATTATTTTAGTAAAGTAAAATCAAGACAGTTCATGGTATATACATGTATGAAGTTATCAAAAATATACGAAAGAGGCTAAAATTAATAGCACTAGGCAAAAATATTACTTTCTTGAATCTGTACATAATTTACAATTAATTAAAAAAGATACAAAAACAATAGGCCTAGATCTCTATAATAAGCTATCACAAGAACTTAAATGAATGAGACTAGAAAATATAAATATAATATATTGAAGCCCATATGAAAAGTAAAATAATATTTGTAACATAATCACTACAGATGACCAACATTACATTTATACAAATAATAAACTTATAAGTATTGTAATATAGTAATAATTATTAACTTCTATTATGTATATATTTGTGATCTTGATATGGAAATGAAAGAGTTTGTGGCTTACCTGAAGTTGAAGTACAGTATAGCCATAGGGAACCGAAGGAAGTTATTCAAATTTTCTGAGCAACCAGCCGGTGCATGGAATGGTGTAACACTCCTTCCTGAAGAAGGAGGCTGAGAGCCTCCTTTCGGTTCCCTTTGCTACACCATACTTCAATTTCAGGTAAGCCACAAACTATATTTCTTTCCTTTCCATACCAAGATCACAATTATTTTTGACAATGTCATATCCTTCCTAATATATATATATATATATATATATATATAGTTATCACCAGGTTTATTTTGAGCATCTTTGAAAATGTTTTGAGTACATTTTAAATTTGACATGAGTTTATTGTATAGAATAGAGCCTGAGTTTAACACACCTCTAATGTTATTTGAGGTTCTACTGAAATTTTTATGGATATCCACACATCGTTGGGTATTATAATTATGATTTCTGTATTATGTGGTGACTTATTTCCCCACAAATGTAAATTAAATATTAAGTATATATATATATAACTTTTATTATAATTGGAAAGAACATTTAGCCAAATATTGTTGAAGCATACAGGTGAGACACAAGCATATTCGATGGGTTGTCATTTAGTTACGGAGTTCTGTCAGTGGCATAATTCAAAGATTTTGCCCAGACACTCTTTTGTTGGAGACCCCAGAATGTAAATCATGCACATGCTGCAAGCATATAGTAAAAGACTGACTAAGGGCAGTATTGCAGAACTAGAGCTTGGAAGAAGGTGGATCCTGGCACTATATTGCAAAATTTATTTTGAATACCAGGAGTGCTTGGCCCAGTCTAGCCCATAATAACTTATGTTTGGGTACCAGCCTGTACAAGCAGCTGACAATGCAATCACTTTGAGTCAGGCTGAAGGCAGATCCAAAATGGTTCTGTACAAGTTCCGGAGGACTGTGTGACGAGAGTATTGACACCAGCCATGGCAAGACACGATACAGGCATTCTTCAAACTATTTCAGTAACTGAACACCATCCTTATACCACAAGTGAGGTATTTACATTACAGATTTTGATTTCTTTAGTCTGCCCACATTCCTTGAGAGTAGCCATTAAGAAGCTGCATAATACTCCAGAGCATATATATTATAAATTTAGTTTTCTTTTATAAATTATAAAAATTTGATAAGAATCAATTAATCTTATTTAATTAAACTGATTAAAAGCAAAATAATATTTTATCACTAAATATCCTCATAATTGAAAGTGGTGAGTAGACACCACAATTAGTTGTAATGTAACTTTGTTTTCTCAAAAATATATAGTGAATAATATAGACTTGTAGGTATTACTATTAAAAACACAGGCAATAGAGGAAACAATATTTATGAGAGGAACATTACGAACCTTGTATTGTGAGTACATAATCTTCACTAAATGTCCCCACATTAGTATCAGCCGTGCAACGATATACACCTCCATTGTCTGGTTTCACATTAGTTATTCTGCAATAAAGTGTTTGTATTTATTTTTAAATTGAAATGTATATCATTCAAATGATTCAGTAACTCATAAATAGTGCTGAAAAATGATTATATTGTAAGAGTCATTACACATAAATGTCAGATTATTCTCCACACTCAACAATGTAACAGTTTCTCATTTAGATTATTCATTTTGGCAACAGCAGTCAGCAAAGTAAGTTTCTATCAAAATTCGTAAGCCCATCAAAATATAAATTATTAAGTTATCTGCAAAATCTTTCATCAAAATTTTATTTTAATTATTGTATTATGCTTATTTTATAGTACAAAACTTCTATACTTTAAGAGGTCAAAAAATTATATTATTTCTATTACAAATAATTTTCTGGCTTAAAAAGACTGTGTTTTATTTATAAAATTTACCGCAGAACTTTTCATAGTGAGTATATTTTGAATAACAGACAATTTACCTTAGTAAATAACCTCCTGTTTGAACATTGTTTGACATTCGCTCACCAACTTTACTCCAATAATAAGTGGCATTAGTCACACTGCCTGTTGCAGAACAACGAACATCCACTGTATCTCCAGATCTTATATCCTCTTTACTTGCTTCAACATTTAGTGCTACATTAGCAACACCTAGAAAATTATACTTTGGAATAAAAATTAGTAATTACTTGCAAACATTTTTCATCAATTAATAAACTATTAATTGTACAATTGTACAATGAACAGTACTCCAATTAGGTATAAAACTAATTTTGTAATGACTTTATGGTATTTACACATTTCAATAAATCAAAAATCAAATTGGAAAGTAAATTAATTATATGATAATACCTTGTTTCTGATATTAGATAAAATAAATTATGTCCCATCCCACTCATTTATACATGATAACAGTGTTCAAAAATGTTGCTTGCTGTTATGCATGCTTTTCAGTGCAAAAGAAACTTAACTGTAATTATGAATACAAATCAATATCTTATTTTGTTCTACATGGTAGTCCACGAGTACCTATTTTTGTATTTGAATTTAATGACAATACTTTAATTTTTGTTTGGGTGTTCCAATGCCTCATTCTGAGATGAAGAAACAGAGTGAGAATTTAGAACAAGTGGTAGAGGTGAGAAAGGAAAGAACAATATATGAATCAGTTATGAAACTTGAATTGTTATATTAAGTATGACCTTAAAATCAATAGTTATCATAGTTGCTCCTTTGAGATCTGGAAAAAATAACATAATGTCAAATAATATTATTCTTCCACAACCCAATATGCAGTGATATACAAAAAATAAACCATTGCAAGATTTAACTTGTATAATTGTAGAACATATTGAACTCTTCATCCAAATTTAGGATAGAGTGACAAATAAAGGAGAAATAAGTAGGTACGTTTCCACGATACTAAAGTAATAAAGAACACACCCGCAAAAAGCCTACACTGCCAAATTGAAAAGAAAATTCAAAGAAACTATTTAAATTTAATCTAATATGGGAATTAAAATTTAAGATATTCAATATAAGGAAATCAGTTATTTACACCCAAGATCAGTTCTTGACACCTAATACACTAGTTTCATTGTGCAACCAATTGGAACTAACTGTTGTCATTTTGTTCATCTCTTTGGCAATATATACATCTTGAGTATATTCATTCCTACAGAGAATAGCAAGGCAGTCATCTCCCCATGATGATGAGTTGGTCTATTTATTGATATTTATTCTCTGAACTAGTGCTAAGATGAGCAGTTGTACTATCTTGCTCATCCCTCTCTATACCATAATACTTCCATAAAAAAGCCACACTTTCTGCTTATTATTCATTCCTCTTTCATCCAGATCACTTTTTAAATTTCTCATTCTTTCTGTTCTCTTAATTCACACATATATTCTCCAAATTAGGCAATGCAATACCCAACACTTATTACCTCTATATATTTCTTTTCATTTTCACAAAAGTTCAAAAGTACACTACTTTTACAATACATTATATACACAATTGTTGTGGAAATGAAAGAGAGAAAGGTGGTGGTTTACCTGAAATTGAAATTCAGTGCCATCATACAGGATGAAAACTTCCTCCTGTCCTGAATGGTGAAAACTTCAGTTTCAGATAAGACACCACCTTTATATTTTTCCTTTCCATAGAAATTATTATTTGAACTTCCACCTATGCCAGACTGGACCAACTATATATATATATATATATATATATATATATATATATATATATATATATAAATAAATAAATAGAGAGTTTTGTATTTAACAAAATGTTATTAAATTAAAAGATGGTAAATAAATTCTGACTTTTCAATGATCATTTGTTTATCACAAGAGAGAATCATGCTTTTGTTCATGTATGCTCATACAGACATAAATATAAAATTCATATTAATTACTCTGCAAAACGGTTTATTTTTCTGAACTCTATTTACTGTTTATCAAGCAACATTTCTACTGAAGAATTTAGATAAAAAATTTTACACCAATAAGGATAGAGCAGATAAATATAACTAGTGTGTTAAAATTCAAACTACATTGATTAAAAAATTGATGCAAAGTGATTATTGGTTACTCTGCTAAAGCATTAATTTTATTCTTTTACAACTCTACATTCTTTAAAAGCATTAATTAAATAATTTAAATTAAGCTATACTCTACTGTATTAAAAATTTCAAGTCTAAGACTAAAGAATACAACATGCTTCATGTTTGAGTCAAAAAGAACCATACCAAATTAAATGTTAAAAGTAGCAGAATAGGCTCAAATGAATTTCAGTATAATTTATGGTTGAGGGGATTGTAAGGATTGATATATTGTTTGAAACAAATTCTAAATTTTATGCAATAGTCTTTGATTGATTTGAGCAATCTAAAATATTGTAATTAATTATTTTAGTTGAAATATTAACTGAGAATAAGTGGGAATTCTTTAAATTGTTACCTGTTTTCATAAATTCTTACTGTCACAATAATTAAAACACAATATCTTTAATGTAACCAATATGGTTAAAACTGTTCTTTGGATTCATGGCACCCATAGGTTTTTTCTTCAATTGACAACTCCAAATGAATGGTTCCTTTATAGATACATATATATGATTGCTTATTACACTGAATAGTAATAAAAATATTAAAAGCATGTATAAGAGAATGATTCTTTATTGTTCCTTTATTATAATGTTGAGGGATTACAACTTGTAGTTCATAATCATTCTGTATGAAAATGTAAAAACGTAAGTAACAATCAAATAATGAAAAACAACAAACCATGAAAAACATCACTTGTGTGGTGATATAACTAAGGCATTATCAGCATTCTAAAATGAATTTTTTTTGTCTTTTTTGAAAATTAATAATAAGAAAGCTAGCCAAATATAGACAAAATAAATGATGATATAAATACCACACAATGTTTCTGGAAGCCTTGTTCCTTTCTTCAGGTTCATATAAAACTAAAAAATACAAGAGCCTAGAGTGACACAACTGCACAAGTCAGTTGACAAATCTTGAAAGGCTTTTGAGTTTTATTAGCACCTGAAGAAAGGAACAAGGCTTCCATAAATGTTGTGTGCTATTTATATTATCACTTCTTTTGCTGGAATTTGGATATCTTTCTTATTATGATGAGCATTCTGTTGTTATTTATTATATGATCAATACTGTGTTTATTTTTTCAAACAGAATAAATCTGAGCAACAAATCAAAAGCTCCTGGTGTACAATTAAAGAACAGTAAACAACTAAAGACTGTTATTAATTGGTTTTATAATTGAAATTAATATTCTGACATGGGCCTAAAAGAGAGAGGTGAAATAGATAGGTTATCTGAAATTAAGGGCTCTTGTGACCATGTGAGACAGGAAACATTACAAATTTCAGAGCTCTGATGTTCTGATGGCAATCATTCATACATACAATTTTACCTGGACTGTAAGACAAAGCTGTTTAAATAATGCCTTTCTGACTTGTCACCTACACTTGCACAAGTGTGTATATATATATATATATATATATATATATATATATATGCACATTTGTATGTGTTTGTATGTATATGCATGAGCATATTTGATTGTATATGTATGTATGTATGTGCATAAAATAGTATGTATGTACGATTGCCATCAGAACCTTACCTATACCGTGACCTTCCCTTGAGAGAGAAAATTAGTGGCCTGGTGGGGTGTCTATTGTTTATGAGCAACAGCTAGCTGTGCAGCGGTCAAAACTTCACATACAGCAGCTGGCCAGTGCCCCTAATGTACCACTCCTTTATCGAGAAGGGGGACGAGAGTCTCTGAAAATTTTAAATGCATCATTCTGTCCTGAATGGCTATTCCAAGCTTCAGTTTCAGGTAAGCCACCAACTATCTATCTTTCCTTTCCAAATCAATGACCTCAATTATTTTGACAGTGTCACATCCTTAAAGCTTGCAGTTTCCATTAAGTCTGTGAATTTTTGCCTAAATTTATATTATTTTTACATGAACTGTCTTGGTCAGAAAACTCATAAGCCAGGTCTGATTCTGAATGAGCAGTAAATTATATAGCAGTTTCCAACCAACCACGTCCTCCCCTCCAGTAGCAGTAGGTCTCATCACTTCCATCCTTGCAGTCTTTGGAGCCATCACACCGTACAGCATCTGGCACACATTCACCACTGGTTCGGCACTGGAAAGTTGACCCCGAGCCGCAGGCTGTGCATATTTGATTATAAGCGACTGGTATGTGCAATTTCTGTCTTCTCCAAAGATGAGGAATTGTGTGTACAGTTTACAAAGGATGCAATGAGTAATCAAAAGGAGGAAAACGTGTTTTATTATTCAAAGTACTTGCCAAATAGAAGAGCTGTGATAATATTTTTAAATTAATTTCTATCATTAATTTTTTATAAAACCTTTCAAATAAAATGTTACATTTGCAAAATTTTTGAGAAAAAGTAAGTCCTATTATTTAAATTGTTGAGACAGAAAGTAAGCATAACTAGAATAAGCTGAAATGTAATTAGTACTAATAAGTAGATAAAATAGCTGAATGATAGACTAAATGATGTGATGATATAAATACCACACATTTCTGGAAACTTTGTCACTTTTATCTCATGATTCAAAGACAACAGATTGCACACTTGTGTTACTCATGGCTCTTGTGTTTTTAATCAACTGATGAAAGGAACAAGGTTTCCAGAAACATTGTGTGGTATTTACATCATCATTTCATTTTGTCTGTCATTTGGCTATTTTATCTAATTATTATATTTTGAAACAAACATATTGTATTTTCATTTCAGTAATCAGTACTATATTGTATCTCAGTCATGATTTTGGGACCACAATGTTTTACACATTATTTAGCTCCTAATAGCTACATTTAGAATAGACAAGGTTAGTGTTGGAGAAAATCGATTGTATTTGCTTGATCTTAGTCATTTACTCTTTGAGCCGAGTGGTTTTAATTGTTTTGACGCTTGATATATAAATATATATGAATAATAATAAGAACTTACTACAAAAAGCATAAATCTCGAAGTGAGGAAAAATGTATTGAAGACTTACGTATGGAGTATTGCACTGTATGGCAGTGAATCATGGACTATAAGAGAAAGGAAGAGACTATTAGCTTTTGAAGCCTGGTGCTATAGAAGAATTATGAAAATCAGCTGGAGAGACATGGTCACAAACAAGGCAGTATTCAGAAGAATAAGAGAAGAAAGATGCTTCATGAAACAGCTAGAAAGAAGACAAATCCAGTTGGTACGCCATATCCTTCGACTCAATGATTTGTTAAAGAAGATAATTGAGGGATCAGTAGAGGGCAAGAATGATAGAGGAAGACCCAGACTGGAGTACGTTAAACAAATAATAAAAGACATAAATTGTACTTCATATTACAAACTGAAAAGGAAGGCAGGGATGCGAGAAGAATGGAAAGCAGCTCCCAACCAACTTTACGGTTGCTGATCTACGAAGAGGAGGACACTTTGGAGTCAGTTTGTTTTCTTTTCTTTTCCATCTAGTAGAGTCACACTTTCCACTGTGCATACTCATAGTTTATTGCCGATAACTTTAGATTGCTAATTATCGGTGGGAAGTGTTCAGTTACAAGTTAATTTGGATTCTGTAGACAGAGAACACTTTTGGTTTATTCATAGTTTGTATTTTGGACAGCTAATCATGTCTGAGGGTCAGGATCGACAAGCTAGTAGGACAGAGTAACTGGAAAAAGTGAAAGTGGCAGATGGAGCTTTGCCTACTGCATCTTGGGCTGTTCGAGATTGTGAACAACCCCCGGCCTCGTCTGACAGTGCTGGATGGAGCTGCGCCATTGTCTGCACAAATTAGCTGACAGTGTGAAAACTTCACGGCAGCATCTATCATTTCTATCATAGCAAAGCCGATAGTTCACATACATTGTATGCAGTCGAAGAGTCTCATCGCCTCAATCTTCTAATGGACGAATTATTATAAATCATCCAAGCTGCTATGATAATTCCAATGTTGAGGACTGTACCAAAGTGCAAATGTTTGGTTCTGGAGAGCATTAATCTGGATTTTAAATGATATCGATTTATAAGTTGTGACCTATCCAGAGACTCCGAACCAAGCTGTAATAAACAAGATAACAAAATGGATGCATTTCGACGGAATACTCGTGAACGCCGGGCGCCGGATTGGCACACTTCCTGTGATTTTAAGGTTGGATTCAAGAATCAAACAGCTGTAACTGCTGTTATGATGTCGTTTGAGAACGGAGATCCTCTTACAATATTTGCTGATGCCAATATGACACCGGATTGCCCACAGTGTTATGAAGCAACGAAGGAAGACATACAGGCCTTCAAAGATATGCACACATGGGATTTGGTTGTTGCTAAAAGGTGGTCGAGTGATAGATAATAGTTGGGTGCTACATATGAAACTAAATGCCGACGGTTCTGTTGACAGGTATACAGCTTGCCCGGTTGCAAAAGGTTTTGTTTCAGAGAGCTGGCATAGACTTTGACAATACCTTCTGTTCTGTGCCATGCTACGACACAATGCACACACTGTTGGAAATAGAGGCCAGCAAGAAGCTGCACTTGAAGCAGTTTGATGTCAAAACAGCTTTCCTGTATGCCAACATAAAGGAGGAAATATATATGAAACAGCTGGACAGATTTGATGATGGTAGTGGGCATGAGTGTAAACTGCTTAGAAGCTTATAAAGACTTAAGCAAACACCACAATATTGGAATTCAAGGTTTGATCAATTCATGTTAGAGAATGGTTTTGTTGCAAGCAAAGCAGATCCATGTCTCAATATACACAATAACGAAACTAAGAAACTGATAGTAGCTATTTACGTGGCAGAAGTGACGTGTCTGGTGTCATCTTTGTAAATAAGTTGAAGACCGAATTTTGCACAACAGTCATCAGACTGTTTTCTAGGAATACAAATACAGTCTTATCCAGACGGAATATTTATGAACCAGTTAGGTTATACTTTAAGAATGCTTGCACGTTTCAATATGGATAAGTCAAATTCTGTTACCAATCAGTTTAACGTGCATCCGCACATATAATGGGAAGTTATGTGAAGATCTGCTGTGGGCTGCTTAATGTACTTGGCCTGTACTACGATACCTGATATCGCATTTTTGGTATAAAAGTCTGCAAGAGTGATGGATAACCAATATTTTTAAGATTGGTCGGACGTGAAGCGCATAATGAGGTACCTAAAATATACGACAGACTGCTTTTCAAATGCGAGAGCAACTTGGTACTGGTAGGCGTTCATCAACGAGGACTTCGCTTTCGTCTTGAGGACGAGGCGTTCCAGCAACAACTTTGTGACTACGCTCAATGGAGGTGCTGTTTCCTGGTCGAATCAGCTGCAGAAGTCTGTGGCATTATCAACGAACAAGGCAGAATACGTCACGGCAGTGTAGGAACTGTTGTGGTTAGTGCGGTTGTTGTGGGAGTTATATTGGGAATGAGTGTTGGCAGGTAATGTAAGTACGAGTGGAACACGTAGATTCCAGGAAGCAGCTTGCAGTTTTGTTTACTAAGCCGTTAAGTAAACAAGTGTTTACTCGGTTGTGTGAAGCAGTGGGTATGACTAGCTAAAAATTCATACAATCGATTGGAGAGCGTATTGGAAAAAATTTATTGCATTTACTTGTACTTAGTCATTTACTCTTTGACACGACACTTTTAATTTGCTTTGACGCTTGGGAGTCAGTTATGTTTTGTTTTCTGTTCCGTCCAGATAGGACATGCTTGTTTTTCCTTAATAGTTAGGTGCAGACTTCTTAAAGAACAATTTTCCAAATATATTCACTGTTGCAAAATATCTGAAAGTTCTGTACGGTGGTGGCTCATGAATTTTTTAAGTTGTGTGTATGTACGCTGACATGTAATATGCTATATTTCTAATTCTGTCTATATTATTTCGAATATTGTCTAATTTTTAAAAGAGGAATAATTTAACACCAAATTGACATGCATTTTTAACAGATAAGTATTTTTCCTTTATGCATATTTCAATCAGAATATAATTTTTGGAACGAGCCTTACATGATAGCAATATTGTATGCAGGGTTGCACTATGATTACCCTTAAATGTCATTTTCTTTAAAATAACCTTTCAAGGCATTTCTTAATGAAATTACTACCCAAAATTTAAAAAATATATAAACTACATTAAAATAAGATATTTAATTACTGAATTGGTTTAAATTTATTTTGATTTAGTTGCTTACGCTGCCTGATGCAGCCACCTCTCTGTGCCATTGCAAGGCAGAGCCCTGTTTTTATGTGCTGTTTGCTCAGTAGCACCAGGAAGCAGTAGTTTTTTGAGCTTCATGGGTGGTGCAGGTGGATGAAACAGAATACTGTGTATGTACATTTGTCATTCCTGACATATTTTGCTATGCCCACTTGAAGTACTGACACAACCAGCTGACTGAATTAGTAAGAGCAAATGTGCATCAAGGTGGGCAGTTTAAAGTTTTCAATATTGAAGCTGAAATTCATTATTATTAAGTTTCTTAAAATGAAGAAAAATTTATTCTTCTTAAATTAATTTGTGCTGTAGCATATGAGCTCATAAGCTCCCACTGCCACTGGTATTTATTATATTAGATATAATAAACCAGCACAACAATAGTAAAAATATATTAAAGAATTAATTGGAATTGAGTTGTAAAATTGATTTAAGAATTGTTTTAATATTTGGCCCAACTCTTGTAACTATTTAATGAAATTTGTAAGAATTTTCAGATAACTATTATTTATGATGCAAAGCTTTTTCCAACATATTAATTAAAATTGACTTGTGTGTTTCAATCTCTTTTAAATAAATAATTTGTAATTTGTTTTTATTGACATTATGATAGATCTTTTTCTATAATAATCTCAATTTCATGATGACTATTACTTTTCATAATAATAAACATAGCTTAGATTTAATGTTACTGATAATTATATAAGTATAATATTGATCTGGCTATCTGTTATATTTCTTGGACTGAGCTTACTTCTGAAATGTTCATGCTTGAATTACTGAATGCATGTTGCTCTAAAATTTTCTCTGATTTGATAAGATGTTGAAAACATTTTTATTCTTCTTTCTTTACTTAAGTTGTTTTTCCTATTTTCAAATTTAAGTATTTTTTCTCCTTATTCACAAAATTTACAATCCACATTCCCATTAGAACTGAAAATCTGTTTAAAATACCAAGAGAAAAGAGTTCTTATAGTTGTATCTGGAAAATGGCAAGAGTGGGTGCTATTAAATACAATATCCTGAACTAGCTGTTTTATATTTTGCACTTGGACTAAATGGCTGGATTCTGCTGTATTGCTTAATACATTTCAAATCTTTCATTTAACGGATTTATCTCATACTTAAATGATCTCAATGAAATTGAATAATTTATAAAATGTCCTTATGAAATCAGATGTAAAATGTTACTTGAATACATTTTATCTACAGAAATTCATTTGGCAAGTACTTAAGAAATAATTGTTTATAAGGATGGGAAGGATAGTTATCAATAAAAAAGCTGTTACAAGAATAAAAAATAATGAAATAAGAGTAGATTAGCAAGCACAAAAGAAGAAAAGTAAATTACTTTTGAAGCATTAAATGACATGCTTTTATTTATACTAATGTTTTTATTATTTTAAAAAAGGGTAAATACTCTTTCTCTGAGCATCAATAGCAGAAAATATTGTGAGTGACTGTTTAAAAAGTATGTCAGTAAATATTTAATAACTTCAGTGACATCTGATTTAGATAAAAAAAAGATATAAACTTTGAATTATATTATTTTTCATTCCAAACTTATCAAACTTGAGTTCTGGGGAAATATTATCAAAACTAGAGAAAAAGCATTTAATAAAATGTTTTATAAGAAACATTGAAGATACATAAGAAATGTAAAAGGAGGAAAATAGATCCTAAGGATTTATAAATGACACATGCACTACTGCAACATAGTGTTAAAAGATCAATTAAAAGTAATAACTATATATACTATTAATTTAAATAAAAAAAACACAGTTTATCAAAAACTAAATTCCACACTATTCAAACACATGTACGAGATCTCTTTGTTGTCCATATGAATGATATATATAAATATATCATTTCATGCTCGGCCAGCATGCAGTTCAGACCTTTCTTCCTGACGAAGGGGATTCAGACCCTTGAAAATTTGTACTATTCTGTCAGCTCTGCTCAACTGGACCAACTGTTAATTTCAGGTAAGTTGACTTCACTGTCACTCCTCCCTATCTAATTGTATTATTTGATTTGGCATTGTCACATAACACAATTAGATAGGAAAGAGAGATACTGAAATCGAGTTACCTGAAATCAATGGTTGGGACATGAATTCATGCCTGTCTGGCACACAGTTCAGACCTTCCATCCTGAAAAAAGGGGCTCTGGTCCTCGAAAATTTATATTATTCTGTCACCTCTGCCCGACGTGACCAATTATTGATTTGAAATATTCATGACAGTGGCTGCAGTTTAGCTGGTGTGCAGGAAATGTACTTTTTAATATGTTACTGTGATAATTATATCGTTAACTGTGAAAAACATAAAATGTTTTGTTTTTTCAGCTAATTATTATCTACATGTTTTTAACCTAAATATTTTGCACTCAACATTATTCCTATCCAGATTCAAAAATAAAACCATAATGCTGTGTCTTCCAATTCTTTGTATTAGTAATCCAACCAATAAGTGCATTTCCACTAAAATACAAAAGTTACTGCATTCATCATTACAATAAAAGTATAAGCTGTAAATATAATAAGTGACAGGCGTTTATCAAAATATAGGAAAAATGAGATGTTTAGGTTATATTATTTACTTCATATATCAGTATTAATCACTTACGCTCAACAGCAAGATTAATGTAATTTGAAGATCTTCCCCAAGGTGATTCTGTTATGCAAAGATATATTCCTTCATCTTCTAATTTCACATTTGGTATAATCAATGTATGAGCACGAATAAATGAGCCTTGGGGTAAAGGCTGCCTGTCTTCCCTAAACCATCCATAGGTTGAGCGTTCATCTCTATTTGTGCACTCCAAAAGAACTGAAGTTCCAGAAGAACCAATCTGCCTAGGAGTTTTCTCTGGGCGATAATCTGTGATTAAAATTAAATTATGTTGATATTGCCCCATTAAAAATATTACATTGAAAAGAAAATATTTTTGCATGATGTAGTTCCAAAAAAGGGATCAAGTGACTACTTTTCATTATGCATCTACATAACTTGAGCTTTAATTAATCAAATACTTGGAACATACTTCAGAATATGCCAAACATCCAAGTGAAAGTTATAGTTATATATATTCTAATTATTTTACTTAGAACAATTGAAATTTTCAATAATTATTTTATATATTTTTTCATGCCTGACTGGTGTTTTCTAGCAATTATCATGAATCATGACAGGTTGACTCAAGATTAAAAACATCCAAGTATTTAGAAAAATCACAGTTCAATCCGACGGAATGAAAGAATATTTATTTCCATAGCAATTTTGAAGCCTTACAATTCCTGTTTCATACACAAAATTATTCTTTAATTATAATTTTCTCTTAGTAATTACAAGAATAAACTAGTATTCACAGAAACTGTAAATTAAAGCATATTAAGTTCTGAAAGACCTCAGTTTTAACAAGCTAATGGGAACCGAGAGAAGAATAACTTAAATAATAACAATAGTCATGCAAGTTAAACAAAATGTATTTGCCTTAGTTATTTTAGAATTTTTTGGTGTTTATAATATAAAATATTAAGCAAAGGTTGAAACAATGTAATAAATTGAAAGAAAAAAGGAAAAAAATATTATTTTCAGAATGTAATATGTAATATAAAATTGAACATATGAGAGAACAAAAATACAGCTGATAACATAATACATGACAACTAACAATGAACTTATATTCAATATAATATGTCTATAAGACACTCTGAATGAATTCTTATTTTTCTTGCATTCATGTGCATGGTTTTCCAAGTTTTAAGATGCAGGTAAAAAGGATGGATAAATAAATTTTGCATGATGTAGTTTTCCTTTAGATTTATAATTTAATTTAACATATTTATAACAATCAATTTTAATTTCCTGGATAAATAGAAGCAGGAAATAAAAGATCTTACCTTGATTATCATTCACAACTACTTCAGCTACTGCTTCAACTTTTCCATAATTATTGCTTGCATAACAAATGTAACGTCCAGTATCCGTAACAGCAATGTTGTTAAACTGAAAATCCAAAGAACCATAGTATGATAGATATTAGCATAGGCTCCTCATGTATATCCAATTTTACTTTCTTTATTATTAATTTGATGTTAATATATATAATACAATTTATTTATATAACCAGTGATTATTGGTCAAATAAAACTCATATGTAATAATTTTAATAAAATGTACAAAATTAAAAGAAATACTTTCAATATTATATATTTAAATTTTTGGAACTACAATAAATTTTGTAACAATAAAATAATATGATTCAGGCTAATTAACCAAAAACTGCTTTCAAAAAATGAGTGCTAGAGAACGCTAGTAAATGAGTTTTATTTGACTGAAAATCAGAGCTTTCATTAAATAAATTTACTTTTGTTTAAAACTATTATTTACATGTTCAGTATATAATTGGTACATAAGAAAAAAAATGTTTTTCTTAATATGAAATTTATAGTAACAGTTTTTCATGGCAAACAAATGTGAATGTCAATAGTTTCAGTTTTAAGCTGAGCTGATAATTTTAGTATATGTCTTACCATAATTTATTTGTTATCATAAATTGTTATAATGATTATGTATATCTTACATATTTTTTAATATTCTGCATATTTCTTCACAAAGAGCTGTATTATTAGTATTAAAAATAGTGAAGGCAATAAATAATCAAATATTGTTCTCTATTATAAACATAGCTAATAAATAAAATAAACTGTTTGTGTGTATATTTGTGTATGTTCTGCATACAAATCTACATCCGTGGAGCAAATTTGACCAACTTTTGCAGACTTGTTCCTTTTGAACCAGAAACAAACACTGTGGAGATAAGATGTGGCTACCACCAAATTTTCAAATATGTTCAAATGGCCGATATTTTTGTCAATAGAAAATTTTTCTGGTTCTATGAGATAGATAGTGTTTTCCAGATATGTTTGTGTATAATTTCCACCACTTTCAGCATGGTAGGGGAATACCTTTACAGATAGGATGGAGGGGCGTTAGATAAAAATAATGCAAAAACAACTTAGATTGGAGTCAAACCCGGGGTTATGGATCTCACTGAGTTTAATTATGACAACCCAGGCACCCTGCTAGAATAAGATAAATGTAAGCATTAAAGGTTTAAATCTACAACTTAATTGAAGTAACTAAAAGAGAGGTTATTTACATGACAAATAATCAGATAAGTATGTTTTTAATTTTGTAAAATGATTACATTTTGTAAAATGATTACATTATACTGTTAATATTTGGAGGAAGTTTTGAAACATTAGTTCCTTGGTTGTAGTTATGTCTGAGCATCCTAAATTCTCATCATCCAAATGAATATTTGACTGTTTATGAATTGAGCCAATTGTGAATATGTGTCTAATGTTAAATGTAATTCTTTTGTAAAGATTGCAATGATCAACCAGTTAAAACAAAGTGAGAGCTCAAATGTTGGTTTTATACTTTTTTATACAAGACTGTCTGTTGTTTCTTCTCATGAACACAACAATTAAAAGCATATTTTTGAAATTATCTACTAGATAATACTTGAACTGCAAATGATTATTTGTACCTTAAAATACAACCTCTGTGTAAGGCAGAGAACTTTGCGAAATAACCTCATCTATCCATGACTACTTTTAAATAGTGGGTTCATAAACTATGAACAGTTTAGTACCAGTTCATAAGATCATTACCATATGCTATGAACAAATCAATCACCATAGAGGATTTTTATATTTGCATATTCAAGTGATTTTTGAATTTAAAAAAATTAGAAATTTACAAAATTTTAATACATTTAGCACATAATACTTCTATAAAAACATATACAGAGAAGCAATATCAATTCTCTAATTTGAAATCCTAAAGAAATAGTTAAATTTTTTATTTTAATACGTGATTCAGTCATAATAATATTTTGAAGGTGAATTCAGAAACTAACTACTGTTTATGTAAATAGATAAAAACAATACATAAATTGTGTGTTAAAAAAATGACAATTTGAAAAACAAAAGCAACTATTTTAAATCATAAAACAGGGATTTACTAATAGCATTAAGTGAATATATTTCATGTCAAACGTGTATATATGCCAATTTTGCCATTTCAATTGTATGTGGCAGATTTGGAAATTCATAAATGAATCATTCAGAAAATGTTTATTGAACTATTTCAGACTTCAATATATAACTTGTGAATCTAGATAAAATTAATTGATTATTATAAAAATTTAATCTTAAATATATTTAATTGGCACAGTTGTGTTATATTTCTGAAACCTTACACGTAAGAATCCACGATCTGCTCTAGCAGATTGTGGTAATCTCCTCCCAAGTGCTTCCCACCAAATATTTATTGGTTGAGCTCCTGTGGCAGCACACTCAATGGTAGCATCATCACCAGGACTTACAAACTGTCGTTGAGGTTTCAAAGTAATATGAAGTTGAGCTGAAAAGAATACAACACAATAAGGACTAAGAGCTAAAATTTGTAAATATGTAATGAATTAGACATGAAATATGTAACTGATTCTATATAAGTATAAATTATGAATTAAATAATGAAAAAATAAAATAATGCTATTGATTCCTGAACAATTTATTACACTTCGTAAATATTTTAGTCTTTAAAAATTTTGTAAGTTATGTTTTTATATGCTTAAATAAATAATAAACTAATGAAAGAAAACTAACAAACATATGCTGGTTATTACCTTGTGGTTCCTTGAAACATTTGCTTCCTTCTCCAGTTGATAGCAAAACATTGTTAAGTGATTTTACAAATAAATTATAAGGAATATGTGTTTAACATTTATAGATTGAAATTGATAAATCACTGTAATATAATATTAAATTGCAACTACTAATACTATACTGAAAATTATTGTCATACTGATCCTGGACAGTACTATTACTGTATAATAGTTGTTGCAAATTTGAGAAAAATTTAGGAGAGCAAAATTATAGCCATAACTTGGGTTCCACTTATGACTTTTGTACACATGCAATCTTAAGAGAGCAGGCAGCAGAAAAAGTCTTGGACCTATCACAGTTACTGAGAGATATATTTTTCTTTCTCTAATTTCTTTGTTTATATTTTACACAGCATGTATGACAATAATACAGGACATAATTATATTTTAAATGAGATATAGATCAATTCAAGTTTTACAATATTATATCCTGCCATACATTAATATGTGAGCATATATCCATCTATTAATGTAGAAATTTATTTAGTCACAGTGCCTAGAACTTTGTGTTACTTACCGATTACATCTACACGTGCAATTACTGAAAATCTAAGTTCCCCTTGCTGATTGAAACCCTGGCATGCATAATCTCCAGCATCTGATTTCTGTACATTTTCTATAAATAGAATTCCATCTCTCACATTACTTCCTTCTGGAAGTGGTTTCCCATCTACTCGAACCCAGGCAAGAAAGATGTTTTGGCCAGCTTTTAGAGAAAAAATTAACAAGTTTATACAACTGTTTTCTATCCCTTAAATATAGGAAAGGAGTAATATGTAAAAATTAATACACAAAATTGGTAAATAAACTTACCACTAACATTGCACTTCATTTCTACTCTTCCTCCTTCAGGTACCCAATAATTTTCATGTTCTTTAGAAGTATGTACTCCTTGATCTGGTTGTTTGGTTGGCTCATCTGGGTAATATGGCGGATATGTTACTGGAATAAAGGTGCATAATTATGAGTATAAAATAAATTGTATATTTTCATTAACTCATTAATCGTTTTAATGAACTTCAATTGAAAAATAAATTCAAATGTATTAGATATGAAGTTAATTCACATAATATTAATAACAGTTATGAGCAATTTACTCAGGAAAAATCATGGAAAAAAATTATGGTTTGCAATTCCAGAATTCATGTTGCAAGGTATCGATAATTTTCACTAAACTGTGTATACTAAAGTTTTTCTGCAACCTTCACAAAAGTAATGGTTGAATTCTATGTTAAATGTAATAAAAACATAAAATCCAAATAATACTTTTGTGAAAGTTACATAAAATTTCACTGTTCACAATTTCTCAAAACAATTAAATGTTTCCAGAAATTATTGCAGCTATAATCATAATATTTCCAACAGTTGTGCTCACCCATTCAAGCATACCCTCATGTTTCCACAAAACTTTGGTTATCATATATATGGCAGTAATTTTTACAATGTTTTCACTGCCCATCAACCATACCTTAAAAATGTGTCATAGATAACTGCATACATACATTTTAAATAGAACATTTTGTTGCTATCCTTCAAAACAAATAAAATGCAAGCACTGACATGAATTTAACATTGAACAAAACTGTATGCATCTTCCATAGTTTATTGTTAAACATAGTATAACGGTCAAATGAAGTGAAACGTCAGTTCCAGGTAACTGCTTATTCATTCAATGATTGATCTAACTTTAACAATTGCTACTTTGGACTACTTCTACTAAAGCCCTAATCTCGAACTACCCAAATGACACACTTCATGTACACTTTTATATCTAATAACTTACATGGAATATCTCCGCGTCCTTCATCAACAGACAAATATAATCGTTCTTCAACTACTCCTGCTGCATTCTTTGCATAACAGCTGTATGTACCTTCATCAGCCTTTGAAGCACGAATTATTTCTATCACAGCAACATTATGAGTCTCTGAAGCTTTTGTTCGTGACCTTTATATTTTTTAAAAATATACAGTTTAATTAATTTTAGCAAAAGGATATTCTTAAACAAAAGAAAATAAATTACAGTTGGTGTATCATTAATAACTTACTGTGTGTCACCATAACGAGTAAAAGATACAGAGGGTGCAGGATCCCCACTAGCTCTACATTCTAATCGGATCCTTTCACCAAGCCGAACAGTAGCTGAATCTGCTGGCAGCAAGGTGATTTCAGGGGGTGACTGAACTTCTATGCTTGCTGTGACACGTGCTTCACCAGCAGCATTGTAAGCTAAGCATGAATAACTTCCTTCATCTGCTTGTGTTACTTCAGTAAGCCTGTAATTTAGTTGATAAACTAAGGAAATAATATTACAAATCTCATCCAAAGTTTATTGACAATCAATAGTATTATGGTACCTGTGGCAAGAGATTTTATGAAAATGAATTAATTTTAAAGTAGTTAAAATTACACTGAAAATTTTAGTTAGACCTAGTATTGAAAGCGTTACTTTGATAATTACACAAGAAAAAAATTTATGCATGAGATTGATGTACAGAGGCACACTATGCAAAGGAAAGTCTATTAAATTGTGTTATTTTTTTACAAAGCACACTCATTTCAATTCACAAATTTAACTGAAGTCTAAAAATGTATTTAAAATATGTGCTCATCATATATTTTATTAATCATTTCTGAGCAGAATATGAAAATTGTAACCTAGTATGCTCGAAACAAATGTGAAACTATGAGCACCAATTCAAAACATGGGGAATGTGGAGGAAATAATTAGAAATGGTATGTAGTTTTCAATTCAATTATGATAGACTTTAGAATATCATTGAACATTTATAAAAATTAATAACTAATTTTCATAGTAATTCTGATAAATTATAAAATAAACACAGTTTATTTCAGAAAACAAAACTAACCAGTACCAGTAGTATTTTTTTTACTCTCAATGGTACTGGGATAATTTCTGACACTCTGAAGGTACATGAACAAATTTTGACTCAGTTATGGAGATAGGAGTAAAATTTAATTACATAAGGTAGTGCATGTATTTTTGACTGTATTAAGGACTGAGTAATTTTTAAGTCTCTTATGGTACCAGAAATATTTTGGACGCTCTTAATGCACCAGAAGTATTTTTCACAGTCTTAAGATACTGAGAGTATATTTTTTAATATTTGGTATCAGGAGTCTTTATGCTTCTCTAAAGGCACCAGGGGAGGGGGCGTGTTTCTGATGAAATTATCATTCACCCTGAAAAGGTAGGTTAAATCACTTCTTGACTAATAAATTATTGTAGAATTAAATACGTTTCAGGCTCATATTAATAAATACCCTAACACCACCTAATAAAATAACAAAAACAGCAGTCTATTAAACAGAAAAAAGTTTAATTATTCAATTTAAAACATAATAAATATAAAACAAGATGTTGGGACTTCTGCAGGTGTAGATTCTACATTCAATTAAAATTTAATAAATTATAATTGAATGTAACATCTATACACCCGAAGAGGTCCCAATAAGGGACTATACATTGTGTTTTATATTTATTATGTATTAAATTGAATAATTTAACTTTTTTATTATTTAATTAAAATATGTGGTCAGATGGTTATAAATTATATTTTGTTCAGTTTGGTAATTTCTGGAAAAAATACCTAGACCCAACTGATCAGTGGATCTGGTGGAGAATCACAATCTGAAGGACTGAGCTACACAGGAAAAGTAGAAATGAGAGATACTACAAAATTTATATATATCTATACACAACAACTACACAAATACATAATTAACTTTGTTAAATTTGTATGTGTTGCTTGATCAGAATAGCTATTTTGAATTGGAACATACCTGAGAACACCACCCTCAAGTTCTTGCACTGCACTAGTCATAGGACGACCATCCTGTCTTGACCATTTTATGGTGGGAGGGGGTGTTCCGTCTACTACACGGCATTGTAACAAAGTACTGGCACCCACAACAAGAGTTACTTGCTCTCGTGGATACAGTTCAACTCTTGGTGCTTCACGACCTACAAATCATGAGAAGGCGTAATCAGAAATATATACTTTTTCCAAGTTGGTGAAAATGAAATCTAGAAAAATCTCTTATAATATAAATACCTGTTGAGAAAACATTTAGTTTAATTATTTAGCCAATGTCATATATATATATATATATATATATATATATATATTGGTATGGAAAGGATAGAGAGATAGGTTGTGGCTTACCTGAAAGTGAAGTGCGGTGTCGCCATGAGGAACTGAAGGTTGTTCTTCAAATTTTCGGAGGCTCTCAGCCTCCTTCTTCAGGAAGGAGCAGTCCGCAGCCGGCCGGTGTACGGAATGGTGTAACACTCCTTCCTGAAGAAGGAGGCTGAGAGCCTCCGAAAATTTAAAGAACAACCTTCAGTTCCTCATGGCGACACCGCACTTCACTTTCAGGTAAGCCACAACCTATCTCTCTATCCTTTCCATACCAATATTTTTGACAATGTCACATTCTCACTATTACTATTACTATATATATATATATATATATATATATATATATATATATATATATTAGTAAATATATGACATTCTCAAAAATAATTGAGATCTTGATATGGAAATGAAAGAGAGATAATTTGTGGCTTACTTGAAATTGAAGTACAGTGTAGCCACAGGGAAACGAAAGAAGATCTTCAAATTTTCGGAGGCTCTTATGTCCAACTCCTTCATATCTTCCTCTATATTCTCCACCCATTTCTTACTAGGTAAAAGTGTTTTGTATCATCTTTTTCCCAATCGTTTAACTTTAGGAGTGTTGATTTAAATAGGCTCTCTTCTTCCTTCTACATATCTTGACAACTTCCTTCCTATTTTCCCTGAAACCTTCAGCACTTGCTCTGGTTTTCTTTTGCATCCAATTCAATCTTGCCAAATCCCTTTCTTGAATTATTTTTTCACATTCTTCATCAAACCAATCCTTTTTCTTATCCTCCTTCTTCTTCTGCCCCAGCACTGAATCTGCAGTTGTAATCAGTATATCTCTTAATGTGTTCCACTGTTCTTTTATTCCATTCTCTGCACCTGTTCCCATATGCTCTTCCTACAATTTCTTCTCAACCTCTTTTCTAAATGCTTCCACTGTCTCTGCCTCCTTTAGTTTCTGGCTTTTGAATCTAATTCTTCCCTTGCCTTTAACGCACTTTCTCCTAACAATCTTTGGTCTATATTTAATTTATGCAAGGAAATGGTCAGAATTACAGTCTGGTCTCTTCGACTTCTTACATCTAGAATATGCGATGCATGTCTTCTTCCAATTAATACATGATCTATCTGGTTTAATACCATCCCATCTGGAGAAACCATGTTTGTTTATAAATGTATTTTTCAGTAACATAGTACTTTTAACCACAAGATTCCTTTCCGAGGCAACATCAATAAGTCTGTTCCCATTATCATTGCTAACATCATGTAAGCTACTCTTGCCGGCCACTCTCCAAAACGTTCTTTCCCTTCCGATTTTAGCATTAAAAAAATGCAGTGCTTAAAAATCAAATTTTCAAGGATCTGAGGACTCTCTCATCAGGATAGTAAGTGTGTGCCTAGCCAGTATTCAGTTTGGACACCTACCCTAATGAAGGGGCCTCATGGCTACATAAATTTTTAGCACTATTATTTCTGCACAGCCTGATTGGTCCTACTGTTGATTTCAGGTAAGTCAACTAAGTCTCTCTTTCTTATCCAAATGCTTTATTTAATTTCACATTGTCACATTTTCCTTAAGTTATATATATATATATATATATATATATATATATATATATATATATATATATATATATATACAGGAAAGAGAGACAGAGAAGTCAACTTCAGTTTGTCCAGTAGGGCACTTAGTCCAGACCTTCTATCCCAATAAAGGTGGCTCACACCCCAAACAGTTGAGAACTTTTAGATTCCTCAGCCCGACTGAACTAACTGTTGATTTCTGGTAAACTGACTTTGCTGTCTCTCTTTCCTATCTAAATGTGATATTTGATTTGACCATGTAATAGTTTTCATAAGTATGTATATATATATATATATATTACTTACGCTCAATTTCTACAGATGCTGAAGCTTGATAATTTCCAGAACTACTTTCAGCAGTACATATATATATTCCTCGATCTGATACTACAGCATTTAATATGCGTAGGACTGATCCAACAACCTGTAAATTTAAATAGAATATGTTTTTCAATACAGCATTTAACTATTGTTTATAGGTTGATATTTATATAAAAATTGCATAGTTACAAATTGGATTGTTGTGCACCAACTATGTATGTAAATTTGAATAAAAAATTAGACTGGCCATGCAATTTTTTTGGGAAAACATTCTCAATTTATGATATTTGAATTTTTACAATAGTGTGTTTAAATTAAGCGTTTTGTTTTCAATTGTCTAAAAGGAAGTCAAAACTCTATCATGTCTTCAGGAAGAATGTTTAGTGAGCCAGAGCTGGGTAAATGGGTCTGATCTTTCCTTAAAGAAATAAAACTATTAAATTCATTCTATTCCAGAGAGATAGTAAATTGAAGTGTCTGCATCTGACTGAATATTATTTGTCATTTGTTAAAAATCTATTTAGTTTTAGGTCAAAGTGATGAGGAGCTGTTTAATTTAGCTTTCTGTTCTGAATAAGTTAGGGGGCTTCAGTGATGTCTGGCATTTGTGCGATGGGCTTGTTTGTCTAGATTGATATGGGGATTGTGTTTTTGCAAATAATAAATCATTCTCATGATTTAAGCTGGTTTGAAATATGGCACAATAAGATTCTATATATATTGTTCCTTTCAGTTTTCATTTTGAAGAGAGAGCTGCTGGTACAGTATATAAATATTATCAAGAGAAAAAATCATGCATGCTCTGGTAATTAAGATTGGTTGTTCACATATTTATGGTAATATTACCAAGAATAACATGCCTGAACCACTTAAAATGAGGTAAACATTAGTGACAAATTATTAAAGTTGCAAAACATAAAACCTTTAGGAACAAATAATATTATTTCTTAAAGGGCAAAATAAGGCTAGGTTGTAAAAATAAGAGGGTGTAATTAAATATTCATTCATATATAAGTTCATTAATGATGGGACGAGGTTATCTGTAATAAGTTTAGAAACGGATGCATATTGGAGAGAACATTTAAGGAGAAAATAAAGTAAAAAAATTAAATGAAGTAGTGTTTTTCTTTTCATTTTATGTGCACAGCTCTTTGAACTAATGTAATAGGTTGTCACATTCCATAAGGGGAATTTTGTTTTGATCTATTAATTTATTACTTACATAAACATTACTTGGAAGATCTTCTCCAGCCTTGCTCCAACGGATAATAGGAGTTGGATCACCAGTAGCTATACATCTCAGTTCCCCTACAGATCCTTGAGGTACTGTTTGCCTTTCTGGTTCAATTCGTACAGTAGGAGGTGTTCTACAAGAAGACAAATGAACATACATTTAACACGAATTGATATTAATAGAATAAATCTTATAGGAAAAAATTGTGTGAGTATGTTCAAAATTTAAAAGCATACGGCAATTTTATCCAAACTGTATATATGTTCCTTATGATCCAAGAACAAACTCTGAGTGAGTAAGATACCCTCTACAACCCCAAGGGGTGGGGGTGGAAGTAGGTGGCATTTTAAAAACATGCAAATGTGGCTGATATAGAGGTTGAACATTTTTCGGGGTACTGTAATTTATAGTGCTACACTTGATATTATCAGTGTCAGATTGTGATCCCTAATAGCATGGGTGACCAGCAGAAGTAATTTTCACTTTCTTATTGGGAGAATTTTTGACTTCATTATGGTACCGAGAACACATGGGTAACACTGGGCAATCTGCTAGTGTAAATACAGATTCCATATATCTTTGTTTACCCTGGATAGTTCTCAAATGGAGATTATGTCCAGGCACAGTGCTGCTAAATGGTAGTTTTGTCTTCATTTTTGACTAAATTTATTCAATTTCCTATTGAATTATAATATTTAGTATTGTATAATTTCTCTATGCATAGACCTAAAAAATTCAGTCACCTTATAAAACCAAGTGGTAGTCAATTAATAACTTGTTGCTTGGTGTATCAGATGAGAAAGTTTGGTGTTTGCCAATCAGAATTTTGCATCCAGCATAAAGGAAATGGGAAATTGTGGAGCATGCCAATTTAAAAAGGTGTATGCTATCAAAAAGAGGTGCTGAAAAATTTTGGATTTGTTTTGTGGAAGTGAAAAATTAAAATGTGAAGACAAAATAGTAACTGACATTTGCCTTCCATAATGTTTTTCGTGATTTAAGTTTTAAATCTAATGATATAAGATCAAAACTTATAATTAAACAGTATGATCCCAAATTATTATGTGCATGATCTAAGACTGAAGCATTAATTGTAAATGTTATTAAACGATTCTTCAGAAGAAAAAATATTTATGAAATTGATAGGTTTTATTTTCTGTTTACCTGGGACTTCTGCAGCTGTGAAAAGTGAGTGGCACATAGAAACAGGCTACAAAGAAATTAAAATTGTTGCTTGGCATAAAATATAATTCTGAGTATTGTAATGTATTCCATGAGCTTCTATTTGATTTGATTTATTTTATTCCATTAGTCCTCGTAAGAGGAAATAGGGCACGTCAATACATAAAATTACAATATAAGAATTAGATGCTACAATTATAAATAATTAGAAGTTAACATAAAAATGTTAAAATTCAGGACCAAAAATTTCTCTGTCCAACATAAGTAAAATAATATGAATAATAACAAAAATAATAATTCTTTAACTATACTAAGGGCATAATATAATATTTACAGTTCTAATAAAAATATTCAAATTGTACTAGTAAATAATTAATGATTCGCGAATGAACTATCATAAAAAATAGAATTTACACATCACACAAAAATAAACACAAAAGTTGACACGCACACTAGGAGGGGAGGAAACACAAACGACAGAAATCAATGATAACATTATCAAGATAGCTTCTTCATAAATAATTATTATTGGAACAATTTTACTGTAGTATCCACCAGTACCAGTGAAAAATAAAGTTTTGTAAGAAAAGTTTAATTTTTCTTTTACATTTCCTTATTTTTTCCCTAATATTTATACACCCTCTGGTAACTATTTCAACCAATGTGTCATCATTTTGCGTCAGAAAAATATGGTATCCTTATTTAAACACAAAGCTTTACTATTTGATACATTGGTCACTGGGAATGCACAGTCAGCAGGTATGGTTGACAGAAATTTCTCAGTATTTCTGTAGTGTGTATTTCTGTGTGTGAAATATTTCTTAAATACTATTTTAATTATATGAAGTAGCCAAATAAGGACAAAATTAAGTGATGATATAAATACCATACAATGATTCTGGGATCCATGTCCCTTTTGTTCAGTGATTGTAAAAACTTGAGAGCCAGAAGTGACACAACTGCATAATTGGCCTATTTCATCTAATAATTTTATTGTATACAGACATATTAATTAATATAAGGAATTTCACACAATGTATAAAGTAATTTGGGTCACTCTTTACAAAATTCACATCGGGTTGATGAAAGCTTTTTGATTTACAAATCTTCTGGTGAAAACCGTGCATGGCAAAACGGGTTACTGTATGTCGTAGTTCATATGATGTTCTCCTCCATTCGTTTGTCATCATGGCCCATGGTAATGTAGAAATCGTCCCATAACTGGCTCTTCTTTTCCTTTAGCTCTTGGATTACATGTTGATATGTAGGTGTAGATGGTAAAGTTAACCCTGATGTATAATGTAGGTCTTCTAAGTAGAAAGGTTCCCTTGTGAGTTCATATGCAAGTCGTGATGGTGTATATTTCGAGACACACAGTATCTTCTTCAGAAAAGTTGCTTTTATCTTTTCAATATCTTTCAGGTTCTTTTCATTTAGTTTCTCCCATATTAATTCCAAACCGTATGTGACTATTGGGGTGACTTTTGCTTTGTAGAGAGAGATGGCCGTGTCTATGGAGAGTTGTCGTATCATCCGAATATCTTGCATTGCTCTGATAGCTTCGATTACTTTTTTTTTCACGTGTAGTGTGAATGTGCTTCCTGTCGGTTGTAAGGTTATCCCAAGGTACTTGAAGCTGTTTGTAACACTTATTGGTCTGTTGCCGAGGTATAAAGTGTCTTTCGTGCTGTGTCTGCCAGCTTTCCTGAATATCATTGCTGCTGTCTTTTGAAGGTTTATTTCTAGTTCATTTTCTTGAGCCCAGTTTGTTAGATTGTTTACGGCCTCTTGTAGATCTTGCTGTGATGACCATGTCATCTGCATACACATAGAGACGTGTGTTTTCTGTTGGTAGTGATTCGGCTATATCTGCGGTCGCAATATTAAACAATAATGGGCTTAGGGGGTCTCCTTGTAATACCCCGTTTGTCTGTGTTATTGGGTCCGATACTAATATGCTGACATCTATTTCTACTTGGTTCTCAAGCAATATGTTTGAGATTATTATCATCAGGTAATGTTATTTTCCAATCATTGATTCCAGCTTGTTTATTATTAGTCGTCTGTTGAGAAAGTCAAAAGCTTTTGTATAATCAATGAAGACTGCATATAGCTTCCCCCTGTAGTGTCTCAGTGCTTCATCAATGTCCTTTATGAGGCACGATATTGCTTGTATGGTAGATCTACCTCTTCTGAAACCAAATTGTAGTTCCTGTTTTTTGTCCTCCACTTTCTCCGTGAGTCTTGCTGTCAATATCTTTGTAAATATTTTGTAAAGTGCTGTAGGGCTATTCCCCTATAAGAGTTTGGGTCTTCTGTGTTCCCTTTCCCTTTGTATAGTATCTTTATTCGGGATTTTCGCCAACTGTCCGGGATGTGTCCGTTTTCCAGACATTTAGTCATTAGCGTAGCCCATATCTCTTTGAAGAGTACTACTGCTTGCTTCATTTGTTCATTGTATATATTGTCAGGGCCAGTGGCCTTCCTATTTTTTGCATCATGTATGGCTGCTGCAACCTCTCTGCTTGTGACGGGCTTTATATATTGAGGTGTCACTTTGTTATAGTTTGGTCTGGTGTCTCTGTTTTGTAGTACCCTGCTGAAGTGTTGAGCCCATGTTTGTATTGGAATGTTTCTTGGAAATCGTGGTTGTTTAGTGCTGAGTGCTTTGAAGGGGTCTCTCTGTTTCTCGTATTAGTGCTTTTTCTTCCACCAATTGGTAATTTTCTTTTGCCTGTGTTATAATTAGTTTTTATTCCTTCTTTTTTCTGTGTATTTCTTTACATTTTGTTCGTCCGTTTTTCTTCTAACATCATGTAGTGCAGTCATGTATACAGACATATTATATTCTGATTTTAAATACTATTTTACATCACTATTTTATTCAAAATTTGAAGAAGATTTATGTGCAAGATTTTAATATACTGCTGGCAATTCAACTTGACAAGAGTTTTTTTTACATAAATTTATGATCAACATCTGTATTGAATATATAAACTAGAATATATTAGAGAAGTGAAATATTTTGCATGGAGAAATATTTGATAAAATATAATCAGAAGAGTGAGTTGATATATCTTGATATTGGACAGATTTAGTTTTCAATAAATATATATCTTATATTCTCAAGTATTTTTCAATGTTTTGATGAATAAATAATGTTCAATGTAGAAAAATCACTAGATATGACCACATACCTGTAGCCACTAACTGTAACTCTCACAGATATTTGCTTTGAAGTTGGTTCTCTTGCAGAGCAAATGTATATCCCAGAATCTCTTTCTATAGCTGACTGTATGAGAAGAACAGTTCCATCTCTTCCAGAATCAATTATTTGGGCTGAGGAGGGCAATGAACTGCCTTGTCGAGACCATGAAAGTCTGGATTCTCTACCACCAGACAAGCAGCGTAACCTAACAGAGGAACCTTCTGGTCCATCATAATATGGTGGGTCAACTGTTAACTTTACAGTTGGTTCTGGTGGTTCATTTTGCTCTGCAATATAGTACATATATAAAAAAAGATTAGTGTCAGCTGTGATAATATTGAAAGCAAAGTTAGTTACTGTTATTATATTATGTTAAGATAACTACATATTTTCACTTATTTCGTGCTAATATTATTTAGATGTTCTATAGCTCAATTATCACAAGTACGTGAATATTTTAGCATATAATTTTGCCAAATCAACAATCTCTCTGCCTGCCATCACTAGACATCATTCTCTTTATACTACTTTTCTTCACTTAATTCTTCACCAAAACAACAAAAATAATGAAAATTCCGAGGAATATTATCTCTGAATTAAATTAATCATTTGCTTACACGAATATAAATTAGAAATTAAGGACTATTTTAAATTATTTATAGAATTCATTGTAAAATCTCATAATATTTGTGCAGCAATGGTTTATAGCATATATTTTTCACAAATTTCTATAATTTAATTGAAGACAAATATGTATATAGTATCAAACACCAAAAATAGTATCTGGAACTGACAATAATTATATGTGTTTTATACAATTCAATCAATGAGGCAATCTTACCATTTCTTCACGGGCTTTATATACTCCATGGCATAAAAGTGGGAAATTTGGAATAAAATAGCCCTTCTTTTGGAACTTTATCTCAACATAATTCTGAATTATCATATGAAATGTGGATGAATGCATAAAGATAAAAAAACTGGTAGTCTCATTCAAGAGGACCTGAGGCTTACAAGTGTTGGATATATATACCAAAAATGTATAAAATAAATAATTATTATCACTAAAGTTCCAGAATTCTTATATTACATACAACTCACATCAATAATGTGACAATTTCAGTTATTTGGTGTAATATATTGCATTTAATAATAATTTTGCAAAAAATATACTTGCCTGTTACATAAAGATAGACAGCTTTACTACTATTGCCAGCAGTATTATAAGCTTGACAAAAGTATTGACCTTCATCAGATTTCTTTACAGATGGTATTCTTAATATATTGCCATTATAATATGCCTGTTAAAAATAATAATACAATTAAGAAAACTTTCCAAAAAATAGTTTTGAACAATGTACATAAACATGTCTATTTAATTTCAGCTTTTAAAGTTAAGTGGGACTATGTTGTCACAAATGTTTATATTAATATGAGAGGTCTCCTAATTAATTCTATGGAGTAATTAAAACAGAGAAATCATAATAGAGCAGAGTAGAGTCAGTGGCTTACAAATATTTTAATATGAAGTGCCAAGTGTTTGATTTTATCAGTAAATTGGTAAGAATTTATAACAAAATAGTGGTTTTCTTCATTTAACACTTTAGAAAACATGTTATGAATGTAGGAGGAAATGTTGTGTAAGGGGCTGCCTGTAGAAGCAATAATAATTCTAAAAGATAGGTCGGGTTTGTGAATTTTAGGAAGGGAGATGTTAGCAGAAGTGATGGATAAGGAGTAAAATGTGGTTGGTTCAATAAATTCTTTTTGCTTCCACCTCTTGTGTGGTATTTATATTATCATTTCTTTTGTCTGCATTTGGCTATCTTATTAATTTTGAATCAGACATAGATTTTGTGCAATTTGATTCTATTCAGTATTATAGAAATGAATAAGGTTGTAAAAGATAAAAAATAAATGGAAAATTTAAACTACGTTTTGAAAAAATATTTTTCTTCTGTAGAATTACATTAAGTGACATGTACCTGTGCATTAAACTGTCTATTATTCTCTGGAATCCAACGGATCTGTGGAGAGGGAACTCCAGTAGCTGTGCATTTAAAGTCAACAGACTCCCCAACATTCACAGTTTTATAAGATGGCTCAACATCAACAAATGGGGCAGTAGGTTTTGATCCTAAAAGTTGAACAATATAGCCAAATGATGATACACACAGAGAAAGCAAATATGGAAACAATAAAAATAATATCCAAATTGTTAAGATATAAAATGAATCATTGGTAATAGTAACATTGCATGACCATACCTGGAAGCTTGAGATATTGCTCAAGGATGTCTACATGTCCATTACAAATGATGCAGCATGTAAAATACATGTATATGTTATACAGAAATGATAATATCAATTAGTTATATATATATATATATATATATATATATATATATATATATATATATATATATATATATATATGCTTTCTATATGTATATGATTATAGACAATATATAGTTTGAAGTGGCACTCTCAAACAGTCTGTGCTCTCAACAATGGAATGAGGCTGTTCCATTCTTATATTTGCTTGTTTAAGTGTAACATCTAAGGATTAAATACAGTATTTATGGAGTATGTGAGAGCATTATTTAATGAAAAATCAAATTAAAATGGTAATAATCAATAAAATAAATGTTTATTTTATAAACTCAGAAAAACTATTGTATTCATATTACTTTGAATAATATAGCTATTTATATAGTCTGCAAGGCAGCATAACATGTAGTTCTTTTATGACATAAGAGAGGGGGCTTAGATCATTGAATATTTGAAATGTTCAATATTACTATGCAGCTTGGTGATGCCAAATATCAATTTAACATAAGTAACCTACTCTCTACCTCTTTTCCCTGTCCAGATGAGTGAATTAATTTGACAATGGCACAATGACAAGTAACTGGATTATGCCAGGAATTACTTATCATTTTTGTCAGAACTACTGGATTATAATTTTAACATTATGTACTTTATCCATATATGTTACTTAAATTATAATTACTATTAGTGGGAAAATATACTTAATAATTATAAATACAGTTTACTCTAAAACAAATCTATGTTTGTAAATTTTAAAAAAAATAATGTAAATAAAACTTTATGGAACACTGTGATTATATATAATACATACCACCCCCAACAACAAGTTCAGCTCTCACAGTTTCTATGCTGTAACGATCACTTGCAGTACATATATATATTCCTGAATCGGATTCATGTGTATTGGTAATTGTTAACGTTCCACGTCTATCATCAACAGCTCTTACTGGCGGGAGCTCTCCTCCTTCTTTTGACCAGGACATATCCACTGCCACCTGCATAATGAAAGAAGTCAGGAGGAGTGAAAATATTGTAATACTGACAATGTAAGAAAGAATATTCTATTTTAAAATATCATCAATAAATAGAATTTAAACAGGTAAAAGAAACACAGAAATTAATGGATACAAATTTGCATAGTTGTGTGGTTGACCAGGACAGAGTGCAGTACTATATCCTGAAGGAGAAAGCTTACACCTCTGATAATTTGAAAAGTTAAATTCTATCTAGCATGGTTATATCAGCACAAAATTTCAGCCAAAACAGTAATTATGTGTCTCTCTTTCCTTCAATTAACTTGACAATGTCACATCAGCCATAGTGAGTGAATAAGATGATGAAGTATATAAAGCTAGAAAATATATATAGAATATAATATCAGATTCATATTATTACCCCATAAATTGATCTACCAGAGCATCGGTAGCGAACAGATCTTCCAGGCTCAACACTCTGAGTAGAAGGCTCTAGAATTCTAACTGTTATAGTTGGTGTAGGATAAATTGGTGTTGTGTCAGTCACAGGAGGTTGCTGTGTTCCAGAATCTGTACCAATACCAATTTTTTATGGATTAATTTAATTCATACATATAGAAATAATAAAATTCATAAATATCTTAAATTTGAATATATTCAACTTGATTAAAGTCTTAATGAAACATCAAATTAATTAAGTATTAATTTTTTATATCATCTTCCTTTCTACCAAACAAATGAATTTAACAATTTATTACTGTTAAGAACAATGTTATATTTTATTAAATAAATTAAACACATATCCCGCAACATTAAAGAAGAACATTTATATAAAAAAAGCAGATTCAACCACCAGAAAGTAAAAATGAAGGTTTATAAAAGTAAATAGAATGTTAAGAATAATGAGACTAATTTCTAGGTAATCATAGACATTTTTAATGAACAATTAATAAAGCTGAAAAGAAAAGTCAAACCAAAAGTTTTACTGCTGAAAAGAGATAAAGAGAATTTATAAAGTATTCACAAAAGGACAAACATATACAATAATATTTTACCATCCTGAATAGTGACTAGACCTTGAGTTGAAAAGATTGAATATAGTTCAGATCAGTAATTACAGTCAAAGTAAATATATTTTTCAAAATTATGAATTGAAATGTAAAATTTTTTCATATATTGCTATGTTTCCCTTAATGACTATAAACAGGTGCCTAGGACTGGAATGAAAATTGTGGGCTAATAATATTATTAAAGTAAAGGATGCTTTAACAGTGTTTCAAAACTACCTCATCAATTGCTTTTTATTCTAATATCTGTTTGAAATTTTTTTTATTTTACTTAGTATTTTATCTCTTAATTATTTACAAGAAATAAAGTAGTGTTCAAAATTTGTGATTACTACTTAAGAGTGGAGGAATGAGGAGCAGACATAATTTCTTCCAAAATTATGTTCTATCTGGCAAAGAATTGTTCTCAGCTTCCTGCCAAATTTGTTCAATATGTCTGTTCATTCATATAAGCCTTTCCGTCCTTCAATAATACAAAAACCTGGTTACCATGCATGTGATGAGAATGTGTATCATGTCAACCCAGCCTCCCTACAACCCACAACAGAAATTTTAAATTGGGTGGTTCAGATAACCTGACAACATACAAGGTGTGATTAATTTAATTAAATAAAGTTTCAAATAATAGCTCAGTCATCAAGCCTGTTCCAAAAACTTCACTGATTTGACATATTGATTCCTCTGTTGTGAAATTCAGTTGTGAGAAGAATGTATCCAAAATTTCTTACAGGTCAGACAAACCTCAGGGCTTAACATTCTGTACCTACAGAAGTTTGTTAATGGTGAATGTCTGTATGTATATCCACAACTCTTATGTTGTAGAATATCTGATTGTGAACACTGCATATGTCGGTTGACTTTTAATTTTTCCTTCTTTCATTTCAAATTGTATTTACATTGTCCCACATAATTGTTATTCAATCACCGTGTTGAGTCAAATGTCACATGAAACTAAATTGTAAAAGCTATTGGAATCACTTGATACATAACAATAACATAATTATCTAAGTCATGATTACTAAATAATGTACTCAGGTATTTTTACCAGTTTCTTAGGTATTTTTACAAGCTTCCTCTTTTTTTTCCTTCAGGAAAATAAAAATATAGATGGGATGAGATTGTAATATAATAGTATATGGGTTGTAAAATAAAGACATAGATATGTAAGTATGTATAGTGAATGTGGTTTGTATTGTTCCCATTAAGGTAAAATGTGTTTATAATATTTGAAATGCGTTGGATTAGAAGTTTAAATATAGTGGTTAATTTAATTCAGAAATAATATTTGACAATTTAACCAATGTTTGATTTTCATAAATAAACAAATAGTGATTAGGTATAAATATAATAAAAATTTAGACCAAGTAATAAATACAGGCAATAAAATTTGAAGTTTCTTTGTATCAGGGCAGATGATACAATACTTAAAGGGCAGAGCAATGAAAGATATTTTCTTTGCACGAGCTATTCACAGTGAATGGAACATAAGAAACAGTTTTAAATCATAAAAATAAGTATGCCTAGGGCAATAGAAGCATATTGACTGAGTTCCAACAAAAAGTTTTTGTCACAACTATTAAGCAGTGTTTTTTTGTGTATGTACCCAGCCAGCATGCAGTTCAGATCTTTCTTACTGATGAAGGGAGTTCAGGCCTTTGAAAATTTGTATTATTCTGTCATCTGTGTTCAACTGGAACAACTATTGATTTCAGGTAAGTCGACTTCACTGTCTCGCTTTACTTATTTAATTATCAAAATGTGTGTGTTTGCGAAATCAAAGAAGAACTGGTACTAGACAGACGATGTCAGGTTCTTCAATATAAATAAGAGAGAGAATTTTCGTTCATAGTATGAATGAAAAACCTGATCAACAATCGTTTTCTGATGATGATAATAATAATAATAATAATAAAGATATCCAAATACAGACAAAATAAGTGATAATATAAATACCACATAACGTTTCTGGAATCCTTGTCCCTTTCTTCAGGTGCTAAGAAGAGTCTAGAGTGACACAACTGCTCTCATCAGTTGACAAAACTCAAAAGCAAAGAAAACGCAACAACAATGGGTTAGCGTAACAATAAGGGAGCAACGACAATATGAAAGCAGAAGGTTTTGCATAATAATAAGGGATCATAGCAATTGTTGAGTGTCATAGTGTCTGTTTGTACACTAATTGCTGTGATTGATTTAATGTGAAGCATCTCTGATATGAGCCTGGAATTGTACCTGATTCAGGTATTGGAACTTGGAGTTACAAAGTAATATAGTTCTGTCTACAAGATTGTATACCATAGATCTCGTTTAGTTTGGAGGATGATCAGAAACAAAATTGAGCAGACTCCCCGATATCAAGGAAATTAATAGAACGGTTAAACTCAAGTTCAAGAGTGAATTGTAAGTTGGGATGATAATTATTGAAAGTATTGAATATAAAGTTGATTTGAGAGTAATTAACAATACAGAAATGTTATCTACATATATGATGTAAATTTTCGCCCAACACCTGAATCCAAATTTCTATATCACAAATTCATCCAAATTTTTAAAGAATATTAAATATTCATCATTAACAGATCTACTAATACTCTTTTCTACTTGATTAAAAACCAAAAGGACCCACTTGACAACACTACAGCATACATTGTGTAGATTACAAAATCTCTTGCTCCAATTGTAATTCCTGCTAAATAGGGCAAACAAAATGTTCCCTTAATACCCGCATCAAGGAATATATATCTAATATCAAACTTCCCATTGATAAACAATCTGAAGTCTCCAAACATATGATCAATTTGAAACATACCTTGGATTAGTAAAATGCTAAGATTTTAGATATTAACACCAGGTACAATTCCAGGTTCATATCAGAGATGCTTCACATTAAATCAAACATCACAGCAATTAATGTACAAACAGACACTATAAGACTCAACAATTGCTATGTTCCCTTATTATTATGCAAAACCTTCTGCTTTCCCATTGTCGTTGCTCCCTTATTGTTACACGAACCCTTTGGCTCTCCCATTGTTGTTGTGTTTTTCTCGCTTTTGAGTTTTGACAACTGACAAGTGCAGTTGTGGCACTCTAGGCTCTTCTTAGTACCCTAAGGAAGGGAGAAGGATCCCAGAAACATTGTGTGGTATTTATATCATCACTTTCTTTTTTGTCTGTATTTGGCTATTTTTTTATTATTAATTTTCAATCAGATGTAAATTTTTTCATTTTTTTCCCTTATGATCATTAAAATAACAAGCTGCACAGAAAATACAAATAATGTAATGTAACACACACACACCATAACATTTGTATATATTTATATATGCCAATAAGTGCAGTCAGGAGAAGGAGGCTGCCGTGTCTTAAAATTTGACCTAATTATTTTCGATTCGTATTTATTTAATATATATTATCAAAAACTTTATTTGACATACAAAAAAGTTGTGGATATAATGCAGATATAGTTAATAGAGTATTGAACTGTATAATTTGTAGAACTAGTTGATGAAGCAACATGAGAAATAAATCTTTCAAAATATAAAATTAAAAATAAAACATTCAAATAGTGAAATAAAACAAACAAACGGTAAAAGGAAACTCCATTTGTCTTTTAGGAGAAAAACATTAAGAGTTTCAACAGAAAGAGTGACAATCATTCATCTTAGAACTCACTTGGTTCATATCACTTATTGAAATACACCTGAAAGTTCTAAAAAGAGCTGTGAGAAGTCAATCATGCAGACTTATCTAAATGAAATTTTAACTTATGCCAATTTTATAAATATGGTGAATGATGGATATTTTAGCACCTTACTTTCTATTATGTTTCTGTAAAGAAATCTTGAGTGTAATTTACCTGGGAATGATACTAGACTTAGTTGGATGTAATGATGGCAAACACATGTACTGCTGTGACCATTATTGAATAATTAAGTATGCAATATGGGAAATGATTATGTACTGTCAAAGTATAAAAGTAGGAACAATTAAAATAAATTTTATAAAATATATAATATTCAAATGAATTTATAGTTCTGAAATATTTCTTAGTTTAAAGGGAGATTATAATAATAAATGATAACCACTATATCTATATGCATGCTATTGCAAAATTATTATAGTCCACAGTAAACAATTTTTATTTAAAATTTTATCGTGACACAATGCAATAATATAATTATTCATTCCAATTTTTATATAATTGTGAGATTTATGTGGAGAGTATGAAGATAAAATTTCAACTGAAATAACCTTCTGATGTGTCAACCAAAATGAATGATTCAAATGACTTGATTCTGTTTATAATATCAAGAAATATATTAATTCCATTTCCACGAATAAAAGCTGAGCTTTACAATGAAGCACATATCACAACTTTCAAGACAAAGAGGATAAATGAACAACTTAACCACAAAAGATCCCATTTATTTATAATTTGTATGTACAGAAAGATAAATATATGAAGCAATGAATGTGTTTTGTCATTCAAAAAATTGTATTCACATATATTTTATTAAAAATTTAGAATTATTTTATTATTATAGCACATAATAAAAAGAGATTGTAATTCTGAAAGGTCTACAATGCACCAAGTGAGATGGAATAATTAACTGTCAGATAAGTTGATACTGAAAGCAATTCAAAGTGAAAAGTTATGAAAAAAAATTACACGAATGAAAAGTTAAGATAATTAGGAGATATATATTTTTATTTTACTCAAAACACATTCACTGATCACATGGTATGGACACGCACTGAGAACACGACTAGACAGACTGAAACCCAGGTTGAGAATACTACTTAGACAAGCTGACATATACTGGACGGACGGTGCAGAAGAAATATTCAGAAGTTCAAATTGATGTATTACATGTTTGTGGTCACTTTTCACTCAATAGAAAACAATTATAAAAAAATCTGTAAATGCTTACAGTTGGACCAACAGCATTCATAAAAACAAATCGGTTAAAGAAATTATAAACAACAAGGCAACTCTTCTAAAATCCAAATTCCAAATTAACAAATATATTTTAACTATTCTAGAAATTGGAAAATATTTATGTGGTTACTTTATAATTGTCTGACAGTTTGCATTAAGTAAATTTGGGTGTTTAAATATCTTATGGTAAAATATATTTTAATAAATAACTTTAGTATGAATGGTAAAAAAATGGATGGCAGGATTTCTTTTTAATCTCCTTATTTTGCTAATAATTTTTTTCAACCTTCAAGTACAAAAATTATCCAAGGAAAAATCAAAGTTTATCTGAGTGAATGTGACCACAAAATGTTTCTCCAAAAATGGATGGAAGGAGTAACACCTGGCTGAATGATTGATGCCAGCATCCCAACTGACTGCCCTTCCATGTTGACAATACGGCACTCTACAGCACTTGAGTCTGGTCTGACCACCACTGGCAAGAGACGCCTTGCACCCCAGCTGTACCGCATT
Source organism: Zhengitettix transpicula (assembly GCA_037074705.1). Lineage (NCBI taxonomy): Eukaryota > Metazoa > Arthropoda > Insecta > Orthoptera > Tetrigidae > Zhengitettix > Zhengitettix transpicula. Next base: position 78,512,805 of record CM073591.1, read on the forward strand.
AAAGCATGCGAATGTTGTGAATCTGATGCTGATGATAAGCCATTTACATGATTTGAGCCAGGCGGGGATTCCTTGAACTCGATGTCCATTTGTTCTGAACTATGGTAGCTGCAGGAGAAGGTGACTACAGAGCCTATTGGTCGATGAACTCTGCTTGGTACCATCTCCATCATGAGGCCGCCTGCAGTAAATGGTAGGTGAAAAAGGAAATATGACATGCCTAACTGAACGCTTGTCTTCCAACATTTTCAAAAATGGAAGGGATTTGTAATAGTATTAATTTTCTAAGATTAATAAATATGTGTCAACTTGGGAAAAATAAATAATTTTCACAACTAATTTATTCATATTATATTATATAAATGTGATTGTCTAGCATCAAAAATGTGAAAATAAAAACAGCGGCTGAAAAATATCAAATAATTTATGAATTAATTGTAATTTAACCTTGTTATATCAACACTTTCATACTATTAACTGCTGGAATGAAAGAAAAAAGTGCAGGCTATTTTACTAATCCATGTTTAAACTTAAGGTTATGAATAAGCAATAGGGATGCTATTGGGCGAATAAGCAACAATTTGGACTAAATAAAACTCACACAATGACATAAGCTGGGCAGAAAATATTTCTTGATATTGCTTCCTTAATAAAATCTATAAAAATCTATCTAGTAAAAGGGTATTATAAAATAATTTTAATAATACATGTAAAAATACTCTGACAGGCAATGTAATCTAAATAATAGTAATGCAACTAGTACATTTGGCTACAAATAAACAGTTGAATATCAGAGTAGATATTTATTTTACATCTCTTGCACGAGGAAATCATTATATAATTTATAATAATATATGATGAATTCATAAATATTCATTGTACATTTTATATACAATAAATTTTCTTCCTTTGTGTGATCTACACAATGGAAACATTTATTTAAAAACACATTTTATTTTTTACGATTTTCCCTTTTTGTGACTTATCCTTGAGAGATAGTTATTGTTTTTGTTGGGTGTAGATTGTTGCTGTATAACAGCAAGAATTGCTAGAGTTTGAGTTCAACATTGTCTGACTTAATTAGAAAACAGTAAATAATGATTAATAATATTACAATCGTTGCACTGGATATGATAAAAACTGATATTTTTCCTTAAGCATGTATAGTAGTAGTTCAATATTAGTATATTAAAAGCAATCTTTAAGTACATTTTATGAACTAATATAGTACTTCAAATTATACATACCAGCATTATCACAATATCGCCCTGTGTATCCTGGCAAACATAAACATGTTACCCTGCCATCAGGAGTTAATGAACAACTCCTTTCATTTCCATTGCATGGACATTTGTTACAGTATCCAGAACCACGAGTTGTATCTCGATAATAACCAGAAGCACATATCTACATAAATAAAATTACAGCAATTCTAATATAAAAATTGAAAATTGTTATGTTAGGAAACTAAATTTTATATGGAAGAGCAACTGAAGTAATATATTTTCTAACTGTTTAAATTATTTCACACACTAGTTTCTAAGAAGAATTCAATGATGAAAGAGAAGCAATAGTCTTTCAGTATATGTTACAAAACTCAAATAGGCAAAAATGAAAAGAGAATGAATTACAGGAAATTATAATGAGGCCTGCTTAAATGTGAAACTCATTCAAACATATTGATCATACGTAGTAATTTGGATCAGAGTATATTTTGCATAAGTAATTCAATAACATTTTAGTATTCTTTAGATTACTTCAGTAACATTGGTTTCCTGATAAATAATTATGAAAAAAAACATTCCATTTGAAAATATGATAAGTGGTGGTAATTTATATTTCCATAATTGACTTAAAACTTTATTTTAACACAGTCAATTACAATTTTTAATTAAATGTTTATGAAATTGCAGAGCTAAAATGAATTAATCAGTTAATTAATGTGCAGGAGTAAATTAAAAGACTAAATGCAAGAGAATTATAGTCTTATTACATCTAAATTATTTATATACATTTTTCATGTGCTTATGTACATAGTATTTTCATAACTTATTTGTTCACACTAAAAATCCTCTCAATTAAACTGGCACTTATTAATTAGTGATTTCTTACCAGCATTTCAAAAGTTGCCTTCATTGAAATCTTAAAATATCCAGGAAATTTGTTATACCACCTTGACTGGGATTTTACAAGTAACTTCATTTTGTGAATGTTGTTTCTCCTGTGACTGTTATAATTGTATACAATTTGTTACAGATGGTTACATTTCTGTCATTGTAACTTACTAAAATTACATTATATGCTTTCTTCAGAGTGTATTCCCAACCTTTGTCCTATCTTTCCTCACTATCCAATCATCAAATGTTACTTTGTCGGTTAATAATAACATATATTAAGAGGTAATTTTGTTTGGCTGATATTGAAAGTGGGGCAGAGTCTGCAATTAATCTGATAAATGATATGGGAGGAGAAGTGGGTAAAGATTTCTTTGATCTTTTAGGTGGGTATTTGTAGAGAATTTTGGACGGTTGTAGTATGTTGAAGGGCAGACATAACAACTGTACCTTATGTGTGTATGTGGGTATGTATTATTGAGTTATGTTTACATTGTTGTGACATTTCCTTGAGAGAGAAGGAGGGTAGGAGAATGGAGAGAGGGACAAAGGGAAAGAGAACAAGAGAAAGTGGTTGGCATTCCTATGTTGCTATCTATTGGCTGGTCTGCCATGCTTTTCTGTTTATGCACACACTACAATCTTTACCTCCTTGAATTTCTTTCTGGCTCAAACATTACTGAAGACTATTTAATTTTTCTTCTTTATTAAGACTTGATTTCTTCCCCATTTTGACACATTGTTCAGTTCTAACACATTTTACCAAATCTTTTATCAGTCATTTTCATCTTCACTCATTTATGATTCAGTAAAATATGAGTTAAAAAGTTCGTCTTCACTATCAGATAAGTTTATTAAGTCACCAAGTTCTCATGCAGACAATTTATTACGTTTAGTATGCGATACCAGCGTCGACAACAATACAAACACAAAAATGATGAGAATTATAAGTATAAAATATTCAAAAGCAATTTTACAATTAGGAGACACTACTGATACACCTTTCAGGAATAATCTGAGGTTTTCTGCACATACCTGGCATTTACTAATAATTAGTTATTTACAAATAACTAATCAGGAAAGTCCGTCCCGTCTAGCAGGACGACAGACCAGGCGAGGAATAAGGAAATGTCCCACTCAGTGGGACATTGGACTTCTGGACTACGAGGACTGGAAATGGTTAATACATATAGTGGAAATATAGTCTGGATATAATTTTGTATAAACATTGAAACCAAATTTTGGTGCCCTTTTTTTAGCATAAAAATTCTATGTAGGTTGTGCTTTGTTGTTGTTGTTCCGCACACTTGTATTACATAAGGCATAAATGGGATGATAGTCTTTCAGACTTCTGTGTATGTATCTGTGTTCTCTCAATTAAAGTGAGAGTTTGAACATATGTGTGTGTTTCTGATTGAACATTGTTTCAACAAAAGGATCCCTGTCTCAACAGAACTGTTTCCTGGAATCAATTGTACACAAGGTAGTGAGGATGAAGTCTGTTATTGCACTGTTTGTGCTCTTTTTTGCTATAACCATATAGCTCACCTGAAAGGATTTTTTTAGTTTTGACTATATTCAAATATTCCAGACCTATTCAAAGAGTTGGCTAATTGTGGTTATGAGGGACATTTTGAAACTTTTTTATAAACAGAATATTTATACTTTCCTGCGATTTATGAAGTTTGTTATACATTCTACTAGTCCCCATTGGCATTGTTTTATTGCATAGAGAGATTTGCTTAGTTAGTGTAGCATTTTGATGAATTACATTGTGATATTTTACCAAAAAAAGTTTATTAGTATCTCAGATAATAGTTTTAGTGGAGGTATATTACATTCAATATCACAGTATGTAATGAAGGGGGAAGGAAGCCTATCAAAAAATTATTGTAATGTTAATTAGTCAAATACTTTATATTATGTTTTCATTAAGCCACAAAAAAAATTATTTAAATGGTCTTCATTTAATTTTCAAGAGTTTGACAATAGAAAAGGCACAATACTCAACATGCTAGTAGTTGCTATGAGGTTACTCATTTAATAATTTTAGTACAACACTTAGCTTCTAAAATTGACAGTATATAATTTACCTCACATGATCGCCCTTTGTATCCCTCAGGACACCTACAAATTTCAATATCAGTTACTGGAGACTGTCCTGTCCTTTGTTCTACAGCAGTGTCCAGAGATACATCTGATATTCTTGTAGATGCTGTTCGTGTATTGAAGAATGCTCTTACAAGAATAGCTTCTACAGATGACAAAACGTTAAGAATATCTTGTCTTGAAGCAGGTCCTGGCCCACTTGATAATAGACGTTGCCAAATGCCTTCTTTTAGCTGCACACTGTATGTCTATTACATAAATGGTTAACAAGATTTAAAACAACATAATATAGCTACTGTTACATTAAAATAACATATTTAACCCACAGCATAGCTATAATACTTACAAATCTGTAATCAGGTTCTTTAGCACCAACACCCGACCAATAAATACTAATGCCATTTCCTATTATTATAATATCCATATCTGTTGATTCTCTGCCTCCAGGAAGAGTTGAATACTCTTGAGTTATAGTAAGATTACCACCATATGATTCAATCTATTAACATACAAGGTTCATGTCAGAATAGAATTGAAAACAATAGAATAAGAATTTCATTGATAAGTTTAACAATAAAAAATAGATGTGTTTTTCAGTGATCAGAACAATTTCTAGTTATATAGTTAGTTTAATGATCTATTTACATCTTAAATTTACAATTTATACAAAGATACAAGACACATCATTTTAGCTTATATACTAGGAAAAGCAAACTAGACATTAATAAATGACCGTCTATATAATTAGATTACAGATAGACATTTACAATTTTCGAAAGGGATAAAAATATTAAGAATACAAACTAAACTATATTAGATACAAATAAATATATTAAAATTAATTACATTTAATTAAAATACTTTGTATATTAAATTTACTTGTCATTGATCAGCCACATTATTATTGCTACACAGCTGTTAAGTGAAAAATTTTATCATTTGATTAAAATACTTTTCTGTTTGATATACTAATTAAATTCTCTCTAAAGGAAAAGGTTTTTAAATGAATCTGAATAATTTTTTACTAACAAAAATTAAGACCTGATAATAATTTATTGCAACTGAGTACGGTATAAGTTTGTTATTATTATTTGTATTTTCATTCCTCAGAGTCTGATATCTTTTGAATACTTATCTGAAAGTGTCTAACTGGTATGCATTATACAGAGTTTGCAGAAATGTATAAAATTTATTGAAATATGGGCAAAGGTTAAAATACCTTGTTTCCAGTGAAAGCTGGAGGCAAAGACCAAAATAATCTCTGATTATCATACCCACCAACAATATTGAAAACCAACTGATTTTCAGCCACATTAACAATAAATGGCTCTTTTATAACAGTATTACGTGATCTGAAAAAAAAATATCAACATGAATTGTTCAAACTTTGATTTCAATATACAATAGCTATTTATATAATATTAGTGACAGTTGGAATTATATTCAAACTTTTTGTAAAAAACATGAACACTTACGAATCAGTGAGAGTGAAACCATGATTCTCATTAATGATTTGCATTGGAATCTGAGTACGGTATAAGTTTGATGGCTGACAGTTATCAGTCACTCCACTACAGTAACATTCAAGGCAACCCTCAATGTGTAATCTTGAAAGATCAAACGTTCCTCTGCGGCACCGGTCACAGGAACGTCCCTCAACATTAGTCTATAAAAATCAGAAATATTGAAATACTACCATCTATTTTGGAAAATTTTGATAAATATAAAAAAAGGTTGTACACAATAACTACAGGGTGTGACAGAACAGATTAAGCAGTTTTGAGGTGTTATAAGAAAGTAACTGGTCTATATAGAGAATAAAGGTTTTTGTTTTTTAAGTAAATAGTAAATATACAATATATATGCTCAGCCAGCACACAGTTCAGATCTTCCTTCCTGACTAAGGGGGATCAGGCCCTTGAAAATTTGGAGATTTCACCTAAGCCAGACTGGACCAACTGTGATTTCAGGTAAGTCAGCATCAATGTCTCTGTTTCCTATCCCAACTTCTTATTTAATTTGACCTTGTCATATATATATACACATACAATACACATATATACAAATAAAAAAAATCCTGCTAAGCCCATGACAATCAGTCAGTGTTGGGCCTTTTTTCATGCTGAATTTGCTTTGTGTATTGTTGCAAAACACCAGCATTCTTGGCTTGCATCTGATTTTGGAAATGGGTGTAGAAATTTTAGTCTCCAGGGAGAGCTCAAAGTGAATGGGAGCCTAAGGTGTAAGAATCCTAGTCCCAAATTGAATATTGTAGCGAGCAGTTATGGTAGCTTGCGAATACGTCTGTCTCCAGCGATATTATAATCTGAAACTACCCTGTAAGGTGCAAGCAAGATTAATGACTTATCAGTTTAGATAGTGTCATGTAAATGGAAACCACATCATGAAAATTCTGCAATTATCTAATGTCTAGAAGTCATTAATAAACTTGTTGTTTTGTTGAACTAAAGTTATGATAATTTCTTCAACAAAAAATTACCTGCTGCCCTTATTATGACCAAGGTGATAGCTAAACTGGCAGACTATAATGTCACAACGAGATCCACATTTTCTTTGCATTTTGTTGCCACATGGATAGGAAGTGTCATGTCATTTTTGTTACACTATATATATATATATATATATAATTGAATAACATTGAATTACAATGTAAGGAACTTTAATTTGGTGATGAAGTCACATGGGATCACGGATAGGAAGCAAAGATAGAAATAAATAAGAGAAAGGTTGGAATATGCCTGGTGTGAAAAACACTTATGGAAAATGTGACAAAGTCAAATTAAATAACGCATTTAGATAGGAAATAGAGACAGTGAAGTCAACTTACCTGAAATTAATAGTTAGACCAGCTGGGCAAAGGAGATAGAATTGTACAAATTTTTGAGTGCCTGAGCCCCCTTCATTAGGAGAGGTTGTCTGAACTGCATGTGTTACTGTTTGTGTGTGTATTTATATATATATATATATATATATATACGCATTTGGATAGCAAAGAGACACAGGGCAGTTGATGTACCTTAAATTGACATGTGGTGTAGTCAGCAGGGACAAGGGACGAGATAAATTTGAAAGTTTATTTTGCCCCAGCTGGCTATACCACCTGTCGATTTAAAGTCTGTCTCTCTTTCCTGTCTAAATGAATTAATCAATTTGACGTCACATTTTCTTATTTGATTTATATATATCACTCCAAATATTAAAGACTGTGCCAATACGAAACAGTAAAACATTACTTTTATAGTTTATAGTTACAATTAGAAAAATTTTGTTGATAATAAAATAACAGGTGTAAGAAAACACTTCTCAGTAGGTAAATTTTAATGATCGTGAATGTGGTTCACATATGTAAATGCTTTGAACAAATTATTTTCATTATAGGGAATTTATTGCATGAAAATGGTTCTGTAAAAGTACAAAAATATACATTCCAAAACATATTAAAATATATGAGGTACAAAATTTGAATATGACTGAAATTTACCTTACATATACAGTTTTGTCCATCAGGACAGTCTTGTTCTTGGCTACCTCTGGGATCACATGTACAATCATCTTGCTTGTCATTGGAAGGTGTACATGGGACTTTGTTAGTAGGATCTCCTTCATACCCTGGTTCACAAATGTTACACTGTGGTCCAGTAGTGTGATCACGACACCTCTATTAAAAGAGCATAAACTTAAGTAATTTTTTTATTATTTTGTATATTAGATATTGCTTAAATATAAAAATTTAATTAAAACTGAGTGAAAATCAGTTCTCAATTAAATCATATTTTAAAATAACCAATATTTGTTTTAAATTACACAAGTTTACTAGAAAAATATATTCACATAGCTCCCCTTCACTACTATATTATTTTGAACTTGTGCATAAGCAGCATACATATTTTAGTCAGGGAGTAGTTTAGAGCAATATGTTAAAAGAAATAAGGGAGAAGATCACCATTAATCATGTTAATGTGAAGTGTTTACATAATGAAACAATACACTGTTGATTGCATAAATGATGGGGTATAGTATTATATCTTTGAAAATGTTTTAATGAACAACTACACTGTTTCGAATCTTTGATGAAGTTGAATATTTGCACATTGTCTATAGAACTATTAACTACTATCTTAATAATAATAAGATTAAATAGCCAAATATAGACAACAGAAGTGATGATATAAACTTCAAACAATTTTTTTGTTTTTTTGAGCCATTCTTCAGAGAAACCATTGCAGCTACAAAGTTCACAAAATCCTAAATACAAGAGCCAAGAGCAACAACTTCACATTACAGTATACGAACTTAAAATCATGTTTTCTTTGCCCAACTATTGACAAAACAATTCTACCCTAACACTGCCTTTTACACAAACCACAAACACCATAGCAACATAACTCCATAATTCACTGCAACTATCCCACCTCCAAAACTTTTTGCCCCTCCCCAAATCAAAACCACAATAAAAAACTAAAAAACAAAGCCTCCACGGGCCAACTGCTACCTAAAATATCTCCCAAAATTAACAATAATATTAATCACCTGTATCTTCAATGCCATCCTTAGAATCACCCATTACCATACCAAATGGAGACATGCCAGCATAATCATGATACCAAAGCCAAACAAACTAAAATTTCACCCCAAAAATTACCATCCAATAAGTCTCCTTTCTACAATATCCAAGCTGTTTGAAAAATTACTTCCCCCCCCCCCCATCTATTCATTCAACTATCCTTCATAATTCCCAATGCACAATACAGTTTTTGCCCAAAACATCCCTGATCCCATCAATTATACTTCCTCTCCAACCTTATAAACAACTCTTTTGAATAATACAAATCCTGCATCACCACATTTATAGACTTTGAAAAAGCTTTTGACAAAATCCATCATACTTCCCTTTTATTCAAAATCAAAGACTACCTAAATCACACACTACAGAATACTACTCAACTACCTGTCCAACAGAACCTTCTCCATCAAAATAAATAATCATCTCTCCCAAACCCACCCTATCACTGCCCCCTTCCTATACAACATCTTCTCCCACAATATTCCACAACACCCTGTCACTAGCACTATCATTTTCACAGACAGCAATGCCATCTCCTCTCAAACCTCCTCTCTCACCTGCAATATGTACCCTCTTCAATCAGCACTCACAAATCTAGAACACTTGTCCAAACAATGCCAAATCGGCATCCACCCCACCAAATCAGTAATGTCCCATTCACACTAACCAAAAATCCTCCTCCCCAAATCCCCTCTATCTAAACAACTCCCACAAAAACAGAAACCACCTATCTAGGACTCATCTTCAATTCAAAACTGTCATGGAAACCCCACATTTATCTCCTCTTTTCCAAATTCAACCTTAAATTCATAACTCTATATCCCGTCCAAAACAGAAAAACCTTACTAACCATCAGCACAAAATGCCTCTCCATAATGCAACCCGCCTGGCCATATACCTCAGTCATAAGGGGAGTAACAGCTGAAAACCACTCAGCCAAAATCCAAACAAAACAAAACATAATTCTTCGCACCATTACAAACTCTCCCTGGTATCTCAGAAATTACATCATCTACCATGACATCAGACTTCCCAAAGTAAACTCCTTAGTCATCAAATCCATAGCCTCCTTAATTACCCTCAACCATCGAATACTACAATTCAGCAACACTACAGAAAATCTCCCCCACCACTACACTCCCATTGCCTTAAAATAAAACGCCCAATTGACCTTATCCTTCTTCCAGAACACTTAGGCACACTCTAACCCAACCCATCATCGAACCCCATCCACTCATTCACTCTGCTCGTTATGTTGTGTGTTTTATATGGAAAATAAAGTGTGTTGTTCAAGATCCAAATTCTTGGGTTTATGGCACAACACTTACAACACACACAATAACTGTTATAAGAAATCTCTTGACTTATGTCAAAAACCAAACTATACAAGGCATTTATTATAAGAAACCAAACTTTATAAACAGAAATAAACTAATAAATAACTCACAAAACAGTCACCAGTTTCCGGATCACATTCTTCAGAGAAACCATTGCAGCTACAAAGTTCACAAAATCCTAAATACAATCCACCATTGTCTCGAGTGTATCCAACATCACAATCTTCACAGGATAGGCCCCGATATCCAACAGGGCATGCACACTGCTCTACTGCTAAAGCTCTCGGCTGGCCAGTATTACGCTCTTCAGCAATATCCAGTGTAACCTGAATTAAACTTAAAAAATTGTGCAAATAAACATAAAGGTAAATACATAAATATGATACTAGTTACTAAATAAATTCTTTATTATTGTACAAGAAAACTTTATGTACACTTTTAATGAATGAAAGTATAAAAAATAAACTATTGTCCATTAAAATCTTTGCCCATTGCTACAGACATAATAATGTATTTTGTACTCTATCAGTTTGGAATTAAAAATGAGGATTCTATATTATAGTCAACAGTGATATGGGCTGACCTACATCACATATAAGAAGTTTCACTCAGTTGTCTTTGTACAGAAAATTAATGTAGGAACAGTTGGAAAAAAACTTTAAAAATATGTTTCAATATTTCGTTTTAGTTTATCATATATTTGAAACAGGCTTATTTGTTTTTAAAGTATGTTGTATTGGGTTGTGGTTTATTAACATATATTAAACTTAATCAAAATTATTTATTAAAATTTTTGAACAATTTAAATAAAAATGCAAACTGATTACAATTATTTCAACCTTAATTATTTACTATAGTACATAATATGAGAAAATATGAATCATATTTATGAAACACATAACATTCTTTTTAATTTTCAAATAATTTCCTGTGAAAAGTTATGTAAGAAACTACAACTAATACAGTAAAGAAAAAAGTAATAATAGTGATATTTAACACGTACGCAGCTTCCCTTGTGTTTGTAGTGTAAGTTGCCTTGACTAAAATTGCTTCCAGATCAGCTAGGGCCATCAGTAAGTGTTCTCTGTTTGTTGCCTGCCCATCTTGCCTTTGCCAAAATTGCTCTAGCAAAGGTACAGAGACAGTTTGAGGGCGGTCGGCTTCAATCTGCTCTCTGCCAAAGTACATTAAGGAAATGTCATTTGCCTGGAAAATAATGATAAACAGAATCTATACACATACATAAATGTTTAGATTTAAATAAATATGATAGACTTTCATAATTTTAAAAACTATTTCTCATTTTATAATTATACATAGATTCTAAGAAGTTCCATCTTTCAATATTCTGGTGTGAGCCATATCCATTGTGTAGTTTCAGTTTTATTATCAGTGAAAGGAAATAGATGGTGTTATTTTGAAATTTAGAACTGTGTTATTTGTAAAAAAAAAATAGTTTCTGACAGTGAAGAAACATTTTCATTTAAAAGGCAAAACATCCAAAGAAACCAAAACCTTGGTACACTAACCTTCATTGATTATTATTGGGTGAATAAGTTAAAAAGAAATGAGTGATAATTCACAGTTTGCAACATTTCTTACTTTGTTGTCTGTTACCTGTCTGTGAGTGACAGAAAGTTCTGTATATTAGCTTGGATGTGGGCGGGAATTGAAGTGTTCAATCCAATTATAAAATCACACAGGGGAGTTAAACAACATGAACAGCAGTCTAAGAAGTCCAAATTTTGTATGTAAACATGGTAATGCCAACCTTTAGTCTAAGGTAAGCCATTAAATCACTATCTCATTTCCATATCCTGTGTATGGTCACAGATAAAATATTATCACAAGTTTATGAACAACAGAAAAATTATAATTAATATAAGGCTGAGCTAAATTTCTTGAGAATGTTTAGTCTAAAATGAAATGAGGTCTTAATGTTTTGAAGTGTCAACAATACATGTTAAAATATTTGAAATATGTCATAAGAAAGTCTAAAGGTATCATAGAATTTTAATTTGCAGCTTTGCCACCATTTTCTCATATCACAGAGACCAAATAATCATGAACCAGATACTAATCTGAGGATCAACTAGAAGGTTGGGCAGTGGGCCAAATGGCTTCACCAAGCACAGAGCTGCCAGAATCTGGGCTGAGGTGGAGGTGAACCTCACCAAGGGAGGGAAACGAGACCTCCTGACATTAATGAAGGAATAACCAATGGGGGATAAATGTATGCTCTGGGCCAGACAACCAATGGAGAAAGACATTTTCCAACAGCTCTGATACTAGAGCCTTATATAAGGCATTTCACCTAAAGAAAATGGTAGTGATAGTCATTGTGCAATTGTGGCAAGTTCATTTGGATGGAATCCTGATAAGAGTTTATACATAATTGGAACAGACTATTTTTGACAAGTGTGTAAAACCAATTATTGAAAAAGTATTTAAGGTGTGTATAAAAATTTAAGGACCAAATATTCTTAAAATATGGATATCCTAGACACTCATTTCCTGCTTATTGCTGCTCAAGTTTCTTGATAGTTGTCACCTGATTATGACTTATCTAACAGTAAAAACATGATACAATTAGACTTCTAACTTCTCACCTTGAAAATTTTTATCTATTACAGCTAGAAAGTATTCATGTTTTAATACTACAATAGATATTGTTTCACTACACTGAACAGTAAGTTTCAACTTATTTTATGAAATTATTTAAATTAGTCTTAATAATACAAAACTAAACTTTTCATCAGATAAATAATTATATGTATTAAATATTAATAAGAAAGATAAATAGACATATTTTAAGGTAAAATCACAAGTATATAAAAACTTATTTACATGATATTGAAGTAATATTAAAAATATTACATGTCTACACAAAATTACTCACACTTATTATTTCAACATCAGGAGCATTATTTCTTGATATCTGACCGCCTGGTGTTGGAACATAACGAACAGTATAGTTCAGATAACCACCATATGATGTTACTTTATCACCAAGAAATTGAGAAGGCAGTAACCAGTAATAGACCTGCAATTTATTTTAAATATTTATTTTGTGTTATAAAACTATTAAATAAACCCATTTATACAATTCTATAAATTATTTTAAAACACTTACTACAGGGCTGCGGCGTGAAAAATCTTGAAAAATTAATTCTCTAGAAGAAGAATCAACACGCAGCCCTTCTGTAATAGGGTTTTTCCTTTGCTGTGGCTCAACTAATTTAAAATCTTGTGTGCTTCGTGTGAAAGTTGTGGATATCTATAAATAATTGAGATTATATCAAAAGACTGCTCACAACAAATGTCTTACCAGTAATAAGCAGTTATAAGAAAAAATAAGTAAGAAAAATATTACAAATCTATTACAAAAATCTTAATAGCATTTCAGTACATTTTCAGGCAAATATTATTAGTCTTTTAATGATGTATTCATGAAATGTTTACATTTTTGCTCTTTACAGTTTCTGTCAATTCTATAACTACGAATTTTATTTTACCAGATATTTTAGCCAAGTTTTCCTACACAGAACAATAAGACTTTTGAATTATCCACCTGTGTGGTGACTTGCATCTCTGCAAATGATAAATAAATATAAAAGATATGTAATATTATTAACACTGGAAAGGACAATAAATTTCTCTCTAAATTTTGATGGGGAGCACAGGCAACACACAATTTCGAGAATGTTTTAAATTATTTAAAGTCGGTGCCTGCCATACTACTGTGATTGAAAGATAAAATTGCCTGGAAAAACTTTTAATAGTCTCACACATATTGTGAGCGGGAACAAATACTACTTACTATATATATATTATTTTATACATAGAATCTGATATTAAAATTTGTATTAGTTGAGAATTCTATCAGGGAAAATAAGGAATAGAACATCCTGATTGATATCTACTGCAGCATATAATTAAATATTTGGTGATAAATGTTACCTTGTCCTTTGATGAAATTATTCCAAAAATCTGCACAAAGTTTGAAAGAATGAATTAATATCAACACTTTACACAAAAGCCCACTATAAATAGAAAACTAAAAATGCAAATATTATTGCATGATGGTTGGAGGAAAAGTGATACTAAAGTTTAATCCTATTAGTGTATTATGTTATTTTATGACATTAATAATAATAAATGAAATGTTACTCCTTGTATTTGAACAATAAATTATGTGTTTTAGTTTGGCAACAAACTGAAATATTATTCCTTACCTGAGAATGACTATTGCTCATAATATTGTACAGAATACATTTTTTTGACACTATCCTCCTTCTATAATTGACTGATAAAAACACTTTCCATATTGAGCCAAATGCACAACAATCATCTCATTTAAGTTATGATATTCCAACCCTCTATTGCATGTTTACCTTTTATATATATATATATATATTGTAGCCGCTCCGCTACCTTCCTTGCGTTTTTTCGTTGATTATTCATGTTTGGGCGCCAGGTAATTAATTTGGATAAAATCACCAAAACAACTTTTTAATCTTTCATAATTTTATTTAATCGAACATGAGATATAATTTAACTACAGAGCGTGATTTATAAAACTTTTAAATCTATTTGGACCACGTCCACTCGTGGTCGAGTCCAGTCTGGCCCTGACCATTACGCTTCTCCCCTCGCCAGCCTAAAATAACATTGCATTTCTGGCACCTGCATAAACACCCCCACCAAGGGCGCTCGACCGTACCTTGCAACAATCATGTTACATTATCCCCCCTCCAAAGAACAAAAATTGGCTGACCGTAGGTATCCATAAAATACAGCCACATTTTCAATTTTTTTTTTCACATAATACTAACCACTTGACCGCACCCTGAGAACCAATTAATACAATTACACAATTTTTACAAATACTTTTTTAAAACCAACACACATTTACCAACTACCGAAAGTAATTCTAGTTCAGTTACAGTGTATAATTTTTCATACCCAGTCACACACCTGCTCTTCATTGATACTACTCTTTCCCTCCCTTCATTGTCCACCTGACTCAAAACAACTGCAATTGAGACTTTACTGGCATCAGTTCTTATAATATAAGGTTTATCCTCTCGAGGCTGTCCTATCATAACAGTGTTCTGAAATGCTTTCTTTATTTCTTCAAAACCCTTCTTCTGATCCTCTCCCCACTCCCATTTCACATTTTTACATAATAAGTGGTACAATGGGCTAAATAGTCTAGCATAATTAAACAAAAAACTTTGATAGAATGCGCAGAATCCCATGAAACGTTGTAATTCCTTCTTATTTCGAGGAGCTGGTAGACTTTGAATCACTTTTAATTTATCTGTTAACGGCCTCACTCCCTGACTGGACACCAAATGGCCCACAAACTTTATTTATTGCTTGAAAAAATTCGTTTTCTCCAAATTGACTGTCAATCCTATTATTTTCATCCGTCTCAGCAGCTCTCGCAACTCCAGTAAATGTTCCATTTTCTTCTCATTGGCCAACACCATGTCATCTATTTACAGTATAAGATTTTCATTAAATTGCCTACCAAGAACTCGGTTAATTTGCTTATTAAAAACTTGCGAACTTGTTTTCAACCCAAATGGTAGCCTCACGAATGCGTACTGTTGATTAACAGTGAAGGCAGTCAGCTTCCTGGATTCTTTGTCTAGAACAATTTGGTAGTATCCTTTTGTCAAGTCCATAGAAGTTATCCATTTCTTTCCATGAAATCCCCCTCACTAAATCTTCTATTTTCTCTGGATACCCGTGAGTGTTCTCTATGATCTGATTTAATTTTCTGGCATCTAAACATATCCTCATTTGCCCAGTTTTCTTCGGAAGAACTACAATATTATTATTATATGGACTGTTACATCTTTCTATAATCCCCATTTCCAACATTTTATCAATAGCCTTCTCTACTTCCCTTTTCTGACAATCAGGAATAGCGAATTTTTTTTACAGTAAATGGCTGATGATCAGTGGTTTCAATATGGTATTCATAGTCCTTTATTAAACCAGGGCTATCACAAAACACCTCATGATTTTCCATTAATATTTTCTTCAATTCTCTTTTTTCCTCCTGGCTTAGATGGGTTATATCTTGAATCACCTTATCAAATCTTTCTTCTTTCTTCTCCAACTCTGATTTCATATCCACTTTGACATCTTTTTCTAGTAGTTGAATCCTTTCTTTATTTTCCTTTCTATTTATTCTCAGTGGCATCTCCAACTTTTCACTACCTCCCTTATCATTTTCCACTTCCATCTGTAACTTATTTTCCTGGAAATTAAGAATTACTTTGTGTTTCATGACCCAGTCTACTCCTAGTACTATGGGAATAAACAGGGATTTTATCACCATACACTGTATAAACATCTCCTGACCCTGTAATGAAGTCCTCATCAGAATCTGCTTATTTATTTTTTCACTCTTTCTACCTAGTGACCCATACACTGTCATTCCAGCAGTTACCGGCAATACTTCCATAATCAAATGATTGGTTCTTAACTCCTCATATAATTCTTCTGCTATGAACGTTGACATAGCTCCAGTGTCAATGATTCCCTTCCTATGGCCCAATCCTTCTATATCCACATTTACACACAATAGTCCCCCCTCGTCATCAGCACTTATTTCTTCTTCCGGGTCTTCCCTATATAAATCTCTTCCTCCTACTAGAATAGGCAATATCAACCTCCTTTTACCGTCCCTTTCTTCCATTTCTCCACTGATGGGACTAAATCGTGAAGAAATCTTCAGTTTTCCGTCTGATTAGAACATCCTTCTCCATTCCTCGCTCCTCTTTCTTCTCGTTGATCTGACCCATACCGATTTCCATACCTTGGTCCAGCTTGGTTTCTGTACCCTTGAGCTCTACCATCTACTGTTCTGTAATTTCTTACTTCTCCATTATTGTATTGTGTATTCGTTTTAGTCATATGCACTTTTCGACTTTCCTTTCTGTCCACATCATCCAAAAAATTCAAAATTTGTAACATCTCAACTACTGTCTTTTTGTTCTCTCCAATAAATTTAGTAACATCAGCTTCAAAATGGAATTTTACTTTACTTATTAGCTCTTCCTCACTCAAGGGGCTGTCCAGATATTTATTTTTGTTTACCATATCTAAAAAATAATCTTCTCTATTTCCTTTTCCTCCTTTAATATAAATTCCGTTATGAAATGATTCTATGATATTCATTTGTCTATCTTGATCCCAAAATCTTTTAAAAAATTTCTCCTTAACTTTACAAAACTCTTCCTCTTCACTTACAACTGCATCTATCCAACTAACTATTCTTTCCCCTAACATCTTCTCAATATCAAGGTTTTTTGGTGTTCAGGTACTAAGGATCTTTTTGGGTTTTGATTTCCCTCATTATCATATCTTGGCAATTTTAATTCAATTCCCACCCCTTTACGAAAACCTGATACATTAAACAAATTCTCTCTCAGTTGATCCTGCAATTGTTCAATGGATTTCTCAAGGACATGGATTTTATCACTCTCCTGTTTCACATCAGCTCCTTCAAACAACTGGTATTTACTTTCTTGCTTTATCTCTAACTTATGTAATCTATCAGTGAACTTTTCTACCTTCTGATCTAAATTTACTATATGCTCACACAATGAATGCACCATCTGATTAGTTTGACACATTACCTTAAACATATGATCTAATTTTTCTGATTGGGTGTTTTCTCTCCCGCTATTATCTATGACTACCTTACATTCAGACTCTAATCCATCAATTACTTCCTTTCTTTGTTCTGCCATTTTTAATAAAATGAATCCCACACAAAATAATAAAAACCAACACACCAAACAATTAAGGAAATTTTCACCAACCTGTTTTTTTTTTGTTCTCTTCCTGCTTGAAACACTTCACTAACACTTCTTTCAAAACTTATTTCTATTTTTTTTTTTCACTTATACTCTGCTTTTTCACTCGCACTCACCCACATCTTCAGTCAGCTAATCGTTCGACACTTGGCCACTTTCCTCCGTCTAGGTCTCCTCAACGTAGATTTCTGCGACGCCTCCAGAAGTCACTCACTCACCAAAACCTCAGAATACCCGTTCCTGTATCTCGTTCTCCAATTCTGCTCCCTCGTGCTCCATCTAATTAACGTTTAGGCCCCGCGTTGGCTCGCCATAATGTAGCCGCTCCGCTACCTTCCTTGCGTTTTTTCGTTGATTATTCATGTTTGGGCGCCAAGTAATTTTTTGGATAAAATCACCAAAACAACTTTTTAATCTTTCATAATTTTATTTAATCGAACATGAGATATAATTTAACTACAGAGCGTGGTTTATAAAACTTTTAAATCTATTTGGACCATGTCCACTCGTGGTCGAGTCCAGTCTGGCCCTGACCATTACGCTTCTCCCCTCGCCAGCCTAAAATAACATTGCATTTCCGGCACCTGCATTAACACCCCCACTGCAGTCACCCCCGCCAAGGGCGCTCGACCGTACCTCACAACAATCATGTTACAATATATATATATATGTATATATACTAGTTGGGTGCTAGGCATTGCCAGGGTATTTATTTATATTAGCCCAACAAAGTATTTAATTCCACTGTAACACATGAGCCTTAATTTATGGTTTTATATTTTTTATCACAGAAAATTTTATTTTAACTTTATTGGGGAAATTTCATAAAGGCTCTTACTTTATTGGAGAAATTTTGTAAAGGATCTTAGGGAATTGTTTTTACTTCTGGCAAAGTGACAAAGTCGAACTGAAGAGCACCTGGCACTATTGTCCAGGGATTTTGGGAGAAACCCAAAATTCTTGGTACGTTGATACAGTGGCCTACTGTCTTGCTCAATACCCCTCCAGACAATAATTCTGGAAAAGTGGGGAAAAAGGAAGAGCAACGAAAAATGAAAGGGAGAAAAGGGGATTTGGTCAGAGGAGAGGCTACAGAGTGGTTGGAGAAATGAGAGAGAGAGAAAGGAAGAAAAAAGAACCTGGTAATCAACTACACGAGCAGTGGGTCACAAGGAACCCATCGGGCAGCCAGCAGAAAAGTTGTCGCCAGACGTACTGGGATCAAACATGAAATACCATCCTGAGATGGTAGATTACATTTTGTCATTGTCTATTGTTCAAAGGCTGAGAATATATAAGTGTTTAATGTGTGTTTTACTCAAATTAATTAGTGAATAAAATAGTGAAAAATGAACAAACTATTCCATGGTGCCCATATCCCTCTAATTATGTCTATTGTCTATTATAATAGAATAAATATGCATTACACCATATTACCTATGCATAGGGAATGCTAATTTCATCATAGAAAAGACTAAATACTACCAATACCAAATATCAAAAATACTCTTCAACAAATATACTCTGTACTCTAATACAGTCAAAAATGCACAACTATCTTTTCTTCATGTAACTCAAGAATGACAAAAACACTCCTCGTACCTTAAAAGAATCACAATTATTTGCCATACTTTAAGAGAGTAAAAAATGAGTCAAAATTACTTTAAGTTACTTAAGAGAGTTAAAACACTTCCAGTATGCTAAGAGAATCAAAACTACTCACATAAGAAAGACAAAAATATATACTTTTTTGTTAAGAGAGTCAAAAAGATTCTCCATATCTAATAGAGAAAAAATTCTCCCAGCACCTTACAAGAGTAAAAAATAGTCCCGATACCTTAAGTCACAAAAACACTCATGCTATTTTAAAATTGTCAGAAATACTTCCTGTAATTTTGAATGTATTTAAAATGCCACCCCTTAAACCCCCACCTTATAGGTGATAGGGGTGTTTTATGTGATACAGTGCTTGTTTCGTAAAGTCTGTATTATCTGTACAAAATATAACAGAATTCACTATACATTTTTAAGATTGTACACAAAACATTGATTTTCCCCTTCCACCCTCTTCCTGGAGGAATAAATACAACTTAACCGGCATTTAGAATATCATTATTAAACGTGTGTATGTGTATAGAAGATTTTGATGGTTGAAGTCAACAAAATGTTGTGCTTAATAAATATAACTTGGTTGGAAATCCAAGAACAATTTCAGCAGTATATTCAAAGAAAAATCTACTGAAATTACTACACATAATAGTTTCAGTGTCTGAACAATTTGATAAAAATATACAGGATTGAAACACACACCAAATTTATGTAATGATGAATTAGAACTTCATACCTGATTTCTGTACAAATTTGAACTGGTACACTGCTTTGTGATGCCCATGCAGAAGCAATCAATACATCCATCAATGTTCTCAGATGATAAATGGAATGAGTTAGCCTTGCATTGGTCACACCGGGAACCAGTAGTGTATTCCTGAATTAAAATTTTATAGTAAAATTAATAAATCTGAATACATAAATGTGCATAGAGACATAAAAGTTGTCAATTAATTTGTTAGCCGATGTCAATAAGCTACAATATAGGATATATTTTAATTATATTTAAAAAATGGTATATGCCATTACACTACAAGAAAGGTAAATTTGTTCATAGAATAGTTGATATTGTATAATCAGTATGTGCACTAAACATTTTAAAGTATAAACTCACCATTAAAAGTGTCAAAGTGGAGCGATGTAAATAAAGCAAAATAATACTGTTATCATCAATAGGTAGATAAATGTTACACAAAATTAAGCATGGTAAAATTTAATATGTATACACATAACATTTATCGGTAAATTAAAGAGAGAGGTAGGGAGAAAAATTATGAGCTTTAAAAGTTTTGACAATTATTGAATCTGATCCATTATACTATTTTTTTATGTTGGTTAATTTAAAGTAAAAATGGAATAAATATACAAGTCACTGATAAAAGCAGACCAGCTAATGCCATTAAAAATTTATAAACCATTTGAAACACTTACTTAACTACCCAATTTATATTTCCCTTTTGTTTCCAAGTAAATGAATCATGAAATGTCTGTTGCTATAGATAAATGTATATAAAAAATTAAAAATAATATATAAAATTGCAAAAAAATATTTATTAAATGCTTTTAATGAGATTAATGGCTTAGCAGCAAAAGTTATATCATTTTATTAATTTTAATTGTTATCCTATCAATAAATAATGAGTTAAACAAAACCAAATTTCTGCTCAAGATGAGAGGCATTTAATATAAAATAAAATAAAAACCTTCCTCCTAATGTAGGTAATAATGTGAGTATTAGATATTTTATATTTACCTTGCAACGACATTGTCCTGTTTGTGGATCTGGTTGGCTTGAAAAACTACCAGCTGGATCACATTGTTTAACTGTGTTGTACAAAAAATATTGTTATCATATTAACCATATAAAACATGACACAAAGTAAGAAGTCATAACAATTTACTTGGAGAGTAAAGAGAACCAGCTTATCTGAAATAGAGTGACAGTGTAGACATGCCAGACAGGAAACAGTTAAAATATCAGAGACACTAGCTTACTTCATCAGGTAATGGACCAACATGTGGTGGCTGGCACTAGATGTAGTTCTGTCAATTGAGGAAGAAGGAAAGCGGCTCTGCAAATGTGAACTGTTTCCTCTCTGACATGTGGTAAGATCATCTCTCAATTTCAAGTAAGCCATACATTTTCTATCTTTTTACACTGTCCATACCAATATGTGTGTGTGTGTGTGTGTGTGTGTAAAGATAATGAAACATTGTCAATTAATTTATTTGGATAAGAAAGAAAGATAGAGAGAGCAGATGATGTACCTCAAATCAAAAACTGGCATTGCCAATAACTTGTCTAATTTTAAGCCCTCTTCTTCAGGACAATAGGACTGAAAAGCATGCCAGCCAGACACACAATATCATTAGACAGAACCAGTTGACACCAAACAAAGCTAACAAATCTGTAACTGATGTATGTATGTATATATTTATTTAATTTACAAATGGGCAATTTGACTGGTTGTAGATGCATGAAATTACAGTTTAATTACAAGTTAAATATAAAGAAGTTACAATAAATTAAATTAGAGTATATTAATGTAATTATTTTAAAATATAAGATAGGTTTAGGGTCATTATTTTAACTATAAACACATGTATATAGAATTATATTAATTAAAGGTTAATTTAACTTAGACAAGTGGTCATTCCTCCCGTACTGGGTCAATTCTCTCAATCTATCTCGAATTTCCTGCCAAGGTTTTTGACATGCAAAGGCTTTAAAGAAAATGTGTAGGCTGGCTATTTACCTTCTTGTCAGTAGTATATCCCACCATATCAGTTTTACTTTTTCGGTCCCATGACCAGGTCCCATCTGTATGAATTTCACGACCCTTTCCTGAACCCTTTCTAAGGATTCTATCCGAGTATTCCTCTCTCTAGCTCAAGGAAAGGTCTCAAAAATGGAACAATAATGGAGTAATAAATACCCAAATCCACACACTAGCATAAAATTTACATACAAACTAGAGGTGGAAGGTAAAAGTAAAGTAAGTGAGTGTGATGGAGAGTTGAAGGATGTTAAGTTTACGAGTAGGATGTGTTGGAAATAACTTTTCAAAGACAGAGTTCAGCCACTGAAGACTTTTAGGAGGTTCAGTGTGAACCATTCGTTGATGGCATTGGTGTTGTGGCTTTAGGTATATTCAGACATTGAAAATAGTTTGATAGTGCTGCGATGCTTAGCAATTCATTCAGGAAGAAGTTTTGTTTGCTCGATGTAGGAAATAGGGCTGAGTCTGCAATTAATCTTATAAATGGTGTGGGAGGAGGGGCAGGTAATGTTTTCTTTAATTTTAATAATTAGATGAAATAACCAAGTAACAAGAAAATGAAGTGATGATATAAATACCACACAACATTTTTTGAATCCTCGTTCCTTCCATCAGGTGATTAAAAAGACAAGAAATGAGGATTCCAGAAACATTGTGTTGCATGTATATCATCACTTCATTTTTTCTGTATAGCGATATATTATATTTTCTTTTCTTTAATTTTGTAGGATTGTAGGTAGAAGGATATGGCAGACATAGCAGCTTTTCTTACCTCAAGGTTGTTAATCAGTTTAGGTCCCCACCTAAACTATAAGGGTGGAACCTACAAGGATGGGTGAGAATGTTACAGAGATTGGGAGGGTGCCTGAAGGCGACCTTTGTGATGATGACGAGAATGAAGTTATATATGTACCAACAAATTAAGATAGGAATGAGAGACAGTGAAGTCGACTTACCTGAAATCAATAGTTGGTCAAGTCTGGCTGAGGTGAAGGAATATTATAAATTTTCGAGGGTCTGAGCTACCCCCCCCCCTCCCCCCCTTCATCAGGGGAGAGGGTCTGGTCTGAACTGTGTGTTGGCTGTAGATTAAAGGGCTTTGGCCTCAAAAATTTGTAGTATTACTTCACCTCAGCCAGACTGGATCAATTCTTTCAGGTAAGTTGACTTTTCTGTATCATTTCCTATCTTAATTTGTTATTTAATTTGACCTTTTTGCTTCTTCCTAAATATATATAAAGCCTGACAAAGAAAGTGAAGGACTTGAAGTGGGAGGAAGGAACACAATAACAACACATACCATCTCAACACATGAAGTTTCATTTTGTTCTCTCATCATCTGGGTGCTTCACTTCTTTGTCAGGCATTATATATGTACATTTACATTAATTATCACAAATTTTTGATTCTTATGAAATTTCATTGAAAGAGAGAGAGAGAGTTGTTAGGTGTGAAATGTTACTGTTTAACATCTGTCCCATTAGAATATGAATTCAATACTATTTGGTCAGGTGTCAAAAGCTTCCGTCCTGTACTGAGTTTGTGGGCTTAGGCCTTGGAAAATCCAAGATGGTCCTTACTAACCAAAATGGTAATACCAACTCTCAATTTACAGTGAATCATCCACACACTGTCTTTTCTGTTAACATTAATGATTCATGTATGTATAAATAAAAACAATTTATTATTTTGTCTGGGAATATAACATTATATCAGTCATATAATGAAAATACACTGTAAACTTGAAATGTGGCCAATAACCAATAAATGCAAAATAATATTCCCATAAATTAGTTGTGCAACTTTTTCCTATTTTGTATGAATATAATTTCTGTAACACAAATAAATATTAAGTATATCATGCCTCATGTTTTGAATCTGACAAATATAGTCAGATCATAGTTTATTGCGTCAATGTTCCTTCAGGAAACTCTGTCAATAATCCATTTATAATCTTATAATTATCACACAAGATTCAGTTAAAATGGTCAAATATTAAGTTAATTATGTATTTTTACCTTCAGAACATGAATCACCAGGTATTAATGGATTACCAGAATATCCAGAATCACACTGGCCACATCTTCTACCAATATAGCCTATAGGACAGTTGCATGTTGGCTGTAAATCAGTGTCAAGGTAGCATGTTTGTCCAAATCTAAAATCAAATTAATGATACTTATTTAGTTTGTATAAGAAATTATTTGTGTAGAAAATAATTAAAGCAATTTATGAAATAATTATATAAACTATATTTTCTTTAATTTGTGATTTTTATTGCAAATTAACAATATATTTAACACAATTTTTTGTATTTCTATAAAACATCAATATTAAACTATACAAAAAAATCAAGCCATCATGAATTATGAATGTCATGTGATTTCAACTCCCCATTTACTAAACAAGAGTGAATGGGATTTTGTACTTTTTACAAGTACTAATTTGATCTTATATTATCTGAGGGAAGGAGGAAGGGGGGGTCTTCTATTCAGGCTCTATATACTGGGACAGCTGTCAATCTAGGACCTGGCTTAATTTAATAAGTTTGCTTCTAATGAGTGTATGAACTCCCATGTTGTGTGTCTGTGTGTTATTCTCTCCCTGTTGATGAACAGAGTTTTTACGTATTGTTTGAAACAGTGGAGTAAATCTCTACATTTTCTGAACTTATCAATGATGTTTTATGTCATGTCTTTAACTAAACTTGTTTCTTGCACACTGCCTCTTTCTTTCTATTTTTCATATCTTTTTATGTTCCAGAAAAATTTGTTGAGAATGACAAATAAGGTAATGTTATTTTGAAATAGGGATGGGAGATATTACAGGTAATTTGTTTATCGTTATATTTTATCATAACCACTTATACTTACTGGTTGCTTGGTGTAGTCAATGGACAAGGACACGGTTGACAAGGGATGTTTCGTGAAGGATCACCATAAGTTCCTGGTTCACAACGTTGTGGCTCTGTTGCTTCGGGTACACATCTTCCTAACCAAGGACCTTGAGATTGTCTTGCATACCCTGGTGCACATGACTGCAAATAAATGTAAAAAAATCTTCATCACTTACAAACATAGAAACCAGATTTATACATTTTAGAAAGAAAAAAATTAATGCTGACCTGGGAAAGGGTATAATTGTATTCTCCAATTTTGTCATAAATAATTTATTACCTGTCTAATAAAATATTTATTGCCTATCATACTTTTTATGACCATAGAAAAGACTTTGGATCACCACATCAATATTTTTATTTCTAGATATTTTAAACTTATTACAACATAAATCTTTCCTCATTGATGTCACTTATTGATAAATACATTCTACACCATATATATATATATATATATATATATATATATATATATATATATATATATATGGGAAATATGTTTTTAGCTATTAGTAATATGTTGATTGATGCTGTAAATGCCTAGTCTACAAGGTGGAATTCAACTCAGCTGCATTGCTGTGGTCAAATAAGGAAGAGTATTGTACCACAAGTGATAGAGTTCTTTGACTCATTGGATTTGTCTATTTTTAGGTAAGAAGGATTATTAAATATTGAAGGACTGTTAAAGTGGAGGAATTGCTGTTCTAGGTAAGAAAGGCCTGAATTAGGTTGATGTCCACATCAAACAAGGCAATGTTGTTATGTTATGTGGGAATCAATCTGTAGATGAATACACACTAAAAACCAAAACCCTTAGTACTCTTCAACCACCCCACAGAACTACCATTAGGCATTACTTCACAGGATCGTTGTTTGGCGAGATGCATTTATGAGCAAATGTTATTTTTGGACCATGGGCTCTTCATGCCAGAACCTTTTTTTACACATGCAGTGTAGCTCACAGCCAGATTTCAGTTCTCTTCTGACTTCATCATTGGGTCAACTAGGATATCAAATATTAACTGCTATTATAAATGTAATTGTCTGCACAGTTCTCTTGTTTTGGAAGAGTGGACTAATGGAATAATATGTGTGCTTAATATTCATCTTAAATATCTAGAACACACTCAGGACTTTATCTATCCTAAATCAATATTTATAGGATTGGGAAAAAAACATGTCCTCTCAGTAGTTGTGTTAGATAGTGATCTACCACTTCAAATTACCTATTTTTCCATAAGGAGCGATGTCTGGGATGAGGTGATATGTCCACCTTCTTTTGATGGAAGTGTCCCATTGTTGTTGCCATCTTGTCACTAGTTTCTCCTATCTTGTGACAACAAACTAGAGAAGTTTCTGTGTTCTTGATTGTACATCCTGGTATGTTCATCTACCACAAGATTAATTGGTACCATGTTCATCACCACATTGTATGATACAGTACAGAATGCCTACTATGCACTGAACATGTCTGAGTATACTGTGATTATTTGACATTCACATGATTTTGTTGCCACTGCCTGTATAGGAACTGTCTAAAACAATGTAGAGGTGATAACGTTAGACAAATCTTCTGTCTACTTTGTTGTGTTCCGTCGATGTTGGGCATAATGTGGTTGAGGGTGCATTTTATGTATACTGCCTTCTCAGTGACTAGTGAAACTGGAGTCTGGCATCAATCTTCACTCCCAGGTACTATAAGTATTCTTGTAAATTAATCTCACTTTGCCCCATAGTGAGGGTTATGCTTTCCTTTATTTTTCTGCTTATTATAAGGAATGATTCTGTCTTATGGTCCACTAATTTCAAGTCAACTGATTTGAGTCACTTGTAGATAGTAGAAGCCATAGCCCTATTTAACAACCATTTAACCTCCTCCACATATTTTCTGATTACTTCTAAGGCTCATCCACAAAATCAATGGCCTTGACATCTGTAGGCATGGCTAGCCTGAGTGTTGTATCGTACAAAACATTCCACAGCAGATACTCAAGAACTGAGCCTTGAAGAACAACACTGGTAATGTAGGTCTGAATCACAGTGTCAGTATAGAATATCAAATTAATTTCATTGAAATATCTTACGACTATTTTCTTGATGTATGATTGAACCATCACAGAGCTAAGTGTATCTATGATAAATTCACATTTTGCTTAATTGAATACATACCTCATTTCCAACATTATGATACCACTGTACTCTTTGTATCCTCCCTTCCAACATCTGCTTTCAATAGCCACTTGAGCTTTATCAACCACATCTCTAATGGTATTGACTATTGAATAAATAGTTCTCCAGTATGCACCTGGGTCAGTGTAGTGTTTAGATTCTTACACTGGGAAAGCCCTTGTTCAGTATTGGACTATTGATCTCAACTCTGGAAACCATACGGGTTTCTCATTTGTCCTTGGTCTCATTCACTGAATCCTCGAACTGTAGTAAATGATCCTTTCCAACACTTTAACATGTAGAGTCTAAAAGGCATATTGGCCAATAGGATAATGGATTGATAGGCAATTTTTTTTCCTTTGACAGTATAACTAGTCTCTTCTGTTTCCATTGTATTGGGAAAAATCCATCTTGGATCTTGTTGTAAACTTCCAGAAATCGTTCTGGTCTAGACTGAGTGGTGGCTTTGAGGATAGCACTTTGTATGCAGTCTGAACTTAGGACCTTTTAATCCATGATCTTGACACAAGCCTTTAAGAGTTCCTTTCTCATAATTAAAGGAACATTAGTCTGGTTGATAAGATTATCACAATTAGCATTTAACATTGAACTAGGTTGCTATGAAACAAAGTAGTTACAATAAAATAACAGTTACAACTACAGTGCAGTTACTATTCTACTAAGTAACTTGAGGTAGGATAATGGTGGCACTACGCAACCCTAAAGCCTTCTCATGACAATCCATCACAGAATATGTTTCATAATTACCTCACAAGAAAGACCAGAATAACCAGGAGGGCAACGACACTCCTCCACAAAAGATGCTTGTCCTTGTCCTGTGTTACGTATAGCAGCAGAGTCCATTCGTATATTTGACAAGGTTGTTGAAAGAGGGGGTCCATTAACATACTGTGTCCTGTTAATCATAAAAGTTGTATATTTTACTATTATTATTATTAATTGTTTACAAATTTTCAAAACATAAAGAAAATACCACACAGTTGAGGATCAATTTGTTAGTGAACTTGATATTGTAATATTAATAAAAGTTCTGATTAATGATGCCCGCCATAAATATTTAAAATAATCCTTTGAGATTATTTATTACAGAACTACAAATAAAAAATACACGAGTCTTTTGAGACAAGCATTATGCTAAAGCTCAATCACATAGTCACATATTATGTATTACTTCATTATAATTAGTACGAAAGGAAAAGAGAATATGTTAAAAATTGGATAAGCAAATGTTGAATAATAATATCCTTTCTTGCAAGTTATATTATTATTTTATGGTATTTCATTGATAGTATAATTTTGATATGTTTGTGATTTTTCTTTCTGATATTAATACAGTTGTGCTAACAAAAATTTGTACTGAAATGACAAATTGAAAAATGAATGGTAAAACTATTACCAATTCAGAACCTTAGAGTTTTAAGAACTATAATTTTATGAAATTCAACAAAAAATAAATTTATTTGTAATTGCCATGACTTAATTACTGTTAATTAATATTAATAATAGTTACTTTATAATAATGTTATCAACACTTCCTAGAGTCATCATAATTTCTTCTCTAGTTGCCAATGTTTCTGATGGAGTTCCAGGAATATCACCACCAGGGCGAGCTCCAGTGAACTTGTGCCATTCTCCATAAAAGAAACGAACAGTAACTTCTTTCTCTTGACCAGTTACAGGAGTTTCTTTCACTCTATGCACTAGAGTATATCCATTTCCCTTAAGAATAAATAAATCTACATATATTTATTTGACATGAAATAAGTAAAAAATTAGGTCAACTGGGTCAATACTAATTTAACTTTTTAAATATATTTTTTAGAGGTTAAACATACACAATCATGGCACTAGTCAGAAAAAGAAAATTATGATTTGGTAGAATGGAAATAGTTTTATTGAAGGATGGTAAAATTTAAGTATGGTAATGATTATTAATAATTATGAAAACTCTTTCACATCTCGAGGCAAAAGTAAACTCAAGTTGCAATGAAACAAATGTTGTTCCTATGTCATTTTAAAAAATAATGTTTTTTTTAAATACAAAATACAGGATTACTTTTCCAATAGAGACAATATCAAATATTAAAATGTAACATTAAAAAACTAAAATTATTAATTGAAGTACAATACATCTGTGTTTAAAGTATACTAATTAGATAAAGAAATAGCCATATAACAGCCAAAAAATAAATACTACACAATGTTTCTGCAATCCTTGCTGCTTTTGTCAGGTGATTAAAATTCACAAGAGCCTTAAGAGTGATACATTGTACAAACCAGATGATGAACTCAAAAGCAAAGTTAAAACAAAGTTAAATGCAACAACAAAGAAAAACAAAGAGGGGTTAGCATAACAATACAGAACCATAGCTATTGTTGTGTTTCATAGTACCAGTTTATATGCTAATTGCAGTTATGTTACATTTAATATGAAGTATTTCTGATACAGTACCTGGTGTCAACATATAAAATCTTAGCATTTTTCCAATCATACGAATGTTTCAAATTTATGATATGTTTGGCTTTTGAGTTCATCACCTGGTTTGTGTGCTGTGTTGTTCTTGTGACTCTTGCATTATTGATCACCTGACAAATGGGGAAAAAGGAGTGCAGAAATGTTGTGTGGTATTTATTTAGCACTTATTTTTGTTTGTTATGTGGTTTTATCTAAAATTATTATTTTATTAAGTTGTCCCATACGTAATAACTTCCATTACTTACTGACAATATTACATCTGGTCCATCATTTGGGCGACCATATCCATTGAATTGGACATTATATTTCAAATATCCACCATATGATTTCAGTTGATTGCCTAAATAATTCTCTGGCATTGCAAAATATGGGTAGATTTCATCTGCAGTTCTTTGTGTTGAAAATATCTGAAATACATCAGTAAAAAGATTCATTACAAAATTTATTTAATGAAAATCTTTTCATGAATAGCAAACATACAGAAGAGGACAGAACTTTAAATACAATTTTCTTCATATTATTTGCTCATGTAGGAGAGTAAATTCTTTAAATTACTTATGGAAAATTTTTTGCCTAGTTACCTGAAATGTGCTTCTTGGAAGAGCACGGATATCAGGATTTGATGATGGCAGCTCTGAACTTATTTCTATTGTATCTGATGATGGTATCTTCACACCAAGGAGCTTTCTTGAATCAAATGGTGGAGGAAGCTTGAAAATAAATGTGTTTATTTTACTTTAAATTTAAAATAAGTTATTGCAATTTATATTGCTATTTACATTGGCAATATCAATTAATCATGCAGAATACATGTAAACAAATATATAAAAATAAAAAAATTATGTAAATGAGATTTCAGATATTGTGTTCTGGTAAATAAATATATTAAAACTTCATTCATATATTTTTGACGGGACCAAGATGAAAAAACCTGTGAAAAACAAATAACTGTAGTCTCTATTTTATAAAATAACTTTTACAAATAACTTCTACAAATAACTTCAAATTGGGCACACACAAAATACTACTAATAACTTAAAGGAATCTGTAGTTGTTGTGTGTTTTATTTGTAGCCCAAATAATTAACACTGAATATATTAACACTGATTATAAAGTAATGTATTTCTTCATCATTAAAAGTTAGATAGCATCTTGCAATTAACTGCATGGCAACATTTAAATTGATGAAGCCATGCTAGTTTAATTTCTTTCACTCTTAAGAAATAACAGTTTTTCCAGTTTAAACAAAATCTTCATGTACTTTGCTCAATAGTTTTAGCAAATCAGTACTTGGAGACAATGGAACAATTCCAAGGTTCTTGGAAGTGTCAAATATTCTTATAGCTATTTTCTTTCACATAATTCCAAAAGTTAATATATGCTGATTAATGTTGAACTGACATAACTACAATAACTATTTAAGAATTACTCTCGAAAATTGGCCATGTGTCTTGGCTTTCCCAATGAAATTACAATCTGTATTTAAACTAAAGTTCAAATAAATTTTCATTTAGAGAGGAAAAAATGATTATATATATTCAGATCATGAACAACTAACAAGAAGAAGTCCTTCAACATTGTTTACAAGAAGTTTCACATGGAATTCTGTAGGTATTGATGAGGGAAACACATGGAGGGTGATTGTTTTCTATTTTACAATTTTCTTAAAAAATGAAAAAGGAGTTACCATATTGCTCCTTTTGTTTAACAACCAAATATTTTATATAAGTAATAATATTAATCAACGAATCTCACAATTTTTAATTTATTATTATATAATTTACAAATAATTCTTGGCTCATATCTTCAACCTCTAATCCTGACTCCTTCATATAGCCAATAAATATGATTAAATACTATTTACTGTATTGAACTAATTTAGTGATTGAATACAAAGGAATAACATAACTCTAGTGAAAATAACTACCATTATTACAAGCTAGATATTTCAAGTAAAAATTAATTAACAAGTATCAAGGCAATTTTAATAATGTAATAAACCATTATATATTAAAAGCTTTGAAACCTACTACTATATTCTGTGAAAATCATATTATTATACCACATTTTTTTATTATTATTCTTAAAAACTTTTATTTTTCAATTATACAGTTAAATAAATATATTTACAATTATTTACAACAATTATGGCAAATAATCTACATGTTAACTTGTGTAGATGGAGAGTCCAGTGACTTTACAGCCCTTGCATTCATTGTTTGTAGTTCTGAGAGGTTTGGGGTGGAGGATGAGATGGCTGTTTTGTATTACTGTGAAGGTTTGGAGTGTTGAGGAGAGAGTGAAATAGGTGGGTTATTGGTCAGGGAGGTTGTATTGGCGTTGATGGGAAGAGGATTTGTCAGGATGTACCCGAGTGTTGGCGGTGAAGTATAAGGTCTATTGAGAGTTTGTGTTTCAGACGACGGTTTGAGGGTGGCTGGGGAAGGGGGAGGGGCATGGCTATGAATGTATTCTATGGTAGGATTTGGGTGATTTATGGTACTTTTGATTAGGGAGGATATGGATTTGATTATTGTGTTGATGGTAGGGATTTGGATGTCTTTGTGGATTGTTGAGTTTCTTAAGAACCCCGGAGCATTGGTAACAGAGCAAAGAATTTTGTTTTGGGCAATTTGGAGCTTTTGTCTATGGGTTTTGGCAGTGCACCCCCATATAGGACCAGATGGGTTGGATGATGGAGAGAGAGAGTAGTCATTTAGTACTGATTGAGACTGAGGAGTTTTGGGTTAGTAGTGGGTATAGGGTTTTGAATTTATTGCTAATTTTGGGGATGAGGTTATTAATATGGGCTTGCCAGGATAGTTTTGGGTTTAGAGTGAGTTCTAGGTATGATACTTTTCTTGTTGTGGGAATAAGAGTTTCATTGTCAGTGAGAGGGATTTGAGTGGGTGGGTATCTCTATAGTGTGAAGGGTATGATAGAGGATTTGTAGGGGTTGATGTTGACTCTCCATTGTTTGGACCATGCGTCTAGGGAATTGAGGGTGCTTTGGAGAGGTTTGTGTCCTGTGGTGAGGGAAGAGGTTTGGTATAGGATGGTGATGTCATTCATAAAAAATACAGTATTAGTTGCGGGATGTTTTGTTTGGTATGTCATGGATATATATTTTGAACAGGAAAGGAGAGAGCATGCTTCCTTAGGGGATGCCTATGGTAACGGGGTAGGGTTTTGAGTGGATGGAGTTAATTTTGACTGTGAACTTATTTTTTTAAATATTTATTTTGATTTTAAACGCACAAACAATCATAGTTTATTTTTCTACATAATCTCCTGATTTATAAACACATTTTTCCCAGCGTATAGGTAATTTTTTAATTCCTTCCACGTAAAAAGAGTCAGGTCGTGTTTGTAGCCAATTGCGCACATATGCTTCAACCTCATTATCGCTGTGGAATTTTTGCCCTCCCAAAGCTTCCTTGAGAGGACCAAAGACATGGAAGTCGCAGGGAGACAGGTCTGGACTGTATGGAGGGTGTTCCAGTGTCTCCCAACCCAGTTGCTCCAATTTTTGTACGGTCGGGGCTGCTGTATGGGGGCGAGCATTGTCATGGAGGAGAATCATTTTTCTCATCGGAAGGTCTCGTCTTTTGCGGCGATATGCAAGTCTGACCTCAGTCAAAATTTGGCAGTAGTGTGCCGCATTAATTGTTCTGCGCTCATGCAAAAAATCAAGGTGCAGCAGGCCACGCTGGTCAAAAAAAACGGTAGCCAAAACCTTGCCAGCCGATAATCGTGACTTGGCTTTCACTGGTCCGGTTTCTCCTTTCTTCCTCCACTCCATACTCGCTTGTTTCGACTCAGGGGTGTAGTGATGCACCCACGTTTCATCACAGGTGACAATGTGAGAAAGAAATCGTGCAAGAAGACGCTCACACACTTGAAAACGATTCAGTTTCTGGTCAAGAGAAGGCGAGGAACCCACCTGGCACACACCTTGCGATACCCTAGCTCCTCCGAGAGTATAGAGTAAGTGCTCCCATAACTTATTCCAACCTCAATTGCAATATCCGAAGTTGTTAGACGCCTATCACCTTCAACAAGTTGACGAACACTGTCGATGTTGCCCGCTGTAATGCTGGTGCGGGGTCTGCGGTCATGGCTCTCATTTTCAACACGTTCACGGCCCTCCACAAACTGTTTATGCCAAGCAAACACTCTAGCTCGCGACGGCGTCTCTTCCCCGAACTGTGCAGTCAATCTTCTCAAGATTTCGGCCGGTTTTACACCTTTTGCAGCTAAAAACTTGATAACAATACGTTGCGCAATAGAGGGAGGTACCTCCTGCTCGGACATCGTAACGATGGACACTGAGCGAGTCTATGATGATGAGTCACATGCTTCCCCCACTCCTGACAAACCAACCTAACAGCCAATAACAGCGGAACGTTCTTCCATCAGTATTGCGCGTGCAGGTCCAAAAGTCTCGTTTATATTTGATTCACCCTCGTAATTGTTGGGTACAGGAATGCTTGGGGTGGAATCTGTATTATATCACTATATGATATAAATATGAATATGTGCATCATAATAATAATGGCAGAAAAGTTGTTAATATTAGGAGTAAAAACTACAATATAAGAATTAATACCTGATAAGTGAAGAGATCTGCACTACTACAATCTGTTGTGACTCCAAAGCAGAAACAAGAGATACAGTCACTAGGACGATAAGCTTGGCTATTGAAATAACCTGGACGGCACACTGTTGATGGTCGTCTAACCTCCAAAATAGTATCTGGCACAGCAAACACAGGACCACGAGTGTTAATTGCCTCACAACTATATGCTCCTTGGTCTGATTCCTATAAACAATTTAATATTATTGCACTTTTAATAAGCATGATCATGTCGGTGGTGACATGATATTATTGATTATGTTAAATGATGATGATTTAAACAGAGTGTTGATTGATAAGATAATATAGCACTTACAATTACACAATAAAAGGTTTTAACAATAAACAATAATTTTTCAATTAATTACCTGAATATCAGGACAAGTAAGTGTTCCCACTCCATTCACACTCTGAGTAGTACATTTTGGGGGCAAGTGACCCCAATTAAGTCGCCAAACAACTTCTGGTGTAGGCACTCCAACAGCAGTGCATGATATAGTCATAGAATCTCCAATATCTAATGTAACTAATGGAGGTGGTGGTACCTGAATATGTACTGGTGCTAATGTAAAAATGAATAATATTTGTTAAAATATATTCTATATCAATGATTCAGATACACAAGTTCTAAAATCAATTTTTACCAATAATTAATTAAGTCACTGGAATATTCTATTTATAGTGCAACATTTATCAATAAATATATGACAATCTTTTTTATGGGAAAAATATCTGTGATGACAATTATTTCTTGTAGCTAATGACGAAATGATATATTTTTATTATTTAGACTTAATGTTTAATAAAATAGGCAATATAAAAAGAAACTTGTAACTGAAAATAAAATTTTAGGCCAAAAATTCATGCTTAGCTGTAGTATTTTTTAAATACTAATGTTTTATATTCTTTTCTTTTTGTTATTTCCTACATTAACATTTTCATTAGTATTTTTAACTTAACAGTTCTATCCTATATTTGCCTTAGCTCTGTATTCCTCTGTGATTATATTTCCATTCTACTGGTAAGAATTCACCTAACATAAATACTAGAAACAATATTATTATTATATTATAATATTTTACAAGAGTGGTTGTTCCAATATTTATTGGAAACACTGGTCAAGAGTGAATTGACATCACATGATGAGCTTAAAAATTAAATGGTTTCCTAGTCCTATGTGATTACTAAAAGTGGTGTTAATAATGCTTCTAATAAATAATCTTATCTAATCTGGTAGACACAAATTTTGTTACTTCCAGAAGCACTAATAATTTATCATTTCAGTAATAAACAGTAAGGAAACCAGACAACTTAGTGCCATATATAACTAGATGCTTACTAATTTACCTAGTAATTTCTATATTAAAAACCATATAAGGCATATGTTTGAAAATATAATTGAAAATGGAAGACCAAAGCTTTATAAAAATGATAAATATGGATGATTTTTTTATTATTAATTATATCAGATTACCTAAAACTTTTCAAACACATTTAATGAGAAACATCTCATTTTCTACAACTGCCATACTGAGACTCTCTTTCACAATAACAATTCTAAAATATTTGAATGATTTTTAATAAATATTATTATACAGAAAAGTAATTATATTTTCTTGAATTTAAATCAGAAATATACTCTAAGATGATTATTCAACTATATTGGCCTGAGTGAACAATCTCATGGTGACAATAATATCCCATAAACATTCTAAGTTTCATTCTCACTGAACTGCTTCTATATTTCTTTTGTTATAAATGCTCATTTATATGACCAGAAGTTAATCAAGAATATTGAAAACTAATTATGAACTTTTAATCAATCAGTTTTTAAAATAGCAATTATTTGACAATTATTTTTTTTGAAAAATATAACTACTCAATATCTTCTACTAATTAGTTAATGTGCAAACCATATATTAAAAATTGTTAATATATTTTTCATTAATTATTTAATGTAGCATATTATCTTATTTATTAAATAGAACTTGTAAAAAATAACTGAACCTCCTAATTAAATTTCTATTTTCATTGTGAGTTTCCTAAGAATTTTTTATTATTACTTTTTATTAATTATTTCTGAAGAGATTTAATTATGTAATGAGTAAAAATACAACTAACAAAGAGTAAAAGAGACAAATTATTATGATGAGTAAATCTGAAATATGTATAGATGCTTTCAGTTAATATTATAAAAAATCTTAACACTTACAACATCCAATTTCATCACTTCTATCAATACAATCAACCTCTAGATCACAATGGAATGATTTTGGTATGCATTGGTTTCCTGAATGGCACTGAAACTCATTGTATCGACATGGATCATCTTAAAAAAAAAGAGAAAAAGGTTAAGTAATTTAATCAATTAAGACATAGATGAGCATAAAGCTAAATTTAATAAATAGAATACCTTTCCTGTCAGTTAAGAAAATGAAACTAAGAATAATTTACAGTTTGCATCAAGTACCTGGAGAATTTGTTCCACAATTTTCTTCATCAGATCCATCGCCACAATCATTGTCAGAGTCACAGCGCCATGTTTTAAGAACACATTTCTTATTTGAACATCGAAATTCATTTGGTTCACAACCATGTGGACCTATATAACAGTAATAACAATAATTTACATACATATTAAGATTCCCTTAGACTGTAAAGAGGTTTAGAAACTATGAACGATTTTAATTCTTTCTAAATAATTTGTAATTTAATTTTTTATGTGCATTGGCAGTTTGCTAACAGACTATTGTTTAATTTCATGTAAGGATCATTGTGTGTTATCTTTTTGTTTGGTCTTATACTGCATAAATTATAACCTTTTGTGATCATATCTTAATTTTTAAATTGAATATTTATTTTTGTTCATTTTAATGTATATGAATGATTATTATTATTTATTATAGAACATGCAGTCAGTAATTTATTTCCTAAGAAGAGATTTCTACAAGACTATTTGATGTAAATTTAAAATATGCATTAATCCTTTATTTTGAATAATCAACCATATATTTATGTATTTATCAGCAGCAGATTCCCAAATTTCATTAGAATTATTAAATGTGTGGAAAAATAAATCCATAAAATATTTTTAACATCTTCTCTTGGTTTACGAAGATAGATATATTTTGAATGATATAAGAATTCCTAGTAATTTTGTTGCATAGGTGATCTATATGTTTTTCCCAACTAACTTTACTATCTACATACATATCCCCCCAAAAATCTGTTTCTGTAGTATTAATAGTTTCATATTACAATTGATGCAAACATTTTACTCCTTTTGAATATTTTTATGATTAAGTAGTTTATCAGAATCTCAATATTTTTTGTTTGCAGAGATGGAATAAAAGTTAACGTAGTAGTGTCATCAATATATGTTATTACCATTCCAATGGGCTAGATGGTATGTCATTTTTATAGATCATGAACAGGAGTGGTCCTAGTGTGGAACCACATGGTAATATTTTTTAATAATCTCTACCTATGAGTGAACTGGTATTCAGATGCTGCTGCCAGTAAATAATATTTGTTTATTTTTTTCTATTATCACGACAAAACTTTATAAGATTTTATATCTCTACATTGTTCTAGCTTTTGTACAAGTATTTTATAACCTATTGTGTCAAATGGTATACTTAAAACTAAAAATGTTCCTGTAACCTTTATGTTGGTATCTAATTAATGGAGCAATGATTGAATGAATTTTGAGATTTGACTAAACAGTCAATTTCTAAATCTAAATTGTTTCAAGTTAAGTATTTTTTTAGAGGAAATCTAAAATTATGTTGCACATTATATTTTCAAAACCTTAATTAAGTAATGGGAGCAATGAGACTGGCCTATACTTTGATATTTTTGTTTGTAAGCCTTTCTTATGCATTAGCCTAACAACAGCTATTTTTTTAAAAAGTACCTTCTTTCATACTTGTATAAATCATATCAGTAAGTTGGAAGAGGATAGCCTATTATTTTAATACATTGAATCCCAACCACTACTGTTTGTACTTTTAATGCCTTTTATGATTGCTACTATCGCTCTTGTTTTACAAGGTGATAGAAATAGACTTTGGTTTTCCATAGGCATAAAGAGCCTAAATGATTTGTTTAATTGCTTGTATTTTTGGGACTAAAACAATGAAAAATAAGTTCTTGAATAGAGGGCCCAGTATTTGTGGACCTTCTATTTCTACAATACTGAGTCTCAGGTTAACATCTTGAGTATTGTTTCTAAATTTGGTAATACTAATTGCAACCTGTCAGATTAGCTTTCCTATATTTTTTGACTGATTTAGAATAGTATGTTATTTTAGAATTTTATGGGTCCTTATTATATTGAAACTATAAAACATTTTTTATTTAAAAATGTCTAGGTCTGCATCTTTGTTTCCACTCGAAAAGAAAAAAAAATACATTCAACATAGGAAACTTTTCCATACACTTTTAATTACTAATGGAAGTATACTTGGTTTTTTCTTTATACAATTTACACAACTTTTAATTCATCTTTCTTTTCGAAACTTTTGGTTTGATCACAAAGAAATAGTAAATTTGGTAAATTGCTCTCATATAATTTTTACTAAGACATCAGATTTCTCTTGTACTTAAACATATTGATGTAAATGTTCCTCACAGTAATAATTTTTTTTTGTGTAATTGTGTAATTTAAAATTCATTTTCAGTGAAAGTATAATCTAAAAGAAAAGGCAGCAACATACTTACTGCATCTCATTTCATCGGAACCATCTGAGCAATCGAAATTTCCATCACAAACTTTTGATTTGTCAATACATTCCAGGTTGGAACAAGTTGCTTGATTTTCATTGCAAGCTTGTGGGCGAATAGTAGTAATTTCCACTATAAAAAATTGTAGAAAAACACTTTATAAAATGATAGCAAAACATATTAATATAATTCAAAGGGTTATTAAATGTATTACCTTAAATCTCCAATAATCTATAACTACCTAAGTAATGGTTCAATTGAAATTGTTGACTGTCTCATGTAAATATACAGAATAATAAATTCTGTAGGCTTTCCCAGTGCACAAGCAGCTGGAATTTTTTGGGGTTTTTAATTGGGCGCCATTTACTAAGCACAGTATTTGGTTGACTAGCATCACTGACCTCTTCACCTAGAAGATGTTGATAATGATATTTGATGAAATGTTGTGCTTAGTAAATGACACCCAGATGGAAACCCAAGAAGTATTACAGTAAAATAATAACTATTAACAATTTTTCCAAAAATATAGAATGGTATGATATTTTTTAACTCAAAGGTAGAATATTTCTACATTACTTACCACAATTCCAGTAGAAGCAATGAAAATAATAAAACAATATCAGTTCAAGACACTAAATATATATATATATATATATATATATATATATATAAATATATATATATATATATTGTAATAGTAAGAATGTGACATTGTCAAAAATATTGGTATGGAAAGGATAGAGAGATAGGTTGTGGCTTACCTGAAAGTGAAGTGCGGTGTCGCCATGAGGAACTGAAGGTTGTTCTTCAAATTTTAGGAGGCTCTCAGCCTCCTTCTTCAGGAAGGAGTGTTACACCATTCCGTGCACCAGCTGGTGCATTCCGCAGCCAGCCGGTGCACGGAATGGTGTAACACTCCTTTCTGAAGAAGGAGGTTGAGAGCCTCCGAAAATTTGAAGAACAACCTTCAGTTCCTCATGGCGACACCGCACTTCACTTTCAGGTAAGCCACAACCTATCTCTCTATCCTTTCCATACCAATATATATATATATATATATATATATATATATATATATATATATATATATATATATATAAGAAAGATAGAAATATGAGAGGAAGAATATGCTCTGACGAAAGCATACAAAGGAAAGCAAATGTTCAAGGTATAGAGAGGAAAGGAAGAAGAAGGAAAGACTGAAAATATTTAGAACAACCAGGAATTGAACCTGGGTACATTTACCTTGTAAGCAAATACTACACCAACTGAGCTACCTTACTGATATACAGCTCTAGTGAATATAGCCAGCCCTATTATAGGTTTACCTTTAACTGTGAGTCAGTATTGCCACATCATCAATGAAGGAGAATGTCAAATATTCGGAGGACCTAAGTCTTCTTCCTCAGGACAAGTTACTATGTCTCATGCCAGTTGGTCATACAGACTCTCAAGTCTTTATCTGTCATTCCAATCCATATTAATTATTTTGTACAAAAAAAAACACACACACACACACACACACACACACACACACACACACACACACACACACACACACACACACACACACACACACACACACACACACACACACACACACACACACACACACACACACACACACACACACACACACACACACACACACACACACACACACACACACACACACACACACACACACACACACACACACACACACACACACACACACACACACACACACACACACACACACACACACACACACACACACACACACACACACACACACACACACACACACACACACACACACACACACACACACACACACACACACACACACACACACACACACACACACACACACACACACACACACACACACACACACACACACACACACACACACACACACACACACACACACACACACACACACACACACACACACACACACACACACACACACACACACACACACACACACACACACACACACACACACACACACACACACACACACACACACACACACACACACACACACACACACACACACACACACACACACACACACACACACACACACACACACACACACACACACACACACACACACACACACACACACACACACACACACACACACACACACACACACACACACACACACACACACACACACACACACACACACACACACACACACACACACACACACACACACACACACACACACACACACACACACACACACACACACACACACACACACACACACACACACACACACACACACACACACACACACACACACACACACACACACACACACACACACACACACACACACACACACACACACACACACACACACACACACACACACACACACACACACACACACACACACACACACACACACACACACACACACACACACACACACACACACACACACACACACACACACACACACACACACACACACACACACACACACACACACACACACACACACACACACACACACACACACACACACACACACACACACACACACACACACACACACACACACACACACACACACACACACACACACACACACACACACACACACACACACACACACACACACACACACACACACACACACACACACACACACACACACACACACACACACACACACACACACACACACACACACACACACACACACACACACACACACACACACACACACACACACACACACACACACACACACACACACACACACACACACACACACACACACACACACACACACACACACACACACACACACACACACACACACACACACACACACACACACACACACACACACACACACACACACACACACACACACACACACACACACACACACACACACACACACACACACACACACACACACACACACACACACACACACACACACACACACACACACACACACACACACACACACACACACACACACACACACACACACACACACACACACACACACACACACACACACACACACACACACACACACACACACACACACACACACACACACACACACACACACACACACACACACACACACACACACACACACACACACACACACACACACACACACACACACACACACACACACACACACACACACACACACACACACACACACACACACACACACACACACACACACACACACACACACACACACACACACACACACACACACACACACACACACACACACACACACACACACACACACACACACACACACACACACACACACACACACACACACACACACACACACACACACACACACACACACACACACACAC
The DNA here is from genome assembly GCA_037074705.1 of Zhengitettix transpicula. NCBI lineage: Eukaryota > Metazoa > Arthropoda > Insecta > Orthoptera > Tetrigidae > Zhengitettix > Zhengitettix transpicula. Next base: position 78,555,470 of record CM073591.1, read on the forward strand.
ACACACACACACACACACACACACACACACACACACACACACACACACACACACACACACACACACACACACACACACACACACACACACACACACACACACACACACACACACACACACACACACACACACACACACACACACACACACACACACACACACACACACACACACACACACACACACACACACACACACACACACACACACACACACACACACACACACACACACACACACACACACACACACACACACACACACACACACACACACACACACACACACACACACACACACACACACACACACACACACACACACACACACACACACACACACACACACACACACACACACACACACACACACACACACACACACACACACACACACACACACACACACACACACACACACACACACACACACACACACACACACACACACACACACACACACACACACACACACACACACACACACACACACACACACACACACACACACACACACACACACACACACACACACACACACACACACACACACACACACACACACACACACACACACACACACACACACACACACACACACACACACACACACACACACACACACACACACACACACACACACACACACACACACACACACACACACACACACACACACACACACACACACACACACACACACACACACACACACACACACACACACACACACACACACACACACACACACACACACACACACACACACACACACACACACACACACACACACACACACACACACACACACACACACACACACACACACACACACACACACACACACACACACACACACACACACACACACACACACACACACACACACACACACACACACACACACACACACACACACACACACACACACACACACACACACACACACACACACACACACACACACACACACACACACACACACACACACACACACACACACACACACACACACACACACACACACACACACACACACACACACACACACACACACACACACACACACACACACACACACACACACACACACACACACACACACACACACACACACACACACACACACACACACACACACACACACACACACACACACACACACACACACACACACACACACACACACACACACACACACACACACACACACACACACACACACACACACACACACACACACACACACACACACACACACACACACACACACACACACACACACACACACACACACACACACACACACACACACACACACACACACACACACACACACACACACACACACACACACACACACACACACACACACACACACACACACACACACACACACACACACACACACACACACACACACACACACACACACACACACACACACACACACACACACACACACACACACACACACACACACACACACACACACACACACACACACACACACACACACACACACACACACACACACACACACACACACACACACACACACACACACACACACACACACACACACACACACACACACACACACACACACACACACACACACACACACACACACACACACACACACACACACACACACACACACACACACACACACACACACACACACACACACACACACACACACACACACACACACACACACACACACACACACACACACACACACACACACACACACACACACACACACACACACACACACACACACACACACACACACACACACACACACACACACACACACACACACACACACACACACACACACACACACACACACACACACACACACACACACACACACACACACACACACACACACACACACACACACACACACACACACACACACACACACACACACACACACACACACACACACACACACACACACACACACACACACACACACACACACACACACACACACACACACACACACACACACACACACACACACACACACACACACACACACACACACACACACACACACACACACACACACACACACACACACACACACACACACACACACACACACACACACACACACACACACACACACACACACACACACACACACACACACACACACACACACACACACACACACACACACACACACACACACACACACACACACACACACACACACACACACACACACACACACACACACACACACACACACACACACACACACACACACACACACACACACACACACACACACACACACACACACACACACACACACACACACACACACACACACACACACACACACACACACACACACACACACACACACACACACACACACACACACACACACACACACACACACACACACACACACACACACACACACACACACACACACACACACACACACACACACACACACACACACACACACACACACACACACACACACACACACACACACACACACACACACACACACACACACACACACACACACACACACACACACACACACACACACACACACACACACACACACACACACACACACACACACACACACACACACACACACACACACACACACACACACACACACACACACACACACACACACACACACACACACACACACACACACACACACACACACACGAGGTCCAGTCCTGTTTTGTCTTTGCCTATGAAAATTTGGCATTCTTCATAGTGTAAAGCAGAATAACACCAATTCTGAGTTTAAAGTAAGCCAGGGACTCTCTATGCCACTTTCCTATCCAGATGATTATATATATTCCAGGTTTATAAGCTGTTTGCTCATAGACAGAGTTAGTGATCATATTAAGCTACTTTGTCTACTTATGAGTTTGTCATCTGTCAAAAAGAGTCAGTGCACATCATCAGCAATTTCATACAACATACATTATTCCCGAAAAATATGGAGAATTTGGGTTGAAAAAGGTTTGGCCCGGTAGGCTACAAGGTTGTTGATAGAGACTCATAAAGAAATATGAAAAACAGTCTGCAGCAAAATTTTGAAAAAGTATGGGAATGATGGAGATAACTTTCTTGCTTAAATGGATTGGCATCATGCAAACTCACCTAAAAAAAATATTAAAAACTGCACTTTTACATGGAAAAGTTATAGTTATGGTTTTCCAATTGAGAAGGACTCTTGCTTGTGGACATGCCATGTGGAACCATAATTAATTCTGACACATATTTGGCAACTCTGAAGAAACTTCAACCTTGACTGAGTCATATTCAACCATGTTACGATACGCAAGATATTTTGCTGTTGCATGATAATGCATGGACCATGTCAGTCAGAAAGTCACAGATGAGATCAGAAAACTTGGACGGACAACATTAAAACACCCACCTTACAGTTCTGACCTGTCTCCATTCGATTACCAGCTCTTTGGTAAACTGAAGGAATCTGTATGTGGATATTGGCAAACAGTGGCTCAAACATGCTGGTCCAGACTTGTGCCATGAAGGTACACAGGCCCTCTTTCCAATGTGGTGTAAGGAAGTTGAGAGGGATGGGAATTATGTGGAAAAATTAAACTTTTTCATAAGGATGTATTAACACACTGTACAAGTAGGCTGTAGGATAAAATGTATGTTTCAAATAAATGTTATGCAATACTTTTGAAGTTACCTTAATTGATTAGAGAAAGATTAAGTCATTCAACTGTGTGTTAAAGGTTTATTCTGTCTAATTGGAGATTATGAATATATTTCTAGTTTTTATTCTCCGCCTTGAACTTTTAATTAACCATCTGCATCTGGCTGCCACCTGCACACTGCAGGCTACAGGCAAGGATTAATGGTTTATATTATAAGGCTCCTTTCACACGCAGTAAAACACCTGTGCCCTTTTTCTCTTTCTCCAAAGAGGGAAGTCAGCAAAGCAAATACAAGTAAAATTTAAGTAGAGAAGGGAAACAGAACATGAAAGTTAGCAAATATTGATAAAGTGAGGGATAGTTTTGTGCTTGGCTTTCCTTGGACTGTGAGGCAAATTAGAGAGAAAGTTCTTAAAGACAGAAATCAGCATCTAAGCAATTGGGAGATAGGTTTGGAAGAGGTTTGGGAGATTGGGCATGCTTCAAAGAACAAAGCTGTTGGAACTGAGATTTATTTGGTTATCATTGGTATGGTGGTTGAAAATGCATTCAGTTAATGGATTACCTGATGTAGAAATCTGGCCACAGTCAGAATTTTATATTAGATGGTGTAGGATAAGAGGCAGATTGTTTTATTGAATCAGTATGTGACTTATTGTGGGGAATTATAGAGAGTTAGAAAGCATTTAATGTACCTGCACAAAGGTAGTTGGCAGAAGGCAGAATGCCTAAGTCATTGATACATATGAGTTGTCAAAATTGTTTCAAATTAAAAATTAACTGGTTGTCTATGAGGGGTTTTGAAGGAATATGGTCTATTAGTCTATAGAATTACAATATCAGGAGAAGGTTTAATGATTTAAAGGAGAGGAATCCAGAAAGTCCTGTTATAGTGAGCTTATGAATGGGTAGACATGGTAAATATAGTGTCTGAAACAGAAGCAATATTTGGGGCTGAAAAATTGGCTTGGGGCAATCAGTGGGTATGTTTTGTCAAATGAATTTGGTGGCACACAAGCCCTTTGTGGTGGTCTAAAGTAAATAGAACCTTTAAATGGGGGAACAATAATATGTATGGAGATAACATCTATTAACATCAACCATGTGCCAGACACGAAAGTCAAATAAAATAAATATGAAATAGGTGAAGTACATTGAAAATAAACATAATTTGATGAGAACTATGATGATAACTACGATGAACATAGACTTAAATAATAGATATAATGTTAATATCGCTAAAAATATTTCATTTGAAAGTAAGTATATTACAATTGTGGGAGAAATATAAAAATAAAATAAAAATGTAAAGAAATTTTACTTGCATGCTTGGTAAATGTTTAACTAATCAACTAACATCAAAACTTTATATATGAAACTAAGAACTAAATTTGTTGAGATCATATACCTGGCCCATAATTATCATACTCCCAATGAGGTAATATTCCATGCTTCAGAAGAGATGGTGAATAAGTGGGAAAAAGTTCATTATTGTAAATAGAAGAGTTTGCTGTATGTATTATAATCCTTCCAGCTGCATGTAAGGCAAACATGATAGCATAGAAGTTTGGTATAGTAACACAAATATGCAATGCAAATTTCCATTACCAAATTGATAAGTTCACATATAACTACTTAATTATTTGATAGCATAAATTGATAACATATAATAATTATACCTGTAACTACGTTAATAAAGAAACACCATATGACGTAAAATTGTCAGGCATTACAATTATATTTAAATTATAAATGCATGGTATAATAAACTTTAACAGACAATGAGTCAATGATTAAAATATTTTTTTTTATCATCTTGCCCCTTTGTAGAAAGAATAAGTTCTCATATGCAAAATATATATTACTATCAACTAGACTGGGTTTATATTTCAATGATGAAACTCAATGAAGATCATATCACAAATATGACATAATGTGAAAAGTATGTCACTTCACATTCAACTTTTCATTACATATGTTCTTAGTAATAACTGTTAGGAAGTAATGGGAGTACTTTAAATGTCATTAAGTGATCTGTTTCTGATCAATGTATTTATATAATATTCAATTATAGACTTTGTTGCATAATATTGAGCCTTATTGTTGTGAGATAATTTGAACAGTCAGGGTGGCATGTGAATGAGGAAATTAAAGTGTTCCCAGACACTTTTTTGTTCATTATTTGGCCTGGAAACAGTGTGATGCATCAAATGCATGACTAAAAATATATGGGAACACAGGGTGTTTTTTTTCTCACCACCAGACAGAGTATGGAGAAGGGATGAATTTGAGGAAGTAAAAATGTATCAGTTCATTGGTGGAGGTTGGTCGGGAAAGTCTGTCTGTGTTCGAGATGAAACCTCACTGTTAGGCGATATGGACGAAATTGGGCCTGGTAGTGTTGAGAAAGTATTAAATTTGTGGAAAGTAAAGTTTTAAAATAGCTTAAATGGTGGATCTGCAGTAAAAGGACAGTCTGTATGCACAGAACGTTGCCATTTGCCATTTGTAAAGGAAATATCTGCAGTGCAAAGTTATCCAGAACCCTACTAGAAGTTATTTAAAATTAATACAATATTTCGAACTTTGCAATGATCTGGTGGTTACATATGAACTATCTGGTGATATATGTGCTGTTTGATCACCATAATACTAATGGGTTCCAATTATAAAACATTTTCCATGCAGAAACATCAGATGGGAGTAACTCAGGGCAGTCTGGTTACCCTTAAAGGATTATTTGTATGTGTTGTGAAAGCGAATTTGAAAAAATATGATCAATTTTTCTAATTAAGGGTTTTTCATGTGTTTAAAAGATTTGGTATTGTAAATTCTGTGCAAGTGAAATTCAAGACTAATCATAAATAGTATGTAAAGTTCATTTTAAATTTGGTAAATACTTTGTAAATTTATAATTATTTATACCATCAAATTTCTCTGAGACAAAGAGGAGTGATTGTTGAGAGAGAGGACAGATGTTTTGACTGAGCAGACAGCAACTGCTGGAAATACTACAGTTGGACATAAATATTTTTTCTAATATTTTGATTGTCTTTGCTACAAGTCCCAGATTCCTTAAGAGATTGGTTTGTCATTTTAACACAAATAATTATTTTTTTAAATATAAGCAGTGTAATTCTAATTATTATTAATAATTTACATTATTATTAAAAGAGATGTATTATTTATTACCTGATTGTTGTTCATGCAGATCTAATAATTTGTAATAAAAAATAGTTGTTACAAGATTTTTAGCTTGGGAGGAAGTCGGTCCTGTTCTACAAATCTACTGATCAAGAAACTTTTCATTGCTTACATAAATTCTATTTAAGGAAATTATTAAAAATTTATAAAATTAGAAAATACTTTTTCCGTTTGGAAACCCTGTTTATAATTTATCTAAATATCACAATAATTATTTTACGGAATAAATTTCAAATACATGTATGTAGAACAACCATTATGCAAGTATCAAAATAAATAGAACAAATTTTACAATAGACAATTTAAAATCTGGATTTGAACTTACACTTTTCCACTTCAAGATTAACATATGCTCGTGATCCAGGTGTAGATGGATAATATCCAATTGCTTCACATATATATGTTCCTGAATGCTCCATCTGCAAATGAAAATATTATATTGTGTGCTCAGAAGGAACAATATTAAAATAAGATTAATTATTGTAGTTTTATAATAAGCACTTAATGGTTGGAACAATACTTCATAAAAAGTGAGAAAATATTACCGAACATAGAAAATAATTCACAAGTACACACCTCATGATACGTCCATAATATGACATATTAACATACCAGAATATCAGGCATTTCTAAACGTCCATCATAATCTCTAGAGCCAGGAGGTAAAGGTAGATTATTTTCTCTCAGCCAATGAACTTTTGCTCGAACAGGTCCTTCATCACGACACTGGAAAACTACTTCACGACCTAAAGAAATAATCCGACCCACATACTTAGCTTAAAGATTTATAAAACAAACAACATTTTTTTAAATTGAATATTAATAATTTTATTCCCTCTATGGTGTAATGTGATTATCAGATAAGAGATGCAAACATGTTTATCCATCAAAGATTGAAGCCTTTCCCAGTGTAGTTGTTCAATATATTGTTCTCGGAGTTCTACCGGGTTTTGCATAATTATATTAGAACGCAACATTTCGATGACTAATAGCTCTGTCGTCATCTAGGCGAAGATATATAGCCTAGAAGATGACAACAGAGCTTTTAGTCATCGAAACGTTGCGTTCTAATATAATTATGCAAAACCCGGTTGAACTCCGAGAACAATATATTGATGTTTATCCATATTTTCAAAATTTAATATTGAAGGCTAACATCATAAATATTCATGTTATTTCTGAATTCAGGAAGCATTCACCTAAAATGTCCTGCTTTCACAGTTTTAAAATTTATATTATAAAATAAATAAGCTTCTTTTGACTTACCTTATTGCATAGTGGAATCAATTAGTTGAAATAAAGTAACTACAGCATTGTTAAGTATTAATGCTGCATTGTAAAAGTGTCAATATTAAAGTTATTACATTATAACTCACACATACTTATATTTCTGCATACCCTTTGAAATTTGTAAGCACGCAGGAAGCAATCTCAGAAACCATTATTATGATAATTTGATAAAATAGCCAAATAACAGACACAATGAAGTGACAATATACATACCACACAACATTTCTTGAACCTTGTGCTTTTATCAGGTTATAAAAAGGTAAGAGCCATGAGAATGACACAACCTCACAATCCAAGTGACAAGCTCAAAACTTTTTTGAGTTCATCACCAGGACTGTGTGGTTGTCATTCTCTTGGCTATTATATTTTTATCACATGATTAAAGGCACAAGGATTCCAAAAACATTGTTTAGAATTTATTTTATCACTTAATTTTGTTTGCTTGTTTGTTATTTAACTATTTTATCTAATTAGTATATTTTTAATGCATAAATATTATATGCTATTATAAAAGATAAGGAAATGTGACAAGATTGATTTACTCATATGGATCTGTACCAGAGACAGAGGTCAATTTCCTAACCTGAAATAGGTGGTGTAAATTTATTTCATCCCTTGTCCCTGCTGGCCAGTAGGCAGTTCAAACCTTTCTTCCTCACGAAGGGGGCTGAGGCCCTTGAAAATTTATATTTTTCTGTCACTTTTGCACAACTGGACTAACTACTGATTTCAGATAAGTCAGCATCACTTTCTCTCTTTCCTATCTAAATGTACAGTTGGTCCAGTCTGGACTGGTGAAAATTCCAAAGATTTGAGGACCTGAGACCCTTCGTCGGGAAGGAAGATCTGAACTGTGTGCTGGCCATGCACAAATCAGTATATATATAGTGAGGAAAGATAGAAGTAAATCGGAGCATATAATGCAGGGAGAAGAAATGAAGAAGAATGAAAGACTGAAAATATTTGACCAGGATGGGACTTGCACCCACAAATTCTGTTCAGTATACAGATGCTTTAGTCGTTTAAGCTACTGGGCTAACTTCCAAACAGGACAAATATAGACAGTCTCATTAGGTGTAGAGGAGGAATGGATACAGTAGCTCTGTTTACACCATTCTTCAATTTCAGGAAAGCCACAAGCTGTCTCTCTTTCCTTTCTATACCAATATTGCAATTATTTTTGACAATCTCATATATATATATATATATATATATATATATATATACACACACACACACACACATTTGAATTTGATGACGAAGATTACACACACATTCAAATGCATGCTCACGTACACACGTGTGTGCATGTGTGTAAAGATGAGACATTGTCAAAATAATTGGTATGTAAAGGAACAGAGAAATGGGTTGCAAGTGATGACATTGTTCTAATAAATACACCATTAACTGAAAAATTGTTAATTTGATTAAAATATTTCCAAAGTGTGTATACTGGAATGAGCTGAATTGAACAAAAATATAAGTGAATGCACAATGAGTGAATGTAGGAGAAATAGGAACAATGATATAGATATAGTGAAATACATATAGGGCAGATTACCAGTTGTTAATATGTTACTGGGAATTTATGAACTGGATCTGATGAGACTTTGAGTGATCAAGAGGAAGGCTATTTCTCATTTTGATTTTGAAGTAGATGGTAGGGACTTACTCGAAGATATCATCTCACATTAAAAGGGCCAGAGATATGCAAGTGTGATTTGGAGACTGTTCATCATTTTAGTATAAGCTACACAAAACTCTGTCTTTCCTGCCCATATAATTTTTTTGACTTTGTCTCATTATCCTTATATATAATTGACTTGACTATGACATGTAATCGATAAATATTTACCTAAAAATTGGGAAAAAACACAAAGAAATCGATATTTCTTTTGGAAAGAAATATGAACTAGAATAAATTTATAAATCCTATTACTAATATTTAATTTTCAGACAATGGAAATAAGTTATTGGTTTGAGAATGGTTGTTTAAATGTATTATATTTCAGTTTCTGACATTTTATAACCAAAAATACCTGTTAGTGAAAACATCATGGGATTAGTTTATGTATTTATCGCTGTAATGAATTTGGCATTAATATAGTGATATTTAAACATTAAATATAGCATTAGTGTTGTGGAAAATGATTCATAGTTTAAATGTACCAATGAAAATGTATGGTGTCAATCGGCTAAATGCATTTAATAAAATATTATTGGTTTATCAACTGGATCAATTGTTTATTAAGACATGTTTCTGTGAAATTCATCACTGCCATCATCATGATTACACAGAAATCACTTCTGCATTATTTTTATGCTGAGCATCAATTATAAATTATTGGATCTCTTCCTGTTTCTGTATTCTTCAACTAAGATGAAAATGTATTCTTACTGTCAGTATTTCCCAGGGTTGTTGCCACTTTATCTTTCTTCTATTACCTTAATTTCTATCTAAATATATAAGTTAAGAAAATTTGTTAATGAACAAAATCCTTGCCAACAAGCTTGCTTTTCTTCATTTTCTTATTATATTGGAGTTTATCATAGCAAATGATTCATCCTTCTATATTTAATAATAGGCATGCAAGAAAAAAATTATTTAATATTTTTTTCTTTTCCTTTTGTTATTTTAGCAGTTCCTTATCATTTAATCCTATCTTAAAATATTTAGTGAGTGTGCTCAACTGCTTATATAGTCAAATATAGAAAAAATTGTCTACTAGCATAACTAAGTATATTCCAAATTACCATATATTTGGTACTAAAACAAACACTATATTCATTGTACATTCCATTAGACTGCAGACCAATTCTAAAATAAAAAGCAACTGTCCCAAAATATTATCTATTTAATTCTTGCCCAAGAATTACTGTTAGACCCACATAGATTCTTATCTATTCTTGTAGGCTTCACACTCACATGTGATACGTATCCTTGAATATTTATATGAATATTTTGTTACGATTTTTTCATTATAACTTCAAAGTAACAAATCAAATGCCAACTTTAAGCCTGCAGCAATCAAGGATATAGCAATGAAACAATTTTATTATCCTAAAAGAATTGAGGTATATTAAAAAAAAGGGAGCACCTGAAATATTGATATATGTAATAATTCCAAAAATTAATTAGAAGCTATTTTCATTCTGTTATTTTGCAATCATTATCATGCTTCAATCAGTAAATGAATGCAAGCTGACATCACCAAATTAAATTAATTCATTGCATTAGTGAATGAAAAATGTTTCTAGAAAAACTTACCCTCTGTAATAATTGGCACAGCCAGGAAAAAGAAACAGACAATTATGTTAGTCAAGAGAAAACACAAATACTACATAAATTTATATCTGATAATTTATTCAATATTATGATCAAGTCATGCATCTGTTTTTTCCAGTATATTTTATTTAATTTTGAATAGTTATTTAAAAGTATTTTAATATTGGATATTACATATGCCAAATAAATGTTTAATTTATCTTAAATATTAACAAGTTTTATTCTGGAATATTTTAATGAGTTAAACAGATAATAGCAATAGAGCTTTCAAGTTGACAGCTATGCTACTCTTAAAAATATTTAATATAACATTTAAAATAGCTGAATTATCAGTATGAATATGTTAAAATGGTATATTTGAAATCTTGAGACCTGTACATTTGCCGATTTTCATTTTCCGAATAATATCACTGAAAATATCAATTATTTTCCAAATTTTTTATATTTATTACATTATTTTCCTAACTTATTACATTTGATATGTTTAGATCAAACAATAACAAAGTATAAAAAATCACTTGATTATATCCACAAAAATGTTACTCCTGAATTAACTCTAAAATTCAATAAGTAGAGACTTCTTTCACTGTGTTTCAAGCCAAGTTTCTAACAATAAATTCAAACTACCTACAGGTAAATTACTTCAAGTATTTCAATTATATATTGATGATAATACCAATAATTAAACATATTCACTAAATTGATCTATGATTTTCGTTTAAAAAATTGTAAAATTAAACTGCATGTTAAAGTAAAAGAGAAGAAAATCTGATAATGTTAGAGAGGGTATCACAATAAATTAGTTTCTTTGTGCAGTATTATCTTAAAAGGCAATGAACATTTGGCATGTAATTGATAAAAATTTCCAAATGTTTTTTAAAAAAATTAATATATAGATATGAAATAACAAAAGAAAATATTTAGAGAACCTATATTAATAATTATGCCTGATACAAGACTAAATTATATGCATACATAACACATTTAGATAGGAAATAGTTGGTCTAGTCAGGCTGAAAAGTGAAAATAATTCAAATTTTTGATGGCCTGAGATTCCTTCATCAGGATAGAATGCCTGATATTCAGACCTTCTCTCTGATGAAGGAGGCTAAGACCCTTGAAAATAATATTTTCGCTCCTCACCCTGACTGGATCAGTTGCTTATTTCAGGGTAAGTTGACATCGCTGCCTGTCTTTCCTATCTATATGTATTGTGTATCTACATATATAAAAAGAAGTCAAGAAACGAAAGTATGGAAATAGCGGGAGCATGCAACATAAATATATGCATCAAATTCAGAACAGCAGAAGTTAAATCCATATATAAAAGAACAATACATATATCATTGTTAATATGAAAGATAGCCAGTTCAGACAAAAAAGTGATAACATAAATACCACACAACATTTCTGGGATCTTTGTCCCTTTCCTCAGGAGTGAAGAAGAGGCTTTTGAGTTTGGCAACTGACTAGTGCAGTTGGTCACTCTACGCTCTTCTCCACACCTGAAGAAAGGAACAAGGATCCCAGAAACGTTGTGTGGTATTTATATTATCACTTTTTGTCTGAATTGGCTATCTTTCTTATCCATTATTTTCAATACAACGTAAATTTTTTCATATATCATTGTTGTCAGAAAATTCTTTTAATTGACAGTAACACCAAATTTACAATAAACACGAATTATGGCTCCTAATATCTTACAATATGTAAATTCTTTATTAATCTCTAACTGGTTATCAAATAAGGAACGTAGGTTTTCCCGGTGTAGTTGCTGGATGAAGTTCTCTCGGGATTCCAACAGGGTGCAAGCCGTCGAAACATTGTGTTTACAAAACTACGCTACCTGGTTATCAAACGTTTTACCACAAACAAATTTTTGTATTTTAAATACAAATCCAGTCTTTAATCAAATTTTTGTCATCTATACTTTATAGTCATAGAAATTTGGATTAGGGTCAATTCATGTAATAATCTAATAAATAAAGCAGTGTTTGTTCGTATGTCCTTTATACAAATCTACACGGGAGAAGCAAATTTAACCAAATTTCATACACGTGTTCTTTGTGACCAAGAATCAAACAATGTCAGGGTGAGACATGTCTACCACCCCCAGGAGTGGGGGGGTGGAAATATTCAAACATGCTACAACAGCCAATATTTAAGTCAGATAAATATTATTAGTGGTAAAAGATATTGAGAGTGTTTCTACCAATGTTGACTATGTATAATTTCAACCCCTTACAGCATGGTAACAGAGCACCCTTAGGGGTGGGGGTGGACAGGAATTACAATAAAATAATACAAAGAGAACCGAGATTAGAGTCAAATCCAGGGTTATGGATGTCGCTGAGTTAAATTATGACATTCAATTGGCCATTTAACCCTCAGGGGTGGGGGTGGAATTTTTCAAACATTTTAAATGATCAATATTTGCCTGGAATAAAGAATGGTTGATAGTGTTTCTATCAATGTTGTTTGTAAAATTTCAACCCCTTTCAGCATTGGAGGGGTGCACGCTGTAGGGGGGGGGGGGGGTTTACATAAAAATTATATTAAAGGAACCAAAATTGGAGTGAAATATGGGGCTATAGATATATGACAACCCGGGCACCCAGCTAGGATGAAATAAATCTATGTAAATGTGAAGATAATTCTATTGGAGACCTTAATTCTGTTAATTTTATAATCTGCTTACACAAATGTTTACTGGTTTTGATGTGTGGGAAATCAAGTATCAAAAGGAAAATATGGCCTTCTGAACATTCCTTTATGTTGTCATTTTTAATTAAGCACAAAGTATCCTATAAAAATTAACCAATCAAGATTTTGTAACAGGAAACATTTAATTCCGTTGGTCAGAGTAATCAGAAGGTAATAAAACACAAGTAGGCATCTAACTAATTTTCAAATTTCATCATAAAAATATGTGTCTGATATCTGAATTAATTTAAAAATATTTTAATTGCTATTTTTTTATAACTGACAAATAGATGTAAAGAAAAATATAATAGTAGAATTACTTTTATTATTCACATTATTAATAGATTTAAATTTAGAAAATGGTGAATTAATATTAAAACTACCATTGCTTTGGGTTTCCATTGTCTAAGATGAAGAAAGAGTCCAATATTTTGAACATAAAAAACACTGGGCACACAAGTTTGATCACTCCTTAACTAAATAAACTTATCAAATTCAGTGCATTTCTGAGAAATGGCTATTGAGGCCTTTGTGTTTGACTGAAAAATATTCGGGGATTGTTATAAATTTATAAAGCTCTAGGTGAAAGTGACATGGGGCTGTTTAGTTTAAGTTTGCAAGGGGCATTTTGTTTTTCTTTCTGAATAAATAGGGGATTTGAATAATGTCTGGGCCTTTTTGAAATGGGCTTACTTGTCCAGATTTAAAGAACTTTGTATTTGTATAAGTAATCCAAATTTTTTGAAGGGTTGAGAAATGATGCTAGAAGATTTTATTTAGATGGTATCTTTTAGCTTGGCTTTCTGAGCAGAATATACAAATATAAATTGTAACTGAAATCCCAAACATGCTCTGATAATGTAGATTTGGTTGTTTTTCCTGGTGTTTTTTTTATTGTGGATTCTATACAAGTGAGCCAATACTCAAAAGGAATGAAAGAAATATCATATTTGTCAAATTTATTGGTGGGAGGCTTTGTTCTTTTGCCATTACTGCACTATTATTAGAGTTCATTATTATAAAATATAATACAGACCAAGATAATCAGTTTTGGGATATATAAAATGGTATATGAACATATATTAAAAATATTTATCATGCAACAGCTTTTTTTAAGCGAAAACAAATTTTATATTTATCACTATAAATAATCCATTATACTCATTCAGATAGGAAAAAATCCTAAGTATTCTTAAAATTTCAATAAAGAGTTAAATGGACAAACAATTATTCAAATGGTTTTTAAAACAGAGAAGTACCTGGGAAATTAATTTTCCATATATTTTACTAGTAAATGTATTACTGTGCCAAACACAAAAATATTCTACATTAAATTTTGCTATGATGGTAGGGAGTAGTTACCAAACATCAAGTCTGAAGAGCTAACTTATAGTGAGCAATCTTCTATTATATCTATATAAAATGTAAGCATTTTTAAATGTATCAACAGTAATTCTGTTACTAATTCAGAATTGTGATGTAGATAAAAAATATATACTTACTTTCTTTTATTATTTGACCATCAGGATATGTCTTTAAATTTAGACCACCAGGTGTAGGCGCTGCATCATATGGAAAAATAAAACAGAAAAAGTTAAGCTCAAAACTTATTCAAAAAACATATGATAAATTATATACTATATGAGGCAATTTTCATTTCAAACATTTAACAAATATAAAAGTTTTAAATTTGTCACAGGTCATAGTACTCAACTGCAGTAAAATATTCAGTATAACTAAAACTAATTAAGTCAAAATTGTCACTTAATAACACATCACAAAAGTTAAAATTGAAAGAAATTATTACTATGCAGTAATACAATTTTTTCTCCCTAACAAAAGTTAAAATTGTCTATACAATTAATATAAAGCTTATATAGAGTATATTAATTTTGAGATAAATCACATTTAAAATTACTATATGTATTGATATAATTTTTTCTTCTTATTGTTGAATGTTAAATTCTGTTGTCATAACTTTGTATGTTGTATGTACGTTCTATGTATGTATGTATCATTTTGGAAACATTGTTGTACGAGTGTAGTCCCCGTAGTATATGGATGTGTTCCCAGCGTGTGTCGCCAGATATGTGCAACGTTTGTATCTTTCTTAACTTAATAAATTAAATAATTATTTATTAAAAAAATCTAGAAATTTGTTTAGAATTTAAATTAAAGAAAATAAAAACAAACAATAAATTTGTACCCACGAAAATCTGAACAAAATAAATACTATACACATATGGTAACAGATTACCAAGTAAAAATAATTAATACTGTGGTACAATTTACAAATAATTAAACTGACACCTCCGTTAAGTCTACTATGTAATTATTCCATTAATATTGTTGTTATTATTATTGTTACATTAAGTTAATTACCATTAGCTATATACAATATTAAAGTATGTTAATCATAATTCAGTTTTCAACAATAATTACAGCATTAGATTTTTCTAGTAAGTACACACTGATTGTTCACTTATTATGAATCAGTTCAGTCATTACGTCTACCATCTTAGTAACAATTATTATAAGCTATGAGATATTGTTTCTTTACATTTTGTGACACTGGAATGTTGAAAGTATTTAGACTTTACTAGTAGTTTCATATGATTATTAGAAAAGTAAATAACAATGGTAAAGAACATTAGTACTAAGATTTGGAACCAAATGATAAACCTGGAAGAAACTTATGATTCAGATTCTTATGAAAGCATAAATGAGCCAAAATAAAGAGATATAAAAATACTGCACAACATTTCTGTAATCCTTGTTGCATTTGCCAGGTGATTCAAAATAATAAGAGCTGTAAGAATGACACACTGCACAAAACCAGGCAATGAACTCAAAAACAATACTATTAAGTATTTTAGCTTGACTTGTGAGTTTGTCTTATGATTTTGTGGCTTGCCATTTTTACAGCTCTTACAATTTTGAATCACCTGATGAAAGCAACAAGAATTGCAGAAATGTTTGTTTTATTTAGTTAATTAATTATAAAATTAGTTTTATTCAGATATTGTTAAGCCTTCCATATACATAATCCAAAACACTCTTGCCTATAAGAGAAACAGTACTTTTTCTTTCAATATTACAATTATTTCTATTCATACCACTGAAAAAACATATTATATTATTCTGGTATTGTTATATTTCAATATTCATCAATAATTTCTGTGACAATGTAAGAAAAACAGATTTAAAGTTTTTCTTTTTGACTTTACAAGCATTTATTCCTTAAGAATGAAACAGTTTATGAATCGAAATAAAATGAATAAACCATCAAAGGATAAAAACTTGGAAATTGTAGATTTATTAAATCTGCTTGTAAGTTGAGGAAAATGACGAATTTTCCAATAATTAGTATTAATATTATAAAGTGTAAAATAACAAAATGCTTGAGGATAAGGAAGGAAAAAGTACTTCCTCTTTTTTTTCAAGAAAAAACATAGTCAATTGTTTTGAAGTATATTTGGTTAAGGATCATCTAGTGCAGCCTACTTTTTCAAGCCATTTACAATATTGTATTATTGGTTACTTCAAATTGAATTTATTTTATTTTAATTTATTTAACAAATAATTTAATGAAAAAGTGCATGATTATAATTTTCAGTTAGCATATATTATACCCATTTAACCTTATCCTTTCTTTGGCCAACTACATACAAATTTCTAATTTTTGTTATAACTTAGCAACATAAGACACTAAATTTAAATAAACCTTTTTGCTTTTCAAGCAAAGCCTGATTGGGAAGTCACTGTGAGAATGAAAGTGTTATTTCTACATTTTTTTAACCACTGGCATTAAAACAGTGACATTCTCACTAAGTGAAATATAAGTTTAATTGATTCATATGAATTTAATAATTACAAAACCTATTGAATTAAGAACTTGAATCAGAAGTTTGGAGTACATGAGATTCATGAATTATAAACATTATTTATTGAAAATAATACAATCATTATAAATATTATGAAGATTGCTGAATATCATTTCTAAAATGTGTCTTATGTTACAAGATTCATATTCAATCACCTTTAATTTTGTTAAGGGCTGCTACTAAAAGACCCCATTAATGACTTACGACAATCAAGTTCATCACTTGAATCCAATGGGCAGTCTACCATTCTGTTACATCTTAGACCTCCAGGGATGCATGGTCCATTTTCACAACGAAAGTCCACTTCAGAGCATGCCCCACGAGAAGGGGATGCTAAATCATCGACTCTTTGTTACACAAATAGCCTATAGCTTCTAGCGGTATTAAGACTTTTAAAAATCAATATTTTGCTATTCAAAATATATTAATTTAGGTAATGTAAAGATTAGAATTTATATAGTTTTTTAAACTGGTATAGATACTTTAATCATAGCATATCATAAAATATTATCCAAAATACTTTCAACTGAACTGTGCAGGATATTTTACAACCACAATTTGAATTAATCTAACACTCACTGTCATCAAATATAAGTTAAACATCATTCAAATTATAAATTTTTCATAAACAAGTTTACAAACAAAGATAATTAATTCTGTATTTCCAAAATTAACTTATAATGCCAGGATAATTTGCATACAGTAATCAAACTATTAAATGATTTCATGCCAATGATATGCAGATCAAGTATTAACTTAATATTAAAGTAATTAGCACAGTTTTGAGCAGTAAAGGGAAACAGAAATTTCCTATGTGATATAGTTTTAAGTAACTCCTACTACCAATTTCTCATATAACATAGTGGCATATTGTTGGAAAATTAATAACTAAAAATAGCTAATTATAAAAAGAGTTCAATATTTAGATAATATTATTCTGTATTACTATATATTCACTGTAACTTTTCTGTTATTAAATTAAGAAATTTTCATTAAGTTTTTTACCACTTCAATATAAGAAAAAATTAAAAGCCAACAAGAAGTTATATTGATGTTCAAGTTCATTACATCTTAACAACTATTAAGGATAAGTGATAAAATACATTTGAAGATCATGTGTAATCTTGATGGTAAAGTATTGATATAAATAAAAATAACCAATTAGATTGATACTTATAACAGTCCATATTTACAATATAATATATATAATAGTATAAGAAAATATTCTAGAAATCTTTGATACTCTATTCCAAAATATCAAATTAAGATTCTTGTAAAAATAAAGAAACCATTCCCGAAACAGCAGTTGAATTACATAATAACAATACAATTATTTATACAGAAATGTGATACAAAACCAAATTAAGACCAAAAATTTAAAGATATTCATGAATTTTAGGATTATAATTTTATATTTTAGACACTTTTAAATACAGAGTTATGAATTTATTGCAATTTTCTTAATGCTTAGAAGACCAAAATGGTATGTTAACCATATTTAATAGTCACATATGTTGTATAATTTATAAATCAGTAACTAAACTTACTTTTCATAAATGTAAGTAAACTATCCCATAACCTATCATTGCACAATTTTATAATTTCAGGTCTAAAATATTATTAAGAAATCCTTTATATATAATTTTAATATAAAAAAACCTAAGTTAATTAAGATTATAAAAATAATACACAAGTATTCAGATGGAAACTGATATAATTTTAGTTACAAGTTTATAATGTCATAATGCATAATTAAAGTCAACAACTATTAAGGTGACTCTTACAAATGCTATTGGAAACTTTTAATTTTCTTTCTCTTTTAAGACAGTTGTCATAAAATTGGTGACAGTATTAATTTTGTGATGTTATACTTAATTATTTATGTTATAGAAAATGAGCTTCAATAGCATTTTAAAACAATTCAATATGCATGAAATAAGCATATAAATGAATTTTTAAAGGTATTTAAAATAAAAGATAAGGTGACATTAAGCAGGGAGAAATGGTAAAATATATAAACCCACTTTGTTTTAAAATATTTAAAATTACTAGATGTTAAAATTGACCTTAAACATAAAATACATTTGAAAAATAAAAATAATAGATTTATGTTCACATTTTATAATTTTGTTAATGTAAATATCAAACTCACAACAATTGGCTTCATCTGATTTGTCTCGGCAATCTGCTCTTCCATTGCATACAGATGATTCAGGAATGCATTGACTTCCATCAAAACAAGCAAATTCACGAGGAAGACAATTCCTATTTGGAGCTGGAAAAAAAAGTAACTTGGACATCACTGTTAATTCCTACAATGCCTCCATTTACCCTCTACCATGTTGCTTATATCACTCACTCCTATACAGTTTAGCCTAAACTAGACTGAAATATAATCCATAAATAAAAAAATAAAAATACCCCTTCCCTGAAACAATCCCCCCCCCCACCTTTCTTTCCTTAGACACTCACCAAGCAAGTGCACCATACTTACTCACCTAGGTAGATCCCACTTCTGTTCCCCCATCATTGTTTTGAATCTAGTGTAGCGCAATAGTTTTATAATTGGTATATATGAATGTAAATAGATATTAGTAAGGGTTGAGAGTTTGGCAAGTTGGAATTTGACCAGGCACCACCGTGGTGGGAAGATAATCTGTTCAGTCTGGACGTAGGCACATAGATGTTGACCCTTGGGGGCTACCTGGACTGCCGAACCATGGGAAACGTCTCTCCAAAAATCCCAGAAATTAAAAACTTTTGACTGCCTGAACCAATCACATTTCTTGGTTCAGGAAAGATCAATCTAAAAATGGTTGAGAGCATCAATATTTCACATGCAGCGAAAGGGCTGTGGGGAAAGTGTAAAGGGTACTCCTCGACGAACTATTGCCAGGAATGGATGTGCAGCCCGAAATGTATATAATCCAGAGGACTCGGAGAGAATGAGGGCGCTACATGACTACGGCCAGAGATGCACACAAGGTAATTGCCAAGATTCTCAATCCTTGACCTGCCTGGGAGAAATACCATAAACTATGGTTCCAATTATTTTGCCTGGATAGCTGAACATGCATAATTTGTATTTTTTATTATTATTTTGCCTGTGTTCAGTTCAATAATTAATAAATTCTGGAAACAATCCCTATTTTCACTATCACTACACTATGTACAGTAACTGATGCTCGAATACTACTGACCACAGCTTCACAAGTAATCTGTTGACAGCCCACATTTTCCAATGGAATTGTAGGAAATAAAGATACAAAATGTTTCATACTCTTAGCCAAAATAAACAGATTTTTAACACATCCATAGGGGATTGAAACAGTTTGTCAGCAAAATATATTTAGATTTTTCTGTAAAAGCCAATATTTTCAAGAGTATGAAAATAAATAGAGCCTATTATAATATGTACAGAAACAGATGTATGTGTCATTATAAAAAGTGATTAATGGGAACAGATATAAGAATCAAGAATTGATCAAATGCCAACAATGTCTCTGGAGGGTGGGTGAGAAATACAAAGGGATGAGTTCTTTTGAACAAATGGCATAAGATGGAGAAGGCCAAAGAAAACCTCTTTATTAAAGATCAAAGCCATATACATTTCAGAAATCGTAATCTGGACAATAAATTGCACAAATGTAATGTGAAGAAGAAATAAATTAATTATGCTAGGAATTATTTAATAAGAAGTTATATGAGGGTGGTAGATGTACAGGAAAATACTTGAATTTAAGCTTGGGAGTTTGTGCAAGAAGAGAAGTAATACTAGTATTGGAATTGGGCATTATTAACTACTTTACTATTAAGTATGGCAATGAACTTTTCCTCTCCATAAACTAAAAAAATGATAAAAGTTTAGAACTTGTATTTTATCTTCAATAAAATCGTGAACATTGTGATTACACATAAAAATATACTGAGTCAAGACATGGGGTTTCTGTTGAGCAAAGCCTGGAATGGTCCTAAAAACACTGACATAGATGGCTTGCACTTCACTTCTAGGTGGAGACCTGTGAGATGGTAGTATGATACACCTGCGCTAGAACTAATGAGTTAAAATCCCAGATTTGTAAAAAATTAAGGAACACATGTGAAAGATACTTTGTCATTTGACAGGCTAGACCCTGAATTTAAAGGCCCTCTCCCTAGTGTCTCAAGAAACCATTGTAACTTAACAGTAGAGGACGAGTTTTCGATATTTTCAATTGCCATCCCTTGCAGTGATATTTCTCCAGTGACTGTAATAACACATTTAAAAAACATTTGTTCAGTTTTTGGATGCCAGCAGTTGTTCACTTTGACAGAGGATAAACATTCATGTCTCATGAGTTAAAAGTGTTTTTACCATCAGAAAGAATCACCATGAGTTGTAGAACTTCTTATAATCTAGCAGGAAATTGTCAGGTGGTACATTACAATGGAATAATCTGGAAAACTATACTACTTGCTTTAAGATGAATTAATATGAGAAATGAACAGTGGGATGGAGTGGTACAACCAGCTCTCCATTCCATACACTCCTTGCGTACAGCTACCAATGCCACTCCTTATGAGCAAATGTTTTCTCATCCTTGGAGATCACATAATAGCTGCTCCATCCCCACTTGACTTTCCAAGAAAAGGGGACAACTCTTTCTATGAGACATTTAGCTCTGAAATGAGAAACTACCAACCCTGCTGCCAAAAGGGGAATACAGAAGAAAATATTTTAGTTGATTCTAAAGTGTGATGTGCAGCTCATAAACTTAGATTCAGTTGTCATTACAGAAGGCATGAGTGAAAATAGCTTGGACATATTATCATTGCATCCAGTTCACCTCAGTCAACCACCTGTCATGTCAGGATCATGTTAAGGGTTTAATTCATCATACTGAAAAAATTATAGGGTAGGTGTGTGTGTGTGTGAATGAAATGTGGCAACACTTGATTTATATTTGGGGGATTGTCAAAATGTCAAGTTTGTTGTTGTGCAAGATGTAACCTCAGTTCTTAGTTATTAAGAGCTAAGTTCATTTCATCTCTGTGTATGAATTGATTTAATTAACAATATTTTATTAGAATATAAATTTATATTATATATACAGGATCACATATTGAAATATCAATTTTATGGCTCTTTAACCCCCCTGCAAGCATTTGTTCCACATGGTGGGACACTGTGCTTTTCTATTACTCATCTCTTTAAATCATTACCTACCAGTCATTAGTGGTCTGCAAACAACTATTCCTGCATAATCTGCTACTGATTTCTGTTTGCAAAACAGTTTTAAGGTAAATAGTAGAATTACAAACAATATTTATTATTAAAAAATTATTCCTAAATGATAATTTAAAACTGATTTAATTTCTACTTTAAATATTACAAATTATATTTCAATTGAGTATGATTTTTTTAACACAGTTTATTGGATGTTGGCCTGGGTTTCTTGTACATGTGTTACAAAAGAAAACTGTACTTTTCACCCTCCCATTGTTTTTCTCTCATTGCACACAACACAATCTTCACCTCCTTGATTTTCTTGATGTGTCAAAAAGTGCTGAAAACTATTTAATCTTTCTTCTTTGCCAAGACTTTTATTTTTCCAACACATTTCACATAATTTTTATCAGCCATTTTTTAAATTGTAAATGTGACAATGTTTTTTCATGTCTTTAGGCCCTGACTTCATTAAAAATTATAGAACTGTTTACAATTGACACTTCCAACAACAAAAAGAATACTTTACTCCACAATTTCATCAATTTGAGCATGAAGATATAGCTTGAAATATGATCAGCTCTGTTTACCATGCCCAATTACTTAGTTTAATCAATTATTATTTTGGCTTTTTACTGTCCAATGCTGTTCATTTCACTTTTACAGTTTCAGTATTAGTGTCATGGCTAGTCTATAGCATCAAAATTTCTTTCTTGTCTTTCAAGGATAGAACTATGATTTCATTTTCTGTACATGCAATAATTTTGTGTTTGATTTTCCTGCCTTAACATCAAAACTCATTTGTAGAAGTTCAGTAGCTAGATTATAGCTTATATAATATATGTCCATAAGCATGTAAAAAGCAATGTCATTTGTTACTTAGAATAATTTCTGGCATATATGATCATAATTCGTGAAATGAATGACAAATCTTCTCTCTTAAGATTCAATGATTTAGTCTGCCCCAAATAAGGCTCAAAATATGATAAATAACCTGTATTACAGTCTGCAAAACAAAAACTTTTGTTGGTAATGCAACCTTCCCTTAGAAGGAAATGGTACTTTCATCAATTGCAATTTCAGAATTTGGAACAAATAGATACAAAAATGTTAATTTTAAATATTTCACTATGTTCTCTTTTTTCCATATTGATTGTTCTTCTTTCTGGAGAAGGACTAAAAAGCACCATTCAATGAATTTGCTGCAACCATGCACATGTAAATACATTGGCAAAAGGGAAAGTAATCAATTCATTCTTTTGAAACATAATGCTTTGTACAAGATGCTTTAATTTCTCAATGTAAATGTATTCCAAATAGAGTCTGTCCTGAAAGCTAAATTCTTTGTTGCAAATCTATTTTTTAAATTTAATATGGATATGTGAAAAAACAATTGAAATGTCTCAATTTGTGTAGCTCAACTTGCCTCATAATTGATACCCAACCTATGACAAGGTAAATATTGAATGCTTTGCACACTGCCCACATTGAACATACAGGGTGCATCTTTGTTAGTGTACTATATTTGCTTCTTGTTGTGTATTATTGTTCATGTTTGGGTTGTATGTATTAAAGTTTCATGTATTCCAAGTCTACCTGCTCGTGTGTTCTATACATTGTGGTTTGATCCATGATTTCCTCTCAACATAAATGCTGAGGAACTAAATTACTTTCAGATACTACAAGTTTCAATCAACCATAATATATTTTGAAGAATGCTATGACTATCTGTTTTCTTGCAGCTACTGCCACTTTCGTCTCCACTCTCTTCAGTTTTCTAGAAAAATTTGTCTTCACTATTAGGTAAGTTGATTAATGCACTAAGTGCAATTGTAAACAATTTAATATGTTTATTTTTCATTTCCAACTTTCCAATAATATAAACACAAAAACAATGATAATTGTTAAGTGCAAAATAAGTAAAATTCACTTTATAAACAGGAGATGCTACCGATGCTCCTATCAGGAAGCAACTGAAGTATTCTTAACAATCGTGGTATTTATAAGTTGAAATAACTAAAGAGAAAAGTCCCATCCCACTTAGCGCACCAGTAAAGGAAAATAGAAATGTCCCACATGGTGGCACAATGGACCACAAGACCAAGAAAGAGAAATGATGGGACTGGAAAGGGTTAATCTTGATAAGTAAGGATTTATTTTTGAGTCAATAAGTTACAGTAGTACACTAAAATTGTAAAATACTTAAATAAAAAAGAATTTATGAAATAATTAAAAATCATATGAAATGAAGCATTGTATTATTTTTCCTTTAAGTCTCCAAGGGATGAAAAATCAATTATGTCAAGCAAATTATAAGAAATTTGGGAAAAAGAGCAAACTACACATGGGTAGATTGAATGAAATTTTAAATATAAGGATCAACCATAGGAAATTATAGCAAAAAATGTTAAAATTATAATTCATACTAAAATATGTAAATTAAGACATTACCTATGTATTTTATTTTAGTGTGTGATAATCAAGTCTATTAAAAATAAATATTTTTTGTTGGATAAATATTTGGTTATTAAGAGTGATTATGAACTTAGAAATGTAAACTTAATTGTTTGAAAAAATTTCTGATAAACTTACGGCACTTTGATTCATCTGATCCATCTCTGCAATCAACCTTCCGATCACAGAAAAAAGATCCATCAATGCACTGACTTCGATCAAGACAAGTAAACTGTCCAGGAAGGCAACTTCTAGGTTCGGGTGTAGCTGCAGAAGATTATTAAAATAAAATTTTAGACTGGCATTCAAATTTAACAAAAATCAAAATCATGTCATATGTCTACTACAATAATTCTAGGTATTGAGTTTAAATAATGCTAATGTTAAAACTATATAAGAGAATTCTAAAATGCAATTATACTTGGTCAGCTACTACAATGAAATATTCACTGCATCATGCTCTGAAGATAATGATATAATGATAATAATAATAATAAAACTATTTTTCAGAGAAGGTTATAAAATAATATAAAAAATGGAGAGCCAGAAAATAAAAGCTATAAAAAAGAAATAATATAAAAATTGAAGAGCCAGAAAAAAGAAAAAGTGAACAAATTAAAAATCCTAAAACACATGGAACAGACTCTAAGAGCTGTAATAAAAAAGCAGAATGGGTATAAGATGTGAAAAAAGAATTGAAAAGGCAAAATATGATAATACTTGTCATAACTAAAGAGTTATTTAAGAACTGCGCTAGAAAGATACAGATCTAATCAGCACCTGGCACATACAAGTTGCACGGATCATCTGAATAGTATGCATGGATGAAATGCAAGACAAATGAATACCCTGTTACCAGGAGGCAAAATTGAATATGGGATTGTCAACTGGAAAACATACCTTCTGAAAAGGATCAAAATAAAGAGGCAACTCCAAGCAATTTCCGACCAATAATCTGTCTACCAATAACTTTTAAATTACCGACAGTACATAGAATTACTTGGAAATGAACAACTTACTACTTAACAGAAAGGAAATAAGCAAAACTCAAAGATAACAAAACACCAACTTTTAATAGACAAGATGATTATTGAAAAACATTGCAAAAGAAGATGAACAAAGTTGGTTGTTCACTGGATTGACTATAAAAAAAACTTTAAACTTCACCCAGTGATAGTTGGCTCCAAGAAAAATAGCCAAAAACTGCAGGACAAAGACCTTCAAATCAAAATTGGTAGGATCTGGTAAAAGAAAGCTACTGTAATACTCATAATTTTTATGCTATTGGAGCAATATCATATGTCATTTAACATATATGGATTATATGGGCCATCAAATGTTAGCAACTGAACAACTACAAAAAGAATCAGTGATTGGATCAGGAAAAGCACACATTTTAAGTAGATAGCTTTGTGATTCCTACTGCCTTGGATAGGAACCAAACTGTGAAGTATGAATACCAGTCCAGATAGAGCAACTGTAATTAATTACTATTTTAATAATAACTTAATTAATATAAAAATAGTATAAAAAACTAAATCAGAACGATGAGATGAACAAGAATAAGTATTATGTCTTTAACCTAAAAGAAAATTACTATTAATAAGTTTAATTATTGTCACTAAAATCACAATTATATGCTGGAAATGATATTTTACTTACTGGAAAAGCAATCTACTTCATCACTTTTATCAGCACAGTCAGTGATGCCATCACAACGGAAGTTTTGAGGAATGCACTGCTTGTTTTTGCATGTAAATTCAGATGGTTCACAACCTAAATAAAAAATTTTGTACGTTGAACAGGCTTACAATAAGTAACTCAAAAATATTATGATATCGAAAGTATATTTTCATCAACATTATAAAGATCACTTAAAGTACCAACCATTGTGATTAAGGGACCACCATCTATTTGTAAGTATAGAACACAGACACTGTAATATTAGCTTGACAAAAGCTTTAACAAAAGTAAAAATATTTCAGGTCTTAGTATCAGTAAGGTAGTGAAACTGGACAGAACCAAAATGGAAAGAAAATTAATTATATAATGGCTAAATGTCTTGCTAGTGTGGTAACTGAATGAAAACATGAGAAGTCATATATATATATATATATATATATATATATATATATATATATATATATAATAGTAGTTAGATTATGACATTGTCAACAATAATTGCAATATTGGTATAGAAAGGAAAGAGAGATAGGTTGTGGCTTACCTGAAAGTGAAGTGCAGTGTCGCCATATGGAAATGAAGGTTGTTTTTCAAATTTTTAGAGGCTCTCAGCCTTCTTCTTCAGGAAGGAGTGTTACACCATTCCATGCACTGGCTGGCTGCAAACTATGGAGTTTTGACTGCTGCATGGTTAGTAGCCCATAATCAATTAACACCCCACCAGACCACTATCTTTCTCTCTCAAGTGAAGGTCGTGGCATAGGAAAGGTTCTGATAGTGAGCATTCATACAAAGCACCCTATATATACATATGTGCTGAAACATGCATACATGAGCATGCTCATACATACTCAAATGGTCTCGTGAAAGTGGAGATGGCAGGTAGGAAGGGCACTATTTAAAGGATATTGAGTCCAGGGCTTTGCCTGGACTGCAAGACATGTTGTAAGGAGAGTTCCCACAGATGGAGTTCTGCATCTGATGAATCAGGGGTAGAGCTTTAAGGATGGTGAGTGTGAAGCATTGGTTGAAATTGTTTATATTGTGGCTTTGGGCATGAGCAGCTACTCGGAATTGAATTTTGGAAAGTTTGACAGTGCTGCAGTGGTTGGCTATTCGTTCAGGGAGGGATCTTTTGGTTTGGCCTATATAGAATGCAGGGCAGAGTCTACAGTTAATTTGTTAGATGGTGTAGGATGATGTTCTCTTTGATTTTGTATGTTTTTGTGTGATTCTGAAACATTGTGATGGGCTGTAAGATATGGCAGACATGGCATATGTTCCTACCACAAGGTTTGCATGGGTGGGCAGGTGTGGGAGTGTGGGTTTTGCACGGGTGGACAAGTAAATTTCGGCGGGGGGAGGGCATCTGAAGGCAACCCTTAAGCAGGTGGGGAGTATAGTGGGGAGGATGGTTTTTAGTTCAGGGTTGGATTGCAGTCCAGTGTATGTTAGGTGGAGAATGGAGTTGATTTTTTTGTAGTCGAAAGAAGTAAGTTGTAGCGATGGGTGGACTACTTTTTTGGTTTTGGTCCATAGTGGGTGTGGGTGTTTGGAGATTTGATAGGGCTTGTGTTATCTGTTTTTGGAGGAGGTCGCTGGGATAGGTTATATTGATAAAGGCGTTGAGGATCTGATTGGTGTAAGAGGCCAGACTAGTCCAGTTGGAGCAAATATGTGCTCCCCTGAGGGCTAGACTGTATGGGAGGGAGTGTTTTTTGTGGTGTGGGTGGCAACTAGTGAAGTACAGATATTGGAGTGTGTTTGTGGGATTTATGTGGATAGATGTGTTGAACATGCCAGAACTCTGGTGTACGTCAAGTGACTTTGGTTGGGGAGTGGTTCCAAGTGAACTTTACGGAGTGTTTGGAGTTCAGGGTGTGGAGAAATTTGGATAGGGAGTCTGGTCCGCAGCATGAAGATGTCATCTATGAACCTGAACCAGGCCAGGAGTTTTAATGGGGAGGAATTTAGGTGGGCCTGTTCTAAGTGTCCCATGAACATCCCCACATTTACGAGACCACGTGAGTATGTATGAGCATGCTCATGTATGTATGTATGTGTATGCATACAAGTGTGTGTGTGTGTATGTCTGTGCATGTTTATATGTATGTTTAAGCATATATGTATATATAGGGTGCTTTGTATGAATGATCACTATTAGAACCTTTCCTATACCACAACCTTCCCTTGAGCGACTTAGCGCCTGGTGGGGTGTTAATTGTTTATGGGCTACTAGCCGTACATCTGTCAAAACTCCGCAGTCCGCAGCCAGCCAATGCATGGAATGGTGTAACACTCCTTCCTGAAGAAGAAGGCTGAGAGCCTCCAAAAATTTGAAGAACAACCTTCATTTCCTTATGGCGACACTGCACTTCACTTTCAGGTAAGCCACAACCTATCTCTCTTTCCTTTCTATACCAATATTGCAATTATATATATGTATATACCTTTTATTTTCTAGATGCATTATTCTACTTTTAATATATAGTTAATTATTTTTTAAAAAATTTATGGTATCAGAAGGGGTGAGAATATACAGTATATAATTTTATTCTAAATTTGAATTCGATATATTAATGTGTGAAAATTTATAGCATACGTGATTAGTCAGAATATATATCTTGATCTGCTTTGTTATTGTATGTTAAATATTCCCATTTTTTTTTAAATACAATACTACAGGGATTTAATAGAACAAACATAAAAACACTGAAATTTGACCATTTGCCACCACACTTAATATTTTAAAGAGAATTACATGTTCATTTTGGAAAAATCATCAAATAATTACAGGTTGTATGCATAGTAAAACTGCATGCAACACATCTTTAAGTAAACTTGATGTTTTCTTAAATGAATGTATTTTAAATAGTTTATACAAGAATTATTGCTGTTAGTTACATGACTACTCTTTAATTTGAACGTAATTTATTTTCTTAGTATAATGCGTAGGTATATGAATAGTGAATATATTTATATCTAGAGGTGGCTTGTGAGTTTTTTAAGTTATGTGCTACATCACCCCAAGCAATCATTTTTATGAGGATAACTACGTAAAATAATAAAAGTACATCAGCGATGGCATTACCAATACTCTGACCCAAATGCTACATTTCTATTCCAATAGTGTTTAATTTTTAAATGCAGAATAATTTTGCATTTCTAACCCAACAGTATTTCAATTTCATTGCTTATGCAGTCTTACGTGATTGCCTCTCTGTGTGTCATTGAATGGAAAGGCTCTAGAGTGCCCTCAGATTTTTTTAACACAAAATGAGTGAGCTTGTAGAGCTTTACGGGCGGCACAGTGGGGTGAAGAAGTATTCTACATATGTGCTGTTGTCAATTAAGTGTTATATTCTGTTCTGCCACTGGGATAGTACTGCCTGTCCCAATAAAGTGTTATATTCTGTTCTGCCACTGGGATAGTACTGCCTGTCCAACTGGCTACTTTAGGAGCAATGCATTGCAAGGTTGGGAGTTTAAATTCTTCAAAATCGCAGTTTAGATTCCAGTGTTAATACACTATGATTATGAAGTTTCTTAAAATTTATAAAAATAATTCTTACTAAATTATTTTATGTGTTGTAGCACTTGAGCACATACACAAGAGCAGCCACTGTTTATATCTATGGTTAATTTTAGTAATTAATGTATCTAATATTGATTATAAAATGCATTTGTAAATTTAATATCTAAAACATAAAGAACACTACAGGAGAGGAAGGGAAGAACATTTTAAATGTACTTTAAATTAAAAAATTTATTAT
Organism: Zhengitettix transpicula; assembly: GCA_037074705.1. NCBI lineage: Eukaryota > Metazoa > Arthropoda > Insecta > Orthoptera > Tetrigidae > Zhengitettix > Zhengitettix transpicula. The sequence goes on from CM073591.1 coordinate 78,586,653, forward strand.
TATTAACAAAACCTAAAGAATGAGTTTGTATAGCATTCATTCTATTATATAGCAAAAAATTCACACTTAACACACTAAAGAACTACTCACAGATAATTATCACATACAAATGGCATAACTATACAACCAGTGAAAATGTTTTGAAGATCAATTTCAAATATTTCAATTTTACTAATATAGATAAAAGAAACATCCATTCATAATGTTTAACAACTTAAAGATAAAAGATTGCATACCTGTGTATTAGTTGTTACTATTTGCGGTGTCCTATTTTGATTTGTATTACTTTATGTAATATATATATATATATATATATATATATATATATATATATATATATATATATATATATACTTACCTTAGATATTTTGTATGGATTTTACTGTACTTGATGAAAAATATGATTTATTTCCTTTATATGGATAGATTACTTTTACCTTATAAGGTAATATAAAAAATGGAGATAAAGTGGAATATATTAATTAAACATTGCTTATTTTTTATGTACAAGTTTTCTAAGTATAACTAAATAATAATCAAATTTCTTAACACAAATTAACAAACTCTGACACTTTTAAAAATTGTTTGGAACATTATTTAAGTGTGCAATTCGAAAACTGAGGTTTTTTTTAGTACAAACAGATTATAATTATAACTATTAATCAAGACAGATAACCAAGTATGCAATAGAATAGGAAGAACAGTTTGTATATATTCAAACAAAATTGTTAAAATATTACCAAATTCACCAAATACTAGATTTTTGAATACTCGAGTCACATATTATAAATTTAAATTTTGGAATATAAACAAAATATCTAAATGGATTCACAGATAAGAAAAATGGGTAGTAAGTAAAGGGAACAGATAACAAAAACAATCTTGGTAAGTAGTTTCGAAGAAATATATGAAATCTAAATAATAAAAGAATATATTTAAAACAGACTTTGTTAATTCCAATGTGGCTGTCTTACTTAAGTACTAACAAATAAACCACATTACAACATTTACTTATAATGTTAATTCATAATAACTTATCACTTCGGTTAGTTTTAGAATTTACATTAATGAAAGAAACATGACAATATTTTACAAAGCAGTTTTAATATATATTGAATAATTGAAAAAATTACTGCATTATTCTTAAATGAAAGATAATTCCAATATCATGTCAGAGAATCAGAATATAATTATTAAATTTTGTGGGAAAAAATTCAATGCAGGTAATATAAAGATATCATGCAATCAGGCAGTTATATAGGTTATTTGGCTACTTCTTTATCTAATTAGTAAAAAATAATGACTAAAATTTTCTTTAATATTTGTTTAGCTGATTGATTGAAAACCATAAAATTTTTAACAAACAGTGACTTTAACTTAGCATGACTTCATCACCAGCAACACATTCCTTTATGAAGATATCAGTGTTAGTTACCACATTAGTTAGTCCACATTAAGCAAACAACTCTATTACACCCGTTCCCTTTCTAGTAATATACTTCCCTTCAATACAGCCTAGCCCTGCAAAAAGCTCACATGTACTCCAGCTGGAATATTCAGGCTATATATTATCCATATCTGAATAAAATTATATCTAAATCTCCTCTGTGATGTCAATTTTTAAATACCCCAAATCAGCACCTGACCCAACCTTCCTCCATCCTCTCATTACATTCCCTAAGAATAAGAAAACCATTAACAACCCTTCTCAGGACTACTCACAAATTCAACTCCATCCAATTAGCCTACACTGAACTACATAACAACAATACAATAGTAAAAAGAAATGACTCTTTGAAATGGGAGACAGAATAAAGAAGAATAGGCCACGTACAAGATACAAAAAATACACTACAAAAACTAGAGAAAGTTGTTCATGTTGTAATAAAGTTTAATTATAGTATTTAAATTTTAAAAGTATTCACCAAAGAAGTTATATTTTTATTTTCAAAGTTGTTATAAGAAGTAAGAAAAAACAGTTGAGAAAAATAGAAGTAATTGAGTAACAATAGTAGTGTAAGCAAATGTTTTACTGAAATAAAACTGCATTCATGGATTTTGAGTTCCAGGTTATTCCTGGACTGTATGCCATATATTTGAAAGCAATTGAGGGTTGGACTTGTAGGAGGGCATGTTTGAGACGGTAAGGAAGTCCCTCCCCCCACCAAGAAGGGCTCATTTGGTTTGCAGAATTCTGAGCAAAGTCTACATTTCATTTGGATTATTATATGGGAACTGATGTTTTCTTTGATTCTGAATGAAATTGAGCTAACTTTATTCATTACTATACAACAGCCATTAGTCAAAGCACACACACTCAACAACAAAAAAGCACTCTTTTTTAAAGTTATATTACTGTCTATATATGTTATATTTGTGACATCAATCCAAAGATCACTCATCTTGTGAGAAAACACTTTCTCCTTCTGACATAAATATAAAAAAATTATGTGGTAAGGAAAGAGAAAAATCTGGCGGCTTACCTGAAATTGAAGCTTGGCGTCATCAGTAAGGACAGGAGGAAAGTGGTGACACTGAGCTTCAATTTTAGATAAGCCTTTCTCTCTTTCCTTTCCATACAAATTATTTTAATTATTTTGTCAATGTCAAAAGATTTACTCATGTTGCTATATAGAACCAGCATACTAAAACACATACCTTCCAAATAAGTGTTGTGTCTAGATATGCAAGTTGCCTATGAAATACACATATAAACACACATGTATAAACATATGCAGGCATAACAGTTTAGACAGCATTAATCAACTAAATACAATAACACCACAAGAACTAACATTCAAAATATATAATACAACATAGTAAATATTGCTGTTGTTACTATGAAGGGAACAGAAAAAATATCAGAAGATTTATTTACAACTAAAATAATATAATTGTTTTAAATATATAAAAAAGTCTACTAAGAATTCAATGAGTGGCAAAATTTGTTTTATGATGTATTTAAATTACAATCAGGATTTAACTGAAAAGATTTTTGTAAATTTCCCATTGTTTATAAGAGAAAAAAAATCAGAAAGGAAACAAAGTATGATTAAAGACAATGGTTCAAATAGTAAAAACTTTTCTTAATGAACACAGGATAGAATCTGAACTATAGCACAAGAGTCCAAACATTCCTACAGGTATATGTTATAAATTCATTTTTCTCGGCTTCCCTGTATTTTTTCATCAGACAAAAGCTGTGGCAAGCAACTATATTGCCTAGATGATTGTCCGTACTTTCATGGAAATGGAGAAATTTCTTCCTCTAGTCCTGGTAATGAAAAGTTATTTACTGTTTTAAATATTGAATTGAATATAATTTTATTCTTTGATACTTTCTTCTCACATAGGGCATGGAAAGCCCCTAAAATACCAGATGTCAGGAAATACAACTGTCTTAAAAAATGTAAAATAGGGATAATCCATTTGTATACTATTCTTTAATAATTAATGGAAATATAATATAAAAATAAGTTTTTTTATTTAAACAATCTCCTTAATTGCTGATAACTTCTAAATAGTCCTGTCAAATTGAAATAGTTTCATCATCTAATAAATAAAATAGACTGTTTGTATGTGTGCGAGTGTATGTTCTGCAAATAAATCTACACCTGTGGAGCCAATGTGACCAAATTTCATACATGTGTTCCTTTATAACCAGAAACCAACAATGTGGGGTAATATTTACAACCAGCGATTGGGGTGGAAATTTATAAACATGTTAAAATGGCTGATATGAGCACCAAATAAATATATTTTTATGTCAATGAGATTGATACTGTTTCCCTCAATATTTTTGGTGAATAATTTCAACCCCTTTAAGCATGGGACGGGAGCACCCTTAGGGTGAAATTTTCATTCCATGAAAATAACACAAAAACAAGTAATATTGGAGTTGATTCTGGGGTTATGGATGTCACTGTGTTTAATTATGACATTCAACTTGTTGTTTACATTGGAAATTTTTAAACATGCTAAAATGGACAATAGAATTGTGGAAAGGAACTTTTTTGGGATCAATGAAATGAAAGATAGTGTTTCTCCAGAATTTTTTTGGATATAATTTCAACCCATTTCAGAACGGGAATCGAGGACCTTTATGGATTGGGGTCAAGGGGTGTTACATAAAAATAATGAAAAATTACCAAGATTGGAGTAAAATACAGGATTATGGATGTCACTGAGTTTCATGATGACAACCTGGGCAACACTGCACACCCAGATAGACTAATGAATAAAATAGAATTTGACATGAAAAATTAAAGTCAAAGATTTTGGACTTTATAATGATAGTCAAATTATCAGATCAGCAAAGGGCAATAAGTTTCTGTGCCCTTTCATTCTCTACTGAATCATCAAACATACTAGAGTATTTACTGAGGCAGTTTATTGCTTTTAGAAGCATTCAGATATTACACCATTCCTCCAAAGCCATTATATATAGTAACCTATGTTATTGAAGAAAACTTTGAATTCATTGAAAGTAGTGTAAACAGTACATAAATTTAAACATTTTATGTTTATTGAGGTTGTTTATGTTTTGCTCATTATTATCATTTGATCTGATTAATTTTAGTTTGTACTCACATAAAAGACAGATTATTTTCTTATACCAGGACACTGACGATAAGCCTGGCAGCAGCGGGAGGAATGTGGAAAGCATTTTGTTGTCATACCTAATGACAAATTATTAATCTAAGAAGTCTTTTATGGATTAGGGAATTCTTGCAAAATTGAAAATATATGGTTAAAGTAGGAAATGAGTTCCCCACAGTGGAGTATATAAAATAATGTTTCAACATAGGGTCCCTCATTGTTCACAGACTATGTAAATGATTAAGAAGTGACATTAATTCTTTGCTGATAACGTTGTGAAGCATATGAAAATAACATCAATGGGGAATTTTTACAATATGATTATGAAATAAATAAGTAATTGAGAATCTCTAAAACGAATGAAAACTAATTCAGTCAAGAGTGGATGTATTAGTTGTAGACAGTAGGATGATGAAATAATTATAATTTTTTTAGAGTGACAGGCAACTCACCTTTAGTAGCATAGGAAGGGCGGGGGGGGGGGGGGGGGAAGGGGTATGCAGAAGGGTAGAGGAAGACAGCCAAGGATTAACTTGGGCCCCCGGGCTGCAGTTTAAGGATCCTACCCAGCATTTGCCTAAAAGTGATGCAGGACAAACCCTAGAAAACCTGCATCAGGTAGGTCGGGAGCTTGGTATGTGTCCCATGCCATTTCAATGGCAGGAGAGGGGTTTTATGTGGGGACATAGCAATCCATTCTCTGTGCCTCAACCCATTTAGGAGGCAGCTGGCTAACTGTTCCAATGGGAACAGAGAAACAACTTTTACGAAATGCCCAAGGACTGTGACCCTGGAACATACACCTTTCAAAACAGGCCGAGGTGCATTGGCTTGTGGGAACCTTAGTTCAAAAAACCAGAGAGAGGAGAAAGCATCCCCAAAGGTAGCCTCCTTCATAGCTCTCTGGGAAGGTTCACCTGTGAGATAATTCTCTCACAGGCTTCCTTGATGAGGGTTAACTGATGATAAACTCAGTGTGAAAGCAATACTACTAGAAAGTAACTGTGAGTAGAGAGCTTAAAAATGAGCAGTAAAACTGGTTTGGACCTCAAATCAACTATGTGAATAGGAAAACATGAGAGTGCTTAGATTATGCCATGAAAATATTAATAAGGGAAAACTCTAAAACATGTGACCTTGTAAATAAATCTATACTGCATCCCCTATTTGAGAATGAATTTATTTGTTACGTTCCAAACAGAAAATATGAGATCAAGCCATGGGACATTTTGGACGGGAACAAAAATATTGTTGCCATTACCACTGATAAAAGACTTACTTCCAGAATTATTTTGATATGAAATCAGCATTGTTACATTATGACTTGCACAATGGCTTGATGTTGGAGGTGCCTGATAACGTCATCACAACTCTCAAAATCCTATTTGAGATCATTCATGATTTTCTTGGATCATACATTGGTAAAATAGAATCAAATTTTAGCAGACCCATTCAATATTCATTCACAAATGTGATTATACTGAGTGAATCCTCATTTATTTCAGAAAACTAAAATTCACCTGCAGTTTCACACTTCCAAAAAAGTTCTGACTGTATTAATTGTAAAAACATATCCTTAAAAATGAGTAAATGAGTGTCTAATTCTGGCATATTTCATTCAAGTGACACACCATAATATTCTGAATCCAATATAGTGATTCAGAAACAATTTTTATGGGATAACATATAAATTTAGCTATTATTTAAGTAGCATTGTTTTATAGTTTAAAGTTAGATGACACTCTGATAACATTGATTTTGGTCTTAACATTACTATAGAATAAAACTCATTAACTAATAATAGTGTTGTTTCTGACTTAAAAGGCTCAATCACATTAACAATAATAAAAATGCAAGAACAAACTAGATGTGAAAGATATTACAGATGAACAATAACCACCCAATGCTAGTGCTTTTGCAGACATATATTCATTATCATAGTATGCACAAAAAAGACAAATCATGACCAATATTTAAACAATTAACACTTTATAGCATTTATATATCCCATATATACATGGAATTCAAATCAAATTATTATTTACAAGTTTAAAAATGGCTCAGGTAACAAGTAAACTGAAATTTCTGGTTATAAATTATTTTAATTTTTTATTGCACATCATTTCCTTCAAAATTTTAGCTAGTTTTTCTGTTTTGGCATATGAGCTGGAAGTCAGGAAAATATAAATAATGACTCATAGTAATTACATAAAAAGAAAAAGATTACAGTGCAGGTAATTCTTATATTTTAAATCATACATTCATGAATCACACAAAAAGTATTTAAATTCTTAAGCCATCTAGAATCAATGACTCGGTATAGAACTCTACAACACACACCAAAAACCTAATTGAATTAAAATTTTGTCACTCATTGTTTCTAAAATTGAGGTTGAAAATAAGAAAAATACTATACATATATAAACCACTTCTTTAAAAAATTGTAATACTATAAAATTCTGACCATTACAGCCCTGCTCATCAGAAAAATCTCTGCAGTCATACAGATTATCACAGCGATGACCACCATCAATGCAAGAACCATCATCACAGGAGAATTCATTAGGTAGACAGTTACCAATCTCTACACCATCTAGTTTATTAAACAGTATGATATTATTTCTAAATTAAATAACTAAATATAAATGCCACTTTGACATTGGTTAAAAATATGTATTTATAGAAGGAAAATCTGTAATTAACTATGTATTACACAACTAAAATCTAAATTATATTTTTCTCTACATATTTCAATACTGTAATACTATCAGTTAGTCAATAAGTATACAAACACAAAAATACTATATTTTCCACATTTTTCAAATAAGTCAGAGTCCTTACACATATAATATAGTTACAGACATCTTATATATCATAGGATGAGATGAGATTATATGGTTCAAGCTAAATTTTACATCAAGAATGTGTTTTTCATTTTCAAAATACAAGAGCCACTACAGCTAATAGTAAAGTAAATGCAAGAGGAGGTACGAACACTTAATTTTTTTAGAAGTAATAAAATAAAAGTACGTAAAGCATTATAAATAAAGTATTGTATAGAACAAGTTTTTTATATTAATATTATTTTCATGGTCATTCTTTCATTTATACACTGAAATAATTTTGGAAGAACAAACACTATTATTATATTGAATCTGAAGGTGTTATGTTTTATTCCCGTAAGTTGTTGCAAAATTCATTATAAATAAATATTTGAATGTTATAAAAAATTAATTAATAAATACAAAAGCAAAGACCTAGTAACAAAGATTCACATATCATTAAAGAAAGAATAAGGAGAGAAATATTAACACATATTTTGAACACAAATTTCATATAAATGTTTGATATTTTTTTATAAAAAATTTTCACATTAAAAATATAATTGAAAGATGTTCTCTTCAAATTCAAAATGTTTTCAGCTGTTTTACAACAAAACAAGCTATAACTTTAACTTGAAGCATCAAGGTGCATTATCTAATACTTGTATGGCATATTAAACAAATATACTCAATAATAAGTATTACAAATTACATGTCAATTATCAATCTTCTGTAATTGATATAATAATACCTTAAAGTTAATAATGGATGAGTAAGATATGTCAAGAAATATCTGTATTTTGCAGGCACAGAATTGCTCATACACCCAACTCCTACTTGGAATTAGTATTTAGGTATACTGGATTAATCAATTTCATAATTCAAAGAATATATATATATATATATATATATCCTTACTAATATCATATATATATATATATATATATATATATATATATATATATATATATATGATATTAGTAAGGATATGACATCAAAATTAATTGTAATATTGGTATGGAAAGGAAAGGAAAGGAAAGAAAGATAGGTTGTGGCTTACCTGAAAGTTAAATGCGGTGTCGCCATATGGAACTGAAGGTTGTTCTTCAAATTTTCAGAGGCTCTCAGCCTCCTTCTTCATCATATTTAATCATTCTTCCACACTCATTCCTGAAGCCACAACCTATTTCTCTTTCCTTTCCATACCAATATAACAATTATATATATATATATATATATATATATATATATATATATATATATACATTCAAACTTGGATAGTGAGGAAGGATAGAAATAAATAGGAGAAATAGGAGGATTGCGCTTTATTTGAATTCATATGCTCGGGCGAAGAATTACGCACATAGAAAAGCATATGTTCAAAGCAGAGAGAAGGATGGAAGAAGAAGGAAAGACTGAAAATATTTGACCCAGGCGGGACTTGAACCCACGTATTCTGCTTAGTACACAGACGCCTTAACCATCTCGGCCACCGGGTCAAGTTCCCGACCAGGCAAATATAGACAGTCTTATTGTGGACAATTAATAGTTTTTAGTGGAGGAAAGGATAGAGTAGAGGGAATGAAGTATTAGGAGCTTCCATTAAGGAATAAATACAATATTAGGAGAATCCAACTATTAATTGTCCACAATAAGACTGTCTATATTTGCCTGGTCGGGAACTTGACCCGGTGGCCGAGATGGTTAAGGCGTCTGTGTACTAAGCAGAATACGTGGGTTCAAGTCCCGCCTGGGTCAAATATTTTCAGTCTTTCCTTCTTCTTCCATCCTTCTCTCTGCTTTGAACATATGCTTTTCTATGTGCGTAATTCTTCGCCCGAGCATATGAATTCAAATAAAGCGCAATCTTCCTATTTCTCCTATTTATTTCTATCCTTCCTCACTATCCAAGTTTGAATGTGGATTCTCCTAATATTGTGTATATATATATATATATATATATATATATATATATATATATATATATCAGAGTAGGGATGATTGGATAGTGAGAAAAGATAGAAAGGTGGTAATCCCACTCTAAAGAAAGAAAATACTCAGGTTTAGAAATACACTGCAAGGGAAGGATATATTGACTGCATGGAGAGGAAAGGAAGAAAGAACGACTGAAAATATTTGACAAGACTGGGAATAGAACCCAGATACATTTGCCCTGTACACAAACCGCTCCATTGCTGAGCTGTCCTGTCAATCAACGACCCTGGAAAATATAGTCAGTCTGATTACAGGTGTACAGGGTGAAATGGATAGAGTAGAAGAAGTCAGTAGTTAGAGGATGTTGAGTCCAGAACCTTGTGACACTGGAGTCAGCTGGCATGTGAATCTCTCTTGATAATCGAGGCTCATTATTACCTATGAAAAATTGAAATGTTCCATGCTGTCCAGCATGGTGACACTAGGTCATAATTAAAGGTAACACTGCAATTCTCTGTTACTCTTTCCCATCCATATTAATTATTTTGACAATGGGAAATTCTTGCACATACTATTGTTACCTGTTAATTGTAATTTCAAGAAAACACCAATAACTGTATTGAAATTGAAGGTCAAAATTTTGAACACTTACTATAATTTAACAGTTAAAAGAGAATGGGGATTTGCCTAAAATGAGCACCTCGGTTCATTAGCAGCAACAGGACTCAACTAAAACAAGCATCCTATTTTCTGACAAAATAAGAATTCCAATGGAAATAAAATACTTCTATGTCTGTGTAGTTGTTGAGTAATTCTAAAATTAGTTTTTGACTTAGTCATAAAAGAATCAATGAACTTTTCAATTGCATCCAATTGAAGTACTTTATGATAAATAAGTTACATCTACTATATGGCCAAAACAATGTAATTTTTTGTGGTATCCAAATTTTCAATAAGAAATGGGAGTTCCCTTTTAAGTATTTTATTTCTCCCTCCACCAGATGATTTTGGTATCTTTGAATATTCCTTTTCAAGAAGAACAAATTTCATTACAGACTTTGTTTGATAGGATATGTAGTTTATGAGATATTTTAATGTCTTTCGATAAATCTGCCACCCTGTATTCACAGTTAAAATATATATACATTAAAATGGAAATATTTAATGAATAAATATACACACCACAATTATCTTCATCAGAATAATCTGGACAATCCGTTTGTCCATCACAACGCCTAAGTTGGTCAATGCAGGAACCATCTGAGCATTTGAACTTATTGGGGCTACATGTTGCTTCTGAAATTTAAAGGATACTTAATGTCAATAATACTGATCAAATGTTAAGAAAGCCAAATATTCACTATTTATTCAGCCCAAAATTAATTGGATAATGCATGTATTTTAAGAAACTTATGGTTTAATGTAAAAGTGCCTCGATTTATAATAACTGAAATCTCAGAAATTTGATCAATTTAATCAGAAAGATCTTACATGTGTGATGTTGGAAAATATGGAGAAAAGATATGCTTTTCTACGTGCGTAATTCTTCGCCCGAGCATATGAATTCACATAAAGCGCAATCCTCCTATTTCTCCTATTTATTTCTATCCTTCCTCACTATCCAAGTTTGAATGTGAATTAGTTCCTTAATGGATTCTCCTAATATTGTATATATATATATATATATATATATATATATATATATATATATATATATACACTCAAACTTGGATAGTGAGGAACAATAGAAATAAATAGGAGAAATAGGAGGATTACGCTATATGCTCGGGCAAAGAATAGCATATGTTCAAAGCAGAGAGAAGGATGGAAGAAGAAGGAAAGACTGAAAATATTTGATCCAGGTGGGACTTGAATCCACGTATTCTATTCAGTACACAGATGCCTTAACCATCTCAGCCACCAGATCAAGTTCCTGACCAGGCAAATATAGACAGTCTTATTGTGGACAATTAGTAGTTTTAGTGGAGGAATGGATAGAGTAGAGGGGATGAAGTATTAGGAGCTTCCATTAAGGAATAAATACAATATTAGGAGAGTCCATTAAGGAAATGGAACTAATTTGGTGACAAAGTCACATTCAAACTTGGATAGTGAGGAAGGATAGAAATAAATAGGAGAACTTGACCCGGTGGCCAAGATGGTTAAAGAGTCTGTGTAATGAGCAGAATACGTGGGTTCAAGTCCCGCCTGGGTCAAATATTTTCAGTCTTTCCTTCTTCCACCATCCTTCTCTCTGCTTTGAACATATGCTTTTCTATGTGCGTAATTCTTCGCCCGAGCATATGAATTCACATAAAGCGTAATCCTCCTATTTCTCCTATTTATTTCTATCCTTCCTCACTATCCAAGTTTGAATGTGACTTTGTCACCAAATTAGTTCCAATTCCTTAATGGATTCTCCTAATATTGTATGTATATATATATATATAAAACACTTAAGGAAAATGTGACAAGGTCAGAGTAAATAACACATTTGGATAGGAAAGAGAGACAGCGATGCCATCTTACCTGAAATCATTAATTAGTCCAGTCTGGCATAGATGGAAGTTCAAATTTTTGATGGCCTGAGGCCCCTTCGTCAGGAAGGAAGATCTGAACTGTGTTCCAGTTGGGCATGAATATATATATGGCCGGGCATCCATTTATGGCTGCCAGACTGGACCAACTATGTAAGCTGGGATTGCTCTCTTTCCTATCTAAATGTGTTATTTAACTTAACCTTGTCAAGATAGAGATATAGAACAAAGATTGGGAATATGTAAGTTCAATCTGTTCATTACTTGCTCTCTCAACAGAAGAAAATTTGCTTGATGTCACCACTACTTTCCTGCACTAGCAAGAGCTTGAGGAAGAATATTTTTTTTACAAAAATCAGAACACTCAGAAAAATTAATGTGTGAAATAATTCTTGATGAAAATAAATAGTGATTAGGTCATTTTTCAATATTCTAAGAAAGTGCTTGAAAATATCAGTAAAATGGACACTGGAACAGTTTGTTCTTTAAAGCATGATCTATATGGCTTAAAGCAATCAGGACATTAATTGTTCCAAAAACTTGATATAAAACTTCAACAGGGAGGATTGCAACCATCAGCAGCTGACCCGTGTATTTATAAAAATGTTGATGGGAAAGATAAAATCCTACTTGGAAATTATGTATATGATATAGCTGACTGTGGCAGCAATATAAATGTAATGTAACTCAGTTTCAACTCGCATGGTTGCAGCTCTTCAATTGAAAAGGAATGAAGTTAAAAATTTGCCAGATCCGTCATATCAGAACTTGATTAGTGGAATCATGAACTTTTCAGTTGCTATGTGTCCAGATATTAGTCACACAGTGAGCTTAATAAGTCAATTTAATAACTCGCATGGTTGCAGCTCTTCAATTGAAAAGGAATGAAGTTAAAAATTTGCCAGATCCATCATATCAGAACTTGATTAGTGGAATCATGAACTTTTCAGTTGCTATGTGTCCAGATATTAGTCACACAGTGAGCTTAATAAGTCAATTTAATACATATTTTAATAAATTACACAGGCTCACAGCAAAAACAGTCTTACATTATTTAAAGGGCACACAAGATTTTGCTGTTGCTTTTAAAAAAATGCAAGCAACCCATAATTGGATATGCTGGTGTGAATTGGGCTTCATGTGCTGAAGATAGGTCTTATACAGGATTTTTACCTTTAAGAACTATTGTTAGCTGGGAATCAAGGAAGCAAAGAACAGTTGCTCTTTCCACTCAAGAAGAGTACATGGCCCTGACAGAGGCTGTAAAAGAGGCTCTACACATTAAGCAACTGCTTTCAGACATGGGCAGTCCACTACAACTATTTTATAATGACAATACAGCTGCTCAAAATTTAACTAGAAGTCAAATAATAAATTCTCGATTGAAACATATTAACATAAAAGAAAATTTCATTAGAAAAAAGGTGCACAATGGTGAAATTGCAGTAAACTACAAATCTTCTCAGAAGTTCGAAGCAGATATGTTCAGAAAAGGACTGACTGGTCCATGTCACAACAGCCTATGCAAATATATTGCAAAATATTGAAGTAAAGGGGAGTATTAGACATTTGCACTTTCAATATTTATCAAAATGTTTATAAAACTTTCTTAATTTTAAAATAAAAAGTTATAACTTCACTTATTTTCTCTCTTACAATGTTTGCACAACTCTGAACTTTTTCTTCCTTAATTAAAGCTTTTATGTAGTTAAAATGTGATGTTTGTTAATAAATAAAAAGTCTCATTTCTGGGCTCCATATATAAAATTACTCAAAATAAAAATCAAATAAATTAAGATAATTCAGATAGATACACTTCTCTTCTCTTACATCAAAACAGCATCTTGCAGTTTAGTCACTCATTATAACAAATTTTTGCAAAGATACAGTATGAATAAACATTCATAATAAGAAAGATAACTAAATACAGACAAAAGAAGTGATAATATAAATACCACACAACATTTCTGAAAGCCTTGTACCTTTCATCAGGTGCAGAAAAAAACACAAGAGCAAAGAGTTAAGAGAAGCTGCTTTTGAGTTTTGTCAACTGACTAATGCAGTTGTGTGTCTCTAGGTTCTTGTGTTATTTCTGTACCTGAATAAATGAACAAGGCTTCCAGAAACATTGTGTGGTATTTATATTACCACTTCTTTTGTCTGTATTTGGCTATTTTTCTTATTATTAATTTTCTATCAGAAGTTAATTTTTTATTTGAATTTCCAATCAAGGTAAAAAAAACATTCATCCAGATGTGAAAGAGCATCAATATTTTCCCTAACACCTCTGTAATGGTACATTTTATGACAATAACATTGTTATCCTACTTCAATATTCCTATAGCATTGTTTGTAAATCAGACATTAGCCCATAATTTACATTAAAATATTAGCTCCATGGTTGCTTTAAAGACTCAAATGTTAGAACGATTCCATATAGAATTCATTAGTTTCTCAATTAGATTTATTACCCTTCCATTCCCTATGAATTATTTAATATCTAATCTAGATTATGAACTTAGAACAGAAAAGTATGATAATATTATATAATTATTGCATTGTGTTATATATTAGGCACTAGTAGATTCTGTTGATTCATAAATGTTATATTACATAATATATTTCTCTTAGGTCCACAGTATTTTATTTTAAATACAAACTCATACTTATATATTCTTTTATTCTATTGAACAATATGTATTTATATAGTAATATCACACGATTGTTTCATTTTTACAACTGTATGTTATCTACATAAATGAACCAACCTCTGTGGAGGCTCTACTAATGCATAAATAAATAAATAATAATAAAATACGTTTGTAATTTGTGATATTTAATGAAGTGGGTATACATACGACAATTCTCTTCATCAGAATAATCTGTGCAATCTCTTCTGCTGTCACAACGCCTTTGTTGATCAATACAGGTACCATCATTGCACCTGAACTCACCCTCTCTACATGTTTCTGTAACATTAATTATGAAACAAATGTTAAAAGACACAAAACGTTTACAGCTCAATAATCACAAATAATAATGATAAAAATAGCTAACTTAGCCCAAGTAAAAGTACAATTAATTTATACATGTATTCAATAAAATGCTGTTAGATTTAATTAGATACAAGATTTTAAATAATAGATAAACAAACTTTTACTATGAAAATGTATTCTTTGAAAAATGTGAACAGAGTATACCATAACAATAAGGTTATGGGCTCCAGATAAATTTGTGCATTAACAGAAAAGTTAAATTGGTCGTTTTGTGTTGTGATGATTTGTTGGTGATTACAAGTCAAGTGGGTCATTTTTGCAAAAATTCAATTTATTCATTAATGTTTAAAATTGATTTAAAATATGGCCAGTTTAAGTAATAACTATAGAATCCAACATGTAAATAAAGAAAATTATGATACTTAGGCAATAAATGCTCAAGCCTTGCTAATTCAAAGCAATCTTTGGGGTTATGTTAGTGGTGAAAATGCATTCTTCTGCAGACATCACTGATGAAGAAACAATAAAGAAATGGGTTAATGAAGATCTTAATGCCAGGTAGGATTTATTATTAATTATATCTCCACCTGAACTCAAACAAGTCAAACAATGTTCAATGTCTAAAAACATATGGGTCACTCTTAAAGTCTAGAAAATAAACTTTACTTAAATAACAGGTTCTTCATAAAATTAAAATTTAAATGGATCTATGGATGTAGTTGATAAATTTCTTGAATGCAGATTAATAGCAATTCTAATTTGCAAAGTATAATGGTCAATCTTCCACCTGCATTTGAAAATTTTCATATTGCTATAGAAAGCCAAGACTATTTAATCCAAAAGACATAAAATTAAATTACTGGAAGAGAATGAAGCTAGATCTAAAGGCCAAAACTCCGAAGATTTACTCTTGTTGGAGAAAATCGAATGTATTTGCTTTGTTAAGTCATTTACTCTTTGTCGCGATAGCTTTATGTGTTTTGACGCTTGGAAGTTAGTTATGTTTTGTTTTCTGTCCCGTCCGGATAGGACGCGCTTGTTTTTTCCTTAATATGTTATGAGCAGACACGCTTTCCCACTGCGCGTTCTCGTAGTTAATTGCCGATAATTGTAGATTGGTTAATTATCGGTGGGTGAAGTGTTCAGTTACAAGTTTATTTGGATTCTGTAGACGGAGAATTGATTCATTCATGTTTGTATTTCGGGCAGCTGACCATGTCTGAGAGTCTCTAAAACACACACAGGATCGACAAGCTAGTAGGGCAGAATAACTGGGAAAACTGGAAGTGGCAGATGGAGTTATATCTACTGCAGCTTGGGCTGTTCGAGATCGTGAACGGCACGCGGCCGTGTCCGACAGCGCCGGAAGGAGCTGCACCATCGTCTGCACAAATTAGCTGGCAGCGGGAAAACTACACAGCGGCATCAATCATTTCTGTGTCTGTGGCGGCAGAGCCGATGGTTCACATGCGTCGTATGAGGTCGGCTGTGGAGATGTGGACAACGCTGCATTCTGTCTATGAACAAACAGAGTCTCGTCGCCTCGATCTTCTAATGGACGAATTTTTTGATAAACGACGCGAGCCAGAGAAGACTATAGATACTTTTGTATCAGAAATGGCCAACCTGTTCGCCGATGTGAACGAGGAACGTGTAAAGGTTAAGTCTACAGCATTGCCAGAGCGGGTTTTGCATCATCGAATTCTGCGAAATGCCGGTGACGAGTTTAAATTTGTCAGAACAGTCTGGTCAACGTTGAAAGACACCGATCGAACAACGCCAATGTTGTTGGAACAATTAAAGTCGATGGAGCAAGATAATTTGGCTGACAGTGTGTCTCCTGCACCAGGTGCTTTTGTCAGTCGTAAGCAGAAGTCTAGATCGTCATTCAAGAATGGGAATGATAAAGTGAGCTGTTATTTGTGTGGAGGAAATCACTCTAAATCCGTTTGCCCACGGTAATGCTTCATATGTGGCGGAAACCACCTGAAACGGGACTGTCCGAAAAGTCAAGACAGTTCGAAACACTTCCACAAGAGAGAAAACAAAGTCGGATGGAAAAGAAAGTCGGGCGTTTATCTCAATGCTGACAGTTCAAAGCAAGAGCAACGTTTCAGTGAACGTGGCAGCACGGGACAAATGGGTGTGTGATTCGGGAGCTAGTGATCACATGACCGCAAATAAAGACTACTTTGTGGAGTATACTAAATTCGCGGTTCCTGGCTCAATTACGGTCGCCAATAAACAAACTTTAAGTGTTTACGGTGTTGGGAAAGTGGCAGTGTCATTATTGGTAGACTGTCAATGGCATGATGGCACTCTTAACGGAGTCTTATATGTTCCTGAAATTTCCTATCACTTATTTTCCGAACATCGAGCTACCGAAAGAAACGTGTATTCTATCACTACTAAACATAAGAAAATGATGGTGAAGAAGTGATGGCTGTAGCGAAGAGGAAGAATGGCTTGTACTGGTTGGAAATGCAAGTAAAAGTTCCCAGAGTACCAGTAGCTACCTGCGTCAGCTCTTCTGCAGAAAATTTGCAGTTGTGGCACGAGCGGTTTGGTCACCAGGATAAGAGACGCGTACGAAAGCGTCTCTGCGAGGCAGGTGTGCACGTCGACTTCAAAGCTACAAAGAGCTTTTGCGATGGATGTGCACAGGGCAAAACTCATAGATTGCCGTTCAGAAAGCGAACGGATCGAGCAACTGCAGTTGGTGAAGTTATTAATGCTGATGTGAACGGGCCTATGTCCGTATGCACACAAGAAAAACACCGCTTCTTTGTATGCTTCAAAGATGATTATAGCAAATTCAGGCGCCTGTTCCTAATTAGAAGAAAATGTGAAGTAGGAGACTGTCTCGCAGCTTTTCTGAAGGAAGTCGAAGTTGCAGGACATCGTGTTAAGACTGTACGTTGTGATGGCGGAGGCGAATTTGATAACCAGTGCATTCGCAAGAAGTTGGCAGCACTGGGCATCGAGCTGCGAATCACAGCACCATATTCCCCCCAACAGAATGGTGCTGCAGAACAAGAAAATCGGAATCTTGTTGAACTGGCGAGGTCTATGATGTCGACAACAGATCTTACTAAGTGTATGTGGGGATATGCATGTGAAACGGCAGTGTATATACTAAACAGAACTGGTAAAACCCCTGTCGTCATGAAATCGCCGTATGAACTTTGGTCTGGAAAATCTTTCAAGTCAGTGGATCATTTGCGTGTATTTGGTACCGAATGCTATGTATATGTACCTAAGTAATTTCGAACAAAGTTTCATAGGGCGTTTTGTCGGGTATCACAATGAAAAAGACTGTTATTGTGTATGGGTCCCATCTAAAGGAAAAGTTATAAAGACACCTGACGTGCAATTCAAGCCAGAAAGGGTATGCACAAAATCTATTAAAGCAGGTCCGAGCGAATGTTTTGCTCCGGAGAGCGTTGATCTGGATTTTAAATGTTCTCGATCTACAAGTTGTGACCTGTCCGGAGACATCGAACCAAGCAGTAATAAGCAAGGTAACGAAGTCGATGATGCTTTAAGACGGACTACTCGTGAACGGCGGGCGCCGGTTTGGCAGACATCAGGTGATTTTGAGGTCGGATTCAAGAATAAAACAGCTCTAGCATCTGTTATGATGTCGGCTGAGAACGGAGATCCTCCTACGACATTTGCTGATGCCATGGCGACGCCGGATTGCACACAGTGGTATAGAGAGCAACCTGGTACTGGAGGCGTTCACCGACGCGGACTTCGCTGGCGACGTGAGGACTAGGCGTTCCACCAACGGCTTCGTGACTACGCTCAACGGAGGTGCTGTTCCCTGGTCGAGTCAGGTGCAGAAGTCTGTGGCATTATCAACGACCGAGGCGGAATACGTCGCGGCAAGTGAAGGAGTGAAGGAATTGTTGTGGTTGGTGCGACTGTTGCGGGAGTTAAGAGTAACAATTGACACACCAGTGTTACGTGTTGATAATGAAAGTGCTATCAAGTTGACAAAGAAGCCACAATTCCACAAAAGAAGTAAACATATAGATGTAAGATACCATTTTGTTCGGGAGTGCGTGTTGGCAGGTACTGTAATAGTGGAACACCTAGATTCCAGGAAGCAACTTGCAGATTTGTTTACTAAGCCTTTAGGTAAACAAGTGTTTACTCGCTTGCGTGAAGCTGTGGGGACGACTTGCTAACAATTCATACAGTCGATTGGAGAGCGTGTTGGAGAAAATCGAATGTATTTGCTTTGTTAAGTCATTTACTCTTTGTCGCGATAGCTTTGTATTTTGACGCTTGGAAGTTAGTTATGTTTTGTTTTCTGTCCCGTCCGGATAGGACGCGCTTGTTTTTTCATTAATAACTCTCACAATCAAGGTAAAAAAAACATTCATCCAGATGTGAAAGAGCATCAATATTTTCCCTAACACCTCTGCAATGGTACATTTTATGACAATAACATTGTTATCCTACTTCAATATTCATATAGCATTGTTTGTAAATCAGACACTAGCCCATAATTTACATTAAAATATTAGATCCATGGTTGCTTTAAAGACTCAAATGTTAGAATGATTCCATATAGAGTTCATTAGTTTCTCAATTAGATTTATTACCCTTCCATTCCCTATGAATTATTTAATATCTAATCTAGATTATGAACTTAGAACAGAAAAGTATGATATTATATAATTATTGTATTGTGTTATATATTAGGCACTAGTAGATTCTGTTGATTCATAAATGTTATATTACATAATATATTTCTCTTAGGTCCACAGTATTTTATTTTAAACACAAACTCATACTTATATATTCTTTTATTCTATTGAACAATATGTATTTATATAGTAATATCACACGATTGTTTCATTTTTACAACTGTATGTTATCTACATAAATGAACCAACCTCTGTGGAGGCTCTACTAATGCATAAATAAATAAATAATAATAAAATATGTTTGTAATTTGTGATATTTAATGAAGTGGGTATACATACGACAATTCTCTTCATCGGAATAATCTGTGCAATCTCTTCTGCTGTCACAACGCCTTTGTTGATCAATACAGGTACCATCATTGCACCTGAACTCACCCTCTCTACATGTTTCTGTAACATTAATTATGAAACAAATGTTTAAAGACACAAAATGTTTACAGCTCAATAATCATAAATAATAATGATAAAAATAGCTAATTTAGCACAAGTAAAAGTAAAATTAATTTATACATGTATTCATTAATATACTGTTAGATTTAATTAGATAAAAGATTTTAAGTCACACGTAAACACACTTTTACTTTAGAAAATTTATTTCTTGAAAAATGAGAAAAGAGTTAACATAATAATGTTACATATATTATATATATAAGAAATCAAATTTTCTTTTATATAGTTCTGGAGTGATAAATATCTAGTTCCTACAATAAAATAGGAAATTTATTATATTGGTTTTGTATAAAATTTTCAATGTCAGTTACTAGAATAATATTGTGTGTGCAGTTAACACTTCAACTGTGACCCCATCGGGAACACTAACATTGCCTAACTGATAACTCCAAATATAATATATAAATGCAATATTTGTGATGGTAGAAATGATAAGCAATTAATCATTTCAGTATATTGTACAATTATAATGCAGTAATTTTGTGACTGCTAAAAAATATAAAATAAACATACTACAATTTTCTTCGTCTGAATAATCTGAACAATCTCTTATCCCATCACATTGCCTCTGTTGATCAATACAGGAGCCATCAGAGCACCTGAACTCAGTAGGACTACATGTGTTTTCTGAAACATACAAAATTTACAATGATCAGGATTTATATAATAATTAAAATATCAATTTTACTTAATGAAAATTGTTGAACTAATTATTTGTTCAGTATTTGTCTAAATATATATTCAAAATATTTCAAGGATCTAAGGAAATTATTAATAAATTAACTGATCAGTATTCTGTCTGACATGGTGAGAGACTTTTATTTTCTGGTAAACCTTGCTCTATATCTTTCTTACCTATAGCAATTATTTTGTTATTTGTAATTATATATACATAAACATTTAAGTATGGTATTACACTGTTAGAATTATTAAAATGGACAAGGAAGATAAATAGATATATACTTTTCACTTAACTTAATAATATTAGATAGGAAAGAGCATATCAAATTTTTAGAGACATAAGCTTCTATATCAGCCAAACCAAATGACCCCTCCCTGAATGCATTGCTAATTACTGCAGCACTGTCAAACTATCCAAAACCCAATTTGTTATTGCTGTGCACACCCAAAGTCACAACTCCAAGAGAATTTCGTCCAATGCTACACACTGACCCTCCTTAAAACCTTACGCCCCCCCCCCCCCAACTCATTGGATGCTGGACTCCATCTTTGAGAACTCTCCTTCCAACTTACCTTACAATCCAGGCAAAGTCCTGGATGCAACATCCTCTAATTTTATTATAGTGGTCATTATGACAGTGGTTGTGATGTTGTTTAAAAAAATCTTGATTCAGCATAAAATTATTATATTGTTATAATGATTACTATTACTCTATCCTGTCTCCATTATCATTTTTTTTTACTTTTAAACTTCTTTCCTCTAATTCAATGTGTTTTTTGTATGTATGTGGGAATGTATGTATGTATGTATTTTTCTTTTTTTCCCCAGTTATTTCCTGTCTCCATTATCATTTTTTTTTACTTTTAAACTTCTTTCCTCTAATTCAATGTGTTTTTTGTATGTATGTGGGAATGTATGTATGTATGTATTTTTCTTTTTTTCCCCAGTTATTTCCTTTTTCATTGTTGTGACCTTTCCTTGAGAGAGACAGAGTGCTGTTGACTTTGTTGGGTGTCTATTGTTGCTGTTTAACAGCTGGTGCACTTTAATTTGAATTTATCAATTTGTGCCCGGCCAGCACACAGTTCAGATCTTCCTTCCTGACAAAGGGGCACAGACTCTCTAAAATTTGCAGTTCCATCAATGGCAGACTGGATCAACTACTGATTTCAGGTAAGTCAGCATCGTTGTTTTCATTATGGAAAACTACTTTTCAATAAGCTACCTTAGAATATAAAAATTGAAAAGCATCAGAAAAAATTTAATTTACAACTGAATGTATTTCTGCTGGATCAGTTTTTAATTGGTAAATTACTAACTTAATAATCTTCTAATAAATAAAATTGCCTATATGTGTGTGTGTGTGCGTGTGTATGTAAGTAAGAGATTGAGATGGATAGAATATTTGCCAGTAATTCTTATGCATAATTTCAACCCTTTTCGGCATAGCAGGGGAGTACGCTTAGGGGTGAGATTGGAGGAGTGTTACAAGAAAATATCGTGAAAACAACCAAGAATAGAGTAAAATCTAGCGTTATGGATGTCACTGAGTTAATTATTACATTCAACTTGCCTTTTAACCCTCAGGGGCAAGTGTGGACAGGGGTGGAAAATTTCAAACACACTAACATGGCAGATATTTGCATTGAATAAACATTTTTTGAGTTTAATCATATTGATATTGTTACTACCCATGTTCTTTGTGTACAATTTCAAACCTTTTTGGCATAGGAACGAAGCACATTTAGGGGTGTGAATGGAGAGGCATTAAAGAAAATATTTCAAAAAGATCCTAGATTGGAGTCGAAATTGGGGTTATGGATGTGGATGGCTGGTTTTAATTATGAAAACCTGGGGAATGCCGGGCACCCAGATAGTTTAATAAATAAAATTGCCTGTATGTGTGTGTATATTCCACATACAAATCTGCACCAGTGGAGATAATTTCACCAAATTTCGTACATGTGTTCCTTGTGACCAGGCAACAATCACTGTGGGGGTAAGAGACGTCTACCACCCCAAGGGGTGGGGTGGAAATTTTCAAACATGCTCAAACAACCTATATTTGCATTGTATAAATGTTTTTCCAAGTCAATAATATTGATACTATTTTTTCCTATGTTGTTTGTGTATAATTTCAATCCCTTTCGGTATATGACTGGAGCACCTTCAGTGGAGGGGTGTTACAAGAAAATAATGTGAACACAACTGAGATTGGAGTCAAATCTGGGTTATGGATGTCACCAAGTTTAATTATGACAACCAAGGCAACGCCACACATCCAGCTAGTTTATAAAAGAAAATAAATGTAAATAACTGTATATGTAATTATGTTGTTTAGATTATTATATTCAATATGTCATACATTTAGCTGAATATGTAATTATGCTAACAATTATTATAATTTTTCTCCTTTCATATTTAATATGTCATATACTTAGCTATTTACCATTTGACTTCCTATTCTTGAACGTCAAGATTTTCTGAATCAAATAAATACAATTACAAGCAATGTCGATTTCATCCAATACTTACCAGACGGACATTCTTTTTCATCGCTGCCATCATTACAGTCTTGAAACTTATCACATCGATAGTCATCAGAAATACATTGACCATCTTCACATCGGAACTGATCTTCAGTACAATCAAGTTCTAAAAGAATACAGAACAAGAGAAGTAGATTTACAGACATTTCTTTTAAGGCAAGACTTAAAAACCCAACACAAAGGCAATACAAAGAAATAAATGAATAACAATTATGATAGTGAAATAATTACATATGTGAACAATTATCTGTAAATTAAATAAAATGCCTGGAAGGAACTGTTTTCTAAAGAGAATTAAATGAAGTTTAAAATTTCATGAAGAGGAACATGAATTATTTTGTTGCTAAAGAAAAAACACAACAGAAAAGGATAAACCAGTTAAATTTAAAGAAATAATCATGTTCTAACATAAAGAAAAACACTGAGAAGTTTAAGGCAGCACAAAATTGAAAATGGGTAAATAAACATGCATATAGAATTTATTTTGAAAAGTTGATTTAAATCAGAAGTGATAGATTATATGAACTTACTTTTAGAACTTTTTACTTAATAGTAGACTTCAAGGAGTGCAGAATTTATTTATAATTATTATGGATAAAGATGTAATGAAGAGTACAGATTTTTCAAATTCTTTTATAAGATTTAATTGTTTAAATTAAGTAACTAACTAAAATCATTGGTTAAATAAATATATTAGATGAAATGAGAAAATATGTCTGCATAAAATATAATAATTAGATGAAATAGCCAATTACACATAATCCCAGAAATGTTGTGTGGTATTATATACTTTTGTCTGTAATTAGCTATTTAATATAATTAAATATAATAGATATTATCAAGAGAATTCTATTAAGCAAAAAAAAAAATCCTAAGATTACATAAGTTTAATTTTTTTTAATTTAGGAAATGCTTCAAAAAAGATAAATATGAAAGTGCAAGGTAAATGAATGATTTGAATTCTCAAAAGTAAAAAGTATTATATTTTACTATTATGCAGTTTCTGTTCAACAAAAGAGATGGAAGTATGGCAATTTATATAATACTTGTTTATTGGCCAACTAAGTGGAAGTATATTTGAGAACAAATTAAAGACATTTTTTTATGTAATAAAATCATTTATAATCTCTTAGAATGGCTAAATCCACATAATTTAATAGCATATTGTCTATAAATCCTCTCAATAATACTTTTCTACATATTAGATGCTAGCTTAAACAAATAGTTTTTAAGACCTTGATGTTTCCAATATTGTATTGCAATGAATGGAAATAAAAACAAAACCATTATTATTATATGCAAAGTTCTACACTGATATATAATGTGGAATGATAGAGTACCTAGTTTGTAATATTGCTGGCAAAATTTTCCACATCCAAAGTGATCACCATTGGAAATCCTCCAGACATTTCAACAAAATGAATTGCTTTAGTAGCCAAAGTTGAGCCAAAACCAGAAAACCCACAGTTGATCAAAACAACTTTATTGTCTAGACCACAGGGATAAAAGTGACTAGTTTTGAAAGATGGGGTACGTCATATAAAATGCAACAGTAAGAAGTTTATTATTTATTTTTTTAGGGCAACAGGCTACATGAGGAAAGAGAGGTGAACAACAAGGAAACATGAACATTAGAGACTGGACTCACAACAAAGCAGAGGAAACTGCCTCCTGTTTTCCTGAAGGCACAAATCATCCAGAAATCTTCCACTAGAATGTGGATGGTTATGAAAGCAAGCCCAGCATTCATTACATTTTTTTTTGAAGTAGGATTCAATTGATATACTTTTTAGTTGTTATAAAACTGCAATTTTCTTAAAAACTCTGAGATAGATCTATTAATTTCTATTAACAAATGGTGACTTGCACTTTGCATAGAGAAAAAATCTAATAATTACTTTGTGAAATATTTTGAATTGTATTTAAAACAACATGTTAATAGAAAATGTAATAATTAATTTGTCAAAAAATTTTGAAAAATAATTTAGATTAATTTGTCAATAAATTCATATTTATATATCATTTAATGCTTTTTATAATAATATCACCACACTAAGCTCATAGTTATTTTCTTTTGATCAACTTAAGAATTGAAATTCTATTAATTTTAATGTATAATACCTTAAAGTAAAACTAATTGTAGCAATTATTATCATAAGAAACAAATAATTAATAAAATAAGGGATTAAGGCTAACCTCTTTGTGAGCAATTTTCTTCATCACTCCCATCAACACATTCACGATAACCATTACAACGATATGAGCCCTCAATGCATGTTTTATCTTGGCATTGAAACTGATCACTTCGGCATTGAACTGTACAATAAGTGTGAGTTAATAAAATAACATCAATGGTGTTTTATGATATAGTTATGAAATTTTAAGGTTATGAAAACAGGAAAAGTAAGTTATTTAACTGAATTTGCAACAATTAAAAATTCTACCTTACAAATTAAATTATTAATTTAAGCATTCATATATCAATAGTGTTTTCAATATTGTGCATGTATGTATTTATTACATGACACACTTGTATGCTACAAAATATTGTTTATTAACATAAATAAGATTGGGAATTGTTGATCGCTGGAATAGTGCCATGATATCTGTACTCCATGGTTACAATTCAGCCAGGTCTGTTGATTACTCTGGGTCAAGGAAAGAATGATAAACTATCTGTGAGATACAAATTAGTATTGTCTTTATTGGTAGATTGTAGATGAAAAAGAAGTCTGAGATACGTCCAAAGTTTGGAAATGCATAGTATATAAATCAAACCAAGAATAATACCACAAATAAAACTGAATAGCTGAAAAGGATAAAATAAAAAACAAATTTAAAAAAATATATTAAAAAGTTGCCTGATTTCACTAAATGATAGAAGTTAAAATATAATACATTTATTTTATAGCACCTAGAAAATATAAATGAAAATAACATTTGCTGCAGATGTCTCTTTATCTGGTTGCCTCTCACATTGCCTAGAACTGAAGCAACAAGAATTTGATACAATTCAATTATGGTAATTTCAATCAATTGTTGATTTGGTTTTTATTACACTGAAAAAGATTGTAGATTAAACTCTAACATATATATTTACAGCATGAATCAATTTTATTAATAAAGATAGAGGTCCTGGAGGAACCTCACCATGGCAGTTGGTAGATTTGACTGAAAATAAAATCTTAGCTTGTGGTAAATGATACAAAGGATTACATAGTTGAAATTTTATCTCAATACTTTCAAATAATATGTTGGATAAGCAAGAATCTATTGCTCCCATGGTCTAATGTTTTGGGAAGCACTCTACAAAATCCATTGTTCAAAAACTGTTTAATAATTAGCGGTTGTGTAATGTTCATGTAATATTCTAATGAAGGCCAAGATGAATTGTCAAATGACAGCTCAGATAAGTACTAGTCCCTACAACTGGAGGTTGTCTACAAAAAATTAGAAAAAATCCAGGAATTTAAAACTATAAGGAACTTGTCAAGAATAAAAATGAACCCAGACTTAATAATGAATATGTACCCAAAAATATATATAATAAATGTTTCTATTTTTGAAGAGTTACTTTTGCAACTATGGCAGTTAATTAATAAAAGAATTATGCATGGGAAAATTGATAGAATCATTGAGCTTGGACAGATCACAATTAGAAGTAATGAACTAGTATTCCAACTTAAATAGCAGTTAGAATGTGATGTTAATTCATATATATATTCCAGAGATGTCATGAAATATAGATTTCATTATTAAACACAAAATTGAATTCATAGAACAAAATATAAAATGATCCAATTTTGGAGGGCAGTTGCAGAGGTGCATGGAAAATTACTTCATAAAAAGTGAGATGATACTTAAAAGTTTTGGTATAAAGATGGTCAATGCACCCTCACATCCTTCATTGTGATGGAGATCTGGAGAGTCAGAGTAACACAATATGTTACCTAGTGACATGGGAGAATAGTTAATAATAAGAAAAGTAGCTAAATAGAGACAAAAGAAGTGATTATTAAATACCACACAATGTTTCTGGAAACATGGCCATAAATTTCTTCATGACTAAAATAACTCTCGCCGTTGAATACCACTGCTCGGCACTAATAATTACAAACACACCCTGTTTATACATAACCAATACTTCCATAATAGTGAGTAATTTTAAGGGCTAATGTACCAGAAGGACATGATAAATAAAAATAGTTCCATTAAACAGATGCTTATATATGGAGGAATGACACTTCTGATTGTGTTTTAATGATATTGAAGAAAGCTAGTCAGATCATCAGTGTAGAATGATAGTACTGTTGGCATATTGAGGATTCTCCTTTTCGATTCTTCTCTTCAGAAATATTTATGAATTTGTACATTTTTGTGCTAAAATGATACTTTTTATAAAGGTTTCATTTGTGTGTGATGCATTTAATTTTATAAAAGCCATTGAAACTTGCTATTTGCACCAGGAATATGTATCACTTTCATTCTCAATGCACAAATTTGTTATCTCTCATAATCTTAACAGAAAATATGTCCATACCCATGATGAATCATGTGGTGTGGGTATATACACATAATTTATAGTTTTATACAGTACAAATTAAAGCATAATATTTTAAAAAATATTTATACTTATTCGGAGGCTATATTCCATTGAATGTAGCATATTCTTATATATGATGTCTGTAATTTAATACTTTTAAACATTGGAAAAATAATTGAAAGGCTTATTGGTTCCTTTTTTTAAAAAAACTTTTCTTCTCTAAAAAAAATTCAAGGTTATTGTATATACTCTCGGTTTTTCTCTTCATTAGTTACACTTAAAACAATTATCGAGTCCAATTTCTTCTTATTTTAGTACATACAGACAAATAGGTGTATCAACCAATACAAACATAAATTATTGCATTCAAAGCCAGTAACAGATAAAATATAACTTTATACATTGTCAAGTTTTCACAGAAGGACATAAATAAGTTCTGTTAATTCATAAACCAAGTTTAAAATATTTTACCTGTTTACTGGTTGTGGATAAATAAATCATTTCCAAAACATATTTGATAAACAATAATCCAAACATACTAAAATATTTTGGTATTCATATTTTCATAATTTAAAAATATTTCAAAGATTGAAAATGATTATAGCTTATTTCAAGAATGCAAATAAGTGAATGTTTGATTGAATTTCACTGAAAAATTTGAATACTCCTATCATTTTCAACAATAGTTTGATCCAATTTTCAAGTCACTTTAAAAAGAACTCAGTAAGCTCAGAGTTCATATGAATAATAGCATCTATTTAAATAAGAACTACAAGGAGGTATAATGCACATTTATTCATGCATTTAATTAAGACAGAAATGTGTGCAGAAAATAGAGTAGATGAGTTGCAGCATCATAAATGACATTGACAATCTAAGCAGAATGTTTTCACATAATTAACACCTACAGAATTTACCTTTAATGTGATACATAACACTGATTGCAATCATCACACTAAAACTGAAAACCAAACTTAAATGCTTGAATAAAATATAACAATAAAATATACTGAAAATATTGATGCATTACAAGTATAATTAAAAATGGTAATAATTCCCATTGTATTCATAACTATGTATATGCTCCAAACTCAAAATGTGCCAAGTAACTTAAATATATAATATTAATAATAAAAATAACAATTTGGTCAGCTAAATATATTAATTACAGTAAACCATTTATTATTTCCAAAACAGCAAACTACTTTGAAACAACAGTCTATATACTTACCACACACTTCATCTGAGCCATCTTGACAATCTGCTTTTTGATCACAAACAGCTTCTTCTGCAATGCAGGTACCATCTGTGCACTTGAATTTGCCAGGTGTGCAAAGTCCTTTTGTTTTATTGATAAGGACATGTGATAGGAAGGATGAAAATATGTCAAATTGCCAATCAAATAAAAGCAAGCAAGCAAATATAACAAACTTATATGTAGTATTGTAAAAGATAAGCTGACATATTTTAAAAAAAGGATTATATTACAATACCAATAATTCATATTCACAAAATCTGTTCAACTAAGAAAAGTAGTTGTATTGAACTTTAAAACTAATATTTTACAACTGTTTCACCTACCTAGTGTTCAAATTAAATATTTAAAATATACAGAAGAAATAACAAGAATATATAAGGAGCACATGAAATGAGATTTGAAGATATATTGTACTGAGGTGTTACTGGTGAAAGACCTTTCCAAAATATTTCTATGTAAAACTTACTTCATTACATTTTCCTCTAAATAACTTGCTCAAAATTTCTAATTGTTACAATACAAATTAATTGTACACAATGCATAACATATAATGAACCTTGTAACATTACTCACATACAATATATAACACGTAAGGAAAAAGTGTGATGAGGTCAAATTAAACAAAACATGTAGATAGGAAAGGAAGACAGTTAATTTGACTTATCTGAAATCAATAGTAGGTCCAGTCAGGTTGAGGAAAATAATTCAAATTTTTGAGGACTTGAAACCCTTCATTAGGATAAAAGGTCTGAACAACATGCTGCCTGGGCACAAATTCTTTCTTAATCAATCAATTAATTAAATTTTTTTCTGAAGAATATAAAAATATAAGCAATTAAGGATGATTTGACATTATCAAATTAATTAATTTATATGGACATGACAGATAGACAGAGAGACTGACTTATCTTAAATTGAGAGTTGATGTCACCTTGCAAGACCATGTCATATTGTCAAGAGCCTAAGCACGCTTTCCCAAGACAGAACTACACCTCATGACAATGTGGTCAGCTGGCACAATGTACAGTCTTTCTTGAGAAGGGTTCTTGATAATTTCACATGCGCTTACTAATTCATGTGTTGATGCAAACTTAAGGTAAGTCCTACTCCCTCTCTTTCCTGTCCACATTAATTGTTTAATGCGACAATGTCTCATCATTTTTAGTTGCATATATATATATATATATATATATATATATATATATATATATATATATATATATATTGTAACATGTTATGTTGCATTGTTGATTTATTGCCTTTGTTGATGTCCATTTGCCGTGTCACATATTGCAGAGTATTGTTGTGGTAAGACGTAGGCAGAGATGTGGCGAGGCAGTTCTGGTGGATAGGACTCGTCACGGGACGGAGGTCCCAGTGGTGTAAGAAAAAAAAGGCATAAATAACAACGCCCTGCAGATGTTGAAGGTTTCATTGGCTGAGAAATAAATAAATTAAATTAAATTGTTTTTGTTTTTGGTGATTTCATTACAAAAAAAAATCCTGTATTAGAAATTGAGTTGAGAAATGTAATGACGAAAGGATGGACACTACAATATATATGTGTGTATATATATATATATATATATATATATATATATATATATATATATATATATATAATTGGTATGAAAATGAAAGAGAGAAAGGTGGTGGGTTACCTGATATTAAAGCTTGGCATCAACAATCAGGATATGAGGAAGTTCTCATTTTTGGGATGCATTAGTCTTGTTCATCAGGAAAAAAACTGAATCTGTGAGCCTGATAATACATAGTTGTTGTTTTATTTTTCAGAAAAAGGAGACTAACAAATTTCAAAGTTTGAAGAAGTTCCTCCTGTTCTTAATGATGATGCAGAACTTCAATTTCAGGTAATTTCTCTCTTAGTTTTCCATAGCAATTAATGTAATTATTATGAAGCCACATGCATATATATAATTGCAATATTGATATGGAAAGGAAAGAGAGATGGGTTGTGGCTTACCTGAAAGTGAAGTGGAACAAAAGGCTTTTCTTCAAATTTTTGGATGCTCTCAGCCTCCTCCTTCAGTAAGGAGTGTTACACCATTCAATGCACCGGCCGGCTGCGGACAGCCTTTCAGGTAAGCCACAAGCTCTCTCTTTCCTTTCCATACCAATATATCAAGTATTAATGAAAAGTCATATTCTTACTAATATCATATATATATATGTATATATATATATATATATATATATATATATATATATATATATAAGCTATCTCTCTTTCCTTTCCATACCAATATTGAAATTATATATATACATAACAATTAAGGAAAATGTGATGAGGTTACATAACAACAATTCATGCCTGGCCAGCATGCAGTTCAGACCTTCTCTCCTGCCGAAGGGGGCTCAGGCCCTTGAATATTTGCAATATTCTCTCACATCAGCCCAAATGGAACAACTAATGGTTTCAGGTAAGTCAAGTTCACTGTCTGTCTTTCCTATCTAAATGTGTTACATATATAAAAGCAACTAAGGAATTTGAGACATCATGAAATAATTTATATTGACGAGAGTGAAAGAGAGAGAAAAATAAATTCCAGCATCACCATGTTGTATAGGAAGCAGAATTTCCAATTTTCTGAGGCACAAAACTCCCTCTATGAAAGATAATATTGTACTTCATACATGTTAATTGAAGAGATTTTTAATTCGACACTGAGCAGCCGGTTGGCTGGCTCATTATTCATACCTATTATCTTGAAGAAAAGGAATCAGGCCATTGAAAATTTGATATACTATTTCATCCCAGCCTGGCTGGGCCAACTGCTGATTTCAGGGTAAGTCAACTTGGCTATCTCTCTTTCCTATCCAAATGTGTTATTTAATTTGACGTTGTCACCTTTCCCTTAAGTGCTTTATATACAGTAAATAATGCTGAACAGGTCAATGTAATACAATATTAAAATTTTAACTAGTTATCCTTCTTCCTAAGTAAACAGATTAAATGCTCCAAACATTGACTTCACTGTAATGTCAAGTAACATAGGAACATTCTTTATGTTTCCTGTAGATTGAGGATAACATCTCTAAAAATTTAAACTATGTATCTTGTTCGACATGGTGACCACTCTTCATTCACTGGTATCTCTCTCTCTCTCTTTGTTTCTGGTTCATATAAATTATGTTGTCTACGTAAAATGTTCCTTATTTTCTTTAATCATACATTTTTTTAAGTAAGTGAGAAAATTGTGAAGAAAGAACTATTCCATGCATGTATCAACAAAAAAAAATATTTAATCACAATTTACAAGATAGGTAAATATTTTTAACTTTATTTTATATTAAAAATAAGAATACTAAATTAAGATATGCCAAACAAACTGATCGTGGAATAAGTCACCAATTGTATTACAATGTCACTTTAATTTTGTAATTAAATGAGTGTATACTTGTACAGAATAATCAGTTCAACAATGTGTGTGGAAAGTATCATAAAAATTTAGTCCTTATGAAGTTTACACAGAAAATATAATTTGATCATTCATTATTGAGAACTATGGTAATTTTTCCTTGAAAACTCTGTGTAATTGTATGTACAATGTTATGACAAATCCTATGAAGTTATATTCACAGAATGTAGAGTGTGGTATGTTGCATGTTTGAAAATATTTTTTTTATCAGTACACATGTTCTTTTATTTAATTTGCAATATAATTATCATTACAAATAGAAGTAGTAGAACATGAGTATCTAATTTTTATATATATTTTTTGCCGCCTTTTACTTTGAGGAAGGTTTATAATAATGCTATATTTTATATACATTTCTTTAATGACAGAATTTTTTAAATATAAAAAGTGTATTATTTATTATTTTAGATCCACATGAATATTTTCACATCAACTTACCACACTCTTCTTCATCAGAACCATCAGTGCAGTCAAATATTTTGTCACAGTGCCTTGATAATGGAAGACACTTCCCATCTTCAATACACTTAAATTCACCAGGGACACAAGGTTCAGGGGAACTGGAATGTTCTGTTGTCATATAGGCAGGGAATAAGATAATGTTTTAATTTAGCACATGATGAATTTCTTAGCATAACAGGTGCTTACATAATGAATGTATTAATATTTTTCATTACAAACCTATTTATACATTAAATAGTTTATAATCATATTTATAATCTTTATCAAAATAAAATGATTTCAAATATTGTTTAAACACATAGTATTTTGTAAAATAATGAGTAAATAAATTTGTTTCTATATTTACAAATAATGAGTTTCAGTCTGATTCTCAAACATAAAAATACTAGATAAAAATTCTTTTGTAAATGTAGTTTACATTTATTTATTAGCCTATTATTTTAAAAAAATATTGCAATGTTTGTTAGTTATATAGTTAATGGTTATTTATTTTCATACCTAAAAACACAACCAATAAACGAAAAAATTTACATCTGATTGAAAATAATGAATAAGAAAGATAGCCAATTCTAACAAAAAATTGATAATATAAATGCAATTTATATTATGGTATATATGGTATTTATATTATCACATTTTTGTCTGAATTGATTATCTTTCTTATTCACAACCATGAAAATGATTATGATTTGCATTTCAACTATTGCAAAGCTTAATTAAATAGTAGCTGTTACTTACCAATAATTTTAGAGGCACATTTTTCAAAAATACAAAAAAATAATATATATATTATGAAAAAGTATACAAAATTGAACAAAAGTAGTTAATGATATCAACCCTTGGTCACTTATTAATTTATCATTGTGATCTAATTGCTAAAACAGTTGAAATGCAAAGTACAAATCTATTTTTTATTCTTTATATGGTATATAAAAAAATCTACTGTAAAAGTTACAGAATGCGGAGCATAAACACACAAATAAAACTAAAATAAAATAATTCCAGAGTTCAAAATTACTGTAAATCAAATCAGTAATTTAACAGCAAACAATAAATGTATGGAAAATAAATTAAATACAAGTGTGTGCATTTATTGGACAGCCAACTTCAAGAACATAAAAATACTAATAAATTCTGAAAAACAAAAGTGGGAAAAATAATTATCGCAAAAAATAAAACAGACTTTGGTGGTGGTGATTGGTGCAGAAATTGTGACCCTGAAAAAAAAACATGATATTAAACATGCATAACTATTAAACTCATAATGTGTCTTTGAATTAGTAGAACAGACTTATGCAGTGCTAGAAAATGGAAAATTAAACAAATTTATAAGTTTAAATTATGAGTAGTTACTAAATTATAATATGGTTCAATGAGCAGTATTCAAAATTAAATCAGATATCAGTAACAGTGAGTAACATTTATTAAATTTACTTTTACTTTTTAAACAGACCATTTTACGTGCTCAACTGCTCTTGGATCAGGTAAAATATACTTTCCCTATTCTATTTAGCCAAATAGATTTTCTGATCATATTTTCTATGTAGTTCTGTTTCTTGCTAGATTTAAATATTTTCTGATTCAAATGAGGTACATGCTTTCTAATTCAACTTAATAAAGTCATTATTACCTAATAAATTGTGGTGGTGTAGGGCAGATAGGATATCACACTTAGAAGAACCCACAATGCAATGAACAAAAAAAACACTTTTATTTTGCCTGTCAGTTTCATTAATATACCTAATAAGAGATTGTTTGAGATATAATTTCATATTGAGGACAAAAAATTTCTACCAATTTAAAAGAATTTAGAGTATTTTATTTATCATTTTAATGTTATGTAACTTGGGTACATTACTGAAATCAAATCATTATGGAATTTTGCCTTCATGTAAGAATACAGTTTCAAATATTCGGCTGCAGATATGAATTAACATTGTATCAAAAAAGTAGTAACTTAATGTTCACTGATATCCATTTAAGTCTAATTAATATAAATTTGATTTCCTCAATTTTTTTTGCATCTTTTCATTTGTAACACAGTGTTATGCAGTTTGTCAGGTTTGTTTAAAACCTTTCTATTGCCTAACATGGGACGGCTCTTTCCATGACGGCTCTTTCCAGGGAAATCTGCTATGTCTGCTCTATCCTTCAACCTACTACTATTCTCCAAAATCCTTCACAAAAAGCCACCTACAAATTTAAAAAAACATAAACTGTCTCTCCCCCACATCATTTACCATGTTGACTGCAGACTCTGCCCTGATTTTTACATAATGCTTTGCTAACCACTGCAACACTATCAGAAACACAATAGCTGCTCATGCCCAAAGCCACAACACTAACAATTTCCACATTGAGCCTCCTTAAAGCCTTCATCAAATGCTAAACTCCATGTTTGGGAACTATCCTCACTACACAACCTACAGTTCAGGCAATGTCCCAGACTCAAGAGCCACAATTCGATTTGTTATATTTTATTATAAATCCATTCCTCCACATAGATACACAAATTCAAAATTTTCCATTTAATGTATTTGCATTTTTTCACAAGTTACGTACAAGAACATGTATAACAAATATAATTATGAAAAAAAAATTCAAAATTTTAACAAGAAAATTCTAATATAATAAAAATTGAACACAATGAAAATATATTGAATAATAAAAACAAGAATAACCTTAGACTACATTTCCTATGTTGATTTGATGTTTTGAGTTTGGATTATAATTTTACAATTAATATAATTTATAATTCTGGGCATCAAGAGCACTGCCCCTGCCTGTATAACCAAGGATGATCAATGTCTACGTATCTACAATTATTCCTGAAATTGTGGAAAACCTTTGATGTGTTTGTGGTAACATATGAAAATATGACATATTAATGGTGTTCATCACTATGTTCTGATTGTTTTCATAACTGGGAAATTATGTTTCATTCAAGGTATGAAAAAAAAATTAACTGAGAAAGATATTTTGGAACAGCTGAATAAAAAATAAATATTTGACTCACCACCACAAATTGAGAGGGACATGCAGTTAACTTTCCAGACACAGATAAAAATGATGAACCAGTACCATGAGACTAGTTGTGATAGTGATAATTAGGTGCCAGACAAGATTTAAATAGGAAGTTGTGGATGAAATGATTTCCAGCAGCTGTAAGGAACAATCTTTTGAGATCTATCACAATGTTTGACTCCAAGTCTGTATTCACTCTTACACGATTCAGTTTTGTTTTGAACTGTTATGCATATGCTCAGACGTAGAATCACCCACATAGAAAATCATATGTTAAAAGCAGGGAGAAGGATGGAAGAAGAAGGAAAGACTGAAAATATTTGACCCAGGCTGAACTTGAACCTGCGTTTTCTGCTCAGTACACAGACGCCTTAACCATCTCGACCACCGGGTCAAGTTCCTGACCAGGCAAATATAGACAGTCCAAGTTTTAATGTGACATTGTCACAAAATTTATTTCAATTCCCTAAAGGATTCTCCTTATATTGTATTTATTCCTTAATGGATGCTCCTAATACTTCACTCCCACTACTCTATCCATTCCTCCACTAAACAACTATTTGTCCATAATAAGACATTTAACATGTTCCTTACTGCTTAGCCTGGTGATGCCTACTTTCAATCTAGTAAGTCAGCCAGTCTCTATCCCTCTTTTCATTATTTATATAATAAAATTCTTTCATGTTTCTAATGGCTTGCCCCAGGTCATTCTTATAAGGAGCACAGCTTTCTCCTAAGGAAAGAGGCCAGTACCTCTGCAAATTTGAATTGTTTCCTGTTTGGAATGACATCAGCCCTCAATTTTAAGTTTGATCGATTTTATTTATTTCCTGCCTGGATCAATTACTTTAACAATGTAAAATGATTTCTTATTTCTTGTAAAAATGTATTTTATGTATATAGTATAAATACCCTCATTATCTAGTTTTTCTAAGGAGTATTATAAAAGCCAAAGGTCTGAGGCCGTATAATGATAGCTGAAAATATTTAAAATAATGAATAGTATAATAAATAATATAGGAGTAAATAATAAGTAATAAACAAGGATGGAAATAATTTAATGAGGAGATCCAATATGTTTCAAGGCAGAAAATAAAATACAAGAAGAAATTCAAGAAACAATTTACACAGGCTAATGTGAATTACACAAGATCCTATTAAAAATGTAATGGAGATAATAGAAAGTAAAATAAGTCAAGGGAATATTTAAAATACATCTGACAGATAAAAGATTAATAAGAGAACTGGAAGACAATGTAAATTAAGAATAAGAAGCAGTCATGCATAAATACGAATAAATAGAAAGGATATAAAAATCAGATATGAGAAGTTACAGTATCAAACTAATGGAGGGTGGGACATAGAAAACTAACTGAAGTGCATGCAACAATTCTTTACAATTTCAAAAATGTTCTTAACAAGGCATTTCTAACTATCGAACTAGAACTTGCTCAGCATGCAAATACAGCATAAAATACATGTGCTCAAATCAGTATAATGAACTTCAAGATGACCCAATATTAAGAGTAAAATACACAGAAAGTTAATTTATTCTCAGAATGTGCCAAAGAACCAGAAAATCTTTATGGGAAGTCATGTAGTTAGAACTAATTTCCAGAGTTAACAATTAATTAAGTTGAGTGAAATAAAAGTTAATTCTTCAAAATGAAAGTACAGTTAAAAAGATGTCAGTATAAGACATCACATTAGAAAAGTTAGATCAAAACTATTGCCTAGTACACACCAAGGAATTTTGTGGAAAAATGAAGTTTTAAAATATGTTGCAGAACATTGTTACAAAACAAATTTGAACCAATAAATTATTTTGTGACCATCCAGCCTTACTCTGAGCAATTTTCAAAAGCAGCAGACACTGCTTCAATATTCACATTTCATATGATTAAAAATGATGTGTAAGTAAATATTTCACTTCTGAAACATGTTAAAAAATACTTGGATACACTAAAGCTGGAAGAAAGCTTAGATTTCTCAAATTTGTTGATGTCAACACTTGATTTTTAAATTCATTGCAAATTATTTGACATAATATATTTTGGTTATTTGAATGATTTTATAATGTTTGTTTGGAAGCATCAACTTTTGAAGTAGTTGAAGTTAAAAGCAATTATATTGTCACGTTGAATTTTAAATAGGTTACTCATGATTATCAAAAAAAGCTGATTATATGACGTTTGTAAAGGTATAATTTTGTCCAAATAAATTGGAATAATAAATTCAGTTGATATTTCGAGTGTAATTCTTTACATTAATTGCCTCATTGTTAGATCTGATGTGAAGCATTTCACTCATTAATCTTGAAAAGTAATTTCTCTTCCTCAGTCAAAATTTAAACACTAATCCAATCAATCTTATGATTAGTAATGTAAACATACTTAGTTAAAGTAGAAAACACAATGTTTAAAATTGGTAAAGTACTCTTTAATTCATCTTTTTAACATTAATTTAGTCTGTCATGTACAACAAGCTTTACAATCTATTCTGTATATTACATTGTGCTTTTCACAATTTTAGATTTGGATTGAAAGAATTGTAATATACAAAAAAAAGTGTTTAGACTGAAAAGCTTGTTATGTAGGACAGACAAAATGACCATTAAACACTCAAATAAAGACCATTTTTCCAATGGGAAACATTCTATTCAAAAACATTGTTTTAATTACTCATGTTTACTTTAATAATAGTGATATTTATTGGGTCAATGTTTAAAATTTGGATGAGAAGAGCATTTACTTTTCAAGATTAATGAGTGAAATGCCATAAAGCAATTAATGAATGACACTCAAAATATTTACTGAATTTATGTTTAAATTTTATTGTAACAAAATTGTACTCATATAAAAAAAGAACTATTTTTGATATTTACAAAAGTCCATTTTAAAATTTAACTAGACAGATAGCTGTTTTTAACTATACCTTATTTTGTTGATTGCATAATTTCTTCAAAGTTCATGTTGGCATGCAATACAAAAAGTACACATAAAATGTAAAATATATTTATTGTTAACATTTATGAATTATGCAGAATTATTTTAATTCAATGTTTTTCATGTTGAACGGGGTAACATACTTTGCATTTTTGTCACTGTAATTGACATTTTATTGGTTTTAATACCCATATTTAATTATTTTTAATTATAACTAGATATTCTTCAATATGACATAAAGAAACAATTAATTTAACATGTGTTTTAAAGTAATTGTCTGGAGAGGTACTAACTTTAGGATGGAACATTATTTATATAATAAATTTTTATAATTTTTTTACTAACATTTATTTTTCTAACCTATGTAGCTATTAATATTTATTTTATTCTTTGAGAATGTCAGATAATTTTCAACCCTGGAAATATGTTTCTCAACAGAGTTTCTCAGTGTGTACTAAGCTTAAGACAACTAATAATTGCAGGATACTTATCAGACAAAGCCAACAGAAAAATCATGCATTGCCTGAGCAAAAATGTAAAAAAAATTATATTTAATGAAAAGGTGAGTAAATGTGAAGAGACTAGTATTTCCATACTTATGAGTTCAATTTACATAATTAAGCATAAAGTACTTGTGTTACAAATACAGATGGAATGAGCCATTCCTAAAAAATAATAATAATAATTAATGGTCAAGGACCGAGAATAGCAAGAGGTGGGCAGGGATTGTCTGGGTCAACACAAACCAGTATACAAGAATGGAGAAAAAAAATATTGGAAGCATACAAGTATCATTAAATTGTTAGTAAGGAAGTAACAATATGCAATTTGGGTTTTAATAAATAATGATAAATATTCAGCAACAGGTACAAGTCATGCCTTACCATATATGTTACTTAATAATGCCAAGTGACCCTGACATGAACACGGAACTCTTATTCATCAAGCTTATTTCTTATATACAAAACTTCACAAACTTAACGCAGCAAATGAAATACAAGACAGAAAATTATTGATATAAAAGGAGGAGTATTATGAAATAAGTCAATACTTGAATTAAAACTCTATGGTATGACTGTAAAACAAACCAGAGGAAGAACAATTGCAGCGAATAGTTCCTGCAGGACATCCCTTTGGTTCATCACAACAAAGTGTGCGATCAACACATGTTCCATTTTTACAGCGGATCTGATAGCGAGGACAGCCTTTATTGTCAGAGCCAATTGGAGCTGTGGTTAGCAGGAAAGAAAATTTTTTGAATAAAACATTAAAACAGATATTTAAAGTTTCTTAATGAAGGCTCATCAGTACCTACTGTCATTTTACATAAAAAACAAATATTGTTTAATATTTATAATAACCTGAAATCAAGACAATTTAGCACATATGATAAATATTCAAGATGATATATAAAATAGAAGGTTATACAAATAAATAATGAATTTGGAGTAATAATTTGCCAAAAATCTTCATTCAGCTCCTCTAAAATTAATAAACAGTAATTAATATTATGAATATAACAAAAACCAAGAAAAATGTACAACAATGAAATTCAATAATTCAATTATTATACATAATACAATATAACAAACATAATGTATTCTTTGAATGATGTTGAAATTAGTTATTTCAAGAACAATTGAATGGTAAATATGGTTTACTTACAATTATATTTACATACGTAAAAACATAAACAAAATAAATTACACTTATTAAAGGCATAACAACTAACACACCACACATAAAAACCAATACCATAAGCTGGGAAAATATTAAATACTTAAAAGCAGCCAATAAAATATAATAAGTGGCATAAGGACTGAAATGTTTTCTGCAGGAAATTCTAATTATTATTATTATTAAGTAAATGCACAGAGAATCCTTTTTTATTTATTTTGAATGCAATGTAATAAACCACATTGGAGCTTTAAAAAATTATAATAATTATTGTATATTGATAAATTATTTCCTTCCCTTGTTATAATGGCAGAAAAATAAGATAAATAGTTTGCAACACAAAAATATATAATAAGAAAAATAGTATAATACAGTTTTATAATGATTTGTAAAGAACAGGAAAGGATATAGCAACTGTTTGTACAAAGCATTAAAAATATTCCACAACATATAGAATTCACGGAATTTTTTTAGGAATATTACTTCCTTTCATTAAGTTCTTTCCATTTGACTACATTTTTAGTCTGTTAGGTGTTAAATGTTATCAACTAGCCTGCAATGACTGCAGACTAGTTGATAACTAATCCTTAGCTCACAGATATTCCTTTTAATTCACACATCCTCTTGATTATTGACTTCGCTGTGCTGATGCAAAGTTCTGATAAGGATGACCATTGCAAGGTAACTGTCCACATCCAACAAAGACACTTATCTCTCAAAATGAAAGATGTGTGCTAATATTGTCGTGAGTATACAATCAAAAATGAATCACAGAAAGAATGAGGTTTTTTTCTGATTCTGCACAAGTATTGCATCTCAGAAGAGCTGAAGCAGCACTATTGAATATGAGATGCAATAATTTGTCAAGGGACCCTGGACCTATGTGATAACTATGGACCTATAGAAAACCCTTCTGCCCCAACACAAATCTCAGTAATTTGTGTGTGTATAACTTCAGAACACACAGCATGAAACAAGAGCAAGTGTGGAGCTAGGATCTACTAACTAATATGCTTTAGAAAGATGAAGCAATATATACTAATTTATTAATAAAATATATTCAGATTTATTCTGATACCAGCACCGGTCATAAACTTTGTGTCAACACAGCAAAGTCAATAATCAAGTGGATCTGTGAGAAATGGAGAAATAAAAAGTCCGAGTAGATAAGGGCAAACGAGTGATATTGAAGCTAGAGAAAAGTGGCATTGTTCAAGAATGTTCAATCCATGTCTGACACACAACTTTTGACCATGAAAGAGTAATCAATGTCTTTTTTAAAAATACAGTTAGTGGCTTCGTTGGGAATGGAATGTTATTGTCTCATTTTCATCCCCCCTGAACTTTATAATGACACTGTAACTCAGTAAACATGTGCAACCTAATTTCTAACATCTGAAAAAGTGTGACAACACATAAAACATTTCTTTAATATCATCGCCTTAAGGATTAATCTTTAAAACTTAGTTCAAATCACCAAAACCTTTTATTCCTTTCTATTCCAATAAATTATTTGACCATCATTACATATAGTGTAAGTGGTGTGAAATTATCTTCATTTTGGAAAATTAGCCTGCCTTGCATATCAACTTTGATTCAAATATTGCATTATGCCATTGACAAATAAGAATCACTGATGTTATTTCTGTGCAAAGTAATAGTTCCTACATGAGCAAATTAAATTAACTTTCATATTTATAAAAATTATGTATAAAAGATTCAGTAAACAATTAACAAGCAGAAATTAATAGAAAATTACACTTGATAGAAATTATACTTATTAATAACAGAGAAAATTAATTATGTTTCATAATTCCATATGAGGCTTTGTTTATTATATCATATTTATAAATTATG
Organism: Zhengitettix transpicula; assembly: GCA_037074705.1. Lineage (NCBI taxonomy): Eukaryota > Metazoa > Arthropoda > Insecta > Orthoptera > Tetrigidae > Zhengitettix > Zhengitettix transpicula. The sequence goes on from CM073591.1 coordinate 78,629,147, forward strand.
AAATGAAGGAATTTAAAAGTATTGGAAATCAGAATTTAACAACATAAATATGCCATTTCATAAATAATGCATATAATAGCAGGAATGTAGATTGGAAGATCAAGAGAAGTGTGAAATTTGTGGAAGATGTTATTGAATACAATTGGGATTAAAGGTAAGGATGGAAAAATCTCAATCAAATGGGGAATTGAACCCGTGTAACCTGGCATGGAGTCAACTTGGATGACTCAGTATATAGAGCACCTGTGTACTAAGTGGGAGGCCTGTGTACTAAGTAGGAGACCTGTGTTTGACTCCTGGTCTGGTTGAGATTTAAATATTCTGGCCTTTAATTCAAAAATTTCGTGGCTTATAAGGCAGAGTTTTTCCACTCTTCTTTCTGACAATTGAGATGTTATGAACTTGCCTGAAGCCATGAAGATTTCACCAATGATAGTATTTTATATCATGAAGTGAACGATAGAAAGAATTCTATGAAATTTGTCATTACTGATTGAATATTGAACTGATGCAGAAATTGTCCTGGATACAACTTGCTGAAATAAAGATTCAAGATTGAAAGTCATATTATCATTATTGATGAAACATATACTAAAGGCTTAGAGACATAGATCACAGATCAACAAGTAGGAAGACATATCTAAAGCAATATATTCCCTTTAATTATGTCACCAATGAATCATATTTGTAGATTAAGTCCCATGTAGTACAAGTGTCTACTAACATGATTTCATTAAAACCTAGGCAAAAAAAAAAGCAATTCTGCTAGGCTCATTCTTTAAGACAACACTCACCTACACATATGGAATGTTGTAATAAAAAGCTGCATGAATACAGATAGGTTATGTATCATAATCTGTCCTAAAGTCAGTACATGAGTCATTGAGACTTTTGTCATTTTATAATTCAAGAACAAAAATTTTGTTATCATTTTTCATGGCTGAAAATATTTCTGCCACTATTTTCCAAAATCATATGACATAAGAACATAAGTGGTGTTTTAGATGAATGATTATATTTTCATTGGGTTTAAATGAAAACATTGAGAATAAATTAAACTAACTGAAGGAATGTAAAGGGAAAAATTAGCATGCAAGTAAAGAAAAAATATATGCATTATTTATGAATATATAATGATATAAATGATTTTATTTTTTTAAATAAAAAGGCGTATCAACTCTATCATGTGTAAGTTTCAAATAAATGAACACAATAAAAATGAAGTCCAATTTATTGATAATTAGTTATCTTCAGTATGTGTTGACAGGTAATATTTTAACTATGAATAAATGACTGAATACTATAAAGAACCAATAATAGATTCCTGAAAATTATTGTAGAAAATACTTCAACAGTATAAATTTTGCTTTTGTCAACAACTTAGTGCAATGTAAGAAATATTCTATATAAATATATATGGAGTATATACTTTCTTAATTTGAAATTATTATTGAAAACTGAAGCTGGATATCTGAGACCTATTTTTCATTTTAGATGCACCACTAAACATACCTTCACAACCCTCTTCATCTTCATTTTGAGGACAGTCGTTACGTCCATCACATCTACGATACATTGGAATACAGCTTTGATCGTAGCAAGTGTAGTCTGATGAGGGACATGGAGCTATTTCTGATCCTAATTGAATGGATGGTGAAGAAAAGGATCATACTCCCACACACACACAATAAGCAATAAGAAGCACAAAAGCAAATTATTGTAGCCCAATTTGTAAATCATATTCACATACATATTTAATGTTTTTTAATTGGAATAACATCTGAATATGTGTTCATTATCGTTAGAGATTCAAACCAAAATTTATATAGTGATTAATTTAATATCAACTGAAATTTTAATTAAATACGGATTATGTTATTTTTATATAAGAGGTGAAATATGGTAATTCTATTAAGAAAACTTCATAAACATTTTCAATATTAATTGATACATTATTTTATTAACAGTGATTTATTAAATTATATTACATTAAAAAAATTAGATAGTCACTTATGAAACGTGGACTGAATTCATTGCTAAAGATGGTTCTTTAACTTTTTAAAATGAGAGAGAGATAGAAAGAGAAATATATATCTCATTATATTTATATAGTCTGTTACAATGCCCTAAAACTAAGTAAAAAATGTTATGCCACATTTTCAGAGTTTTCAGTTGTTGACAAATATTATGGAATTAACATTTAATATGTAATTCCTTTGTAAATAATTTTTTGATTATAATTTGGGCAACAATGGCAATTATATAAATATATTATAATTAAGCAAATAAAAAGCAATAGGATTAAAACAGATGTGTACAAAATTATGCTTTAATAAGGTAATTTTTATATTATATATAGCATAGCAATATACCTAAAACCTTTAAATGTTAGTAAAAAATATTCTACATATTAGCATTTTTATATAAATTTTTGAGCATTCACATGCATATCAAAGCTTTTATGGAGAGTGGAAGAAACAGAAGCTGTATAGGCTAATGTTGAATGTTGTTTACCTTTGGTGAGTTTGCCAGTTTCAGAAAACAAAATTTTTAACAGAATTGAATGAACATTAGGCCCTGTACTTAGAACAACACTATTTATGAAACAATGCACATAATAACCTTCAATAAACAACTATGGACTAATGATACAGCCAAAAATATACATTATGATATTACAAAGCTTTTTTCAACTCAAGTTTAAGAACTGTGTTCTATTAATTCAATATCTTAAACAGGACAATATAAACATTTAGAGCTACTTTATTAAATGCCCATACACATTTTATTACTTGTGTTGAAAATTCTGAATGTGATTATTTGGTCAATGATGTTTTAAAACAGTATGTGATGAACATGGCCGATACTACAGACTCCTGAATTATGAGAAAAAATAATCAGTAATTCTAAAAATAGTGTACCTGAAAATTATATATATATATATATATATGTGTGTGTGTGTGTGTGTGTGTGTGTGTGTGTGTGTTTATATATATATATATATATATATATATATATATATATATATATATATATATATAAAGATATTAGTAAGGACATGTCATTGTCAAAAATAATTGCAATATTGGTATGGAAAGGAAAGAGAGATAGGTTGCAGCTTACCTGAAAGTGAAGTGTGGTGTTGCCATAAGCAACTGAAGGTTGGTCTTCAAATTTTTGGAGGCTCTCAGCCTCCTTCTTCAGGAATGAGTGTTACACCATTCCATGCACCGGCTGAGAGCCTCCAAAAATTTGAAGAACAACATTCAGTTCCTTATGGTGACAACACACTTCACTTTCAGGTAAGCCACAACCTATCTCTCTTTCCTTTCCATACCAATGTTGCAATTATATATATATATATATATATATATATAGTATCTTGGATAGTGAGAGGACAGATAGAAATAAATAGGAGAAAGGTGGGAATATGATTTTAGGTTATTGGATATTCTTGGCATAAATTTATGTACAAAGAAAACTAATGTTCAATGCTTGGAAAAGGAGGGACCAAGAAGGAAAGACTGAAAATATTTGGCCAGGATGGTACTTGAATCCGCAAATACTCCTTCCCGAAGAATGAGGCTGCGAGCCTCCAAAAGTTTGAAGAGCTTTCTTTGATTCCCAGTGGCTTCACTGTACTTCAATTTTAGGTAAGTCACAAACTATCTCTCTTTCCTTTCCATAGCAAGATCACAATTATTTCTGACAATATCATATCCTTACTATATATATATATATATATATATATAGTATATGTCTATTAATAATAAAAATAATGACTGACAGGAATGTAAAATGAAGAAAATTGGCATGTACTATAGTTTTGAAATACAGTTTTTTCTAGTGTCACTTCATTTAACAAATACAAGAAAATTTTACACCATTTAATGACAATGTAGCCTTTCAATGAGAACTTTAACTGTTGATTTTCCCAAATAATCATTATTTTAACATTCAAACCTTTATTTTTGCAGCAAAGTGGAGTGGGGCAGCACCGTTGTTGACAAACCTCCACCACACAATCAGTCATCGTAATGGTATTGGAACACCTCCAGTTGAATGGCGTTGGTGACGGCAGGCACGGGACAGACAGCTGCCCTACAGAGGATTGCCAGGGATCCAGGTATTTAGAGGAATGGGGAAGTGTAGAGCATTAGCAAGAAGCAAATCTGCATGCAATTTAATTGTGACATTTATTAGAAGGCTTGATATTTTATTAGGATTAGAAGTTAATAATTAGAAAAATATGATCATTGAACTCAAGAGATTAAATAAGTTCATTGAAAAAATTCATGCACCATTGGCTCATCGTTCATGCTAAAAGTGACAATTTATTTAATTTTGCCCTTAAATTTTAAACCTCGAATAAATATGTTTATATTTCCTCTAACAACTTAAATTTATATTTTGTTTTACAAAATATGTATCAATAATATAATAAGGGTATATGATAATATGCATTAAATAGATTGTTATTATGAAGCTTTATAAGTTTTATTGGCACAATAACAAATTTCAAATCATAAAGTCAATATGATATGAAAATAGCACAAAACTTCTTCCAAGTACATTAAAAAATTTTCAAAGACAATGAAAATATGTATTTCCTGGAAACCAGTGGTGGTTTGTGCATATGTGCTCATGTGCTAACAGCACATAAATTAATTTAGGAAGAAATAATTTTTCTTAATTTTAAGAACCTCCATAGTAATTGTGTTTTAACACTGTAAATCTATGCTTTGATATTGAAAGCTTTAATCTCCCTGCCTTGCAGCACATTGCCTAAAGCAGCCATCTAGACAAGCAGTGCTGTACCACTTACAACACTGGATTTGGCGATTTAATTGCAACTGTGCCACCCATAAAGCTCAACAAACCTGTGCTATGATGCTGACAGCACAAGAAAACTGAGAACATGGCCACATCAGGTGAGATAACCAACAAAATTGAAATAAATTCAAACTATTTACTAATATAAATTATAAATATTTTTAATTATTCCACATTTAATAATGAGAGACTATTGGAAATAATGTAGACAGAATTATAAATGTAGCATATTACATGCTGGGTCAGAGTATTGGTAACACTATCACTGATATATTTTTATTATTTTACATAGTTATCATCATAAAAATGGTTCTTTGGGGTGATGTAGCACATAATTTCTAAAACTCTAGAGCCGTCACAGCTGGAAACTTAATAATCTATCTTGCTTTCATGTAGTCATATAAAGATAACACTAACAAAAAATAAACCTATGATCTTTCGAAAGTATTTGAGAATTGATTATTGTATTTTTATTAGAAGAATTGAACTACTGAGATTTTACTGGAACTTCAAATTTATGGTTGGCCCCCACCCTCTTCCTTTTAAGTATCAGGACATGAAGAGTACCAATGAATGATTCATATCCTGGATGTAATTCATTTTGGGGACAAATAAAGATGAGAGTCCTACAAGATTCAGTTCTAGACCCATTTAATCTTTTTAAAATATATAACTAATTTACCAAAATTGATTAACCATTTTCTGATATAAACCATTTTCAGATAATTATTGATCAATTAATTGTTGTAGGAAAACAGATTTTACACAATTTCAAACTAAAACTGCTAGACTGCTGAATTTTGTTGCTTTAGGGTAACAAATTTGTGTAGTTCTAGATTCTTAAGATTATATTTTAAAGTTTAAATACATTATGAAAAAAATATAGGTCAATTAGATATGCCATTAGAATAATGATAAATTGTAGTTCACCAAACATTATAAAATATTTGCAGAACAATGGTTTTCCCAGTGTAGATAAAATCTTCTCAGAATTCCAGCCAGATAAACTCTTTGATAGCAAGTGACATTTTGAAGACTGTCCATATTATCATCATCTGACAAATACTTTATTCTTTAGAAAATAAGCTTACACAACATACATTTACTTATTATTTTCTGAGATAATTATTTGGAGAAAAAGAAAATTTTTATTTTTCAAAAAAGGGTTGTTAGACATGTAAGGTAATACTTAAAAAATTGGACATTCTTCTCTTAAATGTTGGTACAAAGGGATATTTATCTCAGATTTTCAATAAGGTCTATAGGATATGAACTAATATTAATAATATTATTATTTTGAAAAGAAAAATTTGTAGTCCAAACCAAAGCAATATAAGTTCAATGGCATGGACTAGACAAAGTGCCATTTAATGAATAGAGATGTGTCTACAGTAAAAGTGGCCAATACCTCTAACATAGACACTCTCTTTGATATTATTATTAAATACTTGCATTTATTTGAGTAAACTCTAGTTTTCTTACAGACAAATTTTAAAACAGTAAGGAGATTAGAGGAAATATCTTTCTTTATGTAAGCCAGAAATAATGAGGAACAATCATAAATGATCAAATAATCACTTTGAGGGCAAAGTTAAATAAATATACTAATTATTTCCATAGAGCAATTTATATGAAAGATTTTTTTAATTAAGTATAAAAACTTTTACCTTTTTAAATACATGCATAAAATGCAGTTAAGATTAAAATTATTTAATCATGCAGCAAATCAATATTCTTACAAACATACCATTTTTCTTGCTAAAAGTGTGCATTTAGAACATTAAACGACATCACTTTCTATTAGCTAAATAAAGACAACTATGACTAAACTGGAATTAAATGCTTAAAATACATTTTTCATATAATACATAAGATGAAAACATTGACTTCAAAGGTTAACTGTTTTATTCTCAGGAGTAGATACTGTAAAGAAATTTCTTGACACAAAAATATAGTTTGTTGTGGTAAAACTTCTACAATTATTTGAAAGCTCTTCACTGTGAATGGAGATTTTAAATGGTACACACAATAATTAAAATTAAAAGATTTCACACATTGTCATTTTTAAAATAATATGATATTTTATCAAAATGTAATACAACAAAGATACATTTATACTGACTTATAATGCATATGCATACATAATATAGTATATATAAATGTTAGTGAACATATGTATATGTATGTATTTTGCACACATTCATACCACATTCTCTTAACCTACTAGAGTGCTAACAATGAAATTAACTTTTCCACCATTTTCATAAGTAATAAAAGCAGAACAAATCCAACAGCTTTAGAAATATTTACAGGTTTTAGATATAATGAAGTACTGTGTATCGTATTTACTATCCAGAGTGAAAAAACAATGGAAGAAATATTTGATTTTTCCTAGTTTTAAAGCAATTGCACGATTTAATAAGATGGCCAGATTGAGTGTCACGTAAATCGTAATCAGTATGTTTGAAATTATTCCAATTAAGTAGTGTTTTTACAATCATGCATTATGAAACACACAAGAATGTTCTGAGAGTTACAGATTGATTCAAGATAATGAGATATCTTACGTGACAAGGTAGACCTAATCCTGCTGTGTATTTTATACTATTTATGACATAAATGTTTCACTTTATTATTACTTTGGTTTGAAAAAAATTACAGATTGATTGAAAAGGCCATACAATACCTGACAGACACATGGGTGCCTAAAAATGTTATTTTTCTTGATATATATTTGGAGAACAAAAACTGAGATGAATTTGTTTTCTTACTTGATGTTTGAATTTGTTTGAAAAAATTAATGATTTTCCAGATAGGATTAAAGCAAATTTGTATATGATTATTTATAAGTGAATAATTTGTTAGGGGAGACTGAATCACAATTAAAATTCTTTAATTATATAGTTCTGATTATAGTTCCCTATCACTTTCAAAATCCAAAAAAAAGTCTTTAAATATTTATTAGAATGATATATTGATATAAATCAAACAAAAGAACATCTACTCTATACAATTAAATTGGAAAAGGGCCTATTTAGATAAATTGCATAATTAAGATTATGCACATTACATATCACATATTCAGTAATTGGTAATATCCTATACTGTAATATCACTCATTTGCATCCATAATAGTAGTATAAAAAATTTGCCCATTTAAAGTATCTGTTGCATTACAATTGATAATTATCATTTTTCAGAAAAAAGCATTAATATTAATAAAAATTGCAAACATACCACAATATGCTTCATCTTCATCACTACCATCAGGACAATCATCTTGTCCATCACATCTTTGGGATTCACTGATGCAACGAGACTGATCAACACATCTGAACTCTGATGAGCGACATTCTGCTGAAATAAATAATTACTTTAGACCACTCTAAAATTAAAACAAATGTAAAAATTTTGTAAAATTGGGTCTTACATTTTTAATTACATGTTGGCATATATGAGTCAATAATTTTGCCCATTTTGTTATATTTTCAATTAGAGAAAAAATAAGATATTAGACATGAAGAAGAAAGAAAACTTTATGCAGAAATATATATACTAGAAAACTAAAATAAACACAATAAGAAAACACTACAATAACCTCTAACAGTGGATTATATCTACTACTTATTAGTGATCATGCAAATTACTAGTAAGTAAGATTATTACAATAAAAACATAAGAAAACTTATGAAGCACCTTCATGCACATGTAAGCAGTAGGTATTATTAATTTGCAACCCAGTATGCTGTAAGTAAAATACTGATATAATTGGTGTTACTATAAAACATTGAACAGAAAACACACAGTTCAGCCATTTTATTTGGTAAACATAATATATTTTAAACTAAACAAATAAAAGAAATAATTCATTGAACTTTCAATTGTCCAAATTTATTTTAGGTCTGTATAAAGTTTTTCTATTTTAAGTAAGTGGCTAGAAACCTAACTCAACTTAAACACACAGGAAGCAACCTTATGGAAATGATCAGTCTTAATGAGGTAGTTATGAGATAGAAAGCAAAGACTAAATAAATTAGTTACCTACATTATTTTCAAATCTAAAGAAGCAGTAATTTGTCTAAAAAACATTTCATAAACAAAATTTATCTAAGGCATAAATAGTTACAACACTAATTATGGTTTAAAGATGTTTACAGATAAGTTGTCATAAATTTAATATTTTTCACTACTGAAGAAAGAGATTCAAATTTTCAACAGGTTAGATCACTGCACCAGTCCATAGAATGTGATGTATGGTAATAATAAGGCTCAAAGGAAGTGTATTCGTGAAATGGCAAGTAAATTTTACCACATCCCCACTCATCTGCACGATCTGCACAGTCTGCTACACCATTGCACCGTTGATCTAAGCTGAGACAGCGGCCATCATTACATCGAAACTGGTCACTATGGCAAGAAGGAGGCCCTTCACTTGTGCCATTATTTTTGCCTCTATCATCTGTATCAGAAGGTGTCACTGGGTGGGTTTTAACAACAAATGTTCATGTCATGATCTATAATTTCACTATTCATTATATCTACATTGTTTCATTGCAATGTTCGGAACATTAATCATTATTGATAACTATTATTTCTATTTAATAATCATACAAATATTAAAATAAAAGAGGAATTAAAAAAATTACTAACTCAAGAATGTATTAACTATAAATTACACATGTTAGAGAGTATGTCTGTGGGTATATATATATATATATATATATATATATATATATATATATATATATATATATATACACACACACTTAATTAAATAACACATTTAGATAGGAAAGAGAGAGAGCGAAGTTGACTTACCCGAAATCAACAGTTGGTTCAGTCAGTGCAAGAACTGCTGATTTCCGGTACGTCGGCTACCCTGTCTCTCTTAACTATCAAACTGTTTGTACATACATACATATATATGTAAATGTGACTAACGATGTGCCATTGTCACAATAACTGAGATTGCAAAGACATAGTCAGTGTCTTACTTGATTTTCAGAGGCTTCTTCAGGAAAGAGAGTTGAATTACATGCACTGGCCAGCACCTGAGCTTCAATTTCAGGTAATCCATCTACTATGGCTTTTTCCTTTCCATACCGATTATCTTATATATATATATATATATATATATATATATACATATCTGTCTTTCTGTGTGTGTGTGTGTGTAATAGAGGAGAACAAAAATAATCTATTCAATTTTGGAGGAGATGACATTTCACATAAAAATACACTTGCTCTCTGTCTATTTCTCTTTCACACGCACACAGAATAAACTGTTGTCCCAATAAAAAATAATTGATTGAAATTCTTATTGAAAAAAGCACTTTGAATGACTGAATTATTTCTAGTGGAACAACCAAAATTCAGTGAAATCTCAGCACAAAATCTTGATAAATTTTGTTTTGTAGAGTATACCTTCAGTAATTTATGAGAATGACAAGTTTCTGCAAACAATTACATTTTTGTCAACATAAGCATTTAGTGTGCAAATAGATTATTTTGACATTTGCATTTTGAAGCAATTGCCAACAAAGGAACACTTCTTTAATACCATTATTTCTTATAATAAGAGTCACCCTCTTGTTGTTTCTTCCCATTTTGATAACAGCCCCCTTTTTTCATTCATAATGTCTTTCAAAAAGCATCTATTATCCATTCTTTTCTTGCCCACTATTAACATAACTAGAATCCTCCACAAATATTTTCAGCTGCTGATTTCATTGAGGTACTTAAAATTATGCAGTGACTCAGACGACCCATTGAAATATTCAATGTTTGTCTATTCACTACTCAACTGCTTTAAGATAACTATCAATAAGTATCTTCCCAGCATTCTCTTAGAGAAATACAAATTCTCATGAGTGAAATGTCACAGTTTTTTTTTATTTCTTCCACTTACTGTTATATATGTTGTATGCAGAAAACATATAAAAATTATTGATATGGACAGGAAAGATGGAGAATCATTGTTTTACCTGAAATTGAAGGCTAGTGTTGGCATGTTAATCAGAAAGAAACATTTAAATTTTAAAAGGGGCAAGGTCCATTCTTCAGTAAACAATACTACACCCCATGCCAAGCCACCAAGTGGTTGACTGACACAAGGTGCTCTACTTTCTTCTGAACAAAACCAACAACTCTTTTCTCTCCCTCTCTCAAGGAAAGGTCACAACAATGGTAAAATAATGGAATGACACATACATATATACATATTTTACACACACAAATAAATTAATATATATATATAATGTTAGGAACTAATTTGGTGATTTGCAGTCACATTCGATCTTGGATAGTGAGGAGGTATAGAAATAAATAGGAGAAATAGGATATTTATATAGTGAGGAAGGATAGAAATAAATAGGAGAAATAGGAGGATTATGCTTTTTATGTGAATACATATGCTCAGGCATAGAATCACGCAAAGAAAAATGTGTTCAAAGCAGGGAGTGCGTGATTCTATAACTAAGTATATGAATTCACATAAAGAGCGTAATCATCCTATTTCTCTTATTTATTTCTATCCTTCATCACCATCCAAGATTGAATGTGACTCCAAATCACCAAATTAGTTCCTATGAAAGATGCAATTCAATGCTACAAAGTCATTTAAGACATAGACTATTTCTATTAGCCAAATACAGTTCAAAACAAAGAAAAAGAAAAGCAACCATGACTATAGAATGTAGTTTGTTGTGGAGCTAATTAGTGCAATTAATTATTATCATAAAATAAAATTTACAACATATAATACTACTTTATAACTTTATACTGAAATGGTCACATACAGTTAAAAAAGAGGATCTGAAAAAGTGTTTTTGGAACTTGTATAAAATGTTCATCAATTTATTTGTTATGAAGCATAAAATTCAGAAAAATACTTTGAAACAATATTTTACCAACCCATAGATTGGCAGTCTTCTTCATCTGAACCATCAAAGCAGTCCTGGATACCATTACATCTGAGTGATCCATAGATACAAAATGCATCATGGCATTGGAACTCGTTCTTTGCACAGGCATTTTCTGATAAGGTAAATTATTTAAATATTTCTTTTGACAAGTAGAATGCCATAGCTTCAAGTCAACTTAATGATAGAAGATAGATTTTTTCTGGGAGGAATATAAAATGTGTGATAAAAAACCCCTAAATTAGGCCGAGGACTGCTGAATTTAAAACAACAAATTAATGGTAATTTTGTAGTCGTGAGTTAAGAAGAAAGATTACTATAAATATTACATTTCTTCTAGAAGTACAAAACTACTAAATCACTTGCAGAAATCTTAGGTAATTATAAAAAAAATATTAAGATGAAACTGAATGAAATAAAAAAAACTGGAAGAGATTTTTATAAAGAAAAGAATTACTTTTTGTAAATATATGTTATCCATTCATATATAAAATCTTAAGCTGGCATTAGGAAAGGAATAAAAAATCATATAATGAAAATATGATAGCAAATACAAATGTTAAGGTTTGCCTAATTTTGAAAAATAAATTAAAAACTATCAATAAACTGAATTCAAATGCTTGTGTAGAAATGAAACAAACAAAACATATAGTTATTGTTCATATAAAAAGAAACACAAACATATTTAATGTAGAAATTGTTTCCAGTTAAATAAATATGTGAAAGAGTTTTGTTATTTAGGGAGAAAAGAAGATATCTGATGATAGTAGAATCTAAAAGGTTAAAAATACAAGTTTACAACACTGGGAACAGAAACTGAAGAAAAGTTTTAGAGACCAAAATAAAAGCCTGTAAACTCTAAAAATGATAAAATAAAATACATTGAAATATTAAATGGCCAGACAAGCAAATAATTAGAAATATTTCTAAAATATTGAAGGACGAAGGAACATTCTGAAAAGAAGACATTTGAACTTATAGACATACAGATTCACACGAAGAGGTTTTCAAAATTTAGAGAGTATAGTGAAGGGTACATACTGCAGAAGAATTTATTTGCAACAACACAAAAATTTTCAAATATAAATAAACTTAATATCTAAGAATAAAAGAATTAGTATCAAGAAAGGCAATAAATTAATGTCAAAAACAAAGGAGGTTTGAAAAAAATCAAATTTTATTTTTATTCTATTATTAAAGTGGTTTATTTTTTATTTAAAAAATATGTATTCCACCTACACAAATAGTAAATATCATAAAAAGAAAACTTATTCCACTTAGAACAAATTTAACATATAGTGTAAACTTTCATGTATTAGTTATAAGTATAAAATAACTAAAAAATGGAAATATATATATATATATATATATATATATATATATATATATATATAAACAGATTAGGATAGAAAAATCTCAACAGGACTGGGAATCAAACCCAGTATCACCAGTTTAGTAAATTTTAGGTGAGGCTGCGGTCAATTGACCATGTAGTAAAAAGTAGACACCAAATAAGAAAAATAGGCAATGTACACTGACAAAATAATCCAATAATTACACGCAATACTTAAATGTCAGAATTAGTATGAAATTATTTTCAAATTAAAAATTGAATGAAAATACAGGAATTTGGATTATGCATTTCATTTTTTCTGCAAGACCACTAATGCTAAATATATAAAACTTCTAGAAAAATATGCTTTTTTTCATTTTATGTTTATTTATGGAGGCTTTTTTTAAATTTTCATTGCATTTTCAAGAATACACAGATTTCTTAACTATATAGAGGACATATTATTTAAAAATTAATGTTGTTGAAAAATAGCTCAACTGAAAATAAATTCACTATATTATTCTGTCAAATAGAATGATAATGATGGGAAAATGCAGTTGAGTGAGCCAGGCAATACACTATACTTCCATAAAATATTTAAATTTATGAATAAATAAATATACAGCCTTGAGCCAGAAAATTATACTGTTTATTATTATCAGTTAGATTGATATTATTTATACCTTTGTTTTTTGTGTATAATTTTAAACCATTTCAGCATGGGAGGTGAGGACTCTTAGAGGTGAGGGTGAAGTGGCGTTCCATAAAAATTACGCAAAAACAACCAAGATTCGAGACCAATCAGCGTTATGGATATCGCTGAGTTTATTTATGACAACAGGGCAATGGCAGTGGGAGAGGCAGGGCAGAGGTGGATGGGAGTACAAATTTGCAAACATGTTAAACAGCTGATTTTTGCATCGAATACATTTATGGTAGTTACTAAGTTTAATTATGACATTCAACTTGCCTGTTAACTCCCCCAAGTGGGGGTGGACGGGAGTAGAAATTTTCTAAAATGTTAAAACAGTTGATATATTAATCAAATGAAACATTTTCTGGGTCAATGAGTTCAACTCCTTTCCAATGGGTGGTAAGCATATTTATGAATAGGGGTTGAGGTGTTTACATAAAACTAACACAAAATCAAACGTGATTGGAGTCAAGTTGGGGGTTATGGATATATGATAACCTGGACAATGCTGGGCACTCAGTTAATAATAAAAATAGCCAAATACAGACAAAAGAAATGATGATATAAATACCACACAATGTTTCTGGAATCTAAAGAAAGGAACAAGGTTTCTAGAAATATATTTATATTATCAGTTTTTTGTTTGTATTTGGCTATATTTCTTATTATTAATTGTCTATTATATCTATTACAGGAAACCAAAACTTTTTGTAACACAAAATAGTTCCAATGTTGTAATCCTTAATAATTAAATTTTGGCTGAGAAATTTCATGAAAGTTGTTTATATTATATTTTGAAAATATTAATCAAATTATAATACGTAAAATTTTAAATTGTTTGCAATTAAGTTATGATTTTACAATAAAAAATTTGTAGCAAATAATGGACATCAAATTTTTCTTTTCATCTCCTTAATAATGAGTTTGAAACATACTAACTATGTAAATATAATTAGAATACTTTTACTCAGCTTCAAGAATTTTAATAAAAACGTTGTTCACAAGATATCCATAATTGTAGGAAATTGGACAAAATTCAAAGTAGTAATGTCAGTGCAGCATTGCCTATATGATTTTCAAAAATGTTAGTAAACCAGAGATAATGTATTTATATATAAAAAAATGCATACGACAATCAATTTCGTCACTTCCATCTTGGCATTGGTTGAAACCATCACATCGATTGACTGCGGAAATGCAGAAGCCATTGCCACATTTAAAATCATGTTCTCCACATGCTGTAAGAAATATAAAACCCTTGGGAATGTATGCACATTTCTTAGCAAAGCAACTTTAATATTTTTTGTTAATAACAATTCTCAATATGCAATTAACTGTTAACATTTACCAACTTATAAATACACACACACACTTAAGCAAATTGTATGATGTCAAATAAAATAACACATTTAGATACGAAAGAGAGACAGCAAAGTTGACTTACCTGAATGAACAGTTCATCCATTCAGGCTGAGGAGTGAAAATATTGTTACAAATTATTGAGGGCATGAGCTCCCTTCATCAGGAAGGAAGGTCTGAACTGTGTGCCAGCTGGGCATTTATTGACAAATGCAAATTAAGGTGCATCAGCCATTAGGCAGCAACAATCAACACCAAAGGAATGTTAAGGATTTTAATATGAACACAAGTAAGGACGTGAAGTATGCATACAGGAAAGAGAGACAATCTCACAGCATCCTTAGTTAGTTTGTAGCCAACCCAACATGAACATACTGTCCTGTCAACGCTTAACATGATCATTACTATTTACTCTGCTGATTCAAACTATTGATTTAAGATCCAGGTGCATATATTGTAACATGACAATCATTTATGTAGTGTTTGCCTTTGTCAGTATCCTTTGTGTCATGGCACAATTGTTGGGGTGTGCTGGAATTCTGGCAGATTGGAATGGTCAGTTACTTGGTAGCACTCGTGCAGGAAAGTTAGCAGTAAAACTCAAAGGGAAGCTCAAATAATGTGGAGCTGATAATTGAAAAGAACAATTACGGATTATGTAATTCAGTCCGCAAGACACTGTTGATAAATTAAGCCACACCCTCAGATATATATAAAATAATAAAATTATTTAAGAAAGTTTTGATAATATCTTTAAATAAAAATGTATCTGGCACCCTAATTATTGAGGAACTTTGAGAGGACTAGATGAATTGTCAAACTTAAAGTAGTATATGTTACATTTTGTCCCCAAAACTCGAGGGGCAAAAACTGGGCTGAGAACAATGATCTACATTATGTTGCCCAAACATGTGGTGCCAAAAATAATCTGTTGCTGATATTTATACTCTGCAACTGAAGGAGGAGGGGTCAGTTTGGAGGCTGTGGTTAAACAAGAGAGATAGAGATCAGTGTAAGGTGTTACATACTTACTGTTCCGTGATTTGATTCAGATGGACTGTTCCAGGAAATTTTATTGTGTGTATTTTGGTGGATATCTCATCATGAGGACTGTGTGGACTTAGCTGTGAAAACTGTAAGACCAAATTCATAGTTAGCCTGTATAATACTTTCATTCTTTAGCAACTTTATGCACAGTCAAATTAAGATGCTCTGTTATTGAACTTCTAAAACTGATGAAAATTGTGAATTTTTTCTGATGCCCAAATTATCTGCTTTGAATTAACTTTGTTTGTGAATGGTTTGAATAAATGTGTTATCATTGAAATTTTGTAATTCTAATACTACATTCTGTTGAATGTTAAATTCTGTTGTCACAACTTTGTAATCAATCTGGCAACACATTCTTTCTCTGTACGTTTCGGCAACACTGCTGTACGAGTGTAGTCCCTGTAGCATGTCGCCAGATATGTGCAATGTTTGTATCTTTCTTAAATTAATAAAAAAACAATCTACATTCCATGATGATATAAAAATATATTAAATGAACTTTTCAATACTGTATGTGTCCAGAAAGACAGCTCAGAAGGCATAACAGATGATGTCTAGCATATCTTTATTATTAATCATAATCATGAATAATATATTATATTGATCATCACAATATATAT
Source organism: Zhengitettix transpicula (assembly GCA_037074705.1). Taxonomy (NCBI): domain Eukaryota; kingdom Metazoa; phylum Arthropoda; class Insecta; order Orthoptera; family Tetrigidae; genus Zhengitettix; species Zhengitettix transpicula. The sequence continues at coordinate 78,645,956 of CM073591.1, forward strand.
ACAAGCCCAACTGGAACACGGTTCAGACCTATTTCTGACTCATCCCCTGTCAATTTATGCTGGGTCATCTGTCTCTCTTTCCTGTCCAAATGAGTTAATCAATTATACATACAATGATACATCCTGAAATCCCTTTATGAAGTTAGTATGTCTAAACTGTGTAGAAATGAAATTCATATTTTTGAGAACCTTCAGTAGGATAGGTCTGAACTGTTCAGACCTACTATCCTGATGAAGGTCCATGAAAATTAGAAATTTTATATCTGCACAGCCTGATTTGTCTATTGTTTAAATATAAGTCTCCCTGCCTTTCTTTCCTATCCAAATGTGTTACACCACCTACACTAACTGGATCCTTAATGCCTTCATAAACAAAAAATACCTCAGTGACCTACTCCAGAAACAAATATCCTGTGCACTATCCAGTGTCCAACTACCAAAACCCATCCTTGATCAACACAATAAATGTAGTCCACCCCTTACCACAACCTACTTTCCTGGACTACAAAAACTTAACTCCATTCTCTGCCTCACTTACACTAGACTGCAATCCAAAGCAGACCTTAAAAACATCCTTCCCACTATACTCCCCACCTGTCCAAGGGCTGCCTTCAGGCGCCCTCCTGAAATATCCTTGGCTACCCTTGCACGCCCCACCCTAAAACTCCCCTACTGAAGCCCGGTTGCCAACCTTGCAAGAGGAACAGGTGCCATGTCTGCCCCATCCTCCAGCTCACAACAATCCTCCAAAACACTCAACAAATAGCCCACCTATAACATAAAAGAAAACATTACCGGCCTCTCCTCCCACATTCTATCAAAATAATTGCAAACTTTGTCCTGCTTTCTATATTGGCCAAACCAAACGACCCCTATGTGAACACATTACTAACCACTGCAGCACTGTCACACTATCCAAAACCCAATTTATAGCTGCTCATGCCCAAAGTCACAACTCCAAAAATTTCGACCTATGCTTCCCTCCTTAAAGCCAACTCAACAGAAACTGAACTTTGGGAACTCTGCTTCCAGCTTCTCGTACAATCTAAGCAAAGTCCTGGTAATTAATTATATAGTGGTCATTATGGCAGTGGTTGTGATATTGTGTTGAAATCTGGTTTCAGCATAATATTATAATTGTTATTATGATTACTATTACACTTCCGGTTTATCCTTTCCCTATTATCATTCTTTTACTTTTAACTTCTTATTCTTTCATTTAATTCAATGTGTTTGTTTGTATGTGGGAATGTACATATGTATGTACTTTTCCGTCATTTTTTTTTCATTGTTGTGAACTTTTCTTGAGAGAGAGAGAGACAGAGTGTTGCTAGTTTTGTTTGGTGTCAATTGCTGCTGTCTAACGGCTAGTTCACTGTAATTTGAATTCATCTATTCAAGTCAGTATCATTCTCTCTTTTTCCAATCCAAATGTGTTATTTAATTTGACCTTGTCACAGTTTCCTTAAGATATATATTACTTAATGTATACTTTCAACATTTTGGAAGATTAAATTTGTGCAGTATATATATATATATATATATATATATATATACTTACATAAATGAATTGATTCATAACTACAGTAAGTAACATTCAGTAATAAATAGTAATAAGAAGTAAATTAATGGGAATATCATCATATAAAAAGATCTGAAGATAACAGTGACACACAAATTTTGAAAAGAAGTTTTTGCCTAAAGGAAAATTTTCTCATCAATAATTCAATTCTTACTTTAAATAAAGACTTACGACAATTTAATTCATCAGAAAAATCTTCATTTCCACAGTCATAACGTTTATCACACTTGTTTGAGGAGGAAATGCAGCGACCACTTTTCTTACATAGGAACTCCCACTCTTCACATGCTGTTGCTGTCCATGACAAACCAATCAATGTACCATAACAAAAGTAAATAAAATTAACCCCCACTAATGTTCGGATACTAATTTACAGGTAGACAAATGTAGGAGAAAAAATAAACAAACATCTAATAAAAATGTATCAGAACTTACAGAGGAAAAATAATATTTTTCAATACTATTTAATCCACTCTTTGTGCAAAACTCTGCTGCACAATATCTTCTTAACAAGACACTTTTTATTTATAATTTAACATAATACAATCATAATGTGCTTTTGTAACACAAGTCACACCTCAAATACAAGCAACTACGCTAAAAACACAAGGAAGCAATGTGGAAGCTGGTAATACTATTGCTTGTAAATTAAGATTTTATTGACCTGCATTCTATTTTTTAAAAAAAAATCATCAGTGAGTCACACTTGGAAGTTAAAGAAAAAAATTACATATACAGGTACTTTAAATAGTTTAAGTACATCACAAAATCAAATAATTACCTGAATCTTCTGTATCTCATAAAAAATATTAATTATGTTTTAAATACAGGACATGCAGTCTTACATTCATTCATATTAAAATAATTTTATTTCTACTTAAACATTTCTCATTAATGTAAAGAGTTCAATGATTATAATACTATAAGCCTGCCATTGTTATAGATCTATTAATCACACTATGCAGTGAATACTCTATACTAATAATTAGGTAATTATGCACTGAACTGTGAAGTGAATACCTCTAAAAATTTACTGGTATACTAAGAAATTTTCACAGGCATTAATTCTCTCTAGTCAGAATTAAAGATTTGCTGTCTTAGTAACTACTGACAATTGATATACATCCCTGAAAATTTTGCTGAATTCTTTAATTTGAGGTATTTACAACAGCAGCACATAAAATTCTTGAAATTGAAGTTTATTACCATTTTTGTTGATTGTTTTTATTTCTCAGGTCATTCCATTGTTTCTTCAGTGTAATAAGGTATAGCACACACACCCTCTCATTAAAATAATTGCTTATAATTAAATTACTATTTACATATATAAAGTCTAGTAAGACAATGTCAAATTAATTATATATATATATATATATATATATATATATATATATTAGTCTGACTGAGGTGATGGAATGTTCCAAATTTTTGAAGGTCTGAGCTCCCTTCGTCAGGAAGGAAGTTCTGAATTTGTGCCCGGTTGGCAGCCAGAGTGAACCAACTATTGATTTCAGAAGATCAGCATCGCTGTATCTCTTTGCTATCTAAATGTGTTATTTAATTTGACATAGTCACATTTCCCTCAAGTGTTATATATGTCAAAATAAAACCAACTTGTTTGGACAAGAAAGAGAGTGGCTGACTTACCTTAAATTGGCAGGATGGGAAATCTAAACAAGTTATTAATTTGACAATGTCACATTATCATTACTTTATATATGTAATAATGTGGGCAGAAAAGAGACAAGCTGACTTACATATTTTGAAAGTTGGTGTTGACATAAGAAGCTTGTTAAATTTTAACAGGCCTAAGTAAAGAGAAATAGATTTAGTGGTTTAACTGCATTTTATAAAATGATTCCATAAAGAGTTATGCTAAAGTTATTGGTATTCAGTAGATTGAGATCTTGACATTTCTGCTCTTAATACCATTTGGCTTGCTGAAACTCAAACCTGAAACTGTTGCATAAGACTATTTCTAGTCCTATATATTATTGGATTGTTAAGTGGGAGAGCATGCTGGTTGTCATGCCAAATGCAAAATAATTGTATTAGAAAACTGAATTAATGAAACAAAGAAAGCATAAGTAAAATTATATTTACAATTTGTTGCATGCTGATAACCTTTAATATTACAGAAATGTAAAGATTCATACAAAAGTAATATTTTCAATACACAAAGAGTTACATTGTATGAAATTCCGGTTTTATAATTTATATTAATATTACATTCACATAAAAATATTTTCCCCAATTATTAACAAATTTTCAGTTTAATAGATCCATATTATTAGAAGCATATTACCCTGAAAATGCTTGAATAATATGTTTTGTTTGTAATTAATGGTGAAAACCATGAATTTTCAAATTATTGGAAAATTGTGTAAATAAAACCACAGTGTTGAATGGCTTCAAGAAATAAACTGGAGTGTTTAAAGGTGATAAACCTAGAGGATGCTAAAATTGAAGGATCTTAAACCTTCAACATCTTAAATTATTTACCAAGTAAATATGATGTTGACTGAATGTTTGATAAAAGTGCACAAAACTGGGCATTAAAAAAAGCATATAACATAAACTTGTAATTATTATTTCCACCGTTTTTAAAATATTTATAAAGGACAAAATGTTTACTGATAAATATTCAGGTGAAATTATATATATCACAGGAAACCAGTATAGTGTACTTACCTTAAATTGGCAGTTGGTGTCACCAGGTTCAGAAGTAATAACTTGCCAAATTTTCAAGTGTCTAAAACCCCCACATCAGGACAGCAAAACTGAAAGTCATGCTGATGTTTCACTGGCAGCTCAGCACTACTTTTAGTCCTATTATCATGAGAAAGAGGGCTTACACCCTAAAAAATTTGATATATTATTACTTCCCATCTTGGCATTGCCATCTATCAATTTAAGGTAAGTCAGATCCTCTCAACCTCTCCTTCCTGTCCAAATGAGTTAATTAATTTGGCAATTTACATTATCTGTACTTGCTTTATGTATTATATATTAATATAATAAAAGATAGACAAAGGACAGGGTGAGTGGCAAACATTATTGCCTTGGAACAATCTGGGAATTCCCGGAGAAATTTTTCCCAATATGCGGAGGACACCAGAAGCACCGACCATTGTTGCCTGGGTCTGGTATGAGAAAAATATCTAAGATAAATAACCCGAACCCTCCTCCAGAAAAATAATTGTTGGGAGCTACGATGATTGTGACATAACAGAGGAGTCTGCAATGGCAGAGGAGGTTATGTATAAATATGGAGGACTCTTGAGCAATATTAATCAGTTTTAGACAGTTGTCTTGGATGTTATAATCAATCTCTCAACAGAAGGTGCTGGTGAGACATACTATGATAGTCCTTTTCCATACCCACAACATATGTCATAATGTATTCTAAAAAGTACTTCAACAACAATTACTAAATCATATTTGGAAATGAAATTTCTATGTATAAATGATACTTAATTTAGTTATCAGAAATTAAAATTATATGCTATTACTGAGTGCTATGTTGTGTAAATAATTTTATATCATATAAGCCCTTTTAATACTTAATATTCTTCAATATCTTGTTACCTTTCCCAGATGAGTAAATCCTACACTGCTCAAAACTACACTCACGAGTTATACTGAGTAAAATGAAGAACTAAATATTAAAATTTTAGCACACAATTATTAAGTGTGTTAGAATTTCACTTACCAGGGCAGTTCCTTTCATCTGAACCAGAATCGCGGCAGTCCTTACGGCCGTCGCACCTCAACCTTATGTCTATGCAAGAGCCATCATCACACTGCCACTGTGTTGTATGGTCACATGCTAAAAAATAAAACATTACAGAAAAACTTATATTTATTATTGGAACTGTCACTGATAATTAAGAAACTTAAGATAAGATGATGATGATGATAATAATAATAATGGTCACGAACAGAAGAAAAAGGTAGACAAAAAAGGCACTACATGGAAATTACCTGTAGAACATACAAATAAATACATAGGCCTACTAATAATAAAGAAAGGAAACAATTATTGAAGAAAGAAGCGCTCAAGAAAGTAGGCTATGGAAGTTCCCCTATTGTTTGCTAAGAACAAATGCAATAAAGGTTAGAATTGACCAAAGTCAGAAGGAGATAAAGTGCAGTATATGCAAAGATGCAGAAGTAACGGTTCAATGCCTGATACGTGTAAAAAAAAAAAGAGATTCCACGAACCATGAGAGACATAACAAAGTGCTCAGTGATGGTGCCCAGTAACAGCCGGCTCCAAGAAAAAGAACACGCAGATATTACGCAGCAGAAAGACCTTCAAATCGGAATTGGATGGATCATGGAAAAGAAGGTGTGTTATTAATCCGTGGTATTGTCATATTATATTATTGGTACTTAGTTCACGAAGCCGCTAACAGATCTCACCAGTGTTTTTGTAAACATTTCAGCCATGTTGACAAGGATCCCAGTGTGGTATTTATATTATCACCTTTTTTTGTCTGAATTGGCTGTCTTTCTTATTAATTATTTTCGATCCAGCATACTTTTTTTCATATTAAAATACATATATCTCAGCTCTGTTTGTTTTATATAATTAAATCCTTACACATGGTGGCAGCGGTAAATGAGAAAAGAAAAACTGAGCTAGAATTAAACAGAAGATCGACAGGACACAACTGAACATTATACCTACTGATTCTTGGACAATCATTCTGTGAAGGTTAAGAGCTTTCTTTTTCGAGATGTCTGATACAGTGGCAGTGGTATCTTTTCAACACACAGTGAGAAAACCAGATTTCTCCAATGCTGCTGACTGGCCAAAATGGAAGAGAAGGTTTGGAATGGTCACTAAACTGGATCAGAAACCTGAAGAAGAACAGGTAAATATGCTTTTATATATAATGCGACCACTGATGAAATGATTTGTGATAGAGTGGTAGTAGGAGTTATTGATAGGGAATTATTGTGAAAATTACAATTAGTCAACGACTTAACGCTAGATAAGGCGATCAAAATGGCCAAACAAAACACACAAGTGAAAGAACAAGACGTGCTGAGACCAGAGACGCAGACTTCCGCGGCGGTAGATAAGATTAAAACAGGACCGAAGAAACCACCCGGACGCTTCAGCTGAAGACCCAAACAAAATCAGAATCAACATGAATCGGTTAGGTAGATAAGATTAAAACAGGACCAAAGAAACCACCCGGACGCTCAGCTCAAGACCCAAACAAAATCAGAATCAACATGAATCAGTTGGTTGTTGGAATTGTGGAAAGTCTCGCCATCCGAAATCCGAATGCCCAGAAACAAAAGCAGTGTGTAGTAAATGTAAATGTAATGAACACTACTAGGTGCTGTAAAACCGAGAAGCCAGACAATGTTCGCCGTGTTGAAACAGATAACTTCCGGCATAGTGAGAACATTTTTATTGGAGCAATTGATACAGAAAAACGTAGGAAACATAGATGGGCTGTATCATCAAATAATCTTTAAAATTTGTTAAAATAATTTGGAATTAGAATAAAAGTTCAACAATAAAATGTAAAATAATGGAATTAATTCACTAGTTGAATGAACCAAATTATGAAATTATAATTCAATTCCAGAATAATTATATGTAAATATAACACCTTTGTTTTTGAAAATTAATATTAAGATAAAATAGCCGAATGCAGACAAAAGAAGTGGTGCCTGACAAATATTTCCATCATGAGTTCGCAATGGGTATAGTGCAAAATCCTGACAACAATATCCCGATTGATGTTTGCCCTACAGCTCTTTGTCACAATTAACGTTTGCCCGACAGTACATTTATCCTGAGTGACGTTTCCCCCGTCAGGTCATTTTCCCCAAAAGTGTGTTTTTACGAAATAAAACATAAAATTAATACTTTAGAACACTTATTATGTTACTAATCATATTATACATGATTATTTCAGTAAATTAAGTTATTTTTAAAATGTTGTCCCTTCCATACCCCCTCTATTGCTGCTTGGGGTGTTTCATCAAAACACCGTTTGATGTTGGATCATAAGTAATATGTAAAAAATATGGTAGAATTTGATCCACGTTTTTAAGATTGAACACAGAACTTTGTTTTACACTCTTCATTTCCGACTTGTAGGAGCTGAACTTCAACATAATCGGAAATTTGAATAACCATAATTATATTCAGCGCCACCCGTAACACGATATTCTACACAAATCACGGGTGATTATCACCCCTTACAACCTTGGGGTTAAACTTTAACTATCCCTGTCGGAACATCATAACTAACCCCTGACGACCACAACACCGGATTCGACACAAATCTTGGTCGTTATCACAATGTTTTATCACCCCTTTCAACCCACCCCTAAAACTGTTCTCATTCCGTTAGGAAATTAAATTAGTCCTGGAAAACATCGAGAGTAACATTATGAATCTTAGAGATCACGTAAACCATTTCTTCGGTGCCAATACAGACCATTATCGCATATTTTGAATTGCCACCCCCTTCTAATCCCTCCTGTAGGGGTTCTAGGTTTATCTTATGGTCGCAGGGTTTGTTCCTGGATTTTAAGTGATACCTCTGCCAAGTTTGTTTGAAATAGTTTCACGCATTAATTAATAACTGAATTTACAGTAATAATCAATTATAATATAAGTAACATATTAAGTGTTCTGCAGTATTAATATTATGCTTTATTTTGTAAAAACGCACCTTTCGGTAAATTGTTCTGTCGAGCAAACATCAATCTGGATATTGTTGTCGGGAAAACGTGCATCGAGCAATGGACCAGATCCCGTTCAAAATATATTGTTCTACACGAGAAAGTCTACATCAATATTGAACAAAATGGTCACACAATTCTAGATATGAATAGCGTTCTTGAAGAATATGCAGGCCGTTGTTGAGTCCGGAAATTAATAAAATTGAATTTTAATGAAATGGTCATGTAATTGAATTCAGTGGAAATGCACACTGGAAATAGAGTCAATGAAGCTAAATTCCAGTCATCACTCATCCTAAGTGAAAATTTCAATAAACGTTGGATAATGTGACCAAGCCCACTGTGTTACCAAGAATAGAATTGGAAATTAAGAAGAAATGACTGAAATTCAGATATATGCAGAATATTACATTAAAAACATGATGCACATATCTCACATTGATCAACCAAAACTGTCTGGGAGAACCTTGTAAAGAGCAACAAAATTGCATATTGCTAGTCAATGTTAGACATTAGTGAAACATATGCAAAAAATAGTCAAGCAACATAAATGAGATTGTGGAAGAACTGAACTCAAGGGATATGGAGCCACTATAACCAATTATAAACGTTACAGACAAAAACAAAATGAGTTTTGCCATATCATTGATATAAAAATAAATGTGAATGGCAATAACAAAATTATATTAATAATTTTTGTATTTCTACAGTAAAATATTCATGTTTGCGATGACACTGTGATATTGCAGTGTAAGCACAGATGAATCTGGTATGTAAGTGTGGGGTAATGATATAACATAAGTATTCAACTGATCTAGTATTCAGCTAAACTAACCATTCACAAATTGGAAAACTTGAAAGTTTTACTAGAAATAATAGATATATCTACAAAACATACATGCAAATAAATAAATATATATATATATATATATATATATATATATATACAATATTAGGAGAATCCATTAAGGAACTAATTCACTATCCAAGTTTGAATGTGTATATATATATATATATATATATATATATATATATATATATATTAACCCAGTGATGAACAAGTATATCGTGCAAATTCACAGAGAACTTTACATAAATTTTTGATATGAGATTTCAGTAAAATTAATTATGTTAAAACATACATAATTTGATATTTTAAAAATAAAATGTTCCATCCATTTTTAAAATAAAGCTGATTTCAATAAACAGATTGATTATCTTAAAAATGACTGAATTTTTGTATATAATGTGGTTATTTAATCAATGAGTTATTGGTTGATAGAAGTAATTTCATTTGAAACATGTTGTATCAACCTCCTGCAAATCAATCTAAGTTTTTTCTATAAAGTTTAATCACTAACCAAATGGAGTAACTACTAGTATCAAATATGAAACATTAAATTGCTTTGCAAACAACATAGAACTTACGACAATCTTTTTCATCTGTCACATCATCTCCACTACAGTGAGAAATTCCATCACAGACATTATCAATGCTGATGCATTTGCGATCAGCACACATAAACTGGTTCTTATCACATATATGACTGCTATATCCTGAATAGTATGTGAGACAGAAAAATGTGTTAGTAAGCATAGAGAAGGTTGTTATTATGTACAGTTATTAATGCATAGTATGTTAGTACAAAGTCAACAAAGAATATAATTAAATCATGATAAATACTAACAATAGTTTCAAAAATATAAAAATATTTTTTCAAATTATTTTATCTATAGTTGTGTCAACTGCTGAGGTTATTAGCGACTTTGTGCTATGTTGACTTTCTTTGTAGAGGAACTAACAAGTAGGGATTTCTCAGTATGCAAACACACACACAGCATCCATGCTCTAGCTGGATTCAAATATGGGACCTCTGTGATGTGATGTGCTGAACCCTACACCACCGGAGATTGGCAAAAATGTTTTTGTATGGTAGACATATATATTTTCTGGTAACCTTTTTGATAAAATTATAGTTTATGATACATGTGCTCAGATTGAAAGAAGAATCAAGTTGACGGAAAAGATAGATTTATGAAGCAACAGTAAACTTAAGAAAATATACACAAAATCAATTGGTTATTATAAATAGGAAAAATTGCAATTATCATTATTAATATGTTTCTGAAATCACAAATCTAAATTTAAGATTATATAACATTTTTTATTCAACAATTAATGCAACATTCAAGTCCATATTAATATTGTTACTAACCTCTTTGTCATCACTGGAGGAGTTTAGCTCATTATTCGAGAAACAAAAGAACTTAATGAAATGGAACCTCTGTGGATGTGACAATTAACCCATTTCACAAGTGTTATTATACATATAAAGATTGTTTACTCTTGCTATGGTTCATAACATGATGCAGGAACTTATTTAATTAGATAATAATAATAAATCAATAAATGAATTCAAACCTTAAAAATCATTAACTTAAAGTTCTTACCACAATTTAATTCATCTTCGCCATCTTCACAATCACGAATTGAATCACATTTCTGATAAGTTTCAATACATTTTTCCCTGCACTGGAATTCATCAGGTTGGCAACCTAAAAGGCATTGCAAAAGAAGAAAAAATTGCAAAATAAATATAAAATATCACATAAAATGTTGGCTGACAGACTGATCTTGACACTTGTAGTCGTGTCAAATTTACCATTTTGTGCAGCAAATATATACAAAAATGTTAGAAAACAAGTAACTATTTTATCAAAATTTATTTATAAATTGATTAATAATTTCCAACAGAAGGACCATATGGTTTGTATTTAAACAGCGCTAAGTAGTTCATTCCAAGGCCCGTGAACCTACACACAATTCTCTAGTAGGTGCATGATGGTTGCATTCTGGGTTATTAACAATATAAACAGTATATACTGAGGAAGTTAGCTTCAAATACATACTAAAATTTCATCTTATACCCTAATTATTCAAATTAGCCTTTTTGATTAATTTACTTCTTATATTAATGTTAACTTCGATGTATATAAATAAACATTAAGTGAGTATGTTTGCCATTCTGAATTGTAAAATTGTGCATCGAATAAATAATTTTCTGGGTCAATAAGATTGATATTATTTCTACCGATGTTTTCTGTGAATAATTTCAAACCCTTTTAGCATGGGAGAAGAGCACCCCAAGGTGTAGTGATGGAGAGGGACTGTAAAAAAAAATAACGCGAAAACAACCGTGATTGGAGTCCAATCTGGGGGTTGTGGATGTCTCTGAGTTTAATTATGACAACCCGGGAAACGCCGATCACGGATCTAGTTATAAAATATAATACGTCTGTGCTTATAGCATACTATTTAGATAAATAAATAGAAAAATAAATACCACACGACGTTTCTACCAAGATTTTGAGTTCGTCACCTGGTTCGTTGTATGTGTCGTTCTTGCGTTTTTTAATTACCTGACGAAAGCAACAAGGATTTTTTGAAGCCTTTTTTTATCACTTATTTTCGTCTATTTCATTTTATGTTAAGTCTCAAATGATTTATAAAAAGTGAAAACAATATAGTACGGGCAGTGTATAAATATAGTGGTAAAGGTGAACTAAAATAAGGAGGAAACGTTTTCTTCGTTCCTTCGGTTTTCCAATCACTAGTTTTAAACCAGGGATTTTAAATCAAGGTTCCCATAAGCGGTTTCAATCAACTGTTGTGATCCTTGTCTATACTATCGCCAGGCTGGTCATACATTTCTTGTGTCAATTTAATTGTTCTTTGACTTAAAGTTGGGAATCTCATAATAGGAGTTACATGGTGTCAATTCATAAAAGAATTATATTTATTTTGTAATAAATTATTCGACAAAGTTTATTCAACTTAAATTATGCATAATGTGTTTAAAACATCTCGATAGAATATATTTTTAAGTATACTTGTACTTATCTGACTTCAATATAATTATAATTCAATGAAAAGCAAGTTTATATTTTGATATGTTGAAGGCAAAAAAAATTATTGCTATGTCCATGCTAATTGGAAAAGTATTTTCTTGCTTAGCTACCGGTTTAGTTCTTATAAATTTCTGAGAAAGTATAAATAATTATGAAAATGAATAAATAAACTTTTAAATTTAAAATCTTAAGTCCCGTGATTATTTTATTAAGCTCGATCAAATATTCGCGCGAAAAAAAATCCAGCGATTATTGTAACAAACATTTTTTACGTCACTAAAACACAAGAAGTCGCTAATAAAACTCGTCTTCAATTGCTCACGTGCTCAATATTAAGTTATATAGTTTTCAGATCTCAATTCGAAAGAATGCATTAGTCCTGCTAATATTGTTTTTTTGTTTTTAAAAGTTTCCCCGAGTGTTATATTCTTCTTATATTATAGCAGAACAGAAATTTAAAAAACGACTACATTTTCTCATTAGTGACAGTAAAAATGAAAGCACACAACAATTGTCCTATAGGACCAGTAATTCTTAATTATCCTTCATACTACATTGCATAATTTTCTGAGCAACGGTTTAAACGATTTTAGAATCGACATTGTGTCTAGTAGCTTCGTTCCGCTAATTGAAGCAAACCGACTTCATGATATGTCGGCAAAGCATACAGCTCTTGCTTTTGTAAATTTGATCGGTCTCTCAAATGCCTGTGACAAAAGCTGCGCTGCGTTTTCGCGTCGAGTTTCAACCCAGACCTGACGTGTCGCATATCTGTAGTACCAATTCACTTTGAAGTGCCGCATGCTTCACTTGAAGTCGGGATGTGCCACTTGACCTCACACCTGGCGGAAAACATTACAGTTCAAGTATTAACTGTATCGTAATGCCATTCATTTGTGCAAGATCCGGTTTCTTGTTTGGAAGTATATTGGGGATTCAAACCTAGTGAGCGCATTAGCTCGTTGATCATCGTAATTGCCATTTTTTAATATGAGCATTTTGTGTGTAATTATCCAAATAATTTACGAGTTTGTATCTGGGAGCAAGGATACGTAACTTGACCTAACCAACAACAAGACACTTTACCGTTATAAAATATTTAAATGTCAACTAAGAAATTTCATTTCATTTTTCCGTAGTTTTAGTAATACGCTACATATGGTTCATGCACGTGGTGGCCTCTCCATTTTAAAAGCTTATAAAAGGATATAAAGAGTGAAACAAGAAAGAGAGTAATGTAGGAAAGGGAATTATTTTAATGATTCTACCCGTCAATTCACATAATTTTTATGCAGGGATAATCCCAGAGAAATCAGCACTACGTATGTCGGGCTTTCGACACTTTCTCCCCGCTGTTCTAATAGACTGGAGATGATATTGTTCAAAGGTAGCTGTCTGACTGCTCCAATGTTAAAAGCGGACAACTCCTGCCGTGTGTACATCGTTTCCGACCCCGGATTTTCACCCCTCAAACCTTACCTATGTGAAACGTCTACAATTTTTTCCAAATTTTATTGTTCAAAATAAATTTCCGTTTTATATATACGGGCCGTTAATTTATTGTGTTATTGTCTTACAAACGTTAATTTTGTTTCAACTGATATTGTTTACTCAGTCTATTAAATTTAAAAATTCTCAAAGATAAAAATAATGTTTTCTTGACAATATTTATAAATCAAATAATATTAATTTAATTTTTACAATTATAGATACCACGACCGGCCCCTGACGATCAGCGATGCGGTTTAGCGCGCTCGTGTAGACGAATGTATAACTTACAGGGGAACATGAAGCATCTTTCGATACATTAGTGATGAGCTCCTTAACACTTAACTGTTAAAGTAAAATGAGAGATAATACAATGAAAAACTTTGTTTCTGTATATTAAACATATATTTTCGACAGGAATAATCCATATTTTTTGATTGATCAGTTAAGCTCGAGTACCCACCATTTTTTTATTTACTTTTAAAACTAGAATTTATTTTGCAACTAAGGCAGAGATAATATTATACTGAGTTAAAAGCTTCTATAAAAGCTTTAAATTGAAATCAACCACGGATTTGGTATCGTATTGTCTTTCTAAGTGGACGGAATCGTTGCAATTTGAAACACCTAACATGCACATTTTGCTGCGAAAAATTTGGATATTTTGTATTCATCACGTATCACTTCCCCATTAAATAAATATTCTCTACATTTTACTTAGTCAATTAATCTGGTTTGCGTCTATCAAATCCTTTAAAATGACTTCAAGAAACAATTGTTATTAACATGTTACAACAAGAGTAACCAGATAGGGACGACTAACAAATATTTTCCATCTTTCTTCCCAATTTGAAATGTGTACTTAGTAAAATTGTGTAAAGATAATTAATAATCGGATGATGTGATTGACTGTTCCAAATTTACACATAGCAAAGAAAAGAAACAATGATAACTATCAGAAATTGTACTCTGCTTCTGGGATTATGGTGCAGGACGAGGTTCCAAGTTAGATTGGCAAAGTTTCTTCGCCTTGTTTTCCTACACATCAACATTAACGGTGCCTTTGTTTGGCTTGTTATAATATGCATCATAACATCTTCTGTTCCCTTATCGATCATGTTAACGAGATAGAGCAGGTGTGTGAATATCCGAATTAATGAAGTTTTTATTTAACTAAAAATGGTTTTCTTAATAACAATAAATATATTGTATAAAGTTATTGTGACTTCAGCCTGTATTTTGCCAATCATACTGAATTAATTTTCCGATGGCTAGTATGACCATGTTTACATTGCGTTTATTTTTCTCCTGATGGGCACACACATTTTTTTTAAAGAATAATGTATAGAATATCTAGAGGCAATCTAACCGTTTTGTGTATAGTAAAGCAGAATATATTTCTCGTATTACGTATTTTAGTGTGGTGAAGTAAAATTGACGTCACACATAAAGAGTATGAAATGAACCTCCTCCGTAATATAACAGGTCGGAGATTTAATAGTTATATTCATCTGACTTCAATATATTTATAAATGTTTGAAAACAGCCCGATCATTCAGAAAGTATTTATTAACAAAAACAAAATAAAGAAAAATAACAGCGTTTCGTCCTCAATATAGGACTTCATCAGGTAAATAATTCCCATACACGTCCAAAATTCTTCTATACATATTAATGAAATAATTATGTGGTATAAATAAATGCTACTTAGAATTTCCTATGCATGTTCTGACTGGAATGTCCGTTGTAGCCGAAAAGAAACATTTGTTACTAGGAAAATCATCTGCTAGGACGGAAATTGCAGTCAGATCATGCATATGGATATTTTAAGAACTATTTATTAATACTACATAATTATTTCACTAACATGCACTGAAGAATTTTGGCCACGTGTGGTAATTACTTACTCCAGTGTAAACCTCGTGAATTCCTAAATTGTGGACGAAACGTTGTGTTAATTTTTTCTTTATTTTGTTTAAATACATTAAGACTGATTCTGCTTTATTCGTACATTAATAAAAAAAAATTATTGCATAATGTCTCGTTGTAGTTGAATGTTACAAGCCCATTTCAACTATGACGATAAAACGGACATAAAGGATGTATACAAACCTCCTGAGAAAATACAATATTATTTAATTAAGGCTGAATTGCAGAAAGAGGACGATTCAATGTTACAAATATAATGTCACAGTCTCTCAACTCGTAACACGTTCAGGTAATATTACCGTTGATCGGAGATAAATTATCCAGTTCCACACGGAAATAATAATTACAAGAAATTTCATCATAGTTACCCTACGTGTTTGTTACAATTATGCATACAGAAAATGGAGTATTCTGATGCATACTGAATTATCTACATAAAATTTGCTTTAAACGCCATATTATTTACAGTCACTGGCTACATAGAAAACGGCTAATTTTGAAAGAATGTTTATTCTGCACAATTGTAAGTGCGATACTATCAACGCTTTTATAACTGTGTGATCTGCGGGAAACAAAATTCTATGTGACGTTCCATTCAGAGATACATACCACAGAATGTTTGCCCCGTCTCCATCGCTTTGGCTTCTTCTACTGCCTCCATAGCTATCGACGTACCGCGGAATGGGGTTTCATATTTACTCTCAAAGAGTCTGAACGTCAGTTCCAAGAGAAATATGGGTAAAATATGCTTGCTGAAACTGCCGCCTCAAGCTCAGTCCGCTCATGATCTGCTGCTTCAGTAACGACAACTTTCCTAGTTCCCCGGCGTTGTGGAACCGTAAATTACACTACCTTAATGAATATTCCACATAACGCCGGAGATACATTCGCTCACACTACCTCACAATGAGGTTCCCAGAGGTTGTGAAGTTTTCTTCTAACGACATCGACTATGTCATTTATCGTACTATAAGATTGTGTCATCAATCTCCAAGTTCAGCAAGTGAAATTTTACATTACAAAAACCTTCCAAATTATGCAGTCGCACCATCAGATTTGTTTTCGCATTAAAAACTAATCAATATCATATTTACTGTTTTCCATGAGATGATATTCCAGATACTTCCATTGTTTAAAATTTCTTGCTCGTGTGTTTACGATGAATATTCATTTATTGGTTTTGAAAAGTTGATGCACTTTGAAAGAGATACAAGTCAGCGGAGAATTAAAAATGACTGGTTTAATTGGTAAAACATTTTGAACGACCTCATTGTGTGTTGTCTGTTGTGGAAGATCTGCTTAGTTGTGCTGACTAAAGTGTTCTGTGGAACGTGTGTGTGTAACTTAGTGCAGATTATGGCATGTTAAAGAAAAATTAATTTCACAAATTTTATTGTTTGTTCAAAAGCGAAAGGTTTTAAGTTTGTGAAGTGATAAAATTTTAATGTTATAAGGATTATTCAGCCACTGGTAGTAAAGTCTTTCAAATTTAAAAAATATTTTGTAATTGTTCTCGACCGTCAAATTTCAGATTTATTTTTGTTTGTACTTTTTGAGAAATATCCATGTAAAAACGTTTGTAAATTCATTTAAATATATTTTTATTTCACTTTATAAATTTAATATTCAAACCAAATGTCTATAACTGTTTATGAAGCCTAGTCAAGCGGCCAAAGAGTCTCATACATAAAAAGCCGTGGAAAATTTATATAAAAATCATATTAAATTTTAAAACTATTAAAATTTATATGTAATAAATTTTATTATTTTATACTAACTAATTTCTGTGTAATCATTTATTTTAAAATTGTCAATAGATTCAATTTTTATAAAGAATTTATAAATTTAAAAAGGATATTCAGAAATAAAAATCATATTAAATTTTAAAACTATTAAAATTTTGTTATAAATTTAATTATTTTATATTAACTAATTTCTGTGTAATCATTTATTTTAAAATTGTCAATAGATTCAGTTTTTATAAAGAATTTATAAATTTAAAAAGGATATTCAGAAATTAAGTTTAGAAGTTTACCACAATAAATATATATATATATATTCAGAAAAATTAATTTAAGTTTAGAAGTTTACCACAACAAATATATATATATATATATATATATATATATATATATAATTGATATATATATACTTGATATGGACACAAAAAATTGAAGGGTAGTGTCGATTCCGAAAATTTGAAATGTTTCTTACCATTGGTCATACTAACACCGGCCCTCATTTTCAGGTAAGCCAGTTTTTCCCGAACTCTTTTTTTCTTGAATTATTTGAACATCATAATCACAATTCATCAAATCATATTATCCAAGTTTAGATTATATAAACAGCTTTGATTCTATGACATATATGTTCTGTGCGCTTAATTTTCTAAAGTGAATAAATATTTTAATAAATAAACAGAAAAATAGCCTATTTGTCAGGAGAAAATGTGTATTAATCAAGCATAACAAAAAATCATTACAATACGACGTTTCATCCACAATTTTAGGACTTCCAAAAAATTGTCTGCTTTTTTGTTTATTTATTAAATGATAAATTTTAGAACATATTAAATATTGAATTAACGTTTTTTACACATCTTCGGTTTTAATTAATAATAGTTGTGCAGAACAATATGCTGTTGAACACGTCTATAATTTTACACCTGATCCATAGCTCTTCATCTTGCTCTGTTTTCCCCTCACATTCCCAATCACATAGCCAACATATTACGTTTTACTAGCTTATAATTCTACACAAGTATTTCGCAATTTTAATTGTTTGTGGGCTAATAAAAGATTATGTAAAATTCCTGAATTTACCCATTTTATTAAGAAAACTTAATTTCCTTCTTGTTCACTCAAATAACAAAAGTAATAATTAGGGGCTTCGATCCGATCAGAAGCTCGTTGAGAAAACCACAAACCGATTCTCAACGATTTGAGAAACGTTCACATTTTCCTGGTCGGAAATATTCACTAGTTACTGTTGGTTTCCTGCCAAGTAGCAGAGGTGGCCCACGCCTTCGGACAACTTATTCCGTCATCGTCTCCCAGTGATCTCACCTCTCGTCTATTCAAACCTTTAGAAAACAAACCGCAAATAACATGTATTATGAGTCTGCCTGACACATACTAGTTTGAAGTTTTTTGAGTACATATTGAATAAAGGGTATTTTCAGCCTTTAGTGTCAAAGTTGGTCGTAAAAAGTCGTGATGAAAAATATAACAAATATTTTGCACAAAGCTGTATAAGACTATACGGCACTTTTTATTTATTTGAGATTTTTTAGTGTCTCTTAAAAATGCAGCCAAATGTATTATTGATAATTGAAAATTAAGTTTGGAAAATTATGAAAATAATAATGTGGACAAAACTTACGATACAGATTGGGACGGAACAAATTAAGCAGTTTAGAGGAGTTATAAAAAACTAATTGATGTATATAAAGGAAAATATTGTTAGTTTCCAAGTTAGCAGTCCATAGATTTTATTAATAACTTGAATATAATGGAAAAAAGATGCTGACAGTTAACAGAAATACATTGTTCAAGCCAATCACTGAAATATTTTCAATTCGTTCTCACTCGTCGCGGGGTAAAATCCGCTTCTTTACCCCCGTAGGGCGTGAGGGTAACGTTTAACCACCTTTTCCTTCAGTTTCGCCAATAAAATAAATCAAAAATGCTAAAAACTGGTGACCATGCGGGCAATTCCACATCACCCGTCAGTGAGATCAGACGTCCTGGGATAAATTTCTCACAAAACTTTCAACGAATGTTGGAACCACAAATCATCCAATCCGACTTAAGTAATCGCACACATTCTGGACTGTAGAAAATTTCGCAACATTTCCATACTAGGAATACACGACTGTCACGCCGATATACGACACACCAAAGCGCTAGTGAAGGTTTTTGGAGTTTATTTTAAGCCCAGTAGCGAAAATTTTGTGTATTCTAAACTACACTGAGGTGAAATGACGTTTGGTTGCGTCGAAAGTGATCTGTGCAAGCATATTTTGAGCCAGTTTTTGACGGACGACGTAATCTGCTAGGTTCAACTATTGGGACATCATAGTTCTGAAGGGATGAAAATTTAAATCAAAATGCAGAATGGTCTGACATCACCAAGGCAACAGCGTGTGTTCGAGCCAGAACGTCTTGAAAAATTTCAAGTGCTCTCACCAGCTGCACATTTGCTGGTGTTCTGATTTTCTGGTCTTATTAGTGTGCTACCAGATTCCTCTAACTGCCTAACCCAGGATCAAATAAAACCACAATGTTCTCAGGTGCAATCCATGTTGGTTACTGGGGGTCACCAACGGAACAGAGGGAGACCACGTGCACCTGCCTACCTCAACCAGCTCCCAAATATTCACCCTTATAAGCCGCTTACCAGAACCTCGTATAAAAAAATGTCAATAACATCGAATTTATCTCCATGAAATAAACTAGTGGCTTAGGTCACTATTTCTCTTACAGCCTCACATTAAGTTGTTACTGATTACACCACGAATTTTCTCTATTGAGGAAGTCTATTCTGGGACTGCCACACACTCGATCCCAAACGTGCCAAGATATACGATATCGTACGTCTTAGACCTCACAAAACTAAGAACCATTAGAAAATCCGCTGTCAATCCTCCAATTCTCTAAATTCAGGAACACGTTTCTTGTAAACTGTAATGCCTGGTAAAATTCTCTAAAACAAACAATAATTTACTGCATTTTAGATATTCAAATTATGCTGGGGCTTTCGCGGGAACGTGAAGCTAATACGACACTGAATAAGATGTTGCACATCCAGCCACCCCTTCCCCGTCGGGGCCACCGTGTTTAACGACTCGTATATAACGACACGGTATGCATTATTCAGGATGACTTTCTGAATCATTTCACAGCTGTTTTTATCAGTTAAAATTCTTTTGAAAGATTTTTCTTTCCCGCTCGGCGCAACTCAGAGGATTAAGGAACAGCTTCACCGATGTTTATGCAAATGACGAGAAACCAAGGCAGGGCTTTTATTTTGCAGGACAAATTTAATAACAGGATCGGATATAACCTTCAGGTATCACAATTTTTAGAACGTCGTATTTTGAGCAAATCTACATCAATAAAAAATATATATTTACGTTAATCGCGTTAACGTCAATAATAATGTAATGGTCGATTTTTCCTTCTAGAGAACCTCAAAATAAAAAGACTATTCAAACATTCGTTTGTACAGCCGGGAAACTATTAGTGATTATAACTCAACGACTCAAAAACTTCCATTTCAGAATAAAATACAATTCTGTGCATTTAGGCATTGTTAACATAATTCTGATGTCATAACGAATGAATAGTGCATCTAAACGTTTCAGAATGACGTAATAACTAAAGTCGTGAAAGCTCCATAGTATATCCGAAATTCAGATTTCCATAGAGATCTCAGGATTCCAACTATAAAACAAGATATAAAAAGGGAAACATGAAGCTAGGCTTCATCTCCATATCATCTCCGACAACTTCTGGAAAATCATCACCGTACCAGGAGATTGAAAAGAAGAAAACCAGATGATCTTGCGTAAAGTGCAATGTGCAAAGCAGAGCACAGTCTTTGATTGAAAAGTAAACAGAACCAGAAAAATCTAGAAGACATCATAGGATAGACTCTAGTCGTTAAGTATATAGTTTAAGATTTTTAGAATCAATTAATGGTTAGTCTTAAAACACTATTTTAAATTGAAGGCACACAGTTTCCGGCAAGAATAATTTTATCAGGCCTCATTAATACTATTAAAATGGGAACATGTTTTTTTACTGATCTGAAACCCGTTGTAGTTGAGCCAAATTTAGTCTTCACCCATTTTTAACCTGTTTTAAAACTATAAGGAAATGACTGGAGTCCGGTCATTACGTCATTTTAATTCCATACTTTTTAAAGTAAACAGCTGCAGTTTCCAAAGTTTAATAAATTAACAAAAATCTGCTGCATGTTGATTTTCTTCACAAAAATTGCTTTGAATTAATTATGAGTGTTTGTTCAGTCAGTATTTATTTACTTCAAAGTAATGAGCCATACTTTTTTCATTGCGATGAAATATTAGGGAATGACGAATTTTGATGAACGTCATATATTCTTTTATACGAATTGTTTTATTTAGGTCCTATAGTTTTCTTATTTGGACAACAATCTAGTCTTCAGCTATCGGAAAAACTGCAATAATAATCACAGCGTAGTTATTTAAAAGTATGAACTTAAAAATTAATTGATTTGTATAAACATGACACGAAAAGTAATCATTTCAGTTATCTCTCTGGAATTAATCTGCAAATAATGGCATGCTTCTGTTCCAACAACAACATCTGGATCTGAAGACGCTGGGGAGTTTTTTTATGACGTAACGACGGCAGCATCCTTTGCAAGGAGCGCAGTATGAATAAACACACATGCTAGTCGGGCAAATAGCAAAGGACGCATGCAACTGCAAAGACCATGAGGGGCCCGAGCTGCGGGTCGCGAAAAACAAACATCACGGCTCCACATTTGCAATAACAGGTCTCCCCACTACACCATCTGTTGTCCACGTGGTTACAAAGCAGTTGAAATTTGACGGATCCTTTAATGAGATCCAAATATACTGTGAGTTGAAGGAGGTTCCTGATATCCAGACGTCTATGGTTGGGAGTATGGTCAAGGTCTCCAAACTACAAACCTCCAGTGTCATCATATCTTTCCTAGTTTTGAGTTACGTTTTGTGTTGGTTCAATGCCTACACATTGTATTTTGTGATGAACAATTAGATTAGGATAGTTAAGATGATGACAGTCGTGTGATTGATGGATATGTGGAGCGTTGATACCTGAAAACCACAAGTTCATGGCCTATTCTGAACAAAAATCAGAAAAAATATAGAAGATATGTTTCTCAGGAAAACAATTCATAGTATAATTGACTGTATTATTGAAATATTATCAAATATAAAAAATATCCTCTTATAGTCATCATAATTTTTACTGCACATATGTATATAAAAGTCTGGAGCTTTCGACTTCTCTAGGTCATATTCATCAGTATCTGTAAGCTAAAAACTTTTTGATGTTGTTGGAAACACCTAGGGAGGACTAAGATCCATATTTATACATCTATATAGTAGGTGTAGACAGGCTATGTATAGGGTAATCCACATGGTGGCAACTCCCATCTTATAGCACAGGAAAATGAGTGAAAGGGGGGATGCGGAAAGGTAGAGCAAGGTAGCCAAGGGTTAACTAGGGCTCCCGGGCTATGGTTTAAGGACCCTACCCGGCAATTCACCTCAAAGTGATAAAGGGAAAACCTAGGAAAACCTGCATCAGGTAGATCGGGCATTTGGAACTTGTCCTACGCCCTTCCGATGGCGGGAGAGGGGTTTGCTGTGGGGTCGCAGCTGCCCCCTCGCCGTGCCTTGACCAGGATGCAGTTGGCCGACTATTCCAATAAGAATAGTGGACAACTCTTACCGTATGCCCACGGTCTGTGACCCCGGAACATACACCTCGCAAAACAGGCCGAGGTGCCTCGGCATGTGGGAACCTTAGTTCAAAAACCAGAGAGATGTAGAGGCATCCCCAAAGGTAGCCTTCTCCATAGCTCTCTGGTGTATATATATATATATATATATATATATATATATATATATGTGTGTGTGTGTGTGTGTGTGTGTGTGTGTGTAATAAAAGCTTTTAGGACTGTAAGAGGTTATTTTTTATTTTGGAAAACATTTCTTATGGTAGATGTGAAATGCCAGAATTGATAAAATCTTTAGTTTTTGTAAATATTTGTTAATTAATGGAACATATTACTCGCTGAAAGAGTCTTTAATAAAACAGTTTGCTTGTATCCTATGCTATTACTTTACAATTATAATCTTGTAGAATTTAACTGCCGACTTATTTTCTTTTTCATGTTCGACGGGAATCGACGTAATATTTGCTATTGGAAACTCAGTCGAATGAAAATTGAAGATTAATATAGAAATAATTTCATTAATTACTGTTATATTAGTACATTTAAAGTTGCTTTAAATTATATAGTTTTTTGTGAAGTACAATGTTTGTTTTTTTAAGTTTGTAATTGGTATATTTTATTATTTTCTTGTAATCTTATATTTTGACGCTATTTCTTCGACCGAGATCTAATGGAATGAATAATATATCTAAATAAAACATTGTTCAAAATTCAGAGTTAAGTCTATTGCACGTGACGTAATTTGCAAGGATTTGAGAATACACCTGAGAGCTAACGTGAATGTAAAGTGTCAAGGTAATAATACTAAAACGCCTGGTAATTAAATTTGATCCATACAGGAATATCAAATATAAAACAGTGATGATAAATTAAACGCAAGCAGGACGTAAAGACTTTGCAAGCATTAGAATCGTTGCAGATGTTACTGCTGGACAGTAATGGACAATAAAAGCTTCACAGATTACTGCATCACAATTTTTTTTATCTCATATACGGATTTTTAACATGTTGTATTTTTTGTGTGGGGTTAGATTTTATCTTCCGCAATTTAGTTTCGAAGTAAAACATAGATATAAATTGTTAGTGAAATAAATAAAAGCGGTTTACTACATTATGCATGAGATAATATTAATAAACTGTCCATTTGATTTAATGATAAGGATTCAATATTTTAGATATTCTTTGTGATTTTTATCGAATTCTTATAGAGGGTCTTTTCCTGGACACTGAAGATTATTAAGATACAAATATATTATATTTTTTTAGTGTCTTTGGGATCTATATTAAAATAAGTTCTAGTAACTGTTTGTAATTTATGACGTATCCAATTTCCTCAAAAGAGGGCTAATTGAATCATTAAAATTCTGTGAAGTGGTAAAACTGAGATTTGTGTCCATAATTGTCTATTAAGTCCATTTTTAAGTGTCCTTAAAATGTTATAACATGTAGCAATCGATATTTCTGAGGGTGGAGGTAGGGAGAGGGAGAGAGAGATAGAGAGGTGAGGAATGTTGGGTAAGGGGTTGAAATGTGAAGCAATGATGAAAGAACGCCTGGACGCGAGAGAACTCGATGGAGAAATCTGAAGATCCAGCAGCAGTGTTACTCGACACACAGTGTCGCCTTTCTCCATTCTCCGACGTCTGCTGTAATTATTCCTCAAATGGCCTATTCTCACAAAGTTATCCTCAAATTGGGAATGACATAAGAGCGGGGAAATAGGTTTAGCTTGGTGGGAGTGAACGTAGGATTGCTTCAAGGACTCCAAGACGAGACGAGCGTGGTCGGACGAGTACACAAGATTCCAACATAAAACAACGTTTTTCTTATATGCTCCTTAAAAATAATAAAACTCATGCTTATACGTCATCTCAGATTCTTAATATTTTCCCTGAAGTCGAGCATAGATTTACCATTCTTTCTTCTAGGCAATTGAAAACGCGAACAACATTGGTAGAATTTGAATACAAATAAATCCCAACAAGCTCCATCCGAACCAAATTCATCTATCGATCATAGATATTAAGCATCTTTTTTCACTTGTATGTATGGAGATTCTGTATACCTAGTGAACCTACATTACCGACACTTCGTTTGTATTCTCTTATTTTTAAAATTCCATTCCACCTTCAGAACAATTGGGAATTACATTAGGAAATAGTAATTAAAGTAAACCTTTTATAATAAATTGTTCTTCCCTTCACTATTTTTCGTCTAGTGGTGTTGTTAATATTTTAGGTGAAGTTCTGATACTCTTCCTGGTGTTTACTACTGTTCATTATCTATCGCATAACTTTCTAGTACATCAATTTTTTAATTCTGTCGAGAGCAATCCCAGCCAAAAGCTTGTTTCATCAGCTAAATATCTTAGTAAATCATCATTTAATATCTAACACGTAGGGCGGTATGCAACAGGTGTACAGTTTCTAAAAGGGGGTTCAAATAATATTAATTCATCTAACATTATTTATGGCGCCCAACGTGAGGGTTAATAATATTTACCACAGTTATAAGTTGTAAGATACTGAAGATACTGGCGTTTATGCTCAAATAAGTATCTTCTTTTAATTACATTTTCCATGGAAACGCTTGTTCCGGAAGATGACTCCGAAAAATTGTCGACACTAGTGTTATTTCAATAATGTTGACAACAGTTGACTTTAACTTCGTAAATTTTCCCGTAACTATATCAGGTAATAGAGAAATAGGGGAGTTGGTTTCGTAGGCAGTTTATTTGACCTGTTAGATACAAAAATTAGGTATCAGTCAATTAACAGCAGAAATATCAGATAAAGCCTTTGACATATGTATTATCGTGGTACCAAAATTTTGACTTCCAAATAACGGACTGTCGTACAACAATTCAGTACTCTACAACACTACTTGACAAAGACTAATCGCTCAGTCTTAAAAACAATCACAATGCTACAATAATATTTAGTGATCGGAAAGCTGATCCTTCTGTGTATTTTAATATGCTGATCTTAATTGAAACAAATGGTATGGATAGAAAAGAGGGAAAGGCGCGTTTGGAATGGCGACGCCAAGCTTCACTTTCAGTACACCAAATGCTGTCAACATCTTTTGTAACCAAAAATGTAGAGCGACAAAAGTTACCAACAAATGTTGCCAACTTTAACAAACACCTGTGGGAAATGTTGACAAATCGAAAGAAATTCTGTAGAATTCCTGTAAAAGTTGTCAACATTTGTTGGCAGTATTGTAGTCAACTTCACTGTAAACGCGGATTAATCAACCATCTTTATTAATTTTCTTTCCAAAGCAATTGTTTTAATTATATGTATTCAGATAATATAGTTCTGTTCTTCATAACCGACGATTTTATTTCAAATGAGCACGACCTGCTTTCACTAAGGACTAATAACTTAAACAAATTGAATACTGAACACTGAAGCGTAAACTTGATCAATGTTATAAGTGATTTTATTTTGCGCCAACAAAATTTTATATGGCATTATTAATCGGCTGCCATTCTTCATGCCATGCATTATTAATGTTTTTATATTTGTTTTACTGACAAGCAAGCAGAAGTTTCAGTCGGTGTTTCAAGGCACAGTTAAATCACTAAAGATATCCATAGATTTCTTTGAGTTCCGGGGCAATCCATTTTACTCCGACAAAGTGCAGTGTTGAAAAATTGGACTCACACCTACATCTCGTGAAAGTGAATATCAGAAGCAACACAGGTAAGTAAAGAAAGTACAATAGGATCGGAACAAAGGAGACGAACAACCTACGGGAACACCCACACGTACAAAGAACTAGTGAGCGACCTTTAAAATAGCATTCATTACTCAGGCTCATTCATTCCGCCATTTTATTTGGAAATAAACGCCTGTGGGCGTGTAGTACTACAATTAATATGATTAACGGGGCTGTTCAAAATAAACGATTGATTTTCTGGTGACAGCGAACGTCGGGCATTAAGTACAGAGCTACATTTGCTCCTAGAAAAATATCGTGAAGTTGAAAAACTGCAGCAGTAGCAGAGTACAGATATCATATGTTTTATCCACCATTTCTGCTGTTAATTGCCTATTATGCAAAATTTTTGTATCTAACAGACGAAATGCCTCGCTATGAAAGAAAAGTCTCAATAACTGATATACGAGGGTGAATCAAATATAAACGAGACTTTTGGACCTGCGCGCGCAATAGTGATGGAAGAACGTTCCGCTGTTATTGGCTGTTAGGTTGGTTTGTCAGGAGTGGGGGAAGCACGTGACTCATCATCATAGACTCGCTCAGTGTCCATCGTTACGATGTCCGAGCACGAGATACCTCCCTCTATTGCGCAACGTATTGTTATCAAGTTTTTAGCTGCAAAAGGTGTAAAACCGGCCGAAATCTTGAGAAGATTGACTGCACAGTTCGGGGAAGAGACGCTGTCGCGAGCTAGAGTGTTTGCTTGGCATAAACAGTTCGTGGAGGGCCGTGAATGTGTTGAAAATGAGAGCCATGACCGCAGACCCCGCACCAGCATTACAGCGGGCAACATCGACAGTGTTCGTCAACTTGTT
This sequence comes from Zhengitettix transpicula, assembly GCA_037074705.1. Taxonomy (NCBI): domain Eukaryota; kingdom Metazoa; phylum Arthropoda; class Insecta; order Orthoptera; family Tetrigidae; genus Zhengitettix; species Zhengitettix transpicula. The sequence goes on from CM073591.1 coordinate 78,673,616, forward strand.
GAAGGTGATAGGCGTCTAACAACTTCGGATATTGCAATTGAGGTTGGAATAAGTTATGGGAGCACTTACTCTATACTCTCACAGGAGCTAGGGTATCGCAAGGTGTGTGCCAGGTGGGTTCCTCGCCTTCTCTTGACCAGAAACTGAATCGTTTTCAAGTGTGTGAGCGTCTTCTTGCACGATTTCTTTCTCACATTGTCACCTGTGATGAAACGTGGGTGCATCACTACACCCCTGAGTCGAAACAAGCGAGTATGGAGTGGAGGAAGAAAGGAGAAACCGGACCAGTGAAAGCCAAGTCACGATTATCGGCTGGCAAGGTTTTGGCTACCGTTTTTTTTGACCAGCGTGGCCTGCTGCACCTTGATTTTTTGCATGAGCGCAGAACAATTAATGCGGCACACTACTGCCAAATTTTGACTGAGGTCAGACTTGCATATCGCCGCAAAAGACGAGACCTTCCGATGAGAAAAATGATTCTCCTCCATGACAATGCTCGCCCCCATACAGCAGCCCTGACCGTACAAAAATTGGAGCAACTGGGTTGGGAGACACAGGAACACCCTCCATATAGTCCAGACCTGTCTCCCTGCGACTTCCATGTCTTTGGTCCTCTCAAGGAAGCTTTGGGAGGGCAAAAATTCCACAGCGATAATGAGGTTGAAGCATATGTGCGCAATTGGCTACAAACACGACCTGACTCTTTTTACGTGGAAGGAATTAAAAAATTACCTATACTCTGGGAAAAATGTGTTTATAAATCAGGAGATTATGTAGAAAAATAAACTATGATTGTTTGTGCGTTTAAAATCAAAATAAATATTTAAAAAAAGAAGTCTTGTTTATATTTGATTCAGCCTCGTAGATAAGTGAAAAATTTACGCAGTTGAAATAAACGGCTTTCATCATTGTTGAAATACCACTACTATTACGATCAATATATTTGTGGTAACGAAAAATAAACGTAATTAATAAATGAACAAGATTGTTGGCGGTGTAAACATACAATTTGAGAACAAAAATATGGGGCTACAATGCTTGCTTGCTGTGTGCATTGTTGTGAAACATTGTTGGACGTGCGGAGCTACAGTGTGTGTTTGGGAGGCAGAGGAGTTCAGACAGAAAGTGTGTTTTTGGGAGGCAAAGCCGGAGGTAGTCAGAAAGTCTCAGAAATTCAGAATGTTAGGAGTTGCCGGTTTCCAGTCTTTAGGCAAACAACTGCGACGATACTATGCCGACTGTTTATTTCCCTGATGCAGAATAATTTCGGAGTCTAGCATATGTTCACAAATCATACGATTCGTCAGTTCTTGGGCGCCAGGTTATTTTATCAAGTGAATAACCAAACTTTGATGAGTTTCATAATTTATTGATCGAGAGAACAGCGAAACAATTGGTGTGGTTCAATTCAGCAAGCAGAAAGTGTTGTGTGTGGAAATACTAACAAGTAAATTCTGTGAATCATGGCCTGTATATAAAAAAAAGTGTTTAACAATAATAATGTGTGTACGAGCCCTTTATTTTCGCACCGCAAAACTAAGGTAAATCAAACAATATATTATATGTGAACTTAACTGTTAATGATAATTTATCGTCAGATTTCTGATTTCAATATTTCACTGATGGTTTAAAGTAAGAATTTTTTTCACTTTGTAAACTTTTAATTGTTTGTCGTAAATATTCTTTATTGGACGCCCGATAGTCGGCCCTGAGATCTATCCGTTTCATATTATCAAGTTTTTTTTACCAACATGTAATATAATTTCAATGATTACATTAATATGATGTTAATAAATTAATTTTGTTGCATCTTTCAAACTGTGATCTTTTTAATTAAAATTCCAATCATTTATTTTATTTTATTTATCGTTCAATAGTAAATACATTTTGGCGTCTTCGGTGTGTGGCACGTTTTAACTAAGAATTAATCAAACATTTGTCTTTGATTACTACAATATATATACAGGAAACTTCTTTCCAAAAAAAAAAGTTATTTATGTTTCACTATTAAGTTGCAATTATACATGTTGATCAAGATGAGTTGTATGGAAATAGCCGGTCGTGTCAAAATGCGATACGCAGTGGTCCACAGCCCTGGTTTTAGGGGTAGGCCGGAGCACAGTTTAACACGAACCTTTGTTACGGTAACTTGGAAGTCTAAAAACTATACTGAAAACATTGACACTTGGAAATATATTGTGTTCAGTTCAGGATATATTGTACGTGAAAAAAAGTTATCCGTATAATTGAACAGATAAGTACAAGATGTGCAAATAAGACTTGTCGCTATTGTATTCAGATCATAAGAATACTTAAATAATGTATTTAAGAATGAAAGTGCTCTTGATCCAAGAAGGAGTTCCCACCGGACGACAGTACTCACCTCCATTATCTTCCTCCTTCCACTTCGCACCAAACACTCACGCTATTTCTCGCGACTAATACAAGGATGAAAGCTATTCCTTTCCCGCAGGGAATGGATTTCTGTTCTCTATCCATTTCTCTCTCATTTGAAATTTTACCAAGCCTATACCGCCGATTACTCAGTAAACATTCGATTACCGATCTTTTGCTTAAAGTCTGTGATCAAATTGGAGTACTTATTTATCACAAATTGTGTAAAACCCTCGTCCAAAAGTGTGCTATTATACCGGATGAGATTTTCAATCGTCACCAGATGAAATTGATTGAAGGTTCGACCAGAGCCAGGGGCAGAAAACGGAAGAGAATAAATGTAGTGTTAAAATTTGGAAAGTATGCAAGAAACACAATTTTAGTGAAGGCGAAATAAAATCGGTCATACTGAATAGTTAAAATTACGCGGGTGTCCGTTCAGATGCGGCTTTGACTTGACCTTAGAACCCACCGCAAGTTTTTGATGATCCTTTGCTCCAATCAAAACGTCAAGATTCACTTTGATACCCAGAATTATGCGGACAGAGTATGTCTGTACTTATTGAACTTTCGATAAATTTTTCAAAGAAACTGGAAAACATTCATGACAGAAGAGTTAGAAATCATGCACCCATGTGTAAAGGCGCGTTTACGTAAATGTTGCCAATATTTTTTGGCACCAACAATGCTGAACAACAAATGCTCTTGAATTATTCTTGATGTTGTCAACGTTTGTTCAGCCAATGAACAATTCTACGCGGCCACGCAGACTACACGGGCTGTGTATTTCGATACTGCACTGAACATATTCTCGTCTAGCCTCTGTGTTCACAAAGATAAACAGCCACGAGGACTGCATGTCGGCGAGTTGCGTGGAATGCGTTTGACGGCGTGCTTCTCATTAGGCCTTGTTTGGCCCCGTTTGACCCACTTTCTGACGAAGGCGTCAAACACCGCCCTTCTGATAAATGTTAATTGGAGAACGCCACCACAAATCCTCATCCTCAGCGACTAAATCCTTGGCCATGAAGGGACGATCATAATTCCCGGGCTCCGACAGCTCCAGTGTAAATTTTGCATCAGAAATGCAGGTCTAATTAGGGGGCCGGTTTTAAGTTGTCAGTTATATGCATGGACGAAAAAATTAATTAAAAACTAATTTAACTTGACTTTTTAAAAAATATTCGAGGGGGTTTATGGGCGCAAAATCATTCCAGCGAGGTATGATTCATCTAAAGTAAAGACAATTAAATTATTCTCGAAACAAACAGATTTACTGTTCACATAACCAAAACATGATCTGAATGATAGACCAAAAACAACACTTAAAAATGTGTAATATATTTTACATCAGCTTAATAACATTTTCCATGTGAACTTGGCCAATACTGAGATCTCGACAGTGACATTAAACATATTTCGAATGATTGGTTAATAGTTATCTGTCGACAGTAAGGGGAGTTTAGTTCTTCGTTATACCGCGCTGTTTGTGGTTATCATTCACAACATATCATTATTTGGTAACATCTGCGTGTTTGAGGTTATGTAGAACCATTCGACCGTTTTTTCAATTACCGTATTTCAAGGGGACTAGTCCGTAGAATGCATTTGGGATGAGTGCCAGAAAATATAAATAGAAACCTGTTGATAACAAGGACAACAAGGACAAGGCTATAAATGATTAATTGACTTGAGATGAGCTGAATTTTGTATCCTCTTTAGCCGGTTAATTATTTTCCCCTCACTTTATTGTTTTCAACATATCATTCATGATTTTTGCAGATACTCTATTAAATTTGTAATCCCATCCTTCTACTACACCGCATTTCTCGGTTCCCACAATTCATTAGCGAATGGACACAAACGCATAAAGAACTTTACTTCGAATTTTCAAACAATTTACATCATTATTCCTATAATTTTCTGTAATCCGTTTTCTCAATTCATTAGAAATAATGTTCTGCAAACAAACTGCCATAACAATTGTAAATTATCTGTTTATCTTACAATATAATTAATAATTTTATTATATAAACGATGTTTCGTCCTAAAATTATTATACATCCACAGCTAATGACAATAAATAATTAGGAGAACTTTGAAACAAAATTTTAAATCATCTAAATTTTTATGTAGAGTAGAACGTGCAGCAATTGCATACAATTAAAATACTATTCGGACACTCTGAAATTCTATCTAGAAAACACATTTTAAATTTAATGTGTATTCCTTGGACTGTTGTGTCAACAAGAAATCAGCTAAAATGTTGATAAAACACAGCCACATAATATTTACCTTTATTTTTTGTTGATAATATAAAGCGTCTGAGTTAAAACTGTAATTAGATAAAGATTTCAGAAATGTTGTGTTGTATTCATTTTATTTTGTCGGTTCTATTTTTTTATCTAATCTCTAGTTTTTGTTAACGTTTATTAGAGATGTAGTTTAATTACATGTAATTAATTTTTAATATATAACTGGATGTTGTACTCCAATACATCAAGATGTAAATAATTAAAAAATAATTTTTAAAGTTCTCCTAATTATTGATTGTCATTTCCTGAATATTAGTTACTTGTTGTTGAGTTTCAGCTTCACGCCTTGATATCTTTGTGTGGTGCAGCGCCTCTGTGGCACGTGGGGTGTTCTTTGGAAAGTAGTAATGTCTTTGACTCTGTGTTTGTTTTGTTTATTGTTAGCATTTATAACATTCAATAAATCACATCATAATATCACATACGTAAGTTTAACATTTTAAAAAAAACATATGGTAATACAGTCCTAATATACAACATAAGTACTGAAGGTGTTCTAATATCAGGACGAAACGTCAATTCTGTAATAATTTATACATGAAGAAATCCCACTTCATGACACATCCCTTCATTTTTTAACATTTTTGGAATTTTCCATTAACAATTTTACCAAAGTAACACGATAATGAAGTTGACAGAAAAAATAGATATTTTAGTTATTATCGAGTGGATTTTACAATAAACGAATATAGAATTGGAAGATAATATAAAACAGAACCCGAAAAATAATATTTCGTATTTTTCCAAATAATTACTAAATTTCAAATCTCAGGTGAATTAATAAAATATATAACAATTACGTTAAATCGGGGAAACTAAGAATCTTCTCTCATTTTAATATTTATTTTCGTCCATATCTACTTTTGCCACTGAATGTTCGTCATCTCCATTTAACACAGTGAAAAATATCTTTCCTGATATAAATCAATCAGTCAGCAAATTTGAAATAAATCCATTATTTTCTAGACAGATCTGTTAATAATAAATCCAGTCACGTATTTGAAGCCGCATTCCAATACTTTGTGTCTATATTTCTAAGTTGTCGGGTTAACCTATCGTGTAAACGGAATGCACGAGAAGTAAAACTGAAGTTTCTTTGGATTGCGAACCTTTCGAGCTGTCCGTCCCATTTTCTGTCTCTTTCTGGAACCTGCCTGGGGCAGACACTGCGGTCGCTATCCATCGCTAGCGAATCCTGAAGGACCTCTAATTGACTGGTTTGTCTCCACAGAGGGTCGCGCAAATCCTCAGGGAACTTGTTCGAGCAAAGGTTCGTGACAGTCGCAACCCGAGCGAAATCGAAAATTTTTGAGCGTTTATTGGGTAAGTGATTTTTGACACAGCAAATTCGCTATCACTTTTTATATCAAATTTAAACGTTATTGGGAAAAAAATAATAGTTTTCGATGTTTCTCACGCGTGTTTAAGACAGAAACAAAGGGTCATCGTATTAGAAACCGAATAAAGTGAAATTTAAATTACACACTATTCAAAAGTTTGCACTGATTGTTATATATATATATATTTATAAAATAAAAGAAATCCCCAAATTTTGGATGTAATATCCGCCAACTGTTGGATAAACAATTCTGGAAGTCTTCAACGCCGGCTTTATTCGGTTTAACATAAAAATTACGACATCTCAGCTTAATCACATTTTCTTGGAAGTACAGACAAATGTGTAACAAATAACCAGGTGTTCGTAATTACCGCGCCTCAGACTGGGTTTGTGGAATAAGTTCGTAACACACAAACTTAAGTTTATTATCACTCATAAGTTTAAACTGAAAGTTCTTCCTCTTCTTCGGCTTTTCCCCCATTTTATAGGTTTGTCGTCTTCAATTTCCATTTCTGTGTGTCGTTCCACTCTCCCTCTTCCAAATTCCTGTCCTCCATTATGGTTTTCACATGGGTTTTCCACTTTAATCTGGGTCTGCCTCGTTTATTTTTTCCAGGAGGTGACCATTGGTATATTTCTTTTGGCCATCTTCCATTCTTTGTACGTGACCACACCATTTAAGGGTTTGATTTTCAATCATTTCTATTTATTTCCTGTCTATATTTTGAAGACTTCTCCTCAGATAATCGAATCTACTGTTCTAATTTTGTTCTTTTGTAATTCTGTCAGGGGCCAAGTTTCACTTCCGTAACTCAGAATGTTCTGTAATTATGCTCTTAAAAATTTTGATTTTTTTTCCCTTTGTTAAATTTTTGTTCCAAATTATTCCGTGTAAAATCTTGGTAGCATTCTTCGCCATTGCAATTTTAGTTTGTACATCTCTTTCACATGTTCCTACATTTGTAATTATTGACCCCAAGTATTCAAAGGATTCACATTTATTTTCCCCTTTTTTTAGGGCAACAGGCTACATGAGGGTAATCCACGTTGGGCAACTCCCCTTTAATAGCATAGGAAGGGATTTGAAAGGGGGGATGCGGATGGGTAGAGGAAGGTAGCCAAGGGTTAACTAGGGCCCCCCGAGCTATATTTTAAGGATCCTACCCGGCATTCGCCTAAAGAAATGCAGGGAAAACCCTAGAAAAACCTGCATCAGGTAGGTCGGGCATTGGGTACTTGTCCAACGCCCTTCCGATAGCGGGAGAGGAGTTTGCTGTGGGGACGCAGCATTCCATTCTCCGTGCCTCGACCAGTTTAGGAGGTAGTTGGCCGACTATTCCAATGGGAACAGCGAACAACTCTTACCGTATGCCCAAGGTCTGTGACCCCGGAACATACACCTCTCAGAACAGGCCGAGGTGCCTCGGCTCGTGGGATCCTTAGTTCAAAAACGGAGAGGAAAAGGCATCCCCTTCGTATCTCTCCTACAAGGTTGTGCCTGCGAGAGAACATCCCTCGCAGGTTACTTTTTTTCTTTTTTTTGGGGCAACAAAATTTAACTCCTCTTACGCTATCGGAAGGGCGTGGGACAAGTACCCAATGCCCGACCTACCCGATGCAGGTTTTTCTAGGGTTTTCTCTGCATTTCTTTAGGCGAATGCCGGGTAGGATCCTTAAAAAATAGCCCGGGGGCCCTAGTAACCATTGGCTACCTTCCTCTACCCTTCCGCATCCCCCCTTTCAAATCCCTTCCTATGCTATTAAAGGGGCGTTGCCCAACGTGGATTACCCTCATGTAGCCTGTTGCCCTAAAAATAAAAAAATAAAAATTATTCCTCTTGATAAATAACCAGGCGACAGGAAAACTTAGGCGCTGGAAGATGCGACGTGTCTCCGTCGTTCGAACACGGCTGCGAAACGTGAAGTTCGCCTTTCTTTCCGGATATCTGACTTCGTGAGCAGTATACTTTAAGGTGGCTTACGTCATAACAGAGGTATCTGGATGCTACTTGACAGGACGAGTCGCATATGCAATCTCCTATGCAAGAACCAGTCTGACGTCACCTCGAGCGCACGGGGGCGTAGCTGCGTCTGATTTCATACGGCAATCATGTCGGTGAAACCATCAATTCAGGGCTATAAATGTAAACAGCGTCCTTCAAGATACAACTAGAAGTAAGATGAACAAATGCAACAAACGCTCAAGGTATTGATGAAACCTACAATATATCCACGGTGCTTGTACCTTGATTTGGCGACCAGATGTCCGGGAGTGCGCTGGCTTAAATGTATTTATACGTATGAGAGGCGTTGGACAGGCAGTACATTTATATTTTTCATTGCACTGAACCCGGAAAAGCAAGGGCTTACTGTGACACGTGAGATTAAATATAGAGGAAAAGAACCATAGTGGAGAATACAACGACAAAATATTACAGATATTCCTCGGATCCAATGACGACCTGTATTTCGTTATGAAGAGGATGCTGAAGATCACAAACAAATGTTTTGTTTTATTATACGAAGCTTATCGAACTGAGACATAATTGGGACCTAAATTCAGTTACAGTCCAGAATGTGGCTATGATTGACAAATTATGAAATAAATTTATTATACTTGATAACCCCAAATGTTTGCTGTCAATCATGTGCTGGAATCGATTTGATAACAAATTAAAACAACTGAAAAGTTTTGTTACCGGCTTGCATAATCATTCTTATACTCTGAAAATTATTCAGTCTCCTCTTTATCGATTTTCTTACAAAAATTCCTAATGAACACAGGTATGAGAAAAGTCTTGAAACGAGCCGTGCCGAATATTATTTCTAAAATAACCGAAACGATCCCACGTGAAGCCTATCAATTCCATTCTTGACCTCGCTGGGCGGAGGACTGAACTCTTTACGAATGAGATCCTTGACCGACTTTGCATGTATGAGAGGTCGTCGACCCCCGGTTCGTATACCAAACAGGCAGCTCATCTGTGTGATATTAGAGTCCATACATTAAGATACGGATAATGTGATGTTGAGCTAGCAATATACTTCGCCGCAGACGGCGCGGATGGATACATAACTAAAAGATTTCGAATTGAGGCACTCAATATTCCCTGCTGCGAGTAACGCAACCATCAAACATTAAGCTGTGGAGTATACTTTTCATATACGTTACGGATGTTTAGCGTTCGTGTATGGAAGATGATGATTCTTGAGGTAAAGAAGGCAGAGTTCCAGACATCCGCGCATCCACGTAATAGCTCTTGAGAACATATTCCAGTCCATTGCTGATTTACGAGTTCCTTGGTTATCTACAGGATATTGTTTACAGGAATTAGGGAAGAATAAAATTTTTTCAATGATTCCGTAACAGGGTGTAATATAACGAAAAAGGTATAACTAGAGTGTATGAAATTCAACTTAATACAGAATATTTTTTAGAAATATGGGTTCTTTTATTGCAAAACTTCATACACGTCAATCCAACTGCAACACGTGATTCCATTAAATATTTTGTCAATGCGCTTTGCCTGAAACCAGTCAACATTGTCTATCACGAAATTAAGTTTGCCCGTGTCTCATATTCTGTCAGTAATGCAAACGTCAAACAAATTTCCGTTTGACATATTGTCAAAAAGGTGTCATTATATATATATATATATATATATATATATATATATATATATACATTTTGAGGCATGTTATTTATGATAATTTAAAACTTTTTCTACTAGCTGAAGTATACGAAGAATAAGAGATAATGTAATATCTTTGTGATAGTGGAGTCTCTGTGATTGAATGCTGAGGGAGATTTGGTGGGGAGATGTAATGGTAGTCAAAGGAGAAATAAAATTGATTAAAATATTTGTTGAAGTTTATAAACTTTAGAGTCTAATGCTGACTAGCTAGTAATTCAAAAAACGGGCACAAATATATATCACATATTATCCCGGGTTACGTTATATATATATATGTATATATATATATATATATATATATATATATATATTGTAATAAACAAAATAGGGTCTCCAATAAAGATTGTTACAAAATGACAATTAAAAACTTACAATGCAAAAAAAACTCCTGACTTAAATAATTATTGAAATACGAAAGATGACGATAATTATATTTACATATTAGGTTTACAATTAATAAAATTCATTTTTTTGTTTACTTTACCCTTAGCTGTTCGTCTGGGCTCAAACTCACTCGATTTTTGTTAAACACATCACAGAAAGGCCATATTTCACTGAATTTAATGGATGTTGTAGTTTTCAAACACAAAGCACTTCCTGCTGTTAACTGTTAATGACGTTTTTTTTTAAAAAAAAAAAACCTTTGATAATTGCATGAATATGCCAATAGACGAAATACTTCAGACTGTCGACTCGTAATTCCAAAACCCGGGACTTTAATATATGTCTCTACTGCCTAATCACACTTGCTCAAATATGGTAACAGGAACTTTGAATCAGGGAATTCACAAAAACACCTTTCGCCTTCCTGATCCAAGCAACTCTGAATATCTCAAGTTCTGTATGTGGCAGTGCTGCCTGAGGCAACAATGCAACTTTAGCAAGCAAGCATTCTTGCTGATACATTCTTGTTGACACGACTTCAGCTACAATGAAATGGTCTCATATACCCGTCGCCGATAATGAAAATCGTAAAATTTGGTGTGTTAAATAATTACATATTCGTAATTACATAAATATATTGTATATGTATTATATAAGTACATAAACCTCTGAACATATTTTAATATTTGTATTTCTACCATATGTATAGTTACCAAATGTCAACTCAAGAGTGCGGGTAAGTCAAAACACGTTTGAATTATTGGCTACGGATTACTGCATTGTATTTGGTTACGTTTGCTTCATCTATTTTCGTGAGCTCAATAGCAGAAAAATAGTTGTGACGTAAATTGTAAGGACTTGTTTCCGCAGTGAAATAACCGAAGCCCATCATCAAGAGAAGAATTTTGTAATTTGTGGAATAAAGTAACATCATCGCGTTTCTACCAATAAATTGACTGTTCTCATTCTGGGTGAACGGTGGTACATATTTTATGCTTCACTTATAACCACGGTACTTTTGAATTCGGTTCCGTCAAGAGTAAATATGTATTGGAAGCTTTGTCCTCTTATTCTGATAAATTTCTGAGATACTTAGTTACTCCGCCTGTTATCGATGTTCGTTTCCATTAGGCACCGACTGCGATAATTTAAGGGACTCCGTTTTCGTGGCGTTTCAATAGTTTAGGAATCCATCATGAACGGTCGTTTGTAAAGGCGTCTAATCTGGAAATCTATTCTATTTCAGAACCTTGTAAGAGAATACTAATATTGACTGTTTCGTTGTAGCGAGTCAGTGAATTTACAAGTGGTCTAATTGTTGCTTGAGCCAATGCGTCATATCTGCACTGTAATATATGGCGTGTCTGAACGATAAACACATCCTTACAAACGTATCCGTTAACTATACTTGAAATAATTACTGCACCTATACGTACCGGCAGCAAACGCGCTAATCTTGTAGGAGATGGAAAAGATTTCTTTGAAAATTAGAAGGAAATATGTCAGTTATTTTTCAAATGAAAGATGATACCGAGCTTGTCATTTAAAAAAACGTGTGTCGATGTGTTAAAAATGGTAAACATAATATTCATTTGGAATTAAAATATTGTGGCACCCGTGTGGAATTATTAGTAAGTGTTATTATCGTATTTTCCCTAGCAATATCGTTTAAGAATAACAAAGGAATCCTTAGCCAGGTTCTCTGCCCTGTAATTGTAGTGGGGGTAGACCGGAGCGGAGTTTAACACGAACCTTTGTTACTGCACCTTCGTTGCGTAAATTATTCTGAACAAAATGGAAATATATTGTTTTCAGTTCAGGATATGACGTACGTTAAAAAACTTGTCCGTAGACGTAATAAGTGTACGGTGTGATAAAAATGCCTTGGCGCTGTATTTATATCCCATTCGTATTAATTCAATGAATGGATTTGACAAATTTAGTGGCGTTTCTCCAAGAGGAAGTTCCCATCTGGCGACAATGCTCCCCCCCCCTCTTTATTCTCCTTTCTTCTACTGCGAATCTAACACGCCATGTTATTCGGCATATACACTATTCGAAACGTTGGTTTATTAATTATTCTTGCTATATAATTGTTTGGTCTATTTATTTCAACTTATTCTCCCTCGCTAATAATTCTTTTCAACTTCCGTTATTTTTAAACCTCCGTAGCTGAAACTGATCTAGGCAACGGAAAACCGACAACATATATTTGCTAATAATATTAATCGATTATGAATTTAATTGAAAATAAACAGTCTTGAATTTTTTTTAACAAGTATGTAAAAATTCAAGGCCAATTAATTTTTTTATTTATTATATATTAATAATATTTTCCTGAAGAAGCATGATATTTACTCAAATATCTACTTTTTTAAATAAAAAATACAGGTTTCATAAATAAGTCAGGGTCGCGGAAACAGTTTCTATAACTGAAAATATGGAGTGAAGGATTATATGAAAGTGAAACCAATACAGTTGGACAGCTCGAAGAGAAAAGGCTGAAAGCTTTTGAAACGTTGTGCTATACAAGAAGGTTCAAGATTAATGTGGAATGAGATAGTTTGAGTAAACAGGGGTAAGGGACGGAGGCTCGGAGCGTCCTCAGGAAGACACAAACCTAGGTACCCAGGAATACCGAACACTATTATACAACGTACAACGGAGAGAAATAAAAATATATCATTAGTGTGCCTCTTGGTTCATAAATGTAAATATCGATTTTGAAATAAAACTGGAGGTTAAAAGAGTTGATTAGTTTATGTTCATATTTTATCAATTTACGAGGGTGGTCGGAAAAGTTTCACACCTAACAATGATACAAGACACTTTCTCTTGAAATTGATTTTCATTTCTCTATAGTCTTCTGGTAAGTCTACGCAGTTCCCCAGCGATTCTCTTTAATCCGTCCAAATATTTACTCGGAGTCTTTCTCTGCAAAATAATTGTCTACGAAGGTCATTTGACGAAAATCTCTGTCCTCCGGGCGCAACTTTTGCAAGATGATAAGGAGGCTGTTCGAGCACTTTAAACCGTAATTCATGGATTTTCTCCATGGTAACCACTGAGGTGTGAGACGGCGCATTGTCTTTGTGAAACAATTTTTTTTTCCCGCATATGTGGCCGTTTTCCCGCAGTACTCAAGTATTGCCTTTCAAAAACAAGTATTTGATTAAACTAGATTTTTTTCATTATCACAAAAACACTCCCATCGAATCACTCAATCGATTGTAAAACATCAAGTACACGTCCAAAATGGCGGAAATTTGGTGAGTATGTTTTAAGACATGTTCAAACACATTCTATAGCCTTTGTTGACGATTGCTGCAATCTCCGTATTGTGATCGGAAACTATTCAGAGCTCCCTCAAATTTATTTCAACACATTTTTTAGCGTAACGGGCTACATGAGTGTAATCCACGTGGTGGTAACATAGGAAGGGATTTGAAAGAGGGAATGTGGAAAAGAAGAGGATCGTAGCCGATACTCGCCTAAAAGTGGTGCAGGTAAAACCCTACATCAGGTGGGTCTGGAACGGGGTGCTTGTCCCACGCTCTTCCGATGGCTTACTGGGGGAACACAGCATTACCTTCTCCGTGCCTCGACCAGTTTAGGAGGCAGCTGGCCGACTGTTCCAATTGGGACAGAGAACAACTCTTACCGTATACCCAGGGTCTGTGGACCCGGAAAATAACCTATCAAAACAGGCCGAGCTGTCTCGACTTGTGGGAACCTTAGTTTATGTATTTTATTTTTTTATCTTTTTTGAGGTGTAGACAGGCTATGTATAGGGTAATCCACATAGTGGCAACTCCCCTTTATAGCATAGGAAAGGAATTTGAAAGGGGGGGGGTGCAGATGGGCAAAGGAAGATAGCTAAGGATCCTTCCCGGCAATTCGCCTCAAAGTTATGCAGGAAAAACCCTAGAAAAATCTGCATCAGGTAGGTCGGGCGTTTGGTACTTGTCCAACGCCCTTCCTATGGCAAGAGAGGGGCTTTCTGTGGGGTCGCAGCTTTCCCCTCGTCGTGCCTTGACCAGTTTAGGAGGCAGCTGGCCGACTATTCCAATACGAATAGCGGACAACTATTACCGTATGCCCAAGTTCTGAGACCCAGGAACATACACCTCTCAAAACACGCCGAGGTGAATATCCGAATTATAAATGTATATTAACAACAATATACTGCAATATATTTAATTAATTCGTTTTCAAAACTTTAAAGCAAGTGTTCTATAGGAGTGACAAAAAGTTGACATAATATAATTATAATTTCGTGTCAGGAAATTTTATGTGCATTACGTTATTTGATCCTGTTTATTTTAAGATCAACTACGTGATAAATTAAGTTGTCGGTGGAAAACAACATAAGATCCTCTATGTCGCCCGGCAGGATGCACGTAAAGATTTTTTTTTTCTAGGCCAAAAATTTTTGGATGAATGTGCTCTGGTTTCTGTTTCACAGACCAAGACCAACGGCAAAAGTAAGATAACACTGTCTAGCTTTACGAGTTAAGTATGTTACACAAGGAGTGTTGAATGTAGCACAGGAGAGCGCAGCATCTGCAAGGATTACCGCACCTCGAGAATGACATCATTCCGCTGTTAGGCCAAAGACCTCTGGGGAAGACGATCCTAATATGATTCGCTTACGGGTAGTTGGGCAGCGAAAGATCGTACGCACTGAAACTGAAACACGATCTGTCTAGCCCTGAGATGCAGACTCCGTGGACGTGGAGGAAAAAAAAAAGGCTGCAACACTGTAATATTCCAGATGTTTGTTTTTAGTTGCTTATTTAAGATGTGGTAAATGTTTTTTCTGAATTCTGGAGTAATCTGATGTACTTAAACGTGCAACACGACTAATATTAGGGAAGTCGGCATAATTTAAAGAACGAACAGAGTTTGATGGTCCAATAAATAGACACGCATATTATTAATAACGTTATTTATAGTTACGTATAAAAGCAAGAGTTATGATTCAAAAAAGTATTATTTTTAAAAGTGTATGTTTAGACAAAGATTGTCACTGGTATATAAAGAATTTCAATTTTTTAATAAGGATTTGGCATTGAGAAATAATACTTCAAGTTTCTTCAATCTTTTCATACATAATTATTCAAATTAGTACCAATGTTCATCTGTTACCAGATTTATTAATGGCCACAGTAATAAACAATCATAATGAAATGGGCAAAAACTTCAAAAAATTATATTATATTATTTCTGTTAAAATATGTG
The DNA here is from genome assembly GCA_037074705.1 of Zhengitettix transpicula. Lineage (NCBI taxonomy): Eukaryota > Metazoa > Arthropoda > Insecta > Orthoptera > Tetrigidae > Zhengitettix > Zhengitettix transpicula. The sequence goes on from CM073591.1 coordinate 78,688,984, forward strand.
GCCGTTAATAAAATTTTATTCGAAATAATAACACGTGCATGTTGAATCTTTTGCGTCCCAATGTTAAAATGATTTAATAAATGGTTCTCGGTTAATGAACCGGGTAAATTTTTAGTCAGAACACTGTTCCGCTGAGGACGGCGATGATGATGAGTCGCTGGAAAAAATTGACCAGGTTGATAAGCCGAGATCAATTACTAAATCGATTCACCAGGGAAGTCTACGTTTGTTTACTGTCGATATTTACTTAGTTACAATATTATAATAATAATAAAACGTCATGGTTTGAAAATATTTGTTTTATATAGATAGATCAGTCTTCCACTGAAGCTACAGACGTAAAACAAAGTCGTTGTTAGTTTAATAAAATAGAAATAAATACAACTGAATGGAGATAATTCCGTATTAATAGTTAATTCGCGTTATTTAAATTTAATAAATGGTTAATACTGTAATCATTGATCGTGGCACATCGTCACTGCTTAGATACAGAAATAAATTTGTAATGATGTTTCTACCTCAATTATTCTACAGGAAAATAAATATTCCTGAACCATAGCTCTTGGGTGATTTATATTACTAATCATCTTCTAAGTGGTTTGATACACGTCATTGAATATCCCGGGACAAATAATTTGTTTTTCATTTTTTTGGGGAATGTTTGGAAAATTATGATTGAATTTATGGAAAGATTAACACAATACAAAAACGTGTAAATATTTACTTTTTCTACCGATTTAAAGTATATGCTACGCACAACGTCCTTCTTCTTCCAATTTTGAAGCTTCGGTCCGTTCTGATCCAGTTTGTGTGGGAGATTCTGATTTGGCCGGGCAAGGTATCCGATCCACCCAACACGCTCTCTGTACGTCAGCTCACAGAAACCGAACACAGGAAATGTGTCACATTGAAATCAAACATTACTAACTATCATTTGCCAATCATCGTACTTTTACGCCAGTGTCGAGGAATTCAGCTCGGACAAGTTTGAATTATTTTTGTACCTGACCGTGGCTCGCTGAAAATCATGCATACTTTCAGGTGTTTGGTGAATTTCGCTACGGACGTTTTTCTGCTGTACTCGGTTATCGCGAATATGCCTGACATTACAACATGCGTGGAGTACATCATTACATAAAGAGTGTCTTAGTTACGTCACAATGAGAACAACTGGAACGGAGGTGCGATTGTCGCTTCATGTCATGAGACATACTTCTAAAAATTTAAAGGATATTCGGATTGGTTCAAGAAAATACTACATGCTCAACTAAATGTGATTATCTTCGGTAATATAATTATTTTATACATTTAGTTATTCTGCACAACCAATTGGTGATCCTTGAAGCTTTATTATAACTACGAGTAATTTTTTAATTGCACGATAGCACATTAATTTTAACATGAATACGTTTTACTTGAGGGAAAGGTCGTATAAACCGTGACAATGACCAATGATGAACCACGATATAAAAAATATATTGTAAAATTTGCTATTTATTTCATTTTTGCATTGATTATTTAAAATTAATTGCCTCGAGACAACACATTTATTAACACTAAATTTAAAAATAGAAATGTAATAATTGTTATAAATTGAGATGTTAATTTCCAACAGAATTGTAAAAGGTTCTAGCTCAGTTGGTAGACATGAAAACACTTTTTCATCAGGGAATTAAGTGTGGTTGCTGTAATTGTCTGCAGAAATTGCTGGCTGACCAGAAACCTTGTGATTTGACCTCACTCTGCATATAAATAAATCGACGCTGTCTTACATTTGCTCTTTTCTGTACAACGTACGGCAAGCAGATCTCCACATGAGTTCAGGACATCTCTCGGAATAGCGTAATACTCGCATTGGCGTGCAAGAACTAGGCTTGATCACCACAGCTCATCAGGACTTCTGCCGGAATGGCATGTTTCCAGTTTCACCTCTTCGCTTCCAATCCCCCGATTGTCGCTTCCGATTATTAACTCGCGATTCCCATTACAATAATTAAATCGCAGAATACAAAAGTAACACTGATGCAAAATAAAGAGTTTTGAATCACAAATAGAACAGATCGGTGGCTAAATACTCAATTCAAATATCCTGAAGGAGTTAATACGTCGATAGCAGTTTATAATTGCCATAAAACTGTTTTAAAACATCTTCCAACTTCGATAACCAAATCGAATTCACTTCATTACAATATATATATACATGCATATGAATGTATTTCCGAAACGCATGAAAACGTATTGCTGCTCCGATATTTTAGGCTTCGCTTTGTTTTTTCCCCTGATTTTAATATACCTTAATTATTTTAATATAATTTACTTCATTCATTTCCTACTAGTTGAGTTGTAATATACTAACAGAAAGTGATATAACGAGAGACGAAAAACTGTTTCTCGCGTTAATATATCTTAATACGGTAAGTTCTAGCCAATTGCATAAGAATTAGTGCACACGTTCTGTCAGCAAAAAATACGAAACACAATAAATTTTCAGGTTTCTTAAACTTTACACTTTGGCTATTAGTTATAGATTTACTTGAATTGGTATGTTGGCTGAAGACCGAGTACGATGGAAATTTTCTCCTGAAGAAATCACGGATTATTTCTTATGGATCGCTAAATGTAATATGATTAAAGCGTTAAAACGGTTAAAGGTTTACAACGGAGACTTGAAACCCAGCACTGAAAGTCTTTTCTTGAGAATAGTGGATTTCTCTGATCTAGATTCTTGGTTCTAACCCGGACTGCTATCTAACACTATTCTCTTTAGTATCTAATAAACGAGATAACGGGTCAACTTTCTCTCCCATAGAAAGAATATAATCGGTTTAAGAGGATTGTGCGCAACCAGCAGGCCAAAGGTTCCACGGAAGAAAAAAAATTCCAAGATAATTTCCTACACCCATCTAACAGTCAGTTATTTTTAAATTTTATGACTTCCTCTACTGATCAGCTCAAATACAATCTGACCTACATGATGGTTAAAATGATGAGCGGTGATTGTAAGGCATTTTATTTGATTACAATCGTCATTTTGACTTGATACTCGAGTGCTCGTATCGTTTTACTTTTACATTCCATATCTCTTCATGACCCTTGAAACAAGCTTGTAACGGGAAAATAAGTAGTAAATATTCGTTGGTTGTGTGATGAGGCCAGTTCAAATGTAAACTGACAAAGATATACGTTCCTCTGATTTTCCCTGATTACTTTTGTGATCATTGCGGGAGGCATGATTAAGTTTCAATGATTTATTTGCTTGTTGTAGAGGACAGAAAATTTATCTAGATTCTTCACTTTTAACGTATTACAGTGATCGAGTGAAAAAATTAATTGTCCAAGAATGTATAAACTTGAAACATGAAGATTAGGTAATTATCGAACAGCATTAGTTAATTTAGTAGTAGTAGTAAGTTCCCAAACAATTTTCTCATATATATGTTCCGAACAGTTTATGTGATGACTCTTATTTATATCACTTGATATAATTAAAAAAATCCGTCACGGAAAGCACTTATCTTTATTTGCCGGAGCTTTCGACCTTTAACTGGCCGTTGGCCTAATCATCAAACAAAACTCATTATTTCATTATTTATTATGAAATGTGTGTTCCAAAACACAGATGTTTTTAGAACTTAATTGACGTACAATAATGTAACAATAGATTGTACAATGAAAATTTATGTTTGATGATTATGACCAGTGAAATGACGAATGTTCCAGAAAACAAATATAAGTATTATCCGTCACTGATAAAAAAGTTTTTTTTTAATTATATCACGTGAACATTTTCGGAATTTGGTGAGTATACCCTACGGTAAAAGCGATTTACTAATTTTATGGAAGTCATAGTGATCTAGAAGCCCAAACGCGAATAGTTCAAACCCCTTGAAAGAATCATTGGTGCCGTTGAGATCCTTTTCAAGCCGAAGTCAGCGATAAGATTTTTTTACAACACTGTGTTAAAAGTTCTCATGTTTTGATCCGAAAGTAAAACTTCGTTGATTTGGTGATGGATTGGTTTGACGTTCTACTGGAAATCACACTAATGAAATTGCTTTGTTTCGTGTAAACTTCAGGTAGAAGCACAAGCCACTCGACTTAGGTGGGAGAAGAATTGGAAATGAATCTAATTTGGTCTTACATTAGGGCGGTAATCAGAATTCACCCGATCATTTAGAGACAATAAGGCCTTTAAGTGATCGAGGCGGCAATCGACCCAGTTTGTTGCCATGGCTACTTAACAACTTACTGTTCTTAACAACTTACGAGTTGAACACAGTAAACAACAAACTCAACTAATTTAATTTAACGTAATTGGCGTTCTCACTGACGACAAATAAGTCTTACTTACGACATTCAACTATTTAAAGCTGGTTAAATTTCTATCTCAATAATTTTAATTATGTAGTCATTTAATGAGACCGAATCAGATTAGTCTATGCAAATTAGTAGGTCGAGAAAGGCCATCAAAAGTCAAATGCGTAAGAGAAATTTAATATTCTCAAAAAGCGATTATGAAACGTTGGAAACTTTAAATGAAGGAAAATAAGAATCAATATATAGGTCCGCTGCTTGAAGGTCCATACAACTCTACTAAATTAATTTCAAATAACTTTGAATGTATACTAAGATATACGTCACAGCAGTCCACAGGCGAGATATATAGAAGAAAATTCAAAGAAACATGATAATAAATAAGGACTGAACTTGTTTGTTGGACGTGGTCAGATTTGTATTTTTTTCTTCAATACATAGTTTAAGTTTAATGGATGTTTATGCAGTTTCTACTCAAACAAAGTAAATGTTTGAAATCCGTTTATAATAACGTCAGTAAATTAATGTTCAGTATAACAAATAAAATATATACGGACGACATACGGATATGCAAAGCTGGTAATTGATGTTGTTTACATTGTGCTCCTTTAGAAGTATGGGAAACAATCAATTGAGGCGGACCTGGTAATCTACGTAATCGGTGATTGAAACGTATGATTTTTTTTATTTATGTTAATGAAAGATCAATAAAGAGGCAGCATGTTCTTCACGGCTCAAATAAAACTCGAAAACATCCTTATTTAATAAAAATTCATATAATTATTCGCTACTATATAACTCGCTTTTATATATATATATATATATATATATATATTGTGGTAATTAAAAATATGTAATTATTTAATAAACAAAATATTCCGATTTTCATTATCGGCGGCGTAAATATGAGGATTGTCGACAAAAAAAAATACGGAGCCTATAATGCTTGCTTGCTGAAGTTGCATTGTTGCCTCAGGCAGCACTGCCACGTACAGAACTTGAGATATTCAGAGTTGTTTGGACCATGAAGGCGTAAAGTTTGTTTTGAGGAGTATGATATTCAGAGTTGCTTGGACCAGGAAGGCGAAAGGAGTTTTTTGTGAAGTCCCTGATTCAAAGTTCCTGGTACCATATTTGAGCAAGTGTGATTAGGCAGTAGAGACATATTATATTAACATATTATATTGTAATTACGAGTCGACTGTCTGAAGTATTTCGTCTATTGGCATATTCATACAATTATCAAAGTTTTTTTTTTAAAAAAACGTCATTAACAGTTAAGAGCAGGAAGTGCTTTGTGTTTGAAAACTACAAATTCAGTGAAATATGGCCTTTCTGTGATGTGTTTAACAAAAATCGAGTGAGTTCGAGCCCAGACGAACAGCTAAGGATAAAGTAAACAAAAAAAGAAATATTATTAATTGTTACTAATGTGTAAATATAATTATCGTCAGATTTCGTATTTTAATAATTATTTAAGTCAGGAATTTTTCACATTGTAAAATTTTAATTGTAATTTTGTAACATTCTTGTAAAAAAAATTCAATTGAGATAAGAATTTGTTTTTATTAAATTAATTTTGTGTTGAATTCTTTTGAAACAGTCATAAGGGAAGCATAGTACTTCAGTGAATGAATTTCAATGTTCGTACTACTTGAACATCTGTCTTATCTGTATCATAAACAGAGTGTATTTTAAAACGATTTTTTTATTGGATGGTAAAACCGTATAACTTATTACCTTGACCGGCGATGCGTCACGATACAACATTTGTGTGAAATTCCGACGCTTTATATATAATGTATATTTTTCGATAATGGCTTAGGCCTATATATATATGACTGACTATCTGCGCAAACTGACAATATTTCTTATATACAGTGCATCTTAATTTAAAAGGGTTGACCTTGTTCTGAATGTTGTGTAAGCTGAAACATGATGGGCCCCCATGCGATCCCAGAATTAATCTACGACGAAAAGTCTTCAATTTAACAATACACAACCCTTACATAATCTTCTGAACTGTGAAAATAGATCACAAAAATGAAAAATTTGACTACATTAAAATTTTGATCTATATAATCTTGCAAGTGGAAATGATTTTGACTAGATGGAAAGGTGAATTGCTAGTTAGAAGAACCAACGCTGTAGCGATACTCGACAGATGAGAAGATTCGCCACCAACGAACGATTTGGGAAATAAACCATTTCCACGCAAAAATCAGATTCCGGGCGTTGCCTCGGAAACTTCGTTTGCGACCGTCCGCGTTTCTTGACGTCGAAGGGTCATGTGCCGGTCTTCAGCGAGCTGGAATATGAGATGAGCCTCTGCAGATATTTTCTGCTCTACGAGCATGACCACTCGGTCATCACCGTCGCTAATCTTCCCCTTGGCTTGATATTATATAGAAAGGTGACGGACATCTCAAAATACAATTTTAAAATTAAAGGAAATTTGGGGCTGTAATCGTAGTCGCTAGTCCCGATCCTGATTTGTCTCCGTTAATTCTATAAAAAAATGAATTCCTTCAGGATGCTTGTTTTTCAACGCAGCCATACATGCCTTATCCAACGTTAAAAGTGCGATACTCAGCCAAGCTTCTCCGAATCGTGGTTTAATATAATTTCTGAGTGAATCCGATCCGTTATTATTCCATTTACCCACCAGGATAAGAAAGCACAATACATCTAACACAAGTTGCATTTAAGGTCCATACAGGGTGCGCTCAGGAGTAGTATTATATTTCACTTACGACTCACAATCATCAAATGAGTGGCAACAATTTTCTGTAAATACATATTGAAATAAAGAGAAAAAATATTATCTCACAGGTTCTCAATTATTTTAAAAGTTTGAATCTGGAATAACCAAATTAAAAAAGCAGCAGGTTAATCACATTCATTGGGGGTGGTATTGGAAACCATAGCTCAATAATGTATGTATTTAAAATTATACTTACATTACAACCTAGGAAATGCACAATGAAATAAATTTGGTTTATATTTTGAATTTGAGTAAAAGAAATAAAAGTGAAGTCTAATAATAATTGTATACTTACTTTGTCTGATTTGGGAAAAAATATTTATATCAGCATTATAGAAGTAATTTGCTATTTAAAAACCTCTGAAAACGCTACAGTGTATTTATATACTTCTGACGAGTTAGATTTCCTCACTCGAGAAATAACGGAAAATTATTATAAACTAATTTGAAGACAAAGATGACAAAGTTGAGCTGCGCTTAATATTTTAAATGGGTTAGAATTAATATATAAAACGAACCATATGGTATAATTAACACTTCAAAGTAAATAATTTTTTTTCTAAATAGGTAATTAATGAACATGACGAAAAGTGTTCAGATGACATTCTTTTACAGAATGCAAATTTAATTTCAATCTCAATTACAGACAAAGTTGTATGGATTTTATGGAATATACGAAATTAAAATAGAGGTCAGGACACAATGAACGTAATTATGAACAATCCCACGATACAATATTTGGTACCACGTAAATAACACTCATTTCTTGTAGTTCAGATTCATGTGTGGAGATGATTAAACTTGGCATCAGTGTACCATCCAGGTGTAACTTCTAATTATAAGGGTCGGATGAGTTACTAAATGACGTCGAGTAATAATTGTAGCTCCTCCCAACGGAAGAAGCTGTGTATTGTCTTCCCGACCCTAACAACATGTTTCCCAAACCATAACAGTTTCATATCACCCACAATTGAGTGCTGAATCTCTCCGAGGGTCAAACGGTAGCAAAAACTAGCATAAGTCCATCATACAACTATATCATTACATGTTAATAATTCATTGGTCAGTCAGAAATTAATATAATTTTATAACTAATAATTTTACAATTAATATTTTCTGTCGTCAAAAGGAATTTTGATACACAGTTGTCTTCAAAAATGACATTTTAAGGGTTATATAAAACTTTTTTCTTTTGAAGAATGTGCAATTTTCTGAGTTTATTTTGTAAAATTGAAAGATATAAATATGGAAAATTGTTGCCGATACAAAATTATCAGTAAACGCTCATAGATACTAAGAGCTCAGTACAAATATTAAGACGAAGTAGAAGAATTGTGATGAATTCATAAATTATTCCCTCAAGTAAAATTTGAAAGCTGTGTTCTCCAAAACGGAAATCATTTGCGGAGGCCAACTCTACGGAAAACTGACGCATTATAATTCCTACTACATATCGTTTCGAATAAAAACCCAGTTAATCGCTAAATGGCACAGTATCTGTGGAAGTGATTTCAAACTGCAAATTTCATGAGATTTTCGTAATATGTTTGCTTTGAACGCTCAGCGTGTAAGAGGAAAAGTACACAAAGAACAGAGTTCAAACCATTACACATTGGTTTTAGAGAGATTGAATATAATTGAAAGAACCACATGCCCTTAAAAGAACAATTAAATTCCACAAAAGAACGCGGTTATATTTGTTGATAATAATCATGGGGGAAAAAAGAAATTAAAATGCAGTTTTCTTTCATACGGATAACAATTTTCAACTCTCCATTAGTTGCCACAATGCAATATAAAGCTACCAAACGGAAGGCCTTTTTATGTGAGTTTTTTTGCAAATGAAAAAACACACTAATTGTGTCAAATATTATGAATATAATATAAATGATATTAAGGCGTTGAATGGGAACTGATATGAAGTAAAAATATTTTAACGCAGTAAAATAATTATTATGTCTACGGACTAAAATAATTATTATGTCTAAATTGAAACAGATATTGTAAAGAAACAATCAGTTTATTACTACAGTAAACAAAACTTTTATTTGTTTTCACAATTTTTTAATGAATATTAAAATACGGAATATATTAATTTATACGTTTGTGGTATAAACTTCACTATTCGAAGATATTAATTTAACCTGCTATCAGTTTATGGACAAATAAAACTGGAAAACGATCCTACAACAGTTAATTCCATTCAGTGCGCTCTCCGTAAAAGCGAGATATATACCAATTAGATAAATAAATAGCCACATAACAAATAAAATTAAGTGATAATAAAAATACCACACAACGTTTCTGCAATCATTGTTACTTTTGTCAGGTAATTTTAAAACGCACGAGCCATGATAACGACAGAACCACACTAATTAGGTGACGAACTCAAAAGCCTGATTTCGTTACCTAGTTGGTGCGGTTGTGACGTTCTCACGAGTCTTGAGTTTTTTTATCGCCTGACGAAAGCAACAAATATTGTAGAAATGCAGTGTGGTATTTATTTTACGACATAATTTTGTCTCTCATTAGGCAATTTATTTTTCTAACTAGTATACGATATATATATACGTATTATATTTCAATATCTAACAATATATGTATTTATTGATATATATATATATATATATATATATTTCTATAATGTGTGTGTGTGTTTTAATAAAAATATAGTTTTATTTGGATGAAGACCTCAGGGGAAATCACGGTTATTTTACTTCTATGGTCCTTCAAATTACGAATTGCAGTAATTTACACGAAACACTGCGTGTAATTTGACTGAGTCGAAACCGGAGGTTGCTATAGTCAGAATTCAATATGTTTATTTTATTTATGTTTCTTCAGAAGTTTTCTGACTCTTGCACCAAGCTCTAATTCTTAATTGGTTTAAAATCCCGACAGAACTTACTGTTAGAAAAGTTGGATTTGTTTTTTTACACTCTTTCGTAATGACCACTAATATAACTTTAGCAACAAGAAATTTTTGCCCCTTCTAACTGAAAATAACATTTAACTATTGCTGCCAAGTACGATTTTACTTGTTTCGAAGAACCACTTCCTCGGTGAAACCCAACCGAAAGCTGGGTCGCTAATTTTTCTTAGAAGACCTCCATAATTATCGTTCGGCACTTATAAAACATGGCGGTTCGAGTCCATAAAATAACTTCTTAATATACTGCCATCGTTCCTATTTGTCAATCTTGTCATTAAGTGAGTTTCCTACCTATGAAATCGTTCCGGAACCAGTTTTGAGCATAGAAGATGTCATTTATGTAAAAGGTCGTGGTACGTCATACAAGTTGCCAAACTTGAACTTATACTCGAGGAGAAATAGAAAGAAAAAAACTTTCTGGACAGGTTCTTTCTGAGTAACGAATTTTGCGTGATTTTGTAATCGGATCAAGAATTATTCAGGATATTTATTTTCTTCTGTAGCTCAAATCAATTACTCGTAGTTGCGAATATTTTAGTTTTGATTCTTATTCTATTTCGAGTGACCTGAGGACTTTTATCTATCTCAGACACTTGTCTCAGACAGCTTGTCAGGTTCAACTTCATTTTAGCAAAACGAAACAAGGAACTTTTTTCATATATTCTACCGGATAGAAAGATGTCGAATGTGAGTTTTTCAGAAAAAAGAAGGTCGCTAAGATAGAAGAGGGCAGATTAGCTAGGCAGTGCAAGGAAGGGACTGAAAGTGTTAGAGATAGATAAATATATTGAGAGACGTTGGTGTAGTCATAACTTCTATGTCATGAGGAAAAATCAGTGTAGTATATATCTACGGTGACTGACGAGCTAATTTCGTCACCCCACGTCAGCAGCCGTCTACGCGAACACGACGTCGCTCTTGCCAGGATACAGTGACAATTCGTCAATTTCAGGAGAGTCAGAGGTCCTCATTCATAAAACACAAAGCGATTAAGCACATTAGCGGTTACAGCGTGGGGTAAAGTTCCAAAATTTAAATGATTTTCTCATCAGAATCTGTAAAGTTTCGAAATAAAGAAACGAAAATATTTAGGACAGTCTCTGTTGCACGGCCCAATATCTCCTGATTTTATGACTCTGTTTGTTTTTTGTGACAGTAAATAATTGGTGTCTCGTTTATTATTAATTATTATTATTAAAAAAACACTTAAACCTCATAAAGTAACGCGGTTAGTCGCGCTAGGTCCAGGGGTTGTTGATCACTTTTCTTAATCAATTATCTTGTATTTTTAAGACATTTAACATACCTACTTTGGACACATATCTACATAATTCATACGTCCAATTACAATCTGGTTTAATTAAAATTTGCCATTTCATTCCAAATATTTCTTAAAAAAAAAGACCTATATTTCCAATATCACAATATCCTTTAGAAGTACAATCATAAAATATTCAGACTCTAATTATGTAAACCAAGCATCAGTTAGATGCCTGATAGATAAACAGTTCCCGAGTGCTTGAAATATAATTGTTTAAAAATATTTATATTTTTAATTTTCATTGATTTTTAAATCATTCTACATTTGTAAAAATGCTGATAAATAATATCTATAAACATATCATAATCTAAATAATTACATTCTTGGCAAAATAAATACATTAGTCAGCTTCAACATTTTTTTTTAATTTTGGCAGATTATTTTTGTGTGCATTCGCAAACACAAAAACCTTTCACACTTTTCACAACAATATATTGTTTTAAATTTTTTTATTTCCCTTGAAACAGGATTGTCCTAAATTTAGTTCGTCATGATGCGTATCTGAGTCACGTAGTACCTAAAATGCCCTCATTTTCCGATTCATTTTCTGATTCTTTATAATGTCGTCTCTTATAAAATTTGTGTCATAATAATCTTCTTCTAAAAGAAGGTGACGAATTTCATCTACATCATGAGGATTGTACAAGTTGCATATATTTTTACTCATTTCCCACAATTCCTCACAAACAAAAAAAATCGAAAGGTGTAATAAAAAGCCATAAATATAGTATCGTCTTATGACAATAAAACTCTAAGTGTCAAAAGAGAAATAGTTGCTACTAAAACCGAATAACAGTCAATCAATTTTTACGAAAAGAAAGTTTATTACATCTCCGCACAACTGGGGCAAGGACGAGATAATTCCTGACGTGACCGGTCGCAGTAGGTCCCCTGGACCGAAGATATACTTCCTTGTTCAATACCCATTTTCCAAGAAACTACGGTAGCTTTTGGAGTGTGTCCTTGGCAGAAAATTGTAAACACATTCCTCTGAGATGTCTTATTAGGTCATCCCTGTATCTGACCTGGTTCCGGAGATAACCAAGAAATTAAATTGTGTCTGTCCTCTTGACCCAGCGTGACGGGAAGTTACAATATATTACATTTAGCTATTTTATTATACTGTCGTTCACTTGTGATGGCGGAAATAAAGAAGTAATAACTGTTTGTAAGTTTGAAATTTGTTAAATTTTTGGTAAGTTCAAAAAACAATTTTTCTTCGGACTCATAACTAATAACCGAATAACGAATAAAATTAGTAAGTGGGCGGCCTTTTGCTGTAGGAAATTTGTCAGTTTGGAAATGATTACTTACAATTTATCTTGATCTTGACATTCTCCCCGTGGACCGTCCCACGGGCATATATATTTTACCAGATTCGGAGACGCGCGCGCTATTCTCCAAAGCGTCCAAATATTATTTGCGTGTATTTAATAATTGAGACAGAAGTACATAATTGATAACTTTATTTCCGGAGCGACGATCCTGAATCCAGCCCCAAACTGTCCGTTTCCTACTATATAATGAGACGTCTTGCAATTTATGGCCCTGTAAATCAAAAGAGGCATATTTTTAATTTACATTACCCGAGTTGAGGTTTAGTCCGTCAGGCACTTAATTTTTTTCGAGCGGCCGGCAGACATCTCCCCGCGGCAATACAGCAAAGTTGTTTTTTTTTTGGCTTCCTAGGCCGGGGCTACTGATGGCTGTCATTAATATTAGGCAGCGGTTCTCCCTCACCATGCACCTGCTGTGGCTTACCAGCGCCGCACTCATTCGTTTCGCACAGCTGACAGTCCACCTCCCCCACTCTCCCCAGCCCACTTTTCCCACCCACCCAACCACCGCACGGCGCGATTATTACTTCTCAAATGTTTCACTTTGAGTGTGCTTTTACTCAGGTGCACTAGACTGCAGTAATGAAACAAAAACCACGCCTGTTAATTTACACGCGAGCAGCAAATGAAAGTACCTCGTTTTTCGCCGCGTTTCTCCTGGGTGCCACGGAGACGTGGTCATCAATTAGAGAAAAATTAACGAAAACCGAAAATTAGACGGAATTTAAGGAAATTCTGCAATTGGGATCGTTATTGGTTCCGATTTGATTTGAGAGAAAATTTTATCACGCTCCAATTAGTTAACTAAAAAAATTAAATGATTGGGTTTTTCCATTGTCAGACAGTGAAACCAAACATGAATGCAGAAATGGATGTGTAAAAGCATGGAATATATAAGCTGGGAAATTTTAATAAAAATATTATAATTTTAAAAATGATCGTTGACAGCTGACAGTAGGTGCTTACGTCGTTCAGTTGATAACTAAAAAAAATTATACTCCATTATTTTTCTGATAAACGTAGACCACAAAATATTTAAAGCTATATTATTGCCAAAATCCTAAACGTGAAAAAGTACCGGACTTATCTGGTAGAAGTGACTTAAAATTTAATACCAATGGTGTTGTGTGTAGATAAGGGTAATCCATGGTCTGGCCAGTTCAATTTTATAGCATGGGAAATGAATGGAAAGGGGGCTTCGGAAAGGTAGGTCGGGCGTTGTCTACACCCCCCGGGCTGTATTTTTAACGATCCTACTCGGAATTTGCCTAACAGTGATCCAGGGGAAAATCCTAGAAATATATACATCAGGTAGGTTGGGTTCTTGGTACTTGTTCCACTTCTTTTCGCTTCCTAGATTGGGGTTTACTGTGGTGGGAACGCATAATTCCCTTCTCCGTGCCTTGACCGGTTTAGGAGGCAGCTGGCCGACTATTCCAATTACCGTATGACTAAATACTGCGACCCCGGAACATACACCTCTCTAAACAGACCAGGAGGATATTTAGTTCAAAAAAACAGTTTGGTTTGGGGGTAACAGGCTACATAAGGGTGGAAACTTCCCTTTAATAGCATAGGAAGGGATTTGAAATGGAGGATGCGGAATGGTTGAGGAAGGTAGCCAATGGTTAACTAACGCTCTCGGGCAATAGTTTAAGAATCCTACCCGGTATTCGCCTAAAAGTGATGCAGAACAAACCCTAGAATTCCTGTATCAGGTAGGTCGGGCATTGGGTAAAGGCAATTAAAAAAGGGAAAGGTGTTTTCAATATACTATTTACTCCCTCAGAATTACCTTTCTTCTTTTACACAGATCTCGTGTGTCCCTTTAAAACTCTTATTTATTATTACATTTCAGGATATCCAACACCCGAATGTCATTGACGAAATGTGTTAGTTCTATCCGGTCAGAAGATTACCTCATGCAGATTAAGTTTAGAACAGAATAAGACGTACGGTTGACCTCTCACACCTACGTGAAACACGGAGCAAGAATCAGATGGAACACTTTGACGCCACATCCTGTGCAGAAACCTCTATTCTTCTTGCGTATAAGGTTTTGTCTTGTTGCTTGTAGTAGGAGACTAGAATATTTTAAATTTAAAGGTCAACTACTCGTAGTTACAAGGAAACGCCCCAGCTTCTGCTCTTACGTAATGCAGGAAATATATTTGCATTTGTAGTTTTGGGTGAAATAAAAAAAAATATATCATCGGCTTTAACGAAAAGGGACCATTATAATTTAATATGGGAAACGATTAATGCTGCTTAATCATTTCTCAACTAGCGGTGCAGCTATATTTGGTTATCAGCGACAAACTGGATCCTTTTCATTCATGGGCAAAAAACATAATCATTAACAAGTCGCCGCGTGTTGACGAAAATCAAATGGCAAGCGACGCAAATCGAAGAGGAGTTTCAAGTGCAATAAAATTTGGAAAACAAACATTTGTCTAATATATTTAGTCTGGCAGTTGTCTTAAATTATATTAATATTTTTCTACCGATTATTTATTCGAAACAGCTATGAGCTCAGAAATTGAACGCATTTACATTTTACATCTGCAACTTCCATTAATGTACATCACTGTATTTAACTTATTCCTCATCACTACGCTTTATAAAAATTAATTTTTTTTAAAAAAAATAGTTTTTTAAATTGGTAATTTTAAAGAGAGGTATCCACAAACTATAATATTTATTGTTATTGTCATTGCTAGCAAAGGAGTTCATGAAACGAGTATTATTAAAGTTTAAATACTATAAAAATAATTAAGTAGGATAAAGGAAAATGTCTTCTAAAATGGTACCCTGCAATGCAAAAAATATAAAATATAATAATAATATTGACGGTATGCTCTGTCTCTTCAGCAAAATGGTTACACATATTTGCCCCCAATACTCTTATACCCTTAATTTGAAATAGCGGTAAACGAAGAGTTTGTTTTCACAATACAAATACACAGCATCAAGTGGGATGCAGCACGAAAGGATTAGGCAAGGCATGAGATCCTTAAATACGATAATCTCAAGATAACTCTCAGCCCAATTAATGCTGTTAAAAGTTTGCCGTAACTATTCGTCTACTACTACGAAAGGATTGTAGCTCCAGCAGCTTTGTGTTTCCGAGGAAGTGTTCCTAATTGGAAATAACAACTCAAACTTAATTGATTATGGTTTACGATAGCCTATAGAGCTGTTGATTTTCCCTCCAAATATGTTGCAACAACATAAAGTGATTTTTTTTAAAAAAATGTACTTTGTTCTTATTGAGAAGACTGTGATACACTATAATACCAAAAAAATATGCCAGGAAATTAGGCTGATGAGAGCGTCATTAGGGTCCCGGCAGACGACTCGAGTTATTTAACTAACCCTGAATATAGGCAACCGAGGGCTACGAACTATGCCATTTCGGGAGCGGGGTGACCATGGCTCGCTTTGCCAGTCCCATATTTTCCAAAATGGGGGTAAACTTATCATCCGTCTAATTAGCCACGACTATAATTGTTCACATTTTCAATCGGAGGAATAACGCCGAGTACAAAGTAGCTTTTTGAGTTTCAAAGTCGACACATGCATCCGAAACACACTTATACGCTGATGACCTCCGTAATTGTATTTCTGAACATTTGTGCGGCAAGGGCAACGGATAATTACAAAATAGAAGGATGGTCACAGGACCGTTTTCCGCTTTGAAACCTGCTCCTATAACGTTATTTGTGTTTCCAATTTAATCCCGTTTTGACACAAAGTTGTTGAAATCGATACCCGACCTAAATTCGACTCATTTCAGCGTCTTAATTATTATCTGATAAACCTGACGCTACGACAACAGATCACAGGTTTTCGGCAACATAGGAATTTTGCCAGTGAGGTCTTATTGTGGACGTGAATTCGAACCCCATATTTTCCTGTTTTTTTTTTAAAAGGTCGAATGGTTTACTGTTCTCAGATTGTAACTTGACCAACCAACTGGTCAAAACAAACGAATTATTTTCAAAGACAATTTACTGTCGTCTAATACAAAATCAGTATTTCCAACACAGTAAAATTAGTTTATCGTATTCTTCTAACTGTGATGTGAATTTGGAAGTTACACCTTAATGAGGAAGTGGGAGGCTAAATCAGGTCTCGGAAACAACGAACGGGTGAGTAATGATTCCCGGCGTTGGACGCGGGGGATTAAGCAATCGAATCCGTGATCCTATAAAGGGTCGGAGCCTAATGAAATCATCTCAGCACGGCTCGACGGCCAACACAATGCTAAAACGTCCATTTCAGTGTTTTCCATTCTGCGAAAACGTTGAAAAATATATCAAATGGCGTTTCGGAATTATTCCGCATCAACCAGTCCCGGGCGTATTTTTACCTGGAATCTAAAAGCTTGTTTCGCGTTTATTGTTCTATCATACTGATAAAATTTGACAGAGCACATGTTTATTTTTTTCATGTCCAGATAATTTTCAATATTTGCGGTTAGACGTATGACGGGATAGAAATTCATTATAATCGTATGAGGGACGCCTTGTCTGACGGGTTGAAGTAGATACTTGGCACTATTTTTAAATTCAGTTATTTTTTTTTACATAAAATTGAATTACATAAAATTAAATTTTAATAACAGTCATCAAAAAATGGAGGAATTTGTAGACTGTAACAATTTATATGTACGCAGATAAATACAAATTGGTTTTATGAAGCATATTTGGATTAAACACAACTGAAAATATAGAGAACGTTGGCAACCAAAACTGTGTCCGAATACTCAAATTATTAAATAAAGTAAATCACTGACAAATTAGAGAGAAAAGCCGAGGCGTCCTCTAATTTTTATTATAATGTATTTGCAATTGTTCAATACAGTTCTAATATTTCATTCTCCCTGCACCACGGAAAATGTTTCGCCTCGTGTAACATGTGTTTCTGCGCTCGCGTTTCTAACAGCTTGCAGTACGTGTGTTAATTAATACGAGGGCATTATTGTTTGTAAAACGAATGCGTATCGCGTTACCACTGAATCAATCTCTCACAAGTCAAATAACTGCGAAGGAAGTCATTAGGGCCATAATTGAAATAGAATTTTCAACTCATATAATTACATTTATCCTGAAAGGATCGCAAAGTGTGCGTAGTTATGGCTGGTACAAAACAAAAGTATTTATATTAACAATTTGGCGTTGATTTATTAGATTTGGGGTGATTGATAAACTGTGGGCCTATTTGTATATCAACAACGAATAAACGAACTAAAATATGTATATTTCATTCCTGTAAGGCATTCACGTTTAATGTTTCGAAACTTAACCAGTACATTAGAATGACCGCTGAAGTCGAAATTTTTGAAAAATTATGTTTACCACTGCTCCTTATTATCAATTGATCTATCATTAAAATTCTGCATAATTGATTTTCGATTAACCAGTGGAAAGGTTCTATGGAAAGTAATTAAGGGCAAATATATAACAATAATTTCCAAACCGAGGCTCCACCTAATTAAAGTGTACAGGCTGGCAGAGCTTATCTCTAGCAATAGGAAATTTGAACTGACCAGTGTCTGTTGTTCACAAAACACAGGACGGCAATTAATTTCGTCAATAGTAGTCCATTCCAGGTCGCAAAACGCAGCGGAAGATACCGATTCCGATTGAATCGCCCTCCAATGACACATGTCAGAGCTTCCTGTGAGAAGAATTACTTTTCCACATCCCCCCTTGGCGCAATTTCGGGGCAGTAAAAAACTGAACGCGATAGAGTCAATCACAAATATTCCCAGTAGCGGGTCAGAATATACATACGGTTGCAAGTAGTCAGATTTAAATTAAAAAAGGTGGCGCAATAAATTGAAGGAATTGAAATTTACACATCAGACGGAATGATTTGAAAATTCGTATAAAAATTTTGAAACATGTTTAACGGCAGATATTTACGTCGAATAAAATGGAGATATCTTTATTTCGTTAAAATTTCAGCCAGGAGAAAGCATTATATTATTGGACGGTAAAGATAGTAATAAAGTAATAACATAACTGTTCAAAACGGAACAATTAATAAAGCCATTTGATAGAAAATGTGGCGGAAAAGACATGAAGTAGGATAGCGAAAAATAGATATAAAATCTGTCCACAAAATTAAGTCATAATTACCTATATAGTGATACAGTACTAAATAGTAATCTACGAATAAGAAAATTGATACTCTTGAAGATTAGCCACTTTCGGAAACTTAACAATTATCAATTCCAGCCTAGTGGAATTATTTATGGGCAATAAATCGATGTAATATTAAAAATGTTGGGTTTTATCTGATAATATTGCAGTTTGTTTACAGGTCCAAATTCTGTTAATGTTACCATTGGAACAGTCGGCCAGCAGCCTCGAAAACTGTTCGAAGGAACGGCGAAGGGACTGCTGCGACCCCTCAGAAAACCCCTCTCTCGCCATCGGAACGACGTGGGACAAGTACCAAGTGCCCGACATACCTGATGCAGGTTTTCTAGGGTTGGTCATGTATTACTTTTTTTTTTGCAAATTTGGGTAGTCATGAGGCCCTAGTTAACCCCTGGCTACCTTCCTCTACTAACCCGCATCCCCCTTTTCAAATCCATTCCTATGCTATTAAAGGGGAGTTGCCACGACGTGAATTACCCTCATGTATCCCGTTACTCTAAAAAAAACAATCAATACAAAGTTATTCACGACCTAATATATTCAAATTTTCCTTTGTGTATTTTAAGTCAGTGAAGTGGCGAAAAACAGACATTATATTTAGGACCGAAGCGTGTTACACTTATTAAATTATAATAATAGTCTGTTCTAGGCCTCATTACTGATTTTTAAACTTTAATCGTCGCTTTGTTATTATAATCGCAGTTCATTACATCTTGGAACCGAGTCGCTGAGCCTAGAAGGCTTAACAAGGTCTTAAATTAATCGTTTTACTTTGAGGCAGCGTATTTTGTCGGTCTTCTGTCAGTTATTATTGATGTTTTCTTGCGATATTATTTTCTTGCATTTTTCTATAGATAGAAATTGGCAAGAGGCAGAGAAATTAATCTTTTATTGTAAAGAGGTGAAAAAAAGAGTTATCAGAACTTTTATTGATACGATTAATTTATTACGAGTTCCTGAATTTGAACTATAACAGATGCATAGTTATACATCAGAGAAGAAACACAAGTTTCCCCCTTTGGCCTTTTGGGTAATGTGCAAACCTTGTGAAATGAAAAGTTTGGGTTCCCTTACAGAGAGTAAAAATAATAACAATTTATTTTAATATTGTGATGCTGTACAAGAATAATTTGAAACAGTTTCATGGATTAAAACGAAATAATTTGCTAATATCAAACAAGAATGTCCAAATTTACCGGCAGCGGTATTATTATCAAACGCCAAAAGGTAACAGGATTACAAAATGAGCATACAGAATCAAACTCTTTTTTTAAGTTTACTTTATGGTTAGGTTTTTTCTAACCACCATAATTAAATGTTTAACATTATATTATAGTACACAGATGAATTGGGGGGCTAAAAATAAAAATAATTTAATTCTGTGTTGACCAATGGGCGAACAATCACTGATTTTGCTCTCTCGGACTGCTGTATTTTTGCTTTATCGATAAATACAATGAGAATTCCATTTTAAAAAAGTGGAGAAAGCTGCGTGTCTGGTTCGCTACGCAATCATTACTTCTCTTCCAAAAGCTTTAGGAATGATAAGAAAAAGTATAGAAAAGAGAAATTCGAGAAATATTGTAAACGTAAGGTACCTAAGGGTTTTTATAAAAAAATATCTTAAATTTCTGCCGAAGTTTATTAACCTTTTGTGGTTGAAAGAAAATAATGACACGCGTGAAGTGCGACAGGAGTCAGTCACTGCACGAACGACGACTGCACGAACCGGTTCGACCGACTGCGTTCTGCCACGCGACTCTCTTTGACAAGCAGTCTCCCTTTTACACCAGACAGCAGCGCTAGTTGTGAAATACTACCGAAAAAAGATCTGAGAGATGCCATTACCTAGTAACAAACTGTATGTAGTGCTCTCCATATAACTGCAATTTAAAATTATAGCTGCGCCGGTTTTGTTCTGCATTATCAAAGCTAGTTGTTCTTCGTTCCGGAATGTTTTGTACGTATAAATAAACATACCATTTACAATTTAAATAAACAACATCTGATTTCCTGCCGGTATTTTTTTGTGTATTGTTCTGACGTACTCTGTCTTCTATCCATCAAAATGTGCTTCTGACATAAATTTGCTTGCAATGCTCGTAAAGCGTAACGCATAAATAAATAGAAAAACAAGTTGAGCGGGAGAAACAACACCAAAGCTCACTCTCGGAAAACCGGTACAGCATTGATGCAAATTCAAAGTCTCAAAATGGTAGTGGCAATCTCGGCCACAAGCTTATCCTCATCTTTATCAGAGCTACAGAAGAACCGCGACTTAATTTACTTACACGAGCATAGAACTACGGACGGAAAGGATAAATTTGCATTATATCTCGAATAAAATCAGAATTATGATAGTGATCGATTTGTAGGGCGTCGTTGCTTAATTCGTTGGCGATGACAGAGTTCGTTACCTTCGCAAATCGCAGAGACAGAAATGGAAACAAAGGTGTTAATGCTCTTTTCCAAAGAAATAGCGAAACTGTAATAAGTTACAAAACATGAATCAATGAATTAGGATGATAGATAAAATATAAGATTTAATTTTACGATAATATTCACTTTTTTTTTGTCAGCGTTGCTGGCCAACCAGAAATATATACCGTATAACTCGCCAATATGTGAAATAGAAAAAATTGACTAGTCCAGATGAAACTAAGCCAAACATCAGTAGATAAGTAACAGAAAGTGTAATTTCTTTTCTTAAAACTTTCAACGACGTTTCGTTGTCCCAAGCTTCACCTTCAACCACTGTTGTTGCCTGGGTGCAAACCGGAGGACTCTTTATATAGTAACTAAACGCGGAAAGCGTTCGATCTTTGAATTAATTTTTTACTTCTTTTCATTAAGCAGCTCCATGTGGGAAACAAACGTTGGCAATGTGTGAAACACTGACGAAGGACTGTTTTTCGAATTTGTTTGAATTGTTCTTGTCGAACAGCTCAGGAAAGACCCATGGAGTAGCCCTGAAGTTAGACAAAAAATCTAAATTGCGCGCTCCTTAAATAAAACCTTTGCATCTCTCAGGAGGAATGTGAATCGAGTGATTCGAAATGTGAGTCACCATGGAACCGAATTTGCTTTCTGCAAGGGCTATTCTCTCGCAGGCAGAACCTGCGATGGATGCTCTCTCGTAGACAGAACCTAGTAGGGGAGACGGAAGGGGATGCCTTTTCCTCTCTCTGTTTTTGAACTAAGGTTCCCACAAGCCGAGGCACCTCGGTCTGTTTTGAGAGGTGTATGTTCCGGTGTCGCAGACCTTGGGCGTACGGTAAGAGTTGTCCGCTATTCCTATTGGAATAGTCGGCCAGTTGCCTCCTAACCTGGTCGAGGCACGGAGAAGAGAAAGCTGCGCCCCCAAAGAAAACCCATGTCCCGCCATCGGAAGGGTGTAGGACAAGTACCGAAATGCCCAACCTATCTGATGCAGGTTTACTAGGGTTTGTCCTCCATCACTTTTAGGTGAATCTCGGGTAGTATCCTTACCCTATAGCCCGGAGGCCCTACTTAAAACCCTTGGCTACCGTCATCTACCCTTCAGCATCCCCCCTTTCAAATCCGTTCTTATGCTATTAAAGGGGAGTTTCTCATGTAGCATGCTATTCATGTAGCATGCTACTCTACAAAAACAAATTTTTTTCTTGCGATGCGAAATTCCTTCTTCCTCTCTGGTTCAAGAATTGCCATTAAAGTGAAATTTATTTTTTGGTGGTACCACCTTACAATTCGTTCCTTGATTTTCGCCTACATCATACAAGTCAACGACACTCGTTATCGTGTCACAGAAAGGTCACAAGACGTATCTTGATGAAAGTAAATGGAGGCTCAAGACGGCGCCAAACATTAAAAGTTTACGACGTATTTTATTGCGTAAAATACGCGGGAATGTGTTATCAGCAGCTTTCCTCACGGCTCTGTACCGCTTACTAAGGATGGAGTTATTCAAAAATAATTTATTATCCAGTGACTCACCCAGAATAACTACTCTCGCTTTCGTAACGTTTATACGTATTCCAACGAGAACGTTCCAGAATTGTATTACGAAAATGTTTGTTCTTTAAACGATCCCCTTTCACAATTCTTGGTCATCATCTACAACTTCACGTTAATTAGCGCACTATACTTATTGAATAGGAATACACATATTTTCCATTGAGTTTAAACTTAAACCGACGTAATTAATTTCATAATTCTCATGGTCGGTTAGCACGCTCCAGTGATTCATAAAACATCGTAATTATATCCATAGTTGAAGTCCGGAAAGTCTGTAAAATTTCACACAGTGAATGAATGACAACTGACGTGAGCGCCGACTCAGCAGAAGTAATCGTAAACACAAGGCACACGATATCAGCAGTCGCCCTCGGCCCATTTTGTTTCCGTACATGGAAGCGGAAGATTTTAAACCGATTACATATTCAAACTTATTTTACATCCAAATGGTACATTTCTAAATTTCAAAACTTTATTTACTAAGTCCCCTCTTCAAACCCTAGAAATCTGTAATAGGAATTCTGAAACACCTTGTATTTATTAACACTGATTTCGATGAGTTCCATTTTGATCCACATAAAATTAATTCCAGAGTCTAGTAATTTTCTATTGTAATTACATAACTTGGAAAGGATCAGAGCGGCGTTACAGTCTTCAATGTAGCAAGTTACTAACCGTAATATTGCTAATGCGAGTCATAACTTACTTACTGCCTAAGTACTATTATTCTTCTGCGCATTTTTAAGTATATATACTTATATATTATTTTATTGGCATCCTCTACCTGAACTTGCAACTAATACATACGAAATGTAATAATACGTGTGGTTAATCGGAAGACAATGCAGTCATCGGGCTTATAAATTAGTAGCAATGAGATTAATAGAGGAAGAGTTATTATTCAAATACCACGCAGTTATCCGTAACCAATAATTCAAATGTGTTTTAACGTTCCTATAATCGCCCCCACTCTTGACCTGAAATTCGGTAAACTATACAGCGTACGATGTAGCTTGGGGAAGTAGAAATACAAATATCATATCTGTTATACTGTTTTTGAGTTTACCCTGTTCAAGTGTTTTATTTGTACAGATTGAAGGCGTTGATCTATAACAAGGGTAAATATCTAATAAACACAATAAATAAATCCACCGTTTGCTATAATCATAAAAAAAAGGTTACTAGTCGTTTTTCTCTCCTACCCCTAGACTATAAATGATTGCAGAGAAAAAAGGTGAATATATTTTTAGTTTACGTAAAAACATTCTTTACGCAAAGGACTATTCGACCTTACCCTTTATTGATCATAAAAATCTTTAGAAATTTGGCTACGAAATAAGAAAGAGCCTATCGAGTCACGGAGCATTAGATTTATTTATATAGTTATCAGTCTACATGGTCGCATTTTTGTATATTCTCTCTTTTTTAAAACAGAATATGAACGGGAAACGCTGTTTTAATATTACTGGGTGTTGGTCAAAATGACGGCTTATGTTACGATTTCCGTGGATTCATATTGGCGTTTATCGTCCACACAGACCTCACGCAAAATTAACAGCTTTTCGATTGCTTTCAGCACGCAGAGTCTCTAATTGCAGATAAATAAAGCGTGGCTTTTGCGGTTTTGCGTCGCATGTCGGCGTCGGGAGTTTCACCAACTTCCTCTTCTCATAAAACCATCCCAGCCTGTTAACGTCTTCACACACACACACACACGAGGTCGGCGCCTTTTTTTCGGCGAATAACTAGATGTGAGATAACAGCTTCACTAACAAGCCTTGAGCTATTAATATATTGCAACGAAGAAAATTAACATAAATATAAAAGTTAAGGCAATTCGAAATATAAAAGCGCTGTAGCGACACAAAACAGTTTAAATCCTACATAACTGATGTAAAACTTATTGACTCGTGTTCTAATAATTTGTTAAATATTGTCAGTAATTCTAATGCGTCTCGTAATGGAATACAAAAATAGTAGAACAAATAATTTCTAAAATTTTCGCAAGAAATATGTCTTTAAAAAATAATTACTGTCAAATAATAATGAAACGACAAGACTGATGATACAGACAGTCGCTTATAATCAATTTATTTTCATAACTTAATTGAAGTATACTTCACGATTGGAACGTTTTGTTCACCGTTGTTGTAAGGGTTTAGAGGCGTTCGGAACAAAATCTAAAAGAACGTTTCAACACATCAATAAATGTATGCTATATTAATTATTCAGATGCTTTATTATTCTGTTAACTTGGTACATGTTCGAAGGAAACAAATGAAATTGTAAGAGCAATTGACGTGAACCAGACGATGGTGAATTTGGATTTGTTGGGTCCGTTTTGAATTATAAACTCATCCTTGGTTGAAGCTGGAGTATGAATGAAGTAAGTAGTGGTCATCGTCATTGCCTCGCATCACAGAGGTCCCGGGTTCGAATCCCATCATGGGCATGGATGTTTGTGCTCGTCATGGTCACGAAAACTGGGGTTAAGACTCAGGGAGAATTGACAAATTGACCACGTGTCACTCCTAAATCCAGAATGTGTCATGTAAGATGACAGTCTGTCAGTCGACCAGGTAGGCCAAGGTTCTGAATGGGCTGTCCAGCCATCAAATAATGATAATGAATGAACCAAACGATGGTGAATTTGGATGTGTTGGGACTGTTTTGAATTAAAAAAACTTCTCTTGGTTAAATTTGTAGTATAAATTCTCAAGTTGTTTCACCAACTGTAATTATTTTGTTACTGAATTTCTATGACTCCGTGTTTCGTGTTCCAATTTCTTTCGGAAGGTGAACGCTTTATGAATGAATTCAGTGAGCTGTAATAGGTCAGTTTAACCTCTCGGTCACGTTGCCTTTATCGGTGCAACCTTGGAGCTGTAAGGTATTTGACTGCACATATTTAGCATTTCCAGCTCTCGCCGTCCTTGGATCTCTTGTCCAATAAATCGTCACACTTTTATATTTTCTGCTTCCACTGTCTCTCATTATTTCACTTCCGAAGCTGGGGGTACAGATTTATGGATGTGCAAGGTATAATTACTGTAGCAATCCCGGATAGAGTCAGAGGAGGGAATTGCAGGGATCCAAATTTAGTGAATTTATTATTGCAGTCGAAACGTTCGATCCGACTGCACAGAAGCTGCGGCAGGAGGCAATAGATTTCTCTTCTCTCACATATAAACTACTTGTTTCATTTGCGAGAGCAATGAGGATTTTCCAGAATTTTCAGCGAGTCTGTTAAACAACGGAAATAAATATAAAATAAACTTTAATATTAAACCAAGTTTTTTCTTGAGTGATTGTTTGTCTAACTGGAAATTTTTGCTTTTTACAACGGAAAAAGAATAAATTTCGTTGGTCTATGGTTTTCTCTTCACACGTATTCGCTATTGGATGATTCGCGTCGTTACTCTTTACCGCAGGAGTAACATCACTGCACTCGCCTGTTAGATTCCCTAAAA
Source organism: Zhengitettix transpicula (assembly GCA_037074705.1). Classification (NCBI taxonomy): domain Eukaryota; kingdom Metazoa; phylum Arthropoda; class Insecta; order Orthoptera; family Tetrigidae; genus Zhengitettix; species Zhengitettix transpicula. The sequence goes on from CM073591.1 coordinate 78,715,288, forward strand.
ATGTGCAGAGATGATGTTCCGTCATTTGATGTTTTGTGGGGAACAGAAATATTTATAACGACCAGCTTAGTCTTCCAGGTTGAGGAAAGTCCTACCATTGTCAGCTACCAATATTGTTCTCTAACGTGTCGTTTAAAACATTAACCATATTTATTATTTAAATACTTCGTAAGAGAGTCTCGTATAACAAGTGTTGTGGCTATCGCTTTATCAGTTTAAAGATAGTTGTAAAGTAATACCAGAAAATACTTTTCAGCATGTCTCCTGATAAATGGGGGTAAGGAATTGTCGTGGTACTGGTGTCAAATTGTATATTAGTTGCAGTCTAGAATGTGAGTCAAGACACGGAAAGTTGAGAAGACAGAAGTCCAGCAGACCAGCTAGTGTTTCAGGCTATCATTCTTTTAACTCTGAAGCGATAAACTTTCGTCCTCTCGTCACGAACGGAGTTCCCTAGTGTTGGATTATTCCAAGGTCTTCATCATTCACAATTTAAAATTCGCCAGATTTCAAAAGAAAAATTGAGCATTCTTAAAAGTAAATTTTCGGATATTTATTCCGTTCCATCAAAATATGAGGGGGCCAGGAAAGAGCTGTGGCACCTGTAATTCTGGGATTCAAAACTCACATATAATTAATGTTTTTTTCTTTTTTGGATAATCTAAAACACTAAGATAATTTCGTAAACTGATTCGTGCGAATTCCTGAAATAATAAAAATAAGAAAGGAATGATCTATGACGCTAACCGCTGTAATACGTGCGTGATTTTATAAGCCATATTATTAGTTGAAAATTTTTTTTTACAAGCCATATGTGGCAGAATGATTATCTCTTCTTAGACATTATTGCACCATATGTTGAAACGTGACATGACGTGATTAAATGGCTGCAAAAAAGGGGTGTCGTGCCCTGAGGATGAAGTACGAAATTGCTGGACCGTTTTTGATTACGGTGATACGGCGGTGAGGTCTCCGGCCCGTCTGTCCAGATCAAGGTCGAATCTCAACATGGCGGTGTCCTGGACCACTGCCCAGATAGCGTCGACTTTCGTGCGTCCCACATTCATCCCGCACTCAACATTCGTCGAAAAAAAAACAACTACAACATCTGTAACGAGAGCGTTGAGTCCGAGCACGATCACCTCTCACGTTCTTTCAGAATTGTCGTGCAACAAACTTAATTATTTAGCATCGTCAAGGACTCACATAAAAAATAATTGAAATATCCGCTGCGGCATATGAATCTATGAAAACAAAATCATTTGTGTTGGGGCTGCAATAGCGTAATACGCAATACACGACTTAAAAAGTACGACAAAGGGTTATTTCACAAAACGTCTGTAATGAACGATCCAGTACATATTATTAACAGCATAAGATGAAAAATATAAGCTTTTGAGTTTGTCAACTGTATTGTGCTCTTGTGTTTTGTTTTCTTAGCATCTGAAGAAAGCAACAAAGTTTCCAGAAACGTTGTGTAATATATATATATATATATATATATATATATATATATTCTTTTTATTTATAATCACTAGGAACATGGTTGGAAAAAATTCTGTTCAAATTGCTTATCAAGTCAAGATCTGCCCGTGCTTCTCGTCTGCGAATACGTTCGGTTCCATATTTAGTTGTATACGGTCTATAACAACTCGTCTCATTCAAACAATTGTAGTTAGAAAATAGATTAATGTCATTGGCAAATTGCAGATATGAAAAATTTACGGATTAGCAAACGGATTTATTTGCTTACATAATATTAAATTTTAAACTTATATTCGGAGAAAGGAAAGACCGAAGAGAGATATTTCTGTTGAAATGGGAATAATTATCATTTGTAAGTAGTGGTTCCAAGTTTTCCAAATATTCCCAAATAAGTTATTAGAACGAGAAATTTGAATCAGATATATGATCCGTCCCTTTTTTAGTTAAGAAAAGGAAACGTTTTTCCGATTTTTGTATATATTACGAGTGAACAATTTCTAAAATTTTAAAATATTTTTATTAATATACAACTTAAGTTTCTGACATAATTCAGAATATTTTATTCGTTCTATTCTAAATGTAGCAAAGATATTCAATGTATTGATAACATGAAACATTACTAAGAATAACAATTAAGTATAAGTAAATAAGTTAAAATCAGAATCCTTTAATTTACAATGATAAACTAATTAATTAACGAAATTAATCTGTATATTAGTTTAAATTATACACGATTATTAGTATTTATTAAAATATCTCCGAATATATTTTCATGTAAACCGCTTCTATTGTCTCGTATGATAAACTATAAATCAACAACAGCTCATTAAAGATTAACGTTTGTTTCTTGGACACATTGCAAATTTATATAAATGACGGTATGTATTTTATTTTACTCGGAAAAATTAAAATTATATAGTGAACACTAGGGATTTTAAACCGAAACTGTGTTTGAAAACACTGTCTGGTTCAAATTTTATTATGAAATAGAGGGATATTTAATGTCTTACTTAACAGCGGAATTATTTCCAATAAAAATAACGAGATTTATGGTTTCCGATTCGAAAATCAGGGAATTTTTTTATCTAGATGCGAGGCATCAACTATTTAAGGCTGCACTCGTCCACTTTTCTGCACTTTTAGATACCCTTTCATTTTCGGTCACATGCCCTGCATATTATCGCTATGATAAACGACGGATATTAATACTCGCATGATGTAACTATTATCGGAACGATTTCCGGTGAGACAGCGGACCTCATTTACAGACAATCTAGGCTTTTGTTCAAAGCGAAACTGCCCCGTCTGCGAAACTAAAGATTACGACGGTCACGAATGTGTTGGTGAAAAAAGAATGCCCAGACATAACACAGCAATAATTCGACATATTTAATGGGAATGTAGCTACATATAGTTGTAGATCGTTTTACAATGTTAAGATTAACTTTGAACGGACACCAATTATCGACTCGCGTTACGTCATCCTTTTCGTGCAATTAATACAATCAGTCTAATTTGTGATTTATTTTTGTGAATGTGGTTAATTATGATTGGCAGCGTAATTAATTGGGCAATGTGCGCGCGGTTGAAAATTTATTACGCGTTCAACATGAGTTTAGGCATATCATTTGCCTATTAGGAAGGAATTCTGAGTTCAGACCGTTTCTGCACAGTACACGGATTATGCACGATGATTTGAGGTCTGCATCCACGAAAATTCAATCTGTGGTCGGCGCGGCCATTACCAGCTAAGTGACGCACGGTCCCTCGCTGCACTCCATAGGGGGCTCGCATATTAAACACTCCTTAAGGAGTCTAGGCTTTCGGAAAGAACTTATTAAAAATACGTGGCTTGCAAAGAAGCTCAGATTGGGTTGAGAACGGACTTACGCAGCTCCTTCACTTCTATTGTTAATTCAATATAGTTCAATTGTCTTTATACTAAAAATGTAAGCAGAAAAATAGAATTGCCAAACTGAATTTTGAATGCAATGAATTCCTCCAAATAATACTCACACATCATTTTCATTTCTAACAACAAAACAAGATCCAATTGAGCTGTCTGCAGTTGCGTCAGAGCAGATTTTCTCTTTGTAAATCATTTATAATTTTTATTTTGTATTTTAGTAGAAGCAAGACTATTCTCAATTGTACGATAACCGAACTTAAAGAAATATTTCATACATATATATATATATATATATATATATATACGATTTGGATTAAGAAGCTGACGTATTGGTATGTGACGGACGTATACTACTTATCCTTTAAATTTAAACCGAGGCCGAAATTATTGTTAAAAAATCTGCGTTGCGTGACCCAGTACATCATAATGACACAGTAAAGGATACACAGACCTTACCGAAGGCTTTCCCCGTCAATTTGTTTATCACACAATTCTCAGAGCTGTCTGTCGGCAGTTTTTTAAACAACTTTTCAAGTTAGAAACCCAAGAGGTGTTTATTTAAGAAACAGATATCTTTGCTTATTATATATATACCACATAACTTTTCTGGAAACTTTGTTCCTTTCAAAAGAAATTCCCTCAGAATTTATAATGACAATTGCCTTTTATAGCTGTTTATGGTTTAAATAATAATTAAGTTTAAAATACAGGCGTTAATTTTAATTAAAAAATGACAGTAACCGACAAGGCTCTTTTTATTATCATCCAATCATTTTAAAACGTCGCAAAAGTTGAGATATTTCGTGTAATTTAGCAATTTGCCTCTGTAAGTTAACTTTTGTAAATTTTATACACACTGCATCTACATTATCGTCGAGGTCTTTCAGACAATTTAAAGGTATTGAATTTTAATAACGGAACTTGACCCATTCACATGTTCTGATTATTCAAGTATTTTCAGAGATAATATTTTAAGGAAGCCGCTTTTATTGTTAAGATAAAAAATAAAGGGGTGTGATTTTATTTTGGTGACCGAACAGGGATTCTTCCCTGGTTCTCCAAAAAGATCCCACTGCTTATATTTCAGGTATGTCGCAACCTGAACAACAGGCAGTTAAAGGCAATTGATTCGACATTTGTGCTTCAATAATGTATTGTTGCTTGAGACGACAAATTTCTTCCTCCATCTGCGGCCAGAGGTGCCCAGGGCGTGGTTAACCACCGCTCTGTGATGGCCACAGAAGTGTACCATTTAATATTACAGAAGCCTGCGGTCGAAGAATAAGTTTGGCCTCTATCTGGGTCTAGTTAGCGCCGCACTTCACAGTGTTGCTAATTGTGCACGTCCTCCTTGTTAATTGCTACTCTCGGACCCGACGTCGTCTATACCCAACTTTGCTTTCAGCGTCCAGTTCCAAAAATTAACCCCTCCCCCCACGATCTAAGTCAACTGACGCTAACTACGACATGACAACCAGCAGGTGAATTTGAAACTGTGATCAGGTTAGGCCGAAAGTATTCGTTGACTCGCCCGAAATGTCTCTAGCGCTACATTAAACGAACCGGAAAACAGTTGCGTGGTAATAAAAGACAAGTCGTTGTTCGAGGACAGCCAATAGGAATAGCTCTTGGGTCCTACACACTGATAAATAAGTGAGAACATCAAAACCGCAGCCTGTGTGACATCATAGTCTACGAATGTGGGAACTGGAAGAACCGATGCATGAGCTTGCTGACTAATCAAACGCAACAGAGATAATGGCGTGGTGAGATCTGTGTATCATGCAAGGTTTGCGTTTTAAACTGATAAAAGGAAACACAGAGTAAAAAAAAGGAAGTAGAGAACGAAAAACTCGCAAAGCAAGCAATGGAGAACGCGTAATGTGATTCCTGTATACTACGAGTAGTTTGGAATTATTGCGTTTAGTGACTCAAAGATACAATTGTTACACTGGCGTACTGTATGAAACTAAAGAAAACGTGGAATCCAACGATGAATAATAATTTATAATGTTATACACGATAATTATATGACGCAGATTGAAATAAGAAAACAAGTGGCTCGAAAACATGTCTAAAAAGTGCAAAATATAATTTTAAAAACCCCCTTATAAAGTCAGTAAAGCTCTCAACTTTTATTCCAACATAACCATACTTCTAATCAAAAAATAATAGGTAAAATCTAAAATTTAATATACCATAATAAAACGTTATTCTAATTTTTATTAAATTTTCAGATTAATTTCGGATTAATAAGCTGTAAATTTAATTCTCATCATGAGAATAAATTAATCTGATCACGTAATAATTTATAAAGAGTTCATAATTAGAATAATACTGTCATAATTGTTTATTTAATTTTAGATTGTACCTATTTGTTAAAAATTATATGATTATTGGTATCCGACCGAACAAAAGCTACTTCGAAAGTCGTAAAAATCTTTAAAATGAGCTTCACTGACTGATTAACAGGCTGTTTAATTACATAACTTTTATTACGTTAAATCAGTCTTATTATAAATTATAGCATCAAACTTAGAAGTTCAAAGTTTTTGATATTGCGAAGTTGTGACTTGGCTTCAAGCGTCTGTATTTGATGGCTTAATTTTACTTTAATCCTAAACTATAATTCTCTACAGACTTTTTAAAATAGCATTCAACTGAACAATCTTTCAATAATACTTTTTGGTAGCTCTTATCATTCAAAGTGACGCCCATTGACTTCGACGTAAACGTGTACACGGAGTTTCTCATTGATCGAAGAATATCAATGATATTGATATTGATGGAATACATGATTCAAATAGTCATTGGTTTTCCCCCCCTCAAAACGCACTAGTTATATACTAAAATATTATTGATTTTTAAATGAGCAGATTTATGTCGCTACAGAAAGGATGTTTGATGAAACAAAATATTTTAGGTCAAGACGTTTTTCTTCGATAATTCGGAGTAACTGTGTTACATGACAAAGAAAGTTTTCTGGTTGTAATAATATTTTCCTTTATTTAGAGAAACAGCTCCGCTACGGGTTCTTAGAAATCGGAATTTTCTTTTGCAAGATAGACCCATTTTTATGTAATTTCTAGAACTTTATATGACATTATATATGATATGGTACATTAATTTACCTTTCAAAGCTAAAACAGAAAATTTCCTTTATACAACTCTGAATTATTAGCATTAACGCTTTAACGCCGTATAGGTAAACGGTAAGATTGATCATTTATCCAATTAGTATGCAAGATTTTTTCATTGAAGTGTTACGGAACTTTGGATAAAAATAGATGTTTACATGAAAATTGAAAAAATATATAGAACGATTCATAAATTTATTTACGATGTATGTTTTGCAAAATTAAGGTAGTAGTAGTATTTACTCCGATGCGTCTGCCCCAAAGAATATTATATCTATTAATACGAATTTGAAACTTCAAAGTCACAGAAATTAAATAAGGGAAGACCATATGAGAACGGAGTTTTTATTAAATATGAGAATATACAGTAAGATAATTACCAGACATACTATTTGAGCATACAATTTAATTATTTGAAATAGGTTAAATAAAATTAAGATAAATTTTAAGTTCCACCAGGTGTAACGAACGAAATGGGGGTGGTATTACGCATACTTATTTGAGTACCAATATTTTGTGACTCCACAATATTACTAGAATATGTAAGGTTATCATCGGCATAGTAAGCAGTTATGAAGTTCACCGTCCCATTACAAAGTTTTCTCTATATTAAAAACTTTTTACGAGTCTTAAAGGCAAATTAATAGCCGCTTAGCTGTTTACACGAAACGATGAGTGAAGTTATTTTAGCAGAAATAATACGGCATTGCCATGGCTGGACGTTTGCAAACAATATATCAGAATGACTGGGACTGGGTCCATTCGTCCTGGAGTCGTTGCATAGAAGAGGGAATTAATGTTCTTACGTTCACTGAAGGCCGCACCGTTGTATATGTAAACTATATGTAGATTAGATGCAAACTATTCGTGCCAAGTGGAATAGTTAACAGTGTTACAGAAATTGATTTGCGGAATCGTATATGCATAATTGACGGAACTCGGTAATTTTCATCTCTTTAAAGGTATTATGGTCGGACGTAGGAATGTTTTCGCTTTCAATTTTTGTTAGCACTTAACACGGCGTTAATGAATCCCCTGACTGCCGAACATTTACGGAGCCTAATGGTATTCTTCATATCACGCGACTATTACTTGCTTGATCCGTTTAAGCGGGGCAGAAATTAGCAACCGTGTGTAACAAGGCATGAATATTAATGCTCGACCTGTCCAGCTTGTGTATCAGACACACAAAAGCGCCGGAATATTAGCAAACCTTTAATTTCATTCTCCATTATTGGGAGTAACATTTCCGACACTGACGCTACTTCACTCGTGTGTTTTCTCATTACTATTGCCTTCTTTATTTACCTTGATTTTCTACCTCCGTTTATTTAAACTGTACACACTTCGTTACGAATTTACCTTAAACATAGATTTTACTGTTATATCTGAGGGCTCCCGTTTAAAATTATTCCGTGAAACAGGTGCTGCAGAGTGAGCCAATGTTTAGAGCTAGAAAATATTAAACACGAAATGGAAGTTCAGAAGTTGAAGTTTACTACGTGCCTACGAAGACGTAATGCTCATTATATTTTGCGCCGAGAATGTTTAAAAACGGAAGCGCTTTCTTGCTCTCAGCTTGTCCCTTATTTGAATACGTTTAGGGAGGCTGAGATCCACGAATAAGACAACATGTAGAAAGGGCCGAGGAAACCAAAGAAATTACTCTTAATACGGTAACTAGATACTTAAATATGTACCCCATTAACAAATTCGTAGTTTCTGAATATTTTGAGAAAGAAATTTCACCCTTTAAATGAATCATAAAATTCGAATACGAGAATAATTAACAATCATATTCTAGAATTAAAAGTCGGCAAGAAAATATTCATGTTATATTCAAACTTCAAATAAAATGCGTTATTTACAATAATTTCATTTTCAAATAAATAATATAATTCCGCAATATATACACATAATTAACCTTTTTACTAATTACGATGTTCAATACCAATGATCACTTAACATTATGGAAGAACAATAAATTAATATACAAAATGTAATAACCGTTTTATGTTACAATGAAATTTTCTAATCGATTTTGTCCGGTATTCTGTTCTCTAGTAATTACAAAAAAAACTCCAATATCACTTACTGTTAATTGGTGGCTCCCATTTCTATTACCGCATTGAAATGAAAATTCAAAAATACTTAGGTCCATAAAAATTGTTGTACTCAGTTTTTATCCGAGGAAGAAATAAGATATATTTTTCCGAGACTTTAACTAAATTTAAATATTCTACGATGATTGGAAACTTGGAAGATGAAAGATTTTTTTGGAATTAAAGTTAAGAGCTGAAATGGAGTGAATGTGAGCGAGAAAAATAATAATTAGATGCTTTTAAGTACGCCGGTTTGTGTTGCGTGTCGTTCTAAAAGCTCTTACTACGTTTTACACATGACGAAAGAAACAATGCTTGCAGAAGCATCGTGCGATATTAATTTTGACACTTAATTTTGTCTGTTTATTGGCTACGTCATTATGTATTTGTTAATTCGCATCTAATTCAGACGTTTTCGTATTTTCGAAATAGCGGATATTTTCAAGAGTCATGTTGGATAAATATGTAAATGAATTTATTTTACAAGTCATATAAGAAATATTTTGTTTTTAGGAATGCTATAACGATTTTTATCAGTTTAAATGATATAGTGTTAATTATCATATTTTTATTGTGGTTCAAACGAATTTCTAAATACGTTGAAAATGTTTCTTTGAATTTCCACGTTTGTGTGAATAAATATTTCAGTTTTAAAAAAGGCAATTTGTCGATAATATTATGTTAATACGAGGTTCGTGTCTGATCTGCCGCAAGGAATAACGCATAGATATCAGTACGGTGCTTTGAGCGTAGTCCTCGAAAATAGACAATGACCATCAGCTCGAAACTTTAGTGGCAATATCCACGAGCTATAGCCAGAGGATTTTCCAAGAAGCGCTAGCTTAATATCCACACAGAGGACTACTTCAACAAAGTCATCACATAAATAGCGAACTTTAACTATGAAAATTAATGTCGTCGTAAACTAAATCTATGTATACAGGTTCAGTTTTCACAGTGTTGCATATTAATTATCAGCTGAAATAGAATACAAAGGATTAATGATAGCGCTTAACAATATAGAGAATAGAATTATTAATAATCTTAGTCACTAACAATATACGAGACGCTCTTGGATGTTCCTCTGAATCAAGAAGAGGGAAAGGAACAGCTCAGCTACCTTCATTTCCAGTCACCTAATGCTATGAATACAATGTACAAAATTAAATAAGTAACAGAAGATTAATTTCCATAGCAAAAGTGTTGTCAATGGGCTAAAAGTCACATCCAATTTGGGGGGGGGGGGGAATGGAAAGGAACAATAAAGTTGACTTTACCTTGTGACGAGACTTCAGATGCCAGGGGCAGGATCAGAAGAAATGCAGCTATGATAGGCCCCATTCTGAACTAGTCAGTTCCCCTGAACTGACCGGAGTTCGAAGAAGAATTTGGTTACATCAAATCGCAGCAGATATATCGAAGCCGGTACTGAGAGCAAAGTTGAATATATCTCGCGCTAAATAGACGGCGATGATGGTCGGCACGAAATGGCAAGGCTAATGAAGCTAAGGTAAATACCGAAACCTCTCCCAGCGATTGCCGCACGACGACTGACGGACGAAATAGGCGGGTTTAGAAACCTGCGAGGCTTCGGGAGCGTTCGGCATTTTCCGCTCGTCTCGATCCCTCTCATTCAGAAGGAGAAGCACAGACGTTCAAAAGAAACACGCGTTCCCCTCCACACTTATGTCCGAGGTAATATTTCTGTGAGTCAACTTTCTCACATGCAAATCGCAGGTTAATATTAGCCTGCATATGGTACATCTCGGATGTAACATTCTATAAGAAAACTGGCGAAGGGTATCTAACAAACATCTTACAGATGCATACTGAATAATTCTCACTTTTAGAAAGACAGCCTTAAACATTTCTCAATTTTAAAAACAATTTAATTTTGCATTCTATGAACATACCGATTTGTGTTTTCTTACAGTTGGAAATTTTGCTCATCGAATATAAAAATTCTTTACACCCTGCCTGTGCTATTTTAATTCTGTTTGTCAATGATTCTAATTTGGTTCTTCGAATTAATTTTATAATCTTTTCGTGTGGTCTAAACAGTATTTATTTAAACATGAAACGAGAAACTATTGTTTTTTTATTATTTTAATATTTCCTGTAATATTAGGATTATAGTTGCAATTTTTAATTTCCTTCATTTATTGTTCAATTATGTTGTTCAACATGACTACACACAGCGTTTTCTAAAGTCCGGCGCAATTCGGAAGACGAGGCAGCTGCTGGACTCATCACAGAAACGAGTTCAGTTCTGAAAATCTTTTGCTTATAATCTTCTGTACTGTCCTTAACCCGGCACAAAATGTTACAGTTAAGGATTTGATAGCGACTCAGATTAAATGTTGTCTGCTGGTTCTCATTAAAATACTTTTTCGAGAATGATTATGCAATACTTGTTTGGATTGCAACCATATCAGTCTACAAAAAATTACTCTAAGTTAACAGAAACTTCAATAATTCGCTCCAGACTTCATCCACTAAAGATTTAAACATAATCATACTAATTGTACGCCGTGGTAGAAATGAAAAGTTAGCTTCTTGGAATCCCGCTTAGTAAGCTGCATCTGGCTACAACAGATATCCTCCCTTCGCATCTCCTGTACTGTACCGGAAATATACTTTTCCCACTGTCCATTATTTACAAACGGAAATTTTGAATAGCCGATTCAATAGGACAAGCCATTTAAAAACTATATAAACGAGTTCCGATATACCGAATCCTATACATGAGTTTTCAATTAATACAAATATGTTCTAAAACTAACTGATTTATTTATGAATTAGTTTCTGTAATTCATCTCATTTATCTAACTTACTTTTCTTTACACCTTCATAAATTCTTCTGTATAATAATCCAATGTTTGATGAATATTCCGATGTAAATTCTATTATATACTTTTTTTAATATGAGATTGCAGTCGGAAATGTCAAAATGATAAACATTTACGTGTTAGCGAAAAAAAATTTGTTTGTGTTTTGAACGCAGCTAACATTTTTCACTCATTCGTGGGCTTTAAAAAATCAGGAGCAGGCAAGAAAGTTTGTTGAATTCAGAAAAATGTATTTTCGAATAATATTTTGCTTCTAAGGGTTTATTTATTTTATGGTAAAGAAAACTTATTTAACTCCAAAGTTTAAAAATATCTCTATCCATTAAAAGGTGTGTCAACCTGCAACTTTATATATTTTATATAGCAACTATATACGAGCCAGCCAAATTATTATCAGAAAATATACAAAGAATGTCAGCCGCAATTCAACGCGTGACATTATTTGACTGCGTTTCTTTGATTAAAATTGAGTTTCTACAACACAGAAGTAATTAATAACTGCCATAATTATGGAAAATGCAGATACATGGTTTTGTGAATACTTTTGACAATGAAGTCACGCATTTTTATTGCCCGATGTCTGCCACAATGCTGTTTGCGTAAGCACTGATTGTGTTTTTAGTGATTTACGTGTTTTATTGCGGAATTTCATAGCTCTATTTGCTTTTGGTAAAACAAGAAAAGCTTCCAGCAACGGTATGTCATCAACATGGAAATAAGAGAATAGGGCGGTCGATTTTTTATATATATTAATTCGTTAATTCAGTTTGATAGGTCTTAGAGCTGAAGTTTATGTTCGTTATTTATGATCAATTTGCACACAATATCCATTGGAGCCGGGAAACTTGTTGAAACTCCGCAATAAACTTAAAAATAAACTAAAAATTAATTTCTTATGCAAACGTGAAACCTTTATAACGTTATTCTTAGAGAGACAGGTCACTGCACACACAGAATTACTATGGAACACATTCTACAGAGTTAAATTAAAAATCTGTATTTATAAATACATATTAAACATTAACAGGAAAGATTTTAAGACAAAAAATACTTCGTTCAGAAATAATTGTTATTAATGATGGTATCGTAAAGCTGTCTTAAAGATCGAAATGGGTATGCGGTCATTCGTCACTGCATCATTGAATGATCATTACGCCATTCACCGGGGAGAAAGTGGAACGACCATTGACTTTTTATCGACAACATAAATTGACAATTTGAATGTTATCACGTATAAAAGATCAGTGAAAATCTTGACGGTATCATATGTTCGTGACCGAATTCAAAGAAACAACACGGCCATACGAAAATGAATTTATTTTATACTACATAGGAGGAAAACGGATTTTCGTCAGAAAGGTGTAACATAAGTTCTAATGATTGTCATTATTTGAAGGTAGAAAAGGTGTCAATTTCCTCTATGTCCATAGAAACACTTATTTTGGTAACAAATCACTGGATTATTCTAAAATTCCAGCATCGGTATATTAAGCGACCTCATATAAGTAATTAATAATTCGTCATAACGTATGACTGCGTGGCTTACAAGTTTCCATGGATACGCTCGTAGCTGGAAACTTTACTTGCCCACAAAGGATCTTGTTTCAGGGCAACTCCATTACTCAACATAGGATAATACATCTGTTTGCCGCATCAATAGGGTAGCGTATTATTTACCCGTTCTGCAAACAGTATGCAAAAAAATCAAACTCAGATTCCAGCAACGTGATTTGTATGCATGAGTCCCAACCCAGAGGACATAAATTATGTAGAATATGTTACACTCGATTCTTTGACAGCTTGTATTTCAGTACCACGAAGTCCATTATTAAGGTAATATCTAAGAGACAGACTTCAGATTTTAAATTCAAAATCGATGACCTTCGGGACACCGAGGTCTTGAGTACAGCCGAATGGCAGTGCTATATTTAGGTGGTGACTGCTGGCAACGGCACGCTAAAAGATGATGAGAAAAATCCTCACTTCCTCATTATCCTTCTTCGGCAGGGCACTCCTCCCCCGCGCCGCTTCTTCCCCAAGGAACTCGGCCCGACCAAGAGTTTATCGGTCGAGCGAACAATTTCCTAAATGACAACGCTTGCACTAGACCCGTTAAGGCGACATTGTAAGCAAAATCATTTTCCGACACCGATTCTAGTTCCTTAATCGAGGGACGCAGTATTGCAGAAGAACTTATCAGAAGATATTTTCATGATGCAAATTTTTAGGGGTAATGTTATTTTTATGTAAAACAGAGGCAGTTGCAATTTTTAATTCTACAATATTTCTTAAGATAAGAATTCTTGAACGGAAAAGGAGAGGATTATTTTCTACAGAACAATCCACTCGGCATACGGCAAATATATTAAAGAAAATAATATTAAGGGAGTCATGCGTTAAATTCAAGATTTAAAATTGTATCGACGGGCTCCCATTGCCATCGACAACGCAACCTAATCCGATTAATCAATCTACTGAAAACTATGAAACTACTATTTTTTCATAGAGAAATTCAATTTAAACTACTAGTAGCTGCGAAAAAAATACGTGCCAGTAATAATTTAAATATGATGTGGTTCACGTGTCCTCCTTTAATGTATAAATATGTAAATTGGTAGTTATTGACAGTTTCTTTTAAGAAATTTATAAAATTGCGGGAAGCAAACCATTGGATGCTGAGTCGACAACACACAACAATACCACGGGTTAAAATCAAAGTTGGGAGATTTTTGACAAAAATATTGAGTCATTTACGGCGTTTTTCTGATAATTAATAATTAACGTTTCAAACAATAGAACAGAAAATTAAATCTTCGTAGTTCTAAAATTAATTAAACTCTGATGTAGCCTCGTTAATATCAAAGAATTAAAAACCTATATATTACAAATATTCTTCCATTGATATGTACAATATTATATATGAAACTAATAAATAGCACGTACTTAAATTTCGAAACAAATACCTGTTCGAAATATTTATCAAAAGTGGCGAATTCCGGAATAAAAGCTGAATCTTAATAAAAGTAAAATCTAGATAAAAACTGTTGTGAACACACAAGTTTAATTAATTAAACGCTTTCCTCGTCCAGTTATATATACTTCATCACTATTGCAAATAATAATAAAATCATGGCGTATTCAATACGAAACGCGTTTACAGCATGGAAGGTTATTCGTTTAAAAGTGTAAATATATTTCATGTGCTAGGCGCTGCCATAGTAATGGTGTTAGTTCGCTGGTAAAATGAATAAAATTGAAACATTTTATAAATTGGTAGAAAACTACCCACGTTTGATGTGCCTGAGGTTATTCAGGAAGGACAAAATGTATTAACAAATCAGAGGAAATCTAATAATTAAATATATCGATTGCGCTCTTTGTGCACGAAAATAATTTTTAATACCCACTGGAAGAGGAAAACAGCAACTGGTATTGAATTAAAGAACATAGAGCACACGTAACTTACCCTGTTTCCATGACCTCATTTTGAACCCTGACACAGGAATTTTGATCGCTGTGATATGGCAGCAATTTCCCCTAACTAAGCTAATGAGGGCGGAAGGTTCTTCCTGAGATAGTAAGGAGCAGTGACTTTGCCGTGATGTTTGTTATAGCTTGGGAAGTTATTATCGCGAGAAACCTTATATTTCAACGGCGCTAATGGGAAATGCGATACATTGTGCGCAACCTCTGCCACGGCGCCCTCTTCTCTGCAAAACTCGCACCTCGACAATCGGAAGCTGAGGGAGGCCAGAAGGTAGAACCTGACCTCCTGCAGTGTAGGGATCAACGTGGCTGCCTCACATCATAGAGGTCCTGGGTTCGAATCCCGGTGAGGGCATGGATGTTCGTGTGCGTGAGAGAAAGTCTCGTCAAATCAGTCCACCGATAAGGAAAAATCAGTTCCCATATTGAGTTGCCAGCAACCAGATCTGTTGATGCAACTATAAATAAATCAATAAAAAAAAAGTAGAACACATCCTGTTGTAGAACGATGTCTAGCGGACAAGACAACCTGGTAGGCGCAACAATGCCAAAGAGATTGAACTGGTAAAAATATACCACAGAAAAGTTTATTTCGAAGATTACACGTTTGTATTTAAGATGAAAAATGTAAAAAATAGGTAGTAACATTGGTGGAAATATTAAAATAAATAAAAGAAACTAGAGACTATCAACTAAGTTGAAATATAGGGCAACCAAAAATTAATTTGTTTTATAATATAATACGTTATAAACGTTAT
The DNA here is from genome assembly GCA_037074705.1 of Zhengitettix transpicula. NCBI lineage: Eukaryota > Metazoa > Arthropoda > Insecta > Orthoptera > Tetrigidae > Zhengitettix > Zhengitettix transpicula. Next base: position 78,731,014 of record CM073591.1, read on the forward strand.
ATCCAAAGCGTTGCTGGGGAAATAGAATTCACTAAATTTTCTTAGAAATCGAACAAAATCAAATGTTATATTCAGACTATAGCTTTGTCACTGTAATGTATGCTGATAAGCGGCCATGATAATTTACTAGTAGAGTCTTGATTTTAGAGTGTGGTTGAAGATAAAAAATTGTTATCGGAAACAAATATTCGTATATAATCACCACATTGAAAATAATCAACAAAATAAACAATTTCAATATTAAATACGAATTAACAATTATAATAATCTGACTTCCTTTTAAATTGAATTTAAAAACAACAGCCAATTAGTGAGAAAATATTTAGCATCGTGTTAAAAACATAATATTTATCAGACACAAATTTTCCTCGTCTACATCTGTATAATTAATATTAAATTGACTAAAACATTAAGATACAAAATGTAACATAAATGATCATTTTAATACAATTTATAAATATATATATATATATAAATATAATTTATAGTGTTTTTTGTTTCTTAATTTATTTATGTATTAAGTAATTGAATTGTAACTATATACCTCAAGGAACCAAATGTTGAGATATATAATAATAAGTTTTAAAAATAATAATTAAAATTTTCTGACTAATAGACCGTTGGTTATGATATTTAATATTATATTATATTAAAGAAACATAATTTACGTTCCAGTAAACAAGTTCTCGGTGGAATATGTGAGCTGAGGATTTAAGATAAACGTTATGACGCAATTACAGTACATTTCCACTCCTGAAAATTATTTACTATTGTTATTATACCGTGAAATATTAGTATTTAATGTGTCAGAATTAGATAAAAGTTATCCAACTCATAAACGTAAATTTGATATGAAGTAGGAAGTACTATATTATTTCGTACAGATCAAGTGTATTGATGTAAAACAAAACCTTCGGGCTTAATAATAAAGGAATTGATCTTAGGTAATGGAACGGATGAAATTTGTTTCGTGTGTTCTTTACTTCAATGGCTTAACAACTTCAGAAAATCAGAAAAAACTGTTCTCTGAATAATCCTAAATTTTTCTGGTATAACGGTGACAATGACTACAAGAATTTTCCATCCAATTGAATTTATTTAATAAATATATATTCCTAACAAATAAACAACAGTTGCTATCATCAGGAAGAAATTCCGTAATATTGTAAGGAGTAAATTTAGTAAATGTCAACGTTTTCACGGAAATTTGCGTTTAAATGCGTGAAGATGGCGAATGTATCTTTTACATATCGATCGATATGTATTTTTAAAAAAATTAACGAGTCTCCGCCATTCACTCGTAACTCTATTCATAACATTGCCGACACTGCTTTTACACCTGCTGCTGTAATATTGTTATGTCGCCCTGGAAGTTCGTATTTAACAAGGCATTTGTACCACATGAGTGGAAGCCACACACTATAAAAAATGTTTGACAAACGTAGAATTTACAAACACAAAATCAACGCACAAATAATTACCGCGTCCAATACGCACTATAAACAAATACCAGCTGAAATGTCTGGGAAAGCAAATGAAACATGCGCCTCTGTCGAATTATTTTCAAGCACGATGCGCCGTGTAATTGCTAAATTAAACTCGATTAATCATTTCGTTTTGAAATGGACGACTGAAGCTCGGCGCGGCCCGTCAGAACGAGTTCAAAATTTAACGATTGTCACCGTAATGTATGCTGATACGCGGCCATGGTAATTTACTAATTGAGTTCTGATTTTAAAGTATGGATGAAGATCAAAGTTAACGAGTGTGTGACCAATTTATAATTTTGATTTTGTTTTTTATAAGACGGTTATATTTAGGACCAGTTAATTAACGTTAAAACAAAAGAAAAGTATATAACTGAAATAACTGTCTAAAATGACTGACTTCGAATGTTAAGCAGCCAGTAACCTAAAAGTTCCAATTTGAATACAACATGAACTCGGTGAGAACTTTTCACAAGTCTTAATTTCAAATCGGGGGAATATGAAGCGTTGTTCAAGACCACTAAAACCAATCAGTCTGTTTTTTATTTTGCGTCGTAAATGTTTTTTTCGAGTATTTGACGGATTGTCGAATCCTATGAATTTGACCTAAAAGACTACCGTGTATGTCAGAGTAACAAAAACTATTCTCGTTCGAGACGTCGTCTTCAAAGGCAAATACATCTGTTATTCGCATGTTCTGGATTCCTTTACGAGCGTAGCTAAAATTATGTTCGTAATCTTCCTCGCTTTCTCTGAAAGGCCCTTAGTCATTAAAAGCCCAAAAATAAAGATGTCTACACGGCCAATTGTCACGGTAATAAAAGTGTTACATACCTTGCGTCACTATCTAATAAAAGCGTTCGACTGAAAAATGGAGCTTGGGTTTAAGGATTTATAAATATATAATCGTAAATGCGGCACCATGGGCGATAGATATGGATAGGTTTCAAGGATGGACCTGAAAATTTCTGAACGTTTCTCTAGTTAAAAACCAAGTGATGTCATATGAATTAAAATTTTCTACAGATAAGTTTAATAATAATATCAACCGGGTAATAAAACCAGAACTGCAGTGCTAATCACTAGCATCATAAAGTGTTTTTATTGGTGTACGAGTCTGTAAGGGTCTTTATAGATAAATGTTATCTGAAACTAGCTCCTGATGAACCAAAGATGAATACGTGTGTGCGGTTAGTCCATCTTATTTGAATAAGAAAGATAGCCAATTGAGACAAAAAAACGATGATATAAATACTACTCAACGTTTCTGGGATCCTTGTGCCTTTCGTCAGGTGCGAATAAGAGTTATTTGTTTTTAATGAAATATGCCTACGCCACTCAGTTATATATAGTTGTCAGTTGTTAGTTTCATTTCTATTGTTACGAACCGTAGACTCTCGTCCGTTTGTAGGACATAAAATACAATTATGATTACATAAAATTATTATAATACTTTTGAATAAAATCTTCCAATATAGTATTTTTACTGAAATATAATTGTGCGTGTATGATCCTGGAGCACGTATTTTTACCAGGTCTACGAATCTCAACATTGTTCGGGTGGTTCGGGATACTTTGAAGTATCAGGTAAAGAAACTGTCGTTTTAAAGTTAACTACTTTCAGTAATTCCAACCGTGAGTAACGAGAAATATAACCCTTTCGATAATTTCGAAGGATATTCGCAGCCTCCGGGGGTCTCCATACTAGTCGACGGCCACAAAGCTCGTTCCCGAAGATAATTTTAGCATTCAATCTTACTCAAGTGGAGCTTTTTACTGCAACAAGACGCACTTTCTGGCAGAGGAACAAACGTTCTCCGCTCAGCTTAGAATACGAGAATAATAGATTTATCGGCACTTGGTAGTGCCTGTTTCTGTAGGTAGTAGCTGCGCCTTCGTTTGGGTGGGAATTTAAGAGAATTGTCCGTGACCCCCGCAATGGCGGTCTCTATGAGCCTTCTCCGCCGAAGGGACTCTAGAGGAAATATGTATTTTACATTATTTTTTAGTCACTTGAAATATAAATTACTCTGAACCTAGGAACATATTTTCGCTTCGCGTACCATTATTATTTCGTACACACAACAACTTTTGAGTTCGGTGGTAAACCTGACAACACCAGCGTCTATATAAACCCAGGATCAATCTTTAAAATATAATTGAGATGAAAGAGGGATTTAACTATGGGTGTTGTACCCAAAGAAAAGACAGATCACGTATATTTCTGAGAAAACTAACGAATGGAAGAGTTTTGTAAAAGATAAATCATAACAGATTATAGACTTCATAGCAATCAAATATCGGGTTCGTGGGAAAAATATACAATTTTAATTTATTTGAGAAGGGGTTGTGTAACAGTATATTTTTTTATATAACCGTACGTTTAAAGTTAAATAAATGGAAAATAATTTTAATTAAAATTATATCCTTATAGTGGATTTTTGTGTATATTATTTCATTCTCAAATATTAAAGTGCATTAGTGAACTTGAATGTATATAATATTTGTGCGCACAGTTCGTTAGATCAAGAAGTTCCAATAATATACCTCGAGAAAGTCTTCTTAATCCAAAGACACTACATCACTGTAGCCAATAATTGAATGAGTTTCGACTTTCCAAAAATCTTGAAATTGTACCTTGAGAAAATAATAAGTTGATGTTTATTCAGCGAGATATATCTTGGTACTAATTGAAGTCTTTGACGCTTTTCGGGGCGAGAGAATACATTTATATTTTCAACCCCTAAACCCTTATTTATTGTGTATATTTGCCGATGCAGAGTGACTCCATTGAATTGTAATTAGTTTAATTGAATTTCCAGGAAAATAATATCAGTAATATCGAAAAATAAATAAATAATTTTTTATATTCATTTTAAATACGTAATATTTACCGTAAATGTGTTTACAGAAATCTCAAACTTAAAACTCGTATTACGCGGTGAAACTAATCATCAAAAAAATTTTTGCCGTTACCGGTGAACTTTGAACAAGCACGATGGTTACTGCAATAAGTGTGGTAGGTAGAACGTAATTGTTATAGCCACAAATCTAGTAAAGGGACAATTGGTGAACATAAAGTATCATATTCCTACCGCAGAGAAATTATTCACTGACCCAAGCATTTTTTAAGAACAAATATTCTACTGGCAAATAATTACCTACGGATAATTAAATTTAATCTTCAGTCTGAGGCAGAAATCTTACCAAGTAAATTCCATATCATTGAGAGAAATTTGAATATGTATGTGGTCAAATTAAAAGCTTGATGTATTGAATTTATCTTTTATGAATATTGAAGAGAAATAAATATTTAACAGGGCTGTATACGGTGTTAAGTATATTCAGTATTCAATTACCATACATAATTTTGTTCCTTGTTGCCAAAAAATTCATTTAATTGTTTATCTAAGGCCGTGAGCAAGTGGTACTTTTGTAATTTAAAAAATTCAATTTTGGTAGACGGGCTGAAGTTTTAGATGTAGGTACACTGAGATAAAAATATTTCCAGATTTTTCTTTTGCGTGAGTAGTGAAATAAACTAGTGTTTCAGAACAACAAAACGGTTTGTTTCTTACAAATCTTCTCCATAATGTTTAAAAATCAGGAATTTTGAATATATATATATATATATATATATATATATATATATATATATAAATGTCTGCAACAAGTCATGAATATATTTCAGTTTTACTGCAGTAAATGGAGTGAGGTAGGAGAAAATGTATTCGTTGAAGTTTTTTAATTAAAATACTGCGGACATACTGCAAATAAGTTGATTAAAATTAAATTCCAAGCAAATTATGTTAGTATAAACACTTACAGTTTCGAATAAGGGCGTTAAAATGAATACAAAAATATTAATTATATATTTTTTTTCCTTTTTGAAGCAGATTCGCAGTACATACGTATGTGGTATGATTTAAATAAACAAAATTATTCCATTTGTTTTTTCATAGCAATATTAGCGCTCGTAGTTTTTATTTTTGACTGGGAAATTAACAAATTGAATATTGTTCTATGTTTTCAATTATGTCTAGATGGAACATATTTATTATATTTTCACTATTTATTGCTTACGTCTCGAATGTTCGTTCTCAGAAACGACACTGAAGTTCGAATATGGCGTCAATAAATTTCATTTACGAGCAACATTTACTTTTCCAGGATAACAGTCGAAATCTTTCGGTTGAAGAAAATGCTGGAAAGAGACGAGTCTGAGAGGAAGGGAAGGAAAATATTGCGTTTCTTCAAAAAACGTGTGGAGTGCGTGTACATATATCATAAGAAAGTTTTTCTAACACCTTTTACGCTGTTCTCTATAAGAAAATAATTTATATTCTGACGTTACGTTGTAAAATAGGCTTTGAGTAAATGACACCACTACTATATATATAACTGTCACCAGATATGGGTATCCGGTTTAAAGGTGGCAATATTTAACAAACCTTACATTTCTCAGAATAATTAGGCACAGAATAAATTTCATTATGCTTGGTTAAATTTGCAAGTTAGATTAACGAATCTGTTCCTATTAGTATAAGAGATTATGTTTGATCTCTCTGAAACTTGACTCCCGCATCTGAGAGGCCGCCTACATCACTTGATCCAAATACTCTCTACCACTCTTAGTTCGCCTTCTTCTCCGAATGAGAGAATGAAATACCCGACAAAATTTATTTATGAATCAAACCAATCTGTTTGAGAAATTTCGCACGTGACATTATTTTAGGAATTCAGTTTGAATGGTTTTTTAAATTATTATAAAAAATCGAAATGTAATTATGGTTCTGATATTTCCTGATAATGTACTCGCTCGACGATAATGCGGGTAATGCTTTTCTATTCAGAATTTAGTATAGAAGTAAATTACGGCTGTGTGTCAATATTTTAAAATCAGTAACGTTAGCGAACATTACCAAATTTCGGGATTGACGTTGCAAGCACTCACCAGAAATAAAATATATATTGCAATCCGTGCCGCGTCGTTTTGATGCGTCGACCTGGTGCAGATGTGCGAAATGCGGCGACCATTTAGAGAAAGGTGACAACAAAAGACGGTGTTAAACGCGCACCAGGGGCTCTAATCCCATTAACACGAGAATTGTGAGCTCGGAAGAGATGAGAGCGAAGCAGCATTACGCAAATTACGTGTCCTCTGCCGGAAACAACACAGGCAAATCAGGCAGACCTCCTGCTAGTGCAGCTACACACACTTGCAAACTACTCGCCCCGCAGTCTATCTCTAGGAACTGCGAATCTCAGTGCGCTGACCACTACACTACATGTCGTCACTGGAAAGAGTTGATTTATGCTGAAGCCGAAAATAACAGATTGGGTTCACGGTGCTTCAAGCCATCGAAAGGGATTAGATTAAATAATCAACCGTTCACAGTAAGGGAGAAAATTTAGAGTTTAACGTTACATCTCAAGAGTAACTCGTAGTAATAAACATACGTTGCTTATTAATATGTTTTGCATTCGAATTAGTCCAAACAAATTGTTTCTTTTTGGAGCAACTAACTCTCCATCCACCTCTTCTATCACTTTCTATGCGTAGAAAAGCCTCATGTAGCCAAAAAAGAGTTTAAGTTGAATTAAGATTACGCATTTTTTTATCTACGGTTATAACCGGAGAAAATAAATTCAGGTTCACACAAGAACTGACACCTCGGTGTGTCGGGGACAGAGACGTTGGGCATACGGCAAGAGTCGTCCGAGTCGAGGCATGGAGACGGGAATGCTGCGTTCCCACAGCAAACATCACTACAGTCAGGGGAAAGTAGGACACATACCAAGAGTCCGACCTAACTGATGCAGGTTTTCTAAGTTATGTCCTAAATCATCGTAAGGAGAATGTCGGGTAGCCCCCGGGGCCTAAATAAACCCGTTGCTACCTTGATCTCCCACGCTATTATAGCCACATTGTAATATACTGACTTTAAAAAGTTAATAATTAACTTGGCTGAATAACTGATAGCGAAAAGAAAACAATAAATTATTGATTGATTTTAAAGCTTTGTATCCTCCATATCGTGAAAGGAAATGTAAAAACCATAAAATACGATAGAATGAATTTTATCTGCTTCATAACACAAGTTGTTAAATGACTAAAGTAACTTTTTTACGAATACATGAAGCTTAACCTCTCTCTTACGTTATTTTATACGTAAAGTAGACATTCCTACGTGTTATTTGTAACGTGCTCCTTATATCATATTTTTTTTAAAAAAAATTAAAAATATATATAAAAGTAGTGCAACAAGTTGAGTGTGTACAGGAATCACTTCTGTCAGCAATCGTTTAAATGTGTTCATGATTTCCGCAAATTTATTATATTTTTTAAATAATACAACGGCTAGATAAATTATTTAAATAATCCAGGATGGGCATTAAAAGCGTTTTAGACGTTGGTAACACTCGTCAGGTTTTTTTTAAAAAAAATCTTACTAATCATATGTGCTCGTGAGGGGATTCACAGTGGTAAAATTGTTTTAGATTCATACAAAAATAAATTAATATACAGTATGTTCATAAATGTGAAAATGGAGTGAGGTTAATTGACGTAAATAATAACTTTGTTTTGGAAATGAAGCAACGCGGTGAATGAATGGGCTTTAATTTTCAATGAATAAGGAAACACATATCTAAAGACATTTAAGTAATATTTCTGTTTGTAATATTTATTTTAGTTTAAGCTTGACGTGACGTCTATAAATAGATACAAGAAACTGATTTTTGTGAGAGTTCGGAGACCCTTCTCGGGTGTGAAAACTGTATCACTGTTAACGAACAGCAGTGCTTCATTTAACACCAGAATAGTGATAGGACTGCAACAGACCTTGTGCCTGTTACGTCGAGTTAATTAGAAGAGAAAACGCATCTGGTTGCGCAAACGCGATAACTTGTTCATGTGCATCCTTACGCTTTGCCAATGTTCGCTAATATGGTGAAAACTTCGGAAGTGTTCAGTGAGGACGAGCTAGAATTATTCCTTTACTTAATGAATACGGGTATTCTATGATATTAATAAACTGTAGGAACAAATTAGTTAGTCACAAACTACATGCTTCGTATAAGAAACCGTTTCGCACATATATTTTTTTAAAAAGGTACGCACAGTATGATGCATAAAAATTATCAAATAATGAACCGATAGATGTTTTTAAAAATTTATATGCTTTGTTGATGCTATACCATTGTTCAGGACTTTGATACATATAAAATTATTTTTAAAGCTGTTTCTATAGCAGGTAACTATTGATGGCATTGATAGGCCAGTTCACCTACAAATGGTCTGTTTCCTGGGTAAGTATGATACATATTTTCCCCTTTCTCAACAAGATCCAGCTAAATCACATATATACTCACCTTCTTTGCCTCAACCTTTCCCCATCAACCGGTGATTGAGTTTATGACTAGTAAAGGGATACTATAACTCCAAAAATTAATAGTTAGCTATATCTCACTTCATTGGTTTATAAATTAATAAACCAGACAAATTTTACAGAAATAAATTTTAATATAATAAAAAATTAGAACATAATAATGACATAAAAATTGCCACTACGTATCGATCCTTCTTGAACCTCTTCTGATATAAAAAAATCGTAAGTCGGAAAATATAGAAATTTAAAGAGAAAAAGATTTTATAAACATATTTATTATACAATTAGGTGAAAATTTATTGAACATTACTTACAAATTATTTTTGAAATATCAATACTTGATTAAAATTTCGCGGAGAAAATTTCTAAAACAGTGTGCCTTACTCAAACATGGCAGCCGACATGACTTACATACGCAATTATCTTGAGGGTATTGTTATTTTAAATTAAAAAAATTATTTGCATTAAATGTAAAAAATAATTTACACTAACAAACTATCATAAAGTCTATTCAAATTATTAGTATCATTTTTCAGATTAATAGACGAATTAATGTATCTAATGTGGAACATTTCAACCATCAATATTGAATAACATTTTCATTTCTTCATTCTTCATCTAAAATTTTTGCATTATGCCAATAAAAATTATTGCTACTTAAATAAATATGTTTGTACATGGCTAAAAAAAATTTGAAGACTAAATTATAAAATATTTTTTTTCCATTTTAATAAATATAATAAGTACTCTCAACAGCTTCGTGAATGCAACACGGCTGCAATGTGTGGGTAAAGCGCACACATTTAGGAAGTTTCTGCACAAAAATTTTATTATGTATTAATACTTCAAGAAATAATTTGTGATCAATAAATTTTCACATAATTACACGTTTATAAAACTTTGTTCTCTCTCTCTGTTCATATATTCAGTCTCAACAGCTTCGTGAATGCAACACGGCTGCAATGTGTGGGTAAAGCGCACACATTTAGGAAGTTTCTGCACAAAAATTTTATTATGTATTAATACTTCAAGAAATAATTTGTGATCAATAAATTTTCACATAATTACACGTTTATAAAACTTTGTTCTCTCTCTCTGTTCATATATTCAGACTTATAAAATTTTGGTATTTTCATATCAGGAAGTTCCAACAAGGAACGACGCTAGTTTCAATTTTTATTAAGACATTCAGATTTTTATGTGATAAAAATATATTTTAGTCAAATTTGACTGGAATATTCTTCTATTTCTCCCAAAGAAACAAAGTTAAAAATCTAAAGTTTGAAGTTCCTATTCAGTGTTTAGATTGCCTGTATTATTTATTCATTAATAAGCAATTACGCGGTAATGTTGAACACTGTCTCACTCGCAGTTGTTCCCTTCCCAGTATCGGTCTCCTCAAACAGTTTTTGAGGGTACACCAATTCTGAATATTATAAAATATTTACTCTCATTCAAAAATTACGATAATTACAGTGATGCTACCGAATAAGATAATAGTTGAGTGTTTCTCGGCTCTTAAACCCCGGTAGACCAGCAGGTCTGGCGTGCCAGACGTGCATGTAAAATAATTGATTATACTTCTCAGACCCTCGCAAATCCAATTTACCAAGCTCGTGCACATTCATATTACCTCCTCTCCCCCGACCTCTTTTTTTTCCCCGCAGTCCAATGTCCGCAGATGCAACTGTCGCGGTCGCTTAGCAAGAGTCTGACTAGCGATAGTTTAGTAAGCAACAGCGTCTCCTTGTTTGATTTATTCGCAAAATAAACTGCCGCACAGGGAATTGTGTTTCCCCGCTCCCACAATCTCGCCACTCGTTTTTGCTTTATCGTGGGTATACTTCTCTCAATTTGCGTTATGCATTCAACGCCACTGTACGTTAGGAGCGAATTTATGAGCACAGTGCAACTAACGTTGATATTAAAAGATTGGAACATTTCAGAATAAGGTTGGAATTAAACGACAACTTTTATAAAAAAAAATATACATTTAACTGAGATTTAAATTGGACAAATTCTTCCAGGCCTAAAATAGCAATAAGCCATCCGCCAAATATCGCCGATTTCCCATAACGCGAACTGTTACAAACCGAACAAAGGAAATGGGTTCGGAGTGCCAAGAAAGGAAAGCGACTTTATAATAACTCTTAGGGAAAATCGAACGATTCCGCGGTAATTGATTGGTTTAACGGCGGCAGCGATAGTTTAGATTCTTATAGGACTTAACTCAATAATTAAAATACATAATACCAAAACCTATTGATATTACATATCTAGATTGATTAAATAAATTTTGTGAGAATATATAATGAATCAACGAACGAATCCAAACAAAATATTCATAAAATTAAAAACATAGCTGTTGGAATGTAGAGAATCCAAAATACGAAAAAACGTAATCTCAGTTCTAAATAACAGCGAAAAAAGTTATTCGAAATGAGTCAGACGATTTTATTGTAAAATAGCGAACAAAATTAATAAGGAAAACGGACAGAAATTTAGGTGACATCCGTTTCGAATCGCTTTATGCGTGAAACTGAAACGTAAAAGAAATAGACGTATACGGGCAACAATATTATAATATACAGATAGGTTGATAACTCAGAAAAATGAGTTAAATGAAAATAAACACACAATAAGGTATATAATTTAAAGTTTTTTCACCACATTGAAATGGTGACATATCTGGAACTGGAATTTTTTATCCACAGACTATTTAACAACTATTTAATACACCTAATTTGCGAAATACTGTCCTATTTCTGGAATATTATATTTAAATTAACTCATTATCTGACAGTGCAAAGTGCTTGTTTCACATTGATCGAGAAAGAAGGTTCTAAATATTTAACGGATATTCTAAGAATTAAAGTAAAAGAATTTTTATTGGATTGTTACGAGAATGAATTGATTAATTCGTTCCACTAAACAAGTAAACATGACTGAATCTGTTAAGTCGATGTTTTAATTTCCTATTTGATATACGTATGTCTGCAAGATATTGCGCCGTCAGCGGTAATTTCTGTATTTAAAATTATGTTATCACAAAAAGGAACTCACTCCTACATAGTTCAAGTTGCCGAAGGACGGAATTTGTCGGGACCAGCAACTCAAGGCCTAGTCAATTGTAGCGCCAATTCAAATTACTTCATCTGAGACGAGAATCGCACTCGTGGGTTTATCGAGCACTTTAGCTCGCCCTCGCGGGAAGAAGAAAAGACTCGGAGCGAAATATGTTCTTCTAAACCGCAGATGAGGAGGCGGGGAATATAGCTTCACGTCGTTAGCGGCTTTCCCGCAGAAAACGGCAATGAGATTCTCACCCTCTGTGAGCGTAATGCGATGAACAAAAACACGCGGAACTTGCTGCCGACGAAAAAGGAGACAATCAACGCAAGGAGTACCAAGAAGAAGGGCAACAATTATACGTGCTTAAGAGAACGCTCAAAAATTTGAATTTAGAGTAAGTGTAAAGAGCTGAGGACGGTTTAATATTGTTATAATAAAGCGAATCTGTACCTCGTTTACCTAATTTTTGACTTATAGGGTTTTCTTCCATTTTTAGGCTCGCGACCCTTCTTCAATAAGCGCTTTAGAAGCTTCTAGTCATCCGTAGTAACTAATTTCACACACGCACACACTCAAAGAAAGCGAAACTTCCATTATCTCTCATTAAAAACTATCTACGGGCATACAGATATTTTTCAATTCCTACAGAGAAAAATGTATTGCAGGCATTTGAAATTTATTCAGAATTATGAGGTAACATTATTATTTAGATTATTCGGGTATTCCATTGTCTTGGAGTAGGTAGGTGAGTAAGAAAAAATAAAAAAAGGCAAAGAAATCAAAAAAAGAGAAAGAGGCAGGTTAAAGATATGACGTGAAAGCTAGAAGATCAGAAAAAAGATGAAGAGATTTTTCTCCAAGCAAAGAAAACTGAGAAAACAAGAAAAACAGAAATAGTGATGCAGTGTGCAAGAAACAAGTTAAAGATATGATGTGAAAGATCGTCTAGACGTTCAGAAAAAGACGTAGAAAATCCAACGTTTCGCACAGTACGGAAAAAAACTCTGTTCATCATCAGAGATAGAATAATACTCAGACTCTAATTTCAGCAAACATGAACTACGACTGTATATTTTACTTTACATGAAATGACTATACAATTAGCATTTTAGTCGTTATTAAAGATGAGTTCAACAATCAATCACTTATCATAATCGGATCTATTTTCTTAACAGTGAGGTCATCATTTTGTCATACTCAGACGCGCAACATGAGAGTCCGAACACTCCTTAGGGGGCAGACATACTTAATTCGGTCTGGTATTTCACGTCATCTCTTTAACCAGCCTCTTTCTTTCTGTTTTTCGTAGCTTTTCTTTGCCTTTTTTCAGTTTTTCTTAGCTTTTCTTTGCCTTTTTTCAGTTTTTCTTGCTCACCTATCTACTACGAGACAATGTAATTCCCGAATAATCTAAATAATAATATATTGTAGGCGTTTCGTTTGACGATTTGAAAAATATTGACGATATAGACCAACGCGTGGATGCTCAAATTAGTGGCGAATTAATAAACATTGAAGTATCTCATGGAAAGGTGAAAGTATCAATTGGTATGTCCGTTATAAAAACAAGTTGTGGTAAGGTCGGTTACTGAGACTCCTTGTTTCCATTGATGTGAATTTTAATTTATTATTAATTTTACTTTTGTACATTTATTTGAACTTTATTCCAACCACACATATGTAAAGTGCGCACATTTAACTTTTACATATGTCATGTTGAAAGGCGCAATATTATGATGGAGGGTTAGATCACACAACAAAGTTTATATTAATAAAATTCAAATCTTCTCTATCTTCTATATAATAAAAAAGGATGTATATTTGTATGTATGTATGTATGTATGTATTTACGTTAATTTCTATACAAATTTAAAAGCGTGGATAGATTGCAACAAAAATTGGTACACAAATTCTTCAAAACACGAGAAACGGTACTGTGAGGGTGAGAAACGCCTAGAATACATGTGGAAAGAATTATAATTAAAAACCGTGATCATTAAATATTAAATTACTGCGCGCCAAGAGACAATGACGTCACGCGAGAGAAAGACGTTACTACGCAACGAACAAAGGAAATATCTCCTTCATTAGGAATGAAATAAAGCAGAAATATTTTTTTAAAATAAAAAGTATAATTTTATACAGAGATATTCCATCGAATGATAATAAAGAAGAATACGAATTACTTTACCATCCTTGGGGAAAATGTAAGTTAATTTTCGCGCTGTATTAGTTGTGAGTCTAGCTAACAATTTTATCAATGTAATATTTCGTAATGTATGAAGACTGAGTGACGATTATATCCTGAAATACTCAAGGAATATATTTAAGTATTCAATTAAATACTTTTTCGAGTTTATATAAATAAGTACACGAGCAACGCCGGGCACCTAGCTAGTATAAATATAAAACACATTGTGAATAAATGAAATTGAATCAACATTTGCAAAATAAATTTGCTCTTGCTTCCAAATGGCACGATAATGCCATTTTAATAAGAGGTCGACAGGTACATCCGAGGATTACTTGAAGTCTAGATCCAAAGGTTTAGCATTCTTTTAATTCGTAGTTAGCAAAGGGTTGGCACGCGTTGGTACGGCTGCGACAAAAAGTTGCTGACTTTCGCGTGCGTCTGTAACGTCAGTTCCTAGAGGAACGGCAATCGCGTTTCACTGTCTCCTCCGCTTATTCATATAAATGTCGTGATGAATATATTTCTCAGATAACCCTTACCGAATCAATAAATGCTTCTTCCGCAGCTTGGCTCTGCTATTAAACTGTCAGGCAACAAAATTACTTCAGCGTTGACGTAAATATGCGACGGCCAATTAAAGCGTAGTTTAGAGCGGGTCGCGTACACATATACCAAAATAAATAACTATATATATACGTTGTGTGGCTATCTCTCACATCAGCCATCGTTTGTATATAGTGCCACTATATATCTATCTTGAAACGGTAAATTAAGAAACTATTCTGGATTTACCGTGGTTCGTTGCACATGTAAAGCATTTACATGATTAAATTTAGCTTGTGACTGCACAACTGTGAAGCCATTGTCGCTTACCGGAGCGTGCTCAAATCCAATAAATTTTGTCTACGTAGAGCTTTTAGCAAAAAAATTTATTAGTTTAAAATAAATGTCACAACAACTACAAATAAAATAAATAAATGTGACTGTTAAAGGGGAACATTTCCGCCATTCCACAAATATGGGGGAACTCGACGATGTAACCATCTTCATTTACCAAAAGTGTAAAAGAATAAAAAAACAGTATGGTAAGTATTTATTTGTTTAGTTCAAATATTTTAATAAACTAAATAACACAGAAAAATGTGAGGCTCAAAGAATTTATTTAAATACATTTGTGCTTTGTCGAGTCCCATTGGAGAGAAATTATGAGTTAAGAAGTTCCTCATCGTCGTCAACAACTGAGGTTAGACACATAATTTTGAATATTTAGACACATGCATGTAACCAAAAATGGATAAGTGGTGGAAAATATGAAGAAATTAATTTGGAAAATGCAAGAAAAGTTTTACCTTTTGATTATAATAATACGAAAAATCAAGAATAATGATGACAATGTTATCATACTACATTTATTTAAAGCTCAATAAAAAAACTAATGCTAACACAGACAATATTTTTCTAATTAAAATTATAATTAGTTAATGTCGAAAATCATAGCAATTTTGCCAATCAAATGTCTGTTTCGAATTGATTATATGTTTGGATACTACAGATTGTTCAACAATGAGAAACGTGATATTAGAAATATGTTCCTTGATACGTGTATTAAGGGAACGTTTTGTTTGTCCTATGTAGCAGGAATTACAATTAGAGCAAGATATTTTGTAAACAACACAATGCTTGCTGCAGGTGTCAAGTGGGTTTTTAATCTAATGGGAAAGAGTATTAGCAGATCTGTAAATTATGTATATTTGTCAATCGCGCCCAAACACCTCAAGCATTTTTTTTCTTGTACACACTTATTACAAATTTCCACATCACAAATTCCTTCAAATTTTCAAAGAATATCAAATATCCATCATTTACAGATCCAGTAATACTCTTTCCCAGTTGAGTAAAAACCACAAGGACCCGCTTGACATCTACAGCAAACATTGTTTTGTCTAATTGTAATTCCTGCTACATAGGGCAAACAAAACGTTCCCTTAATACACGTATCAAGGAACATATATCTAATATCAAACTTCCCATTGATAAACAATCTGTAGTTTCCAAATTATAATTAGTTACAAGAAGATGTATATGTAGATTACGATATTTAGGAAACGAAGCAAGTGAGTTTCAGACTAGACAACCATGTAGGGAACTAGTTTTGAGAAAGGATACCTTTCAGTTACCAACATCGAGATAGAATTAGTAGAAGTTTCTAAAACTTTAAATAAAGAGTGCATGATTATTAACGGCTGTAAATATAGAAATTACAGGAGTGAAATCTGCAGTAAAAATAAAGTTTAATAGACTGGTAAAAAATGAGAATATTACGAACGCAACACGAGCCAACCACGGCAATTTATTTCGAAGCCTTATTAGATCTTGAGTTGTTTTATTTTGTTCTGATTCTGTCTTACTCAGTTTAAAACCCGAACGTGCTGGAAATTCCCTCTTTTAATTTTTCAGAGGCTTATCATAACGAATTTTAAAAAATTTCAATGATAAAGAATTAGTATTAACATCAAAATATATTTTATGTGCAAAATCAAATAATCAATGGTATTTTATGTAGTAATAAAAGATGGATTATTGTAACAAATCATTAATTTGAATGATGAAATATATTGAAGAGGAAGAACGTTTTTAACCAATACGTTTTCACTGCTATATCTTTTACTTAAAGTATAACGAAAAAATAACATTTATTAGGTGACATTTCCGTGGCTGCAAATACACACGTATTCAACAGGTGAAATCGAATATATATTCAAATCAAATGAAATCCGTAAAAACGAAGCATTTTTAATCATCGGCGAAATATTTGTTCCGATTCCAGTCGGTTTGCCAAGTACAATATGTCGCCGTTTCTCAGTACAAAGCGACACCATTATGAGGATTGCTGCCGGGTCGATGGCAGGTGGAGAATGAAACGGAATTGATTTACGACGCTACAGGAACGCTTAATTTCGCATTTAACTGGATTCCGATGAATGCACCAATGATTTCTTTCCGAAAGATAGTCTTGTTCTTAACTAACATACGAATGCAGCTCATATGAGTGACTATTTCAGTTATTAGGACTACCGTCAGTCAGTCTGATTCTTGAATCAGATATCAGCATTGGTTTCCATTATCTACTTACAAGTCCTCTTGATAAATAACCAGCTTACTCTATGGAACGTGTTAATCTTAAGTTGAAGTAAATTCGTAATGCGATTGCTCTGTTTCACAAATTATCAATTTATGGCTTATCGGGACTCAGCTCATATAATTTATGTTAAATATTTCATAGAGGGGAGTTTAACAAACGTTAAATTTCTGCATATATTTACAGAGCAAAACAATTCTTATTGAGCACCATTTTTTTATTGTAACCAGTTGTTTAACTTCTTTCAAATATAAAATATTAATTGACATAAAATTATATAATTGATTCATTAATATGAAATATTATATTTATTAAGTTGTTCAGTCGCGAATTCTCTTTTACTCATGATTGGGCATTGAAACGGTTTATTGGCAAACATACTCACCCAGGGGCTACCTTTGGGGATGCCTTTTCCTCTCCGTTTTTGAACTAAGGTTCCCATAAGCTGAGGCACCTCGGCCTGTTCTGAGAGGTGTATGTTGTTCCGGGGTCACAGACCTTGGGCTTGCGGTAAGAGTTGTCCGCTATTTCCATTGGAATAGTCAGCCAGCTGCTTCCTAAACTGGTCGAGGCACGGAGAAGGGAATGCTGCGTCCTCACAGCAAACTCCTCTTCCGCTATCGGAAGGGCGTGGGACAAGTACCCAATGCCCGACCTACCTGATGCAGGTTTTTCTAGGGTTTTCCCTGCATTTCTTTAGGCGAATGCCAGGTAGGATCCTTAAAATATAGCCCGGGGGCCCTAGTTAACCCTTGGCTACCTTCCTCTACCCTTCCACATCCCCGTTTCAAATCCCTTCCTATGCTGTTAAAGGGGTTGCCACCACGTGGATTACCCTCATGTAGCCTGTTACCCTAAAAAAAATCGACTGTCCAGAGGAAGCCTGCGAGTGAATTCTCTCGCAGTTGAACCTTCCCAGAGAGCTCTGTAGGAGCTACCGTTCGGGATGCCTTAACATTTTTCTGGTTTTTAACTAAGGTTCCTACATGCCGAGACACCTCGGCCTATTTTTAGGGAAGTATGTTCCGGGGTCGCAAACCTTGGGCATACGGTAAGAGTTGTCCGCTATTCCTATTGGAATAGTCGGCCAGTTGCTTCCTAAACTGTTCAAGGCACGGCGATGGGAAAGCTGCGACCTCACATAGAACCCCTCTCTTGCTATCGGAAGAGCGAGGGACAAGTACCAAATGTCCAACCTACCTGGTGCAGGTTTTTCTATGGTTTTCCCTGCATCACTTTGAGACGAATTCCCGGGAAGGATTCTTAAACCATAACCCTTGGCTACCTTGCTCTACTTTTCCGCATCCCCCCTTTTACTCCTTTTCGTATGCTATAAGAGGGGATTTTCCACTATGTGTATTACCTTATACATAGCCTGTCTACAACTTTTTTTTTAAAAAAAAACGCGACTGTCCATCGTAGAACTTAAGGTATAACATCTAATGAGATATTTGTTTTAGTAAAACGTCATACGTTTTAGTTCGTATAGTGAAACTGAGTGAAAAGGCAATAAAAATGGAAAATGAATGTTCTCGGCGCTAGGGAAACGTGATATAATTATAATAAGTTCGTTATATTATGATCAATAAATCAATTTTATTAAAACGTATTTATGTCCTCATTCCAAGTAATTTGGATTGTCAAATGCGTCAGAAACTACTCTATTTTATATTTCAAGAGGAAAACAGAGTTATTATAATAAAAATAATAAATGTATGCTTCTGAACGTAAACTTGTAAGATTTCTAGAGAAATGTGACGCGGTTGTCATGTTGTATCTTGCTCATTTCAATCATTACTCATCCGTAATGGAAATTTTTCTTGAATGAATTGCACAGGAAATTTTAAATCGTGAGATCATTCAATTTCAAACATTTTTTAATACATTGCGAACGTATTGAATGGTCTCGAACAATATTTTTCTTGCCAGAATACTGTTAAAAACAAGACAATTATTCAAAACCTTCTCCCATTTTCATGAGACGTAATCCGGATTTGTACAGAAGTTAAGTAGGCCGTTGCGAAGGGGTTAAGTTTGAGAATTGGACAGACGAGACCCGTAGCCTTGTTGATCATGCTAAAATGCCTTCTAGACGCACGTCTACTCGCGTGTTTGCGTTCCATCGGGGTCAAACGATGCGAAACGACTCTCATGTGCGTGGCATTACAGACGATTAGCTCTACTAGGCGATGAGTAATGTGACGGATGCCTTAAGACGTCGTGACAGTTTCTCACAATGGGGAAGAAAAAAAAACACCCTTTTCCACGGCCATTTGCATCCATCCACATCTGCGTTTCGCATGTGCCCTGCAATGAGTTCGTCTTTCCAGTCGATGACAAAATGATGACCTCACTGTTAAGAAAATAGATCCGATTACGATAAGTGATTGATTGTTGAACTCATCTTTAATGACGACTAAAATGCTAATTGTATAGTAATTTCAGGTTGAAAACACTAGTAAAGTAAAATATACAGTCGTAGTTCATGTTTGCTGAAATTAGGATCACTAACAGCGAAGTGACTATTCTCATTCTTGAAAAAAAATGTTATTATACATGCTTTTGTGTTTGTGAATGTGATACTTCATTTTAATAATAGGAATGGCAGAGACCAGCTACGTTAAGACCACAAGGATTTTCCGTTTTTAAAATGTAATCATCTAAACAAGTATACAAGCAATGCCCACCTTTTGTTTCCATATTTTCGAGTCATAAAATATTTGTGAGTCAAGATATATTTTTGTATGATATTCGTTAACTGTCGCATGAATAAAAGATTAACAGATTAATTTAGTATCGGCAAACATCGTCTTCATGTGTAACCCATAAAACTAACGTGGTTCGTAGGCCTATGGATAATTTTTTTAATTAAAAACTTTAGTATTTTAAAATCCAATTGAAAAATTTAATGTCGTTCCAGACCGTTTCGGTTTAGTCAATTTATTTTTAATTATAAAATAATTAAAGAAACTTTAGTCAGACATCCAAATATTTCATTTCGCTGTGTGTCCCATTTTCCATGTAGCAAACTTTTATTCAATGAATCCGTAGGAAGCAGTTAAAAGCGATATGTTCCCCAGAAAATTTACGTAAAGCGAAAGGCTTCGCCCATGCATGTTTATCGTCCATACAAAATATTGCATGACAAGACATCGACCGCACCGATACGCAGCTATTACATTAGCTCGGACGCCTTGTTGCACGGAAAAGATAACATACAGGGTAACTCAATTACATTACAACTCACTTTTCCTCGCTTAATTTTGCCATAAATCGGCAAATGGTAAACGCTTACAGAAAAATTTTCTACTTCATAGAAGTTGTTAGCTTTAACACATGAAGATGTGACCTCACTAAAATAGCACAAGTAATTACTTTCACCTGTCATGTTATTTCTATTTGGTTTTTCTCACATATTACCATATTGAACTGGTTTTTATTATCATTTGAATTATTGGCTGCCGATAGCTTCACTGTCTGTGGATTGGTAACAATTTATTTAACTATTGGTACTCTATATGTAGTATCATGAAGTTAACATCTGTTCGTATATATATTGTAGTAATTAAAAGGAAATAATTAATTAAGGAACAAAATTTTGACTCGCATTGTTAGCGGCATAAAACACACAAGTCGTATACAAAAATGTGGCAAGAATGCAATGCTTGCTAGGATTGTAGAAGTCGGTTCGTTAGACGCGGTGTGTGTTCCAGTGTTCTCGAGAGTATAGCAGTAGACAGACGAGAAAGGACAAAAATCCAGAAAGTGTCTGGATATATGTAACTTAACAGCTAAAACATTTAAATTACGGTCTACAGATTGCAGTCTGTAAGCAGATAATTACGTCAAGCCAACTCTAACTATTTAGAGTTCTGAGTCTAATTCATATTCTCAAGTTAGACCATTTTCTTCAGTTTTTGGGAGCCCAGGTAACTGCATCCAGCAGTTAACAAACTTTTGAGCATGTTAATAAGATTCGTTAAAAGGAACAGCGAACCAAGCATTGCAAATCATTTTGGCATGCAAAAAGTGTTGGTTGTTAGAGTCATTGTATAAAAATGGCCTGTCTATAAGTGGTAATAAGTGTGTGTGTGTGTGCACGAGTCAATTTCCTTAAATACCAGAAACATTAAGGTAAAAGTTCTCATATTACTAACTGTAAGCCCGTAAGTAAATGATATTATCGGCAGATTTCCGATTTCTTTCAGATTTTAAATTGCCTATTTTATATTTTGCATTGTATTGTATTGATGAATTAATCCCTTTTATAGCTTGGTAATATTTGATTGTATAATAAGTATTCTTTATTAGAGGCCCAGTAATCGACCCTGAGAAATAGCCGTGATTTTATTGTAAAATATTAATTGTAATGCAATTTAAATTATATGCCTTAATAACTTTTGTAAATTTAATTGAATGTTCGTAATAAATTTTAATTGTTTGTTTTAATTTCTTGTTTAACATTTCATATCATTTGACACGCAATTACTATAAAAATTGTTTGCTCCAACGTGCAGTTCATTTAAATGTCTTTAAAAAATTACCACAAATTGGTGTCGTTAACGTGGGGCTTTCTTGTCATTTTGCATTCTTTATTGGACGTCTGATTTTGTAAATTGAATAATTGTAGTGTAAAATGCGAAATTACTACAATATATATATATATATATATATATATATATATATATACATCATTTTACCTATTCTTTTTATGGTGAAGTGGAATTTACTTGAAAAACCAAACCGATGTTTGGCGTTAATAATTGTCGAAACCCAGTGGAAAAACTTTTATATGCATGGCTGACCTTTGGAAACTTTACGGATAGAATGTGGCAGTGTAAAAACAAAAAAAAATACATGTAGTTTATAACTATATCAGCTATTTAATTCCCAGTCGTAAGCTTTCCTTCTGAAATAACTCTCAAATAACTAAGGATAGAATTAATTTTTATTCGCATCACAAATTTTTGTAATAAAAGTATTTAATTATTGTCGGGTTATTGATAATTAGCACTAAACGTTCGCTACTTTCCGGAGTTTATTAATATTTCGTTCATCGTTCAAACTCCCTTCGTCCAAGTGGGAGAGCTAATGCGGGAGAAAGCTTGATAAGAAGGCTTCCCGATAAAGATAAAGGACATTCTTGGAAAACATCATTAATTAGGTTGAGTACAGAGTATAAGGTTTCGTCGCCCTCTCAAATATCTAAGGGCTGAATTAATTACAAGCAATCAACATCCGCAAACACTTCTGCTCGAAACGACAACGGGGTCTTTGACTGGCTGATCTAAAGGAACAATCGAATAGTATTTATCTCTTACGTCACAGGTAAATATGACGGTCGTCAATGGATAACATAAAGAGACTGAACTTTAAGTTTATATAGTAACTTATATTTAATTAATATTCAGTAATTTAGATTTATCGATAACGACGTTGAAATCACAGAGAAAACTGTTACGGATATTTTCGTTCCATTCGCAAATAACTTTCTTCAATCTTTCGTTAATGGTGAAGATAGCAAAAGCAGAAAGCGGCATTCATCACTAGAAAAGTCTGTTTTATATTCCTTGAAGAGTCTGCTAAGAAGAATCAATAGTCGTGGCAGGTTCTTTGTTTTTTACGCAGCAGCGTGACTCTTGTTGGGAATTATCAACTCGTTCTCCCTTGTATCCGCATAGCGAGGAAGCCGTGAGTTCATGAACAGATCCCACCTCTTTTTCTTTTGGAAGTACGAGTATCGCTGCAGAGCTACATACACAAGGATGACGCCATGGGGCTATTTACAGATAACCCTCCCAGACCAATCAATTACGTATTACGAGCATGAACGCATGGGCGGATAGAAAGATCTCGCCTCGAAAACTCTAATAAAAACAGTATTGTCGGCATACAACATCAGGGAGAAATGGGAAATTATTGCTCGCAAATTAATCATTAATAAATGAGCTGTTTTTGAGATGAACATTTTCATTTAACGATAAATAAATCTATTTGTATGGGTGCCAGAGTTATCATTTAATACCAATCAAACGCCTTTTTCCAGTTTCATTCTCAATGCAGTGCAGCGCTGGAAACTAGATGACGCTTCCATAGATTACGACATTAAATCTAGTATGCCAGGAAAATGATTATAATGGTGGAGTATTACTGTTAAAGTAAATAATAAAAATAAGCTTATTTTTCAGATTTTTTAAATGATTATATTTAACACATTATATATATATATATATATATATATATATATATATATGTCAAACACGACGTTTCATCCCTTATTGGAACCTCTTCATGTGTATAGTTAAATTCAATTATAATTTATTATAAGGAAATTCTATTTGACAAATTTTATTATTACCTGAAGATGTCCCAATCAGGGACGAAACGTTGTGCTTGATATATATTATGTTTTAAATGGAATAATTAAAATTATGTTCTGAATAATAGGCTGTAGTTTTTATTACTTAATTTAAAAAAGAAGTCGTATTATTATAATTATTTCCTGTTAAGTAATAACTGGTGTGCGATTTGACATGGCCTGCCATTATTTTATCTCGCACAGTCTTTGGCTGGTACTTACTGATATTTCATAATTTACTGATCACAAGAATTACACGCATAATATTATAAAGCTGTTGATTGTTTTAGTAGTCTTTACTTACAAATAAAACGTGACCGAAATATTCCAAAATTGAAACCTAAAATCGATATTCATAATATTGAATTTAATGTGTAAAGTGATTCTGGTGGCGCAAAAAAAAAAGTTTTTAGTTCTGTATAAAGTAGCAACGTTGAAGATTTTTTTTAATAGAATTAGCACCAATCGTCACTAAGAAGTAACCGTAGAATACGAAAGAAATGAGTATATTAAGTATTATTGTAATTTTTTTTCATAAGAAAGCTTCTATCGATTCTGGATTCACTTCTTCACGACGTACGGAGCAAATCATAAATGTCTTGGAGTATTACGAGAGAACTTCCTAAGGCACCGACTGGGTTCTGTTTTGCTGCGGCTTAATTTTGTTTCCCGTCATCCAAGTTTATCTCATTAGCATGAGAAGTGAATGCACCCATTCAGCTGATGGCGGCATATGAATTAGGCCTGGCTGAGCTGCGAAACCTGCAGCTTCCATACAAGTGCTAAAACAGAAACGCTCGGCCTCGAACGAAACGTACGTGAAATGGGCAAATAATACGCACATGCACTCGAAAAAGTATCCGTCTAGTGAGTCAGCAACCTCGCCCTAAATGTTAAATAAATGTAAAGTACAGAAACAAATTGTTGACTACACTCAAATCAGAGGGTTTATTGTCATGCTACCAGTTCTTTTGATTATTTCATGGGTCATCTGGAAATGAGCGGTGTTTTGACGCTGGTGACATTTAATTCCTTTCCACACTTAGTGTTACTAGCGTAAGATCTGACATCGAGCAAGAGAAATTCAATGCAAGACTTAATCAACTATAGATTGATTTTGTTTAAACCGTAATCTAATCTTTACCTATTCACGTGAAGTCTCTAGATGGCGAAGCATACAAGTTTCATGGGACCCAAACTAAAGTCATTACAACGAGTTCCAATTGGAACGAGGTAAAACTCTATTTCGTTGTGAATCGTGAGTGACGATTTTATATCATAAATGGATAATGCAATATGACATCTCATTACCTCGTGTCAGGGACAACAATAAGAAGGTTAGGAAGGTTATTCAGACAAACGAGAAACGGCTTTTCGTGAGTCGTGTGAAAAATGTTTTTAAGTTTTTCAATAAATTTCGATCTCTATTTTTCGCTTTTATTTAATTCTTTATGTTTCTTGTTCAAAATACGTAATAATATTTTTAGTGTCAAATTGAACTTAAAATGTCGTATAGTCGTGTATTTTGGAAGAATCAATCATAAAATACGTCTTATATTTTCCAAAAAAAATTATTATTCTTTTCTACACAACTCCTTAACGAATAACGTTGGCATACCAACACTAAATTTCCAATATTTCATCCACTTGATGCACAATTCCATCTGCTACACGTTTCGAAGAGCTTTATTTTTAAAACGAAAATCGCCACCACTTTGAAGCTTTTAATCAATTTATCTACTCCACATTTAAAATTAAATTATGAGTAAGAAATATTGGAAATTTAATCGTTTTTAAAAATGCATGCAAACGTTGATCCGTTCAGGAGTTATGAAGAAAAATAATTAACGAGTTTATGAACTTCTGTGACCAATTTCTTGGGAAAAAAACCAAAAATATTATTCCCTTGACCCTATATTTAGAGATTGAGTAACAGCATTAAACATTGTATATTATAAGAACTTAATATTTTACCGACTCAGAAAAAACTAGCTAAATTTTTTATTATTACTTTTAGTTCATTTCGAAATAAACGTAATTTTTTAAAAAAAATTATGTGATATTTGTTCTTAAGAACTATTTTATACGCTCGGATACATATTCTTTGATTGAGCTGATATTACATCAATTTAATAATTTAATCCCAGTCAGTACAGCATTTACTTGAAACTCTCGTAACATTTCATTAGAAGTGAAGAATTCTAAAATAAATATTCTTGCTAATCGAAAATCCCAAGACAATTAATTAGTTTTTCTGTGTTGCCGTTTTGCATTTTTTTTCTGATTCTCTGTTTAGGACTGTTTCGTATGTAATAGAGAAAATTCATTTTCTTGTGCACAAAGCTTCTTTACATACGTTCAGGGTGATAGAAGACCCTCAGAACTGATACAGTTGTGTATGTGACTAACTAGTCCTTTTTCGAAGACTTTACCTTGGGAAAAAAAATTAATGATACTGATGAATATACTTATTTAATTATTTAAAAGTATCACGGGACTTGTTGAACCAAACTAAACTTTGTCCTTCATTGGTATGATAAACATTAACTAACGAGTTTTTCCGACGTTTAAAAAGATGTCTCAAACCAACTAGTTATGAAATTGTCTCCTAAAGTTCTATTGTAAAACATTCTTTCATTCTCATTCACCTATATTCCAATCTATCGATTTTAGGGGGTTCGAAAATAAAAGATAACTAAATATAAACATGATTTCAACCGCCAATAGTGTCACTGTAATGATATTCAAATATTTTAAGTTGATCTCGGTAAGGGAAATACCGACCTAAACAATTTGAAATCTTACAGGTACATGCTCAAACGTTATCAGGTCTTCCTGAGTATAGACAACTTTATGTACTGCTTTGTATTGCTGTTTTCGATAACAAGTTATGCCAAAAACATCATTCCTAACATTTATTGCTTTAAAATAGTCATTCAGGTTCAATTGGAATTTTCAGAACGTGACTGAGTTTCAAGTTGAAGTTAAACCTAGATTTTAGCGGGACCAATAAACTGGTGCAAGGGCGCCTATTTACGAGTGGTAATGACCATCTTCCTGAGCCCACGGTTCGCGCCAAGTCGTAAACTGCAAGTACTGATGCTAAATATTCATCACTCCACTGTTCGCCTGTTGATCACCACGATAGTTGGCCAGAGTTTTATCCCCAAGCCCACTTCGCGGAACTTTAACGGCATTTTTGTCCTGTAATTTGAACCTAGAACATTACTGAAGACACTGGGGTCATAGAAACAACAGCGACTAACATGTCAGCTACCTTTCAGTTAATCTACAGAGAATAAGAGTTGAATAGCCGTGTTAAAAGAACGATTAAATTTTTTCTAGAAATTGTGCTGCAAAACTTTTATAATGATATTAAATATGAAATTAAATCAAATAATGTTCACTCCTAAACTTTAAATGCCTAAAAATCTGTAAAAAGTTATTTCCGTTAATTATTTAAAGCCCAGGGAAATTAGGCGTATACTGTTAATATTTAGAGAATTTGTTCTATAATATTTCATTGATTTATATCATGATCTGTTAATTTTAAAGATTACGTAAGCGTAAATTGTCCGACGTTACGCATTGCCTATGGTCACTCTTGGACTCTTAGTTAGCCATTTATATTATTTCTTCTTAGAATTTTGACGCGACAGTAATCAAGTTGAGGGGACGATACGTAAACTGCGAACACATTAACTAATACTTAAATGAATTCTGATGCCAACTATCAATTTATTACCAAACATATTCTTCTTCAGTTAAAGACAAAGAGTGCTATTTTACACGAAAAAATAATATCCACAAAACAATTATAATAATCTGACTTCTTTTTAAATCAGATGTTAGAAACTATTAGTGAGAAAAAATTTATTCAATGACCTAAACATTTTTTTTAGATAATTGAATTGTAACTATACACCTGACGACTCCCTATCAGGGACGAAACGTTCTGCCTGATCGTGTTTTAAATAGAAAAATTAAAAAATTATGACTCTTAGTGTTATTTTTCATATTTAATAATCACTATATATATATATATATATATATATAACTATTGATAAAATTTAGTAAATTTTGCTAGAGCTCGTATCCGTTACTTTCTGTGAAAGCAATTTAGTTCCACAAATGTCGGCGGTTAGCGGAGAAAATGCTTCTAGGAAAGCATAAACGCCAGGCTTATTTTAGGAAGACACATTGAAGGGTTTCTTGCACTGCTGTTAATTCCTAAACTTAGACGCAAGATCACTCTTATGGGCCACTCATCATCCGAAGGCACATGTTAACTGTCAGTTACTAAGTTATCTCCACTTGAGACGTCGGACAAATTCCTCCAGACTCCAATCGAATCAATAGTTGAGAGTAAACACTGAACACCGAAGGAGTCATAATTCCTCCTGATCGATTTACAAGAAATATTACTCGACATAAATAACAATACGTATAAAATATTATATTATTCTCAAATAATTAACAAACTTTCGTGTTAAAAAAATCGTAAGCGGAATTGTAGAGTAAATTTAAGTGACGGCGTAGGGGGAATTAAATCTATGAAATGTAGGTCTCGTTTTATTAACATTAATGTATTTTCTGAAAAATTCGTCATGTCACAATAAAACGCTTTGCCTGTGGAAGCTCGATGACACACCAACACGATCACTAAACGAAGGTACTCGAATTTATTTAGAGACTGCGTATGAATATGGTTTTAGGTCACACACATCTTTGTAACTCCGAATAAATCCAAAAGGATAAAACCACATTCATGAATGTAAGTTTCTTCTCCTTTTCTACACGGGAACTAAACTATCGAACGATACGTTCACTTTGTTAATTGAGAATTTACATGATGCGCCACTTAATTATCTATCGAGTAATCGTGCGTTCGGTAAAATTCGACATACATTTTAAAATAGTTTGAGAATTACTAAATAACAAAAGTTGAATATCAGGGACTGCATATCGACTTCACCATTTACTCGCGAGTAATAATTTGTTTTCTTTGCAGTAACGATTCCCAAACTTCGGCAACGTACTGAAAAACGTGAAAGAACGAAACGAATGATTCATATTTTCTTGGTTCATAAGCTACAACGTAGTTAATCAATCTCATGAAGGAACTGAAATAAAGTTTCGGAAAATGGTTCTCTAAACTTTAGAAGATTATTAAGGTTTCTGACGTTTTTAAAAATTGTTTTCTAGACGCTAGTTCATCAAACGGAGCAAAGTAACAGCTGGAAACATTTTACTTTAATTGGAAAATCCATAATGACTTAACGAGGAGTATCAGATTCTGTTTATTTTTAAAATTCTGTTGTTCTCTCATTTCTTTATTGTCTTAATATTTGTGTGTTTATGATGCATAAGCAACTATTATTTTCATAAAGCGTGTTCACCTATCCCATTTCCTCATTTGGTAACTGATATAAATACCAAATCTATTTATCTACTATGTTATAATGTGATGATAAAAGGGAATTCAGAAATTACGCTATATGAGTCAAATAATTTAATTAATGTTTTAGATGTAATTAAATCAGGAAATATGAAGAGGATATAACAGTGTAAAATAATAGTGAATTCTACTGAATATTAAAAATAAATAAATTTTACAGCCTTGAGTCAGAAAATTGTATATTAACAAAAATTTAAATATCCCGACTTTTCATCATTATTTTAGTACCTTTTCAGGTTTAGTCTACAATTTAGAAATTGATATCATAAAATACATAAAGTTATTTAAGAATAATTACAAAATATATTAATTAATTTGGTTTATCTTACAATGTCATATATAAATCATACAAAAAATGTTGAGGCAACCTTTTGATTCCTTGTCCGTTGCAACCGAAATGAAACTGTTGCCTGTATCTCACAATAATATTATAAAGTTTTAAATTTCATGATTTTATTAAGTTAAAGAATGTCTAAAATATTGAATTAAAAGTACATACCTGGATTTTGCCTCTTATTTTTTGTATGATTTATGAATGGAATTATAAGTAAAATTAAAATAATTAAAATATTTTGTAATTATTCGTAAAAAAAAATTATGTACTTATGATAAAAATTTATAAATTGTAGACTATACCTGTAGGGGTCCTAAAAAAGGACAAAACGTCGGGATATTTAATTTTTGTCAGTAAACAGTTTTCTGACTCAAAGCCGTTTATTTATTTATTTATAACTAGCTAAGTGCCCGGCGTTGCCGAGATGTCATTTATCCTTAAACCCCCGATTTGTCTCCTTATTTTTATGTAACGCAACTCGACCCCCCCCACCCCTAAATGTGTTATCGGCCAGGTTGCATTGTTTGAAAATTCACTAAATTAAATTAATAATGTGGTACTTAATTTAGTAATATTCGAAATTAAATAATTAATTTTTATTTAAATTAAAAACTATTTGTTTAATTTTATTTATTTTTCTGCAAATCAATTTTTTTAAGCGTAATGATGTTGGCGTTCCCATATTCATCTTCTTCGTATTCCGTAATTATTTTTTATAAATCAATAATTACTGTACTTACAATAATTACAAATGTAAAATTATAGTCAATCATTTTTTTATTCGTTCCATAAGTTTTCATATAAAGTCCCATAAACACAATGAAATGACTTTCTATAATATGAAGAAGAAACAGTAGCTGGTGTCTAATGCAGTTCCCAATATCCACGTGCATTTCTTGTTCTCATCTTAAATAAAATAACCTCCTAAATAACGCACAGACGGAAATAATTTTAATAAGAAAGACTGCTTTCCCCGTGTAAATTATTAACTAATTTTTCACGGTTACGCACCAGGTTCTGGATGTTTAGGTTCTCCACCGTTGTCTTCAGCCTGTGTGGCGCTGCGTGACTTGTGCAGGGGAATACCATATATAGTAACGGACATGCTGCGACCTGATTGGCCGCTGAGGATCGCCTGACATTTACTACGCGACATGGAAACTCATGTGTCCTGGACGCTGAGTCAGGCGATCCTCAGCGGCCAATCAGGTCGCAGCATGTCCGTTACTATATATGGTATTCCCCTGCACAAGTCACGCAGTGCCACACAGGCTGAAGACAGGAATGGAGAACGACAATGTCGAGAAATCTGAACCTGGTACGTAACCATGAAACATTTATTAAACATATAAATTGTTACATTAGCAGACGATATCAGCAGTCATAATATACCACATATGTCACATAATGTATAAGTATTTAAATTCGAGATTAATTACACTGTGACCGAACATATATATTCAACGATCATCAACATGACTGAGCAAACGTTGAAAACATCAAAACAAAAACCTTTCTTCCACTCACACAGCCTGACGATGTTACAAATATGTTCAGAAACGTTTTTGTGTTGTTAATTAAAGATTTTATGATTAATAATTATTTTAAATTATAAAAATCGTCTGTTAATGGCAGTTATGGATGTTAATTGTTAAAAACAGACGTGAAAATAAAATATATGACTAATACTTCAGTTTGAAGAGCTGACAATTTTCAGAGAAACAAAATAAATTATTCCAATTAAAATAAATGAAGAATATTTATACAGAACAAAACTTCAGGTTTTTAACAATATATATATATATATGTCTGGTTTGACAGCTTAATTATTTTAAATATAAAAATGTTAATCGTAAACGGGTTATTGTTTCCTAAACCCCGTAACTTCTATTACAATTTTGCTTCTCAGCTAAACTGGTTTCCCTCTTGATTTATTTATATATTAATTTGGTTTTAAAATGAAAAAAAATTACGTCTGATTGACGTAATATTGAATAAGAAAGATAGTCAATTAAAGGGTAATATAAATACCACACAACAACGTTTCTGGGATCCTTGTTTCTTTCGTCAGGTGCTAAGAAGAGCCTAGAGCGACACAACTGCACGCGTCGGTTGACAAAACTCAAAAGCGACGAAAACTCAACGGCAAAGGGACAGTAGACAGTTCAACGTAACAATAAGGAGTTTCATAGTATCTGTTTGTACATTAATTATTGTGTGACCTTTGATTTAATGTGATTAATCTCTCACATGAGCCTGTAATTTTTGTTTTATTTAAGAACTGTTTCTTTCTCCATACAACAAAATTATTAAATAATTCCCTTTTATTTGCTTTTCAGTTGGGTATTTTATTTCTGCCTGTCGTCACTAATTCATATCAGTATTGCAGTCCTTTTAATTCTATATTATTAATTCATATATTATATGATATATAATTAATTTTATATTACCATTTTTTGTCTCTATTCGCTATCTTTCTTATTCATTAATTTGGTTTTATTAAGTCTCTGCTTTTATGAAAATCTGTATCATCTTCAGTATTTCAACTTATCTGTTTAATTAAGTTTTTATCCTGATGATATTTTGTTCTTTTCCTCTTGCGGGCAACATAATGTTGAATATCCTACTATTCATCATTTTAAAATATTTATATACCTCTTTCTGCATTGGAAAATAATCTCGGTTGTATTTATTCGACTGATATATCGACTATTTTAACATGTTTAAATATTTCTACCCTCGTCCACCTCTGATTCTGGGGGTGGTAGACGCGTCCCACCCCGACAGTGTTTGTTTCCTGGTCGCAAAGAACACGTGAAATTTGCTTCACCGGTGTAGATTTGTATTCTCCACCCCAAACCCTAAGGGTGCTCTTTGCCCAGAGTGTAGAGGATGGAAATTATATTCACATAACATCGGTAGAAACACTATCAATATCTGTGACCCCTAAAAATATTTATCCGACTGAAATATCGACTGTTTTAGCATGTTTACATATTTCCACCCCCGCTTCTGGGGGTGGTAGACGTGTCTCACCCTGACAGTGTTTGTTTCCTGGTCGCACGAAATTTGGTATATATATATATATATATATATATATATACATACAAACAAACACACTGCTTTATTTATTAGATTTTTAAATGTATGATATTTTTCATTATATTGGTGGTATTTTTAACATCATATTTTCAAATTTTTGTAGGCTTTTATTTGTTTATGTACTTTTTCATGTAAATATTATAATTTTATTTCACTTGTTGATAATATTTTCTCAGTTTAATTTTTTCATTTCTTTATGTATGTTTATTTGTCGTTTCTGCGAATTTTTCATACTTCTATTTCCTCAAAAGAAAACTAATATTGATATTAAAAAATCCTAATTAAGAGATAAGGTAGACAAGCATCAAGAAATTCCGATGGTAGAGGTATCGACCCTACATAAGATTGGTTTCGCGTGATTATATGGCGATAAGTATTTCCACGTATGGATTACAGTAAACAATTATTACTTATAACACCTTAAATTTTAAAAAGAGAAAATGAAGCTCCTTACTGAGCAAAAGAAAAACAGCATTTTTGAACAGGTAAAAACAACAACAACAAAGCTGACTTTTAAAAAGAAGCAGCAGCAGATAATATTGGGTAGTGTGTGATGAGGCCAGCCCTCGCACTTGACTGCACTTAGCGTCTGCATAAGAAGCTGCGTCTTCATGTAGTGGTACTTACGTCGTGGGGGGAGCTCGAGCGCTTCCGTAATATCACAGTCGTAGGCCCAGATTCACATTGTTACACACATATATTACCTACAATTGTGTGTAATATCCTAGAACAAGTTAAAGCGTTACAAACGTACGACCATTAGAAATGGTGGTGGAATGTAAGAGAGTTTACGTTTTTCTACGGTGACCGTTGCCGGGGAACTCGGTGAACGTTGCCACAAATGCCCCCTGTGATTGAAAATATTGCACAAAATAAAGAATTTGCGAAGTAAAACTGGACAGGTTCTTGTGAAAGTGAAAATAAATTTCCCGGGTATCCGTTGAATAAAAATGAAATCAAATAAATAATTGAGAATAATGAAAGAGGTGTTAGGAGACTAACAACACCGCCGGACGGTAGGTTCGACTCAAAATAAAAATTAAACAACCAATGGTTGGAGAGTATGTTGAGATCAAGGGATAAGACTAGTAGTACATACGGTTTCTAACGGCGTAAATGGTGCCCTTATACCAGAGGATTTGCAAGAATTTTGAGTAAATGCGTGATAATTCGGAACCTCTGTAGACATTGGACTATTTGGTTTAGTTTAAACATAGATGCCTAAATTTTGTATCCATCTTTTAAGGCAATCGGTGCTTAAAGAGATTGAGTATGCTGCAAGCGACTGGTTTGGTAGGGCGAGTTGCCTGAATTTTGGAATGAAAATAAGTACAGCATTGTCAGGCCTGAATTATATAATTTGTTTATCTCAGAGAACAATGAAGTAGGCCTACTGCTATTTTGAGAAGAAATGGTGATATTCGCAAACGCTAGTAAAGTGACGAGATTACCCCGAGAACCTTGAATATCACCCCGTTCCTCATATTCGTCTAATATTTTTAATATATATAATTACAAGAGGATAAACAATGTTTCTCGCTTATTAAAACACGAGGTATATCCTTGAGTCCTTAATTTTCTCTTCCTTTTTTTTTATTACTAATCCTTACAAATTTCGTGTCTCATGAGAATCATTGGACAATATTTGATCGTAAAATGCTTTAACATTGTTAATCAACATCTCGGTAACTTTCCCGGCCATTTCCTTCAGATAGTGGCTTCAGTAAATACAAATACGCGTTTGGTATCTCAGTGACAATCACCCGATGACGATGACTGATGGTATTTATTCAAAACCGAAAATCACAGGGGTGTCAATCACAGGTATGATGGAATTATTTCCAAACGGAATCCACTACGGTTTATGAGTTTCAATTTAGTTACAACTGAGGGTTTAATTCAGGGATGTTTTTATTCAGGTGATCTATTGTTTGATTGTGGACGGACTGAAAATTTATGTGAGAAAGAAATGATGGGGCTTTGGGTTATTAAATGATTCGCGTTTAATTGTCACTCTTGGGCACACATTATATAATATAAATTTTCAGAATTCCCCTTTTCATATCATCATATCGGTCAATGGAACATCCAAACGAGAAAAAAAAAACCTTTGAAGAATTGCTAAAAATGGATGATTTTTCATTCCACGAGGGCATTGCCGCAGCTACCAGTACTTGTCCTGCGGACTTTTATTTCATTGGATTTTTTCTAATTTTCAACAATAATATCGGCAGATATATGAAAGATATTCAGTGCCAAGCGAAAGACGTCATAACTTCTGTAACAAGGTCCTTTCTGTCATTGGTTGGCAATATCGAAGGGAGTGTATTCAGGTAGTCGTATTTTTCGTAATTTAACTCGTTATTTAATATTTGTTTATTGCGGCTACGATAAAGAACTGCAGGGTACTTCGTTTCACGGACTAATTTGCGATGCCGGTTGTAGTGCGAGGGCTGAACTCATCGGAAAGTGACACGTGGAAAAATCAATTTTAATCTTTAGTGACGGAGTGGTGCAAGCTGAGTGAGGACTTACCTACGACGGGTGGGCAGCCCTGCTCGTCAGTGCCGTCGTTGCAATCTTCGACGCCATTACAGCGCTTGGACTCGCTGATGCAGCGGCTCAGGTCACACGCCAGCTCTCCTAGCGCACATTCTGCAGGGAAAACAAACATCATAAATACCAGCCTTCAAACGTGCCGCAATCTGTCTACCACGCGCGTCCCACTCCTTCTAAATCAAGTGAATGTGACGTTAACGGCGTTTAAATTTCTATATTTCAGAGATTGTATTGCAGACAGTAACGTGTTTTTCGCTTTTTTGTTCATGTTTAGAAAGGGTTCGTCTATGATCAGTTTCATATCACAACTGCCGGCAAACCACTGCTTGTGCTATCCGCCGGTATAAAAGCTGAAAATAAAACTACCATTGTTCTAATTTTTTCATACTATGACGATTTTCATTAACGATCCACAAAACAAGTTCATAATATGTAGAAAGTGTAAATTTGGAGGAAGGGAAATCAGATATTTTTAAATCCGACGCACTAGGAACAGGCTTTATTGAGGAAACGAATTGAGATCTAAAAATATGAACTAAGGAAGAGTCATTAATGGAAGGCTAAACAGTAGATTCTGGTTGTACGCTTCTTTTAAAACAAGCAAATTGAAATATAGATTATTGGTAATCGCGAGTTAATTTTAAAGGGCTAGAAAGCTTTCGCTGGTGAGTTTGGTAAAGAGTAATGCTGAAGGGGTGAAATCAAGCTTGTTTCGAGTTGCTTTTGTTTGTATAAACAAAGGTATTACGAGGGTCCTTCGGAAAGTTCTAGACCTGGCACAGACATGGCGCTAGTTGGTATTTATTATATGATACATGCCAAAATATTAAGTTTCCACCACGATTATTGAATTGTTTTATTGCTACAATATAGAGAACGAAACGAGTGTTGTGGTGGAAAGCGCATAAAACATATTTACATTATTCGAAAAGTGGACAGCTCAATCAAAACGAGATCGATCTTCCATTTTGCGCACCCAGGACGTCGAGTAACCACTACGACCAAGGAAAAAGCTAGAAATCCACAATGCATTGTTGAAATATCGCGGATTGCAGATACGCGACCTTGCTGAGATTGTAAATATCGGTAGATGCATGTACAGGGCTAGAAATATATGTGAACAATAATTTAGCTTATACACAAACGAGCATGGTTGATATGCTAAATCCCCCAAAATTAATATAAAGTAAGTAAAGGTAATCTTATTCTGTCCTTCAAGTGTATTAAAAATAAGTATTAATAAATGCTTGTAACTAAAATCTTGAACGATATGTTTTAAAAGAAAATCGTTATAATAAAAAATTGTTGTTTTTTGAGGTTTCCAATTGTCGAAAATCGTAGGGAATGTTACCACATCTGCCTCGATTAAAACCACATTCGTTCCTCAATAGGTGACGAGATAATTACTCAAAATATGGTTAGCATGATGGCGATGGTCTGAAATAACAATGGCTCTATCCATTCATTGGACCTTAATTTTCCAACATGAAAAAGATTCGTTTAAGGGAAATATGGAAAACTGAAATCCGTCTGAAAGCTCAAGATAGCCATTTTACGTTGTGCTAGCTCGTTCAGTCTTAATATTTCGCTTTGTTTGTTACATTTCGATTCCTTTGTTAAAATACCATATGAACACACAGTGTAATTTGGCAAACGTTAAATGTTTCTGTAACTCATATTAGACAATGTTTTTCACATATTTTGTAGGTATGAGTGTATTTTGATATAACCTGGACTGCATAAAGCGCCTTATAAATTAAACATTTATTGCAATTTTATTTACGTAATACTTAAAAAAGAAGTGGGTCAAACCACTCTTATTCGCTCAGAACACGAATGGTCTGTCAAGGGACCGGCGAATGAGACCGGAAAAACGAGTGCGAAAAATAAATTGTAGTAAAAATGAAAATGAGAAAAGTTTCGGGTGCATTCAGCCTGTTTTCAGATGGCCAGTAAATACAAAAAGTTTTCGATTAGTTCGGAAACAGACCATTTGTGTGCTGAGCGAAGTCTTCTTGGCGTGTAGAAACGAGCGTTTATCAGGAAGCCACTGACGTCGCCGTTGCATTTATACCGGGTTTCTTGTCGGGATTCGGGCAGTCGATTTCGTCTCCTCCTCCAGGGCAGTCGGGATGTCCGTCGCAGAACTGGACGGTGCAGATGAACTTGGACCCGTCGGGACATCGGACCTTGTCGTCAGCTCGGCAGGTGTCTACGGGCGACTCCGTCGAATAATCGGGCTCCTTGGGTTCTGGCTCGAGCACCGTATGACCAGGAGTTGTCTCCGGGACTGGTTAGGGCACAAAATATGAAAAGGGTGGGGAGGCCCAAAATAAAATAGGAGAGAAATAATAACTAAATTATATTATGGAACTCAATAAATTAATATTCTTTTTTTCTTTCATTGAAGGGATGAGAGAGTAGAAAAAATGGCAGGTTATCAAGTGAGAATATTGTTGTTTAGGTTTCCCATTGTCGCAGATGTAAAAAAGAACAGGAAAACTAAAAAAATAGAAATGAGCAGTGTATTCTAGTAGGCCTACATCGATTTTAGTTAAGATAATGTATACCTTATGTGTACCCTATGTGTCGCGACCCATCCTTAATGTACTGTATATATTTGGAATTTTATATAATTCATTACTACATTACAATTTCTGTACTCGTAACTCTTCGCAGTTACGAACTGTAACTTTCCACAAATCCCAGATTCATTTTTCAATGTCTCTATGCATATCTTTCTCCCCCCCACCCCCCCTCCCTCTCAAATTCCCCAGACAATGAAGAACCTGACCAATAATCTTTCTATGAGCCATCGCCATTGAAAAATTTAATTTGAAATGTGTATCTTGAAAATGGTAAAGTAACAGAAATAGTTGGTCATGGTGATACAGGGACAGTAGAGGTAAAATTAATAGACAATGAAAACAGCATATGAGACAAATTATCCAAGTTGTTCAGCAGTACTGTTCTGTTATTATTTGTGATATAGGTATTGAAATACATTTTTTAAAAAATATAACATAAGTATTAACTAAAGAACTAATGACCATTATCATTAGATACTGAGATTTTCCTTTAATTGATTCTGTTGAGTATGATCTCAAATATATTGAGAGTTTGAAATTCCAATTTTGTAGAAATTTAGTGTGCATGAAAGGGGAAGAAGGGGAAAATTATTTAATGGAAGGTCTTACTTAAAGAATAATTGATTCAACTTTCTTGTTAAAAGGGAATTAGCACAATTAGACTGTGTTCAATAATATTTATTTTACATATCTAGAAATCAATTTTTTCAACAATTGTTGAGCTTTCATCAAATATGTTAAAATATTGAGATTCATTATATTTTGTTTATAAGAAGTTGTATAAAGATTTTAAGGAATGAATTATGTTCTGCAGAAAATGATGAATAAATATTAAGAATATTTAAAAATATGGATAGTAATTGTAGCACATATACAGACGAAAAATGCTGTTATTAAATGATGATACACAAAATAGTTTTTAATATGGCTACTTTGCTATTATTATATAGCAGGAATGGTGTAAATGGATTTTTTTGTATTACTAACAATAATGGAAGTCTGTATATGCGAGATATATTCCATTCAATGAGTAGTCAAATACTTTAAAACAATGAATAGTGAGGGCAGACATTGGTAAAAAGTGAATTAAGAAGTTTTCATTGTTGAAATTAAGGGACATCTGCAGTAAGACTTTATTACAATTTGTTATTTATGGAACTGATTGGTCTATTATCAGATTCATGATTAATATCTAAGAACATGCTGTACTCGTTTGTAAATGGGAATGAATATTTATCTTTGACAACTGAAATGCTACCAAACATACTGAATTGGTCCATGCTAACCAAATGTATCTGTGCTAGAACAGAGTAACTGTGAACTTACTTCTTGGAAATTTTTATTTGATAGAAAATAATAAAATAATTTATTTGTAAGAAATGACCATCTAGTTAATTAGGCTAGTTAAAACAAAAAAGTGAGAAATATTTGTACATGACAGTCTTTAATTAAAACACAATGTCATTCTTACTAAATACATTACATATATTACATACTCAATAATACTGTACATAATAAAGTTAATAATTAAATTTTTGTTAAATAAAGAAAGCAGTTACAGTGTCAAAACCTGGAGTAAGCATATTCATAACAAATTTTTGGAAGCATAAATCTAAAAGCCAAAGAGTTTCTGTGACTCACAGGTTAAGTAATAAAGCAAAGAGACTGCATAGTTAGAACTACTAATTTCAGTACAAATTCTTTCATATCTACCAATTACAGTAAAACTAAAAAAGCCAGAAAAAGTATTAACAATATATTTTATAATTTACTATATGTTAGTTTTGATCATATAGGATCATCACTATCTACCTTTAATAAGTAATATAATAAACACCACATGAATTCTTTGGCTTACATTCAGCAAGTAATTTGAACAAAACGAAAATGCTGTTATATAAAGCTGTTATAGATTCCATCACCACATCAACTTCAGTATAGCTTAGGGGCCATTACCAATTAATTTAACATCAAGAGCTATCAATATAATTCAATTTTATAATATAAGGAAGCAACTTTACATTGGCAAAATGAACAAATCTAATGGTATTGTAAATTTATATACACATTACTTCAATATGTTATTTGAAATACTATGGCAATAATTATCTGGAATCTTGCAAAATACAAAGAATTGAAATAAAAGTGAAAATGTAAAATGAGTTTGTATTTCAGTTTAAGAACAATAACCAAACATGTTTATACAACATTTCCTGTGCAAGGATTTGTAAATAGATGAATACACCCTTTAAATTACATTTTCACTTTTATTTTATATCTGAACATGAAACATGAAGAGCATAGAAGTGATTAATCTGTCACCATTAGTATTTATTTACTTAGATATGCATTACAAGCTTTAAGCACAAAGGATATAAGTTATTTATAAAATAACAAGATGTATCTAAACAAACAGTTATAAAGGAAGGACAGAAAAAAGTGCTCTACCTGATCAGATTATGAGGGAAAAATAACCGATCTAAAAGAACATTAATAATTTAGAATTGGCGGTTGAATTAATGTTAAATTTAATTTTAGTGACTGAGTAAGTGAACTTTTGTAGTCTGATCAGATGTGTCAGCATTGAAAATCTTTTTCATTATTACATTAAGAGCCCTCATAAAAACCATATGTAAAACACTTCTAAAAAAATTAACCAAAA
The DNA here is from genome assembly GCA_037074705.1 of Zhengitettix transpicula. Classification (NCBI taxonomy): domain Eukaryota; kingdom Metazoa; phylum Arthropoda; class Insecta; order Orthoptera; family Tetrigidae; genus Zhengitettix; species Zhengitettix transpicula. The sequence goes on from CM073591.1 coordinate 78,771,358, forward strand.
ATTATCTGATGAATACTCAAATATTTTAGAAGAAGTTTAGGGGAGTTGTTTGACAGCAATAGAATATGCATGAGATTTGTCATGAATGAAAGTAATTTGTTGTAATACATTAGATTATTTAGTTTTGGGCACTAATCACTATGATCAGGTAGAAGACTATATCTCTTCCTGTTAGTTGTACATAAACCCTAATTTGATTTTGATTTTTAAATTATGTTTACATTCATTTCAATACATACTCCATCAAGAATAAAAAATATGCAGTATTTACAGCTTAGTAAATAATGGAAAAATATCCATTTACCAGATTAAATAGTATAAATAAATAGGCAGAGATTGTTTTATTTACAAACAGCTGAACAAAACATATTAAAAGCTCAATTAAATATGAGTTGCATTTTATTAAAGTACATACATTGGATAATGTTTTTGAAAGTTATTGCATGTTAATAGCTACGATATAATATATAACTCTGATTATACATGACATATGTATAATATATAAATTGTTTTGATCTTTAAGTAAAATCTAAGCTAAAGTAAAAAGTTAATAACTTACTATTCTAAATTGAAACAACCAGGAAATATTTTATTTTTAAAGCATATTTTGTAAGAAAACACATTAATATATTATGATTCAGTTAATTTAAATTACTAATTAATTGTTTGTATTCACATTGAAGGTATTGATTGATACTTTTAACCCATTATGCCTACTACCTGTTAACTAAATCAATTTCCCATAATTAAATGTATTTCTAATACTTAAATGGTAGGTGACTTTATTAATACTTTCACCAGTGTAGAAGATTAATGGAAGGAAATAAGCAGTAAAGGAAGATTTCAAGACCAAGCCAAGAACATTCTTACCTGTAGGAGGTGGGCAGCCATATTCATCATCACCATTTCTGCAGTCAGGAATGCCATCACATCTCTTGTTTGCTGACATGCACTCGCCACCCGGGCATTTAATTTCTCCAGGATCACATTCATTATTTACAGGACTACCTGCTTAGGTGATAGGATTAGGAAAGGAATATTTGTCCAAATGGTATTTTCGGAATCAATGACACGAATGTATATTTGTTCAGAGTATCAATAATGTGGCAAATTAGTGAAAAAGTAATAAAATGAAAAATGTGCAGAATGTGCAGTTTATTATAATAAAGAAAATAATGTGCAGATTTAGGAGTGGAAAAATTATGAAGGAGGAAAAAATAGAAAAAGAAAATTAATATCAGTATACCAGATAATTTTAAAATAAATTTAAAAATTAATAAAAAAAATATATACCTCTAAATTAAAGAAAAGAATTTGAAAACAAATTTTAAGTCCTCAAAAGTGTCTGTTTCTTTGGAACCCTTATATATTCCTGTGATTCCTGATCTGTAGTTGTGAAATGTTAAGTATCATGTTCATAAATATAGTATTTTATTAATATGAAGATTGACTCAGACAGATATGGTTATTGTCAATGGTTAATAGGAAAGGTTTGCAGCATTCTACTTTTGGTACAATTGGGAATCATACTTATTATTTTGCAACAAGTCAAATGTCGTGGTCCTTTATATACCAATTAAAACAATATATCGTCTGCACGATTTCCATCACCATATCATGAGCAGACGACAGCTATCCAGAGATAATATTTACCAGAAAAAGGCATTCATACATTTATGGTATCCAGAATAATATGTAAATGAAGCAGTTGAACTTATTCGTTCACATCAGTATAACATCAATTGTTTTTGTTGAGCTTCAATTGAGCAGTTGAAAAGTCTAACTACTTATTTTCAAATTTACAAGTATAACCTTCCAGTTAAACAATGTGCTTCTAGTAAACAAAAGTAAACAATATTTCTATATGTACCTTCCAATTTATTCCAGTATATAATAAATGCTAAGCCAATTTGTTCATAAAAATTTATTGGTTACCTTGTTATTATTTTCAATTTTCTTAAATTATTTTATATTTGAAATGTTGAAACAGTACACAAAATTTTAGAAAAATTACTTCCTAAAAATTTTAAAAATTTTGTAATAGATATATTTAAGCATAATTTAGAAGAAGAAAAATATATATGAATAAAAATGATAAAAATAGTTTTTTCTTATTTACAGTAATAATTAGGTACAATGCACAGAAAGCAGAGATAATTGTATATAAGAACAATTAAGAAGTGCAAATCTTGAACTCATAATAAGGGTCTTCACAAATTGTATAATAATATATATGGTTAGCATTATTTTGGATTTAAATGGATGTACAATGAAGACTATGAATCTTAATGAAAAATGAAAGTCAATGGTAGAATGCAACAAAAGAATTTAATTTGATTCACAAGATCTATGGCATTATTAGACACATATGTGAATAACATTCAATCTTAACTCACATCTTTTGAAATATAAGAATTTATTAATGTGAAGGGACAAATAAGGCATAGGAATTTTTGATACAATTTAATAATATTGATGAATGGAACCCCTCAACATGAATTAACATGCTTTTACATCACTACTGTTTGACTTCTTGCATTACTACACACTACTTTTATGTTGACACACATAACCCTCTCTTAATGTGTGGTAACTATATTTTTTATGTATCTTATAGTATATGCTTGAACTTGAATGTTTACAGATGAATGATGATTTATATTACTATAAAATTTCCACTCCTTAAGTAGGTACATGAACTTATTACTGTGTTGTTACATAAGAAATTCTTATACATTCCATAGCCAATGATGAATCCTGTGTTCGCATTTGGCTGGATCAATTTCAGACTTTTCTCCTTTTATAACTTTTTGTGAGTATATAAGATGTATGATATAACTTACAGTATCAAGAGTCTGATATTAGACTTCAGCCTGCCATTTTCAGGCTCTACTTTTTGTGATAATTGGCACCTTTCCATTACACAAGGACATTTGTTGATAGATTTAACAAAGTGCCTAAACTGGTAAACTTTATAAACTAGTTTATATTAACATTAGGTATTCATTAGGACATCAAATGAAAGAATATATATATATAGTAGATTTTAGTAGTAAACAATTATTGAAATATACTGTGATGATTCTTTATGTTGTTGGTAACATAATAATAATACTTTGTAAGTCCTTTCTCATACACTTCGGTATAGAAAAGTATAGGACACAAATTACAAGAAATTTGAACTAATGATATGAAAGACTAATTTGTAAACCATATGGTTCTGGTAACATTGTAACACTGTGATTTTGATGATAATGTCTGTCACTGTAATTAGGGTAATAAATGATGCTACTAACATGATTAATATCAGGGGAGTAACAGCAACATAAATAAATTACCTGCCATGTTATAATGGACTTATAGTTCCTTGTTTTTGGCACATATTTTTAACATAATGAAATTCTTTCATGCATAAAACTTGCCACACTATAATATAAATTAAACTATTATTCATCCTAATAGTTTTAGCAATAACCAGAAAATCATAACATTACTAATTATAAATAAGATATTGCTTACCTCCAAATTTCCTGAAAGTAAATCCACCTATATTCACCCGTAAATTTCCAAGACGACGATAATCAGTTATTGCTGATCTGAGGCGGCGTTCTATAACATTCTTGTCATAGAAATCTTTAGTTCCCAAATCTAAGGTTACAAGAACCTCAAATGGTTCAGATGTTGGTCTGGAAACATTATTTTTGGTTAAATTTTACTCTCTCTTCAATATTTATTACTTTATTTTTATTTATTATTACATATTTACACTTTAACATTTTGTATTGTAACTTGAAGTAAGATTTCTCAATCAATTAACTTTCCTATTTTTATTCTAAAATGCCAATTATATAAAATAACAGATGGGTAAAGGGTTTGTCAACAAACCTACCATTATAAATAATGGAGTAATCAATGGACTGAGTTGAAAATCTCACACACAATTTAATAAATTAACAAAATAATTCCATCAAATAGCAATGAAATTATTTTAGTTTTTTAGTTCAAGTAAAACATTAAAGTCAATTTTAAAATAGAGATTTTCAAATTTCATTTTTCAATTATATCAGTTTCAATGGGGAGCACTATTTAGCTATTCTAATATTGGCAGATGAACTTAAAGTAATGTATCCAGAAGTTGTGTTACTTGACAGAATTATCATTTTTCTATAGTTTGAATGTCTTTGGAATGAAGGAATTTATTATTTCACAATTCTGAGTGCAATCAAGTATGTTTACTGATATTATATAAACTATCTGCATTATTTAGATGTTATATGTGATAGTTAACAATTTACTGCTAGAATACATTTTATTTCGTAAAATGAAAGCTAATATTAAGGATAATTATTTAAATTTTGTACATTTTTTCATATACATTTATTTATAATATAGTAATAATATTTTTAAAAATTATTAAGACACAAATTTACTTTTGGGTTTACTTACAGTATTCTTACAACAGCTGCATTCTGTTCTCCATCTATATTGGTATAGAGATCCTCAACAGCACTTGACAGGTTTTGAGCGAGAGCTAAGAATTGTGGGCTGTTACGATCTTCAAACTCAATGACGTATGGTTCATGTACAGTTAGAGTAATCCTGTAGAACCCTGAAAATTAATATTACTTCTTAATTTGATAATCAGAGCAGCTCATACGAAAGTAAATAAATGCTATCATGTGTAATATATGCAATAATTTTAGTATTAATAATTTATAAAATTAAGTACATTCAACTTACGTCCATTAGGTTGTCTTTCATTTCCTAGTGATCTGTTGTCACCTGATGCTGAACCATCAAGGTCTTCATCATCACCATTTAAATCATCATTGTTACCAGGATCTTCATAACCGCCATTGTTATAGTCATCATCATCATCAGAAACTTGACGGCGTATTCTATGATCACTGTGTTGAGGAGGTGTTGCATCATCTAAAAATAAATTATAGGGTTACTAAAGTAATTTAAAAAATGAAAATGTGCACATTAGCTTGAAACAATACTATCATATAGCATTTGACATATATATATATATATATATATATATATATATATATATATATATAAATATATATATGCATTTCAAATTATAAATACCTCAAAATACTTAATTTAGAGGTAACATCAGCAGTACTGTGATTGATGAGTGTAGACATTTTTAATTCATTGTACATTCACATATTCAAGCAGAAAATTTCTTCAATATGTTTGTCAAATATTTTTAGTACTGAAATGAAACTCAAAATTCTTAATAGAATCTTTAAGAACTGTGTGATGTAGAATGACTTTATAAAAATATGAATGAATATTCGAGGACAAAGATGGAATATGTTAATAACAATATATTTATATCTCTACAAATCTATAACTAGCCCATCAACAGCAATATGGAACCTCCACAATATTCATTTCCAATCAGATTTCAATCTTAGAGTTTTGGAGAGTGAGAATATTATAATACGATTGTACAAGATTCATTTATAAAATAAAAGATTTTGGATAACTATTAAACTAACTTCAATAGATTAAAATTAGAGTAGACTAGCTTTATAAAACGATAATATTGCATATATAGTGGAAAGTAAGAATAATGACAGTAACCAGTACATCTTTATGAGAACTGTAGATTACTGTGGGGTGTTGTGTGTGTGTGTGTGTGTGTGTGTGTTTGTTAGTTTGTTTGGTAAGAGAGTGGGGAAGAAGTTCAGAAGTAGAGACCATAACTGACTACTGAGAGCATAACTATTGAAACATCAATGCTAACAAGGTTGCCGACACTAACTGAATGAATGCAGCCGAGTGTGGAGAAGAATGAAGTGAAATTCAGACATTATGACAAGAAAGTTAAAATGATTAATTATATTTGGTAATAACCTAGTGGTATATGTATCAAGTTCACCTAGATTATAGAGACAAAAATCTGATGCAGATTGAGAGAAGGGATGGATGGTAACACAGAATAAACACAAACACCACAATGATTTAACGCCATCATGTTCTAGTATACTGATTGCCTGCTCACGGGGAAGGGCTAGCACTTGCATAGAATGACACTAAACTGAGTAGTCATTCTATTCTCAACGCACTATAGTTCTCAATGAAACTATTCTCTAATAATAAACAGAGTTTTTCTTGCTCTTTAAAACGATAGAATACTTTCTACTTCCTCTTATACTACTATTCTTAGGCTTACTTCTACTCTTTCACTGTATGTTCAATGCTCATTCCTCTTTTTATAAAGCCAGTCTAATCTAATTTTCTCCTATTGTGGTTAGCTGAATATTTTCCACTAATTTATATAAAGTGATATGTTATTGCAAAATACCTTCTGGCTTGTGTACGGGCTCGAGTGTTTTGCCGTTCCACCACCCGAGTAAACCGCGCTTGGCTCTCTGCAGCAAGTCGGCGACGAGTAAACCACCACCAGCTTGAGCGTCGTCGTCCCCTGCTGCCAGAGGAGGCGGCGCTGCGGGAGCGGGGACGCTCTCGTGGACCTCGCTTTTAGCAGCGGCCTGAGGCTGCAGCTGCGGTTCTGCGCTCGGCTTCACGATAGAGCGGGCCACTGAGCCTCCTTGGTCGTCGAATACCAAATCATTGTCAATCTGGAAACAAACACGAGAAAATTCTGATTAGTTGAGTAACTGCTTTGATGCTGGGAAAGCGAGGAAAGTTGTACAGATATTGATATCATTTAAAATCCCACCCACACGCTTAGTATCATATGTGTGTGTGAGAGAGAAACGTGAGACAGTGCTCAATAAATAAAGAAAAATGCCAGTTGGACAGTAACTATACAAATAAACCTATACAAAATTTCAGTCATTAGTGATTTTTAATTTAATATGATATAATATGATATTAATTTAATATGATATAATGTGATATAAACAATAGGGAAATACGAATTTTGTGCTTAATATTTAGTGCATTGGATTTTTTTTTATAGATTTGACATCAATTAGTTTTTAATATTTCTTAAACAATAATAATACAAATATGTTACGAAACAATATTAATAACTCAAACTTATACTTTCAAAGTTAATCGTTATTAATTGGGATTGAGGTTCCAAGGATAATTCTTGGGCTCAATATTTGTGGTAGAGATTTGATACTCATTTTAGCAACGTTTACTGTTATTCGTCGTAAGTCAAAATTTTTTCTTTAATTCGGTGACTGGTGGCGGCAAATTCTCTCTGCAGCTGGAACATCAGTAGCAGAAATGGCGTAAAAACTCCGCAGGTTCAAACAGTTTGTCCCCCATTTAATTATCAACGTTAACTCCGGTATTCTCCAACAGGATTTCCATCTGACCTCAGCCTCAATCCAAATGGCTGACCTGTCACGAGACCTGCAGACTTACATTCATCACCATAATGCGACTGCCTGCTCTTTGTCCAAAAAATCCCCTCCATCGGTGCTGTTGCTTAAATTTCCGTCCTACCTTCCGAAGCTCTCGAAAAGCTTGGAAATCTTTACAGTTTGTAATGAGAATACTTCAAATTGGAGTGCCGAATAAAAAGAATTTGCTTATAAATCTCTGGTTCATTCCATACTCGAGTATGGTGCAAGTTGTTGGGATCCTTATAGAAAACACCACATAGAATCCCTATAAAAACTTCAGAGGGGGGCAGAAAAATTTGTGATGCGGGGACCTGGTCACGGGCGAGAAAAGGTACAGAAATTAGGATGGGAATCGTTGACAAACAGACGGAAGAACGATAGACTCTGCGCTCTATTTAAATCATATACCGGTAACAAAGCGTGGAAAGGCATACTGGATTAGATCGTGAAACCAACTTACTTTGGCAAAGGCGATCACAAATTTAAAATCAAAACGAGACCGCAAAAAACCGGCTTAGGGAAATTCTCATTCCTAAACAGATCGGTAGGCGATTAAAACTATTTACTTGCGGCAGTGTTTGAGGATAATCTTCCAATAAGAAGGTTTGTATAATATAAATAAATTAGTGAACTGTCTGTATTTTTAATGATATATGATATAATTTTATGTTTATATTTGTCTTTAAAGTGAAGTGTGGACAAATTTAATGGAAAAATTTCCAAGTCTTATTATTTTACTTTTTATTTTTCTTCTTTCAAAATTGTTTTATTTATATATTTCACTTTTGTTTATATGTTTGTTTGAAACTGCCACCGAGAAAGATCCCAAATGCAGCTAATAATATGCATACATAAATTACCGTCGCCTTTCTTCTCTTACTTCAACTTGCATATAAACATATGCAATAATTTCGGGTCTATCTACTTTTTACCCACGAGATGGTTACGAGTTTTAACCCGATTCGCTGTTTGTGCAGTTCTGTTCCATGCATTTCCTTTAATAAGAATCATGAGCGTGTATGCTTACTATGAATCGTTTGTTACATTACAACGTTATTCCCTAATCATAATGTAAGTTATAAATCGTAATATTGCTACGATATTAATTTTAAAAAAATATTTTAAACTACTTCTCTATTCTAGAGATATATTCTGTTAAGTTAAATTAATTTTACGGGGATCGAGCTACTCCATATATATTTAATTAAACTTTTATCCTTCTGAGCGTTCCATACAAATTTTATCATCTTTATCTCATGCATGGAATTTACAACATATCTCACAGAACGTAATTATAAACCCTCTAGATATCTACGCACACTGACAAAACCAACACATGAACATCTCTATCTTCGAGTTACTGGTTTATTTATACCAAATTGATATCGGTGCTGATTATCCATTACAACGATGTTAAGACGTCGCTTAATACACGTAAGATATGTACATGTTTGTAATATTTATAATACACATAGTTGCAGTATCCAGCCGTGTATTTGTTTCTGATGTAAGATTTTATACTGACTTGGGCTGGTTGATTCTCACTTTAATTTTTGTGCCCCCACCTTTCTAAAGTGTCTCCATATGATTTCTACGAACCATTCAACTAATTAGACACTTAACCTATATCTCTTTTTTTTACATTGCGATTTTCCCTGTTCACTGGCATTTAATTGATTTAACGTGATTCATCACACCCAACGCATTTGTATTCATATAATCTTACACATAAAATTGAGCGTTTTTATGTTCAGCATACAAATATAAACGCGTGGAGCAATCCAGTAATTATGTTAAATGTTGATGTTAGTTTCTAATTGTTATTAATTGCAGCTTCCAATAATTATATTGTAATTTTATATAAATATATATACGTATACTATTACCTCATTCGAGGACAAATAGAGCAAATAATCAAATCAAATCAAAATATAATACATCCTATTTAAGCGATTCGAAATAATTTTCATTCTTCTTTGACACGACTATCTTATATTGCCAAATGTTGTTAATATTGATTACTCTTTCTCACTGTTAACCATTATTAACTGCAACAGTAAAATCCACAAACTTTACACAAAAACGCTTTGCCCATCTGATATCGTATCTTTCATCAAGCTGACACGCATGTCAAGAATTTTAAGAATAAATTATTAAGAATAAATACGCCAGAAGTTTTTCAGAAACGTCTAAAGTCATAGAATAAACAAATTTGATGTATTTAAAATTATCGAACGAATATCCTAAACTTTTGTAATTGAAGTTGTCTAATGTAGTGCCATTAGTAGATTCAAAACTGATCATTGTTCTTTAGTATTCGTGATGGGCAGTAGAACACGAACAGCTGGTGTCAGGCCAGAAACCCAAAATAGAAGACACTTCTTCAACATAAACATTACTATGTTGAAAGAGGAGTAAATTGAAAAAATGAGACTGATATTTAAACCTATTCTTGATGAGATACCATAAGTGGAATCATTTCCCTATTATCACTTCGGCTTTCGTGAACAAAAAATATAACGGCGGCATATAGAGACGACAAGACGACGAAAACATGACGAATATATGTGTTAGTTCTGATTAAAGTAAAAAAATGTAATTTATGTCGTAAATTAACTATTTTTGCGACCGAGATTTAGAATTCTAATTTCCTTTTTAAATTTTAAGGGCGACCTGTGGGATTAACAAAAAATATTTCTACTACTTGAGACACCATCTTCTTTGATTTTTTGTCTTTGTTTAGTGTATAAAAGTTGGAGTCGGATTTTGTCGAATCCCTATAATATATTTGAACCTAAAGTAAATAGAGGTTCTGTGTAAATTTTTATGTGAAATACGAAGTACTACACTTTTCATTTCTTAAATTCCCAAGTAGACGACGTACGTGCTTTTGTGTATACTCGCACAATTACTCGAATTTGGTTTGAATTTAATATATAAAAATTATTTGTTTTATATCGTTTAATTCTCTTTGTTTCACATTAAATTGCAGTGAATGTATACCAATGTTTTCAATAAAATAACACTTCGGCCCCTGTACGGAAACTCTGCAGTTGTACGGCGGTGTACGGCGGGCAACATCTATGTAGGATGAATAGATTTGGAAGCTGGTTTCGAATATATAATTCGTCGGTCTGAAATAAGTAGTTATTTTACAATAGCTACAACGACACTAAAATAACACAATAGACTGGATAACCGTTGCTTCTCTTTCACCGCAAAAGGACAACTAAGAGAAGAATTCCTTGTCCTTTTCAAGCTCCCATTAACTCCAGCAGGCGCAGCGTTGTCAAATAAGCACAAAAAATCGATACACACACACAAAAACTCCCATTACGAGAAAATATCGAGGGGCCGCGGTGGTGAGAAAAGAAACTTTTTTCTTTATTTTACTTTTGAAGCGCCCCGTCCACCAAACCGATCTTCCCCTCCCACTCAGTTCTGCTATACACGACGTTAATCTTTCTCTGTGTGTATAGACGAAAGTCATCAATCATATTACAGATGTCATGGCACTTCTTCATGGTGGCGAAATCAAACTTTTGGGTGCAGAAGGGGAAGAAGAGACAACTTCGTGAAATATATATTCTTGTTAATAACTTTCGTTTCCAATATTTAAAACATATTAGCGTGTTCGGGTGTAGGAATTGTTTTAAAATGTTGCGCCATGGCTGAAAATGCGAGTGGTGTTACTTTTAATAAAGGGAAGTTGATATAAAATAGACATTGACTGGTGTTTTACTTGCTTATTCTGTGGATAAAACGTAAACGGTTTAATACAACATATCTATTATTCGCAAAGCTTCCATTTCAGATTATAAAGTTACTCCTACAAGCAGGGAATATTTAATGGGTTCCAAAAATGCTAAATAATTTATACTAGCACATTAAAAAGTATATCATGATTCCGTTGCGTACAACAGATAAGTGAAGCTAATTTTGATTGTTTTTGAAAAATTAATTCAGATATCCTGTGTTTGTACATGTTTACATCACGATTTTCTTCGTAAATACATTTTATATTTTTATTTACACTTTACCACATTGTTATCATGTATACTGGAAAACTCTCAAATAATTTAAGGTGCCCCCTGAAACATAAAATCAGACATATTTTAAGGAAAAGGGAAGAGAAATATAAAATTACGAAACACAGGACCGATATAATTTAAGTTTTGAAAATTGTCTTTCATTAAACGACGAGTCGTATAAAAAATGATAACGCAAACAATGAATCAACAAATGTTCTCGACCTTCCATTATGTTTAAGCGATTAAGCTGTAATGAAGAGTGTGGCAGTTGTTTTATTTTTGTTGTGGGAAAGATCCACGTGAAAAATGTGATCGTAGTTCACATTTCAATATTTCTTAAAACATTAATTTTATTCAATTTTTATGAGTTAAACGGAAACTAATGTTTTCCAGAACAAGTGTTCCTCTCCTTAATCCTCTTATTATAACTGAAAAGTATGCTTTACTGTAATGACGACAACTTAAACGTCTTCAGCCGCCAATATCAATAATCTGAGGAAGTTTTAGTGATAAAAATGAAGGAAATGTTCGTACAAATTTTTAGAACATTTCGTTTCCTTCAGAAATTTGTCACCTTGTATTTCTTAAAATCACAAAAATGTCCTACTGTAACCATTTCGTTTTCAGATGCATTAGCCGTTGCCCTCGTACACAGGCTTTGTCCTCAGAGACTGATGGGCTGCCTTGTGTCTTTCTTACACAACTTCCGCGACTGAAACCAGAACCCATCCATCGTCAGCCGACTCAATGCCTCGTATCGCATGATGCAGCACTAAAACGTTTTTAGTCAAGTCTCGTATATATATATATATATATATATATATATATATATATATATATATATATATATATATATAAATATATATATATATATAATCCTTCTAACATATATTTTTAATTAATAATCCGATGTGTAATCGTATCTTAACATGTAACTAACACAAATGTTCATTGGATAATACGTATGGATTTTTTTTAAAATAACGCTAACTGATTGCAAAAGTAGTTATTGAAGTGCCGTAAAAATAGCGGGACGTATAAATCAGTCCTAACATTAATTCGCTATAAGACTGGCTGGGAAAATAACTTTATATATAAACTTTTATTTTAAATTTAAATATATATTGATTTCCACTCGTTCATTTAAGTAGAGTTTGGTTACATATATGGTTCTATTCTGCAGGATGTTTTTCAGGCCTCGTCGAGATACTAAACAGCCAGCATAAAGTATACAAGTCACAGAGATCTTTTATCTTAAGTAGTGGAAACAAACACCATTAGAGAAATATACATTTTCTAAGCATCTACCCTTTTGGTAAATTATTTATTTTCTTATCGCCGAACAACTTTTTTCCCGAGACGATGGGAGATAAAACAAAAATGCTCTCATTTTAAATTATTATTCCAATTATCTGATACTAAAACGAATTAGTCTGTCACATTTGTTTACAGCTAATCATGTTACAAAATATACCTTTAACATAAATAATTATTTATTTTTATGTTAGCTTTAAAATCATTAGTACAATTATCTGGTACTATAAACGAATCATATTGTCACTTTTTTACAACTAGATGTAATGATACTATACAAAGCGTCTAACATAAATAATAATTGATTTTTAAGCTAGATGTGTTCAAGGGGCATTAAAGATGTAAATATGTGTAACAGTAATATAATTTTTAAACCATTCGGTTTCTTGGTGTTTTAAAAGAATATTGTTGTAATTAATTAAAGCTGTTTTTTATTCATAATTTTAGCTTGATTAACAATGTAAAACAGAAAAATCAACAATCGACCTATCGAGTGCTAGGAAAGAAGCTCAGTTGCCGTATTTCTGAATTTAGAAAATGCCGAAAGCAGAGGATCAATCAGATGTGAAAATTAAATAAGTAACATAAGAAGGCGTCCAGTCTAACATAACCGAGTGTTAATATAACCGAACTTAATTACTGCTCATTTTCAGCAGACGACCACAGTTTTCCTGAAGTTTTCTGGCATCAAAGGTGACGCATAAGACGTTGTTTGCTGTTTTTACTGTAGAGACAGAGTGAGCTGCCGTCTGTTTTGCTCTTATCCAAATATTGGCCGATGAAAATAGCACACGTTGGTGTCGAGTTTGACCACGTCTCGTGCCCACGCGGTTATTTTAGGGGCAATTTCTCCAGCAGTGTAGAGCGTCTCTCGTTGCCATATTTCATCGCCTGCTGTCACCCACCGTCATAATATACAAATCTTAAACAAAGGTCGCCCGAAGCTACGTCAATAACTTAAAAAGAGAGGCAGGCATCCGGAGAAGAGTCGTGTTTCACTGCGAAAGACTTTAAGGGTGACAGAACAGCGCTTAAATAAATGCGTTAGATATATCTGCTGACGACAGTGTTATTTAAGTTTCCATAATAATAATGTTTGGCGGCGTGATGCATGGAAAGTCTTGTTAGTTGCCCTGAGGACTCTAAAACATCTTTATTCTTATCTGGGACTTAAGGAGTATTTTAACTTGAAATATATTATAAAAGTCAGATACAATTTCATTCAGGTTCGGTTAATATAAATTCATATATGCTTCTACGAAAATATTTTGTCATTTATTAAATATTTAACTTAGATATTTTTAAAGTAATTAAAATTTTCACGCTTAAATTATAACACTTTATAATTATCTGAAGCGCGTACATAAAAAATACTACTGTGTTTAATATATTTTATGTAAATATAAGGGTAATAGAATTTATTTAAAACTTAATAATAATCGATATTTTTGTTGAATTTTAAAAAAAAATATGTACAAGAAAGTATACGTTGCTTTCTTACTACTTTTTTTATTATTATACATTAACATTTTCTTTAATATCCCAGTTCTCGAAATTTGGCGGGCGATAATATCTATTCCGTTGCCAAATATGGCATCACCCATCAGCCTGGAAATAGTGAAAATTCAAGGCTCATCGCGGGAATGTATTCGGCCCCTTAATTTCCTTCTTGCGAGTATAGATTAACTAATAGAGACGAGGGTATCTAAGAGATAGCGGTTGTAGTATCGAAACAAGTTTGATTCTGAGAGGGACCGACATTTTACAGTGGTTTCAATTCAGCATGAAAATTTTTACCAAATAATATCCATATTATGGGTGACGCGTTTGTGAAAGTGGAGGATATGGTCGATTCTCAGTCTGATTTGGAGTTTTTTTGTCGAAAATCCGTCGAGTATCTACGTCAATGTGTAACTGTTTATGAAGTATAGATCCACCATAACTCGAGAGACAAACTAAACAGTCTAACCAATAGATTTCTGTCTGAAAACCGGCTCTGGAGAATATGAAGTCCGAGTAATCGGCGGGAACGATATTCCTGCGTTTATTGGAATTATCTACATCGATTATTTAGAATACGGACGAAGACTATTATGAGTTAGACCACTTGACGTAAGAAATAAAGAATAAGCGTCTACATTTAGGTAAAAAGAAAGTGCCCATCCATCCATCAAAACAAACTACGAAGTTTAAGTTGAGAAATTAAAATCGAATAAACGAAATTAATATGTATTTATAATGTTTTGTAGCGACGTAAGGACTTATTCCAGTATTTACAATATTAATGATAAATCAATTTTTTTATGGAAAATATAATTTAAATTATTGACAGTTCTTAATAATTCATAGCCGAAACGAGATGGTTTTTATGCTAGAAGTGCAATCGTCGTCATCATTCGGACACTTAAATCCGCTAGAAATATATTACCGCATTTCTTCAAATTGATTTAGTATACAGAACGATGTAAATAATTAAATGAGACAGATTTCTAACGTTTCTTACGTTACATTTGTAAGTAGAACACTAGTTCGTTTGAGTAAATTAGTGCCGTTAGTGTTTGATGTATGTAGATAGTCTGATAAACGGAAACCTAAGAAAGAAAATTACATAAATTAACTTGAAGTATTATCACAAGCTACCCTAGTTTCTGAGAATTTAATGTGAAGGTACCTATTAAATTTCTTGGTCATAAACTTGCCTAACGATTAGAATAGAAATACTGACTCATTCCTGTTGTACGTAACTATGGAAATTTCAAGACCCATAAAGTCTAATTCTGGTAAACTATTGCTCAATTACCACCAGCTGTGTGATAAATGTCACTAATGAATTCTGCCGTGCCTCCAACCCTCAATCGACGTGCAACAAAACTCCGATTGCTCTTTGGCAGTCTGCGGTAAACAAAGCTTTCCGTAGCGAGACATGCTAGATTACTGTGGTGTTTATTTGCCTATTTAGCGTAATTGCTTCACTCACGAACCACGCGAAGCTCATTACAAGGCGCAATCGCTCTGGTTGAGCTGCGGACCAGTTATGCAATAATGGCTTGCTGTCTTAATAGCGCTAAATAATTTGAGGAAAATTTACACGTGTCAATCAATTTAAAGATAACCGGAACACAGTTCCAGTTTCTTTGGGCTGAAAAAGCGAAGCGTGTTCGATTCAATTTGTTTTAACCGTTAGCGGTTTCGTTAGTTCTTCTCAAATTACCAATGACCAATTATTATAAATTATGTGAAACATGATTTCAGAGAAGCAGACAAATAATTAAAGGTTTCGATACAAATCTGTTCCTCTACTGCGAAACTTAAGTAATGCGATTGAATAAATAGAAAGAACTATATATTGGCCTCGGATCAATTTCCTTTAATTAAAACACCAGATATATTTTTCGTTCACGTAAGTGAAAAAGACCGAACAGGTGCGCCAAAAAGAAAGCATTCCGCGGCGTGATACGAGTGTACAGATACACTCACAAAATAAAAGTAACATCTCGCCCTCAATCAAAACCAGAAACAAATATGATGAAATAGGAAAATTGTATGTAAAGTAATATAAATTTATAAAATAACACAATTAACGTCTGTAAGAACACATAACACAACTAATTAAAGACCCGTATAACAGGCATTAACAGAAATAAATTTTGAACAATACATAATTTTAAGGTGAGTCAATCCCAGATCCAAACTGAAATGCTATGGCCAAAGGTAAAAACATCACAGACAATATGTATACAAAATGTAAACTAACAAGGATTGTTTAATAAACCATCATAAAGAGTATTTAAATGAGACGTTTTGCATTTAAAGAAAATTTTTTTGACTTAATATGAAGCTTTTCTGAGATTAACCTTTTTTAAGGAAGTAACTTATTTATGTAAAATAACAGTATTACCAAAACTGAAGGTATGATTAAGATCCAACAAGGTGGAAATTTTACGTTAGTTTTATGTTCCTAATTATAGTTAACAAAGATCGTTTGATCTGGCCGATATAACAGAATTAGCAATTATTACAACTTACTTTATGAAAAACATTACGGGAATCCAATATGTTATGAGAATATTTATGCTTTTTTTTTAAAAAAAATGACAAAAATTAAAAGACTGAAAATTTCTGAGGTATTTAGTTTTTTAAATAACAAATATATAAAAAATTTAAAATATTTGCAAAGTCAATTTCATGAGGAAATATAGAGTAATCTCAATTCAATGATTTCAAAAAAGGTTTTTTTTAGGGCAACAGGCTACATGAGGGTAATACACGTTGGGCAACTTCCCTTTAATAGCATAGGAAGGGATTTGAAAGGGGGGATGCGGAAGGGAAGAGGAAGGTAGCCAAGGGTTAACTATGGGCTAGGATCCTACCCAGCATTCGCCTAAAGAAATGCAGGGAAAACCTTAGAAAAACCTGCATCAGGTAGGTCGGGCATTCGGCACTTGTCCCACGCCCTACCGACAGCGGGAGAGGAGTTTTCTGTGGGGACGCAGCATTCCCTTCTCCGTGCCTCGTCCAGTTTAGGAGGCAGCTGGCCGACTATTCCAATGGGAATAGCGAACAACTCTTACCGTATGTGACCCCGGAACATACACCTCTCAGAACAGGCCGAGGTGCCTCGGCTTGTGGGAACCTTAGTTCAAGAAAGGAGAGGAAAAGGCATCACCAAAGGTAGTCCCTTCGTTTCTCTCCTATAAGGTTCTGCCTGCGAGTGAACATCCCTCGCATTCTTATACATTTATTTATCTGCGAGAGAAATAAGCAAGAAACGCGTGCTTAAATCTACACACCCTTGACCTCTGACGTTCAGCCATTTGCGTGGTTGGTTGTGACATCAATTCACTTCCGTTACGTTACCCTAGTATTTCCCAGCACGCGACGTTGAACTTAGCAGAAGTAAGTTTCTGTGAATCCTGCTACAAAACACAAATTCTTTATTTTCTGAATAATGAACTTATAATGACTTTCGTTACGTTACGCTCCTTCTGTTACGTTAGGTTCGTATTTCCCAAAACGCTAACTTACCCTATCGCGACATAAAAAGTTTCAGTTCAGAAACTAAGTTGTGGTTTACTTAGGCTTATAAAGATAGTTGAAGGAGAATAGTGATGTTAAATATTTGTACTACCTCAAATGTAAATTATAAAACGGTCTCGTGCGTTAACAGGGTCGAAAATTTATTATCTTTGGATTAAATTCAAACTTATTTCATTTAACTGATAAAAATGCAATAAACGCATTTTAGGTCACCTGACGATAGCAAGAGGAATTGCAGAAAATTCATTATCTAATTAGTATCAATTTATTAAGATCTTTTCACATTGTTTCTTAACGCTTTTAATTCTTGAAATATAATAGTCATCTATGATAAAATATTTGTTTCAATGTTACATTTTTGGACCTGTAAGAGTATCGTATCACAATGATGTTGAGGAGATACTTTGGCCTCGTGTCTTTCCAAATCCATACATTTTGCACCCGAATACATCGAAGCTCTGAATGTACGTGTTCCCTGAAGATATACAAAATATTTCCTTTCTCGTCGAAACCTTGGAGCATTTTCTGTCCTCGTTCAAGCCTTATTTGGTTTATTCTTCTATTTATCGTTTTTTGTTGATGATTTCTCAACTGATTTTACTACCTTTTCTTTGTTTTCTTTCATTGTTCTATTCAATATTATTTTTTTGGGAGGGCGGTAACAGGCTGCCTGGGGGTAATCCACGTGGTGGCAACTCCCCTTTAATAGCATAGGTAGTAATTTTAAAGGAGGGATGCGGAAGGGTAGAGGAAGGTAGCCAAGGGTTAGCAAGGGCCCCCGGGCTGTAGTTTAAGGATCCTAACCGGCATTCGCCTTAAAGTGATGCAGGACAAATCATAGAAAACCTGCATCAGGTAGGTCGGGCACTAGGTACTTGTTCCACGCTCTTCCGATGGCAGGAGAGGCTACCTTCCTCTACCCTTCCGCATCACTCCTTTCAAATTCCTTCTTTGTGCCTCGACTAATTTAGGAGGCAGCTGGCCGACTATTACTCCAAAAGACAATTCCTGGTTAACTACTCCAAAAACTTAAAATCGCCTAGTAGTTAATTCAACTTCCTTTTGGATTACTTCTGTTTAAAAAATATATAATAAACCAAATATATATTAAGTAATTTGAGACAAAATTTCTCATTATGTATAATTTATTCCACGTGTTAATGATAGCAATAAATATTAGATTGCAGCAATTAAGTAGCAATTTTTAATCTTTTGTTATATATTATATAGTTAATTTTTTCCAATCTATATATTGTCTATTTCACTTGCTTTCCAACGCATATATTGTTTTATGCGTGTATTTTTCATGTTTGTCTATTGCTTTTATTTGCGTTTCTTTCTGATAGTTGTAGTTTCACCTACGTTCGGGACAATTCTGAATTTATATAATTACTCGTATGCATAAAGTATGCGACGTTTTTCTTTAGGACACCCATTAGTTCGGTTTTTTCGGAATTTACCGGCAGACTGTGATACAGGAGAAAGTGCTAGGCATTAACACTTTACGGCCTGGAGAAACTTAATCCTCGCAAATAACATGTGCCACAGTTCGCGCTCGGGCTTCCGGTGTTTAGTCTTGTAGCAGAAATAGGTCGCCACTAAATTAAACAGATATTCCCTATCTGGCTGCCTCAGCTTCAGAAGATTAGACCGACAAATTAATATCTAATAATAATTTTGACATACAGAATAATGTTACAAATTTGAAAGCCTAAATTATTAATTGTATGGTATTGTGTTGCTTATTCCCCTCTAAAACTATTGACCGATTTGACCAATAAAATGTAAAAAAAAAAATATATGTCTCTAAGAACACAAAAAATCTCCGAAATATTGGATGAGTGAAAATTACTTGAAACTTGATATTTCAACAAGACATTAATCATTGCGTGAAATAGAAATACCACCTTATTTATACAAACGCATTCAAATGTGCGTTTCACCTCAAAAATCTAGTAAAAGTCTTTTAAAATATATCGCTTGATTAACAGTCTGATTGAAGTTTCCATCAGTACTAATTCATTTTAGAGAAAGTTAACTACCGGAACTTTTTTTAATAATCGCGATCTCTCAATGAGAGTTATTCTTTTACAGAAAACAAATTATAATAGAAAATTAATGATGATATTTATCTGACAATAACAACACCATAAATGAGTATAATGGCCCGACAGTCAGAAAAGGTTTATTAATCGACTTTGCAATTAATGCGTTTTAAAAAATTATATTCCATCGTTTCGTCCCTAATTTGGGACTTCAAATGATTAACAATACTTGAATAAAATGGGAAACGAATATGGGGTCTTAATGATTAAAATAATCATCGAATATTTCTTTAATGATCTGGAATATTTTGATAAATTCGATTGCGTACACTACGAATATTTTCAATTATTAGTCCCCAAATATTCAATATTACATAAAATAATTTTGAATAAATTTTTAAATAGCATAGACTTGTTGCCATTGTAACAAGGATGGCGAATGATTGTTAAAAAATTAGTTTATTAATTACTATCGCTTTATACGTTAAGTCAAAGAAGGAGAAGACTACTTACTCATTAAAAGACAAACTCGGGACGGATTTGTAAATATATTATTCTACATACAGTATTTTAGTTTGGTTGAGGGCCTTTTACCCCGCTGAAAGGAGGCGATAGAGTTTGAAATATTTGATCCCATTTACTCGAACTGTCTTTCAGAGACCCAGGTCACGCGAGAGTTGCCAAGAAAAAGAGGCGATGTGCACTCTTGCCATGCGAGGGTCATCGAAGGGTGCAGAATCCCGGAGCTGATAGGGGTGACTTAAGTAAGATTTGTGGCTGGCGTGAGAGGAATGGAATTCAGGGAGGAGACCGAAACGCTCAATTATGCCGCGTAATTTTATGCCGACCGACCGAGCTGTGCTTTATTGCCAGCCAACCATTGTCCTCTTTATCAGCCGAATTCAGTATATGGATCACGTAATGCCAATATGCAATTTACACTTTCATGGTCTACAATCGTTTTCTTTTTTCTTGTAATAAGAACGTCATTGTCTTGCTTGCTGAAATCACATATAAATAAAAATATAATCATACGTTTGTATGACTTTTACATATCCCCACAATCCGGTGAGACTTGCCTGACCACGAAGCGTCACGTAATTAATATTCAGTTTAAACGAATTAAAGCGATGCTTCCCTTAATTAAGAAGACAAAACATTACAATGAATTTTTTTTAAAAGGTGTAGACAGGCTATGTATAGGGTAGTCCACATAGTGGCAACTCCTCTCTTATAGCATAGGAAAGGGAGTGAAAGGGGGGACCCGGAAAGGTAGAGCAAGGTAGCCAAGAGTTAACTATGACCCCCGGGCTATGGTTTAAAGATCCTACTAGGCAATTCGGCTAAAAGTGATGCAGGGAAAACCCTAGAAAAACCTGCATCAGGTAGGTCGGGCATTTGGTACTTGTCCCATGCTCTTCCGATAGCGGGAGAGGAGCCTGATGTGGGGACGCAGCATTTTCGTTGGTTATTTTTAACCATGCTTGATGTTCATCTGTTATTTTAAAAAAGGAGTAAGTCAGGTTATCAGTACTCCGATCCCCCCCCCTCCCCACTTTATCCCGAAAAAGTAATTTCTATGTTCAGGGACCTCGGCGGGGAAATAAAAAATCATCTGCATACTTTCTCCTTTGATATAATGTTGTCTTTCGTCATTTTCATTAAAGATTCATACAAAAACATTAAATTACAATAAATGTATTTTTCAATTTCGAAGTTTAAGAAATAAATATTTATAAGGCTTTCATAGTAAAATAATTATTTTACAGTGTTGTGACTAACATTGTAATTAATCGTATATAATGGCGAAGAAGACAGTTATGAATAAAGAAAAATTATTTGCACAGGATTATATTAACGAAAATTACCAATCCACAGTCCGTGGACCTCATCACGTGTGTTCTGTAAGTAAACTGAAAGAACGATAATAAATATATACATACGACGAGAACAAAGAAATCATTTAAGAATACAGACATAAATGTATTTCCTTTAAATACTGCACTGATTGTTACATGGGACAAACAAAAAGGGCATTAAAAATTGGTCTTAATGAACAGGTGTCTAGTTTGAAACAACATTCTTGCGAGGTGAACATGTCAACTCGAAGAACCACAGTTTTGATTGGGATAATGTAACAATATTAAATTCTGAAATAAAATATTATGCCCAATTAATGGCTGACATGTTAAATCCAATTGTCTTTCCAGTAATGTTAAAACCGATAAAATAATCTCAAGTAACATTTATTCTCAAGTAAACTTTTTTTGGTCATCTCTTATGTATATCTTTCTTTTAGTTTATTTGTAGTGCACACCTGATGTAGTCCGTGGGTTGAGGAATAAACGTAGTGTGTTAGGAATTTTTGTTAATATAATAATGTGCAAGTAATTTTTGTTTAAACTTTATTCTTATAATAATCGACTTATCACTCGGCCATTTGTTAAATCAGTATGAACACGAAAACAGAGAAAATTTATACTTGTCATATACAGAGCTGCGTTTGCACTAAAATTCCTTACAACTTGGAGTTAACGTTGATACTTTTTTTAAGGTGTAGACAGGTTATGTATCTTATAGCATAGGAAAGGGAGTGAAAGGGGGGTGCGGAAAGGTAGAGGAAGGTAGGCAAGGGTTAACTAGGGCCCCCGGGCTATGGTTTAAGGATCCTACTAGGCAATTCGTCAAAAAGTGATGTCCCACGCCCTTCCGATGGCGGCAGAGGGGTTTGCTGTGGAGTCTCAGATTTCCCTCGCCGTGTCTTGACCGGTTTAGGAGGCAGCTGGCCGACTATTCCAATAGTAATATCCGCAACTCTTACCGTATGCCCAAGGTCTGCAAACCTCGAACATACACCTCTCAAAACAGGTCGAGGTGCCTCGGCATGTGGGAACCTTAGTTCAAAAAACCAGAGAGATGTGAAGGCATCCTGACGTTGATACTTCAAAGTAATATTATAAATTAAAATTCCTGTGACCTTTCTAATAGTAGATACCTTATGTAAATTCTTCACTTTTCATAAGTGAAAGAATATCATCATTGATTTGCAAATCGAAGCGATAACCTTACTGGTTTTTCTTTAGATCCGAATTGGTTTCGAACCTATACGATCATTAAACTGTCAAATGCTAGTATATTTACGGCAAGAATCGAGTAAATAAAATATTCAGAATAGAAAGTGCACAATGTCGGTCTCGATTATTTCTTTTTTTGCGAAATTTGTTGTAATATAACATACAGACATATTGTGTACTACGTGAATCAGTGAACTATTTCAAGATCGTTTTGAAACTGACATTATGGCGTCTCCTTTTATACTTTAGACCATACGTAAATTATTTTTGGAATGTTGACCACATTTACTGGCAGTCTTAACGTGGTCCAAATATTCGTGCGGGACATTTTATGTTACCTCCAACCTAGTTCTTGGCACAACTTAATAAATTAATTAAATTTATCATTATTATTCGAAAGTAGTTATTTGTCAGCCGTGTTAGGTTCAAATTTCATGATACTTTTTTGGGATCGGGAGGGAAATATCGTGACCCGATCATGGCTGAACTTCGCATAGAAAGTATTTCTTAAGTTCTTGAATGAATACTTTTCTATTGAATGCGCTGACATTTAGCATTAAATAATCATAAAAACACTACTCATCAATGTATTTCTAATCTGCCGATTCGACTATCAGTGCAATGGCGCCGCCGAATTTCAGAGGTTAAAAAGTCTCATAATATCCGTGACACGAAATCTTCATTTTTCTCCGTATTAGCCGCAAATAAAACTGGACACTAAAAATTGTGCGTGTTTGTGGAGGGAAAAATATTTTTGAGGACTTTTCAATATTTTTAAACTCATTACAAAAATTATAGACGATGGCAAAACGGAACTTGCCAATCGTTCTGAACTAAAACGTTTTCATCATCTGTAACGAAAATGTTAATGTACTTATTTTAACGAATTCCTCTGACTCTACTTATATTCCACAACCAGTTGGAATAACTGATGTTTATTATAGACGAACAGAAAAATGCTTGTATCTCATTTTTCGGTCTTAAAATCATCGGGAAAATGAGACGGATTTACGAGAACTGTTTACTTAGGAGAATAAGATTACCCTATCTCAAATTAAAAGAACAAGAAGAAAATTAGTAATCTCACCTTACGCTCTAAAGTTTTAATAAATAAAAACATAAATGTCAGTCATGTTAGCTGTGGAAGCTTTTCCGGAGTAAATTATGAAGCCTTTGAGACTAACTAATAAATCTCGCGACGTAATAAATTTAATTATCGCTTTATGGCACCCGATGCAACGTGGTTTTCGCATGGGTCCTTCCCATAAAGACTTTACTGCAGAACCCGTTTGGAAATTCGAGAATAACGTCAATATTTCTGAGCCTAATTTATAGAGGTCCTAACGACTCCTGTGACGGAACTGCCATACTAAATATCAGGAGCACTTAAAACGTCAAGTCGCAGAGAAGGAACCTCACTATTGTACGTGGTCACGTTCAGCTTTCCATGGTCTGAAATACTGACACATAAACAAACTCAGTCTATTATGTCAACTTGCATCCTTCTTCTCGGAAACAGAATCGCGTTGGTTCATTTCAAAGAGCTCAAAAACTTTAAGTAACGACTGCCGACAAAGGCTGACCCGAAACTGATGTGTGTGACTCACGTTCGCAAAACATCAACTCTGTTTAGTGAGGTGAATGTACTAACTGGAAATCGCACAATTCTCTAGTTGCTTTCTGAATATTCAAGGGAGACAGAAGAAAATACTTTTGATGCTAACATTGTAAATGATATTTCGTAACGAACAGAACTGAAACTCGCAAATCGGATTTTATATAAATTGAAATAACTATATAATAAATGTACCTACTGATCTTAGAACGATAATGATGTATTTAGAGGATTTGAAGAATGACTTGCGTAAGAACTTGGAAAATCTAAATAAACGGACAGCGGATTTGTGGGCAGGTATTGCTAAATATATGGCGGACAATAATGATAATGTCGCACCCGAAAGAACTATCTGGAAGCCAACAGGTTTTTCTAGCCAGAATAAGAACATTGCACTCCAGTTTCACTCACTCAGTCTTGATTTCCAGATCTCCGCAGCCGGTATGCAGCTCATGCAAGGAGCCCACAACAATTCCTCATGTCCTCCTTGACTCCCCCATTTATAGCGAGATAAGAAGATCAACCATAGCCACCCATTCAATAAAGGAGATTTGTAGCTCATCAACAGAAATAAACAATCTCATAGACTTTACGATGAAAACTGAGGTGTATGTAGAACTTAACTGCTGTAAGTCGCTAATGACCAAAAGGTTAATGCGACATTAAACTGTAATAAAACAAAATAATAAAAATAATAATAATGATAATGTGTCAGATTCAGGGGAGAAATTGGATAAAAAAATGAAAACTAAATAATGAAAACGTGGCAGGAATTAATACAAAATGTGATAAGAATTTAGAAAAAAAAATGCAAATTTAGCCGAAGTGAAAACAAAATGTGGTAAAAATTTAGAAAATAATTAAAAAATGACGGAGTCGAATATAGAAAATAGTAAGAATATAGAGGGTATTGATGAAAGTATAAGTAAAAATGTAACCGAACAGGTACAAAATTTGAAAATAAAATAGGGAATTTAAATAAAAGGCATGACAGACTTGATGAAGGAATTAAGAGGATTGGAGAATGGAATCACGCCTTGACTTTGTCAATACGTTCAGATAATTATAGATTAACACCTGTATAATTTTTAATGTCTAGGAGTCTTTATTTTTTTTTTAAGAAATACGTTAACTACTTTCGTAAATATTTACAAAATTTAGGAGATAATTAAACAAAATTAAATATTTATTTATAGGTTATGGCTTACATTTAGCTTTATTCAATATGCATTAAACAAAAATTTGTAATAATTCTATAAATACATATATACATTATTATTTAAGATAATTTTTATTTATTAGCAATAAATAATTTATTGTTTGTCTCACTGAAAATAATTATTTACTAACTAGCACAGAAATGCATTTGAGATTGCAGCGTTTTTTTATGTATTCTGGGAGGTTTTTAGTTCTTTTGCCCTGCGTGAACTAATATTTTAAGTCGCAATTATGTTCATTAAAAAGGATTACGAAAGTAATAATAATAATACAGGAAATGATTTCAACTTTGTTAAGTTCGTTCCGGATATGATAGTTGCACTTTTGCGAAGGTAAACTGTTGTAAACATCCTTTCCTGCGTCCTCTTTTGTCGTTTCGATCATCGCGGCTGCTGCAGTGCGCTTGTCATCGTTGCTTGAAATAGACCTTCCCATTATATGAAACTTCAAAATTACTTACACTGTAATAACGATTTTCCACTTAACTTCAAGAAGCCAACTTCGTCATCCTACTCAACGTTTGTGAAAAACAAGTGAAATTGAAATCACTGCTGAAGTCCGACTGTAAGCCATTAGTTTCATGTGTGCTTGTTGTATCACGGATTCCATTCAAATAAGTGACGGAGATTTATAAATCGAGGTGTGCGTATTTAAAACACGATCTTCGTTATTACGAGTTTCTTTCGATAAGTAAAGTATGATAATGATACGATAAAATAGCCAAATACAGACAAAACAAGTGATGATATAAATACTACAAAACGCTCTTTTCAGTTTGTCAACTGTATTTGGCGGTTGTGTTGCTCTTGGCTCTTGTGTTGGTTTTTTCGCACCTGAAGAAAGTAACAAGGTTTCCGGAAACGTTTTGTGGTATTTATATCATCACTTCTTTTGTCTGTATTCGGTTATTTCATCTTATAATTAATTTTCGAAACAGACGTGTTGCATTTTCATGTCATTGAAGGATAATAATTTACATTTTGAATCGTACAAGAAAAACTTAATAGGCTGATAAATTATTTTTGCCTACTTCAATCGGCTTCTTTTCATGTTCTGAAACTAATCCACACTATGAATTATCCCAAAATTCTGTGTATCTCATGTATGCTTGGGGATACCTTCAAAAGATCTTAATATCATGCCATAGGATAATGACTAACTATATCACTTTCACATTACAGTTATTTCTGGGCATTTGTGCGTGTATTATACGTTAAGCTTACGTCAGAAATTGGTCCCCACATGTAATCAGAACTTCATTTCGTCTCTAATGAGACGTTACGTTGTCGGAATCAAATCAACAGATGTTCATTACAGATGTAATTTGTGTGCATTCATGTATAATGTGTAAAGGTAATTTCATAATAAAATTAATTTTTCTCCTATAGACTACATCTAATTGTTGTTTGCGCAGTTTTTGTTTATGTACACACATACAAGCTCTCTCAGATCGAAACGAAGTTTTATCCCGGTTTGTGGCACCGAAAAGAACTAACTCCCATAAATGTGATATCTATAGATACATAATTTTCTTCGTGTCGCTGCCTTGACTAGTCTTTTTCTTCATACTTTTTCCTATAAATAATAAACTTGGTACAGGCAGCAAGACGTTCGCAGCATACAGAGCAAACATGTCGGACACATTCGTCTAACATCGATCAACTTCGACGAACTCGAACATGTGCATTATTTTACTAACAAATAATTAAAACGGTAAATAATGTCATCAGTACTTTTAATATTGAATAAGAAAGATAGACAATTTAGGCAAAAAAGTGATAATACATTTCTGGGATCCATGCACCTTTCGTCAGGTGAGAAGAAGAGCCTAGAGCGACACAACTGCACTTGTAAGATAACACTCAAACCCGACGAAAACGCAACGACAATGGGAAAACAAAGTTTAGCGTAATAATAAGGGATCATAGCAATTATTGAGTTTAATAGTGTCTGTTTGTACATTAATAATAGCTGTGATGTTTGATTTAATGTGAAGCATCTTTGAAATGATTCTGGAATTGTACCTGGTGTCAATGTCTAAAACCCTAGCATTTTACCAATCAAATGTATGTTTAGAATTGATGATATGTTTGGATACTACAGATTGTTTACCAATGGGAAGTTTGATGTTAGACATATGTCCTTTTATACGTGTATTAAGGGAACGTTTTGTTTGCCCCATGTAGCAGGAATTACAATTAGATCAAGAGATTTTGTAAACAATACAATGTTTGCTGTAGGAGGTCCTTGAGGTTTTTAATCAAGTAGGAAATGGTATTAGTGGATATTTGATATTCTCTTAATATTTGGATAAATTTATGATGTAGAAATTTGTAATAAGGGAGAACGAGAAAAAAAAATTGGCTTGAGGCGTTTGGGACGATTGACAGTAGGATATTGGATTTTGTTCAGTGTTTAATAATAAAATTTGAAGGGTACTCAATGGAGATTAATTATTCATTATTTTTAATCAGACGTAAATTTTTTAATTTTAACTTTTAATATTGAGTTTTTAGAAATTTTTCACTTATTTTACAAACAATCCTTTGGAAGATGTTTTATATCATGACTCCAAAGACTTCCTTGAATAAATTTTTCCTTTTACATTTTCAGAAATTTTGTTTTCTACGTTCTTCAAATGTTTTGACTACATTAAAAGCAATTATTTTTATTTAATCATTCACATAAAACCGCGTTATATGATAACACTGACTTATTCGCGGACTGTAGAGATTTTGCCTGGGCCAGCTAGTATGTTATCACTTTTCTGTGGACATGAAATGGCGAGTGCTGTTTCCTCAACTGAAGACAAATGTAATTAATAATTTATTTATTGTACGAGGATTAACCATGATTACAGAATGAGTATATAAACCATTTTTTTTAAAAATTAAAGTTGTGTCACGTTTTGACCGGTCTGCTGGTTATTGTCAAACAGTGGTTGAATCATAATGGGGAACAATATATTGTAGCAAATTGCCTGTTGGAAGTTTAATCTAGCCGCAACTGAGCAACGCAGAAGTCGAGCAACAGGTATGGATAATCGATTCCACACCTCTTTTGCGCAGAAAGTTTCATCCCTTGTGCAATCATACGGTAAATGTTGATTCGGCAATTATTTAGACTCATTGGCGCCACGAACTGAACATTTTTCGGAGAAGATTGTCAATGACTTGTTCTCAATTAATTACTGTAATTGTTTCCACCAACGGCGATTATGATTCATTTCATAAGAAACGGAATGGTTATACGCTTATCTGAATCTATATAATAAAAAAGGATGTATATTTGTATGTATGAATTTACGTTAATCTCTATACATTTTTAAACGCGAGGACAGATTTCAACAAAAATTGGTACACATATTCTTCGAAACACAAGAAACGGTACTGTGTGGGGAAAAACCCTAGCATAAAGGTGAAAAGAATTATAAATGAAAAACGTGATCATTTTGTGTTAAATTATTGCGCGCCAAGAGACCGTGACGTCACACGAGAGAGACGTTACTACGCGACGAACAAAGGAAATAGTTCCTTCTTCCATAATGAAATAAAGCAGAAATATTTTCATTGAATTAAAAGTATAATTTTATCCAGCAATACTCCATCGAATGATAATAAAAAAAAATACGAAATATTTTATGATCCTTGCGGAAAATGTAAGTTGCCATATTAGTGACTCCAATACGGCGACCATTTGTTTAAATTGTGAATCTAGGTAAGAATTTAATCAATTTTAATCTTTCGTAATGTCTGAAGACTGAGGGACAATTACATCCTGCGATACTCATGGAGTATATTTAAGAAGAAATTCGGAGGTATGTTTATAGGGATTGATGCAATAAAATTCAACATATTTTATAGCTGTTCAATTAATGTACTAATGGTGGAAAGTATGGACAGAACTAGGAACATTTAGATTTAGGTTAAATCACTCAATGACTAAAGTTAATATAGAATTAAATACAGTTTCGGGTTCGTGTAAATAAGTACGCAATAAAACACTGGTTCATATATCGTCATGATTAGGTTCTTTGAAAAAGTGATATATTTTTTATAAGTCACTTAGTGTTTATCGTGTTTAAAACGTACTAAAACTTTACTAAACTCACTAAAAACTGTTCCAATTTTTTTCCGAACTAACTGCCTAATTTCGTAATACACACCAGGCGGTTGTAATGGTGCCGAGTAACGCAACGCTTATACATGTAAGATTGAATTGAACCTCGTCCAGTACATGTTAACTAACGACGTCCGATCAATAAGTTTAGAAATTTATACCGAGAATTTCCTGAGGTATGAAGGAAGAAACCTGTTTTCTGTTAGCTACCCAGTCAGATGCCTGAGAATTGGGAGCATACGCAGTTATCAGCTCGTCCGATGGAATTAACATAATTGAAGTTGTTAACTGAGGCATATGGACCCTGGCCACAAACTTCCACCGGTCCGGTCGTAACGTCCAGACGACCTGATAAGTGAATACGCGGAGTTTTTATGACCAGCCGACCACTCGCTCGCTAATGAAACAGCTTTAATACGTTCGACTCCCTCAAAATCGAATTACTTGCAGAGACAAAACTAGGAACTTGAATTTCCGTTACATTTCAGATGGTATCATTAAAAAAAAAACCTCTGAGACCAGAAAATTGAATGCGATACCGGAATGTCTTTGTTTAAAGAAATTGAAAGTGATGATGGAAGCAAGAAGAAAATACCCCCATTAATTTCGATTTGAATACATATCTGCATAACTGTCTTACAACTCGTTTCGTTATAAAACTTATTTAAAGTTACTTTGAAATAGAACTTATTTCACATCAAGCAATAAAATAAGTAACGTGATTTATAGTTAATGGGGAAAGCGTTGCTAAAATACCAGAATATTTTAAATTCGAAACAAAAAAATGGATGGTATTAAGTTAATTATTTATAAACATCGGTTAAAGTATCCGAAATATAATTGTGCAGTACAGTAGAGGTGAAATTTTCAATCTGGAACCGAAGAAATTTTTAATTGATATATTCTTAAATATATAGAGTTCGAGAGATCAGAATTAATATATGGATTGAATTTCAAATTCACGAATCTCAGATTTGATGGCTTGGATAATTACTCGATCGTCTTTATGGAACAAAACGATATGAAATTCGTAGTTTTAAAAATAAAAACTAAACATAGAACTGTAAATAATTAAATAAGAAGCAACATACTTGTACATCCGGTAGCTTAATTTTTTAACAGTTTAGTTTAATTATATTCTTAATTCAAGACCGGAAGAAGCTACAGTCATCTGACTAATTTCATTGCTTCACTCCTAGACGAATGAATGCGCCTTACACAATATTCGATGAAATTTTGACCGATGTTGGTGTGTGCAGAAAATAACTTATATAGTGTATATCAATATTAATAGAATTGAGTATAACAATTCAGAAAAATTCATAAAAAGCAAGACGTTAAGGTATCAGTTGATAGAGAGTAAAAGAAAACAGAAATCGGTAAAATAATCTTGGATGTTGATAGGGTTATAATATTAGAGATTAAAATATTACATTTTCTGACTTTCGGACAATTATTGAAATTTTTCAAGTAGTTGGAAGATAATCTGACCATTGTTAAAATGTCGAAAATAAATATAAAATGACTTCGTCAGGAATAAAAAAAATTAGAAACATTCGGTTTAGTTTAAAAGTTGACTATGCGGTATGAATATTATTTTCTTTGAGCATGAATAAGCCTTGATTTCTCTTGATGATATCCATTTAGATCGTATTAGTTTATTTTAGAGGATTTTCAGAACTTTTTCCTTACTCTGGTTTTGTGATGGAATGAGGAAGCGGGGGGGGGGGGGGGGAGGCACAAGACGACGTCCAGGGCAACTTAACATGGAGACGGACGATGTCATTGAAATAGCGGTAAACGTTGCAAAACCCGAGATCTTTGACTTGTTAATGGGCTATCAATGTTGTAGTGGTCATTAGAGATCATATAGGGAAGTTAGTGACGAATGCATGAAGCACTCAAAGGGAATACGGTAATGGATTCATCCTAAACACTGGTACGGAATATAATATATTTTTCCTCAGATGTATCTTGCTTGGGGATATGTCTATAAAATGTGGAAAGCCACTTCCTTGGCCACGGCCGCGGGCTTAAGTGCGGATACGAGCCTTCACTTTAAACTAAAGAGCACTTTGTGTGGATCAGCGGCGCGAGGCGTGTTGAGTGACCGGGAGAATGTGTCAACATGTGCAGCTCAGGGACCAGTGGCCATAACGAACGTCTATTGTCCTGAGACAAAGGGAAACAAACCTCTCTTGCATTGGTCCACCACACCTTAATTAGCCCCATAGTATAATGCCATATTACTAAGGTGTGCTGGTCCCGACCTTTGGGCCACATTACGCACAATGCCAGAGCATCGTTGTGTGTTGAATCACCTGTTGCTTTTTATTTTAAACCGAGAATTTAAATTTTTTAGAATTAAAATGGCATGTGTATGTAAGTAAAATAATACTTTAGTATTTACGTTGCTTATAAACGAGTGCTTCCTTCCGAAACCGACGGCATACATTTTCCTGTCTGTATGTAACGCTGACTTTATTCGCATTCCACGTGAAATTTATCGGAGCGATATTGATTAAATATTTTTTGGATTTTATATTCAATGATGAAAGTTCTTAGCGGCGTCTAATAAGTCATCAAACATCTCGAGACGAAATGGCGGACGTTGCGAAACTACGATTTAGATCGCATTTCACAATTATCTCTACTCATATTTTGTTCGCTTTACAGGAAAACTGCTGAACGGACATTTTTTCCTAAAGCGGTAAATATCTTTGACACTATCTTAAATTGTCATCCGCCATTTGTAAAAGTAAAACTTGAAATTCGTCCTGCCCAGTTGACTTCTCTTTTTACGGAGCACTTTCTCGATATATAAATAAAAATCTTTGTTATCAGAATTGTCGAGAATTAATCTTATAGATAGTAAATACATCATATTAAATCAAAATCTTGATACTGGAATAATGAGTAACTCGTTACGGAAACTCTTCAAATTTGTCAGCATCTTTTGGTGCCATAATAAAGAAAATCAATAATTTAACTTCAAATTACTAATCCAAAATACAAGAATCAACAATTGTTTAGTTTTGTGTATGAGAATGCTTAGATATTTCTATTTTATTTTCTTGTTTTAACTTATTAATTTTTTTCTTATCCTTTTCTCTAGTATTCTCTCTTTGCTTTGTATCTCACATGAGGGACAATTGTGTCCCTTTCCTGATCCTAACCCTTAATCTCTATTGGCGCCTTCTTTGTCATTCCCTGATTAGAGCTCGACGATGCTCATTAACCATTTTATAATAATAAATAGCAATTTAGCTAAACTGAATAAAGAGTACATTTACAGTTCAGGGCGAGCTGAAACCTCAATGGTGCGAATTACACACGCAAAATTCCAGCTTTGTGGTTTTACGTTCTAAAAATCCCCCCCACAAAAAAAATTGTGCCACGTAGATTTCAGGCTGAATAATGTGCAAATGTAAAACGGATTTTTTTATGATAAATTTTAGAGATTAGTCATCATTACTGGACAAGTTACATAAGTTAATATAATAATAAATACGTAAACTGACTATAATTCAGAAAAAATTAATAATTGACATAGAATACAAATTTATTACTACGACGTCTCGTGCCTCTTTTTCAGACAGGTGTACATTAATTAGAAAAAAGAGAATTATTATATAACTTTTTTTAAAATTTGAGAATATAAATCTCTTCAATGAAATTGAGAATCATGAAAAATGTTAATATTTTATAAATACTTTTAAAAATTTTTGCTCTTTAAATAAATATTAATATTATATTTCTTTGCTTAATAATTAATGTAAATCTGCTATAGTCCCAAATAAGCGCCAAAATCTGATACACTTTTATTGTATTAATCGTTTTGTTAATTGTTAAATTTTGACTTATATCCAGTTTATTTATTTATTGTAAATGTAATGTTATCTGTATTCGTTTAAAAATATTTTTACAATATTAGTTTTAAATATAATTGACTGCAGCTACTGAGACAATGCCTATATCCTCATATAAATAATAGATTTTCCCCCAAATTGGTATGCTGTGCATTAAAGTGAAAGACGGCCTGAGGCAATGCACGCGTATTGCTTCATGAAAGCTGGATAGCAATTGGATATTCTTGGATCGAGACAGACGTGCAGATGTCCAGATCGGGCAAATCAAAAACCCAGTTGTCCCGTGAGTCACCGATTACTCGTGAGAGAAGGATGACATTAAGGCATTGGCGCCAAACAGCATATGACGCACTGTCCCACACTAACAAAGCAAAAACAAAACTCATCGGATCAATTTTCAGCGAAACAAAAACGGCAAAAGTGTGCCCAGCGTTGACAAATAGGCAAGGGACGTCTTATTGCGGCTTATTGCCTGCGTCGTCCACAATAAAGGGATTTTTAAGGAAATGACAACTAAGGGTGACAAATATAATTGTTAATGGCCATTTAAAATAGAAAAATAAAGTGTAATGAAAGATTACAATTTCTTCAAATAAAAAATGATTATTTAACCGACGTTTCGTCCTAAAATTAGTTTTCTTCAGGTTATAATAAACTCTTAGATTATTTATTAAACTTTCAACATTCAGGATTAGTTCACTTGAATAGACAGCAAGGAATACTTGTAAAAAAATAAACTCAGTCTTGTAAATTAATTTATTTATCACAATAACACCCAAATAAAACCAAAGACAAAAAAAATCCTAAAGACGTAACCCATACTTCTACTTATTATTAAATTATAAATGTAATAAGTTTATTGCATTACTCCCCTAGTTTTTAGATAGTCTCGAAATTCTGTTTCAACTTTGGTAATAAAATTTCATCAATCTCTGGAACCAGTTTTTTTTACCTTCTTTCAATTTTCCACTACCATTTCGTTTTTATTTCCTCATAAATTTCTCAATTTCTTCGTGCATCACTTCCCATTTTCCATTCAACTCTCCTAACATATTATTTATTCTATCTTTTCCCACTTTTTTTACTTCAATAGTTGTTTTATTGATTGATTCCAACTCTCGCGTCAAACTCCCATCCCAATTTTCTAATCGATTGTCCCATCTGTCTTCCATTCTTTCTCTTCCCTTCTATTTTATCTTCGAATTTTTCCGTCACGTTAGTTACTTATTTCACTATCCCTCTTTTCAGAAACTCTGTTTTCTCTTCAAATTTCGTCCACATTTCTTCCAACTTTTTCTCCCCCATTTTCCTTTCTGCCAACACAATTTTCTCCAACTCATTCATTCTCTTCTACAACCATAATACGTTATCTTCTTGTTTTTTTTAAAAAAAAATGCATCCACTTACTTCTCTACACGCTCAATTCTTTTGTCGATATTATCATATTTTGCTTCCATTTTTTTAATTAATATTTCGAACCACTCGTTCATTGTAATGTTCTTCTCCTGATCAATTAACTCCCTCATATCGTAAACATCTTCTATTTCTAACACTTCTTCACCTTTTTCATTCTCTTGAACTATTTGGTTATTAATAATGAAATTTCGATGCATACGATTCAAAGGTCCACTTTCTGGACTCAATATATATAATAAACTCTTAGATTATTTATTAAACTTTCCACATTCAGGATCCGTTCACTTGAATAGACAGCAGGGCATGCTCTACATAAAAAAAACCTCCGTCTCGTCATCTCCATAAGAACCATACAAAACCAAATACAAGAAAACACCCAAAGACATAACCCATACTTATTACTATTAATAACCAAATCATGTAATAAGTTTATTACAACGTGATGACAATAGATCGTTAGGAAAACTTTAAAACTATAAGTTAAATTATCTACATCTTGAAGTGTGGGGTAACAAATCAGGAACTCTTGAATAGAATGGGTAAAGAGACAAATTATGGAGGACACTGACAGGAAGAAGGGATTGGTTCATAGGCCACATTTTTAGGCAATTAGAATTTAAATTAGAATTAGAGGGAAGTGTGTGGGGTTAGAATAGAAGAGGAAGAACAAAGTTAGAATATATTGGGTGAATAATGGTGGATGTGGGCTGTAATAGTTCAGATCTTCAGAACAAGAAGGGGTTACTTAGACAAAATAATAATTAATGACTGCTAGTTAATGATCGTGGAACGGAGGTGATGTCCCGCAAGATTACCCAAACTGGTTATGTCAATTAAACTTTAAAATACTTCCATTTGAGAGACGAGTTTCGACATTGGTTATTAACAACTGCAAGTGGTAATTAAGCTGAATAACTTTTGATGATGTCGCTGATGTTTATATTCCAGAAAAAGCGCACACTACCTACGAGGAAGGAGGAGATTTCTGTCAGACCTGGTGACGTAGTTTAATTACTAGCTCCACGACGTTTTCCATAAGAGGGAATGGCTGCTACCTCGGTCAGGGATGCGGTGGAGTATGCAGATCGCGTGAAAGTGAGTAGCGATGGTGACGTAATGGCACCGAGTTCGGCGCAACCTGCTCCTTACAGATATGCGCCATATGGCGTAGTGACAGGCGATGGCGCAAGTGGGAAAGGCTACAGGTGCAAAGTCTTACAATTATAGAGAAAGTAGCATCGCGCCGTCACTCATTTACTAGGGATTCTACCATATTTCAGTAACAAACAAAATGATTAAAAACCGTCAGTAAATATTATCTCGTTTTTAATCATCCGTACCGAGAGGCTCATAGTTACGATGAGTCTCTACATACATATCTGAAGGTTGCCGTATCCCAATACAACGGAAATTTGATGTTCCTCAATACATCAGCGTCTCGGAAAGTAGACCTCCAATCTCCCTCAGACCCCTAACATTCTCCGGTCACTGACATGTTACGTCATGTCCCCCACTTCGCGGCTTCCAATATAAATGACTGCAGTTTATCTCCTGTTCTCCATTCAATTGCGAAAAACCGAGCTTGCCTGGACTCTGCTCAATTTAGTAAGCCAGCTTTTAGACAGTCATGCTGTATCTCAAAATTTCTCTTTTACGCTGAAGACGAAAAGGGTTTTCTTCTTCCTTTCATACCGTTTATTTTCTTCCATGTGCTCAGTTTATGGTTTACTATTCTCCTTATGCCACATACCTTTTAATGTTATCCTTTCCAAAAGTATCTCGAGAAGTGCACAAAAAAACTATTCATTGAGAATGGCAACTGGAGAAATAATAACAAAAGTCAGTCATTCATTCTAATAGAGCCTTGAAAATAAAGAATATTGTCCAGCAATATTCTTAGACATAAGTCAGGCATTTGATAAGGTATGGCATCGGGGTTTACTGTATAAAATTAAAAAAAACTTGCCTATGTTCCATAAATTGTTGGAATCATTCGTAACAAACCGAAAATTCCGTACAAGAGTGAAACAAGACGTCTCATCTATACCTTCACTTAATGCAGGAGTTCCCCAGGGCAGTGTCTTAGGCCCCCTGTTGTATTTGCTGTTCACCTCTGATCTCCCAACGGTCGAAAATATTGTCCTAGGAACGTTTGCAGATGATACTGTGATTCTAACCTCACATTCGGATATAAATCAGGCTTCATCACTCATTCAAAAATATATGAACTTACTTCAAGTATGGCTTCAGAAATGGAGAATAAAACTAAATGAAAAAAAGTAGTCTCAGGTGACGTTTACATTATGTAAAAAACTTTGCCCACCGATCTTTATAAACAACACAGAGATACCTAAATCACCCTCTGTCAAATATTTGGGTTTACATCTCGACAGAAAACTCAATTGGAAAATCCACATAACGAAGAATAGAAAACAAATGGATATTAAACAAAAAGAAATGTACTGGTTACTAGGACGCAAGCCACACCTCTCCTTAGAAAATAAACTACTACTATATAAAACCATAATTATACCAATATGGACCTACGGGATAGAATTATGGGGATGTGCCAGTAAGTCAAATACTGCAATAATCCAAAGATGCCAATCTAAAATATTAAGAGCCATCGTTAACGCCCCCTGGTACATAACATAACAAATGAACAAATACTACACAATGACTTAAAAATACCAACTGTTATGGAAACTGCCCGTCAAAAGAGTGTTAGTCACCACGAAAAGCTTAAATATCATTCAAATCCATTATTACAACCACTACTAGAAAATGATGAAACAAGAAGACTGAAAATAAAATGGCCAGCACATCTCTAGACAAGATTTAGAAGTTCTCTTCGCTGGAGGGGATCTCATCATGCCATAATGTATGATATGTAAATAACATGTCAAAGCTACCACATTAGCTTATAGATTAAAATGTAATCTGATTGCTAATAAATATAATTTTTTAAAAAAATTCATTCTCTAACATTAAAAAGGGTCCAAAATGACAGATTACTAACAAAAAACTTAACACATTATTGATTCAAACTTATTTCTGGTTTCCTGATTGGAGCACGAGATGTTCAGTATCGATTTTTTATTAAAAAATTTATTTAACTAAACTAAATAAACACTTCTGGACGAATTGAAACCACGATAGTGCAAATTATACACTTCCTAAGCCAGAAAGAATATTATAATTAACAAATCAATTAATTAAATTTTAATTTAAGAACAACGTCTTCAACAAATATTTATTGACAAATGTTACTGTTACAATAAATAAACTGGCCAAAAGTAAAAAATTCAAACTTTGTAGAGATCCTGTATAAATATATAATTTTTAATTATTATAGTCAATTAAATTTCTTCATACATCAACAGATAATATCGTCAACATAAATTTTTCTTATATTGTAAATAACAACTTTACTAATATATATGCTTATAGAGCAAATAAAATTAGATACACAAATAAATAAGCAAACACCGTGAGTTAGAAAATGTTGTTCATTCCGGAAGACGTCCTGAAAAAGGAACGAAACTTCGCTATATTCAATTTTTTTTTGTTAATAATCATAATTTTTTGGACTCAGGGCCGTTTGTTTATTTATATTATTATAAATGTCTCGTATTTTTCATCATTATTATATATACAAATGTTCTGGTAATAAAATGAAATCGATGTACTAACAGCTCTAGGTAAATAACGGTAAGCGGTTTTTGCAACCATCGGAACAATAAAGGTACTATATTTTTGTTCCCGTAATAAATTAATATTGTATTTCAATGTAATGCTAATAATTGAGAATAAAATCTTCTCGGTCTTCTAAACGAGTGAACAATTGTAACCGTGACGTTTCGATGGCGTTTATTGTCATCGTCTACTACCAAAAGTCTTGTTCACTGTGTTAGAAGCCCGATATGAATTTATTAATTTTTTACACGGAGAAAGACTGCATTCTCTAATAATTATATTTTAACTCAGTGGAATTACGATCTGAAAATGAAAAAACAAAGTTCCACGTAGATTTAAGCGTCAATAAAGGACAGTTGTAATCTATATAATAAAAAAGGATGTATATTTGTATGTATGTATGTATGTATTTACGTTGTTCTTTATACAAATTTTATCGCGTGCAACAAAAATTGGTACACATATTCTTCAAAATACGAGAAACGGTACTGTGAGGGTGAGAAACGCCTAGCATACATGTGGAAAGAATTATAATTAAAAACCATGATCATTAAATATTAAATTACTGCGCGCCAAGAGACAATGACGTCACGCGAGAGAAAGACATTACTACGCAACGAACAAAGGAAATATTTCCTTTATTAGGAATGAAATAAAGCAGAAATATTTTCTTCAGCAATACTCCATCGAATGGTAATAAAGAAGAATACGAATTACTTTACCATCCTTGCGGAAAATGTAAGTTAATTTAGTGAGTGCAATATGGCCACCATTTCTTTACATTTGGAATGTAGCTATCAATTTGATCACTTCAATCCTTCGTAATGTGCGAATACTGATGGACAATTATATCCTGCAATACTCAAGAAGTACTGTCTGAAGACTTACTGACAATTATTTGTTCGCGGAGAATTATATTTCTAAAGAATAACGATGGTATGTTTGTTGCTATTATGCAATTAAATTCTATGTATCTTATAGCTATTAAATTAATGCAGTATATTTATGTATTGGTAAAGAAATTCGGAGGTATGTTTGTTGAGATTGATGCAATAAAATTCAATGTATTTTATAGCTGTTCAATTAAAGCACTATTGGTCGAAATTGTGTACGGAACTAGGAATAGTTAGATTTAGGTTGTGTCTTCTTGACTAAAGATTAATATAGAATTAAATTCTTTATCGGGTTTATATAAATAAGACACGGGCAACTCCGGGCACTCAGCTAGTGTATAATATTTTTACGGTTTTTATATATGTATATAATTATTTCAGTAGGCTAAATAATTCTTTCTATAACACCACATAATATTTATTAGATAAGATGTTACCAGACATTCCATTGTTTATAGAAAAGGATATAGGGATGAAGAAATAATAATATCCTATAAAATATTTTCCTAATTTATGCATCAGCATTGCTAACGAGACTTGATCAAGTGTACATTAAAAATTAAAAAAGAGATATTAAAAACATTGGATCATAACCGGGAGCCACTTAATGGAATAACCCGCGATATTATAACTTTTTCTATATTTTCTATATAATATATAATTAAAAATATAAAATATATATAATTTTTTCATAAACCGAGTGAAATAGCGTAATGCTGCATCTGATAAAATATTTTCAATTTTGTTCAATTTCGTTTGCTAGCGCACCATTGTCGGTAAATTTGCGGTTGAGATCACGGACAGCTAAAATTACTGTGGCAGAAGCCAGCAGGTCCTTTTGCTTTAAATACACGTGCTAACGTCCATTTGGGACGGTGCAGAGTGAATGCGGCAACAGTGTAGCATGTTAAATCGTGCATGACTCTCAGAAAAAGCTCACACAGGGCTCAGATCATTATTCATTGCACAAGCGTGGGTTATTATCGCATCTTCCTTATTACCGTCTG
The DNA here is from genome assembly GCA_037074705.1 of Zhengitettix transpicula. Taxonomy (NCBI): domain Eukaryota; kingdom Metazoa; phylum Arthropoda; class Insecta; order Orthoptera; family Tetrigidae; genus Zhengitettix; species Zhengitettix transpicula. The sequence continues at coordinate 78,812,035 of CM073591.1, forward strand.
CGTGCACAATAACAAGCACAAAACAGACCGGCCGTGGATTTTATCGCCATAGTTGTACTCCTGAAAATAAAACTCCCGACCACGAGGACGCGAGTCTGTTTTATTTCGACACTGGTAATTTGTGGTGCTGTAAAAGCTAGGAAACGTAAACCGCCTCCCTCCTTCCCAGCAAGTTTTCTGCTAAAGAAAGACTCGGAACTTGCCAATGCTTTGCAGAATTGCATAGACGGTAGCTTAATGTCTGAGTGTGCCGTTACATAATTACGAGTCTTGTTGAACCATATATTGTTGCCCCCCGGCGGAGAGTTAAGTGGCAGGCGAACATCTGGCTGTATTTGCTAATGAATTTCTTTCGCAAGCATTAAGCCCTCTGGCATAGACATGACTAACTTCTTGAACCGAGAATAGGTTTACATTCGTGTCGCCCTAAATAGGATTAGAGAATTTTCTCGCGCAGTCTACTGACCTGCATGAGAACAAAGTAGACCAGTGGTTTCAAATCCCTTCATATCCTATCCACGTCTATTACCATCATGCAGCCTATTATCGAAAAGAAAATTAAATAAAAAGAAAATTTACGTTTAAACGAACTTTTGCACCAAATTGCCTATTTTATTTTCGTTCTGAAAACCTGCCTTACGCTTTCTCCTATTGTTTATTCTAATTTTAAAGAATAAACTGAATTCTAGTCTCTCCCATTGTGTCATTGATGATAACAGAGCATATTTTCCAAGGATCTATATCGTTTTCAAACACCATGGATGATGAATACACTTTTAACATGTTTTTGACTTGCCGTCATGTCCCTCGATTCCGTTACGTCATGCTTTCGGAGCGACAACTGTTGACAGGGAACGTAAACGACGATTGCCGAAGGAAACGAGAACTTCTTAGATGACTACCCTGATGACGGATATGAGAAAACTATTAACAACCTCAAAATTTACGCTATGCGGCTCTCTTGTGAGCGTTACGACGCACTCTAAAAGCATATATATTAAACCGGAGATCGCGAACAGTCACGAAAGAAGCCTGCGAGAGGATTTCTCGCAGGTGAACCTTCCCAGAGAGCTCTGGCGTGGGCTACCTTTGGGGATGCCTTCACATCTCTCTGGTTTTTTGAACTAAGGTTCCCACATGCCGATGCACCTCGGTCTGTTCTGAGAGGTGTATGTTCCGGGGTCGCAGACCTTGGGCATACGGTAAGAGTCGTCCGCTATTCCTATTGGAATAGTCGGCCAGCTGCCTCCTAAACTGGCCAAGTATGGCGAGGGGTAAGCTGCGACCCCACAGCAAACCCCTCTCCCGCCATCGGAAGGGCGTGGGACAAGTACCAAATGCCCGACCTACCTGATGCAGGTTTTTATAGGGTTTGTCCTGCATTACTTTTAGGTGAATGCCGGGTAGAATCCTTAAACTATAGCCGGGGGCCCTAGTTAACCCTTGGCTACCTTCCTCCACCCTTCCGCATCCCCCCTTTCAAATCCCTTTCCTATGCTATAAGAGGGGAGTTGCCACTATGTGGATTACCCTATACATAGCCTGTCTACACCCAAAAAAAAACATCGCGTACAGAGATTAGGGATACGAAAGATCATACATATAGGGTATTTTTTTCCTTATTCCACAACAGAGTTCCCTTAATCCAAGACACCTAAGTCACTTTTGAGACATTTTTGCTCCGGGGTCACAGACAATGGCCATACGGCATGAATTGTCAACTGCTCCCATTGGAATAATAGACAAGCTGCCTTCGATAATGGCCGAGAGATGGTACAATCATCGGATGAGCGTGGGACAATTAGCGAGAGCCCGACTGATGATACCTTCTCTACGATTTTCTCTGCATTATATTTAGGCAAATAACAGGAATAATCCTTAGTTAACCTTTCTATACCTTCCTATTATATTATAGGGTCAAACCTGGGTTACCTCTATCTAAAGGAAACTCGTACACTGATTCAGTCATTGAATATCTGCTTTAAACATTTTCGTAACCCTAAATAAGGCTAAAGCACTTTCATGATTCGAATTGAATTAGCAAACACAATAATTTTTATTCCAGTATAGTCTGTCTAACTGCGGAAAGGTTTTGCACCGCATTGCATTACCCGTACCGAGTTCTTTATTACTGCTGTTATAAAACTTTATTATTATCTGGATAAAATCAGACAAATCGTAATGATATATACATCAATTAAAAGATAAAATAATGTTAAAGACGACTTCTGGTGGTTACACTACTGATAGATTCATTTTACTCCAAATTATGTTCTAGAATTGATAATCTGTATATATTTTACTTAAGAATTTTACGATTAGCGGAATTGTTTTGCATCTCACGTCTTTCAGTCAATTTCAGTAGGCTTGATCGTTCATTAAATTAATTTTACCCCCAGTGTTCTACGACCTGCATTTCAAGTTGAATAATAAGTTGTATTTTAAAAAATTACTTTAATATTTATCCTGCTATGTTACCTAAGGTAACCTCATCTCCAGGATTCAGTCATTTCGATTCCAACGACTCACAATTTACTAACGAATTATTATCCACATCCTTGACGGTGTACCCTGTTATTCACTCTGGAGGCTCTTTTTTTTCTGTAACTGTTCGCCAGTTCTGTTCGAGTTCCTTGTCCCTGTCTGTTGGCCCGGTGCAAATCCTTGGACGACCGCCTTGGGCGTAAACCGTAGCTAATCAAAGATAGCAAAAACTGTAATTGCTTACTTGTATTGCTTGCTATGTAAACGACGACTGCAGCGCGTAAATCAAAACGTCCATGTCGTATTATAATTAACAACCACTCATTACATTGTAAAATTTGTCATGCATGTATTTACGATAGTCTACGGGGCTAGTAAATTATTATTGATCATGGTGAAAAATATTAAACTATCGTATGAAAATAAAGAATTTCTAGTTCAATGCGAAGGCATTATATTTGTACAACAGAGCATTGAATAAATAGGTTATAAATCTCACTATACTCGTTTATCAGAGATGTAAATTTCCCCTTTTTTGTGAAAATTAATAATTATTAAAAATCGCAATACAGGTTTACTTGAAGATATTTATTCATAACTTTATTTTAACCAACTTTTTATAGAACATTAATATCAAATGCACTTTGCTAAGGCCGTATACTCTGTCATCACTATTCTAATATCTACTTACATCATTTTCGTAAATTTTTATAAAGCATCTTCTTAATTAATGTATTTTCATTGAGTTTATATCCCAAACAACTGACTGGATTTTCTTAAAGATTTGGAGTAATTACCTTTCCGAGCGTTATATTTTTCATGGAATTATATTCCTATACTGTAAAACGATAATTCGTGGTCAATTTATTATACATGTTCGTTGCACTTCAGACATACTAAATACTTTTAAAATAGGAAAATAAATTAATATTAAATTTTTGATTAGTTCTCTGTAACAGTGTTACGCAGGAAAGAGATTGAAAATAATATCCATGCCTTGAAAGGAAATATAACGCACTGATATGTTCAAAACGTGTCACTATATCTGATCGAAGCAATTACTGTGCAGGTACAAAGAGGTGTCAAATTTGGCCTTGTATGGACGTTAATGATCCCATCTGCTCGAAGGTCTGCTAATATCGTCATTAACGCGGTTGGCTAATTAATGGAGAAAATTAAGTCGTTTCCAGTTGAGCCGAGTGATGTCATTGCGCCATCGGCCTTTCACTCCAGACAGAAAAAGAAGAAAAATTGTTATTGGACGGAAAAGAAGAAGGGGAAAGATATAAAGGGCAATCATAAGCTGCTCGTGTCAAGGGCTTGATGGATGGTTAATAAAGGCGGCAGGTTATCTTCCTACTCAGCGTGAGGTTTACTTAGGCCATAACATTCTTACAAGACGAATACACTTCTCATTAACAAATTAGGAGCCGAAATTCGCAAATTTTATATTTAGAAGATTTTATCATTTTCATGGTACTGCATGGAGAAATAAAATGTATACGAATTGTGATACTTTGATTTGGGATTGAAATTGTTGATTAATTCAAGAAAATTTTGAAGTTTCAGCTGTACCGAATTACCAGATTGTAAAAATGTCGTCGACATTGGGTCTACAGAATTTTGGAATAACGTTGGGGAAGCCTAGTTATTTTAGAATTTTTGTAGAAAGATTTACGAAGGAGTTGGACTAAGATGGGAGGCCGTCAGTTTGGCGGTCACAAGTCATATTAAATTGTAAATACGAGAGCAGGTGAGGAGTTCCACGATAGTGTTGATCGGTAGCTTCGTACGTCAAGCAAGAGAAAATTGGTAGACAAAATTGTCTGTTTAATAGTGAGAGTGCCTTCCACAGGAATCGTTGGTAAAAAGGTTTTCCACGTCCGATCTTACCAACATATCGGTGGAATCCATGGTTAAGATTTTTATTTATTTGGCAAATATAATCGAGATTTGGACAATATATTGCGAATCCTGGATTAGGGGTTTGAAAATTGCATCAAGATGTCAGAGTGGCAAGGACCTCCCCTGCAACTGACTATCGGTGGAAGATATTTTAACTGGTGTACACTTTCAGCTTTCCTCTTTACGCTGGTCCAAACCTAACCATTTATCTCACGCATTATTCATGAACGAATGGTAATAGTCATACGACAAAATTCTTTCTAAACTTAAAATATTAATACATTTAATTGTCATCAAAATTATCAATGTTTCCATGAGTTTATAACGTACTGCAATGAGGCTGCTAGGCAATTTGGTTTCGGAAATTTAGAGTCGCAGCTTGAAGTGCACGAAAAGCAAGTTTCCCCATTAAATGTCAGTTGTTTCCAAACGTAACGCTTTCGGAGACTCCTTTGGTAATCAACACTGATCGGCGATTTAGGTATCTAATATGTCCTCAAAATTAATTATAATATTTATCTATAAAAAATTGCTATTATTCCAAAGTATGCGATTAAATGGTCTACACACATCTTAAAATGTAAACTTTTTGTCTTTGGTCTTATCGATTTGCTATATTTCTTCTTGAAATTATTGCCAAGTTCTACTCTGAAGGCACTATGTGGCATTCTGTCTTTGTAACTATAGGCAAAGAAGCCTGCAGAGGATCTTCGAAGGCGTCGCTAGAGTGGACCAGAGCTAATGATGTGCGACGAGCGTCAGAGCAGTTAATTGGGAGCTTAACAGCTGCGGGAACGACGACAGAGAAATTAAGGCGTCCACCCTCCTCCGCTGTTGCCATAAAACAAGAAGGGCGAAGACGCCTGGGGAAGAAAAAAGAATGTGTGTGTAAAGAAGGGTGTTAGCGTGAGGAATTTGTCTGCGCCGCTCCATCTCACAGCCTCGCTCGACAAGTTTAACAGATCCCTCGATAGATGGCTCGAACGTGACGAGGTTTATTCAGTGAAAAAGGTGCCGTATGTCTCGTAACAACTTCCCTGGACCATATTTGATGAGAAAAAAATGGTAAGAAGCTCGTAAGTATACGAAAGAAGTTCTCGAACATTTTTTTCTTTATGAAACCAGCCTGTAGACAGATATAGATTAATTGCTTCGGAGGATCCCCTCACAAGTAACACTTGTCAATGATGTTCATCAAAATTTACATTTAAATGTCATACATAAACCAAAATCTTTAACATATAATTGTGGTGACCAAATTGAATGAAATATATTTAAAATATCTTATTAAATTTTCCACACAATTGAAAATATTTCACTTAAATTAATACAAAAAAATAATAGATGAGAACATAAAATATTATTTATAACAAAGATGTTATGATATTGAAACTTGCCAACAAGAAAAAATACACGTATATACACGAAGTTTTCGAAAAAACGTATCGAATAACTGCGACCGACACAGTAGTACCGACACGTAGTACGTAGTACCAAGTCCTTATAGGATCTTGGCTGCTTAAATGAAATTTTGAATGGATTTTAATCTTAAATTAATTAAAAATATTTTTCAGGTGTATGTATTTGAATTTTCTTTTATATTTGGTGTAGGTTTTGGTATTGAAGTAGAATTGCTTACTTCTGAAAATAAATTATATTTCTTCGTGCAGCAACATAAACAAAAAATACGTTTAATCTGTAGTGTTCCTCTTCCATCCTTATATATAATTATAATCCTGTTTGTTGTAAAATATAAACTCCTGTTAAGATTTAAAGTTTTTTTGACAATTTTGTGAAATTGATACAATTTTCATCTGTGTAACCTGGCTCATGAGTTAAAGCTTGCTTTTAGGAGAGAATAAAGTATCAGGAATGGAGGAAGATGTTGCATTTACTCAATGTAAGAATAATAAAGTATACATCTCCAGGTATGAAGGATATATTTCGAGAGACGGAAAACTCCTTCCGAACAGAATAGATGTATTTTCCATAAATACTCAAGAGAAGCAAAGCTTCAAAGATGTGGAAAGTGTCTTACATTTTTTGTACATAAAGTTAATAGGCCTACTAACTCATGAGAATCAACCGTTTCATTTTGAGTGTGAAGCGTGAGGTTTTTTTCCGACGTGAGACAGGCGATGATGGAGTTTCGTAGGGTCCGCAACCAAAACAGTTGTTCCATAAACTCATTAATCTATGAAACGTCAACTACTTGGTTCGGAAATAATTTTGCATTTAATTATATACGTTTCCAGTTACAACTTAAAACTTTAGAGGCCACCTGAAATTCTTGAAAATGGAAATTATGTATGTCAGATTATGATTTTGTGGTTTACCGTTACTAGAAATTATATTTGTTTAATTATGTTTCCTCCTGTGTAACACAAAATAGTCCATGAGCACTTAGCCTAAGGAAATTAAGATATCCATAACAAGAAAGAAACACACCGATTATTAACTGAAAAGTGGAAGATATTGAATAATTTATAGAGCTCTTGATGTGTTCCGTCTTAATGGAGTTTACTGAATATGAAATATTTGAAACTGTAATTAAATTAATATTATTAAAATGTTGGAAATTACTTGGAACTGGCCGTGTTTACAACTACAACAAAATATAATACATTATTAGGTAATTAGTAGATCGATACTACTTTAAGGAACCCTGTATCCACGTTCCGTTCACGATAAGGACAGCGCTGTCAGTGATTTTATCTGAGGCAATGATTCCCAGGACTGGTCTCCTCTGTCTGATGATGCTGCACTAGGTGGCGTTATCTGGTGCCTGTCAGCATCACTCGTTCCGGAAGGCACGTCTTCGGTTTCACAGCTCAACGCACCACTCGACGTCACGAAAGGCACGAAGGACGAGCCACAGGTTTTCACGTCGGTCCATAATGCAAGCGAGTTATTTCATGCTGTGAGGCAAATATTAAAATGAGACCTAACGGATACGTTTCGTCGCTGTGAAGTCATTTGATGGAATTAATAAATTTCTCGTTAATTGGCTGGCCTTCCACGTCGGATTATAGTTTATTTGACAGGTCGCCGAAAAATAACGGACGCAACATGGCGGCTATCACGAAACCTCATGAGAACCTATATTTAATATTTAATTTGAGAGTTTAGTTGTCCGAAATTACATTAGAACGTTAATATACTTATAATCGATGAACCAATAATTTTATTCGTATTTTCCAAAACGCACTGTTACAATGTTGAAATAATTCTTTGTGTGTTTTTCTCAGTTTCGGTTTCGGTTGTGAAGGTACGGATCACACTTTTTAAAAATATTTAACAAAAATTCTAGCAATGGGAGACCACAAAATAATAATCAAGAAAAAAATCTATAGACAGACAAACGTAAATTCCAGCTTCAAGAATTTCAGGTGACCTATAAATTGCTACATTACTGTAACAGTATCTATTCCGGTCGCTTTCCGGATTTCCACTAGAAACTTTGAGCCGCAAATTAATAACGATTGTCCGATGCTTATGGAAATGAGTAAGCAAAAGTGACTTACGGTTGTAAAAATTTAGTCGTAGGACAACGAAAACTGCGTTAGTTTCACATAAACGACTTTGGAAGATTTTTAACAAGCCTAATTCTATATTTTTCTATCGTCATGCCTGTTAGAAGTGGTTGAGTTATATAAGAAGTCCACACGCGTCCGTCATCAGTAGCGTTTTACAGAAATTTTTGACTCAGTAGTTCGTCGATTTAATTCAATGTTCGTATGATTTCTGAAATCTGTCACAATCTCACTTCGTTTTTCAAAAAATAATGTGAAATTTGTATGTTAAATCTGCCAGCCTTTCATGTTGCGAAAATAAAGTATCCCAACAGGTACGTTTTAAATACAGCGGTCAAATCCGGTTTTAAAAAGTGTTGACAATGCTGCAGTCAAAATTGTCGGTCTTCCATTGTCTGATTTGAAAAATACCTATTTCGCATTTTCGCTTTATATTTCGTCTACTTTACTCTTCTCCGGCCTGCAGACAACGCATGTGCCCAAAAAAACGTGTCCACAAGTTTCGTCTTATCAAAATCTCTTTCTTAACATATAATGTTCAATGATGCATTTCTGTATTCCCGTCATCCAACAATTTCTCAATTAAGCGGTTGACTGAATGCAATTAATGGAAACTCGTATTATTTACAATTCTGTCCTCATGCATGTTGTAAAGGTTATAATAATGGAAATAACCATCGCCGTCAAATCTTAAACCTGGGCTGGTAATTTGATAAGCGTAGTATAATAAGTTTCAAAGACTGAATGTTCTTGACCGATATAAACCTCTGCATACCTGTGCGAAGTCTTTCATTTTTTGACAGCATGACTTTCTCGCCGATCTAAATGTTTAATTTTTTTAGATTAACTATTAGTGCATACCTTGCATACAACTATAAAGTGCCTTGAATAACAACCCACGAGCTAACAACTCGCAAAATGTCATAACGGATGCTCGAAAATTCTTGCGAAAATTCCGTGAATATCAAATCATTAGTCTCTAGGAATGATAAAAAAAAATTAATGTGAAGCGAACCAGTCAACAGTAAATGCGGTAACAAATGAATAAAGAGACGTTAAATTAAATTGCTCGGAACTTCTTGTGGTTATATATTCCTCAATTAAAGAAAGAAGAGAACACATTGAAAAATTAAAGGGAAATTTATAAGGGCCAATTATTCAGTCATTTTTATAAAATATGTGGGACTTAACTTTTGGAATAAAATTATTTTTTGTCAATTAATTAATTATTTTGACTGCTACAGGAAGAATTGCAATAATTAATGAGATAATTAAATAGCCAAATAACAGACAAAAGGAAGTGTAAAGTTGTCTGTTATTTGTCCACTTATTTATATAATTAGTATACCATTACAGAGACGTTTTATTTAATAATTTTAAATTACAATAAACCATTAGATTTAACGAAGCACCGAAATCGATGTTTCTGTCATTATATTGTACTTAAATATCTTACGTACTAAACTATCTTGTTTGCTATCACGAGATTAAACAAAAATTGTCCAAATGTATAATTGTGTTAGTGTGGTTACATTTACTGTCTGATGATTCTAATAAGATTCTTAACCTCTCTCAAAGCCGGGTGATTCGTGTAACATTCTTCCAGAGACTGGCATCATTTTCATCATCCACTGTTATACAGCATTTTCTCTAGCTTTATCATATCCATAGACATCTGCTCATCTCATTACAATCTCAGCCTAGGTTAAAATAGGTGTCCAGTTGCTTTCCGCCAAACAGATAGTTTATTAACTTTATTTTTTATAATTACATGAATTAGACAAAGAGACAAAAATAAATGTTGATATAATACTACACAACGTTTCTGGGATCCCTGTCCTCATTTCAATTTCTTATTTGACTGTAGGGTAATTTTGGGTTGAAATCCTTTAAATGATTTTTAAAATTTACTGCTGCTATATACACTTTAATAATGAGTTTTGTCTCATTATTTCTAATCGCAATACGTTATGATTTAATACGCAGTTATATACAACCAATTTTACACAAATTTGGCCGCTTTATTACATTGATGGAAATTGATTGAATGTCTCATATCATAACACAGTTGCCTTTTGCCAGTAGGGCGGCCAGAAATAATATTTATTTCAGGTAATAAGTTTGTGCAGCCTCTTACACTGTCACTTAATAATGACAACTTTTCACTTAATTTTTATTTCTTGACACATTCTGATACACAGAAACATGTCAATGGTGATTTCGATCTTCATCGATTTTTTCCTGGTGGTTCCGAATAGCGATATCATTTAAAATGGTTTCATAAAATCAAGATGCAACACTCTCAAATACAGCCACAGCGCTGCCTTTGTTTTTCGGAGAAAAAGTCACAATTCGAGCGTGGCTTTATTTCAAGGGTGCAAACGCCACCGAGACGTCTCGCGAACCGTCGCCATTGAATTAATAAAGAGGCTCTGCGGTTACACGCCGAGAGCAGGGATCTTACGGTTTCGTTAAGAACTGCAGCACGAAGGCAAACAACGGATTTCTTTAGGGCTCAACATTTTAACTGACGTACTTACAGAAAAAAAAAATAAGCCATCAAGATGATCATATGAGAACGAAAATTGCGGTATGGAAACGTAATTTGTTTCACTGTCAACAGATCATACTGTAGCTGACGTAAGCGGCAAAAATGTGACAATACGTTGGAGGGATTCGTAAACTCTAAATAGTAATAATAAGATAAAATAGCAAAATAGCCACCTGAAGAGAGGAACAAGGTTTACAGAAACGGTGTACGGTATTTACATCATCACTTATTTTGTCTATTTTATCTTATTATTAAATATTCAAACAGACGTGTTATATTTTCATTTATCAATAGTTCTGATGCTAGTCCAATTGCTGTGACGTTTCTTCGTATAGATGAAAAGGACTTTGGTGGAAAAGAAAAGATTGTGTTGCGAAATGAATACCAATAAAGCAAGTATATACATTCGTGATTCGTTCATGGGTATTCGAGGAAATTCAGAGACAAGCAACAAAGACAACATAAAATATGTAGAAGAAGTAAAATGGAAAACATGGGTATTCCAGGAAATTCAGAGACAAGCAACAAAGACAACATAAAATACGTAGAAGAAATAAAATGGAAAACACAGCGCTTACAGACAACGGACACAACAAACTCCACGATATATTTTTCAAAAAATGTTATTAGGCTAATAACTCAGGTCTGTGTTTCTAACACTCATTCTACCCGCTTCGTACTTTTTAGGACATATATAATTACATACTCAGTCTCAGACTGTCGTTTTAATCAAATATGCGTCAGCTTTTCTTTGATAAATAAATACATGAATTTAATTAATGTATCATGGCCATCAGCCAGCTTTTTTAAAATAAATTTTACATTTATTACAGTACTCAAAACGTTTTATCCCTATGGTCAGGGACCGCTTGAGTTGAATCTAAAAATAAATATAACGAAAAATACAATAGTGGATTTCAAAACAAATAACATGGTACTTACATACATAACAAAATATGAATTTAATTCATATCATCCATTTAACCGAAAATTTTTGACTATTTCTAATACCACCCAGGGCCGAAATGAGAGAAAAAATTCCATTCAAACAAAGCTTATATTGTTTTGAATTATTTTTTTAACACAAGAACAAACTTTCAAAAAAATCAAGTATATATAATTTTATATCATAATAAAACTTAATCATATGAGAAATTTAAATTTTGTGTGTATCAGTTTTCACATTTATAGGATATATATTGGATATAATATGCATAGGGAGGAAACGTTGTGTGTATTGTAATAAATGTAAATTTTAATTAATAAATTCTGACTTATGGCTATGATACATTAATTATATTTATATTAAAACAAGACTGATTAATTTTTCAACTTATTTAAAATGTATAAATTGTTTAGGGCGTATATAAATACACTTTTTATAAACTTTTCTTTCACCGGAGATGAATACAATGGTGTATTAACATTATTTTCTAGTTTTACATTTTATTCAATAAAATAATTCGCAGTTACATTTCTCTAACTAACTTAATGAATGTAATATTTCATTTGTGATTGATACGGCATTTTTATGTATTTATTATTTGCTTCGACGAGTGTTAGAATGACGTTCATAAATCCTTCTGAAGGATTTTTATTCACAGTGTTAAACAATCACTCTTCATAAATATTCTTAATCAATCAGAAATTAAACCAGGTTCCCCCACATATTTTTGAATATTATATCATTTGGCTAGTCAGATTTACTCCTATAAATTTTTAATACTTGAATATTCGTTTGTTGAAGTTTACTTGTGAGAATGTCAATTACAGTCATTTCGCTCTATTTTGTTTAGTTACTTACAAGAAACTCAGAAATATTTGAAACGATAAAGAGGGAATTACATATTTCTATTAACGTTTTAAAATTGTGTAAAGAGAAGCTTTAAGATGTTTCAATGCATAGGTTCTCGTGGAGTAAATTGTTTTCGCGTGTCTTTGAAGTAGTTAGTAAGATAAATAGCCAAATAAGGACATCATAAGTAATGATATAAAAAATCAAAAACCTAGAGCGACAAAACTGCACAATACACTTGATCAACTCTCTAGGCTGTTGTGTTTTTAGTTTTCTTAGTACCTGATGAAAGGAACAAGGTTTCCAGAAACGTTGTGTGGTATTTATATCACTTTTTTTTATCTGTATTTGTATATTTTTCTTATTATTAATTTTCAAAATAGACGTATATTTTTCATCTTTTCATTACATTTTGCCACCAGCTGAGGTTTACAATTGTGTTCATATATTACTGTATCACAGAACATGAACCCAATGTGGCACAGGATGTTGGATAGCTGACATAGACGACGGAGTAAAAGGATCTCGAGACAGGACTTGGCGGATTTTTTTGCTCAGAGTCGCCTAACTAAGGCTGGTTCTGAAGATCATTATTACAGACACAGGTTTTCCCTGAAGCATATTATCCTGGCTCTCACATTAATAAGACGATACTGTTTAATAGCTTTGGGTTCGTAATATGAGGGCAGTTGTGCAAATCGACACCCGGTAATGCCACGATTCCTTGGTAACTTTAAATAGTTCCAACTCACACAATATAATCCTAATACAAGTCAGATTACATTCATTACTCGCTAAATATGTAAAAACATGGACGTATAATAGTATCAAAAATTCATACTATCGAATTTTAATCTCTAAACCAAATAGGATTCTCTGAGATTAAATCCATGAAACCTATGTTAAAAATGAAACATGCAGACTCTAATGGATACGGCCAGATGTCGATTCTTGAAATGAAAATATAATACGTCTGTTTTAAAATGGAATAAAATAGCCAAATGAAAGACAAATTTATATCATCACATCATTTTTTGCGACATTTGGCAATTATATCTCTTTAACATAAATCATAGTTGAAAAATCTATTCAAGCATTTTTTTAGCTAATTTTCAAATATAAATAATATTTTATTTAAAAATGATTATAAAGATATGATAACATCATTTAAGAGATCGTCATATTTGTGAATGAGTATATATTCGAAAAGTAATCTTCATTATTATTATTATTTGTCACAGAATAATAATATTGGATGATAACTTTTCGTGACGTAGTACGTCTCCAGAAATATTTTGAGTATGAATACTTGCTGGTAGGTTTAACACCCATATTACAAATCCAAGCATTCTATTTTCAGTACCAGTGCATCGCAAATATTCCTCCAATTATTCCATAATGACTTCAATAATCATGAATTCACACTGTAAAATTTTACTGTCTGTACAATTAAAATATAATCGAATTTTATGGATGTAAATAAAATTATATTCCATAAAAAAATTTTACAACTTATAAATTTGAAAAAGTTGTATATCCATTATTGATGGAAGTCATGAAATACAATAAATGTATTTTTCCGAGGAAACGTTGGCTCTTACGCTCTTACGTCAAGCGTGAGGTTTCCTCGTTATTGCTATACAACGAACAAAACGACTTGAGCAGTAAAGTTGGAGACACTAGAGAAAGCGCGTCTCCTTGCTAACAAATTGCTCTAACCGCATAGACAAACTGCGACCGAGTGTACAAAGAAAAGAAGAACCGGCGTAAAATATTCTTCTGGCGACTTCGCACTTGCCGCCATGTTGGAACCCACGAAACTTGTGTTAGCACTTCCACGAAAATAAAAATAATTTTGAGAAAAACAAGCTTGAAGTTTACTCAGTGAACCTGCACACGGAGCAGATAATTTATTTTTAATATTAATTCGACAAGTAAGTATAAGATAAAACATAATTTAACATACACAATCCATGCATGCATTCGTAAAATCTATTATAAATATCATTAATTAAATAGAATTAATTAAAAATTAATTTAGACGAATGTTTTTTAAAATAGTCTTTCGAATTTTGAAAACTGTGTTCCAGAAAAAATAATGCATTATAATTATTCATCTTAATTAATAAACTACATTTTTTACAAAATAGTTTATACGTATTTTTTCAGTTTATGCGTTGTGTTCAACATATCAAAATGTTTCATTATTTTTATTTTGAAATTAAGTATTAAATTAATCTAAATCTTATATATTTGAGTGAAATGTCGTAAGAAAAACTTACATTTGGAGTAAACAAAGTTTATAGACAAAGTCTATAAGTACAAAACAATACACTATCGGATTGACAACGGGAATATTTGATGCATCAGCGCTTTTAAGGTGTTACTTTTCTTCATCTACCTCTCTTTTATATTGATGAAAAATGATTGCTGCGATATATAATCATTTTTATTGCCTTTTTCATTAACATCATTCACGTCATCACTATATAAAATATCTCGTCACATCCAACGACAATTGTGATACACGAACTGCAATTCTTATATCCCCACTTGTGTCTATCTCTGAGACATGTGCTGTACGTGAAAGTAATTGCTTAATAAATAGAGAAGTTCACTTTCAAGTACTCAATATGGTATGCCCGCGAATAAAATGAATGTTCTCGTGCTCTTCAACTACTACAAACAGGGGAGAAGAATCTTGTTTTGTCGGTTAAGGCTTCAACGCTACTAGAATTTTAATACAGTACAGAGTCGCTGATGCGTGAGTTCGTAAAATACCAGTTGTCTTCTGGGACTCTTTCAAATGCAGCAATTCTTGTGTCACTTCAACATTGAATTTTTTTTTTCACACAGAAACCTTCAGGTTAAAAATATTTTAATAGCCGTATTCAAAATTTCCAGAATTATAAGCTCTACAAAATTCTTTGCTGATGTCAAACGAAAGAAGGTTGAATTTATGTACTGTGTATTTAACGTCCATATGTAAGTGTATTATAATGCATATAATTTGAAGCTCTCACATTCCTGATAAGCCTAAACGTCATAATTAAATGTTTACATAATAATAGTCAAAAGGTAAAATGTTTTTATCTTCTTTTATAATTTTTTATACAATTCCACTTACAGAATTGACAGAGTTTCTGTTTTATTATTTTAACGAATACTTATATTATTCGTATCCATTAAAATTAAATAATGAAACAGAGACATCTTATATATTGAAAAAGTAATTTATAGCTTTTTTGTTATAAGTAGAATGTATGTATAAAACAGAAAATATAAAAGTGTTCATTTCTTACATATTAAATATTTCAGATATTTCACATTCGGTTTCGAGGAACAAGGCGGATAGTTTATTTAAAAGTCATCTTTCAGCTTTTCATATTAGTTTCAGGGGAAATATTCTACCACTTTATTTCATTCAGCTGACGTGCATAATTTGAGATTAGAACTACGGTTATTCATTTGAAGTGCAATAATATTAAGTGTCGCGATCGTGGTGCCACCGCCCTCTCCCCAACACAAAAGGAATACGAGACGCCGCGCCTTATGCTTGATATTCTGTACGTAGCTCAGCTATGTATTTTCATATTCCGCCAAAGCCAGACTTCTTAAAATATAAGAGTTTGAATATTGGGTGTATTACAATTCAAGTGTGTAAATAATAATAATGCGTAATTCGTGAGAAATTTCAGGATTAATGGAGTTTCAACTATTCAAATGTGACAGTCATCTCTTATTTCTGAGACACACATCACATTTAAAAAAATTCATGGTTATTTTATAGTTCTAAACAAATATGATTTAATATCGAACAAGTATAGTAAGCAGAAAGATAATAAGTCAATAGATGAAGACGGGATGAATTTATATAATACAATGATACTTGATCGAGACATTGTTGAAGCTGTCAATTACATGTTTTTCTTCATAGAGAAATTACACCTCATGAATTCTCCGATAATCTGATGATAGTGCTAGAAGAACCCCTCGAGTAGTTACGTACAATTTGAATTAAAAGTAATTACTGCTTAGATTTCTGTCATGGATTGAGTGTCTACAGTAAATGAAAGAACGATGAGGCGTAAAGGCGACGATTCGCCGGACGCTGTTAGAATTCCATAGAGACAAGGAGAATGGGAGGAACGCAACCGAGATTGAGTTGTGAATTTTTCAACGCCGTTTGCCCACGGTCTTGTACGAGATCTGAATCGGAACGGCTCGTTCATCCCTATCGCACTTATTAGGGATAATCCTACGTGCCTCAGCCCAAAGATTTCCTCCATACGCAGCCACCATGTGAAATGTACGTTTTACATAAGATTCCGCGTTACAGGACTACGTGTTATGACAAGGCTGTTAATATATCGAACGATTTATTTAGTTCCTTTAATTTAATTTTTGTGAGCCTTCGAATTTTCAGTTGGCTTACTGTTGTCAAATTAAGAAACTATTATTACCTTTATCGACTTATATGCCTTATGTGACCCTATAAACTCATATATGATTTATAAATACTCCTTTATATTACTCTAAACAGCTCTATTCTTGCCGCTCAAAAAAGAGCCTGTTGGGTGCTGTTCTCATTTCTCGTAGGTGTAACCTTCATGGAGAGATGGCGGAGGCTACGTTCTCTCTCTCCCTCTCTCTCTCTCTAAGGTTGGCATACAGTAAGAGTTGATCTCTATTTGTATTGGAACAGTCGGCCAGCTGCCTCCTAAACTGGTCGAGGCATGGAGAAGAGAATGCTGTGACCCCAAAGAAAATCCCTCTCCGCCATTAGAAGGGCGTGTTATAAGTACCAGCTGCACGAACTGCCTGATGCAGGTTTTCTAGGGTTTGTCCTCCATCCGGCGAGTGCCGGGTAGGATCCTTAAATTACAACCCGGTAGTCAATCGTTGACTACCTTGCCCTACACTTCCGCATCCCCCGTTTCAAATCCCTTCTCAAGCTATTAAAGGGGAGTGTCATCACGTGGATTACTCTCATGTAGCCCTATTCTATCTCTGTTTCATACCACCTTATATACTCCAGTATAATCTGCTTGTTTGTTTTCGGACCGAAAAACATCGATATCGATTTGTGTAACTTCCATATTGAACGTTCATAATAAATAAACATTTCTATAATTCATCAATTTTTCCGTGAAATTTAACATTAGAAAGCTTGTGACAGGAATTTGGTAAATTATGCAGACATAGAGCTTCAGTTCTGATAAGACTATTTTCCTTCATGTGAATGCTACTTCTCTTATTTATAAGGGCCAATGCGTATCATTCAATCTGGTAAAATCGAGACCACGACCTTGAGGCAGAACTTACAATGTGATCATTCTGTATTAAAAAATGCAACTAAAGGTGCAAATTAAGGGCATTTATGCGATAGTATCCGATGGACACGGTAATTATATTTGTATAGGAGACCGAATTCCATGAACGTCTATCTTAAGCCACGCGGTAACAACGTATCACTTACTCTAATAGCATAATCAATTAAAAACGATTAACTACGGTCGAGGAAAAATTAATTTTTGTATTGTTCCTCGGCCATGAATGTTATCATCCTCCGGGACATTGTATGCCAAGGCGGTAATAATGAATTCCCCTAATAGAATCGCCATTCCAATTACAGCCGCCTGAGAGAGTTAATGTATTCACCTCGATTTCACCTCGCCACTTGCGTGGGTGAAGTTTCATTCATGAAACAGGTTTGCCCGCACAACCGCGCAATTGAGGCTCAGGCGCCGGGAAGACTAAACGGCACAGACAGGCGACAGTTCCGATAGACAGATCTGATTCTGTAACACCAATCAGCCATTTGTCATTGCATTCGGCGATGAATTTAACAACCGTCAGCTATCCGTGCCCGGCTTAAATAAACCACAAAGAAAATTAACATCGTAAGAGGCAAGGTATCGATATATGCTACTAATAGAAAAATTGGAAATTAAATTAGGCTAACAATCAAGTGACAGTTCAATAGTTTTAGAGCAGATAAAAATTAGTAATGGGATCATAGTCAATTGAAAGTAGAGTTCACTGTAAAAAGAGTCTACAACCATTAATGGTTTGAGCAGGTGATCAAAAATGTACATGAACAATTAATTAGCATCGTTAGCCTTTGATAAAGGGTCAATAAAGGAATAAAACTAGATATAAATTAAAATCATATATGTTATCGATGCTGGAAAAGAAAGTCCGATTTCGAAGGATCAACTTAACTGGACAATGGACAATATATCATGCTATAGCCCCTGTGATGAGAGTGACGTATAAAATTATGGAAATGGCCGGTGTAAAATTTAAATAATAATACTGTGAAAGCAAAAGGCCGAAAACTGTATAGAGTTGTTCAAACGGTGGCGGTCAGAGAAAGGATTCAGTGGTGAACAAGAGAACCTTTGGAGACTTTTGAAAGGATTGAAAACCTATCGGCGAGATACTGAAATTAAACCAGTGACGACACACTAAATTATCTTAATAGATTGAGGAAAATGAAAGTGAACGTTTTAAGCGGCCTACTTATATAATCATTAATATTCTGTCACGGAAAACAACTCTGCGTTATAATTGTAACCCTACAATTTGATATGTTCCCACAGGCAGCACAACCATTTCCGAGACAGTTCCAGTTACCATAGCAGCAGAGTGTCGGAATTCGTTGGCTTTGAGTCAGCATCACTTTTATCGTGTTCTAAAAATGGTAACTATTTACCAGGTGTACTAATGAAATTCCAGAAGAATAAAATACCTCATTTTCTGCAGGTTAAAAAACGCTATTTTGTATTTATATTTAAAAAATTGTAAACCATTGGTAAATCATGTTAATTAAATACAGAAAAATAGAATAACTGAATAGTAGTCAAACACCAACATTTAAGAATAATTGTACAGATACTACCCTAAATTAACTAAATTTTTTTAAAAAATTCATAATTACATTATAAAATATTTTTATCTCGTAGTATAAATCACTCAAATTTTGTAATTCATGTATTAAAATATCTAATTATGAATTACGTTTCAGTATTTGAGTCTGGTTTTTTAAAATAACTGATTATTTTTATTTTTTTATAGTCCCACAAATATTTTTTAAAAACTTCTCTATTTCGTTACTTATTGTGTTTTTATTTTTTGCATCGCTTAAAAGTTCTTTTCTATGTGTTTTTTAATATTTATTCCTATTTACTTTCTAAATGACGTATTTATCTGTAATTCATATGTTGTGTACTTGTTGCTATTTGTTTGTCCTTTAAGGCCGTTTTATCTAGATTTCAATATGGGTTATTGGCTGAAGATATGACTACCAAGGAGAATCAAGTAAATAATTATCATGACTGTGCATTGACCCTGGAACTTGTAGGTGGCATTTATAATTAATTTTAGTGTAAAATGGGAATCTAACGAATTGGTTTTCAAGGACAGACATCAGTCAGTCTGACATTCATGGCTTAAGAATAAAATTATTTAATGTCCCATCTACAAACGTAAGTGACATTAAAAACCATAAATTTAGATAGAAATCTAAAAGGAAAAGTGACGTTTATTACGGCACAGAAGAATGCTTAAACGATTGCTACTTGAAAGACTTTTTTCCAACAATCGCACCGAAAGAGAGTTACATATATTCTACGTGGAGAGATAAACTGCAGGTCGCTAATGTTACATAAAAGATTGACATGTCCTCCGAACCTTTCTTAGATGTTTTGTACGAGTTTCTAGTTCCTGGAACGGAAACTGGTGACAATTCATTTTTGTGGTGTGAATTAAAAATATTATACAATAGTGGTTCATATAAACGTTCTCTATAAAGGAGCATAGTTCTTATAACAGGATCTTAGTAATAAGCATTAAGTTTTCATTTTATACGTTTGAAATCATTTTGTGATACGTTTAAAGTAATTAGGAATTTTTTGAGAGAAACCCACTAGCCAGATGCGGATCAGAGGATATTAAATTACAATCCACTATCTCTCATATACAATTACCGTTGTTCTAGCACTTTGCCTGCGACAAATTGGCAACACTGCAGGCTGGCTTCACCGAATGATTTACAGTAGACAGTAAAAGTCTAGAGTAGCAGGCGCCTTGTATGCAAACTTCAGCTCCCACAGGCTGCATTTACGAATCTTTGGACATCATCCCTTTAAAGCTCTGATTGTTGGAATTAGTATTAAAAAATTTATTATACACTTCGTTGACGAATATGTTTTTTGCTTGTCCGCAAGCTGCCACCCTGATGAGGAACAGGATGATTTACAAGTATTTCATACTGACCCAGCATTATACATTCCTATACAACTTTTAAAATTGTTTGATTATCCTCGCATTGCATCGCCTTAAATCATAACTGATTTGTAAATATAGTCGAAATTAATTAGACTGTATGACATCATAATCATAAGAATTAACTAATTAAAAATTTGATATGGACCTCTATAAGACAATTCATTGGCGTACTGTAAATATTACGAGGAGTTGAAATGAAACGAGAGATTTTTGCAAATCACAATTAACCGCTATTCAAATAAAATGAGGGTACAATTTTCTTCTAAAAACAATTGTTTACTAGATTTTTATTAAATTATCCTAATTTATTTTCACATAAAAATTTAAAAATTAAGCTCTAAAACTGATTAAATTATAAAAAAATTAATTAAGATATCTTTTCCAAATATATTATTTGTTACTAAAATAAAAACAATAATATAATAAAAATAAGTAAACAGCCATACTCAAGGATGAGTAATTAAGCTAAAGGGGGAAAAACACGACATGGTTATAAAATTCTAAAGTATTTTGATATAGGCCTATAACAAATTCAAGAAATGAATTACAGCATTTGGAGATCGTCCTTTTTAATTATTTCTTTTAGATGCTATAATCAAAGAAACTGATATTAACTTCTAAAAGGAAATCGGTACAGAGGCCACGTGATTTACCAATATACCATAACTTGTTACGGAACTCCTGAAGTCGTAAATCGGCAATTCAAGTACGGCTACGATTTAATAGTTAGGATACAGAACAAAAAGGAAGATAGTGTGGATCGCATTGGGCGTAATAACCCTAATTTCTCCGAAATCGAGGAAGAAGGAATAGAAATCATACTTTAATAATTTGAAAAATGGGATATTTGGCGTAAGCAACCCTTTTGACGACAATATTATATATATATATATATGTATAATATAATATACATTGTCAAAATAATTAAAATAATCGATATGGGAAGGAAAAATAATTTTCCACTTTATCTATTTCCTTTTCATATCACTTATACATATATATCGGTTCCAACTGTTAAAATATATATAGAATATTTATTAATATTGTATTTTCTGCTAGGTCCTTTTTGATATAAACAAATAAGCGAATGTAGACTTTCATGTATAATATGTGCAATTAAGAGGAAGCAATTTGATTATAAAAACTGTGTCATGAACGTTAAGACACTGACGCGAACGTCTGCCTTCAGTCTGCAGAATTTTTTTTTGTGACTCCTTGAATTGGAGCATGTGACCGTAAAGAATGTGATGTAATCTTCAGCAGAAGAAAACGGTTTTGCCTCCGGCGAAGAATTCGCTGTTACATTGTAGGCATGGCTGTGTTTTGTATTCAAACAACGCAAGAAAATACTGAAGTTTGTTTCGCACGTCACAGATGACTTCGTTGATATTTAGCCTCCATTACACGGGGGGGGGGGGGAATCTTTTTCCAATTTTTGTCCTAAAGTGATTAAACATTGATTAGAAGATTATGTAATTATTGTTATATCATGTTACATATACCGTTATGATTTGTACAAAGATTGTAATAATACCCTAGTATTTATTATACCCAATAAATTTAAATAGTTTTTATTTATTTATTTTCAATTATATAATAAAGTTTATGGCTGTAAAACAGTCAATTATTTCCCTGGTTTGCGCACATATTAATTTATGTAGATTACTATTATTTACCACGTATACCATTAATGATTTACGTTCTTGGAGAAAAGTCAACCCCTCTTTTTTAAGAACACAAATTCTTTTTCCAGCCAAAGAATTATGCAAATAAATTATACTACATGCAGGTTGAGTCAGAAATTTATACTTGTATGTGCAGCAGACCATTCAATGTAAAAAAATTTCTGTCAAGAACCTGCTTGTAGAATTTTTACATTATTTGAATAAAAATTTGGCTTAATTATGGTGAAGTAGAGTTTTTTTATTCCATAGATTTAATTTAGGCCTCCTATTTTTTTATTAGTATTGTACCTGATGAAGTTCGAAAGTTGTGTCGAAATATTTTACTTCTTTGTAATTCCCTAATTTAATTGTATTAAATATAATATATTTTAAATTATTGGCTGATTTATTTTTAGAGTGGTTACTTTCGATTAGACTTTTTCTGAGCCCAAGAAACGTGAATAAAATTATTTCGTTGATATAATAGTGTTTATTATAAAGGATCTACAAAAATGCTATCGAATTCAGTGAAAAATTTGGCCACAAAGATTATAACTTAAGTTATTTATAATTTATTGTCATCTAAAATGTTTGGAGCTAAAGTCGTTTGCTTGAACCTTGGAGTTTTACTCTTTACCTTCTTTCGTACCTCTGACAAATCAGTAGCTATTAAATGCCTTTAAGGTTTAGTCTACTCGCAAAATGAGCTGCCGGCTATTGTGAAGTTTGTCACTTAGGTGACTGTAGTTGCGATGGAGTGAGAATAACTTTACTACATCAGATAGAGTACTCACTTTCTTTTTAACCTCCGGTAAGAGGCACGACATAACAAGAAATATCATTGCCATTGTAAATACCTCTCTGTTAGCGGTGTCCTTTTCAGCACACAATGGGAATTCCTCGGCGAGATTAAATTCAAAACGCGTCGTGGGAAGGTTCGTGCTTTAATCCGACAAGTTACGCATTTACAACGTACAAGATTATTCCTTACAAGCCTAGATTGCGTACACTGTACGTCATTTGCATTGAAAGCTCATGACTGGTAGTCGTCATTATTGTGCAAATTACGAATAGGAAATTCTCACATTGTATTAGATTAGAAAATGTGTCAGAATTTAAAGTAAATGATCATATGAAATAATTCCTGTAGTGACTACGATACGTTTACATGCTATACAGACAATGTTGGTGGCATTACATACAATAATAAGTTGAAATAACGATTAATTTGAATCGTCTCTAATTTGTGCGGATTTTAAAGGCTTTAGAATTTCGTAATAATTATACTAGTTTCTAAAAACTGTTCCTAAATTTCTTAGTGTTCATGTGAAAGCTATACTAGCAGGCACGACATTTCATTACCGTACTCGTCTATTTTCAAACGAATATTTTTCAACGTCTCTTCGCTTAGTTTAATTTTGCAATAAAACAAATGAGTTCCATTTACACGATTTTTGGTGAGTAGAGAAGCTTCTTCGTGTGTTTGAGCATTGTGTATTTGATAAAGTGAATCACGCCTAATCGCAGGTGATTCCCAACGATGTAAATGATTAATTATATAAATAAATTAACGGACAAAAAAAGGTGCGAAATTACTTGCAATATATTGCAGAAACGTTGTGTGGTATTTAATTAAGCAGTCATTTATGTCGGTTATTTGGCTATTTACCTATCGAATTATTATATTTTTATGCACGCACTTTATTTTATATGATCTTCGTGGTTATAATCATTTCTCTCCTCTATTTTGTAGCACTTCTATGGCTTGAATGTGTTCGGTTCTAAAATAGCCCTAATCGGCGTTCTGTTAACAGTAGCTTTTATAATTGCAATGTTAGAAAAATTAACAATCATCACCCACTACCAGAAAACAAAGTGACGCGATCACTGCAATTTATTAAGTCTTTTATTCGAATGACTGGGTGGAAATACGGAGCATTGTCCTACTCGTGGCACTTAATTCGCAATCACATTTCCCTTTGCACTCGTTCTATGATAAACGATGTAATTCTGAGAGCCTCTCACACCAATAACCCATAACGATTGGGAAGGGCGATGGCCCGCAAGTGGGAATCTACACGAAAACAAGACGCGGCGACTGCATTGGAAAAATGCGTTGCCCAGCGAGCTGCGTTCTGGATTTCTGAAATTATGATTTTCTCTTTGATTTTACAATTAGGTCAGATAAAAACTGCACATTTGACGTTTGATGCCACGATGTTCACTACGTATGCGTACTGATTTGCAATTTAATATTATAAATATAGGAAATACTCAGACTATTATGAAGCAAATTTTATCGAATTCGCATTCCAATATTTTTTATCACATGACAACCCAAGACCTGGTTATACAGTATATGTAAAAAACACTTTACTCTGATAATAATTCTCGTCAGAAAAATTGAAAGCCCCTTCGTGAGTGCAACAAGCAATACAGTTTTGGGTCGGAAGCAAGTATTTTATTTTTATTTGCTGTGAAAGCAAGTCTCTAAAGTTGTCGGAAACTTAATGCACTTTTAGTCATCATTTCTAATTTTAATATACACTAGCATACCTCGAATTTATTTTACAGATATAAATAAAAAATCGGAATATTCTAAATTTAAGTTTTCTAAAGATTTTACCTACAATGTTATTGATGAGTCTCTAAATGGGCCATTTATGACGTTCTAGCAATTTAATTTCCAAACAACCCATAGGTATCGTTGAAAAATAATTTAAAGAAAGTGGAAGACACGCTGGTTTTCTGGGAAAATGCTTAACTCGGAATAATTTTTTTTCTCAAGTGAAATATATTTAAGCAAACCATTGTTGTCTTTAAAAGACAAATATTTGTTAACATTAACATTTATACACAATATCAAATGGAAATATTTTGAAAACTTTTTGATAATGTAAAGATTACTTTCATTTAATTTTGCATTATATGTGGCCATAAAACGAGGAATTTATTGTCAATTAAAAAGTAATATCATCTTTGGCTACTATCTTTCTGAGATTCCAGGCTTAAGACTAGTCGACTCAATTTTCTTCACACCGAATAAAGCGACTCTTCCCACCCCTCAGTTTCTGTTACAGCCCTGTTTTCAGAGCATGTTGTTTGGAAATATAAATCACATCGAGTGTAGTTTTATTTTCCAATGTTTACTTCTGCCTCACAGGACCCTCAGCATTTAAATAGATGAAAGGAGATGATAAAGGAGGGAGATCACCCGTTTCTCTCATACTACAAAATGTACTAACATATTTTATTCCATAATATCCAAAGCAGACAGTAATTTTTTTGGGGTGTAACAGGCTACATGAGGGTAATCCACATAGTGGCAACTCACCTTTAATATCATAGGAAGGGATTTGAAAAGGGGGATGCGGAAGGGTAGAGAAAGGTAGCCAAGGGTTAAGTAGGGCCCCCGGACAATAGTTTAAGGTTCCGCCCGGCATTCGCCTAAAAGTAATGCAGGGAAACCCCTAGAAAAAACTGCATCAGGTAAGTCGGGCATTCGATACTTGTCCCATGCCCTTCCGATAGCGGGAGAAGAGTTTGCTGTGGGGACGCAGCATTCCATTCTCCGTACCTCGACCAATTTAGGAGGCAGCTGGCTGACTGTTCCAAAGGGAACGGGGAACAACTCTTAACGTATGCCCAAGATCTGTGACCCCGGAACATACAGCTCTCAAAACAGGCCGCCGTGCCTCGGCTTGTGGGAACCTTAGTTCAAAAACAGAGAGAGGAAAAGGCATCCCCAAATGTAGCCCCTTCGTGTCTCTCCTACAAGGTTCTGCCTGCGAGAGAATATCCCTCGCAGGTACTGACTGTGCGAGAATAGCCCTTGCAGACTCTCTCGGTTCAAGCAGACAGTAATTTTTTTTTTAGGGCAACAGGCTACATGAGGGTAATCCACGTTGGGCAACTCCCCTTTAATAGCATAGGAAGGGATTTGAAAGGGGGGATGCAGATGGGGAGAGGAAGGCAGTCAAGGGTTAACTAGGGCCCCCCGGCTATATCTTAAGGATCCTACCTGTCATTCGCCTAAAAGTATTGCAGGGAAAACACTAAAAAAACTGCATCAGGTAGGTCGGGCATTGTGTACTTAACCCTTACCAAAAATTTATTCGTGTGTTGATAAGAAACGTATGACGGCGACTTGTGCAGGCGGATGAAAGAGGAACATTGCTCTTTATTTT
This sequence comes from Zhengitettix transpicula, assembly GCA_037074705.1. NCBI lineage: Eukaryota > Metazoa > Arthropoda > Insecta > Orthoptera > Tetrigidae > Zhengitettix > Zhengitettix transpicula. The sequence continues at coordinate 78,838,446 of CM073591.1, forward strand.
GACCGGCGCAAAATATTTAATTTGAAATTACAGTTTTGTCCGTTCCTCCTTGTCTTTTATGAGACGAGTAATTGTTATCTGCGTAATAAACAATGACACACCACTCTCGATGTGAAGACTTTCTTTTCTATTATGTTAAAAATCATTGCACGTAAAATCATATTTAATCAGTTCTAAGGAGAACTACGACCTACATCGCTCTAGATACGGTTGACTAATCGTCGGATCCAAACAACTAAGTACCGCCTGTTAGTATAGGTCACATTCGATGTGTGTGAGGGACTATAACCATATATTACAACGTTGGTTTGAAAGATCGCCGCAACCGAAGTGATTTCCTCACAGGGCCCTGGTTACTTAAACAATTATACTATATATATTTAGTCATGGTATCGAATACTTGAATAAATATTCACTTAAGAAGCTCGTCTACTAAACCGTAAACCTATAAAGCTAAATGAGAAAATCTCTGATTTTAGGATATTTATTTGGGTCGAATATCCACCAATATTTTAAAATTATTTACATTTTAAGTTATATTTAACTTTTTTTTATTGACTTACTAGTCAGCAATTTGGTTGAAAGATTTCCGAACGTCTGTCCGTAAGGTGATGAATCGTACGCCACGGCATCTTAAATTCCTGTAAGTTGTAAGTCTAGGCCCGGAAACGTGGTGAAGTCGATACTGCACGGCGCCCGCCAGTCGGGGCGGCGATTTCTGGGTGGCGCCAGAAGAGCGAGGGACGCACGGCGCCGCGCCAGATTTCGCCACCCTGCACCCCGTACCCAGCGTCCCAAACCTGCACATCTCTCGTCCGTCTGCGAGATACATGGCGTTCACAAAAATCCCCGGGTTCGCGGCGAACGGCTCCTGGCCTTGGCCAAGCGATCAGCTTCCGAGTATGCGTGACCCGTCCGGGGAACACCACCCACCACGCGTCCTCTTATCGCCTCTGCTCACCCGTTTCGTGGTAATATCTCCTGACTGCACACCTGCCTCCTCAGGTAAACACCATCCACGCCTCTCAGGCACACCTAGAAACGTCTCCTATCCAGTCTTGTGACGTTACGGCGAGACTATTTTGAGTCATAAGTTGTCTGACGGTTGCGCAACTGCTTTTCGACTTGTTGCCGTAGTTGTGTAAGACGCCACATAATAACGCTATAGAAAGCCAAAATTATAAGTGCCAGTTTGCATTGTTTCAGTAGTACTCAAACTAGCTATGCAATCATTTACCATTCTGTTATTCATACAGTAAAAATAATTTTACAATTTAAGAATGTTGTCTATAAAAAAGAAACTAGTTAACTTAGAAACTGAATGATATGATCCAGAATCAATAATCTGAAAATTAGGTCAAAAGCTCAGTGAAATTGAATTAATGAAGTAGATAGACGAAACAATATAGAATCGGGAATCGAACCCAGGACTTCTTCTAGATTCCCTAATTCTCTAACCATCTGTACTACCCTGTCGACCCAAGCTCTATACGGATCTTTTCTGTATCTCAGGCTAACTTATACTTTATTTTTCAAGTTCTTTCACGACGTAACATTGTACTCAATAAGAAAGACCTATTGTGTTAACTGATCGTAGATCTAATTTTAATTATTATCTGAACTAGAAACTAAGCCCTACTTGAAAGCTTCAGGTATAAGATTAAGCATTCTAGGTCATGCAATAATTAAATTTAGATCTATAATCAATTTAAACATCCGTTTTTTCTTTTCTGAATTGGGCCATGAAGTAATTTGAATAGTAAATTGTTAGTTTCTGAGATCCAGAAATATACAAATAAGATGTAAAAGACTCGAATGGAGCTTGGGTCCACAGTGTATCTCGGATGGTTAGAATATCTTGTAACAGTGTCCAGTTCGATTCTCGGTTCTTTCGAGTTACTTCTATCTTAGTTCATTAACTGAATTATATTAAATGATTAATCATGACGAAATGTTTTTGAATAATACCATGCAACCGGTCAATGAATGTAAAAAGTCTCGCTCCAGATGACTGGAATGAACCGTCGTGAACGGAAATGGAGCAGGTTTTGTTTCTGATAAACACTGACCGTCATGCTCAACGAGAAACATTCAATCTAGGTAGTATTTCCCTGTGAATTTTGGAAGATTATTTTTAACGAGAATGCTTTAAATATTTATTGACTTCATGGACCAGTATAATAATTCACGATTGCTTATGCAAATTGTTCATAAATGATTTACAAGAAGCTTTCACCCCTTATGGACATATTCATCTTAACATCATACACATGGTTGACTACGAAATGTATCCTCCGCGACTAACGGAAACAGTTATATTTTCAATTCTGGCTTTATTCGAAGGTAAAACAGCGACTTAATTCCGTGATCGGTGATGCGACACGATAGCACATGAATAAATTTAGATATTTCATCGTTTACAAACAAACGCAAGTCCAACATCAAACGCAATGAAGCACATGACTGCTACGATGTTTTATCTTCATCGTGAACCAAGATGCAGGATCATACTAGATGTGTAACGATATAATGAGAGTTGTATAATTATAATCACAATTCAGAGTTCTTTGAGGAGAGATAGCGGTCTTAGATAATTAAAGAGGATAGCAAAGCTCTTATTTTGCTATCTATCTCAGTAACTCAACTAGTTTCGGACGCTTAATTAGTCGTGACAGAAGCAATGCTAACTTGAAGGAAGAATTAAGTAAGTAAAGACATTATCCAAATGGGCAATTCGACCCAGTCGTCATAAGAAACCGATTTTTTCAGTTTACTTACGGTAGGAGTCAACAGAAGTTGGCTCTGTACTGAAGAACATCAGATTAAAGTTAACAAAATATATCGTTAAGTATTTATAGTGAAATGAGTGTTAATAAAAATGAGTTACAAGTATTTTTATAGGTAAATGGAAAACAATTACGAATACTAAAGTGTTTCGTTAGATGAAAAAGTATACCATTGAATTATCTCATAAAATAAAATTTAAGAATTGGCTGGAACTTTTCGCTTTCAATTTTGCAGAGAATTCACAAGGTGAAAACAAAATTGGTGATACCTGAACGATCTCCCTGAAAAATTGGATTTTTAGATGTATGGTTTACGATTTCGAGAAGTGTAGCAAGGAGGAAGGTTTTTGATACATTTGTTGCCAAGTGGTGGTCTGCAGATTTTATTCTTGATCATAGAACTTGGGTATATGAAAGTGGAATAATCATCATTTTTATATATTTCTTTCTGTAATCACGAAAAACCTTCAGATAAATATTGTGTAATAAATTGAATAGTAAACCATGCAATGGACGGTGTACCAAGAATTGGTTTACTTCTCTTGGTTGGAAGATGAAAGAGCGATTTCCGACTTTGATACCATTAGATAATAAAGAGAACCCATTCCTGAAATTGAGACCGTCATATTGAAACCTTACATTACGAGAAACTTCAGATTTGCCAATATCTGCACAAGATCACGAAATAAATTATTTCTTGGAACGAACCAAGTGGTCTGGTTGTTTGAACTCGATTGGGAGACGGGACACAAATCACATTTGAGAACAACAAGGCGACACATTGCGGCCCACGTCGAGGCAATAAGGGTCAATGAGAAAATTCGGCCAAGGCTGACGTCATCACTGAGGCTCGTCTGGTAGGAAACCCTGGGTCTTCGCAGTACCCCCAGCAAATTAAGCAAATTGAAGCAGTTTTAAGACCGTAGCAGTAGAGAAGCCTTTGAATCTTGATCTAGAAATTTATTTGCGAAAATAACTTCCATGAACCTTGGACCTCTCCCGAACACTCTTAATAAAACTTGTTACATCAGTTTTCTTAAAAATAGCACTAAACGAGTATTTTCCAAAATGTCAGCAAATAAATCAGGAAATTACTGCTGTATATCAATTATTATACACAAATAGATATTTTTTTTGAATTTGAATGCTACATGAGGCTAAACCACGTGGTGGCAGTTGTCCTTTAACAGCATTGGAAGGGATTTCTAAAAGGGGATATGAAAACAAAAACATGGTAGCTAAGGATTAACTAAGGACCCGGGCTATGGTTTAAGGTTTAAAACCTACATATCAAAACTCTAGGACTTAATATTTATCAATAAACACTAGAATAACGTTTTCGAGTATTTATGTTCGATATAAATAATTCAATTTGCCAATTAAACTGAAAATTACAAATCCCAGAATAAATTGCTATATTTTGTACCGCATTTTGAAAAAAAAACTGTCGTATTAGCCACATCACAAGCAATTATATTTATACGATTGGTTTAACATTACGTATCATGAAAATATAGTTATTAATAACCAAAAATTATTCGGAAAATTTTAAAGAAATTCCTTTATATTCATATGAATGTTGAAGATACTTTGCTTGGTAATAATCTGGCACATTGAAAATTGAAAATAACTTATAAATGGGGAAGAAACAAATTATCTTATGTGATAAGAATAGTTCATCAAATTGTTTTTTTAGGTGTAGACAGGCTATGTATAGGGTAATCCACATAGTGGCAACTCCCCTCTTATAGCATAGGAAAGGGATTTGAAAGGGGGGATGCGGAAGGGTAGAGGAAGGTAGCCAAAGGTTAACTAGGGCTATGGTTTAAGGATCCTACCCGGCAATTCGCCTAAAAGTGATGCAGGGAAAACCCTAGAAAAACCTGCATCAGTTAGGTCGGGCATTTGGTACTTGTCCCACGCCCTTCCGATGGCGGGAGAGGGGTTAGCTGTGGGGTCGCAGCTTTCCCCTCGCCGTGCCTTGACCAATTTAGGAGGTTGCTGGCCGACTATTCCAATAGGAATAGCGGACAAATCTTACCGTATGCCCAAGGTCTGCGACCCCGAAACATACACCTCTCAAAACAGGCCGAGGTAATGGCATAGGGGAACCTTAGTTCAAAAAATAAACCCAGAGAGATGTGAAGGCATCCGCAAAGGTAGCCTCCGCCAGAGCTCTCTGAATGCATGATCAAATTGTTTTTCTTTTTTTTTTTATGGCAACAGGCTACATGAGGGTAATCCACTTTGGGCAACTCCCCTTTAATAGCATAGGAAGGGATTTGTAAGGGGGGATGTGGAAGGGTAGAGAAAGGGTTAACTAGGGCCCCCGGGCTATATTTTAAGGATCCTACCCGACATTCGCCTAAAGGAATGCAGGGAAAACCTTAGAAAAACTTGCATCGGGTAGGTCGGGCATTGGATTAGTGCTCTCGTTATAAAAACTGAGCTCTCCTACCTGACTGCAACACGCAATTCTCATTTTGCCTAGATATATTATTCGACTACAATAGCAATAATAGAAAAAAATCGAAGTTCGTTGTGAAGAACAAATTTATCTGTAATTAAGATCGTGTAATAATTATATCATTGAAAAAAAAGATAAGAAGAGATTCAAATATAGATAATATACATTTAACTATTTAATTACAAAGCTGCCAGAAAGAACACAAAACATTATTTAATCAGGTAATTGTGACTATTTTTGCCACAGTCAAAAATTTGATACATCGACAGTATATTATTGTATTCAGAATATTCGCCATACATTGTTTGAAATAATAAATTGAAGCAGTTCACACGATAGTGTGCCATTTTGTGAAGAGCCACTCTGCCACTATTCACACTGCTAGTAAAATCTTTGGTATCACAACGGAGTAAGGGGCACTCTCAATTTACATGCTTTACAAACTTCATGGGCCTTATCTGAGAGCAAGGAATGAACCGTTGGTTGTTCCTTGAAAGCTTTGTGAACGTTTCAGACCACAGCCTAATGGATTCATATTCCGATAAAAGGACCATTCTGTGTAAGAATCTTCGTAAGCATGCTTCTATTCACGACGTTTAAGGTGGTTCATCTTACGATATCTTATAATAACAAATACAATGTTGTATTTCAATTTCCTTAATATGTTGCTCATTAAATTATACATTAGTAATATCAACTTATAATTGTTTATTCTGGAACTGTAATACTCTTTATGCAGAAGAATCTCTTAAATTATATTTTAGACACCAGATTAAACGGGTCCCTCGCAATAGAAAAAATGAGGATATTATACACCTAATTATACACTATAAAGTTTAGATAAATGAAAAGCAAAATTCTACTCCTTCCCGATGTTTTTTATAAGATTAATTGTCACCTCTACTTATATTAATTCGTGACTCAATAATTTGATGGACCGAGACTACTTGATTAACTAAATTAGAAATTATTAAATTTTGTACTTTTAAATCTTTTTATTGGATAACAGTAGGGCGTTAATTTTTTTTTATCAAACAAGATCTCACGTCAGTGGACTTCTTTTCCTGCGGCCACGTACAGAACACTGTTTATGGTATGAAAATCCGTGATTTACGACATTTTCGTTAAAGGATGGCTACCATCATTCAAAATTTTGATTCATTGACCGTAGAAAACAAAATATCGGTTGAATGTATTGTAGGTAAAATTATTTCTTAGTATTTCAGAATTTTTATTACTGGCATCACATAAAAAAGTAAAAAATCACATATTAGCTTTCTTTTTAGGTAACCTGTTATTAATGTAAGTTTTTATTAAGTAAATACAAACTTAGGGAAATCCGTTTATAACCGAAATATCTTTCAGTAAAGGGTTAAGTTGAATTATTCGTAGCCGTGACGGGCAGTGCGTCACGATAGTACATTTCCGTGATCACAATCTTCCAGATACACGGGGGCTATGAAAGGTGGTTGATCTGTCACTACGTAGGATCACATCAGAACACTTGTGTAGGTACTATTATAAATGAAAATCTGTACACACATATAATTTCGTGCCTGTTTAGTTTTACGCTCAGATATCTTAGGATTCTTTAAGGAACTATTTGGTTTGTGAAGGTCGGTTTACTTGGGAGTACTTTAAATTTAACTGGAAAGAAATTTCTTAAAATGATATTCTAATAACTGTGATGAGGTCTCAATTTCACGCATATGCATGAAATGTTGAGACAAATTAATGAACTCGTAATAAAACTCACTTGTGACGGATTTAGCTGTTGTTCCTAAGCTCTTTCAACTCACCTGAAAAGAAAAGAAAATAATTAGTACTTTAGTTATTTCAATATAATTTTAATTTTTGCATTATAATTTCTTGCCAAAGAACCCGCTAACACCAATTGGCTGTACCCTATTGAATGTAAATTTTACAAAAAATTGGAAATTTTGTAAGACGAAATAGTTACCTTTAAAATTATTTTTTTTTTTGCCTTCATATGTGCGTTTTCAGTTAAGATAGTAAAGGTATAAGTAAATAAAAATTATTTTCTAAGATTATTTTAGATCCTTTTCTTTCAGAATTTAACTTAGTACCCACAAAAAACTTTTTCACAGTGGTGAAGTAATAATTGTTAAATTTCTTCATCAGATTTATTGGTGTACTCAAAACAGATTTCTTAGTTCTAAGTTTTTGATTTGGTGTGCGATGCAATATTTCCTTATATGGGAATTTGTACATGACGGTGAGGTGTCATAATATGAGTTTACTTGGTAAACAGTAAAAATCTGTAAAAACCTGTAAATCAAACGACTTAATCGTAGGTTGTCTGCAGCATGGACATTCACCAAAATTATAGTCTTCTTTAGAAACGATAAATAATATATTTAAAAGTTACGAATAAATTAGTAGAAGGAAAAGGCATGCGTAACATTATTGAATTTCAACGGTGGAAACAGTCCATTAAAAGTAATTAATCTGCCTATTATAATAGCCAACAATGACGCCATCAATATCCAATAACAACTAAAGCATTTTATTCTTATTATACTTCACTTTCCAGGAGAATAATTTGCTAATACTAGACGGGAGTTAAGCTTAATCTGTCTTTGATAATGGGAAGAAAGCTTTAAGAATCTGAAAGCAGCATTCTGTCTTTCTCCTTGACTTTCAGATAGAGGAGCAGGTCGATTTCAAACGTCTCAATTATAAAATTACCGAAAGAATTAGTAAAAATTTTAAAATATTCTCAAAACTGCTCTAATTACGATGTTGCACATTAAAGAATGCCATGCCTTTAAATGAAACGCGAACAAAATTTTTTGTGTAATATTTATGACCAGAAACTAATAATTTTTTTTAAAGCTATAAAGTGAATTAGACGTTATACGGTTGACTTTCGATTTACATGTGTAAATTTATATGTAAGACAGCGAGGACTTTAAATGTCTGACTGAAGGGAAAATAAGTTATCTTAACGGGATGCTAAATAATTATTCAACCACTGAATTGGACTGGTATTGTCGCTATTTGGATGCCTTCGAACAAATGAAATTTTGTAAATGTACCTTACAATAAATAATGAAATAACCTTTATGCCATGATTTATTTTTATTTAATTAATTTATTATCCAATAAGATCTTTTTCAGTGCGTTAATATGCGAATGTAACAGACACATTAAAATCCGATGTTAAGCGACTAATATTATTTAGAGACCTACTTGTGATTGAGCTAGGTTGCCTTTTATTATATTTTTAATATAATATCTATATCCCCTAAAGCCTTTTTTTTTGCATTATATTTGTCATTTAACATACATAAATATATACAGTGCTTCAGACATCACGGAATGCTTTTTACATGTTCAAATAACATTGTCAAGTTCTATTTTCTATTTCCCATTGTTCACATTCTTATTCAATCTTGATACATAAAACCCTAACGAGGTGAACGTTTGAATGGAATAAACTTTACTTTCTCCAGAAACAATTAGGCTATATAGTTTTCCGAAAGTGGAGGGAGTGGGGTTGTAGGAGTTTTATTTTTAAAAAAATCGGAAAATACCAATTTAAGCCAAGATTCTACGTCACAGTCACGATACAGGCCGAGGAAGCACCAATAAAAAAGTCCCAAAGTCACTATTTATTCAATGCTTATAAGAAGCTAAAATTAACAGTAATAAATAGCCCTAATGTTCATTACACAAGATAACTTGAAATAAAATAAAATTATATATATATATATATATTCCCTGTTATTATTAAATAACGTATTTATTTATCGGCACGTTTACCTGATAAAAGAAAGAGGTTGAACAAATGTATACGAAAATTCTTCTTTTTTAAAAAAAATGTACAACATAGGCGAAGTATGACTTCAACAGTTTAGAAGAAATTCAAAACACATGTGAACAATGAGATACAGATAACTGAATTATCTTTTGATTAAAAATTGAATTTTGGAATATCATTTGTATTAAATGCAATGTTCTTCTACATAATAACATGTCATAATTTATATTATGCGTTTTATATGTATGAATTGTAAGTGAGTAAGTAGGATACCTATAAAATGTATAAACCACAGTGAATTTAATCAAAGATTATAATGCGAGAATAATGGTCAGTTTTTGCACATAAAAAAATTAACTTTAGTTATCTTTAAGAAAATCTGAATTGAAACATAAGTATTACAACTACATACATAATTTATTAACTACAATTCTTTAATGGTCATAACAATAGACCTTTAGATGTATTTATTAACTTTAAGTCAAAGACATATGCAAAAATTCAGATGAGTGAAATAGCACTTATTAGATATTTTTTTGTAATGAATACAAATAATGTCATTATTTTATATGAACTTGGCAACGCTGAATCTAATCTTCTGAATTTCGACCCAATAGCATTGTTCATTGTCTATATTATGTTTAAATTACAAACAAATTTTCGAAATAGATTGATGTTTCTAAATAGGAAATTAGGCTTTATGTTCTTTAACACAAGTGAGGAAATCGAAGGATGTTTTTAAATTGGCTTAATATTCTTTAACCCTAGTCATTAAAGAAATTTTAAGATGCATTAAATTGAGGAAAATTTAAAATTTATTTCATAGAAAGGGAACCAAATTTCTGTATGATTTATGAGATGTTACATATAAAAAACAATCATCTAAATACTGTAATTATTAGGTAGTATATTGAATGTCTTAAAAGTATATATTACTTACTTTTGTACAATCTCAGATTATATTTCATCTTCGCTATTCACTCGACGTCTTTAATTTTTAAGGAATATGGTTTGATAAATACCTACATTTAAGGCCGAAAATTATCCTTGTATCTATAATCGTTTCTCTTCTAATATTTATTAACATACAACATACGTTAAATTGTTCAATGTTTTTCGTTGTTCATTAATAAATACGCAGAATATTTTATAAATTCCTGTTATGCAGATATTACTTAAAAACGAGTCGTTGGACGAGGTTGGCAGACCTGATTCCGAGGGCAGACTCCGGCGAAGTAATAAATTTCTCCTGCGCGCGTGTTTGAACATCTACCTACCAGTGGTACGTGTACGTAAGCACGCGTCTCAAAAATGAAGGCAAACATGCGAGGAACGCTCCACAATGCCTGAGCGATTGTTGGATAAATACGAGAGAAAACCATTATAAATTAAACGTTCCGCAGATTGTTTGTTATCTACCACCGCATCACCATTCATTAAATTGTTCATCTTTGGCTAAAGACTCGTGCTAGCACATAGTAAATCTTTGAGAAATACGGACAGCGGCGATTCTTGGCAGAAGAGCCAGCGCCTCCATTCCCACGTGTGGGAGGAAGGACGATATATGGCCACGCTCTCTCGTCCATCATTAAGTCATTAGGCCGATGACTTGACAACACTAATTTAGACGCGGGAAATGCAGGCGCTCGGAATACTTGGAAGTGATGAAAGGATTGCAAAGAAACGGCAGAAGACGTCTGTTTTCACTCTCTACGAGAGAACACGTCAGATACCTAATTCAAGGACGCTGATTATAAAATTAATACGTATGCCCTGAAAAATCATATCATAAATTTAAGAAGCGCGATAGTTTCCGGTCATTATTTTATTACAATGACTAACAAAGCAATTTGACTTAGCTACTCATTAATTATGTTTCAACCGAACGTAATCATCCTTATGAGGTCAGGAAATTGAAACGGACTGTCTGACAGCCAATTGTTTTTTATATTCTGAATGTACGAGTAACGCGTGGTCGATACAAAAATAATCATTTAGACCTAATCTATGTTTCTGTTGCGTCGATAACGCTATTCACGTCGGCTTTTTTAATCCCATTAATGAATTTGTATTTATTTTGCATTAGTTTTAGTGTCCATTAAGAATTCAGCAATTGTTAACTACCCAATTTACGTTTTTACAGCTGACTAATTTTTTTTTTCGCAATAAAATCCCACGATCGTATCTGGAAACTCCACATGACATAAAATGAGGCGGCCATCGAAATGAGTTTTCTATTCTACTCGTAATTAAAAGGAATAATAAATTTGAAGATGAAAAAACAAACGGAAATATTACTTAAGGGCTACTTTGTTAAGGAAAGTAGTTAACGCACCAATTTTGCTGAAAAATTATTAAATAGAAAATTCTGGATGAATTACCGCTTCATTTGGTTATAACAACAAATGTCTGCTGACTTAATAAATAGTTTAATGACATACACTCGTATATGTGCGGATTCCTCTTCCCATTGTAGTATCGTCCCACTATAAAAGGGTGACTGAGTTTGTAACTATTTTTCCGTGTTGTGCGGTTACTGTATTCCACCTTAATCGATAGATCGTCTCAGTTGCAGTGGGCGAGCAGTTTGAATACGATCGTGTTCTTTTACACTACGCACAGAAAAGTGTCGAAAACAAGAAGTGATCGGCGCGTTAGCGTGAGGCTTCTACTGAAACCCGAGACGTCTGCAACAGTGACGCACCAAATGTTGTCGGAAGCTTATGGAGATAAATACGTGTCTGATTACCCAATATCAAGTTAGTGCTCAAAGGGGCACGTTTTTTTTTTGCAGTGAAAACGGTGGCAATTAACAACTACATAACGAAAGAGTCAGTGAACAGACGAAATTTAGAATTTAAAAAAAATACCACACGACGTTTCTGCAATCCTTGTTGCTTTCGTCAGGTTACAAAAACTCGTAAGAGCTTTAAGAAAGACTTGCAGTAGTAATCAGGATATGAACTCAAAGGCAAGATAATAAATTAGATCAATAAAATATTCTCGGGCTTCTAACAGTGACGAGATGTATGCGCGACGTTTCGATGACGGTCAATGTCATCGTCTTCTAGCAGTGAACGTCATCGAAACGTCGCGTATACATCTTGTCACTCGGTTTGAAGCCCGGGAATATATTTTTTTATTCTTTACACCGAGAAATACTGCATTCGTTATTAAATAATTAGATGTTGGTTTGATCTGAGTGTCGCTCTTAAAGCTCTTAAGATCTGTCATCACCTGATGAACGTAACAAGGATTGCGGAAACATTGACAGTACTTAATTTAATAGTCTGTTTATTGGCTACTTTGATATCTAAAACCAAGTTAGAGCATGTCTTGTCCATTTCTTATTTGTTATCCAACGTAGTGGAGGTCTGAATCTAATAACTTTCACTTGGTTTGTTCGTTGAGTTCAAGCTTTCAGACATTTCTTGTCCACTCCGCGGTCAGAAAAGGTATTTTCTTAAAAAAATAAAAAAGTAGTAGTTTTCATTATTCTAAATTACATGTTGAGTATACCCAATAATCTTAATCGTTATCAGGCTGACGAGTACGGCGCATTTTTTAATAATGAATCTGGCCAGATACATTCTGCGTTAGCATCGTTGCCCATGTAGGTGTAAGACCCGTGCATCATTTACGTTGGTAATGGCTTTTCCATATTCCAACAGAGGTAGACAGTGTTCTCCAGCCACAAGATGTCAGTCCGGGTGAAGATGGTTTGACACGTCGCCGCTCTAAATATGAAGAAACTATTAACACAGCAACGGTATAGGTGAAACTACTACTTCAGTCAAATTTTATACAGATTGAAAAGAAGACGAGGTTGAACTGTTAGTAACGAACGCTTTTGAACTTAACAACTGTGTGAATTCAAATCAGTTCCTTTCTGGTACAGTGTGCGTGAGGAAATACTGGAGAAAGTGAAAGGAAAGTGCGGAGATGGGGGCCGCAAGGTGACCCTAGAGGGGCACACCAGGGGGTCCGATCTGCCACACCTCGGCTCATTTCGCGGTAATTGGAGAAGAAAACAGAAGTGGTGAGAGATAAAAAGGCCATTCGTGAGCCACTGTCTCGCTTATTTAATTTCATGAAATATCCGCCAAGAGTCTAACAAAATAAATGTAGAAGAAAACGATGAATTCGAACTTAAATACAATGTTACCGTTTTCTTTCCTACGAGATAAGAATAACAGTGACTTAAGCTGACAGGATGTGGAAAACGTACTTAAATTTTCAGAATCTTCTAATGAATAGATCTCGGTGTCTGTTATTTAATATTCAATAATATAACCTATTAAACAAGCAGCTATATTGAAAATAATCTTCAAAGTGAAATATTTTTTCTCCTCCAAAAAATGTTAATAACTTTTAATCCAGAAAATATAGATTAAACTAAGTTATACAAGCTTTTAAATCTATTACCTGGCACTAAACCCCACTGCACTTTATTCAAAGATACATAAAATAACAATTTAGGTAATAAATCTCCCGCTGGTAATTAGCAGACACTTTTATGGTTTTTACCTAAGTGAATTCACATTCCTCGCACGAGTTCTGAATACTTTTTCAGCTATGTAGCAAAACAGGTTTTAAAATTAAAGGAGAAAAGTTTTTGGAAAATTGATGAACTGCGAGTTATTTACGCTCTGTATCCCCGTCGATGACTATGAATAATTCAGGACTGCTAGGTGAGACATTCAAGAGCGGTTTTTCTCACAGAGTTCGTACAAGGAGGAAAAAAAAGTTCGTCCTAATTCTCATCTTACAAGCCAGTGACAAATTTTGCCGGAGATAAAACTTTTTTATTGAAAATGAATTTATTGCTTTCTTATTATTGATAAAATGTAAAAGAAAAATTATGGGTATATTTTGACGTTCTGGGTGAAACAAATCTATATTTGTTATTACACAATTTTTTTCAGAGGAGGTTTAGTGAAGTTTTGGGAAACTTAAATCTAGTATTGACTCGTACCACATTTCAACACAATGTCAATTCCGCTTTCAAAGTAATTTTAAAACTTGTCAGTTCAAAATCAACAACGATTGCTCGTGTAGAAACTCAAATTTCGCATCTTTTGATGCAGTGCGAATACCTAATGAAAGTTGGCCTTCTTTACTTCTCTTCAACTTATACAGGAGCTTGCAATAAATTATTAACGATAACTGAATAAAAAAATTTGATTATATGCTTACAATAAATAGGTTTTAATTTCAAATTACATGCAATAAACTGCATTAAGATGAATTTCCTATTCGACAATTTATTTTACGACGTTTAGCTGCAGAAATCTTTTCCTTAGGATGTGGTTGTCTCCGGAATTGAGTCACAGCATCTGAAACACGTCAGGTAATTTACTAAACCCTCCCCCGCAAATTCCACAGAACCTGCTTACAATGGCAGAGGGCGAGGTCGCTCGGTAGAAAAATAACAAATGACTATGATCGGATCTTAAATTTGCAGGTATTACATTTTCGAGTGGCCTGGAGCGAGGAAAATGTTGGAGTTCACTTTCGTGGTGAACAGCTATTTTCTGGAAAACTTAGTGTGGTCTTAAAATTGTAATCTGTTAACTATATGGCTACAGGATATATTTTTATTTATTTTAATAAGCTTTAATTAAGCCTGTATGTCGACTTTCATTCAGTTAAGAAGATTAATACAACTGACACAAGAAGGAGTGTTGTGTGTGGTTTTTGCGTTGGTTCAGACAGTCCGATTTATTTTTATTTTTACAAAACAGATTATTAGTTGCAAAACATTCAGGTCTGTTACGAGATTATTTTTAAAATTAGGGATACCGCTAAATGTTATTGACTTAAATCTCAGATATAATGAGCATTTTTTCCCTTCATTTTTAACTATTAATAAATTTTGCACAGACCTTAATGTGGTCTTACGAGGCTCATTAAAAGTCTCTGGAAAAAACTTCTTTTATGAGAGTTTTTTTTTTACAGAGAATCAGACTTATATACACCATTGTACACCATAATAAAAGAGGCAGTCAAAACAGTGGACAGTAGGCGGCTTGTTCAGATCCTCTAACGAAAGATCTGTTGCGTCATCCGGAAAGGCTTTTACCGCTTTTTCTTTTACAGTAGGCAATATTATTCTACGTGCATAACAAACTCAGACATAAAATAATCAAACACTTGCTTTTTAAGAAAGCAAGCCATTCATAACGTTTTACTACTCGCCAATAAAAATGATGACAAACTGCAAAAACGGAATAATGAATTATTTGAACTTTTACCCTATTCTCTTTCTTTCTAGATATTTTAAACTTTCATCTATGTAAATAAACTGGCTTAGAATTTAGTAGTTGTCATCCAAATGCCTTTCTGCCTGGCACGCTTATTTTATTCGCTTTTCATAACAAAAAGTTGTTACATAAACAAATGGCATGGTTTTTGGAAATATATTTAACTGATAACAGCCATTTTGTGACTAAAAAGGGAACGGAGGTTTTAAAGGGGAAAATAGCTTATTGGCTGATTTAAATTGACATATTCTAAACGATAGAACTTATGATTCTTCAAGAAAATTTTACATTTATTTGATAAAAAAATCTTGGCTGCCGATAGTATGCAAGAAAATTGTAGTGTATTAATCATATATATATATATATACATATATATTGTGGTAATTAAAAGGAAATAATTAAAAACAAAATTTGGACTTGTATTGTTGGTGGCGTAAAAACACACAAGTGATACAAGAATATTTGGCAATAATGCGGGCTTGCTGGGATTGTCGAAGTTCATTTGCGTGATGCTCAGTGCTCCAAATTTTGTGGGGAGCAGTGCTCAAGAGTGAGTAATAGGAGACGGTAGAGAAAGGACATAATTTCAGAAAGTGTGTGGTTGTATATAGTCTAACAGCTATAATATCCAGATCTACGGTTTTCGAGTCAATGAGTGAATAACTGCAACGATACAACGCCGACTATTATTTTCCCTGAGGCAGAATAGTTCGGAGTTTAGCTTACATTCATGAGTTAGACATTTTTCTTCAATTATTGGGTTATTGCATCCAGCAGATAACAAACTTTTGAGTGTGGTAGTAGGATTTTGAAAGAAGGAACAGCGAAGCAAGTGTAGTGACTGAATTTGGCAAGCAGCATGTGTTTCCCATTAAATTCAGTGTATAATGGTCTGTCTATAAAGTGTTAATAATTGTGTGGGTGTACGAGCCCATGTCCGTGGTACAAGAAAACATTAAGGTAAAACTGCACAACTTACAATATGTAAACCCGCAAGTAAATGTTATTATCGAGAGATATCCTATTTCCGAGTTCAGATTTTAAATTTCGTTTCTCACATTTTGTATTGTAATGTTCTATTGATTGTTTGAATTAATGCCTAGATAGCTTTGTGAATTTGATTGTTTAACAAGTATTCTTTATTGAAGGTCCGGTGATCGGCCCTGAGAACTAGCTGTGGTATTATTGTAAAGTATTAATATGTAATGTGATTTAAATAATTTGCTTTAATAAATTAATTTGTTTGTATATTTTAAATCTTGAGTTTTTATTAAAACATTAGATCATTTTAATTGTTTTACTACAAAATTGATGCTTTAACGTGGAGATTTAAATTGTAAATTTATTTACATTTCAACAATATATATATACATACATATATATATATATATATATATATATATATATATATATATATATATATATATTGTAGTGAATAACAACCTTAAGGGGCCGCCCTTGTGTCCGCGGGCCTGAGGAGGAATACATTAAACGCGCACGTGTTTTTGCCCGAGAGGCCAAAAGAAATCACGGGTACGCGTCCCTTTTTTTTCATCGTTTGGGGGGGGGGCGGAGTACTTATAAATACTCCGAACCCGGGTGAAAGTGGAGAGACGCAGGCAGACCGAGAGAGTCCAGAGGGTGGAAAATTAAGGCGAGCGGGAAGCAAAAAATGTTTTGGAGAGAGGGGAAGCCGAAGAAGAGGTGCTGCTTACGACGAGACCAGTGACCCACTGCAAGTCGGCTGACGCCACAAGTAAAGTAGGCATCACAATTTTTGTAAAGTGCCTTCAAAAGTGGAATTTTTTACACAGTGCGGAAATAGGCTCTGTTCTTGAATAGCTACCGAACCGCCCACATTACCCTGTTGAGAAGGAGGACTTTATAACCAAGCCGGAGCTAATGTTAATTTTTTTGCAGACCAATGTATATCTGGCGCCCAATAATATTTTTTTATGTATTTTTGTATTTTTTGTATTTTCTTGTATTAAAGTTTATTTTTTAATATTAAGTAATAAAGGCTGATTATTACAATATATATATATATACAATATATATATATATATATATATATATATATATATACATATATATATATATATATATATATATATATATAAGTAGAGAAAAGAAGGAACAAAAAGTGTTCAATCAAAAAAAGTTGATTTCTAGTAACGAGTTAATGAAACAAATACTCAAACCGTACATATTAATAGAAATAAGTAGGCTAAAATAAAACTTAATACTCAATGTTTTCATCTCCTCATTGAATAAAGAAGTGTTGTGCAGAGGGATATAAAAATTTTGGAATGAAAGTGTTTACACGCAGTAAATAGTCGGAATTAAAACGGAGATAAAGTCGCAAATTGTTTCCTCATACCCCGGCCGCCAACTTTTCCGTGTATCGTCATCGCTTCACAGTCTTGGCGTTCATTCCATTAGCGCGGTCATGGAAGATATCAAGAGTCACTATTAGCCCATATTCTGACAGACGATTGGCCGCAGTTGTCAGCAGGTCTGCATAAGTGAACGTGAATGGAGGAAGTGTTGTGCGTGGGGAAAGCTGTGGCGCCTCTTCGCTAAGGTCGTCGAACGCAGTGGTCTGCTATTTGTAAGAGGTTTGAAGGCTGAATGGAACTCGCGTGGGACCGCGATGGAATGAACCGATTTGCTCAGACAACCTTGCCACGGCACCTACCCGAAATGTGACCTTGCCTCACGCCCCACGCCTGCTCGGGGAGAAAGGGAAAGCAACAAACGAGAGAGAAGATATCGAATTAATTTTCAGCTGCTTAACTCCGGGAGAAAATAGACCGAACACCTGTTGCATTCCGCCGCGGGCTTTGCACTAACGATGTCGGCTCCGGGAAGGGAAACACGGAAGTTAATATCATTTTTTTAAAAAAAATTAAATAAAGTTTGGCGACTAAACTACCTCTGTTGTCATAGTGTACATAGCTAATAAAATTAGTCGTCCACTAATATCAGCCCATTTTAAAAAATAAATTATTAATGTAAAATTAAACAACGATTCGTCGCTTATTTGGCGACCTCATCAGGATCAAGTTTTAAAACAAAATCGGTAGACAGATCAACCTCTGATGACTGCCTTGCCCAAAAATTTCTATCAATTTTTTTAAAAAAAACTTGAAACTGATGACGTCGCAAAATAAGCGACGAAACGTTGTTAAATTTTCCATTAAAAAATTCTGTTTTCTGACTTAAAGTTGGCTGCTGTTTATTTAATTATTAGTTTTTTATGCCCAGAAAATATATTTATATATATTAATATTAGAATTTATTGCTTACATTGAGATAATACAATGAGGAACTGAATCTTAGCAAATGTCACAAAACATTATTTTAGCACGAAAATTTTATCATGCTGTATACACGTACGTTTGAAATTGTTTCGCGTAACTCGCTGTAATAAAAGTTTCAACAGAAGCAGTATATTCAATTTTTAAATTGCGGCACAAAGTTATAATGGTTTTTTTTTTGGTTTGTTTTTATTAATGTTTATACTGGTCGCGTTGACATCGTGATCATTGGCAACTCGGACACAATTTACAAAGTGTTTATTTACATAAAATTTCTTTTGATTCCGTATTCATTCCAATAATAAACATAAAAATAAGCAGTTTACAAAGTTTGAAGCAAAATATTGGAGTTTTATATTCATGGGAGCATTATAAATTTTTACGAATGGAGATTTATTATACATTTAAAATGTTGGTTTCTTTCATGTTAGGCAGTAAATTGTAAATCATTTAGCACACATTTGAGTAATATTAAGTACAAATGATATTTTTCAATCATTAAATTAAATTGATATATTGGTGTTGTTTGAATCTAATTTGTCATTAAGCTCAATCCGCTACACGTTAAGTGTATTAATGCAGGAAAGCGACTTAATACCGCAAAAATAATATATACGACGCTCATTTTCATTCGGCAATGTGTTACGGATTAGCGAACTGGGGGCGCTCCAGTCACGCGTTGCAAATATTCCGAACTACAAAGGCGAGCCGTGAGAATAACAGCTTCCGTGGAGTTGAAGTGAAACTTATAAACCTTTGTTCAGAACCCAGTTCTTATATATTCGTTTTGCTAAACATCGCTACATTGCACCACAAATAATCTGCACGTCACGTCGGCCCCAACTCCGTGAAAATTAGTCTCTTCGAATCAATCATTCCTTATTCCTGAAGAAATATATATAATATTCTGCCAAATAATATAAACATCTTAAAACCTCAGAATTTATTTATAAAAACGCTTCAAACATTTTTTTTTACTTAAAGGACTTTTTCATACATATATCGAAATGCATAAGTTAATTCTTGAATCAACTAATAAATTCCTGAAAATCTGTAATTATTGCGTAAAATAATTAAACAGTCTCTTTATTGTATCTAATGCATTTATACTCTGGTATGTATACATGATGTCTTTATGTACTTAATTCTACTGTTCCAACATATCTGTTTATTACTTCATCACTTTTTAATTTCCTTTTTAATTGACATGATAAGTGGAGACATTTCAGAAGTGATATCGCATGTTTTTAGTTTTCATGGTTTCGTTGGATACTTAGTAACAGCTTCTTGTGATATCTAGGAACCTTCCAATATGTATATGCGATATATCAAAAAGTATATCGCCACAAAGACTTCATTAATTTGTGTTAGTAATTTTATTCGAAAAACTTATTCGTGCAAACGTGATTAAATATAATTAATGAGATTATTAGCGTTTAATGTGCTTCAGTGACTGGAAGCAGCAGATGTATAAATTCATCCAGAGCTGACAGTAATTCTAAAAATTTTATTTTTCCTTTGGTAACCCAACAGAAAATTATAGAGGATCCGCACATCAATTTCCTTTCAGCCAATTGAATTTTCTTGGGAGGCTGCAATAGTGTGAATAATCAAAGACTACATACGCTGCTGGAAACAATATTGGTAGAAATTATAAGTTGGATCAACGCAAGCTACGCCCTTTGCCAAATAGGAAACTTGCTCGGAGCACATTTTTGTGGACGTAGGCTGGATTGACGGTGTTTTCTGATTTAATGCAATGGCCCCCAACTGCCCAATTAGCTTCGCAAAAGGAAAGGTGCACCAACAAAATATTAGGACGCCTTTTCGAATCTGACGTCGATGCCCATTCATATTTCTTGGACCTGGTGGCGGGGTTCCGGGTGTTGAATCATTTACACTACAATTTATGTAACAATTATGATCCCACTTACGCATTTGAGACACGTCAAAAAAATTACCAACTGCAGTTACAGTAATGTAAAACTTTCTTAACGATTTTCTACAAGATACTGCAGCACTATGTAGCCAATTGCACAAAATGCAGTCGAAAATTCTGGTATATATTTCAGACATATTATTGCATATGTAATTCATAAGCTGCTAGGTGTTTTCTTTTTCGTATTTGTATTCCGTAAACGAAACATACTAATTAGATTATTTATATATATATATATATATATATATATATATATATATATATATATTGTAATGCCAATTAATTAGGCCATTGGACATAAAATTTGAATTGTTTGAGAAATCCATTATAGCGGTCTGATCGAACAAAGCGACAATGGAAAAGCGAGCTCACTTGTTTGGTCGAAAGTCAAAAATGGCGTATGCGCGCTAAAACTCGAGAGCACTAGGAGTCAGTTGGCGGAAAAACATCGTGAGGAGCAGAACAAGATTGTTAGGAGATGGTGGCGGGAAATTTCAGAGGACGGAACAAATAATACTAGAGCAGAGAATAGCCGTCGTTAATGTATTATTAAACAAAGTTGTGACTTTAAGACAAAGTAAAAACATTCACGGAAGTATTACATCGTAAATATCGCTAAGTAAAAGCAGTTTACGTCTATAGCCAGCCAGGAAAGGAAGTCAGCAGTTTACGTCTATAGCCTGCCAGGAATAGTAACGTTGCAGTTTAAGTCCAAAGCGGTAAAAGACTTACAAATCTACGAATCATAGGATTCGTATAAGGCAATCAGACATCAGATAGCTGAGAAAAAAGGAGGATCATCCGAGTTCCTGGGAGCCTATCAATTTTGACTTCAATAGTGTAAAATCTGTAAGTCAATATTTAGAATTAGTGTAACATTTTGCAATAGTGTACTTCTGAAACCAAAAAGAATGCTGGTACCAGCTGGGCACTACGTAAGTAACAAAACCAAAACAAATGATTAATTGTAAACTTTAATTAAAGGATGAAGTCAGATTTCGTTCTCTTTTAATTGTCAATCAGAGTTAATTTCTTTACTTTTAAATTTCTTTCTATCGACATATTGTTTAGGTAAATGTGAACTGTTTGTTAATAAGATTTTCAAATCAGTTTGTTGTGTCCATTATCAAACCCAGTAGAGGCCCTGAGAGAGAGAAAGATCTCAAATTTCGTTGTAATTATCTTTATTGCCACAAACAAAATAAATATTATTATTTCATTTAATAAACGACCTCCCGTTTGATTATTACATAAATGGCGCTTCGCGTGAGGTTAATTCAGTAAAATTCATTAAATTAAATTAGCCATTTATTTGATTATTGCAATATATATGTATATATCGATTAGATATGGAAGTTATGAAAGCACTGTAGGTATGAATTTCCGGCTCCATGTTGTACTACACTTTTTTTCCTTTCCTCAATGTCAGGAATCTATTCCCGATATTTCGCCGTTGAATTTATATATATAAATATAGGGGAATAACTTCCGTATCTGATCTGTTTGTATGAAGTGGAACTCACTAGATGGAGCGCTCTGATGAAACGTTGAAAATGACTTTCTTATGACAGAATATAAACAGCTGCTCTTCTTCACATTGAATTTCGTACACGATCAAAAATACCTGGTGCAGTACCTGATACGCTGTCATAATTAATTTTTAGCGTAACTGGCTACATGAGGGTAATACAGATATTGACAACTCCTCTTTAATGACATAGGAAGTAATTTGAAATCGCTGAAACAACCCCACATACATTTTGTATAAATCATATACAGTATTACTATATTATTATTTTTTTAGGTAACAGGACACATGAGGGTAATCCACATGGTGGCAACTCCCCTTTAATAGCATAGGAAGGAATTTTAAATGGGGGATGCGGAAGGGTAAAATAGGAAGGTATCCAAGGATTAACTAGGGCCCCCGGGATATGGTTTAAGGATCATACCCGGCAATTAGTCTAAAAGTGATCTAGGGAAAACCCTAGAAAAACCTGCATCAGGTAGGTCGGGATTTTGGTACTTGACCCACACCCTTCCGATGGCGGGAGAGGGATTAGCATCTTTCCCATCTCCGTGCTTAGACCGCTTTAGGAGGCAGCTGGCCGACTATTCCAATAGGAATAGCAGACAAGTCTTAACGTATGCCCGCTCTACATGCGACCCAGGAACATACATCTCTCAAAACAGGCCAAGGTGCCTCGGCATGTGGGAACCTTAGGTAAAAAAAAACAGAGAAATGTGAAGGTATCTTTTTTAGGGCAACAGGCTACATGAGGGTGATCCACATTGGGCAACTCCCCTTTAATAGCATAGGAAGGGATTTAAAAGGGGGGATGCGGAAGGGTAGAGGAAGGTAGCCAAGGGTTAACTATGGCCCCCGGGCTATATTTTAAGGATCCTACCCGGCATTCGCCTAAAGAAATGCAGGGAAAACCTTAGAAAAACCTGCATCGGGTAGGTCGGGCATTTGGTACTTGTCCCACGCCCTTCCGATGACGGGAGAGGGGTTTGCTGTGGGGACGCAGCTTACCCCTCGCCATGCCTTGGCCAGTTTAGGAGGCAGCTGGTATCCTCAAAGGTAACCTCCACTAGAGCTAACTGGGAAGGTTCACCTGCGAGAGAATTATCTCGCAGGCTTGGTTTATTACTATATTATTTTCAGTGTCGGAATTTATATGTATGAGGACTAAACTCGACCGGGTTTCAGAAAGAACTAAAGATAGAACTCTTTCTCTGTGAATAGATTTAATGAAAGCTTCACAGTTTTCAGCCCGGGTAATCTCCCGTAGATAGCGACGTTTCAACGGCCGGCACTACCAGCGTCTTCAAAACTTTAGACCACAAAGAAGTTTTTAAATAGGGAAAGTTGATGTAAAAATGGTGATCAGGAATCTATATTTTGAAATAAGAACACGAAATTGGCGATATAGGATTATAAAGTATAGAAGTTGAATAATTTTCTGCTCAATTAGGGCCAACGTCTAAACTGTAAATATCCTCTGTACATTCTACCTAAATATAGCATGGTGCGGGCTTTGGCCTCACTTTTCCGATACCCACCTGAATTACGTGCAATTTAACCGTAAAATCGGAATATAAATTTATTATTTCTAAAATATTTTGGTATTAATGAGAAGGTCTTGTTAAAATTGGCAACTCGATTCACTTCCTGGTTATCATGGAAAATAGCGATCTACTTTACCGATACGCGTTAAAATGAATTAATTTAATGCGGCCATAAATGTGCTGATTGCAATTTTCCCCGTGTGTCACATTAATTTTAAAGCGTTCTTCTAGCGGACAATTTGTGTTGAACACTGCCGAGGAGAAAAACTGCCTATGTGCGTGTAACTGTAGTCTGCAGCTCAGCAGAGGGAACAGAGCTGGAGTTCTAATTAAAAATAAATCAATTATCAAGAGAGTTTTAAATTTTTGTTAAATATAGACCCCAGGTTAATAGTCACAATTACGCACAATACTATTTTCTTTTAGAGGAACAGACTACACGTGGTGGCAACTCCCCTTTAATAGCATACGAAGGAATTTGAAAGGGGGGATGCTTAAGGGTATAGGAAGGTAGCAAGAGTTAACCAGTACCCCCAGGCTTTATTGTTTAAGGATCCTACCCGGAATTCGTCAAATAGTGGCGCAGGGCAAACCATAGAGGTTGGGCATTTGGTACTGGAGTGGGGCCTTCCGATGGCTGTGGGGTCGCAGTATTTCCTTCTCTGTGCCGTGACCAGTTTAGGAGGCAGCTGGCCGACTGTTCCAACACACCTGTTTCAATTTGAAAATATATATTTTGGATATAAGAGTTACAGAGACTGAAGCTATGTCTATACAGGGCTCAGGACAACGATTCTAGTAATTCTGTACTATAATTTCAGTTACCGTATGTCTAAGACCCCGGAACATATATATACACTTCTCAAAACAGACCGAGGTAGTTCAAATCGAAGAGAGAAGAATTTGTCCCCAAAGATAGCCCTCTCCGTGTCTCCACAAAGATGTAAGTATTACATTTTTATTTTACAAGTTTTCTTATACAA
Organism: Zhengitettix transpicula; assembly: GCA_037074705.1. Taxonomy (NCBI): domain Eukaryota; kingdom Metazoa; phylum Arthropoda; class Insecta; order Orthoptera; family Tetrigidae; genus Zhengitettix; species Zhengitettix transpicula. Next base: position 78,863,060 of record CM073591.1, read on the forward strand.
GCCTCACTAAATTTATAATCTACCGCCAGGGGCAATTCCGTCCTTTTGGTACTTGTTAAAATTACGTAACTTTCTGATGATCATGGCTGATGCTTAAAGCTTCTAGCATAAAGTTAATTATTACAAAATAATGCAGGGTGTGTAATTCTGACTCTTATTCTTGAGGCTTATTGTTTTACAATAATCTTGAATCAGGTTCCAATACAAAATGTTCTATCTTTAAACAGATAAAACGTTTAGAACTGCTTAGAACTGATTGAAATTTCCACATTTTTAAAGAACTTCGTACATATTTGTCTATAAAAATACAATGGATTTAATTGCAATTATTTTAATATATATATTTTTTAATTTTTATATAAATCTTATATTTTAATTTAATCATACGTACGGCTAATTTTTTGAAGTAGCCCAATTTTTCTAGCCTATTTTCCATGTTTACCACCAATACGAAACATTTGGAACGATATTTATTTATATCCACTCAACTTTTATTTGAGTCCGTTTCTCTCTTTGAACCGGTTTTTGCTATGTTCAGAAATAATAAAAAGAGGCATTTAGTTCATGTCCCTTAATAATGGTTTCTTCCCTGCAGTGTTGATATTTTCAGCCTAATTTCATTTGGGATCCGTTTATGCTCCTAAATTATATATTTTAAGTTTTACGACATTATATTTATTCATATACTGAATTCGCAACGTCGAATGAAAAGAGCCTAGATTTATTAGGCTGTGCCGAACCAAGTATGCTTCTAGTGATCCGTACTGAAGACGTACGGGTTTCTTTTACCTTTATAAACGAAAATTAGTTTCTTTCTCACGCTACAAATTAAAGTCAGTCTTTTCTCACTTTTATTCTCCGCTCGCATATCTGCACAAGTTCGCCTTCCAGGGATTTCAGGACAGGAATATTCTTAGTGAATAAACTTGACAGAAGTAACAGCTTAATTATTATTCTATGCTACAGATTGGACGCCATTTTTTTTCTGCATTAATAATGGTAATATAATATTAGGTTTCAAATTAGGCAATATTTGCAGTTTTATGGATAGGAAGAAGAAAGAATCCAACGTTTGGAACATTTAAAACTGTGTTCGTCATTAGGGAGAAAATAATAAAATGAACTGAAACCACAGGTCTAATCCTTCGTTAAAAAAATTAATTTATTAATTTTACTACGGCTATAAAGAAGGCCTTCGCCAATTTACTGTTCAAAGCGTTCTATTATTTTTCCCTTCTAGACAATGAATTAACCCGATCAGCAACTCTCCAAATAGCGGTCCTTACATAATTGATTTTCAGTCCTTCCCACTTCAATGGCTAATTGATGTTACCGCCCGTTAAAACATTTCCTCGAAAGCGTTTACACGAAGTCCTGATGAACCGAAGGCGCGAATACACTGACATTGTTTGCGAACTTTTGCTGCGAAATCGCAGATAGTGAGCCCTTCATGTCGGAGCAGGATTTGGGGTCGCTATTTTCGCGGCTGACGGAACACACACACATGACATTTCTCCTTGGTCTGCGTGTTTGTACGCATGGAAAGCGCTGACGTAATGTGCAGACTTGTGGGTGTGTGCTTCCATGGAGGGGCCATGGAGCGGTCATGGGCTCGAAATAGACAGTACCCCACCTCTGACCCTTCCCCTCACCGGGTCCTCCCCCCCCCCCCCGGGTCCCCTCTGCTACGAAATGTTGAAACAATAATTAGCAGTCGTATGTATGCAGCCGGCTGTATACATAAGCCATAGCTAAGATGCAAATTGCCCGGGCGTTATAATTCAGCGACGAAAAAAAGTCATCGGTGTCGGAGAATGACGTCATGTGGAACAAAGGGCGGTAACTCGTTCGGCCTCCAGACTTGCGCGACTCGTCGATCTCCCATCAATCAAATTAACTCGCTTAAACCAAAAACCGCAAGCCAGTTCATTGTTATCGATCAGTTAAAGGATTTGTTTGTTCTAATTAGAACGCGAGAGCAGCCCATAACACCGGGGAACTGTAACACGCTATCAGTCAAGGTCGAAATGTTTACGGGGTTGAAGCTTGATAAATTTAAATACACTCTGTTAAAATTTGGAACAAGGGGACAGTAAATACTGGTCTCTAATATGTCGAAATAGCTGGTGACATGTTAAAATATAATTCTCAACTTGTCCTGTTCTTTAGTAATCAGAAGAACATCAGGAGGAAAACGACGCCAGAAAAACTGAACAAACGTAAAGGATAAGTCTACGAATCTACTCAGCTATCCATTAAGAGATTATTCTGGTAGTTAACCTAATTTCTGCACCGGTCTATTCGCGCAACTTTATTGGTCATAAATTTGCATCAGGAATGGGGATTTAGATTAATTGATTCATTTAGCCGCTACTAAGGATATAGGACTCGTAGATACCGACAGACGTAAATCATAAAGTTCACACTTATTTGTTTACATAAATAAAAATAATTAAAAAAATATATAGAAGTAAATTCTTAAATGAGGATCAATATATTATTATATAACTAGAAAATGTAATTTATAAACAAGGAAAAGCTCATAAGCGTAAAAAAGTTGTTATGTCAAGAAAAACTAGATTTTCTTATTCTGAGAAATTTATTTTATTTAGATTTTATAACTTCAATAAGACTCAATAACTTCATTCCGATTCATAAACTTGTTTTTGAAATTAAATGAGAATCCGTAAATGTACTTAACAAAAATCATAATAATAATATTTGAGGACTAAAATGCACGTATCTAAAAAACCAAGACGATTCATAACGAATTTTGAAACATAGTGCCCAATAAGTTAATTAATTATTAAAAAAGAATCTGCTTTTAAATTAAACAAACATTTTTAAATAGAATTAATTTTTTCTTAAACTATAAATTTGGAGTGTTTTGTATTTGGTAACAAGTTCTAACTTTTGAAGAGAATCCTATTTGTTTCAATTTCTTACGTTTGATCGTCATGTTTTTATTTATGTCAAAATTATATATTAGACAGTGAATAATTGTTTTACTATACATTAGCATCCGAAGTTTGGTTTGTCGTCAGGGTTTTAATTGAATAAATTACAAGTGGAGGTGATTTTGAAAGTTCGTGAAATAATAGTTAAAGGGAATATTACGATTTCTTCATGTTACTTGGTTTGTTCCGAACTTCCCCCCCCCCCCCCCCACAATTATTTGTCAGACGTACGTTTTCGCCGACGACCTTTCCCCATGCTTACTGTAGAAATTCAATATCTCTGAAAAGCGACGTTCAGGAAAGTACATTTTTCCGAAGATTATGAAATCGTAAAAGTGAAATTCAATTTTTTTTAGGGCAACAGGCTACATGAGGGTAATCCACGTTGGGCAACTCCCCTTTAATAGCATAGGAAGGGATTTGAAACGGGGGATGCGGAAGGGTAGAGGAATGTAGCCCCCGGGCTATATTTTAAGGATCCTACCCGGCTTCGCCTAAAAAAAAGCAGGGAAAACCCTAGAAAAACCTGCATCAGGTAGGTCGGGCATTAGGTGCTTGTCCCACGCCCTTCCGATAGCGGGAGAGGAGTTTGCTGTGGGGACGCAGCATTCCCTTCTCCGTGCTTCAACCAGTTTAGGAGGCAGCTGGCCTACTATTCCAATGGGAATAGCGGACAACTCTTACCGTATGCCCAAGGTCTGTGACCCCGGAACATACACCTCTCAGAACAGGCCGAGGTGCCTCGGCTTGTGGGAACCTTAGTTCAAAAACGGAGAGGAAAAGGAATCCCCAAAGGTAGCCCCTTCGTATCTCTCCTACAAGGTTCTGCCCTCGCAGACTCTTAGTGAAATTCAGGGTTTGTGTAGATAATAAATTTCACGAAATTCAGTAAAATAAGACAGTGAGAGAAAAGTTGTTTGAAGTGCATTAATTTAATATCATAAAATATAAATTGTTAAGGTATTAATTCACTGATGACTATACCTGTACTGTACTATATACAGTACGCATGGGTCGTCGCCCTCGCTGCTGTACACTTATTTGACGTAAGATAATTAACGCGCTGAGATCAGAAATGACACGCCTAAACACGAAAGCTACACAATCTTTCGTCCGAATAAAATTAAAATTGAGTACTACACGTGGCTACACAAATAAGGCGTATAAAACGCTTTCCGACCAAGGAAAAGGATATAACGGCTCAGTCGTTTCCGGAAACTATCCGTCGGGAAATGATAATTTCTTTCGGGAAAACGCACACATATGGAAAGTGACTTCATGGCGTTTGTATTTCGGAATAATGTCATTGTCAATTGGGATATAACAATCTGGCAGGGGTACGTCTGTCTAGCGTTTGTTGGGATTTACTATCAGACCCATCACCACCTTGCAGCCAAATTTATTTAGTGGTCCAGTGGAATTTTAAACGGAAAATATATTGACTTACAGAAAATAATTTATGAAAATATTTCGTGCTGGCAAATCTTCATCTGGAATGAGGTTTATCAGGATCGCTGGTTTCGATAATTTATGAGCACATATCCGAGTATTGAATTCAATGGCTGATCAAAACCTGTTATATTTCAAGATATGTTTATGATATAATAGCTCAGTGGTAGTATGAGTCTTGGAACTCTGAAAATGCAGAAGTCTGGCTAGACTTGTCTAGTTGGCAGCAATTGGCCCTTCAAAGGAATCGGAACACATAAAGTAGACCAGCCCGTGTCGTCTAGAGCAACTGCAGTCGTTATGTTAAATTTGTTCGCGACTGGCTGTAAACCAAGTTAAATGAGCCTGCAGTTGGGGTTACTCACAGATCTTGAGTAACTGCTCGAAGACAAGTAAATTGATATTCTGTGAAGAGAGAAGTAGCTAGCGCCAAATATAGCCAGAAGTCGCGGATGACATCACTGGCGCCCGGCGCGTGTCGTGTCGGCACGTGCGAAGGGATCGCCAGACAACCGTGAAGAAGAGGTTATTGTTACCGAAGCACGTCTGCCGATTACCGAGAAACACGGAGATTCGATTGCAGCCAACCAGCGAGCTGGCGACCCGTAATCAAACGGCTTTCAGTTTAGACGGAACGGATTTAGATCCGCAGCGGCTCAGAGGCAATGACCACCGGGCCAAGTCACACGCCCACCAACCTCAATGGGGCTCTTCCATCACACCCTACATTCAAACTTAATGACTGAAATATTTGAAAATGAACTGTCAACAACAGAACCTCATGTTTATCCTTTGTGCACTCTGAGCCTAAAAATAGTGCCAGTACAATAAAATTCGAGGGAAATTATTTGGACTTGACTTCCAGGTCCTAGAGTCATATTTTAGTAAATAACTTATGTTTTGTTTTTTCGCAAGATATTGATTTAACTAACTATCGCAACATGTCTGGGACCCATTTTTAATTTTTGTAATTAAAACGACTGAGTGGGAGCACGTCTTTGACTGATATTTTGAGGAATTAAAACTTGGCTGGAAGACAGTTTACTGTATATTTGATTAGCTTCAACCATAATATTACAATTATATCATAAACAGCACCAATTGTATTGGAATATCTGTACTGGAACTAACTCATCTGAGAAAGTAACATTCAACATAAAAAAAATTATATAATTAGTTTCAACATGAATTTAGGTCTTCATCAAATAGTTCAACAATTAAACCATAATCGATCGATCGAGAACAAACTGGAATGTCTAGAAATAGCAAAATCAAGAGAAGAAATATTTTAAATGGTAGTTTGGAAGCTTGATGTAAATTTGGAATTTTACGTATTTGATTCTCTTCAAAATGAGCATGTAATGTCAGATTACATTGGTCGTCTAGATTTCGTTCAATTATTTGCATTGCTTCAGTCTTTATTGACATTGGAATTTTTTAGATGCGTTGTGTGATGATGGCTTTGTGATCAGTTGAAGGTGCGGTTTTGTGCTGACGCAGTTCCTCCCATTGATGGCACGGTGCGTTTAACCCTGGTCGTGCGCTCATGATGATCGCTGATGAGAAAGGGCGCGCCTGCTTCCGCCTATGGACCCAGGCTTTGTCTGACACACGGAGGGGGAAATTTCGCCACATTGTCTGTCTTTCTATTAAAGTTTCGCTACTTATTACGATTCCTTGACAGTGAAGTACAGTGAAACACTACGCTCAGGAGTTACACTGAAGATTATTTCATAACTACCACTGAAATCAGGAAGCCACGGCATTTGATTCAATATGTATATAATTTAATTTTTTACAACTCCAGTGTTGATTGCACTTTAAAAAAATCCATTAATGGTATGTATTTAATTGTTACACCACAAGTCTAAATGCAATCTCTCTTACATCAATTTACAACCAAAAATAAAGAGCAAAGTTTCTTCTTTTATTATTCGTGATAATTTTCTGGAGAAGTTACAATGAACTAACACGATTTTTGCCATGTGTTTCGTATTACATTCTAGTCGTTGATGTTACTGTTGCCATCCTTCTTTTATTACCAATCAACATAATTGATGGCTATTGGGACACGTGTTACATGATTATGGTTAATCGACATTTATGCTTTGGCTGTAAACCTTCGTGTATCCATCAGGTTGAAATTTTACAATAATGAGCTATCTGTCTGAGCCAATACCACGGTGAATTGGTCAACTTTCCTCGATTGCTTAACGATGAGGGTCAACCATAAACCGCTGACGACCTTTCCTCAGTAAGAAGACTGCGTCCCAGTTTTATCAGTTCTGGGAAGAGAAAGTGTATAGGCCGATACGCCACGCATTGTCTTCCTACGACTGTTTGACTGCACATTCCAGTAATTTAATATACCAAATGGAATTAAAATATTATGCGTCGTGTCGTTAACAAAAAAAATTACTATTAATGAAAAAACTCCCATTTTTTATTACAATAACTTTAAATAATGATCATTTTGCACTGACTGAGTTCATTCGATTGTGTCACGAAGAAAATAGAAGAAAAAACAACCTATTTGATTTTGTTAGCAGAAAATTCCACTGATATCAATTTAGGGCTGACGAATAACTAAAAAAATTCTGATATTGGAGTGTCACAGGACAAGAACGACGCATTCTCTATTTGCTACCCAACTTCGGAGGTAAGCTACCGGCTCATATGAAAATCAAACACTTAATAGACGAATGGCACATGTAACCCAGACATCGCATGCCTCATTACGTCTACGCAGTTTGGTAGAGCAATGATTCAGTGTTCGATTTTAATTATAATACTTTTTTGATATTTAAAAAATTATCAACAAGATTCTGCCCCTTTGATACCCCCCAAAAATTATATTATATAGTTTCTTCCGGTTACCAAGAAAGTTGGATAATGTAAGTTTAGCTTAGACAACTAAAATTACTAAGTAAAATACCACATAACTGTATCTTGCACCACGGAAAGCCTTTGTTACATCATCAAGGAGGTTCTGGTGACGCAACGAGATGACGTGCTCAAGGCGTCTTCGATTATATGGATATAATGGCGTTAGCTATGGATACATTTTTGAACTCCTGCGTAGGATGTTAACACCTTTCCCGAATTCAACGAGTAATCATCGTCCAACCAGCGCGTGGTGAATTTCTGCCAACAACGTTTTCTGAGGGTGAACCAGTAACAACTGATTAGTTTAAACCTCTATCTTTAGTGTAGGCTGCTACACGACGTTGATTCAAACGGCCGTGACCTAACTTTAAGCTCGAGTCTTGATGTTGTGTTATTTACTCGGATAAATTTGCGTAAAGGCCTTTTAATTCCCACACTTAACAGTATTTTACGGTATTGTTAACAAAAAAAAAACGCTTCTTCAATTTCAAAACTAGCAGAGCCCCGACGAGTTATCAACAATAGTAAAAAAATAGAGCTTCAAGATGAAATTTCCACGACATTTCACGTGATGGAATGAAATTAGATTCCACAGGGAGGGGGATATTGCAAAAAGACTAATTGTTAAAACAACAATGCTTCTAGACGGTATGGGTGGGGGATAGCAGGCAGATATATAAGGTATACTGTCTCAATGGATTATTTAAGGAAGAAATTCGCGCGGTCTCCGTGAAAAAAATGGCAGTTATTGGACTTTATTTGGTGCAGAATTCGGATTATATTAGTAATATCAGTGTTCTTGTGGGTGTTTAATTAGTTCGTGGGTCGGGAAATTTGAGGCTACAGTTTCTACCATAAGCCATCGAGACGTCCAAGGTGAAAACGGACCGCGGAAGCAGTTAGTGAAGTTGGAGCTTCCGCGCGCGATCAGATGAGCATACAATGCCATTAACTTATTCACAGAGAATTTAAAAATGGACTTGAAATTTCACACATATAATATTCAAATATTAAGGGATTGAATTCTTAACAACGTTCGAGCATTTTGAAACTTTTAAGATCATTTTATTTTCTGGCTAGGTTATTTTCTTCCTATTGGGTACACTAATAAACGAAACATATAAAGATTATTTTCGTTATTAGATAGTTTACTGTATGGGAAATATTTTCATACCATGGAACTATTGGTTCTTATATCACCTGAAACAAGTGAGACGATGTTGTAACGACACATTACGGCCGGTACACGACAACATCACTTGGTTATTTTTTTCCCTACATCCTCGATTCCGAAGACTACAACGAAAGAGTATGCTTTCAACGTGATGACCCAACAAGCCAAGCGTCTAACGAATCTGGGGTAGTCAACAAGATGTTTGCAGGAAAATTCATTTCACATGGTATATTCCATGGTCTCCCACGTATTCTGACTTGGCAGTGACTTTTTTCTTTCTCTGGAGTGATATACAGCGACAAACCAGACACGAAACAGATCATCTTTGTGGTCCACCTTGTACCTGAATGTCATCACTAAGATAAATTGAATACTGGAGGTTTATAAACGGGCCTGTAGATCCTCTGCTATTGTGAGCATACGTACGTTCCACAGTCCACATGAAAGAAATTGCGGCAGATGTTAAACAACATTAGGCAAAGCCATTACTTAAAATTAAATCGTACCCTTCAGTAACTCCCGGCACCACATAATTTTCATACAATGATATTTATAACACATCTATTTCTGACTAATAAACGCTAATCTGTTGGCGTAGGAAGTATTTTAATCGGATGTATTTTTACTCCAACATTTGGTAATGGCAATTACTTATCCAGTCGATGTTAAAAAATTTATTAGTCCTATGTAGTTGTGTCTAAGGTACTTGGACAGTTTAATTTTTTTCTGATTGGTGTAACACACATCCGTCTCCGGTTGAACGTTAAATTACGGGGTCACTTTATTTGGTTCTCTTTGTATCCCACGTAACGTATTACTTCCAGATTATACGGTTTGCTATCACGCGATAAATTGACGTCGAGCAGTCAAAATTACAGTTGTTGTGATACAGTGTAAATCAGAAATAGTCGAGCTATATGCTCATGACTCTATTGCTCTATTGAGCAAATGACTGATGTTTCGACTTAGTTTAAGGACAGGCTGTAATAAAGCTGTTATTTATAGCATAAAATCGTGTCCTAACGCAGAAAAAAATACAGTTCTGAAGGTAGCGACGCAGAAAGTGTGAGATTTAGAAAGTTCTGATACTTATTCAAGATCCGATATTGAAATAAATTCTAGGTGAAGTCTCCTTGAAAATTGAAAGTCCTCTTCGTACAGGATCTGATTTTAAGTGGGCAATCCCCGACCTCAGTAACACTCGAATTAGGACAATCAAATTTGGCGGATCAGTTTGGTTGATTGACACTTATATTCAGACATTTGAATCGATGACTCTCCAATTTAATAGAAAGGACAAATAATTCTAGATGGTAATACCGGTGACATTGGTTGGCTCAACAAGCCTGTCTTGAACTTAAGCGTTCACCTGAGTCAACGGCTTTGCAGTTTCGAAGCTGCCGCTTGTTCGCCGGGGTTATAACCGGATGTCAGAGGCCAGGATTCTACCAGGAATAGAGCTTGCTCTGAGGCGCCGCTGTGATAAGATAACCCCGCTATAATATCCTGTGACGTAATCAAGTCTATGCTAATGTCTGCCGAAAATAGCGCCTTCCAAGAAAATAACCTGAAATTTACGTAACGGCAGTTCGATCACTGGAACTATTAGCTTCGAATACATTTAAGAGAGAAACATCCTTTCAGCAAAAAGAGTGCATGATTTAAAAAATTAAAAAACTAAAAATGGCCAATAATACTCCGGAGAATTTGAAGCCAATTTTTTTTTATTAATTACGTTTGTAATTTTTTTAAAAATCCTAGACATTTGTTAAATAAGACGAAAAGGATGATCATGATTAGAGTGTTTAATAGATTCTAATTCTTAAGTTATATTGAAGAAATTTTTGTCGATTGACTGCAAATATCCATATTTCAGTAAAGATATTTGCGAGCTATTATTCCATAAATTAATTCCAGTAGTGAAAACATTTAATATCGTTTTCCGAAGTTCTGCTTTTAGTTTAATACAATTTTTATTTTTTATTTTTGGGTGTAGACAGGCTATGTATAGAGTAATCCACATAGTGGCAACTGCCCCCTTATAACATAGGAAAGGGATTGAAAGGGGGGATGCGGAAGGGTAGAGGAAGATAGCCAAGGGTTAACTAGGGCCCCCGGGCTATATTTTAAGGATCCTACCCGGCATTCGCCTAAATAAATGCAGGACAAACCCTAGAAAAACCTGCATCAGGTAGGTCGGGCATTGGGTACTTGTCCCACGCCCTTCCGATAGCGGGAGAGGAGTTTGCTGTGCCTCGACCAGTTTAGGGGGCAGCTGGCCGACTATTCCAATGGGAATAGCGGACAACTCTTACCGTATGCCCATAGTTTTCCGAAGTTATGCTTTTATTTTAATACAACCTCGACACAACATTAAATACTCACGTTGTATCATTACAGTAGTCATTAAAAGAAAGATATAAATTCATTCGTGTTTCGGTGAACACTTGACAAAATCAACGCTTAAAATTAATTTTCTTCCCTTCGCTGATTCTCATATTCATACAATGACATCGACTGCTTATGAGTAAGTAACGCAAAATGTTTTTTTAATTAGTTATATTAAGGAATGCCTAAATCAGAAGAATCTTTTTTTAAACTCTCTGCACCAGCCATTTCCTGTGGAGGAGTGTAAAATAAATTACATGAACATTCTCCTTGGACCACTTAAGCTTTCCACTATAAAGACTTATTTTTCATTTATTGTCCGAAAAAATGGCATTTTATGATTATAATTTCTCAGCTTGGAGGACAACGAATTATTTGGCAGGATCTACGCAATTTTCACATTATATACTAGTTCTATAATAACTTTATTCAAATCTTCTAGGACCTTATTTTATGATGTAAATTCAATTTTCTCTATAGTATACTCAGGTTAAATTAAAGTTTTGAGTGTACATACCTATAGTATAAAATAACTTACATAATAAAATACGTGAATATTACTCAGAAAAATTTTCATTATTCAATTTTATACATAATATACTTAAAACATGACGTTTCCACCCTGATTGGGGCCTCTTCAGGTGTAAAAGTGAAATTATTATTTATGAGAATTTTTTTTAAAATTTAATTTACACCTGAAGGGATCCCAATCAGAGTCTAAATGTCGTTTTAAATGTATTATATTTCAAATAGATTGATTGAAAATATTCTAGTAGGTTACAATTTTAATAACTAATTTAAATATGATAGTTATAATTTTTAGTATGGAATAAATATATGATTATGAAATAAACACTTTCTGTATTTCTACTTCCATCGTGCACAGCAGAAAACCTGTTATCCAAATATATATTACATTTTTCTTTCAATATCCTCAGCGATTAAATGGAAGGTTCAAAAAGCATTTCCTCGATACTGAATTTCTAAAGGACGCAGCAAAGTGTTTCCTGTGAACTTGAGAAATATTTCAGACGGAAAACGGTTAATGCTTGAGATTTGCGGCTTCCTTGGCGGTGATACCGAGATAAAAGCTTCCTAGATGTCAACACAAATCTTCCAGCAGACACGTTGCGTAAGATTTAATTTCCCTTTAAATGTCTTCTTTTCGCGTAGGAATGTTAATGATATAAATTTCTCTTGAAAAAATTAACCTATACACCTCATCATGGCACTTATACTTTCGACAAGATAATTCAAAACCAGTGATAATGGAACACATTAACATTTTTTTGGACCTAATTGTCGTGGCAGATATATGGCGTTCTGAATGCTTGGTCCCGTTTGAAAATCATTCCCATAAACAATTCAGCTGTCAGTCTCTAGAGGATTGAATAATAGTCCTAAATTTTCAAGGAATTCATCCGTTTCACTTTTGTATGACATTAGTTCCTGAACATGTAAAAAATATACATAAACAATCTGATGCTTCATTCATTGAAATCTCAAAATTTTGATTTTTTGTTGTAAAAAAAATATGGCAATGAGTTCATAAAATTAGATAACTTCCTTACGTAAATTTTCCAGTTGGTTCATCCTAAAATGGCATGATCAAGAAAATCGACGATTGGAAAGGATTTTATTTGTTTACGTTTTATCAGTTCTTAATGAAACTAATAATCAGAACTCGTGCACGTTCTTTACAGTTAATTTCACATCATAAAGCCGCATTACGCCTTTATGTAGGCATTTTAGAACGTAATCAGAAAAGATGTAAATTACTAACTCGAAATGAAGGAGACGATAACAAAATATTTAAAAGGCAGCATCATTTCTTGTGACAAAAAACGATAAACTTGGCAGAGTGACTACTTCACGTGCATTCGTGTTTGTTGGTCTAGGTTACTACCATGGAAACGTCAAGCCATTGAAAAACACCAGTCATAAAAAATAGGCTCTTCGCTCCACATAAATCTCGCGCGACAGAAATGAAAATCTTTGGTGGACGAATATATATTACTTATTTAAAGATGGCCATAAGTGTCTGTGGAAGACAATATTCACGAAACACACACACACAGATATATATATATATATATATATATATATATATATATATATATATATATATGGGGCGGATTAAATGTGATTGTTATAAAGAGAAGAAAAAATAGGAAAATCTAAGTCGGATAGAAAAATACGTAAACGAAGCTCGAGAGTCGGTTAAGAAATGAAACCATGCTTGATTTGTTAGAACAAGCTAATGTTCCGTGTAATTCACCAACGTTCAATCTTCCATGGTTACAGGCCAAAGTCACACTTGTAAAAATATCGACTCCATTCTGGATTCTGACGAGTACTAAAAAGAAACAATTAGATTTTTTTTTTAAAAAAAACCCGTACTTCGTAAAATTTAAGTGTATTGTACGTCTCAACTCAAGTCTAAAACAAAACGCCATAAAAAGGATCTAATCTTTCGGTTTGCTATTTATGTCAATGTACAAAATTTTTTAGAGTAACAAGCTACATGAGGTAATCAACGTGGTGGCAACTCCCCTTTAATGGAATATAAAAGGATTTGAAAGTGTGGTTTAAGGATCCAACCCAGCATTTGCCTAAAAGTGATGCAGGACAAACCCTAGAAAACCTGCGCCAGGTAGGTCGGCCAGTAGGTACTTGTCCCACGCCCTTCCGATGAAGGGAGAGGGGTCCGTGTACTGTTTCTATAATATTATAATGATGTATTTTTTTTTTAGGGCTACAGGCTACTTGAGGGTAATCCACGTTGGGCAACTCCCCTTTAATAGCATAGGAAGGGATTCGAAAGGTGGGATGCGGAAGGGCAGAGGAAGGTAGCCAAGGGTTAATTAGGGCCCCCGGGCTATATTTTAAGGATCCTACCCGGCATTCGCCTAAAGGTAATGCAGGGAAAATCCTAGAAAAACCTGCATCATGTAGGTCGGGCATTTGGTACTTGTCCCACGCCCTTCCGGTATAGAAACTACTATTTTTTAGTTTTTATTACAGACTTATTATGGCTGTTTATGCTTTCCTAAACCTTTTCGAGTGTTTGATGTTAATACAGGAACATATCAATAGAATAATTTTTATCGCATCTATTTATTATTAAAAACATCGTCTTATTTGATTCTGAATACATGAAAACTGAAAGTAGGTGGATAAAAAATACGTACGTCCAGTGAATGTTTTTGATTGAAGCCAAGTTACAATTATAATAACACGACTTGATTTAAAATTATTGTTAAAACGTCAGTTAGAAAAATTTATTATTAAATTTAGAACTAAATCAGTTTCTTGCAATTAAAATAAGAAAATAATAGCATCTAAGCGACTCGGTAGTACTATTACTTTTTACTTTGCTATGTTATTTCCACTTGTTTAATATAGAAATAATTTTTGATTTCCACCTCGTTGGTACCGACAAGCCCGCACACCCAATTGGATGAAATCAACTCTTATATTAAAACGCGTAAATGTCTATGCCCATCACTTATCAAACATGTGAATGTTTTGCATTTGGTTTCGGATGCACAACTTTAGGTAATAAAGTCATCCGGGAATATATCCAGGCATCTGTATGCTGCACAAGTAAGACTCACGTCTAGTCTATCCTGACGCATGCCAAGAGTTTTACTGCTGGCATTTCCTGCTCCGTCGCGCACCATATGTTGCATTTCTATTCATTACCTGCAACCACTGAACAGTTTCTTACTTAAAATTAGAATTGACGTGAGGAGCAGCTTACACGGAAACGATTGACTTAAATTTGTTTTTAAACACCCAATTACAAAACACATTGGTGGAAGAAGGCGAGAGGTTAGAGGAAATACCTCCGTCTTAGAAAGACACCTGATTGAAAGAATCTGTCCAGATCTCTTCGATGATCCCGTAGCTCGATTGGAAAAAAATGACGATGAGTTGAGCCAGGTGTAACAGTTGTTGTTTAATTCATTAGAGTGCACGTGTTAAGAAATAGCCCACACATCAACGAAACTGCCTTGTGAAATTTGAAGAAAGCGTAGAGCACGTGGAATAAGAACATACGAGGATGGTTCGTATAATTTTCGGAAAGAGAAAAATATCAGTTGTTTTTTCATTTTTCAGCGTATTCTCATGTTAAATCAATACACTTAGACCGTTACTTTTCCAATTTCTTCATACCTTCAGTAAAAAAACTATTTATAAAAAGCCCCAAACCAGGCGTTTGTCTAAGCTATGACTCTGATTCGAAGAAAATTTTCAGCAAGTACCACTGTGATCAAAAAGTAAGGTGAAATTGTCATTTAAAACTCCCATGTATTAGAAAGGCAGGTAAGTTTTTTTCCCTAGGTTGGTAGGACTGTCTATAATATTTGCCAAGCGTCTGTTTGTTAAAAGGTTTAATTATCTCCAAGTTACACGTGTTTTTGTACACAATCAAAAGTGAATTTTTCGATTTTTGCAATGGATGATTTTGTTGAGCAAAGAACTTGCATCAAATTTTGTTTTCGGAACGAATATTCTTGTGCGAACACGTTGAAGGCCTTTGGTGATCAAACTATGACACAAAAAAACGTTTATAAGTGATACGAGTTCAAAGACGAACCGCGCTCTGGACAACCATCAACGTCTACCGACGAGGGCCACGTCCAAAAAATCTAAGATTTTGTGCTTGAAAATCGTCGATGGACAATTAGAGATCTCGCTGATAGTGTTGGAATATCATTTGGCTCAGCCCAAACCATGAAGAATGTTTTGTGTCTCAAACGCGTCAAGTCTCGATTGGTGGAAGAAAAGCGTCGCGTTGATGTGTGTGAAACGTCGCTGTCTATCAGGACCACTTGAAGTGCATCATTACTGGAGACGAGACTTGGATTTACGCATACGACCCTGAAACCACCGACCAATCCAGCGAATATCGTGCAAAAGTTGAAGCAAGACCGAAAATCAAGGTCATGTTGGCAGTTTTCTTTGATTATCGTGGTGTGGTGCACTATGAATTCCTACCTCCGGGCCAAACTGTCAACAAAGAATATTATTTGAGCGTTATGCGTCGTTTGCGTGAAGCAATTCGTCTGAAACGGCCGGAATCTTGGTTCCTTCATCACGATAATGCACCATGTCGTACTGCATCGGTTCTTCGCGACTTTTTTTGCCAAAAACTCGACTCATATCGTTCCGCAACCACCGTATTCGCCTGATTTGGCTCCGTGCGACTTCTGGCTATTCAGAAAACTCAAAAGGCCAATGCGGGGACGCCGTTTTGACACGATTGAGGAGATAAAAACCGAATGGAAGAAGGTCTTGAAGGTTATACCGGAAAAAGACTATTCCGACTGTTTCGAGGCCTGGAAAAAGCGTTGGAAAAAGTGAGTTTTATCGGACGGGGATTTCTTTGAAGGGGATGAAATTGATTTGGAAGAATAAATAAAGGATTTATATTTTATAAAAAAATTCACCTTACTTTTTGTTCACAGTGGTATATAAGGAAGGGAAACAGCATGTAAACCCTTGTAGTTAAATCTGACGAATTTGGTTAGCATTTCGAAGGCCAATTGGTGGTAGCGATGCATTATTACGGTGAAGGAAAATACATTTTTGGTTCATACCTTTACAATCACAAAATTTTCGTGTCTCCATTTATCAGTGTATTTTTTCATGATTTCATCCAGGATCGTAGCGGTTGCTGAGCGTCCTGAACGCATCTGAAGTGAAGGTTGGATCGCATCAGAATTCAGCTGCTGGATCCTTTATCACTGACAGCGGTGTCGAACCCAACTCCTTTTCTAACTCCATTGGGATTAAACTTTTTATTACTATAACAGTTGGAATACTAGATTTAACCTTTAATCATGTAACGTCTAAATTCTTCATTACAACAATCTAACAAGTTGTGAAGTGTAACGTTATAGCAAGCCGTCTTATAATTTATAATGTTACTACGAAAGTGCCTAGTAGCGTCACCTCTGTGTCAGGTCGCGCTTTTTCCGAACGACCCTGGTGCGTACAGAGAGAGGAAGAAAAAGGCAGAGGAGGAGCAACCACATTTTCGGATACCTATACATAAATCGCGAGACGTTAGTTTAATGCAGTATACTTTGGTGACCAACCACGTCTCAGGATCTGAGTCCATAAAGAACATGTCAGGCATTGGTTCGCGACCCAACAGTTTATCTCCACAATTATCACGAAACGTAGACGAAATAAAATATTTCAGTTGCACTCAATACAGTAAAGCATTGTGTCTCTATTCTAATTTTCATAAAGAAATTGGTTGAGATTCACGGAAATTATAATCCTCGCAACTTTAAGCAAGTAATCTACCTTCCTGTTCGTAAGGTTTTCAATGTAATTTTGATTTTTAGTTAAATTAATGCAACAATAAGTATGAATAATAAGAATAGCTGAATCTTGTAACTGTTAACTGGTTTATTTTTATTACTAAAATTCAGGAACGATTTTTGTATATAATTTCTATAATATGCATTCTGGACCGGATTTAGATTCGGGGACAACCATTGAGAATTTGGATTCGTAATATCAAAATATAAAATAAATAAAATTCTCGGGTCTCAACCCGGGGCAATGGTTTGTTGAATAACAACGTTTCGACAGCAAGCTCTGCCTTCGTCATCAGGTTAGCTGTCATCAGATCCACCGGGAAAGCCGTCGTTCTCTAATATCAAATGTATAGTTGGAGACAGACCAATATTTGTGATAAATATGACCCCATTTTACAATACTATAAATATTAAAAAGAAATATTGACAATATAGAGTTTTCTTGCAGTTTCCACTACTGCGTATTAACTTTTCCATAGTCTTTCGAGCTGAGTCAGCACGTGGAATTTGTGTACTGATCTTGAACTACAATTTTGAACTTTACTTCATATAGTTTCCAGAAAATGTGGAAATAAAATGCTAGAAACTTACTTAACCTACTTTGACACTGAAGCCTTTAATCATCACCCGCGCTACGCAACGCCTTCACAAATCACAATTGTAAAGCCGCGTGGTGCAGAGCGATGGGTGCGCCATCTTGTCCCTCGAATTGGTAGGTGTCTGCCGCCATCGTATTGTTCGTCTGAAAGCGTGCCGTTTCTAGGCCGAGTCTTAATAGCTTCCTAGGAAACAGCCCATTGTCAGCAGGCAATAAAGGAGTCATATCTGCGGCGAACGACCCGGCCACGTACCTCGGCGAAGAGCGTCGTCGAAGATCACCTTATGGGAAATCAAATACTTCCACGGGGAGTGGGAGGCACTACGACGCGTTTTAATTGGGTTAATTGCAAAGAGCCGTGGTGTAAAACACGTCCGCCGTCTACAAAAATGGTGCTGTGAAACTGGTCCCGGCGTGAAACAAGGAACGTGCGTATCTTCTTTTTACTCGTTCTTAAAGTTAGTTTAGGAATTCGAGAACGTACTACTACATTAACAAACTAGTACTATGTTGCAGCCAGTTATTAATTATTAACTTATTACCGAGTTCCACAATATTTGCTCTAATGTTAGCGGTAAAGTTCAGAGTAATTTGTATCTCACGCTATCAAATCCCTAACTTGAACTGGTATATTAACATTTAGTGACCGGAAAAGCTTATACGTGTGACAGGTGCGTTTCTATCACCGTTCCACTTCATTCAGGGACGAAAAACAACTTTTATGACGTCATCTCGACCCTTTTAGCATAGCCGCCTCTGAAGGCATTTACCATTTTAATGAAGCATGAAATGGAACTGGAGAAGGCGTACAACTAATTTTAGCAGTAGACATTAAACAACTGAATTACCCTCAAGAATTAAGCCTACCTACCGCATTAGGAACCAAACGCTTTGTGTGTGTGTGTAATAAAATATGCTTCAAGGTTTTCCAGCTGCGGAAGAAATACATCGTAAAATGAGCTATTCGTGAAGGATCCATTTTTGTCAATACATAATCAGAAATAGGTCAATAAAATAAAAATAGCAGCACAACGTTTCGATAACTCTTTTTTTTTTAGAGTAACAGGCTACATGAGGGTAATCCACGAGGAGGAAACTCCCCTTTAATACCGTGGGATGGGATTAGAAAGTGGGGATGCGGAAGGGTAAAATAGGAAGGTAACCAAGGGTTAACTAGGGCCCTCGGGCTATAGTTTAACGTTCCTACCCGGAATTCGCCTAAAAATGATGCAGGACAACCCCTAGAAAACCTACTTCAGGTAGGTCAGGCATTTGGTACTTGTCCCACGCTCTTCCGATGGCGGGAGAGGGGTTTTCTGTGAGAACGCAGAATTTTCTTCTCCGTGCCCCGACCATTTTAGGAGGTAGTTGGCCGACTGCTTCAATGGGAACAGTGAACAACCCTTACTGTATGCCCAAGGTCTGTGATCCACTCTCCAAACAGGTCGAGGTGCCTCGGCTAGTGGGAACCTTAGTTCAAAAACGGAGGAAAAGGGATCTACAAAAGTATCCTTCTCTGACTCCCAAGAAAGGTTCACCTGCGAGTTTCTCTCAGTTAGGAGCACAAGAATAAAACAAGAAATTTCGCAAAGATCCCACAAGCCGAGGCATCTCGTTTCTGAGAGGTGTACGTTCCGGGGACGGAGACCTTGGGCATACGGTAAGAGTTTTTCTCTGTTCCCATTGGAACAGTCGGCCAGCTGCCTCCTGAACTGGTCGAGGTACGGAGAAGGGAATGCTGCGTCACCAAAGCAAACTCTTCTCCCGCTATATGAAGGGCGTGGGACAATTACCCAATGCCCGACCTACCTGATGCAGGGTTTTCTAGGGTTTTCCCTGCATTACTTTTAGGCGAATGCTGGTTAGGATCCTTAAACTATAGTCCGGGGACCCTAGTTAACCCTTGGCTACCTTCCTCTACCCTTCCGCATCCCCCCTTTCAGATCCCTTCCTTTGCTATCAAAGGGGAGTTGCCACGATGTGGATTACCCTCATGTAGACTGGTAACCTAAAAAAAAAGTACTTGTAAGATTTAATGTATAAAGAATTTGTTATTTTATATTTCTGTATTATGGGGAAGTTACAAGAAAAGGAATGAAACGTGTCGTTATTTTATATTTCATTAAACTGTTTGGCCTGTTCACCGGCATATTTATTTATTCATTCAATTGATGTCAGATAAATATAATTTCTGACCAAGTATTACACTTATTTTCTAAAAATTTTCAACCTTTTTTTTTTTATTTCAGTCTTCACAAAATTTATTGAAAATTTTATTTAAATAAAATTCAAACTAATTTACTTTCGTTCACTTTGGACAATTGTTTTTCTTTATATTACTAGAACATTGGTTATAAAAATATAATTATTTAATTCAGTGATGCCTTGGAAGTTTCACGAAACTGCGAATACATATTTCTTAATTTAATATAAAATCTCTTTGTTTCACATATCAAGCGCTTTTTATTCTAGAATACCCGATGAAATTTAAATATGATTATCATAGATGGTGAATCGTCACGATGAATACTTTTATATTTAAAGTACTATATGATTAACACTCTAGTCAATGCTCTGAAACTCTACTGATCTTGGTTCCAAGAATCTTCGAACGGCGGTAGCTGAAGAATTCGTCGAAGCCCAATCTCGGCAGCAACTGGGAGTCGAATTTGTGCCCATATCAGGCGAACTCCATTACGAAATCCGTAGAGAGAAAAAGTAAACAGCAGCAGACTGAGATAACGTGAGGGGACTCGCGGCGGAAACGCGTTGCAAAGTGTTCCACTTATCTTTTACTCAGACTTAGTCGTCTCGTCTACCACCTGCTCACAGTTAATAAAGGTAGATTTATCTCCGAATATGTCGGAAGGATCATTTGTGATTATCCTAATGAAACACAAAGTAATATTTTAATAGAGTCCGAGAGCATGCGTAACGGATAATGTTCCGTCTCATTTTTCACTTTTTAGGTTGGTATTAAAACCTGTATTTAATAGTCCTGTGAAGAGAGAATGTAGTAAAACTCAGGAAGTTGTCCTTTTAACGTTATATTTCGAATAAACTGAAATAGTTCCGTATAACTGAAGGGCGAAAATGAACAAGCATATAATTTTATTCTTGCTCGGGTGATTGAAAATTATATTCATCACAATTATAAATATTAATTTTTTTACGTTAATTTTTTCCAATTACGTAAATTAAGAACTTTAAAAAATTGATTAAATCAGTTACACGATTGGTACGAGGAAGAGAATACTAATAAACTGCTCTCGTTTATTCTAGGAATGTTGAGCAAGCGCGTGTAACAGGTTGACAACCCGCATAACGCACAGCATCCAAGGTCTCGACTTCTCCCGCAGGTACACACACACGCACAACGTCGGGAAGAATCCATTCAGCCTGGCTGTCGGTAAAATACGCGTAACAGCCCACACGTGGAAGAAAAAGAGTGTAACTTGTTACTCACGAATGGCAATATTTTCTCGTCGCCAACAGTGACAACGTTCACTGTCTCTTCTTCAATCGTGTGATCACAAAAGCAGTGTTCAAATTGCCTGTCCGGTTCTTCACTGATACGACAATGGTTCCATCAGTTGCTCGTTTATTTTGTCATTCATGAGGTGTCTCAAGCATTCCCGTGTTCCCGTACGCGTGCATTTCTCCACTCATGAAAAACATACACACACACACACACAAATAACTTTTGCACCATAGAGGAACCAAATCCGTAACCGTTCCCTTCTCCATAAAAGGAAAAGGCTACGACCTATCAGTCACTATCAACAACTCCACTATCCCATAAACCCTCGACTTCAAACTAACATGACCCCTTCACACTTCCCACCTTAAAAAAATAATACTCCACAGATTCCACAAATTAAAACCTTTACTCGAAATCTTCTTTATCCTTCAAAACAACAAAAAAAAACTCCTTTACACATCCCTCATATATCCCCTCTGGTTTTATGCCTGTTATATCTGGGGTTCGGCCGCACGACCCACATAAATAAAATTCAAATATCCCAAAATAAAATACTCCGCTTTATAACTAACTGTCCTTGGTACGCTACTAACTCTAGAATCCACAATGACCTAAATATTCCCTCAACCCAAAAAACCATAATTCAAACCGTCCTAATCCAACGTAATAGAAATCTCCACCACTTCAATCCCATTATCTCAAATACAGAATCCCATCTTCCTCCACCTAAACCCCTCAGAAGGCTAAAAATAAAACGGCAAATTGACCTGGCAACCACCGTAAATTAATAGAAATAAATAAAGAAGTAAGTAAATCATAACTCCCTCTCCAACTATTCACTCAAGAAGTAACTACATTTCTTCTAGTTAATTTTTACATGAAAAAATTTACGTCTGAGTGAAAAATAATGAATAAGGAAAATAGCCAATTCAGACAAAATTGCTCCCTTATTGTTACGCCAACCCTTCGGCTCTCCCATTGTCGTTGCGTTTTTGTCGCTTTTGAGTGTTGTCAACTGGCCAGTGCAGTTGTGTTTCTCTAGGCTCTACTTAGCACCTGACGACTGGGACAAGGATCCCAGAAACGTTGTGTGGTATTTAAATTACCCCTTTTGTCTGTATAGGCTATCTTTATTATTCATTAAGTTTAACATGTTAACGTCATCAATGTATCACAATTGTAAAATCGTCGGATTAAAAAATTTTCTGTATATTGAAAATAAAATTTTTTAAAAAAACCCATAGAGTGGTTAAAGACTTCCCCTCAGTTCATTTAATTCTATTTTTTCTGACACTAAAAATACCGCACAACTATGTGACTATTTCACTTGCGTCACTCCTCGTCCTGTTCCATATTACACCTGTCTCGTCATATTACTGTAACTCCTGAATACAAAATTAATTATTTAAAGTACTCGGGTTTAGTATGATGGCTGTCTTTCCTTTTATTCAATCTGCCAGTTTTATCTTCAGTATACTGGTAGTATATGTCTACAGTCTCAACAAAGTTTTCTTGTCGTTAGCATTCTTAAGTAGCTTAAATATTAAACGTTTCCAGTCTCGTGTATCCGAGCTCAAACATAACTCACGTTCCACCTTAAATTGATCCTTATTCACGATACACAGACCTAAACATAACTTATTTTCTATTACTTCATTTTAACTTAAAATCACAAAATTGTTGAACAATTGTGCCTATAATTCATATAAACTACGTGAGGTTTGTCAGCATTTATCAAAACACGACCACAGTCTTGGATTTGATATTTCACTGATCGTTGCGAAAAAGCTTATAAAGTGGTTCAGATATCTCTGGTGGAAATATTAACACGGAAATACCTGCCGTGAAGTTTCGTCATTGCGTAGGCGCACGAAATTTGTCGACAAAATCACTCGTTAGGAAAATTTTAAATGCTGTAAAAACGGAAAGTGATATGGGTCGACCTGATTATGTTCATATTCTCATCAGATCTTCGATTGTTTCGTTACTGACACTCATGATGCTACTTATACGAGCACATTTCTTTGCTAATTTTTTTTTAAGTTTATAACTGCTCTCGTATATTTTGTTACAATTCGATACACGTGTTGAAAAAAATAGTATTTAAATATTTCTCAGCTTATGTAACGGCATAGAGATATACCTGACTCTGCATAAATTGCGTAAAAGGAACCGTGGCTCCCGCCTGAAAACCAGACCTCCGAACCGTGGATCTTGTTCGGATGAACACAATTGTTCCCAATATTACAGAAGTTTTATTCAGAAATAAACTGACAATGAGACTAGTAATTTCAGAAGTCAGGTTATTATTTCGAGAATGCAGTCGGACCAAATTGGTTATTTGCGAGTACCTTGAGGTACGAGTATGTGTGAGAGCGTGAGTTCATGCCTGACGAAAGCATGGACACCCCTGTGCCTTGGAGGACGGAGATTCCTTCCTATCTGCAGCACGGACTTCGGGGGCGTTAGTCGCGGCGCTCTGCAAAATAGTCACACCCAGGTGTTGGTGCACTGCCACAAGAAGTTCACAATTTCACGTGCAATGTTCTCGTGAAACGATTCTTAACCGAAATCACTGTGGTTCTTCGGTCTTTAATTTTTTTTCCCACCTTTACATAACGCGAAAATAAATTGAAACAAAAAAAAGAAGTTGATGGAATTCAGACCTGACTTCATTCTCGTAGGTTAAGTATTATTAGATTAACACTGCGTCTTTAGTAAATAAATAATGCATATTAAACTTGCAAATATGGACGCAAGTAAAAATGTGCGGTGACGCGTGGACCTGGGGCCAAGTACTTCAATATCCGAATGAGTGACATAGCTATTTTTATAAAGAACAGGAAAGACCATCCCAGTGCTAGATAATTTTAAAATAGATCTCAGCATCGACTTCAGATGGTAACTCCACAACGTAAAAAAAATTCCGAGTCTCCTGATGCGCCCAGCAAAATAATTGCTTTTTTAAGGAACTTCTTGTTGATTTGTATCAATTTACTACGCACAGGTGCAGCAAGTTCTCATTCTTACATTATAAAAATCCACACGTTTTTCTAATTTGCCTTCACGTACTCGTTTCTACACGTCACGTGTAAATTATTTTACCTCTAAAAGCTGATCTAATTAATCTGTCTTCGAAATCAATTCAGTTCTCTTTCCCAGGTTTCTATTGCATAGCTTTAAATAATACTAATCAACATGACTAATTCGATGTATATTCATTAGTCACACCACCACGTGTAAGGCATTATCAGTTCAATCTAAGATATCTGTATATTTCATCACGATGCGAATTTAACTTCGTAGTTTCTCTCAAAGAAAATTTCTAAAAAAAACACTAAAACTGTTCTATTATTTTAATCAGGAAGCTCACGCCTTTTTAACCTCATATTAAAAATTAAATGTTTAAAGGGTCAAGATGGAAAATAATCTCGACCGGACCGGGAATCAAAACCGGGACCTCTACTTGAAACGATTCCCGGTGTGGTCCAGATTTTTTCATCATGATCCTTCAGTTCAGTTTCATAGTCATTTTTTTTCTGAGGCTGGTTTGAAAGCATTTCTTCTGTCCTCGAATTGATTTTTTGTATTACAATACTGTACGTCTAGTGAATAGAATCATATCGTTTCATGACGTTTTTATGACGGCTACGCAGATCTTGACACGGTTCTGTATCTGTCTGTAATCTGTTTAAGATTTATGCTGATAGCAACACAAACCTACCGCGTACGAATTGCTCTAATGTCAAACAATACTTTTTGCCAGATCGACTGGAATAGTGATTCTTGGAATACTTGCGTACCGGACGTACACCAACTGCTTGTAGAGCTCTTATTAGTTGATTAATTAGATGGTCCCAAAAATGATGATTAATTTCTTTGTTAAACTATGAGCAGTTTTTATATATATCAGCTTAGCGATGTACTAGTCTATAAGGGGAAAAAACCATTGTGTAAGTAAGCTTCACTTTACCAGGTAGTCGCTAATTACTACTGTAGTAGATGCGACTTAAAATAAAGATAATATAAAAAAATGTAAAATGATGTCGATATTTCTAATAACATCAATCAATGACTCAGTTCTGCTTTTATAGAGTTTGAACGTATTCATTATCCGAATCTCCTCGAACAAGTATACAACGAGGGAAGATTTAAACTTAAAAAAAAATACCAAAAAATTTCATTGATACGATCCGATTTTGTAAATAGATTCACGGTATCAACAACGAAGTATCTTGTGAGAATATGAAAATAATCAGAGAAGTTACGGAGGACTAAATCAGTTTATATGCTTTTTTTCGTCTTGATCAGTGAAATATAAAATAGAAGACTGTAGTCCTGTCATGTTTCGGTAAATTCTGACAAATAATTTATAGGAATTAAAATATTCCATTGTATTTTGAAAAAATACAATTTACAGTCGTCAAAATATTCTTTTTATTTAATTCGTTATATGAATTCCAGAAGCTTTCGGCTGGGAATGGATGTAAAATAACGGATTAATGTTTTTCAAAGTTTGATTGCTGATGCATATGGCTATTATGCCAAAAGCTTCTGGAATTCATATAACTAATTAAATAAAAAGGATATTTGGACGACTGTAAGTGTTTCTTTTAAAGATATTCAAAGTAAATAACAGTCTGACTAGATTCTTCAAAGAACGATTCCATTGTCTAAAACCTTTGCAGTATAAGATGAATTCAGAAATATTTCGCAAACTTGAGTCAAGTAACTGATACACGTATAATATTTTTATAAGGTAAAATAATAGAGTTTCCAAGTTGAATATGGTAAACAACTGTTGATTTCTGATATTTTCACTAATAGCCGCGATTATATTACGCCCAGTCTGGGATCAAGTTGCATAGAAGTTTGAATACTAAATTACTATTTTCGAAGTGACAACTATGAAAAATATATTGAAATTGATTTACGCTTCGACGGAATTGATTAAAGAAAACGATAGTCGTATATGAATCCTGATTTTATTTCGTCTCTGTAACACAGGATCCTAAAAATAAAAAAGATATGAATAATTCTGCCAATAATTTTTTATTTTGAATATACTAATATTTATACCGTATCAAAATACCTGGCCGATACCACGCAACTTTCCTCCTCCACTACCAAGAATTTTCCACTTCATTTATAATCACACGAAAATATACTTCACGTGTACCAAGAAGATGGGTTTAAAAATTCCCAGAAAACCAAAGGCCTCGTTGTATTCACATTTCTCTTATTATTTTCTAACACGTTTATAAGGTGATGTGGGGGTGTATACAAAAAGCTTTGGTAGCGCACGAAGTTTAGGAGCGTAGAGAGAAATCGAGCATTAAACCCGCCGAATTTGAACCAGCAGAGGAACCGTGATAAGGCAACCAAAAGGCATAGAGGTCGTTTGATAAGACGGTTTTATTGAGATCACATCCTGAGGAGGCGAATTATTTGGAAACTCTTGATCCTTGATGCTCGAATTGAGAATTTTCATTCCGAAGCTCAGGATTTTAAGTTTTTACAAGTTGATGGCTACAATGTATTACTTTTAACTTGTTGGACTACGTTGGACTTATCTTGAAACACATGTCAAACATTATCACGTTGTTCAAATACTTCTCATGAAATGTAGTGCAAGAAATGCAATTTTATCTTTTCCGATTAGATAAACTTCTCAGTGACATGGCAACGTGTTTTAAATCTAACACTAATTCGGATTTTCTGGAATTTGGCACCCGTTTTGAACCATAAAGGACTGAAATACATGGAATGGATGATTCTATGAAACAAAGAGGACCAAACTCCACTAGGTATACAATAATTACTATATTTTACGAGTACTGCGGCCCAATAAATTCAGACCTGCGAATTACGTTCACTTCGTCTTCTTACGTAAATAAGTTAGATGGTTTCAATGAATGGCTGTTTTTTTTTTCAGGACACTCCACGCCGTCCCCACCTGAGCCCCGTAAGTAGGTACCTTGCTTAACTTAAGGTTCGCGACAAATCTAATTAAAAGGATTGGCAGTCAATATCCGACCTTGCCGAGAACGGGCCAGTTGTCTTTCAAGTCACACAACACTGGGGTTAATTGGTTGACCTTCGTGGCTTACATAATAAGGTAGCAATATTAAACGTAAACTCAGGTGCGACATTTTTAGTGAGACCTGAACCTCGTCGTTAAATTCTACGTTTCGAGACATAAAATATGATAATCTTAACACAACATCGCACTGAATTACGTGATCGAAAGCAATACTATTTTTAATCAAACGTGTGAAACACGAGACAAACGACTAAGTTCATGTCAACGTCAAGCGTCTTCCGACCGTGAACTTTTAAATCTGCATACCCGCCCTGCGCAGACCGGCTCTGTAAATTTTTGTTAGGCGTAATGAGGCGACCTGCAGGTTGATTAGACCATTAACACCACATTCTATGGGCTCCCTCCTAAAAAAAATAATAAGAACCTAACAAGTACCTCATTTCAGGACCAATTTGTACTAAACACATTGCAATATGAGCGATAACATTGTAGGAATTATCGTCTATGCCTATAAGCCGACTTTTTAGGTTTCCTTTCCTTACTAATAAAGGTGATTTTATGTTAACTGGGACACTACATTTATATATAGTGGCTACAATATATATATATTGTTCGCTTTACATACTTATGATCTTTTTTTTTGTATCGATCTCTACCTTATATAATTATTGTTCTGTTACGAGTATTCTTATATTTGTAATCGATCAGAGGAAACGTAATGACAAAATACTATATTTTCAATCAAATTTTCCT
This sequence comes from Zhengitettix transpicula, assembly GCA_037074705.1. NCBI lineage: Eukaryota > Metazoa > Arthropoda > Insecta > Orthoptera > Tetrigidae > Zhengitettix > Zhengitettix transpicula. The sequence continues at coordinate 78,891,127 of CM073591.1, forward strand.
GGACTTTCTGAAATAGACCTCAGTCAGGTTCTAAACCTATCTAGCTTCATAAAGTCTCTAAGGTATTTTCATAACTTATAATATAACGAAACGAGATTAAGCAGCCGACTCTAAAGTAGACTCAATCAAGCAGCGTTTTTATTTCTTTCAGTATCGATTATTAGGCCTTTTCTTACCTTGAGAGGAACTGTGTTTTATGTATGATTCTCCCCTTCATTCTACCACTGTCTTATAATTGCTTTTAATATAGACAATGGAGTACCCGATAAGATCATTATTAAAAATAACAAATTCACCAGGAATACCTCCGAAAGGTAATACTTTTATAATTGTTTTAAATAAGCATATCTTTGCATTTCAACTTGAGATCCACAACCAGATAAATTCGGACACGTGACCACTCAGTTCGTTAATTTACTGGAAGGCGAGAATCTATTTCTCTATTTCTCCTTGTTCAAGCATGTAATCCAGGGTCGAAAGAAAATTCATATATATATATAACGCCTATAATGTTATATGTCGAATAGTATTGGGGTTCAACATAATTAAATACGTCAATCAGGATGGTTACTTTTTTATATGACCCGGAGGAAATAATAGGTACAAGATCTTGTCGTAATTGTATTTTGATTTCCAATTAGTAAATTAGTTATATGAATGAGTAGCATTGGGTACTGTAACCGGTTTTCCTGATGCAGGCTTGAAAATTTTTCGTCCTATAGTTCGTGGACGATTTGAGGGTAAGTCGCACTGTAGGTTCCTATCAACTCTCTGGCCCTTTTGGTTACCTTTCCTTGCTAATAAATATGATTTTATGTTTATGACACTACAAAAACCAATTTTTTTTATCCTTACACGCATATATAATAGCCAGAGAGATTAGTACACAGATTTACTCTTCTTTATTGAACCAGTAAGCCGTGACGCAATAATTTTGGGTTCGGCAAGGAAATGTCGAGTGCTCAGCATTAACCCGACTGTCTGTATTGAAACTGGTTCCCGTTCTCCAAGCCGGCATATTTCTGTCACCGGTCTTGGCTGTGCCACCCCTGACAGCGAAAGCGGGGGCGTGGAGGAGGGGAAGAGGGGTAGCGACTTTTCTGACCGCAAGTCTGAAACCTTATAAGGCTAGACGTATACGCCGAGCCGAGAAGTAACCTTTGTGCACGTTCTTCGTCTCAGCAGGCGCCAAGCAAGTCGTTCGCCTATGCACTTTTCTGTCACGTACCGATCACAAATGGTCTCCAATGGGAGACGCACGCAACCGTCTCGTAAGGACAAAGGACGCAATTCACGTGAGAGGCCCCGAGCTTATGCCACTTTACTTTCTGTTCTCACCTAATTAAATTATCTTGCAAACAATCATTACAAGGTATCTATCTTCTGTTTAAATTTCATCATCGATATCAGATAACATGAAGAGATCATATACAGTAACAAGAATTTATTGATAGTGAAACAAAAGAAAATGGTGTGCTATAAATGGGATTTTCAGAACAATTAAAGCATTTTTTAATTAAATCGGACGATATGAAACGTGTAACTATTCGTATAATATTTTCAGCTTTCCCTGGACTTATTATGAGATTGTCTATTTAATTAGTAGTACTGAAACACCCATTATATTTATTCCGTACACAATAGACGATTAACAACCAAAAACACGAATGTTGTCCTATTTGGTGCAATTCCGATTTTGGAGACGTTTGCGACCAGTGTGCCGATTATTCTCAATTCTCAGTCTATTCTATTCTATTCTCAGTCTATCGTGGAAATATATAGACCTACTACTGAAAGGTATCTGTGTGCATATTACAAAAATTACCAGTATTTAATTAATATTTTGAGGTATTTTATAAATGTATTTATTGAAAGGATCTGTATATAATTTTGAATTTCTGAATAATTGTGCTATATTCATTAAATTAATTATTTTCGACCTATCGTCAATAAATAATAATAAACAAAAATCAGTTATGGGAAGAAACTATCCAAGTTTAATAAAATACCACCTAGTCTATAGAGACGGATAATTTATCATCGGAATTATTGTCTGAAAATCCCCAAAGTTTGGACCTACTCGGCTTAGTCTTGCCGTGCAGACCAAGAGCTTTTCGTTCTCTGCGGCTGAATGGTCTTTCTTTTGTCTCTCAAAGAGATATTTTATGCCATCAAACCTAGCTAAGATTGTTATCAAACTCTTTCGATTTTTCATTACATATCCTCCCAGCTAGATACTGAATTCATTAAATAATACAGCTTTCGATTGAAAAATACATGCAGAATAGAAGTGTATTGCATATAATATTCCAGTTCTATAGTCCCTGATGTATGATTATACAAACAACGAACTAAACACGATGTAAACACTGTAAATATATAGTTTCAAAACGTATTTGCTTAATGTATTTCAAGACGGTGACGATAACCGCAATAGTCTTATAATAATCGAAATAATCGTTTGAAGAAATTAATTAGAACTAATAATGATAAGTGGTCAGTCTCGTATTGTTCTAAACGAATCATGTTAAATAATTACATTACAGCAAATTTAAATTCAGAAAAAAGGTATTTATTAATGAAAAATTAAACTACGTTTCGTCGTTAACTTTGCAACCGCTTCAGGTTGGAGTTTTATTTTTCCGTGAGCGGAATTTTCAACCTGAAGAGGTCGCAATGTTAGCGACGAAACATTAGTTTAATTTTCCATTAATAAATATATTTTTTATGACTTTAAATTGGTTGTTGTTTATTTATAACTAGTTCTGTACAATTTCTTTGAGACATAACGTTCTGAACAAATTGACTGTTTATCGTTTCTTGACAACTGTTCCACAATTGTTAAGTAATTTATTTCAAGTCTGTATTATTTCAAAGAAATAAATGGTAAATTTCATACGCAATTGATATTAAAAATTTTTTTTTTTAAAAAAAAAATTAAGAAAGTTGAAATGTTTACAATATCAATAGAAATGGTATTACTAATATATAGTCTTTAAAACGACATAAAATGGCGATATATAATAAACCATGAAAACCTCATTTACTAATAAGGTTTCAGAATATATGGCGACCTATTTTTCATATCTAGAGATATTACCTTGAATAGAATTTTCATTATGGTTTGACTGTTCGGCATCAGTTCATCTCAAATGAATTTGTATTGACTATTGTGTATTAATAACAAATATTGCGTCTCTCTTCGCTGAAGTACTTGAGGCATAAAAGTTTAATTCCCAGCTGTAAGAAATGTCAATTACATAAACTGATAAATATAGTATGCATAGTTCTAGGGAAATGGCCTTAGAGCGGCTATTATACCGATTTCTGATCACTGTTATTTTACGAGCGGCACACAGCTGAGTGAACTCGATATGAATAATAAACCCTTTCCTTAGGTCGTTGCTCTTCCATAACCCCGATTAGTTGCTAGAGTTACCAGGGTAGTGGTCATATTACGTATCAGTTGCAGCGTCCACGTTACAGGAACCCGACTATATCGAACAACACTTAATATCCGGAAGGAAAGGGATGGGTATCTTGACTCGGCGATGCCTTCATCGAAATGACCTCTTTTTTTGAAAGAATGCTTTCATACTGCAAATGAAAAAGGCTTTGTGTGACGTCACTTCCGTCGATATCGTTAAGACTTAACGCAACACTAAAGCCTGCTGATAATATATCAGACCTCCATTTTGCTTTATATTTATAGGAAAAAAAAGTTAAATAATAGGAAGTATTCTTAACTGACCGAATAAAAATGTTAGTATCAAAATTAAGCATTTTTTTAGAAAAAAAATTGGAGCTGGATTACGACGGTCGTTGGGAAAGTGATCAACCTGCGACAGAAACAAAAAATATTTCTTCACAATCTAATTTTTATTTAATAACGCTGCGTAATGTTTTCTAGATTTTTTCCTTCTCCCAAAGACCTTTTAACCTGATGCTACAGTACTCTGGTCCTTCGATACACTTCCATCCACTTCGACCAGCTGTTTCGACCTTTGCTTCGACTGTGCGGAATAATAATTTATCCAGATTTCATCAATAGTAAAGAAACGTTTCATGAACTCAGATGACTGGGATTTAAAAAGATCCAAAGACTGCTGAGAAAAGTTAATTCCAGTGCGTTTCTGGTTAAAGGTTAAAACGCAGTAGCAATCGCACAGATGCTTTTCTGATGAAATATAACGTTATTTTTTTAAAAAAAATCTGAGAAAGCACGCGTACATTTAATCGTGGAACTTTGAATACTGAATTCTGGATTTCTATTACTTTCTCCTCTGACTTACCGGTTACTGACATTCTGAGCACTCATCGTCCCCACTAAACTGGACCATGTTTGAAATCAGCTGCACAGTTCTTTACCATTGAAAATTATTGTTAAGATTCATTTAATGTCAAATTTAACTCCTTTTTTATAGCTGTCGGGATCACGTCTCAAGTGATTTATAGCATCTCGAATAACGATTTTATCTTCTCGGGCTTCTAAGCGAGTAAGACGATGGCAGTGAACGTCATCGAAACGTAGCGAATACAATTGATTACTTGGTTGGAAACCGAGAAAGACTACATTCTGTACTAACGATTTTATCTTTTTTCTCACGCCACACCTAATCTGGATTACGACATTCAAACAATTGAAGAACTTGAGTGAAACTATGTAGTATGTCCAACAAATAAGGCTGTAAGTACGAGAAACCGATGGTTTCTTCTAGCGCCAGCTCTGTTTCGTGTTGATTCATTTACGAACAACCTTCCTAAGTGATAAATGGATCTTAATCTTACTGAAATATTTTTGAATAGATGATGTTAAGGACTAAGTTAATTTATTTACGTTACACTGGTAACAGTAGAGATAATTGAAGTCAAATAAGTATAAATGGGAAAACATTAGCGATGGGCCTTTGAATTACTTAACGGCCGTCTGCGGTCACATTGTTAAGTTATTAAACGTGAAATATTCAACAGGCTGTACATCGATTCTGTTAAAAATACTTCCCAGATTTAGCAACGATTGCTCATTTTCCATGTGCTTAACATATCTTTGCCACAAAGTATCGACACGTGAATCCTAAATATCAAGTATTAAATAAAAAATGAGCGAATGGCGTTCTATATTTCTTTTTAAATGAAAGCAGATTGGACCTTGAAGCTCTTCCTTGTGTCGTCGAATCAAATTCGTGCGACTTTGCCACATTATAATCCACACAGCTGCAGTAAGCGTTTGTTGTCATTCATTATTGACGGTGTGACAACGTTTGTCCTATTCTCTGCTCTCATTCGCTGACAGGCAAAACGGCTCCCATTTTTTTTAAATTGACATTTATTTGCAATCTGTTATGATGACAACAATAAATCATTTTTAGAGTTCCTATTGGAAAACCACTACAGTACGATGACGCTTAATTCGACTTGTGGATACAAAATAGCTATCAAGCTTAAATGACCATAATTATTTTATTGTATTTAATAGTACATACTATGTTATACACGACATTATTTTCATCAATTCTCCATCTCGCGATCTGAACTATTTTGGCAGCAAGGCAAAATCGGAAGCAGGAACCGCCGGGTGGTGCTCTGACTTCCAAGTTTCTCATTTCGAATAAATATAAAAAGAAATGTATCCACCAACGTCAAGAAGCTTTCTTCATGTCGCCGAGTTTTGCGAGTTGATAGCACGAGAAACATCCGGTTGTTTTCTTGAAATCCACGACGATAGTTCGCTTTGCAAGAGCCGAGACAAGCATGACACATTTCCCCGTTTCCCAAATAAGGCTCGACTTTGGGTAAACACATCCTTGAGTGGTGCTAATGAGGACGTTATACACATGTGTTTGAGTAGCCCTGGGTTTGGCGAGTTTTTTAAGGAACGAACAACTCTGCAACTGTGCGATGACACATTGTTACTGTTGACTTTACTGTCTTCAACCAAATGTTCACAATGGGTGTAGGATTACGAAATACTTTCTTCAGTTCCATTTTTAGGAACGTTTGTCTCGCCTCTGAGATAACATGTCCCAGCACATATGCTAAAGGAGACAAAACTAATAGACTCAATCACGATTTTGTCTATTATCTTTCACAACTAACTGGGCAACAAATGGGAACACACGGGCTTGGTCGTGTTTCTCCTCGCAGTAGTTTTATCGAGTAGATGCGCCAGAAACTTTTTATAGCCCTCTTAGTTTATAACGATAATTTACGACAACATTGTGAAGTCTATCTCATCCACATCGGAGGATTCTTCTCCGAGCGACTACGTTACGACTACAACAGCAGAAATGAGATGCGAATGACCGGCGGTTTCCACCCAACAAATTGTTTTCTGTTCCAAGTAAAACAACAATCGGGATATGAAAATGTGAACTTAAGGCAAAATGAGCGCAGTTTAAGCTCGATAGAAAATGGACGCTTTCTATACCGTGAAAATAATTAGTTATAAATTAATAACAACAATCCCGCTTCCTGAATACAACATGTATTTAGTTCGGAGGGCGTAATAACTTTAATTGGCTATGGAAGAAAATTGCTCCCATAATAAGTGCATACTGAATAACACGTTTCGCTCAGTTTCTCAATTCGACTATAAAATTATAATTTTAAATATATACGTCATATCCAATGAAATAACAGAAGAGCGTGATATATAGATGTATACGGAAAACTAAATAAATCCGTAAATTAATTTAAAACAGTTGGACGTTTAACTCGTGTAACAGTATTTTTTCATATTGACGCATGCTTCAGTAGAATAATATTTTGTAATACGCGGAAGAATTGAAAAATCGATTTTTCTATGAAAAAAGAGAAGAGAGATGCTAAAATTAAATGATTATTTGCTTACAATATTATGATGAGACCAACTCTAATTATAATGAGATTCATAATAGTTTCAGAAATCGTTCTTTTTGGAACCAGTACCAAGAAATTGTATTTTAAAATAATTATTTTATAAATTCTACGGATGACTAATTATTGATATGACGGTATAGAAAAACGCAAGAAATTTAATTTTACGGCTTCCATTGTGAGCTGTTACACTGACTACTGAAAAACAACTAGGTTAATATCATAAGAAAACAATTGACAATTTATTTTTTATTTATATTGTGACGACGTTTCGATACCTTTTTGTATCTTCTTCGGTTATTTTTCTACAGAGGAGTAATTTATATTTATAGTATAATTGTACAATTAAACAAAGGCAAGCTAAAGTACACAAAAATATCCTCTTCTTATTCAATCTTGTTAGCGTTACCTTGGATTCTTTTTTCAAAACTGTGTGAATATAATAACGTGTTAATCGTTTAGTTAGGCTACTTTATTACATTAATTTTGTAAGTTGTTTGTTGTTTATTTTTGTGTACTTTAGCTTGTCAATGTTTAATTGTACAATTGTACTATAAATCTACTCATTTGTAAATACCTCCCCTGAAGGAAAATACCTAAAGAAGATACAAAAAGGTATCGAAACGTCGTCACAATATAAATAAAAAATTAAAAGCGTCTGTATAAGGTCATTAATTGTTTTATTAATTCAAAGCAGACGTTAAATAAAAAGTTTTAGGTTAATATCACCTATGCAATTAATGCAAATTACTCTATTAGAATATAAAAATTTAAACTATTCCTTCGCCATGATGTTATCCTCCCCTTCAGTATTACGATCTTTTCTCTTCATAGAGCATAAAGTATTATAATTTATTATAACTGATCCTTCGAGGATCATTTGCAAACAATGAAAAATATAAATGAAACATATAAATTAACTATTAGAATGACCTCGTAGAAAAGTATAATTTTCGTCAAGCTTCTACTGCTTTTATGTCTAGTAGATCTTTCATTCACTCTCATTATCCGTAGACGTTCACACTCCGTACGTCTCTTCTAGTTAACGTGTATCCGAATATTGTTCATGCAAATATAGTTTCTGCGCAAGCTCGGTTCCGAGATCATAGGTGGTTTTAATTTGTACGAAATTCAGTTGTCAAAACTTTTTTTTTTCGCGGAACGAGATGCTTAGACCCTCCGGCACATGTGTACGACATTCCAGATAAGTGAGGCTGGAGGTTATGAGTTCGATGCCCTCTCCAGCTGGCAGACACGTCTGGTGGCGTATGCAAAGACCTTCTGGCTAGCAGCGTGTGTGTGCGTAATGTTGTGTGAAAATACATTCTCCTTACTGCCGCGGAAGGCGAGCAGGTCCCTTCGTGACACGAGTTCGAGACCGCATACTCGACACACGGTGCGTGGGATTAGAAGCATTCAATGTACGTGATTTCTAGCACCTAAACTCCTGGTAGTCAGCTGCGCTTTATCTCGAGCAAAGTATTACCAAATGTAAGGAAAACTGTTCATGATCTATCAAGTGTCCAGGATTACAGTCTTACAAAATTTTAAATGCAGACGAAACCAATACAGTTAATTAACTATAACGCCTACGTTCTCGGAACCGAGTATGCGCAGAAAATATATTTGTATGAACAATATTGAAGAGACGTATTGTGTGTGAACGTCTATGGGTAATGGTGGTGAATGAAAAATCTACTAGACATACAAGCAGTAGAATCTGACGCAAAAAATACGTTTGTTCGAGATCATTCTAATAGTTAATTAATTTACACAAATTTATAACATTTTACATAACGATTTTTCCCTTCTCGTTTATGCATAAATCCTTTTCACTGTATATGATATATTTAAATTTGTTTACTCATTATAAAATGTACTAATTTATGCATATTTTGGGCGTGTTTATTATTTTTTATTTTATATGTTCGTTATATGTTTCGGTTTTGATTTTGATGCTTCGCAGTATTTTTTCTATTTTTTCCTATTATGAACTGCATTTTTGTGATTGTTATCTATAACGTAATAATTCTTTGACTTGTCCTATTTCCTCAATAGTTCACTAATGGAATTAATGAAAAATGTAAACCTTTAACAGATCGACTGTATAAATAATTCCACTGCAACTTCATATTTCAACAAATGTTAAATTCTCGAGTTAATTGAGAATCCTGAACTCCGGGATACACGAAAAACGCGGTGGCGAAATGGACTCGTAGTGGAAATAAATATTTGGGGTTCGAATTCCCTTTCGGTCATATTGAATTGTTCCCGTCGTCCCACTCAGACTTAGTCGTAATACAGACACGTCTTTCTTTATTACTCAAATGAGAGGCCAAACAAAACTAAGGAAAAGGCTGAGAATAATCTTCACATTGGCCAAGTGTCTCGCAAAATTAAGCAAATAGTATGGTGATGTCCCCCAATGGACCCTGCAAAGATCGTCAATCATTGTACTCGTTTCTTTATGTCTCTTATTTATGGTATAAGATGAAATAACCATGTTTTTTTAGAGTAACAGGCTACAAGGGTTTATCCACATGGTGGTAACTCCCCTATAATAGCAGGGATTTGAAAAGGGGGATGCGGAAGGGTAGAGGAATGTATCCAAGGATTAACTAGTGCCTCCGAGCTATGATTTCAGGATCCTACCTGCAATTCGCCTAAAAGTGACAACCTACATCAGGTATGTCGGGCTCTTGGTTGTTGTCCCACGACATTCCTATAGCGTAAGAAGGATTTTCCTCTCCGTATCTCGGTGGTTTAGGAGGCAGCTGGCCAACTGTACCAATAGTAACAGTGAACAACTCTTGCCGTATGCCCAAGGTCTGCGACCCCGGAACATACACCTCTCGAAATAGGCCGAGGTTACTCGGCTTGTGGGAACAATAAAAATGTGACAAAGACTAATTCTGTATTATATATATTTATATAATGTGAAAAAACTGAAACAAGTCATTTGTAAAATTGTTAAGATTACTGGAAATTTAGACTATCCAAATAAAACATAAAAATAACTTCCTTATAAATGAGTATATGCTGTAAATATAGCGATAGGAGGAGTACGTCAGGATCTCCGCGGTTTATGCGACTGTAAATAAGGATTAATAATAATAAAAAAGAGTATTCAATTGACTATAATGTAAATTATGGTGAAATGCTCCCGTAATCCTGTCTGAATTCAGGAATGGATCTAGAACTAAATTGTATTGACAAACTACATTGTAAGATCTGATTCATTAGTAACATAAAATGATAAAATTTTTGTTATAAATCGCTCAACATGACTACAATGTGTTTTTTAGTTGAAGGGCCCACATGTTCTTAAAATTTTATGATACTGTATGAAAGTTATATTTAAAATAAGTCATCAGTAACAGTCTCGGCGTAAGTTCATTCGCGATCAACATTATAAGTTTGTAATTCTATTTGAAGACTTCAAGAATCTTCTTGTATTAATGTTTATGTACTGATCTGACATCTTGGCCGTTCAGTTCTCGCCCGCTCCATGGTAACTAATTTGGATTTAGTTTATAGCCGAACTTGGAGGCAATGAACTAGCGGTGGATGTGTAATTTCGGAACGAAGCTTTCGATAAGGCTAAACATAGAGTCGAGCTGCGATGGGACAAAGAGTTTATCATGGACCAATAACGGAGCAGTAGCCCTGTGAGATAGATCCGCAGCATCGAAGGGAGTTAATCAGCAGGAAGTCACGCGGTTATGGTGGGCCCCAATTTCGCAACGAAGTAGCTTCAACAGCTATCGCTCTGCAAACAGGGAATTATTCGCGGCTAAATATCGTAATTTGTCTGGGAGGCGGTACAGTCGAAGAAGCTAACAGCGCAACCGGTTATCATTTAACCGACCTTTCTTCTAGCACGCACAGAAAATCGCTGCGTACGCTCCAAGGCAATCCATTAGGGACACAAAGGGCCATACATAAGTTCTGGCTGATGGAGGAGAGAATCGGTTTCTCTTCATGGGAACAGGACTTTGTCTCTAAAGTATTCTATTCGACCAGAATACAAGTGATTTTTCTCCGAAAATTTAAGAATTGAACTAGAACGAAAGAGTACTTCCAATGCATTGTTGGAACCGAGTCATGTACCGTGAAGTAAATTTGTATAATAAATCGCTAAAAACCCTCAGAATTCCAATGATCTCTCAATTTTAAATAATCCTCTCCTTTTGTACAGATTGTACATAATAATTGTGTGCGGCCGTTTATTTCGCTATAAACTCCAAGACGACACCTTCATTTTTTTGAGATGTGAAAACGTGCGTTAAAATCTATGATTAAAGAGCATAAATACAATTTTTAACATCCTGTTGACAAGCGTTCAGCTATAAAAAAAACCATAGCAACAATCACAATAATAATTTTTTAGTGGAATAATCTCAGAATACTGGACGTTGAACCCAGAATCATCTCTGAAACGGTCAACATCAGAATCAATAACGATGTTTAAATGTACAAAGTGACTCGAATGGATGGATAAAGTAGAATCTATGAACCCTTACTTTTTGGTTAAGTTCTTTGGCTCTTATATATAAATTATCATCCAATTCGTCAGTATCTATTTTTTTTTTTTGGAGTTCATACTTGAGAATGTTGATTGGCAAAGGAAACGTAAAATTAATGGTTAATAGTGCAAATATTGTCTATGCTTGACCATTTTCACGTCCTAATAGCGTTTCTTCTATTTGACAAAAACAAATACTTTTCTCGTTAATCGTCTAAAATTGGTCAAGAAACCCGGTTTACTGAACGACCATCGTATTTTCGCACCTTCCAATAAATCCAGAATGTGTCTGGTGAATTGTTTGTCGTATCCTATAGTACGAAAATTCCGATCCGAGGCAGAGAAAGCGGAGGGTGGACATGGGAAAGTCTGGTTTGAGAAATATAACAAATTTACGGCAGCAAGTTAGCTCGAAAAATTTGCTACTTTCTTTTAGGAACCGCTTAATGGGGGTAGATTACGTACAAACTGACAATATCTGTGTTACGTACCGATGTGAAAGTTTGGAGGACCGAGTCCACGACAAAAGATTTTTCAAACCATCACAGAATTTCAAGATACCAAAACTATATTTATGATTAGTTTTTTATGAATCAGGTTTCGTCTTGCAAATGGACATTTTCTTTATCTTTCTCTTTTGAGTGATTTACACAAATCCAGTTTAGAGTTGAGGCCGGAGAATGATTTCGCGCAGCCACCAAAGCTCCGCCACCTCCGCGGAACTAAACAATTTGACGTGAGACGTCGTAGGCGGGGACCGCATATTTGTCTGCGAATTTCTTATCTGACGCTATTGTTCCGTCCCGTTGAACGTTCCTTGACGATACCTTGGGTCAAACTTGGCAACGCTGAAATTCTCAGGTCCACGCCACGCCTGCGACGGGCACAAAAGATTCTTGCAGTGCACGGTGGTGGTGGTGGTGGTGGTGGTGGTGGAAGTGGTGGTGGTGTGCAAAGCAGAAAGCGAAGAAAGAGAAATAGGAGACGATAAAACTCGGGTCCTGACCGGAAAGTCGTCCACAAATTCGGCGGCGACAAAGGGGCCCGCTTTACGAGCGCGCTCTCATTTGCCAATTAGCTTTGCCTCTGGCCGAAATGAAGATTGCGGAACTGAAACTCATCAGTAACGCGACAGTCAGGCCCCCTCCCTGTGTCTTAAAATATTTGAACTGTGCATCTCAAGGTCTGAGTACCTAGACGCGCGATTTCTCTTTCCTCGCCACACGTGCTGAGTCTTAGTATGACCTACATTAAGCTTAGCCCTTATCTTATGCAAAGCTCGAGACTGCTCTGGAAATTCTCGGAAACACTTCGGTTACTTAAAATTTTACAGCCTCACTTAACAATAACATTTTAATTTTTCCATCCATTTTAACTATATAAATCTACTTTTACTGATAATGTAAGTAAAGTCCGAAAGTAGAAAACACTCAACTTGTGCATTGCCGCAACCTGTATTTCATAGAAATTCTCCCTTCCTTAATAAATAGAGATCAGTAAGGCTTTCTAACTAATCAGACAAAGAAATAAAACAACTACCAAGATTCATGTACATCTATATAAATAAAACACTTAGACGACCGCTACGTCTTTTACAGAAATTACTTCATAATCGAATGACTAAATTAATGCGAACGCACATGAAGAATGGAAATTAATGAAAACGTTATTTCATTATCACTACAATTTTTTTTGGAAGACATCTTTATGAATAAGTACTTTTTAATCTCTCCTTTCTCTTAGTGCTATGGAACGTAATATGTTTTAACTAGAGCCACTCGTGTTCTGACGTTTAGAATCGATCCATGTTCTTATTTCCAGTCTCTGACTGAATTTAAGATATTCAGGAACGTTATGTTAGGAAGATAACAGTTGGAGGAATAATTTGACCTTTTTTATTATTTTGGTAGATACTTTTACCGAGTTTGTAGTGTAGTGATTCATTATTTTTAATATAATGACTATTAGCATTTTTAGAATAGAACCTTGTTAAAAAAACTCGATACACATTACAATTATACACACGTTATTTGTTATTAGTAACAGGCAATGATAGTGTAATCCACTTGGTGGTCTATTCTCTTTAACAGCACAGGAATGGATTCTGCTTATATGTTTTCTGGTTTAATTTTTAAATGCAATTGTTTGTATCTTAACAAAAACTAATAAACAGTACTAACTAATAATTTCCCAATTCTCTCAAATGTATACACACAATTATTCATAGCAACGAAAACCTAAATTTGTACTTTGAAAGATCGAGAGTTCGCGTACGAACTCTGGCGTAATCGCGTTACTTGTTTAGACATTATAGTATACAAAAACGCTTTTATGTTTTTCAGATTAATGTGATTCATAAAACCCTTCACATTATGTGTAATTATAAAAAAACGATTATGTAGGCAATATTTCCAGACGTTACCTTCATTTCACCTTACGCTAGCTGAATAAATATGCAAAAATCATCCAAATCTGTTGTATCCAAGAGTTTCCAATACAAATAGCGATTCTTGAATGTTCAGGGATACAGTAACAAAAAACAAATGAAACAGCTATAATTACTGGTCAATTTTCCACATTTTAGTAATAGTTAAAAGTTTATGATACTCAAGAGAAACGTGATAAAGATAAGAGGGTGGATAAATAAGTAATGCCTCCTTTCTTTCCTCATTAAATAAATTATTTATGTGAAAATTATGAATTTGGCGCGATTCCTCAAACATTCTTCTCCAATCCACCGCAGTAAAAACTTCCTAAGTCAACTGGTTGAAGCACTGCACCCTCTTGAAAAATGGCTGTCATTGACGAACAGCGGCATGTGATTTAATTCTTAAATGTCGGAAATGCCCATTCCCATTCATGAAAGGTTAAAAACTGTGTACGGTGATGCAACAGCGGATGTCAGCAGTGTTGGTGATGGATTCGTCGCTGTAACGAAGCTGAAGGGCAAACGCCGTGAAAACGTCCGTGCGTCGATGGCTTAGGAAGCAAGACCACGCTTTTTACCCCTGTGGAACACATGCCATTGTTTAAAGGCGGACAAAAACTGTGGGAAACGACGGAGACTATATTGAAAAGTGAAAATTGAATCATTAATGTTGTGGGTTTATGCTGTGTAAATTTCATTTAATTGTCTTGTCAAATAAAAGAGAAAAAAAATCAGAGGCATTACACATTGACTCACCCTCGTACGTGCTGACCTGAAAAGCATTCAAGAAAATTCGGCTTTTCCTAATCCAGAGAAATATTGTATTACAACCTTATGATTAACTTTTAAATTTTTAAAGAAAGATTTTCCCAAAAAAGTTGGTTATAGAATAATACCACATGTCTACTACGATTAAAAAAAAATCTGGTTTAATTAAGATTTCTTTCTATATTGGAATTAACGCATCTCTCGTGGCTGTTTTTTTTATATTCTGAGAACGTATTATAATCTTATATTTTGGCTGTGAATTTTCGTAACTTCGTAAAAACTTCGCTGTAAAATGTAGAACAGCGACAGCGTTAACTGTATTCACAATTTCTGGCCGGTTATTCAGAAACCACTTCGTCAAACCTTCTGTAGAAGACTTCTTGAATCCCAGGATTGCGGACGCGGTATAATATATTGCATGACCCACTCCTCCCCCTCCCACAGACATAACGTATGTAAGGCTTCTACATTTTTCTCGTGTTGGTTTTGTTTCTCGCTCGTAATTCATGTCAAATCAGAATACCGTTCAAGGGTTTCGCTCTCGGCGGAGTAAAATTCGCGGAAAAATTATTGAATTACAGTTTTCTCTGAACGGGAATTTCGACTGTAAAATTAAGCGATAAATTTGTTCTATATGAATAGCAAATTTTGCGTTATAGAAACAAGCAAAAAAATACAATTTAAAATTATTTCAATTTTCTTTCTTTGGAATTCATTCAGTGCAGGGAGAAACAAAATTATGTATCGGAGGAGTAGCATTTAAAAGTTCAATCCCTACTAAAGTAATATATTTTAAAGTTTATTTTAATTCAAGAGTCGTGTGCAACTGAATTTGTTATTAATAGACCGCTAGTGCAGTCGCTTCGCTCACGTCATTTGTATCTCCAAGCTTCCATTCGCACTCTTCCTCTAATCGTCTAAATAAATACGTGACGACAAAAAGGAGACGGAACATGAAGTTACGACACTTCGTCAACAAGACCTTAATCGCTGTGCCGCGCCGCGTCCATATGCCAAAGTGTACCCGTGGAAAAAAATCTTAGTTTAAATGCTTCTGATTACACCGACATGAGCTTTAACTGATACAATTTTTTTTACTTTACTCGTAAATTTATAATTATAGCTTAAAAACGTATATTATGGTGATCTTACGCGCGGTCCATTGATCACGGTTCCGTCTCCCGAGCTTGCCGTGGGTAATATTCTGTTTCGAGGCACAGACGTACCCTCCTAGTCCTAATTGGCGTTAATCAACTAAAATGCTGGCGAGAGTGTAGAATACCACTGCAACCAATGTTTCTGCAGACTTGAAAACTCTGTTCTGAATGTTCCGAAACTGACGTGGGTTACGTAACATTCTGCAATCGTTCCTCACCACAGCGCGGGCAATTTCGATTGTTGACACAATTATTCATTCTGTTTACATACTAAGACCCAATGTTTGTGTTATTCGAAGCTCGTAACAACTGTAACCACAACACAGGAGGACCTACAAGTTGAAATTCCAGAAATTTCTCTCCCAAATCTTTGGCCGACGAACCGAACGAAAGTGGGTACCGAACATCAGATATGCGATATTTATAATTTCAGGAAGATCTTCCTGAAACACGCAAAAATTCTTGCAGTGTTACACACGGTAGTCACAGAGTTGCGTCGCAATTTTTTTTTTTCCTTGGTGGTTATCTTGCGAGTTCTCAGAACCAAGGTCGCGGTTTCGGTTTAAGGAGCGACTTTTCTGACAGGGGAAAAATGTAGACTCAAAAGTACGTTGCAGACGATATATGGTGCAAACACGAGCTCAATAAAATCGAATCAATTCGACGTTTACTGAGAGCTTATGGACATCAAGTAGATAAAATTTACGTAAATGTTTTCCGCAAATTTTTTTCAACGTCGTTAATTTAAATGCAATGGCAGGGATTCCAATTATCACTGATTGCTAATAGCACCAACACCATGAGAAAAACATAATCTCAAATGACCAAATTTAAAAATAATCTGCAGTCTATATCCTCCAAATTTGGGCACTTTTAATGTTTTTAATTATCTCATAAGCATTTTCTGTTCACTGTGTTTAATAAATGCTAAATACACTGAATGTTGTCTTTGAGTCCTTAAAAATATTCAAAGCTGTTTGTGGTCGCTGATGAAAAAATGAATTAACTGCAAGGGTACTCGGAAGAGTAGCTTTTTCTGTTATAAATTAACAAATACAGTGTTATCTGTCAGAAAATTATATTTATTATCAAAACATTAATTAAACGAAGGTTCCACTTTTCCTCTTTTAGGACATCTTCAGGTTTAATAATTTTGTTTGTTAATTATGTAAAGCAATTCAGAGGCGCGGTTTAGCTGCCTTGCCTGTTGCAACCGTGAATTTGTTTATTTAAATTATTGTGAATGTCAGATATTTTTAAATCATATCCTCATTGATAAATAGCTTCTACGGTTCTATATAAATTTCAAAATTACAGAAGTTTTGCATCTCAACGCAAACAAAATGATCCCCCTGAATGAAGAATGTGTGCTATAATTAATTTGAATTATTTAATTAAAATACCTCTTACTTTTTTATGTTTTTTTAAAAAAGTCAATGTTTCATTTCATTGTCTAATTTGATGTCTATGTAGTTTATTTTACCTTCAATTTGAATTTAATAATTACCGGACAAGTGTTTGTGAAGGATGCAAAACTTTGGAAGTGATTCAAGTGTATATTTACTAGATTTAACGCGATATTCGAGCTTGTCTCTTGTACCATTATTGTAACTAGAAGAAGTGTCATTTTTCCGAAATATTTAATGAATAATTATCAGAGGTCTGAAAATCAGTGAGTCACAGCGATAAATGATTATAGAATATTTAAATAATACAGTAGTTTGACGAAAAAAAATGAAAAATTAATGAGAACGTAACTCTTTTTCATCTCATCTATAATTAAATATCGATTATTAGTCGATAAATCGTGAGCGGTGAAACCATTCCGAAGATATCACGAGTGTCAGTGAAAGTAGTAACAATATTATTAAGCAAACACAGGAAAATAATTTTGAATCCAATCGTGTCCCATTCATTTCAGGTTGATTCAATTATTTTGGATAACTAATTTCAAAATCTTCAATTGCATTTAGTACTGGAACATGACTGGTACTTTTATGGTTGTCTGCAACAAACCAAAATTCACATAACTGAAGCCGCAGGCAATAAATACAGTACAACAAGTACAATTCGAAGCTGAGTGAACGGGCTAAAAATTCAAAATATCCAATAATTCGAATTACGAAATTTACATCGAAAAATGGCGACATAGTCCTGCTGCATCAAGGACACTAATCTTTAAATTCTGGCTATTTATCATGAAAAAGTCTGACAAAAAAATTCTTTACGTCTATAAAACTGTTTGAAAATTTTTATTACACCGTGGACCATTGACTGCGTAATTGAAGTCATGTTCGGGAGGAAAAATGAAACCTTTACATTATAAGAATATTTCTGTTGTTTTTTTTGTTCCCAATTTTCGGCTGACTTTTCTGAAAGAAACTTCAAATTAAAGAGTCTAATCTACGAATAACATTTGATTTTTTTTGCGTTTTATTAATACAAAAATCAAGAGACCGTCAAGAATCCTCGAATTATCCACGAATTTGAATTATAAATTTTCTAAGACACTAAGTTCCACATTAGTACGTTTTAAATTTTTTAACGGTACCTTATTTGTACGAAATATATTTATTACATTTAAGTATAAATTTAAAAAGTTCCTCAATTTCTTTCCTTCTTGTAACACTTTCAATAATTAATATTATGTTATAAATATTCGCAATTTTAAAACCTTTTTTTTTGTTTAACATCAATTACATGTGTTTGGCATTAAAGTGATAAATAATATTATTTACGTTACTTTGTTGAAAATACTGATTTTTTTCCTTATGTAAGGAATGTAATTAACAACCCATAAAATCGGATATAACGAGAATAATACACGTGAAGAGGCGTAACATACCGTAGGAAACGTGTATACTTGGCGTTGCAAAATGTTAGCGTCCAATGGAATATACATCTCTGTTGTTAACGTGAGTTACAGTTCTTCGGACCATTTCCAAATAACAGAGGTTTAAGCAGTCAACGACGTAATTGTAAGGGGAAGGCGCCCGCAATTAAGGAACATTAACCGTAAGGTTTTCGTGACAATGAGGGAGTAATTTCATGCTTCACGTTTATTGCGTTTGAATGTTGATTTGAAAAGAAATGGAACCACTGTTACTTTGATCAAATTAAGTTTTTATCGTTCCCCGCTACAACAGAAAACAACAGGGTATTGATGAGACTACGAAATAACACAATCTAAAAAAGACTGCTTTAATTATATTGTTTCTTCGAAGAAAACTTCAACCAATATTCAGCCATTAAATTGAAACTTGTGCTACTATTGGATAAATTATATATATTTTGTTAATTCTTTCACTCCAATTCATCACCAGTACTAAATTCTCCACAGGTTTTCTTCAAAATCGAAATAATTTCTTTATGTTTTATTTAATTCAATATAATTACTTCACCCCTGCTTTATCAGTCTTATATAAGTAATACAAAAGTAAAAACAAGAAGGTTTTCACATTGTTTTTTTTTTTTTAGGGCAACAGGCTACATGAGGGTAATCCACTTTGGGCAACTCCCCTTTAATAGCATAGGAAGGGATTTGAAAGGGAGGATGCGGTTAGAAACTAGCTAGTTTATGAACTGTTAAGATCATGAAGTACCGATGACAATCTTAAAGAAAGTGTTATTATTAAAAAAAACATTTCAGTTATCTGTATTAAATAATTAAAATATTTTTTGACGGTTTTTCAAAATTCTTGACTTGTAATTCGACGAACTTTATAGTTCACATCGATACTCAAATACGAGAATTAATTGAAACCGTGTTATGCCATTTTTGAGGCAATCCGGTTTAAACGTGTCTACAAACGTACACGTTTACGTTTTATTTTTTTTAGAAGATTAAAAAGATACCTGGGAGATGAACACTTCGGTGCCAAGTGTAGAAATTCTATACTACACCAGGAAAATAATGAGTAATCAAGGAAATGTTCAATCCTGTGCCGTCTTGTTATTATTCTACATGATCTGAGACATCGAAATTCCTCAGAATTGTCTTAACTTATATAAAGAAATTAGTTTGGTGTCTTTCTTTAACGCATTACACGAGTCTTTTGTAGAATATATTTTAAAAAAATAAGTGTTTTTGAATTTTTAGTAACAACTAGCATACACTGTGTTAATAAAACAGCCTATCTAATCACTGCTACCTAAATTTTTCACTTATTTGACTTCAAACACTCACTTTTACATTCGTCGTTCCTATTGTTTGACCAAATTTTACACAATGTTACGTGATATGGAAAGATAACATATACTACATTTACAAAGAGCATAATTTAGAGCTACGTTTTGCTTTCCTCTGCTTGTGTGTGAGCTGATTGAGTCCGGGGGCCTTACTGACCGCCCGAAAGCGCAATTACTAACGCTGATCATTCTCATTATAATTCTAAGACGCCAATTTTCTTTTCGGACTGTATCGGAAGCGATAGTTTTATTTTGTTGCAGCAGGGCGAAGAAAGCAATTTGTTATAGACGTCAAGATAAGCTATCTATGTAGGTTAAAAGCTGTGTCTCTCTTCTCCGGGTGAGAGAACAGAGGGTCCTATTTAGAGTTTGAGACGAGGTTCACCGCGAACCGCATCCGCTCACGAGAAAAATTATTAAAACAGATCAGCATCTAGAAATGAAGCTGACCGCTGCCGGCATGGCGCCGCTGATGAAGTCCTCGTTTTTAACAGTTAATGACTCATTTTCCGTCGATGAAAGACGACGCTTTCCCGTTACTTGTAAGCACAACTTGTATCGGCGTGATTGTCGATTAGATATCAGAGGAATTCGCTGTGGAATGTCACAATCTATCAATAATTCGAGACGTAAATTAACTCGTTCAAGTGTCGCCTGTATCAATTTATTGATTGATAGATTACAGTTCGAACGAGAGGCGGCATATAACGATCGACCTTTAGCTCCCGTTGTTGATTGATTCACGACATTGTACCCAGTATAAGATAAACAAACATCTATATAATAAAAAGGATGTATATTTGTATGTATTTACGTTAATTACTATACAAATTTAAACGCGTAGTCAGATTTAAAAAAAACTTGGAACACATATTCTTCAAAACACGAGAAACGGTTCAATGGGGGTGGGAAAACCCTAGCATAAATAGGGATACAATAATAATTAAAAAACAAGATAATTTTGTGTTAAATTACTGTGCGCCAAGATACCATGACGTCATGTGATAGAGAGACGTTACTAGGCGACGAACAAAGGAAATAGATCCTTTTTCCGTGATGAAATAAAACAGAAATATTTTTATGGAATAAAAATTATAATTTTATTCAGCAATACTCAATCGAATGATAATAAAAAAATACGAAATACTATTCGATCCTTGCACAAAATGTAAGTTAATTTTCGCGTCCTTATTAGTGACGCCAATATGGCGAGCATTTGTTTACATTGTAAATATAACTAAGAATTTCATTAATTTAATCTTTGATAATGACTGAAGACTGAAGGACAATTATGTCCTGTAATACTCATATAAGTATATTTAAGAAGTAATTCAAAGGTATGTTTGTTGGGATTGATGCAATAAACTTCAATGTATTTTACAGCTGTTCAATTAATGAACTATCGGTCGAAAGTATGTACGGATCTAGGAACAGTTATATTTAGGGTAAATCTCTTCTTGACTAAAGATAATATACAGTTAAATAATTTTCATGGTTTTATAAATAAGTACACGGACAACGCCGGGCACCCAGCTAGCACGCAATAAAAGTCTAGAAACAAACCCTCGCGTAACTCTTAAGCTCTAGGAAAAGCGTACAAAAATTTAATTACTGTTAACGAAACCTCATCAAAGTTAACATATGTCTTTTATTAATGAATGAAAATTCATTCACGTCATGAATCTTAGTTTATTCTTTAACACTCTTTGCTTCAATCACAATATCAATTACTATTATTAGGGTAACAGGCTACATGAGGGTAATCCACGTTGGGCAACTCCTCTTTAATAGCATTGGAAGGGATTTGAAAGGGGGAATGCGGAAGGGTAGAGGAAGGTAGCCAAGGGTTAACTAGGGCCCCCAGGCTATATTTTAAGGATCCTACCCGGCAATCACCTAAAGAAATGCAGGGAAAACCCTAGAAAAACCTGCATCAGGTAGGTCGGGCATTGGGTACTTGTCCCACGCCCTTCCGATAGCGGGAGAGGAGTTTGCTGCAGGGACGCAGCATTCCCTTCTCCGTACCTCGACCAGTTTAGGAGGCAGCTGGCCGACTCTCCTTTTTTATACTAATGTAATTTTTTTAAAAACAAGACTGCCGCTCGTCTCGAATAACTTGAAATTGTTGCCTACTAACACATGCATTTTAATAGCAATTTTATATTTGAAACATAGCACGTTCTTGTAAGCAAGACTTATTTTAAGATCCACATGTTTCCATTAATAAAATAGAAATTCATTCGAGATTTTCCTGAAATTTACATGAAAATATTAAAAGTATAAGACCGAGTGTCCGACCTGCAAAACATTTTCCCTGCTTCAGAGCATAATCCGTCTCCTTTAAATACAACAACTATATTCTTCGTAAACTTAATGGGTTGGATAAAATTTATTCAAAACTTCAACAGTTAAAAAATTATATAAAAGCAATAAATTATTAAAGACCCTGGTTATAATATTTATATGTCAACCTCCAGCTGGAGTCATGCACGAACCTTGCCAATTGCAATACAATTCCTTATTAAGTTATTTCCAGCCTTTACTTACAAGCAAGCTCACAAGTTAGTAACGTACGAATGCTCCCTACTCCTAAAGAGAAACAAAGCTGTTGATTAATAAGAGTTTACGGCAAGTGGGACAGATTATTGTTTCTCGATTCCAGAAAATTCTTCTCTCATTTATTATTCATATATTCCTCGAGTCGTACGTAACGAAACCTTTTCGCATCTAAACTTTATTTCCTACCAACTATGTCAGTTCACTTCACTTCACATCGTTCCTGTTTAACATTTTCTCCTTTTCTACCCACGTTAACCACGTTCTTCGTTTATCACAATTGTGATTGTTTCAGTAAAACAATTTTTTGTGTGATATAAATTCGAAAATATTCCAAATTTTGTTTACTATATTGTTCTCTGAACTGACCACATGCTTGTGCCACAATCATAACCTAGACGTAAAAGGAAACGATAACATTCCATTGAAATTTTTTTTTCTCAATTCATAGACTGCGGCTCGATTTATTGATTATTGATTGATTGTAAATATACACGTATGATTGATAAATCTAGTTATAATTTGACGCAACGTGTGATTGCAGTTGATGGTTGAACACAATAACTGCGCGCATCACGGTAAATAGTTCTCACATTACATCATAAGGCTCGTAATATATATATATATATATATATATATATATATATATACTGGCTGATTGTACGGTTATAGTACAAAATTTGAGGCTTGGTACAGCTTACTGAAACTAACATGGTCAGAAGTGCCGCTTTAAGGCACGCCACAAAATATGAGACATAAAACGAAACATATATAAAAAACGAAACATTATTTATTTAGAATAATAACAAAAACGGCTTCTTTCCAGGAATTTTTTCAATAAATGCTCAAAATTAATACCAGAAACAGTAACGCATGCTTGGTAGCGTAGAAGGAATGATTGGGGAACAGTTACAAAGATGCCAGGCATTTCGCGCAGGCTTGCAGCCGCAATGGATAATCGAGCAACGAGTTCCGCAGCTGGAGTCTCGTAAATGATGGCCTTCAGATCTACCAATAAGAAACAATCCATGCTCGATAAATCTGGCTACGGGGGTGGCCATCGGACTTTGCGATGGTGTTGTAAATGAACAATGTTTTCCTTTAGGTGTCTCATTTTTGGATTTCGTGCCTCAACGCGTGACTTCCGACTGTACATTCACCGTAATAAATATATGATTTAGTAAGTTGTACTACCCCTCAAAGTTTGTCCTATGACCGTAGAGTCACCCTGTATATTTGTTTCGGTATGTATATTTGATTGGAGAATACCGAAGGGGGGGGGGGAAACATGATGACGTATGACTTCGTGTAAAACAGAGTAAAAATTTGAAATGGATCTGCATATTACAGAAGCCGGCCCGGTTAATTTTTTTTTAGTGTAACAGGCTACATGAGGGTAATCGTCATAGTGGCAATCCCCTTTAATAGCATAGGAAGGTATATGAAAGAGGGGGTGCGGAATGATAGAGGTCGGTAGCCAAGGGTTCACTTGGGCTTCCGGGCTGTAGTTTAAGGATTATACCCAGCAAATAGTCTAAAAGTGATGCAAGGAAAACCCTAGAAAAACCTGCATCAGGTAGGTCGGGCATTTGGTATTATCCCACGCCCTTCCGATTTGCTGTGATGACGCAGCATTCCCTTCCCCGTGCCTCAACCAGTTTAGGAGGCAGCTTGCCGACTTTTCCAATAGGAATAGCGGACAACTCGTACCGTATTCGCAAGGACTGCGACCCCGGAACATACACCTCTCAAAACTGACTGAGGTGCCTCAGCAGAAAGAAGAAGGTGTAGACTGGTTATGTAATCCACTTAGTGGCAATTCCCCTCTTATAGAATAGGAAAAGTAATGAAAAGGGGGATGCGGAAAGGTAGAGCAAGGTAGCTAAGGGTTAACTAGGAACACCCGGGGCTAAAAGTGATTCAGGGAAAACCCTAAAAAACTTGCATGAGTAGGTCGGGCACTTGTTCCACGCCCTTTCTATGGCGGGAGAGGGGTTTTCTTTGGGGTCGTAGCTTTCCCCTCGCCGTGCCTTGACCAGTTTAGGAGGCAGCTAGCCGACTAACCTTTCTTAATTGGAGATATTAAGAAATATATTGATAAAAGTAGCATAATATTGATGAGAATTTGAAATATAGTCAGCAGTAAATGGGAAGTTGTGAAGTTAATCGTGAGTCGAAAAATTAGATAGGAATAGCTGATGTTGCTGCGGACTTATCCCTAACGTAGTATTTGGAAACTAAGTCTTCTTTCTGAAAGACGTTTTATATTAACTTTTCTAGAGAAGGTTGGTTATGTTCTGCTGATGTCCCGCGACTCCCTGTCTTTCTTTTCCTTTTCGCCAGACAGGACGTCGTACTCGAGTGCACTCCTGCCGAAGAACCTCTACAAAAAGGAATGAGGCGCGCGGCGTATTTTGTCCGTAGTTAGCGCCAGGAAATTCCGTGTTATTGTCCGTGTTAAGTAGCGACATGGGCGCGCTAATTGAGATGGTCGCGCCGTTATAAAGTACTGACAGGCGCTTTGTGAGCGAGACTCGCGCCGCACATCTTTCACTTACGCAATCGGATCATCGAAGCTGCCTAATTGCCAGAATGCAAGTGAAGTTCACGGAGCGCGTCGCGTGGGCGTGGAAGTGGAGGTAGAACCTGTTTGGAGCGGCCCAGCTTCGTCTGGAGCGGAGTCCCGTTGCTCCTCACAGCCTTAGTCATGGCGCCAGACACGCCGCAAAAACTCACGCCTACGTCACCAACGCGCACTGCGAATTATGACGTGTCCAAACGAAATTAAATTGCTTCCAATTACTTGCACAGCGACTACAATTTCAATTGGGTCGCGTAACACGTCAAAATTCAGAAAACTTAAGTGTGGAGACTTCGTCGCCCGTACAATAATGTCTTTATAGTTGGAGCTGGCCGCAGGAGAGAGACGAAAACAAACTTCCAATATCTATATAGAAAACTATCTGAAAATCTTAAATGATATTATATAAACAGTAATGGCCCGATATGTCCGAAAATAGAGATTTGATAATCAAACGTGAGAAATTTCAAATTTTTCATATAAATAATAATTTAAGAACTGTTGGTATGCAGTTAAGACATGCACTTTAAATTTAAATATTATTTATAGGTTTCAGTTATGACAACTTGGAGTAATAATATAATTTGCACTGATATTGGATATCTAACTAGAAGTACAACATGAAAAGAACGTAATGTTGAAGAGTCAACCCATATAATTAAGTTTAAACGTCTCGTATGTGGTATAGAATTATTTTAAGTACCTGAAGAGGGCCCAATCGCCCGGACCATACGTATTTTTTTCTACATAAATATGTATGAAAAATTTGTAATTTCTCATTTTTTATTCTTAAATCTTTATTTTATGATTTATTTCACTCTTACTATTTTTATAATTCCCTTCGCTATGTCGAGACGGTTTGCAACCATCATTATAGTGTAGACGAAACATGCAATATAGTAAAGAATCTTATATAAAATTTCTTATAAGTTGTTATAACAAATACAATTATTCAAATGAAGACCCAAGACGTGAATCGTATTCCAGAATTAGTCCTAGGCGTTAGTAAACCGAAACGTCACCACTTATTCCTCTCTTTTTCGTGGCTTAAGAGCAACGAGATGACTAAACTGTTGTTTCTAAGAACGCCTTATGAAGACATCTCTAATATTTATATTTAATTTCTCTCTCTCTCTCTCTATTTGTGTGTGTGTGTGTGTGTGTGTGTGTGTTTGCAATGCACTTACAAACAGAGCTTGAAAATCATTTCCTTTTCCATTCCTTAACTCACGCATAACCTAATTATTACTGTTACAGATGCACATTCGGCCATTCTTGATAGAGGTTCAACATATAAATTTTAGCAAACTTTGGTCTATGTGAAGTGGCGATACAGTTTAGCACGTCAATGATCGAGCACCAAATGACGTGCGGCCACGTCAGCGTCTAGTTTAAGTAAACATTGCCATTACAGCAAATCGGAATGGCGTGGGACAAGTACCAAATGCCCGACCTACCTGATGCAGGTTTTTATAGGGTTTTTCCTGCATTACTTTTAGGCGAATGACGGGTAGGATCCTTAAACTATAGCCCGGGGGCCCTTGTTAACCATTGGCTACCTTCCTCCATCCTTCCGCATCCCCGCTTTCAAATTCCTTTCCTATGCTATAAGGGGGGAGTTGCCACTATGTGGATTACCCTATACATAGCCTGTCTAGACCCAAAAATAAAAAAATAAAAACTGGAGAGTCCACCACGCAGTCTAAAAACAAGACTGAATAACTAGTGAAGAGTGTACGTTAAACGATCACTTTGACTGCTAATATTTTCACTAATTTATATTCTAATGTAACCATAAAAAATTACATTTGTTTAACAAGTCTTGTTAAATGATACGCGAAAATCCCCTTCTTCCGTCACAGAATTTTTTTAATGGCTTTGTGAAGTTACATTGTATTGTTTTACGCGCACCATATATATACTTTTTAAATAGAATAAACAAGCGTAATTAAACTTCAGACTGAGAATCATCCGATAATGAAATTGTTGTGATAACTAAACGTACTGGATACTCTCTCTCTCTTTCATATATATATATATATATATATATATATATATATATATATATATATATATATATTGTAATAATATATATATATATATATATATATTGTAATAACCAGCTCAGAAGGAAAAGAAATTCTGTTCTTATTTTTTTCAGAACTCAGACCGGGGATCCTTGAGTGGTTTGAACATATAAAAAATAATGATAAAATTATGGATAAGTGAGAAACATCTGGACGACGGAATCCTAATGGCATATTTACAGAAGGTTGTTGAACGATGCAATTAGATTTAAAAGGAAAGTTTTATTTAATTGATTGAGTGGCTCTCGGAGCGGGAGAACGGCAACAGATGGTTGTTTGTTTGGCGAAAGTGGAAATGCAAAAACTGTGAAAAACAAGGGAATATTCTGGAGCCAGGATATAAATAAGAGGGCAGTTGGACAGTTTGGAGATCTTTAGCATTCAGTAAGGAGAGGAGACGGACGTGTCAGCGGGGAGAGATCATCGGATGGTAGGCCAAGCTAGGTGGCCGAGAGTAATCAGCTGGACATCAGTCGTCAACAGTTGGTGGGAGTTTCATCGTGGAGGTCTGTCTGAAAGCAGAGTTGTTTAAATTCGTCATGAGGGTAACGTCGTCAAGAGGAGGTGGCTGTGATAGCAGAGTGTGATCGCAGCCTGTGCCTTTTAAGCCTGTATGAAGTGAGGGTGTGGACCAGAGAGCGTGTAAGTTTATTTTTCTAAATTAATAATTGTAAATTGCTAATAAAGGGTAAAAACCGTCAGATTTCGTTTCAATCATTTCATTTCATTTGTTTATTTCGTTTCATTCATTTAGTTTCAATCATTTCGTTTAATTTGTTTCACTCGTTTCAATCATTTCATTTCGTTTTTCATTTATTGTAACTGTATTTGTTTAATTGTAACGTTTTTGTTCCGTTTCCTTATCAACCCAGTAAAGACCCTGAGGGTACCGAGTCCAATTATTTAAAATGTATTCTAGGTAAATAATATTGTTTTGATTTATAAAATTTCATCACTAGATTTGTGTAATTGTAAATTTGTGTTCTAATAAAAAATAATTGTTTGTTTAAATTGGTACCATTATTTTATGTAGTTTTATTTTATTTTATGTACGTATTACAATATATATATATATATATATATATATATATATATATATATATGAATTATTGGTAATGTAGATGATCTGTAAGATGGCTTCACTATAATTCGGGGTGGAATCTGTTATGCTTAGTACTAAAAACCTTTAATAAATCCTGAAGATACGAATGGAACAAGGTGATTTGTGAGTATGGTATAGACAAAAATTATATTTCTGAGGTTGAGTCCTAATATGTGATTAAAGTCGCCTCTTTTCAGATCCCAGAAAAAAAGAAGTGCCAACAGACTTGCTGCTGTGTGCATCTGTAAATCGGGAATTTTGTCGAGAACGTCGATAATCTGTCAGCGGTGCTTGGGCTGTGGATCCGATGATAATGAAATAAAATAATTCTACTAGATTCAGTGAATCAAATTTCTCCACGTTCTGTTGACATCCCAATTTTTATTTCCTTTCCAATAACGTGCATCCACAACCTTATCCTATTTATGGAATCGTAAAGATACTTTTTGTGAAATAAGTCTCCAAACGAAGGAAAATGATGCTATATCTTCATAAAAAAATAAATTGTATTGCGCAATTATATACTTATATACTTATAAACCTATCTCTAGTAGTACCCTCAAACTATCTACTTGCTATTTTGCAAAAAAACAACCTAACATGATATTGTCTGCAACGTTTACAAGATATAGATGAACTCTGGTAAGTAATTACAGGTTGATGAAAGCAATGGAAAAGTAAATGTTATATTTGTGGAAAATATAAAAGCATATCTGTTGTATTTCCAAATTACTTGAAAAATGTTATCTTTCGCTAGATAATTGGCACTACAGTGTCATTTATAAGGTTAATCTTCTCTTGCGATTTAGCAGGACACGAGGACAAAGTAAAAAACGATTAAGAAATTTTCCTGGCGATTTAGCGTTCTTAACTTTTCTGCTACTTTTTATTTTGACTCCATTCAAGCACGGCGACGAGTTGTTTATTCAGCTTACAGGAAGAGGTAATTTAAATTCTTTCCAGGTACTGCTAGGTTTTTCCACGACAAACAACTTCAAACATACGCACACTTATCGTACCGTAGCCGTAATGTAAACCGAGATGTGCCGTTGGCCTATTGAGGCGAAAGAAATTCTAGAGACCAGCAACCCCCATCATTCAATTATCAGCGAAATTCACAACGCCATAATGTTGTGTCTACGTCGCAAAATGGCATTACGGGATGAGAATTATAATTTCTTCAAGGCGGAAGATTCGCCTCACGACGAGGGTCTTTGACCCTCTTTAAGGGCACGAAGAAGAGCTTTTAAGATTAATAGCTAATGACGTAGAGCTGTAACAGCATCTCTTAATTCACTGCGGAACGGAGTTTGCGTCTGGATTTCTATTATATTATTTCTGCTTATCAAACCTTTAAACTTTCAGTTCACTTTTTTCTAAAAAAAAAACGATTGTAGTATTATTTGCACTACATCGGCCTTTTAAGGCTAACCTTTTCTCCACAAAATTAAAAATAAATTATTTTATCAATTTAAATATAATTGAAAATACTTCTGATTTATTAATTAGTTTTTAATATATTTTGAGCACGTCAACAAGAAGACGGCTAAAAATACAAGAATCATAATAGGGGGCATGTAGGAATTTTGCGGCCTTTTTCTGTACTCTTTATAAGGATTGTATCTGAATATTACTACATTGATCCCAAAATGCTGCACTATATTCGATTAACGGGTGTATTCATGATATATAATTCATTTCATCGGACTTTGCATTTTCCTTTTTGAGAATTCTCATTACAAAATACAAAGTATTTAATGTCTTCCGCGCAACATAAGTCACATTCTCCTACCACCCCTGTTTGCTTTAAAAAATGCCTATGTATTTAATGTTTGTTACCAGGTCATAGTCCCCATTGATTTTGTAATACAAGACAGATTGTGAACTCATTTTAGTAAATCTGATTGCCTTATCTTTAACGCTGTTAATTTTCATTTTATTTTCGTTTGTTCTTGTGCTAAGTATCTCTAAATGATTTTGGAGGGTATCTACGTCGCGTTCATTATTTATTTTCCTTTAGATTACATATTCTAACCTATGACTTTATACCAGTCGATAAATCGTTAATTGTAATTATAATATCCGAACCCCCGAGGCACTTCCGAAGTTTCTGTCCCGCCTTTAGCTTTCTCACCAAATTAAAAAAACTACTACTTATTATTTACCAAAATAATGGATAATTTGGATTTTGATTTAAAATTTTCTGAAGTATTAATTTTGCTTAAAGATAAAATTTTTATGTACGAATGATGAGGTAAAAAATATTTGTTTGTACATTATAAATGTAATTTTATTTTTTTAAAAAAAGTTTGAGATGTAAAATTTTGAGAGAAAATTAAATGAAAATAAAAACGACAATAGTCCGTAACAAGTAAATAAAAATGGGTTTCATTTCAAACATAGTTATCCCAGATGAAATGTATAATTTTACACTCGTGCAAAATTTTTGTTAACGAATGCAATCCTGATATTAACACCGACATTATCACCTAAGGTACTCATTGCTGGTTAATTAAATACAAAATCGTAAAAAATATCTGTCGAAAGGCAAATTCTTTCTTAGCGATCTGGAACCCTCGAAAATTTTCTTCTTATCCCAGTAGAGGATGGACGCTGGATCGGAGGAAAACTTTGTTTCGCAATACTATTTTTATGTGATAAAGACGTAACCTGTAATTTTAGCCAGTTATGTTACCGATTCTTTCGCGGATTTTCTAAGAGGCTTGAAAGGCCCAGTTTCCACGGCGGGTCAATAAACTGTGGTAGCACACTGAAATAGTTTCCTCACAATGATAAATTTGCTCATTAACCCGTGTCTCGGCTCCTGAGAACCGTTACTAAGCATCGGTTGCTCGCGTGTAACGAAGTCATATGAAGCACGAGTTAGTTAAATCCTTCATTTTTTGCTTCCTAGACATGAAATACTCAATCGGGTCCCCTACATCAATTTCTCCTTTTTTTCATATCACGGGAAACTTCAGTTGTATATCCTACAAGAAAAAGTTCATTTTTTTAAATCACTCAAGAATAATTTTTCTTCGAATATGCAACCCAGCCTCTGAGTTTAGTAAAATAGACTTACGGTTTCAAGGCACCAACAAGCCTACAACGTGCTTCAAACATCAGGCAGTGTTCTGTATCCGCGAATAAACGTCTGGATGTTAAACACTGTTCCTATTCTTAACAAATATGCCGAATATTTGTGTATCCTTAAGTATTGGTATGGACGGTGAATCATCGTGTAAAATTATCGCGGACGTTAAACACGGCATTACGTTCTACACGGAGAAAGTAATTTTTTTCGACCTCTAAGTTGAACATAAAACAGTATTTATCTGTAATACGATGCACGGCTCGTGTGAACATCTACATTAGAATTTGTAGTCAAGCACCGATTAGTTCGGAAGGCATACGTCACCACTTGATGCTTCTTTATAATAAATAGCTGTAACGTACACTCAATTTCAGGTCTGTGCAACGGGACAAGATTAATAGTCACTAAGTTAAGAAACAACGTGATAGAGGCTCAATCACATATTGAATTATTAAAATTCTGAGTATTGACTTATATAATTCGTAGAGTGGATTGCCGTTAGTTTTAAGGAATAGGCAGTTTCCGGTAAGGTAAGAATTTTCAGGTCAGCATAGAAAAATATCTGTCCAGGTTCTCTGCTGAGTATGCAACCGCTCTAACCACTGAGCTATCCTAGTCGACTTCATGGCCCCTTGAGAGACTTATCTATCCCTTTATAGACCTGTACCCAGCATAACCTAAATTTTATCCTAGTCGACTTCATCGCCCCTTGAGAGACTTATCTGTCCCTTTATAGACCTGTATCCAGCATAACCTAAATTTTACTGTATCATTTTAATTTAATACCTGCAATAAATAATGCATATTGCGTGCAAATTGATCATAGGTGCAACGAGTGAAGAACTGAAGAAATGGTTTCAATAAAAGCTCAGTTTTAGGGGTATGAAACTGAATTAACGAATTAGGACTGAAAAATCTAGTCGGTTACAATAAAACCAATGACCTCATTATTTTCTACGGCAATAAATGAATCATATTTTCGCGTAACGCCGTCTATGGGATATAATAAATGAATTGAAGCTAAAATTCTCGTGTTTCCACCCGGGTAAAACAGCGACGTTTTGACGACCAAATGCACTGCCGTCATCTTCTAGGCGGGTGGAAACCCGAGAACCTTTTCTTCAACAAATACACCGGGAAATTCTTCGATCTTTGAAGTTTAAGCTTGTCGTGGATCTGTAATTGTACAAAAAAAATTACAGGAAAGTATACTGTAAGTATGCATAATCTTACAGGAACCGAGGTTATGGAGAAGTCGAGAATACCAGTGCGAAAGCAACTCAGTGACGCTGGATGATATCATCCAACACTATTAACCCAGCGATTAATTACACATATTATTTTTTTGTTTATTACAGTAATAATTGTTTAACATGTCATGTACGCGTGGTTATTCTTATGAATTAGTAGCCCCCTCTACAATTTAGTTTTCAAATTATATTAAGCAGTAATTGTAGTGGATTAGCAAGGTGGCTTAAATGGTATTTCTTTTAATAGTCTATTTTTTTGTTTTAATTTTCAAATAAATGATTTCTCGGAATTTTATTGATGTTTAAAATCTCTGGTAAACTTGAATTTAATTATAAAATTTCAAAGTATTTCCCAGTGAGAAGATTGTAAGAATTATTGCCGCGTTTCCATGCGAGTTTCGGTGCAGAACTACGTCATTATATTTACGTGAGCTTTCCACCGAAGCGTCGGTGCTTAAATCCACCCTTCCCCGGTTGGATCCCCGAGAAGCTTTCTGACGAACATATTCCCTTAGAGTTAGAGGCTTTGAAAAGTACGCGTAACAGGGAGAACTTTAGTTTACTGGACAACTCACTTTGATAGACAATCGTTACCAAATTTAGGAATTGGCATCATCCCAAACGTTCAGAAAGTAATTCTAATAGGGATTGTAAATTGAGAGATTTTGGATCAAAGCTTGACTCAATTTCCGTTAGTTTCCAGCGGCGGTCACAAACACTTTTTTCGCGGCAACTCTTTTTGAAGAATAATTACTGCGTTTACGAGTCACAACTAATTTGGCTTTCTTTTCCACCCTGGAATTTGCGTAAAATTACGGGGTTAGTCACGTAGCAGGGGAGACAATAGCCTGACACCTGGGGCAGGATAACGAGCTCATTGTCCGTGGCGCCGAGCCGCCTTCCAGAGGTCGTAACCCGGCCAGCGTGTTGCCCGACGGTAGACCGATCGGGCCTGGTCGGGCCGCGACGCTCCGCGCCGGCCAGGGCTATCTTTTTTCCGGTTGCCAGATTTGTTTTTATTGCCGGCCGTTCTATAAACACTTCGGCCTTTCTGGACCGGGCGATGTTCTCAGCAAACGGGGAAAAACATTGATGTTTGCATTATCTTTGGCGGCATTCCTATCCGTAGCTTATCTCCTCTTCTACTCTCGCATTGCGAGGAGTGCTATCGAAGAACTTCAAAGGGAAGCATTTCCATTGGACCCGCCGGTGACGTAACTCCGCGCAGAACTTAACTGTCGTCGCTATTAACACTTTCACCTTTTGCCGTAACTATCGAGTCATCAGAATTCGGTACCAAACCCATCCGTGAACCAGCATTAAAATTAATTCAAAAAAGTCTCGTGGTGAATAATAATTTTACTGTAGTTGGCCATGAAGACTTTGCTGGAAAAAAAAAGAATCGCGAGTGTTGCTCACGAGTTATAATGGATGAACCTGTTTACGTGCATCTTGAGGTATTCATGCATCTCAAACTTTTTTCTACAGTAACAACCAGTGTTGCGAAAAATTTTAAATTCGTCTTAGTGTATCTTACAAGAACCTATCATATATCACAACGCTCTCGGAACTAAAAATTATTTTAACGATTTATTTTGGACTCGCAGCAAACAGAGACTCATTTCTCGTAATTGCAATAAATTTATACGGACGTTTTTTCTCTAAGTGAATTTACGCAGACGAATTCGGTTGGGAATAAATCGGAAATTGTAGGGTACGCTCAATTGTAGTTACATCTTAGCGTGTTCTAAATACAGCGCAACATTTTCACAGTAAGCCGGCTGTTGGTATTCTAGGACTGATCTCCACGTCTTCAATCTTTATGGAATAGGGAGTGTGTGGGCTGCGTGCGTGGGACAGGATTCCACGACCACGAACGTGCCATTATTCGCAAATTTTTCTCAGCCTAAGGGACGAAGAATTCTCACTTGTATATTAGTTAATTTAAGTCTTACATTTTTTTTGGTGGTGGTGTACAGTATCAATTTTTTTTAATTATTACATTTATCCTCTTCACTTTATCATGGTAGCAATGGACTGAAATTGAACGGCTGAGGAACTATTGAATGTTAAAAGTGAGGATGGAGATTGCTACCGGTAAGAAAGAATTTATTACGTTGGAACGTAACTGCGGAATGATATATTCAGCCAAGTTCAGGACCTAATTTATATGTTATGATTTTTCTGTCGACCGGGAAAAAAAAGTTTCATCATTCGGAATTGTAGCAACTTAATACGTATTCCTGAACATCTCACGTGATGTAGCTTTAGAGATGCTCTGTGAGCAGTCCGCCTCTTGGGAAGCCGTGAACTGGTTTGGACAAGTGGAAGGGTAAGCGGTCGGGCTCCTGAGAAAGGGCGGACCTAATTTATCGTGATTGGTTACATGCCTTTACTTCCATAAACATTTATATGTTCATTTTATATATATATTCTAACTTTACGGCATTTATTCGACTTTTCGAAATGCCCCTCATCAAACTGTTTGGTGGAAGTAGTAACCTGGAAAATGTGTGTGGAGGAGGACGACATTCTTTGTGATTGTTGTTGGACAGACGAGAAGCGGTCAAGCGAGAGTGCAACCGGGGACTGACCTCTGCGGAGACATTCCGAGAAAGGATTCTGCTAGTAAACGCTCAACTAATATACGGAAACTATAAATAATGTAGTCTTTCTCGGCGTAGAGAATGAATCAAGTCTTCTCGGGCTTCTAACCGAGTAAACAATCGTGTCAACGACATTTCGATGGCAGTGAACGTCATCGAAACGTCGCCAATACAATTGTTTACTCGGTTAGAAGCCTGAGAAGACTTTATTCATACGGAAACTATTTTTTTTTATTATTATTATTTAAGAGAAGCACTGGAAACGAAATCGGGCATGCTCACAGGATTTCGGTTTTAATAATCATCAGTCATATTTGTGGGTACACGAGCGAGTACACTCCCTTCAAACAACGCCCAAATAAATAGCGATCCAAATTTATTTTTAACAGGATGTGTTTCAAGAAATGGATCACAATTGAATATTTTACTACTCGTTTCTATGTTTTATACGAGACAGTTAGTTTCAAGTTTCAAATAAATATTGCAGGGTTAAAACACTTTAGTGTGTAGCGTCCGAAATTCGACAGCTTTAATTGTGATTGACAAGGGACGGTACTGGGAAAGCAGCGGACACGCGGGTTGAGAGGGCGTTGGACTGACCTCTGCGGAGACGCCCTGTGTAGGGGCGAGCCTAATTCATTTTCCTGCCAAATGCCGATGTTTAGAATTCGTTCGCATAGAGAAACAATCGTTTCAGTATTTCTTATGTGTGCCTCACTTTGAGGTATTATTTTATAACTGTAATATTTTTTTTCGAATTTCAAATAAACACAATTTTTGGGGAAACTGAGTTCAGAAATTAGGATACAGCTACGGTTATTATTACGGGGATTCTCTTGGTTGCCACTCAATAAACAAGCGTGAAGAGGAGTGTGGGACACCATTTTGGAGACAATCGTGAAATGGAGAACCGAATTCAAGCTATCTGTCGGCTTTGAAATGTTATCCGCTGACTGTTTCCAGAACAGTGTCCGTTTTAATTCACGTCTTTAAATGCGTGGACCGGTTTCTTCTCGATTGAAACTAGGTACGTTACTGCGTTTGGGATTGGAGAGGATATCCTGGGGTGTTCATATACTACGCTGCTTTAATTGTTGCTGTCGTGGGGGCGGCGTTTCGGCCCCTCACTAGGGAGGCTGCGGAAAAGCGGAAGTGCGCACCGGGAAGGGACTCACCTCTGCGGAGACGCTCTGCGAGAGGGCGAAGAAGAGAAGCAGCAGCAGCATCGTCGCCTTGGTTCTCCAGCCGGAGTCGCTCTCCGTGAAGAGAGCGCCGCTCCCCATTGTGCGCACGTTCACGTACACTTTGGATGTACGCACGAGATGTCCTGGTGCCGAAGCCGGGAACTGCAGCCGAATGCCAGTCTCACAACAGACTCACGCGCCACGGAGCCGGTTGGTTCTCCCGCCAGGAGTGGGGGACATGGGGACGCAGAGCCATCTGGCGGCCGCCGCAACATCACAATCAATCAACCATTCACAGCCCCAAAACTCAAATATTTCCCAAGATTACGAATGACGAGCGTTTCCGTGTCCCCAAGGTTAACTTTGACGTCTTTAACAGTCACCTATTTATTGTCGGTTAATTCGCGGGTGTCTTCAGTCCTGCGGATAAGATTGTTTTTGGACCCATTGGTTATGCAATTTTCCTCAATCATGATCCAGACTCAAAAGCAAGAAATATCACCATTTCTGTAGCCTAATTATTTGATTTCTGCCTCCCATTGTCACTATTACTTTGCTTCGAATTCTATCGTTTTACTATAACTTTTATTTTCCCTAATGTCACGTTGCTATAAAAGTTCTTCCCTCGTCAGATTTATCACTATTTCCCGCCCATTTAATTTTCAATATTCATCCATAGTGCCATATTTCAAAAATAATTATGAAAAAAATCTGACATTTATAATAATATAAATAAATAAATATACAGCCTTGAGTCAGTAAGCTTATTAACAAAAAAAAATTAAATACACCGACGTTTCGGCCTCTTTTTAGGAAAACGTCAGTTTTAATGATTTTATCTATAAATAATCCAAAAAAATAGAGGAACGGCAGCAAAAACTTGTATCTAAATTAATCATTAATTATATAAAAAATAATTAAACCTCAAGAAGGAGAAAGATACGTTGCTATATTTACTTTTTTTGTTAATAAACATAATATTCTGATTCAAGGTCGTATATGTATTTATTTACATACTTCCAAACCGTTCAGGCTATCAGAACGTCAAGGAAGCCTGTGACAGAATTCTCTAACAGAGCTCTGGAATAGACTATATTTGGGGATGCCTTCTCTTTTCTCTGTTTTTTTGAACTAAGTTTCCCACATGCCGACGCATCTCGGCCTGTTTTGAGGGTTGTATATTCCGGGGTCACAGACTTTCAGCATACGGTAAGAGTTGTCCGCTATTCCTATTGGAATAGTCGGCCAGCTGCCTCCTAAACTGTTCAAGGCACGGAGAGGAGAAAGCTGCTACCCTACAGCAAACCTCACTCCCGCCATGGGAAGGGC
Source organism: Zhengitettix transpicula (assembly GCA_037074705.1). Classification (NCBI taxonomy): domain Eukaryota; kingdom Metazoa; phylum Arthropoda; class Insecta; order Orthoptera; family Tetrigidae; genus Zhengitettix; species Zhengitettix transpicula. The sequence goes on from CM073591.1 coordinate 78,928,837, forward strand.
GTGGGACAAGTACCCAATGCCTGACCTACCTGATGCAGGTTTTTCTAGGGTTTTCCCTGCATTACTTTTAGGCGAATGGCGGGTAGGATCCTTAAACTATAGCCCGGGGCCGTAGTTAACCCTTGTCTATCTTCCCTGTATCCTTCCGCATCCCCCCTTTCAAATCCTTTTCCTATGCAATAAGAGAGTAGTTCTTCTTCTATCGTAACGTAGTTTTTCACGTCTATTTAACTCTCCGTATTCACAACTGTAGATGCCTTTCCTTGAACCGTATCAGGATCGAGAATTAATGTGATTTAATGGGGAACACACATTAGTAGCATACTTTTGATGGATACATCGTTATTGCAATATTTTAACATTTCCAAAACACCTTAATTTCTCCGACTGCATCTGAGTCAATTTTAACATTTAATCATTTAGTAGCTGTTTACTGTGATCTTTTGGCGCTTACAGGGTTAGATTTCGAACTGTATTCTTACGCGATAAAAGTTACAACTCGATTGATCGATGCAGTGGCGGTGGGTCAGCATTTTATTGTAATGGACTTTTTTTCCTCTACGTTAGGAAATGTTGTATACGAAAGAAAAGTGATGAAAGGTTAGCATCATTTTTACCGTGAAAAAATGAGGTGAGTTTTCTAAAGTATTGTAGAGACACGTGTGTATCTTACCCGATAGTAGGAGTCAAACGAAATTCAAGACAATGATCACTGTCGTCTTGGATATTATTATGTCAGAATTAGTACCCAACCAAAAATATTTTAAACGCATTTTGGAAAATCAGAGTAAACGAGTTAGAGATAAAATTGGAAGAGTGGGTGCATCTTGCAACAGGGCAATTCACCTGTTGTCAATTAATTATCAGGCAATAAATTTTTTGCCAGTAAAAAAACCCAGAATTATTTGAATATCCTCCCTGTTACCGATATTTAACAACAAAAGCAAGTCAGCGCTAAACATTAACCAATTTTTAAACTTCGGAAGAGGTGAAAGCAAAATATTCCTTATTCAAGGAAATAAATGTTTGGAGGAACGAATGCTCAAGTTGGTTCATGCGTTAAGATCCAACTTAGCAGGCGACGTATTACGTAAGTAAACAAAGTTACAGGTAGCATCAGCATCATTTTTGGTCAGGCTATGTAATTTGTAATTTTCTTAAAACAAATGTTTCTTGACTTATCTCCGGGTTAATTGTTTATTACTAAAATAATAATAAATAGTAATGAAACACCATTAATGGAAAATGTATCCTGGGGTATGTATGTGCTGCATAGCTTGAAATATTGGATTATTTAATTATTTTTATTAATTATTTAATTAACAAATAATAATAAACCAAAAAACATTTATGAAATCAATACACCGGGAAAGGCCACGATATTTCCTCGTCATTTTCTTTTTACGATTTTTCCAAATATTGTTATACACAGGAGAGAGATCATCATCTTCAGAATATTTCAGTTTCGTTATATATTCTCTTATAATTTTTATTCCGTTAGTAACATTTTATATTCGGTGGAAAAACAACACAGTATTAATTATTTCAATATGATGAAGCTTTCGACCTAGTTGGTCATTGTCAACTTCTACGTAACCTGCTAATAATTATGAAAACATATATAATTGTAAGATTTTAGCCTTAAGGTTACTTGTTTTAAAACCATCTAACACGTCGGAGCGTGTTTTAACAGCATAACAGTGTAGAACTCCAAAAGTGATTTCATTATAAATTTAATATAGCAGGTAAATTATTTGTATTTATGGTGGCCGCATCATTACCACCAACCGATCATCAATAATTCATAAAGTAAAACTTTCGCTGAGTCTACAGGAGAATTGGATTTTGTATGCCGTAGTTTAGTTTCGTCCCATCGCTAACATGAATCACTGGAGTCTGGCGATAGTGATTCAGAAACATTTCACAGATTCCTCCGGATTTATTTTTATAAATACGAGACTCTATAAACCAAGAAATTTAAAAGGACAGTAGAAAGTATGACGATCAAAGACACGTAAAGTAGAATATGGCTTGAAACAACCAGGAAGAAAGGTTAATTCCTCATTTTAAAAAATCATCTCGTGTGTACAGTAATTTAAGCAACATCTACTTCATTTTCATATAACAGTCTTATTTTCCTGAATGTTACGATACACTTGGCATGTTTTATCCAGTTCATCTCCTCTGGCGTCATCAAAGCTCCTATTCCATCGTCGTCCTTGGTTCATGATTCCTCAGTTTAGAAGCCATCGTGCAGTGTTCATCCTCCATGATTCTCTTCATTCTGTATGCGATATTGCAACAATATTTCTAACATTATTTCACTGCTTTGTGGCATTTCCAAAAAAGTAAGAGAACAGTTTCGTGTGGATATTAAACATTTTGCAACCAAAATTGTCGTTCTTCTCTAAAAATATTTGGTGTTACAGCTTCATTACCTTATTACAAATTTCTACGTCACAGATTTGTCCAAATATTCAAAGAATATCAAATATCCATAATTTACAGATTCACTAATACCCGTTCATACTTGATTGAAAACCACAAGGACCCACTCTTGCTCTAATTGTAATTCCTGCTACATAGGGCAAACTGAACGTTCCCTTAATACACGTATCAAAGAATATATATCTAATATCAAACATCCTATTGATAAAAAATCTGTAGTATCCAAAGATATAACCAATTCTTCACATACATTTGATTGGAAAAATGCTAATATTTTAGACATTGACACCAGGTACAATTCCAGACTCATTGCAGAGATGCTTCACATTAAATCCAACATCACAGCAATTAATGTACAAACAGACACTATTAAACCCAATAATTGCTATGATCCCTTATTATTACGCTAAATCTTCTGTTTTCCTATTGTCGTTGCTCCCTTATTGTTACGCTAACCCTTCGAGTCTCCCATTGACGTCGCTTTTGAGTGTTGTCAACTGACCAGTGCAGCTGTGTTTCTCTAGGCTCTTCTTCGCACCTGACGAAAGTGACAAGGATCCCAGAAACGTTGTGTGGTATTTATATTATCTTTTTTTGTCTGTTTTGGCTATCTTTCTTATTCATTATTTTCAATAAGACGTAATTTTTTTCATTTCAGCTTGATTGTTTCTTATTTTTTTTATTTGTTTTCAACGTATAGCTCTCACAACTTCCTACCGACGACTTAGCGAATCAAAGCAGTGAAACATCGAGTCCCCAAAGTTTCAACCTCAATTTCCTAATATGTTTCAATACGTCTGTAAATGATCAATATTCCGTCGATCTATTTTATCTTAAGGTTATATATCCAAGAAGGCGTCCCTTGTTGGATCAGAGCAAACTCAACTTTCGTGAGACTGCGGTGAGCCATATATTTTTTTATATTTCAGTTTAAGCTACGAATGAAACTCATTATATGCCATGTGAGCTCCATTGTACTGTTTCAGGCGTACGTCTGGTGAAACGCTGATTGTGGACAACTCTTTATTGGCCAAGCTACCATGAAAGTTCATTAAGCAGATTCCAGATGCTTGTTGTGTGTGGTCTCCTCGGCTAAGTGCTGACAATTGCTTACTCACCAATGTCACGGGTCTAAAAATAAAGTCTCTTTCCTGTTTTACTTTCATTCTGATTAGCAAGGAGACTATTGTTTCAAGACAATCGAGAGGCAAATTTCTGTCAACGACCAGCCTGAGGTACAACGTACTGGCATGAATAGTGGGGACAGGTTTATCATTCAATATATTTAATACGGTTTCGTCCAATTTTAGTTTAACTTCTTGTTAATTCTTAACAATGTTATTCCGATTATGTCGATTTTTTTAATGTAACAGACTACATGAGGGTAATCCACATGGTGGCAACTCCTCTTTAATAGCATAGGAAGGGATTTGAAGGAGGGGATGCGGATTGGTAGAGGAAGGTAGCCAAGGGTTAACTGGGGCCCCTGGGGTATAGTTTAAGGATCCTACCCGGCATTCGCCTAAATAAATGCAGGGAAAACCCTAGAAAAACCTGCATCAGGTAGATCGGGCATTGGATACTTGTCCCACGCCCTTCCGATAGCGGGAGAAGAGTTTTCTGTGGAGACGCAGCATTCCCTTCTCCGTACCTCGACCAGTTTAGGAGGCAGCTGGGCGACTGTTCTAATGGGAACAGCAAACAACTCGTACCATATTCGCAAGGTCTGTGACCCCGGAACATACACCTCTCAAAACAGGCCGAGGTGCCTTAGTTCAAAAACGGAGAGAGGAAAAGGCATCCCCAAAGGTAGCTCCTTTCTGTCTCTCCTACAAGGTTCTGCCTGCGAGAGAACATACCTCGCAGGTACTGCCTGCGAGAGAATAGCCCTCGCAGACAGCTAATGTCAAGCCAATTATGTTGATGTATCCACGCAAGGATAAATTCGAAGGCATGTGAAGGTAAAGGAAATGGAGTCGTCATTTTAAAACCAAATTAATATATAAATTAATCAAGAGCGAAACCAGTTTAGCTGAGAAGCAAAATTGTAATAGAAGTTACGGGGTTTAGGAAACAATAAAGCATTTACGATTAACATTTTTATATTTAAAAAATTAAGCTGTCGAACCAGACATATATTTTTAAAAACCTGTGTAACTATGATGTTTTGATCTGTATAAATATTCTTTATTTATTTTAAAAGGAATAATTTATTTTGTTTTTCTGCAAATTTTATTTTCACGTCTGTTTTTAACAATGAATATCCTTAACGGCCATTAACAGACGATTTTTATAATTTAAAATAATTATTAATTAACAACACAAAAACGTTTCTGTACATATTTGTAAAATCTTCAGGCTGTGTGAGTGGACGAAAGGTTTGTTATGATGTTTTCAACGTTTGCTTAATATGATTTTATTTTCATGTTGATTGATCGTAAAATATATCTTCTTGGCCACAGTGAAATTAATCTCGATTTTAATATTGATACATAATGTGGCATATTGGTACATTATTACTGCTAATATCGTCTTCTAATGTAACAATTTATATGTTTAATAAATTTTTCACTGTTACGCACCAGGTTGTCGTTCTCAACTGCTGTCTGCAGCCTGTGTGGCTCTGCGTGACGTATGCGAGCTATTTATAGTGTCGGACATGCTGCGACCTGATTGGCCGCTGAGGATCGCCTGATCACAGCGTCAAGGACACATGTTTTTCCATGTCGCGTAGTAAATGTCAGGCGATCCACAACGGCCAATCAGGTTGCAGCATGTCCGACCACTATAAATACCCCACGCACACGTCACGCAGCGCCACACAGGCTGCAGACAGCCTGGTGCGTAACCGTGAAAAATTAGTTAATAATTTACACCGGGAAAGCTGTGCGTTATTTAGGAAGTTAAATTTATCAGTTATTTTATTTAAGATGCATATCTTTAAAATGAGAACAAGAAATGCACGTGAATATTGGGAACTGGGTGAAAATTGCATTAGACACCTACTTTTTTTTCTTCATATTATAGAAAGCCCTTTAATTGTGTTTATGGGACTTTATATGAAAACTTGTGGGACGAATAAAAAAATGATTGACTATAATTTTACATTTGTAATTATTGTAAGTATAGTAATTATTCATTTTAAAAAATAATTACGGAATACGAAGAATATGAATATGGGAACGCCAACATCATCCCGCTTAAAAAGAATTGATTTGCAGAAAAATAAATTAAATTAAACAAATAGTATTTAATTTAAATAAAAATTAATTATTTAATTTCGAAAATTACTAAATTATTAATTTAATTTAGTGAATTTTCAAACAATGCAACCTGGCTGATAAGACATTTACGGATAGAGGTCTAATAGTTTTACATAAAAATAACGAAATAAATCGGAGGGTTATGGATAAGTGGCATCTCGGGCAAAGCCGGGCACCCAGTTAGTATTTAAATAAAACGTAATATTCGATTTTTAAATTAAAGAGCCGCTTCATCTTCAAGGTAATGCATTATGTGGATCAGCAAACAAAGAGATCTATAAGCCTAGAATAAAAAGCATTTAACTTTTTAAAATTGGATTTAAAAGATAAATTTCGCATGTTCACATCCTAACGATGAAATGGAAATGGAAGTTAGAGATGGCATAAAATGAAATCAGCGTCAAAACGAATCCCGTTTTATAGACTATAATTTTATCTGAAGAATAATTGATCATCTTGCAGTAAATAACCCACGAAGTTTAAATTTTAAGGTTTACTCGAGAGCTTATAAAAGTTTTGAAGGATATAATGTAAAGTATAAAAATCTATATAATAAAAAAGGATGTATATTTGTATGTATGTATGTATGTATGTATGTATTTACGTTGTTCTTTATACAAATTTTATCGCGTGGACAGAATGCAACAAAAATTGGTATACGTATTCTTCAAAACACAAGAAACGGTACTGTGAGGGTGAGAAACGCCTAGCATACATGTGGAAAGAATTATAATTAAAAACCGTTATCATTAAATGTTAAATTACTGCGCGCCAAGAGACAATGACGTCACGCGAGAGAAAGACGTTACAACGCAACGAACAAAGGAAATATCTCCTTTATCAGGAATGAAATGAAGCAGAAATATTTTCTTTAAATAAAAAAAATAATTTTATACAGCAATACTCCATCGAATGATAATAAAGAAGAATACGAATAACTTTACCATCCTTGCGGAAAATGTAAGTTAATTTTCGCGCTATATTAGTTGTGAGTCTAGCTAACAATTTCATCAATATAATATTTCGTAATGTATGAAGACTGAGTGACAATTATTTCGTGAAATACTCAAGGAATATGTTTAAGTATTCAATTAAATACTTTTTCGAGTTTATATAAATAAGTACACGAGCAACGCCGAGCAACCAGATAGTAATAAATAAAATAAAGTTACACTAATTTTACAATGAGTAGTTTACTACAAAGGTCTCTTGATTTCTCCTTATGCTAGAGCAACTGAGAATTTAATTAACTATAATAAAATTTGTTGGCCATTAAGCCAGAAATAAAATTAATGAATTTATTTGTGGCTGGCAGACAACAGTATTTTAATCTGGAATGCATAAGTTTAAATAATAAGGAAGAGATTTGAGTGTTTTAATGATGTTTTGGTTTCATTAAATATGTCTTGATTGAAACTGCTATAAACTGAAGGGCGAAACGTCATTGAATATTTTTTTAAAAAATTAATGTTTCTTATTAATCGTCTAATAATTTAATTAATTTTATTTCTGACTTATTGACCATCAAATTTTATTATTTTTGTATTAAAGGTCAGATAATGTTTATAAATTCGTAAACAATTTAAACCGTTGAACGAACGGTGGATTTATTTTAAGCAGGATGCTGGAAGTGGGTTACAGGAAATATGTTAATGATAGTTTATTTTAATGTAAATATTAAATTAGTCAACGAAAGAAGGAGTAAAAAAGATTCGGCGAGATCGTTTTTCAACTATTCGTATCTGAAAATTAGTCGGGGATATGATGATCAATTTTGATGGTTTGTACCCAGGAGGATCTTTTAAACTGGAAAGTAAAGAAAGACGATTGACATCAGTAGCCAAAGCCTAAAAGAAAACAATTCTCCGTGACGACGAACGATTGTTGGAAACGGTCACAATACAGTTTTCCCTACTGCAGTGAATCCTGGTAACTTCGTGTAAGTTGTAAACATGCGTGTAATATATATTTCCCTAAACGGTTGTTGATGTCCGTGGGGAGAGAGACTCGTGTGGGATCCTGTTGGCGAACTGGCTACGCCTTCACTTTCGCTGTCATGTTTCAATTTTATGTCCCTCGGCTCCGCCAGTCCGCAGGTAATCAACTCGGCAAAATTTAGGGAATACTACATTCATTACGCACGCTGTGATGGCGTGGGAACACAGGCTACGAAAAATAAACCAATGGCCAATATTGCATTGCAATGCATTGCATAATTTTTTTCTCAGCCTTTTCCTAATACAATTTTAGACCAATTTATAAAACTATTAATTATCTATCAGTTTTGATAAAAAATTAGAAAGTCTTACGTTTTTTGAATCACCTGACTAAAGCAGCAAGGATATAAGAAACGTCCTGTGGAATTAAATTAAGCAGTTATTTTTGTCTGTTTATTGGATATTTATTTATCTAGTTAAAGGGTCTCTTTCGATATGTATATAGAAAAATTTCCGAAGATAAATTCAGAATTGTTTTTATCGACATTAATTTAAAATAATGAATGATTTTTATTGCGCTTGGTTTATTACAAATAACTAAAGTTTTTGATTAATATAAAGCATTTTAATTAATATTCCATTATTTAATGGAAATACATAAATTTTTCAATGTTCTAAAAACTGTTTAAAACATAAATCTTAGACTTTTATCGTCAGGGTTAATTTTGCGTGAGGAGTTAATGGGAAAATTTTTGTGGTAATATGAACAAAATTTATTTATTAATTTAAATGCTTTATCTTTTGTCTGACTGTCGCTGTTGAAATTCATTCAACATTGATACATTTAAACATTATTCACGTCTGGTAGACTTATCATTGGATGTCTGCGAGGGTTATTCTCTCGCAGGCAGTACCTTGTAGGAGGACAGAAGGGGCTACCTTTGGGGAGCTGCATCCTCAGCCTCTCCGTTTTTGAACTTAGGTTCCAACGAGCCGAGGCACCTCGGTCTGTTCTGAGAGGAGTATGTTCCGGGGTCACAGGCCTTGGGTATACGGTAAGAGTTGTTCGCTGTTCCCATTGGAATAGTCGGCCAGCTGCCTCCTAAACTGGACGAGGCACGGATAAGGGATTGCTGCGTCCCCACAGCAAACTCCTCTCCCGCTATCGGAAGGGCGTGGGACAAGTACCCAATACCCGACTTAACTGATGCAGGTTTTTCTAGGGTTTGTCCTGCATTTCTTTAGGCGAATGCCGGGTATGATCCTTAAAATATAGGCCGGGGGCCCTAGTTGACTCATGGCTACCTTCCTCTACCCTTCCGCATACCTCCTTTCAAATTCCTTTCCTATGCTATAAGAGGGGAGTTGCCACTATGTGGATTACCATATACATAGCCTGTCTACCCCCCCCCCAAAAATGCCTTTTCCTCTCTCCATTTTTGAACTAAGGTTGCCACAAGCCGATGCACCTCGGCCTGTTCTGAGAGGTGTATGTTCCGGGGTCACAGACCTTGGGCATACGGTAAGAGTTGTTCACTGTTCCCATTGGAACAGTCGACCAGCTGTCTCCTAACTGGTCGAGGCACGGAGAACGGAATGCTGCGTTCCCACAGCAAACTTCTCCCGCTATCGGAAGGGTGTGTGATAAGTACCCAATGCCCGACCTACCTGATGCAGATTTTTCTAGGGTTTTCCCTGCATTATTTTTTGCCGAATGCCGGGGAGGATCCTTAAACTATAGCCCGGGGGTCGTAGTTAACCCTTGGATACCTTCTTCTTCCCCTTCCGCATCCTCCCTTTCAAATCCCTTCCTATGCTATTAAAGGGGAGTTGCCACCATGTGGATTACCTCATGTAGCCTATTACCCTAAAAAAAAAAGGTAGACTTACCATTGATCACTTTTTTCTTTCTTCATAAACAAACACTTTCTTTCATTAACATTTATTCGCTTCACTTTAATATATTTCGAAGTATTCACAGTTTTAACTTTACTCCTAGCGACGATAATCCAGACTTTTGTGAATTCTATTCGTTCGTCATCAAAACCCTCCCAATTATTTTTTTTTGCAATTTATACTTCACATTACGCCCATTTACCCCATTTCAGTCCTCTGGTCTGCCAATCAGATGTGTGGAAAGTGACCGTCATAAATTTTCAGAACCCTCTCAACAAAAGGCCGGCAGCTGTCACTCACTCCTCTACAACCACCAGATTTCGTGTTTTCCAAGACGCTCAAAGTCCTTGACAATTTAATTTAATGTTTCATATAATTTTTGAGGCATTCAAAATTCTGACTCATTACTTCTAAAAATAATTAACCCAGTGTATGTCGGCGTCTGAAAGATTTTATATGAAAGTAAAATCTGACAATGATTCTTTAAGCAATTAATTATCTAGAGGTATCAAATGCCTGGTAAATAAACGTCTGCTTCCAATATTCCATTTAAAATAACCATAGTTCACCTGATCCACGGAAACCTGTGGTGCTATAATTAGTGATAAAATATTTTTACTTTTCTGTTTCAAATATTTTAGTTTGTTTTCTTTATTTATGTAAATTTATTGCAACAGAGGGAAATCATTGGAAAATGTCTGCACCAAAATGGAACGCGGGACCGAATCAGGCTTCATATATTTTAAATTTTCGTGTTATCGTGGACGCTTAACAGAGGTTTGGAGTAGTACGTTCTAATTTTCATACGAAAGGTCTTGATAGAAGGACAGGAAGGATCGTGATATAAAAACTCATTTTATTACAGGCTGACGATAATGTACGGTTGAAACGTAATTCAACTAGCTACTCCATAAAAAAAAGTTTACTGCACCAAATAGACCTAAATTAACAGACAAAAGCGCTCTGCTTTATTCAACCTCGTACCCTTAAATAGCTGTAACATTATTATGCGGGTAAAACGGTATCGAATTATAAACTATTAACGAACGACTGTAAATTTTACCTTCCACTCACACTGAAATTAATTTAGAGTCTACTACTCTCAAATTTTCTGATTGAGAGCAAAATGCTTTATTGATTTATGCGGAATAGCGGAATACATACATATTTTTTACTCGACTAATTTTGTATGATTTCTTTTTATCGTGTACGACATTTTGAGACTTGATCGCGTATGTCTGTTATGATGGAACTTCTCCTTGAGGAATACTGTTCTGATTGGTAATTAACTGATATATATTGTTCAAAGTTCATCCCAGAAGTAAGAAGGAAGAAGAAATTAATGTGTATAAAAACGAATTTGAAACTTATCTTCGGAAAGTTCTATATACATATCGAAACAGACCCTTCAATTAGATAAATAAATATCCAATAAACAAACAAAAATAACTGGACGTTTCCGCAATACTTGGTGCTTTAGTGAGGTGATTCAAAAAAACTTACGACTTTTTCATTTTTTATCACAACTGATTATAAATTGTTTTATAAATTGGTCTAAAATTGTATAATATAAATAAATTTGGTACAGAATCTATCTTCTTCTATATAATAAAAAAGGATGTATATTTGTATGTATGTATGTATGTATTTACGCTGGTTCTTTATACAAATTTTATCGCGTGGACAGAATGTAACAAAAATTGGTACACATATTCTTCAAAATACGAGAAACGGTACTGTGAGGGTGAGAAACGCCTAGCATACATGTGGAAAGAATTATAATTAAAAACCGTGATCATTAAATATTAAATTACTGCGCGCCAAGAGACAATGACGTCACGCGAGAGAGAGACGTTACTACGCAACGAACAAAGGAAATATTTCCTTTATTAGGAATGAAATAAAGCAGAAACATGTTCTTTAAATAAAAAGTATAATTTTATACAGCAATACTCCATCGAATGGTAATAAAGAAGAATACGAATTACTTTACCATCCTTGCGGAAAATGTAAGTTAATTTTCGCGCTATATTAGTTCTGAGTCTAGCTAACAATTTCATCAATGTAATATTTCGTAATGTATGAAGACTGAGTGACAATTGACAATTATATCCTGAAATACTCAAGGAATATATTTAAGTATTCAATTAAATACTTTTTCGAGTTTATATAAATAAGTACACGAGCAACGTCGTGCACCCAGCTAGTAAGAAAATAAATATGAAACGCACGACAGCAATGAAAATACAATTTTGTGTCATTTGAATGAATTAGACTATTAGATTTTTGTGACAAATAGTACATCATTATAAACTCTTTTTACTTATTTTTCCAAGTGTTAGGATTGTCGCACAGTGTATATATTCTTTTATAGAGCGTTATTTCAACTTTTAAATCATTTTTAACATTGCCGAGGTACTTGTGGGGCACGTTTTTTTGGCATTTTTTGTGTGCTTAAAGAGGTTTATGAGTACAATGTTACAGAGGTTATTGAAGAGATGCGTAACAGCAGTGTACGCTACCACGACAGACTGAGTGTTCAACCAAACAAAATGACGAAGAGCCTAGGCTCAAAAGATTTAATCCTCTTGACTTAAAAAAAAAGATTCACGTGAACAAATACGCTACAAACTTCTAGCTTTAATTTTGAAAAATTTTCAATGGAAAGTTTATCACCATGACTTTTAATCTGTATGTCAGAACAATAACTAAATGTCTCTTCTTACGACAGATTGTTAGAAATAAATATTTTTTTAAAAAAAAGGTTACAGAAATGACATAACTAAATATTTGTTAAGTGGTATGTTAAACGTTTTGTTACAGTTAATGGCAATATGACTACACCGGTTTGAGTGAGATGGATTATATCTTCTATTAAATAGTGTGCACTATCAAATGGGAGTATTTTCACTAGGATCGACAAACGTACAGCCAACCTACGCCCATGCCAGCCTAATTTTGCTCTGATTCACAACAGAAACATATGAAATTTTAAATCTTGTTTTGAGTAATGATTTTTTTATCCACATAACAATTATATAACCAATATCCGCGTTTCTTATCATCAAGGTAAATGATCATTTGCGGAACGATTTTAAAGACGTTTCCCCGAGAAAATAACTTGTATATCTGTACGTCCTATTCCCTTAATCGTAGAAAAATTGAAAACAAATCTTATGTGTGGATTATCAAGCATCGAGAATATTGTGATATATACTCGTATTCCAGTCACCGAGTGGCTTCAAAGTTAAATAACTTCATAAATATTCATGTGTGCATATTAACATCTGACTGCAGAATACCATTTTAAGCTTTGTAGTTCCAAGTAGCCTGAGTACTAAGAAACCTAGATGAGATATGTTCATCGGAATCCAGCTGCAGCTTTTGAGCATCCAACAAGTTCAGTCCATAACGTCGCTACAGTTTCATACTCTCAACTAATGAAAACAATGACCTTTCACGAAAAACAAACGTTATTAATTATTCACTCAGTGAAAGAAAACTATTTTCCTTATAAAAAATTACGAAATTAAGAATTAATTTCCTTTATTTGTGTTTACATTTAATTCCATTCATTTTCTCATTTTTAATCTAATAATTGTCGTGATACTAATTTAAATATTTGCATTCACCAATTTACAGCCTAGAGAAACTTTTTTTTTGTTAAAAACAAGAGATGAAATTATAGGCTTAATTGATGTGTGGAAGAGCAGGTAAACACTATTTATTAAAATAATTCCATAATGAAAGCTTAACCCTGTATCTTTTCCTGTTCGCACATAATCACTTAAATACCGGTTTATATTCCGTTAAATTACTTTCCTTATACTCACTAGCTTTTGTACGCTGCAGAGTGTATCTATAATATGCACAGAATTATCAGTTCGGAAATGTCCAGTATTGAAGTACATGCATATTAATATTTTAGCACAGAATACGTCAAAACCGCTGTAAAAGAATCCAGAAATACAATTAATTATTGATACGCAATATCGAAACGTGCCTTAGTTTCAGCGTCACATTGATTAATTTTGGAGACAATTTTTAAAATTTAGCGTAAGTTAATTAAACATTTAAAATTGAAATTATACATATACCCAACACTATCCCAATAAAAAACATAAATCCGACCCTGGATAAATTTTATTTGCGTGAATACCAGAAATTGAAACGAATGTTAAAACTTACGTCCTTAAATAACATATAATGAAATAGAGTTTGTCATAAAGGCTAGCCTTGAAACAAGCTTGGATCAGAGGTAAAATTATTAACTGAAAATCACTTTTACACGAAATCATAACACGTTATTAATTCTTCATAAGGATTACAAACATGAGCAGTCAACTTTTTGCAGATGCGCAATTTTAAACGTTTAATTAGTTGACTAAAATAGCTTCGGAAAAAGATAGATAAGAATATTTATTTTAGAATTCATGAAATATCGTACGAAACTTTGGGTATGGATAAGACCGAGAGGCCTACTGTAAATAGAAATGGAGTTCTTTCTAGGCATTTATTACAACAAACAAATAGAATGTAGTCATTAAACGGATAAATGGCATTTGATGTGTGATGTAAGGCGCAGGAGCTGGATTGGTGCCGGACTTCTCTCTCGATGAGACTCTAGAAGCGAGCAGCTCAGATACTTAAGAAATAATTCTGTAAGACGTCCTTATTATTACGGAATGTTGGCGATCTACAGCACATTGCACCTCTTACACTTGAGGATGATCACTAATGCCTCCGAATATTTGAAATTTTACCTTTAGTCCGATTTGGCGACACGAGCCCTCAGTTATGTATATATGTGATATATTTAAGATACTTCCATTGGTCTAAATTGTGATTATTGAAGTTACCGAATCATGTTATAGTACAAATTTGAATCACTATAAAAAACTTCCATAAATACGATATTAAAAAATTAAGGACAGCCGACTCGTTTTTTTTAGGGCAACAGGCTACATGAGGGTAATCCACTTTGGGCAACTCCCCTTTAATAGCATAGGAAGGGATTTGAAAGGGGGGATGCGGAAGGGTAGAGGAAGGTAGCCAAGGGTTAACTAGGGCCCCCGGGCTATATTTTAAGGATCCTACCCGGCATTCGCCTAAAGAAATGCAGGGAAAACCTTAGAAAAACCTGCATCGGGTAGGTCGGGCATTGGGTACTTGTCCCACGCCCTTCCGATAGCGGGAGAGGAGTTTGCTGTGGGGACACAGCATTCCCTTCTCCGTGCCTCGACCAGTTTAGGAGGCAGCTGGACGACTATTCCAATGGGAATAGCGAACAACTCTTACCGTATGCCCAAGGTCTGTGACCCCGGAACATACACCTCTCTGAACAGGCCGAGATGCCTCGGCTTGTGGGAACCTTAGTTCAAAAACGGAGAGGAAAAGGAATACCAAAAGTTAGCCTCTTCGTATCTCTCCTAAAAGGTTCTGCCTGCGAGGGAACATCCCTCGCAGGTATTGCCTGCGAGAGAATAGCCCTATCAGACAGACGAAGCACTTAATATGACATTTATTATTAACGCATGCAAGAGAGTTAAAAACATGTTATTAATGACGATTTGTAGATCAAAAAACAGCAGACGTGTTGGTATCTATGTAATGTGTATGTAAATCAAATGTTCTTGTTGTCATATGTTTTTTTGTTATTATAATGTTTCAAAAGAATATATACAAATAATCTGAATAACGTTCACTCCTTCACGTTCCTTTTTTTTAGAATATTATTCTGGTATTTCAATACCTTCACCGTGTGCACTTATATGTAAACTGTAAATTGAATAAACCAGTTTTTATTCCTCTTTCCATAATTTAATGTTAATGTCTGTATTTATCTTACAGTGAGCAACTAATTTCCTTCAGGGCAGAACATAAGTATCTCTCTAAATCTCCTGCATTTCAGATGAGAAATTAAACCGTAACAGCCGACTTGAGTATCTTGTTAACAGGTTAAATCACTGTAATATTGCATAAATTGATTTTTGCTCCGAGTACGTGATAAATTGTTTATTATCTTTGATCTTACCCAGCATATGACTTGACAGGTTATCTGTTTAAAAACATTGCTAAATACTTATAATTACTATCCCCTTTCTACAGTATTCAGCTGAATATAAAAAAAATAAACAAGAATGAATCAGATTTTTAAAATTAATACCGTCATTGCAAACTAGTATTACAGCTGTATAAAAGAATTATTAAAATACGAATTAATTCATAGTAGAAAAATAAGCTTATCAAAATAGTATTTTTCTTCTTATTATTATTATTTGTGGAATGACTAACGAAGATGAGCAAACAGCAGTCTTTTTGCGTAACGACTTGCGGAAGTCTGGTAAGTTGAGAAATTGGAACGGTTCTCTGTTGTGTGTAAAGAAAGAAAATTCACATAGCAAACGGGTCGAAGAATAAATATTTTCAGTTTCAAAAAACTTGACTTCAACCGCGTTTAAACAAAAAAAAAACGAACCTTCAAATGGTCGTCAAAGAATTAAGGACATTTTAAGTGCTATTCAACGCTTTGCCATATATATTCTACTCTTATTTTTTATGTTATGATCCATTTATGGTCTCAGTATACGTTTTAAATATCATTTATATTTAATACTTAAACGTTATGGAGTTTCACTCCCAACTTCAAATACTAAAATTATTGGTAAGTAACAAATTTAATTTCCGCTCACGATACCTGGGCCGTGAATTTCATCCTTCGACAGAAGCAGATTCCTGGTCATTCTACAGGACAGAAAAAATAATTTTTATAGGATATGTATGTATATATATCACACAAAACTACTACAGTCAAAACACTGCATTTTTCCACCTGCCTGTTTGTAGATGATACGCACAAAACAATTATTGGTTGAGTTTTCATATATGCCAACTAAAACTTTACCGTCATTCTCTATCAATAGAGTTTAAATTACACAATTGTATTTTGATACAGAACAGCACCTACATTTCGGTTAAGAATCACAAAAGATAGTAAATTAAAAAAGTAATTTAAACGGACAATTTATTATTTAAACTAATTATTAAGACTACGTAGTAATTAATTTAACTATTTTAAAATTTTTATATTGATTCCTAATTAATTTAATTATTTTCGAAATTTCATGATAATGGATTAGGTAAAAGTTCATACATCTCATGACATCACGACCGCAAACGACTGTTTAACTATTAAAGTAGACTATAACGATTAAACTAACATGATTTCCAAGATAAATTATTTATTCATACATAAAGATCATTGTTCAACATTTATTTAAAGGTAAATTGCAATCCTTGAAATATATAGCGATTATATATTTTACAACGTAAATTGTTTAATACGTCTAATTGTAAAAAATAGAAAATTATTTTTATAATGTAATTTAAAGAGAAAATTAAATAAATCTGAGTAATAATAAATATTTATCAAAATGTAATAAATTTCGGTTATCGTCATACGAGAGCCGAGTTGGGATCATTAAAAATGTAATATTAAAGATTGCTGTAATTCAACGAGCACTTTTTTTGGATAGTCTTTTCACAATCGTTTTCAGCTAATTTATTTCAACGGGAAAAATTATAGTGCTAATTTATTAAAACCAGCATTTAAATAAATTAAATGACGGAAATTAACTGTATTTTAATAATTAACAAATTGTATAGAGACGATTACAATTAATAAATGATTATCCGGACGTTTGTTTGTAACCAGAGGCTTGAAATGTGAATATTGTTATAGTATATTATGTTATCTATTATACTGCACTCGATCAAGAACATAATTCGAACTGCAACCAGATGTTTTACCTCCACGTTAACTCTGCATACATTTTCAGAAAAGTGAAAACTGTTCCCTACGTTTATACCAGGGCAGGTATTTTCCAAATGAAATACTACTTCATGAGTTAAAAACGTACTGACGTAATTCTAACAAGAGCACAAAAAAAATCCCTGGTTCAAAGACACGTTTGTCTGCTTATACAGCTTATAAAAATAATTTGCACTCCGTGCAGAAAATATCGAGCCAACTCGTGCTAGACTGATGACCGTGAAATACATACGAAGCTGAGTATCGCATGTCGCAGGTAAGCACCTCTAAATCAATCAACAAGGCACAAAACACTGATTCTCCAAAGCGTGAAGGTGGTTCGACAGGAAGCCTTGTCTCAATTGTGGACCACAAAAATACAGACAAAAAATGTATTAAGTTACACTTACTTTCCGAACATCACATCAATCCGACAATTATTAATTATAATCACTCAAACATATTCTATAGATGCTTATATGCATTGGTGCACACTTATACCATACAAGTTTTTATCAACACATGAATGTATATTAATTTGATGTTTTATTTTTACTGTTAAGCGCATTAAATGATTTATGCTTACTGTAATACGTTTCGGACAAACCGCTCTCAGTGACAAATATTCACTTGGCGACTGTGCATTCGTGTCCGACATGGTGACACCGGCCTCCAGGTTCTCGAAGACCAATAATTCCCTCTCTTTTTTCATATCAGTTACGCACGGAAGGAATACGTCAGTCTTGAATGTTTGTTTATAACAAATAGCTGCTTTTATTTTCTAAATTCAGCTTGATATATACAGAATTAAAATATTTCGTGTTAGGGGCTCAAGCACATGGGAACTGTAATTTATTACTTATTCCTTAAATTTTCTTATCACCTTCAGAGTGTTTGAAGTAACTTTTGCTGTAAGTCGAAGTTGGTGTTTTTGGTAAATACAACATTTTCTACGTCAATAAACAAATCATCTTTACTCGAAATGTGTCTGAAAGTAAATTTTTTAAACTACTTCTTTGAAGGAAAGCTTACACTGACGTCTGTAAATGTAAAATATACATTTTACAGTAATTTATACAAAGATAATCATGTATAAAATAACACTACAGAAATATAAATACAGCAAAAATTAAATAAATATTTAATTTTTTTAGTAAACCGTCTTTTATTTTATTCATAAATCAACTTACTAATTATTCATAAATTGGAGATTACTAAAATGAAAAACATACATTAATATCTGATACAGAAGGATGGTTAATA
Source organism: Zhengitettix transpicula (assembly GCA_037074705.1). Classification (NCBI taxonomy): domain Eukaryota; kingdom Metazoa; phylum Arthropoda; class Insecta; order Orthoptera; family Tetrigidae; genus Zhengitettix; species Zhengitettix transpicula. Next base: position 78,947,454 of record CM073591.1, read on the forward strand.
ACTAAGAAAAAAATTTTCTCCATTAATTTTTTTCCATATTGTATCTTTAAAAATTAATTATGTTTAAACTCGCTTTGTGATTATTTTACGTACGACTTTAATTTATGATTAACGAGAAAATATTCTACTGAAAAATAAGGAAGGTATCATAATTGCAGTTTACAGAACGTTTTTGAGACATTATTGTCGCGGGAGTGTTGCTGATGTCTCAGTGAGGGTGTTGCGAAGTGACAAGTCGTGAATGGCATCTTGCTAATCCCCTTATGACTAATGTCAACATCAACTACCAAGGCTGAGTTTTCTGATGTCACCTTTTATTATGCTCTGCACAAAGTTGCACTTCGACAATGTAACCATCGTCCTTAAAAACTTCCACGAGTGATGCCTGTAACGCTAATGTCTACTTGAGTGAATCATTTCTACCTTGCAAAATTTATATAATATTATTTTTGGATTATGTGTGATTGTGAGTTCAGCGCTCTATAAAACGTCAGTGAGAGTAAGCAAATAATTTATAATATGATTTTGAGGGAATTAGCGGAGGAAATACAAAATTTAAAATCCTATGAAAATAGTTTATAGATTTTAAAAGAATATTCACCGTTTATAAACAGGGTCAAATGTTTATTAAAATATTAATTTTTATTGAAGAACGGAAAGGAATTTCTCTGAAATGTTGTGTTCTATTAAATCAATACACCGGGAAAACCTACGTTATTTGATTAGGTATATATATATTGTAATATACAAACGGGTGTCTAAATAAAAAGATTAAAATTTTAACAAACAAATTAAATTTATTTTATTTTTTGAACACTTATACAATTAAACAAATATAAAAGGATCTCATTATCTCAAAGGTGTTAACTGGGTTTGATAACGGCAGAACATTTAAACATAATCAAAGAAACAAAAATTTGCATTTAATTTAAAAGGAAATATTTATTCGTCTAACATAGACGAATTTAATTATCAACGAACTTATTCTACAAGATTGATTTTAAATTTAAAGAGTTTATTTTAAAAACACAAAATAAAAGAACGATATCTGACTTTATCTTTTAATTCGGTTTACATATATGAATACCATGAAATTTTAACTTACGATTACTCAGGAAAATTTGGCTCGTTCATACACACACACTTTATATACTGGCCGTTTTAAACACTGATTCTAATAAACACTGTTGGTTTGACAAAAGTTGGTTCTCCATTCGTTAAGAAAATATTATTTGCTCGTTCTGAAGATTATTAGTGTCCTGGTCTCCTACAATCGAAGACAGTGGTCTAATTTGAGAATAGAATAGATTAGGATTCAGCATACAAAATGTTTATCGATGAATATTTGGCTATTTCTCTCGCAGACTGCAACTTATAACACATTCTCCACCCTTAAACGATGTCTCTCTTAATCTCATCCTCCAGCCTCGGTGATCACAGCACAACTCCCTATCATATCCTCCAGTCTCGGTGATCGCAGTACGACTCTATCATATCCTCCAGTTTCGGTGATCGCAGTACGACTCTCCCTCAAAAGCTTATCTCTCCCTTACATATTCCCAGCCTTTTCCTTTGTCCATTGTTAGAAAACTTCGACGCAAATGCCAGTTGACAGTTTCTTGCATTATCCCGAGATTTATATTATGCAGCTGCAGTTTCGTAGTCAGCAAATGGCTAACTACTCTGTCATGTCAAAAGCCAACAATCGAGACGGGACCCGTAATTTCTTTGGGTAGGACTATTTGTCTTTGGCACCCCCACACGCACGTATATATATATATATATATCGAACCAATTTAAATCAATCTCATCTCAAGTCATTACCAGCTTGTTTCTCGTAACAATGATTCTAAGATGTTCTTAATCCGGGAGGCAATAACCGGATTATTTAGTTATAAATCGTTTCTGAATTTTTAAAAAGTATTAATAGATTCCGGTCAAATATGTATTAAAGCTAATCTAGTTTGTCGGATCGCAAACGGATATTTAACCTTTAAATCATTTAAGATAAAAGTGTTATGATCAAAGAAGGCGAAATGCTTTCACCTCATGATATCGTCATGATAAACATCGAGGGGCCACTGTAAACGGATCTGCGCTATTTGCTTCTCGAGTTCAGTAACCGTGCCCCATTGAAGATTCAAGTCCTATTCATTCCTCGAGAGAAGTCCAGCACCAATACAGCACCTGCGCTCCACATCACCATCACATCATATGTCACAGCCTTTACCGCACCATATGCCAATTATAAAAGTACATCGTAGCAATTACTGTATTAATAATCCACCTTTACTGTCGCTTTTATTATATTAGTTGAATTTTTTAATCGTGTAATACAATAGTTTATTAAACTAATTGAAGTGTTAAAAATTGTATATATACATTCTTTATATGATTTGTTTTATTCTCCTTATAATATATCACCTATTCCTTCACAGTTCTTAATTTTGGTATAAATTATTAAAATATTTGCTGACATAATAAAATCAAACAATCATCCATACACAAGTAAAATTTTATATATGTATTATTACAAACAGAGAAGTCTGAATAAATACACATGGATGCAAGACCATGCTTTAGAAATTTATTCAAAATTATTTTATATAATATTAAATATTTTTGGAAGCAAATCATTGAAAAACTTTAAAGTGTGTACAATCAAATTTAACAGAATCTTCAAGATTATTGAATGAAATTTTGCATCCTAATACTTATCAATCATTAAAGCCTGATCTTATTTTTATTGTTCACCCGATGAAGTCCCAAATGAGAAACGAAACTTTCTGATATATTGTTATAACTGTATTTATTTCATTTTTAATTAATAAATTTTTTCTGACTACTTTACGATTATATATATTTATTGAGTTATTATATCCACATTTCAATATAAAATGTAAAGTTTATAATTTCCAACTTACTATTTTTCATATTCATCAAATGCAAATGTTATAGTACATCGGTTTCCGGAAAACGTTAACTATGTTCTATCCTTGCAAACTGTGACGGCTCTTGGTTTAGAACAGTACATGACACAGTATCCGTATTTCTGGCACGGAGCCCGGCCACTTCGCCTGCTGACTGTAAACGCTACAATGTATTAAAAACGATGCTCTTAGTTTCACGCGCGCTGGGTTATTTTCTGCTCCAGTCTGAACTGACCCCGAGTTTGCTCTTGTCTGCGTAAACTTGTTATATTAGTGGCAGGTCTGACGACCTGCGGCCTGACTCCAATGAAGCAGAAAAATTTGTGTCTATATTAAAGTCACTCCGAATGCTATAAAAAACTAAATAAGACACCAACAATTGGCGTGAACTCAGCCTCACCTGAATCAAAAACGCATATTAGTCACGTTAAAATGAATTAGAATTTTTTCTTACAGAGGAATATCTGTTTTGTTAAAGGAACATAAAGATTTCGGCTTACTTTTTTCGTGCATTTGTCAATAATTTAAACATTTTCTCCATTAAGATTGTTTTCGGGAACGTTTTTAAGTATTCAAACCTCTAAACAATTTTTTTCTGTTGAGATATTTGATTTTTTGGAGCTTGATTATACAGATCTCACAGATCAGATATGACTATATTAATGTAGATGAACGTTTGAAGGGCATAAATTAAAATGCAGTCGAACAGATTTTAATTATTTTCATATATGTGTTTAAGTTTTCTGAATTTTAAGTAGTGATTTATAATGAAGTAAAAAACGTAGCAAAATATCTTGGTGTGTAATCACGTACTGCGTCACAGCGAGTCACGCCACGTGCTGAGCAAGCACCTATCAAAAACCTTCACGTCAGTTGTTTATTCAATTCTACGATAAACTACCATTAACAGTATCAAATATCCCTAAGGCGGAACACGAAACCATCCCAGGAACAATATAAATATGAATACAATATAATTTTATACATTTTACGTAAAATTTCATATGAACCTCAAAGCCCCGAGACTACGCGTCCATATTTTTATTGTAAAAACCGCTTTGTAGTTTACGGAAAACGTGGGACCGTTTTCATCTATCTTATCTCAATATTCCATCAAATTAGCCATTAGAATTTAGAATATCCCTGTTTCATCATAATCTTCTATATAATAAACATGGATGTATATTTGTATGTATGTATGTATTTATGTTAATTTCGATACACATTCAAACGCGTGGACAGATAGCAACAAAAATTGGTACACATATTCTTCAAAACACGAGAAACGGTACTGTGGGGGTGAGAAACCCCTAGCATAAATGTAGAAAGAATTATAATTGGAAAATGGGATCAATTTGTGTTAAATTTTTACGCGCCAAGATACCATGACGTCATGGCGAGAGAACTACGTTACTACGCGACGATCAAATGAATTAGTTCATTTTCCCGTAATGAAATAAAGCATAAATATTTTCATTCAATAAAATGTATAATTTTATCCAGAAATACTCCATCAAGTGATAATAAAAACCAATACGAAATACTTTACGAACCTCGCGGAAAATATAAGTTAATTTTCGTGTCATATTAGTGACCGTAATATGGCGACTATTTGTTTACATTGTGAATCTAGCTGACAATTTCATCAATTTAACCTTTCGTAATGGCTGAAAAAAAATTATATCCTGCAAAACTCAAGGAGTATATTTAAGTATTCGATTCGTAAAGAAATTTGTAAGTATGTTTGTTGGTATTGATTAAATAAAATTCAATGTATGTTATTGCCTTTAAATTAATGCACTATCGGTGGAAAGTATGTACGGAACTAGGCACAGTTATATTTAGATTAATATAGAATTAAATAATGTTTCGTGTTACATAAATAAGTACAAAGGAAACGCCGGGAACCCAGCTAGTATTAAATAAATCCTAAAGCTAAATATTGCGTTAACTCGGCGAGGGATTGCTTTTCACATGTGTACTTGTATGTTCCTTCCACTCAGTCGAACAAGAAAGCCATTCTGTCTATATGTATCACATCCATAATGTAAAGAATGTGGTATACTAAGAGGCAATAATAATTTATTACAATTCTTTCAAATTATCATGAATGACACGACAATTTTCGATATTTTTAGGATCTCTTAATTTTTTAATTAATTAGGTAATATATAATTGAATTTTTCTGTTGGTTTAAAGTAGTTTCAAATTACTGTATAGTTCAATCGTGAGGAAATGAACCTCAATCAAACCAGGAACCCCTTATTTTTACGCAGATGCTCTATATATCTTCCATTTATTATTATTAAATATTTACCATTCCAACCTACAATTTACAGTTACCATGCATTCATGGCTAATTTTTAGGACTCGTGAGATATTAACTGCTATGTAAATTGATTCCTCGTCTAATATTTACCTTATATGAATATTAATGCTAAAACCTTTTTTTGGTGATATTTCAATCCTGAATAAAGTCGAAATATATTCGACAAAACCGGGAATGAACCCCGGGTTCACTGATCAGTATAAAATATTTATTTTAGAGTAAGATAAAATTATCCAAAAATAGTTTACGGGGTGAAAATATTTTTCAAGTCGTTGATAGTCCAAAAAAGTCGATAGTAAATTAACAATTATACTCTTTTCTATATGAACAAATATTATGTTAGGTGTTTTAATTATTAGTAATTATTAAAAAAATTAGTAATAATAATTTAATATTTCATAATATGAAAAATTAATAATAAAAATATATAACCCGGCAATTATTTGATAAATAAACAAAAACAGCCAATTAGTCAGAAAATATGAGTATTAATCAAGTATAGATAGATAGATAGATTTATTGACCATTAGCCCTCTAAAGAGGAAATAGGATTCGTCACAAATGTACAGTAGATAAATTACATATAAACTTATAATACACAAAAACACACACAAAAATTCATATCTGTTTACATTAGTCTAGTCGCTACAATCATACACACTATCTTTAGGAAACACGCACACGACACTAATCACTTTCTGGTATTAATCTCCTGTCGCTAGGTACGGAGGGATGTTGTCATAGATATTTACTAAAACAGAAAGCAGAGGCAGGAAAACAGAACCAAAAGGGGAAACCTGGACAAGCTTTACATATTTATAGCATATTCGGCAATTTTGTAGGCAAGGCAGTTCAACGAATGTGAGACCGATTCAAAAATTCGTGTACGGAGTAATAAGTTTCATTTACAAAGAAAGTTTTACACTCCTTGACGATTGAGTTGTATTTGTTGATGTTCTTTACATGTTCAGGAAGGCTATTAAATAGTGCGATACCGGAATAATGAACGCTAGACTCGTAGAGACTGAGGCTGTGCTTGTCAGACCTGAGAACTGAACGGTTCCTCCACGATTGTCCCCGTTACTTGCAAAAAGGTTCACGTTGCGTTTAACAAATTTTAGTATTTCTAATATGTAAGCGCTAGGTAGAGTCAGAATATGAAGTCTTTTGAACAGAGGTCTGCTGCTTTCTTTAGCATCTGAACCTGATATAATTCTAATGGCTCGTTTTTGCAGTTTGAAAACATCCACACTACGAGAACAATTGCCCCAGTTGGCAATACCGTAACACATATGTGAATGAAAGTAGGCAAAGTAGACTTGAGAAGCAGTTTTGGTATCAACTTGTTGCATCAATAGTCTCAATGAGTAACAAACAGAACTAAGTTTGCGCACGAGGCGATCAATGTGCAAGGTCCATTTTAATTTACTGTCGACTTGCAAGCCGAGGAAAGTCGCATAATCTGAGAACTTATCCGTTACGACGTTTTTGGTTTCAGTTGTAAAACGAACTAACTTAGTTTTCTGCGATAATTTATTGGCGGCGAACCAAGTATTTAGGTCTCTAGATGCAGTCTCAATCTTCGCATTGAGATTATTTAAATCAATGTCCGTAATTAACAAATTAGTGTCATCTGCGTATAAGACAGATTTTATAGGGTCCATATATTCTGGAAGATCGTTAATATACAAAAGAAAAAGCAGGGGACCTAATATTGAGCCCTGAGGCACGCCACAAGAAATGCCTTCCCATTCTGACAAGTGCACCTCACCAGCTTTGTTTTTTAAGGCTACCTTCTGTTTCCGATTGTTGAGATAAGATTTAAAGAGTGCCAAAGCGTTGCCTCTGATCCCATAATATTCTAATTTTTGGGGGAGTATGCTGTGATCTACAAGACATAACTATCGAGACAATACTCCGTTTGTCCACTATTTTGGGACTTCATCAGGTAACAGGCGTACATAAGCAAAATTTACACAAAAATTAAAAATGTTAAATTGTCAATGAAATAGTTAAGGAAATTATAGAAAACTGTTAATTTGATATTTTAATTATTTGAATTAATTTGGTTAAAATATAAATTAAATTTGAATTAAATTTGTTAAAATTAAATTTGAATAATTTATTTATGTATATCATCTTCATTTTAACGTTTCTAATTCATTATATAAATTTTGCTTATTTAGAATTATTGCTTGATGAAGTTCAAAATTGCTGCGAATCGTCGTCATGATTTTTTTCTTGATTAATACACATTTATTTCTGACAAATATGTTGTTTTTATGTTTTATAATAATTGTATATAACTACACAATTATTAACCTGCATTTTCTCCTCAAATATTTCCCCCTTTTGACGCCTGAATGTAATCGCAGGTCTAGAATATTCAGTATCCAGTCGAATGCTTGTACATACCTTAACATGTAACGCCTTATTTGAATATTAGTCTTTGCTAGACGATTTGTGAGGGAATTTTCTGTCCATAGACGGGGGACACTGAATCATTTTAAGCGTGCCATACCTGTCGGATTATGAGCTTTCTTAGTGTCGAGGGTCTAGAAGATAAACGAGCGTCTGCCAGCATCTTGTGCTCTTCTCGCTTCGTGACGAGGATGGGAGCAAAAACAATAATTTAGTATAGCTGACGTTATCAGAATGAAATGACGGTGTTATTTCTACTTTGTAAGTGAATGGATTAGCTCAACGAGGTGAAGCGATAACAGTTTTCAAATGTTATACATACAGGTACATATAGTAAACGTTGAGTAAAGAGAGGCAGTTCGAAATAAACTAAATATATCGGCGGGTGTTCATTTCTTAATCTCCATAAACAATGACAATGAATACTAATAATGTGAGCTACAGAAAGGAATCCTTGTAATATGAATTCGAAGTGGATAGTCCACCAGTTTCAGCGATCCACAGAAGACTCTATGAACAATTAATTTCTTTCTTCTCCTACTTCACCTAGAAGATGACGACAGAGCTTTTAGTCGTCGAAACGTTGCGTTCTACAATTATGCAAAACCCGGTTGAACTCCGAGAACAATATATTGAACTGCATAAATTGTTCTGCAGAATGACACAGCCACGACATACAGAACTTATAGTAAATTAATAATTTAAGCATCTCAGACTGAAAATAAATATACAATAATGGTAATATTAGACAAAGCTACATATAGAAAGTCAAACGTCATTAGGACATTAGTAAAAGATTGTATTTTACTGAATGTCTATGAAAGACTAATTTAATTATTACCTTGACATCTCAATACTTTACCAAACTTAAGTCATTCATAGCCATGAAATAAATATGGATACATTATTCTTAAATATAATTATAATTTTGGTTATTCCAGACTGAATTGAAACATAATTATCAAATAATGTATCTTCTATATAATAAAAACGGATGTATATTTGTATGTTTGTATGTATTTACGTTAATTTCTATACATATTTAAGTGCGTGGACAGATTGCAACAAAAATGGATACACATATTCTTCAAAACACGATAAAAAGTACTGTGGCCTAATAATCTCCTAGCACAAAGGTGTAAAGAATTATAATTAAAAATGTGATCATTTTGTGATAAATTACTGCGCGCCAAGAGCATAACGTCAGGCGAGAGTGAGACATTACTCCGCGACGAACAAAGTCCTTTTTCCGTTATGAAATAAAGACGAAAGTATCCAGTTGCGGGGGTTGAAATATTTAAACATACTTTATTTGAATCGTAAAAAATTATTCTGGGTCATTGAGAATGAAAGTGCTTTTTTCGATGTTTTTTCTGCATTATTTCCACACCTTTCGTCATGGCCGGGGAACAACCATAGGGGAGGGGGTAACAAAAAAACCGCGAAAACAACCGATATTGGAGTAAAATCGGTGGCAACGGCGGGAACCCAGCTATTAAATTATAAAAATAGCAGTCAATTAGTCAGGAAAAAATTTATTATTCAATTCTAAACATAATCCATATAAAAAACGACGTTTTGTCCCTGGTTGGGACGTCTGCAGGTATGCAGTAGTTATATGCAATTATAATTTATTATGAGAAAATTTAAGTTAACAAAAAATTTTAAGGTATGAATGTCCCACACGTTCCGGACAAAAATAATTATCAAAAACTAACATTTTTCAAATTCTTTCAGTCTTAATTTAAATATGAGTTAAGTGCACTGCTTTTTAAATAAAGTTTACAGAAAAATTTGATATATTCTATTGTTTTTGAAATTTCTTGCGTTAGTCCGCAACATATTTTTTAGTAGAATAACACGAAGTTCCAGAGCATGTACACTGCTAACGATATAAACTACGGATGTGCCTTTTAAACATAAAATTTATAATCCTCTACCAGCATCAAAAACGGAAATTGATTTTTATTATGTATAATGATAAAATAAATAAATTTAATGACCAATAAGTCAGAACAAGTTTAATATTGAATATTTACTTCAATGCTTGCATGGGCACTGAAACTAAGAACATAGCAGTTGAAAATCTTGGCACTTTAAACAATCAAATAAATACGAAACGTCTACATTAATAAAGTCATTGTGATCACAAAATTAATCATTAAAGACTGATATTTTTCAACTAATGTTATCGTCACCTGATGAAATACCAAATGGGGGACGAAACGTGGCGTTAACTATTAGTCAATGTACCCTTTGAAGAAAGTATTAAACTTTTACTGACTTATTGAACATTATATTTATGAATAAAAAACTTTTTTAGTAGCAAATTTTAAAGGGTAGAAGAAATGTTTAATTTGAATATTTTTGAATCATTGCACCATTATAACACGGGGAACATGCTTTATTAGTTACGTTGAACGAGTAAGACGCGTTGTTGTTTATGGTGTACCGTTAAGAGCAGGGTTTACCATCTCATGGGACAACATCCAAACACAAAACCACCTTAATTTGGACGTTTGTGAAGTTAAACGCTACAGCTTATGAGCTGCATTTACGGCCATAAATCGACGTGTTAGTTAATGAATGTCAACCAGTCAATAAAACTCAAGAATACGGTCCATAGTAAATGTACATCCTTTGTTGTTGATGGGAATTGGTTTAGAGAGGATGAGGACGCGTAGGAAGCCTTAAAGAACACGTTAATCGCTTCATAAAAATAGTTACATTGTATCTACATGAAGACGGCTCACAACGGATACATGAAAGAGGTTTTAGAGACATGTTAACTGAATATTATTACTGACCGTACCTGGCTTGTAATTTCTTCTAAAAGGCCTCTAATATGGGAAAATAACTGTTTTCATGTTATTCAATGACTATTAAATGAATTTAATAATTATTTAATACTGAAAAAAGCAATCGTACTGTACTTGTTGGTATGAGGTATTTAGTTCAGGTATAATTATTCTAAGAAAAATAAATGAGTTCAGTCTTATAGACATCTCACACCATGTGATTTCTTATTTACAAATTTTGGTTGTATTTGCCTCGTAGGCTTTCCCAATGTTAAGTGCTGGGTGACGTTGCACGACGATTGTTTGCCTCAACGTTCCGCTGGCTGGCACAGTCATCTTCTTCAGTGAAGGTACATCACCAGCTAGAATCCCAACAACTCATTTCTTATTGTAGTATGAGGTGTTTACAAAATCTTGCAGTCCTATATTTAAAAGTTGGAATTAGTGAATTTGACTTTAAAGATCGTGAATATATTTAAAACATTCCCATTTTCCAACAACTGTCCAAATAAAAATAATTCTAAAACAGTATTCCTGATCAATAAAATAGTTACTAATTAAATGACAATACGGAAACCTCACGTAACTATTTACATCGGAGTAAAGACTTACTAACTCTCCTCATATAAAGATTCAGCAACTAATCTCTCCACTGCAAAGTAATGATTCTTCTAGAAACATTTGATATTGTAGTATTGATACAATAAATACTTAAGATTATTTTCAATTAAATGTCTGCTATCAATTTTTACTCTGTATCGTCAAATTCATTATAAATTCCTCGTTCACAAACTGAAAATTTTCTGTAGAAGTTCAGAAATGTGTAATATATTAAAAAATGGAAAACTGTAAACTGTTAAAAATATGAGGAAACATACGTAAAATGAATGGAAGCATAGTGGAATTTGTGTATCCAATAATACATTAATTAATCCTTTTAAAATTAAAATAAAGATTTGAATCACTCTTCGGTTGACCAATGGCATTTCTAAATTAAAAATAAACAAAATCCTTTCAAGTCCACCAAAATTTATATTATTATCTGCGAAATCTTTCTGAAAACATAATTTTTAATTATTGTATTTGTTTGATTTTATAGTGTAAATCTTCTTGCATGAAGAGGCCGCAATTAACTACGAAACTTTGTATAATTTCTATTAAAAATATATTTTTCTTACTTTAAAAGGCTTTTGTTTATTTATAATTCATCTTAAATTGCCGGAATATATCTATATTATTATTAAATACCATGACATTTCTTTTCAACTTACGTCATAGGCGTACAACAAAATTCACTAACTCAAGTTGAATGAAAAATCAAATTCAACCAGCGACGTGAAAACTGTCCAGAAAATAATATGATTTATACCGACAGCTCCAGAAAACTCTGCGTCACAAGATGTGCTATATATTAACTAAACACCTCTAATTTCATATCACTAAACAATTCCAAACCATTCTTCGCAGCAGAACTGCTCCATATCCTAAAATGCATTGCTTCTTCCACGTCATATAGACCTGACTGACCATCCAGAAATTATCCAGAACCGAAGAAGAAATTCAAATGCAAACCCTGGAGACATTCCACTCAGTAACAGAATCTGAAAAATCAGTAATAACCGCGTGGATTCCTTCGCACCAAAACACAATCCAGACTTGACCAATACTGGGAATCCAAATGGAATGAAATGAAATCAAGAAAGTACTATTCTGAATCAGTTAACTTCTACGCAATAAAAATCAATTCTTCTGTAAATAGAAGAAGCCGAATTGTTATCTCCAGGGTCTGCTCCGATCACTTCAAGATTACCCATCATCACCTAATTACTGAAGACCTCGACCACTTCAGTTCCCAATGCAACTCCAAACGTATCATAAATGAATGCAACAAAATTAATCAAGAATGGAAGCATGGACTACGTCCCTCAAAATTAAAAACAGTAATTTTTTTGGAAAAGACAAACCTCTTTTGTGAAATTTAATGTAGACCAATGCATAGTCTGCAATGACCATTTGAAGCTAATGCGACTTTAAATAAAATAAAATAATAATAAAATGTATTTTTGGCGTGTGCAGAAACACTTGCCTAGTTATACTGTTAAAGATGATATTTTTGAGTTTGTCAACTGTATCGTACGGTTAAGTAGCTCTTGTGTTTTGGTTTTCGAAGCAAAGAGAAGAACACGATTTCTAGAAACTTTGTGTAGTATTTTTAACATCACATCTTTTGTCTGTATTTGGCGATTTTATTATATTATTAAAGTGGATAATACTGAAATTGTATTTTACCTATCACATTTCCACATTAGCCAACGCTTACATCACGCGAATGACTTGTATAACATGGCCGAGATTCAAATCAGTTGGGCGTTTCTTACAGTTCCCAGAGAGATATTCTATTCTTCTTGCAATGTGAGAAGCATCATTCTATCCTTTTTTGTTGCAGAACGAGTTCATAAGGTGGAAGATCCCCCACGCAAGACACTTAAAGCAGCAGAAACAAGGTGAACGTCAATTACGGAACAATCGGCGGAGCCCATTGTATAGAGACCGTCTTCTACTATACAAGTGCTAAGGGTATTAGATAACAATAAATAACACATAGCGTGAAATCATCATTATCTAAATGAGTGTCTTTATACAACCTCAATTAATTTTCTATCCCATTGTCCAGTCAACAATCCATACACATTTACCGCGGCTTCTTGGACAATGTCTTACAATTTTTAAGGGCAAGGAAATTCTTGCTATTCTGTAGTTTCTTTCTTGTAAATTAATTCTAAGTTTATAGGAAGTTTATATTATTTCTTCATTGTTTTGACGAAAAATAATTGGTTCGCTTTGAGTAATTGATGAGGCAAGTGTAAAGTCAAATCTATTATGGAATACTTATTTACTGTATTTATATTTACGTATTTTATACAGTGCTCATAATATGTTGCTATGAATACTTAAATATTTTTTTATCGAATATTATTAAAATTAATAACAAACGGGCTACCATTATATCATCAATGGACTGAACAGAATTAGTCTTAGAAGTCACTATAACAGAATTAATTACTTATATTTGGTAATGAATGATTCAAGCTCATCAGAATTTCTTAATAATTTATATACTTAATTTAATCACTGAATAATGTGCGTGTGTATTTTGTGGCGAGAAGCGGTTTATGAAAATGTCCGCGGAAAAAAAGGAATTAACGGGACTAACTAGACCTAGAGTCTCAGCCCTCTCCTGTACAGACGCTGTGTAGAATGTCAACCATTTTCTCTATAAGTAGTTCTGAGCAATGAAACTCCTCATGTGCTTTGTACTTTCATAACATACTGAATGTAATCAGTAATGGGACAGCCATTATTATACAAGAAATTAGCAAACCCTTGTAACAAAATTTTGAACACTATTATTTAAAAATTTGTAGACGTTTCGATCAACTGTTGAGATCCTTGTCAGTAATATTGCCAGATTTATTGATCTGCAATTAATTATATTGTTCAAAATAATTTGTTTTTTTTTTCTGTTATCCGGGTTATTAATTTCTTCGGTTATTGTCTTAAAGACGTTAATTTTGTTTATATTATATGCTAGACTCAAATAAATTAACAGTTTTTATTTGAAAGCATTTAGTTAACTGAGAAGTAATGCATTTAAGTAGTCCAAATATAATTTCAAGATATTTTTTGTATTACTTTTCGTGACTATACTTTAATTACATTAATATACAAACAAAATAATTGTATTAAAAATACAATAAAAATACATAAGTGTGTGTTATTTATATCATCACTCCTTTTGTCTGTATTTGGCTATCTTTCTTATTATTAACTAGCTGAGTGCCCGGCGTTGTCCGTGTCTTATTTATATAAACCCGAAAAAGAATTTAATTCTATATTAATCTTTAGTCAAGAAGACACAACCTAAATCTAACTATTCCTAGTTCCGTACACAATTTCGACCAATAGTGCTTTAATTGAACAGCTATAAAATACATTGAATTTTATTGCATCAATCTCAACAAACATACCTCCGAATTTCTTTACCAATACATAAATATACTGCATTAATTTAATAGCTATAAGATACATAGAATTTAATTGCATAATAGCAACAAACATACCATCGTTATTCTTTAGAAATATAATTCTCCGCGAACAAATAATTGTCAGTAAGTCTTCAGACAGTACTTCTTGAGTATTGCAGGATATAATTGTCCATCAGTATTCGCACATTACGAAGGATTGAAGTGATCAAATTGATAGCTACATTCCAAATGTAAAGAAATGGTGGCCATATTGCACTCACTAAATTAACTAACATTTTCCACAACGATTGTAAAGTATTTTGTATTGTTTTTTATTATCACTCGATGGAGTATTACTGGATAGAATTATACTTTTATTCAATGAAAATATTTCTGCTTCATTTCATTACGGAAAAATCGAACTATTTCCTTTGTTCGTCGCGTAGTAACGTCTCTCTCTGTCGCGTGATGTCATGATATATTGGCGTGCAGTAATTTATCACTTAATGATCACTTTTTAAAATTATAATTCTTTTCACATTTATGCTAGTGGTTTGTCACCCCCACAGTACCGGTTCTCGATTTTGGCAGAATACGTATACCAATTTTTGTTGCATTCTGTCCGCGCGATAAAATTTGTATAAAGAACAACGTAAATACATACATACATACATACATACAAATATACATCCTTTTTTATTATATAGATAGACTTACAAACAGACTATTTTTTTTTCATTTTTAGATTACTCTGGTTGACTTTATTAGAGACCAGATTTCTTAGATGATATAAACGGAAGCTCTTTTTAATCAACATACTTTTTTATATTTTAGAAAATCTGTGGATCTAATCCTTAACAAAGATATTAAATGATTGACTGTAAATGTTACTATATATTTACATAATTAATAAATGGATCTTTAACCACTATAATCAAATAATCGAGATGCAAAGCGAGGGAAGTGTAATTTTTGAAGTCGTCTCCGAGCAGCGCCTGCGTAAACAAGCTGAGCTAAGTGATGTAATACCACTGTCGAGTAAATTGGGCGGAACTGCCTTTTGTGAGCCACAAGATTAGGGGGAGAATTAATTTATTTATAGTTGGAAATAATGACTCCAGTTGATGCGTTAGTGGGCCCGTTGTTCCTCGTGAAAAAGGAGACTCCACTTCCTATTGAGAAAGCAGAAAAAAAAATAAAAAATGAAATATAGCGGCAGTGCGAGCTCACCAGCAGTCTGACGTTTCGGGTCGTAAAACGCCACTTGTCATGGCGTGAATCATGGCGGTCGTGAGAGTGCAACCAGATCTCAGAACTATTAAAATTACATCTTCCAGCTCCCTCATTAAAATATTGCTCTGGACTTGAAATATTAACTGATTTAACGTCCACGTTCAAAATATTGCATTTGGATGTGGTTGCTTGAGGTGCTGGAATTCGCGTAGTAAAGGCTAGAAGAGTACCCAAGTTCAGAATGAAGATTTAATTATGTTTTCGTATGTTTTTTTTTGTAATTGAGGTACATTTAACATTAATGTGTGATAGATTGATTTGCACTTACAACACTTTTTTCTACGAATGAATTACGATACATCGTTAAAAGAAGCCGAACTACTGTGAATCAGTTGGTTGTAGTCATTACCTCGCCTCAGAGGTCCCGAGTTCGAATCCCGACGAGGGCATGAATGTCGTGTGTATGTGTGTCTATCTCACTTTCAGTATTATCACCAAACACATTGCGAAATATCCCGCTGCCTGTGTTCATACGGTTGAGAAACCACCGCCGTTATAATGTCCCAAGAATAGGAAAGTTTCTCCAATACAAAGAACTTTCAACAGACCTGTCTCAAGGAAGAATGGCCAATCTATCATTAAAGAAGACATCAGTCAACGAAGGAATCTACAGTCCTTACGTATTCTTCCACAGATTCTAAAAAAAAAACAACAAGTTTTACGCACGGTTTAATCGTGTTGTTCCGTTACGCTTCAGTTGCGCTTTAATTTATAACAGAGTGGGTAACACATTTCTTGGCGGCCCAGTTTAGTATCTTTCGTCACAGTAGTTGTAACCCCTCACATTGCGCTGCCAATTATAGTCAATAAGCGCCTAGAAGTTCACCGCACTACAATGGGTGTATGCCTCCGACCCTCAAGCTGCACCACTCGCCTTCACCGCTTACGCGTGCTATAGTTGTTTCCCACCCAAATTGTGATTAATTGTAGACAAAAAAATATATTTTTATTAAAATGAATACTAAAATAGGAAAAATTGGTTTCCTCGCATGTTAAAGTCATTATAAAATGTTTTAATGTCTGTTTTTTATTTATTTATATTTATATTATATTGATTAATTATAAAATGTTCAAAATGACCGAAAATAGTTTCCATTGGAACGGGGGTCGTTAATTTGATTGTATCTGTTCCAACCTTGTGGATGTGAGAGGACTTTAAAGTCATTATAAAATGTTTTAATGTCTGCTTTTGGTTTATTTATATTTATATTATATTGATTAATTATAAAATGTTCAAAGACCGAAAATAGTTTTAAAAAAAATTACGCAAAATAGCCTATATTCGAACGCATTTAAATTTCTGGATCACTGAGATTAATAACGTCATTCTCGATGCAGTTAAAGAGTAATTTAATCCCCTAACTGCATGAGATTATTGTTGTAGATTTTTAAATTAAACAAAAGGGTGCGAAAGTTAAACTGTTAACTTACTTGAATTAATATTACAATACAACTTCATACACTAATCCACAGTTCACATCAGCAGCCGCGGAATCAGCTTCATTTACGGCAAACCATTCTTGCGCTATTTTTTCTTGTTTCATTGTTACTAGTTGACATTTTTTACTGACTGCTTTAGGTTCATTTTTTGTCTTCGTTTTTAATTCGGTCCTCATCCGATATAGTTCACCACCCACAGCTCCCTAAACATCGATTATAACTCATATTGGTGTTGCAAATTTTTTCATGTATCCGGAAATATATACGTGGATTTTCGTCTAGTTTTACTCATGAATATAAACAGACAATCGCCTCATAATGCTATATTTTTTAATAGAAAACTAGTGGATGACTTACTCAAATAACTTTCTTTAATGGGCAATAAAAAACTAAAATCCCTAAATGGACACTAACATTTTACGTTTATTGCTAATGACCGTAGTAAAGGTAATTTTGAAAAAATTATCTTCGAAAATACTTAAGTCATCATTTTATTACTGGTAACAATTCCCATTCTGGGAATATATTTCAAGTGACGTCAACGGTTTCTAATCTGTGTAATTCAATTTATTAATAATCACGTATCTTCTTTCATAAATACCCAATGTGAGACAAAATTTGGAAAGATTTCAAATTAAAGATATGACTTAAATACAGATTTTTCTACAATATTACTCTCCTGAAACCAACCTCATTAAATTCCACGCTAAAAGTTTAGCCCGGTCGCAGACTTAGGGCATACGGTAAGAGTTGTCCGCTATTCCTATTGCGATAGTCGGCCAGCTGCCTCGTAAATTGGTCAAGGTTCGACGAGGGGAAAGATGCGACCCCACAGCAAACCCCTCTTCCGCCATCGGAAGGGCGTGGGACAAGTACCAAATACCCGACCTACCTGATGCACGTTTTCTAGGGTTTTCCCTGCATTACATTTAGGCTACTTCCGGGTAGGATTCTTAAACCATAACCCGGGGGTCCTAGTTAACATTTGGCTACATTCCTCTACCCTTCCGCATCCCCCCTTTCAAATCCCTTTCCTATGCTATAAGAGGGGAGTTGCCGCTATGTGGATTAACCTATACTCCTAAAAAAAAAGACATTTAGTCTGAGTTCCTATTCTCCCATTCCACGATTCCATGAAACACTAGACTTCTCAATTACATTTCGCGACATATAGGGAAATTGGTGAGTCTATTTTCCATACATATTAATTGTTTTAAAAAATTCCAACACAAGAATATCGGTTCACGTCATGTGAATACTTATCTCTCGCGACTAATTTAAATGTAATTGTCTGTCGGAAAGAACAGAAATAACGATAAGAAAGCTAACAAGAAATAGGACATAAATGTCAACAAGAACGATGGGATACTCTGAAATTAGGTCCAATGGGAAGGATAAACATTCCGACCAATTAGTACAGGGTCAGAAAAAGAACGAAAAATAGATAAGTAGTTCTCGAAAACAATATAACTACTAATAGGGAAGTGTTATCTTTATTAATTCTGAAATTGATATTGGACACACATTACAGTTTTTAAAAGCATGGAAACTCACTCTAAAATTGAATTTTGTGTCACACGAGTTTCATATCACTATCTCTCCTGCAATTATAATGTGTTTTAGATGATTTAGTCATTTAAATTTAGGAGGATTATATTTAATTTTTGAACTAACTGTGATTTTGAGAAAAATCATCCACATTTATATATTAGTTGAAAAATAGATAAACATTGTCCTTTTTTAACTGAAAACAAATATTCCTGTTCATTTATTCAAGTCTGGAATGTAAAAGTTAAAAGTACGAAAATTCAAACTCAATAACTGATTAATAATTATTCACACAAGACGAAGTGAAATCTTATCACCTTAAGTATAAATTACTCTAACGCGAAAGAAAATAGGATCAAACGTAGAACATTTCAGAGAAAAAATTACAACTTGCAAAACTTTAACGTCAGAAACATTTTCCCGCAAATTTTGATTCTACATTTAAATTTTGTCAGCAAAAAATCCCAACCTTCTGGTAATTCGAACGGATTCGCACATATTCAAAAATGGCAATAACTCAACGATTAAATATAAGTGAAATATTGAATCTGTATGCATTATCATTGTCGAAAAGAAACGTCATAGGATAGTGTAAATAGAAGTAAAAAATAATCCAACGTTTCGAACGGCAAGGAAACGTCTGATCGTCATTCAGAGATAGTGCAGAAACATTCAACATAGGTGTAAATTTAACATGGCCGTAGAGACGCAAATATCTCTAAATTTTGTTAAAATTTTAATTGAATTTGACTACTGTGTTATGCCTCGCTGTGACAGGCAATAAGCTAAAAATTTCTATTAGGATTTGTGTACTCACTTAGAGAGTCAGATCACTGAGATGAACACAAACTAATTCGCCTAGAATCCGACTAAATAAATCTGATTGTAGATAATTACCTGTCAAAAGTGCTCTCAAAGGCGATGAATAAAACACAGGGTGTCGGCGGAATGAAAATGTGTCCAGTACAGGTGTGAACCATGGAATCAAGTGGTTGGTCTACAAGCAGAGTGGGGTGAAATGCTCAAATTATAAAGCAGGAAGAAAATTAGTTTCAATTTTTTTTAGGGTAACAGGTTAGATGAGGGTGTCCCACACGGTGGCAACTCCCCTTTAATAGCATAGGAAGGGATTTGAAAGGGGGGATGCGGAAAGGTAGAGGAAGGTAGCCAAGGGTTAAATAGGGCACCCGGGCTATAGTTTAAGGATCCTACCCGGCATTCGCCTAAAAGTGATGCAGGGAAAACCCTAGAAAAACCTGTATCAGGTAGATCGGGCTTTTGGTACTTGTCCCTTGCCCTTCCGATGGCGGGAGAGGGGTTAGCTGTGGGGTCACAGCCTTTCCCTCGCCGAGCCTTGACCGGTTTGGGAGGCAGCTGGCCAACTATTCCAGTAGGAATAGCGGACAACTCTTACAGTATGCCCAAGGTCTGTGACCCCGGAACATACACCTCGGCATGTGGGAAACTTAGTTCAAAAACCCAGAGAGATATGAAGGGATCACCAAAGGTAGCCTCCGCCAGAGCTCTCTGGGAAGGTTCCTGAAGTTAGCCCCTATT
Organism: Zhengitettix transpicula; assembly: GCA_037074705.1. Taxonomy (NCBI): domain Eukaryota; kingdom Metazoa; phylum Arthropoda; class Insecta; order Orthoptera; family Tetrigidae; genus Zhengitettix; species Zhengitettix transpicula. Next base: position 78,967,795 of record CM073591.1, read on the forward strand.
TTTTTATTATTATTATTATTATTGGGTAACAGGCTACATGAGGGTAATCCACATGGTGGCAACTCCTCTTTAATAGCGTAGGAAGGGATTTGAAAGGGGGATGCGGAAGGGTATGGCGAGAGTGAAAATGCATCAGTAGCAAAAGACACCTGAGAAAGAAAGGGCAGTTACCACACTATCTGAGACAGAAAGTATATAGATAACCATCACGTTTAACGGTCTATCATAGCCTAATTCGAAACCAATGTAATGGCAGAAACGAAATGCGCGATGCTGCTCGCGTAATTCACCTCATTTGCAGGTTTACGCGAGTTAAAATATACATACGGTAGTGTATATAAGGTTGATGATCTTTCTAATTTATAAACAGTAATTATTTTTTCGTGGGAGAATTTTTTTCAAATCACCATATTTATACGTGATTATTTTCAGATTCAAATCCCACCTAAACATATGACTCAATTAAATTTAGTCTGTAAATAATATTTTATTAAAATTATATATTTTAAAATATTCCATTGTATTTATAAAATTTCTATAAGTTTATTATTACAATGGAATGACTTTCTACGAAACATCTATGCGGAAAAACTGGTTAAAGCAACATTTATAGGTCTGCGGGGCAAATTTGCGCTTCTCAATTGTGAAGAATGAATCAGGCGCCTATATTTTCTTGCACATACACAGGATTACATACATCACTTTTAGTTTCTTGTACAGAAGTTTTTTTTCCTTGTGATAAAGTGTTTGGTCTGACAGCTGATCTTTGAACTTGGTCTATGAAGAACATCGGTTTTTTTCCTTCTCTCTACAATTACTACCCGTGCTTGTCAGACGATAATTATAGCTGTGACCCGAACACGGCGAAAGGCTAACATTCAGGAAAAAATTGTAAATTGACGACTTTATCATGGGATCCGGTCATTTTATTACCCCGAATGGCGTTTACCCGAAAATCGTTTTCCGGAAAGGATCAATTCCCGACTCTCATTTGCCGGACAGATGTTTTTACAAAATAAAGCGTAATATTGATAAAATATTTAATATGTTACTTATCTTATTGTAATTGATTCTTAAATAAATTAAATCCTTACTATTACGGAAATATTCAGATTGTTGGAGACTGATAGTAATTTTATTTGAGTGAACATCGGCAGTAGTTTAAACATTTATAATTTTCTCCTAACTGTCTAGGACGTCGATCATCCGTAAATCTGAAGCACGTAGCTTTTAATTGTATTATATGAAGAAGTGGGGTTTATAATAAGGATTACACCTATGGCCAGTAGAGGTTCATAGGTCCATAACGTAGACAACAAATGAATCTTTTATGAAATAGGAAAAAATTGAATACTTAAGTCTTTTAGATTATTATTAATATTAGTTAATCTAAATATTTAACACATTTAATTTTTTATAATAAAAATGTTTTCTAACCCAACATAAAAAAGTAAACTTAAAATAGGCAAGCGCTAAAACGAAATACATACCACTGTGATCAAAAAGTAAGGTGAAATTGTGATTTAAAACTCCCAGGTATTAGGAAGGTAGGTAATTTTTTTCCTGGGTTGGTAGGACTGTCTATAATATTTTCCAAGCGTCTGTTTGTTAAAAGGTTTAATTATCTCCGTGTTACACGTGTTTTGTAAACAACCAAAAGTGAACTTTTCGATTTTTGCAATGGGTGATTTTGTTGAGCAAAGAACTTGCATCAAATTTTGTTTGCGGAACGAATATTCTTGTGCGGACACGTTGAAAATGTTGCGAAAGGCCTTTGGTGATCAAAATATGGCACAAAAAAACGTTTATAAGTGGTACAACGAGTTCAACGACTAACCGCGCTCTGGACGACCATCAACGTCTACCGATGAGGGCCCTGTCCAAAAAATCAAAGATTTGGTGCTTGAAAATCGTCGATGGACAATTAGAGATCTCGCTGATAGTGTTGGAATATCATTTGGCTCAGCCCAAACCATTTTGAAGAATGTTTTGTGTCTCAAACGCGTCAAGTCTCGATTGGTGCCACAATCGCTCAATTTTTTGGAAAAAAAAGCGTCGCGTTGATGTGTGTGAAACTTAGCTGTCTGACTATCAGGACCACTTGAAATGCATCATTACTGGAGACGAGACTTGGATTTACGCATACGACCCTGAAACCACCGACCAATCCAGCGAATATCGTGCAAAAGGTGAAGCAAGACCTAAAAGACCACGGCAAAGTCGATCGAAAATCAAGGTCATGTTGACAGTTTTCTTTGATTATCGTGGTGTGGTGCACTATGAATTCCTTCCGCCGGGCCAAACTGTCAACAAACATATTATTTGAGCGTTATGCGTTTTTGCCAAAAACTCTACTCATATCGTTCCGCAACCATCTTATTCGCCTGATTTTGCTCCGTGCGACTTCTGGCTATTCAGCAAACTCAAAAGGCCAATGCGGGGACGCCGTTTTGACACGATTGAGGAGATAAAAACCGAATCGAAGAAGGTTTTGAAGGCTATACCGGAAAAAGACTATTCCGACTGTTTGGAGGACTGGAAAAAGCGTTGGAAAAAGTTCGTTTTATCGGACAGGGATGTCTATGAAGGGGATGAAACTGATTTGGAAGAATAAATAAAGAATTTATATTTTATAAATAAATTCACCTTATTTTTTGTTCACATAGGTATATTTAAAATAATATCAAAATAAATATTTGCTTTAATGAATCAGGTATTCGTATGAAATACCTGTTAATTTTTTTTTCTACTTTTATAAGACATACATCTGGCCGGCCCTGCATTCCTTATCTCCTGTACTCAGATTTCATTTGTAACTATTCGATGATATCATACGATAAATAAAAATCCTTTGTGTTTACCTTTGGAAGTGTGCCTAGAAAGTATACTGAATCATGCAATGACATCAGAAACGCATATGTGGACAACAAGGGCGGAGTAAATACTCTACTCCGCTAAAAGATAAAGAAAAATATTATACATGGTTATTTTAAGACACATAATTTTTCCGTATAACACCTCATAAATTAAGTATATAGGAATACGTTCAATTGTTTTTTGAAATTGAAATTTTATTTTTGGCCATATTTAATTAGTCAAAGTTACAATCAACTGTATTTTAATTTCTAAATATAATAAGCATGCATGCATCATCATAATCGAAATATAAGGTTGGTTAAATAAATTGAGTAAGATAGAGTCGTAAGTGAGTTAATATTATTGGTTTTTCACCATTATATTGACTTCATACTAGTCGTTTGTAATAATTACTACCTAATAATGATCTTGGTTCTCTTCGATATTGTATACCTTATTATATCTGTATGTAGAAAATATTTTCACCGTTAAATTAGTTTCAGAAGCGTCGATCACCAAACAGTTTGTTTGAATACATCTAGCCATGGAATTTAAATTTAATTTTTTTTATATTTATGAAACAAGTTTTAATTTGTCTAATGTATTCATTGTTGAAATCTACATTTGCGTCTCCTTCAAGAATGGAAATGATTTTTTGTCTAATTTGAACGTCCGTCTTACTGTACTTGAAAAACGTTATAACGTGTTGTACATGCTTTCACGTACAAACAATAAAAACTTGAATGTTTTCGATGAAGTAGTTTTGATGAAACTGAGAACTATTCTTGTTTTTCTCGTTAAATTTGTTATTTTTTACAGATAAACGTTTGCTTCTTCCAATAACGTGATTTCTTCCATAGGTCAGAGAAATTTTGAGACATTAAAAATTATCAGGGGTTAAAAATTTTATTTATAAAGAAAAGCCTAAATACCAAAAAAGGATAAGTTTGCTGCAGAACTACCTCTGCGTTTAAAATCGTTTATAATTAGGTGAACGAGATTAAACGACGTGTTGAACATGGGTCGTCCGGGACGGCATAGGAAGTGACTACAACGGAAATGACCAACAAAATCTACGATAAGGTGTTGAGTGGCCGACAAGTCAACTTAACCTAACTTGTGGACATCGTATCAATAAAAGTGGATTAGTGGTTTAAAATTTGAATGAAAAATTGTCTCACGAAAGTACCCGTAAGTTAGGTGCCGCGTTTACTTACTATGGAATATTTAATCAATCAAGTAGTCGATTCAGTGGCTGGCTTTCGCACTCCTTACGATATTCTACACTCATATATACTTGTTAATGAAATATGGATTTACCACTACACTTCAGAGGCCACAGATCGGTCTGAATAGTCGGTTTATGTTTTTACATTTCACTTAATTTTATGATATTTTTTAAAAAAGAAGAATACAAGATTAATGTTTGAGTTTTGTAATTTATGCAACATAATATTTATAATTGCGCAACTGATGAAATTCTTAAGCTAGAACGAAACGTCATGCTAAATTTGTATGTTATTAATTTTTTTGTGATAAATTTCACTGTTTTCATTCACTTTTAATAATTATAATTCACTAGGGAAATTCGAGTTAGTGCCAAACATACGTTTGTTTCACCAAAATGATTTATTGTAATGGGTAAAATAAAACTTGACTTCTTAAGTATTCCCAGGTTCACTATTCATAAATATGAATAGTTAGTTGTCGATACTAGAGTCATGTAGTAAAGTCAAAGTAAAATTTAAATAAGCCAGATTACATTTTGATATCGAAGAACATTATTACCTCGTCGAGAAATGGTAAAAGTGGAAGATTATCATGTTTGATGGTTTTTTTTCCCACATAGAACAATTATTTGTTGGAATTGGATTACGTAAAATATTAGAATTTTTTTGTCTACATAAAACAGTAATTACGGTGTACATCTGTATAAACTGATTTTTCACATCTACAAACTATGTTTGGTTTATTTTTAATTTCACTGAATCTTTCGGTGACGCTTCAAATTTTTGAAAGTCATTGCCAACCGTTCAGTCTGCCGATCACTTTAACATTCAAATCTTGACTTATATTATGATCATTCTTTCCAGATCAGTGGAAGAAAGCCTATAGGCCAGGCAAATAATATTATTCATTTGTAGTTCAGTTTTGATCAAGAAGAGCCCCCCGGTAAAAGTTATTTTTGGCAGGGCTGGCAGCTGCAACATTATCACTTGTTGCTGTGCAGCTGTAATGCCATTTTGCTGCTGAAGTGTTCCAAGAACCGGGACCCGGCTAGCGCCAGAGACCTGATTGAACTTGCAAATAAGTAAGGCCGCACATTTCTCACCACCCACGAAGTGTCTGACTGGAACAGCGTAATAAGAACAGTCATGCCCCAGTATGGAATTGCGTTTTAATGTTCACCGGGTTAATAAATCGTCGGTGCATGAGTTAGAAGTGGAAGCAATTAAAATGGGGCATTATAGTGGAAGTCTATGACCGCGGAGATCCAGGAACGTAGAAGTGGATAACCAACCCAACATCTGAGCAAGATAATTCAAAGTAAAGGAAATGGAAGAATATTCAGAAAATAGCACTCACTGTGTAATCTGGAACAAGTGATGAAAACGAAACCGGAGGGCAGATTGAACAGTTATTGGCTATGTAGTGATTTAACACATTTATTCTACTCATACATAATATTACAATGATAGTATGGCCAGAAAAACGGACAATAAAATTTTATCCAACTCACAACTTTTCCTCCACCTATCAGTGGACCTTTTGAAGTCCAAAACCCGCGTTGTTGAAAACCAAATATATAAAAAGAAGAAAGAACTTGCTGACTAAGTAAAACGTGATAAGATTTACTTAAAGAACCGGTATCACTCTGGATATTAAAGATGTTCCATTGATTTATTGTGATGTTAACCATTTGAGAAATGAGTCTAGAAAAATAATTAGTTTCCACATCAAGGATTTTGACATTAGACCACTGAAAGTTGTTCAACGGCATACGTTTAGTGATGACCTAATGCTTGTCCGCGGGTAGTTTAAAATTGATCAAATGTTCCTTGATCCTGGTTTTCAATGACCTTTTCGTTTGACCAATGTAAACCGCATCACAATCATTGCAATCAATTTTGTAAACTACAAAGTGTGAGTCCTCAGGGCACAACGGATCTTCACCATTCTTTCAAGACTCATTTTACAAACATCACGAGTTTAAAAATGTTTAGAAATTCCGAAATGAAAGATAAAACGTGGGATCGCAAAGGAAACGGAAGTCACCATTAATTACAGCTCTTTTTTAATTTCTCATGAAACATGTAAGAGTTGCGTGAAAAAATTATCACTACATTGCAGGAAAAAAGTATAAGAATTATTCATTACAAGACTTGTTCAATGCTCATCGACAGGTTGTAAATTAGTAAAGTGTATAAAGATTTCTTCTGAAGAATAAATACCTCCAAGTCTCTATAAGGAAGTACTAGATGACTGGAAAATAAATTTCAAACAAGTGTATCATTAGATGGGAAGGCACAAATTTCGATAATTCGTATGTGTTAGGAGAATCCATTATTTTGACAGGCACCTGTTCAAGAAATAAGATACACTTGAATTATATATTTCGTAAATCTTTTAATGATGGAATTTGACTACTTGAAAATTTTAGCTTTCGATTTTCGCGGGTATCTGAAGTTTCGAGAAACAGACACACAGAATTTCAGCGACGAAGACAAAGGTATGAAAAGACTAGTCGCCAATTTAGTGATTGGGCATTATAGGCGCACGTAAATAAATATTTCAATCATTAGAAGAATCATTAGAAGGAAGAAAGTAGGTTACTGGATGCTGGGCATTTCTCCAGTACACATAAAACTGTTATAATTAAAAAACATACAGAAGTAGCATGGTGGAGAATGGAAAGTGACCGTTGAAATTGTTTGGGGAGTAGCTTGGTCAGTTGAAAAACTTTTCGTCTGTTGGATATTTAAACTATAAAAATGGAAACAGACTTGTGCAGAAGGATGTAGAGCTCCTAGAAGAACGCAACAAGCAATACATCTATTAGATAAAGAAGTAATCAATTAGCAGAAAAATTAGGTGATCAAATAAACAAAAAATAATATCACTTAATTTAGACTGTTAATTGTCTACTTCATTACCTAATCAGTCTTCATTTAATACAGACGTTTAAAATTTAAAAAATATTATTAATAACTAATTTTTATTGAAAAGTGAATTACAACATCGGCCTATTATATAGGAAAGAGAATTGTGGAAGTGAAGTCTGTTTTTCTGAGTAGTTACAATAAAAACGAGTCATGAAACTTTATTAGAATACGTAAAGCGTCTTTGAAAATTAATGTTGTTGTTATAGTCTCGTTTTAATGAATTCTAATCCCCATGAATGCAGAATAAGTTTTATCTAATCGGCTATATCAAGACGATAAGAAGCTGAAAGTCTCGTAATTCAAGAGATGATTATTAGAAAAACAAACAAAAACATGTAAATAGCCTGAAAAAAACTTCTAAGTACCGCTCAAAATAATTTCAAATACAGTAATTAGAAACTCTATATAGCAAAAGAAAACAGTTAACCATTGGTAAATAAACTTCTAAATGACTCTGATATTATTTTCTTTTTCCAATATATATATATATATATATATATATATATATATATATATATATGCATTTGAATGGGGCATACGGAACAATAAAAAGCCTGCATCAAGTTTACTTCTTGTTGTTGAACCACAGGCTTCTTTTATCTATGGTAACATTTGAAAAAACGCGAGAATGAAATTCAGATTATGAATAAGTTATTTAAATTGGAAACGTACCGTCATTCCATAAGCACGTATCAGATAAAATTAATATTTCCATGTGTAATTAAATTAAAACACAAGTAAATCTCTTGTTTTTTTAAAATAATTCTCAAAAATATGCATCGAATTTAAAAAAAAAATTTCTAGAACGAGTAATAGACGACTAGTAACAGCCGATAAATAGTATTTTCGTAACGAAGACTAACCTCCTGCATCCTGTTTGCGGAAACGAAAATGTTCCAGAATCATTTGTTTATTAAGGACGCCACGATTTTTCTAGGCTGAAAACGTTTATTTTTTCGCTCTGCCCACCGGTTCAAAAATTCCACTTTCTGCTGCTGCTGCAAACGATTTACTGCCCGGAAAGATTATGTACATTGCCACATATATAAACATATAATGTCCTGGGAAATGTATTCAACTTGAAGTGGGACACATTGACATTTATTTCCCGGGTTGTGTGAGAAGAGATTTACACTCCTAGGTTTAGTGTAAAATGCTTGTAGAAAAATGTAATTAGACTACTGTTTGTAATAATGAGACTAAAATTGATTTTACAATATCGTCAAACATTTTACCCACGTGCTATCCAAACTCCATAATGTGCCTAGAAGTTGTCTCAGTAATTAATTTCCGCACATTTAAAATGATTTTGAGTTTCTTTAAGCGGCCTGTTCCATTTTAATGACAACTTTACTGGTCCACGCACATTGGTTTGACGTCAACTAGCCCTGATCTTTCTTTAGTTACTATTTCAATTCTAATAAATTATCAAATAATCGTATATGAAATTAATATCTGTAAAAAAACTGAAATAATTTCTAAGCATTATAAAACATGAAAATAGAGTTATTATCAGGTTAATGTTTGAGTCCATCCTACGTTTCTGTGTTCTTTATATAATCAGCCGTTAACCAAAGCCTATTTTATTTTCTAACTTTATTTAGCTGGGTCTGCAAGTAAAATGCAATTCACTGCTATGATATAATTGTATATGAAATCGTATGGCTAAGTGTATTTGGAGAGATGGTGGCTTATTACATTGGGTTCATGTATTTTACAGGTTGACAATTATTTGTGTAAGTCTTGTGGTAACTTGCGTTTAAGTATTTTATGGGTGTTTTTTTGTCCTAGGTTTAATTTCTTTGCACTTTTACACTTCACTATATTTTTGAAAAAGTTACTGGTTAGCTTGTGGATGTAGTGGATGTACGTTTTTAAAAATAGTGTTCCAGAAAATTAAGTTCTACATCTAAGTCCGTCAAGAAAAACGTAATGTTTGTGGGAGGAAAAATATGTCTAATAAAAATTAAATGTAAGATAAATTCATGCAGGTTTGATCTAGAATTAGTTTTCAATAAAAAAAAAAATTACTGTACCACAGTGTAGGTAATGCGACGATGACATAAAAAAATTTACTCGCTCAGTAAAGTGAGTAATTACAAATACGACGAGATTAAATTTGTTTTTCATAATAAGCTCGTAATTAGTATTTGAATTTAATACGAAACTTTGTAACACATATTTACTGTATATATATATAAGCTGACAAGAGAGAAATTATTTTTTAAAAAATTACGCAACTCACGTAATTCAAATTAACTAAATTAATTAATTTTAAATTTTTGTAATTTTACAATTTTAAAACAGTAGAGCAATTATTATTATTCCATTTTTAAAAAAATCTCCAAGCTACATGAAGGCAATTTCCGTGCTGGAAACTTCCCTTTAATAGCATAGAAAGGGATTTCAAATGGGTGACGCGGAAGGGCAGAGGAAGGTAGCCAAATATCCGCAAGAAATAAAACGTTTAACAAAAGTTCTTCGCTTTTCCAATTTTAAGACAATGTAATTTTCGTTCAATAACATAACTACATTAATGAGAATGAAGCTGTCATTAAATATGATTTACTCGTATAATAACAAGTAGAAGTGTTTTTCAATTTTAATTTTTAATTATTAACCTCAATTGTGTTTTTAATATTTTTCTAACGTAATAACAATAATAATAACTATAAAAATAATTAGAAAATAATATTTACAACTTAGTAATTCTTTTAACATTCAAGCTTCATAGTTAAGAAACTGTTTCAAAGGACAATTGTGGAATAATATTTATCAACGCTCTTCCTTTTTAAAATGAATGGTTTTTTTTCAAACTATTCTAAATATTTTAAAATAAATGTATGTTTTGTAAAACAGTTCAACCAACATCACATATCGATGTATTATTGGTAATATATGAGGCATTATTTAATTAATCATATTTTCAATGCATTATTGCGAGAGCTAAGAAATATTTTGAAGTAGTTGGAAAGCAAGGCTCATTTTCGATTAATCATGTCGATTGCTTTGAAGAGATTATTTCCACGAAAAAACAAAAAGGCGTGTCAGTTCTCGTAATGAGTTACAATGGGAGAGGCTCTGAAGCATTGTTGATGGGTAACATATGCAACCTGGTTGACCTAAGTCAACGTGAAGGTGATTACTCTTCTTCTTGTCTTTTATTTACAGCCAAGAATAATAGAGTGCCCTTTCAAAGTCAAAAAGAGTATCAACTTCGTTACGCGCTCATTATTTTTGTGTCGATGCTGGCTGGAATGCTTATCGTTATTCAGTTACCTTCACAACAGCTGGATGATCAACAACGAATAAATGGTATGTTTTGACGTTTTAGTTAACCATTTGTGTAAATTCTAAGACGCGTTGCAAAGTGACTGTGTCTTTATTACTTTAACATTTAAAAAATCTCACGCTTGTGAATCTCAAATAAGAAAATATGGGAGAATTATTTTCAACCCTAAAAAAAGCAATGAAGTTTGATTTACCGCAATGTAAAAGCTGATTACTGTCGCCAATTTGTTCAACCCACGTATAATCCACGTAGAAGGTAAAAATACTTTTTCACACTTGACTATTAACAAATTTGAGTACGTAATCTCGCAGCCAGCTACAAGTCTCAATGGCTACGTTCCAGCCATTAATATCTACGCAGGACTAAGACGTTAATGACGTATCGGCCTACGCTCCTGTATTATTCTTCTGAACAACTTATCTAGCACAACCAGCTCCAAGCGTGTTATCCAGACATCTCAATAGCGTTCTAAAATTATGCAGTGCTTGAGCTTGATTCAGCACTGCGTCATTTTATCAAGCGAAATCATCGAACCTATAAATTCCCGTTACTCGCTCATAAATCTTGGTCTACCTATACTACGAGGACAATACGATTATCTGCGATTTCCATTTCAGCATCGCCTTTTTTTTTTCTCCCCAATATGTAACTGGGCTTCTCTTCGATGCCATCTCCACTGCGGTTGGACGTTGCCATCGCTCCATTACAACAAGCACTCTAATTAGTATCTACGGGACAGACAGCGGACAAGAAAAATAATTTTTTTCCGGTCCACGAATAGCACCGTAAACATTTCTGCTAGGATTCTACCAAATAGATCACAGATGGCCACTTCCAAGGACACGAGTTTATTTACCAAACATAATGTTCTGTCAAACAAATGTTTAAAAATAATTTGCGAAATAGTCTCGTGTCTCAATGTTCCCAAATAGAAGAATTGATGAGTAATTCTGATTATAACCCACAAAAGGGAAACAGTAGTCCTCAGATAAAAATATTAACTACGCTGTAATGTTACAGATTAAAAATTTTTGCATCCGTGTTTTGCGATAGGACAAATTTTAAACCGTTTCTTCAGTTCAGCAATGGAATGCAGTTTCGGCCATGTCATAATTCAGCGACAGCAAAAAATTGTTGGTGTTATGTAAGGTGACTTCCAGTTTCCTAAAATCTGGAAACATGACACGAGCACGTTCTCATGGAAAATTTTGCGACTCAATTTATGCCGTTCACGTACCGTTAAACATACGTATAGAAAAATTCAGTGATTTCTATAGTTTCCTTATCTATATGACCGTGGCCCCAATTATAAAAATGTTTCATTAGTCTTACAACCTGAAGTTGGATTATTATCCTCGTAGACAGTCGTCCTGAATTTAAATTTACTTTTTGCGAATTTGATTGCAATTGCTTACTTGCCGATTGAAGACTTAAATAAATTACTTGTTTCTCAGAATTAAGTAAAAACCGCAACGACAGACAAAATTAGATCAATTTGTTTGCTTATAACAACACGTCTGTAGTCACCTATTGACACAATTATATTTAAATTTCCTGACGATTGATCTGTGCATATCCATGTAATACCTTCTGGAATAAGAGAATATTTGGCATATTGAAGTAACATAATTTTTAAACTGCTACGCAAATGGACGGAAAATAGTTCTTAAAACATTGTAAAACGACTCTATTCAATGGAAGTGCGGCGAGACAGGGACTGAATAAGCAAAGAAAAACTAGAAACGTTAAGTAATAATACTAAATACGTTCTTCAAACAGAGAAAAAATTTAAATAGAGAAACTATATATATAAGAATATTCTAAATTTAAAAATGTCGGACGTTTCGTCGCAGATTGGCGTCTTTTTCTAACGGCAAAAATCTTAAAACTCTAAATTGAACAAAGAACTAAAATCAAAGATAAATTCATAAGGTCCAAAGAAGTTAACATACATTATGTAAGTTATTAAGATTTTCTTAGGTTGTGTGGCAGTATTATGTTTATTTTTAATTTATAACATTTAACAGTAATGTTATTCTGGGTCTGAAAGAAAGTAGGGGACAAAATCCAAAAAGTGATTAAATTTGATACAATGTTTCGTGATCAAATTTTGTTTACAAGTTGGGAGTTTAAAATTATATTCATGCTCTTTAATACTTGCATTTAAGGTTGTGTTTGTTTGCCCTATATTACGAAAGTCTATTTTAGCCAAAGAACAACATTATTGTAAAAGATTAATTTATGAAATGTAGTATATTAAACATTAGCCAATACAGTTAATATTAAAGATGACACAGAAAATCTTAATAAGTTATAAGTTGTTTTATTTTAAGTTATTTGGCCCTTACGTATGTGTCTTTGATATATGTTCTAGCGTAAATTTCCAATATTAATTTTTTTTCCCTCAGAAAAAGTCGCCAATTTGCGTCGAAACGTACGGCACTTTTAAATTTAAATTTGCTTAGTTATTGTTTCTCTATTTAAAGTTTGTGTACATGGAGGTCGTATTTAGTATTACTATTTTTTAAACAACGCTAATATCTATGTTATAGTAAGGTTAAACAAGCTGATTAATTTGTGAAGTTCAACGAATAAAAAAAATAAAGGCACACCTGATTGACAGATATGTTGGATGAGTTTGTGTACTTAACGGTTATTAGGCAGCACGTTAATTGCCGTTGGTCGACAGAAGAAGGTAAAATATATTTTATTATATTTGAAGCGGGAAAATATTTCAACAACGTAAAGATAAAAATACAGATTTATTCTAATATGTATGGTGAGAGAAGATTCCGAGGGGATTAGAAATGTTCGCACGGGGAATGGTAATTTTAGACATTTGGGAAAGAAAACAAAAAATTTAAAATTATAGGAAGCATTTAATTTTACAATAAGATGACCGATAGATAACGATGATTCGTAATTGCAACGACGGGGTATAATTATATGAAAGCATCGAAATTCTGAGAATATTGTGGATAAATAAAGAAAAAATGTTGAGATAAACGGGTGAAGTATAAAATAAACATGATTTCTTTCTGAAACAGCTGATAATTATTGCGTACTTCGGACTTCTGTCATTAAATGGACTCCACTTTCTGCAAGTTTTCTGACGTATTTTATAGGAAGAGTAGAAATATGCATTTCTAACTCTTTTATTGGAAACAAAAGGATCACTGCTGTTTGTACTTATTTCTTCCAACTGTTCTAAAATTATTCACCGAGAGCAATCGCTGGAGGAGGACAGAGTTATTTAGCTGCAGACATTTTCTTAGCAGGTGTAATACTGTGTGTTGGCAGAGCCCGTCGTATCTACCGTGGGAGTTTTACAACCGCATTAAAGGGGCCAGACTTACAATGCAAATCTTACTCCCGGTTCTTCAGAGACACCAAGACAAAACAAGAACGATACTAGATGACACATTTCGTGGAAAGCTCGACGGTACGAAATCAAAATTCTTTGCCAGTCTTTAGCATACAAGAAAAAAGTTAAGTAATGAAAACATTAAACCTGTATTCCTTTCCCAGAATTCCCATTAAATAGTTTCGTAAAGGATTAGAAACGCATTCGTGTTTCGTTGGGTTTAATTTATATCACTTTGAATTAATTTAATTCATATTAATAAGAAATAGGATTCTCTCTTTTTTTTATTCAAAAAACCCACGAAGAAAAATTAGTTATTTTTCTCAAATAACACTGAGTTATTACGAGTTTTAAATTGCTATTTCTCAATTTATAATAATTATAATTTCAGTACTTTTAAGTGATCTGAATGTGAATTGTGTGACCAATTATTTAATACACAACTGCTTGTATTTAAAATAAAAAAAATCTGTTATAAATCTGAATTTTCACGGTTACAGTTTTGAAAACGAGACGAGAAAAAAATAACATCAAGATAAATGTTCAAGTCTTCAATTTTCTTCACATCACTGTGTTATTTAAAAGCTATGAAGTTAATTCTCCTCACAATTAGTAACGATCTCGTCATAATTTACAGTACATGAACTACTCAAAACTGACTCGGCATTTTTTTCAAGAAATTTTTTACTGAGAGATCAATATAATTAGGGAGAAAATAATTAGCAAACGTGTATCAGGTGACATTCACCAAAACTCGTAAATTTACTCTAAATTTCGTGTTTTCTGTATCATCAGAAAAATTGTTTTTATTCCGGAACATTTGTTTACTAAACTGTTAAGATATGAAGACTATTCTGAATACTGTATTGCAATAGTAGATAAAAGCGCTTATGTGTATTGTTGTACTATAAAATGATTAACAATATCAGAACATTTACAACAATAAAATGTAAAGGCAAAAAATTAGGTCATAACGCTGAAATATTTCTTCCTATCGAAACATTAAAACATTATAGACCGGACAACAAAGAAATTGATTTATAACAATTATTGAATGTAAGATTTATTAAATTTAATAATACAATTTTTTCAAGTATTACTTCCTTGAAGAGAAACTGAATTTGCCATGAAATTAACCTAAAACCCTATCTCAACGTAAATCTGTAAAATACAACTATACACCGACCCATTTTCTATGTTCCAGGGTCAGAGAAACTATTCGGTAATTAATCCTAGTATTCTCTTCGCACTTCTAATCACCTGGGTATTTTAATAATAGGTTCCTGTTGATATTGGGTTCTTTAGTAATTCCTAGATTTACTTAAAGGAGGATTGTTCCCGGCGGCTTGTTCTAAGTTATAATTAACAATAGGCAACAAACGGCTTACGAATAATGTATTGAAATAAATTGAAAAACCCGAGCTGTTATGATTCATACAGTAACGCGTGTTATTCATAGACGGAAGACGTTGATTGGTCAGGTGAATCCGGCTAATGTACTCAGACGGTGGCCTGCGTCCCTTTTGGGACAAAGGAACAACGAGACAATGGTCCCGCGCACAACAAAAAGACCTTATGGGGTGTCTGACACCTACAAGTGAACGCCGACATTATTAGGCCTAACTAATTGCGTCCCGGAAGCATCTGGTTCGCAGACGGGCATACAAAATTTTTAACTCCTACAGGAGGAATTTGGGGACTTTTGGAGAATGGAGATAAATCTAGCAGTCGGTGACGAGCCACAGTAAAACGTCTAACTCATGACCCGAGAAGTAAATGATCCAGTATGAATTTTGTCCAACGCCAACCGATGATGTCCTCGGCAGAACCTGCACAGCGTCGCCGTCCACCGCCACCAAAGAGCAGCATTTCCAGACAACAAATAGCCGCCGGCACGGTATCGTGAATATAATTTTATTAGAAAATATCGTAATGCAATGGTCCACAGATTATTAAATTAATTTCAATTTTCCATGTTACGGTTCACCCCACAAAGTTAATGACAATCCTGACATAAAGAGAAAGTTGATCTTAATAATTTAATTGTCGCCATTTTTTATATTAATTAAATTTTTGATGTTTTTTATCATCCTATTATTATATTAAATTAATTAAATCTTGTTTTATGAAACCCCATCAGTAAAATTATATACTAGAGTGCATATCCGTTATACAAATTATACCATAACATGTGATTATGTGGTACGAGATGAAAGAGACATCCAAAGAAAAAAATTAATTGATTGAAACAGATCAAATTTCTGTATGCAAGTAAACCGGGGAGACTTCACACCGGAATGAGGCGAAAATAAGTAATAATTTGAAATTAATGACAAAAAAATTTTCTCGGATCCTTGTCCCTTTCGTCAAAAGTGCAGTTGTGTCTCTCTAGGCTCTTCTTAGCACCTGATGAAAGGGACAAGGATCCCAGAAACGTTGTGTGTTATTTATGTTACCATTTTTGTCTGAATTGACTATCTTTCTTATTCATTATTTTCAATAAGACGAAAATTTTTCCGTTTTGAAATTAAAATTCACTGAAATATGAACAGCACCATGGGATATTATTTGAAAAATAAATCTCAAAAAATTGAAATTCGAAAGGTCCGAACTGATAAGTATATCTTTGAAAAAAAGATAATATAGAATACTATTAAAAATTAATAACCAGCTGCATCGCGACTGATTATTATATAATTCGTTTAATAATGAATTGTTGGCTAAAATAACCGTCACATTACGTTGCAAGAAAACGTATGGAATCTTGTCTCTAATACGTAAAAAATTTACAACTTGTTAAAAAATATACACTAATTCTTAACCTAAGGTAAATACAAATACAATTAATACTTAATGGGAATTATTCATTTAATTACCAATCAACTGTGTCTTAAATAATTTGTCAGTGGGAATATTTGCTGGATACCATGGATACAGGCAGAGACGAACTAACAACATATCAAATTAGAAGTTGATTCCAAACTACTTTGAATAAATATAAGGTAACGTAATTGGATAGATATTGATCCTTTCTAAATGGAATTTCGGAAAAACTAACAAATCACTAAACCTGCCAAGAGAACACGTCACGATGATAGAGAATCATGGCTGTTACCTCAACAATGTGGACTCGGCACTCCTTAAAAATGTTTCATAATATTAATTTGGTGATGACAGAGTTAACGCGAATAAAAAGAAAAGACTGATGTCACGTTGGAATGCATTTGTAAATTGCAATTTCGGTTCTATTTTCCCCTAATAAATTGAGATCGTTGGGCATGTGTCCATGACTTCAAGTGGCCACACAAGAAGCGGTTCGTTATCTCACACGTCCTTAATATTTAGTAGTTAATCTCATAAACGTCCTTCTTTGTTACTACTGACAATCCCAATTGTTCCCGTTATGTATTAGATTGTCAGGGTGACTAAATGTGCACTTAATTCTGGTTGACCACTTTATTGGATCACTTACGCACAGTTATAAAAATAGCATGGTAAACCTCAGCGTGCCTGCTTATTCACGACTTTTATAGTTAATTATGAGCACAACTTCACGTCACCGGCAAATCTCTGCTGTATAATTGCTAGTGATAACAAATTTCAGTAAAAAGACATGCACTGCTTATGTTGCAAAGGTTTGCCCCCTTCTACTTGTGTAAGTATAATTCTGATATCAAGTTCATCTTATTCATTTATTTTTTCAAATTAATTCGGTCCCACCAAAGATCAAAAAATTAAACCTAGCAAAACCTTCAACAATAATTTGATCATACTTTGGCTGTCAAAGGTTCTGATTTAAAATTCTTGTGAAGCCATTAGCACGCAGATTCAAATACACCATATTGGTTGTTACGCCTTATTTTCCAAAATTATTGAAACTACTTTACGCTCTCTGGAATTCTAGATTTTTTTTTAATTTTTTTTTTTTAGGGCAACAGGCTACATGAGGGTAATCCACTTTGGGCAACTCCCCTTTAATAGCATAGGAAGGGATTTGAAAGGGGGGATGCGGAAGGGTAGAGGAAGGTAGCCAAGGGTTAACTAGGGCCCCCGGGCTATATTTTAAGGATCCTACCTGGCATTCGCCTAAAGAAATGCAGGGAAAACCCTAGAAAAACCTGCATCAGGTAGGTCGGGCATTGGGTACTTGTCCCACGCCCTTCCGATAGCGGGAGAGGAGTGTGCTGTGGGGACGCAGCATTCCCTTCTCCGTGCCTCGACCAGTTTAGGAGGCAGCTGGCCGACTATTCCAATAGGAATAGCGGACAACTCTTGCCGTATGCCCAAGGTCTGCGACCCCGGAACATACACCTCTCAAAACAGACCGAGGTGCCTCGGCATGTGGGAACCTTAGTTAAAAAAAACCCAGAGAGATGTGAGAGCATCCCCAAAGGTAGCCCCCGCCAGTGTCCCGTCATCGGAAGGGCGTGGGACAAGTACCAAATGTCCGACCTACCTGATGCAGGTTTTTCTAGGGTTTTCCCTGCATTTCTTTAGGCGAATGCCGGGTAGGACCCTTAAACCATAGCCCGGGGGCCCTAGTTAACCCTTGGCTACCTTCCTCTACCCTTCCGCATCCCCCCTTTCTAATCCCTTCCTATGCTATTAAAGGGGAGTTGCCCAATGTGGATCACCCTCATGTAGCCTGTAGCCCTAAAAAAAAAAAAATTTTGCTGTGACGCTGCGAGGAAAAACGATTTATGATTGTGCTTTCTCTAGGGATCTTAATTTTTACAATTTCTGAGTTTTCTCCCCGAATAAAAAAAATATGACAGGGTGTAATGCATGCATAGAATATGGAAACTCCAGAGCCTTCATCCAAGGAGAAGAGCCTAACCTCAGAAATGGCATGTTTTGCCTATGTTCAGTAAAACGACATTTTTACATAAATTCGCCAAAAGATACTATATTTATTCTTAGTGTACATGGCGTCGTGAACAACGTTTCAATTTATTTCGCTATTCTCCGATACTCTTCTTTTATTCTATACCACGACAAATACCGTTCCCTGTCTCTCTTTTTATTTCTCACTCTTATATCCAATAATACCAAATTACATCAATTTCTCGCAGTTGCAAATAACCGTGACTGATGATAAATTTCACCAAATGGTGGCTTGTGCTATATGTTGAATTAAAAATGATACAAAAAATCAGACAAGATATTACAAAACTATTAATAATACGTATTGAAAATAATAAATCTAAAACAACCGTCTGAAATGCAACTTAAAATAAATAATAAATTCAAACTTTAAAGTTCCGGATCCTTCGTCGCGGATAAGTATCTTTTTCTCAGGACTAGTGAATTATGACTGGAAATTAGAAAAAGAATTAAAGTCGCTGATAAATGAATAAGGGCTAAAGAACTCGATATAAAACATCATATAACTTATTAAGAATTTCTGTGTCGTGGTTAATATTAGCAGTACAACTCTACCATCAACATTGTACTTCACTCTACACGTTTCACTTTCAATAACAGATTTTACCGCCAGATCCTTGAATTATGGGTTCATAATAATGTTCGGTTCTACCGGAGTTAGTAATAAAAAACTTGGAGAATTAACTTCACCCTGTTACGTATCATAGGTAGAACAAAATTATGAGTTTCTTAGAGGTATCTGCTTCCCGTATAAATCAACAATGAAAACCAACTTTTTCAGGTTATGTTCTGAATTATTTATCTGACCATCCTGTTACACAGAAACGCGTTATTGTTTACAATTTGGTTGACGAAGTTTTATTATTATCCAATCTTAACTATGTTAAAATTATTTTACTGGCCAACTTATACAGTATTAAATTTTTTCTAAGTATATAAACATGAAATTATCTAATCGGACTCAAACTTAACAATATTACAAGGAAAAATACGTATAATGAATTTATAGTACTAGTGTGTGCTCATTTAATCTAATACAATTATTGAAACAACTACACTTTTCTATAATTTTTAAGTCTAATCGTCTTTTTTTGGTTTTATTAAAGGACAAAAAGATCCTATAAAAAATCTTTCCACTATCATTGTTGTTTATAAAATTAATTGTTCAAGTTGTGACTCCTGTTATAACTACCAATCAAAAATATTTTTAAATACAAAAATTTAAAAGCATAAATATAATTTCAAACTGTCAACTTGTAAACACGGTTGTACAAAATTTAATCACTGTTTTCGATTTTTACACCACCTCTATTTTAGACACAGAACCACATAATTAGAAAAGATTAATATCGGAAATGTTGTATATTAAAAATCAACCTATTACTGTTAATATCAAGCACGACGCATAAAATCTTAATAAGTTATATAATGTTATATTTAAAGTTCTTTGACCTTTACGCATATATATATTTGATTTTTGTTCTTTGTTCAATTTTTAGCGTTAAGTGATTGGCCGTTTGAGAAACCCGCCAATCCGCGTCGAAACGTGAATTAACTAGTTGTTTTTCTCTATTTTAAGTTTGTCTGGAAGACGGTCGTTTGTAGAATTATCCATGAAAATATTATTTGTAGTATAATTGGATTTTTAAAGTACATGACAATAATGTAAATATATTTTCAGTAAACGAATGTGCTCTTATAATTCCTATGCAAACATAATATTTATAGTAATCTTTAAAGCTTGTGGTGTAATTGGTAATATAATACATATGCATAAGAGACTTGGAAACACGAGTGTTTTCAACATCTGCTTTTATAAGTTCAGGTCCATAAAATTTATTATGAAGTCTCAATGTTTTAAGTTAATGGGGAGAAATCTTAATGTACACGATAAAGAAGTGGCGAGCATTTCTTTCAGAGGTTCAAACAACCGGCATACTATTTTTATTAAGAATCCTCATACCGCTGTGAGAACACAAAAAATATCGAATTCAGCCCACAGTTGGCCAGTCCTTTTACTGCTGTCCTTTTACAGGAACATTTCATTGACATGCAAACAGGAAGCTTTCCCAATCCAGAGTTTTCTGTTTTACACCTTAGATCGGCTGTGGGCGAACTCCTACTCCTAGAAAGTGAGCTGTGACGTGTTTCTTCTGAGCTACACTCCTATACAGCCAAGTTCACTTCCGCTTCTCCATAACATCTAGAACAGCGGTTCCTAAACGGACACACGACAACTCCCTTTTATTTATGGAACCTAACATTCAATGATGACGATTAATGTCACTAAAGTTGAAAATAAGAGTAAAAAAACATCAATTGGGATTTTTCAAACAGGGTTTCTGTAACGAATGAAACCGTTTCACTGTTTTAAAAACTAGCTGGGTGCTCGGGTATTTCTTTATACAAGCCCGAAAGAGTAATTAATTCTACATTAATCTATTATTCAATCTATGCAGATGGAATGCTAATTTTTTCAACGCCCTCTCCCCCAATGCCCTTAAAGAACCATCTATATATTGTGGTAATTAAAAATATGTAATTATTTAATAAACAAAATTTTACATTATCGGCGGCATAAATATGAGGATTGTTCACAAGAATATGGGACCTATTACGAGTTGACAATCTGAGGTATTATGTCTATTTACATATTTATGCAATTATCAAAGTATTATAAACAACGTTTTCTGCACTTAAGATCAGGAAGTGCTTTGTGTCTAAAATATACAACATCCATTAAATTCATTGAAATATGGCCTTTCTGTGATGTGTTTACAAAAATCGAGTGAGATCGACACCAGACGAACAGTTAAGGGTAAAGCAAACAAAAAAGAAATGTTATTAATTGTAAACATATTGTGTAATTAATAATTAACGTCAGATTTCGTATTTCAATAAAGGTTTAAGTTAAGAATTTTTCACATTGTAAGTTTTTAATTGTCATTTTGTAGCATTCTTTATTGGAGGCCCGATAGTTGGCCCTGAAATAAAGCCGTGGCACTTTACCGACTTGTAAAAAAATTTTCAATTGTGATAAGAATTTGTTTTTATTAAAATAACTTTGTTTTATATTTTGAATTATTGTTTTTCTTTTAAAATCCTATCACTTCAACTTTTAATTTGTTATATATATATATATAATATATATATATATATATATTGTAATGCCAATTAATTAGGCCAGTAATTATTTGGACATAAAATTTGAATTGTTTTGTAAATCCATTATAGCGGTCTGATCGAACAAAGCAACAATAGAGAAGGGAGCTCGGCTGCTTTGTCGAAAAGTCGAAATGGTGTTTGCGCGCACGAAAGTCTGGGTCAGTTTACGTCTACAACCAGCCAGGAAAGGAGGCACATTAAAACAAATTTTTCACCGAGATACCTTGCAGTCTATTTCAAATCAATAAAAATAACAGTATAAGTCTACAAAGAACCTGCAAATCATCAGTTCCAGTAATAAGGCAAATTCGAACAATTTTACATTGAGGGGAAGACGACATCCAACAGCTGACCAAGGAGAGGTTCATCCAAGGCTCCGGAAATTTGTCTGCGTTCTATTCGCCGGTGAGCGTGTAAATTCTGTGAGAACTAGAATCTGTGTAAATAACGATTTGCATTTATCGTGTTGAGTAGGAGAAACAAAGAATGCTGGTACCAGACGAACAGTATGTAAGTAACAAAACCAAAACTATGATAATATTGTAAACGCTAATTAAAGGATATAGTCAGATTTCGTTCGTTCGCATTCTTCCAGTTTTCTTTCATAGATCGACTTATTGTTTTAATTTTAAGCAAATAATAGTTTGAATTGTTAATTAGTCAAATTCTACTTTTATCGTGTCCTAATCATCAAACCCAGTAAATGCCCTGAGAGAACCGATCTCAAATTTTGTTTGTAATTATCTTTTATTCTTTGAAAGCCACAAAACAAAATAAATATTTTTGTTTGTTAATTGTTCATAAACTTTTCATTTATATTAACCCATCATATTTAATTGATTGAATTACATAAAATGGCTACCACAACATGGGGCACATAAATTAAACGACCTAATTACTTGATTATTACAATAAATAAATATATATATATATATATATATATATATTTGTGAAAAAGTCACAAATACTGTTGGTACCTTAAGAATTAAAAAATATTCATAGTACCCTAATACAGTAAAAAATACGCTCACTATCTTAAGAAAGCCAATTATACTCCCGGTGACCTAAGCGTGTCAAACTTTCTTCATGTACCTTCAAGTGTCAGAAATACTCCCGGTTCAATGTAAAGTAAAAAAAGGCTTGGTACCTTAAGATATTCAAAATTTCTTCATGTACGTTAAGACCGACAGCAATACTCCCCATACCATTTACATTTAAAAATACTCCCGGTAACTTAAGAGTGTCCGAAATACCTTAAGAGACCAAAGAATATTAACACAAAAATACTGTCGTTAATCTAAAAGCGTCAAAACTACTAAGGTACCTTTAGGGAGACAAAAATACACCACAAAATGTCGTCGAAATTCTTCAACGTGCTTAAGATTTAACGCGGAACTTGTTTTCCAGTTGCACTTCCCCTTCAAGCATTATAAGTAAAAATTATCTGGCGAGTTGAAAAATATAATTAAACTCAGCGACATCCATAACCCCGAATTCGACTACAATTTCGGTTATTTTTGTTTTCCCTCCCATTCCTATAATTCCTAAAGGGGTTATAATTATACACAAACAACATAGGGGAAAACACTATTAATCTCGGTGACCACGAAAATTATTTACTTGACACCAATATCGGCCGTTTTAGCAGGCTTGAAATTTCCCCCCCCCCCTTCCCATGTATTTGTTTCCGGTTCGAAAGGAACACCTGTACAAAATTTGATCAAATTTGCCCCACGGGTATAGATTTGTATGCGGATCATACACACACACACGAACATACTTAAAACACACCCAAACAAACATCCTATTTTATTAATTACATTCTTTCAAATTTAGGCTGTATGTCCGACAACAGGAAAAGCATCTAACATGGGCCTAAATAGAGATTAAAAGGTTGACTTCTCGGCTACTTGAGAGTATTCACTTTTAACACCAACCCAAAACTCATTCAGTGACACAAACTCAAATATGTATTTTAATGCGGATGAACTCTGAAGATATGAGTGATTCAAAATCGGTTAGCGTTCCAGGATTACCTCTAATGATAAATATACGAAAATGTAACTCATTTGCGGAACCCAGGTGACTTTTCCACGGAACCCTTTGGGAACCGCTGATCTAGAAAATCATATATAGAAACTCAGCTTTCAAGAAACTTTCGAGAAAATAATTGCAAATAAAACAAGTCTATCTAAATAAATGAATAAACATTTTTCGGCCACAGCAGTAAGCGGAAAACGACCCTAACTACCCAAATTTTGTAAAACGTCTTACCTGAAGAGGTCGCAAATTAGCGTCGAAACGTTGTGTAGTTTCTGGTAATTAAATATTTTTTCTGACGTCAAAAGGTTGTTGTTTATTTATAATTTAAATAAATACACGTCTAGCAATAAGTTTACTCTTTATATGTTGTCGGGAACGAATATAATTCATAAAGGCTACAGCTTTACTCATGCATGTGAACAGCAGGAAATTTCCTAGAATTTTGTTCTGGCGACGGCAGAATTTCTGTGCAGAAAGCAGGAACAGAGCTGACCAATTACAAGGGTGTCCAAGTCCCTAAAGAGAATCTAAACTATTATTTTGGTACTCAGCATCTCACTGTTAGACTATCCCTTGAACTCCATCATAATCACTAACCTTCAAGTTAGCTGCCGGATTTCTATCACTACTGAAATAATTTATTCTAGCTCCTTTCCTTACGCCAATTAACTACGGTCCATCTATCAACTACATCTCAACATAACTAACGTAACTATAAATGAAACATAACTCCACACTTACTATCACATGTCACTAACTTCTCTCTCCGCCCTTAGGAAACAATTACAGAAAAATCACTCCCAAATAAGAAATTTATCTGTTGTCGAGGTCAACACTCTCTTAGCCAAAATGCTTCCCTAGTTTATTATCTTATACCAAACTCATGCACATATTTTGCTATTTTTATATTATATTTCGTTATTTTCCCATATTTGCGAACAAATGTCAATTTTATATCTCTTATTTATGGTCCAAAAATTTTCATTAGAAGAAACTTATTGAAAATAAGTGATTCGTTCAAAATCTTCTCTCCAGCTAATATCAGGGGTTTACTTAAACAATAATTTCGCTATAACTTACAAATACGTCTTACAAAAATACGTGTAAGCCACAATTGCCTCACCCGTTAAATGTGGATAGGGATAATTTCAATTTGAGTCAGAGACTATTTAAATTCGTTTTACGTATAAGCTTGAGAAGCAAACGTCACAGTCAGTTAGGAACAAATACAGAAATGAACGATGTATTTTTCTAGCAATTTTTGGCCAAATTAATTTAAGTTCTGAAAATTACTGCGTTGATGAATTAGTAAAACAATGAATTACGACGTGATCATAAAGAATAGAAAAAAGTTTTTATGAATAAGAATATTTCAATACTTCATTCTCAGCATGCATTCTCAATAATACTTTAACAAATTAGTATTTGCATAATTATTTAATATAATCACCGCGGTTCCCAACACGTAATTTACTGCATAAATTTTATTCAGTGACTCAATTCATCCTGTAGTGCTTAATGTTTATTACACTGTTTCAGTAATTTATTTTCAAATGATTTGTCGCTTTGGGGTCGTGGTCTGGAAGAATTAGCCTCTTGTTCATACAGTTGTAGGCTGACATTATGACTCCAATCATATCCAGCTTCACTGCGGCCATAATTGCTTTATGGCCTCTTATAGTGAAGAATACTGGAGCACCATCTAAGCGATGTCCATTTATCAATCTGAGACGTTTATAACAGAACCATATAGAATGTCATTCGCCTGGGATGAAAGAATGATTGTTGAGGGGAATAAAAGACACATTTCCTATTTAAAACGGTCTTGACAGATGTACACCAACTATTTTGATTCTGCTTAATAGTGTCCAATGAAATACTGCCTCTCTATTTTTTTAAAATATTTTCTTACTTTGTGTTACTCCCAGACGAGTGTTCTAGGCTCCTGGAAGAATGGTCACATCTTTCTAACTTCATGAGAGGAATAGCAATACAGGGGATTAACCCGAAAAAAAACTAAACATATTTCAGGAGACTGAAGATGAATAAATTCAGTGTTGTCATCAGTGGGAAAGAAATGGTTCCTGAATGGTTGAGAAACACTAGTTTTACCTGAACTATTTTTATCAAAGTATTTAACACATTATTTCCTGTAAAACCATTCGTTTTTTAATATCATGTCGATAATGACGTCACAAATCAGGAAATTATAAATACCAATGAATAATAGGTATAAGGAATAAATGAAAATTTATATTTTTGAGCTCTACTTCCATGAGCGACAGTTCATGTCCATGTTGTTTGCAACGTTCTATTTCTTTTACATCTTTTAATTATAAGTTGCCATCAAAAAAATTATGAAGAGTTTTTTCAGTATCGAATAGATTTATTTATTCTCTCCTTTTTATTTTTTTTATAAATATTGTATACCGTCCTTTATATTTTCGTACTTCTGTACATTGTTATAAAATCAAATTATTCGGATTTAATAATTTAATTAAGAATGGTCCAAATGATTATTAAAATTTGAGTTTTTACTTTACACAAAAACTGTCTAGTAATTGGATTTTATTTACAAGTACTGAAACAATTCGCATTCATAAAAGAGGAAAGCTTAAAATTTCAAGAAAGCAAAATCTTTTCAGGTTTTCCTTGTTTGATTAACAAGTCCCACACTTGTGAGGCAATTTGTGACGCCTACCTTTATTGCTTAACAAGAAGTGCCACAGTTCTACTCAAATTTTTTAATGTTCTCTATTTTTGTGGAGGAAGCAAAAATATCTCTAGTTACTCTATAATAAAAACAAATTTTATATAAAAAAATACCCAGCCTTATTGACGAAAATTATGTTTATTAACGATTCATTAAATAAACGATGTTACTTCCTCTTTTCGGACCTCTTCAGGTTTAATAATGTTGTATATTAATCAAGAAAAACAATTTAGATGGATGGTTTTGCAGCCTTGCCTGTTGCAACCAATTTTTGACCCTCTTAAAAGAGAACCAAACGTCGTTTGTTTAATATTTTCATAATAAACATAATTTTCTGCCAAAATGCTGTATACTTGTTTATTTATATTATTTTGAATGTCAGACGTGTTTTCATAATTATTACAAATTTTATATAGTTAATTTTTCAGTTATTCCAGAGAAACGATACTGTTGGGCGCCAATTTAGATATTTTACAGATTTAGTATACATGTAAAATAATATAGGGAGGCACATGAGTTCTTAATCTCAAGGCTTTGAGGTTTTTTATGAGCAAAATAATTTTATAACCAGCTGGTCTCCAAGTATGAACCGATTACTAAAACCTGAACGCTTGAATTTCCGTGGTACAGCCGGGGATCCCAGTTTCGAAAGTGACAATCAAAGCAACCACTTACAACAACTCACTAAACACTGACCAATTTCTTAGTCGGCCTCGTCTCTCAAACACTCGGCCCTCTTTGAAGTCTCTGACTGCAGACTATTGTAACCTGGTGACCATGGCCATGTGTTCGGAGATTCAAAGAGCCATAAATATATCCGTAATGCACATCTGTCATCGGTGCGACGACAACAAAATCCGAATATTCAACAAAAATATATATACAACTTCAAACAGTCGCTGCATTGTTTCTCTTACACTCATTACAGTATCATGACCGTGTACGAAAAGTTGGCGTTACGAAATTTACCTTGCGTATCCTAGATATGCCAAAATATGTAGTAAATTCCAGTATTATCAGCGAAATGAATCTACTATACGTTTATAGTAATGCTTGCAACCGTAAAGGTTGAAAAAAAAACAAGCTGCTATGACTTCTCGTACTTTCACGTGACGTGCTGGCCATAAAGTTGAAGCGTGACTGCAGCCTCAATCGTACACTGCTGTCACGTCTCGTGGTTCACGGCCGGAGGAATGTCTACTACTTTGACAAGTGACAGCACTGCGTAGCTCAGAGCCTTTTTACTTCAATATAGCACCAGTCTACAACTGTGTATCTATCGGCCGTACATTACGCGTCTCTGCCAGGAAAAGTAAATCTAATACCGTTAGGGAAACAACGAGTATTGTTTCTGTTTGAAGCAGTCTAAAACTTGACAGTAACATACAATATAAAATATTATACAGATTCTGTTTTGTGTATAATACTGTATTGCAATATTGAAGATGGTCTCGTATTACAACGCAATGATAGCGAAAATTTATGCGAAAAAATTATTTTCTTTGAAGTGGTTTAAATGCGGCGTTTCCCAATGGAAAGGGGGGGGGGGACGAAGAACACGATTTTTGATGTTTAAATTCAATATCTCTATAGCAAAAAATTGGAAAAATATTGAAAAATTTACAAAATTATTCGAAAATATTGCAAAAATTTAAAAACGTTGCAAAAAAATTCGAAAAAAAATTACACATGTATGTTTTTTTTAGGGTAACAAGGTACAAGAAGGTAATCCACATGGTGGCAACTCCCCTTTAATACCATAGGAAGGGATCTGAAAGGGGAGATGCGGAAGGGTAGAGGAAGGTAGACGAGGGTTAACCAGGGCCCTCGGGCTATAGTTTAAGGATCCTACCCGGCATTCGCCTAAAAGTAATGCAGGGAAAACCCTAGAGAAACCTGCATCAGGTAGGTCGGGCATTGGGTACTTGTCCCACGCCCTTCCGATAGCGGGAGAGGAATTTGCTGTGGGAACGCAGCATTCCCTTCTCCGTACCTCGACCAGTTTAGGAGGCAGCTGGCCGAGTGTTCCAATGGGAACAGATAACAACTCTTACCGTATGCCCAAGGTCTGTGATCCCGGAACATTCACCTCTCAAAACAGGCCGAGGTGCCTCGGCTTGTGGGAACCTTAGTTCAAAAACGGAGAGGAAAAGGCATCACCAAAGGTAGCCCCTTCGTGTCTCTCCTACAAGGTTCTACCTGCGAGAGAATATCCCTCGCAGGTACTGCCTGCGAGAGAATAGCCCTCGCAGACCTTTACACATGTATGTGATTCTAAATATTATATAAAAATCTAAGTCCATGTACTTAGATACGAGCGACTTATTAGGAGTTATTAACCAACAATAAAAGGACCTGACTGAGATAGTAAGCCAGCTTGATAAATTCAATCAAATAATTCAATTAAATGTGAAAAGGTAGGGTTGATATATTTCGAATTCAATCAAATAATGATAACTCGTGTACTTATCTTCCTTTTTTTTTCATTTGAATGTAGATGTATTTTCGTAAATGGTTTATACTGTTTTGAAACCCGATAGTGCGTTAAAAGATAATTAAATTAACTTCTATGAGAAATTAGTGTATGAGCGTCCATTTTGGATATATCAACCTTCCTAATATTTAGATTTTAATTAATTATTAAAAATAAATATTAATACGAAAGATAATTATGTAAAATAATTATTTATTCTATTGGAGAAAGTGAGTAGGAATCCTCACGCGCCTTTCATAACGTTGAAACAGAATATATATTGAAAAATGTGAGATGGCGTTACATCAAAACGTGTGCGAGTTTAGATCGCAGATACGTGACAGCGCGTGACGACATGTGACATCGCAGTGACGTGACGTACCGTGATACGTAAGACACCATTGGCAGGTAGTATCGCACAGAAAGGAAAGAACCTTGTAGGAGAGATACGAAGGGGCTACCTTTGGGATGCCTTTTCCTCTCCGTTTTTGAACTAAGGTTCCCACAAGCCGAGGCACCTCGGCCTGTTCTGAAAGGTGTATGTTCCGGGGTCTAAGACCTTGGGCATACGGTAAGAGATGTCCGCTATTCCCTATTGGAATAGTCGGCCAGCTGCCTCCTAAACTGGTCGAGGCACAATGAAGGGAATGCTGCGTCCCCACAGAAAACTCATCTCCCGCTGTCGGAAGGGCGTGGGACAAGTACCCAATGCCCGACCTACCTGATGCAAGTTTTTGTAGGGTTTTCCCTGCATTCTTTAGGCGAATGCCGGGTAGGATCCTTAAAATATAGCCCGGGTGCCCTAGTTAACCCTTGGCTACCTTCCTCTACCCTTCCGCATCCCCCCTTTCAAATCCCTTCCTATGCTATTAAAGGGGAGTTGCCCAACGTGGATTACCCTCATGTAGCCTGTTGCCCTAATAATAATAATAATAATAATAATAATAATAATAATAATAATAAAAGTATCGCACACTTTTGGTACTTCCATTAAAAATCACGGTACAGTACGCGACGTGATGACAGTGTGTCTTCGCCATGACTCGCTGGGGTGAACACGCAATAATCTATGTCGATACGTCATTACGATTGAACGCCTTGAAAAGTTTTTGTAAGAGGGTAATCCACGTGGTGGCAACTCCCCTTTAATAGCATAGGAATGGTAGCCAAGGGTTAACGAGGGCCTCGGGGCTGTTGTTTAAGAATCCTACCCAGAATTCGCCTAAAAGTGATGTAGGACAAACACTAGAATACCTGCATTCGAATGGCTTGAGAGGGATTTGCTGTGGGGACACAGAATACCCTCCCTCGACTAGTTTGGGACTGTTCCAATAGACACCTCAAACAGCTCTTACCATGTGCCAAAGGTCAGCAACCCCAGAAGATACACATCTTAAAACAGGCCGAGGTGCTTCGTAAATTAATCCAACCTCGTCATTACGTCATCATTGCCAAAAACAAACCCGACACAAGTTTTACGCTGAAATGAGAGACTGCGACTAAGGCGAGACATGATTATAAATTACAATAAAGTATGAAAATTGTACAAAGAGAAGAAGAAAGAGGAAACGCATAGCGACCAAAAGGACTCAGATATATATCTCGAACAGTATAAATAAAATAGATTCTACACGTGCAAAAATTGCAGTAAAAAAGGTCGGAATCTGTGTGGAAAGGAGAACATAAAACAAGACTGTACCGGCAACGTAATTTCGAAACGCTTTAGATTTCCTTCAGGATTGCGTAACTGACACTTCTAATAACAACAGCAACTTTTAGATATATGTATTTTTTTTCTTATCATCTTATTTTTCTAAATCTCGTGGTCCTTTGAAACAAATTAACTTAAATTCTGCATAAAGTTTCAATGTGGATAACAAATAAACAGAGTGCATTTTAAGTTTAATTTTATTTTTTTAACCCAGACCACTGTGTTCCACACATCAAATTATGTGATTATTATATGATCGTGAAATGAATGTCTGTAGCTGTCGCGGCTGGTTAAGTGTGGCGCTCGACACTATTCCCAAGCATCTCAAGCACAGTCTAGGCTCGCTGATAATTTGGCTCGAATCCTAACGAAGCAGTCGAGGTTCTTTGCCTCACAAACGGACCGTGTCGAAGGGAACACGACCAAGCCATAACTCTAGACTATCCCAGACGCCGTAAACATGCGCTAAGCAGCTTCCAGGGTATTCCCCTCTCTTATTAGACCACTACTCGGGAATATTTATCCAAAAGGAATAAAAATATTAAGCACGCCCTCGTAAAACAAGTGGACTTTTACGACCACATCTTATTTGTTTGGCTCCATCGAAATTTTAAATAATCCCAGGCATAAAATATTTTACCCACTCCTATAATTCATCAGACGTTTCTTACGATTACAGATGAAGTATTCATTACGTTTGAGGCCGTACCGGGAATTTGGATTCGAAGGCAATTTTCTCTCTGAAAAAACAGAACGAATTAAGAACACTAATTTGAAATAAACAATTTATTAAGTGCCCTTACATAAAACAAATATTTTTACGGTCATGCCTCAACGTTTTTTTTGTATAGAAATTAAAACAGTTAAACACAAGAAATTCTAATATTCTGTGAAAATCCCTGAGCAACTCCTCCCATTTATATATAACTAGCTGGGTGCCCGGCGTTGCCCGAGATGTCATTTATCTATAACCCCCGATATGACTCCAATTTCGACTGCTTTTGCGCAATTTTTATGTAACGCTACTCGAACCCAAATCATTATAATTAACTCTGAAAAATATTTCGTCAACGCAAATATCTGCCGTGTTTGCATGTTCCAAAATTTGCACCCCGGCTACCCCTGCATCTGAGGGGTAAATGCCAATTTGAATGTCGTAACTAAACACAGTGACTTCCATAACCTTTGATTTGACTCTAATCTTGGTTGTATTCGCGTTATTTTACTGTAAAGCATCTCCACCCCAAACCCGAAGGGTGTCCTTTTCACAGGGCGTAGGGGATGAAAATTGTATTCAGATAACATTGGTAGAAACACTATCAATATCTTTGACCCTTAAAAATATTTATCCGACTCAAATATCGGCTGTTTTAGTATGTTTAAATATTTCCACCCCCGCTTCTGGGGGTGGAAGACGCGTCTCACCCCGACAGTGTTTGTTTCCTGGTCGCAAAGAACACGTGTACGAAATTTGGTGAAAATTGCTCGACTGGTGTAGATTTGTATTTTATTTAGAAAACGTTTGTATGGGAAATAGAAAAAGGCTGTTTTTAGGGTTTTCCCGGAAATTATTCGATTTTTTCTCGCCTTTTAAACCTTCCCTAGACCTTCACGAACATTTCAAGACTAAGATAAGATAAATCCGTTCAGCCGTTCTCGAGTTTTAGTGAGACTAACGAACAGCAATTCATTTTTATATATATAGATTATTATTAAAAAGAAACTTAACATCGTTCTCAAGAATAAGTCTAGCCATTAAATGGTTCTAGATGTTAAATTTGTTCATATTTAGATTTCAGCTGATAAACAAAACTCGTCCTGGTAAATTGAAATGTCGAGAATGACTGTGCGTTCGAGATGCAAATTTAACAATCGAATCTTGCCTTCCCCATGACATACACTGTCATAATCCCCGCCGCGTGCCCTTATTGATTCCTAAAACCTAGATATGTATCTGGCTTGAAGCCAGGACAACCCTTTCCGGAGATAAAACTGACCGCTAATAATTGTTAGGGCTCGCTAGACGACAACTAGTGTTCCTTGAGGAAATATGAACCGGTACAACGTTTCGTTAATCAGTGTTATAGAATCGGTCAGGTAATGAAATATAATTTATGAGATAATAGTACGACTTGAAGAATTTTCGTCTCTTTATTCTACAAGCTCTGAAGTTAGCATATCACGTTTAATTATCAATTATAATGTATACCTCACTCAGTAAAAGCCCAGGGCAGTAATTATTTTTATATTTTATTCTATTAAACATAATATCAACATATCTTTACTGCGTATATTTAAGAAACAACGTTTATTCGGTACTCGACCTGTATGAATTGTAATATAATTATTATGAAATATATATAGAAAGTTTATCCCTGCTACAATCTTTTCATATGTTCTCAGTCAACATATAAAGAACCAAATATAAAGTTATTAACCTTTAAAATGTAAGGTTTTAACATATTTATAAAATTGATATGGAATTCATATAATATTATAAGAGGACGTCTGTGATCAGAATGATTGTAGACTCAGTACGTTACTTCGTTTCTACAAGTTAACTGTTGCAATGCTGTTTGTTATAAATACCACAGAAGGAATATTAATATAAAGAATTTAACTGCGCCTTTTCTGCGTTCTAGGCTTGCTCCTTCATTTCATAAATAAAAAAGGCGGCGATTGCGTTTATAATTTTCTCAATTCGTATTTTAATTTTTATAAAGCTTAGAAGTTTGGAATGGTTAGGATTTAGATATGTGTTTGAGGTTTTTATACCTGGTCTGAAACCCTTGACCGATTTTATAAGTCTTCATCAGTCGGAATTCTTAATTAATCTGTCTGTCACCAATTTCAGAATGTTATTCAAATTACCAACGCACTGATAAAGTAATTATACTGAGCTTTTATTCAAGTTCTGATTTAAGAGTGTCTCGTAAACTTTATTGCAATTAATTTACAAAATAAATATAATATATTGCATTTTTTCATTAAATTTTATTACATAAAAACCCCCATTAAAATTAATTTTATTTTGTAGGAACTTTATTTATTAGAAGTTGCCACCAAATTGATATAATTTATTTATTTTCTCTCTCTGTATCTCTCTCTCTCTCTCTCTGTATATATATATATATATATATATTTTGGTGTAGATAGGCTATGTATAGGGTAATCCACATAGTGGCAACTCCCCTCTTATAGCATAGGAAATGGATTTGCAAGGGGGGATGCGGAAGGGTAGAGGAAGGTAGCCAAGGGTTACTAGGGCCCCCGGGCTATATTTTAAGGATCCTACCCGGCATTCGCCTAAAAGTAATGCAGGACAAACCCTATAAAAAACCTGCATCGGGTAGGTCGGGCATTTGGTACTTGTCCCACGCCCTTCCGATGACGGGAGAGGAAGAGTTGTCCGCTATTCCTATTGGAATAGTCGGCCAGCTGCCTCCTAAACAGGCCAAGGCATGGCGAGGGGTAAGCTGCGTCCCCACAGCAAACTCCTCTCCCGCTATCGGAAGGGCGTGGGACAAGTACCCAATGCCCGACCTACCCGATGCAGGTTTTTCTAAGGTTTTCCCTGCATTCCTTTAGGCGAATGCCGGGTAGGATCCTTAAAATATAGCCCGGGGGCCCTAGTTAACCCTTGGCTACCTTCCTCTACCCTTCCGCATCCCCCCTTTAAATCCCTTCCTATGCTATTAAAGGGGAGTTGCCCTAAGTGGATTACCCTCATGTAGCCTATTGCCCTAAAATATATATATATATATATATATATATATATATATATATATATATATATATATATACAAACCTCTCTCCCGCCATCGGAAAGGCGTGGGACAAGTACCAAATACCCGACCTACCTGATGCAGGTTTTTCTGGGGTTTTCCCTGAATCACTATTAGGCGAATTGCCGGGTAGGATCCTTAAACCATAGCCCGGGGACCCTAGTTAACCCTTGACTACCTTCCTCAACTCTTCCGCATCCCCCCTTTCAAATCCCTTTCCTATGCTATAAGAGAGGAGTTGCGACTATGTGGATTACCCTATACATAGCCTGTCTACAGCCCAAAAAAAAATATATATATATATGTGCTACATATGCTAAACTCTCTTCTGAAACCGCTCAGACGTACTTTGTTTCACGGAACCTGCAATTTATACTGATCAAAATGGAATCTCCTAGGGAATTTAATTCCGTTTTTTTTTTAGGGCAACAGGCTACATGAGGGTGATCCACATTGGGCAACTCCCCTTTAATAGCATAGGAAGGGATTAGAAAGGGGGGATGCGGAAGGGTAGAGGAAGGTAGCCAAGGGTTAACTAGGGCCCCCGGGCTATATTTTAAGGATCCTACCCGGCATTCGCCTAAAGAAATGCAGGGAAAACCCTAGAAAAACCTGCATCGGGTAGGTCGGGCATTGGGTACTTGTCCCACGCCCTTCCGATAGCGGGAGAGGAGTTTGCTGTGGGGACGCAGAATTCCCTTCTCCGTGCCTCGACCAGTTTAGGAGGCAGCTGGCCGACTATTCCAATAGGAATAGCGGACAACTCTTGCCGTATGCCCAAGGTCTGCGACCCCGGAA
This sequence comes from Zhengitettix transpicula, assembly GCA_037074705.1. Classification (NCBI taxonomy): domain Eukaryota; kingdom Metazoa; phylum Arthropoda; class Insecta; order Orthoptera; family Tetrigidae; genus Zhengitettix; species Zhengitettix transpicula. The sequence continues at coordinate 79,003,042 of CM073591.1, forward strand.
CATACACCTCTCAAAACAGACCGAGGTGCCTCGGCATGTGGGAACCTTAGTTCAAAAAACCAGAGAGATGTGAGAGCATCCCCAAAGGTAGCCCCCGCCAGAGCTCTCTGGGAAGGTTCACCTGCGAGAAATCCTCTCGCAGGCTTAATTTAATTCCGCTTGCCGTTACAAGCAAATTATACAATAATTTATATACAGACTGCGAGTAACTACGTGGAACAACTATACAGTAAATATGCCGAGATTATTTTTGCTGCACCCAACTTCAGCAATATAAAAGTATCAGAAAACAATTTTTACTGCATGCTACACTACTTTATAGTTCAAATTAGCAACTGCTCCTGCAATAATGTGTTCTCACTGCATCGCTTGGGTTTTATGGAGAGACGGTCGTTGATGTCTATGATGCTTAATGTCCTTGACTTCAAATGCTTTGAATTATAGTATTCGTAGAGAGAGCTGAAATAATAAGCAAGTTAAAATACGGTAAATAATTTATGTAGCAGTGTGATTCATTAGTTTTTAGACATATTGTCTCCGTTAATGTTAACACTTAATTTTTGGAATATTTTCGTCAGTAAAAGGAGATTTAATTGTGATTTTAAGTTAGGTGGCTCGCCTTATACTACATAATAATCTCTATTCAGGTACTACTTGAATTTGTACAGAAGAGCATAAAAGAAATGCAATTCTGTTACCTCTAAGGAAGTAGAATAACACTATTTCCGGAATAACCTGTAGGAACAAGGCACGAAACATAGGATTCCGTTAAAAGTCGGAGTGAGAACTGAAATATGATGACACAGCAATGATAGATGTGTTGATGCATAAGGAAATGTAACATGATTATACTAAAAAAAATTCAATACCATTGTGTGGAGCCATTCAGGTATCTGGTATTGTCTCGGATAATATATTCTGGATAAGGATACACGATTTTTATCACTGATCTAATTTCCATCCAGTACAGTGAAATACAACGATATAATATTCATTCCACGAACAAGTGAATCGTGAAAACGTGACAAAGTTATGATTGTCGCGTTCATTACATTATCCTATCAAGTTAAAGAATTAGATGTTACTACTAGTTTTATTTGTATCAGTTCAAATTATCTTATTCTAATTTATATGATTTTTTGATACTTTTTTTACCGTTATTTATTCTTACAAACTTTAATCCTTTTAGAATTTTTTAGAGGGAGTATAAATCGCCAGATTATTTAAAGTTCAACGCTTATCTGTCTTTTTTTTTTTTTGTAAATGCTTTATTGTTCAAGTAATTTCTCAGTTAACCATTTTACTAACTGAGATTTTACTTATCCTCTCCTTCTATTAGATTATACAGATAACAGAATTATATATAGATATTTCATGCCAGAGAATTCTCTCGCATATGAACCTTCCCAAAGAAGGAGGAGGCTACGATTGGGAATGCCTTCACATCTCTCTGGTTTTTGAACTAAGGTTCCCACAAGCCGAGGCACCTCGGCCTGTTTTGAGAGGTGTATGTTCCGGGGTCGCAGACCTTGGACAAACGGTAAGAGTTGTCGGCTATTCCTATTGGAATAGTTGGCCAGCTGCCTTCTAAACTGGTCAAGGCACAGCGAGGGGAAAGCTGCGACCCCACAACAAACTCCTCTGCCACAATCGGAAGGGCGTGGGACAAGTACCAAATGCCCGACCTACCTGATGCAGGTTTTTCTAGGGTTTCCCCTGCATCACGTTTATGCGAATTGCCGGGTAGGATCCTTAAACCATAGTCCGGGGGCCCTAGTTAACCATTCGCTACCTTCCTGTACCCTTCCGCATCCCCCCTTTCAAATCTCTTTCCTATGCTATAAGAGGGGAGTTGCCACCCTATACATAGCCTGTCTACACCTCAAGAAAATAAGTATCTATGCTTTACTCTGTAATAAAATATGTTGTAATAAACTTGAAATAGATAATAAACAAAATCCATAATTTTATTTAAACCATGTTCCAATTGATGTAAAAATTCTTGGTACATTCCAAACGTTAGAATCCCAATTCTTGAAGAGAGCCAATGGAATATTATGTCATATCACTGTAAGTGGTGCTAGCTAATTATAAAAGTAAAGAACTTTTTACTTCATTGAAAACAAAAGAGTATGTCAAATTAAATCAAGGGTAAAACGTTTACTTACCACGAAAATTTTAAAATTGTAATCACGAATTATGCATTGATTTTAGTTATATATTGTAATGCCAATTAATTAAGCCATTAATTGTTTTCTAAATAATTTAAATTGGTAGCGAATAAATTAATTGTAAGCGGCATGGACGAGCAAAGCAACAATAAGCGACGGGCTTTGTTTCTTTGTTGAGGATTCGGAATGGCGATTACGCGCGCAAAAGTATAGTTAGTTTGCAGTCTACGGTGAGGAGCGAAAGAGAAAAGTCGACGTCTACGATCAGCCACGAGAGGAGAGACATTAAAAACAATCTTCACTGAGCTACGTAGCAGTTTCAATCCAAATCGATAAATAAATCAGTAAAAGACTAAAATCTGCAAATCGTGAGTTCCTGTAAGCAAGCAGATAGTTGGACAGAGAGATGTTCTAACAACTAGCCAACGGTGAAGCAAAGGTTGCTTCATTATAAAGAACTCGAACAATTTCGCGTTGAGGGAAAACGACATCCGATAGCTGACCAATTAGGTCATCAGAGTCTCCTGGGAGCTGAGTAATTGTATTTCGACTTCATATGTGTAGAATCTGTGAGGAAATTTAGAATCAGTGTAATAAAATTTGCATTATACTGTACTTTTGAAGCAAAAAAAGAATGCTGGTACCAGTCGAACAATATGTGAGTAACAAAACTTTGATAATTATATTTGTGAACGATAACTAAAAGGGAAAAGTCAGATTTCGTTCATCTTTCATTTCGTTCGTTTTTCATTTAGCTTTCTTTCATTTATCAACTTATTGTTTTAGGTAAATTTTAAACTGAATTGTTAATCAGATCATTAAATCATTTACTCTGTTAATAATCAAACCCAGTGAAGGCCCTGACAGAAGACATATTAAATTTTCATTGTAATTGTTTTTGATTTTTGGAAGCCACAAATTGATAATAAATTATTTTGTTTGTTAAAATTTGATTATCTTTTTCATTTAATTAACCCTATTTAATTGATTATTACAATATATATAAAAAAATTCTATATAACCTGGCACTATTTAATCTTGAAATGGAATTTCGTTGATGAATGATTTTGCGAGTTCCTTCCGCTTATTCTTCTGAGAATGTAATCCCACTGACCAAACAACATGGTAATTTTTTTTGATCCGCAAACGCATGTGTCTTACGAAAATTAAAAGATCCGTTTTGTGATCTGCACCCCACTCAAAATTTCCAGCCAACGGTAAATTTGTTGTCCTACATACTTTATTTAACACGCGGGGAAGACCGACTATTTTCAAGGCTTCAATATGTATTATATTATACTGTTTCGGGTTTAAAATTCTACGTGAATTAGGCGTTTCGTCGACACCCGAAATCTGTAAAAGTTTCTTAACATCGATAACGTTTATTAGTCAATAGTCTACAATATCATATGAAATATTTTTTTACCAGGGCCGTTCTTTTTTTTTTTTTCAAGAAAATTATTATTGAAATAAACACCAACTTACCTTAAAAATAAAATGAACAAATGAGTCTTTCGAAGTAAGAAATTATACGTGAATTGAACTAATCAATTCGTAGCGGAACAATAAAATGAGGTAAAACTGAATTGATCGATAAATTTAGTTTAATACTTATGTTACTACAAATTTTATCATTCATTTACTAAACGCGATAGATAATCCCACAATTCTAGCTTTAAGAAAATACGAGTGAATTTTAATTATTCTTAGTACCCACTCAGAAATGAACAATAAAGGACATAATCACAAAACCATGGAAGCTAAACGAAGTTTTAAAGTAGCTAAAATACGTTATTAAATACAGCGAGATACTTAATTTAATATAAAAAAGTAGACGCAAAACTTTGTTTACAGAGACAGAAACTAGTCCCTTTGAAACGAAATCTGAGCGTTGAGTCACGTCTACGATCAACAAAGTTTCTAAATGATCACTTCCCCGAAATTAATGGTGACCTATTAGGTCAACTAGATAGAAAGTGCCATATTTCACTATTTGGTGGAGTAATAAATTATATCAGCCAATAGCCACGACGGCGGCGCCTTTTATAATGCGCGCGTTGAAATTACTTCGCTTCGAGACCTATTCGTTCACATCAAGGTTGTTTTGCATATCTAATTTTAACCGACCGAAACAAACGACACGTTATCGGGAAATCTGGTGCGGGATAATAAGTCAGAGCGGGCGAATTACCAGAGAACCTGCCTTATGTGGGCAGATAGCCACTGGGAACTCTACGACGTGTGTGGTTCCTTTCACTGCAGCTACAAGCGCGGGTTTCTCGTCCAGCTAAAGTTACACTCGCACTTCTCAGAATCTTTGCAATTGATTGAGAACTATTTGAAATAAGAGAAAACGCTCAAGCACTGTCAAATCGTCTATATAGGCCACATAGGGTTGAGTTGCTTCATAAGACGTCCAATCCTCGACAATTAAATAGGCAAGACAGATTTTATATCCCTCAGATTATTTGAATTTTCACAAAGTTACCACTTTATTACCGTTATTTATTCTTACCAAACTTTAATCCTTATAGAATTTCTCAGAGGGTCTATACATTTTCAGATTATTTACAGGTCAACGCTTATCTGTAAATTCCTTATTGTTCAAGTTATTTCTCAGTTAACCATTTTACCAACTAAGATTTTACTTATCCTCTCCTTATGTTAGATTCTACAGATAAAAGAATTATATACAGATGTTTCAAATAAGTAGAGGGGATGAAAGGAACCTGAGAGGGATGTTCTCTTCCTCTCTCCGTTTATGAATTAAGGTTCCCACAAGCCAAGGAACCTCGGCCTGTTTTTATAGGTGTTTGTTCCGGGCTCACAGACTTTCGGCATATTTGACGACTGGAACAGTCGGCCAGCTGCCTCCTAAACTGGTCGAGGCACAGAGAACGGAATGCTGCGTCCCCACAGAAAAACCCCTCTCTCGCTATCTGAAGGGCGTGGGACAAGTACCCAATGCCCGACCTACCTAATGCAGGTTTTCTAGGGTTTGCCCCGCATCACTTTTAAGTGAATGCCGGGTAGGATCCTTAAAATATAGCCCGGGGGCCCTAGTTAATCCTTGGCTACCTTCCTCTACCCTTTCGCATCCCTCCTTGCAAATTTCTTCCTATGCTATTAAAGGGGAGTTGCCACCATGTGGATTACCCTCATGTAGCCTGTTGTCCTAAAAATTAAAAAAATAGCGTTTTCTCTTTCCGTTTTTGAACTAAGGATCCCACAGGCTCCTCAGCCTGCTATGAGAGATGTATGTTCTGGGGTCGCAGACCTTGGGCTTACGGTAAGGTTTTCCGTTATTCCCATTGGAATAGTCGGCCACCTGCCTTCTAAACTGGTCGAGGCACGGAGAAGGGAATGCTGCAACCCCACAGCAAACTCCTCTCCTGCCATTGGACCTTCCTATGTTATTAAAGGGGAGTTGCCGCCATGTGGATTACCCTCATGTAGCCTGTTACTCTGAAAAAATAAAAAGTATCTATGCTGTACTCTTATGTTGTAATAAATATAACATAATAATAAATAAGATCCATAATCTCATTTAAACCATGTACCAATCGATGTAAATTGTTCGTTAGAAGTCCAATTCTTGAAGAGAGCCAATGGAATATGATGATTATATTCATACCCATACTTCATTCCCTTGAGAAAATCATTCCATAAATAAAATGGTGTTTTCCATTTTTTATTTTTTCTATCAACACTGGTTTTCATTGATTTAGGACATTTCGTATTACTATAACTGCAATGATGAAACCCTTTAATAATAACGTATTTCATTGCATATACTTTTGAAAGTATCAACAGATTTTTCTGTATTAATTCTACGAGTCCATTTGTTCTTCGGTTAACAAGATGAGCTGAGTAATTTCACCATTAGTTCTGGCACAAATTCAAACGCACTTCTTCGGTTCTGTTCCGCGTTATGAGTACGTCGACTAACCTTCAACCCAATTATGAAACAGATAGAACAATGCACCTGACTTACCTCTTTGTGTAACTCAAATGAAGTTGCTAGTGAACTGTGTTCTTTCCTAGCCGAACGACTTCTTGGCAATAGCTTTTCTTTGAACGTTTCCTTTGTATCCCCTTTGCTACACTTCCAGAAAGTGCTTTGAGAATTTGTGGAATTCCATATTCAACCAGTAAATCTAGTAGTTACATTTAATAAGAAAATATTGACTACCCATCCTATATCCTCAACTCTCTGTCTCTTCACAACAAAGCATTAATAGAATTAACCATCAATTGAGATATTTTACCATGAATTATATTTTTCAAAATTCACTTATAGCAGAATTATTTTTCACTCTACAATGTTAACGTTAGTATTGACTAAACTATCTTTACTATACTGTGCCACACTCAATAGTTCAACCATAAAAATATAGAGCATTACGAGAATTGGTATAGGTGACCAACTGATTATAAATACATTATCAGTCATTACAAGTGTCGGCTCGTGTTTTATTAAGTTTTGCATTACATCACCTCAAACGTTCATTTTCACGACGAAAACTATGTAAAATAATAAAACTACATTAGTAATAGTCTTACGAACACTCTGACCCTACATGTCATCTGCTACATTTCTAGTTTTGTTTACATAATTTCCAAAAGTGTCTAATATTTAAACGCTGATTTATTTAGCATTTATAACGATAAAGTATTTTTCCTCGGTATATATTGTATATAAAGTTAATTTTTGCAACAGGTCACTGAACATTGTTGTATGCATAATTGTGCGGAAGAATTTTAACTTATGATGTACCGTAAATGTCGTTTTCTTTGAAATAACCCTTGATAGTAATTTTTTATGAGATTACCAAAAATGCACAAATATTAGTTTTGTTTTCAAAATAGACACTATTTTAAAATAAGATTTATAATTACTGAATAGTTAAAATTTATTTCGATTTTGTTGCTTATGCCTCTCTGCTACATATCACGGCACGGGTCTGTGCTTTGTGATTTGTAGCACAAGAATGTGGCAGTTGTAGAGCTTTAGTGGTGGCGAAAGGAGAGGGGATGAAAAGGTATACTGCGCATGCACAGTTGCCAATAAAGTGCCACAGAGTTTAAAGTATTCAATATGGAGGCAGAAATTCTCACTGTTAAAACACAATTAATTATGAAATTTTCAAAAAATAATAAAAAATAATTCATTTATATGCTGTAGCACATGAGGCGGTCTCGTTTGATTAAATACTACTCAAAATATATCTTAGACGATATTATAATCCAGAAAAAAAATTGTCAAAGTAAACTGTCAGAAGTATTTTAAAACAAAAAATATCACAGCAAACTAAACCAATAGAAATACGATTTTGCAATTATTTAAATTACTGATAGTAAAAGGAAAGTGGAGAATTAAGTAACATCAACAAAATAATGATAAGTGTCGTTGATTAAATACAATAAAACTCGTTCTCGTTGCAACAACTTCTATTTATTTCACTATAACAGTTCACCACACTACAACACGTCTCTCATTTTCGTCTCCACGATAACTAATAACGCTACACTACGCTAATTTATTTCTAAAATATCTGTAAATAAGAAATATTTACGGCGGTTTTGAATATTAATAATTAGAAAAATAGTCAACATATACAATATTTATTAAAGTCAATGTGTTATCTAAATTCTCTGATCCTCCACAATTCGAATACACATTCATATTTATACAATCACTGAACATATAGATGAAGTAGGCGGCCTCCTGTAGTGTAGGGGTCAGCGTGACTGCCTCGCATCACAGAATCCCGGCGAGGGCATGGATGTTTGTGTACGTGAGAGATGCTCTCGTTAAATCAGGCCCCCGACAGGTAAATTTAGTTCAGATAATGAGTCGCCAATAACATGAGCTGTTGATGCGACTCTAAATAAATCAATATATAAAAAATGAATAAGTAGCGGGCCAAGATAAATTTTATATCACATATGATGAGAATTGGCTGTACAATTCATTCTGAAGAATGTGGGGAATTGCCAATGGAGCAGTGCAGGTACCACTGTGATCAAGAAGTAAGGTGAAATTGTGATTTAAAACTCCCGGGTATTACGAAGGAAGGTAATTTTTTTTCCTAGGTTGGTAGGACTGTCTATAATATATTCCAAGCGTCTGTTTGTTAAAATGTTTAATTATCTCCGAGTTACACGTGTTTTTGTAAACAACCAAAAGTGAATTTTTCGATTTTTGCAATGGGTGATTTTGTTGAGAAAGAACTTGCATCAAATTTTGTTTGCGGAACGAATATTCTTGTGCGGACACGTTGAAAATGTTGCGAAAGGCCTTTGGTGATCAAACTATGGCACAAAAAAACTTTTATAAGTGGTACAACGAGTTCAAAGACGAACCGCGCTCTGGACGACCATCAACGTCTACCGACGAGGCCCACGTCCAAAAAATCAAAGATTTGGTGCTTGAAAATCGTCAATTAGAGATCTCGCTGATAGTATTGGAATATCATTTGGCTCAGCCCAAACCATTTTGAAGAATGTTATGTGTCTCAAAGGCATCAAGTCTCGATTGGTACCAAAATCGTTCAATGTTTTGGAAAAAAATTCGTCGCGTTGATGTGTGTGAAACTTTGCTGTCTGACTATCATGACCACTTGAAATGCATCATTACTGGAGACGAGACTTGGATTTACGCATACGACCCTGAAACCACCGACCAATCCAGCGAATATCGTGCAAAAGGTGAATTTTCTTTGATTATCGTGTTGTGGTGCACTATGAATTTCTTCCGCCGGGCCAAACTGTCAACAAAGAATATTATTTGAGCATTATGCGTCGTTTGCGTGAAGCTATTCGTCTGAACAACTCTTGGTTCCTTCATCACGATAATGCACCATGTCATACTGCATTGGTTCTTCGCGACTTTTTTTGCCAAAAATTCGACTCATATCGTTCCGCAACCACCGTATTCGCCTGATTTGGCTCCGTGGCCTTCTGGCTATGCAGCAAACTCAAATGGCCAATACGGGGACGCCGTTTTGACACGATTGATGAGATAAAAACCGAATCGAAGAAGGTCTTGAAGGCTATACCGGAAAAAGACTATTCCGACTGTTTCGAGGACTGGATAAAGTGTTGGAAAAGTGCGTTTTATCGGACGGGGATTACTTTGAAGGGGACGAAATTGATTTGGAAGAATAAATAAAGAATTTATATTTTATAAATAAATTCAGCTTACTTTTTGTTCACAGTGGTATAATGTGAGCCCCAACACAACGTGACAGTCCGGCTGGTACTTGACAAAAACCGAAAACAAAACGTTTTTTAACCTATGGGGAAGGTCCTGCGTATTTCACGAACCGCCAAATTGTTATGATTTTGCAGACAGAGAACTGAAACTTTGGCAAACCATGCTATTTATGTGACCAGAAGATACTTTATAGAGTCTCATTAGACTGGCTGTGGCCATGCTAGAAAGAAGTAACTATGGATGATGACATATTCCTACGCGAGAAGGAAGTCATTTTTCAGAGTCAGTGTGTGACTGCAGCTGAACGACTTAAGCAATGGTTCTCGTTTGTAAACGGTGCACTCGGGAGACCAACGGTTCTTCGCACACCTTCGTTGGAAGACCAAGCCTTTCACAGATTCCGCCAGATAGTGACAACAATTTTAAAAAAAGGTATTTCACTCTTATAATCCTATTAGATACCCTCAATGACCCTGGAGAGAATTTGCTTTTTTAATTTTGGAAATAATTTTTCAAGTAAACGATTCAGTAAATTAATTCCAAGCAAGATAACACTTAAATACCTTAAGGTAACTAATTTTCTGGAATACTAACTAGCTGGAGCGAATGTAACCATATAATGACAACGGACAAAATGACGGGTCAGTTTCCATGTCTAATTGATTTCAGTCAATAATTTTAAACAGAAAATGCGAAACATTTTAAATATCTCTTATTTTTGTTTCTTCTTTCATCCAAATATTTTATTTGGTTTTGCCTATAGAGTTATAATACTCTCATTTAAGTTGTTTATTACAAAGTATTCTTAATAATTCTTTCATTTATGTCTTATCCAGCATAAATCTGAAAAAAAATAGTACTTTTTATATTTATTGTGGAATTAGTTTCTAACTTATGCCTTTATTTTTCTATAAACGTCAAGTAATCGCGAAATAAAGCAAATTATCAGCGATCGTGCGCTTTTTCGAACATTACAAACATAGTGAATACCTATAAACTGATATATTAGATCTATATAAATTAGTGGTTTTCCCTAAAAAATTGTAGTTCAATCGCACCATGTTCCTTTATTGCTACCAATTTTACCAAAGTATATGATTACATTTATATAGATGTATTTACAAACCGAACACGAAGCCTCGAGGGTTCGCTTGTGCTCCGTAACTGCGTCTTTTATATTTCATGTCGATAATGTTCCTATTTGAATCGAGCCTTCTTCGTTTACATGTTGAAATTCGCACGGAAATATCTCCCCCCCCCCCCTCCCCACCGTGTATACAGTGCCGCCATTAGCGAGCTCCATCAAAACTCCATCATGACGTTCATTTTATTGGCTGTCTTTAAACTCTTGATCTCTCAAGGGAACCGACGGTTTTCAGTACCACATATAAAGACTCGTCAAGTTTCGAACAAACGATAGTCTTTCACAGAAGTTCTGAGATATCCTTACCGACTACTGCCAATAAACGAACGAAAATTCTTTCTTTATAGTAACTTCTACTGGAAACTTGTTGCAATTCGTGAATATGAATCGAATTATATATATATACACCTCAAGACGTTTTAATACATTTTTTTCCATATAACTTTAAGATGTCGATTGTCACTCACTCAAATGTGTTCAAACTTCTAGAGTTAATACATGTGTACCTATCTGCTGCATATATTAAATGCAGTATTATATTCTATCTTATCAGTTCTCTCTTATACGTTCCCTTTCTTGTTAGATAATGATTACTTTATTTTTTATTATAACTCCCTGTTTTCATTTATCCACCCCATTACTGACACATATCGTCACAGTCTACTTCTAGTATCTGACTTATTTTTTCTAATACACAAGCATTGTAATCATTACAGAAATTCTTCGTTAGAGCTCTTACTTAATGCACCACATAAATCGTTGTTTGACATATATTTAAGTTATCGTGGTAGTTTCAATTTATATTAACCAACCGAGTTGACGAAAATATCTTTATACGGTCAATAAAAAAAAACATTCACAGAGCGTTTACTCACTTCATAAAAATATTGTGTGTTATTTCATTTTAGAAAAATACCGTCAAATCATAAATCACCATTATTTGTGATAGAGGTGTAAATATTTCACTACCTCCGTATAACTCGTCAAATTTCCTGTTTATCGAGAACATAAACTTAACGGTCCATGTATGATTTATTATAAATAATCACGATTAGAGTATTTATATCTCAGCGTTTAATTAATACGGACATTTATTAACACTGCATGCCAACAGTTTATGTGAAAAATTTATTTTAATTTATGCAAATTATTTAATTGCTAGTCCACGCAAAACGTCTCCAGAAACAGTTAAATGTGAATTATTAAAAAATTATTTTCATACATTTCACAGACGTAGAGAAAAATAACAGTCGAATGAAGAGTTACCGGGATTCAGATGAAAGAAGAAGATGGTTATGCAATCTAAACGTTGTGAGAAATAAATGTCGTTATCCCGAGAACTCTTCATCCAGCAGTTACACAAGCAAAATATACGATTTCTATTGAAGTAACAATACTCTGCATTTTCTGCTTCTCGCAACCGAATTTTTCAATAAAAATATTTAGCGAGGCAAACGAATAAGGTTCCCACAAGCCGAGGCACCTCGCCCTGTTCTGAGAGGTGTATGTTCCGGGGTCACAGACCTTGGGCATACGGTAAGAGTTGTTCGCTATTCCCATTGGAATAGTCGGCCAGCTGCCTTCTAAACTGTTCGAGGCACGGAGACGGGAATGCTGCGTCCCCACAGAAAACTCCTCTCCCGCTATCGGAAGGGCGTGGGACAAGTACCCAATGCCCGACCTACCTGATGCAGGTTTTTCTAGGGTTTTCCCTGCATTTCTTTAGGCGAATGACGAGTAGGATCCTTAAAATATAACCCGGGGGCCGTAGTTAACCCTTGGCTACCTGCCTTTACCCTTCCGCATCCCCCCTTTCAAATCCCTTCCTATGCTATTAAAGGGGAGTTGCCCAACGTGGATTACCCTCATGTAGCCTGTTGCCCCCCCCAAAAAAGATTATATAATGCACAAAACTTTTAGAAATGTAAATGTCAAGTTCATATTCATTCTATACACCAAAAAAGATTACAAAGTCTTCCGGGGCTTCTAACCGAGGAAACAATTGTATTCGCGACGTTTCGATGACGTTCATTGCCGTCGAAAAATCTCTAATACTTTTGTTTACTCGGTTAGAAGCACGAGATGAATTTATTCCAGATAATATATTGTTAGTAATAATCCAATTATCACAGATTACGTATCACCAGGAATAATTTTCCAATATTCTATAAGACAAAAATTTAATTAAAATTACAATTGTTCTTTTCGTTTGAAACATGTGCTGAATATTATTAACAACTGTTTAAATAGTAGTCGTATTTGTAAAGCAACCTACGATTTCCCTTTTATTTGTTAAAATTTTCTGTACCACTCGTTCAGTTAAAATTAAAAAATCTAAGTGTTCTATCTCAGTTTTAAATAATTTAAGTTTTCTTAAATTGATCAATCGATTGTTTGTCTGTAAACTGCTCGAGCATAATTGTGTAGGCATTATCAATGACGCCATACGATTTTACCGTCGTGTGGACGGTGACACAAACCGCTGCTTTTGTGTTTACATCTTCCTGGCTTGTGCTTGGACAACTTAACTTCAACGTAGAAAGAGCAGCTATATACAAGGTGACAAAATGTATTAATTTTAAATATTAAAACGTAGAGAGGTTTACGCATTAATTACAAACAATGAAGTTCAAAAATAAAATTTATATTTAACTTTCGCAGGCTTTCCCGAGGAATTTTTTTTATATTAATTTATATTCAGTCGCAACAACAGCTCTGGTTATGATAACTCAATTTGCCTTGCCAGTGGGACTGATTTGACGAGCTTTCTCTCACGCACACAAACATCCATGCTCTCGCCGGGATTCGAGCTCCGAACCTCTGTGATGCGAGGCAGTCACGCTGACCCCTACACCACATGAGGTCTAATTTTATTTTTCGGAGAGTTCTACGGTTTCCATCCTGGTGTCGTTGTAATTACAGGAAGCTTCCTCGAAATTCCCGTCGAGATCTTCCAACAATAAAATTATATTATTGGAAAATCAGTTAAACAAAGTCACAACGTCGTACTCCTTAGAAGGTTCTTGTTTCAAAAAAGTCTAGAAAGAGATATGAATTTTCTCAAGTCTCCCAAGTGTTACTCTGCTATGGACATGAAATTGCGTAATAGAATAAATTACTTTAACTGGGATCATGGAAACTGGGACTATTTGCTGACATTCAAATGTAAATAACTTGCCAGTATCACAAAAATATATAAAAGTATGTAGAATATAGAATTACATAATAACTAATTCAGAAAATAGTATAATATAATACGACAAAAATATAACTACAATAAAATAAAATCGCTGAAAAATCATTGTCCAAATTTTCCAAGAAACGCAATCGGAAATATGGGGTTAAAACTTAGATAGAACACTTTGATTTTTTTAATTTTGTAAAGAAATAGATCGGTTTCTGAGAAAATGAGGTTAATACACCTTCTAGTTTCATCGTTTCTATTTCTATTATTTCGTAATTTTCGTTCCTAATATTCGTCTTTGACCTGCTCTATTCCATCTTATATGTTCCGCTATTATCAACCCTCTTTTCTAAGAAAAAACCGATTTGTGGAATGGAAACCCCGATACATATGCTACTAATGATTCCACAAGGTTGCCACAAAATTTCAATTGTAATTTTACAAATAATGTTTTTTACAAATAGAAGGATTTAAGACATTTTAACAATCTCCGTTTAGAGTCACATGTGATCAAAGCTATATTAAATAATTTTGAAAAAAATACACTTACGTTATCCAAAATTTTCATAAATATTCTATATTAAAATAATTAAAAATAGTAAATATATATGCAAATATTTTTCGAATGAGATTATTTTGTTTCCAAATTAATTCTTTATGGTTATTAATTTTACGGTCTCAATTGTTTTACGAAATCATTGTGGTCTTGAAGGTTCCATTACAACTTTGAGTTGACACTTGGTAAATTTATGTGGAAAGACAGAGCCTTTGAGAAATGTATCAATTTCTAACGGAGGATTCAATCATTATTTTAAAATACACGAAGTAGGAGACAAATCATTCCCTTCCTGTGTGATTGCTGCTTTGTTCCGTTCCGAGCCAGAAGAGCAAGTCACCCGAAATTATCTTTACGACTCGAGTCTTCGAGAGACGTTTAAACTTCTATGGTTGTCTCAAACAATTAATGTAAGTTTCTGAGAGGCGTTGAAAATTTGTCGGGGTTTTACAGGGGAGTAGCATTCCTCTTGACTCCGCTGCGCTGCGGTTGTTATCTTTTTCTGTCTCGATGAATCCCTTGGCGGCTTCGTGGCAGGGGTAAGGGGAAAAAAAAGTATGTTAAGCGTCACATAGTCGAATTCTGCTGTTTACCAAGTCGCACCCCTGACAAGGGTCTGCTTTGTGAAGTAAACCAGATATATAATACACACCAAAAAAAAAATTGTCTGCAGTGACTCTAAAATTATTTTCTGAAAATTGCCGAGGACTCCCCAACGACTAGAAACAAAAAACACGATTGCAGTCAGCAAAGTTCAATAAGCGTCGAAGGTTTCTTCTGGTGGGCCTTGAGGGTTCCGTGCAAGCTTTGGTAGCAACTATTTTTGAATCTTGCTCCCGGCTTCGTTGATGTAAGCAACAGTTCTGGATGCCGGCAACATAAACACTATCTTTATAGTAGACTCGCTACTCGTTATACTCATCTATCTCGTGTATTATTGGCGCTCTGTTGTTTTGTGAAGTCATCGACAAGTTTTCTGGCTGACTGGTCGTGGGTGCTACTTATTCAATAATACTTCAATATTTCCCTCAATCATCCAGCTGCTTGTCCAGTTGAACATTAACTGCTGTAACTTATCCTAATTTTAGACATTTACTCGTTTCTCCTATGTAATTTTTTTGACCTATGATAAGAGTTTTCTCCCACTTATATCATTTATCATCCGCTTATTTATACACAATTACTATGTTCTGTTCTATCCTTGTTCACCGCTCTTTAAAAAAACTGGGAATAATAACTTTTTATAGTTCATATATTTTAGAAATTTTAAAATTTGTTTTTGACTAACTTAGAGAGCTACGGATATCAAACGAAATATCGCTTGTTGTCTTTTAACTACCAAACATCGGCTTAAACTTAGCATGAAGTTATTTAACAGTCTCCCTACGGATATAAAAACAACAAATAGTCTTAGAATTTTTATTACTAAACTAGCTGTGTGCCCGGCGTTGCCCGTGTACTTATTTATGTAAACCCGAAAAATTGTTTCTATATTAATCTTTAGTCAAGAAGTGATTTAACCTAAATCTAACTGTTCGTTGTTGCGTATATACTTTTGACAAGTATTGCATTAATTGAACAGCTGTAAAATACATTAAATTTTATTACATCAATCCCAACAAACATACCTCCGAATTTCTTTACGAACAGAATAATTAAATATACTCCTTGAGAATTGCAGGATATAATTGTCCCTCAGTATTTTTATACAGTGAGAAAGATTGAATTCGTGAAACGGTTAGCTAGATTCACAATGTAAACAAATGGTCGCCATATTGGAGTCACTAATATGGCGCGAAAATTAACTTACATTTTCCGCCAGGATCGTAAAGAATTTAGTTTTGATCTTCAATATCATTAGATTGAGTATTACTGGATAAAATTATACTATTTATGAAATGAAAATATTTATGCTTTATTTCATTACGGAAAAATGACCTATTTCCTTTGTTCGTCGCGTAGTAACGTCTTTCTCTCTCGCGTGACGTCACGGTCTCTCGGCGCGTAGTAATTTAACACAAAATGATCACATTTTTTAATTATAATTCTTTCCACATTTAAGCTAGGGGTTTCTCACCCCCACAGTACCGTTAATTGAGTTTTGAAGAATATTTGCACCAATTTTTGTTGCAAACGGTCCACGCGTTTAAAATTGTATAGAAATTAACGTAAATACATACATACATACATACACACAAATATACATCCTTTTTTATTATATAGACTAGCTGGGTGCCCGGCGTTGCCCGAGATGTCCCGATACACTCCAATTTCGGTTGCTTTTGCGCTATTTTTATGTAACGCTCCTCGAGGGTGTAGATTTGTAAGCGAAACATACCCATATGCATACCCACATGTATACACACATACATACCCGTATAAGACAATTTTATATAATATATATAGATAGATAGATATACATACACTATTTAAAACAATTATTAAATTTGTAGACATATAATTTTTCCATCTGAAATTAAACTATTTGGTGGTTTTAGCAATCTGCAGTTGGTAGCATTGTATAAAATTAATGCAAAACATTACGAAATACGCTGTCTTCAATAAAAAAATATCAATTTTGAACATTTAAGTATTGTTTTTATCATAATTCTATGTATCTTCCAGTGCGTATTGCAAGATATAATTGGGAAACATATTGGTCCCTGATCCAGTTAAATATTCCACGTCAAAAGTCAAGTTATTTAAATGAAAATTAATGCCATGGATTGTATAACCTTTCATAATAAATTTTATTTATCACTCGATGTGGTATTGGTAGATTTATACTTATTATTCAATCAAAATATTTTTGCTCAGCTTCATTTCTCAGAAATGAACATCTATAACGTCGTTCCCAAAAATGGAAAACAAATATTGCTATCCTAACCTCAAATTTTTGTTTCACGACACAAATTGCACGCAATAATTTGTTTACATTTATACAAATTTATAGAAATACGTTGCGTAAAGTATAATTAATTATACTTTTAATTCAATTTAAATGTTCCTATTTTTGTACATACCTTTGACTGATAGTGCATTAATTGAATAACGACCATAAAAACTTTCGGAGTTCCGTACGTCATTTTCAATACTTTTATAGTTACAAACATATAATTCAGCAGTCGTACCTTAGACAAATCTTATTATCTTCTGAAATATTATATAGGATACAATAGTACCTTATATTATGAAATTTTATAAATCTCGACCGACACACATTTGAATGTATTATAAGGCGCCGTATTGGCTTTATCAAAGATAGCGGGATAATTAACTATTCCTAATTAACTTTGCGCAAGGATGGTAAAGTGTTTCGTATTGTTTTTTATTACTATTCGATGGAGTAATACTGGAAAAAATTTTACATTTTATTCAATCAAAATATTTCTGCTTTATTTCATTATGAAATACAGAACTATATTTAGGATGCGTCAATGTCTTGAAAACTTATGACGTCATCGTCTCGCGCAGTAATTTAACACTAATTCGTAACTTATTTCAATTATAATTATTTCCACGTTTATTCTAGGGGTTTCTCACCCCCACTGTACCGGTTCTCGATTTTGGTAGAATACGTATACCAATTTTTGTTGCATTCTGTCCACGCGATAAAATTTGTATAAAGAACAACGTAAATACATACATACATACATACAAATATACATCCTTTTTTATTATATAGATGTAAAAACATTCTATTGTCTGGTGCGTAATACTCAGTGAACTCGTTTATCGGAGTGCAAGCAGTTGATCTGGACTAGTATTCCTCACAAAAGTACTGCCATTGTCGAGCATTAAGTTACTTATAAATTCAATGCTGACTAAATATATTTTACTTAATTATTATCTGTCTCTCTTCTGTTTCATACTTCATCTGACGGAGCTCAATGCGTGTATGACGAGAGCGATGTTTCCTGCCGTATCAGTGTGAAAAAAGTGTTTGTGTTTCTGTGAAAAATGTGCACATATACTATTAGGATATGTGGTGAAATAATTAAAAACAATTAAATAATAAGAGCTGTAAAATGTTAAATTAAAATCTGTTGACGGCTATATTTAATTATTTTTTAAAGAGCAGTGTACAAGGATGGGACAGAACATAGTAATTGAGTAGAAAGGAACGAATTTTAGTATTTTTATGTTAACTTATAGTGATTTATAATTGTAGCATACAAATGTAATTTTATGTATTGACCAATTCTATTTCCTCATACGAGGACTAATGAAATAAAATAAATCAAATCAAATCGTATATTACAATATTCTTGTTTTTTTCATTATAAAAATTTCATATCATATTTTAGAAAATTACTTTCATAATTTAATAATAACATTTACCAAAAAACTGAATAAAAGGATTGACTGATTGAAAAAATGGGCTTTAAATTAACACGCAACTGTTATGAAGTATTAAAATCATTTTAAGGGCAGACACCGTAAGTCGCACATCTTAATAGGAATGAAATTATTTTTATTTCAAAATGATAAATTATGGAAACGAAACAATCGGATAGTAAGCAAACCCTGACGGAAAAAGAGTGAATATAAACTACGACGCTTCTTATTCAAGTTAAAGGAATGAAAAAGTTGACGTACTAAAATTAGACTTTACTTTAAATGAGTTTCGGACAGCGATTAAATGGCAATATATACGTAAAGTAATGTCATCGTAGCAATTTAAATACTTCAATAATTTCTTAAATATAAAATATATGAATATTAGCTTTGATTACGAAAGTAACATTTTTAAACACTAAAAACATTTTTTTATAGGGGACAGGATGCTCGAGTCCAATAGCAGAGGAAGGGAATTTTAAAGGCGGAAAAAGCAAGGTAGCCGACGGCTATAGTTAATAGATCCTATTCGGCATTTTCCCAAAAGTGATGCAGGTAAATTCCTAGAAAACGTTCAAGTATGTCGGGCTCTTGGTACTTGTCCTACATCCTTCTGATGACAACAGTAGAGTTTTCTATGGGGGCTCAACATTTCCAGTGCGCAATAGATTTATGTAACATAAATAAGTGCAGGAGCATCATTTCATAACTATTCTTAGATTTTTGGAAACTACTGTATTGCATATATCCAGAAGCTTATATTTAATTAGTGGATTTCAGTTTTAGTTAACAATTTCACTCTTAATTTTAAATTAATAATTACAGGCGTTTTACTCTCGGTTAAATTCCCTTTCCGTTTATTTCATTTGATTTCTGCTAATATACATTACAAATGACTATTAAGATTTTGACTGAATGTCTCGCCCAGGTCATTTGCGTAGGTATAATGAGGTCATAACGAATCAGACAGTTCTCACAATAAGCTCATGAATTTTAAATACGACACCCATAAGTTCTTAAGCGCTCTTTATTCTTCTCGTAGGCTTTGTGGCTCCTTTATGAGAAATTACCGCGGGTTCTATCACATAATTTAGCACCTTTCTAGATATACGATTATCATAAGACATTAATCTAACATTTCCTCGAAATAAAATACCGAGACAGCGTTATTGAAATACGGATTCGTGTAACGTGAATCACTGTTCTTCGAAGGATGAGTCCTTAAAAAAATTATGATTGTATTCAAATCATGATAGTATTTCTAAATGAGTTGAAAGGACGCATATTATCTGAATAGAATTACTAAGTTTATATGGATTGATCTACAAGGCCTCTTTCAAATTACTGTATAAAATAATTATAGTCCGACTCCGAAATGCGCAATATTTTATTTTTATCATGTACGGCTCCTATATTTAACGAAACTTGAATACTTTGTCGACGATTACGGCTTGCTTCATTCTGTTACATGTAGTAAACTGAATTGAAACGAATGTTCAGGTAAATATTACGTCTGGATAAATATCAATTTAACGCATGTTGTGAATAAAATATTTTGAAAAGATGAAGAAGTGTGTCATAAATCAGTGTCACGAGAGAAATAACTAAAATATATTACTACCATTTGTAGGGTATTAGAAAAAAAAATAATTGTGTGGCTTAAAAATTGGAGTACGATTATCTGCAATATTATTTAATTTGGCCTTACATGAAGCTATCAAACTTATGCTGACGATATTGCAATGGTATATTTAGGCACTCCAGGAAATGCTTAAGATATTGGAAGAGAAGAGCCAAGCAATGGGACTTAAAATTAACGAAAAATTTATGAATATTTCAACATCAGATTAGAGAAGATGGCTTCAAAATAAAAACTGAGATCATCTTAAATTTGCAATTTTATTTATTTAATTATACGGAAACAGTTCTGAACGATGAAAATGAAAATTAATTTATATAAAGCGAACCTACTTTCTAGGGCCCTTAAACTGAAGCTTTATAAGAATTTTATTAGGTCGGTGGTGACATACAGCACGGAAACGACAACTGAGACAGCTGGCGATGAGAATGTATTCTGAAAGTGAGTTTTTTATGGTTGTTCGATGAAGAAAAATAAATAGAAAACGATACCCATAGGAGAAGACGTAGCGAGATTGTGGAGTCTCAAAGGCTCGCCTAGCAAGGACACGTACAGGAGATGAGAGAGGAAAGGTGCTTGAAGGAACTTTCATGGGAAGTCGGAAGCAGTAGACGAGAATGGCTTCGGAAAAGATTGATACTGGTCATGAGAAAGGACTTAGGGATTATGCAAGTTGAAAGATGATGCGAGAAGACGTGGAGCAGGCAGGAATGGAATTGTGTCTTGGAGGAGGCCAAAGACCACTCTGGACTACAGGGCCAAAAAATGAAGTCCGAATTGCGGACGACAGAAGTAGCGAGGACCCTACCAACCTGATCAGGTGCGTCTATGTTTCTCCGTACATCACATTTAGGTGAACTGTGGCGAGGATCATTAAACTATGGTCAGGGTGCCCCATTTCATCCTTGGATACTTTGTTCGGGCTTCCGTATCTTTGCTTTATATACCTTACTATGCTATTAAATTAAAGTGGCCGTGTTGTGGATTACCCTCAAGTTCGCTATTTCTAAACAAAGTAATAATGAAGTTAGAACTAATATAACTAATAATTATAACAATCTTACGTCATGGACGAGAACTGCCTGACGAATTTCAATAGTTCTATGACCCAACTGAAAAATTCACACGTAAAATAACAAACTGAGGCGCCATGACGGTTACCGTAAATATTTATGAATAAAATATTAAAGTATAAGATCAATAACACGCTTATTAAAAGAGTTTTGAAATTAGTCGAAAAATTAAAATGAATGAGAAAGATATTCAATTCAGAAAAAAGGTAATATAAATACCACACAACGTTTCTGGGATTCTTGTTCCTTTCGTCAGGCGCTAAGAAGAGCGTAGAGAAACACAACTGCACTTGTCAGTTGACAACACTCAAAAGCGACGAAAACGCAACGTCAATGGGAGAACCCAAGTGTTATCGTAACAATAAGGGAGCAACAACGATGGGTAACAGAAGGGTTAGCATAATAATAAGGGATCATAGCAATTATTGAGTTCAATAGTGTCTGTTTGTGCATTATTATCTGTGATGTTTGATTTAATGTGAAGCATCTCTGAAATGAGTCTGGAATTGTGCCTGGTGTCAATGTCTAAAATCTTAGCATTTAGCTAATCAAATGTGTGTTTAGAATTGATGATATGTTTGGATACTACAGATTGTTTATCATTAGGAAGTTTGATATTACATATATGTTTTTGATACATGTATTAAGGGAACGTTTTGTTTGCCCTAAGTAGCAGGAATTACAATTTTTTGTCTGAATTGGCTACCTTTCTTATTCATTATTTTCAATCAGACGTAAACTTTTTTATTTCAAAAAATTAAAAATTGATACTGTTCTAATAGTAGTGAATAAACATAAAATCTTAATTTATTATGAGATTAAAAGAAAAATCAGCTATTTTAAGTTCAATACTCTTCATAATAAACATAAACGGAATAGTAACGAATTTAATTCTGACTGTTGCAACTAAATAACATATGAATAATATAAGCCTCTGACTTATATAATTGTACAACCCACCTTATCACAAAATGATTCGTTTATCCTTTTTAAACTGTAGTTTCGTCCCAGATTCTCTGACGAAATGGCTCAAACTAGATCCAAGCTGTTGGCAACAAGATGGATACCGATTCCATCAATGTGAGTTGATTTGATTGTACGCGCTCCGTTCGCTGAAATGGAATCCTAGAGGAACACCAATACTGTTGCATTATGGTCCATATCCGGAAACGTTTCAAAATCTCGTACATTATCGCCGGATTATATGCAAAACTTACAGCATTTATTTTTGAACGTCTAATACCTTAAACGTTGACAATAGTAATGGTTTGAAGTGAAATAAAGTCCAACGTTTTCGTCTTACAATTTACTATTTTAATTATACTGTTTCTTCATCCACAGCACATTCTAGAGTTTCCGCGTCATTTTTATTTCCTTTATTTCAGATTTGTATTTTGTGATTAAATTAATGTTTCATCTTTATTCCTTAAATCTCACATAAAAATTCTCTTCTAGGGATCTCTTGATGTTCATATTATCCTGTCTGTACGCCATTCTTACACTTCTATAAATATATTCCGTAGTGAAAATGGAAAAAATATGTTCTCCTTGCCGATGAATTAAGTCTTGGCGTACTCTAAATTACTTTTGATATATTCTAATCTTAAGACATATTTAGTAACCTTGAATCATAAATAACAGCAATTATTCACTCCCGCCACAAATAAGTGATTCAGTGTTTTAGTGATTGTTAGTGTCCTGAATGTTGGTTTTTTGTGAGGTGATCGATTTGTCTTTGGTCATCCTTTTCGTAAGCATCTCTCTGAGAAATTTAATGTTAACTCGAATTTTTTTTAAGACAAAACATCGTTTATAAGTAGTTTGTAATTGTTTGATGCTCCATTTGATCCAATATAACAAAAAGGTTTCACGTTAAATCGTGTTATTTAACAAAATTACTTTAAATCTTCCCAATTCTTATTGTTCAGAAATTCCGCGAAGATATAGGGAAATTCAATGCGATTTCTTTGCATATGCAACAGAAGGCCCAAGGTGAGCCGATTACAAGCGTTTGTCATATTACCATAAGAATTCGTCATTCACTGTTTTCACTAAGCGCCCATTTCACAGTCCCATTCGTCATGCAGACTTCAGAAAGCAAAGAACTGTGAAATCTTGAAAATGAAAAACAGAAAAATTAGGGTATTAATTAATTTTAAACAATTAATAGATTCGTTTTACTCCAGGAACCGTTAACTTTAACATTAGAGAATGTATTGCATAAGTAATAGTAACTGGTCCATTATATTAATTTCTCTCTCTATATGAATCGTTGAAAATTTCTGTTGCTAATGTAAATCTATAATAATTTGGATTTAATGTGTGCAGTCATTATGTTTTTAATTAACGAAAGTTAAAAATCTGATTTTGGTCAAGGCGAGTTGTTGGTCTAAGTTCGACCTTTTCGAGGAAGAATCTTCGTAAACTTCATGAAGGAATTGCTTCTGTAGAACTCACTGCTCCCATTACCGGGACAATATGACTCAGAATCCCCAGTGTCACGTTGTTTCCAAGTGGCTATTAACATCGAGCTTACTGGGCAAACGATCCAAGGCATTTACAGTCAATAAAATTCCTATCACGTTCATCCACTACGGCACATTAACAGAAATTTAACTTGCAAACACTAGTCTGACTGGTTCCACAAGGACGGTTGACATACATTCCAGAGACTGCAATTAACGGCCGTATAGTAACCGGGAAAGGGGGGAACGGGTAGCCATAATTCAGCAGCACTGTTCGCAAACAAGATAATCGCAAATTACCTTGAAAAGTATGCACTCGCCTGAGAAAAGATTATAGGGAGACGCAATACAACATTTATATTTGCTTAGTAGAAACTGAATTTATAATCAATTCTTCCCCTGAATTATGCATTAATCGATATTACTATACTTGCATTAAAATATTTACGGCTCTCTCAATTTCTGAGATTTTGACATTGATGAATTCCTAAGAATTTCAGAAAATTTTCTTACTTGATATATCTATTATGTAATTATTATTTACTTATAAGGAGATTTTACTTAATCTTTGCACCGACAGCTGCAGTTTTTAAACAAAAGTTAATACTTACTTAAATTTGGCTATTTATTCAGATATCGGGTAAATAGAATTAAATCGTACAGCCGTTAACGATTTATATATTTAATAACAAAATACATTCTAAACTTCCTGCTCTGTTAACAAATTGTTAATCTACGAGCTATGCACATGCTTAAAGAAAAAATACAGGGTTTTGAGGCCTTTAATACAGTGGTCTTAAATATTTGTACTGTGGCTCTATAACATCGACTTTGATGGGGCATTTTGTCTCAATAATTTCCCGCCCCTGTGGTGATGTGGCAAGCAATCAGGATCATCAGGTACCCTAAACGTCGTAATCTCCCGTCTGCTGATAAGTTACCGCGTTCCAGGAAGAGGGTGGTACTCCTTCTCGAGAACTACCTCCATTAAAATTTCTCTTACAATTCGAATAAATTAATTTCTCTTTCTACTCTACTATCTCATATTAATAAATACTGACTTATTTTCTATTATGAACGTCTACCTTACTGTCTCTCATGAATCACTAATTGACTAGTCTGCTCCCTCCATAATACTGTCAAACCTCTCCTTCTCTCCAGTAATCCTCTCTCCATGACTGAACGACTGGATAACTCCGCAGATCATCTCAACACCTCGGTGATTACATTTTTAGCTTATATGCTCTTGAAATCTGGATGGTACGAACCAATGAGAATCGAATCCGTGCCCCCAGAAATCTCATTATTCTCCTTGGAAACTCCCTCTAACGTATTACGTAGTTAATTACAATCCCCTGGGAACCCAAATTCGTGCTTATATCGTGGGACCACAGATTTGTTTTGTATTGATGTTAATACCTTCATCTTAACTTCCTCTTATTTACTATACCGCTGAAGGATTTTCGCATTCTTTCACTATATGAGTTCCATACAATGACCATTAGGACGCAGGAATAAGTGCTAAAATATCTTACGTAAATAATATACCAATGAAAATAATAAAAATAACCCCGTATTCATTAATTTCTATTGTGTACTCTAAAATTATTTACGTTTGTGTTGGCGATGTCTAATGCTTCATTTAAGAATTTTTTGGAGGTCATCATTAATTTTTTAAATGCTTAATTTTAATTAATAGTGAATTATTGAATACTAATAAAAATCGCATTGTAGTCTAGAGAATTACTATAAAAAATTCTCCACTTGTGGGCTCAAACTTAGATCCAGAATACATGTGTTGGTAGCTTTAACCACCTCACTAGTCCAACTTGATGGGTTGGGAGATATTAATTCTAATGAAACTTGGAACGAAGAATACAGAAACCTGAAAAATATAGTCGAAATAATACAAGTGTACGATTGAACACGGCTGAAGAGCTTTATAAAACTTTTTTTTATTTTAGTGGGTATGTAGTTAAAAGCAGCTATCCTTAAGGATGTCCCGGTGATAATTGAATAAGTCACCAGGTGAAGTAAGAAAAATGTGAGGAAACCAAATTACGACGATGATTAGAGGTGCCTGAGTCCATAACGTTCTTTAGCCCTAATATGTAAGCTGATAATTTTTTTTTAGACTTATTCTCATTTGCTACACAATAGAGTTTTAGAGTAACATTGTATTTGTGATATTTAAGAGTGTAATTAAGTTTGTAAGCATATAATTGTCGTTTAATCACAAAGTTACATAATTAGGTTGATCATTGAAGAGATTCTAATACAGTTCTTATAAATATAATTTAAAATATGTCAGATAATGATTCAATATTTATGAAAAAACTATTAAAATTTCTAAATTCCACCCGTTTAATTAAGAGAAGAACCCAAATAAAATAAGTTGATTACAATTAATAACGTTTCCAACTCGGGTTTTACTTAATAACTGTTGATAAATAATAATAATTTCCAGAAACGCACATAAATAATAAAATAACCATTAAAATATATTTGCTCTATGATTGACCATAATTTTTATACAATGAAAAATTATAAATTCTATCGAAGGAAACAATAATAATGTTAAGCTATATTGGGTGATATATATAATACGAAATGCAGCTTCAAAACTGGCTTGACTCAGATTTATTGTCTCTCAGATTTTCATTAACATACACGAAAAAGTTAATTAACTGATGAAATCTGAGCCAAAGATTATGTTTTACTTGCTTTTTTGTCATTAAACAATTCACTGAATAAAGAAAAAAACATTACGGGTTTTATCAAGTGACGAAATAATTGAGTGAAGTCTAACATTGACAAATTAAAGCCATGTGGTAGAGATAGAATAATTTGCTGAGATAAAAAAAAATTGCCCCATATATCAATCTTGGTGTGAGAAACAAATAGTCATAATTCACAGCACTTGTTGGCGAAGAAAAAATTACCGCCGATTGGGACAGCCTATTACTCAGATACGATAAGCAGAGCAGAATGCAGCCTCCTTCCAGGGACGTGCATATAAGAATGAACAAAAAGCATAAATATACGAAAAAATGTTATACTTCCAAGTATTCAACTGAATAAGTTAGATAACACTACCAGAAGAATTGCCTCACAAATAGGCGCCAAAACTGCTAATGAGTTGTATATTAACGATGCCGTTGCGTTCAGCCCAATAATTTAAACTAGCCTACTTTCTCAACTAATTAACTACTAAGATACAAAACGTTCAAATTTGGTTATGTCCTAGTGTTGTTTAGTACAAAACTTATATAAAATAATAACAGGACACATTAAAGAATAAGCAGTGACGAAAATGTAGAAAGTGTTATTGGTTAAAAACCTTAGAGAAGAATAAACAATTATTAAAAATGAGACCATCGATTGTCGTGGTTTCCATGTGCGTAGTAGAAGGTGAAACATTTTTTACGTGCAGTTATTGATGTATTAAATAGATAATAAAGAATGGTCAAATGTAACAAAACGAATGAATGGTTAAAACAATAAGATACTCGTATATTAGTCAGTAAAATCTTGATAAAGTACCTTATATGAACATTTTTTGCCTCTATGACACACTCGTTGATGTAGGAGTACACCAGGTCTCGATTTTTTAACTTCGGAGCAATTCTGAAGGCGGGTCGTCCTCTGTTGGCACTGAGAGAAAAGTAAAGGGACGATAAATAGATACGTTGCCACACACTAGCCTGTCAGGTACGTTTTTATTATTAAACGAAATTAAAGTATCACATATTAAAATATTTTATTATAGTTCGTTGTACATTTATTAATCCTACAACACACACTGTCTTTCCTTGGGGTTTGGGAACGTTGCAACTCGGGTGACGCGCAATATGTATCGTCTGCTGGCTCAGTTTATGAGAGTTTTCGTAAATTTTAATAGATATTTCTCTACTTTGTTTATATGGTACAATTGATTTCCTTATTCCCTTGTCCTTCACTCACCAAATTTCTCTAATAAATGTGAAATAAATCCGAACGGCGCGATGTTCAAGAGTGTGTCTTACTTCTGTTCCTCCTGCGTCATAATTCAAATTTTACAATTATTTCAATATAATATCTTCATTTCAAGTTGCTTTCATATACACTGATTCAAATAATCTAATTACAAAATATTTTAAAGTACAAAAATAGATGAATTACACACAATTATTTATAAACCATCGGCAACGTTTTAGACAAATGTTTTTTGATTAATAACCGTTTTTGAGTAACGTATCTTCTTCATTTTATGTTTAAAAGGTCCTTGTTTTCATTATAGTGTTTGCTAGAAACCTTGTTTGGTGCAGTACTGAAGTACCAAAAGGAGTGCAACTACTGCACAGGAAGCATGTTCCTTAGTTAAACAGTTTACCGTTAATGTAACACTAGTTGTCACTATTATTCGTAAACAAATCTTCCAAATCAATTACTTTTATGAATTAACACCACTCTGGGTTATTAGCCTCTTTAAGATGTTATGTTATGCGTTCGTAACAATACCAAATATGAAAAAAAATTACATCTGCTAGAAAATAATGAATAAGAAAGAAAGCCGATACAAACAAAAAAGGGGTAATATAAATACCACACAACGTTTCTGGGATCCTTGTACCTTTCGTCAGATGCTAAGAAGAGACTAGAGAAACACCAGTGCAGTTGTGTTTCTCTAGGCTCTTCTTAGCACCTGACGAAAGATACAAGGATCCCAGAAACGTTGTGTGGTATTTATATTACCCTTTTTTTTGTCTGTATTGGCTATATTTCTTATTCAATACCAAATATGATTAATAGTTCCCAGTATGGTGACTGAGAAAATGTAGCAACGACTGAAGGTAAAGACGCACGTAGTTACAAATTAAAAAATTCAAATTGCGTCAGAAAAGCTATCCGTATGTGGGCGAGGTAACCTTAACAGCCAGTAGCAATTATCACGCGCACCAGTCTACCAGAGATGCGATCATCTGATGACGTCATATCCTGCGCAGTCCGACAGCTACAAGGGAAAAACTATTATTCGAAACCATAAACGCTTGTAGACAGAAGAGTGTTGTATAAAATAGTATCGTTACCATTGGAGTTGGAAGAAATGAAAAGGCTATGAAACATTTGATTCGTTGATTGGCGGCGACCGTGAGTGAATCGGAAGAAATAGGAGCACCGAACGAGGAACATAATTACTAAAACTGAGTGGGAACGCGCTTAAATTCCGACTCGGCAAATGAGTGAATCAAAATCGTTTCCTAACACATTTAAAATTCAGCTGCCATTGTAACCCAAAAATAGAAAGTTGAATTAAAGGAGACGAGAATTACCAACACTGGAAATGACGTCGGATGTTCTGAAACGTTTGGAAAAATTAATTTTGAAAATATAGTTCGCTTTGCGGTTTGACAATACGGTAAACCATAATAAATTTTCACGTCTTAAGGAAAGTTTAAATATTTTTACACCAGGAGAAAAAATCCTTCCGTTTAGGCATAAAATATCGATGGCTTTGGGAAATAGTCTGTAATAATGTACTGAGCGAAACACGGTCTCATTAACTGACTTATTATTACAAAAACTTTTTGTATAGGTGAACACGAACTGTGATCATCCATGGAAAGACCGTAGGGAAGCTTTGGACCAACCTCAGAAACAGCAGAAACATTTATAATAACATCGCAACCAGATTTTGTATAAATTAAATCGTAGACCGACATAGAAAGTATCGCAATGCGTTTAAAACCTTTCATTATCAACGTTTACCAAGTCACACATCAATATTTAGCTATTCTGCAAGAATGCTTTGAGTTTCATACATTTTACTGTAATATATCAAGTAAGTATTGTAGTAATTAAAAGGAAATATAATTAATTAATAAACAAAAAATTTTGGACTTGTATTGTTGGAGGCGTAAACACACGAGTTGTTCCTGCTTGCTGGGGATTGTCGTAGTACATTTTGTGAGACGCGCAGAGCTCCAGTGTGTGGACGGGAAGCATAGGAATAATAGTTCGGGCAAAATTTCAGAAAGTGTGTATTTGGGAGGCAAGGCTGTATGTAGTCTAACAGTTCTAATATTCAGAATGATATACGATTTATAGTCTATGAGCAAATAACTGCAACGATACTACGCCGACTGTTATTTTCCCTGATGCAGAATAGTTCGGAGTCTAGCCTACATTCACTAGTTAGACAATTTTTAAATTATTGGGAGCCAGGTTATTGTATCCAGTCAATAACCAAACTTTGAGAATGGTAATAAGTTTTTGATAGAGAGGACAGTGAAATAAGTGTTATAAGTAACCTCAGCAAGCAGAAAGTGATGATTATTAAATTCTGTGTATTATGGTCTGTTTATAAAGTGTTAATAATAATCGTGTGTGTGTGTGTGTACGAGCCCATTCCTTGGCACAACAAAACTTTAAGGTAAAACTGCACAACTTATTATCTGTAAACCCGCCAGTAAATCATATCTTACAGTCAGATTTCCGAGTTCAGATTTCAGGTTTTATATTGTACTGATTGTTTAAGTTAATGCTGTAATAACTTTGTAGATATAATTGTTTAACAGAAATATTATTTATTGAAGGCCCTGTAGTCGGCCCTGAGATCTAACCGTGGTATTTTGTCAAGTTTTAGTATGTAATATAACTTCAATAATTTGATTTAATAAATTAATTTATTTGTATGCTCTAATTTTTTATCTTTAATTAAAACATCCGATCAATTAATTTTTAATTTGCTTAGCATTTGTCTTTAAATGAAATACTACAAAATTGGCACCTCAACGTGGGGCTTTGTTTTTATATAAATTGTTTTAAATAAAATACTATGCTACAACGAGGCGATTTAAAAGTTAATACTACAGTATACTGTCGCAGAATGTGAGCGCAACTCGATGACGTTAAGTTTTTATGATACACGTATATTTGGCAAGTAATTTATTATTACTTATAATAACACATGTTGAATACGGATCATAATATCAAAACATATTTGTCAATTCATGTTTTATTTTTTATCTCTAAATATATTTATATTGATAATATATATAACTAATTGAAAAATGTATAGATTAGTGTTTAGAGATTTCGTTTCAAATAAAATTCTCTATGTTATACAAGTTTCCAGTCACAAATTTTATATGTTTGAAGCAGAACGGGCAAAAGCCCAGACAGAAATCGATTGTGCTGGAAGTTTATGATGGAACCAACCACACAGACCTAGAAACCTAGATTAATAGTTCTTCTTGGCAAATGATCTGTAACTGAAAAAAAGGGTGGATACTTTTACATATCTTTTCATCGAACTCAAAGGAATCCAACGTGAAATATGTTGGAAATTATATATTTCTTAATTGGGATATTCATGGATAATTTATGATGCTGCAGCGTCTTTTACAAGCGTTAACTGTCACGCTTTGTAGCCCTTGTCTCAATATCTATTACACATACTTAATAACTTGTCTAATATTTTATTATTAGCAATTAATTTTTTATGTAATCCGATGGTTGAAAATTGTGGAAAATAATGCGCGTCTCTACAACTCTGATTTAACAACTGATGGTAAGCCACCTTGGAGTTGTTCAGGGCTGTGATTAATAAATTTACGTTTATTTTAAATATTTATTTCGAGTGATTCTTGATAGTCACTGTTACGTTAATAACATAATTAAATTCGACGCTGCGAAAGAGAGTAATTATAAAAACTAATGACTCAAATGTCTTCATTTAGAAATGAAGAAATTATACAGAAAGAAACATCTTGATTTGATATTATGTTGCATCACGCTTCCTGCGGATGTTGCGGTAGTTCATAGAATGTGTCAAGAAAAACAGAACTTAGGAAGTAAAATTAGAATCGTTAACTCATTTGCTTCATAAAGTGTAAGATAATATATGAATTCTATATGTGAAACTTCGATCCTTAACCAACGTTCTAGTTGATAAATACAAAATTTTAATTTCAAAATTGGTAGTCATTACTATCATTTCATTGTATTTTTTATCAATTTCACGCGTTAAGGTCTTTTGCACAATTCGTTATATCATAATATGAAATAGCAGGCCCATACTGCTGTTAAACAATGTGGTTTTCGGCAATGAGGAAGGTGATAAATTAAGGAGGTAGAGAGAACGAAATGTTTATGACGGGAGCACGAATGATAGTTTGACATTTTTAATACTAATATTCTCTGTTAGACTAAATCTACAAAATAGGCGCAAGGAGGAGTGATTGGCGAACAGTTCCAAAGGTACGTGGCATATGGCGCTCGCTTGCGACAGAATACATAGTCGTGACTCAACCTACAGCATTGCCAGACAATCACAGATGCCTAGTTCGTATTACTGTTGGTGGTAGCAATTCTGAGCATTTACCGTATAAATAGGTGCAAATAAACAATATTTTTCACTCTCGTATTCGTGCCCCAACGCGTCACTTACGACCATTAAATCCTATACAAAAAAGTGTATGTTTTAGTAAGCTCATAGAACAAAGTTAGTACCATGACCGGAGAACCACCCTGTACCTATAAGCTACATATATATTGTAATAAACACAAATAAATGATTCAATTTTAAATGTTTTGCCCCACGTTGGAGAACCAAAATGTAATAAATACAAATAAATAGCTGATTTTAAATTAAAATAAACCTCACGTTGGTGCAAAAAACGTAATAATCAAATTATTAAATTAGATTTTAAATGAACAAATTAAAACTTGAAATGATAATTTGATTATTACATGTTGTGCTCCAACGTGTGGTTTATTTAAATTTAAAATCAACTATTTATTTGTATTTATTACATTTCGGTTCTCCAACGTGGGACAAAACATTTAAAATTGCATCATTTATTTCTGTTTGTTACAATTTGGCGCCCCACGTTGGGCGCCAAATTGTAATAATCAAATTTAATTTTTTTAATTTAAATCCAACGTTGAGGCACAAAATGTAATAATCAAATAATTTCAACTTTTAATTTGTTCAGTATAATCTAATTTAATAATTTGATTATTACATTTTGTGCTTCAACGTGGAATTTAATTTAAATAATTAAATTTGATTATTACAATATATATATATATATATATATATATATATATATTGTAGTAATTAGTAATTAATTCATTATTATAATTATAAAGTTTGATTGTAGAGGACTTATTATTGGATATAAAGCGGACACCGCAACAAGACGGCGAGACAAAGAGTGTATTGTTGGAGTTAAGAGAGTGTACGCGCTCAAAATCTAGGAGACGAAGTTGGTTAGTTAGACGGCGGACACAGATGCAGGCAGACATCAATTCAGAAAATTCATGTTATAAAAAAAGTTTTTTAGTTGGGCAGCGGACATAGAACAGTTCGAAAGCATTCTTCAGTCAGCGGAAAGACGCGAAAGGAAAAGTCTACGTCGAAAACTGGGACATAGCAGTTCGGTCCACATAGAGAAATAGAAACAGTAAAAGTTTGTGGATCCAGAATTATGAATAGGGCTATCTAGGAAGTCTAACGGCGAGCTAATAGTTTACATAAAACGCAAGTAACCAGTTTTGACGGAGAGACTTATAAAATCGCAGGTTGGAAGCAGAAGTTTTGCTTCACATACTGAACAAATTTTCGCATAGAGAGACTTTGAGGATACCTACGTCCGGAAACTGGCTGAGGGTGAGATAATCGAGGTTCCAGAATAGCAATGATCCAGAGCAGCTACCGTGTGTTCAAATTCTAATGAGTAGAATCAGTGATATCCCCAAATCGTGTGCACAAAAACCCAAAAATGAGACCTGTAAGTAGTAAACTTTAAAATTGATTGTAAACCTCTTTTAAAAGATATGTCAGATCGTTCTTTAATTATTTCGTTTCTTTAATTATTCACTTCGTTAATTATTTACTTCTTTAATTGTTTAGTTCTTTAATTTAAATTCAATCTTTAATCTTATTTTCGTCCGCAACAAAATTCGTCGAGGTTCAGACGAATTAATTTACCTAAAAAACAAAATGTAATTGATTGTATAAAATTCACCCATTTATCAAACCCAGATAAAGACCCTGAGATTCCAAATTATATTGTGTATTTAACTTCGTTAATAAATTTGTTTAATTGTTTCACTTGACTTCTTTTTATTTATAGACGCCTTTTTATTACAATATATATACAAATATATTTCAACATATCAACGGGTGTGTACATTGACAGATGTGTAATTTGAATATTGTTAAGTATTTTGTGTTTTGTTAAGTTCACCTTTGGCGGCTATTCATCAATCGGGGCTGGCGCGAGAGTGATCTTGTTTCTGTTTGTAAAATCAGTCCGCATTTCGGCTCCTCAGCGATGGGTTGGTCAGTGAGACGCGTAAATCGAAGCAGGGAGAGCGTAAAAATTGTATAATACAAACATTGTACTTTAATGCTACGTGTTATATACGTCAAAACCACGTCTGAGTATTTTATGTTTCACGACTCGATCAATAAAAACTCAACAAAGTTTGGTTATTTACTGGCGCCCAAGAATTCAAAAGTCTGATTTCAAGTCGGGAACTGATGCCTTATTACACTCGTCGAGTATTACATCCTACAGTTTTTCTAATTTTATTTTTCTACAATATATTTAACGGCTATTAACAGTAAACTAATATTTTTATTAAATTTTTTAAACCATAAAATCTTTAATTAACAACACAATAATGTATGTGTGTAGATAGGCTATGTGTTCTTACAGAATATATTCTTACAGAATATGAAAGGAACTGAAATCGCTGATTCGGAAGAGTAGTCAAGGGTTAACTAGGACCCCCGTGCTGTAGTTTTAAGGATCCTACCCTGCAATTAGACCTTCCGATGGCGGGACTTGGGTTTACTAGTTTTATAATATCATTAGCATGTATAAAATAGGCCTACCTGATTTTAAAAGCAGACATAAAAATAAAATTTTATTGATATAAAGGGTGTTTTTTTAGAGGTATAGAACTTTAAGTTGGCATTACTGTTCAAGATGGCGACCGATTTAACAGCTGACAAGTGATTTATTCTCAGTTTGGTTTGGCAATTCATCATGAATAGACTCACGCCGTAACAACGCTTGCAAATAGTGCAATTTTATTTCGAAAATAATGGTTCTGTGCGGAATACGTATCGCGGACTGAGTCCATTTTATCGTCGACAAAATCGTCCATCAGAGCAGTTAATTCGATTAACCATGGAACGTTTTCGCACCACGTTTACTCTTATTGATAACTCGCATCCCCAGAGACGCCGTACGGTACGTACAGAAGAAGCTATTGCTACTGTAGAGCGTAGCATTGAGGAAGACCCGAATGAGTCCATCCGCCATCGAGCACAGGAATTGGATCTGTGTCCATCCACTTTATGGAAGATTTTGCGGAAGGATCTTTGTTTGCGTGCTTACAAAATTCAACTCGTGCAAGAATTGAAGCCAAACGATCATCAAGCAAGGCGTAGATTCGTCGAATGGGCCCAAAACGAGATTGCCGTTGTTCCCGATTTTCATAAGCGAATTTTGTTTAGCGATGAAGCGCACTTCTGGTTGAATGGCTACGTCAACAAACAAAACTGCCGCATTTGGAGTGAAGATAATCCTCAAGTGTATGTCAAAACACCATTACATCCAGAAAAACTTACTGTTTGGTGCGCTTTATGGGCTGGTGGAATCATTGGTCCGTACTTCTTCAAAAACGATGATGGCCAGAACGTTACAGTCAATGGAGATCGGTATAGAGCCATGATTACTAACTTTTTCATTCCTGAATTGAACAACCATGATGTCCAGGAGCTGTGGTTTCAACAAGACGGTGCAACATGTCACACAGCTCGTGCCACAATCCATTTATTGAAAGACACGTTTGGTGACCGCCTAATTTCACGTTTTGGACCTGTGAATTGGCCTCCAAGATCTTGCGATTTAACACCGCTAGACTACTTTCTGTGGGGCTATGTAAAGTCATTGGTCTATGCGGATAAGCCACAAACGCTTGACCATTTGGAAGACAACATTCGCCGTGTTATTGCCGATATACGGCCACAAATGTTGGAAAAAGTCATCGAAAATTGGACGTCCAGATTGGACTACATCCGAGCCAGCCGTGGCGGTCATATGCCAGAAATCATATTTAAAATGTAATGCCACAAGATTATCTTTCGAATAAAAAAAATTCATGTCAATCGAATAATCCATCGTTGTTTTATTGAAATTTAAAGTTCTATACCTCTAAAAAAACACCCATATGTTTAATTCTAAAATAAACAGATACATAGAATTAATAACGTAAATCCATTATTAACCTGTTGGATCAAAATATCCTCCAATGTGCCATTCGTCGAATACCAAAATGAAATAGTTTTTATCCTTCAATGAACATCTGCAAGGGAACATAATACAACAACAATTTGGAGGAAACTATTATAACTATGTCAACATTAATTTACTCTCATTATGACGCCGTTTAAATCAGGTTTTGCTTAGAAATTAGAAAGAAAACTTTTTAAAATACTAATTATTTTATAACGCAAATAAAGCAATCATTTTTTCTACGAATATTTGATGCATACAGTTGTCACGGTACTATTTTTTATTCGGTTACTTCAAGTGCTTTGGACAAGTCCGGTTGAAGCGCTACATCATTTTAATGCTTGCTTAACTATTGATAAAACAATTTATACAATAAATGAAATAATTGGAAGTTAAACGATTAATTTTCTTGATGTTCATTTATTTTTAAACATTTTTCTATTCTCTCTACATGAAATAATTTATTATTTGGCTTATTTTCCTTCGAAATCGCACAATTACTTGAAAGATTTACTCAGGAAAAATCTTTATCTAATTACGATAAACATGAAATCTTACCTGTGAGGATCCTTTAAGATAATTTTAAATTTTCAAACGAAGATAAAAATGTTCTCTCACTAAAGAATGGGAGTGTTTGTCCACTCGAGCACACAAAATAAGAGTATATTTCTCTTTACTCAACTAGATTAACACGTTGACTGCCAAGGTATATTTCGATTTCCTTGTCACAGAAACCACGAAACTTTCCAGCATCTTGGTGTAAACCCCCAATTTAATTTAATCATATTATATATTCAAACTCTAATTATAGTACATAGTAATCATAAAGCATAAACAATGTTTTTTTTAAAAAAAAATAATATTTCTGACGAATTATCACGTCAAATTTGTACCAGAGATATAAAATGTCGAGAATCGCGTTATTCCTGTCCAATCTGCGGAGAGAAACGAGCTTTTTTCATGGGAGATTGTTTTAAAAATTATCACAAAAAATAAAAGTATTATTTTAGTTGTTGATTTTAAATAAACTTTGAATGATTATATTTTCT
The DNA here is from genome assembly GCA_037074705.1 of Zhengitettix transpicula. NCBI lineage: Eukaryota > Metazoa > Arthropoda > Insecta > Orthoptera > Tetrigidae > Zhengitettix > Zhengitettix transpicula. The sequence continues at coordinate 79,040,176 of CM073591.1, forward strand.
GTTCATTTATAAATAAATTTTCTGTTCTTGTGAGCCCACCATGATTTTTTGTTCTCTTCCGTGAGGCTATCTATTCATATTTACTACTACAAATGGTATCTACACAACAAGGATATTGTTAATATGGATCCACCAAAGCTTGACGTATAAGGCAGCAACCAGCAGGACAGACTATGACGACATTCGTTCAACGGTCTGTTTCACGAAGCGGCGTGTAGTCTTCATTTTAATGCCAATTGAGAGCTGAGATGGGGGCAACGGATGATTCACTGGAAGTTCATCCCATTGCGGGACACAACTGTTTAATTATGAACACAATGAGAATGTCAACGTTAGAGGGGAACGCCACTTAGTGGTAAACAGCCAACTAAATTTTCAGATTTTTCTGAACATCTCGTCGAGAAGTCAACGGAATAAATATATACACTGTCTGTTCATTGCTTACAATCGAGTTTCATGTTCTTGGAGATTCCTGTCTGTCTGTCATGCTGATTTCGTGTGTTATTCACAAGAAATAGCTCTAGACGATTTGGATCAATATTTAACATCGCTGTTATCGTGAGAAAATTTTAATGCCAGTTGCAAGATCTGTTTCAGAATCTTGGGATTTTTACTTTGACTTGTACGTATATTTAAGAAATTTTAAAGTTTGTCTGGAGAAACATCAATTTATATGCCCTAAACGGAGCAAAACATTTATACAACACTACAAATCGTTCTCGACTCCGCATTGAAAAACATTACCTAAGCCTTTTTGAATAAAGCATTCGTTATTCCGGGATAAATCTATACAATAGTCTTCCGGACGAAATAGAAACTTTAACTATACAAAATTTATTTATAAAGAGTTGTAAATCTCTGTTAATTAATTAAGCATATTACTCGCTAAAAGAGTTCTTAGATAGGAAGGACAGATTAGATACCCTTTAATAAAATAGTTTGTTGGTATCCTATCAAGTTATGCAATTGATTTACGATTATAATCTTTAACTATTTAACTGCCGACTTATTTTTTATTTTCGTGTTCGACGGGAATCGAAGTAAGATTTACTGCTGGAAACTCCACCGAATGAAAATTGAAGATTAATATACTTATTATTTATTTAATGACGGTGTTTTAGTATCTTTAACGTATATATATAATAAAGTACAATGTTCATTTTTTAAACTTTTTAATTGTAATATTTTATTATTTTCTTGTAATCTTATATTATGACATATTCTATTTTCTCAACCGAGGACTAATGGAATTAATAATAAATCTAAATCTATAAATTCACATGAAAAGGTTCTCTGGGATGTAAAAATGTCAACTTCGAAACTGAGACAAAATGGTGGTCGTTAAAAAATCTTAATTCTGTTCGCCTTTTACGAGAAATCGGTTGAATTTATTTGAATGATTGTTTATATTGTGGCTTATAGAAACATACAAAGATTCTAAGCGAAATAAAATCGTAAAAATACGGAGGTTCCAAAATGGTATTTTTCACCAAAAAAGTCTGTTTACCCGATTTCGTAAACTCCACATATCGTTGTAAAATACGTGCATATCATGGCTACCCGCCATCTTGAGATAGTTCCCTTTTCACAAGAAAACGGTCCCACGGATGTCGATGTATTTTTATATTGTTGTTATATAGAGGCTATAAAGGTTTTAGACAATATCAAAATCGCCATATTACCACTAAACCGCTAACGTTCCAAAACGTGATTATAACTGCTTTGGCAGATTTTTTTTCGCTTTACAGAAAAACGACTGAACGGAATATTTTTATGAACCAGATAAATTAAATCCACCATAGAACAAAATTATAATTCATTTATGATTCAGCCTGTCCAATTTCCTTTTCTTAAGGTCCATGTGATTAGCAAGTCAACAAAAACCTTGTTGTCAAGAGTAAGCGAAAGGGTAATATTTATAGAGACAGTAGGTAACAAAAAGTACTGAATCATAAAAACTTGAATCAGGAACAATGGGTTGTAAAAGACGCGTTAAATGTAAAAGATGGCTCCCTGCCCTATCCTAACAATAGTATATACAATGTAGACAAATCTTTGTGCCAAAAAACTAACCGTAACGTTAATAATAGTGGATAATGATTTCATTCCTCTTGAAGGACGAGTACCACAGTCAGTAGCTCCAAATTTGGTGGAGAAACAGAGCGTAGAAGAATTTAATAAGTTAAAAAAAAGTGTATCTCGCATTTGCGTCTGGTCCCAGATCGACGAGTTTTTTACAACACATGGTTTTCTCTTTTAAATAAACGTTTCTCCGTTATTACAGCAATCGATAGACGCAACCAAAATGTAATCCAATAACTATTAAAAATACACAAGTAAGCACCATGATTCTGTTTGTAAGAATTATATGATTCAAATACTTTGAAATATTTAGTCAGAAATGAGTATCAGCAAGTTATTACAAAACCGTTATTGTTTCCATGCAACATTAAAACGTTTTACGATAAATTAACTCTAAAATATTTTACTTTAACTTGCAATTTGCTATCCCTAAATACTAATGGGAAGGTCAGTGTTAATACTTATTTTGAACCATTTTCGTAAGTTTGTTACGTAACTACTAATCGAAGTGATGTGCTAAATTACAAATCGCGATTATAAGACATTTTATTATTGAACCATGATATATTGAAGCAATGACTTTACAAGTCCATCAAATGGATTAATTTTTTTTTGAGTAAATAAATAAATGAATCCATGAGTCCCATAGTGGGCCTTAAATTATAATTATTTCCCCTAGAGAACATTGAGTCCATCAGCGGACTACAACTATTATTAATATAATACATATTTTGTAAATATTTCTTGAAAAATAAACAACTTATATCAGTGCTATGGCCTGTAAATGAAATTACTGTTGTATAAAAATTAAATAATCACATGTGCACAAACCAGAGCAGCTTTAAATAAATGGTATGTAAAAAAACAAACTTTCTTCTGTAAACCTTTACGTAAATATCGTTTGCCGCCAAATTTCTATAGTTTTTGTGGTTGGTATAAAATTTTGTTATTGTAAATTTAAATTCATTTTTTGCTTTTGTAACTTGGTAAAAATTGCAAAACACTATCTTTATTAGAAGCCCTATAAGTGGCCCTGAAATTTAGATTCTCATAAAAGCTGAGGCATTTACTTCAAAATATAAAACGTAATTTCAACGAGAGTCAAATTTATCAAATAAATAATCTTAGTTACCATTTAAAATTTTTTGTTTAATTTCAATTTCCTTCGTTTGTTTCTTTAATAAAATTCTGAATACTACAGTATATTTGAGAATCAGGAGTCCATTATAGTTGCGATTAAGTTAACTTACGCAAATTAAGAAACCTTTGTATGCTGTCGAAAAATTTCTTGCAATATCCCGAGCTGAAATTTGTCATTCAGAAAAATTACGCGTACTTATCCCTGGTACCAATCAGTAATTATTAATTTAATTAAACACCACGTTTAAATAAACCATTTTTTGCTCTGAAAATATTAAATTTTTTTTATATCTCGAACAAGCCAATATTTCTTTCAAGTGACGTAACGACCAGTCAGTCACCTACACATCCTCACACAAGGCCTCGAATATATAATGGAACCCACATGAAGCTTAAACCTTCACTTATAGGATGATAATCTACCTTCAAATTAAGTTGTTGTGGCTTATTTAACGGCCGTAATTCGGTGCATGTAACGCGATATTAATGTCCAGACTGGTCTAGCCCACGGCTCCTCATAGTTCTGTGAACCTTCCTGGACCATTAACGCTATCATTTCAGAGAGAAAAAGAAGAACATTGTCATTTCTCTTGTAAAATTTGCCCCTTTGCGTTGAAAAAAAATAAAGTAATTAACGGATTATGTGGGCGAAACCGTTGACATAATAAAGGAATATTACAGATTTTATAGTATAATTATTTTGAGAAAAATATAGGTTAAGGAAGTTTGAATTTTGTAAATTACCCAACATGAATAAACCAGAATCAAAATAAATTGTGCTCGGTTCCCAGGGATGTTTCTCGATCGGTAGATTATTAGGATAATGACATTAAAGTAACAAGTTATTGTTAAAATGTTGATTAAACGGCAAAATCGAAGACCTGTGATATTCGATATTATATTCGTGTATAACTCGCGTACAATCAAATCATGGCGATCGTTAACCTGGCCGCAACACAAGGATAAATTGAAGACGAACAGCAGTTATGTTGTCTGTGAAACTGGTCATTAAGCTCGACTTCATTTGGTAGACATATCAATTTATGAACCTCTTACTATTCATTTGTGCTCCTCACAGACACTACGTCTGTCTTCTTATAATTTCGTCTGTCACCCTCTTCCGTCTAACTTTCTGATTCTTCATTGGACAGAAACAGAACTTCAATTAGTCAAGTATTTAAATTTCACAGCGGCAGTCAATATTTTGTTGTCGTTATGCGATATAAAATTGCCACGTGTGCAAGGTTTTGCAACTATACACAATTTACCTGAAGTCTTTCAGCCTACAGTTTGCCATATTCATATATTCTCTAATATTTAATACAGAATTCTCAAACATACTAGAAGATCTTTAAAAAGTTATGTAGCGTTCCATAATAAGCACTTATTTCACTTTATAAAATTAATCTTGTGCATTATAAATTTAATATGACTGATTTTTAAATTTGGTATTTATGTATTATAACTCCATTTATTTTTAATCGATAAGTAATGTAAAAATCCATTACTAAAATTTTAATTAATAATAATAATTTAGCGATGTTCATCAACAAAAATTATAATAATTTAAAAAACATTACAAATTACAAAATCATATTTAATGTCAAATTAAACTATTTTTCAAAATGACCACTTATTTTTATATAAACCACTTAATTACCTAATTATAGCTATCAACGTGTAATTCATCGATTTATTCACCGTGTATCGGTTCCAACAGGTTGCGAGTCCTTCCTATAGATATCCTACAGGATTAATTGACTACGCTCCTATGGTTCAGATTCACATCAATTCTATTTCGGCTCACGTTAGATCATTGTCCAAACAATTATAGAAATCCTGATCTTCAATTTTACTCTATTAACCTAATACAACTGACGTTAGTTTATACATATTCACCCTGTTTTTCATTACTTTTGACCTTATTGACCAAGATTTTCGATATCCTTAAGAAAGATTTTTGGGTTCGGCAGCAAGTCATTTATCAACTGCTTTCGTCACCTGTTGATCAGACGGTTGAGCTTGTTATAGTATCATTTGCAGAACCATGACTACTGTCATAATGTCTTGCCACTTGATCGATAGATAACACTCGTCGTTTGTTCAGACGAATGCTAAATGTTTTTATTGGTAGTGGATAAAGGTCCTGGGCTTTTTGAGCTGAAAGTCTTCTACCATTTTCATCGCGTGATACAACCAAGTGCGGAAAGCTTAGAATTCATTAGAAAAGACGTTAATTACTCTTCGACTTGCCTTTGCTTATGAAGCAATTTATTTGATTTATTTTATTCCATTATGAATATAAATAAATAGGACACGTCAATACATAAAATTACAATATAAGAATTGATTGGTACAATTATAAATTAGTAACATAAAAATACTAAAATTCGGGAACACAAATGTTATCGAGTGTTCTAATTGACTATACTTCGCTGTAGGCAATTTTTTGGTACGCATTTCCCCCCCAAAAAACTCCCTAATTTCAAGCATTACTGAAACACTAAACACACCAATATTGTCGGCTATCTTAATCTATATGTTACAATTTACCAAACATCTATATCAGTAATAGTTCATATTTTAAATTTTTTTCTTTTTTAAAAAAAGCTCCATTGTCGTATTCTTTGTCCGGTTTACGGAACGCGGTTAATTGTTTTACATTTATATAAATATATATTCTGACTATTGAGAAAACCAATACACAAATAAACATCAGCCAATTTTAAGTCATAAAAAATAATTTATTAATTAAATTAACAACGTTTCATCGCTTAATTTTGCGACACCATCAAGTTAAAGTTTTTTAAAAAATTGATACGTCATTTCTATGATAATTTCGCCAACGGAAGTCAGCATAGTCTATCAATTTTTTTAACTTGAACTTGATGAGGTCGCAAAATTAAGCGATGAAACGTTGTTAGTATAATTAATAAATTCTTTTTTCTGACTTATAATTGACTGATGTTTATTTAGTTATCCATCATCTATGTTAACGCTCTCCAGCTTCCTCTACCTCATTGTATAAAAATATCAGTTAACGGAAAAGTTTCACAATAAGCGGGGATTCAATAGTTTTTTCTTCGTGAGGGTTAATATTTTACCAGAATTTAAATATTTTAACAGTTTTATTTCCCCATGCATCTTGAAACACAAAGAGTGAAGTAAGTTCCGTTTCCACTTCAAGGATTCCTGTGTTTTCACACTGCAAGACCTTCAAGAAATACCAAATACGTCGAGCACCTTAAAGGAATTTCGTGTAACCACGACAAGACAGCGTTTTGTAATGAAAACTCTGATGAAAGACTGGAGAGGCATCATATTTTTTGGCACTGAGGTAAGCAGCCAAAAAGGCCCACAAAAACAGGTTTCCTTCTGGAGTTGATCCAAGTTTTAGATGACATGCTACTAATGGTCACGCATTTGGAGACACAGTCATTTTCGCTATCCTTGTCAGGTGAAGGTTTTCGGCTAGCTGCAAAATTGCAGTAACGTAACATCATTAAGTTACTACAGTTCGCATCAAAACCTATGCAATTTAAAGTTATTTGTCTTGTTAAAGCGTATCGAAGTTATCTCGTAAGGAGGAAGAGAATTTATAGTTAATTAAATATAAAACACATAAAATGGATAGTTAATAATAGAATATGACGAAATATTTGGTCATAAAGTGCAATACGAATTACATTTCGGAAAGACATTGTTCTCTGCACCCGTTACCAGAAATAAGAATGATTATCCACGTAGCATGTGGGCTGCACTCTGATTAATCTAATAAAAAATAAAATACAGGTTCCTAACTTTCCTACAACAAACTTCAGGTGTTTAGGTTTATTACGGTATTAATACACAGTAGGCATATTATCAGATACTCTGTTTTAGTGTAAGTATATAAGAAGTGATGTAGATAATAAATTCAGATGTATATTTACATATATTTTAAGATTAAAAATCAATAAGATAGCAAAGTTTACGTTTCTGCAATCGTTTTTGATTGCATCAGGTGTAAAAGTAAACGTTGAAATTTAAGCCAAATAAACAAAAGTACAGATATTAGCAAAAAATAAAAGGATCAAAGTTTATGCACAGTTTATATATGACAGTTTCTAATTTGAGTCATATTTGATTTAATACAAATAATTACGTAAATAATTCATGATTTGTTCCTGGTGTCATTAGCTAAAATTTTTATATTTTGCCCATCAAGAGTGGTTGGAGTTAATCCTATGTTTCGAAATTGATATTATATAATTCTTCTTTGATACGGTATTTTAATTATCTCTATAGACAGCGGTATGTTCGATGGTGGCCCTTTTTAGTGTCTTTATTCGCAAACGCTACCCCTTCCCCGTCTGCAACCAAACAATGTCAGTAAGTGACTAGAGCTTGACCTTGTTAGATCGTTGGTGTGTGTGTGTTCAGTCCGCGTGTATCGTGGCAACGCCTGACTAGCCTTCCCTTCCTCAATCCACGTCACACGCCTGCCTTGCTGACTCCTGCTATAGTTTCTCCTAAGTTGTAAGATTAACAATCTAAGCTATAAATTATGTAAAGATAAAAATGTTTATTAAAGACGTCCAGTCCTTGTAGGTTTTTATCAAAAAGAAAACCATGTTACATTATTACTATTTTATCAAGGCTATGGATATAATATATATTTTTGTACAGAAAAATAACCAAATTTTTCAGTATCAATTATTTATTACTTATATGTATAATCTAAATATTTTATTTTGGCCTTTCCGCATAATTATCCATTATAACGTATATAATATCAAATGGAAGTATGTAAAATGTATCACATAATTGTATCCAATTTTATTCTAAGCATTTAATACGACTGGAAAGAACTGTTAAATTTCTTTCTAAATTTGGTAATATAATTGTAAATCATGGATATTATTTTAAAATGTTGAACAACCGTATGCAGTTAAAATTTTTAATAAGAGAGAATACTGTGAGAAAATAGCAGTGGACTATTTGATTCGATTCAATTTAATATTTATGTGTTTTATAATACTCAAATATTTTTATACGAAAAATTAGTCACACATATTGAACACAAATTGAATGTAAAACTAATTAATGGAGTATGATGATGACAATTCTGTTGGTTAAGGATCTTAGAGTAGACGAGATAGAGGAATGGACCCTAAGAAAAATGTTTGGATAAAATCGGCTTAAAAGTGATCGGGAAGATTGAAATGTATGTGACGGCGTTCGTATCTGTAATTAATATAATTCATTCTGATGACTTCGTTAAACAATATCTTGTGTAGACTGTCACTATAAAATCCCATGTAATAAACATTTAAGAACTTTATAAATGCACGCTTTATGAAACGGTTATTTTCCGTTAGATACATAGTTTGAAATTGTATTTAAAATTTCACCAAAATTAAATGTAAATCCCCATTGACAAAATCATTTATTAATTTACATCTTCCAAAGAGGCTTCATCATTAAGTTAGGCAACAAGTACTGCTTTCCTGCATCCGATGAATAAAATTAATTTTATCCTTATTCTTATAGGTAAATTACAATATATATATTCTCCCGCTATCGGAAGGGCGTGGGAAAAGTACCCAATGCCCGACCTACCTGATGCAGGTTTTTCTAGGGTTTGTCCTGCATTTCTTTAGATCCTTAAAATATAGGCCGGGGGTCCTAGTTAACTCTTGGCTACCTTCCCCTACCCTTCCATCTCCCCCTTTCTTTCTAATCCCTTTCCTATGCTATAAGAGGGCAGTTGCCACTATGTGGATTACCCTATACATAGCCTGTCTACACCCCCCCCCCCAAAAAAAATGGATCTTTCTCTTTGATTAGCTGTTTTCAGTTCATACTTAAGAGAAGTGAGGATTCAAGGAAGTTGAAAACCGTGAACTGATAAACGGGCTCTTAGCTTGTTCCAAATCCTTAGTAATAAAGTGCATGAAAACGAACTCAGTATTATTGAAGACATGTTGATTTGTTAACTGCAGAACAATTCGTAAATTGAATTTATAGTAAATGTGTATAGTATTAAGTTCACATTGTAATCATCCATAAAATATTCTGCATAGCTAAAGAAGTGGTTAAACAAAAATTTGTGAATTTCACATTCAAATTTAATTGGTATATTTACTAATGATGGTCGGAAGTTTTTAAAAAATGGACTCCCTTCTGTTTATCTGACAGAGACTTAAAATTAGTAATTTGCTTTTGTTTCTTGTGTTAAATGAATGTATGAAAGAAATTATACTTAACGTATTGATTTTTGGATAAGGAAAATCTGCATCAATATATACATTAATTGACGTAAATACACACAACTTTAATAGTCCTCTAGATACTGTCGGTAGTTTAATCAGCCATATTATTTTCACTATCCGTTTTTAAAAAATTATTGTCTTACCGTTTAGAATTATAATAATAATTTTAACGGCGTAAGACGAAAATATTATGTAATAATTTGATATGATTCGGACGTCTCCAATTCAATCGATTGCCGTACAAAACTCCCGGAAAATTAAGTAATTTCTACTTTTTCAATAATAATTTAAATATAGCTAGTGGCTGCCAAGTGAATTGGAATATAAAAACGTATGGTTACTTTTTCAAAACTTAATGTTAGTCTACTTACAGAATACCAATTTTCGTCACATCCAACACGTGAATTATTAGACTGCATTTGTTGCGTTTAAGAAATAAGCTTGTCTCTTCTACAAAATATTATTTTACAGAAAGAATTCATTAACACTGACAGGCACTTTATTTATATAGATTTACGATACTAATGGACCTAAAATAGAACCCCGTAGTATCACAACCCGCATACGTCATCAGTTGAAACTAAATTTCTTCTCTTGAATTTTCAAAATGACACTTTGTTTCCTATCCGGCGAATAAAATATAAACCATAAGTTAGACACATTAGCAATAGCATATGTAAAAGTAATAATTTACATTTTTCTTTCCTGTTTCCTCTGCTTTATTAAAATACGGAATTCACATTACAACCTTGTCACCATCTTTAAAGGATAAATTAGCACAAAATGGTGGGACATTTCGTAAAGTAGTATGACTGTGAGAAATAATGATTCTTCTATAGATTTTTTCAAACTTTCACGCTAATAAACGATAGATGCACGCTGAAAGTATTTTCATGTAAAATACGTTTCGTTTAAATCAGTAACAGGATATATAAAATTATTTTTTGCTTAGTGTTTGCAACTTGGAGTAACTCAATCTGATTTTTCAGGAAATCGGCCTCAAACTATCTCAATAATTCGATTATTTTATACTACTGTATCGACGTTATTTTTATTTATGCTCAGCGGTTGATGTGGTTTTAATGAATGTCATTAATAAAAAAAATAATGAAGTCGAATTTCCTACGTGGAGCCTAATGGTATCACAAATATTTTTCGGTATCAATATATTAATTTTAAAACATTTAATTATTTGAATTTAAACAGTAGGCTAATAATATTTCATGCATTTTTCCGATAAAAAATATGAAGAGAAAAATAGTATTAAGACATGAACGAGACGCTCTACAGATTAAGTTGCATTTGGATTGAAAAATTATCCTTTATTGTAAGTATTCAATTAGAGGCAGCAGCATCTCATTTGTTTCTGAAAAGTTACGTTTTATTTTAAAGTTATTTTTAACTTTACATAAATTTATCAAATATGAGGAACCAATTATTTTTAATTTTACAATTATAGAGTAAAAATGGAAGAGGTATACCTATTTTATCATTACCGTACTTCATATAACATCCGTAAGCAAGGAAACAAAGAAGTCAGTGCGTGTGAAACTATTGTCACAGACATAATATATAGTGAAAAAAACATAGTGCAGTAGTGTAATAGTTCTATCATCGCCTTTGAAATGAAAAGACAGAATACTGCACCATCTATCAAGTCTTACGAGAACTTTATCCTGTTCATGGCTCACTAACCTTTCAACGCTGCTGCTAGATGGCAGCAGTATATGGACTTTTAAAGAAGAGGTTTATTTAAAATTATTTACAAGTTTTTTCCTTCCTTAAACCCATGCGTTAGTCACTCTGACAAGGCTTACGTGCCATTACAATTTGTAACAATAGAACTATAGACTCAATAGAACTATAGACTCAATAGAACAGTAAAAAATTATTTCTAACCTGAAATATAACGAAACATAATGTTATAATGAAGTACGATGGGAAACACTTACATCTGAAATACAATTTAAGAGGTGATATTAAGTTTGTTTATATAATGATGAAAAAATAGTTTTAAGTGAAGTGAAGTCGGGGAATAAATGTGTTTTATAGTTCAGTTAAAATATGTTGGAACATGTTATTTGCCGTGAGGGGTGTGATTTTGAATCCACCAAACAGAACGTTTAAAATTAAGTTCGGGACAGTGATGCCGAAAAATCTCAGTATTTTTGTGTGTGCTGTATGTGAAGTCTGTTTTCGGTCACGTGTATGTGGCATGAGCGTCTCACTCCACGGGGAAACGCCAAGTGCCATCTATATTTAATCGCTCTATAATAGTGCTTAAAACTAGAATGAGAGACTTTTAGTGTCGCCATATGCGGTATAATGTGCACGAATGGTGATCACATACCAAGAAGCGATAGCCGTAGTATGTCTGAAGGACGGTCAGGTGGCCAAGCAAGTTCACGTAAATGCACTATCGTGACGCATTGCCAGTCACGGGCACAATTTCAACAACTTTACCATTAAATAAAATATATTCTTTTTAAAAAGGAATAATTTAATATATTAAACTTCCTACAGAAATATTTTATTGAATGGCGTGTTATGTGCGGAACATGAGTTTATTTTTTCTAAATTCCTTTTTTCAGTGCTAATGACTGATTAAAATATTCTATTACATACCTTGCATTAATTATGTTTATTTTTTATCTCCTTTGTTTGTTTTATATTCGGTCTGGAGTTATTACGGAAGATCAGTTTTCCCGTCGGTGAACTCCAAGAAGTGACCTGTCAATCGTTTGTGCATGTGTTACTGTACTATTAATGGTATTGTGTAGTTCTATATTTATCGACGTATGACAATTGCTTGTATAAATAATTCTTATTGCTTTATTTGGTTCTTATTTCACAGGTATTTGAGGAATATATTCAATAATACTAATTGCATCCGTACTTTGTAAATATTATAATGAACCCTTAGAAAAAGTGCGTTTATTTTCCATCACAGCAACATGCATATTTTTAATACAATTAATTAATTGTAAATATTATATTATATTCTTGTATTTCAATCTCGGTTATGTTGTAATGTAAAAGTTTTTGTTCCATTATTGAGTTAAGTATTTGTTAATATGTAAATTCTATTAATAATAGGTTAACATAACATAGTTTCTAATAATTATTAATAATTAACCGACGATTAATGGAATCAATAATATATCTAATCTAATCGAAAGTTAAGAGAAAAATTTTTCGAATTCTTTAGAATCATAGTTTTTCCTGGAAAACGTGTTTGTTCTAAAAATGAAACGGATTCATTTAATCTGTTGATTGTATTAACATTTTCATACAAGGGTAAACGAAAACCACTGTTTTAGTGAGATAATAATACTAGTATTTTTGTCAACCTATTAATTATAAAATTAAAAATGTGGTGTCTAATCGACTCTGCTACTTCAGTCAGCTACGCATTTCAGGATATTCTCAAAGTATGAAACCATAAGAGAATTCCATACAGTATCCAGAAAAGTAACTCAAATTATGGTCTTATCAGACTACCTCAACGTAACTCTCTGATCAGTGCTGAATCTATGAAGCGGTAGTTCACTGTTCCGACCAGTGTCTATTTCATTTTTCACTTATCACTTTTCCTTTCGATTCTTGACGATTAATTAATTTAAGTTAGTTTATTATTTTTTGATGACCTTAAGAAAAATGCGCGTTTCTCTTACATTTATGAACTGGAATAACTGAAAGTTTTTGTAATATCAAGTCTCCATATTTTTATTTTTTAATTGATATTTAGAAATGTAGCAAGAATTTATTTGATATTTTTACCCTTTGTGGCCGATAAAGTGAAGTAAAAGTAAATAAATAATCTTTTGTTATTTCGGCACGGGTCCAGTGATAATAATTACATCGACATTTTCCGTCTCTCATAGTAATTTTTTTCATTATTTATTTATTACACATATACAAAATGTGTGTATTTTTCTGTTCAATAACTATAAAACTAAATTCACTGTAAGATCGGCCCGAACCTGTTCTAGTGATATATGTTCCTTGGTCCAACAATTTGGTTTAATACGTTAAGCCAGTCGGACAGCCGATTATGTTTGTGTTTGAATATTATCTTATCGCTAGATCAGAATGATTTGGAAGCAGTTATACCTCTGTAGAAACACAGAACGCACAACAGTAGAAACAAAAAAATCGAAGCTAGGAAATTACTAGTGGGCCAATAGCGCTTGATTAATTATGGACACGTTTCGCTTTTTTTACAGTAACAGAGTAACATGAAGGTGGTCCACATGATGGAAAATCCCCTTTATTAGCATCGAAAGGGATTTGAAAGGGGGGATGCGGAAGTGTAGAGGAAGGTAGCCAAGGGTTAACTATGGGCCGCGGGCTATAGTTTAAGGATCTCACCCGGTATTTGCCTAAAAGTGATGAAGGAGAAACCATAGAAAACCTGCATTAGGCAGGTCGCGCTCGTGGTACTCGTCCCACGTTCTTCCGATGGCGGGAGTGGAGTCGCAGCTTTCCCCTCTCCGTTCCTTGACCAGTTTAGGAGGCAGCTTACCGACTACTCCAATAGAAATACCGGACCACTCTTACCGTATGCCCCAAGGTCTACGACCAGGAACATACACCTCTGAAAACAGGACGAGGTGCTTCGGCTTGTGGGAACTTTAGTTTAAAACCGCAGAGAGGAAAAGACATTCCCAAAGGTAGCCCTCTGCGTCATTCCAGAAACTTTCCTTCGGTATCTCGCTCAGAAGAAGGCAACTTCCCTTTTATAGCATAGGTAAGAGAGTGAAAGGGGAGACGCGGAAAGGTAGAGCAAGGTAGCCAAGGGGTAACTAGATACCCCGGACTATGGTTTAAGGATCCTACCCAGCAATTCGCCTAAAAGTGCTGTAGGGAAACCCTAGAAAAACCTTCATCAGGTAGGTCGCGCATTTGGTACTTGCCCCTTGCCCTTCCGATGGCGGGAGTGGGGTTTGCTTTCTCATCTTCATGCCTTAACAAGTTTAGGTGGCAGCTGGCCGACTACTCCAATAGGAAAACCGGACCACTCTTACCGTATGCCCAAGGTCTGCGACCCCAGAAATACACCTCTCAAAACAGGCAGAGGTGTCTCGGCTTGAGGGAACCTTAGTTCAAAAAACCAGACAGATTAGAAGACATTCCCAATGGTAGCTTCCTCCAGAGCTCTCTGTGAAGGTTCACCTGCGAGAGAATGCTCTCACAGGCTTCCTTGATGGTGTTTCGCTTATTTTTTGGGAATTAATTAATAATACGGCATAAAATGTGATGTATCTGTGAGTATTCATCTCAAAATCCAAACATGATAAGAGCGTTAGTTACAAAACTGATATTTTAACCCCGTTCGCCCACAGTCTCTTAACATCCAAAGTTATAAACACCTGGATATTCCCGGAAATCTTCGTAGCTTCAAACCTTAACCCGTTCCACCGCTCGCATAAAAGCTAAACTCAGATAACCGATTATTATTCAGAATGCCTAGATAGTTCTCAGGTTCTGGGATAAGCTAAATAGGGTCATATTCCAGACTCTCACACGCACTCTCATCCACGCTCGCGAAATACAGACTATGTTTACTTTACGAAAGGAGGGTTTATGTTTCTTTATTTTGCCATTTACAGCACTTAGTCTGAAATCTCACCAACAATGAAAAATAGCAAAACGTATGCTACAGCAGAAGATATCCATCTCAGGTGTTTGTGAAAACATCTCATGTGTTTGGTCTCAACATGACCTGAACCATTGCTAGACAAATATCTGAATTAGTTTCTCTGTCTGATTTTTTTGTCGTCCCGACTATTTGCCTTCCTTAACCTGCTTAGGATGAAGTGTCCGTTCCTTCATCCGGACGTAAAAAGTCAATGTCAGAACACTAGTGAATAATGAATTAAACGTAATTTAGATAAAAAAAATCAGTAATACATTTACTATTATTTCTCTTATTTCAGAACGAGGTATTATGCCTTTCATAAGCACCCAACATAACCAACCTCCATAAATGTAGTGTTTATGAATAGGCAATATTTCAGCATTGCTGTTGCGGACACTCCTTTTTCTCTGTACTTGACCCTACCAATAGTAAACCTTGGTTAACATAATGAAGTAGAATGTTTCAGGAAACATCGTTGGTCATCTTCAGCTAACATCTACCAACTTCAGTAATCGCTGATCGGCTGAGGGTTTTAGCGTTATACCCCCTAGTAATAAAGTTTAGCTTCCAATGTTATTCAGTTTAAACCGACAAGAGTTTTATTACATTAAATTTAATGCCTTCCGAATGACTTTAAAAGGCTCAAGGAAAAATCATTAAAATTCCTGAGTTTATTTACCACAACCAGTGTTTTTGCATGCCTAATTATATATTGCTTTCTTAAAATTAAGAATTTTATTAGTGTTAAGATGAATGTTGTTTTTTAGGGGTATATTATGATTAGTCTAATATTATTTTTCAAGAATATTTGTAATTTTCATATATGCTTCTAACTATTCTCTGAAATACATTTATTTTAATATTCTTTTACATATCCTGAATGTTCTGCACAATTTTATTTATATGTTTTGCCTAGACATTTCAAATATTTCAGTTAAACTCCAAAAAATTATTTTGTATACAGATTGTATACAAAAAATCGGCATAACTCAAATGTTGTGTGTATTAGAAACATTACGAATATTTAATCTTTGGAAGTGTCAGTGATACAGTGTGACGCATATAAGGAGGATATTTAAGGATTTACGAAAGTGTAAGAGCTCAATACAATTGTTAAACTTAAAAATATTACTTAATAAGAAAGATAGGCAATTCAGACAAAATAAGTGATAATATAAATACCACGAAACGTTTCTGGGATCCTTGTCCCTTTAATCAGGTGCGAAGAAGAGCCTAGGGCGACACAACTGCATTTGTCTGTTGACAAAACGCAAAAGATTATCACTTATTTTGTCTGAATTGGCTATCTTTCTTATTAATTAATTTCAATCCGACGTAATTTTTTTCATTTTAAAATTATTACTTTGTTTAGCGGTAAATTCATTTTTTTTGGATTCAAAAACGTTTCTCACACGAGTATTTTTACAGTAGAAAATATATAGCACCATTAAGAAATTAAATAAATTTTCCTAACTAATCCATGCTCGGGTCCCAGACTTAACCCATTACAACTCTATACCATTAAGTTTATAAAAAATAGGGATTCGGGTCATAGACACAGAACTAGACGTGTATCTGTAAATTTTTATCCTTGAGAATTTCTACTACTTATCATAAAGAATGCCTGCCTCTAAATAATCACTAATTTAAATGGATCTAGAGAAGTGTTAAGAACGGCATTTAATAATAATCTAAATTTCATTATTTATTCAAAGGTTAGAGAATTAGATGATTAAGCATTATTCATTGTTCTATAGAATAATCAAGCATTGGTTGAATCCAAATGGAACAAATTAAACCCGATTTACGGAAGTAATGGAACACTCAAAATCTGAAATTGTTGCAGGAGGGACACAAAAAGGACAGAAAAGGACAGGTGGACTGATTTCTCTGAAGCGGATCCGAGAGGAGCAGTCATTTAAATGATACGTTAGTGTGAATAATAATAATGCAGGAAATAACTGAATGGAGGCATAAAGAATAATGGAAACAGATCCATATGTAACCGAGAGTTTAATGGTGGGTTGTTATTGAAAAAAGCCTGGACACTTGGGATGAACGCTGCCCAACTATAACTACAATTAATTAACTTCATTACAATTACCGTTCTTTAAATCAACATTTTATTGAAAAAAAAATTACAATCGCGTGCGGATCTATGCCTACTTTTGTATGAAAGGTGGGTGGAATACGTGGGTAAGGCAACGTGAAATGGAAATTCACCTTGGCAAGTCAAAATTAAAGGGGATGCATAAATTTGTTTGTTTTTGTTGGGTTTATTTTGGAGGATCTGTCGGTAGCCTGGTTCCCAGGACACCAATGGTGACCTCCGGCGAGCCTGCCTACGTGACTATCATGGACAATGGATCTCCCTGATTGGTGGCCATTAGCGACAGTTCGCCGCTCTCTCCCTGCTCTGTATTGCCAACAGAGCACTGCTATTCCGATGCTTTTGTTTTCTTCCAAAGAAAAAAAATTACTAGTTTTGATATTGGTAATAGTTCTATATCGAAACTTCATGGGAACAGTTTCTTTAAACTTGAATACAGAATCAAATAATCCACAAGAATTCGTGGATCATCCAGCTTGCTTATCAATTCTATATGAATACCTTATATTCTGAAGATAAAGACCGTTTGCGAATGGCCGTGATATGCTTAGAACATTGACGGCAATTATGATCAATTAAGATACTCTTGATTCGGACAACAAGTGAACCGCCAGTAAAAAATAATCCCCAGAAAAAGTACAAGATGCAGCTTTTGCTGAAGGCAAGGATAAAATTCTTTGAATCTTCTGACCAATAATAATCACAATTCTGCACGATAAGTAGAAGTAGAGACACTGAATATATTTATTTGGATCCAGATAAAGCAATCGACCAACAAAACGCGGGAGCCTAATTTACCATGAAGACGACGTATTAGATTACTAATCTATTAAATTTGGTGAATAATTTGGAAATTAAATTTCACTTCTTGCATCAATTACTTTTTCTTAATATATATTTGCTAATAATATAAACTTCTAAAATGAATATCATTTACATATCCACTAATACTCTTTCCTACTTGATTAAAAAACACAAGGACCCACTAGACACCGACAGCAAACATTGTGTTGTTTACAAAATCTCTTACTCAAATTGTAATTCGTGCTACACAGGGCAAACAAAACGTTCCCTTAATACACATATTAAGGAACAAATATCTAATATCAAACTTCCCATTAGTAAACAATCTGTAGTATCCAAACATATCATCAATTCTAAACGTACATTTGATTGGCAAAATGCTAAGATTTTTAGACATTGACACCAGGTACAATTCCAGTCTCATTTCAGAGATGCTTTACATTAAATCCAACATCACAGCTATTAATGTACGAGCAGACACTATGATCCCTTATTATTACGCTAAATCTTCTGTTTTCCCATAGTTGTTGTTCCCTTATTGTTACGCTAACCCTTCGGTTCTCCCATTGTCGGTGCGTTTTCGTCGCTTTTGAATGTTGTCAACTGACTAGTGCAGTTGTGTTTCTCTAGGCTGTTCTTAGCACCTGACGAAAGGAACAAAGATCCAAGAAACGTTGTGTGGTATTTATATTATCACTTTTTTGTCTGTATTGGCTATCTTCCTTATTCAATATAAACTTCTCTTTATCCAAAATTAAACTATTTCCTAAGTCATCAATTATGTAATCGTTTTTTATTCGGTTACGTGGAGGAATAGTCCTTTTTACCGTCTCTATTTGAGAATTTAATCTATTTCCTGCAATGATATTAAAGTTAAAAAATATTGACAGAAATAATAAAAATATAGGACCTTCTCCCAAAAACTTTAAGTGGCCGATTAAACTTGCAAAAATTCCGTAAGCTTGTTTGAAGGATAATAGTTCGCCTGAGAAATAGGCGAATTTATTTACTTCTGTAGATACCCCACAACTTTATTCTTATTTCAAATTTCCTATATTATTTCTACTCTTCGTTTCCCCCGAATTTCTACGTTTCAAATGAATTGCCTCGCAATGTTCCTGGATTATTTAGAGATTATTCTCATTTCTTCATTACTTTCCATAACTTTTGGCACTCTAATAAACTCGTTATCTGAGAAAAAGCCACGAAATGTTTCGTAGGAAAAATTATCTATTTTCTTTACTACCAAAGCATAAGTGTTGTATGTCAATATTATCAATAAAAATAATTAAATGTTTTAAATATTGTCAAAAGTTTTCTAACGAGTTCGTCTGCACCGGTATTTCCTTCAAAAAAATCTTTTAATTATTACAATAGAAAGCCATAACAAAAAAATTTCTTTCTGTAACTTACATTTGAATTTCAATAAAGTTAATTTTCTGCCAATTCATTGTTTGACCGAATGAAGAATCATCGAAAGAACGTAATGCACTATTGATAAGGGAGGTGCTCATTCAGTTTTACGTCTCCTCCCATTTTCAAACATGTCCAGTTATGAATATATTCCAGTACAAAGCTGCGTCAGAAGGGTGCATATGCACCGAAGGTTCATCGTCGAGTTTAGAGTTAAGGACAGGAAAATAAAACAAGACAAGAGTAATCGTCGATCATTGCTACAATGATCGACCAATCATTCCTTGCTACAGTCGTCTCTTGCTCTAGGGTCAACAATGTCAACTATATGGCCTACGTGATATCTGTATCAAGAAGATTGTCCCCGTGGTTGATCAGAAACATGGAGAATGGAATCTGAGAGAAAGAAGCGTTTCTACATATCCGTTATTCAGATTTACGATTATTTCAGAACTACTTATATTAGAAGCAGCCACTAAAAATTATGTATATACGGCCACTTCACTAAATTTTTACAAGAAAAACGTTTTCTTGCTCACGAAAATTGAAATAAGTTATAGGATTTCCGTATGATTATTGTTGCTATTTGTAAAAATAACCGTCAAAATATAACGGGAATGCGTAGACGCAGTGTTGAGTCTCCAACAATTGTTTGAAAATTAGGAGAGATATCGGAAAATTAGTAATTGCCATTCTATAGCATTTATTATAAGTAGTTTAAAATGAATATACTTTATTCTACGGTAAAGTAGAATAAATCGTGACCGTAATCGGCGATGCGTCGCGATAGTACATTTACGTGGGACACGTCCATACTAAATATGATTTTATAATTACATATATTGACAGTTGAGCATCTACATAGACTTAGTATTCCATAGTAACTTAATCTTAACTGAAACCGAAACTCATTTATACCAAATAAACATTTCCAACTCGGCCAAATACATTTTACATATTCCTTCTGTTTTTATAGCAAGGCTTTAATCACCATACGTGTGATAAATTCAATTTACGTCATAACCCAGCAATTATCCTCTTTTTAATCACACACTGAATATTCGTATATCCGTTTGATATATACATGCCCAGAAATTCCCCGAAGAATAAAGATATTTAGTTGCACTGTTCGCGAGTATTATTCACGATTCTATTCATATCATAAAATATTCCATTTTATTATTTTGCATAAATCTAAAACTTATCTTTGAAGTGCTTAAATAACTCGTCGAATTCGATAATGAAATAATTTGCAAGTATAACAATATTCATGCCACACTTATAGCGTGTGTGTGTGTGTGTTTATTGATATACGTATTTTATGCTAATACGCGTAGAAGCAAGATAGTGAAAGTAATGCACACAAGGGCCGGCTTGATTTATTTCAGCATTTTTAAAGTCTTCCAAACGATTTAAGAAATTATTAACAGTCTGTGTTACGTTCTCGCAATGTAAATTAGGGAGATTTCTTTCAGATATGTCCATTTGAATACTTTTGGGCATTCTTCTGTACTCTTTACAATTTCGGGCGATTCAGTTCCCGGTATTTCCCGTAATCTGCTGAAGTTCCTTGTCTCATCTATCGAACGGACTTTTTACATATTCCTTCTGTTTTTATAGCAACATAAGTACATTTAATCACAATACATGTGATTCACATTGGAATAGTCGGCCAGCTGCCTCCTAAACTGATAGTTTATGGTCTGGTTGGGTTACAACGCATTACTTTTGTTGGTCCATCCATCGTCTGACCTTCTTTCCTATTTCATTTTGAGGAACTTCAAGCATTCAACATTTCCGTATCAGCTGCCACAAGTATACACACTGGTCTTCCAGAAATGTTATGTTTAGCTTGAAAATGATGAAAAAAATCCCTTAGTTTTCTGTAAGTTGTTTTCCATCCTCAATCGCTGGCTTCATTTAACTCCTTCATTAGCATCAACATTTCGCGAATTGGACATTGTCATAGGAAAATGTTAAAGGTATGATTCATTTATTTGTTTCGTCCCTTCCTGTGTGGCAGTAAATTGTCTTTCCTTACACCTCTGCTGTTTCCCAGTGCATTTTTATATTGACTGTTCCTTCCACGTATTTCCATTCCACGCTTTAGGATAATAATGCATGAAATACCGCACATACGTTATTGCTGTTTACTGCTTTCTCATAGTCTACGAAAGCCATTACCAGGTTCTCTTGTATTCCTTTGTCCTGCTCATCACTTCGCGGACGACCCGCACTCGGTATTGTGTAACACTATTACAGTTGCGCAGTTCCATTGTTTCTGTAACTTCATTTCTATGACACGCTTTGCATAAGTGATGGTTAGGTCTCATCTTTTAGATTCAGTCTATATGTCGTTATACCGTCATTTCCTCGGCTTTACCATTTTTCTTCCGTCCTAATGCAGTTCTATATTCGTCAGGTATTTGTCCTGTTTATGTTACTGTTCTTATTATAGCTATATTCTCGTGCTGCATACATAGACTAATTCTATAATAAATCTTTCACCGGATCTAGTATTGATACTTTCTGGCCAATTAATATTTTCCTATATTTCTGTACTTACAAATCACATCTACGAACTTTTATTTCTTCAGATAATTTACAAAATTCCTCAGCTAGTAAGAAATGGGACGCAAGTATGAAACTACTGTTAACAACATACAAAGTTTTAAGAAGATTTAATTGGATTATGCTTTCATACTTATATTAATCAGGGAACAAAGAGATGCTAAACTAATTAGATACGTTCCACATTGCCCTACGCTTAGCCACAGGTGGGTTACGGACATGTCCGATTGGGCGCTTTCTAGCTGAAGCTCTCCAACACAAATTGACTACCATACGATAACAACTCCAGAAGAATGGCAGATAACCCCGTACTACACTACACTAAAGGATATATTACGAAAGGAAGAAATGACTTTTCCAGAGATAGACCACAACACCACGGCAAACATACCACCATGGAAGCTTAACGAACTGCCAATCGATATATCGCTACATAAACTTAAAGTAAACAACCCACAAAACACAAACTGGAACGCTCTATCAGTTACTACAAAGATATAATTCTCCCAGAGTCATTTATACCGATGGGTCCAAAAATTCAAATGGAGTTGGGTGCGCAATAGTTACGTCAGGCAAAGAAAAATCTATCGCTATAAACCATAATGCATCGTAAATTTCAGCAGAATTTTACGCCATCTTCATGGCCACTGGACTGTGTCTGGAAACACCGGAGTCCAACAATATCATATTAACAGACTCCAAGGACGCAATACACAGAATAACCAGTACAGCGCACAGAAATGGTTGCATCAATCGAATTAGAGAGAATTTATTGAAAATATAAGAAAACGGAAACCGGATCACTATAGCCTGGCTACCGGCGCATAAGGACATAGTAGGACACGACAGGGCAGATCTCCTAGCGAAGACGGAAGCTGATGATCAAGGAAGATCCAGCAACCTGCCAATCTTCACAAGCAGAGACTGCAGAGAAGGGCTCTACAAGGAACTGGAGGAAAAGTGGAGTAGACCTGTGAAACCAGAGGAATGCGGAGTCATCCTCAGAAATGTAAGCAGTATCAGAGAAATATCGCACCCGAAAGAACTATCTGGAAGGCAACAGGTTATTGTAACCAGAATAAGAACATTCCACTCCAGTTTCACTCACTCATTCTTGATTTCCAGATCTCCGCAGCCGGTATGCAGCCCATGAAAGGAGCCCACAACAATTCCTCATGTCCTCTTTGACTGCCCCAAATATAGCGAGATAAGAAGATCAACCATAGCCGCCCATTCAATGATGGAGATTTGCAACTCATCAGCAGCAATAAACAACCTCATAGACTTTACGATGAAAACTGAGTTGTATAAAGTAATTTAATTGTTATACAAATGTAGAACTTAACAGGTGTAAGTCGCTAATGACCAAAAGGTTAAAGCGACATTAAACTGTAATTTTTTAAAAAATTCAATCAGCAATGCAAACACTACCATTTATACGGATGGCTCCAGATTTCCCTATGGTGGAGGATCCGCTATATTTTCACCAAACACCTCCACTTCCATGTCACTAAAGCGTTCAACATCAATCTTCACCGCTATCCATTTGGCTGTAAAAGAGATTGTTTCTTTCACGCCACCAACCATATAGTCTTCAACTACATTCACTTCACATCATCCGGAAATTATCCAAAACCGAAGCCTTGAACGAAATTCAAATGCAAACCAAAGAAAAACTCTACTCAACAATCAAAACTGGAAAAACAGAAATCATCCTTCGATCTAAAACGTCTTTAGAAACGTCATCGCAGACTTAGAAGCGATGAACGTCACAATAAACCCATCCAGCACAACTTTTAAACCAAATACCTTCCTTGACATATGCAGACATGTTAAATCCAGACATCACCAGTATACGGAATACAAATGTAACAAAATGAAACTAAGAAATTAATATCCACAATAAGCTAACTTCCGTACCATGTTATTTTTAAAGTAAATACTACCGCCACCTTAAATTACGGTCTCTAGCACTTGGCTCATCAGGGTCACAAATCTTTCGTAGTTCATTCTTAACTTCAAGCTTTAAACTCTTCCTGAAGTCTTTAAATTTCTGAATGTCGGCGTTTTTTGTAGTTCGCAAATTATCTTCGTTCCTTAAAATTCAACATTTATGATTACCTCCCATCGTAATAAACGATGATCGCTGCTTGCATCTATCTAATTGGCATCTTCATCAATTACAGAATGCTTCTTGTTAGTACGTTAGTAGTTAGTTTCTCCACCAGGACTTTTCCATGTCCATTTCCTTGCAGTTTTAATCTCTAGGAAATAATACAGCTTTCATGAAACGGGACAACCGTTCTCCGCTCTCGTTTCTCCCTCAGCAGCTATCCCAATCTAATTTTAACGAACTTTACAAGCGTATCCTTGCACCTCTCTCACTGATATTCCCGATGATGTATTCCTGCGGGAATTTAATCACGAGGAATTCAACTCTTCTGATACAGTAAATGCCCCGATTTTAGAATATTCAGGTCCTCGCATTTTTTTAGATCTTCACTCAAACCTATAATCTCCCAAATAATATGATCCAGTTCTTATTCTAGTTTTTTAAGGGGGATTCAGTTGTTTTGACAAAGTTACGGACCATACAAAACCATGGATAATACGGGTCTATATTATGAGGATGAAACAGACTATATGAGGGCGCTCAGTTCTTGTCCCACGCCTTTCCGAGAGTGGGATTTACTGAGGGGATACAGCTTTCCGTTATCCGTGTCCCGACCATTTTAGGAGGCAAGTGGGCCGACTGTTCCAATGGGAACAATGAACAACTCTTCCAATATGCCAATGGTCTGTGGTCCCGGAATATACAACTCTAAAAACAGGCCGAGATGCCTCGGCTTGCGGAAACTTTAGTTCAAAAGCAGAGAGGTACAAGGCATCCTTGAAGGTAGCTCTTTCCGTCCCACCAGAAAGGTTCTGCCGGCGAGAGCTATTAACCGCTCCAACCGAAAGCTCCTTGTGGATTGATAGGTTAAGGAAGAAAAAGAAGATGTAGACAGGTTATGTGTAGGGTAATCCACATAGTGGCAACTCCCCTCTTATAGCATAGGAAAGGCAGTGAAAGGAGTGATGCGGAAAGGTAGAGCAAGGTAGCCAAGGGTAAACTAGGGCCCCCGGGCTATGATTTAAGGATCCTATCCGGCAATTCTCCTAAAGGTGATGCAAGGTGAAAACCCTAGAAAAACCTTCATCAGGTAGGTCGGGCATTTGGTATTTGTCCCACGCTCTTCCTATGGCGGGAAAGGGGTTTGCTGTGGGGTCGCAGCTTTTCCCTTTACCGTGCCTTGGCCAGTTTAGGAGGCAACTCTTACCGCATGCCCAAGGTCTGCGACCCCGGAACATATACCTCTCAAAGAAGGTCGAGGTGCCTCGGAATGTGGGAACCTTAGTTCAAAAAACCAGAGAGATGTGAAGGCATCCCCAAAGGTAGCCTCCTTCAGTGCTCTCTGGGCAGGTTCACCTGCGACAGAATCCTCACAAAGGCTTCCTTGGCGAGGTTAAGGAAGAAGAAGAAGGTATAGACAGGCTATGTATAGGGTAATTTGCATAGACGCAACTCCCCTCTTATAGCATAGGAAAGCTAGAGCGAGAGAATGCTCTCAAAGGTTTCCTTGGCGACGTTAAGGAAGGGAATTATACTATATATATAGTGAGAGAGATACATACAGAGAGAGGCAGACAGAGAGACACTTGTGTATTTCACGTTATTTTTAAATAAAAGATTTGATTTTGTTGAAGACTTTGAAAAAATACAGCTACAGTTTCTCTTGAACATTAGTATTTGTTTGATTCATCTCGAAAAATAAAGTGCGTTCTCCTAATTGAGGATTGGTTATTTAGTAGGCGGTTTGCCGACCTACTTTCTGTGCTTTGTTGAGAATCGCGGAATAGCTGTTGCGGAATAAATTACAGGACACGATAGCTTCAAATGATCGAATGCTTTCGCAACAACTCAGAGCATGTTATTTGCTTTACTGCTGAAGGTAACGACGCTTACAGTTTCAGCACGCGACCATTATCCGACAATCATTCATGTCGATCATATCACCTGAACACAATCCCAACTGTAAAAGTATTTTATATATTTATTCCCTTGTTCCAAAGTTAAAAAACACGAAGCCTACTTTTAGGGAATTAGTCGTAAAATAAAATATATTTGTTATTAAATTATCAAGACTGTTATTTTGTTTTTATATATATCCGATAATAAATAATGAATATTCAACAGTCACAAAGTTGTTTTTATTATAATTATTCATTAAAAGGGATTAAGGCTATATATAACATTATTCTGTATAATTTTTCGTATATAGATACAAATTGTATAATTTTTCGAAAAAATTAATTTAGATCATTTAACACAAACCTTCTTGACATTGTTAATATTTGAATGGTCACAGATCTGAAAAAAATATTTAAATGATTGATAATGTGCTGAAAAATTAATTTTATTATCTTTACTTTCTTTTATTAACTGTTTTCCTTTGTTTTAAGCAACAAGAAAACCCATAAGATAATTCTTGACATCAGTAACACATTATGATGAATATTAACTTCATGTTCATGATTTGCTTGATGTTTATTATTCTTTATCGAATTAATAATTCTATACGTAATGAAAACATCTTCAAAAACGTAGATTATTGGAAGCTCTTCATATTTACAAAAACAGAAATAAAATTATAAATGTGATATCGGCTACCTTAATTCTCAAAAATCTAAATCAATTGAATTTTTAAATAATTTATCAGAGAACATATCAAAATTAATAATAGCACAGTTGCATACAAAAAATATATAAAATTTAAGTCAATCATTTAAAAGGATTGACGGTGTGTAGTATATTAACAAAGCTAAGAAGGTATGTTATAATTATTTTACATAATTACGTAGTTTATATTTAAATATTTTACACAATGACAATGGAAAATGTAGCCGGAAGCTCCCTTAATAAATAATAAAAATAGAAACTACTTTCCGCCTGTTGAAGATGGTCATTATATACATACATATCGATATATATTATATTTTATAGCAAATATTAATTTTCATTACGGAATCATTTCAGTGGCACACTAGTAAAAGGTATTCAAAAATATATACAATTAAAACAAATCAAAAACTTAAATTCAACACACGTTGAACACAATTTTCAACTTATTAATTATTTTTACAAGATGAACGCTTCAAAAGAATAAATAACTCATTTTAAATTCTGTTTCATATTCAATATAAATTACACATTTTATTCGACAATAAGTCTAATTTTACTGCTAATTTCCCGCATAATTCCAGGTTCCAAAACCATACAATTGTTATTTTTCATCCCAGAATTTTTTCGGGTTTCCAAACGGCTCTATCAATAACCACGCGAACACCTTGTTAAATAATTTATGACATACAAACTAACGAACCGTGGGTTTATCTTATTTACAGCTCATTTTTATTTTTTAAAAAAATAAGGAAAGAATAGTGACATTTCTTGACAGCCTGTAACTCATTCCAACACTGTTGAAAGTAATTTTCTGACTCGCTTCCTACTTTTTAAATTTATTGTTTCTTTAACTAATTAATAGTTATTTTTACAATTGTACTTAACAACGAATGTTTTTACAAAATTCTGTAATATATATTTTATGTTTATAAGAAAACAATTATTAGTACTTGGAATGACCACAATTGGCATATCGTGACACAGTAACGAAAAAAAATTGAAATAATTACTGTCCAACTTTTGAGCTAAAAAAATTAACAATGTTCTAAATTAATCAGCACCTATTCTGACGATGTTCGTCTTATATAGTAATTCCCTTAATTATAGATTAATAAATGTTCGTAATTTCTGTCAAATTAATGACAGTTTAGGTCTGGACGATTCAGAAACAATATAAATTTAATAATCAAGGTATGTAGTAAGGTATTGATATATTACCATGGAGTAATTTTTTAACGTATTTATAAATTATAAATATTAAATTTTAGTGTTTCAAAATATATTTGGGTTGAGGGAGTTGCGATTGCCTGCTGGTCAGCAAGGCCATTGGGGACCCGCTGGGAGTTGGATCTTGACTGTGGGTTATGCACTTGCGTGTCGAAATGAGGAAAATCAGTTATTTTTCTTCTTTAGGGGAAATTTATTGATATTTTGGAAACATGGCGTCGAGTGGCAATACACACACACACACACACACACACACACACACACACATATATATATATATATATATATATATATATATTGTAGTAATTGGTAATTAAGGCATTGTTCTAATTGAGAAGTTGAATTGTAGAGGACTCATTATTGGTGGCTATAGCGGACGCCGCAACAAACCGGCAATGCAAAGAAAGTATTGTTGATCGGTCGAGAAGGTTTTACGCGCTCAAAATTTACGAGACGAACGAACAGTTGGGCAGCGGACAGCAAGTAGAACACAGTAAAAGAACGAACAGTTGGGCAGCGGACAGCAAGTAGAACACAGTAAAAGAACGAGCAGTTGGGCAGTACAGTACAGAGTAAAATTCTAATTCACGAAAACTTGAACAATCTTTGTCAGTCAGCAGTGAAGACTGAAAGGTCTAATTTAAAGAACGAGAAAGTGTTCCAGTAACCAGTACGCTGTTATATCAAAATGCAGAAACTGAACTATTCTTCAGTCAACAGACAAAACCAATGAGGTGCATTTTCAACAAAAATCCACGAGATCTACAAATCCAGGTTGCAGTAAATCATCGAGAATCGATAAATTTATTTTAAACCAACTAACAAACTACGCTAATTAGAGTCTGCGAACATTTAGAGTCTGTGAGTACTTAGAATCAGTGATATCCCCAAAATTGTGCACGAAAAGTAAAATGAGTACTGGGTTGCCGTAAATAGAAATAAAACTTTAAAATCATTGTAAACCACGTTTAAAAGATAAACGTCAGATCGTTCTTTAATTGTCGATAAAATGAGATCTTTAATTATTCAGATCATTCTTTATTTCTTGATAAAAATTGAAATTGTTTAAATTCAATCTTTAGTATTATTTCTTCAGCAACAAATTTCGTCTATGTTCAGACGCATTGATTCCCATATGAAGTAAATGTAATTTTTGTGATTTTGTTTATATAAATTCTGCCATTATCAAACCCAGTTCAAGACCCCGAGATCCCAAATATTTGGTAATTTGAATACTTGTTTTAAAATTGTTAATAAATCTTGTTTAATAGTTTTCACGTAATAGTTCTTTTCATTTAAAAACGCCACATAATTCACATCTTGAATTATTGTAAAAGATGAAATAAATATATATTATTAATTATTACAATATATATATATATATATATATATATATATATATATATAACCACGTATGTGTATAATGAAAGAATTTTTTATAATTTTTTTAATAGCGTAATATTACGCGTAATATTATGGCCCAGGTATTGTTGCCAACAGTCAGCGTTGCATGGGAATGTGGATTTTTCAGACGTATCTTTGTTGGAAATTTTTGATGTGGAAAATCTTTGACGAGAGTTCATTTCTTCGGTGATAGAAACAGTAAAGTACAGTCT
The DNA here is from genome assembly GCA_037074705.1 of Zhengitettix transpicula. NCBI lineage: Eukaryota > Metazoa > Arthropoda > Insecta > Orthoptera > Tetrigidae > Zhengitettix > Zhengitettix transpicula. The sequence goes on from CM073591.1 coordinate 79,069,757, forward strand.
GCAATAGGAACCTACCTGTAGCGGTCATGTACAGTTGGCAATAGGAACTGAAATAGTAAAGTCCAGCCTACGATATGAATTGAGACAGAAAAAATGAGTCTGCGTTCGAGGAGGAGAGGAATCGCCGATTGCGAGGTGGGCGAAATTTGGCCCGGTACGCATTCAAGAAGTAATGTATTTATTGGAGGTAGTAAAATTAAAAGTCGACGAAAGCAAAGACAGCTATTAAAATTATTGGAATGAGAAATGGAAACGAGTTACGTGTGAATTATTAAAAGAACCTAATACTGAATGTGATTGAACCTGTATTGAAACTTGGAAATTTGGTATGTTGTGCTGGCGTCGTAGGTTGTGAACAATGAAATACCATGGCGTATTAATTAAAGTCTTTTTAAATTATTTGTGAAGTGAATAAGTAGTGTTTTATGAGAGCTGCTCCGATGATTTTGTATGTACGAAATTTCCATTGTAAACCTAGTATAAAAATTTTGTACAGTCAGATTTCTTATGGTTTCATAAAAAAATTTCATATTTCTATAGATTTTTCCTATGTTAATATTTATTATGTAAATTTAATTAATTGTTTTGTAATATTTTGTTCTTTAAATTTTATTCCACGTTGGGTTATTATTGTTTGAGACCCTATTATTCTAATTGATTATTACAATATATAAAGTTCATTTTCATTTTATTAATCTGAAGAAATGGTCGAGAGTTACCGACTTCATTCTTTGTTAATATTGTGAGAGGCCCTTGTACAATGAGAAAACAAGTTTAGTAAATTCTGGAGGATACACGTGTTTTCTTTAGTGCACACCATTTTCTGGCTGTAATCCAGTAAATTGTCAACACCTGTGGCGAGTTTCCAGAGGACTTCAATATTCTGAGGGTACGTGAGCAAAAACATTACATATCCATATTAATATATTTAAATTTTTTATAATATACATAATTGCCACTGTTCCTCAATACCAATCCTAACCATGAGAAAAATCATTCATAATTAATAATCGTAAAAATATATAGAAATGATTTTAATAACTTACATTCTTATCTTGATTTAATTTGTAATTATCTAATATTCTCAACTGAACTATATTGCCAACGGTACTATTACAAATTCAAATTATTACACAATATGTTGATGGCAGTAAAGTTCAATTTTTATCGGGAGCTCTCATTAATTACGTAACGATAAAATCTACCGGGGTATAGTCCATTTGTTGATTAATTATACAATACAAATCTATTAATAAACGGTGCAAAACTTCATATCATTTAAAATTCATTGACAATTCGAAATTTTCCCTACAGTGCACGAGGAGAAAAATGTTGTATACAAAACTGATAAACATAGACAATGAGTGAAGGAAGTTATTATCAGTTTTCTTTTGCGCAGAAACCGTGACCATGAAACGTCCTTTAACGATTACTGTAGAAGATTTGCATAGTGAATAGATATATAAGCCCAAAATAGTTCTTGCGATATAATTTTTGAAAAAGCTTTAATCTCGCACATGTCAAAAATACCAATTTCTAAAGTAATCAATCATCATATCGCAGGACATGAGATTTCGTTGCAAATTTTACTTACTGAAATGGACGCATAAGCTGTTAAAACGGTCTATCCTGAGAATTTTCTCTCAACCAAATTGTAAAGAAAACTGGGGTAACTAGTGTGAAAGTTCATGTTTTTTTTAATATAATATATATATATATATATATATATATATATATACATAAAATATTTGCGCAGGATCGCCACGTGCCTTAACGTATAATTCCATTATTTATGATAAATTCTTTATTCACTGGTGTCCTCGAGTATATCTAAACCTTTACAAAATATTGCGTCGTAAGTAGTTTCAAATCTTTATATTCTCACAAACCTTCTCAATACAGGACTCGATTATATCCATATGGAACCTATCAAAGTTCAACGAATATTAAAAAACGTCATACATGAAGAGGTCGCAAATTAGTAACGTAACGCAGTGTAATTTTCAATAAAAATCTTTTTCTTACTTCAAATGGCCGTTTATTATTTGTAATTTGTTTTAAATAATCAGAATATATAACATTATTAAGGTTTTACAATTTAACAAAGAAAAAAATTTTTTTTTCAATTGTAAACAGAGCACAGTATTTCTCCATTCCAGATCAAAACTCTGTATCTGTATAACCACGATAGGTTAATAAAAAAATATAAATAACGTAAAAATATTCGTTAATACTCGCACAAAAAACAAAACATGCCTCACTAGTTAATTACAATTTTTTTCAAAACTTCCAGGTGAACCTTCCCAGAGAGCTATGGAGGAGGCTACCTTTGGGGATGCCTTCACATCTCTCTGGTTTTTTGAACTAAGGTTCCCACATGCCGAGGCACCTCGGCCTATTCTGAGAGGTGTATGTTCCGGGGTCGCAGACCTTGGGCATACGGTAAGAGTTGTGCGCTATTCCTATTGGAATAGTCGGCCAGCTGCCTCCTAAACCGGTCAACGCACGGCGAGAGGAAAGCTGCGACCCCACAGCAAACCCCTCTGTCGCCATCGGAAGGGAGTGGAACAAGTACCAAATACTCGATCTACCTGATCCAGGTTTTTCTAGGGTTTTCCCTGCATCACTTTTAGCCGAATTGCCGGGTAGGATACTTAAATCATAGCCCGGTGTCCCTAGTTAACTCTTGGCTGCCTTCCTCTACCCTTCCGCATCCTCCCTTTCAAATCCCTTTCCTATGCTATAAGGTGGAGTTGCCACTATGTGGATTACCCTATACATTACCTGTCTACACCTTAAAAAAAATCATAACTTCAAATTTCTATTCATCTGTAATATAGTAGTACGAGAAAATTAGCTTCGAATTAAGAATAATTGTAAGTTTATTGTTGTTGCCTGTTTTTCTTGTATAGCCTAAAGTTTCCAACTTCGACGAGTGTAGGGATACTTGATGGCACTAGTTTATCTTTACCATCTGTGAGATTCGCTTAAGTTGTCTAATAATATGTTAAGTTTTGTCAGTTATATTTTAAATATTTTAATTTATATAGCTATTACATTTTATAATTTATGTAATATATATATATATATATATATATATATATATATATATATATATTAGTGACTACTTAAATTTCCGCTTTACTTATTCGGTTCTTCGATTGTGATATTTTTCTTTCACTAATTTATCGTTTTTTCATTCACATATCCTTATTTTGTTCTCTGTTCGCATTGTAACAGTCGACCAGCTGCCTCCTATACTGGGTCAAGGAACGGAGAAGGGAATGCTGCGCCCCCACAGAAAACCCCTCTCCCGCCATCGGAAGGGCGTGGGAAAAGTACCTACTGCCCGACCAACTTGCTGCTAGTTTTATATGGTTTGTCCTGCATCACTTTTAGTTGAACTCCGGGTAGGATTCATAAACCCAGGGTCCTAGTTAACCCTTGGCTACCTTCCTCTCCATTCCTCATCTCCCCTTTCAAATACCTTCATATGCTATTAAAATGGAGTTGCCACCACGTGGATTACCCACGTGGATTAGGCTGTTATTCCGTAAAATAAAAAAATATTTCACCTTCTGTATTTAATTGTATAATTTGTATATAATTTTTACATTTATTTGCTTATTTATGCATATTATGGTTTCCATTACTAAATTTTCTCAGCAAAAAAAACTAATCTAATCAATAAATAAATCGAAATTTAAATTATCATCTTTTTTGCTTTAAGTCTCGTAGGTTAAAAATTATCTTTTATGAATTGTCGTATAATAGACTCGCGAATCCGTGTTTTTTTATATGCTACACTATTTTTGAAGTTAAACTTAGAATGTCCTTGCTTTTGTGATTTATATCTTTAAAATAAGAAGAAGCGAGTTAAGTGAACATTCGTTTTTGAGAGGTTGTGGTAAAAGTTAGTTATTCCTTTGTCACCTTAGAATGTGAGGATATATCTTATTTTATAGTTAATAAGATCTTATAAAAATTCCAAACCAAAACTATTTTACGTGTAGGATTGAAGAAAGGCGGTCATTTGTGACAAGGAGTGTTCAAGCGTCGGCTTTATGAATGACTTGGAGAGAAGTTGGATCAAATAAAATTATGAAACTAGTTGCGAATGGGCCCAATTGAGTAGTCAAAATGGTCTGCAGACTATTAATGTTTCTATATGGTAATATTTCTGATAACAAAATATTATTTTAATGCTAAGAGATAGGAAAAATGAATATCTGGATGGCTGCCTTCTACAGAGCTTGTAACTTGAGTATTGCAATTATTTACGTATTTTAGTCGCGTGGTTCAATTGATCCATGCTTTACAAACTTCTTGAACGTCGTACGATTTAATTGAGTTCGGCTATGCAGGAAATTATCAACAGAAATGTTTCAATAAACGTCCATGAATCTCTTCACCTGAATAAACTAAAGGTTTATATCTGTTTGAGTGCTCGGAATCGTGTGCCCAGTTGTGACACCAAAGTCCTTTTTCTTACTCTTCGGAACTATTTATTTTTTGTTCGTTATTCCAATCTTTCATAATTTTCTTTATTATACGTATTTTATGCATAACAAATTAAATCTTTATCAAACTCAAGAATTATCAAGTGAAATTTCTGTTTTTAAAATCAATCATATTGGAACATACGATAATAATAATTCTTTATCATTTCATTAATTCCTTATCATAAAATGGAAGCCAACTTAACATTTAGAAGATTATCGCATATCACAGTGACTATGAGATGCACTTAACTTTCAAGTGTGAGAATAACCATCAGCAAAAATGGATGAACAGGAGTACGGATTGTGTCAAGTGAATTATGCAATAGTTACCTATTGGGATAATCATTCATTTCTTAATAATCTCTATGAAAATAAGAACAAAACATAATTCAGCGGTTTTTGAATATGGAACATCGTATAGAATTTTAGATTATAGAAGGACAAGTGGACCTTGAATTGATAAAATATTAATTACACACGATAAGCAATTACGGCTAATTGATCGGTAATTTTTTTTCCTGCAAGACAGAATCTTCAGTTATTATTATTCTATTTTATGATACGATTGTATTAAAACCACTCAGGTTAAATGAAGAGTCATGTTAAAAACTGAAGTGTTTTCGTTGAAGAATAAAGATAATATGCGATGCGTTCTCAAACAACATGGTATTACGTTATAATGAGCAGATTTTCAAGGAAAGTATAAAAGCGTATCAGTTTCGATGAAAGTACATGCCAATGACAAGAAAGACCTTTGGCCAAGTGGGGAAAATAAGATATATTTTTCCTGCTAACTGAAGTACGATTCAACAAGCAATTTGAAACGACTGCTAATGAATCGTAACGTTTTCACGAAAGAATATTTTTATAACACAGATGTCGTACTACCTTTTGGCCACTTGTAGCAATTTGTCTTTATAATTAATTAGATTTATTATTTCAGACATCATTCTTAACATTTTACATACATTACGGATGGATCTTGATTTAAAATTGCAGGTAAATGTGTAGAATAAACAGGAACGTAGACGCTAATAGAGGCTGGGTGGCTGCAAAAGATACCGTGAAGAAATATTTTTGTTTAATAATATGTCCTTCACCTTTATTTATACCTGTTATTAGATAAATGCAACGACAGAACGTTAGATAAATGAAATGAGTTTCCACCGAGTGGTTCAGAAGTGAAGCAAAATCATCTTTAAGTGCATAACCGCGAAGAATTTTAAACGAGAAACAAATAAATATTCGTTGTGTACAGGAGTATAAACGCTAAAATTAAGTCTATTTCTCATTAATGCACTAGTGACATGTAGTGATATAGTTTAAGCGAAAGAAAGAATTACCTGTGGAGAGAAACGTTTTTCGTCTTTCAGACGCTGCATTGACTTACTTTTGCAGAAGAAACATGGGCCGAATATATTTAATGGTGCTTTAATATGCAGATTGCTGAACAAAATATATAAAAATACGTTATATTTGTGAAAAAAAATAATGCACATAAATATAAGGGATTCGAAGTTGATGATGATGAAAATAATAGAGTATATTTGGAAGTATTTTACGTTTAGCAGACAGATACGAAAAATATTATTTTCAGTACACATAATTTTACGATGAATAATTGAGAATCAACAAACAATTGACAATAGTAAATTTTTTTTCGGCCATTTGGATTTCTTGAATGATGTTTGTAAACTACTGACGGCGCTGATCACCACTCCATCTGTCAACAATCAATACTCATGCCTAAGAGAAACAATTCTCCCCAAACTCCTCCTTTTACACCAATCACACCATAGCAACAAAACTCCATCAGACCCTACAACTATCCCCCCTCCCTAAACTTTTCACCCCTTCCCAAATCAAAACAGCAATAAAAAAAACTAAAAAACAAAGACTGCCCAGGACATGACCACATCACCAACCGCCATCTAAAACATGCCACCAAAAAAATCACCTATACCTTCAATTTCATCCTCAGAACCACCTACTACCCAACCAAATGGAAGCATGCCACCATAATCATATTACCGAAACCAAACAAACCAAAATCCCACCCTGAAAATTACCGACCAATAAGTCTCCTTCTTACAATTTCCAAACTATTTGAAAAATTACTTCTCCCTCATTAGTCAACCAACTCTCCTTCCTAGTTCCCGACACACAATACGGTTTTCGCTAAAAACATTCCTGCTGCCATCAACTATACTCCCTCTCCAATCTCATAAACAATTCCTTTGAACAACGCAAATCCTGCATCACCACTTTTATAGACATCGAAAAAGCCTTCGACAAAATTCATCACCCTTCCCTTCTTTCCAAAATCAAATATTACCTAAATAACACCCACTATACAATACTCCTCAAATATCTCTCCAACAGAACCTTCTCCATCAAAATAAATAATCCCATTTCCCAACCCCACCCCATCGCTGCAGGTGTCTCCCAAGGAAGCGTTATTGCCCCCTTCCTATACAACATCTTCTCACACGATATTCGACAACATCCCGCCACTAGCACAATCTTCTTTGCAGACGACATTGCCATCTCTTTCCAAACCTTCTCTCTCGCCTCCAATATCCAACCACTTCAGTCAGCACTGACCCACCTAGAGCATTGGTCCAAACAATGGCAAATCAGCATAAACCCCACCAAATCAGTAACCGTCCCATTCACACTATCCAAAAATCCTCATCCGTACATCCCCCTCTATCTAAACAACGCCGAAATACCCACAAAAAGAGAAACCATCTCTTCGATTCAAAGCTCTCTTGGAAACCTCACATTAAACACCTCCTCTCCAAAATCAACCTTAAATTCAGAAAATCCCCACTCACACTCAGCACAAAACGCCTAGTATCTCTCTCCATAATACAACCCACGTGGTCCTCATACATATGGGGAGCAACAGCCAAAACCCATTCAGCCAAAATCCAAACAAAACAAAATATAATCCGTGGCACCAAACTCTCCCTGGTATCTCAGAAGTTCCATAATCCACCACGACATTAATCTTCCCCAAGTCAACTCAATAATCACCAAATCCGTAATATCATTAATCAAAAGCACCTTCAACCATCCTAACACCACGATCCAGTAATTCCATATCAGCCCTTCCCCATCACTACACACACGTCGCCTCAAGAGAAAACGCCCTATAGACCTCATCCTTCCCCCAGAACACTATGGCACCCACCCACTCCATCCATCCCATCAAATTCAACATCACCAGTAAACTCTCACAGCCCAACAATGTATGTTCCTCAGACACACAAAGTTAGATACAACAATAAAAATTTTGCAAAATTGAGGTTAATTGCTGGATTAACCAAATTACCATGCTACCATGTAAATTATGTACGTATTTTATATTTGTATATACTGAATCATATTTAACCCACAAATAAATTGGATAAAAGTTTTGTCAAATAAATAAATAAAAAATGACCTAAGATAACAACCTACGTAAGTGACGTCTCGTAAATCACCAGTTTTTTACGACGCGGAACCCATTGAACAGTTAATTGCAAATGTCCGTAAAATACGTTCGGAGTAAACTTGCTGCAGAGTCATTGATGTTTGATTACCCAGACACACACAAGACTAATGGTTTTATTGACTTGGGTGGGATGAACTAATGTGGAAATCTGAGTTACTGAGCCGAGAACGAATTGCTAAATATTTTATAGTTAATAGAAACAAATCTGAGATAAATAAATGATAAAACTTCAAACGTGATTAAGAATTGTATTTTGAACCTGGTTGTAGACTTTCAGTATTTTTAACACCAATACACAAATATTTCAGAAATTCATACGTGCAAATACATATATTCTTTGGAAAAATAATAGCTCTTCTCTGCTTCACCAGTATTTATTAATCAATTTATATTTTATTTAGTTTTCTATAATTATTTCAAGTTCTGATTATCAGCAGAGAATTAAACACTTAAACACTAAATTTACCACAAGAATTAATTCAATAAGTTTTAGTGACGTGGGTAACAATTTAGTCTTAAAAGTAGACTAAAAATTATTTTACGTGATTGGTATAAAAAATAATTTAGGACCACGTTCCAAAACGACTAAGACCGGTTAGCAACTCATTCAGGATTTTCGAAAGCTCTTTGAAATAATCGCATATCAGGAATTTCGATACTGATTTAGTCTTCGGTTATCCACGGAAAAAAAATTATAGAAATTTTATCAAGAAAACGATTATGGGTGCAGCCGAAAGCTTCTTCTTGAATTACTGGCTGTTAAATATATTTTTGTAAAAAATTTAGTACTGATAAATCGGGAGTAAATGAATTATTGTAAAACTAAATAAGATAATCAGTCCTATATAAAAAAAATCACATTTAAAAGCCCAGAACTTCAAAACAAAATTGTATATGTTATTACCATTTCTCCTTCTTCTCATTTATTTTATACACGTATATTGCTTTAAGCTTTCGCAACTGCAACGAATTTGATGGGATTACATTTATTTTTTGTTTTGAGAGAATGTCAGCTTCTATCAGACTGAAAGATGTCTACAGTTAATTACTAGTGAATGTAGCAGCGTGACTGAGACTGCATTTGTATCCTGTTATAAGATTTCCATGAAGGAGAAGTAGTACAGTAAATTTAGTTGATAACCTTCGGAAGGCCTGGCATCGTTCCAACTACCCGTCGGAGTAAGGGAAAGGATTTTCAATTGGTGCGTTTATTATAAAGAACTCTTGAATTTGAAGATGCGATAACGAGAAGCTACTCCACAGGAAAATTCTGGCTTTGAGAGGATCATCGTCTGTAAGTGCCAGATGAGAACACTTTGAAAATGCAGTCTCTTATAAGGAAATTAATTATTTATCAAGGCGACATCCTCAAGAGACATAAGGGTCCATCGTACGTTATATTTACGTAATACACAAAGATCGATTTGCAAAAATAGTGCAACTTGAGATCTTAAGTAGGTGATTATAATTCACAACTTAAGAACGGCTTTTCCTCTTTTTATCTATAATTGGTCCACTTTGCAACTAAAATTACTAAATATATAAATGCCCCTTAAGTGTAACAACCGTGCACTAAAATGATATTATTTTTACGGTTGTATTTTGTTTGAACATTATGATTCTTCAGTGCTTTGATCATGCATTAAATAAATAAAATAAGGAATAAAAATTTAGCATAATCAATATTATAACCCCAAAATACAACGTTTCGCCCGACCTTTGGACATAATCACGTAATAAATGAAAAAATAATTCTAAATTATCTTAAAAATTTTTTTAATAAAAAACATACTTAAAAATTATGAACTGTTACAATAGATTATATATATTATAACAGAAATTTGCAGCAATTTGATAAACATATAAAAATATTTTCTTTCCTTATTTACGGACCAATAGTTTCCCCAATAATTTACAATCTAAACCTGTTACTATAAAGTAACATTTATAAAAATTCCATTAGACATATTTATACAGCATTGATACGTATTTGGTTTCAATTTACAGTAATATTTATTTATTCAACAAAAATTGTGTTTAATTTTCATTCTGCAGCTTCATAGTTTCCGGCAGTGTTAGTGTAAATTAGAGGTTTCCGAGTAATTTTTTATTCTGCTCTATTTTCATCTCAAAGTCTCAGATTCGTGTCGTAATTTGCAACATTTACAAAAATGTTCAAGATATCATAAACAGTAGGATAAATAATGTGAAACGCAAAGCTCTCATACAGTAAGTATTTTTCCCAATCGTATCGATTACTCTTACGAAATCGCTTACTAAGAAACTATACGTCTAGAAGACCACATATTGAGTTTCGTTTTTATTTGTACCACGCACTCAGCCAACTGAAAACAAATTTAAAAAACTGAAGACCGCAGTGAGTATCAAATGCTAACATTGATCTGAATCAGAATTAAACGATAAGTCAAAGTATAAAATCATGAAATGTCGTTCGCGATTGACGAATAGATTCAATAAAGGAAGATCTTTCTGAAAATCGTCTGAATTGTTTTCTAGTAGGATAAACCAATGAATATTGAAACTGAATAATGCAATATCTCCTCAGGTCTCAAAATAATAACTAATTGTGGTATTATTACTTAATAATTTTATCAGACATTTCTATATTGCGAATGATTGTGTTATATGTTTGTGAACGGGCTTCATACGTCATGCAAGTAAACAATATTATATGTATTTATGTTGGAATTTTATTCTTAATACAATAATAACTGCAATACAACTACAAGAGTTTTGGGATTCAATGTAAAAATATTCGACTGAAAGGCGCCGGTGTTTTACTCAGTACAGGAGTTTCTAGATCGTTCCCCTAATAATTAATTTTTTAAAAAAAACTGCTAAAGTGTTCAATGCTTTGCTAATAAAACCGCTTATTTCATAACTTGCTTATTCTCTTTTGGTCTTTTCTGCTCTTTTGTATGTTTGTTTCATGTAGTGCCTGGAGTTTGCAGATTCCTCGTCGCTCTGTTTCGTGAAGTGACTAATACGTCTTTTGTGGTTCCTCCTAGTGTGCGTGTGTCAAGTTTTGTGTTTTGTATGTCTTGTAAATTCTATATTTCATGATAGTTCATTCTCGAATCACGAATTATTTACTAGAACATATTTAATATTTTTATTAGAACTGTAAATTTTATGTGTTGACGTATCCTATTTCCTCATACGAGGGCTAATGGAATAAAATAAATCAAATCAAATCTTTTTTCCCTTTTCAAGTACTTATTATTACAGTTATTATCTTTGATATTACAAACCAAACTAAGCACCATATTCATGCACTAAGTCCATAATTTATTTCTTTATTCTTCATTATCTTTCATAATTTTATTTGCTTGATGAAAATATGTAACGCCTGTGTTAGATATATATTAATTAGATAAAGAAGTAGCAAAAAAGAGACCAAATTAAGTGATGAAATAAGTACCACACAGAGTTTCTGCAATCCTTGTTGCTTTCAACAAGTGAAGCAAAATCGTAAGAACTACGAGATCGACGACACACTTAAATTTGTCTGGTTTTTGACGACTTATTTATCTGATTAGAATATTCCTTTTGTCACATGGTAGCTGCTTACTTTATTAAGAAATAATACAATAGAATTCTTGCTACTGTACGTGACACAAACGTCTCCTAAACCTAAGTTTTCTCAACTTGTATTGAACAATAAGGTCTGCGCCAAGTCGAAAATAATGCAATGAGAGAAAATAATCGAAAGCGTGAATAATAATATAGTCTAACCGAAATAAGAGACAAAATTAAAGAGAATCACGGTCGACGTAAGGGTAATCTAGTCAAATAAATATTCTTCAGTACAAAAAACAGAGAACTAAAATAAGTTTTATTCGAATTATTAGAACACATATTTCTGATAGGCAAACCTGGCGCTTCACGATGTTGCGTAAAGGTAATGACGTCACTAGGTATTATGTCACCAACTGGGGCGGGGGCGATATAAGCATGATTTTTACTGAGGCAAAATAAAATAGCCTTGACTTTTACGGGCAACCATATTTTTATTTACATAAAAATTATATTAGGAAGTAGCCAATTAACAGGGGAAATTAAGTGATAAAATAACTACCAGTATACCACTCAAAGTTTCTACAATCCTTGTTGCATTCGTCAGATATTTCAAAATCGTTAGATCTGAACGAACGACATAAGAATTGCAGTGACGATGCGTGGTATTTATTTTATCCCTTATTTGAGTCGGTTAATTGATTACTATATCATGTTAGTCTTATTTTATTACAGACGTTTTATATTTTATACATTGAATTAACACGAAAGTTCCATTTCTATTTTGAAACAGCTTCTCATGTTTTCCATTTAAAAGTTACGAAGATATACGCGTAAGCATAAAATATATCATTTTAAAATATTATAAAGGAATTGAAATACAAAGTACTCTTTTAATAATTTTATATACAACATCCAATTTTTATCACCAATAATAAATACATGAATGTTATAATAAACAACCACAAATAAAAAACAGAAAAATTATAGACATTTAAAAAATTATACAGAACCCTGTCAATAAACTGTTAAAACTATTCAATGTAAAACTAATTAATTTTACTAGCAAAACTTTAAATTCCTACATTAAAAATGTAATAGGCCACACTGATAAAAATTACTTTTATGATAAAAAATTTTATTGATCCATTTTATAAATAAGGCAAATCAAGATCTCATTAACAACTAAAATGAAAGAAAAATTGAACAATATTAAATCTGCACGGTACATATAATCACCAGTACACTAGTGGTTTACTTTTGAAGTAATTGGCAAATAAAGCAATTGTAATTTCCGCAATGTTGCATATAAAAATTATTGGAAACATTTAATAAATGAATATATTAAAGTAAATTTTGTTTTATTCTAACTTATAGTAAAAACTTTTCTGACCTTGTCAATGATTATTCGGAAATTTGTTATGGATTTTTTTCTAAAAACATTTTTCGTTATTTTTATATTATTCGACAAACTTTCCATTATTATATATACTTTAATTAATTTTATTATATTTTCTGCAGTACTCGATTTTTAGCAACCCTTCACAGCTTAAAATACTTCAAGAAAAGATGTAACCAAACTATCTGTATTAAATTTTATTAATAAATTTAAGTTCCTTTGCACTAAACCGATAAAACATGCTTTATCTAAACAATGTTCCTGGCAAATATTTAGTAATTTATGTCAAAAATAGTTAGTAGGTTTAACTTTTGTATTTGCAAATGTTTCGAACAGTTGTCAAGCTCATAAAGTATTTCCTTAATAAAGTTACTAATAACTGATGTTAGTAGCTAAGGAAGAGTATTCAATGGAGGTCTAAGAAAGTTCGTAATCGCTAGGCAGAAATGGACTGGTAACAGATAAATTACATTAGACCTCACTTATTTACTTCAAATTTGGTAATGAAGAAGTGTTAATCAGTTTGTTCAAATTATGCAAGCTCGACTTATACGACCATATTTTCAAATTATAATTCCTAATAAAATGTCACGCTGACAATATATAACCCAGAGAGACAGACACGTAGCAGGCAAAGCTATTTCATAACATGGCATTGTTATTCAATGAGAATCTTCAAGAACGACAACAGTTCAACATGCAGTCGCAAAATATTTCCGTTCAGAATATAATAAATATTTTACTCTTTAGTTAAATAATATATTTCTATTCTACATATTGCGTATTGAAACTTATAAACTACAGTGCAGGTGGCTGTCGAAACGTAGCACAAGAATCTGTGTTGCATACGGGTGGAAACCCCAGAAGGTTTTTGTCAGTTTTACTTTTATTTTTAGAGCAATTCGAGACGACTGTTTTGTCTTTCATATTTAAGAATTGTTAGAGATATGGAAAAATTAAGTTATTTGTCCTCCTTGAGATGGAAAATTTCGAAATTATAAATAACTGTATCACATGTCCTTCCTAAGTAAGCGGATTAGTGCAACGTTTAATAAATTTTTAAAATATCATATATATTAGATCTATTTACGTTCTATTGCATTGAGCCCTACTATCCTTTAGGTCAGTGATTCCCAATAGTGACCATGTCGATAGATGTTTTAAATTGTTCTGAATTAATTTTTTTTAACTATTAAGAAATTCAATTTTTAATAATAACAGTATTTGTAATATATCTATATATTATGTATATATTTGCATGACCCTCCCGTCATATCTATTTTGTATATGCACCAAATGCCGCCGTAATAATAATTTGAAAGATTCAAAAGATTGACAATTTTTTAATTTGTAACGATAATTGCAATGAACACGTCAAAATAACCCATATAACCGAACCAATACTATTTTCGCTCCTCCTAGATGTTACTAGTCTCAGGCAATATTTAGTCACGTTAAAAAATTTAACTCGGCCTGTTTTGAGAGGTGTTTGTTCCGGGAACGCAGACCTTTGGCACACGCTAAGAGTTGTCCGCTATTTCCATTGGACTAGTCGGCCAGCTGCCTCCTAAATTGGTCGAGGCACAGCGATGGAAATACTGAAAATACCCACAGAAAACCATTAACGGAAAGGTGTGGGACAGTACTGTCCGACCGACCTGATGCAGGTTTCCTAGGGTTTCTCCAGCATCACTTTTTAGGGAAATGCCGGGAAGGATCCTTAAACCGCAGTCCGGTGACCCACGTTAATTCTTGGCTACCTTCCTCTACCTTTCTGCATCCCTCCTTTCAAATGCCCTCCTTGCTATTAAAGGGAAGTTGCCACCACGTTGATTCTGTTCATGTAACCTGTTACTCTAAAAAAAAGTATTGAGAAATACTATAAAGCAATAAATACTATAAAACGCGGTGGTTTAGGATTATATTTAACTACTTTTACACCTGACATAAAAAGTATTTTGAAGAAGCATCAACCACAATCTTTTTTTAATGAAATTATGTTATAAATACACATGCCATCAACTTGAAAAATCGTCAAATAAAATTTGTATTGACATTTTTTTACAACTTCAATTAGATACATGACGCTATTTATGAATTATAATCAAAGCATATGGAGTCTATTGAAAAAAATTGGCAAGGGGGTCGATGCAGAAAAAATGCTTTAGACTGTATTAGTTAATACTTCCGACGTCAAGAAAAAATGGCGCGGGTTAGTTTTTTACGAGTAAAAAATCTTGATTTATGACGTCGTTTTTGAAACAGTTAATGAATTAGTGTGTCGTGAACGGTCGTTTTCAGTTGTCAGTAGACAGTATTAAAGTTGACTAATTTTTTGCATTCTGTGACTTCATTTTTAAATGAAGGAGAAAGAAAATTGGCACTCGAGAAGTAGATAGCATAGATTTTCTGTAAATTAAGGAAGAAGGGGAATGATTTTAGAAAATCAGTTGCATATATTCTTGTTTTCTGATAATTGGTGTAGCATAAATATAAATTAAAGGTTCATGAAGGCCAATTCTCGACCGGACCAGGTGTTTAAGTTTTATTTTTTTTATTCCAGTATTCCTCGTATGAGGAACTAGGACACGTCAATATACATAAAATTACATGATCAGAATTGAATTCTACAATTATAAATAATTAGAAGTTAACATAAAAATACTAAAATTCGGGAACACAAATTTCACTGTCCAAAATAAGTAAAATAATATGAATAATAACAAAAATAATAATTCTTTAACTATTCTAAGAATATAATATAATATTAACAGTTATAATTAAAAATATTCAATATTTACTAGTGCATAATTAATTATTATTTTTTTAGAAGTAGACTAAAAAATCATTTGAACAAGACTTCTTTAAAAATTAAAAGTTTAACTATCCAAAAATGTGTGTATTACCAAAGTTATTTTCCTTTATATTTTGCTTATTTAACGGTAGCTTTTATCTTCTTTGGGATCTTACCATAGTTTTTTTAATGTTCATTAATAATATAGCCCAGTTGGAATATTCTATTTATTAAGTTTCTATAAATACGATATTATTTGGCGGACTGAGGTCATTACATCTAGCCGGCGCACTTAAATGACTGACGTAGTCTTCGAAACTGTAAGTACTCTTGAACAAATCATCATTAAATTCCTTCATTACTATTTCTGTTTCGGAGTTTTAATCTCTGTAATTTAAACATTTAATTTAATAATTTAAATTACGAGTTATAGCGTAGCCAGGTCAAGGATAATAGAGAAAAAAGCCTAGATTATTACAATTCATAAATTTTATAACGTAACCATTAATTTATACGTGACACAACTGTCCTCCATGTCCTTTTCCTCAGAGAAAAAAAAACTTGTACGAAAATATTATAATTATAATAAAGGCGAGCGTGGTTCTTTGAGAAACATATTTTTTTTATTAAAATAAATAAATCGGCCGATATAGTTTGATTTAATTTAAATTAAATACGATTATATTAGAGAGTTAGATGTAACGAATGTACATCGTTTCGACACACCTTTGGGTCCTAATCAGGTTCCATAATAATAAATAATAAAAAGGAGACCTAAATTAAAGTTACGCAAAACACCAAACATCCTTCCTGACCTGGTTGAAGCAAAATTTTGATTTTAATAGATGTAGCAATTCTATTAGCTACCGTGTTAATACATGTTACAATGCATATACTGTCCAAAAATTTCTCCAAACTTGTACGAAAATGTTATAAATATAAAAAAGGCGAGCATTGTTCTTTGAGGAACATACTTTTTTATAAAATAAAAAATCGGCCGATATAGTTTGATTTAATTTAAATTTAATACAATAATATTAGAGAGTTAGATGTAATTAATGTACATCGTTTGAGTCCTAATCAGGTTCCATAATAATCTATATAATGAAAAAGTATGTATATTTGTATGTATGTATGTATGTATGTATGTATGTATGTATGTATGTATTTACATTGTTCTTTATACAAATTTTATCGCGTGGACAGAATGCAACAAAAATTGGTACACATATTCTTCAAAATACGAGAAACGGTACTGTGAGGGTGAGAAACGCCTAGCATACATGTGGAAAGAATTATAATTAAAAACCGTGATCATTAAATATTAAATTACTGCGCGCCAAGAGACAATGACGTCACGCGAGAGAAAGACGTTACTACGCAACGAGCAAAGGAAATATCTCCTTTATTAGGAATGAAATAAAGCAGAAATATGTTCTTTAAATAAAAAGTATAATTTTATACAGCAATACTCCATCGAATGGTAATAAAGAAGAATACGAATTACTTTACCATCCTTGCGGAAAATGTAAGTTAATGTTCGCGCTATATTAGTTGTGAGTCTAGCTAACAATTTCATCAATGTAATATTTCGTAATGTATGAAGACTGAGTGACAATAAACAATTATATCCTGAAATACTGAAGGAATATTTTTAAGTATTCAATTAAATACTTTTTCGAGTTTATATAAATAAGTACACGAGCAACGCCGGCACCCAGCTAGTCTATATAATAAAAATGGCTGTATATTTGTATGTATGTATGTATGTATGTATGTATGTATGTATGTATGTATTTACGTTGTTCTTCATACAAATTTTATCGCGTGGACAGAATGCAACAAAAATTGGTACACAAATTCTTCAAAACACGAGAAACGGTACTGTGAGGGTGAGAAACGCCTAGCATACATGTGGAAAGAATTATAATTAAAAACCGTGATCATTAAATATTAAATTACTGCGCGCCAAGAGACAATGACGTCACGTGAGAGAAAGACGTTACTACGCAACGAACAAAGGAAATATCTCCTTTATTAGGAATGAAATAAAGCAGAAATATTTTTTTAAAATAAAAAGTATAATTTTATACAGCAATATTCCATCGAATGATAATAAAGAAGAATACGAATTACTTTACCATCCTTGGGGGAAATGTAAGTTAATTTTCGCGCTGTATTAGTTCTGAGTCTAGCTAACAATTTCATCAATGTAATATTTCGTAATGTATGAAGTCTGAGTGACGATTATATCCTGAAATACTCGAGGAATATATTTAAGTATTCAATTAAATACTTTTTCGAGTTTATATAAATAAGTACACGAGCAACGCCGGGCACCCAGCTAGTAAATAATAAAAAGGAGACCTAAATTAAGGTTATGCAAAACACCAAACATCCTTCCTGACCTGGTTGAAGCCAAATTTTGATTTTAATAGATGTAGCAATTCTATTAGCTACCGTATTATCAAATGTTACAATGCGTAGACTGTTCAAAAAAGTGTAGTTCGAAATATTTTATTTTATTTTGTACCCAACGTCAGATAAATATTAATTTTAGATTTATTTAGTTGTTTTATCGCAACAGAAGAATTTTTAGTTGTGTCCAGAAGCGTGGGTGCGAAGAATTGTGAATATCCCCAAGTCGAATATAAATTAATAACTATCGCATTGTTTTTATCCAGGATAATAATCCCGAAGTTTGTGCGGAGGTATCTTGGCGTTCACCCTACACACCCACGTAAGGCGTAAGGAAAATTTCCCGCCTTTATATAATAATGTAAATATATCCGCAACACCAGTATAATTCTGGAATACGATAAATTAGCAATTGTAAGCCGCATGTGAGGTGTGTTTCTGATATTCCGGGTATCGTCCGTTTTGGCGGAAAGATAAGTCGAGGCTCCGGCAGCTACGTAGGCCGATGCGCAGTCCATGTCGGTGCTCAGTCCGCGATCAGCTTGTCTCGAGTGAACAGGGCAGCTGCTCAGCCACCATGGAGCTGGACCAGGCCGAAGGTAGTCGTCAACCACGATAACACGCAATGTCAATTTTATTTACGTGGAAACTCTTTTATTAAACTGTACCTTTTACAATATTTCAGTGCGTTTCACAAGTTAGGCGTTTACTTCTCGATTGTTAAGAACCATTCCCGTTCTCAAATTCTTTACCCACAATGTCACATAAATTTTTAACGGTAAACCCAAACGTCGTTGAAGTTATTTTTCATTTCCTCCTGTATTTTAATTCACCTCTGACTAATTACTAATCGCTTATAAACTAAGTACTCGTTGATGTTTGCGTGTAGCAACTCGAAACAAATCATATAAATATTCAATTACTGGGGTTTTAATTTACATTTCGTACTATTTAAGTTTATTATAAATTACAATAAAATACTAGAAATGAAAAATAAATAGTTTGATATTGTTCGATTACTAATGCTTCGATAAAAGTAATTTTTGTTACGCTTTTTTAAATTTTACTTTATAAAACACTTTCTGGAAAGTTTGTTACTATCCCACTAATAAATAATGGCGGAAGATGTTTTGTAATTACCTTTACTTTCACTGCCAAATTATTATAATTTTTTCCTGTACTTTAATTTACCACATAACCGCTTATAACCTAAGACGTTTACCTGTAGCAACGCAAAATAAATTGATTTTCTATCAAAAAATTCTTATAAATATTCCATTTCTGAAGTTATAATTTCTACGTCGTACTATTGAACTTTAATATCAGTTAAAATTAAGTAATCGTAATGAAAAATAAATCTTTAATTTTTATTCGACTCCTTGGATAAAAATAATCAGGTTTATTTTAATTTTTAATTTACATTGCTCTTTCTGGAAAGTTTGTTACTTCCCCACTAAACAATAATGGCTGAAGAAGTTAAATTTAATAATAAGATAAAATAGCCAAATACAGACAAAAGAAGTTGTGTGAAATTTATATCACCACTTCTTTTGTCTATATTTGGCTAGTTTTTCTTATTTTATGTTTCAGAAACGGACGTAATTTTTCAATTTATTTCTGAAGTTAAATTTAAAGACCTTTTGGTAATTATTTTTACTTTCACTGCCAAATTATTTACTTTCTTCAGACTATCGACAATTTCTTCTGAAGTTAATTTGTTGTACTAGAACTGCTGGACGTTCGTCTGATTCTATATAAACTTTATAATGTTTATGATAAAATGACTCAGTGGTACGACTTTACTCATTACACGTTGATGTAAAAATGGTTTTCGAATTTTTCACGTTAGAAGAAGCAAGGGAAAATTTAAAAATCCAAATCGGGGTTTTATAAAATTTAGATACGCCCTATTTCTAAAGTTATATTGTTATTCCCGTTAAAAAACAGTGCAAATCATTTCAATTTTATAATTATTGACGGAATATTACCTCAATAATCTTAAATTAAGAACATTGCGATTTACTTAAGTTTTGTTGGTGCCTAAAAATACACGTCATAAGTCTCATAAAATTTAGAGGTAGATATGAACACTTTATTTCTCTAAAAATTCGTCTAACTGCTAAATTCGCCATCGTATAAGTAGCTTTTCAACAATAACAATTCATTTCAATCCTCGTACGTTTCAAGAATAACTATCATTGCTGGTTAAGTTTTTCATCGTTGAAAAAATCATTTAGCAACACACTGTAATCAAAAACGTTAATTATAACGCGACAATGACAATATGTTTAAATTTTTCTTCTTACTCTTCGTACCATTACCGGTTTAATCAAATGGATTTCGCAGTACAAAACTGTTTTTATTAATTTTTTATAGAAATTTCTAGATGGGACGCGTAGATTACAGCATTTGTGAGCAGAAATATTTCCCTTAGACTACTCTGTATTTCCCACATATGAAAAAAAACTTCAGTCTTTCACATCTATTGTTATTTAAATAATTTATGTTTTAAAATTGATGACAACTCTAAGGCTAAACCTTGAGGCATATTTCATAAATTTATTGTTCAATCAGACTACTTAGGCCCATTACTTTCAGAGTTGAAAAATGTGATTTTTACCCTTTTGCAAGTTTTTCAAAAGAACTTACCATTTTTTGCATATAACTAAAAAAAGGTGATTATAAAATAATTATTTTCCGATGCCTATAATTGTGGTACATACAGGCTAATTTAACATCACTACACAACTAATGCAGTGTGACACTGATGACGTCATTTTGTAGCCAACTTAACACGATGAGGCTGCGCAATAACACTGATGTCTTTCCTCAGTCTCCTAGTTAAATAACTGGAAAGAAATACGTAAACTTTTACATTGATATTTATGTATATATATTATTTATTAATTTTGGCGATGGATGTCGCGCCAACCGTAATGGTCACCCAGAAGAGACAGCATTACTTTACGTAAGAATTACGGACTGTACTTAAAACTAATTGTGGAATCTATGCTCTGTAGTGTCACAAATGTCTAGTTTTGTAGTGAAATTTCAATTTCCCTCATCTCTCAATCCTAAGAATTATATAAAAATTCTTTTCAGAAACGTGCGAACGGTTAAAATCACTCCAAAAATTCAAACTATTGGTAATGAATGAATGGTTATCTTTTGGGCCCTGCACTTACTTTTCAATTATGATTATTTAAGGTGTCTAAATTGCAAATTAGCTATTAAAATATTATAAGCAAATGCTGCAACATGTCGAAAAATAATATTTTAAGGAATGATCTCCTTTCCCTTCTTATAAATTTCTATAATTCAATAAAACGGAAACTATACACTAATTCGAATTACAACAGTTATTAAATAATGTAATGGTCGTTAAAATTGTTATTTCATATATAAAATAAATACCAGGCAAGCTATTTCAGATAGCGTGTTATTAATGAATCAAGCCAATTTGTATAAATCTTTCGTTTTAATACCATTATTTCGGAAAAATAAATCCGCAGAATGATAAAAGGTTACTTAATTACTGATTTTATTGGTTCATTTTCTTTAATCTCGTAATTTCTTTTGAAAATGCAGAATAAAACACAAAAGTTCACGAAACAATCTGTAAAATATGTAAACTTGGTCGCGGCATGAAGAATATAATGCTGCGTCCCCACAGAAAACCCCTCTCCCACCTTCGGAAAGGCGTGGGAGAAGTACCAAACGCCCGACCTACCTGATACAGATTTTTCTAACGTTTTCCCTTAATCAATTTTAGGGGAATTCCGGGTACTATCCTTAAACTATAAACCGGGGGTCCTAGTTAACCTTGGCTAATTACCTTTAGCCTTCCGCATCCCTTTCAAATTCCTTCTTATGTAAATAAAGAGGAGTTACCATCACGTGGATACTCTCATCTAGCCGTTTACTCTACAAAAAAAGAGTAGTCACAGAGAGATACATGAGCTGCATTATTCTCTGGGTTTGAACCCCTGGCGGAAAGAGTTTCCCGCTATTCCTATTGGTATAGTCGGCCAGCTGCCTCCGAATCTCGTCTCTCCCCAGAAAATCCCACAGTCGTCATGGATAGGACGCAGAACAAGTATCAAATTCCCAACCTATCTGTTGCATGTGTTTCTATGGTTTTTCCTGCATCACTTTTTGGCGTATCGAAAAATTACAGTTCAATGACCATAGTTATCCATTGGCTACCTTGCTCTACCATTTCGCATTTCGCCTTACAGCCACTTTCCTATACTATAAGAGGGGAGTGGCTACTATGTGCATTACCATATATATAGCCTATCTACATTCACACACTATCGTGGTCCATGAATGGAGTTCGGATTCCTGTGTCCCCACAGCAAACTGCAATCATCGGAAGGGGAGAAGCGACACTGTGGCCCACGGGTAACCTGTTTCTACAAAGAAAATGGTCGTGTCCACAAAAACGAGAGGTACCTACTACTAAAATTTGTATGTCATTTTTTTAACTTAACGGGGTAGTTAAATTAGACTTCCCATAGACACCCTAGATCACCTAGGTCAGTCTTGAGAAGAGTATGCTTTGGAGTCTAAATCGGCAATAATGATCCCGTTCTCCCATTGGGACAGTCGGCCAGCTGCCTTCAAAACTAGTCGAGGCATGAAGTCGGAAATACGGCGTTCCCACATAAAAACTTTATTGGAAGGAAAAATCAGGCGGGGGGGGGGGGGGGGGGGAAATAATACCCCGATCTACCTGTTGCAGGTTTCTGGATGGTTTCCCCTGTATCACATTTAGTAGAAAGACGGGTATGATTCTTAAAACTGCTCTGCCTTTCTCTTCTCATCCCGGTGTTTCTACACGTTCCTCTCCTATTTTACCGAAGTGGTCTCAATGTGTTCTACACTCAAGTAGATTGCAAAAAAAAATAAGTCATGTACGTGAAATTCAGCATGCTAAATTTCTTAAAGGTTGATGTTTGTCTATTATTTTTAGTTTATTACTTTTAGTGTCATTAAATTTTTATATTAATGTGCGAAGATATTTTCTTTACAAAATATGTTACACGAATAAACACTTAGTGTAGGGTAAATTGCTATTTACCTCAGTCTTGTGTAAACAAATCTTTACTTTCGGTTCCTTATTTTTTTTGTTAAATAATCTATAATGCAATCTTCTCAACCGTTGACAGATAAAATAAAACTATAATTCTCTATTAGTCTAATCGAAAACCAAATAATATAATCGTTTTATTGTTAAAGCTGTGCATCATTAGATATAAAAAATCAACCCTCTCAATGTATAATAATCCATGCCAGAATATAATCCAACTTTCTAATTAATTTATCATCTAGAAATTATTTTCGGACAACGGATACGCATATACACAACAAAGCAATTTCTTGATTTTGTATCTAATTTTTTTTATTGTTCAGTTGCGTTGTTATTTCTCAGGTGCGTATGATTTATGAACAATTTTAAGATGGAGATTTCATTTCATCCTTGAAAATCTTACGACTCAGCTCCGGATATTGCGTGTAATATGTCAGCGCAATGGTGGCGAGAATCATGAGCGCGTATTTCTTCGCTAAATTGTAAGAATACACGTTTATTTCAATGGTTTATAGTTCAGATAACTACTAGAACCTTATTCTATACCGTAATATTACTGTAATTTTTGACGTCTGCAATTGCTATAAATTGGGTACGATATCGGAAAATTTATTTAAAATTAGATGCTGTCTTTCTTTAACGTTTTGTTAGAACTGAATTCACAATGGTAACCTGCCAGCAGTCTCGGAAAAAAATCCCTATTTTTTATGTGAAGAAAGATATGAAAATTGCTTCCAAAGAGATATGATGATTAATAAATTTTTCTCGGCTCACCAACCGGGCTAGACATATATATATATATATATATAGTCATAAGCCGTGTACAATATATATATATATATAGCCATACGGCGACACATAACCTTGACAACGGTGGCAAAGAATGTCCCCGGAAACGTTGGATTTAATTACATGTCTAACCTATTGGTCAACGGCGATGAATTTATTAATATTTTGCACGTACATTAAATTATAAAAAATAATATATCTTCCATAAATAACTGTGTTATCCCTAAATTTAAATGAAAGAATACCTGTCCTCAAATGCTAGTTATAATTGTAACAAACATCTGTTCTCTTTTTAGTCAAAAGGATTAATTTCTGGTATTGAGATTAATACATTTAGATAACAGATATTTAATCACCCAAAATTTTACAAAAGTTTACTTTCAAAAGAAGAGATAACAATTTTTTTCTTCAATGATATGCATATTGAAATGTTGAAAAAGTAAACTATGAAATGCTCTGCAGTGTGATCACAGACCAGTGCTAGATTTTCTATAAATATTTACATATCGTCTGACCATGTTTTTTCATTGATAATTAAACTATCTCGAATGAGTGTAACACATCTTGCTTTATCAAAGTAGATAAAATATTTTTTTTTCGTTATTCTGATAAAAGTTTTGTACGGTTAAAATGTTTTCTTGCAATTGAATTTGTAGAAAAATGGGAGTTTTCAATTAATTCACATATTTTGGGTATGAATGAATTCATTTATTTATCCATCATTAAACTAAATTTACATTTGACTTATTTTCATAATAATCTAGATTCTGCGAAGTAAATGATTACAGCAATTTAATTTATTTCTTACTTTTGATTCTTCAGTTTAATTGGTTCTTGCGGAAAACTGAGTGAACGGATTTAAATAAAATTATAAGAACAGTTTCAATAAATTAAGCTTATTCTGTAAATGTAGGGCTATCAAATTAATTTTGATACTTGAAATCTCAGACTTTAACTTTCATTTAACTTACTGTAAACAACCTTCACATGATACTGTATTATAATGCACAATTTATGAAGTTGTTTAATATACGATAATTAATTAGGCAACTTTGACGATTATACCATGGAGTACTTTTACGAGTGCATGATATCAATAATTATTTTTCACTTCAATTTACATTCAATTGCATTATATATGAAAAACGGTATTCTCGTGTAATCTATTGAGTTGAAAGACGTTTTTAGAAGTAGAGGTTGGGTTATGATGCTTTTAAATTCGAAATAAAGCGATGTTTGTTAGCCAGTTATTATTATTTTATAATGATTCAATTTATGAGCAGAAGTGATGAGACCCGACTGCACCAATGAAATTAAATATAACATTCAGGGAACCAGTGGATGATAACGAGAGAAGGGCTTTATTGTGTAAAATAACATGTGAAAATCTGACTATATAACTCATTCTAAGTGAAGGAAAAAATTGTTTCCCGTTCTGCAATCGCTATTTTCGTGCTTTTTTTATAGAGAAAAATAGCCTACAGTATTTGTGTGGTTACAATCGCGGATTTATCACTTATATATCGGTTATCATCATATATATTAATTCTCTATGGCCGAAAAAGATTTTAAGGACCAACAGATTTAATCCCCTATAAATGTGGTACTTATTAACATGTTTCTGCTTAGCTGCTACGCTTATTTTCACTCTTTAATTTTCCCTAATAATAATACTAATTGTAATACATTAGTAGAGTACATAAAAAAACACCGGCAAATAAGGCACACCTTCGGGTATGCGCGTTATATTAACAAATTCTATCTAAAAATAACAATAGCTGGCCAACACGATCGCAGTGACTTTACTTAACATCCAACTAGCCCTGGCCGAAACTGCAACATTTTCTTACAAGATTATTTTAGATTTCGTGCACATTTACACTCGTTCCTGGAAAAACTAAGCAAAACGAATCCTCATAGTTTACTTCTAAGAATTACGACAAAACAATATTTTGATCATACAAGAAGTAAAATAAAATGATCCCGATGGGGTCAAAATAAATTCAACAGCTACAAATTTTCGATAAGGGAATTAATTATGAGTTTTCATTTGGGTTGGGAAATTAATATTTTTCAACAGTTTTTATACAGGAGAGCACGAGTTGTGATCATCCTCCAAAACGCTTTAGAGACGATTTGAACCAACCTCAGCAACGACAGGAACACAACCGTACCTCTAATGACTTTTTAAGCTTTAGTTTTATTCACAAACTACATAAATCGTGCAGTTGAAACAAAAACCCAACAGGAAGAGGGCACAATTCGTTCGTTCCCAAGGTTGAGCAGTATAATAGCGACACTGCACACTCTAGAAGAATGCTTCAAATTACATGTAGCATACAATAATTAACAGATAAGTAAATATAGTATACTGTCATTTTCTTCATATTATGCAAAATACAGAGCACGAACGCTACTCAATGACAAATACAAATGTCAACGCGTTTTAAAATAGGAGAAATAACACACGGTAATATCTAAGGAATGGACTCATTATTCTGGGGAATACTGAGTGTTATCAGTCTGTGGTGTTTGAGGACCTTGACAGTAAGGCACTGTGGTGATATTGCGCTAGGAATTGCACGTGGCCCACATATCTAGTTTAACACAGATTTATGTATCATTTTGTTATCAATAATACTTAATAGTATTCTCGAATTTAATCACAGGAACGAACTTCGTAGCCCGGCATTTCATCGACACACAAATGTCGGACTATTCAGACATGTGCGTCAAGTTCAAGTTGCCGAAATAATTTTTTTCCATAAAATTAGGATTTAGTGACCAACGTATAGAGAATTTAATAACTATGAATAGTCAGCAGGTTCGATTGTAAGGAATGGATTTTAAAAACATAAATTAGTTTTAATCAGAATAAAATAAACGAGTTTTGGCTTAAAATTAATTCAACACGGAATGTTTCAGCAACAAGTCTATATATCACCCATATATACCAAAATATTTCGGTCACGAAAATTCTCATAACTGAACTAACGTGACGCATCGCCGGTCTCAGTCGCGATGTAACTGAAATAATCTTCCAATAAAAGATATTTAGGCTATGATTTGCCTGATTAGGGTATTAGTGAAGAAATTAGTAAACGTATATATTTATACATATGGTGTAAAATTGCCAAAAGTTAGAATTTATTAAGAATAAAATTTACAAATAAGTATAAACCGTTTCTTCACTTTACTTAAGGATCTCGTCAGTTTATTATAATTAAAGAAGCATTTAAAATATCACGTGAATTTAAATAAACAAATTAACAGAAAAAATTTGGACTTCCTCCATCATATTACATAACTATTAATATTTATATACATATATATATATATATATATATATATATATAGTTACATGGTAAGTAGATGTTTATGAAGCCAAGAACGATCAATTGAATTTTCTCACAATGACGTTTAACTTCAATACCTATTTATTCCAAGGATATAAAATTAATTGATTAAAGTGCAAACCCGTTAGAGCTCTGATCGAGGCACGGAGAAGGGAATGCTGCGTCCCCACAGCAAACTCCTCTCCTGCTGTCGGAAGGGCGTGGGACAAGTACCTACCTGATGCAGGTTTTTCTAGGGTTTTCCCTGCATTTCTTTATGCGAATGACGGGTAGGATCCTTAAAATATGGCCCGGGGGCCCTAGTTAACCCTTGGCTACCTTCCTGTACCCTTCCGCATCCCCCCTTTCAAATCCCTTCCTATGCTATTAAAAGGGATTTGCCCATCGTGGATTTCCCTCATGTAGATATTTGCCCTAAAAAAAGCAGTTAGCTCTCGCAGACGGAAAGCAAACCCCTCTCCCGCTATCGGAAGAGAATAACAGGAGAGCGCTCTGGAGGAGGCTACCTTTGGGGAGGCCTTCACATCTCTCTGGTTTTTTAACTAAGGTTCCCACAAGCCGAGGTACCTCGGCCTGTTTTGAGCGGTGTATGTTCCGGGACGCAAACTTTGAGCATATGGTAAGGGTTGTCCTCTATTCCTATTGGAATAGTCGGCTAACTGCCTCCTAAACTGGTCACGGCACGGCGAGGGGAAATCTGCGACCCCACAGAAAAATCCTCTCCCGCCATTGGAAGGGCGTGGGACAAGTACCAAATGCCCGACCTACCTGATGCAGATTTTCTAGGATTTTCCCTGCATCACTTTGAGGCGAATTGCTGGGTAGGATCCTTTAACCATAGCCCGGAGACTCTAGTTAACCCTTGGATACATTCCTCTGCCCTTCCGTATCCCCCCTTTCATATCTTTTCCTCTGCTATTAAAGGGGAGTTGTCATTATATGGATTACCCAGGATAGCCTGTCTACACCTTAAAAAAATAAAAAATAAAAATTCCTTCTTCTCTGTCTGCTTTTAAACTAAGGCTCGCACAAGCAGAGGCACCTCGGCCTGTTTTGAGATATAAATGTTCCGGGATCGCAAGACCTTGGGAACCTGCAAGAGTTGTCCGCTATTCCCATTGAAATAGTCGGTAAGCTGCCTTCTAAACTGGTCGAGGCACGGAGAATGGAATGCTGCATCTCCACAGCTAACCCTCTCCCGTCATCGGAAGGGCATGGCACTAGTACCAAGAGCCCAACCAACTTCATGCAGGTTTTCTAGGGTTTGTCCTGTATCACATTTGAGCGAATGCCGGGTAGAATCATTAAACTACAGCCCATAGGCCCTAGCTAACCCTTGGCTACCTTCCTCTACCCTTCCGCATCCCCCCGTTTAAATCTCTTCCTATGCTATTAAAGGGGAGTTTCCATCACGTGGATTACCCTCACGTATCCTGTTAAAGAAGAAGAAAAATTTTTTTAATTGACAAATAATATTCCATTTTTGTCCGTGGATCCCCTAAACATTTTTGTTTAAGTATTTTATGTAATACAGGTTATCCTTCCTTCTCAGCCAGTAGGATAAAAATCTAATGATCAACAAATTTCCAATTGCAAAAAAAAAATTTATCCTTTGCATTAAAATTTTCGGGAGTTGTTATGAGTAATGAAAGTGTAATTATTTTTTTACAATACTCGGCAACAACTCCTTATTTCGTAAGCATGTAAAAATTCCAATGATGAAAAAATGGCCCCATTATGAGTAAAAGCAAAGTTTTCGTGATTTCTTTTTTTTCTGAGTAGTGAAAGTGTAATTATTTTATTACAATACTTAGTAGCAAATGTATGTTGAAAGTGTTATAAAAAAGGGATCTTAACATCCAGATCAGCACAGTAATTTTAAATTTTCCGAGTACCAGAATATTTTAGTAAAATAAAATATGAGGTCTGATGTACTTCTTAGTAATGAAATTACTATGTTTATCGTACTTCAAAAAATTATTATGGACTTCAGAACAATCATTTCTGGCAATGAGCGTGAAATTATCTGATCGATACTAGAGAATTCCATCCTTACAAAAGCTTCCAAAATTTGTATTCCTCATGACGATAAATTTCAATCTTGTAACTGACGATATCAGGGAGTATTTCTTGGTAACTTTATTTCTGTTCAAGGTTTAGGATTTTAACTACTCTCATCAGGGGTGTATCAATTACTATTTCACTGATTAGGATTAATAGTTTAAGGACATCACCCATCATAAAAGTAAAGACTTAGGTCCTTAGTAATTCGTTGCAATGTCCGGCTACATTAAGTGCCGCTGTAATGCACAGGACTAGTACATTCGTAATTGAGATCCTACCCTGAAAGACGCCGCTCTCTTCCTGTTTTACGGGCTGTAATTGCCGCAAAGGCTTATTAGTGATAAATTAACAAATGATACTCGTCAGAAGTAGCGAAGTCCCGTGGGCAGTTCTCAATTCGCTCTCAAGGTTGCGAAGTTCCGAGGTGCGTTGTCCAGACCAGAAACTTCTTTGCACACCTTACACACAGCTCACAGAGGGAATGTACCAATGACTGATTGTGACAATATCCAATGCCACAGTAATTTTTAAAGATCCATGACATTTCTACTGTCATTATTTATTCGGTTAAATTTTAATCTGTGCCAACCAATTTAAAGCGATTTTCTTCCAAGAAGATTATAAATCCTTTTGGTGATCTTCGACATTGACTTCAGTGTCTACAGAGCCATTTTAATATATTACTTGAAAATCACTTTTTTTTTCAATGACAACAATTTTATGTAACAACTTTTTATGTTGTTTACATATATTTACTACAGAAAATTATCAGGAAACCTCTTCATATGTTTGTAGATATTTATTTTAAGTTGACTTTTATTATTTTTATGGATTATGTTGATTTTGTGTGTCGTTGCTCGCAACACATTTCAGACGCCCGATTTTTATGAGAAATTCTAGGCTCACTAACTAAAAATCAATAATAAAACATTGATCGAATATTTCTCTTAGATTAATTTTTCGAAACGAATGAGTATGTAACTTAATCACTCGATGTAAATGTTTTAAAAAATTTGGAATTGTAGATAGTTTGGCTTCATCATATCCATTTCATATTACAAAATCATGTTTTCGGATTATTATAAACGTATTGAGTTTGGTTTTAACGAGGATAATTAAAGAAGTAATTTCACAGCGAAAACATTTAACACGTGCTTAAAAAAATTCGACTTAATAAATGTTCTATAATTAATATTCAATTTCGCTTCTATTAATTACTGCTTAGTGATTCAATTGTATGTGAATAAATATTAAAATATTATTTAGTTCTGGAACTTTTTAAAAATAATGTTTGAAAATTAAATAATGAAGAGTTTAGTTTTCGACAAGTTACCACCAGAAATATAAAACCTATCGACTAATGTGGTGCATAAATATCATATTCATACACAACCTAAATTTTATGATTTGTATGTCTTCATTAAAATATAATATTTACAACTGTATTGCAGATTGTTTCAGTTGTTTACTAAATTCTCAAATTTTACAGTGTTTTTACAATTTTAAGAACCCTATAAGTTAGTAAAAATATTACAATTGTATGTACATTCAATTAATGAATCATGAATCTTTATTTACAAATAAATTAACAGAATGTTAGCCGACCGTAGGTATCCAACTTATTAACGATCAAATGAGATTAATTTGTAATTAAGAAGCGAAAACAAAGAATGTCCAATTCCTTTTGTTAATTAACATTACAGAAGCTAACAAGACCGGTTCTGTAATTCATATATATTTCATTTAATGTTGATTACTTAAATCAAATATTATAGTCCTCACCAAAATTTTTCTCATTAGTCATTTAATTAAACATATTCCCAAACGTTATCGAAATTCTCATAAATTTTTCACAATAGTTATAAATTTTTACAAACTATTTAGATATGAACTTATTACTGGGCTAAGATTACAAGTCTCTCATGTACCATTCTATCCATAATTTGTTGTTATATCTTTGAAGAGACTAAGTAAAATGATAACTAATTGCATTCCATTGATAGTTAAAGAATGAAGTAATTGAATAATGTGTGATTCCATCTCAATTTTACGGAGGCTCAATCTACGAATTTGCCCATGTTATTATAAAAAAGAGCGAAAATAATAATAAACCAATGGCTGTATGATTGTCCATAGTATTTCAACAGAATCTAAAAGACCCATAGGAAAAAGTGAGGTATGGTCATGGGATTCAGTGGCTGGGAATATATGGTCGAAATCTCTTTTATTTTTTATTGTTTTAGGGTAACAGGCTACATGAGGGTAATCCACATAGTGGCAACTCCCCTTTAATAGCATAGGAAGGGAACTGAAAGGGGGGGGTGCGGAAGGGTAGAGGAAGGTAGCCAAGGGTTAACTAGGGCCCCCGGGATATAGTTTAAGCATCCTACCCGGCATTCGCTCAAAAGAAATGCAGGACAAACCCTAGAAAAACCTGCATCAGGTAGGTCGGGCATTGGGTACTTTTCCCACACCCTTCCGATAGCGGGAGAGAAGTTTGCTGAGGGGCCGCAGCAATCCCTTCTCCGTTCCTCGACCAGTTTAGGAGGCAGCTGGCCGACTATTCCAATGGGAATAGCGGGCAACTCTTACCGTATGCCCAAGGTCTGTGACCCCGGAACATACACCTCTCAGAACAGGCCGAGGTGCCTCGGCTTGTGGGAACCTTAGTTCAAAAACGGAGAGAAAAAGACATCCCCCAAAGGTAGCCCCTTCGTATCTCTCCTACAAGGTTCTACCTTCGAGAGAACATCCCTCGCAAGTACTGTCTGCGAGAGAATAACCCTCGCAGACCAGAGATATTCAAAAATCTCTATGATGGTGGAAGTATTTATTTGTGTGCGTTTGGTTGTTCGTGAAAGAGAGAATATTCCAGAGCATTTTGAGAGTTTGATCTGGTTGATATGAAGTCACACGCTTTATAAAATTGTATTATTTTGTTGCCATCTGTAAATTTTCAAAAGTAAATGATAAATGTGTCTCGTATTCCTGAAGCTGGTAACCTGCTGATCCTTGATCAAGGTGATCTCACTACAGTACTCAAATGCAGTTCAGCTTGAAAAATTTTAAACTGAATCTGAACTAAAGTGTTTTCTGACCTAACTTAAATTCTCCCAATGGCTACATTTTCAGTTGTTTAGAACAATGCGCGGAAAATGTTTGTACAAATAAATGATCTGAATGATCCATATGAGATGCGATTCCACTATGAAGAATTGTTTATAAACTCGGAAAGATAGAGTTGTTGCGTGGGTAATAATATCTTATCACTGCAGTCTACGTACAACAACCGTAAAACGTTGACCGACTCAGCAACTATCTGATATTATTCATCAACCTGCATTGCATTGCTCTGTACCCTCACAAGGTATCCGTGGACAATAGCGAGTGACTCATGGTTGAATCTTGGATTAGTGAGAGGGCAAGTGGTTTCTCCCAGCCAGTGGCCCCTGTACTGAATCTGGCAGGAAGCCCGAGGCAATTTGCATAGCTCTTCTCAATGGATGACAGCACCTATTACTCTGCCACGAAGCGTCGCTCAGAGCACAACCTCTTCCTACATTTAAAATATTATTGTCTAACAGTTATACTTCCAATATTGTAATTAATTGCTCTGGGTGAACTTCTCTTACTATGCAACAAAAACATGATCATTAATAAAGTCTCAGCAAAATGAATGGTAATGTCTCTTTTCACAATAATAAATAATATATGAGGTTTTTCATAAATTGGGGTACTTTTCCGTTGCGACGGAAAGATTTGGAGTTTAATAAATTGGGTGATAGAGAATTTAATGTACCGGCCAAACATTAGTTTACTAGAAAATAAATCAACCATGGTGACTAACGATAATTTAAAAAAAATAATTAACCAACCCTGAATTCTGAAACTCCTGTGTAACTCCTAATCAATAATCAGAAATGAATTAAATAAAATGTAATAGTTAATCTTCTTACATATTATTTCTCAAATATATATATATATATTATATGTTATTTTTGCCATATTTTTCACTACTTGTAATAAGCTTGGGTTAATAGTATAATAATTACCAGGCTACAGAACAAAACATGTATGACATGTCAATTTCTGAAAACTTGGTAAGTATTTGTGTGTTCATGAGCTATATTCTCTACAAATAATAAGAGAAAACTAAAAATAAGAAAGTACTTGTGAGTTGATGACATGATCACATTATTGAATTTAGAAGGTTTTGAGAAGATTGTTTTTTTTAGTTCCACCCGCACACATTTATAACTTCTCAGCTTAGTCAACTTTAAACAACGTTTTAAAGCTACCCGAATAAAAAATATAGGAAAATAAAAATACACCGTATTGATACACGCGTATTTAATCGGAAGTCCTGAGACTAGTTACCGGAAATTTCTCTGTTCCATTTCGGAATTTTCTTGAGAAAAATAATCACAGTGGTGATTTCCCGTTTCCTGCCGCGGAGTTCTGTTGATAGCCGTTGCGGCGTGGTAGCGGGGATTCATCAATTTGGACCGATGGTGATGCTGAAAGTGGGAAAGGCTAATACAAATATCTATGCCCGATTCGGAATTCAAATCTCTGGTCTCTGTATTGCGATCCCTTGGCGCAGACTGCAACAGGTCGGCATATTTAATTTAATGTTCAGTAAAATAAAAATCACTGTTTCAACAGAACTTTTATTGTAAAGAATTGGATGTCTTCATCAACGAAGATTAATCGTTACGTCTAGCTAATTATCTATAATGCCTACTTATTTCGTAAACGTAACAGATAACTCTTGCTGTACCATTATGACAATTAAATTGATCCTGATCGATCATGCCCTCGTAAGGAGAACATGACTAAAAACATCTGTTGTGTTAATGGCCCTTTATGGGAGTTTATTTTATTTTGGCCATTACTAATCAAGAACTATACACAAGATGGTTAGTACGTGGTTGATTGGTATTATGTGTAATCTACATAATGTGTCCAAATCATTCTAATGTAAGTTGTGTATCATAAAAAATCATTTACAGCCGTTTTCCTCAATAATAATTATGTAATTATGTAATGGAATAATAAGAAAATAAATAACAATCTGTACGTCGGACAAAAAAAAATAGTGCCAAGTCCTACGATTTTAGCCGAATGGGACAAAATGTATATTGTATGTAAATAATATTTATATTTTATATAAGAATATGCTGACCAGACAATTTTAAATTTCTCACATGGATAAAAATTAATATTTCTAATAATTGCTATAAAATACTCGAGACAATAAACATTCTAAATAATTTAGTCTCTTAACATAATAAACGAATAAATTTATCGAACTGAGCTACATAAATTTTAATATTTTATAAATATTTCTGAAACGTCTTAGGTGTCTAAAAACTGATTTAAAAGTTTTGTAACATTTTTACATAAGTTTGGATACATTTACATTATTTTAAATTCATAATTTAAGAAAATGTCTGAATCGCAATTGGAACTTCAAGATAACATCCATATTTCTTCTTCTAATAACACACACTTAAATTAGCTTCGAAATTTCGGACCCTTATTTGTAAATTTTTCTGAAGTGAAAATTTAGTTTAATTACTTTTTGTACAGACCCGTTATGTTTTTCCCAATTTTTCCTAATTTATTTAAGTGTACGCTGGGTTGGAGTCTAAATTCGAGGCCAGGGCCGCTTCCTTCTTGATGACTTGACAAAGAACATCCCTTTCCTTAATAGACACTAATGGCTTCAGAAGCCGGTGTGCCTCCAAATAATCTGCCTTCATTGAATAGCTCTTTCACTAGGTCCCTTAATTGTAATTTTCAGATATTCAAATGCACGACTTTACAAATTAACAGTTTACAACTAACGGTAAGATGAAAGCTCTGATCGCACTTGTTGGCTGCTAAATTTTTCAGTACGTAAGACAACAGATCCACCGTAGATAATCACAAGAAATTAATGATATTATTGATATAAGAACTGGAAGAG
This sequence comes from Zhengitettix transpicula, assembly GCA_037074705.1. Classification (NCBI taxonomy): domain Eukaryota; kingdom Metazoa; phylum Arthropoda; class Insecta; order Orthoptera; family Tetrigidae; genus Zhengitettix; species Zhengitettix transpicula. The sequence continues at coordinate 79,105,178 of CM073591.1, forward strand.
GAAAATGAGTTTAATGCTATGGAGATAAAAGTAACCTAAAGTAAATGTTCCATTAAATTTAAAAATTTCAGATTTCAAGTATTTTCATGTACACACTGTTTGAACATAGCTTTTCCCTCAAAATAGTAACTAACGTGTCTTGAAAAAAAGAAAACAGGTATTCGCAAGTATCATTCTAGAATCATCTTGCTTTCAATTGCCGACGTACGATTAGAATTATTTATATAAATTGTGTGATAAATTTAAATAACTTTTTTTTTCACCATAGAATAAATGTATTATTATTTCTGTACATTAACTAATAAATTAGGTTCTTTCCGAATCTCCGTAAATATCGTAAATTATGAAACCTTATGTTTCTCCAAGGCCAATGTTTAATACAAAAAATAGTTCTCATATTCGATTTTGCTGATATTTCCATGTAGGTAGATAGGTAAAACCTTACAGGCGAACTTAAAGTCGATGAATAAAAAAAATTGTATGTCTTTTTTCAATTTTTTCTCTACAATACTGACGAATTCATAACACAAGAGAAATAATTATAGGCAAAATAATCACGATAAAAGCTCGGCTTCAAGTATACGTTAATAGGAATGTATTTAAAAAATTGGAGAGCCTTTTAGGTATTTAAAAATATTATTAATGCTTCCCTGCCTAAATTGTAAAAAGTAGAAAAACGCCATGACCATAATCAACCGACCACCTCTGGGTTATTCGCCCATAGAAACACGTTGTCTTGTCTCTGGAGATAGATAGGCCTATATATAATATACTTACCAATGTATTGATGTAGAAACTCTTAAGCGTTGCAACGAAAATGCGCCAAAGCAGCCCTGAATTGACCACACGATTTCATCTACCAGACGCGGCACCCATCTTGACAATACTTGTTTCAGGAAACATTTTTCTAAAATATTTAAAGCTCTGAAATGTCTCGTCACTCAAAACAATATTGTTGATCTTGTGGATTTGGCGTAGCCACCTTCAGTGAAATTACCCAACGATCTTCACCACTGCAGATGTCCGATCTCGTTTAAACTCGACCACCAAATTATAAACGGTTTTAAACGCCGGGGAAGATGACCCATGACTCGTCTTTGATTTATTTATTTAATCAATTAATGATAATTTATTGGTAATAATACAAAATATTTTTAAAAAAAATGAACCCACGCAATGGGTATAGCGGAAAATTTGACAGAAAAACTTGAAATACTGTAGTTCTCAGAAAGAAACTCGGTTTTAAAATATTTTGTTATTTCTTAATGAGCTACCCTCAAAATACTTCTGTGTAAATGTTATTTTATTACAAAAATAAAAAAACTTATCTTCGACTCTACACAGAAAACTAGAACAGGAAGCGATTACGATAAGTCAAATAAAATTGAACTGATAATATAATAAGTCGTTATAACCTATAATAATTAGATGAAATAGCCAAATACACACAAAATTAAGTGATGATGTATATACCGCACAAAGTTTCTAATTATGTCAAATAAAATTCTTAAACTATTGTTAAAATTGGGATATTCAATCTAAATAGACTTTCAGCTGTTTTTCTAATATACATGTAGCTAAATATGGGAAACTACAAGAAAATTACAGGTAAAATTTTATATATCTCAAATTAGCCTAATTTAATCTCATGGAACACAATTTTTAAAACAATTTGTCAAGTTATTGCAGCGTTATCTTTCATTTTAGTTTTTTAAACAGTCTGTTGTCAATTACGGTGACGTTTATTAAAGCACATAAATGTTCCGTTTTAGTTTTAAATAAAATATGTTCGTTGAAAAGTATGTCGCAACCTTTTTTCTCACAATTTCAATTCACATAAAGCTGCTTGTGCGCAATTTTTCAATTATACCAGGATTATCCTTCATACTTCTGTTATAATATCTGATACTGAGGTAACACCGTTCTTGAGTGACCTCACAGATTCATATAATCATACGGTTATCGTTCAAAGAACCTCGAGCTACATGAATAGGTACTTTAACTAAGATAATAACATTTTTATTATAGCGATAATACTATTTGTAGGAAATTCGAGAGTACAACACGATTATACTTCTATGCACTTCACAGCTAAAGCAGATAACATTTCTAATCTTCTATTTACGGTTCTGTGCGAGTATTTTCAAGATTTCATTGGGAATAAAAATAGTGAGTGAACAAATCTTGATATTCGCATGGAGAAATTAGAATGTAACAGAGTGTTCAATTGTAATACTCATGGAGGCCGAAACAAGTAATTAAAATCTCAAATACAATCAGGTTACTCAATTTTCACTTTATTTCTAATTCAATCACAACTTAGTGATCTGAATTGTCATATATTTATTTATTTTACTTCAATTAAAATCACAGTTTCTTGACAAAAGTAATATTTATTGTTTTTCTTCTCATTTTACGCACACATTGTCGTACTGTACGAAAGGAGCGGTTTATAAATGATCCAATTATCAAAACGTAAATTAAACTTTTATTCATTATATAATTTAACGCAGCACTCTTTGGGCCAACGTATTTCATTAAAAATTTTATACTGCTAACAATACAAGCATTTAAAAGTTTTAAGAAATCACGAAAAGCAAGAAAGTGAATCAAACATCTGGTAATAATACAACCCTTTAAATTATTAGAAGAATTGTTTTCATTCGCAGTAATCGTGTGATTCTATTTTATGTAAAAGGGTCAAAAACACATAGTTTGAAATTTTCGTGAGAAAACTGTAACTAAAAATAAATTCAGGTTTGGAGGATTTTTTCTCCAGTAATTCAATATTTTCTTTCGTTATAAATATTAGATTATTTTGTTGTTTACAGATATAACTGATCATAATAGGATGAGACGAAAAAATTAAATTCTTATATTTCATTGCGTTCTTGTGTGAACCCATCACATTTTACGGTCACTAACATATCAACAAAATGTAAAACTGATCCTGAGGCAATTCGCGAAGACTTCTCATGGAACTATTACGGAGATATTCCTCGAGATTAAAAAAATTCTATATGAAATATAGATTTTGTAACGCCTTATTTTCACGTTTTGAAGCACATGAAGACTAAATTGTAATGTGGGGAAAGGAAAAATTTGTAGTCTCGAATACATAACAGCCGAATTTCACTGATGATAAACGAATTTGGAATAATTAAACCAAGGAAATTCAAGGAATAGATAAAAGATAAATTTAGAGGTACTGTGAAAATACCGTGCCTGGACGAGAGTCGCTGAATGTTACAAATAATTTTCTTAAAAAAATCGCAGGAGAAGGAATGCGCCTGAATGAAAAGTCGAACCTCGATATATTTTTACGTATCCGTCATCAAATTGAGCAACGAATTTCGACTACGGTTGTTTGCCTACCTGTCTAGATACAGGTCTTAACATTTCATGTTATATTGTTGCAACGTTTCTATAACTTACTCTGTCATCGTCCACTGGCGAAGTCCCAAAATGTATATGTATCGCAACAACGTAACATATATTCTACTCGTCCGAAGACGGGGAAATATTTCCAGAACATCGTCGCCTAGAAAGTTTACATTATTTATTCTCTTTAATCATGAGGATGGAAAAATTATGGAATTGAACCTGGGACGTCCCTCTTACCTGGTGGACGCTCTGCCACTAAGCTGTCACTGTCGACTACAGACCCGGTGCGACATTCTCTCATCTATTAGACCTACATTCGCCTCACCTCCAATTTTTTAGGTCTAATGGATAGACGAATGTCGCGCCGGATCTGGAGTCGACAGGGGTAGCTTAGCGATAGAGCGTCCGCCGGTACGGAGGAGGTCCCGGGTTCGATTCCTGGCCCTTTTGACATTTTTCCATCCTCATGCTTAAATAAAATCTGAACCTGGCCTTACGGCCTGATGCTTGGTTAAGCTACCCGTATTCTTGAACTAATCCTTTATTCTCTTAACAAGTTTGATACAGGTAATACAAACAATTTGCAGTTATGTAGGTAACAATCACAACTGACAAATGATACAAGTAGTGTGAAATCTGTTGTACTAGTAATATCAATCTGCATTTCTAAGTAAATTATTTTAAGTTCTACTACAGTTTTTCTGTTAATACAAACTTATTATAAAGGATTTCATTCGAAAATGTTAAACATTCTAATACATTGTTAGGTGATTGCATTTACAGTTCAAATCAGTAGAAATATGAATATTTACTGTACTGAAATACCCAATTTTATTGATAAATAGCTCATTAAATGTCTTCCTTCATTACTGATTTGCATCATTTGATTTAACGTAAAGAAAACCGCATTACAATTAAAGGCATCTTGCTTGCGTACTCGAGAAATTGCTTTTAATTAGTTTAATTATTTATGGAAACGGGTCACAATGACTTGTACTACATATAAAAAAATTTTAACTTTTGATTGATACAGACTCTTAACAGATAAATATTATGGTAGAAAAACAACGACGACTAGGAAATTGTTTAAAAAAATTACACCTGGTACGTTATTTTTAACCTATTCAAGCAGAAAGCATATAAAATCAGTTCACTCATGTATCAGTCAACATAAAAATTGGGCAATATAACGATGTTCTAAATAACAAGCGTTCAAGTTAAAAACGGAATTGTGCTTCAATTACTAATTTACTACATATATTAGTCATATAAATTGTAATATTTTAATAAGATTTGTAAAGAGAAAACAGTGGCATTTAATTATAATTATTAAACGTACACAGCGATCCTAGTTTAAAGAACAATACATTTAGGTGAGCGCCATATTGATAATGATACATTATTCACAATTCATAGTGCCTATAAAGTTATATTTACAATTTTTTTAATAAAATTTTTGGAAGAAAAATTGGCATTCAACAGCAACGACTATATAATCATAAATAATTAAGAAAACAAACATTCTTCAAGATTTTACTATTAAGTTTACTTTTGTTTAGTACCCACCTAACTCGTCGGATGGAGTGTTCTTCTCTGTTTAAACGCGGTTGTTTACGATATCTTGATATCGATTAGTCTTGCTATCGATTACAGTAAAAGAATAATAGCATAATTAACCGACTTATGTTGTAAAATATTATAGTGATAAAAATCGAAAATCCAGGGTATTATCTCTTATTTTATGTTTTATTTTATCGGTGGTTTCAGCATATTGTCGGCCAATTTCTGAACCTTCATTTCTACAATTCATAATGGTATACCTGTTAATATTTGTATGAATAGCTTCAACTATCCTAAGCTTAATTGGATTAGTATGAATAATGGCTACTCCTTCTAAATCGAAGTTGTAGTTACAAACATTGCAATAATTATATAAGCATGTGTTTACTTCTTGGTTTAAGACTGAGCTTATAATTACACATCTTTATTCATATGGGTTGTTGTGTACCCAATTTATGATTTTCACAATTTAAACATCATCATTTCATCATTTATTAATTATATCTTGTCTTTGAGATTCGTTAATTTATTTTATGAGTGGTTGTTAAGTAGTGTATAAAATTCCTTGTACAAAAATGTATACGTTGAGTACAAGATGAAGTTTTCATTCTTCATACTAATCGAATTATAATTAAGCTAATAATAGCGGAATATTTCCATATAAATATTAACAGGGATACCATTACAAGCCGAAAAACTGAAGGTTCATAAATTCACTCAGAATATGCTGGAATAATTGAGAAAATAAAACATATAATTCTTAGAATATTGTTGTTTTTTTCGATTTATTCATTTAAAGATTTTAGAAGCAGGATAATTATGCAACTATATTTTTACTTACATGTGATATCAGGACTAGCCGATATCACTATTGACCTATCACTATCGTACACAACCGCCAGACAACAACACGACGTTTGACGGGTTAGGTGGTTTTTTAAAAATGAATACCCTAAGGCTAAAATATATTTATAAAGAAGAATTTTCTGTTGAATGTCTTCTAAATATTTACTAAAAATAACTTAATAGACACTACGAATTTTTATGAATGATGTATCATTATGAAAAATTGCACTCACCTACCTCTATTGTTCTTTAAACTGGGATCGCTGTGTAGGTTTCATAATTATGATGAATTCCACTATTTTTTTAGGGTAACAGGCTACATGAGGGAAATCCACATGGTGGCAACTCCCGTTTAATAGCATAGGAAGGGATTTGAAAGTGGAGATGCGGAAGGGTAGAGGAAGGTAGCCAAGGATTAACTAGGGTACCCGGGCTATAGTTTAAGAATCCTACCCGGCATTCACCTAAAAGTAATACAGGACAAACCCTAGAAACCTGCATCAGGAAGGTCGGGCATTGGTGCTTCCAAATTTTTTTTAAAAATTATTACATATAACTTATATATAGAGAATGTAGTAAGTTAGTCATTGTTGCACACTTATTTAAAAGATAATGTTTCAAACTCGATCGCTTGTGATGTACAACATTGTTTTAATTATCACTTATATGTTGAGTGATACTGTGTTTTTTTTTTCGTTTTCTGCTTGAATAGGATGAAATTGACCGAATACGTTGAAATATTCTGCCCTATTTTTTTTATCAGTAGCGAAACTGTATTTTTCTGTCTTAAACTTTTAGACGTAAACTTGTTGTCAAACATATATTGTAATCCTGCAATAAAATATTGTGTATTGTTTCGTCATTATTCTACAATATTGTCTAAATATCTTGTTAACTTACTTTTTGTATTTATTTGTGAAATTCTCTACTATATAGGCCTCTCTCTCTCTCTCTCTCTCTCTCTATATATATATATATATATATATATATATATATATATATTTATATTTATATATTCATAAAACCTTCCCAGAGAGCTCTGGCGGAGAGAGAGGCGAGATACCTTTGGGTATGCCTTTTCCTCTCCGTTTTTGAACTAAGGTTCCCACAAGCCGAGGCACCTCAGCATGTTTTGAGAGGTGTGTGTTGGGCATACAGTAAGAGTTGTTTGCCATTCCCATTGGAATAGTCGGCCAGCTGCCTCCTAAACTGGTCGAGGCACGGAGAAGGGAATGCTGCGTCCCCACAGCATACTCCTCTCCCGCTATCGGAAGGGCGTGGGACAAGTACCCAATGCCCGACCTACCTGATGCAGATTTTTCTAGGGTTTTCCCTGCATTTCTTTAGGCGAATGCCAGGTAGGATCCTTAAAATATAGCCCGGGGGCCCTAGTTAACCCTAGGCTACCTTGCTCTACCCTTCCGCATCCCTCCTTTCAAATCCCTTCCTATGCTATTAAAGGGGAGTTGCCCAAAGTGGATTACCCTCATGTAGACTGTTGCCCTAAAAAAAAAAAGCTCTGGCGGAGGCAACCTTTGGGGATGCCTTCACATCTCTCTGGTTGTTTTTTTGTTTTAACTAAGGTTCCCACATGCCGAGGCAGGCACCTCGGCCTGTTTTGAGAGGTGTATGTTCCTGGGTCGCAGACCTTGGGCATTAGGTAAGAGTTGTCCGCTATTCCTATTGTAATAGTCGGCCAGCTGCCTCCTAAATTGGTCAAGGCTCGGCGAGGGAAAAGCTGTGACACCACAGCTAACCCCTCTCCCGCCATCGTAAGGGCGTGGGACAAGTACCAAATGCCCGACTTACCTGATGCAGGTTTTTCTAGGGTTTGTCCTGCATTTCTTTTAGGCGAATGCCGGGTAGGATCCTTAAACCATAGTCCGGGGGCCCTAGTTACCCTAGGCTACCTTCCTCCACCCTTCCGCATCCCCCCTTTCAAATCCCTTTCCTATGCTATTAGAGGGGAGTTGCCACTATGTGGATTACCCTATACAAAGCCTGTCTACACCCAAAATATATTTATATATATATATATATATATATATATATATATGTTTTGTGACGACACTTTGTCGTCACAAAACATATTCTCTCTAAGGATCACAAGGGTTTATTGGGACGGTATAAGAATTCTGGACGTTGAACAAAGGTATGACTATTTATCCTAAATGATACATATAAAATTGAATAATAACTCCAATAATTTTCTAAGTGAAAATAACTCCATTGATCAATATCTATGATTAAATGTTATCTTTCTGGCATCTTTGGCATTTTTAAACTTCTTTAATTGGTGACTGGCTGATACTGTGGTTTAAAAGTTTTTAGTACACTTAAAAAGATCTGCAACGGCAGATGACACGATGTGTTTCTAAGTTTTAATAATTTTTATTTTGGTCTGGCTGTATATGATAATAATTTAATTATCAACTAAATTTACAGAATAATAGTCAGTAAAATTGGTAATGTTTCAACAGATTATGTGTGAAAATAAATTACAACCGTATGAATTTTTATTCTCCATTTTGAAAATTCTTTTGTTATTTTGACTCCAATTATCTTACAAATTTATCTCGGTTTATGATTTCAATAATTCATACACATACAGTACATATCAGAAAAATTAATAACTCGAAGTGGGATAACATTATCGATCAGTTACCTATTCGCATGTATTTTTTATTTTAATGTGAACGTTAGAAATGCTCTTGGTCAGGTACTCTAGTATTATGCAAAAAAAATAACAAAGGTATTGATGTTTATTTACATTTCACTTCTTGGTTAAAATGTTCATGTTAATTATTATGCACTGTGACATTGTGACAATGTGTGGTTTTCTCTTCCCGCCTATGTTCTAATTCATGTACCACACAAATATTTCCTGTTTTCAAATGTGGCGAATACGGAAACAGCATTGTTTTTTTAAACCGAAGTCACTATACACCAACATAAGCGTAGTTAAGCAATACATCGAGATACTGGTTACTATTCAGCGCATTAATAAACTCAAAATTTCCCGTAAAGTCTAAGGAACAACACGCCATGGTGGATCCCTGACCCAACTAAAATTGTGCAATATTATCGGCAGTTCGCTAATACAATTGTGTTAATTTCGATGAAGTAGAGAATTTCAGATATTCCTATAATGTTATAAACGGGTTTCCGATGTAATCAGGCCTTTATTGAAGCCCGGGATTTCTTTATTGAATAAAATCGCCGAGAATCCCCACTTTCTCTTAAAATAATAAAGATCTTCATGGTACAATTTGTTTCTTGTCATGGATTCCGATTACATACGTTATGACTAAAAAGAGGTTCGAAATATTTCTTCTCGAGAAATTTAACCTTCGTAAATCATGAAAGACTCCATGAATAAATTACGAGTTTATTTCGTTCAGACATAACCTAATCTATAAGTCTGTTATTTTGGGTTAGTATGTAGAAAAATCAGGAGAAATAATATTTTGTTATTTAATTTTTTTTAAGGTGTAGAGAGACTATGTATAAGGTAATCCACATAGCGGCAACTCCCCTCTTATAGCATACGAAAGGGAGTGAAAGGGGGGATGCGGAAAGGTAGATCAAGGTAGCCAAGGGTTAACTAGGGCCCCCGGGCTATGGTGTAAGGATCCTACCCGGCAATTCGCCTAAAAGTGATGCAGGGAAAACCCTAGAAAAACCTTTATCAGGTAGGTAGGGCTTTTGGTACTTGTCCCACGCCCTTCCAATTGCGGGAGAGGAGTCTGCTGTGGGGACGCAGCTTTCCCCTCGCCGTACCTTGACCAGTTTATGAGGCAGCTGGCCGACTATTCCAATACGAATAGCGGACAACTCTAGTACCGCCACAGTTGTCTGTAATATTTTCCCTCAATCGCGAACGAGTAAAACTGAATTATTTGCATCAACGGTAATTTCCGCTCAATTGTGCAGGAATAATCAATTTTTTACTTTAAAGCAACTTTCTGTTGTACTCAACTTAGTTCAAGAACTAGTATTTTCCATAATATTTTAATTTTTAAAAAAGTCGTTCACTTACGGAAATCAACGTAATCATGCGATCTCTTACAGTGTGACACAAAATCGCTCGTTCCAGATATGATAATAACCATAATTTTAAATCGACAATGAAAATTAATTTTAAAGGAAGTCTTTTTTTCCACTTTTCGACAATCAGTGACGTCAGCACTTCAAGAACAGTTTTAAGTCAGTAGATTTCTAACAGACAGCTAATTAGCTGATTTAGTGTTCCATCACTGCTATCTTCTTGCTGTAAAAACCGAAAATATTTGTAACGTTTCACTTTTAGTTAATTATAGCATTAATGAGGTACGTTGGATATTTGACAAAACAAATTACCGATAGCTCAAATTATAATAAATTGGAAGACAAACCACTTCAAGTAACGCATACTTTATTCCAGTTTTTATCCATATTCAGAGTCCATATACTCTACGAATCGAAATCATTACTAAAATATACTTCTGATATTTGATCTAATTCCTTCTCTACTACGTACTAATCTTATTTTCTTCAATTCATTTGCTTTAATTCCGTTTTTTTACGTTTTCTTTCTGTCAATGTTCAACCTTTTCTATTAACAGTCCTCAGTGCCGTTTATGGTCCATATTATTCCAACTATATTTATTATTTTATTACTTTTCCTTCATTTGTTCTTTATACCTGAAATAACTACACCGTCAACAGTCCTATTATTCGTTTACACATTCGTTGAACCTAAACCCTTATTTTAATAAAGATTCTTCATAGCACCTCCAGCATTCATATACTAGTGATTAAGTATTTTGGGAGCTTAGGGGGAAGAGGAGGGTTTCAGTATATTTGGTATGATATGGAGAAAAACTAAGTTATGCAAAGATGAAGTAAAAGTGAACACGAGCAATGGAAGACAAAATTCGGTGTGAATAATATCGCAATCCAGATCCGAAATTATTATTATAAATTAAATACCCGCATTATGTTCTAAAAATTTTATAAAAATTCTAAGCTATACTTGTACATCATATATATATATATATATATATATATAAAAGGCTAAATTTTGTCAGATACTGGTTTTATATAGTAATATACTGACCATTGAACCACTTACATGGAGCTCGCCTCGATATAACCTATATGTCGTATGTATGAAAAAAAAGCGAAATACTATACATAAACAAAACTATCAAGCACAATGTTAAGAAATAATGTATTTTAATGTTATTTAATGATGAAACACTAATATAGAAGATCATACTAAGAGACCCGTTATTATTATTAATTATTATTATTAGAGAAATTATAAATATGAGAGTAACGCGCAGATATCGATAATAATGGAATATTCTCGTATAAATATAAGGTCTTTGATGGGAGGTAACTGAATTTTATTGCGATACATACAATTTTTATGAATATAAAGCTATTAAATACTTTTTGTTTTTACGACTGTTTTTTAATTTATTACACAAAAAACAATAATTTTTCACTAACAAACATATATTTATTTAAGAAAATTCAATTCAATTCAAAATAGCAATGACGTCATTCATCAAACTCTCATTCTAAATTAAAAACTCTTTTCGGCAACAGACATCGAAAATTTGTACCATATTGTATATTAACTATACAATATTGAGCTACATTTCAGTCATAAATTTTTAGTACTGATACGGCGACCTTATAGCAAGGTTTTCCAATGAGACTGAAAATTGGTTAGTGATTATAAAATATACTACTAATTTTTAACGTTGTTGAAGAAAAAAGTTATAAATTTAGGAAAAAAAGATAACCTGATGTATGGACTGAGACGTCATTGCTATTTTGAACTGAATTTTCTCAAACAAATAACTGTTTTTTTGTCTAAAAATTCTTGTTTCGTATAATAAATTAAGAAACAGACGTAAAAATCAAAAAATATTAAATTCATGAAACTTCGATGCTATTTTGGATTTACTTTTCTTAAACAACTATATGTTTTAGGCCTAAAAATTCTTGTTATTATATAATATAAAGCAATTTAATTACGGTAAAACGTTCAATAAGTCTTAAACGAATATCTTAAGCTCTCTAGTGACCTGTGTGAGTTACACTTCGAATTTGAATAAAATGTCATGGAGTGGCAATATATAGTATAAAAAATTTAATTATGAATTACAGTATTGTTTATACCGCGAAAGATAGCATTATAATCAAAACGAGTCGAACGCATATAATTATTGAGTGACCGCGATCTGACATTGAAGGTATACAGTAACACTTTTTCCATGAGATGTGCGAAACTTCTCAAGTGATTCATGTTTGCAGGACGACTAAAATGGATTTACACGAAATGCAGTTTGTAAAGGTTCCCAGGTACAAAATATTCCGAAAATTAATTTCTAGCTGTTGGCTTGAAGGATAATTTCATTTCACTTGGCACCGATTGATGATTTTCCAATGCATATTTTATTTCTGCGATAAAATAGTCAATAAATTTTGACTTAACGTTTCAAAGAAAGATAAAATTACCACGTATTTGTTTTGTATACCAAGGATAATAGTTTGGGCATTTCTTTGGAATAAAAGATGCTGAGTTTTGAATATCAAATAAATTATTCACAGTGCCGTATTTAGAGTAAAAGAATACTATTATTTATTTCATATGGTGTTGACTATTTGGTGTTAAAATTCTGATATTCAGTTGAAAGATGTTATTAGCTCTTTGTTTTGATTCACCAAAAAAATGTTTCTGCACTATGTTCAAAGTCATTCTTCAGTAACAAGACAGAAATACAGTTCGTCTTTATGTGTAACATTGTCGTAAATGCTATTGGATGTTGTTATATTCAAGTAAGACTGATTAAGAGTCTTAAAACTACTTCTTTACATACGAATTCTCAGGAGAATGTTAAGTTCTCGTAGATGGTTTGCAGAATAGAACACAAAATCACAACCTTTGTAATAATTTGACTACAAAAATTGTAAGAGATTGTGTCAAAATCGGGTTGAAATTTTGCACCCCAGTTTCCCTAAGTGAATCTATATGCGTGATCAAGGAAGAAAATATGTTGAACTGACTCTTCTTGATGAAAACAGAAGGTAAAATACAATTTTCAATTGTTTTCTTTAACATAATGCGTCATCTCCCAAAATATTAATTTATTGAGTAAGTAGCATGAAGCTGTTGTATTTTTGAAAGCATAAACCTAAATTAGATGTAGCTTTTGTAGGTCGGTCATCTGGAGCACCAGGCGCCTGTGACTCATCACCCACCAGTAGAAATTTCCATTGGGAACGGTCACACTCCAACTGCCTAAATTAAAAATAGTGGGGACGAACCTCCTATTTGCGGTTTTAGCGTGACGTTTCCTTGTGAAGGTTAAAACTTATAAAATTATTTGAAAAATTATCGTCATCCGTTTCATTGAGGAGTGGTCAGTTTAAAATAGAGGAACGATCCGGGGGCTTTTCTCCCTGGCAGAACAAATGAAATTCCATGCATATTATACTGATATATTCGTGAAGTAATACACTCGTTTTTTATGAAGAAATCATTCAAAATTATAGATTATATTTATTATATTATATTTGAGTTTATTCTTTCAAAGGGTCGCTCTTCTTGCAGCTGGTTCACCTCTAAAATGTTTCGTTAAAATACAATTATAAATATAAGTTTATCATTAATTCTTTTCCATTTCCAAATAAAACTGAAAACCTTTCAGACAAGCTTTCTTCGAGATGATAGAAAAAAAATCATCATGGTTGTTGGTAATCTTGGTTCTGCTATGTGGTTCAGATGATTGAAGTGTTCGTGGTTACACGTTTCGTAGAAATTGGTAGTCGAGTATCTTCCAGTGATTTTTTTTGTTTAATTTAAGATGAATATAGCTAAAGCTCCTCGGGGGCTCTGCACCAGCTCTCTGGAGTAAAGACCATTTGTTCATCGATAATTCAATATAGACGTAACTGAACGAGTATTGTTGCTGATGCTGTAGGCTCAGACCTCCAGAATTAAAACGAAAATTTTGATAAAATTAATGAAATCATGCAGCATATTGACGGCTGATGTATTATTTTTTTTTATATATAAAGAGAAACAGTCACGACAATTTAATATTTTTTAATTAAACTACATAAATTTTTTGTTTTACATTTGTTTTTGAATTTATAAATCAGTTAATGACTTTTTACAGAGACTTTAAATTTTATTTCTAGCGTTACGACGTTTCGATTTTTTTTCGTACCTTCTGAGGTATTATTATCCTAAAGTGCAATGAACAACTTAGCAAATTATTACAACAAACTAGTGCATCAATCCATTAGAATGTTGATAAATTCATATTGTAATTGTTTGTAGTACGAGTTTGTTATAATAATTTGGTAAAAAGTAAAAAATAATGAATAATAAAGTAAACAAATTCAGACAAAAAAGTGATAATATAAATACCACACAACTTTTCTGGGATCGTTGTCCCTTTCCTCAGGTGTGAAGAAGAGCCTAGAGCAACACAACTGCACTTGTAAGTTGACAAAACTCAATTTATAATTATATATGTATATATATATATATATATATATATATATATAATATATAGCCCCAGATTTTACTCCAATCTCGGTTTTTTTAACGCGTTATTTTTCTGTAACGCCTCTCCAAACCCACCCCAAAACTCAATAGGCTTTTGAGGAAAAGGACATGGATGCTAGAAACGTTGTGGGGTATTTATATTATCACTTTTTTGTCTGTATTGTCTAACTTTCTTATTCAATAATTTGGTAAGTTGTTCATTCTTTTGTTTACTTCACTTTCTTTGTTTACTTTGTGTAATTAGTCTATATATATTAATCATTTGTAAACATCTCCTCTTTAGGATAATACCTGAAGAATATACGAACACGTATCAAAACGTCGTAACGTTATAAATAAATAAATAAAGTGTCTGTAAAAGGTTAATAACTGATTTATTAAACGACAGAAACTGTTATGACTGTTTCTCTGATGTATTCTAATCCAAAATTCGTCAAATATTTATAGATTACAATCCTATATAATAACTGAGATGTTTGGCATCATCAAGTGAAGGAACACACTATCTTTCCGTATATGAAGAGCTAAGTACTCTGTGGATGAAAAATTTATTAAATCAGACCGACAAGACTAGATAAAGAACGTTACAAAATAGTTTTTGGAGACTTTTGGCGTTGTTTTGTGCCTGTAGATGAAATTAAGGATTCACCATCACACCCGGCAGTCAAAATATTACATGTTAAATTGCGCCGATAAAATCCAATAAATATATCTTTTTTGTGGGAAAATGGATTTTTTTATAGTCTTAAGACTCACAATTGTTCATATTTTTTATTGCACAATATCATGTCATAATTATATATTCCAATAGCAGTACATTGCCTCAAACTACGAAATATAACCGCCGAATATAAATAGTGATGTAGTGTAATAACTGAAAAACAACTGAGTTCCCGTTCCGCGAGTTTAGATGGAGCTCAGACCTCATTCTCAGGCCCCGGAGGATCAGTTTATTAAGTGTAGGCGGAAAACAACGAGACCCTGGTGATTAAGTTGTTAAAACTTCGGCCTTATCTTTTCCATCTGTAAAAAAAAAAAAAAAGTGAAATATGGAGGTTAGAAAACGGAATTCTATTTTCAGAGGAAATGTGATGCAAAATTCCACGTATCGTCCGTGAAGGGATTTGATAAAATTGAGGTGTTGCTTTGATTGAATGGCAAATACTGTGATACTGTACAAAATAAAGAAACTTATTTATCCTACGCAAGCACTTAATATAATCACGTATAATTTCTGTTGAATTATGTTGATAAATTTTCATTCTAAATGGCTAATATACGAATATCTCTGAAGTTTTAATCACTTACAACGGAAACTCTCCTGTCTTGAGCTTTACAATAAAAGAAAGAAGCATTATAATTATAATTAATTTTACTTTTTCTGGGTGTCGAAAGTAGACCGTTTCCAGTTATTTAAGCGACTGTAGGAAATAATAACAAACGTTCATGAAGAAATGAACAAGCCTAGTTCACACATATTTTACCAAAAATCCTGGAATTGTTTTTATAATAAACCCGTAGAAACTTTAGCATAAGGAGGGGAAACAAAATTAATTTTTTATAAACGCTATCAGCAAGAGGTAAAGTTGAACTTCAAAATAAATACAAATTTATTTTAATCCTTTTATTTATGTGCGAAAGTTGATATGAAAAATAAGCAAAGTTGAATTTGAAAAACAAATTCTGTGATTAACGAAACGGTTTTTACATGTTGGTGTCCTTGTGCACACTTTATAGTGTTGTGGGACTTATGAAACAAACATACAATATGAGTTTTTCCTCGTACACGATAAAAGAGAATTCGTAGTTTCTAGTGACGTGCTTTACCCACATTTTCCATTTCGTCGAATTGATTAACACCGGTTTATAAATATAAATATTATTTAAGCAATTGTAAAACTAATATTTCCTTTCTGAATAATCTGAGAATGTCATCCCGTTGTAAAAACCGTATTTTACGTTAAAATCACTTTCTCAAAATTTTTAACCCTTGGATATCTTCCTGTACCCTTCGGCATCCTCCCTTTAAATCCCTTCCTATGCTATTAAAGGGGAGTTGCCACAACGTGAATTACCCACAAGTAGCCTCTTACTCTAAAAAAATTAGTTACTATAAAGTTCCAGTTGTAAGGGAGTAATGGGAAATTTTTACTTAATAATAGTATCCTAAACTAATTTAAATTCAATCTATAGTTAAATTTATTGCTGGAGCCATGCGCTGTGTTGTACTACATATGAAATAGTTTTTATATACATTTAGACATTAAATATTCACCCCCCCCCCCATATATATATATATATATATAGCGATAGCAATAACTTAAATAAAAGAAGTAAAAGTGATAAGGTTTATATAAATTATGTAAAAATTACAACTTGATCCAATAATTTTTGCTCCATCCTGTCTAACCTTTAGTATTTCGTACTCGAGCTATCTCATTAATTTTTCTGAGCGAATGATTAAATATCATTGCAAGAATTCACACACACAAATATATATATATATATATATATATATATATATATATATATGTGTGTGTGTGTGTGTGTGTGTGTGTGTGTGTGTTTGTGCGTGTGTGTGTGTGTGTATTAATGCCATTTATATTGAAAGTGCAGCTGTCATTATTTGAAGCTAAGCTCATTTCCGATAACTTTACATGTCGGTATTGTCTATTGTCATATTTTATTTAATAATATAGGTAAAAGTTGGTTCTCAGGTCTTGAGTCCACTTTCTCATATTAAACACGGTTAGTCGTCCTGTACTCAAGAATAAGTGATCTTATGTTGATGACAGAAGTTATTATTAGAAGAGTTTAATAAACAGTTATCACACCTGGTACATTTTAATGCAGTGAACCAATTGGTAACGTTTTTACTCGTCACTAATAACCAATGGTCATTAGACGTCAGTAGTAGTCGTTCTGTTAAATTTTAAATAAGGATGGAGCCGTTATTCTGAGTAAAAAAAAATGGAGTCTTGGCAAGATCAAGGATTTAAAAGGTTTCATTACCGCCTGAATCCAAGCCAACAATAGATATAGAAGGTTTTTTGAAATTAATAAAAATATAGTTATGTTTTCTCAACTTACTTTCAGAACAAGCGTCTTCCTTTGCAACATAGAACGACCTCTAATTAAAACGATGTTCTTGACAGACAGTTTAAGACCGTAACGCAAAACGTGTTTGCGTTGTATTTGCGTCATTCCATTACGAAAGCATTTGTGGCTAGATGCAACAAAGAGCTCTTGGGTGTTCCCTTGTACGTGATTCTACTTCCTTGTCTATTGTGTAGTAAATCATGAGCACGCGTTAATTAGCATGTCCTTGAATGCTTCAGAACTAATTGTTCTGTTATTTACCGTTGTTGATTAGCGATATTAGATAACAGTTCACCGGGTATTTTTACCTAAACATTTTAAATGGGCATTAAAAATGAGAATAAAAATTATTCTCGTAACTTCATATTTTTATTATGACATCATGTGTTTATTGTCGACTTTAATTTTACATTTTAATTAAATATTTTTTGTGTTGACATAATTAAATTTATATATTTGTTATTCTCTTTAATGTAAGAAAAAAATGTAAAGTTATACCTGGGTTTAAAGTAGCTTATATATGAATTTGTGGTCGTAATAGAATGGAACTCGGGTATAATAAACCGGTCCTGGAAAATCGGCGTAAAAAATTCTATCATTAAACATCCAAAGAGGCAAAAAATATGTAGGCATAAGAGATATTATTTGCAACAAAGTCTTCTCGGTATACCAACCGGATGAAAACACTGTTGTTTCATGACTTTTCGAAAGCGGTCACTGCCATCATCTTCAGGTGAATACCGATGCCCTGTTGGGTCCTCTTTTATTCACTGTTCAACCGACGTGGTGTCAGCAAGTTTTCTCCTCATTGCTAAGACCTCCAGTGTGGTGGGGAAGAGTCGAACACCACTCCCTAAATATCGGTGGCCGTCACTTGAAGGTGAAGGCAGTGACCGCCGTCGAAACGACGTGGAACAACAACATTTTCGATCGATATTTGATCAATATTATATTTATAGCTCACTTCAACAATGAGCTTACTCCAACGGAAGTCTATACAGTTGAAATAACAATAGCTAGCCATGGGACAAAATTTTGATAAAAGTTTATAGAAAAAAACGACTTCAGTTTCGGTATTAATTCCTGATCATTATCAAACTTAATAACCTAACTTAATTTTTTTCAAAATAAAATGTGACCATAAAATTTGAGTGTTCAATATCTAAAATATAAAACCGTCAGTGATAGTTTAAAATTAATAAAAATACATAATGAAGTGAACAATAAACAGACAATTAGGCCGCCAACACCTGAAGAAATCAACAAGGTTTGCCGAAACGTTTAGAAATTGAATTATCACTTGATTTGAATGATTAATGGATACTTCGTAATCTTTATCTGTATCTAATGATATGAAAACAATCGTTTTCATATTTAAGACATTTTTCTATACTTATTTTCTACGTCAACAATAGTTGACTGAATCAAAATTTGTGAAATTTATTTAATTAATGTTCCGAAAAAGGCTTGTATTTATCAACATAAAGTTATCTATTAGAAATATGTTCTTGAAGTCAAGGTTTAAACGTACGTTTTCCAACACAACACTGAGCAATCACTACAATCCATTTCATACACTACATTCTATATTTTTTATAATTTAACTTGGTAACTAAATTTATGTTAAGGTTTTTTTATAAAAATGGTAAAATGGAGTACAAAGTAATCCTGATAATTTTTGTTATCAAAAACATTTTAATTTAATTTAAAATTTTCATAAACAAAACTATGCAGTGTTTTCCAGTCGAATTATTAATTAACGTTTTAAACATGATTGATGTATGAACGCTGCGGTTTTATTTCGAGGATGGCGTGTTTTTCGATCACCAAAAGTTATGTTGTGTGGTTAAGGCTGTGCAATACTTATCAATTTTTTTTATAGAAAACGTGAAAGGGTTTTGCAGTACACACTTCCTCATGTTATTGATAAGCAGCAGGGTGTTCCGAGTGAAATATTAAAAACGCAATGAAACCCGTAAATTTTTATTAGAAAGTTTCCTCTAATCTTACGTTTGGTGAGAGTAAAAACTCAAAGCCAAATTTCCTAGAATGTTCCTTCTAAGTATGTGTTTGAATAAAATTGAGAGAAATAATCGGGGGTTGATCAGTGTACAGTTTTTAAGAAATATAATTTGAATATCGACACGCTCATTGTTATAAATTGAATCGATAATTATGTTATGCATGCAAAGGAGTGTTTTGCGATGTAAGAAGTATTTTATATATGAAATTTAATTTTGAAGTAAATGTTGGTTCGTGGATATTATAATAAAGTCACTTTTGATGTTAATCAGAGAAAGTATGAAGAAGATTGAATGTTGGTAAAAGTTCCTTGTAGTGATATACAACTAAACGTATAAAGTTACTTAGTTTACTCTTAAATGGAATCATGTTTTTATGGAAAATAGTCATTGTTTCTGATTGTTTTCAGCATTTATTTATAATGCCTTCAAACTACTTTTGTTCCTAATCTTTTATTATTAATCTTAGCTGCCATTTCTATCCAAACATTTGTAGAAATAAATGATAATAATACAGTAATAGATTTATGATCCTTAATGGCTCTTCTTTAATTGTAGGTCTGGGACCGACGCTCAACTGCACTCCTCCGGCCATCGACGACTTCCCCAGAGACCTGTTCACAGAGCGTCAGCGACAAGATGGTGCCGTGGTGCTCCACGTGGTTGCGTCCCTTTATTTGTTTGTTGCGTTGGCTGTCGTGTGCGACAGGTACTTCGTGCCAGCCGTCGAACGTATTTGCCAAGGTAAGTGGCTCGAAAAAAATCACTTTTTATCCCTGTCTTTAAAAGCGGTAGGTAGTAAGACTAAATAAATTTCAGAAGAAATTAACTTGCTGAAGCAAACAGTTCTGTTATATGAGAGTTAAGTTAATTTTAAAAATTAGAGAAAGAAGTAACCAATTAACTGGCAAAATTAAGTGACTAAATAAATACCAACGCTTTCTTCTTAAATTGAGAATATCATTCTTCAGTTTATGATGGGATCTCATGTACTGTTTGAAAGTTGAAGTCAGTTGATGCCCGAAAAAGTATCTATATTTTTGGCATATACTAGACACCAGAAAGTAATACTTAGACCGTGTACACACTTGAATTCACCATAAATCAGGATATGTTGCCAAGTAAAGAGGAAAAT
Organism: Zhengitettix transpicula; assembly: GCA_037074705.1. Lineage (NCBI taxonomy): Eukaryota > Metazoa > Arthropoda > Insecta > Orthoptera > Tetrigidae > Zhengitettix > Zhengitettix transpicula. The sequence goes on from CM073591.1 coordinate 79,125,795, forward strand.
GTGGTAAATATTGATCCACCATATCTGGGCCCGAGCTCACTTTGAAGACTTACAAAACCTGGATTGGCATGAAGTATGTGGAACCATTCTGGTAACCCTGAAGTAAACATGCAATCACCCCTTTTTGGGATTACCAGAATGGTTCCACATACCTCATGTACTGTATTGAAATATAATTTAGATACAATTACAGTCCTGTGTTACGTTAACTTTATAATACGACGGCGTGATGAAAAGAAATGCCTCCGAATTTTTAATGAGAAAACTCTTAAAGCTTTTTAAATAAAACAAACTTTATAACATTAAACATCTTTATTCTTCATGTCTACATATTTTTTCTTCAACATAGTCACCCTGGCGACGAACACATTTCTCCCAACGAGAGATCAGCTCGTCATGTAGAATGTTTGACTCCACAGCTTCATCACTATCAAAGCAAACTCCTTGAAGGTGTTCTTGAAGTTTTGGACAAATATGAAAATCGGATGGTGCCAAGTCGGGACTACATGGAAGATGATATAAGACAGTGAACCCAAGTCATCGAATTGTTACAGGTGTAGTGTTCGTGTGTCGCCTGGTATTGTCATGCTGAAGGAGAGGACGAAATCTTCGAATCCGTGCTTTCAATTTTCTGAAGGTTTTACAGACCCTTGAAAAGTTTGTGGTGGTGCCTTTAGGCATGAATTACAAATGCAACACACCTCAACATTCCAGAACACTGTGAGCATGACTCTAGGATGGTTTTGGTGTCTGTGATCCTTGATATCGGAACTACATTAATGCTCTCTTGTTTTCGAGGTCAAAATGGTGAACCCAAGCACGTTTTCTGCCGTTACAAACTCGATTACAGCACGCTGTTCCTCACGCACCGACATATTTACATTACACACCGCCATGTTACACGCTACAATTCGGAACCCTCTGCAACTTGCGTGAGCGAAGCTGGAAAGTCGACCGAGTAATATGCATGACGTGTAATACCTCGACCAATTTTGAGAACAAAATAAAAAATTCGGACGCATTACTTTTCAGCACGCCCTCGTACCTTGCTGAATCTTCTATGATAGTTCAGAAAATGTGACACTGACACTCATGGGCAATGCGATTATTTCGGAAAGTATCGTCAAGTTTCACTGTTGCCAGTTTGGTTTGAAATAGTAATATCCAATAGAAGAAGGTATTTTTTTTCACTGATCTTACTAGTACCATATTTTAATCTGTAAACCAAGAACATTATCCATCAGGGAGATTCTGTGGCCTTTCCAATGCAAATATGTGTGTTGATCATCAGAATCTTATAAAAACGGAATTGCATAAAGGTACAGAAACCTTAAATTACTGGTTCTTCTCGTACATGAGTTAAAGAAAACAAAATAAAAGACAAACAACACTATTATTTACGATTAGGGACAAAGAATGATCGAAGGCTCTCAAAGAGTTGTCCGCTATTCCCATTGGAATAGTCGGCCAGCTGGCTCCTAAACTGGTCGAGGCACGGAGAAGGGAATGCTGCGTCCCCACAGCAAACTTCTCTCCCGCTATCGGAAGGGCGTGGGACAAGTACCCAATGCCCGACCTACCTGATGCAGGTTTTTCTAGGGTTTTCCCTGCATTTCTTTAGGCGATTGCCGGGTAGGATCCTTAAAATATAGCCCGGGGGCCCTAGAAACCCTTGGCTTCCTTCTTCTACCCTTCCGCATCCTCCCTTTCAAATCCCTTCCTATGCTATTAAAGGGGAGTTGGCCAACGTGGATTACCCTCATGTAGCCTGTTGCCCTATAAAAAAAAAGGTTCTATGCTCGATCCATTTCTCTTGTTCATATTTATAATTAAGTTCATATCGAAGTTTTATCATAAACGATAACTCCATTTACTGAAGTTATACAGCAATGGCACTGAATTCTCCAGAATTAGGATCTAAAATGATCAAATTTACAATTTCGAAGTTCAATTCAGGGAATTATGTGTATATGATAAATTAAATAAGTAAATTCACATTAATACTCTTTAAACCAAATCAAACTGGGCTGCATACATTACTGTAATAACGTCGAAGTGCAGTAACCTGAATATTAGAAGATTACTTTCCATAGTTTCACTCTTTATACATGTGGTCCGATTTTCTGGAGTAATTCTTATTAGAAAGAGAAAATTTTTACTTTTCAAAACAATGATTGTTAGACTGTGTCAATTTCCTCCAAGAAAAATTACCTTTACATGTTAGAAGATATAAGTTAAATTTTTGTGACATAAACTTATAATGCATGCGATTTATGTTTTAATGCAGATGTAAATTATCTTGACATGCGTGAAATTTTGTCGACATCAGAAAGCGTCAGTCGTCGACGGTCCCGTATTTTTTAGTCAAAGTGGAGATCGTCCGTTATATTGTAAATTATTACGGAAAGACAAAACTTGAGAAACGCTAATACATTTTCCAAAATCCTCTACGATGACCAAGTAGGAAAAATTACAAGCTAGAACAGGCTTTCGGAGACGATGTTGTGAGCATCTCAGGAATCTTCTTTTCCTCGTCGTTCCTCAGACTCCCTCCCTCCCGAAATATTTGTAAGTTAAAAATGTGTGAAAAATGAACACTATTTGATCAACAGAAAACATTCATAACGTAACTGCCCAACTGAACATATGGCCCAGCATTTTTCCCAACATTTCATTTCTAATGCGACTACTTTGAAGGAGACTAGCCTGAAAAAACTTTGATAGGAATGGTAAAATCTTGTCAAAATTTCGGGCACGTGCATACCATCGGTAGGTATGTAAATGTGTGTAGTCGTAATATTTGTGACAGCTAGAAGGCCAGCAAAGTGGATTAGTGTTGTCACCATGTTACCCTGTTATCAGGTCTGATAGGATATGGTAAATAGTGATAGAAAAATTAGAGAGGGTAAAATATAAAAATTAAAAATATCTTATTGTTTAAAATATCAAGTGCTAAATAAATTGATTTACAAATGTTTACGTGATGATAAACAGAGTTTATCACTTTCAGATCAATGATTCATTTCTCTCTTTCCTATATATCGCTTCATATAAATTCTAACTCTCTTAGCTTCAATCATAATAAACCTACATCTTTTCTAAAGTAGATAATGGACATAAGAAAAAAATTATCTCTGATTTTCAATAATCCTTTTAATTAAATTTCAAATCCCAATTACCCGGAATATTCATTACTGCATTATTATTTCCTTTTAAATGTCACCTGAGCGCACTTGTGAATTAGAGACTGCGGTTGCAATAAAAATTATAAAATACATAGACACCATATCGTCTTATGTTTGTGAAGTTTCATACAGTATAATTTGATATATAATTCTGGTGGTTAGTGAAGAACGTCCACGATCCCGGTTGACAGTTTCCTTTAATTTACTTCATATCAGAATAAGAACTGTTCCAAATTCTGCGTATGTAACCAGTCCTTTACGAAGATGACGTCATGGAACAATGAACGATATATGACGAAACTGAACGGTCCGTCACTGCAATACGAAGGTGGTGTGTCTATCAGGTGGTATCACAGTTCATGATGCCTCATATTCTTTGACTCACTGCTAGCATACTTGCGGCTCAAATGTTGTGACATAATATTTAACACGATCAGAAATAGGGTGAAACCAAAATCCACCTTCACGTAACAATCCAAACAGTGGGTCGATGCGGGTGGGAAGTACTCGGTAGAAAGCAACTGTGTTTTGGGTGTGGTTCTCATAGGAAAGAGGGAAAACAATCGCCGAAAATATAATGCAACATTATTGGAGAAATTGAAGTAACCTGTTAAGACCAAAGTCGAAGAAATAATATAATGCACTCGCTAACACGACTTCAATTGTTTCTGCTAAACTCCACGTGTTGTCCTTCGAGATGCATAAAATTCTCTAAATTTAGCCTGTTCCAGAATCTGCTGGACGAAGGTTTGCTTTGAATAAAGTTGTCATCATAATTTACAAAATTTGTTTACTTAAGCTAAATATATTTTGTTATATGCAAAAACATTTACTCGTATTATTAGGATGTATAAAAAAAACTATTATTTTTGTCAAGAAATACAAAGCAAAATTAATTTTTCAAAGTTGTAATGGAAAACTTGAGCATAATGTTAAATATAATATATATTCAATTTAAACGTCAATACCAAATGAGCAAATTAAAATTAATTTAACATTTAATTTCGTATTTATAAATCACACCTTAATGTATGTCAAATTCTTTAATATAAAGGTTAGCTAGTTTTCAAACCTGTGCTTCACAACATGAATCCGGACGATTTCCCGACACACTTGCCCGATGCTCTTTTCCCGACAACAGTATTCCAATTGACGTTTTCCCGACAGGACAAAATCCGGATTGCCATTTGCCCGACAGTACATTATCCCTATTGACGTTTTCCCGTCAGTTCATTTTCCCGAAAGGTGAGTTTTACGAAATAAAGCATAATATTAATATTGTAGAACGCTTTGTAGCCGACCTCCTGCGTGACTGCATGACTGCCTCGAATCACAGAGGTCCCGGGTTCGAATCACGGCGAGGGCATGGATGTTTGTGTGCTTGAAAGAAACTCGTCAAATTAGTTCCCCGACAAGGCAGAATGAGTTCCCATACTGAGTCGCTAAAAAAAACTTTGATCTTGATGCGACTGTAAATAAATCAATATAAAAAATTCTTTGGAAATAAAGTTATTCATTATTGCGTGGAACAATTTCAACCAAACTTGGTGCAAGTATCACGCAAGTTCCAAGTACAAACATTCGGAATTAAGATAACTGTAGAACTTCTATTGGTGGGAGTTGAAGGGATGACATTTTCAAAATACAAAATATGCGACAACCCTGTATCGGCGCCAAATAAATAGTTTACGGGGTCTCTCAGATTCATTCTGTCACTCTCGAAGCTTTTAGTGTCGAATTTCTGCACCTAAATGCAATCATGGTAGTTATCGAAATTTTTTGACACCCCATTTCAACCCTCCTCAAACCTGTCCTCTTACCTTTAGGGGATGAAATTCGACACTAATAGCATCGAGAGTGACACTATAAAGCTGAACAGTTATCGCATATTTTGTATTTTGAAAATGCCACCCCCTTCTTCCTCTACCGGTCCGGGTACTGGAGTTATCTTAATTCAGCAGGGTTGTTCCTGGATCTTAAGTGATATATAAAGCCAGTTTGTTTGAAATTGTGCCACGCATTAATGAATAACTTAATTTACAAAGTGTTCTACAATATTAATATTATTCTTTATTTCGTAAAAACTCAACCTTTCGGGAAAACGTCAATCGGGATAATGACCCGGCGGTCAAACGTCCATCGGGATATTGTTGTCGGCACAACGTGTATCAGGCAAGTGTTGTTCTAGACCCCATTACAGAATAACATGTTGCAAAACAGTAGGATTTACTCGTACTTTCGCATATTTTATAGCGTGTTGGGCTCTGTCACATATTTTCCCTGAAGCGCCTATTATGTAATGTCGTCCATTAATGTTTCTTAAGGTCTGTTGTAAGAATCATGTTTTTTAATGCAATTAAACTTTTACTATTTTCAAATATATTAGCGCTTAAATACATCTATAATAATCTCGTTACTGGTAGCATAGATTGATAAAACATATCGTTTTCCCATAAAAGACAGAAATGTCTGTGTATTCTGACTACGTCGATGGCATCACCGCCTTGACACAGTGTTTTAGATACAATTAGAGATACAATTAAAGGCGAGGTGCCTTCGGTGATCCTATTGTCTCTACCTCCATTTACCTTAATACTCATCTTATGGTCTCGAAAAAACTTGGTACATTAACATGTAAATATAAGTGTGGGTAAGCCAATTGACTAAATATATATATTTTTTATTTTGTTCATTAGAAGTCGTGCAAGTCTAAATTTTGGCCTTGCTTGTTCTCTAGCTTTGAACATGTCTAACGACGTCGCGGGGGCAACCTTCATGGCAGCGGCGACGTCTGCCCCGGAACTGTTCGTGAACGTCATCGGCACGTTCATCACCGAAGGAGACATCGGCGTAGGGACCATCGTGGGTAGCGCCGTCTTCAACATCCTCGCCGTAGCGGCCTGTTGCGGCATCGGAGCTGGAATCGTAAGGAACAACTGTTTTGCATGAGCTTCACTTAGGCGCCACTTAATGTTCTTCTCTATACGATAGTCTCAATGACTTTTTACCCGCAATTATTTTTAAGTAAAATTAAATATATAATATATAATATATATATATATATATATATATATATTGTAATAATTAATTATAAAAATAATGGATGGGCGCTTTTAAATGAACAACTATTAACTTTAAACAACTAACAAAATTTATTATCAATTTTAAAACAAGTATAAAATACACAAAATATTTGGGATCTCAGGGTCTTGAACTGGGTTTGATAAATGGCAGAATTTATATAATCAAAATTTCATTTACCTTTTATGGAAATCAATGCGTCTGAACATAGACGAAATTTGTTGCAAAAGAAATAATACTAAAGATTTAATTTAACAATTTAAATTTTATCAAGAATTAACGATCTCATTTTATCGATAATTAAATAATTAAAGAACGATCTGACTTTTATCTTTTAAACACGGTTTACAAATGATTTTAAAGTTTTTCTCTACTTACGGCCGCCCAGGTCTCATTTTTAGTTTTTCGTGCACAATTTTGGGGACATCACTGATTCTAAGTTCTCACAGACTCTAAATGTTCACAGGCTCTAATTGGTGTAATTTGTTAGTTGGTTTAACACAAATTGGTTGGTTCTCGATGCTTTACTGCAACTAGTTGCTCTGTCTCCTTCCCGACTGAATATTGCTTTACTTTTTAATATTTGAAAGCATGTTTGTGACCGGACCACATTCTTTCGTTCTGACTGCCGACTGTAAAACTTTTCGTCTGGTCTATTCGCTGTCTGCTGCCCGACTGCACATTTCCTGACTGTTCGTTCGTCTCGCAAGTTTTGTGCGCCTAGAACCTTCTCGACTCATCAACAATGTTTTCTTTGCCTTGCCGGTTTGTTGCGGCGTCCGCTCTATATCCACTAATAATGAGTCCTCTACAATTCAACTTTTCAATTAGAACAATGCCTTAATTACCAATTACTACAATATATATATATAATATATAATAAGTAATTCATAGCATCGACCTTTTTTGACCACGGTCAACTTCCTAAAGTAGGAATGCATTATTCTGACCATGTATTCTTTATGTGGTGAACGAAAATAAGTCTCAAATATATGGATTAGAACTGCAGAATTATTACAATCAATACTTTACAATCCATTAGAATCTTTCAATCATTTTTCTTGTCGAATCTTCGGAATCGATTCAATTTGGTTGGAGGATTAACTTCTAAAACATAGTTTATTGATAATCAATATCAGAATATTGATGATTCTGAATAGATATTGTAAAACTAGCATCTATATTTACCTCCTTTAAATGTCTCAGATTTTGGAACAATTATCATATATAGGTTTTACATGTCAGACAGAAAAATAAACTATACTTCTGCTCAACAAACATATCGTTAGACCCATAAGAATTAACTATGAACTTTAAATCAACACTATACTAACCCAAAATATAATTAACCGCTCATCACATCTCTCAGCCATGTTTTCGACAACTTTAACTTTTCATAAATCTGAACAATGTGGCACTAATATGTCTAATTCAGAGCTTTATTAGTCCAAAATTTCGTTCCTACTGATCAAATCTTATACATAATATTTTAAAATTATTTTTATTTTCAATTTTCCTTTACCAATTCTTTATTTTCTTCTACAATCCTTCATTGGAAACAGTTGTGTTTAGTAATATTTCAGAGCAGACAGAGACACCAGTGGCTGTAATAGCTTGACTGGGTTTTCAAACAACATTATCAATTAAATTTCTCTGATAACTGCGGAAGAAGGTTGACAGCATATCAAAAAATTCTTGTAATTCTATTTATCGTGCAATCAATCTTTAATGATTATGAAAGCCATGATTACAAATTAATTATCACATCCAATTATGATATATATATATATATATATATATATATATAGATAGATAGATAGATAGATAGATAGATAGATAGATAGATATAGATATAGATATAGATATAGATATAGATATAGATATAGATATAGATATAGATATAGATATAGATATAGATATAGATATAGATATAGATATAGATATAGATATAGATATAGATATAGATATAGATATAGATATAGATATAGATATAGATATATAGATAGATAGATAGATAGTTGATTATAATTACTTTAAATTATTTATTCTCTATTTTTGTTTTCCTTTTCTTCAGGTAGTTCCATTAGATTGGTGGCCTCTGACTCGGGACTGCCTAGCATATGGAGTCACTGTATCACTTATGATTTGTATTATACATGATGAACGAGTGGAGTGGTATGAGGCTTTGACACTTGTTCTTCTCTACATTGTGTACATAGCAAGTAAGGCAATTTCTTAAAAAAATCAAAAAAATCTTAATATTAATTTGTAAATTTTAAAATTGTATTTACATATTTTCTTGCTTTTCCTTTATTCACTGCACATAAATACTTGCTAGATATTCTGCAGAAATTTAATGTAATATTTAATTAATTTCAATGCTTTAAAAATTAAATTGCCAAACTCTTTTATACACACTCCTGTGTGTTCTATCAGTAATGTTTATTGTATATTGCCAATGTTAATTGCTCATCTTTCCTTTAGGTTCATAGCTGTATTATAGGATACACTATCATGTTAAATCACAACATCTATAATGTACCAATTGTTTCAGTTATGTATTGGGATAAATCTATACAACGATGTACGAGGCGTAACAAAACAACAGGGGCTCTGAATTCTAGAAAACAATCGGTACCAAATGAAAATGCTGTTGGTGAGTAAGAGGTTTATTTACAGTACAGATTCATTACCTCACAATTCTTTAATAAAATTATGATGTAATGGTTCTGTAATTTAGTGTCAGAGAATTTATAAATAAATAATAATTTTACAAATTCCTATGAGTGTTAGCAAAATTAATTATTTAACTCAATTTAATGTAATGCTATGTCAAAAATATATATAGTTTAGACATTAATTAAATTTGCTTGTATGGTTAAAGGACTGTTATGGTAATTGTTTGGAATTTAATAATATTATTAACAAAATTTCAATTTATTTAAGTGCATATCCGTAACATAAGTTAGCTAATTCTGCATTAAATAGCAAATTAGGATACTTTTTAATCACAAAATTATTTTGTCTATTCTGTAAATAAATCACACTTAGTATGATCAGAGAGTGCAAATCATATTGTATGTATGTATGTAAGCAAGTAAGATTGAGGCATTGTCAAAATAATTTGCATGGAAAGAAGACAGAGAAAGATGGTGGCTTACCTGAAATACAAGTTAACTGTCACCATTCAAGCCAGGAGGAATTTCTTCAAATTTCTAAAGAAGAAGCCTTCAAATATTTTAAGAACTTTCTCCAGTTGTGAATGGTGATGCTCAGCTTCAATTTCCAGTAAACCTCCATATTTCTCTCTTTCTTTTCCATACCAATTATATATATATATGTATATATATATTGGTATGGAAAGGATAGAGAGATAGGTTGTGGCTTACCTGAAAGTGAAGTGCGGTGTCGCCATGAGGAACTGAAGGTTGTTCTTCAAATATTTTTGACAATGTCACATTCTCACTATTACAATATATATATATATATATATATATATATATATATATATATATAAATATCATACAAATATTTTAGGGCCTGAGCCCCCTTTATCATGAAGGATATACCACTTAAGGAAAATGATTATATATAACTTTATATTATACATAACTTATAAACACACACACACACACAGATATATATATAACATAAGTGCCCATCCGGCACACAGTTCAGACATTCTCTCCTGACAAAGGACGTTCAGGCCCTCAAAATTCGTTATATCTCCACTCCTCAATCAAACTGTTGTTTCTGGTAAGTCCTCTTTGCTGTCTCTCTTTCCTTTATAAATGTGTTATAAATATAATATATCGCTTGGTTATGGTATGCTTATTTCCATTGTTGCCAGAGGCTGGTGAGGCCAGTAGGCTCCAAGCTGAAGAAGCTACTCAACAACAGCAGCAGCTAGCTGCTTCTCAACTTAATGGTAATGTCAAAACACCGTCTGGAGAAGCTGAAGAAGCCATGATGCCACAAGAAACTGAAGGTAAATTTTAAATTTACAAAATTCAAATTATCATATATAATTCCTAAAAAAAAATCTTCTAGGCAAAGATGATGGCACTGTATTTCATTGTCAAAACATTGCGTTACTATCGGTGAGAACTTTTTCTTCAACAAATACACCTTCGATCTTTGTTGGAGACATAGTTTTACAAATATCACTGCTGATTCTTTACAAAATTAGTATTATGAATTCAACTCTATAATATATAATTGGTAGCTAAATTATCTATATCTCCTATAATTTAAAGGACTAATTAAAGTCCAAATTAATTTAAGTAATTGATGATTTAAGGCCAGATGATTCCCTAAGCGAAAATGGTCAAATAAAGAAAGGAATCACAAGGCTATTCTAGTACTGACAGAGATGTAAACTTATCAATAATAGCAATTCATTTTTAGAAACATCAAAGTGGCATATTCCCTAATTTATGTGTCATATAGCTATTTCCTTAACTGGCTGGATAACTCAACAGAAATGTACACATAATGTAATTCATTTTATAATTATTCTTCTGCTTGTCAAGTTCCTTCACTAAATTCGTGGCCATGAAAGTTTTTGAAGAAAGTCTAAATTTATAAATTATACACTTATTAAACTGCAGAAGAGGTCCTAAATAAAGGTATGAAAGAATATTGTTTGGTTGTAATTTGTATTGATCAGCGAAATTTGTATTGTAAACTAAAACTTTGTAATTCATTTATTGAATTGATTGAATTTTTTGTGACTATTCTTTGCCATATTTGATTATTGTAATTGTTTAATAGCAGATGAACGTGTTTATAATTTCACTCATAGCATTGCATTTTCTACCATTTTTAACCACATAAAAGTACTCAATTTTCCCACCACTAACTTAATGTCACATGTCTCTGATATTAGCATATTAGATTTTGTAATAATTTTTAATTTTTATTTAACCAAATTACATTCTATAAATCATTTTTAGAACTGTTTTTTTACTTTTTAAATATCATTTGTAATGAATTCATGTAGTTAATAGAAAACATTATGGTTATATGCTTAAAGAGTGACTAGCAAATATAGTTGTATAAAACTTTATACACTTATTCTTTCAGTCACCAATGCAGTAGATGATGCATTGTTTCGTTGGCCTGGAGACTTGAGTCCCTGGTATCGGCGGCTAGCTTGGCTGCTTGTTTGGCCAATACACCTAGTTTTCAAAGTAACTATACCTGACTGTGAGAAACCAAAACTGAAAAAATGGTTTCCATTAACTTTTCTCATGTGTATTGTTTGGATTGGGAGCTTGTCATATGTGGTTGCTTGGATGATTACAATCATAGGTAAGAGATGTTTTCAACTGTAAGTAATTTTATGATTATTACACATTGTTAATATATTTTATTATTAGATATTTTCACATAATTACTGTCTTCAGCATTAGCTGTTCTGTAGATTTTTTGGTAATAAATGAATTAATGTTTTTGATACGAATTAATTATCATTAATTTGAAGAAAGTCCTTTTAAGCATTTATTTTATAATTACTTTAGTAGCTTTTGGTAAGCAGTGGTCAAAGAAATTTCTGTGTGTGGGAAATGACAAGTTTAAAAGCAATCATTTACTTCTCCATTAACATAGAAGAAAGTTCAAAGTTCAGAAAGTTGCAATATGCTTTAATAGAAAATCATATCTATCAGCAGTTATTGTGTAAAATTATTACTACAACATGATTTGTTTTGGAGTCATTTCTCAAACTTACAAATAGCAAGACTTATAGGGGTAGTATTGGTGTAAACAAAATGGAATAGAATAGATTTTCCATAGATCCTTTTGAAAAGGAAAGATCACAATCTAAATTTAAAAAGTAATTCTGATAATTAGTCAATAAAAATTGGACTTGTATAACAATTATAGTTAGAGTCAAACAATATGTTTATTGAAGAACATAATCAATTTTCATTTTATACATTATTGTAGGTGACACCTTAAAAATTCCCGATTCTGTAATGGGCATAACATTTCTTGCTGCTGGCACCAGTGTCCCTGAGGCAGTATCTAGTGTTATAGTAGCTAAACAAGGTAAGAATAACCAACTACTTTAAAACCAAGTATTTTTCCTTATTTCTTCAAGCTGTATAGGTTGACAATTTCCATGCTTTTATTGAATTAGTGATATGATATACATATAATTAAATTTATTAAAACTCATAAACAAATGAACATATGATGACATTACTGTTTTTAAATTAATCCATTGTAAAATTACACATTCTCATAATTGTGGTTTTGTTAATGTTATTTTCATTGTCTCTTATTATCCTGAAGATTTATAGATTTATGTAAACTCTAGAGTTTAGTTCCCATCATTGATCTTTTCTTATTATCTACTTCACTTTCTTGGTTTCCTGCTTATTACATTGAAATCATGTATAGTTGATATTGTCACATTGGTAGTAACCTTAAGATGACTAAATATTTATTTTAACTATGTTCACCATAACAAATTAATATCCTTTTAACCATAATTAAGTCTGTTCTCTGTACAAGTTAATCATGTTAGTCAGTCCTATAATTCTACAGAAATCTACGATTTATATTTTATTAACAAACATTCTGTTTAGTTGGAATGGACTTCTCTTCAGCAGAACAGACCTATTTGTCCGTTGAAGTTAGCACCATGGTTAATGAAAAACCTGCATGCAAATGCTGTACAATTGATTATTGGGTGATATTAATAGTATTTGCTTTCCAGAATCTATTTGACTCACTCTCATGTGTCATTGAAGATCCTTTCTTCTAGACTTTCTGGTTCTTCAAAAATACCTTATATAACTTAAAGAACTCCTTGGTGATAGTTCAATAAATGTCTAACTCTGTATTTCCATGCTGACCAGTCACTCACACTTCTGGGAGAGCAGATTTGAAATTTTCCTAAATCCATACTTTTGACAGATGAACAGAGATTTCTGCATGATATTTATCTAAAAAAAATCATGCCACAGCTATAAAATGTACAAAACCCATTACCTATTGTACTTTTTTATTAAATTGGAAACATTTACATGATTTGTGTAACTTTACACTTGTAGCATGGCATTGACTCGAACAAACATCTCAAGAAAGGACAAATACTTGATGACTGACTCAAATAATAGTCAGAGAACATAACTGAAGCATTAACACTTCTCAACAAGTCCTAATGTTGGCCAATTATTATACTAGTGAAAAAAATTGTTTTCGGCTATTTTCTTTATTCAATTTTAACTATACAGATTTAAATAATTAATTTACAGTATTTTGTTTATACAGGTCATGGTTCAATGGGAATAAGCAACTCAATTGGTTCTAATACTTTTGATATACTTTTGTGCTTGGGACTTCCATGGCTTATCAAAGCATCATTTCTGCCAACCATAGAAGGACAACATTTTGTGGGAATCAATTCCAGAGGACTGGAGTACAGTGCTATATCATTATTATCAACACTTCTGCTCTTATACGCAACATTTTCATTCAACAAATTCAAACTTGATAAGCGAGTTGGTAAAGCTTGCCTTATTATGTATGGAATGTTTCTGATATTGGCTTCACTTATTGAACTCAATGTGTTCTTCATGGTAAATTTACCAACTTGTGGACGATGAAAATCATTTAATATATTTGTTGGGACATTACCTTTCATAGGTTTATTGCATCCAGATGATGTTGAGGATTATACTTTACTTCCCCAACTTTGAGAGTGTCTGCAAGGTTTCTTTAAAAGTAAAATGATGTTCCCTATGACAGCAGTGTAAATTGCAGCAGTTTTATTATTATAGTTGAAAAACTGCATCCAGGTGTAAGAAATGTTGGGAAACTGTATTTAATTGACTGTGTGAATTTTGTGAAAGTAATTTATCTCAGAGAAATAATTAGTGACATTAGTATTATGAAAAATATTTGGCAATTTCTTGCAAGAAATTTTTACAGAAAAAATTAGTTCATCACTATTTATAGTTGCATATTGTCAGTTATAAAAATGGTAACTAAGATGTACCATTTTATAATAGGACAAGTAATAAAATATTTTTTTAGATTGTGATACTGTTTATAAATGTGCCTTTTAAATACGTAATGACAGTAATGTGACTTCCTGGATAATCAGTTTAGCTGTGATAATACTTTAAACGTGTTATAAATCTAAAAAGAATCAATATTAAATTCCAATTCTGTACAATTTAGTCTTGTTTTTTTAAAGACTAAGAAATATACTAAAAATAGATTTACAATGTTATATAAATATGAGAAGCATCCTGTTTTTCATGTTTGAAATGATTTTAAAACTTGTTTACTCATTTCAATTTTTCAAAGGAATTAAAGACAGTCAAAAACTTAGAGCTTTTGATTTTCAAAGATGTATTCATCAATACAAATGTTTACATCCAAACAATAAAAGAAGCTATTGAATGATACAACTCATGGTTTATTTGTTTCTATAAATAATGATGCAGAAAATTGTTTAAAAAATTCATATGTCAATATGAATTTATCTACAATACATTTTTATATTCATTTGAGAAAAACAATTTTTATTTCCATTTAATGATTCCAAAATCAAGATTTATTAGTAGTATTTTTTTCATTATTTGAAATGGTAGAGTTATTTGATAAATTTTTGAATCAATAAGAATTATTTAAAAATATAAAGTGAGTTTATAAAAAATTCATTTTTAATTAAATTAATAAAACCTTTAAAATATTAAATTAGCACTTCATCTAATTAATTATTTCTGCAAAAATGACCTTGCATATAATACAACACATTTCCAAATTTAAAATTGTTATTAATAATGTATTAACCATTTGAGTATACATCTTACATTTTATTGATCAAGAGGAACTGACGTAATGTACAAATATAAGATATGTAAATTTTAAATAAATACTTATGTTTCCAAATAGACAAATTATCACTATTTCAAGAATGTGTATTATATTTTCTTGTGGCTTAAATTTAAATCCAGGAATAATATTATCTGTAAATATAATTATTTTATTAATAAAGAAGGGTACTTATGTAAATATTCTAAAATTATGGTTACTGCTAAAGACTTTTCATTGATAACTTGTATACTATATTCAGAACTAAGTTTCTGTGTTTTATTGTTGAATATGAAGTGACTTGAATGATTCATATTAAAGTATGTGTGTAAGAAAAACTTAATAAAACATACACTAATGGTGTATATAAACAGTTAACAAAATTTCCATTGCTTTAAATATTTTTAAGTTAAAATATTTTATTTTTCATTAATTATTCATCTTATAAACAAAATTGTGACAGTAATTTCTATAAGGCACACTTAAGTAAGATAATAAATAATTTTAATATATTTAATGATAAATTTCAATAACCTTAAATATTTTTTCATTTATAATAGAAAATCTAGTCATTTTGAATCCATATTTTCTGGCACCTTTTTACAAAAAAAATTATCAAAATGATGTCATTTCTTATCATAACTGTATTTATAATTTTTGTAGTATGAATGAGTGTAAGAATGTATTGTATTCAATAAACTACAATAATAAATAAGTATCTTTCTTGTAACTGAAAGAAGAATTTTCAATTGAGGTTGGTGTATGAAAATATTATCCAAAAGAAAATGAGAATTTAAAACTACTGTGTAGGCTTTTGAGGGAGAAACTAATTTAATTGTAAACTACATTTCCTTCATTTAATAAAATTCAACAATATTTTTTGAAATATTACTCTTGTTAGAATGTATGGTTGAATTGAAATTGTATTACAAAATTACCTGTATGTAATTAAATTTTTTCTTTAAATCTATATTGTTAAAACATAATTTATTAAGGAATTAATTTAATATGACTCTTGATTTTTATTCTATAAGCATTGATTTAAAAAAAAAACAGTTATTGATCCTCATATCAAATGGTCTGAACACATACACACAGAAAATAACTGTGCTCACTCCAAAAGTGAAATTACTCATAAATTCATAGTAACTATGAAAATTAAGAATAGTGGGAATAATACAATACAGACATATTATACAGACTCATTCCACAATCTAAAAAAGATTTTTTAGCATATTTAAATGCTATTTTAATTTTCTCACAAATTCAGCTTGCTTAGGAATGTATTAAATTAATAATTTTAAATATCTTGCACCCATGAGTTACAAGTTACATGGTTAACTTGTTGAAATTTGACTATAAAACAAAAAATGAATTGGTCATATAGGAACAGTGTTTCTGTTTGTATTTCAATAAATGGAGAGAATCAATCACATTTGGAGAAAAAATTTTAAACAAGTCTCTGCTATATGAGTTATCATGTCATAAATTAACAAACACCAATGTTAAAATAGGTAGAACATATTTTATAATTTATGTGGAAATTATATCTGCTTTTAAATTATTCAAATCAGTTCTATATTACTTCTAACAGTATGAAGGGCAGCTGACCAGTGGTGGCTGGTGCATATGTGCTCATGTGCTACATCACATAAATTAATTTAGGAATTCATTTTTTTAAAAATTTTAAGAACCTTCATGATAATTGTGTTTTAACAGTGCGAATTACTGCTACGATATCGAAGACTTTAAACTGCCCATTTTGTGGTGTACCCGTTTCCGCTATGGCCATTTGAGTGCTCTTGCGCTTGTAGCTCAGATCTCTGTCGGGAATGATAAATGCGCATGCGGAGTATTGCGTTTCTCCTCCATGCAGCACCCTAAAGCTCAACAAACTCCCTCATTATTGTACTATGAAGTAAACAGCATAAGGACGTAATTTCGCAGTTTCTATATTTATCAAACAACCCTCGTTTAATTAAAATTCGTATTAAGTAATAAATAAAACAATCATCCACGTAGGTAAAAAATTGTACTAACTTTTGTAATATATAAAATAATAAAATACTGTTATACAAATGTATTAAAAAATCCATTACGGTGTACAGTTATATGGATGCACAAAGCCCTCTAATCAAAAAATTATATAAAGAATCCAATCTAAAATACTACGCTCTATCACGATGCTTACCATACGTACGTATTCTCTACGAACGGTCTGTATTTGAGCTGTTCGTTGTCGGATTCGTAATTTCAATATTAACCGTGTGAAGCGGTTCGTCCAATCGTCAGAGAGAAAAGTCAGTTGTACAGCATCATAACTTTATCCTTACTCTCTTGTATACTTCATACTTAATTTATAGCCTACTATAAAAATTTTAAAGTCTTGAAATTATATTTCTTATTACAACTAGAAAAAGGACGCCCAAATTTGATAAAAACATTTTCTTAAATCTAACAAATGAAGCTTATATGTGGTTTCTTCAAGGGACAATAGAGATGTTCAACAAGATAATTTTGAAAATGGTAAATTTCGAATCTACTGTGACTAACATTTCCGAACTATTTATAACTTTATACGAACAGTATAAATGATATAAATGAATGTAAGAATTTATACCTCAGGAAACCAAACAGATATTGATTACACTTCAAGAATCTGGTGCAGTGGATATGCAGCGATTCCAAAGTGATATGATTTTTCTTCCATAAAATATGCATGAAATATTTATATTAATTGAAAAAAAAGCTTTGGACATACTCAAAGTTTCAAAGGATTAATTTTAACCAAAAACTTATTAGATGAATCCGAAATTTTAATAAATAGATATAGTTTTGAAACAAATAAAATTAATATAGACGAACTTTTGAATGAAATCTAAACAATAAATGAGGTCCAAGAAATGGCTAAATTTAAAAACATCAGAATTCAATATTTTACGGAAAAATCACAATGGTCGAGGAAATTAATCACGTACGTATTTTGTTTACTTTGGACATCGACTGTGGTAGAAAGAACCTATTCCATAACGTATAAAGCCTGGACAGCTGAAAGGGGTAAGATGCAAATTTCGACTGATAAAACTCATCTGATTGTAAAAATTCTACCGGCATGAATTACAGCGAATTTTACCATAAATTGAGAAGTAATGTTTCGTTGTAAAAACAAGTTACACCAGTTAAAAAATATGAATATATGGATCAGAAGCCATTAAAACCTAAAGATAAAAAAAAATATTTTTCTAATGTACTTTAACTTTGTAACAGAATAAATACGTTTCGTAAAAAATTATGAATATGTATTTGTTATGTTACTTATTCACTGCCGTTAGTTAATTATGGTAACTTGCACACCATGGTTTGTGTCGAACTTCACCACACACAATGTTCTGAAAATACCATTCATTTATTTATCAGAAGTTTAAATGTTGGGCGTCATGTGGAAAAATTACTAAAAAAAGAAAACATAAAATAAATTTAATTTAGTATGTGAAATATTTATATAAGAAAGGAAACTTAATGTTTAGAAATACAGAATGATTAATAAATGCTACCGGCTTGCTAGAACATGAACTCCACCTCAGGTAGAACTTGAAATACCGTAACATTTAAACGCAAATACTCCAGAAAAGAAACCGCAACAGCCTACCATTTGAGAAAGATTCTCTGCCTCAGGAGTTGCAGCGGCGTTGGAATCACCCGCCACGTGTTGGCTCGTTCTCAGGCTGGCGGCCCTCCTCAACAAAATGCACACCGGCCTCCACAGTCCAACATGTCTAACCGCCTCCGCAGTTTAACATAAAGTCTCTCCCTCTGCTACCTACTCCAGACTCCTTACATTCCCACTCTTTTTACACAAACTACCCTTTTATTGGTAAAAATATTCCTCACTATTAACAGACTTCTCTATTGGGACGCGTCTGTCTATCGTCGCATTCCTAGGATTCGGCTAAAAGTAATGCAGGGAAAACCCTAGAAAAACCTGCATCAGATAGGTCGGGCATTGGGTACTTGTCCCACGCCCTTCCGATAGTGGGAGAGGAGTTTGCTGTGGGGACGCAGCATTCCCTTCTCCATGCTCGACCAGTTTAGGAGGCAGCTGGCCGACTATTCCAATGGGAATAGCGGACAACTCTTACCGTATGCCCAAGGTCTGTGACCCCGGAACATACACCTCTCAGAACAGGCCGAGGTGCCTCGGCTTGTGGGAACCTTAGTTCAAAAACGGAGAGGAAAAGGCATCCCCAAAGGTAGCCCCTTCGTATCTCTCCTACAAGGTTCTGTCTGCGAGAGAACATCCCTCGCAGGTACAGCTTGCGAGAGAATAACCCTCGCAGACAAGTGTACTTAAAATATATTTCCATACTTTCCATTAAAGCAAAATTGCCTTTAAATAAATCGCGCCAAAATAATGAATGAGGAAAGTGCACTATACTAGGAATGATCAATGGATGATTATTCTACTCACGTTAAGACCTTGTATACACTTTCTTTGTAGCAATGAAACTATTGTAAATTACCAGTTACTAAAAACTTTTAGGAACACAATAAATTTTTAATTTTTTGAACCGGAGTAAGGAGTGGCAGAGTGTAAGTGGTTGGGTCTCTGTGTACTTTGATGTAAATATATATTATTTTTTCTGAGAAAAGTATTTTATCCTGAGTGTAAATCCTTTTTAATATTGAAATTCAACTTGGATCAATTCACAATTGGCCTAATCTTTGAATAGCTCAGGTAGAAGTACAACACTGAACTTGTAATATATAATGCTGGGGAGAGGGTTTAATAGTAAAATTTGAATGGTTTTAAATTTAATTTATTCTTAATAAAAGATTTCACTCATATCTGGCAGGGTCCTTTTTAATTGAAATTTATTAACCCTCGAGTTTAAATTTGAGATAATTTACTTAAACTATATTCAATATTCAAATAAACTTCGAATACGTTAAATGGACAAATCTCAGGGCGTTTTTATGAGGCTCTGAACATAAAATATAAAGAAAATGGGTCGTATGTGAGAACATATACGTGCGGCAGAAATATCGATTGTTTACGACGCAGACAGAAACACACCGGTTCGTCTTTTGTAATCAGCTTACCGAGGCAGGTGGACGTGTTGGCTAAACTGAAAGTCTCTAGAGGAAATCTCTTAGACAGCTTCCTCTTTTACGTTGACGTAACAATTCTCGGCATCTATACAGCTTCCTCTTCCATCGGTCGGGCCTTTCTTTTTCTTCTCCAAGTAGCACCTGCGAAACTACAGTCCAAGTTGCAGAACTGAACTACGTTTCACTCCAAGTTGTATCTATGAACTGTCCTCTCCAAGAACATCTTTCGAATTGTTGCATCTTACTCAGACACTTTATCCCTTCCCAGACATCGTTCCTCACCAATGTGTAGATATTATGTGTCCTGTTTCCTCGTCCGTCCAATTTCCAGCTCGACTCTCTTCGTTCCCCGCCAAAGAGTTTAATTCTGACATTCACTGTGTCATTTAATTAGTTCAGCCCTTAGGTGTGGGGTGGAGAGGAAGTGGGCGAAAGGTCGTTATATAAAAGTAATGAGTAAACAACTGAGACTGGGTTATGTAAGTTACTGAGTTTAATTCTTACATTTACCATCCTGGTTAAGATGTAGTTCAATCCCAAGGAGTAGGGATGGAAGGAGGCGTGTACCATCTTAAACGTGTGGCGTTTTCTACCAAACTTTGTTCACATGCTACTTACGATCCAGGAACAAACACTGACGGATTAGGCCAAAACTACCACCTCTAGGGGTTGGGTTAGGCTGGGTAGTATTTAAAAAAATTCACAAACGGCCATTATTATCGTCGAATAAAACGTCTCTGAATTTGACAGCGGCATTCTATAAGTTTTAAGTGTCTAATTTTAATATCAAAAGACAACGGAGAGAAGCACCTTTAACGAACGGGTGGTCATGGAAAGGGTTTACATAAAAAAAAATAATACAAAAAATTCCGAGATTGGTGACTATTCCAGGGTTAGAGAAGTCACTGAGTTTAATTATCGCATTAAACATGGTGGTTAATGAAATTATTCGCCGTGGAGGTGGAAGTGATTGAGAAAAAGCTACCCGGAGTAGTTTTGACTCTCTTAAGGTACCGGAAGTTTTTTTTCATCTACCAGCTATATTTTAGTTTAAGTGTAGTTAAAGGTTGTATTTTTTTACTTCTTGAAGGTACCGGGATTTTTTTTAGACTTTATTAAGTTATAGACTATTTTTCACTTTTAATTCGGTGTGATTTTAGATACTTTTATTTTATGTGAAGGAAGATTCCCGATTTGTTAATGTACCGTCAGTCATCATCCAGGTTTATTTGAGGTTAGATGCCGAGGTTTAGGTTGGGGAGAGGAAAGTAAATAGGTAAATGTTCCAAAAACTGACACTATTGATGCTGGTGAAAAGAAATGTTTACTAAAAGGTATATCGAAAAATGTCCGGGATAATTTGAATAAATACCCGGGAAACGCTGTGAACTCATCTAATAATGATTAAAAAAAATCAATTTACATACCATTATATATAAACATACCTCGTTTTGTCAAATGAACAATCTGTTCCTAAAAAGGCTTTTATGGCATGTATTTCAAACGAACGCTACTATTAAAGTCTAGGGAAAAGCATGGAGCTTTTCTGAAATAATGATGAATATTTTATTATATAACTCTGCTAATAATTTCTGAAACAGTTCATGGTAAACCACATTACCTCTTTGATCAGAACGTTCAGAGTTAATGGTGAAAACATGGAATTTGTCGCGGTGTAGAACTGCATGCAAGGAAAGTTGATACATGTTGCAGAAATTTCGATCGCGTTTACTTCAATTAGCAACAGGAAGTCCACTGCAAATGAGAGCGGCTATTCTCAGCTTTTCCTGGTGTTTTACAAGTAGAAGATTATGAAATTACCATAAGTTACTATATATTCATCCTATTTAAGAATTTTGATAGAGACGTATCGAAAAATATCTATAATAAATAAAATAATAATTTTGTTTGTACATAAGCTTAGAATCGAGAAATTGAAGTTTATTATTGCGTAATTAACGAATGACATTTTAAGAATTTTTACCTTGATTACAGGCTAAAAATTATTTGCTCTCTCACCCCAGTTTATCTAGAACCACCACGTGGATTACCCTAATGTAGCCTGTTATTCTAAAAAAAAATTTTTAGTCCAAGGAAGCCTGCGAGGACTGTCCTCTCGCAGGTTAACCTTCCCCTTTGGGGATGCCTTCTCCTCTCTCTGGTTTTTTGATCTAAGGTTCCCACAAGCCGAGGCACCTCGGTCTGTTTTAAGAGGTGGATTTTCCGGGGTCGCAAACTTTAGGCACACGGTAAGAGTTGCCCGCTATTTCCAATGGAACAGTCGGATAGCTGCCTCCTGAACTGGTCGAGATAGGAGAAAGGTATGCTGCGTCCCCATATCGGAAGGGAGTGGGACAAGTAGCAGGTGCCCGACCTATCTGATGCAGGTTTTCTAGGTTTTGTCCTACATCACTTTTTAGGTGAATTCCGGGAAGGATCCTTAAACATTCCTCTACCCTTCCGCGTCCCTACTTTCAAATCCCTTCCTATGCTATTAAAGGGGAGTTGCCACCACGTGGATTACCCTCATGTAGCCCATTACCCTAAAAAATTATTTTTAGTCTGTAATCAAGGTGAAAGGACGTGCAATTGATGTTTATCTTAATGTTTAGTGCATTACAGAATTCGAAATCGTTGTCACCTAAATTCCTGATTGTCACGCTGATGTCATTAGTTGTTCATAAGAAAACATTTGGCGGTTGTTACAGAGAGCCGTTCGTTTCTCTGCGGATGTAAATACCTTTTAGACAATCTTTAATTGACTTGACTACTTAAAAAGCTGAAATTTAAAATTACGTCTTTTCAATTTTTTTTTAGTGTAATGTTATTAGGAGGCACAAGTTTTTGGTCAAGAGTAGGCGTGAAGATACCCGTTAAATAATAATCTTATAGATGAAGTCAATCAAAAAGTAATTGAATCAAATAACATAATAAGTAACGCGTTAAAGAAAAAGGTAGATATAAACCTTATCCTATCAATTGAATATACGTCTTAAATAAATATTTGACCAAAAGCTGAGATTAACGATAAGAATCGTGCAAAATGTTTTCATTCTAGTATAAAGGACGTTGTAACGCGGATATATCTCCATGTCCGGGATAAATTAATAAATTTAGTTCAAAGTATTTGAGAAACTCACATCCACGACAGATGGTAGGCTTGGGATGACGCGTCCCGGAGTCGTCTCGACGGGGCGAAAACGTGAAAATTAGTAACTTTGAGGAATAACTCGACCCTGGGAATAGTCAGCTCGAAGGCACATTAACCCCAAGGAATTCCCAAGAACAACGACTATAAACTCCACCGACGAAACAAAGTTTTGGAGCCATGTGAAAATTATGATCACATGACACAAATTTCTACCCTGGGAAGGGGAAGAAATTTGTCTAGCTCCAAGGTGACCGAAATGCTTTCAACGCAGTCGTTGAACATGTTTCGGAGAGAACAGTTTTTAAGTCGACTTCGGAGAAAGAGTAATGTAGTCTTCGAGCAAACCTTGATCGAAACAAGGTTGCAAGGAGAACCTGAGAGTTCAGAAGCTGAAGCTGATTCCAACAACGATGGAAGACTACAAGAAAGGTCGACGCTCCGAGCCACAACCAAGGAATCATCGTCCTTATGAACCAGATAGCCCAGTGGACGAGTTCAGTTCTTCCGAGAATTTGAGCCGACTTTCCTGGAAGGAGGCCAAATGCAGCCCGAAGACGCCAGGTACAAGCGAGAGTTTCGCAGACGCTCGCAACCAAGGAGTATGTATTTATTAATTCTATATTATATAATTGTATTATATATAACTCTGCTACACGACCGACAGATTATGGCCATGATATAATAACAGGTAATTAATAAATTAGAGTCTCATGTTAAGTTTCATTAAAATTCAAGTATTCATTTAAATTTGTATCATTTTGATACATTGATAGAATAACAAGTAATTAATAAATAGAGTCTCAGGTTAATTTTAATTAAAATTCAAGAAAATGTCTTCATTTAAATTTGTATCATTTTGTAAATTATATTCCAGAGTATAAAATTCATTTAAATAATATTCCCAAATTAAATTAATAACTCCATGAAACAGGGGCTTCATTACTCGTAGAAATATATGTTTGGTGTTGTAGATAAATTGATCATATAATTTCTGCATTATATACATTCATAAGTACGTATTCAAAATACGCTTCACTCTAAAACGCAATTGGTGCTTTAACATAAATACAGGAACAAGCATGTTCAAGTGTATTTCCACTTCAGTTATTTATTCGTTCCTAACCAACAAATAGAAAATTATGCCCGTGACTGATAGACTCCAGTAAGATTAGATGAACAGAGATCAATTTCTACTGGGGTATCCTGTAGCGATAGAAATGTTTCTCGTTCGAGTTTATTTCCTTCTACGACTCTGAATATTTTGATTCATTGTGCCGTACTTCGCTTTGCCATTTAATTTGTCCAGGAGCGAGTATTCGCCTTTGATTTATTTCATTTGCAGAAGGACATGTTATAATTTTCTGATTACTGTCAACATTAAAGAGAAGAAATTTACTCATAAATATTTAATAAAATTTTTCTTTGTACCGGGATAGGTCTTGAGGAGACCCAAACGGACTAAAGTGAAAATGATTATGTTCAAAAGTGTGATTAATAAATTGGAGTTTTTTATTTTATTATGTATTTTAATTTATTTTAAGAAAGAAAATATCATGAGCAATTATTATTCTCGGCTTGAGTCTGTCGACGGTCAATGCTCGATTCCCAATAATTCCTTGAATCTAAAACAACCCAGGCGCGACATCCCTTTGTAGAGTTCAAAATATTGTGAGTATCTGGCTATGCTATATCTTAGCACGCTCAGACAATACGCTCCTTCAGATTGATGTCACCGTTGCCGTGTCTTCCCACGGCCCTGAATTTTGCCCTGAATATTGATATTTGTGAGGGCACAAATCTAATTTGTTTTGGATAAAAACAGTTGAATTCAAGACCGTGTGGGGGGTGGGGGGAAATTTCGAAAAAGCGCGGTGTGGAGGGAGTTGGTAGAGCAAGAGAAAACAGTTAGTTTGTAGTTTATGAAGAGTGAATTTTGGAGTGGAGGAAGTTAGTTTTTAGTATTCAGTTAGATAGTTTTGAAGCGGACATCTGTTAGGAGATGTTATAAGTTAGTCTGTTTGTGATGTTATAATTTACTTTTCGTGAAGTAATGGGTTGTGAAGAGGAAATTGGTTTTTTAGTTGCCGGTTAATGAGCTTTGGAGTGAAAGACAGCTAGGGTTGGAATACGCTGAGTTTCGAGAGGAAGTTAGTTTCCAAGTTTCGGATGGAGATTGCGGTTTGGAGGGTGAGTTTTTGAGGAAATTATGGAACTGTCCTGCTGACGAGAACCTGTAGGCCAGGTGGATGACCATTTTCCAGGTAATACGATGGACTGCAGCGACCGCCAGAGCCACCTGCAAGTGACCATGTACCGGAAAATAATCCCATCAAAGTCGGTTCATTAAAGTCATTTGACCACCGTATTTTGGTGCACCAACCTCTGTCAGAAATTGTCTCCGCTTTTGTGTTGTTCTGTTTTTGTTTCTTTTGAAAAATAGCCAAGGGTATTTCAAGATGATAATAAAATCAGGAAGGTAATATATTTTTGTGTATGTTAATAAAATATAAATGATTAATTATTGGAATTAATTTCACCCTGCCCAACAATTTAATGTTTTCAGAGTTAAATAACTTTAAAAAATTAGAAATCTTAAAAATAACTAATGAAAAAAAACCCTATCCAGATAAAACATTACATGACACGTGCACTTTGAAAAGTGAAATTTAATTCAATGTTATTTACATTAAAATGTCTTATTATTTATAATATTAATAGTAAAATTTAATTTCTTAGTTGTTCAATCCACATTACGAAGCCCGAATGTGTCTATGAGTTTTAGAAATTCAGTTTCATCCGTTACTAAGAGATTTGGCAGAATTATTACAGTGAAAATTAGTTCAGGGTGTCATATTTGCAAATAAACTATTTTGCAAATAAAAGTTTATAGACCAGGCATGTGCTGATTTTTATTACCCCGTTCGTTGATAACACGAAATTTCAACTGTAATAAATGACCAAGAAATGGTTTGAAATGGCAAATGTTAGTTTATCGTATTCCTTTTGTTTGCGCTGAACAAATGTTATCGCTTGCCTCTTTATGTGTAACTATCGCGAATCCTCGTTGGTCATGCTTCCTGCAATAGGTGCCTGTAATTAGTTGTGAATGAGTAACCCTACGTATGCTTGAGAATATTCATTGCTTCAAAACACCTTCAAGGTCCAACTACTTCTATTTCTTTTCCGGTGATCCAGTAAAGCGAGCTTCGAGAAACGGTATGACGTAAGACCTCAATTACTTGTATCATGTATTTTAATTAAACTGATAAATATAATTTCAACAAGTATATTACCTCTTAACGTTATAGCGTAGTATACTTGTGTGCGTTCTGTAACATGGTTATACAGTGGGTAGATTTAAACATGATGTTATAGGAACTCGTCCTGCTGTTTCGGCCATCAAGTGGTATGATTAAATAATTACTTGACAATTTCACAACTTTTTTATAATAATTCTCAATTGTAGTAAGGCTTCTTTTCCTCTAGCATCCAAAAATAGGATCATTGAATACAACACATCTCTGTTGAATCAAGATTTCTTTCGGCAACATTCGCAAGCTCTTTTCTTTTTGAATTGAAAAGCAAATAAATTTTGCATTATTTGAAACATCTCAACTTTTCTCCACTTCAATTGCGTAGTAGATCAAACACATCTTCTTTGTAAGATATCTTAAAAACGTGATTTTTCAAATATTCCCTGATTTTAATAGTGACCTCATCTAAATCATTTTTCCAGTTTCCATTAATAATATACCGCCATTCGGCTTCAACACATGATCGAAATAGACATTTGTAACACCGATTTCTTTCAGAGTTTTATTAGTTTTTTCCCATCTCGTTATTTATAAAATGATAAGAAGATCCTCGTGTGGTTTGTGACGAGGATTCACAGTTTTCTGATAGCAGAATTCAGGATATGTGGCGACTTAAAATATTTAAAAAATTAAATTATCTTCTACTGAAAACTAAAAAAGTTAAAGATCTATTTATTTGTTGGACTTCCAATAACTGACATTATAGTGAATTCATTCGGGCTCGTAGTGTCGAGAAAATTGATCTAGATGTCCCTCAACTGCGTCGCAGTTGTCGACCCTAAAATATTGATATTATAAATTATTTTTATTTTATTTGTTGCTGAAATGAATTCATGTTTTTATAGCTTCAAAAGTAAAAAAGTGATGGATGCAAATATATACGAGAAAGAATAAAGTCTTCTCGCGTTTCCTAACCGAGTAACGAATTGTATTCGCGACTTTTCGATTACGTTCACTGCCGTCGTCTTCTAGCAATAGAGAAACTTCATATTATCAATTTTGGTCTGTAACTTATATTAATTTTATTGTAATTACCATAGCTCTGAACAATTAATTTCTCGTTCCCATGGCCATGCTAAGTATTCTCAAGAAAACTATATTATTTTATGGATCAGTTAACTATTATTTAGTTTTGTATGTATTTGTTTATTCTTCCTCTATGGAATGATAGAATCACTCTAAGACAGTTTTCAGATCTTGTGGTGTACATTATTTATCAAAAATCTTTCTTCGTGCAAGCTAGTCTGTTAAAATTATACGTCTGGGCGTCTCTTCAACAGTTTCGGAATGGAATACGAGTGGTATTTATTCAATATGTAATAGTAAAAATAGAATTTCAACGAGTTGAATGAGATATTCGGTACAGTGAATAAAAATATCAGATCATTATGCTTTGCCAAAGATTAGTCATGTTCATCATTTTACCTCAAACACTATGTTTTCCCAAGACGAAAGTATATGTATTGAGCACACTATAAAATTCAAAAATGGTTATTATTATCATAAAAATGTAATAAAATATTTTAAATTCCTCCCAAGACCTGATACTGACGGAGTCAAGTAATGCTGAATGAGTAGAAAAAGGCTAAATAGGAAATAAATAAAAATTTTTTAGAGTAACAGTCTACATGACGGTATCCACATAGTGGATTAATAGCATAGGAAGGTATTTGAAAGGGGGGATGCGGAAGGATATAACCAAAGGTTAACTAGGGTCCCCAGGCTATAGTAAATTAACACCAAGAGAACTAATAGAAACACAGTGTTAAAAAAAGAACAATAGAAAGACATGAATGTATAAATTAACACAAAACATTCCGAATACATTTCACACATGTTAACGCGATAAATCGCTGCAGTCACATGTTTATGATGATAACGTCAAATCCTGTTAATAAAATTGAATAATGTAAGTAAATATATCAAAGCGTTGTAATGTTAAAATATTAATGTTTTATTTGGATTTTAATGGTTAGCGAGTTATTTTCGACATTTTAAATACATGCTACATTCACCATTATAGTCAACGATTGCAAACGTATTTGAATATTCGTCACGCAACTTTCGTAACATTCTGAAAATTTTACATCAGACAAACGAGCATTTGTGGTTTCCTGTATGATTTTATAAAATATAATCACACACGTGAGATTGAAGACAGGTTTGTAACACACACATGGTTATACATATATCTGCATTCACTCGGCTGAAACTGAAAGGCAAATTCAGCACGTTGTGGATGTGACGATTAATAATTTATTTGTTTTATTTTCTTGTCTAATATCTGATTGGAATAAATAAATACTCAAACATAGCCAGACAATCAGGTAGTATTTCATGCAGTATTATGACTATTGCCTTAAAGAAAGTTTTCCTAATGGTACCAAAGATATTTGTATTAATGTTTTACTAAAAAATATAAACGATTTGCGTAATCGGTTAGTTTTATGAAAATTATCATAATTATTATTTACATTTAAAATTGTCCGACTTATACAGAGTTTAAGTATTAATGTATATTTTTGCTATTAATATGCTGATTTTACATAATTTTATCTTTTGAAATATTGTCATATGTAATTAGACGATTATTCAATTACACCGTTTCTTGAAACATTTACTTGGTTAAGGGAACGATGTATTCTTGAAAGTAAAACTAGTTCATAAATTAACACCTGTAAACATACGATTACACCAATATCTTTTAATTAACTGCATTTATGTACTTTTCATCCAACAATGATAATTTAAAGGAAAATGTCATGCAAATAATTTAATGTAATATGTTTAATGCAGTCAATAATAAAAATCTTCTTTTGCAGTCATATTCAGAAATAGCAGAAGAAATAAAAGATGCACGGTGGCACGTGGAAACTGATTTTTTTTATAAGTTACCTTCTCGGAACATCTGATGGCCAAGGTATTTTCGGTGGGTTTGGAGGAGGAAGTCCTCCCATATCTGGAGGGGCGCTAACTGGATTTCAGCTGCAACAACCGCCACCACGTCCGTCAGTTGTCGAAGATGATGAGACTACGACTGAAGGACAAACAACTAACACAACTGATCCAGCAACAGAAACCACTACACTAGGTTCGGAAACTACAACTGTTCAAGAAACAACACAGACATCTACAGCAGCCGAAACAAACGACACTCTATCCGAAACTGAAACCACTCCCATAACATCCACTGATCAGGGAGAAATTACATCAGAAGTTACTGAATCGTCAGTGCAGACATCAGAAGCTACAACAGAAGCTTCAGACTCTCAATCAATGATCACAACCCAGGAAACAAACGAAGACGACTCAAACTCTACAGAAATTTCAACAGAAAATGAATCCAATGAAACTACAACAGAGCAAGAAACGTCCGAATCTCAACCAGAAACGGAAACTAGCACATCAGGTAACGTTACTACTGTAGAAACAAGTACAACCTCTTTAACAGAGTCAACTGAAATAGATTCGGTCACAGAGCAAATTGATACCACTACTTCAGAACCAACAACAACGACTGAACCTCAAACTACAGAAGAGGAAAGTAACTCGTCAGAATCCACAGTGGAATCAACGTCAAGTGAGCTTGAGTCAACAGAGGAGCAAAGTAACTCGACTGACTTCACGTTGCAACCATCTTCGACAAATGAAGCTGAAACAACAGAAGAGGAAAGTGACTCGTCAGAATCCACACTGGAATCAACGTCAAGTGAGCTTGAGTCAACCGAGGAGCAAAGTAATTCGACTGACTCCACGTTGGAACCATCATCGAGAAGTGAAGTTGAAACAACAGAAGAGGAAAGTGACTCGTCAGAATCCACACTGGAATCAACGTCAAGTGAGCTTGAGTCAACAGAGGAGCAAAGTAACTCGACTGACTTCACGTTGCAACCATCTTCGACAAGTGAAGCTGAAACAACAGAAGAGGAAAGTGACTCGTCAGAATCCACACTGGAATCAACGTCAAGTGAGCTTGAGTCAACAGAGGAGCAAAGTAACTCGACTGACTCCACATTGGAACCACCTTCGACAAGTGAGCCTGAGACAACAGAGACCGCAATTACAGTTCCACCTGAAACAACAGATTTTACAGAATCTTCTACATCGGATAGTACGACTGTTGATCCAAGGCCGACAACAGAATAGATTTCAATACCAGTATGTAAATAAAAAATAGTTTCTGACATAACGTACTTCAATTACATTTTAAGAATAAAATATAACATATGTGGCAAGATTAATAAAGCAAGAGAAAGTAATTCAAATACATTTTAAAATACTTTCACTGGCTGAACATCAAGTGAATGATGTACCAGCCGCGTACTTACAATTGTCAGTCATTTTTAAATTATAACTAAATAGGACCATGGTCTACTATTACAATAATTTTATGGTGTTACGTAAGGCATATTCATTAGAATAAATATACTAAACAGAACGATTTGAATATTGGATCGAGTGACTGCTCGAAACAGAAAGTTTTAAAATTATTTAATGTATACGTTTAAGACGAGATGTAACCACGTACATTTTATTCATGTCAGCGAATTAGACAGAAATTATTTTGTATAGTAGCATGGATTCTTTCAATGATTTTCGTATCCGTTGAATGAGAAAAAGGAATAAGAATAATGATCGCGCCATATCAAACTTTATCTAAGCATCAGTATTTTTTACATTTCTTGTATTTTTTATACGATTTTCTTCGATAAATAATCGCCAGTAATCTTGGGAAAATTTTATTATTTAATATCCGAAATTTCAATAAGACAATTAAGAATAAATTACATGGAAAATAAAGTTATTCATTAACAAATACTCTTATTATTCTTCCAACCAAAATTTTATATCCTTCTGTTGCTAATTCTAGTGATCTGTTAGTAGTAATATTAGACTAGCCAAAATGACGTCATGGCTTCAATAACTGAATTAAATCTATTGTGTAATTTTTAAAAGTAGGGTTAGCTATCGTTGCGTAAAGGGAAAATAACTGCAATAATGCACTCACACAAATATTTTGTATTAAGTTTTTATTTCCTTAGAACAGCATTTAGAGAAGCTTTTATTTAAATGTTTGTTCTAAAGCACAACACAACTTATATATGCGCTGAAGGCCACAAATCAAGGTCATGTACAAGTATCAGAAACACTACTGTGGGAAAAGTCTGCAATTTTCATAACGTTAAATAATACTATGTCATAATCGGTAGTTCTCCACAGAATACTTATTAATATAGTAAATAACTTCACAAAAACCTGTCACACTTTTTCAGTAATATTACTGAGGATCTGAGACCAATTTTTGTGAATTTATTTACCAATAATATTTTGTAATGAATAATTTTTATTGGGTTATATTTGATAATGAATAATTAAAGTTCTGATTAATATAAAATATTTTAATTAAAATAAATTAAAGGGAAATAAAAAATTTTACAAATTTCTTAAAAACTATTTAAAATATGTACCATCGACCTATCTCGTCAAGATTAATTTTCGTGGGGAGATAATGCTTGGTAAAACTTTTGTGGCAATGACCGTATTTCTTTTACAATTTTTTATGCATTAAAATCTTATCTGACGTGCTGGTGTCCGCTCCGTTTATCGTCCGACTTTCTGCAAGCTGTCTTGAATTATTTTCTGTATAACAATTCAATATTCTTCCGTTTACAATGTTCTTTCACAATACACTGCTTTTTAATTAACACCACTTAACGTTTCCATCCAACCGTCACACTATAACTTCCACTTTGACGACTTTGCACAATTCAGAATCTTGCTCCTACAACCTTTACCTTTTAGTTTGCGTGCTCTTTATTTTAAAATCGGCTGTTTCTGGTCTCAAACTAATGTGTGAAAGAGACCGTAATAAATTTTCAGAGCCGAACCCTCTCAACAAACTCACACCCCTACAACCCTCAGATTTCGTCTTTTTCAAGACGCTCAAAGTCATTGAGAATTTTATTTAATTTTTCAAACAATGTTTGAGGCATTCAAAATTTTGCCTCATTACAGTTTATTGTGTATCAATTATTACTTTCTGATAGGCAATATTGCCGCAGAACACTCAAGAAGATAATAAAAATGGTGGAAATATTAGACTTCCATTTAGTAATTAAAGATTTGCAGTATTTACAAGGAATTTTCGCACCACCTTAGAATATATATGAAAATTTTAAATATAGATTCCTACCACTAACAAGACATTATCTTCATATTTTTTTATGAGCTGTAAATGAGATATGAACGAAGAATTCACGATATTATATTTTCTAGTTTCCAGAAAATTATTCTTCACGAGTACCACCCGATTTAAAACTGCTGAATGGACTTTGATTAAAAATGGGATGGAGCTTTAACGGTTGCGATTGGAAAAAATTGGAACTTATCCTCCAAAATTTGGGACCCCGATATTTTATAAAATGAAAATGAAGTTGGCCTCAAAAGAATGTACATTGAGTGCAGATAAAACAGATATGAATTAAACTGAACAATTTCAAGCGGTGTAAAAATTTCCAAAATATCAAAATTTTTCAAACTTGTAATATGAAACTAGTGTAACCCATAATGAATTATGAATAATTAAAATGATTACAGACTTCGTTAGGTTTTCCGTGACCATGACGAGTACAAAAATCAACGCTACACATCGGTAAACTAATTCAAGTTTATATACAACACCCATTATATCCTAGTTTCTGTAGGAGAATTCAATATCAGCCTTGATATGGTTCACTGACAACACCATGACACGGCAAAAGAGCAGTTCGTTCCTTATTCACGTCAGAAATTATTAAATACTGTTTCTCGTTTTTCCTGTTCCGTAGTACAAGTCAGAATTATGAGCGGCAGATGGCAGTTCATTCACGAGTAAAATATTATCTGAAATGGTCTCTTAACCAATGTCACTTATCTAAGCAGTTTATAATTACGCGTTACGTAAAATTTCGTTTTAACTTTAATTTTTCCTTTCCTTCTGGTAGCCCACTAATTCACCTTAAAATATTAGTATTGTCTAAACAGATTTGTTTTTCGTTCAATCTAACAGTTTGTTGAGGGTTTATTTTAATTTAATTTATTCAACTTTTTGATTGAGAATTTACGAGGTTGTTAAACAGAATATGTATAAAGTCTTTGAACATTGATAATTTAGTAACATAAATTAAATCAACTCAAGGAAACAAATGAAAGATAATATAAAACAATATTATTTAATTTATTATTTATTTGTCCAAAATATCTCAGGAGTACGAGGGAGAAATTTAGATACACGTACAATTTAAAAACATATATTTAAGCGTTAGTTCTTACCATCTGAATCTCGGTGTTGAGGCGCGAGCGTTGTTGTGCGACGGCAGTCTGTTTCCGGTCGGGTTGTTAATGATTGCTGTTCGGTAGCATGGTTTATTGTAGATGCGGTGCTTCTGCCGCGTTTACTTCCGGACTCTATAGTGCTTCGGAAGCTGTTGTTTACTTCCGTGAGCTGGAGTTCACTTCTAGTCAACATCCCGTTCAGATCGGGCCTCCAATAAACTCTTGTGTATCGGCATCTGATGCGCAGTCAGGGTCAATCGACGCTTACGAGAAATCCAGTGTGATTGTCTTCCCGTTCGAGTGAGGTAGTATTCAAACATTGGGACTGGCTATCCTCAACGTTGCTTTTATATTTAGGATCGGAACATCAATTTACTATCTCGTAATTCTTGCACGCTTAGCTCTGTCGAGCCAACACCGCCAAAGGCTGGTACAGGTCTCAGAGAAAGTTGAGAAATTCCAACTACTCAAGATATCTCGGCGATCAAGTTTCAATCTCTCACAACTCAGTGTTGGGAGGCACTGAAAGTTTCGGCTCGCAGAAAAAAGAGAGGGCTCACAGTTTACAAAGACTTTGACATGACGACGTGTGGTACATTGCGTTGCAGGTTTATCGTGTCCATTTACCAAGCCGGCAGAAGGTGAGTAGTTAAGATTTGCGGCGGTTCTTTTGCGATTTGGTATCTACACTTTCCGTTCCTTAGAGGCGAAGTGTACTTATGTAGGGCACCGCGATGAGGAGCGAGTTAACATATTCCAAATCTGAAACAGGCGCACACAATTGCACTAGCTAATTCCCTGACTAAAGCGAAAGCCTTTTACTTCTGCGACGTAATTCATTGATTTCTTCTGAAAATCTTAAACTCAACCGACCTTAGTTCTATCGACATGTGTATCTATCTCTTCAATGTTCTCTACTGCTCTCGCTAGTCTCAAAACGATGTTATTTTCCGATTACCTACTTGACTCTCACTGTCTCTTCAATCTTATCGCATCGTCTACTGTCGAAGCAAGCTAGTTTTAAATTTTTGTTCCCTCTCTCAAGTATGGATGCCTTTTTTTTCGGGTATACAATCTGTATCTGGACATACCCCAACTACATTTGTAGTTGCAATTAAAACGTAAAAACCTGTCAGGACATTTTGCTAGACCCAAAACTACTTTTTTCCTACATTTTGGTCTTTACTTCATCTTTAGTTGGTCTGAATGCTAAATCATAATTACTCTGGGTTTTCCAAATTTCTTCGCTGACGTATGACAGTTGTTACCTTCGCCACTTCCAAGATACTTTGCCGGTCCTCACGAAGAAGTAATATAAAATATTTTCCTCTGTTCTCCCTCACTTATTAATTTGTTCACTACGATATTTTTGTAACAGAAAAAAATTCATACTGGACCAATTCTTATTATATATTATTCGATATATCCATAACAATATTCATTACAATGTTTTGAATACCTGTCTGGAAATTACACCTTTTATTAATATGGAAACAATTACCTTCACAAAACGGAAAGAAAGCCATTTACTAACACCAGTTTAAAATAAGAAACTATTTTTTACAGGAAAATAACATTTTCAGCCACAATTATTTATAATGTGTATATTTTAATCATCGAACTGACGAACGCGCAATAGGAGTCCCTTCAAACACGTTGCAGTTGAGAACAATAAAAACGTCAGAACGCGGAAGGACATGCTGCGACAATGTCGCAAGTCCAGTACTGATATGATAATGGTTCATTAAGCCGAAAACACATAATAATGTATATGATAAATAGTTACGGATGAAACTTTAGTTATATTCCCGAAAAATCACAATCTTGATAAGAACAGAAGAAATGCTTTCAATCAAAGTTATTAAAGAAAAATCTCGACCAGAGAGGGTCCTAAATTCCTTAATAAAATAAATTTTAATCTTTTTAAAATGAACTGAAACAATAAAATTGAAGAGATATATAAATATTTGGAATAATTATCTTAGTATAATTATTTTACATTTTTCCCACGCAATGTTCCGGATTAGGCGAGACAGTTAAAATTATACATTACTCAGGGATTTTTATTACTAAGCAAGAATATAAGTAATCTTTAAATGAGAATAATGCCCTTACTTTATCTTTAGGGTGGAAATCGACAGCAACAAAATTAAAAGCAAAGTAAAGACGATTTTTTCTGGTTATTGGAAACTAATTTCGGATTTATTTTTTGCGTTATTTCCTGCGTTCAGGAAGAAATAAATAGGTCATATCACAAAATATCTGTTGGTGGAAGAACATCCATCCTGCCTACAAAAGTTGAAGGATTAAAAAAAAAAACTCGTTTGAACCGATTCTGTGGAAATTTGAATATTGGACTGAGCAAATTCGCCTCGCTGGCAATACCTTCTGAATGTACTTAATTATCTGACAATCTGAAAATTTTATCGCTCAACCTTGATGCTCCTGAAACTGTAAAGTATGGTAAACCCCACGGTACTGGAAATAATTGCTTACCAACTGTTTCTCGTCATTGTACAAGTCACTCGTCAAGGCTTTTCCTCTTGCTAATCATGTTATGAAAACTAGTTTTCTTACATGGCTGAAGACGATAAGCTATTTGAAATAAATACTGGAAAGCTGAAGTAGTTTCCCGATTGTTATAATTACATTTCAGGTATATTATTATACTTTTTCTTCAATTATTACTAATTAT
Organism: Zhengitettix transpicula; assembly: GCA_037074705.1. Lineage (NCBI taxonomy): Eukaryota > Metazoa > Arthropoda > Insecta > Orthoptera > Tetrigidae > Zhengitettix > Zhengitettix transpicula. The sequence continues at coordinate 79,162,476 of CM073591.1, forward strand.
TATGACAGTTTAGCTTGTATTCTAATTATTATTATTTTGGAAAGAAAAACTTTAAATTATTTAATTTTGAATTTGTTCAAAAGTTTTTTTAGAAATTTGCTATATTTATGCCCAAATTATTAAAAATATTATTTCGTACTGTCACCCAAATATTGTTCTCATCGGTATCCAGTTAGAATACGAGCATTCTTACAGAAATATATTACAACAATAAGACTCAATACATACGTAATGTCATTCTAAATCGGAGTACTATTTTTAAAAATTTAATTAAAGAATCTATTTGGAAAAATCTCGACCACACCGGAATTTTTTTATTTTATTTCATTTTTTATTTTTTTTATAGTATCAGGCTACATGAAGGTAATCCACAGGGTGACAACTGCCCTTTAATATCATAATAAGGGATTTTAATGGGGGGATGCGGGAGGGTAGAGGAAGGTAGCCACGGGTTAACTAGAGTTCCCGGGCTATAGTTTAAGGATCCTATCCGTCATGCAGGACAAACCCTAGAAACTCCCTTCCGATGTGGGGTCACAGCATTCCCTTCTCCGTGCCTCGACCAGCTTAGGAGGCAGCTGGCCGACTGTTCCAATGGGAACAGAAGACAAATCTTACCGTGTGTTCAAGGTATGCGACCGCAGAACATACACCTCTCAAAACAGATCGAGGTGCCTCGGCTTGTTGAACCAGAATTTTTCATCATGCTTTAATTCTCATCATCCTTTAATTCAATTTCATCATCCTTTAATTCAATTTCATGGCCTATACGACTGCGATTTGATTGAAAGCTTCTTTCTCAATTTAAAAACTGTAAATTCTGAACCCCATTTTCAAAATTGAGACCTCTAAATATTCGATACTATAGTTAAACATCATAAAGTTTCCATTTGTCTAACAATATTTCTGTATTTAAGAAATTATCATTTACATTTCAGTTATTCTGATATATCATTTGAGAATATGGTTTGGTTTGATGTGAAAAAAATATATATATATATATATATATATATATATATATATATATATATATAAGCAAAGATGAAGTATATCGTGCAGCGTCGTGGTAAAAAGACAGTTTCTCGATTTTTGTATGACTTAGTTTTTTCCTCATGAACACACCAAATTAAGTTCCACAATTCTTGTAGGTTGGCAGGGAAAATTATTTGGATGCCATAATATTTAAGGAACCCAATATAGAAAACAGCAAAAAAACCGGATAGTTTTTTGGGGTTGATTCGTTTTTATTTCTAAACACGATCACCCATCGACTTGATACTCTTTATCAAGAGTTTCTCTGACTTTTCGTGCCGCTCAAAAAGTACGTTTTTGGAATCCTAAAAATAGGTTGCGCTCACTTTAGACCACATTTTTTCAGGTTAGAAAATACTAAAAAAATCGACAAATTGAGCTATTGCACTGTTGCGAATTTGCTTGATGATAGGTCAATTTCTTATTGTCAAAAGCCCACAAGACGAGGCACCTCGGCCTGATTTAAGAGGTGTATGTTTCTGATGTGACAGACCTTGGGCATTCGGAAAGAGTTTTCTGCTATTCCTATTGTTATATTTAAATGGAAATTCTTAGCATTTAGTGAAATATTAGAAATAATGAATCTGAAATTTACTTAATATAATATTTAAAGAATTTATTAAAAACAGAAAAAATGAATATTACATGTAAATTTACATAACAGTTTCACAGCTATTAATTTAAATCAGACACATATTTATCTCAGGGCGAGTTATCGGGTCTCACGAAAAGTAAAATGAAATATCAAAATAAAAAAATTGTTGGGTTGAAATTACAAAATGTTACACTTTAAAATATTCCCTAAAATACAACAAACACTAAATTAAATTAAAATTGACATTTGGCTGTGTAACAATTACGCAAAGTTTGCAAGATGTTTTACCAAGTTTAAAATAATACTCTACAAATATATTTTGATCTATTTTCAATTTCACTTGCCGAGAATTAACAAAAAATACTTTATAAACAAATGACGGCTTTTAACTTTGAAAACTTGTGTCGTTTTGTTGCAAAATACACTTCCAGAATAAAAAATTAATTCTTTTAGAACTTGATGTATGATTGCCAACATTCAAGATGGCATTAACCAGACCAACCTACCAGTGTTGTGATCAAAATAATGCACAGATCACAAGGGATTTTCCTTTCAGACACCAGTTAATTATAATGTTCTAGATATTGCCACCAACAACGACAGAGTTTTATTATTATCTGCCGATAAATTCTTTCAAATACAATAATACTTTCATTTACATGATCAACCAGATCCACTCTTTAAACCATTTATAACTTTACTTTTTCCAAAACTTCAATACTACTGGGCCCACACTTCGCCCCCCCCCCCCCCCCCACAATAACGACTTTCTTATTCGACAACAGACAGACTGATCATTTTACTACATCAAATTCACCCTCTTCCACTCCCATTACGCTATCAAGCTGTGAGAAATTTACATAATTCGGCTTCTTACATTCCAGACAAACGCATCCATTTTACGTTATTGCCACTGACCACCGAAACAAATAGAAAAACACAACAAAAGTCTGGGTATGTTCTATCTTCACTTTTCTGGAGGTGCACAGTGACTGTTCGAATATTCCTCCAATTACATATTACGCAATAAACTATATATATTTCTATCAGTTCCCATTTAATATTTGCACATTCGATGATCTTTAGATGCACACATTTAGTCGCTATAAATACTCCATATCCGATATAATTGTGACAAATTTAACAGTTGCAGAAAAGTGGCGAGAAACAATAAAGAACTAAGAACACTTTCACCATAATAATAATAATACATCGTATCGTCGCCTGCGGTCATTAGATGGAGTCGTAAGTTATTTAATGTTGACTTACAGTCGCAAAATGCTTAGATATAGCTTTCGTTATCAGGTACTTGCAATAACGTATCTCGAAATATCGGAATTGGGTTCAGTAAAATTGTTTCCATTAAGATATAAAATTTCTACTGTACAATAAAAGTGTCAACGCAACACATTCACGTTTAATGGCCTAACGTCTGTATACGTAAATGTAATATTTTCTTTTATATAATCGCGTATCACATTATTCATGAACATTACACTATCTTAAGACCTACGATAGGTCGGGTAAGACAGCGATCTCGTCATCGAACTCATTTTCATCATTTACACCTACGCCTAGAGCAAGGTAGCCAAAGGGTACCCCAGACTATGGTTTAAGGATCCTACCCAGCAATTCGCCTGAAAGTTCTGTAGGGAAACCCTAGAAAAATCTGCATCAGGTCGGTCGGGCATTTGGCACTTGTCCCTCGCCCTTCCGATGGCGGGAGTGGGGTTTGCTTTCTCATTTTCATGCCTTAACAAGTTTATGAGGCAGCTGGCCGACTACTCCAATAGGAATACCAGACCACTCTTACCGTATGCCCAAGGTCTGTGACCCCGGAACATACACCTCTCAAAACAGGACAAGGTGCCTCGGCTTGTGGGAACCTTAGTTCAAAAACAGTGAGAGGAAGAGGCATCCCCAAGGGTAGCATGTTCTGCCTGCGAGAGAATAACCCTCGCAGACGTCCTCCTTCCTATTATTTCACAACTCTTAAAGCGCTGTTGTAGTATGGTGTGAAGTTTTAAACGAAACTAATTATTTAAGTAAAACGATACGAAGTCGAACAAAGAATATTCACGTATGCTTGAATTTGCTACATAATTTTATCGATAAGTTCACGCACGGGTGAACACTTTATAATATTTTTACAAGACGCTACCCAAATGGCTTACCAACTAAATGCTGAAGCAAACTTCCCAACAAATAAATACAATTCGTCCAAGAATAAAACCGCGATACAAACAACGCGAAAAAGTTAGACCTTAAAATCAATTACAGAATAAAGTTTTTTAAAAAAAATCCTGGATCAGGATTAAAACATATACTTGAAGAGTTAAAAACAGTAGACGACGTGTTAGGGTTTTACAGTAGAACATTATTTAGCTATAATTGATGAAACATGATAAATGTATATGCATCAGAATCTTAAAGACGATTCAAGGATTGATAACTGACATTGACGGCATCGATTTGTGCAATAAAATTAACGCTTTAAAGCTGCATTTAGAACAGTCTAGTGATCCACATAAACATTTACATTATCTTTTCACTAACTTTTCCAAACACATAAATAGCATTAAGAATATTTGATACTCTCCCAGTCACAAGTGCATCTGGAGAAAGATTTTTTTTTCTAAGTTACAAATTAAAAAAATGATTTAAAGTCAACTATGGAGCAACAAAGACCGATTAATTTCTCAATTATTTCTATAGAATCTGAAATATTAGAAATTTTGTATACTGGACAAGTAATAGCAAATTTCGCAAGAAGAGCAAAATAATGAATAAGAAAGATAGCCAATTCAGACGAAAAAGTGATAATATAAATACTACACAACGTTTTTGGGATCTTTGTGGCTTCCGTCAGGTACGAAGAAGAGCCTAGAGCGACAAACTGCAACCCGACCCCTAAGAGAGCTCCCCTTCTATGCCGACAGGGGTTGAAATTATACATTTATATATTTGAGTTTTGTCAACTGACAAGTGTGGTTGTGTCGCTCTAGGCTCTACCCCGCACCTGACGAAAGGCACAAGGATCCCAGAAACGTTGTGTGGTATTTATACTATCACTTTTTTTACTGAATTGGCTATCTTTCATTATTTTCAATCAGACGTAAATTTTTCATTTTAAGAGAATAAAAAGTTCAATTTTTGTAGGTACATTTAAGTTTTATTTTAAGTCTTAAAATGAAAAAATAACTCTCGATCATAAAGTAGAGAAAATATACTAATTGAATTTTTTTTTTATTTTAATAAAATAGTAGGTAGTAGAATTACTGTTAAGTATACATTATTCATTATAAAATGAAAAAAATTATTTCTGATTGAAAATAATGAATAAGAAAGATAGCAAATTCCGACAAAAAAGTGATAATATAAATACCACACAAAGTTTCTGTCTGAATTGCCTATCTTTCTTGTTTATTATTCATTATGATGTACCCATTCATTATTAAGTAAGTAGGTACGTCGCTTTAAAAATTCTGCGTTTTAAACATCGTAGTTGTTTCTTTATTGTACACTCCCATTAGTAAACAAATTAAAATACATTTCTACAAGCTTAGTCAGGGAAAACATGATGGGAAGGGGGCGGTATCGTCAGTTTTGAGCGCGGGCGTTGAAGCAGCGGGTCTGCCTCCAAATCTGACCGAGAGTTCGACCAACCTGATGCATGTTTCTTTAAGGTTTCCCTTGTATCACATTTAGGCAAACGTCCTTTGATACCCTGTTCTCCGTTTGAACCTCCATATTCTATCACTTGCTATACTATCATAAGTAGTGGCCACATTGTGGATTATCCTCAAGAATCCTGTTTTTTAAAAATTCATTGGGAAAAACAAATAGCGGGACGTGATGTGATAATTCTTATTAATTTCCCGTTTCTGTTTACATATCCATTCGGCGCTACATTATGCAGTCCTTAATGTCAACGTTTGGCTCAGTGGCAAACCCTGTGATCATTAACTATTCACTCTGAACTTCCACTCTTATTTTCCAGAACGAAAACTCAAAAGACATAATAATGTCTTCCTCTATTTCGCTGAAGAACGTATTGAAACATATTTTTTTAATTGGACAGTTTCTGTTTCCAACGACCACTGGCTGATCGCTGTACAGTTCCAGCTATACTGTGAGAACGTTACATAAGGAAACGCTAGTCTTAATCTTCTTTTTAAATATAAAGCATTCAACTACAGTTGTCTTATCACACACGGTCAACGGGTGGCCTAATAGTTTAGTCGGAAATTAAAAAAAAAACAAGATAAGCTAGGCCGTTTCAAAACAACTGGCTTTGTGCCAGACACTTCGGCCAGCATATAGCATATTCTTAGTTTTGCTGATGTACCGGCTCTTGAATTACAGACTACCAAGCGAAAAAAAAATCTCAACATCCGAGTAGAGGCCCTCAAGTTTATTCATGTTTCAGTTTAGTGTTTTATGGCCTTGGTAATATATTAAATAAAGCCAATGCGGAAAATCAAAGTTTGAAAAAAACGTGTCTGAAAAGCGTTCAGGTAATTTGGAAAACAGTACGTTGTTATTTCAGAAGTATTCCGTAAAAAAATAAACTCAAATGCAAAAGCTAACGAAGCGCTCCTGCAAAACCAATCTCAGAAGAAGGATCACGTGTTCATATTCAATGTACGCAAAAAAAAAATATTATTCTGCATTGCATTTTGTAAACTCATAAAATTTAAGCATTTTTTCTCTTATTTTCCTAATAATTTCCAACACCGCGCGATACAAGAGATAGGGATACACGAAAAGCTGCTGAGAATTGTAAAAATGATTATGTGTGATGTAAGAAGCCGCATCCGAGTTGGTGAAAATTACTCGGACCCACTTAAAATAAAAAATGGGCTACGCCAAGGTGATGATGCACTGGCATGCCTATTGTTTAATCTAGCGCTCGAGAAAGTGATTAGGGATGCAGGCCTACAGATTAGAAGCACTATTTACAATAAGTCAGTGCAGATCCAGGCATATACAGACGACTTAGACATCGTAGCGCGAACAATACCAGCGCTAAAAGAAGCCTTTACAGCCTTAAACCAAGCAAGTAGGAAGATGGACTTAACGATAAATGAGGATAAAACAAAATATTTACCATGCGGGAGAGCATATCAGCCCAACATGTCAAAGTCCTTTAGAGTGGATGGGTATACATTCAAGAGAGTCGAGAGTTTCAGGTACCTTGGATCCATAGTAACCTGCTCTAATGATACCTCATCGGAAATTAAGGCCAGATTAGTTTCAGCAAATAAGGCACATTTTCCCTTGAGTAATTTAGTCAGGTCAAGACTTCTCAGCCCCCCCAACAAAACTTACTATTTATAAAACTCTTGTAAGACCAGTTCTTATATATGCCTCAGAAACATGGCCCCTGACGGAAACCGACGCAAGGCTGATGGATGGATTCGAGAGAAGAGTTCTTAGAAGGATAATCGGCCCTGTGTACGATAAGGGACAATGGAGGAAAAGGTACAATACAGAATTTTATACTATATTCGCTGATGCTCCAATAACAAAAATCATACGATCAGGAAGGATAAGATGGGCAGGCCATGTAGCACGAATGAAGGAGTCTGAGGTGGCAAAGAAGATTCTACTTGGAACCCCAGGAGGACAAAGAGAACGAGGTAGACCTCGAAGAAGATGGTTGAACGGAGTGGAGGATCCACGGAAGCTGGGATGTAGAAATTGGAAGAGGACAGCATATGATCGTGAAGGATGGAAGAAGCTCGTTGGAAAGGCCAAGGTTCACTACGGACTGTAGCGCCATGGAAGAAGAAGAAGAAGAAGAAGAAGAAGCATGTGGCTGGCAAACATAAGGCAAGGCAGTAAACGTTATGTTAATAAACTTAGAATCAAATATTTTAACAATATTGATATAATAATCACAAAACAAAAACTGCAAGATTTAATCTCATTATAATACTTTCTACAGTAACTTAGGTCTCTGCTGAATTCTAACTTAATATTCATAAGAGAAAATAATTTATTTGGTATAAATTTCTCTGTGGCAAAAATATTAAGAAGAAAAATAATGTCCGATTATAGCCAGTATAGAAATAAATAGTTAAATAAATACGTTACAACAAAATACAAAACGTTTCCTCTACAATCCCGTGGATCTCACAACCAAAATATGCTTTAAAAGTTAAGGACACAATATAGGTAAAAGCGTGATTAATGTACAATCAATATAACTTAGTGGACATACACTAAAATCCGATAAGTACACGTTGTATGAAAGGAGAGGCAGTGGTACCGAAATAAAGACAAGAGGAATTGCAATGGCGCTAAAGAAGAATGGCTGCAAGAATAAGTTAAAGTTTCAGTAAATTTGTATGGATTTCTTAAGATACACATATTAATGCTGATGATGACCGTGACTATCGACAGTAGGAAAGCCAAAACGGACAAACTCGTAGCTTTTGAAATTAAATGGATGAAAAAAAGGATGTCACCTGTATGTGATAACAGATTAGTGGCAGACGACATTTCTTACAATAAACAATTCAAATATTTGGGACTGTTGAATGTAAAATGAACTGTGATATGGAGAGATTGGTGACAGGCAAAACAAGAAAACACCGCCTTAAACCAGTATTCTTACTAGTGAATCCAAAAAGAAATAAAAGATTGTTTATGGAACCGTTCAACGAGCATGAAGAGGGAAGAATCTTATTGTAATCCGCGTCTATGTATTTTTGGCTATATATTTTAAAATTTAAAATACATGAAATAGCAAGTAACATATTTTACGTATTGATTAAGAAATATGAACTGACGACTGACTCATTCTTACAGTCCCTGTTATCTTCAAAATAAAAAAATTAAGAGTTCAGTTTCGTGACACATGCAAAAATTACGTGTCACGAAATACAAATGATAAACCAAAAGTTGTTGTCCTTGGTGAAAGATGAAAACATATTTTTCGTGAATATAAATACAATTGACTTAATACCTGTTTAAGATGGAGACATTACAATTTGTTTTAAGAAAAATGGGTACAGTATTACAAAATAAAATAAGTCTTTGCAAGCAACAAATTCAGATTTTTCCGTAATTGTATTTCCTTCTGTAATATATTGGGTTTCTTTGTTGGCGCTTTTATTGGATATTGTTTTATTTATTCATATTACATAATACTCATTACCCCACATGCAACTTCTCTGCATCTATTTGATTTTCCCGTTAACACAATGCAAAAGATTACGCGTTCAATTTTACCCCCTATAATATTACTGTTTTAATCATTTATAATGCGATCGTCATCTATGACTGCTTATACCTTTGGGGATACCTTTTCCTCTCCGTTTTTGAACTAAGGTTCCCACAAGCCGAGACACCTCGGCCTGTTCTGAGAGGTGTATGTTCCGGGGTCACAGACCTTGGGCATACGGTAAGAGTTGTTAGTTGTTCCCATTGGAACAGTCGGCCAGCTGCCTCCTAAACTGGTCAAGGTACAGAGAAGGGAATGCTGCGTCCCCACAACAAACTCTTCTCCCTCTATCGGAAGGGCGTGGGACAAGTTCCCAATGCCCGACCTACCTGATGCAGGTTTTTCTAGGGTTTTCCCTGCATTACTTTTAGACGAATGCCGGGTAGAATCCTTAAACTATAGCCCGGGGGCCCTAGTTAACCCTTGGCTACCTTCCTCTACGCTTCCGCATCCCCCCTTTCAGATGCCTTCCTATGCTATTAAAGGGACTTGCCACCATGTGGATTACCCTCATGTAGCCTGTTATCCTAAAAAAAAGACTGCTTAATTACTTAACTGATTAAATATTTCGTTACAAAGGAAATTATTTGTGGGTGACCTTGACAAAAATGGATTAAGAAAATTTATGAGTGGAAGGCCCTATCAGTTCCTTTGCGAGAAATAAGAATATTTTTTTCACTTATTAAATCTGAAATAATCAATCTAATTCCTGGAAAAGAGCTTATTTTAAGTGAACGTGATTTCATCTGTGATGAATAGCATTTTCAATAAGACTTCTTCTTAATATGCAAATTGTAGGGCCAAGAAGAATGAATACTACAAAGCCTGTGAGAGCTGTTCCTCTGAGGCAGAACCTTTCTGGAGAGAAGGAGTGGGCTACCTTTCGGAATGCCTTTTCCTTTCTCCGGTTTTGAACTAAGGTTCCCACAAGCAGAGGCATCTCGGCCTATTTTGAGAGGTGTATGTTCCGGCGTCGAAGACCTAGGGCATACGGTAAGAGTTGTTCTGTGTTCCCATTGGAACAGTCGACCAGCTGCCTCCTAAACTGGTCGAGGCACGGAGAAGGGAATGCTGTGACCCCACAGCAAACCCCTCTCCCGCCATCGGAAGGGCGTGCGACAAGAACCAAATGTCCGACCTGCCTGATCCAGGTTTTCTAGTGTTTGTTCTGCAACACCTGGTGAACGCAGCGTAGGATCTTTAACCTAGTTAACGCTTGGCTACCTTCCTCTACCCTTCCGCATCCCCCCTTTAAAATTCCTTCCTATGCCATTAAAGGACAGTTGCCACCACCTAGCCTGTAACCCTAAAAAAAAGTAAAATGATTGAAAATTTTTGGCTCCACCATCAAACATAGAGAAAACAGATCAATTATACACAAGTTCAATAAATTTATGTTTTTAAAAAATATGTAGTCATTGCCTCTATTCTTTGATTTTTAAGATATACTTTCTCTTTTTCTGCGAGATACAGTTAAATAAATGTATGCAGCCTACTTTTGTATAAGGTGCATTTCACATTTACACGATGACGTATTACAATGTATAAAAAAATATTTGTGCAATAATTTTAAAACTAGTAGTTTGGCGGGCTGACGAGGGTTTTCGAAAGTTCCGCCGAGGAACATCTATTGTTAATTGGGTTGACAATCTGGAAGCTTCAGAATCCTGAGACACGTGCGAAATCGTGAAGGGGGAAAAATATAAAAATTGTAGCAGTTAATGTTTTTCAAGACGTTTTCTATGACCTATATGGAATATGGTGATAGAAGATGAAGGTTACCCTCATTGGGTGTCACCTTAAGTAAGTACGTAAGAGACATTACCAAGTTGAGGACGAGGAAAATTGAAAGGTGGAGTGAATGTAGAACAATGAGAGTGGAAGAGAAAAATGGCAATGAGCATTGAAGTGAGCTGATGGGAAAATGTTGAGCAGGGGAGAGTATGTTGCGAAGGATAACGCGCACGCCAAGGACAACAGGCGCCGCGAGTCCTTTTTGACATATGAAACTTACTAGTAGTATAAAATTAAAGTAAATATTGTATTTGTAATAAATCTTTTTTATTTTAATCCTTTATTATATAAATATTTATTAAATTAATTGTTCAAACATAATGTATTTTTTAAATAATTTATTAACGTCTTAATTAACATAAATTAAGCGTGTAATAAACAACATATTATTCCGGTTAAAATAAATTTACAAACCATTTTTCTGTATATTATCTTTGTTGAGGCTTCAGCTCAGGACGTATTCACGGTAACCGCAAAAATGTGCTGGCAGTATAAAGCGGACAGTTCAGAGTTTGACGTCCATTGCACCACGGAGATTCGTGTGGACCGTGACGTGGAGCTCCTGGACCTTCTTCAATGTCACGTGGGCGAAGAGAGTGAATGAGGATTGATTTCAACCTACAGAATGATTCCATCCGTCCAATAGATGCGATGATAGATCTGCTTTACGTCATGCAGAGACCGTTGGAGTTGGTCACCATCCGTAAATTAAATCATAAATTCTGAAAGACGTTTATGTTATTTTAAACACATCATCAAGAATTAGCAGCACATTAATCGAATGAGTTAACTAGATCCCGTTGGTGAACGCTCAAATATCGCTTTATAAAATATAGGATAGTTCAGGATTATGTATCAGGTTAATTTATAGTGTATCTAATAATGAAATTTGAGTATTCATTGCGTTTTTACCTTCAACTCCAAACATATGTTTTGACAGATTATATTGGGCATTCTTACTCTTACATGTCAATAAATACTGCCCTTAATGTTATTTGTGATAAGTAGTCATGGCCAACTGACATTTACATAATTTCAATAAAAAACACATTTTACAAACACGGTTATTCACGATCAATTACACAGAAAGGACTCCATTATAACGTTATTCCTGTACTTAACAACCTTCCACACAACAATAAACAGTTACAGCTGAATAAAATCAAATTCAGTAATCAAGTTTTTGCTTAGCCACTCCTTCCATTCATTTAATTAACTGTCAGAATTAGTTTAATAAAATAGTTTAATATTAAAATATATCCAATGCAAAATAAATATATTATGTATATTTATAATTATAATATACTATTGTAATTGTGTACAATTCAATACCCAATCCACATCCTTGAAGCCCAGCTTCTCTACAAAGAATATAACCTAATACTATACATAAAAATATTAAGTCCGAAAAAAAGTATTTAGCTTCCGAATAATAGAGGCCTAATATGTGAAATAATAATTTATTTTACTAGTTCTTAGAAGATACAGAAAGCATGAAAACTTCAAATCCTTTGAAATTAAAAACTGATATAACGATGCAGGTTTTTTTGTGTCATAGGAAGGGCGTGGACAATACGTAGGTGCCCGACCTACCTGATGCAGGTTTTCTACGATTTGTCCCGCATCACTTTTAAACGAATGCCGCGTAGAATCCTTAAACCATAGCCCGGGGGACCTAATTTACCCTTGACAACCTGCCTCTACTCTTCCACATACCCTCTTTAAAATCCCTTCCTATGCTATTAAAGGGGAGTTGCCACCACATGGATTACCCTCATGTACCCTGTTACTCTATAAAAATGAACATATACGTAGATGTATGTGACATAGCTTTGACGTCTCTATGGTCGTCACTGGAAGAAAGACTGCTGCCTGTTAGGGCGTTTTGAAAGTGTAAGGGTAGACGATACAAAGCAACTTTCCATCGTTAGTATACACATGACAAAAACAAGTGACTATACTGCAATAACAGAACCGAGTGATCGGCCTACATATACAAGATAAATACAGATCACAAGTAGGTATCTGAGGATCCGTAAAGATCTACTGCAATATATTGTAATATATCATCTGAGAAATTCTTTAATTAAATGAGAGTCTCTAATTCATCTCGCACAATGCAACTTGTTACATTAGATTTCTATATTTAGGACATATTTTAAGTCTATATATAATATAAATCAATGCTATAATGATAATAAAAACAATCTAATACTGAACATAGTTGTGGTTGCATGTTGAGAATATATTGAAATATATAATACATGCAATAAAACGCAACGTGAATGTAAAATGTTTTAGTTTTGTTTCTGCCAGGCTTGAGTTTTTCGTCATAAGTTGAGGTTTCTACGAACGAACATATTTATTCGATTTTAGAGTATTGAGTATTAGAGTAATTTAGTTTTAAATTTTATCATTTTTTGCGCTTATTTAGTGGTTTTATTTTTTGCAGATCCGCATTCTAGTATTTACTATTGTGAGCTCTTTCGTTTTAACTGAAACTTTTATAAATTTAATGTGAATGGTATATAATCTCTCATTTTTTCTCGATAACTTCCAGAGTTGTGTGCTGTTGCTAGGTTTTCAGAACTATTTTTATTAGAAAAACGTACGTATTAGATGAATATTAACAAATAATTTGCTGTTTATAGGAAAAATAACAAGATTATCATCAACAAACAATTCATTGGTCTAAAAAGTTTTGATTCTTTAATTGATTATAATATATTGTAATATCCAATATATTATGAAAGATGTTTTGATTTACATATGAAATGGGCAGCGTTGTCTGGAACAATAATTGTTAACAATAACAACTGATATATAAAAACAAAAGAATCTTTGGTTACGTCAACCCTATGTATGTGAACAATTGGCGCGATTTTTAACATCTTTGATTTCAATTCGCTTATAATTATTCCGCTTGGGCCAGTGAAGGCTACATTCTCAATTGGTAAGTAATGCTTTGTAGTTTGAATCCAAATATTGATGGAACGATGTATTATTTTCAGAAATAGACACTCTGTCGTCCTCTCGTTTCTGTTAAAAGTTATGAAACCAGAATTTATCTTTTAACCTTTTGGCCTGAGACCCCTACAGCGATTAATCGAAGCAACCAATGAACTGGTGCTTGTATTATGTAATTAGAAATCTAAGTCTTACGTTCGTTCACTAACTTTTCATAGCCCTAAGCTTGACGTAAATTAGCGTGTCTCAGTGCGAGGTTTTTTTAATAATAAGACATTATTTAATTTTGATATAGAGCATTTATTAATTGCATTGTTTTATTTCTCTTGAGGCAGCTTAAACTAGGAGGGAATAATGTCTGGTGGAAGTTTAGGTAAGTGTTTTTTGTTGTAATTTTTTTCTATATTACAAATGTCAATAGTTTTTCTAACTTCAACTTTTTTTCTGTAGCACTTTTGAGTGTTTCGGACAAGACTGGCCTTCTTCAACTGGCAGAGAAACTGCAGGCTTCTGGTTTGACTCTTGTCGCTTCTGGTGGTACAGCTAAATCTCTTCGTGATGCAAATTTAAAAGTTAAAGATGTAGCTGAAATAACAGGTGCACCAGAACTCCTTGGTGGACGTGTGAAGACTCTACACCCAGCTGTTCATGCAGGTACAAATAAAGTCTGAGTTGTCTATAATTTTTGAAATTATTATTGTATGTTTTGATAAATATTCTCAAATGTTGCATTGATATAAATCATTTTGGTTTTTACTGTTTTGGAGTCTATCAAATTAATAATTTGTTTTATTATTATTATTCTGTATTGGTAGGTCCTTGGACTTGATTGTCAATTTATTTGTCTGCCTTCCCGGGTCCTTAAGGTTCTTCCTACATCACACAATATATTCTTCCATATTTCAGGTATATTGGCACGGCTTAGTGAAGCTGACCAAAGTGATCTGTGCCAACAGTCATATAAAATGATAAGAGTTGTTGTATGCAATTTGTATCCATTTGTGAGTACAGTTTCAAAACCTGGAGTAACGGTAGCAGATGCTGTTGAAAACATTGATATAGGTTAGTATACAACTTATGGTAATTGGATACAAACTCTAACTCTAGAAAATGTTTACTGTGACAAGTTTATTCAATTAATAATTGCTTAAATGAATAAAAATTATAAAGTAATTTATTATGTTATCTGGTTAATCTTGAGAAAAATAATGGTTGCTGATTTATTTACTTAAATCTCAAAGTGAATTTCTGAAAAAGAGACTTATATTGGTTTTCAAATTATATCCTAAGTCCTTTTAAATTTATTATTTGTATGTTTAAATACCATACGGTCTTTCATGAAATACATAAATTTTTCATTTGATGGTATGAAATATACTGTAACCTGCTACTTCCCTTATGTGATAAAATATCCACAGAAATTATTTGCATAAGATTTGGTGGAATGCCTCAATCACGCACATCTTGCATAACAGGGATCTGTGATAGAACAAAATATAATCCATTTTTTAAAAAAGTAAGGTACTGTAAAGCTCTTGAATTATTAATGTTTGGGGACATTTTCACCTTCACCCATCTACTTGTTCAACAATCTGAAACTATTTATATAATCAGAAATGTCCAATATAGTTCAGATTTACTTTTTGTTAGCTGACGTGACATTCCGTATGTCCCATTTGTTCATTTCAACTTTCTCTGTGACTGGAACAAGGCACCATCACGCTCATTGACATCACTTTCGATTGTTTAGTTTATATTCACCATGTTAATTTACAATGCTTTGTCACATAGCTCCACTCTGTTCTGAATCTAATGAACTGTTGTTGAAATAACTGTCTCCCCTATTCATATGTTATCAACCTCCACACACCAACTTTTTTTTTGGGGGGAGGGGAAGTAACTTTGTCACACTATAATACTTTCAAGTTTAATGATTCATCAGTTATATTATAAGCAATTTCCATATAGTATTTAATCCCTCAGATGTAAAGGAAAAATGTTTGTGATTTTTATGTTAATTTGTTTGTTAAACATAGGTGGTGTTACTTTACTGAGGGCTGCTGCCAAAAACCACGAAAGAGTAACTGTTATTTGTGATCCAGCAGATTATAATAAGGTTGTTAATGAAATAGAAGCATCAAGTAACAAAGATACTTCTCTGGCTACAAGGTAATTATGCTATTAAATGTAGATGTGCTCTTATGGAAGTTGTAACTTGTCAAAGTATTGTTTTAAATGTTCACATAACTTTACATTTGGATTGTATAATATACAAATAAGTTAATGATTTTATTCTGCATAAATAGATTCTTGCCTTATAATCTGATGAGGTCTTATTTATTAACGTATCTAGAAGTAAATTTTGGAGGTTCAATTGTAGATCACTATATTGTGAAAATTACTTAATAAATATTGAAATGTGATATTAAAATTGTGCTACTTAAAACATAACATTGGATTAAATTGACCCATAATATCAATTTATATATGCTACCATTAATTGCATTGTGCATGGTGTTATTAATATTTTCAGTGTTCTGATATTATTGTTCCAAATTGTAGGCAGAAATTGGCTCTGAAGGCATTTACACACACTTGTGAATATGATACAGCTATATCTGATTATTTTCGCAAGGAGTTCAGCTGTGGAGAAAGTCAAATTACTCTTAGGTATGGAATGAATCCACACCAAAAACCTGCCCAGCTGTTTACAACACTACCAAATTTACCTATTTCAGGTTTGTAATCCATACTAACACCTCATCTTTCATAATAAAATGTCTCAATTCCCTTATGAAGTAATAATTCCACTTGCATCAAACTGAAAGCTGCCATCTTTCGTGGAAAGTAATGCATGTTTATGAAAAAAAAATTGCTATCCTCATGCTATAGTTTTTAGTTTTCAATGCAGTCAGTAAATGTTGTACAGTGTTTTGGTAACTTAGATATTTGCCATTTACTAAAAATCTAATACTTATTTAAATTAACTCTGTTTTATTCAAAGGCTCTGGGAATAGGAAGGGTATGTTAGGATGTTTGATCCTACAAAAAACTCTCTCTTTCCACATGGCCTCTCAGTTTTGTAAATTGGAGCATAGTTTAAATATTTTTCAACTTTATTTTGAGATTTAGCAAGTTTTAATTTTATGTGAAGCAGTGTTTAGAGGACTGTTTCTCCAAGAACCTGAGTTTTGTTGATAACATTCTATTAATGCATGTAGAAACAGTTGAAAATCCTATGCAGTTTTTTGGTTGTAGACCTGAGTGATTATTTATTAAGTATTCGTTAACATGGTCTCTATTTAACAGTTGTTAATGGCTCTCCTGGTTTCATCAATCTTTGTGATGCACTGAATGGGTGGCAGCTAGTCAGGGAATTGAACAAGGCTCTGGGTCTACCTGCAGCAACATCATTTAAACACGTTAGTCCTGCTGGGGCAGCAGTTGGAGTTCCCTTGAGTCCTGAACAGGTATTATAGTGTATGTTTCATTATTTTTTTTCTTCTCTAAAGAGCCTGAGATTTTATTTAGTATAGTTTCAGGTCAATGAGGAGAATTGTATTAAATTCAGCTTGATATACAGTTGTGAATGTTTTTTCATGAATGTATAATTGCGCTGGAACACTATTTCATCATTCTGTTTACAAAAATGTTGTTTGTTACTCTTAAAATTAAACATAGCTTTCATGTTATTGTTACAAATAACTGTTTAGGTATATTAAAACTGCTAGGTACTACAGCTATATTAGCTGTTCATCATTGTAGATTTGAAATGAAATGTGATGTCGTTATTAATAATTTTAATATATTGCAATTATTGATGCCCTGTATTTTTTACTTCCTGTAGAAGTGACTTTTCTTGATTGCAAAATTAGTAAATATTCTTTAAAATGCAAATTGTGTGGGTGGTGATATAGCATTTCTTGGAATGTCATATTCATTGACGTGTGTTTAAATTTGTTCACAGGCTAAAGTATGTATGGTTGATGATTTGTTTGATAAACTAACGCCATTAGCAACAGCATATGCACGTGCTAGAGGGGCAGATAGGATGTCATCATTTGGAGATTTTGTTGCCCTTTCCCAGCCCTGTGATATCATCACTGCAAAAATTATATCTCGTGAGGTAATAGTTTTTTCTCAGCTAAATATGATACAAAAATATTGAAAAATAGGGGGGGGGGAGATGAATATCTATAATGAAATACATCAAATTATGAAAATACACATGTAGAATATGTAAAATTTATATCACTCTTTCATTTAAAACTGATTTATCACTTTGTTTTTTAATATTCTTCATTGTTCTTGGTCTATTAAAATGAGTGCCAAAGATTACTCAACAATACTTTGTGTAACATTCAGAAAAAGTGAACTATTCAACAGTTCACCATTTCTAAGTATGTTAGAAATTTTATAATTTATCAAATTTTGGATCACTCCCATAGTAAGTGCAAGGTGCAGAATATATACAAATAATTTAACATGGTAAATTAACATGATAGCAGTTTAACATGATAGCAGTAACATCATAATATAAATGTTTGTGTCACTATTAATGTTTATGCAAGTATAACTTTAACATGGTTAAAATTATATTACTTTGTTAGGTTTCAGATGGAATAATTGCTCCTGGATATTCTGAGGAAGCATTGGAAGTTTTACGGAAAAAGAAAGGTGGATCTTATTGCATATTACAAATTGATCCTAATTATGAACCAACACAAATGGAAAGAAAAGTTATTTTTGGTTTGACATTGGAACAGAAGCGAAATGATGCTATAATCGATAAGAATCTTTTTACCAATATAACCTCATCTTGTAAAAATCTGCCAGAGAGTGCAATCAGAGATTTGATAGTGGCCACTATTGCATTGAAGTACACTCAAAGCAATTCAGTTTGCTATGCTCGAGATGGGCAAGTGATTGGTATTGGCGCTGGGCAGCAATCACGTATTCATTGTACTCGACTTGCTGGTGAGAAAGCAGATAATTGGTGAGTTTTCTTATTATTTGCATCCACAGAATCAATTTCTTTCATTCAACATAAGAGTGATTTTTTTTTAGATAACATGCCAGATTTGAAACAAGTATTGGAACTTATTGTACACTTATTGCATGTAGGAGACAAACAAAATTGCTTTTTTGTTTGCTATTGTGAAATATGATTGCCCTATTTTGAAGAAACCCATCCAACCTGTTCTCATTCTCATCAATCATATTAGTTTGGGTTTTCCCTGATCTAAATTAAAATGGCAAATATTTTTCAATCACCTTTATTTTTGTATCCAATTTACACAACCAGTTTTATCCACTAATTTACTGAAAATATTATGTATTCAAAATTGGAGCAATGTTTATGCAATTCTTGGAATTATTTCAATCAGTTCAAAAATACTTATTCCTCTTTTCAAAATGGCATTTCAATTCTTAGTTTATTGATTGTTTAATGAAGTCATTACTGAACGAAGTACAATATAATTGCAAAGAAGAATAATTTATTTCCATACTGCTGTATTTAAGTTTAAATCATATTAGATTTGTTAGGTCAATTTTATTAATACAACTAGCACTTTAATTTTCTTCTTAAATGCAACAGGCTATATTATTTCTTCCCAATTTCACAATAAATTTTCTGATTTTTAGGTGGCTCCGGCAACATCCTGCTGTCATAAATATGAAGTTCAAGAAGGGTGTAAAAAGAGCAGAAATATCTAATGCTATAGATAATTATGTCAATGGTACAGTTGGTAAGTATTCTGCTTATTGCCTTTAATGTTATAAAATTCGAATTATTTTCACTTTTTTTTGTATTTTTTGCAGGTAAAGATATGGAGTTTGAAGCTTGGGCAGCCATGTATGACGATGTACCAAAATTATTAACAGACAATGACCGTTACAATTGGCTAAAACAATTAAACTCTGTAGCTCTTGGTTCAGATGCATTTTTTCCCTTCAGAGATAATGTTGACCGTGCAAGACAGGTTAGTATTCTAAATTATATATCCAGAAATTTAAATTGTCACCCTCATTATTATTATTGTGAAAAATAAGCTTATAAACTTTCACTGAACCATTTTATTCTTTTTAACTGCAATTATCATGTTTTAATTCCAATTAAGTCATACTGCACTGGTAATAGTCCAGAAGATACATTTGCAGTATTGGTGACATTTATGGGATGTAAGATATTTTAGAGGGTGAGGTTTCCATGATAATTTAATCCTACTCATGAAATTCTTGTGTGTAATTACTGGAACGTGTGTCTTTAGATCATTTTGATTTTATATTGAAATGCATTTATATTCATAATTGTTATACTTGAGAAATGAATTTTCTAATTAAAAATTTTCTTCCAGAGTGGAGTACAATACATAGCAAGCCCAGCTGGTTCTACAAATGATGCTGATATTATTAATGCTTGCAATGAAAAGAATATTACCCTGGTACATACAAACCTGCGTTTATTTCACCATTAACTTTGTTGTTTTGGTGAATATTTCTCATTTTGTTGTTACAGCTACAAGTATCATTCCGTCTCATAAAAAATCCTGACAATTATCGCACACTCTGTACAAGCAATTTTTGCTTATACTAATCTGTTTATATACATTTAATATGTAACTTCAGACATAAAACAAAATTTTATTGGCATTCAAGTAAAACAAAACTTTGTTATGATATACTTCTTTAATACTTATTTTATTTTACTATTTTGTTAGCAAATTCAAATCTATGTTCTTAAATATTTTCATAAATGTAAAAATGAGCTCAGTTTCATGGATTTGATTTATTTATATTATCTATTAATATGCAACATGTAAGCATTAACAACTTTTTGTAACTCATTAGAGGTAAACTGTTGGAATTTTTATATTACTGTTTGTCATAAATCTCATTATAATAGCTTTTATGGAATTGCAAACTTTTTTGTATTTCTTACAATTAGAAAATAGTTTATGGAGTATATACAGATTGTATTTTTATATTTGTTTGTTAGAAATTATATTAATAGATTTATAGACTAATAAATTGTTGTTAAACTAAAGATAAAAGGCATAGCGTAGTATTATCAACCATACTTTGAAGAAAATACTAATGTGTCTTAAAGATTTTTAAAGTTTTTGATTGGTAATTTGTGATTGATTATGTGCTGAAGATTTACAAATGATGTATGCAAGAGAACTATTTTTGAAGTATTTACAAATTGTTATTGAATATATTTATATTGAAATTGTTAACTTTGTACCAGATTTATTTTCTATAAAATATATTTCAACTACTGTTTTTGTTTCACTTACAAGAAATACTTTTCATTCTGCAGTAGCATTCACTTCTTTCTCAATTAGAGGTACAAGCTATATTGTATACGAGGGTTCAGCAACCCTCTTCTCCAATATTGTACTTCATTTGTGTATGCCAGTCTTTCAACACTTCTGTTGTTACTTTTCCGTTTGAAAGAAATTGTTTGATTTGTCAGTTTATTTGTTACATCACTGCTGAAGCAAGCTGTGAATTGTATAACAAAAACAGACTCCCAAAATTTTTAAAATTATTCTACACTATTCCACCCGAACCTTCACTATGATAATATAATCTTGTAATAATTTCTGTATAGATTTTTGGTTTATTATTATTGATCTGCTATCATGTTAGTACAAATAGACACAGTATCTAATAAATTATTTAAATAGAGAAATGCCATAATTTTTTTCTAATTTAAGGAAGATCTAAAAGACAGAGAAATTGAACTTGGCATTTCTTTTAAATGTGAAGATGTTGAGCATAAGTAGGAAATAGTTTTTCAATAAATTTAAGTGTACATAATATTCACTATAACTACTGTTTTATAGTTGAAAACTTTACATATTGTAATAATAAAATTTTTACAATGTGAATTTGAAAGTAGTTTTGGGAAGTACAAGAGTAACGTCACTTTTTGCAGAAAATGTAATATCAAATTTTCTGCACAGCCCGAATGAACCAACTGTTGATTTCTGGTAAGTCGGCTACACTGTCTCTCTTTACCATCGTAATATGTTTGTGTGTGTCTATATATATATATATATATATATATATATATATATATATATATATATATATATATATGATATTAGTAAGGATATGACATCAAAAATAATAACAATATTGGTATGGAAAGGAAAAAGAGATAGGTTGTGGCTTACCTGAAAGTGAAGTGTGGTGTCACCATAAGGAACTGAAGGTTGTTAGTCAAATTTTCGGAGGTTCTCAGTCTCCTTCTTCAGGAAGCAGTGTTACACCATTCCATGCACAAGCTGGCTGCGGACTGCGCTATATTGGTATGGAAAGGAGAGAGAGATAGATTGTAGCTTACCAGTGCACAGAATGGTTTAACACTCCTTCCCGAGAGCCTCCGAAAATTTGAAGAACAACCTTCAGTTCCTTATGGCAACACCGCACTTCACTTTCAGGTAATCCACAACCTATCTCTCTTTCCTTTCCATACCAATATTGCAATTATATATATATATATATATATAATTAAGGCATTGTTTCGATTGATAATCTAAATTATCGGAGAAACATTATTGACAGCGGAACCACAACAAGCAACAATGAAAAGAGAGTATTGTTGACTTGGTTGGGAGAATGCGCGCTCAAAAATTGCGGGACGGCAGTCTTCAGTCGGCGGTCAGAAAGTCGTCGTAGAAGCATAGCAGAAAAGTTGTTGGATTATAGCAAGGAGTCTTCGTCGAAATATTGCTGTGTAAAGTTGTCATGTATAGATTGCAGAGTAAATTCGTCGAGATATACCAGAGTAAAAGAGTATTCGTAGAAATACAGCAGAGTAAATTCGTCGAGATATAGCAGAGTGAGTCTTCGCAGAAATACAGCAGAGTAAATTCGTCGAGATATAGCAGAGTGAGTCTTCGCAGAAATACAGCAGAGTAAATTCATCGAGATATAACCAATTTTTTTTTTCATATAGTGATTATTAGAATCTGAAAAACCCACCACTGTGCTTCGAAAGTTAAATGTATCCTGGGCAGCCGTAAGTAGCAAGAAAACAGTACATTTTTGTAAACCAACTTAAAAGCTAATGCCAGATATCATTCTTTAGTGTTGATAAAATAAACTGTTTAAAGTAGAATCCATCTTGTAGTGTAAGTTCATCGATAATTAATTTCGTCTATGTCTAGACGAATAAATATTTTCTTTTAAATTAAATCTAATTTTTGTGTTCTTTGATAATGTTTAAATGTTCTGCCGTTATCAACCCAGTTGAGACCCTGAGATCCTTTTCTATATTTGTTTAATTGTATAAGTGTTCAAGAATTAAAATTAATTTTGTTTGTTTGTTAAAATATAATCTTTTTATTTAGACACCCGTTTGATTATTATAATATATATACATATGTATATATTTCCAAGTTTAAATGTGACTCTGTCACCAAATTAGTACCAATTCCTTAATGTATTCTCCTAATATATATATATATATATATATATTATACTAGCTGGGTGCCCGGCGTTGCCCAAGATGTCCCGATACACTCCAATTTCGGTTGCTTTTGCGCTATTTTTATGTAACGCTCCTCGAACCCTATCCCTAAATGTGCTCACCTCCCATGCTGAAGGTGTTTAAGTCACTGACCAAATATATTGGTCATTTTTAAATGTTAGAAGATGACCACCCCCCACAAATGTGCGAAAATCAAAAAGTATTTATTGCACACAAAAATCAACCAATTACATTGTCTGGAAATTTCTACCCCCGCACAACATGTTCCATACCCGTCGTGTTACCCAGGTTGTCACAATTATACTCAGCGACATTCATAGTCTCTGAATTTATATATATATATATGAAAACCAGAGAAAACTTCTGACAGCATCAAGTCAGAACCTTTATCAGGAACATGTCATACATAGTTTTATATTCAATAAATAATAATTATTATTAACAGCACTTACCGTAGTATAAACCGTTTAGCATCACATTCAATATTCACAATAGATTTTATTTATTATTATTGCTTATTCCAAGAAAATTAAATGTCATGGTGGGATAAATATAGTGGATTTAAGGAAAAAAATATTTTAGATTCAACTAAATAAAACTTAAATAGATTAGAGTGAATCTGATGAAGTATCAATGCAAATCTGATGTTACATTTTATTCAGTGAAACAATATTTTATATTTTCCCTCATATATTTGGTCAACATTTGAATATACACAATGCTAGGCAACAAATATGTATTTTGTAAATAAATAAGTGTAAATAAATAAATATTGCTCTTTTGTTATTGTGCTGGTGTACATCTGGCTCAATATCACAGGCTCATATTATCAGTCTTGGTTACACATTTATAAAGAACTTTTATGTAGTTTCTTCTGAAATTGGAATTAATTTCGTATGTGCCGGTAAAGCGAGTGACAAAAATCCGCAACCTGAAATTTTATAATTATTAAATTATTTATAAATATATTTGTTAAGAAAAATATATAAGTTCAACATTTATAATACAAATATTAAGTCTAACACTTTACAAATGTAGATATGTTGGTATATAAAAGTCTCGTCTTACCAATAATAACTCCACTCAAAGCAAAAAATGCAGATGAACAACTGACGACAAGTATGGACCCAATAAGAAGGCTTCCTATACAAGTACCAATTCTACCAAACATTAAAGCTAAGCATACTGCCATTCCTCTGCAATTATAAATTGACATAAATAGTTATGTACTTAGTTAATAATAAAGGTATATAAACAGATTTTGTCTATTATTACCTTACTTTTGTTGGGAAAATGTCCACAACAATACTGTTCACAACACTGACACACACAGTTGAAAGAGCCATAAAAAAAACAAGACAGCGTCAGTGCATAAGCAGGCGATCCAATCCAATGTAATGATATTCCACAACTTCCAGATATTAACATACTGATAACTGTTAAGAGATTATGCCATTTATACTATAGTTTTCAAAAATATCATGTATTACAAATATATGAATTTGAAGTTTAACCCTGCGTTAAGCTATACAATAGTTTTAAAATTGAGACTGACAAAGATAATTGAACTAATGTAAACTTTCTTTATAGTTTTTAACCTTTGTTGAAAAAACCTTAAAACTTACTATCATCAGCATCAACAAAAATATTCATATATGATTCAGAGTTCTATGGATTGTCATAATTTCTCATCAGTAAACTAATGTGAATGAAAGTGTCTATGTAGATGTATCAGAAAATTGCAGGAATAACATTTTGTTTGATTGAAAAGTAGTCTGAATCTGAAAATGTATGAGGCCCTCTAAATCAATTTGTTAAAAATTGAAATAAAATATGGTATTATTTGCCCTTAGTTTGAAGCTTTCTAATGAATAGTGAAAATATATTGGAGAGTTTTGTGTTTGTCAGAAGACATAAAAACATATTAAATATATTTTGGTTAATATTTTCCTTAGTTAATATATTTCTCTTTCTCACAATAGGAACCAGGTACCCTTCTAATAGGTATGTCACAACAGTGGTGCCTCCTATTGCTAGGTTGTTTTGAAATACTTCATTTTCCATATGATTTGAACATTCAACAGGCTTATTTCCTTCTCCAGAAAGAATCCATGGTTCAAAATATTGATCTGGATCTGGAGTAATAGCAGCTACAGATTGACACACAGTTAGAGTGGTATTAACATCTGGATGATGTTTCATGTAAGTTGACATCCTGCTAAAAAGCTCCGGAAACCACAACAGGAAACCATTTGAGCTGAAAACAATTAAATTATTTATAAAAACAGAAATGCTTTCACTGAAGAAATAAGAATAACTTGAAACTGTAAATAAAATTATTGCATTACAGAATGATTGAGTAATCATTGTACAGTATTCTTAAATATAAAAGCATTTTGTTACTAACTAAGACAAACTTCCTCAACAAATAGTAATACCATGTAAATATAGCAAAGTCTATTGCACATGTCAGAGCCCTGTTCTTCAAATGTTGTCGTCTGAACAATGGAGCTGTTTGCTGCCATATTTTTTTTACAAATTCAAACACCTTCAGCTTTACAGTGTTTGCATTAGTGTTGGTTGAGTCAGGTTTTGATTTTGTCACTGGAAGATCTAGTTTGAAGGTCTATTACCTGAAAATTACAATAAGAATTAATCAAGAAAATGTTTGATAATCATGATTTTACAAAGGCTTTTCAACTCTAGGCCACATTTGGTCAGTATATCACTTGTTTGTAAAATGCAAGGAATTCCAGATATCATTCATCCATTACAAGAAGGCATCTGACTCAGTGGAGTAAACAACACTATTCCATGTGTTGAAGTATGGTAGTTTGGATCAACCAAAAATACTCTAGTTTATTGCAACAGTTATGAATAAGCTCAAATAATCAAATTCAGAGAATTGAGAAGTAAATATAGTCAAAATAACTGGTTAGCAAAAAATGTTTTTATAATATGAAAGTCGGTGGTCTGCTTAATGAATTATTGGAATATTTTCTCTTATTTTTATTTTATTTTATTAACTACTTACGATCTGCTGAGAAGCAATAAGTAAATATTGTGTATGAGTGTGGCTTCAGATGGAAGACGCATTCATTACCACGTCTTCTGTTGCGGTTTTGATGTTGTTACTATTTAGATTATTTCCAGTTAATGTTCTCAACTATAATTGGAAGGGCAGGTCCAGAGTGTAGTTTCTTTTAAGTTGTTGTGTTTACTGCTGTCTAGTAGATTAGTTGCTAGTTTTTTGGGGTGTAACACAAGTTTTTTTTATGTATCTTTCACTGCTTTTCCCAATTACACTTTTCACTGAATTCACCTTTTGGTCACTATACATTGGTTACGTATTATGGTATGTTAATGAGAGTTCAGAGCATTTTTGACTGGAATCTTTCAATAATTTTGATGTTAGTGGATGATGCTGATCCCCATAGCTGGATGCCATATATCCAGACGGGCTTAAAAATTGTCTTGAATATTAGTAGTTTGTTGTCGAGAGAAACCTTTGATCTTATACCCAGCAGCCAGAGGTGTGTGCTGAGTTTTATGTCTAGTTGAGTCAGACTTTGGTACAGACTGTCCATTGAACATTATTGGTGGGCATATACTCCGTCGTTTGGTAAAAGTGACGTGTACCGATTTTGTTTCGTTTATTTTTGTGCGCCATCTTTTTAGCCAATCGTGGTTGGTATTAAGGCTATTTTGTAGCTGTGTGGATGCACTGACTGGATCATCTTCTGAGACTAATAGCACAGTATCATCTGCATATGTAACTATTGAAGCTCTTTCACAGGTTGATAGGTCAGCTGTGTAGAGTAGATATAAGATCGGCCCCAGGACGCTGCCTTGGGGCACTCCAGAATTTATAGTGTTGAGGTCGGTTAGTGCATCCTCGTACTATACTTGGAACAGTCTGCCATGCAAATATGATTTTAATATTAGGGAAAGGTTGTCTGGTAACCACTTCTTTAGCTTATATAGTAGCCCTTTGTGCCAAACTTTATCGAGTGCTTGGCTGATGTCGATAAATACTGCACTACAGTACTTTTTTGCCTCGTAGGATACGTTAATAATGACCACAACATGGTGAATCTTTTCTATAGTAGAGTGTGCAGCCCTGAAGCCGAATTGATGATCAGGAATAAGATGTTTGTCTTCTATGATACGGATTAGCCTTTTGAGTAGCAATCTTTCAAATAGTTTAGAGGTAACAGGTAGTAAGCTTATATATGACTCTGCGAGGTTTGGTGGTTTGCCAGACTTTTGTATTAGGATGATTTTCGCAACTTCCCACTGTGTCAGAAAGTGTCCAGTTCTTAGTATAGCGTTAAATATAAATTTAGTAACTTGAGGCCGTTGTTCCATAGTTCGAAATGCCTATTTTCTGAGAGACTGAACCGATTACAGATAGAAATCTTTGGAAGATGTGTATTACCCTAAGAAGTTAAAGTTGAAAAAATGAAATTACTATTAAAACATTTGTGTTTGAATCCATCGAATTAAAGTTTTATGCATAAATTATTAAAACCAGCAAAAAAATTGTGACAAGTTTAAATGTAATTTTTATACATTCAGTGGTGGGCCTAAATATTTAACTGATCTCTATAATTAAAAGCGAAATTATAATATCAAATATCTTTGATTGGGATATCATTCGAATTTATACCATTTTTACTCTTATTCGTCGGAATTTGACCTTTTAGGTAATTTCATAGAATTTCTTCAGACGGGAATAGGTTTATGGCCGCGGCAGGTAAGACCAATACTCACAATTTTAAATAAAATTCCTTCTCTAACTACGATTCTCCACGAACTATATGTTATGACTCATCTACAGCTAACATATACAAAGCAACTGTCAAGTTAGCTGCTAATAAATCTTTCTGTTCTCGCTCACATTATCACTATTACCCTACATTTTGACTGTTACTCTCTCGATCAAGATTTAATACACGCGCTATCAGATAGGAATCTAAATCAAAAGTTTTCTCAATTTATTGGGTCCGAATTCCCCTGATCTTCCGTAAGAATAACATATGGGCGTTTTTTTTTACAGAGGGAACCTATTTCCACGCCCATACTATGATCCAAGGAATTTTCAATAATACTAAAATTGGGAATTAATTTGTTTGCTACAATAAATAAATATTTTTCAATATTCGAAATGTCCTCGCTCTTTATAACAATTTCATAATAATTTACCATTCTGTGTTAATGATAATAAAGCAATCCCAGCAAGGTTAATTAATATATTAGACATTTTTGTATCTTTTGGAACCTAAAATACCAATTTATAACGAAATTTTAGGTTCCAAATAAATTCCTTACAATTCATAAAATATATTACAATTGTTCGGTTTCTTCATTAATATATCCGTAAAACTTTAACGAAAATACTAACTCTGAATTCCAAAGAATTTTTTGTACTA
The DNA here is from genome assembly GCA_037074705.1 of Zhengitettix transpicula. Classification (NCBI taxonomy): domain Eukaryota; kingdom Metazoa; phylum Arthropoda; class Insecta; order Orthoptera; family Tetrigidae; genus Zhengitettix; species Zhengitettix transpicula. Next base: position 79,191,032 of record CM073591.1, read on the forward strand.
GGAAAATCTTTACAAATTGTTATCAAATGCAGGCCATCAATATTTAACTACACAAAAACTAGGGATTGAATTGAAACACCGTCTTATTCTGTAAACAGATACTGGAATGGTCAAACATTAGAATTATGCGATACTTGCTACACCATTCGAAGAAAACGAGCCAATTAAATGGAACATATACTGAACTATAACCATTTTTCTAATGAAGCACATTAGTCGATCCCTTGTAATTATAAATATTTGAAATGAAGATAATGGCTAGAGATAAAAGAAGATATAAAAACGTACAAAACCAGGCATTCCGTAATCATCTACAGTTCTAAATACTAAAAACAAACTTGAGATCAACATTATTAAATTTCACATTTTTCTATGGACAAGGAAAGGGGGAAAATGTAATTGATCATTATGAGTAACTGGCTGGGTTACGGCGTTGCCCGGGTTGTCATATATCCATAACCCGCGATGTGACTCCAATCTCGGTTGTTTTTGCGTTATTTTCATGTAACGCACTTCGACCCCTTTCCCTAAATGTGGTCACCTCCCACGCCGAAAGAGGTTGAACTCATCGACCCCGAAAAAGTTTCATTCAACGAATATATCGGCCATTTTAATATGGTCGAAAATTTCCACTTCCACTACTGTGGGGTAAACAGAAAGTATTTATTCGACGGAAAAATCGGGCGGTTATATTGTTTGAAAATTTGCACCCCGGGCGTTTAATGGAAAGTTGATAGTCATAATTAAACTCAGCGATAACCATAATCCCGGATTTGACTCAAATTTCGGTTATATTCGCGTTATTTTCTTCTAACGCCCCTCCACCCCCACCACTAAGGGCGCTCCTTTCCCATGCTGTAAGGGGTTGAAATTATACACAGATAACATCGGTAGAAACACTATCAATCTCTTTTACCTCTAAAAATATTTATCCGACTTACATATCGGCCGTTTTAGCATGTTTGAATATTTCCACCTACGCGCTTGGGGGGTGGTAGACGTGTCTCTCACAGACATTGTTTGTTTCCTGGTGGCAAGGCACACGTGTACGAAATTTGCTCCAAGGATATAGATATGTATGCGCAACATTCGTACATACAAACAAACATACATACATACACTCTGTTTTATTTAGGTAAAGAAGAATATTAGATTAGAAGATAAATTAGGTGGCCATCGATCACATCTCGTAAGAATTAGAGATTATGTGACAGAACATCTGCCATATAGTAACAAGTCAGTCTACAGTATGACTTGTAATTTTAAACAATTTGTAATGTAATTGGAAAAGTTAAATGAGCTAATATAAACGAAATTGCAGTTCAATTGATCATTTATGTTTAGAATTAGATTTATTTAACTCGATGTTTTTATTTTTGCGCAAGTTTATAATCTGTTCTTGTTCGAGTAATTAATGCGACAATATCGTGTACTGGGAATTGACCTTTTCTCTCGGTTGCGTATCTCTATAGTAGCTTTAGGATTAATTGGCGAACAAGTAAAGTAAATCTAGAGAATTTGTTTGTTCTTCACAACGTATACATGCTGTTGCTGTTGTCTAGTAGATTGATGGCTAGATGATTTGGATGGTTGATGGTTTTGAAGTTTCTCGAGGTTCCTAACGCTGGAACAGCTGTTTACTATCTTGACAGTGTCAATTTTTATTGAAAGGTTACACTGTCATAAAAGTTTATAGTGAAGTTGTATGTGATACGCACGATGTACAAAAATAATTCTGATGGAGATAGCTGTTTTTTTAAAGTACAGTAGTTCAATTTGTAGATACATACTGTAATAATTAAATATAACAACTACCAATTACAAAAGGCTGTGGCTAAATAAAAAGATTTATGTGAAAACAATTAAACAAAATTTATTATCGTTTAGAAATACACAATATAATATTTGGGATCTCAGGGTCTTTATCTGGGTTTGATAAATGGGTGAATTTTATACACTCAATTACATTTTCTTTTTAGGTAAATTAATTCGTCTGAACCTCGACGAATTTTGTTGCGGACGAAAATAAGATTAAAGATTGAATTTAAATTAAAGAACTAAACAATTAAAGAAGTAAATAATTAACGAAGTGAATAATTAAAGAAACGAAATAATTAAAGAACGATCTGACATATCTTTTAAAAGAGGTTTACAATCAATTTTAAAGTTTACTACTTACGGCCGCCCAGGTCTCATTTTTGGGTTTTCGTGCACACGATTTGTGGATATCACTGATTCTACTCATTAGAATTTGAACACACGGTAGTTGCTCCGGATCTCTGCTATCCTGGAACCTCGATCATCTCACCCTCAGCCAGTTTCCGGACGTAGGTCTCCTCAACGTCACTCTATGCGAATATTTGCTCAGTTTGTGAAGCAAAACTTCTGCTTCCAAACTGCGATTTTATAAGTCTCTCCGTCAAAACTGGTTACTTGCGTTTTATGTAAACTATTAGCTCGCAGTTGGACTTCCTAGATAGCCCTATTCATAATTCTGGATCCGCAAACTTTTACTGTCTCTATTTCTCTATGTGGACCGAACTGCTATGTCCCAGTTCTCGACGTAGACTTTTTCCTTTCGCGTCTTGCCGCTGACTTTTCCGTTTCGCTTCTCGCCGTTGACTGACTAAACTTTTTATAATCTGAATTTTCTGAATTGATGTCTGCCTGCATCTGTGTCTGCCGTTCGACTAACCAACTTCGTCTCGTAGATTTTGAGCGCGTAAAATTCTCAACAATGTTTCCTTTGTTTCGCCGCCTTGTTGCGGTGTCGGCTTTATATCCAATAATAAGTCCTCTACAATCCAACTTTATAATTATAATAATGAATTAATTACTAATTACTACAATACTCTGCTACTTGTGAGATGACAATAGTGGGAAATGACGTCATCGACTTAACTATTAGCACTGCTAATATCTCGCCTAATCCATAAATTTACACTCTATCAACAGTATTATAATATATAATTATATATCTAATAAACAAATATATGATATATACGAAATTGGATCAGTATCTACAAGTATTACACGGCTGTCGAAGTAGTAAGAGTGAGCGTTACAAACAATGTATAAACAAATAATAATAATAATAGATCTAAGGGGGTTGAAATTAACTGTTGTGCGACACGGAACAAAAATAGTTTTGTCTTTATAGCGCTTACTTGGCAGAGACTTTACCTTTATTTCATATTTTTATTGCAAATACATTACATAAATAGTCGTACATTTCTGATCTAAGGTTTGCTTTGGACACTACTATAAAAATGACGAATAATATTTCCAAAATTAATTTTTTTAGTTTCCTTTCTCTGATTCCACACTACCTACATTTAATCCGTCCAAGGAACCTTCAATTATTATATTTTGCTGCATTTATCGCGTGGTGTTAGCACCTTCCGAATTGCTTTGGACTATAGTATATACAAAAATGACCAAAAAATAAAAGTACTGAACACTTGCATTACTATTTATATAATAATAATAATGGATTAGTCAATTTTTCACTGACAGAAATGATTAACTCTTGATGTGGAACCATCCCATTATACCATTAATGTCTGTAGAAGTTCACAACTACATACACCCACAGGAAAATAATTCTATTGGTTTATAGGTAATAAACAAATATAAATAAGAAATATGATTAATAAGCTGATGATTAAATACCATGAAAGAGAGAGTTTATTCAACTGTATTGTGCAGTTGTATCGCTCTTGGCTCTTGTATTTTTTTCTTGGCACCTGAATAAAAGGTTTCCAGAAACATTATGTAATATTTACATCATCACTGATTTTGTCTGCATTTGGCTATTTTATCTCATTATTAATTTTCAAAACAGATGTATATTTTTCAAGTGATTTAAGATGGTGATAACAACAAAAAAGTTACAGATTCATTTTTTTGGAAACCTCCAATGATAATTTTGAATTTTATTTTCTGTGTATGTTGTTATTTTAATGATATTATTAACAAACAATTTAAATACCAGTGAACAAAATTTATTCAATAAAAATGTATATACACTTTATCAAAACTAACAACACATATCACAAAATAAAAATATTTTTATAATTTAATAGATAATAGTACATTAAAAATAGGCTTTTTACTATATAAAATTGCATGTACAAACATTGCTAATGAGGACTGCAATCTATTAAACATTTTTGTCCTGTTCTAAATTACAGCAGAAAGAATTAAATGAGGACATAATAATTAAATGAATTTTTTTATAGTAACAAACAACTCAAAATGAATGTATGTATACATATTATAGACACCCTTGTAGTGTGTATGTATCTTACATCTGTCCTTATGCTTACTTGCAGACCACACACTTGTAATAGAGTAGTCAAGGCCTCATGAAAGTCTAATCAGTCTCATTATCATATTCATCTCACCTGGAACCTGGTGCTCTCATTTATTAGCTAAACAATCAGACGAGTGGGCAGTCAGGCGTTTAAACTGCTGGCGCTATCGATCACCCACATAGTGGGGAGTTCAACACTGTATGACAATCTAGTCTGGACAGAATGATGGAGTGGACGAAGAGTGTCATTGGTGACCACCAACGTGGAAGACATAAACAGATGCATCTTTCAATCTGTTTGATTCAAAATTATCCCATCATATGTGTACATGATGCATACAAAAGAACATTAATTGTATAAATGTAATTTAATTTTTTACCAAGCTTATCTATTAACATGTTTTTACAGTAACAACAGACATTGTAATTAATCAACTGCCTGCAATGAAAATGTGGAAGATGAACAAGACCACCATGTCACACAACCTTGTAATAAGGTTTTTGATTTCGATCTGTTATAAATCATTGTCAACAAACTCGCTAGAGCATTACTGATACAATTAATAAGAATATAATAGAAGAATGTTTCTAACTGATAAGTGACATTGGCAAACAACTTTTAGTGATCTTCATATGAAAGAAATTAAATACAAAGCTTGTTAAAAGCACAATAGTGGTAGTATATATAATATATGGTAGTTGTGAGATTAAATAGTAGAACATTAAAAGCTACATTGTTATACTATGTCTACAACATTATAACCATAAACTATGTGATTCTCAAAATTTCTTGTAAATACTTAGCATACACTAATTAAATTAACTATAATAATTTATGACAAGTTACAAAGCCTCTTCCTTTTCAAAAGGTACTTCAACACAATTTCAAAATTTTTGAAACAATTCTTCTGAAACTATTTCCACTTGCTTACAGGCCAAAGACTTGTAAAAATGAATTTGTCAACAATATACAAGATATGTCCCAAATGGGACAGATTAAATGGGCAGATAGTAAAGATACGATGGAATAATAAACAAAATACATGTAACTGATTCGCCATGTCTCAAATTAGAAACGTCCAAATACAGAAACGTCCTAATAAAACAAGACGGTTGACCATTGAAAACCTCATCACTTCAAATACTTTTCGTAGTTACATGTTCACTTCCATTTTATAATTTTTTTTCGATGCAATAGATTAGTCAAAGTGATAACGACTTCAGGAGTTAATGGAACAGATCATGGAAGGAAACTTTCTGTGGGGCACTACACACTCTTAATAAATAAGGGAGGTTCTGCATAACAACTTTTACGATATTTGCTATTTCAATAAAAATATTAAGATATTTATCTGATATTTAATTAATAATATTAAATGAAAGAAAAGGGCAATAAATCAGAAAAAATACGTATAATCTATATTACAAATACAATACACAAAGTTTCATCCTGTCTTTGGGACTTCATTGGGTTGTAAATTAGAACAAAAATTCTACAATATGTTGTCATTTTGGATTGTACAATTATTTAAAAACAAACATAATTAGCATATTTGTAGGACACTTAAAATTGTTACAATAAATTATGTGCCACAATTGGAATTTTGATACAAAGTGTAACCAATGTAACAATGATTTGCTTTCGTAAAGAAAGCTGTGCTGTCGCGGGGAAACGGATTGTTGGGAACCACGTGTTGAGGCTCACCCACGTGGAGGGAGATCGGAGCTTGGCAAAGGGAAAGAAGAACGCTGATCGTAGCAATTTCCTGATGACACCGTTCAAAAAGCTGAGTTTACGTAAGGAAAACTCTCTTATTGAGTTTCTTAGGAATTAAATTTTTATTTTATGCCAGTTAGTTTCGCTAATCACTAATTTCGTATGAGCCGTGAGTTATTTTACAATGACTGCTCAGGCACTATATATATATATGAATGAATTGTAGTTAAAATATTTTGCCAACATTAATTTGTAAATTAATTAAATCGTGCATAAAATTTAACGTTAAATTTAAGGTTTCCTATGTTTTATGTATATTTTTATATGTTTATCCAAGTATATAGGATATTGCTCTTATTATAATATAAATGTAAGTTTGATTTCATGATATGTAACTTATTGAAGGAATTTTAAAATTTCTTAAATTTCGTTAAATTTGTTTGCTAAAAAAATCAGACTCGAAATTTCAAACAAGAAGGTATTACAAACTTATTTAAATTTATCACTAGATGAAGTCCCAAATACGAGATGAAACGTGTTTGTAATGTAGATTATTTTTGGCTTATTGGCTATTATAGTTATATAATTTAAATAGTAATAAGTTCAATTTTGCGATGATCTAAAGTACGTTCGAAAAAATTATAACTGCCGTCCAATTTTTTTGAGCGCGTCGTGCTGAAGATATTTCCTGCGGTACTGAATAGAGTGAAAAGTATGAATCGTAGGAAGGCAGGGATCTGATACTTTTTTTAGAACTTAAGAGGGTAAATAGATATCGGTTCTTCGGGGTATAGAAAGTAGAAACGAGGGAGAGGGATAATAACTAGGTTAGCCGGATTTTAAAAACTGATAGACGGAATTCATTCTTAAGCAGTTATCGTTATAGTTGGAGTTAATTGCATATTTTCAATTATTGTCAGCAGCGTAAGGCAATACTTTTGTGGTTTTAATACTTGCATATGTAAAAAAAATTCGAAAGACGGCTATTGGTGCCAATTCATTTATTGAATGTGAAGTACCAAATTGATGCAACGTAGGTTCGTGGAAAGTTCACTGCTGGCGCTTTCTGGCGGACAGGCGACCGTCCTGACGCCGGCAGCTTTTGACGACGCGCACGTGGTAGAAACGTCGGGAGCCGTTCTGGCAGAGCAGCTCGACCCGTCGCCTCTTGGAGACGCCGTCGACGCAGCGGTGGGCCTTCGGGCGCAGTCGGCCGGAGCGCGAGGACCACGCGTCCGCGCAGACAACCTCGTGGATTGGGTAGGCCGACGAGCACAGACCGTCGGAGATGTAGCGCTTGGACCGCAGCTCGGGACACTCCATATCTGCGGACAAAAAGTTCTCTCTCAGGATGAAACAAGAAAAATTACTACAGCGTAATTAAGAAAGATCGACACCATTTTTATTGGATTTATTCCCAAGAGCTACGAGGCGTGATTAGAAACTAAGGTTACAAAGCCTGCAGTGAAATGCGTACATTTCATTTCATTTCACACAATCAATACAGCCACCTGATACAGTAGGTTATTTTTCGAAGTAGTCTCCCTATCGGTTTAGGCCAGGGGTCGCCAAACGGTAGCTCGCGAAAGGCTATCCGCCAAAATAAGGAATGCCTGTTATGTTCAGTTATCATGGTTATCAATTTGGTTTTTCGACTGTATCAAGGCGTTTATTTGACACTACAATGAATATACCTAACTTGCAAATTTCAGGGAAAGGACATTCAGTCATTTTCAGCGATATTGGGGTTATGGGAGACAAACTTTTCTGAATGGAGACGGCAAACATTTTCCAGTTTTGAAGCATCTTGAAGAGCACAACTGTTCACTACCCTTTACAACCAGAAAGGTACTACAAATTAAATCAGATTTAATAGAGCATTTTCATCTCTGCTTTCAAGACTTCAAAAAATAGCACTCCTCGCACAATTTACTCCATCACCATTGTTACAGTGAATGTAGAAGAATTTTCTGCCTGCGTGACTCAACATTTTAACGAAGACGAATCAGTACTTTAACTTGAATTAATAAATCTTTTAAATGATTTAACTCTAAAATCAATTAAAACGGACCAAATCTGGCCACTTCTGCATTTATATATATATATATATATATATATATATATATATTGTAATAATCTAACGGGTGTCTAAATAAAAAGATTAATATTTCTAAAAACAAACAATTTATTTATAAAAAATTAGCAATTTATACAATTTAAAATTATAAAAAGGATCTCATTATCTCAAAGGACGGACAGAACATTTAAATAATCAGAGAACACAAAATTGAGCTTTAAATTAAAAAGGAATATTTAATCGTCTAGACATAGACGAAATTAATTATTGACGAACTTATTCTACAAGATTGATTCTAAATTTAAAGAGTTTATTTTATTAACACCAAAGAAAAGAACGATATCTGACTGTATCTTTTAATTCGGTTTACACATATTAATACCATGAAATTTCAACTTTCGATTACTAAGGAAAATTTGGCTCGTTCGTACAAACATACTTTATATACTGGATGTTTTAAACACTGACTCTAACACACACTGTTGGTTTGACGAAAGCTGGTTCTCCGTTCGTGAAGGACATAACACTTGCTCGTGTTGAAAACTACTCGACGCTGGATGCAGTGTCCTGGTCTCCTACAATCGAAGACAGTGGTCTAATTTTGTGATTATCGTAGATTAGACTTCAGCATACAAAAATGTTTATCGTTGAATATTTTGCTATTTCTCTCGCAGACTGCAACTTATAAAACATTCTCCTCCCTTAAACGATGTCTGTCTTAGTCATTCTTCGGTGGTCGCAGAATAACTAACTATCAAATCCTCCATTCTCGGTGCTCGCCGTACGCCTCCCCAACTCTAACTCCAAACTCCCAACTCCAACTAACTCCTCAAAAGCTTATCTTCCGTTTATATACCACAGTCTCTTCCTTTTTCCTTTGTTCCAAAACTACGTCGCAACTGCCCGTTGACAGTTTCCTCCATTATCCCGAGATTTATATTATGCAGCTGCAGTTCCTTAGTTAACAAATAGCTAGCTACTCTGTCATGCCACAAAGCCGACAATCGAGACAGGACCCTCAATTACTTTGGACTTGTCTTCTCACCCCCACTCGAATGTGCGCTGTACTAAATTCTCCAGACCGCCCAAACTGCACCCTCAAGACCTAAGTAAACACGCTACCAAAATTGCACTTTCAACCGTCCAAACCATTAATCAGAAACAATGCCTGCCTTAACAGATTTATTTTGCGACAGGCCACCCGCATGTGCTTTGCTCTGAATTCTTAATACCTATCCTAAGTAAACATATTACAACTTCCTCCGACTGCCCAGACCATTAATCAGAGACAAACAATATATATATATATATTGTAATGCCTGTTAAGTGAGGCATTGTTTCTGATTGATAGTCTGGACTATTGGAGGGGAATTTTGTAACGTGTTTATTTAGGTTTAAGTTTTTCTTCGTTCTCGGAAGTGCTCGTTGTGTGGTCTTGAGAATTCGAAATCGTGCACGTGCGTGTGGCCTTTCTCAAACTAAATTTGGGGCATAATGTAATGCCTGTTAAGTGAGGCATTGTTTGTGATTGATAGTCTGGACTGTTGGAGGGGCATTTTGTAACGTGTTTATTTAGGTTTAAGTTTTTCTTCGTTCTTGGGACTGCTGGGTGTGTGGTCTTGAGAAACCGTGCACGTGCGTGTGGAGGTGGAGAAGACAAGTAATTGCGGATCCTGTCTCGATTGTCGGCTTGACATGACGGAGTAGTTAGCCATTTGTTGACTACGGAACTACAGATGCATGATATAAATCGTGTGATAATGGAAGAATCTGTCAACTGGCATTTGCGACGAAGTTTTCGAACAATGGAAAAAGTAAGAGACAGGGAGTATATAAGGGAAGAGATAAGCTTTTGAGAGTTCAGTTGTGCTGCGATCAGCGAGGCTGGAGGATGTTGCTAAGAGAGACATTGTTTAAAGCAGTTGTGCTGCGATCACCGAGGCTGGAGGATGTGATTAAGAGAGACATTGTTTAAGAAGAGTCGTCGTCGAAAGATTGCAATGTAAAGTCGCAGCCAAAGCATAGGAGAGAGAACTTGTTAAATTTACAGTAAACCAGTCGTCGTCGAGGCAGAGCAGAGTAAAGTCGTCGAGATACCACAAACTTTCTTTTTCAAACCTACAGTATTTAGTAGAATCTGTGAATTTAATAGAAGCTGTGAAACCTCCACCACTGTGTTCGAAAGGTGAAAGTATCCTGGGCAGCCGTAAGTAGCAAGAGAAAAGTAAAATGATTTTTGTAAACCGACTTAAAAGATAATGTCAGATATCGTTCTTTAGTGTTGATAAAACAAACTGTTTAAATTTAAAATCCATCTTGTAGTATAAGTTCATCGATAATTAATTTCGTCAATTTCTAGACGATTAAATATTTCTTTTTAAATTAAATCTAAATTTTGTGTTCTTTGATTATGTTTAAATGTTCTGCCGTTATCAAACCTAGTTAAGACCTTTGAGAGATTGAGATATGTTTTTAAAGTTGTATAATTGTTTCAAGTATTGCTAAATAAAATTTTGTTTGTTTTAAAATTGTATAATATTTCATTTAAAAGCCTATCATATTTGATTATAGCAATATATATATATATATAAATATTGTGGTAATTAAAAGGAAATAATTAATTAATGAACAAAATTTGGACTTGTATTGTTGGCGGCGTAAAAACACACGTTATATACAAGAATATGTGGCAATAATGCATGCTTGTTATGATTGTAGAAGTTCGTTCGCTAGACGCTCAGTGGTTCAGAGTGCTCGAGGTGTATGGTAGGAGACGGTCGAGAAAGGACAGAAATTCAGAAAGTGTCTGGCTGTATGTAATTTAACAGCCTGTCTATAAAGTATTAATAATTGTGTATGTGTGAACGAGCCAATTTCCTTGGTACCAGAGAACATTAAGGCAAAACTGCACCACTTACTATTTGTAAACCCGTAAGTAAATGATATTATCGTCAGATTTCCGAGTTAAGGTTTTAAATTTTATACCTCATATTTTGTATTTTAATTTTCTATTGATTGTTTGAATGAATGCCTTGATCGCTTGGTAAATTTGATTGTTTAATGAGTATTCTTTATTAAAGGCCCGGTGATTGGCCCTTAGAAATAGTGTTATTATTGTAAAGTATTAATATGTAATGTGATTTAAATAATTGGCTTTAATAAATTAATTTGTTTGTATATTTTGAATCTTGATTTTTATTAATAAAACATCCGGTCATTTTAATTGTTTTACTACAAAATTGGCGTCGTCAACGTGTGGTTTTTTTAGTAAAATAATAATTGTTTTGGTAATTATTTTACTGGACGCCCAATTTTGCATTGTAATAGTAAAAAATTAGAATCACTACAAATTGGCACTCAAACGTGCAGTTAATTTTCCGTTGTATTATATTAAATACTACAAATTGGAACCTCGGCCTGTTTTGACCTCGGCCTGTTTTGAGAGGTGTATGTTCCGGGGTCGCAGACCTTGAACATTCGGTAAGAGTTGTCCGCTATTGGAATAGGCGGCCAGCTGCCTCCTAAACTGGTCGAGGCACGGAGAAGGGAATGCTGCGTTCCCACAGAAAACTTCTCTCCCGCTATCGGAAGGATGTGGGACAAGTACCCAATGCCCGACCTACCTTATGCAGGTTTTTCTAGGGTTTGTCTTGCATTTCTTTTAGGCGAATGCCGGGTAGGATCCTTAAACCATAGCCCAGGAGCCCTAGTTACCCTTGGCTTTCTTCCTCCACCCTTCTGCATCCCTCCTTTCAAATCCATTTCCTATGCTATAAGAGGGGAGTTGCCACTATGTGGATTACCCTATACATAGCCTGTTTACACCCCAAAAAAAACCTCTACGTGGGGCTTTGTTTTAATTAAATTGTTTGTTTATAGTAAATACTACAATATATATAATACTAATTAGGGCCATTAGTGATTTGATAATTGGAAATTTGTGGTGGCGAAAATGTAAGACAACAATGGGTAAACACGGTCGAGTCTTTCTCGGCAGTAGGCACTCTAAAACCGGAGTCGGACGGCGGACACAGTTGCAGGCAGATATCCATCCAGAAAGGTCGCAGTTGAAATTGAACAAAAAGTTTTCGGACAATAATTCATGGAATAAAGTTACAGGAAAGTAACTTAATAAGTCATGCCGCACTAAAATTTTAATAAATAAATAGACCGTCACTAATTTCACCGTGAGAAAGTTAGTAACAATCTGGCTGACCATTAATTCAGAAGGAGTAGTCGTTTCCAGTTGAGAGACACCAAAGTTTCGACAGTGTTTTGTAATCAATTTAAATTCGGTGAATTTATGGCCTGTTTTGTGTGGTGCATTTGATCCCAAACTTAAGCCTGGTACCAGCAGAGATTGTAAGTAGAAAGAAATTTAATAAAGTTTGTAAACATTAACTAAAGATATAATCGTCAGATTTCGGTTTCACGTTTGTTTTATTGTTTTAATTTTAAGGTTGTAAAAGGAATTGTATTGTTTAATTTGGTTCTTTATTTAGAAGGCCCAAACAGACGACCCTGAGTTGAAAGTTGATAAAATCTGTAAAATAGCAAAAACTCAAATGTAAAAATCACGTCGAGAAATGTTGTAGTTTTACCTGGAATTAATTAATTGTCTTCTAAAGTTTAAAAGAATTTGGTAAATTATTTGAAATACTTCTCGTTTTAAAATTTTAAATAAATAAAATTTAATTAATTAATCAACCATTTAATTCTTTTAAATATTGTTTATTCATTACAATTGGCGTCACCAACGTGAGGAAGTAAATTGTTTAATTAAATAATCTCTCTTATTCATTACAATATATATATATATATATATATATATTGTAACAATTTAATTATATAATACATAACTCACGTTGCGGCGTCAAATAATGTGATAATTAATTTAAAGAAATGATGCCAAAACTATAAAGGTAGACTAACAATGCCACCACGATGTGGTTAATAAGTGGGATTTATAAATGAATTTTAACAAGTAACTTTTAAAGATAAAACATTTAATGCAAATTTCCGTTTAGTTTGGATTCTGTACATAAACTTCTAAATAATTGATACAGCTTTTAGTGAAATTCTTAATTTTTCAGGGCCGCTTATTGGGCCTCTAATAGTTACAGTAATTTGCAATTATCACCAAATCAAATGGAAACAAATTGTCACAAAAATAATAATTAAATTTACAAGAAAATTTTAACATAAAAATATCTGAAATTCAGCGGAATCAAATGAAATCTGACGGTACGTAATTTTTATATAAGGTTTACAATGAAATTTTATCATAGGTGCTCCTTCAAGTGTGGAAAAGTTTTCGCCTTCGATCAACTGCTTGCACTGTTATTTAAACTCAGAAGTGAAGCAATGAGTCCGAATCACTAGTAATGAAACTTCGCAAAAATTTAGTTGAATTGCGACTAAAAAGTTCCAAGAACTGTTGACAACTATTCATTCCAGTGCGTTTATGGTCAACGGTTTAAACGCGGCAGTCACAGCGCTGACAACTTTTTCATTTCCAAATGTTCATGTAAAATGTTGTGGATACAATCGGGAGATATTCCTAAAATCAGAACAAACTCGCGTAGTTTCAATCAGCGACCTTTCAATATTGAATTGTGGATATGCACTTATTTTTTCTTAAACCAAGCGGTTGCTGGCTATCCTGAGCGCTCTTCATTCAAAACGAAGGTTTGGTTACTTTTTAATTCAGCTGTCTAATTCTTTTCCATTGAAGACAGCGATGAATATTCGTTTTATGTCAGATCTGACTCCTCTTTTATAGCTGTCGGGGTTGTATTTTTCGGATAATCATTTTCAAGAAAGTGTTTCATGTCTACAAAATCAAAGTATTATGAAGTCAATCATCATCTACCAGTCTTCAAAAAAGAAAAGTCGACGGTCGGTACCGCAGTAGGCCGTGGATGTGACGTTGATGTCGCTGGTCTTTGAATCGCGTAGTTTTGGATTGTTTACGTCATTGAGCTGGTCCGCAGAGCTCAGTGTTTCATCGTACATCCGACCTAACTGATGTGGTTTCTTTACTTCAGAGCTCGATAGTGTTTCAGGACACTCTTATCCACTTCCGTGAACTGGGGTTCACTTTTCGTCAACATTTCGTCAAGATCGGACCTCCAGTAGACTCTTGATGCTCAGTCAGGTTCAATTTACGCTTACGAGAAATCCAGTGTGATTGTCTTCCCGTTCGAGTGGGGTAGTATTCAGACATTGGGACTGGCTGTCCTCAACGTTGCTCTTCTATTAAAGATCGGAACATCAATCTACTATCTCGTAACCCTTGCACGCTTAGCTCTGTCGAGACAAAGCACCGCCAAAGGCTGGTACAGGTCTCAGAGAACTTAATTGTTCATTAATCTGAGAAATGCCGGCTATCTAAGATAGCTCTGCCAGCAAGTCCAATCTCTCACAGCTCAGTGGCGGGAGGCACTGCAAGTTTCGCCTCGCAGCAAAGAGAGAGGGGCGCACAGTTTACAAAGACTTTGACAGGGCGATGAGTGGTGCATTGGATTATGAACCTAGAAGACACTCAGTACGACCAACTACATATTTTACTTTTATAATCTTTATTACCGATAAGTTAGTTGGGAACGAAGTCGGTCAGCATCTTGTGTTCATCAAACCTAGTCAGAAATAATTTAAGTACAAAAGTGCTAAGGCCAACGGCTTTCAAACACATTAAATGCTGGAATATAACACGTACTGCTTACGATCGTTTCATTAGATTAGTTACCTTCATAAGTTAGTCCAATACAAGTCAAATAAGGTATTTAAGTGAAACACTGAAGTGGCTTTGAATTTTAGGCGCGTCATGTCCGATACTAGCCCAGCGTTCTGAGAGTAGGTGTTCAGGAATGAACTACTCTACTTGCTATTAGACAATGGCTTGGATTTACATCACTTAAAGCTGCAATCAAACAGTTGTGAGCAATCAACTTGATTCCAACTTCTATTGCTAATAGGGTCGGTGCAGTAAAGAGGACAACCAACTCAATTCACAAGGATTTTCTCAAACTAGTTACACGAGATTCCTCCAAGTCTTGAAATGAATTTAAGATTACAGCCGATAAGTAATATTGAATGTCTTGTATATTTTTAACAAATATATCAATATTTTAACTTTTTGCGATTAAATATTCTACGGATTTCCTATGTTACTTTCCTGTTTGTTATTTTTTTTTATGAAACTTAATGATTATTGATAAACGTTTTTATTCGTACCTGGATTACATTCAAGAAAAATGAACATTACTGGAATGTGTGCGACTTGAACATTTTCCCCCGTATTTGCAGATGTATAATCTGACATTTTATAATAAAGACTCCTTTTTGTGATACTATTTAAAACACAGTTGCTATTTTTTTTAACAGCCAGGATAGGTTGTTATTTGTTTTAGAAAAATTTAATCCATTTTTAACATTTTAAATAAGTTTATAAAATAATTAAAAACCAGGATCATTTTATTAACTTGTTAAATGTTTTTTTTTTGTAGAAATAGCTTTCGGCAGCCACCATAGTAATCTGCTTACCGAACGTCCATAAACTAACATTCAGACTAGCCAAATAATATCAATGATTCTCTATCGTGTTTCACATCTATGTGAAAAATGGTTACAACAATTTGTCAGCATCAACTTGAAATTCGTTAGAAGCCTTGTTTCGTGATGTAGATCCTTCATCAAATTTAAATCCCGATCGTCGACTTAGAAGTTCATGCTCTTCTCTACTAAGCTCACTTATTAATTTTAAGCCAATTTTGTGAGAATTGAATCTTGTATAGTGGCACACCGAATTTTCACTGTTCCCTATGGTGCATTTAGGTGGGTTCTCTTCGGTTTACATGATGAAAGGCACACACATTCAGGTGTTTAGTCAAATCCTATTAAAAAATTATGTAAATGAGGCATAACTTTGTTTTGATGTGGTAACTGCAAATGACTCAATTCACTTCATTGTTGTTTGGACTGGCTTTTGTTGAAGTGCATATTATAATTCAATTTGTTATTTAAAAATGTAACATTAAATATTAAGAAAATTATTGTTCAATTACTAACATGGTTTTAAATTTAAAAGATTGGTTTTAACTTACTTTGAATGTTGTTCTTCTTTATCATAAATTTCAATAATGTGTCTAAATATATATCACAAATTTCAATAATCGTATTGTAAATAGGCAAATTGCAGTAAAGAAAATAAATTATCCAATTAGCATACAAACTGAATAGTAGCAGGTAATAATTGTCTAAATAAAATAAGAGTATATTTATTGAGCAAAGCAAGTGTAAGTTAAACTTCTAAAGCCATAACGAATTGACCCTAAAATCAAAAGTATGGTAATTCCAATATGAGTGACAATCAACTTCCTTTTGTATAATCATATAGGTATGTCAGGACACGTAATTAAATGAGTGCAATTTTCAAAGTAATTTTCCTGGTCTTAATTAATGAGTCTCAAAAGTGAAATAAGATGACTCTAAAAGAAAAAAGTCTGCTCTTTCCAATTGTAACAAAAATAGCTTGGAGGTTGGAGCAAAATGTTTTTTACTATTTGGGTTTGAAAATTCACAAAATTTGACAAATAAAATTTGAACCTCATATTGAATAAGAAATATCTTGAGTGAGCTTGACAGTTGATACTTTAGTAGCTGAAAATCAGTAATGGATTTAGTTAGCTTACCAAAGCATAAGTTTGTAGAACGTCTTGTTTCAAAGTTATAAGCATGAAAAATCTGCCTCAAATTGACGTGACGGATTATTTGATCAATTTTGTGAGATAATAGCAATAAGAATAAATTTTTATAAACATTGGAACTGCAACCTGCGTTCAGAGCACCAAATGGTGTCCCTGGTTGCAATTTTTCAATATACTACCTGCTACGGTTTCACAACGCTTGAAACTTCACTGCACGGTTGCATTGCACAGGTGACCCTTTTTTTCGGGAGGCTCTGGCGCCCATCTATACTACTAGTGAAACTTAGATTTTTCACATCACTTGAAGCTTTATTCAACATTAACACCAAATTTTAATCAAGATCCAAGGCGTTACCAAAAAGGTGATTTGGCCACTTGACATGGAATGACCCATAGATAATCTAAAGATTATATATTGTGGTAATTAAAAGGAAATCATTAATTAATAAACAAAAAAAATTTGGACTCTCATTGTTAGCGGCAGAAAACACACAAGTTGAACAAAAGAATGTGGCAATAATGCCATGTTTGAGATTATTGTAGGTTGGTGGTTATCTAGAAGCGTTGTGTGCGCCAGTCGTCGTGGAAGTATAGCTGTGAACAGACCAGAAGTAAAATATCGAAAAAGTATTTTAATATTTGTAGAATAACAGTTAGAACTGTTTTTTTTACAAGTTGCAGTCTGCGATATAAATATTCAACGCTAAACATTTAGAGCGCAGAGTCTAAATTATTACATTCGTGATTTAGACCATTGTCTTCGATTGTGGGAGCCAGGCAACTGCATCCAGCAGCTAATAAAATTCGGAACTAGAGAATAACATTTCCTAAACGAATATTGAACCATTTCGTCAAACTAAAAGTGTTATTAGAATCAGTGTTAAAAATGGCCTGTATATAAAGTGTGTGTGTGTACGCACGAGCCAAATTTACCTGAGTACCAGAGACCGTAAGTTAAAATTTCACTGAATTCATATTTGTAAACCTACAAGTAAAGGTAAATATCGTCAGATTTCAGATTTCGAATTTTGTTGAGAATTTAAAGTCATATTTTGTGTTTTTTTTGCATTGTAAATAAATAATCTATTGATGAAGCAAGTCCATGATAACTTGATAAAATTGAATTGTTAAAAGGTAATTTCTTTATTAAAGGCCCAGTAAACGACCCCGAGAAAGAGTAAAATTTTATTTTCAAATATTAATTAATAATGTAAATTGAAGTTAATTTCGTAATAACGGTTGCAAAATTCATTTGATTAATTTATGTAAATTTAATTGATTGCGCATTAATAAATTAATTTATTTGCTTTTTAAAAAAATCTTGATTATTATTAAATCATCCTAGCATTTTAATATTTAAATTGCTAAAAATTGACGCATTAACGTGGCGATAAACTTCCATTAACAAAGTAGTGTCATCAACGGGTGGCACATTTTAACTTTGCTTTTGTTTAACTCTCTTTCATTTGTGTTCACCACAAATTGGCACCTCAACGTGGGGCTAATTTCAATCATTAAATTTCTGATCACCACAATATACTTATAAACCACTGATAAATATATGGCATTTCAGCATTCATCTAAAGTTAATTGAATATCATCTGCAAAATGCTGAGAGTGAATCATGCTATTTCTCATTTTGACTGGCGTCTTAAATGTCCGAATATCTTCAGAAGTCCAATCACTTCTGTATGCAATCACCTGGTGTGGTGCGCTTAGTCGGAGGTGAAACGCCAAACTGCACTTCTGACATTATCGTCGATCGTACTAGCTCCTCCCCAGAGATAGCTGCGAAGCACGCGAAAAGTAGCCTAATTAGCTATTTCTATCGTAACATATTTTACGGTCCAAGAAAACATTTCCGCAGCAGTCCGTCTACGTTTTCTATAGCTCGTACCCGATACGCTTCGTAAACGCAGAGAATAAAAATTAATATTCATAAATCGAAGTGATTATTAATGCCAATATGATAAAAACTCTAATAGCAGTGAGAATGGCATCTTTATAGATCACGACAGGGTTCTAAATATTAGTGGAATATCCTTCTCGGCGCAGAGGCGAGATAAAGAGCTGCAATTCCAGGAAGCTGCGGGTAAATTTATAGAGCTAGCGCCTCTCCACTGTGTTATTGCTCTCTGCACTTCATCGAGGATCGAAGACCGATTTTGCCCTACAGCTCCGTTGCTCGAAAGGTCACATTCACATCTCGCTAGAAAACTGGTTCCTACAACGCCTGTCGTTTAATTGATCTCCCTCTCTCCGAGCTTCAATGGACCTGCGAAATGACCAAACGGCGATGAGGTGTTCTGACGGGAATCTTAGTGTCTTTAAATGCAGCAGACTTACGTGTCGTGTTTTGTGGTTGTACGATTATACCCTGGTACAGAAGGTTCTCGTCTATTTTTTCAAAGCCTTTAATGTTTTTCTTTTAGTTTACGGAATTAGCACGTTGCTGTTCGTGAGAAGGACTTATCAGGTTACGTACAGATTCGGTGGATTCAAAGTTATTGTTGCATTGTGAATTTTTGGAGCAAGTAACCAGGACGTGAGTACGACAGTTACACTCGCCGTCAGAAAAACTGACAATGAATAAACCGCCTCTTATTGGCCACTAAAAAAATATTAACTCTCAGTGTCTAACTAATAACGCACTTTTCGCTCCGTTTCAGAATTTGAATATTCACTTCCTTCCCTTGTTCGTATTTTAAATATAAGCATCATAAATACCCGGAAATGCTAAATTCAACTTATAAAATAATGTGGAATGTCAGTCTCTAACTGAACAATTTATTAAGTAATAACAATGCAACCGATTGTTCCGATAGCTGACTGGTTTCAGGGCTTGTGGAAGAAAACTAAATGTTTTCTATGAGAAATATACTGAAACAAAATAATCCTTGTCTTAAAAGCTGTGTGTATAATAACGGGCAATATATTTCGAATATGATTTGTTAACGTAGATTCGCATAAGACTTAAATCTATATAATAAAAAAGGATGTATATTTGTATGTATGTATGTATTTACGTTGTTATTTATACAAATTTTATCGCGTGGACAGAATGCAACAAAAATTGGTATACGTATTCTGCCAAAATCGAGAACCGGTACTGTGGGGGTGACAAACCCATAGCATAAAGGTGGAAAGAATTATAAAAACCGTGATCATTAAATATTAAATTACTGCGCGCCAAGAGACAATGACGTCACGCGAGAGAAAGACGTTACTACGCAACGAACAAAGGAAATATCTCCTTTATTAGGAATGAAATAAAGCAGAAATATTTTTTTAAAATAAAAAGTATAATTTTATACAGCAATATTCCATCGAATGATAATAAAGAAGAATACGAATTACTTTACCATCCTTGGGGAAAATGTAAGTTAATTTTCGCGCTGTATTAGTTCTGAGTCTAGCTAACAATTTCATCAATGTAATATTTCGTAATGTATGAAGACTGAGTGACGATTATATCCTGAAATACTCAAGGAATATATTTAAGTATTCAATTAAATACTTTTTCGAGTTTATATAAATAAGTACACGAGCAACGCCGGGCACCCAGCTAGTACAAACTAAAACAAACGGATGAGGATTTATTATTCATCTTTACGGAAATATAAATTACTTGAATTATCATGTGAAAAATCGTATATAATCCAGTATGTAAATGTGTTATAATTAAATTGTCTGAAATAAATAATAGTGTTCTTGTAAGAAGTTTTTCAACATAAAACACGAGAAAGCTACTGGTCCTATATTACTTTTTTCAATTCTTAACGAGACATTCATGAACTAGTCTGTTCTCGGTTACGCGTGTTCTCTCTGCCTTGCAACGAACATCAAATTCTGTTTCAAAACCTATTTGATTGGATGTAAATATTATAAATGGGAATTTCGTTAGAAGACTTGGAAAAAGCATTCTACTTCGTTAAGATATCCGAAGTGTGTTGATTAATGCATATAAACTAACGCATTCGAAATATGTTCGAAAGAGTTTTCGGAGAAAGTCCTCTAATGAAAAGAAAATTTAGACTTAATCTGAACTCTCTAGTGAAAATAGGGCAGTGTAGTGAAGGGTATTGTAGTAAAGTGAAGTGATCAGTTATAAAATAAATAAAAATGGCAACATTCCTAGTCTCCACAGATTGTAAATAGTTAATCTCTATTTTTAGATAAATTTCCACTTTTCTTCTTTTCAGGCCAGTACAATATTTATTTCATCTTTAACTTTTTCTAAATTAACCTTTAATTAATATGTTATATACATGTATTTATAGATGAAATAATGTCTCTAAACCTAGCTTATATTTTGAATTAATTATATTAATTTACTCGATTCTTCTTTATTATAACTTCCCTTATTTAATTGTAATTAAAATGTAATTTTATGGATCTACTAACGGGAAATCCTCCCATTTGTAGATTAAATAATTGCATAAAATACATACATATATTCCAGATTTATAATTCTCCATTCTTATCTAAATTAGACCACTTTCGCCAAATATTTCTATAATACCTTTTTATTACTCCTATCTAATAGGCCTAATTTTGAAACATTATGTCTTTCTAGGTTCCAGCTTGGAAGGTTATTTTGTCCATTCCCCAAACACTGTTTCTTCCTAACTACCATTTCAGATTTGGTATTCGTTACATTAGGTCTGAAACTTTTCCTGCTTCTCACAAAAGTCATTCCTTACGTAATTTCTTCCATCCTCTCCCAACTAGGCTTGTTATAAACTTATTGGCCCCTTGAGATATAGTCATAATGTAAAACTTTGTAATAACCAAACAAAACATTGCAATTTGACTAAAGGTACGTTTCCATTACTACAAATTTGTTCCGCAACAAGTTAACGACACATGTAAAAGGAAACAGTCTGCGATATGCTGTGCAAAAAGTTTGGGGGAACAAAAATTTCCCATGTGATTGTGGAACACAACTTGTGTTGGCAACTTGTTGCATGGTCAATGGAAACGAACTGAAACATGTTACCATTACACGCGCATGCGTAGTGCAGCCTACCCTCGCGGTCATGGCCCTAAAACCTTCGAAAACGTGCTTTCTTGTTTGAGGATGTGGTATTTTTAGTGGTGTGTCACAGTGCGGGGGTTTTGGTTTATGATGGAGTGCCCTAAATGTGACGAAACTTATTCAACTTTATTAACACGAGACAGTGTTGTGGAATATGACATATTCAAACCATGACAACGCTAATAATTGAAATGATGCCTTGCAACGCATTTCAGATATTACGAAATGCAAGTTGAGAAGAAACCTGTAGGGGTCAGCGTGACTGCCTCACACCATAGAGGTCCCGGGTTCAAATCCCGGCGCGGGCATGGATGTTTGTGTGTGGGAGAGCAAATCAGTCCCCCGACTCGAAAAAAAATTATTCCTATACTGAGACGCTAATAACCAGAGCTGTTGATGCGACAATAAATAAATCAATAATATTAAATAACGAAACTTCGCTCACTGAGTTCGCAATTCTTTGAGAGAACAAATTAAAATGGTAAAGAGTAAGAAAAGCGGTCTGGTTAAAACGCAATTTAAGACGTTGGATTGGTTCTTGACATTTCCTGTTTAAACAGGTTTAGTAAAAATCACTTGCTGTCATCCTAACAAAATTCTCGTACACACTTTGCAGACGTAAGTCTCCTATCAACGTTTTATAGGCTCCTTACGAATTTCATCTCGCTAAAAAAACTTCAAATCCACCATCTTGG
Source organism: Zhengitettix transpicula (assembly GCA_037074705.1). Classification (NCBI taxonomy): domain Eukaryota; kingdom Metazoa; phylum Arthropoda; class Insecta; order Orthoptera; family Tetrigidae; genus Zhengitettix; species Zhengitettix transpicula. Next base: position 79,213,582 of record CM073591.1, read on the forward strand.
TTGTTTTTGCCTTTTTTTTAAAGAAGTTCATGGATCCCGCCTGCCATCACCACAAAAACTGAAGTAGCTGAGTTGTCCATATTCGATCAACTAACCGAAAAATCACTCAAGAAACACTGTATCTTATTAACAGTACAAACAAACTATACAAATGTTGCAGACATCGCAGTAAAATTGGAAACAGTAGAATCACGGACGTGCAACGTGTTGCTGGGACTTGTTGCGCGACGTGTCTCTGGAATTTGTCGGAATGGGAAAGTACCTTTATAAACATCTGGATTTGAGCACTGGAAGAAAGTAGGTTACTGACAAGGTGATAGAGACCTTAGATCGAAAAGTTGTATTTGAATTTGTTTATTTTTGCGGTGTCTGTGAGGAATTGGGGTGCGTGAGGGTGCCCCAATCGCCACCTCGGCCAGACAGTTTACGGCCGAGGTCTTTGCTAAGGCTTGTAGCACTAAGCTGCGCTCTCATAAGTCGACTCCGAGCGTGGGCGTCGGATTCGCACGGCACCGTAATTGCCACCTCTCTTTCCCTCCCAGTGCCATAGGAATGCCATCAACACTTCGACCCGGTGGGTTAGTTATTGGCGCACCTGCCGGCACAACTTACTAACTCAGCTGACCATCTGGAAAACTTGGTGGACGTGTTGATTAGGGATGGGAGACCTTGATCAAGTATCTCAGGATATCAAACAAATGTTTGCTAAATTCTAATGTATGTCAAACACATCTACCATTGCTTGTGATAATCCTGGCGATTTCCCTCACTAATTACCGTCTCTCTTTTCAAAACAAATAAAAGTCTCTCAGGAATAAACTTCTGAATATCAACACAGAAGAAGATGTTTTTATCTATAAATAATTAAATTTTCTTTAATATTGATTGGGTTTCCGAATCAACACGTGCAATTCTGTATCAATATATTGTACGTGTTGAGACCTCTTAAGGACCTCGAAACACATCTCTGTTACGGAATCAATAATATGCACGGAACCAACTCGATCTTCTATATATTTCGAAAACCTCGAACGGGAAACAATTTTTCGTTTTTAGTAATAGCAATAGTTTTGCTCGGTTTCCGGTTAATTTTTCTTTATACTCGAAACGGTACAATTTAGAATTTTATTTATTTATGAAGGATGATCGAGATACGATTGGGAAATTAATCTCATTAGGCCACTGAACCGTAAAAATAATAAACTAAAGATAAATTCATTCATTCCATCGTGCTATCGATAAATGGTGTAAACAGTTGTGGATCAGGTATTTCTCAGTGGCACAACAGAATGATGTCCGAAAGTTATAGTTACTTAAACTGAAAGACGAATGAAATTCAACTTCCAACGGTCAAGTTCTAGAAAACCTATTTAAACGTATATAAAAAGAAATAAAATAAAATATCCTAGAGTTGAAGTAAATCTTTTGTCTATTATATCGTAAATATCGTAGACAACTGTTGCTTACTCTCACAGCTTATCCAGCTCTAAATTCAATTTTTGTATATCAGTCTCAATGGCATTCCCGTGACTTTGAAAGATATTGTGAAGTTCATCTCTCGGCCTTTTGGCAAATTACAGATCTGAACAACGATGCTCTGTAATTACTAGTGCCTGATACATAACCGGATTTCCTTAAGAAAAGTTATCAGAAGCTCATATGATCAGACATCTGATTTAATTGCAAATAAGGAAGTCAATTATTCACGAGTCTGCTAATTAAATTTATCGTCCTTTATATGATTCTCCACGTCCTGAAATTTTTTGTTATAAAATATTGCAGTGGTTCTTAAGACGAGTCTGCAACAAGACATCGTTAATATATCCCTTGGTTTTTCCCAATAAGAATATTAAATACTTGAAATAAATTTTTATTAATTTCTACCCCGACTATTGTGAGGGTATCCTGTTTTCGATCAGCGTCCATGAGAAGATTCTGGTTCTCACACTTTATGAATGCCATGAGAACAGCCCGTGCACTGAACGTGTTCATACTGATGCGTCAATGTATACTGGTTATTATCAACTAGAACGCGTATAAGTAATGTAAATAAGACGCAGAAATAAGTATTTGATCATTCAATTTTTCACTCTTCGGAGCTGCTGTCTGAGCGGAGCGTGAATGAAATCTGTCTTACACGGTCAATATTTCTGAAGGTGGTAAATTGAAGCATCTCTCGCATACACCAATAATATGGTTCAATATTATGTCAGTTACGATCTTGCTTTCTACAAGCACGGACGATTCTACAATGATTTCTCAATGAGTGATTTTGAATCTATTACCTACCTTAAATGCGTTGACTATGGGGAAGACAGAAATAAGACAATGAAAGTCATGGACATGGAGAACTACTCCGAGAACTCATCGAAGTCCAAGATGATTACCGTCAGACAAAAAATAAAGTGTTTCCTGTATCGGATTGTGACAGGCGGTGAAAAGTGGATATATTCCGAGAATCCGAAATGCAAGAAACCGTGAGTTGATCCCGGCTAACTATGCTGTGCGTTTGATGGGATCAGCAGGGTATCGTCTACTATGAACTGTTGAATCCTGGTGAAACTGTCAATGCCCACCACTACCACCAACAACTGATAAAATTGCACCGTGCTCTGCGTTTAAACAAGCCGGATAATCGGCAAAGACATGACAAACGAAAACGCACCATTGCTTCATAAACAATGATCCAAAACTACTTTGAAGCTACTCCATTCCGCTTATTCACCAGACCTGGCCCCTTCCGACTACCACCTGTTTTCGTCGGCGGGTCACGCGCTCGCTGAGCAGCACTTCGATTTTTACGAAATCGTCTGTAAATGGCAGGATGAGTGGTTTGCCTCGAAATATAAGGTATTTCCCGTGAGATAGGAAAATGTGTAGTTAGTGAGGGCCAGCACTTTGAATTAATTTTTACGTTCTACGAAAGAAACATGTATATTTTTCTGACTAAAAAACAGCGCACTTAATCTTATAACCTGATACTTTCAAGTCTGTAGAATTTGTATTTAACGGCATTTACTTTAAATCTGTAAATTTGTATCAATTATTTAACTGTGTTATAGTCAATCTATATTTCTAATTTATCATTTAAATTTTGCTTTTTTCCCTGATAACCTGAAGAAGTCCAAAATTGAGGAAGAAACGTTGTATTCAAACGATGTTTTGGTTTAATTGGTTAATAATTTTTCTAACATGCTGTATTGATTATTTATTAAAATATAATTGTTAGATTATATTAATATTAAGTATATAATACTTTATTTGCCTTGGTTCCACCTCTAATAAAAAAGCAAGTGATGAGGGATATTGGCAATATACCCCTTCAACGTACATTAGCATATAATATCTTTAATTTTCGCCATTTCTTCGGTAAATATTATTTGCACAATATATCCCTCAGGCTATCAATTTATTGAACAAAACCCATATTTACTGAATAATATTGACCATATAAGGGAGGGGGGGGAGGCAAATATTCTGGCCCCTCATTGTGTCCTGGTATGGCTATAAAACTCGGGATACCATCAAAACGACTTTTGGAAATTTATCAGAATATGAAAATATACATTTGTTTAAAATTAAGTTTTGTTGACAATGTGTTGGGCAAAATGACGGAACTTGAAATGATGTTAATGAAATAGGGAACACTGTGTTGAGACTAATTTGCTGGGGACGACGAACGAGGGTCGAGCACACGAACAACGTCACTAGGTGTGTCCGACGTCGTGGGAGCAACTAATTCGCAGTTTATTATCGCGTCGAGCAAAATGGCCGTTTACTCGGCGTGACCGGTGGCTGCTTATTAGAGAAAGCGGAATGAAGTCATATTGCAAGCATCGTTCTCAGTTTTTGTGGTCGGTACCGAACCGGTTCCGTGCGTAAGTCTGTGACCGTCACCTGGTAAGCGTGTTCGAGGACAAAGGCTACCTAAACGCTGTAACACCAGTTTCAATTACTATGTGCCGCAGGCCACGATCAAGAGGCAGTTTATGGGAGAAAATCGGTCGCCGCATATAATGCTGCTAGTGAGTGAACGCGGATAATCTTATCAAAAAATGTATTTTTTTAGCCATTTCTCATATTCAAATATTAGGGAGAAATAGAAAAAAGGAAGAAGTGAAAATCGAGAAGGTATAATGATGGAACAGGGAGGAAGAAAAGTTAAGATTGAACGAAGAGAGACAAGAATACACTAAACTGCAGTCTTTTTTCTCCCGTATCAGTAATGTAAAATACTACGTGCATTCGTGGTGTTCAGGATTAGTATTTCATGGTAAAAAGTACAGTCGTTACAAGGAAAATAAATTTTCTCGGATTTAGCCAACGAAATTTTCTAACTGTTCATTTAATTTGAATTAATTGTAACACAAAAATTATTCAATACACATGACGATTTCCGAAAAGGATTTGAATGAAGCTACTCTGGTTTATTTTACTGCGCGTAAGCTTTGTGGATATACAAATATTTTGCCTTAATGACTGGAGATCGTAAACACCAAAAATAATAACAACATAAATCGTTCAGTTTTTCACTTTTAATGGTTTTCAACGAAGCATTAAAAATGTAATGTCATAATATATAACATAGAACTATTCATTTTGCGGAATCGTAGATGAGACGTTTTCAATATCTATTATTTCTTTTAGTTTTTGCATTTGTACGTTTGCATATTCTAGAACGAGATTTTTTTTCCCGTTACTTAGTTTCAAACAACAATTGTATTATGAACACTGAATACGAATTCGTCCAGGAAAGAAGCGTTAGAAACAGTAAAATCAACAATTTTTATAAATACATTTGATGTGCTTTAATTATTAAATACATTTCAAAGATGGAATGTTTAATAAAATGTGTATCAATTAATAATTTTTGCTAACAATGGATGCATCAACCATTCAATTGGCAAACAATTCTAAAGAACTCTTGTTCTTCTGTTTGGAAATGTTTATAAAGTACGTAAACAAATGGAATAAAATTACTTGGTTATAATTATAAGATTAGCTAAAACATGTTTAGATAACATGAAAATTTTATTAAAATTATTACCACGGAAATTGGATTGCTTTAGTAATTGTTGGCCTAACTTAAGAATAAATTAAAAAAATTACGTCTGATTGAAAATTAATAATAAGAACGGTAGCCAAATAGAGACAAAGTAAGTGATAATATATATACCATACAACGTATCCTTGTGCCTTTTTTCAGGTGTTTAGTAGAACCTACAACGACACAACCGCACTAGTAGTGCAGTGTGGTATTTATATTTCACTTATTTTTTCTGTATTTGGCTATCTTATTAACTTAAGAATACTCTTCCTCAGATGCAGGACGATATGTAAATAAAAACCTTTTTAATGCACACGTGTATGAGACTGCTTTTACTAGAAATTGAAGAAGACAAGAACTATTACACTTCTTCTGTACGAAGGTTTGGATCAAACATAATGGCAAAATATTAAATTGCAACCAATAACAAAATAGAAAAATAAAGTTTATATAATCATACTACAGGCTTAGTTTTTTTAAAAAAAAATCAATCTCATGATGAAATATGCATCAGCCAAAGGTTTTAAGACGATCTGAGAACAATTTCCAAACAAATAACTAAACAGCAAGGGAATTTCATGTTTAGAACAGTGTTTAAGAGTTGAAAATATATGTGATTTTTATCCTTATTTTTCAACATTATTTCATTACTTTGTTCATGATGCTACATTATGTCACATACTATCATTTATTAATGAACTATTTATGTGCTATAGAATTATTAGTAATTAATCTACTCGTTATAGTTAAGTTATAAACATATTTCGCTGCATCGAAGTATTTTTAAACTGGAAACTCTTATTTATGAACTCCACATATAAAACGTAACTGTAACCAAGACTACTCATGCAGTTGATTACACAACACTGAAAAAAAAAACTCGTAGTAATTGTCGTTCGAATGCGAGAACATTAATAAGCGAAAAAGTAGTAAAAGCAGTTCAGGAAGTAGAGAAAGGAAGAAATTTGTTTATAAATGTTTATTTAAGATTACTATTATTTGTCTGCGTATCATATATTAAATAAAATGGTTTTCATAAACGTATATACTAAAATATACAAGTCGTTCCCCTTTTAAGTTTCACCTCACTACGATCTAATAAAAGTCCTGGACAATTAGTCTTTTTCTGAAAAAGGAGAAGAAAAAAGCGTATAAATTTGTAATTATTGACGAGAATGGAAGTATTTTGAAACGCATTCTAAAACGCGAGACCAATGAAAATTTAATTTAGTTATAAAAGGAAATGTAGAATTAATAAAGGTCGGAGAATTGGTCATAATAATTAAGTAGATCTATAATTTTACAGAGTAGAATACGAGTAAGTTTGCACAGTCCGCACTGAGCCAATTTAAATAGTGTTGACCTCCAAAAAGACAAGTAGATGGCCAATTTATAGTTCACCTTTGATTGCGAGACATGTACGTACTTCGATAAGAGCAGTAATCCTGAACTGTATCAACGCAATTATCAGACTCTAAAGAGAATCTATAACGCAGTTAGATTAAATGTTATCAGGGCAATACGTTCTCCCGTAATCGCCTATGGTGTAACAAGAAAGCAATTTAATATATTATTAACGATGAATCACAAACTCCGCTTTAACCAGGATTTCGAGTAATTGGGGTAAATTATCACCAGTATTTACTTTTCTGTATAAAACATGCCATACGCTCATGGAATTTCAGACTTATGTTTAAAATATAATGCAGGAAACTCGTAAATGAGCTTTCTACGGAGCAATGTTTCGAAACGCTCAGAAGTCATAAATGATGTAGGTATAAATTAAAAACTACAAAAAATAAAAATATATTTGACTTCTCAAAATTAGTATCCAAGTAAACATAATTAATTACAAATTGTGGCCATAAAGAAAATAGGTGTTGATTTTAGGTGACATAAATCATGTTGTATTTTCTTTGATCTCATTATTAATGGCGATCACTAGACACAATGTGGCATCAAGTATGAACAAACCGATATTTATTTCCGATTTATTAGGATTTGAAAGTTAATTTATGTGTATATACCAATTTAAATGTGTCATTAGAAAATAATTTTACAAGATTGTTAGAGTTGATATTTTCTGGAACACAGACGCTAGTAAATATATTGGCGGAAGTAAGATCAGCCAAATTCCCTTATTCCGCATGTGAATAGGTTTTGACAATTTTTCACCAAATCAATTGTAATGATTCTCATTTTCTTACTTAATATAAAAAATAAACTTAATTACAAGAAAATACAAAAAATACAAAAGTACATTAAAAAAATATTGTTGGGCGCCAGCAGATATACATTGGTTGCATAAAATTAAAATTAGTTCCGGCTTGATTAAAAAGTTCTCCTTCTCAACAGGGTAATGTGGGCGGTTCGGTGGCTATTCAAGAACAGAGTCTATTTCCGCACTGTGTAAAAAATTCTACTTTTGAAGGCATTTTACATAAATTGTGATGCTTACTTTACTTGTGGCGTCAGCAGTGGATCACTGGTCTTGTAGTAAGCAGCACACGATCTCCTTCTTCGGCCTCCCCACGATGGACGTCCCTCAAAACCTTTGTTCCTTCCCGCTCGCCAAATTCTCCACCCTCTCGACTCTTTCGGTCTGCCTGCGTCTCCCTGTCTCCCTGCGTCTCCTCTCGCGTCTCTCCCTGCGTCTCCGTCTCCTACTTTCACCCCAGGTTCGGAGTATTTATAAGTCCTCCGCCCCCCCCCCAAACGATGCAAAAAAAGGACCTGTACCCGTGATTTCTTTTGGCCTCTCGGGCAAGCACACGTGCACGCTTAATGTATTCCTCCTCAGGCCTCCTCAGGCCCGCGGCCACTTAAGGTTGTTATTCACTACACAATACTTGACTTAAGTCGAAACAATGTTGCACCGTCTCAAGGGTCGGTACATTCGGGAAGGAGAATGAAATTTTGTACATTCCCGATGAAATGGAAAGATGTTACCAAGTGGACGAAGGTGATCGTGTAGTTTGGAGAACAAATAATACTGAAGTAGTTGATGATTGGAGAAGTATAATATATAATGGTATGATACAAGAAAATCTCAATCGGGGCACCAATTTACACCATATGAAAAACACTTCCTGATTTCTGCAAATGATTCTTACTACTATCGAGCCAACAACTTTCATTTTCGTCACGGAACCGCGAGGTCAAAATTCAAAGAATGAGTCAAAACCCTATGATTTTCTAAAGAAAAACTCACAGTAAACTATAATAGCTTCCTTTGCTGAATGAGCCAAAACCTCTTGTGAAAAGGAGATCCTTAATTTTCAATCATATCTTAATAATTGTAACCATTGATAATCAAATTAAAGTTTATATATTGGGATAATCTTACAGAACGTTTTTTAAAATTTTTAAATTGTCCCGTATAACTTCAGAGAATAAAAGTGAAGAACTAACAGCCTTTAAGATATGTAGGGATCTCACCAAGTAATAAATATGAGTTTCATGGTATCTCATAAAATAGAGCATGATTAAAACTAAAAAAGAGGCTAACAATTTATTCATTGTGACCACAACATTATAAGGGTAGAAAAAAAATTACTTCAAAAGATATGCTATTACAGTTCTGAAACAGAACGTTATTTACACTTTACTGGAATTTATTTTTAAATTAATACAGTTCACAGCGACCAGAATCAGTTTGCGTATTACATCAAATATCAGAAGTGTAGTTTATATTTGAAATATCAGCTCACCTCATTAGTTACAAATATTCACACAATAGGTAATTTTTTTTCTGAGATATAATGTTGCTCAGTTGCCAGGTCACTAGAATGGAATTGTAAAACAGATGGTTAGGCTTTAATTACATTATTTTCGAGGACAAATAATGAAATGATTTATTTATCAGTCGTATATAAACAAAAAACAATGTTTTACATGCCCTTAAATTCGTTGACTGGATGGTAAGTGGTCAACATGACAAACCAATACTGCTTTTGAAATTAGGTTGGCAGTTCAAAGATCACTAGTTTCACAGAAGCCATTTTTTGGGTCTTTCTAATTTCCGATGAAACTGCTAAGTTTCGGTATACAATTAAAGATTAAATACGTTTTGAGTCTAACCATTTTATATTTTACGCACCGAGATATACGTTACGACCGTTAACAAGGATTTCATTCTATATATTCGTTTCACTCTGAGAATAAATTTAATTATACTGAATTCCTAGTGCGAAGACAAAGTGGTTAGGAACGATTTGTTCGAGGAATAGGATTTGAGGACACGTTCTAAATTCACCTACACTGGCAATATTTTACTTCGAAACATCGCAGTATCACGTCAAACACGAGAAGTGTTTTATCAAGCCGTGTAAACCTTTCTGAACGTTTGTGAAGAGCTAAAATGACTATCGTTACTGAAGCAGATTCCGCATGGAGAAAACACGTTCATTCTTGAGTTCTTGTAATGCGTCTGTAGAAAGGACTTCCTGATTTCAGGATATAAATTGCAGATCTCGTGAATCATTTCCGTATATCACGAATCTTTTATAAGCAAGCGTTCGTAATACTCCTTTTGTAGTTGTGTTACGTATAGAAGATTTAGAAAAATAAGGTAAGACCTATCCCGTAGCATCCTCAGCAATTTTATTATAATTGATAAGGGAAACAGATTTTAACAGGAGGAAAATCATTTAGATATTTCCAATTTCACAAAAAAAAAGTCACCGAAAACTTAGGAGAAGACTGAGGAGAATCGGCACACTGACCGCGTGACCCTCCAAATCCCGAATGTGTTATGTAAGATGACTGTCTGACAATCGGATCTGTAGCTAATAATCACCTAGAGGTTAATAGTAATAAGAATTTGTAAGCGATAAATAATTATGGTATACGACAAGAATCGATATACCCAACTTCAAGAAACCATGTAAATTCTCAATAAGAAATACCAAATGAAATAATTAATAAATAAATATTTATGAACATAATAATAACACTAGATATTTTACCAATCACGTGCTCCAAAAAACGCAACTTCCTAGTTCCCACGAAAATACTTTTAAGTTACTAGGTTTTTTATCCACTAGAGTAAATTGTAATAACATGGCGCGGGACTATTACTTCATGTTGTTCCATGTAAATTTCATGAGCCATAATAATTCCCTACTTACCGAAGTTTTTATTTGATCTGAACTTAGTTTTTTGTTACCGCTTCCAGTCAAACAAAGAAATTTCTGGAAGAATGCAGCGAAGAGGCTACCGCAAGGTTGCCAAGGTGACCACAACAAAGAACTTGCAACTATTATGAAATCTATTTTAATAATTGGAACTATAATATTATTTACTTCGAATTCGATCTTCCGGTACAGAGGAAAAAAATAAAACTGATGAAATAACACCTCTAAATTTCAAACAATTTTAATAAATATACTGCATATATATATCCAAATAATAAGAGGATTCAAAAATATACTAACAAGCTGATTATAAATTTTTCGTACCACCTTGAGGTATAAATGCTATTGGCAAAAGTATTAATGATATTGTTAATCATACAATATTTCAGGTTCGGATGGAAGAATTCTTAAATGAGAAAAAAAAGGTTAAGATCGGAGCTTATTATTCAGTTATAGATATTTTGTTCAGGGGAGCGGAATAATTTTAATTCGAAATTAAGCGAAAGTGAACAAGGATTGTCTCATACTTCTGCAGCATTCAAACATTGTTGCTAAATAAATGACAGTCTGTGAAGGAAACATTGCCATTTCAGTAAAAATAATTTTTGAACAATTAAAAAAAATATTTTTAAGTAAACGAAATTAATTTATTTTCAAGTCCATTTTACTGTTAATAAAATACGTATTCGTTTTGCAGTTTCTATCACGGGAGCGAATAAGGAAATTTTATTCTGCATTTTGCACATCCTATAACTACTTCATTGCGTTTAATTCTTGTCAAGTTCATTCGATAAATATAAAATTTCTACCTGCTAATTGCTACCTGAGAGGCCCATAAAAAATTAATTGATCGTATTAGGACACCTGAATGCTGTACAGAAAAATGAAAAAAAATTATATCCAATATTTTACAGATTTTATTGGGGGATATATGGAAATAAAAAATTCGGATCAGCAAGCGTGTTGATGAAGCGCATGTTGAAATAGGTTATTGGGAAAATGGAATGGCCACGGTATGGAGTCAGCATATTTGAGATGGATCCATTTAATCTAGCTTTCAATTGGAGGAAAAGAATTAAGAATGACGGTAAATGCGACAGTGTGAGTGACGGAGGAAGTTTGGAGAGCGTGGCGTCGGGGAGACTAGCGAGGCAGACAACAAAGAGGTTTGCCCGAGGTCAGTGAGGACGTCCAGACCCAGACCCAGACCTGCCACACGGCGCCGTGCCTTACCCCTGCCCATACCCCGCACCATATTCCTCCATTACGGTCGATTTTGCTCCATACATATATGTATTCGATTCACAACGTCAAGCGGCCTGATGTGATACAGCTCCTTCATCTGTGGTGACTTCAATACAGCAACACTTACCTCGCCCAACAACACCCATAATTATCTGGTCGTTGTTTGTTGCTTTCACTCTCCAATGTCCCTTTCATCATGCTTCAGCAGTCCTGTGTATGTCCCACAAACGTCTTGTCATGATGAATATTCAAAAGATTACTTTCCTGGTCTATATTTTAGGAAAGCCTTATGTAACAGCTACAAATTGGAATTCTATGTTAGTTTACTGACTAGTAAAGGATAGAGATTTTTTTAAAAAAAGACTAGTGTGTTAAAATAAAGCACTAGGAAGGCAAAAGTAAACGTTTACAAATTTTTAGTTCGACCCTTTATTTATTTACCGCGGTGTGAAGGAAGTCCGTGGAAACTGAACAAGTTGAGCAGTCGGAAAAGGTTCAGAATAAAGCCACGAAATTATCCTATAACAGGAATTCATTTGTTGGAAAAGCAACACTTGGAAACATTTTCAGACTAATAAAAAGGGGTCAGTATACTTGATTATTTAAAGCATATCTAAGAGAAGTAGTCCGAAGTGAAGTCTTTAATATGTTACATGGCAACCCCTCACCACAAAAAAGGTAACTGAATACTGATCATATACAGGGAAATACGAAAATCTTAAAAAAATAAATTAAATTTCCTGTGACTAAGCACTTACGTGGCTCTTATAAATTTTAAATTTTAGAAACTATTCTTTATTTAAGATGTTGCAAACCGTTTAGGATTTGGTAGGAAACCCCTCTATAAACAGACGCCATTATTATTAAGATATAATTTACTGTTATCAATTACAAAATAGCTCTGTAAATTGTTTTACTATGTTTTTCTGATAAAATCGATTTATAAATATTATATGTAAGTAAATTAATTTAAAACCTCCAGTTTTAAATCAGTCAAAAGTTAAGCAGTTATACTTTCTTCAATAGTGTATTTAAGTTAGTAGTCAAAAGAGATTTCGACCATAAGCATCTATTTATATAAATCCAGTAATGAAATTTATAACGTGAAACCTAAAATTTAAATATACAATATATAGGTCTACAGTTAAATCGTCAATTTAAAATAGATCAATTAAGTATAATAAAAATTAAAATATTAAAACCGTAAATTAAAATTATGCAATTTTAAAAACCACGGTAATATGCATAATTGAATATATATATATATATATATATATATATATATATATATATATATATATACACAACTATTTTTATTGTAACTATATATATATACAATGTTTTAACATTTTATAAGACAATGACATACAGAAACTTAAAAAGAATTTAACCAAATGACTTTTTAGCAAAAATTTATAAAATATGATCAAAAAAATTTGTCTTCTATAAAGTGTTCCGCCTGAAAATGCCTATTACAAGTCCAAGAATTTATAAAAACTATAATATATCATAAAAGGATTTATTTAAAATAAGATTTTAAATCACAATATTTAGTATGAATGAATTAAAATGTTACAAAAGTGAATACTTGAGTGTGTTTTTAAATTCAGAAAATCCAACAGATAACAAATGAGCGAATAGAGAAGTAGGACATTGGAAAATATTATTCCAACCTATTAAAGTCAATAAATAGCCAAATATCGATATTTACTCATCTATTTAAATATGCTTGATGCTTCAATCGGGAAACAACAAAATAATACCCTTGTTATAATTTGATCATAATTTTTGGAAATCAATAATTTTGCAGGGTCAAAGAGATTGATAGTATTTTTACTGATGCTTTCTGTTTATAATTTCAACTACTTTCGTCATGGGAAGGGATCACCCTTAATGGTGGGGGTGGAGGGGCATTCCTTGAAAATAACGCGAATACAACCGAAATTGGAGTAAAATCTGGGGTTTTGGATGTCACTGAGTTTAATTATGACAATGATCTTGCTGTTTAACCCCCAGGGGCGGGGGTGGATTGCGGTGGAAATTTTAAAATATGTTAACCACCGATATTTGCGTAGAATATATTTTTTCGGGATAAATGTGATTAATGTTTCTCTGGATGTTTTTTGTGTTTAATTTCAACCCCTGTCGGCAGAGGAGGTGAGCACTCTTAGGGGTGGGGTTGTAGAAGCTTTACAGAAAAAATAACGCGTTAAAAAACCGAGATTGGAGTCAAATCCGGGACTATATATTATATATATATATTGAGTTGTGTCAACTGACAAGTGCAGTTGCTCTTCTTAGCACCTGACGAAAGGGACAAGGATCCCAGAAACGTTGTCTGAATTGGATATCTGTCTTATTTATTAAAATCGTAATTACATTTTAAAATTAAACTTCATGTTCTTTATAACGTTTTGATCGTAACATGTAAATTGTTTCAATTTGTAGTTTATCTTTTCGTTTTCTCCATTAGGGGATTCGATAAAAAGTATGGTCCTGACTGTCAAGCTGGATCTGTTCGCTCTTCATAAGAAAGCGGTCATACCGATTTCGATTAAGCTTTTTGTCGTCATTATACAGAACCCTGAGAAAGTATTAAAACAAAATGGCGTACGTTCAGTAAACTCATTTTGACTGGAAATTGTTCGCTATGCAGAAAAACAGCCGAACTGTTTTCTCCGTGGCGATAAATACATTTTTGGTTGTCGTAAAATACCTTCCACCATTTTATAAACTTAAAATTCATACTGCAAATTTACTTTTATTTTTTCGGGGTATGTTATTAGTAATTAACAAAATATTTACTTGCATGAGTAGGTGAGAAGATAATCGTACAATAATCGTTAAAGTCGAGAAGTATCATACGTATTAAATAATAAATAACATATTATTAGAACGACGAGTTAGAATAACGCGTTTAAAAAAAACAAGTAATATCCTATCAAGAGTTTACACAGTAGACAAATTTTTGTAGCTTAAACTATCCAGTATATTTATTCACTAGTTATTGTGAAAATACCAAATGAATATCAATTTACCCCATTTTCATAGCACGAAATTATTATTCTTGCTGAAATATTAACCTCGTTGATGTTCAATGATAATCAATAATCCGAATATTGTCATTTCACTAACAAAAAAAAATGTTCAGACATCCGCTGTGAGTTACTGAAATCATAAATTACTGGTCGACATAAATTACAGGCTAAGCTGCCATGCGTAAAAAAACGGAACCGTAAAACATTATATGAAAAGGAGCCAAGTACTGAGATTGGGAAACATGTCGAAGGAATAAGCACCAGCCCCGCCCTGAAAACGAACTGTAATTGCCTGTGTCGTTGAACCACGCACTGATAACTGTAGTAAGGGCCGAACGTACGAACCGTTATTCTCTTTAATCGAAAAAGAAATGTTCAAATTTAAAATAAATATAATATACCCGAAATGTTAAAAATCTTATTAATCATTTCGAGAATATAAATTCTGATTTGTCATAAAAACGTACTGATAATTGCTCCTCCCGAAAGTTGCGGCGAATAATTATTGGTTAGAAGGATGATCGTCAGGAATGTACCGCAGGACACTCAATCTGGCCGTTAAAGGCATTGGAGCTTGATTCAACGTCCGACTCAAAATCAACGAAATTACATCGCTGGCCTGGGAAACTTGATTAAAGTACATAATATTTTTCTGTTGTTTAGAACGAAGAGATTTTATTTTTCCTTACATAAAACATAACTGACTACCTTACTACGAGAACGCCTAACTGTTGAATCTCACCATCACATAAGTCAGTGGGAATTATTAAATCTTGAAACAAAATATAAGCGATTACAATAAATAATCATTTATCACTTATCATAAGTGTATATGTAGGAATTTTAATAAATGGTAAAACAATTTTAATTTTAATTATACGATGCCTATACAGGTATTTATATTTTCACTGTTGTAGATATTTGTGTCCTGATTTTCCTTTTATCAGGGTTTTGCTGGGTGATGATGTCGTAACAGATATATATAAAACAATTCAATAAATACGTGATATTTTTAGTTACGAAATGGCAAATCTTATAAATTGATCGACATTGTTGACAGCGACGGATTTGTGGCATCTGCTCCGTTCCTTCAAATGGCTACTTCATCCTTGGGTTTTCTGTGATATGAATTTACTAACACAGTCCCGGCGAAGGTAATGCGTGCTTCTGCATTGCGTGGTGCGTCAAGATGTCACACTGCTTCCTCAGTTCTTCCGGCATTGTCCACAATTTGTAACAGTTACAAAAATCTTTCTTTTCGGTCTTACTCAGGATACTAAAATTTATAAATTCCCCTCGTGAGGCAATGATCCCAAATCATTTAATTTAGTTTTTTATTTAGTTATTTTGTTTTACGAAAACTTTTTTTTCAATTAATATTCTCACGTCAAGGGTGTACGGAACACAGGTATCGAACGACATCAGCCGCCTTTTTAGGGGACTAATAAAGATCTATGTACGTCCCTGAATGGATAAACATCGAAACAAACAAATCTCTGATCTCAAGGTACGTACGCGAAATATCCGCAGGAATATTGGCGCCTTGAAGAACGTGAATTCTCGGTGACTTTGGCTTTAGCCTTGTAACCCCGTACGGGGAATTGCTAACGAGAGTGTACAGTTTCGTGGGGTCGCAGATTCGATTCCTATTGGCTCGTATCGTCCAGATTTCAAGATCTTGTGGGAGGAACATTTACCCACCGAGGTGTGCAGAGCTCACAGAAAATCAGTCGTTCAATTGTGCAGTAATGAAAAAGTCGTAGCAGTCGTTCGGTGGAGAGGAGAAGCTGGAAAGTAATGCAGAAGGAGCAGAGTAGTTAATTAGTGATTGATGAGAGACAGTAAAGTATACATTCCTAACAGAAAATAAACGATGAGAAATAGTAGTGTAGATAGAGCACAGAATTTATTTAAGCTGACAGTTGTAATACAAATTTGAATTGAACGACCCCCCCGTGATTCCGAGAGGAAGTAAGAAGACTGTGCCACCCTCTTCCCGGAACTCGTAAACAGGCGAGAAATTTCAGCGTGGAATACGCGAGGAGCTTGATTACCTGCCCGATCCCTGTAGATGCGGTAAATCCGTTAAAGTCGGTTTTATAGAGCCACAGAAGCCAATATTTACAAAAATTGATGATGACAGTATTCTGAGCCTGCAAAGCCCTGAGAAAAAGTGTCATTATTTTTTATGTATGAACACGACCGATAGTTTAACAATTTGTAATTAGAGCAGGAAAAGGTAATTAAAATAAATTGTTAACGGTTGGACTATTTAATTTGATCATGTTCTATTACTAATTAAGTAGACAGAATTAAATGTTTTTCAATATCACCGGTGCAAAGAAAAAAAACAAACCCTAAGAGTAATAAAATGGTACAGTATCTTGATTACTGAGGGTTGGAAAATATAGTCAAGAATGGAAAAAGAAAAAAATTGGGTAGTAGATTTTATTGAATCGGATAAACGTGACTAATTTAGGGGTACAATCTAAAATAGAGTACAGACTGATAGGAAATGCATTTTATGTATTTGACACATCGGGAATTTAGTTATACGTATAGAGTGCAATTTTGAGCCAAGATATTCACGCGGACGTTGTTGATTACGACGTCGGCTGTAGGTTTTGCGCAGAATGGCGTGGGCAGCGAACGAAAACAATCGCAGTTGGAGCTTGTTCACACCTGCGAAGCACATGTCGTCTTCCCGCTAAGGCCAATAATTGGCCCACTCCATCACGTCTCTAAATAAGCCCGACCCGCTGTTTGCTCTGGGCGGCACCACATAATGAATGGCCGGACCTAAAGTCCATTCATTAACTCGCTCTTGTGTAATTGTCGAGGGGCCGGAATCCACTTAGGGTAGGTATTTAACGTTGCGGTGTGAGCGAGCTTCTGTAATAGGGAGGCAGCCAGACTTCCTCGGTAATCATCGTCATTAAATACGAAAAGCTACTCCGCTGCAGTAATATGATACATTCCGACAGGGAAGAGCCAGGGACTGGAGAAAAAGTAGTCGGTTTGCTTGTAAACCGGCTGAGGCGAGGAAGTCCAACCGGGCGGCTGACGAGCCCTGTGGATGGCCACATACAAGGTCGTGATTTGCAGGGAATTGGGCTAACGAGTTTTGGCAGGCCAGATTAATGATAACCCTCACCCCTGCACATAGCGGCGACACTTTGTCGGTTAACGAGCGGCCGGGAAGAAGCGACTGTCCATAAACTACTTCTGGAATTTTAAAAACATAAATCAACGATAATTAAACGACGAAGACCTTCTCGGAGTAATCGATACATAAAAGGCTCTCCGGTGACCAAACCACTGAGGACAATTCTTACACAGCATTAAGAGATCTCTCATCAACTCGTAATTTTTCTCTGGAGCAATGATAGCTTCACGAGGTTAATGACTCCATTCAAAGTATTATAACTGTACATTATTTTTAAACGTTTGATAGAAGCGTAAATTTCACCACATATTTCTTATATGTTAAATTACTTCTGTGATAGTTACCCTAGATTGCGAATATAGAATAGAATTAATTATTGACTAGCAATTTGACCTTGGAATTTGCTAAGTTTAATCCGTCGTCTGGAGATGGACAGCCTGGGAAATGGACGAGAAGACATAAATTATTTTCGTCACTTTTGATGCAACAGAAGGGACATTTTTGCATTGCAGGAATTTATAACAGCTGCCTAACCCGAGGAGCTTGAAAAAGGTTGGAATGCCTTCTTGACCGTAGTATTTTCCTTTCGATTGGCTAATTCTTTCCATCCAGGCCTGAATTAGGCAAATATTAATTAATTATTTGTACTAGTATTAACGCATATTATTATTTTATCGGAT
This sequence comes from Zhengitettix transpicula, assembly GCA_037074705.1. Taxonomy (NCBI): domain Eukaryota; kingdom Metazoa; phylum Arthropoda; class Insecta; order Orthoptera; family Tetrigidae; genus Zhengitettix; species Zhengitettix transpicula. The sequence continues at coordinate 79,231,893 of CM073591.1, forward strand.
CACTTAATTTTGTAAATTAAAATTGGTATCCAGATTTATAAAATCATCAATATGATTACTAATGTAAAAAATAAGATTTCTGGAATATGGTCACAAAGAACTAGGTAATAACTTTTAATGAGGGTGTCATGAACATATGGGAGAAGAATTAAGGGGATCATATAGTTTTCATAACAGAACATAGATTCACATGCACCGAATTCCGAGTCCAAACCTAAACAGAATGAAAAATTCAGTTGTTGACTCGAAATAATTTATTTTGAAATATAATATTGGTAACGATTAAAGGTTACAATTATACATGACTATTCTTATCCTTTACGATCAGTGTTGTATTCAATCCTTGGATGAATTCGAAACAACTGTCACACTATCATCGAACATGATAGATGACATAAATATAAAAAAATATACGTTAGACGAATACCACTCACTCAGGAAAGTGTGCCATAATATTTTTTAAATATTTTGTAATTTTGTATATAAATAACAGATGAATATGGTTTAGGTGAAAGCCGAAAGCTTCCGTTTGACATAATTTTATTTGAGGGATAATAAAGGTTTTTTAATTTATCGTGGAAATATTTATAATCTTCATACATATTTATAAAATTATTTTATAAAAAATAAGAAATGAAACAATAGAACAAGAATAATCAGCAAGCATGATAATAGACAATGAGAGCGTGCAGCGGGAGTGAGACTCGCCGTGTGAACGTGCCCATTGTCGTAAATGGTCCGTCAGCCGCCTCCAGACTTTAAAGACTCGAGTAGGCCGCAGGTCCCGAGCGACTTATTTCGTGAATCGCAGATGTGTCGAGGACGTGACTCGTCGTGTGAACGGTCCGCCATGGCCAGTTTAACTGCTTCAGACGTGAGTCGCAGACACGGAATCGCCACGTGAAAGGGGCCTTAAGAAACAACGTGCTAGAGATTCAAGCACTTACGAGATCTGCGAATGATGAAGCGGTACTAATTACCAGAATTTTTATAGCGCTACCGTTCGTTTTAAGCTGTAGACACTTTCAAGTAAAGCCATTATTTGATATTCCAGTAAACACATTATCTTTACAGAAAATGTGTATAATGGGATTTAGTAAATTACTTCTTTTAAGTCAAAGTCTGTGGTGGCTCTTGTAAATATAAAATACATTTCCAGTAATTTATCATAAGATATGTAAATATTCTGAAGGGAATTGACGGCCTCTTAGGTGCTCCTTCAAGTAAAAGTCTCTCCAAGGGCATCATATTCCTTCACGACAACGAGCGACCTAATACAGTCCGAGAATAACCTTCATACTGATGAAGTAGTTTCACTGGAACATCATCGACCAACCTCCCTACAACCCGAGCATCGCTGCAAGTGACTTTCACATTTTTCCTCAATTGAATGAACACCTACGAGGCCGACAATTCGTTTCAGACGAGAAGGTGAAACACTTCCAAAAAAGGGTGGCTGAACACGTACGGTCAGGATTTTTACCAGGAGGGTATATTAGAACTTATCCCAAGAAACCTATATGAAGACTATGTCGAATAATTATCTACTGTATGTACTATCAGATGACTGTATTGGATGTTTGAAATAAAATGTACACGTTTGACTGTAGGCTTTGTAACCTTACTTTCTGATCACCCCTCGTATTTCTGTGATTGTTCAACTTAAATGAGATCCGGTGACAACCGAAAGAAGGTATGAAGTCTGAATCATGACGCTAATTCTCTTTATTAATCAGTAACAACTGCATAGATTGCGTAAAATTGAATGAATCACTGTTATTCGGAGCACTACAACGAATTGGTACTATGGTATCATAATAAATACCTAATTTTCAACCGGTCAAAAGTCCTCAATCAATCGTGGTTTCAATATAATCTATTATTTACTGTCAAATGCGAATGTGTCGCAAGGCTTATGAAAATTTGTTAGTGTTGTCCAGGAGCAACGAGTATTGTATTTTACAATTATATGGAACACCTGCTGAATCCTGTCACTGGAGTTATGTAACTTTAATAAGAAAGACCATGAGGAAAATGAACAGTGCTTACAAAACCACAACATTGTTTTTGTCCCTTGAATATAAGTTCTATAGAATTAATGTTATCCAGGTGCAACATTCTTGCAACGCTTTCTTTTACCGACTTTAATTATTTGTGGCTACATGGAACTCGCACCAGCAGTAAATAATTACTGACCATTTGAAACACCTAAACAATGAGTAGAAAGTATTTGCCATAGAATAATTCGAGGGGATACTTAAATTTCTTAATAAAGTTATAATAATGTACATTGTTTTCGTAATTCTAAGCTCTGAATTTCTTTGGATAAAATATTTCCTAAATATTATTATTATTATTATTTATAGTTTTGAAGTTTTCAAAGGTGTGCATGCAGGTGGTATAGATTATATTTAAAATTTTCTCCTCTCCGATAATTTCTACTTTCAAATACAAGGGACAACACGAAAAAGTTTCGCCAAATAATCGACGTATCAACGTTAGAAATAGTTAAGTGTAATATGAATACATTCTACTGACATAAGAAAACTAAATTGATCCAAATCGGTAGACGAAAGAAGAAGGGAAATATTCATGCAAGGAAGTGTGTATCGTATAGGTGCCTTCAGGATTTATTAGTTGATAACTTCGCTAAATTGTCAAAAGTTGGACCAATAGATTTGATAACATTTTGTTTTTATCCCCCAAGATTATCCAAAACTATGTACAAAACTGGTGTTACAAATACGAAGGCTATTATTATGTTTCATGTTATAGTTTCTGAAGGAGGAACGAACCTTACAAGAACGTACAAGGATTATATCATTTGAATTGAAACATTTTAAAAGAATGGGTAAGACTCGATTGATAAGCTAATAATTTTTTTAAAAAAACGAATAAATAGTAATGAAAATTTTAAACCATGTAAAAACATTCGCAGGCTTTCCCGGTGAACTTGTTGTTGGAAGATTTCGACGGGAATTGTCGACGAAACGTCGTGTACTTACAACGCCACCCAGTTGGAAATCCGAGAACTCTTCCAACATGTAAAAACAGTCTCCAATTGTCTATTTTCCTTTACTATACATCTGGATTTTTCGTTTGTTTGAACATGAAAACATAATATGAACATTTCATTTATCTTACAATAATAAGTTAATTACATAAATAACACAATTAAGTAACATTAAAATGATTAATTACTTTTCGCAGTGTCACTAGAGCAAAGATAAATTAAATATCCCGTTATTCACTTTTTAAGAGACAAATTCTATCCTCTTCAAATTCATCTTGTTTTGAAATATGTTGACTTCCAATAACGTACATTTACTTCAGTTTCTCTCAGTCTTATAGTCCTCTTGTTTTTCAGATTTATTTCTCTGTGCGCTCAAATCCCTTCCTATGCTATTAAAGGGGAATTTCCACCATGAGGATTACCCTGTTACTTTAAAAAAAAGATGACATGTCAATATTATTAAAATGTTACCCATGTCACCATATTATTTTCTTGTTAAATATTTGGGTGTCTTATGACAATTTATCTAGTAGTAACACACAGAGTTAATTCTCTTCAGACCGAAATATTTTAATCAAAAAACCTACTGAGACAAAGTAATGTCGAAAGTTCGGCTTGACAATAGAAATTGCTAATATTAGTGTATCCCAGATATAGGAATTCATTAAATTAGTTGGCTTCATTCGTCTCGGTCAGCTTATCTCTTACTAGGTGGGAGGTCGGCGTTGCCCGGGTTGACATAATTAAACTCAGCGACATATCTGGATCACGCTATGTATCTCATTGACCCAGAAAAATTTTATTTCGGCCGTTTTAACATGTTTGAAAATTTCCACACCTGTCCACCCGTGCCCCTGCCCCTCGGGGGTTAAACGGCAAATTGAGTGCCATAATTAAACTCAGCGACATGCGTAACCCAGGATTTGACTCAATATTGCTTCTTTCCGCGTTACTTTTATGTTAACCCCGAAAGGGGTTGAAATTATACACAAAAACATCGGGAGAAATACTATCAATCTCATTGGCATCAGAAAATAGTTTTTTGTCAGTTTTAGCATGTATGAAAATCTCCACTCACGTCCACCCATCACTCCTGGGGGTGATAAACATGTCTGACCCACACAGTGCTTGTTTCCGGTTCGAAAGGAACACGTGTACGAAATTTGGTCAAATTTGCTCCACGGGTGTAGACTTATATGCGGCAGTCTATTTTATTTACTAGAAGATATGGTATTCATACTAAACTAACGATAATTGTGAATGTAGATTGAATTATTCAATTTCTTTGCCTAACAACGGTTTGTAGCAATCCCAGGAGATGACTGGTGACGGTTGGTGAAAGAAGCACGAGCTACTAACAGCTTGCATACGGGAAACCCTACGACTCATGATTGAGAATAAATTATTATTTATATACTGCATGTTAAGAGAAGTATTTCAGTTATTCGTACTAGGCCAATTACGTTTTGCAAGGAGCAGCATAATCATCTCATCAAGAGTCAGCAAGCATGTTATTTAAATCGTTCTATTTGGAGCATGAGGGTGCCCCAATTTCAAAAGAGTTTCTACCATGTTCTCAGCCCATTCCAAAGTGAATTATCTGGTACGTATTTTTGTCTGTTCCTCAATGAAAATTCAAAAAGAGTCCAAGAAATACTAAGTAGACTAGAAAAGTACTGGTTAGATGCCTCGCGATCTCACGCTACGAAGTCCCGTGGCGTCTGTCAGATCCGAGCAGATTAGAGGGTTGAAATGATAGCATATTATAACATGGAATATGAATGAAGCAACACAGTATATCTAAAGTGGGAACGAGTGTTATTTTATGCTCGGAAGAACACTGAACTGCCAAAGCAAACAAATTACTTCCCATTAATTCGTTGCGTGATTAAAATTCGACGAAGTATTTACTGTTAGAGTGACCCATAAACACTACGTTAGATATGAATGGGCAGTGTCCAGAGAGGGCACTGGTCCCTGGGAAGAGCATTGGCCGCTTTAATGTCATTCTAGGAGATTGGCGAGGATCCATTACTCCGCGAGCGCAATTATGTACACGGAGGCCACAAAAACGCAGACCGCCACGGGACATCGATCAAAAACGCACGTTCGCTGAAAAATTCTGGTTTGTTTCCGGACCGCGAGAAAAGATTGATTCCGCTGGAGATTTCCAGGGACTGAGACTTATTTCACGTAGCTAAATTCCACCACGGCATTCGTGCAGAATTCGTTACGGGATGTCGTAAAGTAACAAGCTAATTGGGTACGAGACGTCTGTGTTAAAAATCCGCTTCACGGGACGCACGATCAAAAAAGAATTCAGATATAAAAACTCTTTGAGATAAAATAATGCTCTCGATTAGCATACTTGAATAAAAATTCTGCGCCAGTTACCCTGAAAGGAGGGGAAAAATTAATTCCGTCGCTCCACCTTAGTTTGATTTATCAGTTGTCCCGAAAGCTGACAGGCTGTTCAGTGCGCGACAATATGCGAAACTACTTTACTTTCTTATTTATTTATTATGCGAACAATTCGATACTTGGTAATTGAATCGCGTAAGACATAAAGTTACTTTAAATGCCGACAGTAATTTTCTCACTCTATCAACAGTTTTACAAGTCAACACAGACGTGCATCTTCGATTTCTAGTCATAAGACTAGTCATATAAAAATATCAGTCTGCTTTATTTTATGATTATCGAAAGATCATGTTTAGCGAAAAGAGTCCCGTACATCCAATTAAAGCTTTGTGATATGACATATTCTTAGTCATATCTTTTAACATATTTCGTTATGTGTATACGATCTTTTGGGACTAATATGATTTATATTGCAGTCTCTAGCCACCTTTGGGCTATTATAAGACAGTTCTGATCATTTCCGCTCCACGTCAGAAATCTTCCTTTTGCAATGTCTATTTGCAAGATATTTAATTTATTTATTTAATAATTTAATATATCTGAAAACATGTAATTGTATGGCAGGGTAAAATTAAATAAATAATTAATCATTTATATTTTTAGTAACACACAAATCATTAACTTCCTGAAATTACCACCGTCTATTTTACAATAATAAAAACAAAAACAATGGCAATTTCTCTCAGTGGTTATAGACCCAAAATACGGTGGTCTTGTGACTTTCATAAACCGACTTTGACGGGCTTACCGTCACAGTACATAAACGCTCATGTGGATCTGACAGGTAAGAAGCCTTTCTCAGGTAGCTCGGACGGACTCTGCAATTTCTCGTTTTTCCTGGAAGATGGCCACCCAGCTGGCTTTTAGGTTCACGTCGGCAACACAGTGAAAAATTTCTCTACTTATTAAAACTTCTCGAAACTAAAACTTTCTCAAACTGAACGAAAACTAAAATTTAAACTTCATGTCTACTCTATATCTTCCCTACTTCCCAACTTCTCACTAATTTCACAAAAACTTACTTACTAAAAACCAACTAACTCTCGACAACCCAATTTCTCCATAACTTCAAAAATCTCTCTCCAAAACTACATTACAATCCAAAACTAAAACCTAAATATCTCCTGCTTGTTTTGAAAGTTACCTTTACACCTCGGATTGAATAAATTCCACTAACAAGATCTTTGATTCTGCTCTTAGCCAATTCAAATCTGATTTGAGACCACCAACAAATATCAATATTTTAGTTAGTGAAACATAGAAAATTTCATGGTCCTTGGAAAACAAGTCCACGACGGGGCCAATTTTGCGGAGCGTCTTGTCTGAACGTGCTAAGATCTTGTGCCTTACCAGACACAATATTTTAATCCTCACGAAAGGAGGCCGCGCTGTTTACCGCACTTCCTTACCTGAGTCTCTGGCTAGTAGAGAATAATAAATTCACCATTTTTATTTTCGTAAAATAAACTAAACACACGAATAATAGAATAACCCCCCAAGTAATTTATTCCGCTCGTGTTCACTACATTTGCCCACACTCTATATTCCTTTCTCGTTTCAGTGTTTCACCACGGCCATAATTCTCACAACACTTCACTATTCGTCACCTCTTCTAATCTTCCTTACTTCGTTCCATACTTGTATGCGAAACTTGTACAATTTATCGTTCCTACCTTCAATTTGAACGCCATTTCATGCCTGTTTAACGAGCTTCACTGAAGTCGGTTCTTAAAACAATTACAATTTTACCGGACGGTGTAGATATTGTACATACATTGACCTAATATGTTTAAAACAACCTCACTGACACTTTCTCGACAAAATACATCTACCCCTCAATTTCTACTTTACTGTGTGGAGAATAGAAAAGCAGAAAAAAGTTTACTCATTACAGCATGATGTCCAGCTTTAATCGTTGAATATTTTTGTATTGGGTGCGGAAATATTGGTATGTACATATGTAGTATTACCAGCTGCTCGGTCGTGTCCGGCATTTATTTTTATAAGACCGGGAAATTATTCTACATGAGTTGATTCTACGTGAGCGTCGCTGTTCATCTCAAAGACGACAGAAACTATACACTCGACGATAATTTTTGATCTTTTACAGTTTCTAAACTCTCCTCCTCCACAAATAGTGATAAGGACCTTCTACTTAACTCACACGATGAATGTCACTATCCAATTCAGCGAATCTAAAAATATGAATTAGGCAAAAATCTCGGACATTTTATAATTGACAACTTTCTTCATCCCTGATGAAACTGATGATCTTTTATTTAACCGCCACGTAGTGTCATTTTTCCTCTCAGAAATAACTAAAATGATGGATTCGATACCCTTGATGGCCCTTTTTCCCTTTTCTGACCTTTTCCTCCAACCTCTTTTCAGTGGAGTATGAACGTCAACTTTGGTGAACGCCAGTATTCAACTCATTGACCGCAAAAGCGTCCGACACGTTATTGGAACTAATGATCTCAGTGTTACCTAAAAATATTTATTCGCCACTATTCGTTTTCGAATTATTTTTAAGTCCCACCACTTCCACCCAACCAATATTGGTGTCTTACCCAACAGAGTCTGTTCCTGAATCGTAAGTAACATGTATACCAAATTTCGTTGAAATAACTCTACACGATGATGATTGTCTGCAGAAAATACACATACATTTTTATATAGTTTTATACATCTTATTAGAAAATGAAAAATATTATTGTCTGGATTTCAATACTGCCTGTAAACGAATCATGCTGATGCTAAATTTTAGTGTTAGATAACCAGAAACTCAAAGTGAATTACTCTGAGGTAACACGAGCTGAGTGTTATCTGAAAGCACCGGTGACAAACCATACATTACGTGCAACATAAGTTACAAGTCCGCAATCAAGGTGTGGTCTCTTTACGTACCGAATAAATATTAACTCGAATATCTTTCTCTAAGATACAAGCAAAAGTTTCGCTGATATAATACAAAATACTACCGGATAGATTACGAGTGCTGTTACGAGCCGTAAGAACGACACATCGCACAGACCCGGTGACGGGCACAAAAAAATAGTATTAGTTGAATATGAATTGATCGGTTGAGTTTTTAAAACGTGCCAGGTCTCGAGAATGTTCAAACATGCTTCATCTGTGCACAAGTACCGACATCTTCTTGACATCCACTTGGCGGTTAGACATGTCTTTGCGACAGTGACTGCCCTCAGCTGTTCGTGCCTTCTTTATACATCTGGAAACGATTGCTGGGGACATTTTGAATGAAAAAGCTTGCCATGGCCTTTGAATTAAGAAAAGTATCACATGAAGTTATAATACAGATTTATTATTGGTCATTTGCGAGGACCACACTAAAATTAATTCAAATTCAGTGTTTCTAGATCTCAATCCATTATTAAGAATACAATTCAACTTTATATTTAAAAATATTTTATTTGTCTGACATTTTAATTTACAATCAATAAAGAAGTTCGCCACAAGTAAAAAAGTTAATAAAATATATTTTATCAACGATTTGACCTTAATTTAGGTGAAAATTGCAATAATTTACGGCGTTGTATAGTAATTAATGATTAATAAGTTCTTCCATTAATATCTGCCAAAAATTGATTTTTACATTAATATATATTTTTTTTAGGGCAACAGGCTACATGAGGGTAATCCACTTTGGGCAACTCCCCTTTAATAGCATAGGAAGGGATTTGAAAGGGGGGATGCGGAAGGGTAGAGGAAGGTAGCCAAGGGTTAACTAGGGCCCGGGCTATATTTTAAGGATCCTACCCGGCATTCGCCTAAATAAATGCAGGGAAAATCTTAGAAAAACCTGCATCGGGTAGGTCGGGCATTGTGTACTTGTCCCACGCCCTTCCGATAGCGGGAGAGGAGTTTGCTGTGGGGACGCAGCATTCTCTGCTCCGTGCCTCGACCAGTTTAGGAGGCAGCTGGCCGACTATTCCAATGGGAATAGCGGACAACTCTTACCGTATGCCCAAGGTCTGTGACCCCGGAACATACACCTCTCAGAACAGGCCGAGGTGCCTCGGCTTGTGGGAACCTTAGTTCAAAAACGGAGAGGAAAAGGCATACCCAAAGGTAGCCCCTTCGTATCTCTCCTAAAAGGTTCTGCCTGCGAGAGAACACCCCTCGCAGGTTACCTGCGAGAGAATCCTCTCGCAGGCTTTTGTTTTTTTAATTTTTAGTAAAATTTCAAAGATGCACAACCTGTTGTAACTGAAATTATTAAAATTAATATAACAATCTGACATTTTAATTTTGCAATATATATATTAATTGGCCGAAATTTCAGATACAACATGCAATGCAGTATTGAAATATTTCTAAAAAATTATTTGGTATATAGTATCAGTTTTTGGCACATTTAATAATGGAAATACTTGCAAATATATACAAATGACTGAGCATAGTCTAAGTCTAAATTTTCTGCAATCAACACCTGGTGAAGTCTAAAATTAAGTGCGAAATGTTGTGAAATTATATTTCTATTAATTGCTTGATAGTTTTTTTTCTTTCCAATTTATTAATTTATTGTATGTCTTTATCTTAGGTCACACAATTCGTATTTCCTGGAAGGAAATCCATAACCGCCGACCAAATATACAAATGATGCAGTCTTTCTCGGTGTAAAGAATGAATAAAATATTTTCGGGAAGTGAAAAATATATACGCGACGACATTGAACGTCATCGAAACGTCGAGCATACATTTTTTCACTTGGTTAAGAAGCCCGAGAAGATTTTATTCAATTATATAAAAATCCCTAAAACTTCATAATACTTTTCATTCAGTGGTTTTATAATATATCAGGTCAATTAGGAGTAAAGTTTACCGGTTACCAATCATATTCGGTTTTCTATAAACATAATAATGGTATTGATATATAACTTTATTCATTTTATTACCTTTAATAAGCACTAAGAAAGCCAAAATTTTGGAAATAGAAATTTGAATCGTTGCAATTTCAAATATTTAGTATATATTTTAAATTTTTTTTTCAAGGGTGTTTGTTCATGTCTAGCGAACTTCATCACCTGTGGGTCTTATTTGGAGAGTACCGAACAGTTCACCGTTGTGATTTATTTCCCTGCCCTCACGTCGCAAGTTTTTCTGCTCCCTGATCGAGTGACGACCCAGTGTAACAGTAGCGGTTCTGCGGCTCACCACAGAGACATGTTCTCAGAGACGTCCAACAAAATGGTTTCTAACGAAACTCTTGTTCATCCACTAATGAAACGTCTCCGGGTTGATTAGTACTGTGCACGAATTTAGGAACACTGACTTTACGTGGAAAACGTGCACCCTGTTGTTAAAGACTAAATAAGGAGTAGGATAAAGATGAGTTAAATTAATAATCTCGGTGAATTGAGACAGATTCAATGTCAGGTGTTTCAACAGAGATTACTTAAAAGTCTTTACTTTTAATTGAATTGTTATCAGCCATCTTGGAATTCTGGTTAAATTTTTTTTTTTAAGTGGTTGATGACAAATTAAGTTAGCACAAAGGATTTTATCGTTTCAGAGAATGGCCATTTCTCTGTTATACGAACGAAGTCCCTGTCCAATTACCGACTTCCCCCAATTTTCTCCAAAATATTAGGGAACATTTGATTGTTGGAAACATCCTAGGAAATTATATCACCAGATCATCATGGCCACTCAAAGACAAGGCTATTAACACCGTGATTTACGACTTTTTACAATCAATTCAGGCCTCTCTGGGTGAGAAGTTAAAATTAAACAGAATATTTGCGGAACTTTCCAAGCCATTCGATTTAGTATATAACAAAATACTATTACATAAACTGGATTGGAACGGAATTAGAGGAAATGCGCTCTCGCTTTTAAAATCGTACCTTGGCCATCGTAATCAAAAGGATCCATCGGCGACAATGAAGGGAAATCTACGTTTCTGGCTGGCTATCAATAACTTGTGGGGCCCCCACATGAAGCGGTTTCTGGACCTTTGCTTTTCCTTTTGTACATAAATAGTCTTCCAGAATACATTAACACAGTCATGCGCGGACGACATGAACTTAGTAATAGCGGATACTGACGTCAACAGTCTTTAGAATAAAATCGATCATGTTATTAAATCGATAAATGTCTGATTCAGTGCTAACAAAACATACAGAAATCTGAACTTGTACAGATATCAGTGATGTTGAGCCCACGAACGAAAGTTATTCCAATCTCGCAACATATATAGGTGTTAAAGAGAACGGAAATCAATTCTGACTGTTACTCGCTTGGAGTATTAATAATGATACCTTGACAGGAAAAACAATTTAGGATGCATGTTTTCATTCCAACATGCGTTATCGAATTACGTACTGGGGACTTAATAATTTAAAACTAAAAATAATGCAGTTTTTCGACCAGTATCAGCCTATATTTTATTTATTTACGACAACGTTTCGGTACGTGTTTGTACTTCATCAGATCTTTCCTGCTAAATATGGTAAATATTAAAACCTAAGTTTACATCCTATTGAAAAAAACACAAACTTTAGAAGTTTTTCCGATACACAAACTACACACGAGTGTGGTCGCAGCAAAAAAATTAGCATATTTAGCAGATGAAGGTACAAACACGTACCGAAACGTTGTCGTTAATAAATAAAATATTGGCTGATACTGGTCAAAAACGGCATTTTTTTTAATATAAACAGACGTAAAAATACAATCTTTAAAATTTCAAACTAAAACAAATGACCGATGTGAATGTTAGGTGGGAAAAATTGAAAAGAAAGTTGCAAGTCTTTATTCAAAACTCTTGGAATACAATAAGAATTCGTATAATGCAATGGAAATTAATTTATTAATTTATTTAACTTCAGGATAATAATAATAGAAATAATAAAAATATAATGTAAACTAAAAAAACCATTAAATATTAGAAAAAATAATTATTTTTAAAAATATTATAAATAATAGATCATCAGAACTGACAAAGATCGGCATCACTTTATGAAAAAGTATGCACTATTCAGGAACTATTTAATTATCACGTCCAAAGATTACGAATATTAGTAACTACAATTTATTTGAAAAATATTGTAAAACTCGACTTACTAATAGGTGCACTTTTTTCGGTCAATGAATTCGTCAGTCGATCTAAACCTAATGCTTTTTAGTATCATTTAAAGTACTGTATAATATATTTGAAATTTCTATAATAGGTGCTGCCTGTTTGTATATCCACATGATACTGCTCAATTCTGTTTTTTTTTTCATGTTAATAATTGTCACCGGTCTGAAAATTTTACTGCTGAAACCAGAAAAATTCTTCTGGAATATTTTATATACAGGGTGTAACAGAAGTAACTGTTGGCTTTTTTGTCTGAGACGCTTCGTTACTGCACCATTTTAAAAAAGAAAACTGAGATAAAGAAATCGAAAAGCGCGTCTCCCGTCTAACTGCTGCCATCAGACGAATACATGAATCTGAACCATTTGCCTTTGACTTTAGTGTATAAACTTTCTCTCAATTTTGCTTTGGAAATCCGCCATTCGCCTGATCTTAATTTAAGGCCCTGAAGGTGGGTAAACTTGTAGATGAACCACATGAGGTCTGACGGATGTTGGAATGTCGCACCAGATCCGGAGTCGACGGGATTGACTCAGCTCCCGGGTTCGTTTCCCGAACTGGTCAACATTTTTCCATCCATACTACGTGATAAAACATGAACGTACTTCAGAAATTAAAATATAAAATTGACATATATTTGGATTTATTACAGAAATTTCTCAAAATGACCTCCACAAAAAGTTCACCATGACGGATCATCTTCCGTGCAGGCTCAACAGGGCCAGTTGCTTCGACCAGACGAAACACTGCGGCCAAACGTTTTACTTACGTTGGGCAATTGCCTGTCTGGATAACGATAAGCGTATCTTCCCCTTGCTTCTTTTCATTTTTCACATATCAATCATCAACAACATATTTTCACTGGTGCAACTAGACTGACGACCGCAGATAGCAGTGGTGGTAGGAGGCGCGTTTTTCGAAATACATTCTCAGTTTTCTTTTCTCAAATTGTGTAATAACGAATTGTCTCTGACAAAAACGCTAGGAGGGAAAAATGTATGTATTAACCACATGTTTTCCTCCATTTATGTTTGTGCACTTACTTCTGTTGCACTCTGCATTTTTTTTCTAAATAATTTCTCATTTATGTAGTTATTTGGATTTTCACATATGCGTCGTAAATAATATGTTTGAGCCGACCCCCTGTGGTGTAGGGGTCAGCGTGACTGCCTCGGATACACGAGGTCCCGGATTCGAATCCCGGTGATGGCATGGATGTTTGTGTGTGTGAGACAAACTCTCGTCAAATCTGGCCCCCAATAAGGGAAAATTAGTTCCCTTAATGAGTCGCTAACAAACTGAGCAGTTGATGCGAATGTAAATGAATCAATAACAAAAGTTTTTTTTGAAGAGCATTCGTTATGCTATTTTCCCCATTAATTAATTTTGTGTTTATGTATTTAATGGTAATTTTTACTTGTTCAATTTTTTCGATAGAGGAATAACGAAAAAAATACATAAATCTAATCTAAAATAAGGTTTTAGATTTAGGACAAGAAAGTCTGCGAGAGAATTCTCTCGCAGGTGAACCTTCCCAGAGAGCTCTGGCGGAGGCTACCTTTGGGGATGCCTTCATATCTGTCTGGGTTTTTGAACTAAGGTTCTCACATGCCGAGGCACCTCGGCCTGTTTTGAGAGGTGTATGTTCCGGGGTCGCAGACCTTGGGCATACGGCAATAGTTGTCCGCTATTCCTATTGGAATAGTCGGCCAGCTGCCTCCTAAACTGGTCGAGGCACGGAGAAGGGAATGCTGCGTCCCCACAGCAAACTCCTCTCCCGCTATCGGAAGGGCGTGGGACAAGTACCCAATGCCCGACCTACCCGATGCTGGTTTTTCTAGGGTTTTCCCTGCATTTCTTTAGGCGAATGCCGGGTAGGATCCTTAAACCATAGCCCAGGGGCCCTAGTAACCCTTGGCTACCTTCCTCTACCCTTCCGCAACCCCCCTTTCTAATCCCTTCCTATGCTATTAAAGGGGAGTTGCCCAATGTGTATCACCCTCATGTAGCCTGTTGCCCTAAAAAAAAAATGGAAAAAGCGAACAAAATCAGCTCCGTCAACGCGATAGTCAGAAAATTATAGCACATCGGAATACGTGGAATTTAATTATATACTAAAATTACATGATCTTAAGCGATATAAGGCAAAAATATGAATTTATTATATGCATACGAGCATTTTTTTAAGTTTCTGGATGGCACTTTAATTGCCAGAAATTTCAACAGGTACCTCTTGCTCTTCTTTCTGATGATTTGTAGAAGTGTCGGTGGTTACATCTGAGACGAGTAACGGATCCCAATGTCCTCGCTACTTCACAGTTCGTGCAGAGGTCATACCTGTCATTCGAGACGAAGGGAAAAAAATAGATGCTAGGTAAACAAGATGTCTACTGAAGTAGTAGACTATAATTAGAAACACATTGTATAATTTACTGGAACCCGTGAATTCGAAGGTCATACCATCACATTACGTTTTCCAATAATTTTGAGAATTTAATTATTTGTCCCTTTCTCGGATTATTCACCATAAAAATTAGTAATGAACTGGTAAATTAAGTACGGAATTGTCCGCCGACGACTTTTTTCATGAACCTAGTAACTGTAATTATGATCTACAGCTAAATCTCCTGGTTAGAAAAAAGAAAAAAAAATTAACTTGAATCATGATTTACTCGTTTAAAATATCATTGCACACGCACATATTTCCATCCTTATACCTTTAGCTGTTTAATAATAATTACCATTATCCACAAATTCAGCCTGTTTTTTATTTGTCACCGGCGAAGAGTTTGTATGTTATTGGATACTTCGCCAGTGCAACGAAAGGTTTGGTCCTGTAGTCCTTACGAAACCAGTTTATCTCAACATAGGTATCAAATATTTCCACATTCAATTTTCCAGATTGTCTGCTCGGCTCAGAGATTAAATTTCAGGATCATTGGGCGGTCACCATGAATTTCATTTACAGTACACTATAAAACCCACCGACATGTTTTCGTTGTACTTATTTTATACCTACATTTCAGCTTAATTTTTATTAAAATTATTGATTCCAGATGTTTCTTACGGAGGAAATGGGGCAGGGTGAAGGCAATACGAAAAGAATATATGCTTCACATTATTTCCTACAGGTATAAGAAAATACATTAACAATAAATTTAGGACGTATGTAATTCACAAATGATGAGAGTTGTCCGCTATTCTCATTGTACTAGTCGGCCAGCTGCCTCCTAAACTGGTCGAGGCACGGCACGGAGAAGGGAATGCTGCGTCCCCCCAGAAAACTCCTCTCCCGCTATCGGAAGGGCGTGGGACAAGTACCCAATGCCCGACCTACCTGATGCAGGTTTTTCTAGGGTTTTCCCTGCATTTCTTTAGGCGAATGCCGGGTAGGATCCTTAAACCATAGC
Source organism: Zhengitettix transpicula (assembly GCA_037074705.1). Classification (NCBI taxonomy): domain Eukaryota; kingdom Metazoa; phylum Arthropoda; class Insecta; order Orthoptera; family Tetrigidae; genus Zhengitettix; species Zhengitettix transpicula. The sequence goes on from CM073591.1 coordinate 79,247,842, forward strand.
CCGGGGGCCCTAGAAACCCTTGGCTATCTTCCTTTACCCTTCCGCATACCCCCTTTCAAATCCCTTCCTATTCTATTAAAGGGGAGTTGCCCAATGTGGATCACCCTCATGTAGCCTGTTACTCTAAATAAAAAAAATTCACAAATGAGAAAATAATCATCATTTTCTGCCTCAAGATGGCATCTGGCTTTTATTTCAATGATAGCTTCTGCAATCAAGTAGACTCCGACAAATCTTTGGCTCGATAACTTTTTCTTACAATTCGTAGTAAAATTTTCCCTTTGTTAGCCTAGTTCTATTCGCTGTCAAGTATTAATTTTTAAATATGAAATTTGAAGCACATTATTCTACTCTATTTGGCTCATGTATTAAACACAAATATTGTTGCAATAATTGCAGAGTTTGATGCGGCCCGTAGAAAATCTGCTCTTCAATGCTAACGTAATTCCAATTCTACTTTAACATTGAAACCACTTGTCGACATCTACGTACATCAGCAATGCGACACAGATGAGCGAAATTGTCACCCCGTAATTAATCATAGATGTTCTTTTGTTTAACTTTGAAAAGAATCAAAACAGGTTTGAGAAGAATTTCTAAAGTGTAATTTGATTCAGACTACCCATGCTGAGACTCAATGATTTTTTAAAACGTGAATTATGCCTTATTATGGCTTTAATGTGAACGATTTACATAAATCACTTCCAATACGAACTCAGAACACCTGTTTATGAATTTGATTCCTTGGAGAATCAGTCAGGTAATAAATTTGCGGTATTTATGGAGATAAACATTTATAAATATCGTTTAGGATCGTGTTGATGCAAATATTCTATCAAGTGACAATATACCTGTTATATTATTACAAACATTTTCTGTACTGATCAGCACATGTCGATTACGAATTATGTTAAATCTGTCTATTACTTTTGGATGGTATCTCTACTTGTTTCCAAAAATAACAAGGGGTGAAGGCCATTTCAAGACTTGTAATAAGAGTCTTACGGTCAGGTATTTCGTTCTATAGAACAAAATTCTCAGGTAAATGCTGAAAAAATTATTTTCAGATTTATTTACACTTATTTTCTAACGTACAGAGACAAACGCTGAGTGAAATAAGAAAATATGCGTTGTGTGTTTCGTGTTGCATTCAGGTAGGGGCGCTCCAATTTTGTGTAGAGGAGTTTACATATTTCTCAGAATCTAGTTACTGCTTTTATAATTTTCACGACGCAGTTTCTGTACCAATTATTCTGTTTGTTAAACCTCGTTTAAATTATAAACGTTATCGTACCTAATTTCACGTTTCTATGAAAACTGTGTTTTTATTATTTCCAGTACGCGTTTTCCATCGTCATAATAATTCTGATGTAAGTACGTGATAGAGATACTGAGTGTGTTGTTCAAAAAGCTTGAACAATAGTTTCGAACGGTATTACCTAAATAATGATTGAAGATTGCTTTAGTTTTATGGATCATAATGAATGCAATTTTTTAATACCTTCAATTTAGTAAACAATATGATAACGCACAAGCATCGAAATATATCGAGTCGTATCATAATTAAAGTGTGATTTACCGTCTGATCGTATTTTTTAACTCATAATAATTTTATTATTCAACAGTATGCTTAAAAATATTTCTTACTAGACAACTTGATTAGAATCTTCATTTTATCACATTGTATAACTAATTACGTATTTTAATATGTAATTATAATTCGTAGAATTATTATAACAAATTTTCTAAATCTTTTCCAATTCAGTAAATAAACGTAATAATGGAGACTGTCCATAAAGTTTTATTTTATTTTATTTATGCTTTGTTCTGTTCGACATTCGAATTTCGATCATAATCGGTAAAAGAAAAGTATCGTTACGTGTAATCATAAAAATATTTCCAACGAACGTTTTAATTTGAGTTAGAAGTTATTTTTGATACTACGGTTTTCGTAACGTGGAGAATTATCTGTAGACCAGGAAGCGAAGTCAAGCTTCTACCTCGAAACAATTTCTCTCATTCCAACAAGGACTCATAGACCCAGAAGGATTTATTACCACCATAAATAACAGGACACCGCCCACTTCCCACATAACAGGCAGCTGAGTGCTCTCCCATATAATCTCGTTGAGACTTTTAACAGTGGCTCGGCACGTGACACGAAAATTGAAAACTGAAAGGTAGGAGGATTGTTTATTAATAACCTGGGAACTGCTGAAAATTCTCAGAGATTTGTGATGGAATGTACTCCTCCCATATCAATATATAAACATAAAAGCGTAATAGTTTATTAAATGTATTACTAACAACGACTGAAGTACCTACTGATTTTTTTTGTCAAATGAAAAAATTTACGTCTGATTGAAAATAATGAATAAGAAAGATAACCAATTCAGACAAAAAGGGTAATATAAATACCACACAACGTTTCTGGGATCCTTGTGCCTTTCGTCAGGTGCTAAGAAGAACCTAGATAATTGTCTGAATTGACGATCTTTCTTATTCATTATTATTTTTTTTATTATGGTGTTCCATTAAGCTCGTATTCCACCGAAGGTAACTAATGGAAAATTGGGATAGAAAAGGTACCATGTGTAATATAATATTTATTTAAAAGCTAATTGAGAAAATTTAAATTAAACAAATTTGAAGGAATGTTAATTAATTACTGTAATTTACTAGTCAAAATAATAACATTTATTTTGGTCTTCTCTGTTCTTAAATAAATATGACTGGATAACAGAAATGAATTAAAGTGTTAATATAATTCCTATCGGCTGATATGCCGAAGGCGTTTACTGAAATTATATGACGATTCATACAACAACGTATTACGTCCGATCGAAGTTAAATGGCGTCAATTTTCCTGAAAAATATCTCAGACCTATTTTCAGAATATTTACGAAATACGACGTCAATGCCATCAAATAGAAGAGGATTATAAAGTATATTTAGCGTAACAGTAAATACCGCGGCTGGAGTAATTTACTCCTTGAAAACCCAATCTCATTTCTACATAAATTTATTTTTCCACAAAATAGCCAGGAAAATAATCGTGAATGGGACCAGAACGAAAATTAATATTACGGTCGATTATGTTTTGAAGAAAATTCAACAATTCTTATTGAGACTGTATTTATTCTTATCTGCAAATATTAGTAAATTCATCGGAAATTAAACTAATGAAATATATACTTTAAATGGATTGTCAAATATGCACAGAACCATTATTCATGAATGTCACCATAATTCTATCAGAGTAAATAGAAACCAGTACCTAATTTGTCCCTAACAGGTCGGCACGAGTTTTAGTCTGTTTAGAGCCACATTTTCAAGAAAAGTAAACAGAGAAAATGTCGAGTGATCTTTCCCGAGAAATGTCGCACCAAGTTGTTTCCAAGGCAAAACGTCCCACACTGCGTAACATTTCTATGTCGGTAACCTTTTACAGCGCATTGTGTAAACGGTGTATGTGCAGTTCCCTGCGCAGATGAAGTTTAAAGATCATAAACGAACCCATCTTTAAAGATGTTTCACCGCTATTCCATCAGAATTGCTGTATATTATTATGAAGATTATGACTCAACTTGAGATCAAGATGGTGTTCGCTACAGGATTAAAATTATTTTATTTCTACAACTGTAACACTCACTACGTAGTATTATAAATTTTCATAGCTGAATTAGATGTTGATAGTCTGACTGAGAATTGTAGGTTATTCGTAGAACTGCATCCTGACTTTGTCGTTAAGAGAGAAAGCAAACTAACTGAACTGATCCCAGGTTTGTTTCTCCTGATAAAGATGACGTATTTTCCCGCGATACTCTGCTTTCGAGCAGTTTATAAACTATTTTCGAAGGCAGGTGCTGTTCTATAGCCATCACACGTCTACACAGAGAGGAGCCTGTGTTCTCAAGGGACAAACATTATTTCACCAGGGTAAACATTGTTCAAAGGCGACCGTTGACGAATCCCATCCCATTTCTACCCAAAACACTACATTACCAACAAACAGGCCATTTCAAAACGAACAATGATCTCCTTACACCTTTCAGTTTTTAAATGATTGTTTGAAATTGTGAGGTAATATTAGCATTGTTCCCAGAGTGTTTATTCACGAAATTTTAAGGTTTGTTAATCGGAACATGAATCTTTTTCAAAGGAATGGCGAGTCTCACGATTACGAGACTAGAAATCGCTCAGATCTACGATCGGACAAGCATCGCCTTGATCTCTACCAGAGAAGTATTTACCATTCAGGAATAGTTTTATACAATAGTCTTCCTCCAGATGTTAAGAACAATAATAACTACAAGAGTTTTGGGATTCATTGTAAAAATATTTTACTGAAACGCGCCGGTGGTTTACTCAGTGGTTTCTAGATCGTTCCCTAATAATTACTTTTCTAAAAAAACTGCATAAGTGTTCAATGTGTTGCTAACAAAACCACTTATTTCATAACTTGATTATTATATTTTGGTCTTTTCTGCTCTTTTGTTTGTTTGTGTCACGTACGACCTGAAGTTTGCAGATTCCTCGTCGCTCTGTTTCGTGAAGTGACTTGTCCGTCGTTTGTGTTTCCCCCTAGTGTTTATTGTTTTTTTTTTATTAGACAAAACTTTTTATCCTAAGATTATTTGTTGTTACATAAAGTTTACATTGTATACAATTACAATTATGTACATAATTAACCTGGGAACTTGACACTCAGGTTAATCCAGCAATTAACGTAATTTTGCAAATTTTATCTTGTTTCTTAATTTGTCCGTCTGAGGGGCATACATTGTTGGGTTCACTGGTGATGTTGAATTTGATGGGATGGATGGAGTGGGTGGGTGGGGCCTGCGGGTATGAGGATGGGGTTGGTTAGGAGGTGCCAGAGTGTTCTGGGGGAAGGATGAGGTCGATAGGGCATTTTCTCTTGAGGCGACGTGTGTGTAGTGGTGGGGGAGGGTTTATATGGAATTCCTGGATCGTGGTGTTAGGATGGTTGAAGGTGCTTTTGATTAATGAGGTTACGGATTTGGTGATTAATGAGGTGACTTGGGGAAGTTTAATGTTGTGGTGGATGATGGAATTTCTGAGGTACCAGGGAGAGTTAATGTTAATGCGAAGGATTATGTTTTGTTTTGTTTGGATTTTGGCTGAATAGGTTTTGGCTGTTGCTCTCCATATGGATGAGGCGTAGGACCAGGTGGGTTGAATTATGGAGAGATGTACTAGGCGTTTTGAGCTGAGTGTAAGTGGGGATTTTCTGTTTAAAAGAGGATATAAAGTTCAGAATTTAAGGTTGATTTTGGAAAGGAGGTGTTTAATGTGGGGTTTCCAAGATAGTTTTGAATCCTAGGTAGGTGGTTTCTGTTTTTGTGGGTATTACGGCGTTGTTTAGATAGAAGGGGATGTGCGGATGAGAGGATTTTTGGAATGAATGGGACGGTTACTGATTTGGTGGGATTTATGCTGATTCGCCTTTGTTTGGACCAATGTTCAAGGAGGCTGAGCGCTGACTGAAGAGGTTGGATATTGGAGGTGAGAGAGGAGGTTTCCCCCTAGTGTATGTGTGTCAAGTTATGCGTTTATATTTTGGTGATGTATTCCATATTTTATGATAGTTCATTCGCGATTCATTATGTCCTAGTACATATTTAATATTTTTATTAGAACTGTAAATATTATATTAACCCTTAGTATAGTTAAGAATTATTATTCATATTATTTTACTTATATTGGACAGGGAAATTCGTGTTCCCGAATTTTAGTATTTTTATGTTAACTTATAATTATTTATTATTGTAGCATTCAATTCTTATATTGTAACTTTATGTATTGACGTGTCCTATTTCCTCATACGAGGACTAATGGAATAAAATAAATAAAACAGCAGTGGGTACCAAGGATATTATAAACAAGAATTACGTTTATAGTTCAGAAAAAGTGAAAAACTACATAACTCTTCATTCCAAACAAGTAAATCTCGTAATGAAACAATAAAGCTATTGCAGAAGTGTGGTGTCAATATAAATAAAATAATAGTTTAGTGTGTACAAGACTTAGTGAAATTAATTTACCTTCAATTTTTATTAACGTAAGAAAACTGTTTTTGTTCACTTTTCGTAAGAAACCGGTCGAACTGATTATGAAGAAACCTTTTATAGATGTTATGTAAAGCCGTAAAAAACGGTCTCTACAGTTTAGTTGCGACGAAATAGCAGACATTCTTCAAGCTTGATTATGCTGACTTATCACAGGAAAACGGAATTACTATTTTCGCCGTTATATGGATCCATATGAAGGATTTTAGGAACATGAAACTGTCATCAGCAATCTTGAGATTAAATATCAGAGGGGTGGGAATTTCAAAACTTGATTTAAACTACTTGAATGGGAATTTTGTTAGCTTAACCAAAACATTATGATAATAAAGGAAACGTTCAGTGAATCATTTGCCATGAACTCTGGAAAATTTACTTGGGTTCATTTAGGCTATATCTGTTTACAATGTTCTGAATTGACACTTCTTAATCCTATTCATTTCTTAGTCTATAAAAAAACGGTAGGCAAATGACCCGTTACTCAGTAGATGTGTCTTTCGCACACTATGTGCATGGCAACGAGTATATGCCGCCCATTATAACCAGTTAAATCGATAAGGTAATCAACGGTTCACGGTTTTTCATCTGATAGAGACAAGTAGTATCAAATAGTAGTAAACGTCACAAACGTAATACTGGACTAATGAGTTATAAGTAACCCGTTAAGGGAAAATAGCAGCACCGTATCAATAGAAATGTCACTTAGTGACAATAGATAACCTAACGTTTAGAGACATGCACTATTTTTTTATTTCCCAAAGGATGACGGGCACAGGTTGCGAGATATAGCAAGTCGTGTCAAGATATGATGCTCAGAAGCCCAGTTCTCTTAATTGTAGTAGGCCGGAGCTCAGTTTAACACGAACCTTTGTTTGAATACTTAGTAGTGTAAAAACTATACTGAATGGAAATATACTATTCAGTTCAGAATATGTTGTACACCAAAAAACTCATCTGTAAAAGTTAGGAGATAATAATTACAGGGCGTGAAAAAAATACCTTCTTGCTGTCTGAATATCCCGTTCGTAATAATATAATTAATGTTTGTAAAAATACTATTGCGTCGGTCCAGCTTCTCATCATGGGCTCGTTCACAACTGACGACAATGCTCCCCTCCACCTTCTCCCTTCTAGTACTGCGCATCTGACGCGACTTTCTATATCTCACGACCTATAACCAGCTAATATTTGCTAAATACACATAGCATGCATGAAAGTTAAATTAGGAAACGATGCCGAATGGAATAACGTGCACGAATCCACCATTCTCTGAAATAACTCTTCAAATTAATTTTTCGTACATCAATGCGTTTCATTTAACCCTAACAACCCATTGTTCTCGTCATAATTTGCCTTCGGTGGTCCAAACAAACATTTTAATAATACTGTTATATTATTTACACGAGTTGCTGACTATTTGTCAAACATTAATGAGCACGACTGTTCAGCTGAGAGCCAATATTCCAAGCAATGTTGATGGACCATTCGTAGAACATAACTCAACAGGAAGAATCGGAATTCATCGCAGCATTCAGTGATTGGTTAGCTTCCTTTTAAACGATGCTCGTACAAATTGATTTTCACATAGACGCTGCATACAAATTGACTCAAAAATATATAATTCCGACAATGTGTCGTAAAGTTAGGGTTAATTAAAGAATAGATTATCAAAAATTAACAAATAAAATAATTTGTTATTTTATTCACTTGTGGCTTCCAAAATTAAAATAAATACAATCAAATTATGATTTCTTCTCTCAGGGTCACAACTGGGTTTGATAATTAACAGAAAAGTGGTTTATAAACTGATTAACAATTCAAACATAAAAATTCACTTATGACGATAAATGAAATGAAAAACGGCTAAATGTAAAGAAACTGAACGAAATCTGACTATTACCTTTCTAATAATCGTTCACAGATTTATATAGGTTTTGTTACTCACGTATTGTCCGTCTGGTACCAGCTCTTTCTTTTGTAGCTTCAACATTACACTAAAATGCAAATTTTTACACTGATTCTAACTTCCTTGCAGATTTTACACACACGCGGTCGAAGTGCACGTCCTCAACTATCAGGAACCTCGGTTGTTGTCTCCCCTTTCTGGTCAGCTAGCCGTTGCCGGATCCCTCAATGCGAAGATTGTTCAATTTGTGAAGCAAACTCCTGCTTCCATACAGGAACTCGCGATTTGTAGTTTATGTTTGCAGACTTTACTTATCATATGCAGAGTCCAGACTACTACTTTCTTCTCGTCACAGATTTTAGGCTTTTTGTTTCTCCTTGCTCGATCCAGGCTCAGTGCAGAACCTTACTGTTTTTATTTCTCTTTGTGGACCGAACTGCCACGTATCTCGGCGAAGACATTTTTTTACTGTTTCATCCTCACTCGACCCAGGTTCCGTACTGACTGACTTTTCTCCGCGCGCTCCTCCATTTCGGCTTTCAACAAAGCAATATATATATATATATATATATATATATATATATATTGTAATTATTAAAAGGGCAATTAAAAGAATTAATAATTAGAGATTATTGAAATAAATTGTTATCGGCGAACACACATATACAATAATGGTTGAGAATACTGAACAGGCAGGACATTGGTGTTGGAGCGCGCGTAAGTTACGGAGCAGTTGAGTCAGCCACAAAACCTTGCCGAATGCAAAGGAAGTTGAAATTTTGTTAGTTAGCGAGGAAACATTGATGTATGAAGAAGGAGTAGAAATTTGTTGGTCAGCCACAGGACATTGTGGAATACAGGGTAATTGAGTCTGGCAGTTGATGGAGAATATTAGTAGAGGAGAGAACAAAGTTTGATTCAGTCGGTGATTCGAGACGAAAGCGCCAATCCACATTTGGCCGGACAGAATCGTGGAGCTCAAAGTAAAGTGGCGGACATCGGTGAGACGAAGGTTTCACAACAATTGCGTTCGGTGGTCAATACCGGACCATTGCAAAGTGAAGTAAAGTAAATTCAGTGACACATAGCTTGTTAAAGTGTTCAAGGTGAAAAGTGTGTTATAAAATTCTGACAATTGCCCTGGTACCGGTACAACAGTAAGTAAAGTAGTAAAGCGAAACATATCAAAATTCATATTTTTAAACGTTAAATAAAGATAGTATACCGTCAGATTTCTATTTCGATTTTATTTTCGGTTATTTCGTTTTACTTTGATGAAATTTTGAGAGTTTATAAAATTATTTGTTAATAGTGAATTGTAAAAATTTTAATTCTTGTTTATTTAAAAAGGCCCAATCAAGACCCTGAGATAATAGGAAAGGGCATTTTGTATAAAAATTGATGTAAAGTTTTAACAAGTAATTTGTTTTATAAAATAAATAGTTGTGCTTAAGTGTTGTCTAAGTGAATTGAATCAATGTAATTATTTTCATGCTTCTTTCATTCAATAATATCAATGAATAGTTCAAGTTAATCAAATATTTAATTGTTTATTACATTTATAAACCATTTTAATGAAATACTTTCCTTTGTTTATTACAATATTTATTAAGTAAATCAGACATAAACTGCGCAATATTAGTGAATTATTATAAGTTACGTGCCTTGCACTAAACTTCATGTTCTTGGTCACCACGAAAATGTTGAGTGTTAATATCAGATGGAGGTGCTGACTTCCCATACTTCAATAAACGTTCATATCAAATGAAACAATCTCAAAGGGTCTCATTTGTTCTACTACAAACAATAGACTCGGATATTCCCAATTTTCATTATACGGTTTATAAAAGTACTTAACGTTTTTGTTTAATACTTAACAACTGTTTTTCATGAAGGTATATGTTTCGTCTTATCATTGACATATTAAAATTCTTTACACATTCTCATGGTTGGTTCCCACTTACGGACCAACTGCGATCTTGCGTAAGCAGAATTTCCAGTCTCGAGACGTTCTCCGGCTAGTTCCCATAATTCATTGCTATTGTAACGTCCTTCAAGAATTTATTAACTATAAAATCCACTCAAGTTATTTTTTGTACTGAAATCGACGTTCATGGCCTCGTCGAAGACCATAATTTGTCTCACTTGCCAATTACTGATTGTCGATTGTGTTTTATGTTCACTATCGGGTTGTGCTAGAAAAAAAAGGCTTCTTTGCTGTCTCGTAGAGGAAAGAAGAGGTGCTGATAAAACACCGATTAAATGCATATCTTCACTAATCTGGCAGATCATACAACTTCTACCATTTCACAAAATACATATGCGCCATTACAATGAAACTAGGATTATAAGTGAACGAAACAGGACGTTTGTGTTTATCCTTTCGAGTTTTCATTTCCTACAGAGCGTAATGATGATAATTTATTAGTGAGAAAATTGTTTTTTTGTCGTTGATTAACTTTCTCTGAGCTCTTTCGTTCAAAAAAATCAATTTAAAGATGCCTGTGAAATTAATATGTATTTATAAAACACTTATTGTATTAGTATCATCAATACATTAAATATTATTGGTGTAGAGACCTTGATTATATTTGCATTTAAATTTACACCGTTCCTCAAAAAAGAACGATAGTTATGAGAAGGAGAATTTTAGTTTCTAATTGATATTTGAAAGCAATAAATTTAAACTGTTAGGGTTGAATGAAAAATAATAATAGTATCATCGAATAACTGATAATATTCTCTCTAGAAATTATTTCTAAATCTAGTAACGGTTACTGTAGGTTAACTGAGGACAATAGGAAAGCAACACGACCAACTCCAAAAGAATATAATAACTTACATGATTCGTCTGAATAATTATTAATGAAACCAACTTTATTTTTCCAGTTATATCTAGTCATTGATCCCACGATAACACCTTAGTTTTTAGTTTAAATACAGTTATACATTCCAATAAAAGAACGTTCACTACAACTGATACAATAATGCATTAAACACTGTAACAACATTTTATTTGTTGTTTTTCAATCTTCGAACCAACGCTATTCAGCACGAAATGAAATCAATATTCATTTCCACACGGGTCTGGATTTTTCGATTCAGAAATACTAATGAGTGAATTATGACACGATTTTGGGTGTAGGCGCTAAAACAGTATGCAAATTCTCTGTGATTTTGCCAGTCCTGCCAATCACGGATGCAGGCAGATTTATTAAAGTTGCGGATGCAAAATGAGGGCTGAAGTGATCGATCAGTTAATGTGTTTGGAAGTCTGCTCAAGCTCTAGACAGAAATTATCACTTATATTAACAAACTGATATGATTATTTAATTAAATGAGCTTTACGATCGAGAAATTGAAACTATTTAATTTCAGTGCAATCATTGTTCAGATCGTATTTTATCTGTAAACAAAACAAGAATCATATGAAGTTCATATTAGACGAGCACGTTTGATTAAGAGAATTAAGTATATAATTTAAGTAATTATTTAATATACGAGATTGCTCACAACGCAATAAAATTCACAATTAAATTAAATTTATTATCGCCTACGAATATTTATAAATAAATTCATGAAATATAGATAAAATACCTGAATTTTGGTTTTGCAAGTTAAATTTTTTTCTAAATTTGCTATTTTTGAGCTCTAGTTGGTAAAATAAATTTTAATTTTCACGGTTGAGTATTTTGATTGCCAGTTGTCATAATACGCTTGTCATTATGGATAATTTCTGAGTATCCAAATTAATTTTTCGTCAGGTTGGAGATGTGTCTGACAAAAGAAAATTGCCCTCAGTTAAATGCCCGGTACATTAATTTTTCATATGCAGGAGTTAATTTATTATATTTTCTCGCAAGATAGGAAAAACTAATCCATTCTGGTTTTGGTAAAAGGTATTTAAATGTTGTTAGAGAAATACTCAAAGAAGCGTTGGAACGTCCAGCTAAAAGATCATGCTTTTTTTTAGGTGTAGACAGGCTATGTATATAAGGTAATCCACATAGTGGCAACTCCCCTCGTATAGAATAGGAAAGGGATTTGAAAGGGGGGATGCGGAAGGGTATAAGAAGGTAGCCAAGGGTTAACTAGGGCCCCTGGCTATGGTTTAAGGATCCTATCCGGCAATTCGCCTAAAAGTGATGCAGGGAAAACCCTAGAAAAACCTGCATCATGTAGTTCGGGCATTTGGTACTTGTCCCACGCTCTTCCGATGGCGGGAGAGGAGTTTTCTGTGGGGTCGCAGCTTACACATCGCCATGCCTTCGCCAGTTTAGGAGGCAGCTGGCCGACTATTCCAATAGGAATAGAGGACAACTCTTACCGTATGCCCAAGGTCTGCGACCCCGGAAACATACACCTCTCAAAACAGACCAAGGTGCCTCGGCATGTGGGAACCTTAGTTCAAAAAGCCTGAGAGTTGTGAAGGCATCCCCAAAGGTAGCCCCCCGGGACTCTCAGGGAAGGTTCACCTGCGACAGAATCCTCTCGCAGGCTTCATAATTTCCTTATTTAAACTTCTTTGAATTAAATTCAATTCCAAGAAAGTAATGGAGAATTTTTTTTTTATTACTTTAAGAATTTAAGTAAAAATGTATTACCTAATGAGGTGTCAAAGTTGGGAACAAGCGTTGTGTATATAATTTTTTCTGTCTTTGTTGGCTAAATAATTTATTGAGGTAATTTGTGAAGGTCACATTCGAATGTATTTGCTTAGTCCACAATGTTGGCGACAAGTTTCTTAAAAATTGTATTCTAAAATAATCCACTCCTTTTTCTTAAATGTTAATTTGTTGTAATTGCTGAAAAATAAATGATACCAATGAATATAAAAATTGATATAAATACTTTGGTATTTTTGTAATACAACCCCACAGGATTTTAATCACTATCCATAAATGTTTATAGAACTCCATACTGCATCTTTTAATTAATTTTTAACAAGGAGCTTTCGGTCGATTGTTTAGCCATAATCATCTACAAAAATAAAATATAACTTTTTATAACATTTAAAATTTACAGAATACTATAATTATATGATTTGTCAACATTAAAAAAATTAATTATATAATTATAGGATTTATGGAGACTGATAATAGGGGCAATATATTACAAAAATACGAAATAAAAATCATTCGTACTAAATTTATAATCTTTAAAGAATAAAAACTAAATACTTTTTAATCTGTTATATCAATTATATCTGATGACGCAGAATTAAAGCATTGTCTTTCCCAGTATAATTACCCCAAAAGTAATACCCCAGACATTACTGAATGAAAATATGTTTTATAAACTAGTTTTGTAGTTTTTAAATATCAGTATAATTTTATATGATTTTGACTCCACATACAGCTGTGCTAACTTTTTTTTTATAATATTGACATAATATTTCCAATTAAATTTTCTGTCTAGCCCAGAACTTTTGTATTTTTTCATTCTTTATTTTTATACTTTATTTAATTGAAACCAATTTAGTCTTCTTTTATTCAGTGACCTATAATCAAAACCCTTCGTATTTATTTACGAATGAAGTTTTCAACCATAAGGTTTTTTTTAAATTTTTTGTTTTGGGCAACAGGCTACATGAGGGTAATTCACGTTGGGCAACTCCCCTTTAATGGCATAGGAAGGGATTTGAAAGGGGGGATGCGGAAGGATAGAGGAAGGTAGCCAAGGGTTACTAGGGCTATATTTTAAGGATCCTACCTGGCATTCGCCTAAAAGTAATGCAGGGAAAACCATAGAAAAACCTGCATCAGGTAGGTCGGGCATTGGGTACTTGTCCCACGCCCTTCCGATAGCGGGAGACGAGTTTGATGTGGGGACGCAGCATTCCATTCTCCGTACCTCGATCAGTTTAGGAGGCAGCTGGCCCACTATTCCAAAGGGAATAGCGGACAACTCTTACCGTATGCCCAAGGTCTGTGACCCCGGAACATACACCTCTCAGAACAGGTCGAGGTGCCTCGGCTTGCGGGAACCTTAGTTCAAAAACGGAGAGGAAAAGGCATCCCCAAAGGTAGACCCTTCTAATCTGTCCTACAAGGTTCTGTCTGCGAGAGAACATCCCTCGCAGGTATTGCCTGCGAGAGAATAGCCCTCGCAGACCTTCCATTCTGTCAACCATAAGGTTATCCCCAGATATTTATAATCAATTCAAGATATTATCTATATTTTTATACAGTCGACAAAGTGGAATTAGGAGTTTGGATCCTTATCACAATTTAATGTTAGTCCATTAAAGTAACTTGAACTTATAGCTCAACTGAATATCTGTTTCTCAGTTTGTTCTAGACTGCATCTGATATTTATCTATATAATAAAAAAGGATGTATATTTGTATGTATGTATGTATGTATGTATGTATTTACGTTGTTCTTTATACAAATTTTATCGCGTGGACAGAATGCAACAAAAATTGGTATACATATTCTGCCAAAATCGAGAACCGGTACTGTGGGGGTGACAAACCACTAGCATAAATGTGAAAAGAATTATAATTTTAAAAAGTGATCATTAAGTGATAAATTACTGCGCGCCAATATATCATGACATCACGCGACAGAGAGAGACGTTACTTCGCGACGAACAAAGGAAATAGTTCGATTTTTCCGTAATGAAATGAAGCAGAAATATTTTCATTGAATAAAAGTATAATTCTATCCAGTAATACTCCATCGAGTGATAATAAAAAACAATACAAAATACTTTACAATCGTTGCGGAAAATGTTAGTTAATTTAGTGAGTGCAATATGGCCACCATTTCTTTACATTTGGAATGTAGCTATCAATTTGATCACTTCAATCCTTTGTAATGATGGACAATTATATCCTGCAATACTCAAGAAGTACTGTCTGAAGACTTACTGACAATTATTTGTTCGCGGAGAATTATATTTCTAAAGAATAACGATGGTATGTTTGTTGCTATTATGCAATTAAATTCTATGTATCTTATAGCTATTAAATTAATGCAGTATATTTATGTATTGGTAAAGAAATTCGGAGGTATGTTTGTTGAGATTGATGCAATAAAATTCAATGTATTTTATAGCTGTTCAATTAAAGCACTATTGGTCGAAATTGTGTACGGAACTAGGAATAGTTAGATTTAGGTTATGTCTTCTTGACTAAAGATTAATATAGAATTAAATTCTCTTTCGGGTTTATATAAATAAGACACGGGCAACGCCGGGCACTCAGCTAGTAATTAATATGTTTGTATAAGGCAGAATTCATTAACCGTGGCAGATAATTGATATAAATGAAGAACAACAGTGAACCTAAAATACAATATTATCGTTATATATTTCCAGTTGCAACTAAACGGAATTTAATGTTAATTTTAAAATATAAATTTCGTTTTAACTTTATCGTGGAAGCGACCAGAAAAACAAAAACAAAATTCGTTGTTGAATTAAGTTTTATATCGGTATTTTCTGAAATAACAACACGGAGCTTCCATTGACGACATGTCTTGTGTTCTTATTTTGATATTCATATATTTTACTTGCGGTCATGTCCGTTGCGATTGCAAGCATTGTGAGAAGGTGGAGGAGGGCGAATGTTTCTCAGAAAAATAGCCTTTATTCGTTGTTGGTTGTCGGCGTTTTTGGGTAATGTTCCACGCGGATGTCGGGTCGTGTGTAGCTATTGTGATGTGATGTTTGAGTCAGGGCTGCCGCTATAAAGCACTGGGAGTCGAGCGCAGCTGTTCGTTTCCCGGAACACTTAAAATTAATATGACGGCCGTGCCACCGACAGAGAAAAAGTTGTAGCGGTCAGAGGAGAAGGGGGAATTGGACGCGCTGCGGCATCGTGCAGGTCTTTTTGAGATTAATCTCAGTGCGGCAGTTTCTTCTTTTTGCGCGTGCGTGCATGTGTGTGAGTGCCGCTGCGCAACAGGTGTGAAGGCGACGCGGAAGAGCCGAGCCACGGGCACCCCGGAAGAGAACACTATCTCTACAAACAAAAATTGCCGCATCTCCAAGGAATATCATTTCAATATCACGCTTTTAAATGTCTCAGTATAAGCCAACATATAAGGTCTCGCAGTAAGATAATTTTGGAACGTTCTTGTAGACTTGCTGACTAGGCCGAAACGCAGAACCTCTAGGCGTTGTATATATTGTCCAGTGATATTGATCTGACCTTACGGACTGTAGCAGCAAATGTTGGAAAAAGCACAATACCCTGGTAATATACAGAACTACACCGACAAACTTTCAGAAGTTGTTCAGGAATACCTTCTGACTATTTTGGTATAAGGGACCCACGGTCAGCGGTGCCCTATTACAGAGTAATAATGTACTTATTATTTTTGTGCGAGGAAACGAATTACTTTTCGAGATTAAAGAGTGAAATGCTATAACTGTGGACAAAAAGTAAGGTGAATTCATTTATAAAATATAAATTCTTTATTTATTTTCCAAATCAATTTCATCCCCTTCAAAGTAATCCCCGTCCGATAAAACGCACTTTTTCCAACGCTTTTTCCAGTCATCGAAACAGTCGGAATAGTCTTTTTCCGGTATAGCCTTCAAGATCTCCTTCGATTCGGTTTTTATCTCCTCAATCGTGTCAAAACGGCGGCCCCGCATTGGCCTTTTGAGTTTGCTGAATAGCCAGAAGTCGCACGGAGCCAAATCAGGCGAATATGGTGGTTGCGGAACGATATGAGTCGAGTTTTTGACATAAGTCGCGAAGAACCAATGCAGTATGACATGGTGCATTATTGTGATGAAGGAACCAAGAGTTGTTCGCCCATAATTCCGGCCGTTTCAGACGAATAATTTCACGCAAACGACGCATAACGCTCAAATAATATTCTTTGTTGACAGTTTGGCCCGGCGGAAGGAATTGCACCACACCACGATAATCAAAGAAAACTGTCAACATGGCCTTGATTTTCGATCGACATTGCCGTGGTCTTTTCGGTCTTGCTTCACCTTTTGCACGATATTCGCTGGATTGGTCGGTGGATTCAGGGTCGTATGCGTAAATCCAAGTATCGTCTCCAGTAATGATGCATTTCAAGTGGTCCTGATAGTCAGACAGCAAAGTTTCACACACATCAACGCGACGCTTATTTTCCAAAAAATTGAGAGATTTTGGCACCAATCGAGACTTGACGTGTTTCAGACACAAAACATTCTTCCAAATGGTTTGGGCTGAACCAAATGATATTCCAACACTATCAGCGAGATCTGTAATTGTCCATCGACGATTTTCAAGCACCAAATCTTTGATTTTTTGGACGTGGCCCTCGTCGATAGACGTTGATGGTCGTCCAGAGCGCGGTTCGTCTTCAACGCGCTCTCGGCCCTCTTTGAACTCGTTGTACCACTTATAAACGGTTTTTTGTGCCACAGTTTGATCACCAAAGGCCTTCCGCAACATTTTCAACGAGTCCGCACAAGAATATTCGTTCCGCAAACAAAATTTGATGCAAGTTCTTTGCTCAACAAAATCACCCATTGCAAAAATCGAAGAATTCACTTTTGGTTGTTTACAAAAACACGTGTAACTCGGAGATAATTAAACAATTTTACAAACAGACGCTTGGAAAATATTATAGACAGTCCTACCAACCTAGGGAAAAAAATTACCTGCATTTAAATGTTTTAAATGACAATTTGATCACAGTGATATCAAATCCTATAAAACAACTATTAATATAAAAAATGATAATAAAAATTTGAATCAAATTGAAGACAATTTATATATTGTTATAATTTCAAATTCTAAAATGTTTCCATTGTAAACAGCACTCAACAACGTAAATTAATAAAACTGGTCGCGCTCTCGTTTTAAATTCTACATTTCGGCCAATTTTGTAAGTCTCACAAAATTTATATTTTTTGTTATCTGACAAATGTTTCTTAAGAATGTTATTCTAATCATTGTAATTGTTTTGTTCTTTTTGAAGTTGTTAAGAAGGACCTGGAGGGTCACAATTTCACTCGTCAACTGACGAGTGTGTGGTATTTATATTATCACTTTTGTCTGTACTTGGCCATCTTTTTTATTGTTTAATTTTACATTAATGAATTCTTTTTTCTGACGTAAAATGGACTGATGTTTATTTATTTAATAAGTTTTCTCAATAGTCCGAAGATATGTCAGTACTTTTGATTTATTCGGTTTGTTTGAGAAAATACCTTCTTCAGCAGTGAAGGAGTCTGTAATATGCAATAACCAAAACGTGCAACACGCAACACAGAGTAATTCAACTACTCTCGGACAAAACACGTACACTTTTATCACACTGTCTTCAATCTGTTCTGTCAGTGTACAAGGCAGCATTGTTCCGTTACATATATTGTTCAAAGTTTCGATAACAGCATTTCAATAATAAAAGTTATAATATGGCATAAATCAGCGGATGTTGGGCCATGCAACAGTGACGATACTTGGAACTATGCTGACTTTTTCTTTATAATAGTTACTGGTGTCGGTCAATGAATACACAAAACTGTTACTTTACCGTCGTTGACTCGCTTTTGACTGCCCACGTTCGTCAGTCTCCTTCAATCCTCGTCAGCCTGGCACACTTCTTTGAGGCTCCCTCTTCTGTCCCTCCATCGACGGTCTTATACGCTCAAGAATTCCAGGAATTTAGTGAGTCCGTGCGAGTATCGACCGAAGTCTCGTAAACCAGACTCTTCCGCAGAAGAAGATATCCATTGGTGTCACGTCTGGCCAAGGACCAATTCGTTGTCGTCCAAACTGCACTTCTGTACACTCTCTGTAACGAATCACCGAAGATCATGGGTGCGTTGTGCCAAAATACTGAGAATGTGTCCCTGGACAACCTCTGAAAGTTTGTCTGAGGAGTTTGGTTCACCCTGTATACAAAGGGATAAAGGAGGGCAATACAAACAATTTTCACTGTTGTCATTTTTGTCATAGACGTTTCGTTCCTGAGGAATGTATTAACGTATTAACCACATAGTTTCAAACAATTCACTGCCAAATACATATTTTACAATATTATTTTTCCAGTTTTATCAAAATTTAGATTCAAACGGAACAAGACAAAATAATTTTGTGTATTTCTTTTACGCGAAGCTTAATTTGTGCTATTTAAAACAGCTGATGTTTAAATTTAACGTAAACTTCGGAATTTTAGTAACATCAGAGTAAATTAAATACATTAATCTATTACAAACAAAACACTATATTTATTTGATTAGTAAAAGCTCAAATGGACCACACTACATATTCTAAATGGTTTTTCAAATGATATCCTTTTTCTCAGAGGGTCTGGTGGATTCAGGTTGACTTTGAAACCAAGACAGACCTCTTTTAAATGAGCAAGGTGGCATCACAAGCTAAATGAAGATTATTAAACAAGTATTTTTTTAAAAAAATAAAAATGGATCGATCTTCAAAGGAATGTTCTTGGTTCTTATTGCGGAGTAATTTTTCCGCACAGAACACTCCCGAAAATAAGGAAGGTAAGAAAGACTTTCCAGCTCTCAGCACTACAATTGCCTTGCACCGCATGGCTCAGCTGACTCGGACCGGGAACCGATATAGTCAACGCTTCGAATAATTCACACCAGTGGGATCCAGATCAGCAATCGCCTTCACGAACTCAATTTCCTCCTACGAAGAATATTTACTAAATCTGTGAATTAAAATCCAAGCACTAATTTCTGTTTCGCTGCTTTAAGCACAATCTCTTTTAATCAAAATACCCACAGTTCACAGTTTTGTGGTGTCAGCCGTGGTGGATCTGATCTAGTCCAACTTCAATTCCAAACTAAAATTCTACTGTACAGATCTGACTTGCTCAAAATTCAAAAAAATCATCTAGATCTGTCTAACGACTGTCCCCGTGAGTCCAATTTTTAACGACTGTTCCTGGTGGACTGAATAATCAAGTAACAAAAAAACACTTTTTAACACGGTATAAAAAAATAATCCAATCAAAATGCCTGACTGCCGATGCACGGATGAGCCCTGTTTATTCCATGAATACAAAATTTACAGTTCGAACACTACTGATTCTCTCAAATTTCATCCATATTTCCAACTGACGCTTTCAATAGTTAATGAGTCTATAATAAAATACTCCAAACTCCAATACATAATTCGTTCAAACTATATATATATATATATATGTAAAATATATTATATAATATCAAACAACTGCGATAGTCTGTGACCACAGAAATCCACGTAAATGGATTTAGCGTATTACACGACTTTGCCGTTGAATGAAGCACGATCATGTTATTAATGTTTAAGAACTACCAGTAGTGCATACAGAATAACATAGTAGTAATAAATGAGACTTTGCACGGGGTAAAAGGCGATTTAAAGTGCGTGAAGTGTACTTACTACTTATTGTAGTGTAAGTCCCTGGAATATTGGAACTAAATATTATTTTATGAAAGGAGTATGGAGCAATTATCTAACTGAATTATTAAATACACTCTTATGTGCTGAAAGGAACTGACCCGGAATCATAGTTCAGATCACATTCCATAGCAATCTTCAAACGATCAGTACAAAAGTAAGCTTAATTAAATTAATACTTAATTTATTCACTGTAGCTTAAATATTTGAAGAGAACGTTTATGTGTTCAAGTTTATTTTAATTGATGAATTACAGTTTATCGAAGGAATTTCAAATTGTAAGTACAGCACAACCCCGGCTAATCGAACTGTAGGGAGTGGAACAGTTTCTGATAACTTTTTATTTTGTATTGTAATTACAGTACGTATTTTTTTAAAGGTTTTGAAAGTCAAACGAATTCTAAAATCAATTTTTAGGCTACACTTATGTTCTTTAAGAAAGTTAAAATCGCAGTTTTATGATTGCATTTGTGGCATTTGAATTACTCCTACAAAAAACTCAGTAATTTTCCGTGCAGTACAGAATTATTTTTGAGATTTGAGATTTTCGGAGGCGTTTCGGATAAACCGGGTTTCAGTACACTCGAGTTCGTTTAACCGGAGTTGAACTGTTTTTAAATCCGGATTAAATCCCCATAGATCTTTAAAATATACGGAATGTGCAAAACCGCATCCCAAAGGATTCTCTTCATTAAAATAATTTGAAACCTATCTCGGAGATCCTGGGTTCGAATCCCGGCAAAGGCATGGATGTTGTGTGTGTGTGTGTGTTTTTCCATGCCGAAAAACTCCCACAAAATTAAGTTCCCCGACAATGAAATGCTACAAGGTACTAAGTCGCTACTGACCTAACCGTTGACGCGACTTCAAATAAAATTTAAAAGTAATCGACACTACTGAAATTTTCAGAAGCGAATAAATTCACGTGTATTCCTAAGAAACTAATATTATGGAGTGTTTTCTTCCAGATTGTCAATGAAAAATTATGCGCATATCTCCCCCATCCCACACTGCGGAGACGAATACCTTTTTTTTTATTGTGTTGCATTGGTGTTGTATTACAGCTACAAATCTTTCTGCTAACGAGCTCAGCCGACTGATTTACTCCACAAAATCCACAGACGTGCAAATAATTTCAAACAGACTTTGTGCATAAAAACTGGTTAGTGCAGCTGGCTATACGGTCAAAACTAAATCTACGAAACGGCCTGCAAGAGCTGCGTGCTTTTTCAGTTAATACTATTTCAAGCTGTGATGCAAACGTAATCTCTTTAATTTCGTTGCACGCTTATCGTTTCCGGCTGCGTGCAAAAAAAGCTCCATTATAGTATGTAAAAATTATATTTGGGGATATGATTAGTGAAAAGTGGACATATTGCAAATAAAAACACGAAAATGATAAATATTTAGGAACTTACTAAAGAATAATTTTGATAAATTTTTGTAAATAATTAAGTAAGGATAAATACGATACGTAGGATTAGTACACTTGGGAGATAATGTTATGAGAACAGCGGAAAAATTATGGATTCTGCTGGTTTTTGCAAGTGCTTGTCAATTTTAAGGTGGCCATAGTTAATGTTAAACACCGACATGTAAATGTCAAAATTAATAAAGTAGCTGACAAAAAAACTGCACAACGGTTCCTTAAAGATTTCTTCAGGCGTACAGTCGATATGGAGGATTATACATAATTTTTATACTTTTCAAAATTATTCTATTATTTTTGTTTTATAAATTTATCTTGAATAGAATTTCAATTACCTGTTGTAACCGATTTTATTTATTTCTTATAAAATATATCACATAATTACAATTATTAGTAATGTATAAAATATTTAATTTATGCTAATTGAAATTAAAACATCTGACTTAAAATAAATTTTATTTTATTTTTATTCACAACAGTATTTAACAGAATCTCAATAATAAAATATTTAAAGAAATTTCGAGAAAATATCTCAGGGTATTTCTGTGGGTCACTTTTAAGACAAATTGACCAAACAGAAATACAAGATAAATATAAATATTGAACAGATGTTATCAGAACGTGTCACTCGAGGCAATTCCGAGGTTGTCTGTGGTTGTTGGCGTCGTCTCCTGATGTGATGTATTTTTGCTTCATACTGAGTGATAACGGACATAAATACTGGTATCTCTTCCTCGTTATCTGCATGCGAACTAAAGTCTCCTACTGTCGACTCAAGACTTTTTATATCCAATAAATAATGACGGTTAATGTTCAGCATGGAATTAAAATCTAAAAACCTATTGGTAAAACCAATCTCAAAAACGATTTTTGCCAAGAATCGAGAAACAACGTTTGTGGTAGAAAACTAAATAACGTTCCAAGAGTTCTAGATTCTCATTTTGTCATCGAATACGCAGTTTTAAAAGCAAAAATGGTTGTTATGTGTTAAGAAAAGTATTACTAACATAAAATTAACGTAAACATTGATTTGTAAATTTAATTTATATTAATTTACTGTGAATTATTCTCTGTTTCTTATATTCCATTTTACGGTAATCCCAAGGATGATTTTAAAAATTTCAGTAAGACATATTAATATGCAAAAACCACAAATTGAAGAAAATTTAAGGATGGCCTTCAGAGTATAAGTATTTTAATTCTAATATATGTTGTACCTAGAAATGTGGGAAGGCCCACATTTTTAATAAGTTCAGATCTTGAAGGTTCAGAAAACAGTATACGAAGAATAAGTGTGAGCAGACAGGCTATGTATAGGGTAATCCACGTAGTGGCCACTCCACTCTAATAGCTTACAAAAGGGACGGAGAGGGGGGAAGGATAAAGGTAGAGCAAGGTAGCACCGGGCTGTAGTCTTAAGGATCCTACCCGGAAATTCACCTAAAGGTGATGCAGGGAAAACCCTCGATAAACCTGCGTCAGGTAGATGGGGCTCTTGGTACTTGTTCCATGTGTTCCGGTGGGGTTTCCTGTGGAGACGCAGCATTCGACCAGTTTAGGAGGCAGCTGGCCGACTATTCCAATAGGAATGGTGGGCAACTCTTACCTTATACCCAAGGAATTTGAACTCGGAAGATACATCCCTCAAAACTGACAGAGGTGCCTCGGATTTAGAGAATCGCAGTTTAAAAACCAGAGAGAAGAGAAGGTAATCCCGAAGGTAGCCCCCACTATCTCTTCGGGAAGGTTCACGTGCGAGAGGAAATTTTAATATTTACAAAACAGAAACCGATGATTACGCTATTTCTTTTCTCAGATATTTGTAAGAAATCCTTCTGATTATAGCATGACTATCGACGGAAACACAGGATCTTCATAAATCCAGTAAAATCATGATGAATAGGGGGTTTATTATCTGCATTGGAAGGTTCTAAGCGTAGTAACGTAGGCAGTAAAGAAAGTGCGAGGTGTATAGAAGATTCAGTAGCCCGTCATGAGTAAATCAGAAACATACCGGTTGGAGTTCGGCGTCATATTAATAGACGAAAAAGCAAGTTTCCAAGGAATTTTGCAAGGCGAATGCAATTAGAGCTTGGCCACCCACGTAAAGCAAAGTAAATAAACTACCGAAAGACAGAAACTAAGAGAGCAGAAAGAAAACAAAATGCGGGCGAATTAATATTCAGAACAGGGCTTGAAAGGGGCGTGCCCTCTGATCGTATAGCAGGATTTGATGTTCCGTTACGTAAATGAGCAGCGACTGCGCACCGCACTCCTCCTCTGCTGACGACTTAATTGTTACGGCAGCTGCAAGAGCCGCTACAGTAGCCGGGATTCTTTGTGCAAATATTTGCCAGACAATGGCACGCTCTTCTCGGCCAATTACTACTCCGTTCTTGGTTTTATTGTGGCATCTCGCGGCCCGGGAAGCCGGTTGGTCAGCGAGACACGTCACCTCGCTCGTAGCGCAAGAACCTGTACCAACCCGATTTATGTGTAATGAGAATTAACAGCCGTTTATCGCAGATGGTATCGAAAACCCGCTCCTAATCCAGAGATTATATTTCACTTATTTGAGCTGGCGGGAGAAAGGTGGTTCTATTTTAGAAGGAAGGCCGTGACGAAAGACGCTGCTCCTCGTTTGACAGAGTAATATTTGCAGAGAGCATGAACGAAGCTCGGCAGAATGGCTCGCAGGCTTGCAGCAAAACACCATAAACCCTGTACTTAATATTCGGCCATGCGATGTCTAATAAACGAATACCTTCGGTAATTACCGATACATAGTCTGTGAACAGCGTGCATGGTCTAGCACTTACGAGTTCCGGAGAAACGGGTTCGCTTCCCGTTCATTCCAGATTTTTTTCTTCGGCAGTATGAAGCGCTCCAACTGCTTTTTCCATTCCTTTTAAAGTTAATAAAGTATAGAGGAACTCAAATCATAACATCGGAAAGTCGAGGACAAATATTCTGTTCAACTAGAATGCAATCGAAATTCGTGAATTATTTTTGGTTCTTAATGATAAGCTGGCCTACACAGACTTCAAATAACATTACTCTAATTTTTTAACCAAGACTGCCTTGGTACTCATCCCAAGAGTATAAAATCTTAACCTAAATATAATACATTTATTTGAAGGTTTAAAATGTGTGTAAGTGAATTTATAAAAATCCTTAAGGACCCTACATATCTGTATTTGGCATGAATAATTGTTTCCTATAATTTTCATCGGTACAAAATGGATGGCTGAAAAATACCCTCGAATATACCAAATTAATTAGAATTGTTCTACTTGTTGTAAAAACCTCAAAAATTTATATTTCGCCTTTTCTCCCTGAAGTCTAGTAAAAAATAAAGTTTTGTATCAGTCTTGAAGCTTGTACTTTGTGAATTTGCTCGTTATTTCGGAAAATGTAATTTGAGAATGTTGGTATTAGAGAAAACTTGCTCTCCGGTTATGTCGTTTACGCGAGTATAATCTCCTAGAGTGGAGCAGGAAAATCAAAGAGATGCGCCATTAATTTATCCAATTGCCTCCGAGTTTTGTTTCCTGCCATACAAAAAATAATAATGTTCAATTATAACGTTGGTTTTGAGATTCCGGACGTGTTACTGTTTTCTTTAAGGCTGGCAAATTTCAAGCTAACAGCGTTATATTTATGAACCTCCTACAATTGACATCGAAATATATTCTAATTGAAACTGATACATACTAGAATTGCTGCATTTACATCCAAATATCAATTGGATCCTCTGGTTCTGGTGTTAATAAAACACTTTTCCGGCTTGACTCGCTACAGTCCTTTGTTATGTTAATCGCAACTTCCCTGATTTTGTCGGTCCAAATCATTTTAAATTAATATAGTACTTTATACGGAAAAATAATTATTTATGTAATTGTAAACCTAAATTAAGTAACCTAATTTAATATTTGGAAAGGAAACGATAAGTTGAATAATGAATATGAAAGATTCATTATTTTCAATCAGTCGTATTTTTTTTTTCATTGAAACGATAATTTATTGAAATCTGAAGAGACAACGATCGGGTTTCTATTTTATATAATTTGAAAATGAATGTAATGTAGCAGATATTTTACCGCCGTCTCATATGTAATTTAATCGGGTCTGAAACACTTCATATTAATTTGTATTTAATGCAAACGGAAGAGTTTATTACAACGATATGTGTTCGTTGTTCCATTGTCTGATTGGAAGATGTCAGTGTTAGATAAAATGAGAGTTTATGTTAGGTGATCTGGTAAGTAAGGAATTAATGATAAAGAGACATCTCGGTAGACAGGAAAAATAAAATATCGTAGAGAGAGACAGAGAAGGGGAAGAGGGGTTGTTATCTGTTCAGAACATCAGCGTGAAAGCAAGAAGCCGTCACTATGTAAGAACGGTTGATGGATGGGATTCAGAACTTCGGGTGAGCTTCGAGGAGAGGGAAGTATCAATCATTGGTTCCGGGAGTCCAGAATATTCGAAATTATTGTTTTTTATATAATTAATTGTCCTTGATTATTAATCATACATTGGTTGCGTTAAATCCGCTTTATTGAAGTTTTATTATCTATTATTAATTTCTACGCAGACCAGTCATATTTTGTAAATGAAATACATTTTCTTGGGTCATCAGCAAAGAGAATGTTTTGACACGCGCTGCGTCGTAGGCTAGCCTCTTCGAATTAGTGTAAATATCTGCTCTAGATAATATAGTTGCGACTTACCTCCATTCTTCAAGGCACCCACTGTTCCTAAATTTGTCTCAAAAGCTGAACTAGTTTTCTTCTCTCTGCGGTCCAAACGACTTCATCCCTAGATATTATATCCCAAACCTTTCTGGTTCCTTAATTTTTCAGTGTATGTAATATACTTCTGTAGCACCACATTTCAGCTATCCCATTTTATTTAATTCATGTTGAGGTTTTTGACAAAGAAACATATGCATACTCACTTCCATCTGGTTGATTCGCGTTTCTGTTTGTGTGTTCTGTACGAGTTTGATCTGAAGGATACGTTCTTCAATGACCTCCCATACTCGCGGGGAATGGAGCAACATGTCATAATTGGAAGCAATCTTTTGTTTGCTTTAGTGTGTATTTATTTGCAATTTTGGTCGCCCCAACCTTGAAAAATTGATAGTAATTGTTGTCTACGGGCGAAACATTTTGTGGTCTGCTAAAAATATTTATCCCTGAAATTTTTACTAATGTAGTCGAGCGAAGAAAATCTTGGGATCAGTGATCTGAATCCCAAATTTTCTGGAGCTCGTGAAAGATATAGATTACGGATTTATATATATTATATTAAATTAAATTTTGGTTGGTGCTAATTGTGTGGTGTGATAAAATATTGTTAATACATAATCGGATATTGCAGTGTAAATTATTGCATAGTTTTGAGCAGTCAACTTTCATATTGTTTTACATTAAATTGGGAGATATTTTATTAGTTTCAATATTTAATTCAATTTGAGATATTTTCATAGTTTTATTAAAATTTATTAAATCTTGCATTACTAAAATTTTTCGTTGCCGTTTTCAATGCTTTCATTACATCTTACAATTTTAAACATTTTGATTAGAGTGAGTATTACATTAATTGGTATTATTTAACTAGTTCAAATTGCCTAGCACATTAATTCATTCCCAACTGGTTATTGTGTATTTTTAATATTGTTAAATCTATAAGACTTTTATTGTATTTATAAACTGTTATCTACGTATTAACTCCTTCAGAATATTTAAATTGAATATTTAACCACGCGATTCATCATGTTGATAGTTGAAAACTCTTATTTTGTATCAGTTATATTTGATACTGTTAAATTCTGCGTTTTAATTATTAGGATTCGTTATAAAGGTCCCATTTATGGCGCAAATCAACAATTAAAAATGCGCGGATTTTTATATAATATACAACGCAAGTTAATGATCGGAAGCGACAATAAAGGGAATTGAAACGTAAATTCTAATTGTCGAGTACTAAGTTAAGCTTCGGAGAAACGCTATCCCGCTCGAGTTCCTGATCAACTGTGGAGATCCTGCCTGCTTTCCTTATGCTGGTTCGAGAACAGTAAAAGTAAATTTACATTATATGGAGTGTGAGGTCAAATCACCATGATTTTATTGTGGGTGAGTTCAGCCTACAACTTCTGGATATATTTACAACACCCCCACTTTTAACATCTACAATTTTGTTTGTAATTAACTTTTCAATTTTGAGCAATTATAACATTTATATTTTTAAATGTTGTGTTAATAAATGTGTTTTCTTGAACTTATGAATTTAAAGAACTCAAGCAAATTAAAATTAAATAATTAATGTTAATATAAATAAATAAATGTAAAATTTTACAATATTGTAACATGACAATCGGTTGGTGGTGGGCCCTTGTTATGTTTCATTTGTTCCACTTTCTTTGTTGTTGTAGCGCCGCGCCGGCATTGTTGCGTTGCGTTGCAGTTTTGGCGAACGAGTTTAGAAGTTTAAGTGTCCGTGGGGAGCTCGTAGTGTATGAATCATAAGTCCCCGATGGGATTTCGTATGGTCGGAGCAGATAAGTCAGCGGTAGTTAAGAAGTTTGGGAGCTTGTAGCGAGTAGACTTGGTTGTTCGAAAATAAGTATAAGTCTCCGGTAGGAAGTCGCGTCGACAGGATCTCAAACCAACCTTGCAAAGTGCAAGCGAGATCAATGAGGTATTCGTTTTGTGAAGTGTCGCGTAAATAAAAGCCACGTCCTGAGTATACTGTAAATATCGCTTTTGTTTAGGGCAACAGGCTACATGAGGGTGATCCACATTGGGCAACTTCCCTTTAATAGCATAGGAAGGGATTTGAAAGGGGGGATGCGGAAGGGTAGAGGAAGGTAGCCAAGGGTTACTAGGGCCCCCGGGCTATGGTTTAAGGATCCTACCCGGCATTCGCCTAAAGAAATGCAGGGAAAACCCTAGAAAAACCTGCATCAGGTAGGTCGGTCATTGGGTACTTGTCCCACGCCCTACCGATAGCGGGAGAGGAGTTTATCGCATGTCTCGAAATTAATAAATTTGTTAATTTCTGTTAAAAAAAATTATCTGGCGCCCTTTAAATACTTGATCAACCAGAACAGAACATCAAGAGGAATGAGCTAACTGCCAATCTGTAGGGGTATATATAAGTTTTCCACATTTATCGTCACAACGTGGAACGGGAAATTTGTATTACATTATTACATTTGTATCACCGCACGTGGGTTTATATTGTAAACTTTTCTTTTTTATTAATATATATATAATGTAATGCCAATTAATTAGGCCATTAATTGTTTGGACATAAAATTTGAATTGTCCGAGAAATCCATTATAGCGGTCTGATCGAACAAAGCGACAATGGAAAAGCGAGCTAACTTGCTTTGTCGAAAAGTCAAAAATGGCGTATGTGCGCTAAAACTCGAGAGAACTAGGAGTCAGTTGGCAGAAAATCATCGTGAGGAGCAAAACAAATAGTATAACTGTTAGCTAGCGGAGAAAGATTGTTAGGAGCTGATGGCGGAAAGACATTACGAGGAGCAGAACAAGAAATATAATTTGAGGAGAGACTAGACATCGTCAATGTATAACTAGTTAAAGTTGTAAATTAATACGAAGAAAACATTCACGCCGCAAGTTTTTCAGCAAAAATAATTGAAAAGTAAGGGCAGTTTAAGTCTACAGCAAGGAGCTAAAGAAAAGTTAGTTCGCTCCGAAAAAATAACCAGTTAAAATAAATCGTAAAGGAGATACGTTGCAGTTTAGGTCCAATTCAGTAAAGGACTAATAAATCTACGAATCGTAGGGTTCCGGTAAAGCAAGCAGACATCAGATAGCTGACATTCAGGAGGATCATCCGAGTTCCTGAGAGCCTATTAATTTTGACTTTAATAGTGTAAAATCTGTGAGTCGATGTTTAGAATCAGTGTATAATTTTGCAATAGTGTACTTCCGAAACCAAAAATAATGCTGGTACCAGCTGGACACTAAGTAACAAAACCAAAACTAATGATTAATTGTAAACTTTAATTAAAGGATAAAGTCAGATTTCGTTCTCTTTTCATTGTCAATCAGATTTAATTTCTTTACTTTAAATATATTTCTATCGAAATATTGTTTAGGTAAATTGTAAACTGTTTTGTTAATTAGATTTTAAATCAATTTGTTGTGTTCATTATCAAACCCAGAAAGATCTCAAATTTTGTTGTAATTATCTTTATTGTCAAAAAAAATATGTTTGTTTGTTAATAAGTTTTTCATTTTCATTTAATAAAAGCCTCCTATTTAATTATTACAATATATATATATATATATCGTAGAAATTTAAAAGAAACGAAATTAATTAATTGACAAGATTTTGGGACTTTCGTTGGCGTAAACATACGATTTGTGTACAAGAATATGGGGCTCTAATGTTTGCTTGCTGTAGGTATTGTCGTGAAACATTGCTGGACGCGCAGAGCTTTAGTGTGTGTTTTAGGAGGCAGAGGAGTACAGTTCAGACAGAAAGAGTGTGTTATTGGGTGGAAAAACCGGAGGTAGTCAGAAAGACTCAGAAATTCAAAAAGTGTGTGTTAGGAGTCGCCGGTTTACAGTCTTTGGGCAAACAACTGCGACGATACTTTGCCGACTGTTTATTTCCCTGATGCAGAATAATTTCGAAGTCTAGCATATGTTCACGAATCATATAATTCGTCAGTACTTGGGCGCCAGTTTATTTTATCAAGTGAATAACCAAACTTTGATGATTTTAATAATTTATTGATCGAGAGAACAGAAAAACAATTGGTGTGGTCAAAATCAGCAAGCAGGAAGTGTTGTATGTGGAAATAATAACCACAAGAAAATTCTGCGGAAACATGGCCTGTATATAAACGTGTTAATCAATAATGGAGTGTGTGCGAGTCCTTCTTTTTCGCACAGCAAAACTATAAGGTGAAGTAAACAATTTATTATATGTAAACCAAAAGGAAATGATATTTTATCGTCAGATTTCAATATTTTACTGATTGTTTAAAGTAAGAATTTTCTCACTTTGTAAATTTTAATTGATGTCGTAAATATTCTTTATTGGAGGTCCGATAGTCGGCCCTGACATCAAGCCGTGGTATATTATCAAGTTTTTACCAACATGTTATATAATTTCAAAGATTATAATAATTTCATGTTAGTAAATTAACTTTGTTGTATATTTTAAACTCTGACCTTTTTAATTAAAATTCAAACATTTAATTTTAATTTGCTTTTTTTAATTATCATTTAATAGTAAATAATGCAATTTGGCGTCTTCAACGTGTGACACGTTTTAAATAATAGAATAATTTCAATCATTTCTCTTTAATTACTACAATATATATACATATATATATATATATTGTAATAAACAACATGTTACTAATTTAATTTATTTAATTTTTGAAGAATTTGAGCCCCACGTTGTGGTGCCATTTATGAAATATTCAACTAATTGGTCGTTTAATTTATTTTTAATTTAAAGAATTTGCCTCACGTCGAAGCACCATTTATGTAATAATCAAATGTAAGGCTTTTATTAAATGAAATGTTTAAACAATTAACAAACAAAAATATATTTATTCTATTTTTTGGCAATAAAAAATAATTACAAACAAAATTTGAGATCTGTCCTCTCAGGGCCTTTAATGGCTTCGATAATGAACACAAAAAAAATTGATTTAAAATATTATTAACAAAACAGTTCACAACTTACTGAAACAATATGTCTATAGAATGAAAGAAATTAAAAAGTAAAGAAATTAACTTTGGTTGACAATTAAAAGAGAACGAAATCTGACTTTATCCTTTAATTTGCGTTTACAATATTATTCAAAATTAGTTTACTTACGGACTGTCGGTCTGGTACCAGAACAATTTTACCTCGTTTGGACACTTTACACTCTTTAATTATTTAATATCAGGCCTTGGTTTTCAATGATTTTAACTTCACTTTAATATTTGGCAAGATTGGCTGTATTCCGTTGATTGCTTCGCTCCACAATAATTTATCAATGTTATTCCGCAACAATTCCTCCGCGAATATTGTACAAAGTTGTATTTTGACGAAACTGGTATTACTTGACAATATTCACGTTGCAATATCTCGGTGAATGTTTTACTCTGCCCAATTTTATAAAGACCGTTCTCTGCAACGTTTTCACCGTCGGCCGCTTCTATTCTCAAATGATTCACCAACTTTATTATACTATGCTCGACGATGTCTGACCTCTGTACAATCCAGACCACAACGACCAACTAACTATGCTTTAGCGCGCGTAAACGCCATTCCGCGCTCTCAAGAATAGGAACAGAGCTCACCACTCATTGTCGCTCGGATCGCTCTCTCTAGAATACAAACTTTTCGGTAAACAATTCAAATTTATTTCAAAACAAATAATTGATTAATTATATAACTGAGTGTGCCGTCAAATTCAGGGTGTTACGTCGCATCTTTCAGTATAATGGTTGAACCAATGACTAATATATTTTGAAGGTTATATATTTGTAAATGTAGAACTAACGAAATATTTTCCTCAAAATGTTTCTCCTAGCATTATTTTTTAAAAAACTTGATTTAGTCGTTAATCTGAAATGAGCAACAAGAATTTTAATCATTTTAACAAGGAAAGAAGTGCAATCTCGCTTTGATATTAAAAGAAACTATTATAGCAGCACTGTTAAAGGGCAATAGTTACGATGACTTGGTGTCTACAGGAAACAATTTTCAGATGTATATGTAGCCATATTAGGCATGTCCTGTTATTCCATAGTAACAGGTTGTAAAATAATCTTTTCAAGATACTCAGTGTCGAGACATTTAAATTTCTAACCTGTTCAGATGCAGCATATTTAATTTCATGGTTTTCTTGACATTTTCAGTTTGTTTCACTACTTATCTGTTGACAAGAAGAAAGAATGTTAATCTTACTTCCGACCATTATCCATGTTTGTACGTCACAGCAACGAATCAGGTTGACAACTTAAAGATTCTTTACGCATATAAAAACGCCATAATAATTCTCGATACGAGATTACAGACTGGTCGTTGGAAAAAAAATTTCGGGGAGCATAAAATCATACTATCTTAGCCTGATTGAACGAAATTAGCACAATATGTGAACTGCCTTATCAGATTTGTATGCGTGGTGGAGGTCAATGAAAAGGTAATTTAATGCTTAATCGTAACTTCTAATTCTGCCATTAAAGAGAAAGTATTCCTGTACTTTTTTTATTACTTGTCTGGTTTCTACTTCAAACACAAAAAGTAAGTCGCCTCAATATTTGCTCTATTTGAAAGACATATAGAAGCCGTTATATTTTAGGAAGCCGTTCGTTCGAACTTCAGTTATTAAGTAAATTTGATAAAATGAGCTCATCCATCTGATAATTTATATTACACATTAGGTCTTAAGGATGAATCAAGAAACAGACCACAAAATTTAAGTTCTCCAATGTGTCTCATAATCGTGTCCAATAAAAACACTACATGTTTTAGTGAGCTTATGGATTGTAGCGTGACACAAGTCAAATCCAAACAGATTTTCCTCCCCATTATTTGCAGTTATTGACGAATCAAAAATTTATTGTAGATAAAAGAAAGACGTATCTTTGGAATATAATGAAGAGATAAGTAAATATATTTTAGGAAGATCAACAAATTTCTGTGGCAAAAGAAAATCAAGAATGATTATCAGTCACTATGGTCCAAATATTGCATTTAAAAATGCATCAGGTCTGTTACGGTAAGAAAATTAAAGTGAAACTTAAAAAGAATTCTTTTCTGGAGACCTGTCATAGATCTTTGGCTTTAACTGTCCATAATTAGTTGAGTCGGACATAAAATGTAACCACTTCGCAAAAAAAATAATTATCAGTTTAGGGTTGAAAATTCTCGACTGGATCGGGAATCAAACCGAGGATGTCCACTCGGTACGTGGTGCTCTTTCCATCTGTGCTACCCTGGTATACTCCTGGTTAGATGCGAGCTTTTTCAATCTGCTGCATAATTTCTTATTTTCTTGAAGTAGTTAAAGGTTTCCTAGATCAGTGATAAATCGACCCGTTCGATTTTTGGCAAACTTCACAAATGTTTCTGCATACGCATCTCATTCAACGTGATATTTTAACACACAGACCATCATAAAAATTACAGAATTCTTGACTATTAAAGATCGAGGCTTTCCCGATGAAGTTTCTGCAGAAAACGTTCTCGGGTTTCTACTCGGGTACAACAGTATCGACGACCCCCTGCACTGTCGTGAACTTCACCTGTAAGATGACGTGTGTCTGGTCGTAGAAACGTTTTAATTACTGTTGCAACCGAGTGGAATCCCAAGCACTTTTCCGTTGTTTATCTTATATACGTGAAGCCGTGTTAGTTGTCGGGATATTGTCAAGGAGTTAATCATTGAAGGCAGCGTGAGTGAAAATACGATTCGACACCTCTAAAACGCTTGATCAAATTTAATATATTTTTTCAAGAACAGGTTCACGAATGAGCTGGCAATGTGTATGAAATGATATGGAATTTGTCATTTAATTAAAAACAGTCTCTTATATTACGATTAATAGATGTTTGGTGAAGGAATTTTTGGTACTAATTCATAAGGGCCCAGTCACTTGCATTGGGTTACCACAAATACACTTTCAACGGAAGGAAAATTGCAGTTGACAATGAAGAAAAATATGTCATTAGCTAAGTCAGAAATACTAGCATAGACGTTAGAACCAGGACTATCCTACAGGACGGACAATCAAGACATTTGTTTCCTGTTATCATTATCAGGCGTTCATATAAATTGTGTTCAAGATTTGTTGGATTTTCTGGAAACGGTTTCTATGGTAAAACGAGGACTCCGTATAAGCCCTATGTGACGGTGAATAAACGAGAGAATGGTTCTAAATTTCAATAGTCAACTTTAGAGTAACGTCCTGCTTATTGAGTCGCGGATAGTTCACTTTTTAGATACACACTAAATATTTTGTATTCAATTTCCTCGTAACATAACAATTCCGAAACATCTATATATATATATATATATATATATATATATATATAAATGAATGTCTGTCTGTTTGTTCCCTATGCGTTCCTAAAGCATTCACTCGATTTCGATTAAATTTTCGTGAGTTGTTCGCCTTTCGAAGCCCAAGAGGGTAAACTTGAGTGAAATTAAAAAACATTGTAAAACGGTCGCTTTTAGCGCCGAATGTTTAGTTTTCGGGGTCGATGAATTACTAGTTAATCTCGAGAAGGTTTTAGCGTATAATTTCAACCCCTTACACCAAGGGAAGTAAGCACCACTTACGAATGGTGGAGAGGCGTTACATAAAAATAACGCGAAACAACCGAGATTGTTGTCAAATCCAGTCAATGAGTTTATGGTGGTGGGGGAAGTTGGAGAAAGATCATATAAGTGATGAACAAACTATTGATACTGATGTTGAATCTGGAGTTATGGAAATAGATGAGTTTAATAATGTCATTTACTCTACTGGTTAAGTTGTAGTTCACCCCTAGGAGATGGGGTGGAAGGGGTTGAAACAAAATTCCGCGTACACAATCGATTGGTGTCGAATCTGGGGCTATGGAAGTCACTGTCTTTAATTCTGAGATTTTCCATACTGATTAAGATGTACTTCAACTCCCAGGATGGAAGGGAGTGAAACAAATTTCCGTGTACAATCGTAAACGCGTAGAACAATATCTACCAAATTTTGTTCACAAGCTACTTACGATACGGAACAATCACAGAGAGATTGAGACACATCTACCACCTCTATGCGGCGTGGAGGTGGATGGGGTGGCATTTCAAATATTCATAAACGGCCATTATTACCGTCGAATAAAACCTTTTCGGGGTCGCTGAATTTTATTATGTTATTCTAGAATTTTTAAATGTCTAATTTCAACTCCAAAAGGCAACCGAGAGGAGCACCCTTACCGTACGGGTGCTAGTGGAAGGGGTTTACATAAAATGTAATTTTAAAAAGACTGAGATTGGTGACAATTCCTGGGTTATAGGAGTCGCTGAGTTTAATTCTCGGATCAACCATGGTGGTTAATGAAATTTTTATGTTCCTCATCGTGGAGGTAGGTGAGGCTGACAAAAAGTATTTTTTAGTAGTTTTGACCCTCTTAAGGCACCGGGTGTATATTTTATTTCATTAGGGCCTTTTTTGGTCTTTATTTAGTTAAATATTGATTTTATCTACTCCGCGAGGAGTATTTTTACACTTTATTAAGTTATAGTGCATTTTTACTGTTTTAATTTGGCGTGAATTTTTGACACTCTTATTTTACGTCGTAGGAGAATTATCGAGTTGGTAAAGTACCATTAATCATCATCTTGTTTTATCTGAAGTTAGCTGGCCAGGGGTTAGGTCGGGGAGGGGAACGTAAATGGGTAAATGTTCCAATGATGCTACCGATACTGGTTAAATGAAACATTCAGATAGTTGTCCTATAAATTATAGTAAAAACTGCCTTATATTCCAGTTAGATATATTTGAAACCTAACTCCGGTTTTTTAAGTGCTCGCTGCATTGCATACAGGTTATATAGCAGTTTTGCGAGTATTAATGGTATAAAATTGATACGAAACTATTCCTTTTTTTAGTTTTTTTTAGAGTAACGGGCTACATGAGGGTAGTTCACGTGGTGGAAACTACCCTTAATATCATAGGAAGGGATTTGAAAAGGCGGACAAGAAAGGGTAGAGGAAAGTATCCAAGGGTTATGGATAAAATTTTAATGAAAATAAGACCGTTACCATACAAATTTAGCTAATACATTATTACTTCTTTGACTGATTATGTATAGGGTTGCGTATTTTGAAGCTACACGAATATATTCGGCGTTAAATGACAAATTAAAGAATATGATATAGGTATTACCGACTGAATTAAAATTTTTATTTGAATTCTTTTCACACGGAAAATGATAACTTTTTTAAGTATAAATAACGATTTATCGTATATTTGAGCAAAACAAATAGGATTGGTCTGAAAATTAATGCTGATGTTTTGTGTGTATGTGCATTGGAAGGATATTTGATTGCATGGTATTCAAGCGTTTTAAAATATAATAGGCTTTTAAGCGATGATATCTGTTTCGTCAATTTGTCAACATTTTTCACGTAAAAAAGTAATTGCATGTTAATAGTAGCTAAAACATTAGATTTTCTTTGCATTTAGAAGCGGATCATATTCAAATGAGTTTCTTCAACACTCGTATCATTACGGAATGCCTTCCAGGATTTCTTCGGGAGGATTAGGAATAAATAGCATCGATTAGGTGTCGGATGGTTATAACTGGTTTCGAATTGTTGCGTTTGTTTCGGTAACACCTTATCGCATGGCGAGGCATTCTCGAAAGTGAAAACACGGCGTTCTTATAATGGCAATTACTGTTGATGGAGATGCTTTTAGCTGAATGCTGGAGCCCGGAGCCGCGGGCGGTTCGCTAACAGGTTCTGCTCGCAGCTACCTCCATTAGTAGCGTGGGAACGCAAGGCCTCGTTAGCTAAATGACGTTTTGATGGCGACTCACTCACCCTTCTTAGCTGTGGCGCGGGGCAACTCTTCGGCGGCAGTCAACGTCGCGACGCAGCCGCTCAGCACCAGCAGGGTCAGCATCATCGGCGCCATCCTGAAACAGCGGCGGTGGCGTCAGGGAAGGTCGATCAAAAATTCGGATATCTAAGAGTTAAGTTTGGAATATCAGAGAGTACAGCACAAGCTAACATCCTCCTGCAGCGGTGGAGAATTGAGTCCGCATAGTTAAGCAAACTTCAAGCCGACTAAAATTATATCTGGAATATCACTAGCAGTTGGTACAGTCAACACCAGAAGGTTCATCACAATGTTCCGTTCCGAAACATGGAAAGACGGATCACAGGATTGGATGTATGACGACACCATGGAGCAACGTAGGCTGGATCATCAATCGTGAAACAGAGTCAAATATTACCATCATCGAAGCCATCCCATGACGGAAAAACTCAACCATAAAATTATTTCCTGAAATCTTAGAATGCTAAATAACTTTAAAATGTTACAAATTATTTTCTGGAACGTAACAATTGAGAATACTGGTGAATAATAAAATTTATCAAAATATTTAACATCTCTGAAGAAGTTTAAGATGGAAATATTAATCGTTAAGGTCTCATCATCTTTGTTCTTTTTCAAAAGTATAGAGCATCTGATGAAGTCCCATATTAGTGTTATTATATTGTTTTAATTGTTTCAATTGCTATTTTCAATTATTAAACATTTTCTTGACCATTATATTTTTTTTATTAAGCTATATAAGGATACTGCATGAGAAGCACAATGGCATACAACATATTCTGCATCACCGATCTCATAGTGATGTAGAGTACGCGCTATTCCAATCAGGAAGTAGTTCAGGTGTGTGCTACGGTGGAAGCCGGTGGAACACACGACACACCGCAATGTGACTTTTAAAATAGAAGTCTAATGACGGTTCGACAATTAATACGTGCTTATGCATGTCACCCGAACAAAAAATCGACGCGTAATGCTAGATAGATATGGCACAAATTATATGCGGCAATCAGTTAATGATATTAAAATTTAACGAGTTAATAAATTCCCAACGAAAACCTTCAGAGTAATTACAGAACGTGTATGACTTACTACTTCAGATTAGCGTGACGTAAGAAAGATGGATGGAAATGTGACGGACCTGATAGAACTGGAAAGTAATCAGAATCAGCGTTGTCCATATAGTACTGAACAATTCCGTGTTGTAAAGAAGACATCGAAGAAATTAGGTTGTGGAGTAAATTGAAAACTCCCACTGTACAGGTTAAGAAGTACTACCTCAGTTATCCGACGACGAAACCGCCTGGTTGTAATTCTCTGCTGGGTGAGAGCGCAACCTACCTGGCTCAAGGAGATAGCCACTAGCTTTACTGCTCCGACGGCCGAATGGCTGGTTTAGGACCGGCTGTGACACCGAAGGGAAGAAAGCTACAAAGCCAGGCATTTTGAGAACCTAACGACCAGAGTTCTTCCGATGGTTGGTGCTCTGGTGCTCTGATGCTCTGGTGATGGGGTTGTTCAAATGCCTGGAAGTGCAAGCTCTACCTGGCGGTGGCCCCCGAGTCGTGTACATCTCTTCCCTCGGAGACAACGCGACTTAACAGAGCCAGGCACGATGCGGCAGACCAGAGCCATCAGCGAAAAAGTCTGGTAGTCGGGGTGAGCTATAAGCCCAGCTGTCGTCCTGTCATGGGGTGACAGCTCAAGCTCACGGAATGAGGTTGGACTCGACGTGTCAGTGGGTTGCGTATGTAAATCCCATGAGGTGGTGCTGGGGAACTGAAACCCAAGAGTGGGGGGACGACCAGGTCTGGTATTTGAAGCCTCTAGCCCTTGGGGAAGGCACGTGGTCCTGAGGGTGTGATACTTGTAGAACGCCTCTTTCTCGGCAACGGGGAAGAAAAACTCAGGTATGGGTAACCACAAACCTCTTCTTTTTTCTTGGAAGGAAACTGGAAGTACGGACCATAGCTGCAGTTTTACGCTCTAAGTGCACTCTCCCCGTAAAGCCTATTAGGCATACACGGGCAAGCGGTACGTTGCCTGGTCGACGACGTATTTTGCGCTAAAACAGTACTTACACACACTGTACAGGTCGAATGCGATAAGTTCCTCGTTTGAGATTTATTGTCTCTCCTTGGCTTTAAATAAGGGATTCGAATTTAAGGTTCCCATAAGCCGTGACCATTAACTGGTTTTTAAGGGATGTTTGTTCCGATTTCGCAAAATTTTGGAAAAAGTTGTGAAGTTATACCCTGTTTTCGTTGGACCAGTTCGACCACATGCCTTCCAAATCTGTATGAGGCATGGTGTATGGGATGATGTTTCCCCACATGAAACCCTGATCCTCCGTTAGTTCGACAAGTACCAACAGTCCAGCCTGTCTGATGCTCATTTCTGTGGGGGTTTCCTTGCATAAGATTTACTCGACTACCGATTCCTTAAACTACAGCTCGGACGTCCCAGTTGTCTATTGCCTACTTTTGATCTTCCTTCCTTCATTTGATATTTGCGGACAACCCTCGTGCCACCTCTCACTCAAAACACGGAAGACTCGCTCAGACAACGGTGTACTGCATTTGAAATGTTAGGCAATAATTTGAATGGCCGAGAATTAAGATGAATGACACCAGGGAGCTGCTGGATAGTTTATCAACAATTACGTCCGTGCCACGTTGAAACAACGGCGTCCTAACTCAGAAATAAGTCAAAACGAAAGAGACATATGCATTAAATATGGCATTATCAGAAGTTCTCAGACAAATACGGAATCAGTCTCATTCTGAAACAAAAACACCACGGTCTATAGCATTTTCGATTCCAAATTTTTAATAAATTGAACACAAGCAATTTAATTTCATGCCAGCTTAATGTAACCAAAATTTGAACACTTTGAAAAACAAGTTACTCAAAAGATTATACTTTAATTTCCCTTACCGTAATAAATAACATTCAGCATGATTTTTCCTTTACGAAATATTTCTTCCTGATAAGTTTAGGTATCATTGTATAACAGGAGTCCAAATTGTGAAGCATTCTTGAAATTCTTGAACTCAATTAAATATATTCAGAAATTAAGCCATAAATTAATAGATTAAAGTTCATGATTTCAACTATTAATTATTAACTGTAGAATTGAATAAGGCAGCACCTTAAGTCGAGCCCATGTCACTTTTGTAAACAATTTTAAAACTATACCAGATAATAACCAACGGTTCAAAATGTGACAAAATAACTCAGAAATATTTTACTGGTCCCACCCTGTCTGTCAATTTATGGTTGAAAAGTTTCTGGATAAGAATGGTCCGTTTCGGTGACCGGCTCGAACGCCCGACCCCACACCACTAGACTTCTTCCTGTTTGGTTTTGTAAAGGATCTGGTGTACCAGACCAGGTTACATACCTACAGGACTTGAAGACAATGCATTTAAACATGTCGCCGTGAAGATGCTGAAGCGAACAGGGTAGAAATTGAATACCGACTGGACGTTACCAGTAACATTCGAGGTTGCACACATTGAGGTGTATGAATGAGGAAACAAACTTTATGTGTTATCGTGTCACATGTAGGAAACCGTTGGTCTCGCATTGTTTTTTTATAATAAAGCAGTTTATTTGATTCGGCCCAACTAATGAGTACAATTAAGTAGTTTTTTAAATCGCATTCATGCGAAGCTTTATTGATCATTCTACAGGATTGCAGGAAATACTAAATAATTTTACATCTAATGTAGAAAATATTATGTAAAAGCATCAATCACAAACATCTCATTAAATTATTTTAAAAATTTAAATAGATAATTTTCTGACTTTCTAGAAAGGTATAACATAAATATTAATTGACAAATAAGTCAGAATAAAATATTTAATAAATAAATTACAAATTCGAGTAATGCCTCTCACCTGATACGAAGCGCTATTTATGAATGATAATAACTAAGTCTATGAAGAAAAAATATTGTAAATCACTGAACTAAAGAATTGTTTACAATCAGCATTTTCACAAAAGTAGAATACTTTAAAAAATTAATCATATAAAGAACTAACTGCATTTTTAAACAATTATTTCAAGCACTCTGAGGCTGTTTTATTTAATTAGAGTCTCCATATCTTGTGATTATAATTGTAAAGGATATTGTGATATTAGAAAATTAGAATTTTTATAATAGTTTTTTTCTAACAAATATTTCGAATAAACTTGGTTCAATAGGTACATAAATGTGTTATGCAAGGAAAAGTTACATTGTTAAGAAGTTTACACACATGTTAAAGATCTTTGGTAAAGGAAACAATATTGTTATAGCTGTTACAATTAATTAGTAGTATTCACAATTATAGAAATCTTATTTCTTATTAAATAAATGCGGATAATAAACAGACTTCGTTTCAAATAAATGTTGATAATAATCTGACTTAGTTCAAATAAATGTTAGAAACACCATCCATTTTTTACTGCATTTATTGAAAAATCTGTCTGACAATAATTTCGCTGTTTGATTGTTTACATTAGCTCGCAGGGAATATTCCGGTGAATTTCCACGTATTATTCTTAACTTAATTAATTATTACATTATATTACGCACAATTTTTATATATACAAAACTTTAGTTGATCCTTTCCAGCAAGTCTGGTTTAAATCTTTTAAACATCTTAATTGTTGTGTTGGGTTCATTAAATTGCTCACTATTTTGTTTGGGTATGCTTCCACTCATTCAAAATCTTTTATTATTAAATTTAAAACATAATATTTAAAAAACACAACGGTTCTTCCCTGATTACGACCTCATCAGGTATATAATTACAATTAAATTCTGTTATCTACAAAATTTAAGGAAATCAGAGTCTTTCATGCATTTATTTAATTATTTAATAAAATTATGTATAAATATAATGTTTAGAGTGTTACAATTTTTATAGGAAACTTTGGAGTAACAAATTTCTTACGTTGCGCCTGATATGACCCGTATTGACGCAGCTAATAACAGTATCATTGGACGTTAATATAACAATGAGAATATAAATATATAAAATGCAAGTAGTTTACAATAAGGAATCATAAATTTTATTTATATTATTGTTATCATTTTTAATATTAACGGCCGAAAAATAATATTTAGTACGGTCTTTCAGGGTTATGTTCTTTCCGTTCGGCATTATTAGTTACAGTTTAATTATTTTCACGAAATAAATTGTTGTAGTTTAGAAATAATTGTATTCACTGACCTGTAAAGAGTAGAGTATGATGTTTTTAAACTATATGTAATTATTGGTTAATTAATTGATGCCAACTGCCTCAGCTATTGCAGTTATGGGAGGGTGCATAATTGGATAAAAGTACTGAACCGACCGATGGTGTTGGATAAATATATAACTTTCCAACCCGTAAAGTTTTACGTATTACATTTGAATAAATAGAGATTATATTTGTGCAGTATCAAAAGAATAAATGTTTTTTTTAGATATTTTGAAATTTATGTACGCGGCAATGAATGCTTTATCCGTGTCTAATGTTATCTGATTATCATATAAGAATTCCCATTATATGTGGCACCATTCGTTACAATAGTGGATCCATTTTCTCACACTAGCCTTGCACTTCAAGTGGGAAGTGTAATAATTTTAACACTGTGGGACCACGTCCAATGCAAAGGATTCATTTCAGTTTTTGACCGGGAAGTATAGAAAACTCACCGTATTCCGCCAGTCAAGTATGTTTTACAATCTATTTTCGTACATTAACCGTCAAATATATTTTTCAATATATTTTATTAGTGCATAAAATTATTTGTATTTTTTTAAACTTATTTTTAAGATGTATTTTTGTGACTACAATGCGGAAAAAATAACCAAAAAAATTTAAAACGTGACAATAGTCAATTTGCAAATATTTAACTTAAATATAATTAGGTCTTATTTACCATTAAGTCACATTAATTGGATAATTATTATTTTATTGCAATTAAAATACCCTGATATTGACGCTTAAATTTTACTTTTTGAAAAAATTAAAAAAGCAACGAAAAATAAGTATTTGAAGTTGACTGGCGAGTAGAAAAATCTGGCTGAAGGGGTTGACTCACAGAAAGCATATTTTAACATGTCCACGGGTGCCAAAAATTTCACATTGCCTTAAGTGCATGTTTTTTCATATCTGCAACGCAAATTATCTCTCTTAGAAACCATGAGATGCCTCCGGGATGATACCAAATGTTATGTTGCCTATTTGCTACACTATGTACTAAAGGGTTAAATCGAATGATATCTGGAAGTCAGAGGGTTAAACTACAAACAATTAATGAAATATTCATTTAACAATTTAAGAAGAACTACACTGTACATCGTTTTTTTTGTAAAGTAATGAAACACACCGGGACCCTACTAAGGATCGGGGCAGGGATTGGCTTAATCTGCTCTCGCGAGATGAGCTAGTAGATAGAAGTTCGGAGGACTCGCGACATCCGGTCCATTGGGCTCCTGAATGCAATCTTCAATCTAACGGCCTGCAGCGCATCCGGCTTCGAGTCTTGTCATATTTTACCCGCTGTAGGCCCTACGTCGTTTTTAACCCAAAAGTGCTTCTGGGGTATTTTAAGAACATTGGATATTACCGAGATTACCAATTCAAAAGAGAGTAAATACTGTCATTATCCGCAGTTAATCCGACGGTCTTAAATATCACGACTTGTGAAAATAATCCGTTCCGTGTTTACATTCCTGATCGCCTTAATATCTATTGACTCTTCGTCTCAAGCTTAACAAAAATATGATATAAAGCATGCGACAGAACTTGGAGATGGCATACATTAAACCAACTCTCTATATATGGTGTAAAGGGGAATTTATTTGAGTGCACAAGGAACTTAATTGCCAATAGATATATTATGGTTATGAATAACAACACCCTCTTTAAAGAACAAGTATACCCCAAGGATCAGCGCAAAGTGTAGTACTTTTCATAGTAACCTTTAATGAGCTGAAATCTACCATCCTACCACCAACCAGACACCTTGTATATGCAGATGATATCATTTTGTTTAAAAGAGGCTACAATATGGAAGAGACAACGAAACAAATGCAAAATACATTGGTCATGAGCCGCTAAAATAGGGTACAATTTCAGTTGTGATAAAACCAGGGCAATCATATTCTCTAGGGGAAAGAAAATTAAGCAATTACCGCTGCAATTATAAGCAATACACAGTTCCTCGAGCACATATTAGGAATAACATGGGATAAAAAACTAACTTTTAAAGTCCACATAGATGAACTTTGCACCGATGTAAAAAGGAGATTATATATTCTTATCTGTATTGCTGCAAAAAAATTGGGGCGCTGATAGAAGTACCCTAATCCTAACATACAATGCGATTATAAGACATAAAACTGATTATGGCATCCAAATTTATCAAACTGCAAGCAATTCTTTAATTAACAAAATAGCTACAATTGAAAATAGAGCTTTCAGAACTAT
Organism: Zhengitettix transpicula; assembly: GCA_037074705.1. NCBI lineage: Eukaryota > Metazoa > Arthropoda > Insecta > Orthoptera > Tetrigidae > Zhengitettix > Zhengitettix transpicula. The sequence continues at coordinate 79,292,715 of CM073591.1, forward strand.
CTCTGGCTGCTTGAGTACTACAAATAGGGAAAAACTCCTATTTGAAGCGAGACAATTCAACAACTGGTGTAGGATGGACCTCACAACGATTCGATATGCACTCAGGGCCTCTGGTGTCCATCTGCCCTATAATCAGGAAAAATGCATCCCCTAAACAGCAGAACCAGGCATCAGGAGCAACCCTATAGGGAATCCCTACATACCCTTTTCAATAAACTACAGCTCGAGGCCCCGCCAATGGAGAAAACTATTTCTCAAGAAAATATCAATGAGACCAGTAGAAGAAATGTTCAACACTATATAAAAATCTGCAATAAAAAATAATAGAGTACTGGACAAAGATATGCCTCGAGAAGATAAACACATCAGCTTATACAAAAATTACAGCTTTCAATGAAGAAGTTCTCAAAACAGTTAACCCGGAAAAACCAGATTATCCTCTCCGGAATTAGATCAGAGCACACCAAAGTAACCAAAAACTATAATTTTTCGAGAGCAGAGCCACCAATATGTTCACAGTGCAAAGAAACCCCTACCACCAAGCACATCCTCCTGAGCTGTGAAGTCTACGCTTGTACAAGAAATAACATAATAGGCAGCTGTCATCTATCCGATCTAGCGACATCTGAGCCGACGATCCTAAAGATGCTGAAGTTCATCTAACAAGCAAAACTAAGCGACGCTATGTAAAATAGAACCATAATCTGTAAATAATAATTTATATAAACTGTTTTTAGGAGTCGCTAATGACTACCATTGTTAATGCGACAATAAATTTTATGAAAAAAATATGACGTTATATATATATATATATATATATATATATATATTGTAATAATCAATTAAAAATCAATTCAATTAACTGATTTGAATGGCCACAAGTTGAGGTGCCATTTATGTAATACTCAATAATAAGAACAATTAATTATCTGAATTGCCCCACGTTGGTGAAGCCATAAATGTAAGACACAAATAAAGCCAATTAAATTAATTAAATGGAACAACTATTAAATTTTCACCACTCGTTGGCACACCAAAAGGTAATGATCAATTATGAACAATTAATTAAAAGGAAATTAATATAATGAAAAATTATCTAATGATGGAGCATGAACGAAACATTTATTGCAACTGACCCAAAAATTAATTTTTTAATAAACAAATATTTTACATTTACAAAACAATTACTCGCCGATCTTTACAACAATTTTTATTATAAATAAATTAAATTTTCTTCTTACCTCAGGGTCTTTACTGGGCCTTTTAAATAAAGAATATTTATTCCCTTTTAAACAATTAATTTATAACTTACTATTTGCAAATTTTTATAAAAAAATCGAAATCTGACAAAATTCTACCTTTAATATAACGTTTACAATTTTAATTTAAATTGTTTTAATCTCACTGTTTTGTACTGGTACCAGGACAATTGGAAAGGCTCAGCAGCACACTCTCACTTCAAACAAATTACGAAACAGGCCATTTTACACTTTTTAACTGTTGGACTTGTCACTATTGGCGGCACCTCGTGGAATTCCTCCTCGTCGATTCCCAGGATAATTTGGCGTAATACTCAGAGACCTTTCTGAGTGACTATCTGGATTAGCTCCATCCAGTTTTGCTTTTCAATATGTCACGTTGATTTAGCTTACAAACACTTTCTGTCGTTTTTACTGCTACCTGCTTCTACTTTACTTATTAATGTTTTACATCCTCTCGACTATTCCCAATACGACTAATTTTTCTCGTCTCTGATTGCAGACTGCCAAATTTTAATTATTCCGTACCCGGCAATGTCTCGTCGCCGACTGCTCTCTCTACCAACTCACGCGCGCCAAGTTCAAACAGTACCTTGCCTGTTCTTATTCTCGTCCATTATTGAATCTTTGTGTGTGTTTGCCGGTAACAATTCCAGTTCAACAGTTTATAATTATTACAATATATATATATATATATATATATATATATATATATATATGCGTATGTTATGTTAAAGTGCTAGCCTATAACGTGAAAAGAGTTATTAGGTCTTGAAATCGGATTTCACAGAACAGCTTCATTATTCCCAAAGCACTATTATTCACACTTGAGTGGAATTCCTTTTACGGCTCCAACATTCATAAACCTTACTAATTCATTTATGCTGTATTCTGTAATATATATAATATATATAATACGGAGACGTTTTGCTGTCGGTGACTTCTGTTGACTGTCTGCGGGTAACAGTCCCGTGTAAACGCCAAAGATGAACAAAAAGCCATTGACGTCACGTCTTTCTCTTGGAACTGTTATGAAATCAGCGTTCTTGAGGTTGTTGACTTGTGATGTGGACGCATTACGGACCAAACTTTGTTCTTAGCGTCGCCACTTAGGTCCTGTGCAAACAGAGCTTCAAAGTGGGAAAGAGTTTCGTGTTGTGTAGGCCACTTCAACAAATTAGAGGCACTAATGCATAAACACAAACGGAGATAAGTCAGGTCTTCCTCACACACTGCAGCATACAGTTCCAGAAGTCAGGAACTCTTGTCTGAAAACTGAGTAGGTTTCAAATGTTTTTTCTTTCAGGAAGATAACACAGTATCGCAAAAACCAACAAACACAGTGCAAAAGCCTTATCTACGTTTTACTAAAAAAATTTTAGAAATAATAAAATAATACACTGTTTATCAAAATTGAACAGTTGGAGAAAACTAATTTTGGATTAGAAAGTAGCCAGGGTATTTTAAATAAATACATTTAAATGTTAAATTTTCAATTATATTAAATAGCCGGTTCCCATATTATAAAAAGTTAACTTTGATCTCTATTGTAGTCCAGCCACTCTGCAATATAATTTAAGTAAACGTTTCTCTATATTTATTTTCAGGATCTAAAATCTCAAAAGTAAAATAACAATCATACTTCAAAAATTCTTATTGATGTTGATTGTACGCTTTTATTTCCAACGTTTTACTATTTGTTAAAATGAAAAATTTACGTCTGATTGAAAATAATGAATAAGAAAGATAGTCAATTGAAACAAAAAAGTGATAATATAAATACCACACAACGTTTCTGTGATCGTTGTTCCTTTCGTCAGGTGCGATGAAGAACCTGAAAATTGCATTTGTGTCGCTCTAGGCTCTTCTTCGCACCGAATGAAAGGGACAAGGATCCACCAAACGTTGTGTGGTATTTATATTATCACTTTATTGTATGAATTAGCTATATTTCTTAATCATTTTAATATTTGTTCCTCACTCATGAGTTTTGTACAGTATTAGTCCCATTGCCTTGTAGACCGCATTGAGTATATTAGATAGTAGAAGATTTTTAGATTAATGAACAGTGATAAATTAATATTATAACTATTATGGGAGAATGAAGAGCATCTGTTGAGTGATTATGCTAAATCGAAGATAATAAAGAAAATAGAGTTATTAATAAGTGAAGTAGCAGATAATTTAGGACTTTTCTTCCAAGGTAAAATAACATGATAATTTATTATATGAACGGCTTTAAAAACTAACAATTTTAATTGACCGGGAATGGAATTAAATTTAAATAGACTACGATTTACAATAAAACTTATGAATGTTAATTTCAAAATTAAATTTAATCTGATTTCAAAATGAAAAAAAAATGAAAAATTTACGTCTGAATGAAAATAATGATTAAGAAAGATAGCCAATTCAGACAAAAAAGTGGTAATATAAATATACCACACAACGTTTCTGGGATCCTTGTATCTTTCGTCAGGTGCGAAAAATAGCATAGAGCGACACAACTGCACGTGTTATTTGACAAAACTCAACGCAGCGACAATCGGAGAGCCGATGCAAATACTTTTTTCTACTCAGGGCAATATTTGGAATGTAACAACAATCTTTTTCTTTATTATGGTAAATTACGAAGCACGGAGAAAAGTTAGAAATGAATACAATTTAATCGTGAAATTAATCCAGTGGCTTTGGGTTTGTAGTGAAAGTAGTATGGAGCTTATTTTAACACGAACCTTTGTTACGGCAACTATTCTGAAAGCATTGACGCATGGAAATATATTGTGATCAGTTCAGAATATTTTGTTCGCCAAATAACTCATCCATCAAATTTAAAATGATAAGTGCAGGGTGTGCTAAAAAGACCTTGTCGTTGCCTGTATATACTGCTCGTAAGAATATAACTAATATTTTTAAGAATAATAGTAGCGCTAGTCCAGCTTTTCTTCAAGGGTAATGGTCCCCCTGTGACGACAATACTCCCCTCAAACTTCTCCCTTCTACTTCGCATTTCATACGCCTTACTATATCTCGCCACCAATACTAATTTGAGATGTTCGGAATCGAGTATAGGAGTTCAATTTTCAGTTTGTAGACTACTCTTTTGGAAACCTATATCAAGTAAACACAACCACGTTATTTATATTTCACTAATATTTACAATAAATGTTCAAAATTGCTACCACCAACAGTAATACAAACTGTTGACTCAATAGTTGACTCGTTGCTCGATTATCCATTGCAGCTGCAAGCCTGCGCGAAATTCCTGGCTTCTTTGGATCACTCGTCAATCACTCCTTCGACTCTAACAAGTTTTTAGTACTGTTTCTGGCCATTTCTTTGTCTTTTTTTTACGCTCGTGCTTCAACGCGGCACTTCTGACCATACATTCGTATACAAAACGAATGTTTTAGTAAGCTGTACCGCCCATAAAAGTTTGTCCCATGACTGTAGAATCACTGCGTATTGTTATTTAATTATTTTACCGAGTGTCTACAATTTATCTAATGACCGCTATAAGAAAAGTTAAATACAAGTGTAAGAAGTCATAGCATTATGAAACAATTTTCTTATATAAACTAATTAATGAGTATTTTATACGAAATGTGTCAATCAAATTTGACAAACTATCAGAAGAATTCTAGGCTGTTTCTGGTCACAAAACTCTTTTGTAATAATGGTTTTGAGTCCTAGTGATTTTATAATTAGTAATAGTTCTTTGGACAAGTTCAAGGACTTTTTATCCATTTAATCACATCCTCAGTTTCCCGATTTAATACAAATTTTCTTAATACTTTCGATTTTCGGAGTCCTCCTACACAAATCTTCATATTTATTTATACTGCAACTTTGTTCAAATCATTTCGCATTATTGTTCTGATTACTTAGTAACCTTCCTTATACTTGAGGTGAGACGCAGTTTCTAATTCTTGGCTGTAAATTGCTATTTTAAAATGTTATTATCAGAGTGTTATCGAGGAATATGTATATCATTGTTGAGAAACGTATTATACTTTGGCATTATTATACCGTCTGTTAATGAGAATAAAACAACCACTAGATTCTCTTCGATCATTCCAAAGAGAATCAAGGTGTAACTAATACACGTAAAAAGCCCAAATAATTTTTGTCAGTACGCACGAAACATACGTGATTAGAGTTTCCTACTATTTTCATAAATTGCAAGCTAATGATCATAATATAATGCATCGGCTGTCTTCATTAATAGTAACGAGTAAATCGGCTCTGATATCTCTTCTCTTATGTTTTAATGAAAAATCCCACATATTTTAGAAGAATTTAAACGTTTATCTTTGCTCTCAAATAATTTCTTAATTCGTTTAAAATATCACATTGCCATCGTACCTTTCCAACAATGGAAAGGGTCACAGTTATAATTGCCTGCGCAACAGATCTCTGTAAAAAAAATTATAAATATGCCGAAATATACCCGGGATAAATAATGGCTATATGTATACAAACACAAAACTGTCGGGATTATTCTCTTCTGACGCTAGTTGATCTATTTTTAAGATCTATTGAATGGTATTAAATGAACCATCGCTGGAGGTAACTTTGAAATCTTAAACGGAAACCCCAACGTTTTATTTTTGCAGATTCTGATTTTGCATCCAATTTTTTCTTTCCCTTTCTGACAGATAGTCGCCAAAAAGGATCAATAATTTTGGAAAAAAAATTATGCGATAAAGTCTAAAAAACATAAATATTGTTTTGTGTGATAGAGTTAGTGGGTGTCGAAGGGGAATCTTCAACAAAAATTCTCTTTTTTTTCCAAATTTTAAGGCATTACGCAAATTTGTTCCTAAGTAATAAGTCTTTACTTTTTATATACTTAATATGATTTTTCCCTGTTTAATTTGAGCCACCACAAAAGCGAATTAAACAAAACGAATCAGACAAAACTTCGTTTCTATGCAAAACATGGTGGGATTATGTATTACAGACTTCAAAGTCACTCACGCTCATAGTGGAAGACGCCGACGTTTTATTTTACCACCGTTAAAAAGATTTTAGTAAAAATATTCACCTTGTGTTTTTCCTATTTTTTCATACGATGTGTTTTCTTAGCACACCATTCTATTTATAACAAAATATTTGTAATCTGTAAAACGAGCAAAAATTGTAAGTCGGAGTCTATTTATTATTTTCCATGACTTTTTTTATCAACAATATAAATTCGCAATGTAATTTTTTATTAAATCAAACCAAAGCGAATAATATTTTAACGAACACACTTTAAATATCACAAGTAAGGTATTGTCACTCCTTCAGGCAGAAAAAGTTAGGTACTCTATAATTATTTTATAATGTATGATAAACGTTTAGTAGATGGTTAAAATATACAAAATTAAATTACTTTAAGATATCTTATATTCCTCATCAACGTATTTTGAAACGTGCAGAATCAATGAGTATTAAATTTACATGTATAAGCAGTGAAGTCATTTTGCAAAACAGAAACATTATGCTACTTTCTATTTGCCTCTGAACAATTTGCATATAATAACACAGCATTGGAAGGCGCATGTAACCAGGAATTGTTGTACCAAGTGTCTACAATTTATATAATAACCGCTATAAGAAAAGTTAAGTACCAGTGTAAAGTGTCATAAATGCATTATGAAGCAATTTCCTTATATAATTGGCACATAGCCTTAAGTGATATTTAAAACGTATATTTCTACAGGATTATTTTCAGTGTTTCACCAAGTTTCTGATATTAAGACACCTTCGACGAAATAATCTCCCACAAAGAAACACGTTCCTGTTTTCTAAATATTCTATAACATGTGATGACGAGACTATCAGAGATTTCATGCCTTTGTGCAATAATTTTAGAACGACAGCGAAACGTGATATCTCTAACAGATGTGTTAGTTGCATCTACGAATTAATATCAACAGATTACAACGTTTTTTATTTTAAAAAAAAAGTTGCTACTTGACGATGTTTTGAACACAATTGATGCAACAGATAAAAAAAGAATGCTGTAACAGACTGGTTCGATATGAAGTTATGCCAACTTACAAAACCGTGATTGTGAATAGTGGCATAGTAGTACATGAGATATTTCCCTCTATTGCATCCGAAATACGGATATTCAATAATTAATTTATAATATTTGACTTATTATTCCAGTCTTCTGATAATAAATGTAAAAGTGCAAAGAAATTAAACCTAGGACAAAAAAACACCCATAAAAGACTGAAACGAAAGCTACCACAAGACTTACACAAATAATTGTCAACCTGTAAATACCTGAACCCAATGTAATAAGCCATATGATTTCTTATTATATCATAGCAGTGAATTGCATTTTACTTGCAGACCCTGCTAAATAAAATTTAAAAAATAATAATAAAAATAAAAACTTCGACATTAACTTGTTTTGTGCTCGTTATATAGATGCTTTTTTATTACTTGCAATATTTATAAACTAATTAATGAGTATTTAATTTACCACTTATTTATGTCTGTTTTGGCTACTTATTTATAACAAATACGTATTATATTTCATAATATATTGTAATACTAATTAGAGGCCAGTAATGATTTTAATAATTGGATTGTTAGCGGTATCAATTCTTCAAAGACGATAATGGGTAGGATAGCTTTGTTGTAAACCGCTAGCACTGTCTGAAGGCAGTTGGTCGGTTGTTGTGGTCGCGTGAGGAAATCAGAATCTGAGAGCGGAGAACGAACAGTGTGGCCAGAGTATAAATTGAACCGATTTTTTTTTTAAGGCGACAGGCTACATGAGGGTAATCCACGTCGGACAACTCCCCTTTGCTAGCATAGGAAGGGATTTGAAATGGTGGATGCGGAAGGGTAGAGGAAGATAGCCAAGGGTTACTACGGCCCCCGGGCTATATTTTAAGGATCCTACCCGGAATTTAGCTAAAGAAATGCAGGGAAAACCCTAGAAAAACCTGCATCAGATAGGTCGGACATTTGGTACATGTCCCACGCCCTTCCGATAGCGGGAGAGGAGTTTGCTGTGGGGAGAAAGTTACAAATTTTTTAGAATCCAAGTATAAAGTTTGGACAGCGAGATACTTTGTAAAAAAACTGCAAAGAGTAATCAAATATTATCGCCACATTAAGATTCCTACCCATACTGAGATCATCATCATTTTCCACATAAAGACAATGTGTAACAATATGTCTGACTAATGATCCAGAGGGGCAGCAGATCCAGTTCCCGGAGGAAAATTCAATAACTACGACCGTGTGTTTGACAATCAAGTGTAGAGTCAGTGCTTTATGGCCTATTAGCATAAATTGTGAGCTCGAGCCCAGGAATCTAAGTCTGGTACCAGCCGAACATTTTTGTAAGTAGAAACCAAGTTAATTGAGTTTGTAAACGATAGTTAAAGGTATTCGTCAGATTTCGTTCGTCTCGTTTTCGTTTTGATTATTAATTTCTTAATTTATAAATTCTACGATTGTGTAACTTAAATACAAAAGTAGCTCTTTCCGTATCAAGCCCTGAAAGAATAGTTATAAAATTTCTAAACATTGAAACTTTAAATGTATTTAACCTCATAGAAAATGTTATAAATTTCTATTAAATAATAAATGGGATCGTAAAGTTTAAAGTAGTAATGATTTTTTGATCCTTTCTGTTAAAATAAAATAAATTGTTTCAGAACGAACTATTAATTTAATAAAACTGCAAATTAATTGTTTAAATAATAATTAAAATTGTTAAATAATATCCGTTTAAATAATCATCATATTTTGGTGCCTCAACGTGGTCCGATTTAATTATATTTTTTAAATTAATCATTACAATATATAATGTTTTTTTATTTATTTTATTTTTTGTAGGGCAACAGGCTACATGAGGGTGATCCACATTGGGCAACTCCCCTTTAATATCATAGGAAGGGATTTGAAAGGGGGGATGCGGAAGGGTAGAGGAAGGTAGCCAAGGGTTACTAGGGCCCCCGGGCTATATTTTAAGGATCCTACCCGACATTCGTCTAAAGAAATGCTGGGAAAACCATAGAAAAACCTGCATCGGGTAGGTCGGGCATTGGGTACTTGTCCCACGCCCTTCCGATAGCGGGAGAGGAGTTTGCTGTGGGGACGCAGCATTCCCTTCTCCGTGCCTCGACCAGTTTAGGAGGCAGCTGGCCGACTATTCCAATGGGAATATCGGACAACTCTTACCGTATGCCCAAGGTCTGCGACCCCGGAACATACACCTCTCAAAACAGGCCGAGGTGCCTCGGCTTGTGGGAACCTTAGTTCAAAAACGGAGGGGAAAAGGCATACCGAAAGGCAGCCCCTTCGTATCTCTCCTAAAAGATTCATATATAATATTAATAATATATTTGCTTTATATTTCCCTCCGTTAGTTTCAACATCGGGAGCGAAGTATATAGAAGACACCTATAATTCAGATTGGTGAGTAGAAAGGTTACTGAAGTTGGTAAATACCTACTGTACCGAGGCATGAATTAAAATGCTAGAATTTATAAAAAAATAATGTCGGGGGGAGAAGGCCACAACGTAGAAACTACAGTCCACCACAGAGTTTCATTGCTCTTGGAATCAGAAAAAAACAGCCTAATGACTGAAATATCACGTTTCCTGTGCCAAAATTCTGTCTATTTAGTATATTTATTAATTTTTACGTTTTGTCATACTTGCGTTGATACCAACGAAGATAGCTTCGTTTGTGCGTACGTACGTTATGTAAAACGTTGTATGTTATTTATATCATCACTTCGTTTGTCTGTATTTGGTTATCTTTCTTATTATGACTTTATTTATATTGGGAAATGCTTCTTTAATGTAATTGAACGAATGAATGAATTTATTACGGAAAAAAATTATAACTTTGTTATATAATAAATAGATTCTAAATTTAGTCCACTAAATAGTTGTCCTTCCTGAAATAAAAGAAAAGAACACTTCCTTTGAATTTATTTTCTGTCTAGAAAGTCTTTAAAAAATTAATAGACTTAGGGTGTGACTCATGACTGTTACAGTCTTCTATTATATTACAGTCTTCTATTATATTACCAACAGTAATAGAATTAACAATTATATAAATGTGACCTCATATATAAATTAAATAATAAAAATATTAACCTGTTAGTCAGAAATCATTTTAATTATTAAATTTAAAACGTAACGGATGTCAAACACGACGTTTCGTCCTGGATCTGAACCTCTTCTAATGTATTGATGTAAGACTTTGTATTCAGTTTATTTATTTAGATAATTAATTATAACAGTTTCGTCCCTGATTGGGTCCTCTAGAGGTATATAGATGTTGCATTCAATTATATAAATAAATAAATTGAGAAACAAAGTCTTACATCTACACACCTGAAGAGGTCCGGAACAGGGACGAAACGTGGTGTTTTGTATTTATTATAATTATATTTTTTCTGACTAATAGTCTGCTATTTTTATTATATAATTTGTAATAAAATTATAATTGGCTGCAATTGGTTAAAAATATTTTAAAGTTTTCGGTTTAGAATACAATAATATATCAATTATAATACATGTCTACTTTTTGTCAATTATGGCCGTTAATTGTTGTAAAAAAATACATTCCTTTACTTTATTTAGTCATATTTCAGCGGTTATTTCCAACGGTGTCGCATTCGATTGTAATTGCTATTTTATATATTTGGAGGCATCAGAATATTTATTCTCTAACAGTCCACAGTTCATTATTTAAAATCACTACGGGTCTCACAAAAGTAATGAAGATTCGTTTTATTTCGAAAATGTATAACGTAGTCGAAAAAATTTCAAAGATTTGTATGTGATTAGGATCATTTTCTTAACATATGAAATGTCTGTAAACATACGTTTTATCTGTGCTAAGTCTTTGCAATTCTACCATAATTATTGCTGTCAGGATTGGTTTCAGAACTTGAAGATAGATCATTTTGTGTGTAACCAATGAGCGAATACTAGTTTGGGATAACGAATTTAAATTACACAGGACATAAACTATAAACTTATTGTACCCCTTCCTTTTAAAAATTTCTTTGGTTTTTTTTATTCGTCAATACCTGAAATCCAAAAACATAAAAATCAACCTGATACATGTTTAATCTTGAAATGAATATGACTTTTACCGAATACTCATTCAAACACAGTTTCAAAATACACTTTACTTGTTTCGTCTTTCCTCATGATTTACGTAGCATCAAATGGCCATTGTCGTTGTTTAGCGTTTAATATTATTTTTACGAGCCATTAAGACTCAGGCACTTTCTACAAAAAAAAGTTTCGAGTTTACCAATTCTCTTGTATTTAATTACACTTTCTTTACTTATACACACAAGTTCGTTTGCAGTATAAACGGTGGCGTGTAATATTTGTAAACATTTTAGCCTGTGTTTTCTAATCTTTTCTATTCGATGTCCCCTAATCAGTCTTGTTTATTTTCTCGACCCCCCACCCCGCTGCCGGAATAAAATAAAACTAGTTCAATTTTTAATAATATTGAAATGAAAAAATTTACGTATTAATACCTATCGACTAATTATATTCACTTTCACAAGGTGTCATAAATGTAAATAAATTACAAAAGAATACGAAACAGATATAAGAAAGTTCATTCGCATCAATACCTGAAAATTTTTACAATATAGCACAAATAGTAACACACTTTCACACAGAAACAAATTATGGAATAGTATTAAAGATCAATTTTAATTAGAATCATGAGCTTGATGATGAGATAAAATTTAGGAAATATTCTGTTCAAAACTACTCAAAATCATAATAATTATGGCTACATTCAGTTATGCCGCAAAATAAAACTTTTAAAATATTTACGGAATAGGTTTTTTAGGTGACTAAAAACTAGCGTTAACTATAAAAGACTCAGCAATATACGGCCAACTATTCAAGATGATGAAATATAATGTTCATATTTCCTATTAATATTAAATGATTATAGGGATTTTATTTTACGAATAAAAATTATGTATTAAGACGAAAGCTAAGTAATGTATATATTGTAACATATCAACGGGAGTGTATTGTTAGGTTCTCCTTTGGCAGCCCGAACCTCAACAATCGGGGCTGGCGCGCGAATATTATTGTTTGTACTTGTAAAATAAGTCCGCATGTCGAAGTAGGTGATCGCTGCTGGACGGTAGCTCGCTCGGTGCGAGGCATGGAGAGCGTAAAAAGTGTGTAATACAAAAATTGTACTTTAGTGCCACATTTTAAGTAGGTCAAAACCATGCCTGAGTAGTTTGTTTCATGTCTCTATCAATAAATTATTAAAACCAACAAAGTTTGGTATATATATATTGTAGTAATTGGTAATTAAGACATTGTTCTAATTGGAAAGTTGGATTGTAGAGGACTCATTATTAGTGGATATACAGCGGACGCCGCAACAAACCTTTAAGGCAAAAAAAAACATTGTTGAGCAGTTGAGAGGGTTTACGCGCTCAAAATCTACGAGACGAACAGGACAGTCGGGTAGTAAGCAGCGAGGAGAAAAGACCAAAATTCCAAGTCATAAAAATTTGAACAGTACAGTCGGTCAGCAGACAGCGAATAGAACGGGCGAAAAGAACTCATTGAAAGTTTTACAGTCGGCAGTCAGAACGAAAGATTGTGGCCCAGTCACAAACATGCTTTCAATTATTAAAAAGTAAAGCAATATTCAGACAAACTAATGAAGTCCATTGTCAACTAAAGCCACGAGATCTACAAATCCAGGTTGCAGTAAAGCATCGAGAACCAACCAATTTGTGTTAAACCAACTAACAAACAACGCCAGTCTGTGAGAACTTAGAATCAGTGATGTCCCCAAAATTGTGCACGAAAAACTAAAAATGAGACCTGGGCGGCCGTAAGTAGAGAAAACTTTAAAATAATTTGTAAACCGTGTTTAAAAGATAAAAGTCAGATCGTTCTTTAATTATTTAATTATCGATAAAATGAGATTGTTAACTCTTGATAAAATTGAAATTGTTAAATTCAATCTTTAGTATTATTTCTTCCGCAACAAATTTTGTCTATGTTCAGACGCTTTGATTTCCATAAAAGGTAAATGTAATTTCGATTATTTAAATTCTGCGATTTATCAAACCCAGATCAGGACCCTGAGATCCCAAATATTTTGTGTAAAATATAATTGTTTTTAAATTTGGCACAATAAATTTTGTTTGTTCTTTAAAGTTATTAGTGTATTTCATTTAGAGACGCCACAATCACACATATTATTTTAATTATTACAATATATATATATATATATATATATATATATATATTGTAATAATCAACTAAAAATTTTAATTAAATGAAATATTAATCAAAAGGATAGGCGTTAATTAAATGAATTATTAAACAAGAATTTACAAATAAAATATACTTTATTATCAAATTGTGGCTTCAAGATTGAAAACAATTACAATTAAAATTTTAATATCTCAGGGTCTTTACTGGGCTTGATGATTAGGACACGATAAAAGTATAATTTGACGAATTAACAATTCAAAATATTATTTGCTTAAAATTAAAACAATAAGTCGATCAATGAAAGAAAACTGGAAGAAAGCGAACGAACGAAATCTGACTCTATCCTTTAATTAGCGTTTACAATATTATCATAGTTTTGGTTTTTGTTACTTACATACTGTTCGTCTGGTACCAGTATTCTCTGTAGCTTCAGAAGTACACTATTGCAAAATTTTACACTGATTCAAAATGTCGACTCACAGATTCTATACTATTTAAATCGAAATGGAATTTCTTGGCTCCCAGGAACTCGGATGATCCTCCTAATTATCAGTTATCTGATGTCTGCTTGCCTTACAGGAATCTTACGAGTTGCTAATTTATTAGTCTTTTACTGATTTGGATTTAAACTGCAACGTAGATCAGTGAAGATTTGTTTTAAATGTTTATTCTCTCGTGGCTGGTCCTAAATGTAGACTCTGCTATTCCACTCCTTGCTGCTGACCGAAACTAACTTTACTTTTAAATACTTTAGATCGTCTCGACTATGTTTCTGACACGACCACTTGCTGTCCTTTCTGGCTGTTGACTCAAAACTTCATCCGTCCACATCAATCTTTCGGCACCAACTCCCAAGTTTTATTACTTGTTCCGTACTTCGCAATCTTTCGGCACCAACTAACTATCCTAGTGCCTCTCGAGTTTGAGCGCGCATTTCCATTTCGGCATTTTCTCAAAGCAACAGAGCTCAGCGCTATTGTCGCTTTTTGTTGCTCAAAATACCGCTAACAATTTATTCGCTAACAATTTAATTTCTAATACAAACAATTAATGGCTTAATTAATTGGCATTACAATATATATATTAAATAATTGAAAAAGTGTTTGTTTCCTTATAAAAATAATTAATACATTCTCTCTCATTTTTTTAAATAATCGGAGTACAAAAGAATCTCGACATATGAATAGCGTATTTTTCCAAAGAGATATTTTTTCAGGTGTCATGTTAAAAATTATTTCAGATTGCAATTCAATGATAACTCTTCTTGCTTGGAAAGTTATTTGATATAATTTCCTTGTGATGTGTACTGGATATTATTAAAACGCGAAAATATCAAAAAAAAATATAATAAAACTATTGAACGCGAAATAAACTATTCTCTAAAACTTTTTAAGTACAGCAAGTCTTCAAATTTAGATGAGGGTGCAGGCTTTCAAAATGTTATTCCATCTTGGAAATAATTTTTCACATCAGGGTGAATAGACATAAATGTTGTTTTTATTTATGATAGAGGATTCATAATGGAGGAATGAGGAAGTACGAGCTCACAAGCAGCATTTACCTTGCTGAAAATTAGCCCGAAACTCAGAATATTCTTTAAAATATTGTCGGGCATTGGGTTTTGCTACTTAACTTTTCAAAATCTTCCCTACAAATAGTTATTGTCAACCAGAAAGTTTTATTTCTTACTTTTATTTTTAAGCCATTCCATTAAATGTACAATAGTCGTAATGAAGTTTGCGATTGAGCAAAAAAACTACTTGTACTTAATTAAAGATAAGTTCTTAAAATACTTGGTATTTAAGAACTGTTGTCATGTTTGTCATCAAATTATGTATAAATATAAGCATAATACATTTCGTACTTACTTATTTAAGCTCCAACAGAAGCATTGAATCACACATGGGGTAGGAGAGAAGTGAAACAGAAATTAACGGGCATTGCACCATTGTTGATTCATCACTTTGTTACCAGTATTCCAGGAAAACACAACATAACCGCTTTATAACACGTACGAGATTTGCTGACGGGCACATGTTAGTCGTTTTTATAAGATTTTCATGGAAGTGAAATAAAACACAAATGAACGAGTATTAAAATATTTCATTTAAGTTTGACACACCCTGAAATTGATTAAAAAATATTCTAAGACCTCCGTCGACGTTTAAATTTTAAATGATACCCAATCCAACCATAAAGCGTCATCGATCCCACTGGGAATCATTGATTTTGAAGATTTTTCACTCAAGCATACTTCCTCGTCAATATTTTGATTCACATTAGTTTTAAATACTTCTTTCCGTGTATTACTTTTCAACATCGATTTTTTGTACTTACTACTGCATTCGTACATTAAATTTAGACCTCAGTTTTTTTAAAAAAAACATACGACCCTTAATGTTGAACAACAAAATCTATCGCAACCATTATTGAGGTATTGAAGTCGTAAAACTCGTACGTATAATGGGAAATTATCCACATTGTAATTTCATACAATAACAATAACAAAAATAGGCAAATACAGACAAAGAAGTGACGACACAACGTTTGTGGAAAACTTGTTCCTTTTTTCCTTTTGAGTTTTGTCAAGTGAATTGTGCAGTTGTGTCGCTCTGGGTTCTTGTGTTTTTTAAGTTTGTTTGGCACCTGAAGAAATCACTTATTTGTCTGTATTTGCCTATATTTCTTATTATTAATTTTTAATAAAGTACGTCACTTTGTAATTACATACAGTTTTGCGTTTATGTAGCTTAACAATACATTCACTGGAAATTGAACCTCGGGATAAAATCAATATTCTCAGGATACACATTGATAATTATTTTTATTTAATAAGACTGATTATTTTTTGTAAATATTTATCATAATTTTGTAATTTAGAACAATTTTATCAAGAGGTAACTCGAAATAGAAAGTTACTTATGTTTATCTGACTTCTTTAAATAAATTGAGAAACGTCAGTCAGAAATTTCGTTCTTTTGACTTTTGCGGTTTTTCGAATCACCTGACAAAAACCAAAAGGATTGCAGAAACGTTTTGTGGTATTTAACTTAGCACTTATTTTAGTTAATTTGCGTAATTAGTTTATTATGAATATAAATTTAAAACATAATAATATAAAATCCATTTATTGTATTACGATTTTTTTATTTCCACTGCTATTGTATATTCAACAAAACTATCAATTCTGCCACAAATTGTGTGCAAATAACACCTTAGAAATTTTTGTTGCTCAATGTTTCTTGTAATTAATTGTAAATAATGTCATTTACATTTTTAAATAATTGTATTATAATTATCTTGTTTGTAATTTCCTTTCCTTGGAATTTTAAGATTATGATTTTTGAAGTTATAATTTAATTAAATTTTTGTTTTAAAGATATCCCAAAAATTAGGGATGATACGTCGTGTCTGTTTGAATTATTTTCGATTAAAATTTTTTAAATTTTTATTCATGAAAATTTCCTGACTTACTAGGATGATTTTTCATTTACCTGTATGATTTTCCTAATGATTTTACAATGAAAGCCGAATAATTCTAGTATCTCCTTTATAAAGTGTTTTTTTTTTCAAAGAGCAAGCAATATGTATACTGCAATCCTTTGTAAACGCTCCATGGTTTGTACCGTATGAAGTAATTCGTCAATACTTGGGACTATCCGCGGTTACTGAAGAGATACGTAACAGCAGTGTGCGCAAAGTGTTCATCCAAAAAAAACTTGTAAAATATCTGTTAAATTCGGATGACGAAGAGCCTTGGCTCAAAAGAAATAAGCCTCTTGATTTTTTAAAAAAAGATTCACTTGAACAAATACTTCGTTTTAATTTTGAAAATTTTTAATGGAACGTTTTCACCATGACTTTTAATCTGTATGTCAAAACAATGACAGATTGTTAGAAATAAAAAATTAAAAAATATATATAAGTTTTACATGACATTGCGTATGTAATTGGATAATAAGCAAGGTAAGAATAATAAAACTAACCACCTCGAAGGAAAATAATTCGATGCTTCTTGTAAGTCATGAATGAAATTGGTTTCGTATAAATTAATGCTTTTACATCGGAATCACAACAAATTATTCCTCTTTTTTATCACAAAAAAAATCTATAAGTCTTATCTGATCGGTATACATCTGCACAATTATCGTTTCAAATGCAGTCACACAACGTTATGTTCTATAAATATTTACGTGGTTTTTACGTGAATAAATGGTGGGTGAGACATCTTTGTTTGTTGTGGGCAACGTGATCGCTGAATGGCCACATTCCACGTGATCAGCGTCATCTTCTGTTCTGCTGACATCGGGCAGACAACACTGGCTCATTGTTTTGGTGTGTAACAGCTTCGCCTCATGAAATGATCAGCTAAACGAAAGGAAAGACATAATTACTTGAGTAAACTAGGATGTAATTAGTGGATTGCCGGTTTTTTTTTCAGCTTACATCACGGAATGTTCCTTCAAATTGATGATGGAAATAAGTTCTGGACTGAGTCATTCTCAGCTTTTAGATAACGAAATGAAAATGAGGTTTCCCACCATTAATAACAGTGTCAAATTAATTTTTCTGCATATTCCATAGAAATAATACAGAAGCTGAGTTTTGAGACGTCTAGAATGAGTGAGTAAAATTTTACTCGAAAGTATTACACATTAATGCATATATATATATATATATATATATATATATGTATTTCATATTTTTTGTTACTTTTGTTAATATACCTATAATCGATGAATTCGTGAGTGACTTTGATATATTCTGGGTTTTTATAATTACTTACCCCATCATTTAAGAATATAGATTATTAGTTTGAATTTTTTGAATATATTTTCGAGGAGAATATTCAATAATTCCTGAACAACATTTGTCTCCAAATGTTTTACTCCGGTATGAATAGAAACTGCCTTAAATCATGCAGCTATATTTAGTCGGTTGGGTGAGAGTTATTAATACATAAAATCGCAAATGGCTGTTTTCTAACCAACCACATTAATTTGATCAAAGATTGAAGCCTTTCCCGGTGTAGTTGTTCAATATATTGTTCTCGGAGTTCAACCGGGTTTTGCATAATTATATTAGAACGCAACGTTTCGACGACTAAAAGCTCTGTCGTCATCTTCTAGGCGAAGTCGTCGAAACGTTGCGTTCTAATATAATTATGCAAAACCCGGTTGAACTCCGAGAAAAATATATTGTACATTAATTTGGAATACAATTGTAGCATTTCCGTTTTGACTGATGCATATATTTAACAAATGAATTGGGGGACAAGTGAATATTCGAATTGAATAACTGTTAGAAAAGTGACACATTTGTTAGACACCTTGAATAAGAGTAGCTACTTCTGCCATAAATTTTTTTAGGGCAATCCAGGTAATCCACGTTGGGCAACTCCCCTTTAATAGCATAGGAAGGGATTTGAAAGGGGGGATGCGGAAGGGTAGAGAAAGGTAGCCAAGGGTTAACTAGGGCCCCCGGGCTATATTATAAGGATCCTACCCGGCATTCGCCTAAAAGTAATGCAGGGAAAACCCTAGAAAAACCTGCATCTGGTAAGTCCCACGCCCTTCCGATAGCGGGAGAGGAGTTTTCTGTGGGGACGCAGCATTCCCTTTTCCGTGCCACGACCAGTTTAGGAGGCAGCTGGCCGACTATTTCAATGGGAATAGCGAACAACTCTTACCGTATGCCCAAGGTCTGTGACCCCGGAATATACACCTCTCAGAACAGGTCGAAGTGCCTCGGCTTGTGGGAACCTTAGTTCAAAACCGGAGAGGAAAAGGCATCCCCTTTCTGCCATCAAGAATTCAATATACATATATTTAAAGGAAGACATAGAAAAGCTATGAGAAAAGTGAACCATCACTTTGGTCTGTTATATAAAAATTGCACTCCTTTCAAGAAATGTAAATTTTATACCTTACTTTACAGTATATATTTTAAAGAAATTCACGTGTCAGCAACGGTACGGTCAAAATAACATCAGGAAATATTCGTTAAACCACAGACATTCAGATATCTGCTGTGTTAAATTCAATAATTTTTGGGAAAATACTAATTAAATAATATATGAAACGCCTTTTTCGAATTTCACAGACTTTATATTATTTTCGTCTCTACAGTTTAAACTATTAATAAGGCCAAAACACAGTTAAAAAATTCTAAAGACAAATTAGACAGCAATCATTCTTTCAACTGATATTTTATCAAATTTTAGATAAGGACAGCAATTAAAAATCGAGATTAATATTAGAAATTCTACACAGTATTATACAAATTCTCTAAATGTCAAAACGAACACTGATTTATTAAGTAATATTAATAATATTTTAATCCATGATATGTAATCTTTGTTATTTCTTCTCTTTATCTTTGACTATCCACCAATATCTTTGTAATTTTTAATATCTTTATTTCTAACCTGATGAGAGTTCACATTTGGACTGAAACATGTTAAAATAAAGTAACCAAATTATAATTTTTTAATTGTCAGTTTTGGCCTCATTAATAATAAATTTATAATTACTCGCAATAAATTCGTAAAATATATTTTGTGATTAGAAACGGTTACAGAGTGTTGACGTTTTTGTTGCGTCGTATGAGCTGAATTTGAGCGTAGAAACTATGGATTTCAAACTAATTTATTTCTTAGCTTGGGATGACCAGATTTAGTAACACTCGAGTTAACTTTTCATTAGTTCAGATCATTTGTGTCCGATTTTGGCTTTTAACCAGTAAACGGTGGGAAATTCCCAAATTCAGCATGATCTGGTGTGACATTCTTCTCAAGGTACTCGCCTTCGTGAGTTGGCATGTTTCTGTGGTCAGGGAATTCCGAACCAGAAATTAGTTGGAACTAAGCTGAACGATTATAGCAATTTCCATTGTTGGGAAAAAGAGAACTTCCTTACAATTTACAAGCGCTTTTTTGCTTTAATGAATCCTAATTATTTCTACTCTTTTTGAAGATCAACGCCGCTGCAGTGAGACATACACTCAAGAGGTACAGCTATGTGACTTCCATTCTGTGCAAAACTACTACAACGATATGAATTTAATAGTTGGTGAAAGTTATCAACCAAGTAAAATTTACCAGAGGTTTGTCCCATAAAATCGTTTACCGTTTTCAGGAAAACAACTATAGGATTTTTTTATGATTTATAGTCGAAATTTCATACCCCCGTATCTTTGATGTAATTATCGAGGAGAGTAGATTTATTTATCTGACTTCAGTAACATAAAAAATGTATGAATACTTGATTAACAAAATAAATAAAATTCACAACGTTTCTAAAATTCATGTTAAAATGATATATTTTAAACAAGTGTTGAATCCTCCGAAAAATTCATTAATATATTATCAATTTTGGATAATACTTAAATATTAATGTGGAAATATACGAAAATTATACGTTAAATCTATTTTAAAATATAATTTTTATCATTTTGTATTTTTATTTTAAAATATCATTTTTACACTAATAAATGTTAGGGATTCACTTTTTTAAACTATAGAATATTTATTTTAGCGTTCCACCAATATAGACCAGCTGAGATCCTAGATTGAAGAAAAATTGTTGTGAATTTTAAGTTTGTTGGTTAATTAGTTACTTCTGAGAAATTTGGCCAGACATTTTTTTCACTACTTCCCTCCACCTATATTCACTAATTAATTTGGAATATACAAACCTAAATTAGCTTTGATAGTTTTTTCCCCAATATTTAAAGATGAATCTGACCTGTGTGTCTACAATATTTGACACAAAATTATGAGGCCACATCTATGCTTACATTCGTACATATAAACTATTTCAAATCGTGATGTTTTAGAAAAATCGACCAATATTTATATGCATTTATATATAAATAATGTAAAAAAAATTAAAATATTTTCAAAAATAATTTTTACAGATATTCATCTGACGTTAAGTACAAATAAATAAACAAATCAAACAAGCCAATTCAGAATTATTTGAATAATCCAATCGTGATTATCTCCGAATCATAATTTTGATTGGATTAATTTAAGAATTTTACATGAAGAAAACATATTTCCCAGACATTAGGCCAAGTATTACAATTAATATAAAAATTGTTACAAATGATTTAAACAGAATATTTTATATATATATATATATATATATATATATATATATATATATATATATATATATATATAGGGTAACAGGCTACATGAGGGTAAACCACATCGTGGCAACTACCCTTTAATAGCATAGGAAGGGATCTGAAAGGGGGATGCGGAAAGGTAGAGGAAGGTAGCCAGGGGTTTACTAGGGCCCCTGGCTATGGTTTAAGGATCCTACCCGCCAATTCGCCTAAAAGTGATGCAGGGAAACCCCTAGAAAAACCTGCATCAGGTAGGTCGGGCATTTGGTACTTGTCGAACGCCCTTCCGATGGCGGGAGAGGAGTTAGCTGTGAGGTCGCAGCTTTCTCCTCTCCGTGCTTGACCAGTTTAGGAGGCAGCTGGCCGACTATTCCAATAGGAATAGCGGACAACTCTTACCGTATGCTTAAGGGCTGTGACCCCGGAACATACACCTCTCAAAACAGGCCGAGGTGCCTCGGCATATGGGAACCTTAGTTCAAAAAACCAGAGAGATGTGAAGGCATCCCCAAAGGTAGCCTCCGCCAAAGCTCTCTGGGAAGGTTCAATCGTCGTCCCATACATATATATATTTTATAATTTGTTATTCCTGTTTAATTTAAGTCCTTTCCATTCACGCACGCAAGTGTTCGTTAAAATTTTAAAAACTGAACAATTTAACTTCTTTTCGGGAAATCATTGTTATATCACATTTCAACTCAACTTCCATGTATTGTAAAATGTTTAAGGTTTGGATCCTGCTAATTGAAATTTTACACCGCTTATAAATCAAATATGTTTACTTTTATTATTATAATATTTTTAGTTATTGAAATCCATATATAATTTTAATGGGTTGATTTAATTTTGATTATATCTGGCTTCAGAAAGGTCATGTAGAGTTAACATTATATTCCATACATTTAATTTAGGTCTCCTTTTTGTTTTATTAATATATGGTGAAATTCCAAAGTTGGATCTATACGTACTTATTTTTTTATTCTATGGAATTTTCTATTTTAATGGTATTATTAATTATATTATTCTAACTTAATTGAATGATCAGGA
The DNA here is from genome assembly GCA_037074705.1 of Zhengitettix transpicula. Taxonomy (NCBI): domain Eukaryota; kingdom Metazoa; phylum Arthropoda; class Insecta; order Orthoptera; family Tetrigidae; genus Zhengitettix; species Zhengitettix transpicula. The sequence continues at coordinate 79,315,412 of CM073591.1, forward strand.
TGGGAAAATCTCGTCTGTACAGGAATGTAAACAGTTTCGAAGCTGTTTTTTTATGTTCTTGATTATTCTGACTATCGGATTATTTTTTTTACTTTAATAATCAATATTATTCACATTTTCAGGAAAAGACGTCGAGTAACTTAACAATTTGAAATATTTTAAAGAATTTTTGTCACCTTAAAGAGTATTATTACGCATGTACCATTGATGTTTTCCTATCACGTTGAGGTTAAATTTCCTTTCATTAGGCTCAAAGTGTTCGCTGGTTCTAATATCTACTCGTCATAATTTTGATAATCAAGGTATGAAATGTACGATTTCACTTAAGAAAGAAGGAAGTGAGGTCTGATGGTTTTATTTTCTTACGTACGTTCCTGTCACTATCTTCCGGAACTCGATGAAACCCGGAATTCCCCGCCTATTAGCATGAGGCCATCACGTTCCGTGCCACTTAAATTCGTGAATGGGATGACGGACCGGGTCTAACATTTAAAAATTACCTACGGAAATAATGCTGTTCCCGCTGTGAAAAATGCCGCTATGGATAACTGTAATGGTTTTCATATTTGTATTGAAAGGTGCAGAATATAACGAACAATTAATATGTATTATAAGTCCATTTTATTCGTAATAAGATTAAATCCATTTTGAGACGACTAATCAGGCAAATGTCAGAGTTAAGATTAATATTTCCTCGAACAGTAAATTTTTTAAATGTAAGGAATCGAGTGAGTCCACTTCATTACATGATCACAATTCGTCTATTTAAATGAAATTTGAAACTTCATGCTCGTTATTACTTAACTAATACCTTATAGTCAACCCCTGTTACGTCTAAAATCATAGGAGTACTACCGATAATTTCTGTCGCGAGTATTACCTTGTCTTACAGCTACCAATTTCTTGGAGAAAGGAGCTAGTGGTGTAATATGACTGTTTTTGGGAGTTCTTGGTTACGACATTACGTAGTTTAAGTACTATTTTCTAGGTATCATAATGTATAAACACTAAACCATGTTCCTTCAATTATTTAAATATTGAAACTGTTTGAGTGCATGTTAGTGTTTAAAAATGTTTGTAATCCACACTAAGGCAATTATGAAATGATTCATTATAAGAGGTTTAACCTCGACAACTATAAAAGAGGAGTTAGATCCGACAAAACGAATCATCTCCGTGGTTCTTAATGGGAAATAAGTGAGCAGTTGAATTAAAACGCGATTTAACCTTCAACCACTACGACGAGGATAAAATCAAACATATCCTGTAATCATCACCATAGTTCTTAATATGAAAGAAGTGGGCAGTTGAATTTGAAACGCGATTTAACCTCCATTTTGGACGCCCAAAATCCACAAGGATGAAATCAAAGAAATCTCAGATTCAAGATTGATTATAAAGATAACGGTAAATCCTGACTAAATTCTTACACGAGTAATTTGTCATGAAAAATTTTGTCAACGCCATGGATGCCACATTTCAGCTGTTGACCAGAACCGCACCAAAATCAACATTTTTGCAAGCAGTTTTTGGATCTTTCTACACACCAATAATCTGTATTCTTTTGTAACGTTTCATGAATGTTGATGACGCCTAGATTTATTGTTTGACCACTTGGTCGAAGCGAAAGTCCAAAAAGTTGATCGATGCATGTGGAATTGTTCTGAAGATGGCGACAACTGTTCCACCTTCCGTCACTCTGTCTTTGAATACTTGCGGTGTCGAATTTTTAAAAGTCAAAACTAGCACCGGAGAGTGTTACGCAGAATTTTCGCAGTAATTAAAGCCAGGAACCAACGTCCATATTTGGATAACTTCCGCCACGTCAAATCACCCGCTCAAGTCATCAGTTGTTGACACTGAAGTTGTCCATTTGTCGATCGAATTTCTTCCACTTGCACAATATTCGCCATATTTAGCTCCTATGGATTATTTCGTGTTGCCAATTGTTTTTAAATAGGTTGTTGGACTAAGTTTTGCTTCCAATGAAGAAGTCACGGATGAGACAAACGCCTAATTTTTAGAGTTTACAAGGCGTTTTTTCGAAGGAGTAACACTGTTAGCTATAAATTTCGACTGACCTTCCTGTTCGTGTACCGTCTCCTCTATTGTTTGAATTTTAAATTTTGTTATTCTTAACGATCAATTCTGCAGCGAAACTACCATTCAATAATATATGTTATCTACGAAAGTTGCAATACTTTTCTAAGGTATCGACAAGTTTTTCCCTGCAAGTAGTAAGAGGCCTAATGGCAATTCATCATCGCCTGCTAAAACTACTGTTACGATAATAGTAAATTTTGTTGCTATTTTCAAAGAAAATAATTCTTGCACATGTGTTCACAGGAAACCATTATGAGTTCATCAGGTAGTTATGACTTAGTACGAGCCCTTTCTTTTCTTTTGTTAAGAAGTTATACAACACCGGGATCTTGGAATAACCCAAGCGTTACCCGATTGTTTACAGTCGCTCTTACGCTCTTTTTATTATTTGTTAGAACAGAAGTGTGTTTCTCTCGCAGTTCTGGGAAAGATGAAGTATCACGAATGGCCTGGCAAGTAGTGAGCTGGAATAAGAGGTCTGGTCTTGACGTAAACGCGGGAGAGTCTGAGTGATGGAGGCCTTGGTGCCAGTGGACGGCGGACCATGCGTCATCGCCGGCTCGGACAATACACGAGGAAGATGTTTCTCAAAATGAACCCAAATTCAAGGACTGCGGGAGACAAGTAGATGTAGGTGTTTTCTCAGGTCGTATTGTAAAGCTCACGGACAACCAGCTAACCTCCGAGCTGTCCACATTTCTCACGCCGCTCCGTAGTCGACCAGATGAACAAGTAGGTGTGTTAGATGAGACAGGAGAGGATGTGATAAGCTGCTCTGACGTCAGGCCGGTGCTCAGTCGAGATTTGTTGTCTACATTTGCAGCGACAACTCCTTTCCGGGAAAGCAGAACTACCATGTAACAACCAAATGAAGTACATTCAGGAGAGGAGAAGGGGGAACAAGTTCAAATCATAGATACTGTTGCTCCAGAGTTTCATCAGTAATACTAATTCTATTGTTTGGTTACGATTATCAAAAAACACTATAAACATTATTTAAATTATATAACATGGCTACTTAAAAGATGCAGTAGGGTTTGTTAACAAAAATGTTCAGAACGCTGCGATAATATTGTCGAAAAACAATATACGTGGCAGAATCATTCTTTCTTTACTTTCCACTAAATCAAGCCATTCCTTTTTCTCAGTATATTACTATTTTTATTCAATAATTCACGACTGTTTTCGTCTATGATTGGACAAAATTATGCATCGTAATTCACTTCTTCCAACATTATCTCCACTTCTCAGAATAATAGCTCAAAAATATTTTTATTGCCCTTTTCTAACACTATCTACATCTCTCATCTGAGAATAGCCACGTACCAGTTTTAACTTCCGGATACACGGAGTTAACTTTCAGGACAATAGTATTCTCGTTGATCTATCTCCGTAGCGTCTATTTCTGACAGTATCTCCTACGCTGAATTTTTTTTACGTAACTGATAAGAATCAATGACATTCCGCAAATATCAGATACACAGCTTCGCATAATATAAAATTCGTGTGTTATCTGTAGTCATAAATGTTCTAGAAAATCGTGAACGGTCATCATATACAGTGGACAGAATTTAACGTATTGGGAAATTAATTGTTGAGGGAAAAACTGATACTTTTAAGAATGGATACCAAATAGTGATTATAGTTCTAATTCGATGAAGATGAAGAAACGCAATATACGAAGCTGTCGTTAACATATCTTAAAGTTTAGGAACTGAGCAGTTATTCCTTGAAATTAGATACATGGGTAATTTTAATATTTTTGGGTGGAATAGGTAGGCACAGCTTTCTTTCATCCGAAATTTTTTAACATGAAAGAGATAACTTAGGTTAACATGCTTGCTCTACCTATCCGCATGCCCCATTTAAGTCCCTTTCGTATGCTAGAAGAAGGGAGAGGCCACTATGTGGATTACCCTACATATAGCCTGTCTATACCTTCTTTTTATTTTCCTACAGCTATTCAAGGAAGCCTGTGGGATCTTCTCATAGCTCTCACAGATGAAACTTCCCGGAGAGATGTAGGGTATACCTTTAGGAATGATTTCTCCTCTCTTGTTTTTGAACTAAGGTTCCCTCAAGCCGAGGCACCTCGATCAGTTTTGAGAGGAGTATGTTACAGGCCCACAGACCGTGGGCATACGGTAATAGTTGTCCACTATTCCTATTGGAATAGTCGGCCAGCTGCCTCCTAAACTGGTCGAGGCACGGAGAAGGAAATGCTGCGAGCCCACAGCAAACCCTTCACCCGCCACCGGAAGGGAAAGTACCCAATGCCCGACCTACCTGATGCAGGTTTTCTAGAGTTTGTCTTGCGTCACTTTTACGTAAATTGCCAAGTAGTATCCATAAAACTACAGCTCTGGGTACATAGTTTATTCTTGGCTACCTTTCCACATCCCATCTTTCAGTTCCTCTTATGTGATATATGAGGAGAGTGGCCAGTAAGTGGATTACATTACACACACTTCTTCTTCTACTTCCACCAATGTGATGAGTATGCGTTTGAACTAAGTTTACCATAATCCGAAATACCTCAGTCATTTTTTAGATGTGCATTCTCCGGGGTCTCAAATGTTTAGCAAACGGCAACATTTGTTGGAACAGCCACCCCTTACCTGTTCGAGGCATTGATTCTGAATTGCTCCGTCCGCTTAGCAAACCCGACTCCAGTCACCCGAAGGACGCATATACCGAAAGCACGACCCACCAGATTGAAATTTCTCTAATGTTTAACTCTGCATTACATTTAGATGAATTGCCGTGTAAGTTTCTTGTACTATAGGCTGGGGTTTCTAGATAACATTGGCTCTGCATCCCCCATTCGATCTCTATAAATATTATAAATTAACAAAAAGATAAAGAGGTTGCCTAAGAAACAGAAATAAATGTGATAAAATTAATACCTCAGACCGTTTCTGCAAGCCTTCGTGCATTTTTTTAGAGCAACAGCCTACACGAAGGTAATCCACATGGTAGCAACTCCCCTTTAATAGCATTGGAATAGATTTGAAAGGGTGGATGCGGAAGGGTAGAGGAAGGTAGCTAAGGGTTAACTAGGGCCCCCGGGCTATAGTTTAACGATCCTACCCGGCATTCGCCTAAAGAAATGCAGGGAAAACCCTAGAAAAACCTGCATCAGGTAGGTCGGGCATTGGATACTTGTCCCACGCCCTTCCGAAGCCCGGAGAGGGGTTTGCTGTGGGAACTCAGGTGTAAATAATAATTTACGTATTTCTTTTTACGTCGCTTGAGTTAGATGCTGCGTGAATTCAATTAAATCTTACTTGTCATCTACATCTGAGGAACCCAACAAGGTTTCAGCAGAAGTTGTGTGGTATTTACTTGATCACATTGCTTTACCTGTTTGTTTCGCTACATCTTGGACTATTTTTTAGCTAATAGAGATGTTATATTTTCAAAAAATATTATACTCAAGTTTCACTTCAGGTGTGTGCACACTCATAACTTTTTCTCCCATTTGTAACTGCATTCAATATTAACTTCTGTTTTTATCTATTTCTCACTTAATCTGTATTATACTAATTATACCTTTTGTATCAATTGCAATCTCATTCACTTCCATTCTCACCATACGCGCAGTAGTACATTGGAAGTGAAACATTCCGATATAAAAACATCATTATCTATAAATAATAATTTTCTCTAATTATTTTAACTTGAGTTGAGAAACCGTTTCAAATTAAACGGGTTGTAATTGCATGTTATGCATCGCATAACTTGTGCGTGCTATTAGTAAACGGTGAGGTTGCAGCGAGTGCGCCTGCGACTTACACAGCCCGCCAGTCAAGGAGCCACTCAAACGCATCGCTATCATCTTCACCGGTAAACATAGGGGCACAACACGTTATCATATGCACAAAACACTATTAACAAATAAACAATCACATACCATGTGCAGACCAAATGCACTTTCTGCTGATACGGATGTATTACTTCGTGCCTGACAGCTGATCAAAATTCTAATGAATTAAATTCGTAGAATATTTACAGCGCAGACACAAATTGTGTTTACTTTCCATATTGATAATAAATGAGATTTAAGTTTTGCTAACGTATTAATCTGCTGTTTTAATTTTAAAATCCACGGCTCTCTGATCAATCTGGAAACAAAAAATACTGTAACATATTAAAATATTGAAAATTGTTTTACAAATTTTATAATTTTAGGTATAGCCGTATTTTAAATAATAACAAGGCATAAACTCGATTGTAGTTTCATAAATTCAGTATAGTTTCGGAGATACATAAAAAAGGCCACGCAATATTTAGAAAAAACAGAAAAGAATTTAGTGTTCTGGTGAATTTTGGGTGAACAACCTTTGTAAACGCATAATAGGAAGTGCTGTAACGGATAACTAAATGAAATAAAATTAATCAATGTGAATGAATAATTTTTCTAATGATTGTTTTAAATTCTATTCCAAATAGAAGACGAATGGGCTATAAGATGTTTCATTCTCGATAAATCTTGTGTGTGTGGATATAAAATTTTACCACATTATTTTCACAGTAAATATTTGAATTATTTATCTTTATGATAATCAAAAATAAAATATTCGATTACAATGATTTAATTATTTGAAGTCCAATTTAAATATTCTTTTTTTAAAAATAACGAGTATTACGAGCTTAAATATATAATTTATATCCCAACTAGTAAGTTATCGCTGTTGTTTTATAACTGTCATCTTCATAATGCATTTTATACAAATTATCTTTCAGAGGGAATAGGTGTAACTAGCAGAAAGCGAGAATTTGCATTTAATCCATGTTTAAAGCTCGGAGAAGAGCTGAAAAAAATTTTTGTTGTCTGAATAGAGAGAATATTGAAGTGGTATTAAAATCTTGGAGAAGAAGAACCAGTGGTGATTTTTAGTAACGACATAACGAATTAAGGGATGTTATCATTTATAATAATGTGTGACCATTATTTTAATAAGTTTAATTTTATTAAATATGCAAAATAAAATTTATGGTTAAGAACTGAGGTTGTATGAATAATTTTTTATAATTGTATTTTATTGTATTAAGTGAAGTGTTATGAAAGACTTTTTTTCAAGATATTTGATTAAAATAACCCTGGCTGTTTCCACAAACGTATACGGTTACTCATTTATATTTATGACCGAGCTATTAGCCAATTTTTTCATATGCATTTAATTAATTACGCAACGACATTTATTTAATCGTTGTATAATTTCTCCACAAATTATCGTCGACTGCGATGGTCTGAGAGGAAGGAAGAGAGAGAGAGAGAGAGGTGGGGGTGTATTATATTGACTCCTTCATCATTTTGTCCTAGTAAGCTAGCAATGTCGTGGGCTGAGACACAAGATACGTGGTTTATCCAGAACGATGCAATAGTTACGGCTATTAAATCGCCTGAGTTTCTGCCTGATTTGTTTGTCATTCTCCTTCAATGAAACATTCGGACGAGCCGATAAGATGAGTTTTTTCAAGTAAACATTTTTAGAGGAACGTGAAAATTATTGGAGACGCAGAAGTTATTTGTATTATACAGCAATAAGTCGCCTGTAACATAAAATTATTTATATTCTGTTGTTTTCGAAAAGAAAAAAAAATGAAAACTATTTGCGACTCAAAGTCCTATTATTTTTCACTGTCAATTATGACGTATTTAATTAAAAATTTTAGATGTATCTGATTTAAAAAAAAATTGGAATAAAATATTGAAGAACGAAGACACCGACTTATGAAGAGGTCCAGATTAAATTTTATTTCGGAAGGACAATTACCTTGATTACAAGCCAAAAATTTTTTATACTTATAAAGTTACACGTTTCGACCTGCTGTCCGTCTTTGTCAGACTCTGCTTGAAGAAGGGGAATAATATCAATTAAATGATCTCGTTATTCTCATTAATTTTCATTATCGTTACACTTTATTTTACCATCGACGATATCATAAACTCAATAAAGCCTTCAACAGATGTCGGAGGAGCTAATTAAAATATTTATTTATTCATAATATGTTACGATCAGTTACCCACGTGTTTTTTTTAATCGAACACAGAATGTTCTTTATTTAACTATAAATTTTTTTCGAAAAATCAGATAACAATTCGTACGCTTCGAAATCGTCATCAGGTGAAACTTTTGTAATATCACCCGGCGATATAACGGGAACAGCATAGAAAAATAAATTGTCATATGCGAAACATATTTCCATATATTTTCTAACACAAAAGAATTGATACCAAATATCACAATCAGCCCCGCATGCATTTCTGCCTGAGGGATACGGTAGAGGTAGGTGTCAAAACGGTTTTTTAATGTACTGCGATATCAGCATGTAATGATATAATTATATAACAAGTTTGCTTAATTTCGTAAGATTTTAATTAATGACATCTGGCAGAAAAATTTGGAAAACAGTTGTGGGTAAAATTAATTATCTACAAATATAAATTTAAATTGAGGAATATAATTAAAAGGTAAGATAATTGGATGACTCCAGGCACCAAGATTTAGATTCAGAACTTTAATATTTCGTAGGACACGCTACGAAAAAATTGATATCATGCTCGGACAGGTGGTTTCATACTTTTATACTTTTTTTGGTTGTAAATTAACTGTAAAGTTTTGATATGTTATAGATTGAGAAATACTGCGTGCGTTGTTCTCGGCCGGGGCGCGCTTAGGCTCTGAATGAAAAGGTTTGTTAACTCACGTTTCAGTAGTGTGAGTCGTGCAGCATCCCTGACAGGCAGGCACACGCACTCGCACAGGCACAGGCACGGGCACGGGCACGGGCACAGGCACACACTTGACCGACTGCACTCGGGCTCGGCGAAGGTCTGAGTCTTGGCTCCCGACTGCGCTGCGCTTTATAACAGGCGCTAGCCGCGCTCTTACCTGCGCTGCGAGGCGCTCGCTCATGACGCACTTCTCTCTACGAGGGTCCGGCCGGACATCTCAAAAAACAGCCCTGGCCTAACTAATCACATATGAACAGCAGGCTGCACTCAGACAAGCGTATTGTCCTAGTCTGGCTACGAGAAGTAGGCAAATTTTGGTTCAGACGAAGTTATGTAGTAAGAAATTAAAGAGGAACTTTTGTAGTTGTAATTAAATATTATTATTTTATTTAACACTCCCACATTGTGGTGAAAAATCGTACCGTACGCTATGTATTTGAATAATTTATTAATATTATTTTATTTAAATCCTCACGTTGAATATATCTCGGTTTCCGTTATTCCATTCAATATCATGAAAATATAATAGTAATATGTCAAGTGATCATCTGACATTTATAAAACAATATAAATGAATTAGCATATAACATGAGACTTTCTCAGGGTGTCGTGTGGGCCAACATCAACAACAGCAAAATTTTAATTTGCGAAAGAAAACAAATAACTTCAAATTGCCTAAGAGACACGAGATCTGGCTGTAATAGTGAAAATGATATTTTTATAAATAAAATATAGTTATAAATTATACAAAAAAATAATTTAAAGTGTTGAATAGATGTCGACCGGGACAGGAATCGGACCCAAACATCCCGCTTACCGGGACTGAACTATCCCTGTCGACTCCAGATCCGGTACGAAATTCCTCCATCCATTACACCTGATGCAGCCTCGCCTACAATTTACAAATATTCCGTGGGCTAATTTGTGATTTGTAAATTGTAGGTGATGGTGCATGATGTCAATTGGATGGAGCAACTTCGCACCGGATCGCTTTAATTCAATTTATTATTATTTCCTTGGCTCGACAGCCCATAAAGGGCGTTGGCCTACCGTTGCGTTGGTCATCTTACATGACACATTCTGGATCCAGGAGTGACACCTGGTCAGAGTTTTAATTCAATTTAACCATCAAATTTACGGCTTGTAGCTTGTGAAATATTTCTATCCATATATAATGGTAAATATATATATATATATATGATAATAAATTCACAGAACACAAAAAATTCAAAAACTTTAAATCTTAATGTTATCACCATACATAAATTAGAAGAAAAAAAGTTGGAAAAATTTTAGACAATGAACAAAATTTATCAGAATTTAATTTATCAGAAATACCATGTATTAAAAAACAAGTTTAAACAAACTAAATTCACTTGATACCATAAAATTAAGTAATATTTAAAATCCATGATATTTTATCTTCTGATATATATGTTTTATAAATTTTTCAGTATAAATTTGTAATTTTAATTTGAAAAATTTAGCTTCATAATTAGTATAAGAATGGTAACATTTATTATTTAATTACAAGAATGTTGACGATTTGATTTAAAATGTTATGGTGTTTTACAGTTTTGGATAGAAGAATAAGATGCAAAAATGTTATAAAAATTTATGATTTAAAATATTGCTCATTATTTTCACCAAGCATGACCAAAAAATTGTTACTTCAGAAACGTAACAGCCTCAGGAAGGTACAAAAGGTACTGAAATGTGGTTGTGTTGAATAAAAAAAATTCTGTAAGGAAGGTCAATTTATTAACAAAAAAATTCACACAATGGAGCTAATAAATTCTATACATTTACAAAATGGTTATATAAATATTATACTAATATTGATGTTATATAATTAAATTTTTCTTATAATTTCGCTTCCAACGGGTATTGTAGACGTAACATCCGATGAAGACTCCAGGTAAATAACATGGGAAGAAGAATGTATTTAATGCTGAATTTGCGAAAATTGAGAAATTATCACGGATTGTGGCAATGTTCTGTTCCGTCACTGCAAAATAAAAAAGAATTCTGTATTGGTCCAGGAAAATATTTTCTGGTCCGTTGGTCAATTTCTACTCTCCGTCGGAGAAGCAAAACTTCAAGGATGTGAAAGGTGTCAAGTGATTCATGGTTCTAAGCTGAGAATGGATTTCTTAGTAAGAACGTGAATGTGTAACTCATGACAGACATATTATATACGTACTATACGTTTGATTACATTATGATTTAAATATACACACTCCACTTATTCTGGAGTAACTTGTAAACACTTAAAATTCATATGTCAGTTGCTTTTGATTGTTGTATTTAATTAATGTACGTCAGAGTTGGTACTTTACTGTAACTGTTGACAATTACTGACATAAATTTGTAAATTGACATGAGAGTAAAAAAGAATACCGCTTCTTGTTTAATATTCCGCTACGTGACGCCCTTAATTTATCCTTACTTATTTTAATAGCAAGTTTTTGCAGTAACAAGCCCTTGTCGTTTCTGTAGAAGAAATAAATCAATAAGATATTAATTAAATGAAATTAATTATGTAGTTTTTTATATAAGCATTATTTGATACGATTCTGATGGTATATGCTGTACTATGATGTTTCCAATTCAGTTTACTGTTTATGAAAACCGTCAGATATTTTGTGGTTTCTACGTCTTGAGTACTCATATATTTTCCTATAGGTGAGGCATTATGAGTATGTAATTGTACTGTATGTGTTTGGCCAAAATTTAATGTTAGTCCATTTTCGGAAAAATAATTAATAGCACAATTGAATATATGATCAGCAGTATTTTAATTTTAATTAATATGCTTCTGAAGTTCCCAACACTGTTCTACGGAAAATCCGTCGTGAGATCTTCAAGCCTAACAATAATGTAATGGTTTTTTTTTCTCAATATTATTAACTTATTATTTTCTCAATGTCACTGAGGCTATTTAAAACTTCAAAATATGCAGTTATCAAATTGAGAAAATTCTCGTGATTTTAACCACGGTCACAGTCTCTTCCTTTTCTTTGAAAGCTTCTTTACATAATTTTATGCTTGTAGTAGGGTATTAATTATTTTATAAAGTACGTAGCATTGATAATCGATTAATCAGTTGTGGTATGAAAACTGGTTAAGCGACAAGACTTTATAAAGTTCTTGTATGTTTAGACTGCACAGTGCGGTGTCGGCGTTCGATGGTGCAATAAAAGGGATTCATTCCTGAAGAATGGGTAGACAGGTTATATATAGAGTAATACACATAGTGGACTAGCATTGAAAATGGACTGAAATGTTTTTTTTGTTTGTTTTTTTAGGGCAACAGGCTACATGAGGGTAATCCACTTTGGGAAACTCCCCTTTAATAGCATAGGAAGGGATTTGAAAGGGGGGGTGCGGAAGGGTAGAGGAAGGTATCCAAGGGTTAACTAGGGCCCCCGGGCTATGGTTTAAGGATCCTACCCGGCATTCGCGTAAAGAAATGCAGGGAAAACACTAGAAAAACCTGCATCAGGTAGGTCGGGCATTGGGTACTTGTCTCACGCCCTTCCGATAGCGGGAGAGGAGTTTGCTGTGGGGACGCAGCATTCCCTTCTCCGTGCCTCGACCAGTTTAGGAGGCAGCTGGCCGACTATTCCAATGGGAATAGCGGACAAGACTTACCGTATGCCCAAGGTCTGTGACCCCGGAACATACACCTCTCAGAACAGGCCGAGGTGCCTCGGCTTGTGGGAACCTTAGTTCAAAAACGGAGAGGAAAAGGCATCCCCAAAGGTAGCCCTTTCGTATCGCTCCTACAAGGTTCTGCCTGCGAGAGAACATCCCTCGCAGGTTATGGACTGAAAGGGTGTCAGTGTCAAAGACTTTGATAAAAAAAAATACTCACCAGCAAGAGATAATATTAAAAAATTAAAAATCAAGACCTGGGAGAGTGCCTGAAGATGAGAAAATCTGGATTCTTGTCTACGAGGACGCAAGGATCAACTCAGTGAGTTGAGGGAAATGATAGATCGAAAATGTGCGGACTGGGATGAGAGATGACGAGGCGCCATATGTGAAGTAAAGAGGCGTGTCTAATTTTTTAAATGGAGAACATTCTAGTTTCGACGTCTAATTCAACCAAGCTTCCAGTTTCGACTTTCTACATTCTAAATTCCAGTCTTATTCCAAATTGAACATAACAAAAATTAACATTCAAAGTCAGGGATTCAAAGCGACGTGCAAACATTTATTTTTAAAATAAAAGCATTGTCTCTGTTAACTTTATCAAGCGTCGACATCAGAACATCGTGGGGGGGCGCTGAGTTCCTATTGACGCGATCCAGTGCCGTCGCCGGGATACGAGCAGTCAGAAACAATCCGGGACAGGCAGCTAAAGAGAGAAAGCGGTACTTGGAGTAAGTATTGTCATTTTCATTTACGTAACGCAAAACCTTCCGCTACCAAATTCTTATTTCAATGTCACAAGTTCGATTCCGTCTCTCTTATTGTCTTTCCCAGATACATGACCCTGCGATCATAAAATGTTTAGTTTGTATTTATTATTAGCTTCTCATATCTTTTTTTTATTAATTCTGTGATATAATTTTATTTATTCAGTCGGTAATCAATGAAATTTGTGTTACGAGCATTGAGAGTATGAATAACCAGTACAATTATATTCAAAAATTGGGGATTTATGCTAATTATTTATCACCCACCGTGACAACCGTGACTGAGGTCAATAAAATAAAAATTATTATTTAATTAACACGCCATTTTTACATTTTTTTTTTCGACAGGGATAGAAACGCCCCACATTCCACGAGAACAACAGCGCTGGAGGAGCTAACGTGTCAGGTCCATTCCTGTCCTTCGGTGACGCACTCGTTTCTCGACGAACGGAAGTGGGTCAACCATTCACCCAGGAATAGGCAAAAAGTTAAGTCCACAGTTAAGACAACATGCGCGTCAAAAAGAAGTCGAACGCAGGTTGCTTTGGGGGGATTTGCACTAGTGCAATAGACTCGTAGTTTATTTTGATGAAGTGTACCACATGATGATATCAGTTTTCCAATTGAGAAAGTAATCTAGAGTACGCAGCTATTTGGAAAAGACAACGAAAATTAGTAATTAGAAATCTGCCGTCTACATTTACAAATAGGTAAATAGAAATAAGTTATAAAATAATTTTTTTTATTTTGATGTTACCTTCTTTCTCGATGAACGTAACCAGAACAAGCGTTGTCTAGAACAAGATAAAAGATTTGGTGGGAATTAGGGTAAATTCCGTAAATACTACATCGGGAAATCTTTGTGAAAGATTTAATGCACTCAGAAAAATACTCCACAGTAAAAACATGTCATTATTCAACTCTCTTCAATGACCATTAAAGATTCAAGGATTAAATTTAAATAAAAATTCAAAAGAAAGTTAAGATTTTGCTTGCGGAACGGGATTGTTAACCATTAACCTTCAGAGCACAAACAACGGCGGGCAATCGTTCCCATGCGAATTCACGGTCCACAAAGAAGTGCGAGTCCAAACGGTGTTAAAATAAGATGTAATCGAAATTGACTATGGTCGTGGATCTTATGGCAGGTTACTGACTCTGTTTGCAAATTTATCTTGCAGTATGCTAGATTGCAATGATTGGAAAAATACTGTACGAAAAATTGGGGGTTTTGTTTCAGATTGAGAGGAAGAGAGATGGTGGTCGATGTTATTTTTTAAAGGACAGGCGAGGCGATTCATGTGTGGAGTCGTTCGATGAAACGTATTCTCTATGCTTCAGACGAGGAAACGTCTACCTAGAGTAAAAAACACTAGCCTATTAATAGAATTTATTATCAAATTTTTTAAAAAATTATCAAATACAACGTTTCATCCCTAATTGGGATCCCTAATTGTAATGTTACATTTAAATTTGGTTATAATTTATTATAATAAGATTTATAGTAACTAATTTCTAACGTGTGGGCAAACCGCGCGATATACATTTAAAGGAATATTTAATAAAAGCCGGATCAAGAAAAAGTTAATAAAAGATAGAAGCTTAGAAAAAAAATCTCACCCAATCACAAACAAAAAGGAAACCGTAAACAGTGAACGTCAGTCAAATATTTTAATATTGGAGATAACGGAACTCTTAGAATATACGTTGTTCATAGAGAATATTGATAAAACTTCAGTAACTCATATTTTATTTTACTTACTTTTTAGAGTAACAGGCTACACGAGGGTAATTCACGTGGTGGCAACTGCCCTTTAATAAAATAGGAAGGAATTTGAAAGGGGTGATACGGAAGGGTAGAGGAAGGTAACCAAGGATTAACTAGATCCCCCGGCCCATAATTAAAGGATCCTACCCGGCATTCTCCTAAAAGTAATGCAGGACAAACCCTAGAAAATTTACATTTTTTTAGGGCAACAGGCTACATGAGGGTAATCCACGTTGGGCAACTCCTCTTTAATAACATAGGAAGGGATTTGTAAGGGGGGATGCGGAAGGGTAGATGAAAGTAGCCAAGGGTTGACTAGGGCCCCCGGGCTATATTTTAAGGATCCTACCCGGCATTCGCCTAAAGAAATGCAAGGAAAACCCTAGAAAAACCTGCATCAGGTAGGTCGGGCATTGGGTACTTGTCCCACGCCCTTCCAATAGCGGGAGAGGAGTTTGCTGTGGGGACGCAGCATTCCATTCTCGGTGCCTCGATCAGTTTAGGTGGCAGCTGGCCGACTATTCCCATGGGAATAGCGGACAACTCTTACCGTATGCCCAAGGTCTGTGAACCCGGAAAATACACCTCTCAGAATTGGCCGAGGTGTCTCGGCTTGTGGGAACCTTAGTTCAAAAACGGAGAGGAAAAGGCATCCCCAAAGGGTTTTGCGGGAGAGAAATTTGCTGTGGAGACGCAGCGTTCCATTCTTCGCAGTTAGGTCGGCCATTTAATATTTGTCCTGAGTCCTTCCGACAGCGGGAGTTTGCTGTGGGGTCGCAGAGTTCCCTTCCCCGTTCCTCGACCAGTTTAGGAGGCAGCTGGCCGACTATTTCAATGGGAACAGCGAATAAGTCTTACCGCATGTCCAAGGTCTGTGACCCCGGAACATACACCTCTCAAAACAGGTCGATTGGGTGAGGTTTTTCCAGGCGGGGAGAAGAGATATAAGAAGAGAAAGGTAAATACTCAAGCGGTTTCTTCTTCTTGTACATGCTAACATCTTAGAATTGTTTTACTTTCACGTACAATAACACATCGTAGAGAAACAGGGACAAAATATGTCCTATACTTCTTTCGGATGTAAGAGTGGCACCAACAAGGAAAACGGACAGCAAGACTAGACGAACATCGAAGTTGGGGAAGCCGCTGGCTATTTTCCTGAAGGCGCCAATCACCAGAATATATTCTGAAGTTATGTAAGCAAACCATTTTATTTATTACTTCATTACATTTATTAAAAAATGGAATTCCTTTGATGTGTTATTTTAAAGTTGTTCTAACACCGCGAGTTTTTAAGCCCTGAGGTGCAGTGAATATTATGGTTCGCACTTTACATATATAAAGAAAAATGTATAAATGAATTTGATAAGTAATTTTTAATTTCTATTTTGAAAGTTTGTAAATAAATATTTTTAATAATAAAATAATTTAATTGAAATATCACCAATGAGGAACGAAGACACTCAAAAAACGAAAAACAGCGCACATGAAAATTAGAAAATAAAATAAAACAATAACAAATACGCAAAATAAATACATAAATGAATAACACATTTGAATATTAGATATACAATTGAGGTAAATTAGTATATAAGTCAATGGATTTTTATACATAAAAGAGAAGCGAAACAAATGGAACAATTCACGGGGAGTTCTACAGAGTCTCCGTACTAAATTACCTACTAATAAGAATATATAATGATAACAATACATATGAGTGGTAACAGAAATTGTTTCAATTTAGAATACACGTAGCTTAACTTTTCCAAGTAACTTTCGTAGTAAATAAGTGAATCGATCTAAACCATATAAAGCTATGTGTTTTAGTATTCTAATTCCAAATTAACTGCCAAGGGAACACCATAATCTCAGAAAAATGCCAGTACTCGAAACCAAAACCAGTGAAGCAGAATATATACAATAAAATTGATAAGTTACAATGAGAAATGTGTATGCTACAATAAGGAAGTGAAGAAGCTTCTAGAAGTGTGGGCGGCGTTATATAAATAAGTTCTCTTACACACGTACAGCTGAGAGGTCAGAACTAATGGAATACGTTAACATGCTTACATGTTTTAAGCATATATGCAACGGATTAACACTTCATTGTGCCTCAGACATCCGCTCAAGGAGTTATTTTTGCATTAACGAAAATGAGAAACGGCAAATCCGTTGGCCGAAATGGATTTAACCCACAGTTAAAAGACCTAAATAATTTTTAGAGTCTGTGCTAGGAATATACGAGGAAGTGTTACGTCTACGAGGCTCTCGCAGGCAGAACCTTGTAGGAGAGACAGGAAGGGGCTACCTTTGGGGATGCCTTTTCCTCTCTCCGTTTTTCAAGTAAGGTCCCCACAAGCCGAGGCACCTCGACCTGTTTTCAGAGGTGTATGTTCCGGGGTCACAGACTTTGGGCATACGGTAAGAGTTGTTCGCTGTTCACATTGGAACAGTCGGCCAGCTGCCTCCTAAACTGGTCGAGGAACGGAGAAGGGAATGCTGCGTCCACACAACAAACTCTTCTCCCGTTATCGGAAGGGCGTGGAACAATTACCCAATGCCAGACCTACCTGATGCAGGTTTTTCTAGGGTTTTCCCTGCATTACTTTTAGACGAATGCCGTGAAGGATCCTTAAAATATAGCACGGGGGTCTTAGTTGACCCTTGGCTACCTTCCTCTACACTTCCGCAACCCCCCTTTCAAATCCCTTCCTATGCTATTAAAGGGGAGTTGCCACTATGTGGATTACCCTCATGTAGCCTGTTACCCTAATATATATATATATATATATATATATATATATATGTATATATATATATACACACAAGGAAGTAGTGAAACGCAGAAATTAAAGTAAAATTGGTATCGTTGTCACACACCACTGGATATAACAACGTTTTTAAATTATAATACGTAAGTATTTGGAAAATAAATATATTATTAGACGTTTCGGACGACGAAAAACTGAAATGAATCCCAATTTGCTAGAACGAATTAATTTTTTCATTGTAAGTCGAGGAGCAATGTTGGAAAATATGGTTGTCATAAAGAGGATATCACAAAACGATAGGAAGGGAAATACGTATTAAATTTGAATTACTAAAGAATCTTTACAATTTTAGCGTGAAATGCAATAAATTTCATTAAAACTAAACACCTTATTGTTACGCCAACCCTTTGGCTCTCCCATTGTCGTTGCGTTTTCGTCGCTTTTGAGTGTTGTCAACTGACCAGTGCAGTTGTGTTTCTCTAGGCTCTTCTTAGCACCAGACGAAAGGCACAAGGATCCCAGAAACGTTATGTGGTATTTATATTACCCTTTTTTTGTCTGCTAAGGCTATCTTTCTTATTTAATAAACATTACTTGAACAATTGACCAAAATTGCGAGAATTACACACACGTAAATATGGAAAATAAAAGGGATTAGAAGAAGAATGTTGATTTGTAAATTATTAATTTTTACTCGGATTTCATGTTAACAAACTATAGAATTTACATCGCTACTTCAATATACAAATAATAATGTTCTACTACCGATAAGTTATTGGAATATAATTAAATTCACTACAGATATTGCACTAATTTCCTGGCCGTCAAGAAATATTAAATTGATAATTATTATTAGTCAAATTAAGTGTGACAGTGTGAGTAGATCATATTACATCCGTTATTTTCTATTAAGAATACTACATTCTGGTAATGGATTATAATTTCAAAAATGAATTTAATCTTGATATTTCCGTACTATTGCCGAATATAATATAACTAAACTCATTGGTGAGCTTACGTACTGCCTTGGGCGATTGTTTATTGCAGGTTCGAAGCTGGCGCCTCTGGCGGTGCTTTTTGTTCCTACTTCATATACACGACACGTTTGGCCTTTAGAATACGAGTAATATGATGACGTGGGTAAAACTTGGTGATTCAAAATCGAGATAAAGTGGTGTAACAGATGCATAGTAAGGATGTAAATCTTGGAAATTCTTTCTAAGCAAAGAAAAGGAAAATATATTAGGAAAATTCTGGAAATAAAACCAAAAACGAGGCTGCAGGGTGCATACACAGTAAACTTTAAGAACGAGATTAATATGCTCTCAAATAGCCGATACTAAAATATTTATTCTTGAACAACATTATTAATCACATGTTCTTCATTGGCAATACGTTCCCCTGTCTCATTTATTGTATGTGTATGAACGTAAATGATGTTGTCAATAATGGTACATATGAATTCTACTATTTGAAAATTCACAATGAACTAGAATCATTTTTGAATACGGTATAGAAAATAAACGGGGGGAATAGAACGTTTAAAGAAGGGGCACTTTAATGCATTTCGATATAGTTTAAAACATTTTTAATCGCAGTATTAAAATAATACCACTGTGAACAAAAAGTAAGGTGAATGTATTTATAAAATATAAATTCTTTATTTATTCTTCCAAATCGATTTCATCCCCTTCAAAGTAATCCCCGTCCGATAAAACGCACTTTTTCCAACGCGTTTTCTAGTCCTCGAAACAGTCCGAATAGTCTTTTCCCGGTACAGCCTTCAAGACCTTCTTCCATTCGGTTTTTATCTCCTCAATCGTGTCAAAATGGCGTCCCCGCATTGGCCTTTTGGGTTTGTTGAATAGCCAGAAGTCGCACGGAGCCAAATCAGGCGAATACGGTGGTTGCGGAACGATATGAGTCGAGTTTTTGGCAACAAAAAGTCGCGAAGAACCAATGCAGTATGACATGGTGCATTATCGTGATGAAGGAACCAAGAGTTGTTCTCCCATAATTCCGGCCGTTCAGAAGAATAGCTTCACGCAAACGACGCATAACGCTCAAATAATATTCTTTGTTGACAGTTTGGCCCGGCGGAAGGAATTCATAGTGCACCACACCACGATAATCAAATAAAACTGTCAACATGACCTTGATTTTCGATGGACTTTGCCGTGGTCTTTTCGGTTTTGCTTCACCTTTTGCACAATATTCGCTGGATTGGTCGGTGGATTCAGGTTCGTATGCGTAAATCCAAGTCTCGTCTCCAGTAATGATGCATTTCAAGTGGTCCTGATAGTCAGACAGCAAAGTTTCACAAACATCAACGCGACGCTTTTTTTCCAAAAAATTGACCGATTTTGGCACCAATCGAGACTTGACGCGTTTCAGACACAAAACATTCTTCAAAATGGTTTGGGCTGAGCCAAATGATATTCCAACACTATCAGCGAGATCTCTAATTGTCCATCGACGATTTTCAAGCACCAAATCTTTGATCTTTTGGACGTGGCCCTCGTCGGTAGACGTTGATGGTCGTCCACAGCGCGGTTCGTCTTCAACTCGTTCTCGGCCCTCTTTGAACTCGTTGTACCACTTATAAACGTTTTTTTGTGCCATAGTTTGATCACCAATGACCTTCCGCAACATTTTCAACGTGTCCGCACAAGAATATTCGTTCCGCAAACAAAATTTGATGCAAGTTCTTTGCTCAACAAAATCACCCATTGCAAAAATCAAAAAATTCACTTTTGGTTGTTTACAAAAACACGTGTAACTCGGAGATAATTAAACCTTTTAACAAACACACACTTGGAAAATATAGACAGTCCTATCAACTTAGGAAAAAAAAAATTCCTCCCTTCCTAATACCCGGGAGTTTTAAATGACAATTTCACCTTACTTTTTGATCACAGTGGTATAATAAATGAAAATTTTTGTATATGTCTTTCCAGAGCAGCATAACATTTCCTTTAAATTCGAAAGAGGTTTGATGATGAATTCCGAAGAAAAAAATCTCGGTTCGAACTGACCGAAACAGCATATAGATGAATTCTACTTAAAATAACTTGAAGTTGCTTTTTTTCACTGCCCAAACTCGAACTGCAGTTCAAAGAAAAATAGCGTGACATGAAAACACGAAATAAAACATTGATAAAATGAATGCAAACTATAAAAATTATTGCCTGGCAGAAAAATGAAAACAGGACGATTAATTTTATGGTATGCATGTTTACTTAGAAGGAAATTAACCGTATTATAACAGTATTGAATAAGAAATATAGCCAATACAGACAAAAAAAAAGGGTAATATAAATATCACACAACGTTTCTGGGATCCATGTACCTTTCGTCAGGTGCTAATAAGAGCCTAGAGAAACACAACTGCAATGTTCAGTTGACAACACTCAAAAGCGACGAAAACGTAACGGCAATGGGAGATCCGAAGGGTTAGCGTAACAATAAGGGACCAACGACAATGGGAAAACAGGAGGTTTAGCGTAATAATAAGGGATCATATCAATTATTGAGTTTAATAGTGTCTGTTTGAACATTAATAGCTGTGATGTTTGGTTTAATGTGAAACATCACTGAAATGAGTCTGGAATTGTGCCTGGTGTCAATGTCTAAAATCTTAGCATTTTGCCAATTAAATGTGTGTTTAGAATTGATGATATGTTTGGATACTGAAGATTGTTTATCAATGGGAAGTTTGATATTAGATATATGTTCTTTGATACGTGTATTGAGGGAACGTTTTGTTTGCCCTATGTAGCAGGAATTACAATTAGAGCAAGTGATTTTGTAAAAAACACAACGTTTGCTGTAGGTGTCAAGTGGGTCCTTGTGGTTTTTAATCAAGTATGAAGTGGATCTGTAAATGATGGATATTTGACATCCTTTGAATATTTGGACTAATTTGTGATGTAGAAATTTGAAATAAGGGAGTACGAGAAAAAATTTCGCTTAACTAAATCGTCCCAATTTACCTCAATTTCTTATTCATTATTTTCAATCAGACGTAAATCTTTTCATTATAACAGTTTTGATGTTAAAGCAATTTGGTTGTTTACTCTTTCAAAGAAATTGTGTATGTAGGACTATCAAGAGAAATAGTAGTGTCGTGTCAGAGTAAAAAAGGAAAACTGGTCAGCCGTTTTCTTAATATATGAATGGTAATTTGTTACGAGCATGTGAGCATCTCGTTCGATGTGCATGTGCGTTGGGTGTTTACTGTTAGGTATCGTGAACGGTTATAAAGAATGTGGCAATAAACACGTAAACACTAGTTGCATCGTATGTGGCGAATACGGTGGAAGGGCGATCTTTCAAGCATATGATCCATTACTAATGCTCCAGTTTTTACCGCAGTCGCCTTGACTCGTACGTTTTGTTCGAGAGTGGGTTTAGCTGCTGAGGAGAAAATGGACCACCCACGTGGGGGGACACGTGTGTTCCGTGGGAACGAGCAGACGTTCGCACAATAGCCACTACCACGCGTACCCTCAGTCAACATGCTCGTAGGTCATCAATTCCCTTCTGTAATGTGAAACCCCTTAGAGCTGTGGTATCAGCTAACAGGCTAGCGAGCATTGTACGATCTCGCACGCACGCATAAAATATGACAGTAAACAAACGGTTTCGGCGGAGGAAAACATTCAATGGAACGGAAGCTACAGATTAGGTATGAAGATAAAGCCTTTGAGAAATATGGTTTCCTTGTGATTTGTGAGGCCCAGCAGTCATGACTATACTTTCACTGTTCCCTGAAATTATAAAAATACATACCTTTAACTGTTGTCAACGAGAAGACAAATTCCTGCTACCCTCACAATTAATCATGAACGTTCGTTTGCTTCCTAGAACCTCAGGAATGCATCCTCCTACAGTTTCTGACGCAGATCTTCGTTAGCGCATTCGAAGGGCATTCCATTAAATATGCATGTTAGATAAGTACTCGGTGTTTCTGGAGGACCAGGCCGGTATCCACATTTTGTTTGTTAATGGATGTGCTAAAGAAAATTAATTCAAATAACAAAAAGACGGGTAAATTTGTTCAAGAATATCTACGATTGCCACTCGTTACGTACCAAAACATTTGTAACGTAATATATGTACTAATAGCCTTTATTATATTATTTTCACACGCTCTTGAAAAATTAAAATATTGTCGCTCCCCCTACCGTTTGAAAACTTAAATTTTGTTTGAATACTAGCGGAGTGAATTCGTTGCCCGGGTATTTATTTCTCACATGTTTTATGCGAGAATTAAACTCAACAATTCCTATAACGCCTGAATCGGCACTAACCTCTGTCTTCTTTGCATTACTTTTTATGTAAACCCCTTCCACCACCACCCGTACGGTAAGGATGCTTCCCTCTCTTATCTTTTGGAGTTGAAATTAGACACTTAAAAACTCTAGAATGGCTTTGTCTAACTAAGAGACCCCGAAAACGTATTATTTGACGCTGTTTAGGAATACTTTTAAATTCCACCATCTCCACCCCCACCCCTAGAGGTGTGTTTTAAGCCCTCGGTATTTGTTCTTGGATCGTAAGTAACGTGTATAAAATTTGGTATAAATTGGTCATCTTAACCAGTACGGTAAATGTCAAAATTAAACTCATTGACATATATAACCCTGCATTTGACAGAAATCTCGGTTGTTTCGCGTTATTTTTATGTAACTCTCCTCCACCCCCTCCCTTATTTGTACTTTAAGGGCTTGAAGTTATACATTAAAACATAATTATAGAAACTATTAATCACATAGGCCCTGAAATGTAATTACACGAGGATAGTATCGGCCGTTTTAGCATGCACCCTTGTTCACCCCTTGGGAGTTGCCTAACGTTTCGAAAGGCCAACATAAATATTCGACGGGGTGTGCACAACAAGTTTCATCTCAATCGGATGAATGGTTTAGGAGCGCTTAGGGAGCACAAAGTCAGACATTCATTTTTACATTTATAGAGATTCTTATCAGGACGCGCCACGCCTTAATTGTATAAAACAGGCTTTGATTTTTCAGTAATTTAAATATTTAGGTCTACAGATATAAAGGCCAAACGTGTCGCAGTGGGAAGAAGTTCCACCCGAATTTACCGGAGGTCGTACAGTAGCTCCCAATTTAGTTTATCTACAATATATTATTATATTCGGTAATAGTTCAACTAATAACTAAAATTCTAGTACTGCGATTGTCATTTGTTACACACAAAAATCCTTTTAACATATAGTACATACTAATAGCCTTTATTATTCTACTAGATGGATGTGCGACGTTGCCCGTGTACATATTTATATAAACCCAAAAAAGTATTTAATTATATATTAATCTGTAGTCAAGAAGTGATTTAACCTGAATCTAATTGATCCTAGTTCCGTACATACTTTCGACCGATAGTGGGTTAATTTTATTGCATCAGTCCCAACAAACATTCCTCCGAATTTCTTTACGAACAGAATACTTAAAAATACTTCTTCAGACATTACGGAAGATTAAATTTATGAAATTCTTAGCTAGGTTCACAATGTAAACAAATAGTCGCCATATTGGAGTCACGGCGAGGAAATTAACTTACAATTTCCGCAAGGATCTTTGTATTTCGTATTGTTTTTTTATCATAATTCCATGCAGTATTACTGGATAAAATTATACTTTTTATTCAATGACAATATTTCTTCTTTATTTCATTACGGAAAAAGGAACTATTTCATTTGTTCATCGCGTAGTAACGTCTCTCTCTCTGTCTCTCGCGAGACGCCATGGTCTCTTGGCCCGCAGTAATTTAACACAAACTTATAACGTTTTATCAATTATAATTTCTTCCGCATTTATGCTAGGGGTTTGTAGCACAGTACCGTTTCTCGACTTTTGAAGAAAATGTGTACCAATTTTTGTTGCATTCTGTCCACGCTTTTAAATTTGTATGAAGATTAACGTAAATACATACATACATACCTATATATATCCTTTTATATTATATAGATTTTTACAAGCTCTTAAAACAGAGACCATTGTTTCCATGAATTTATTGTGTTTTTAAAAAATCTCCGGTCCTCTAAATTTTAACTTAAATTTTTATGTTTTATTTAAATATTTTAATATCAGGACACATCATTCCTTACTTATATAAAATATTGTTTTTCAGTAATTTAAAAATCTACGCTTACATATACACAGGCCAAACGTGTCACGAATTTACCAGAGGACGTACCATTGCTCTCAACTGAGTTTATCTACAATATATTATTATATTCGGAAATAGTGGTATTAATATCCAAAATTATACAATTATACTCCATTAATGCAAGCTGACTGCATGAAAGTAACGTCGTAATAAAATCAAAAGTCATCCAGAATCAA
This sequence comes from Zhengitettix transpicula, assembly GCA_037074705.1. Lineage (NCBI taxonomy): Eukaryota > Metazoa > Arthropoda > Insecta > Orthoptera > Tetrigidae > Zhengitettix > Zhengitettix transpicula. Next base: position 79,340,593 of record CM073591.1, read on the forward strand.
GCATTCATTTCGGTAATCACAAATATAATTTGAAATATTTCGTGGAGACGAAGGAATTTGTTCAGCAGCAGATATTTCACCATTCATGTTCTCTAATTTCATAATACGGAATCCTAATGCGTTCTAACATTCACAATTTTTGTAAATAATCAACGGAACAATATTGAACTGATGATATTATTCGATGATACACCTGTCACATTCATATTTTAATTTTAACCACATCCTTCATGGTTCATGAAGCCAAAAATGTCTCCACTCAGGAAAGACTAATTTGCACCAGAATCTTAAAACTATTACAAACGAATACCAGTGATTAATAATACTGTCATAAGATTCAAGCTCATATAACTATATTTTAACTTGTTAACATATTTTGATACCATTTCATTAATCCTCTATACTGAACAATATCTACACATAGGCATTTTTCTATTAACATATTAGTTAAGTGCTATTAATTCCGTGAATATGAATCACAAATTTCTTCACTTCCTATAAAACACTCGAAAATTGAACAGAACTGCCAGTCAGTTATAAAATACTGGCCAGAAACGTAAGGATTTCAGGTTTTTTTTTAAGTGAGTATCTTAAAAAATAGTTTTTCATAAACTTACATTACTTTATGATTTTCAGGTGAAAGTATTTATTAGTTACGCGTTAGACTGAAGTTCTTATCTTGTATGTGCAACGATATACATTAACGTTTGATAATTAAAACGTCTGTTCTTTATTGACCAGACGCCTATGTTTGACATTAATGTCAGTTTAAGCACCTTAATAATACGCCCGGAAAGATTTATGGTGCAATATAACGTCATTTCACTCGGTGAACACACAAAAAACTATTACTGAATCATTAAATTTAAAATGTAGGGCTTGAAAATTAAATTACTTCAAAACTTAACTCGTTTTTGTATAAGATTGTAGAAAACCCGTGTTATTACACGAAAATAAATTTTAGAAAACTTTGGAGTGTAGTCAATCGAATTTTCGAGTAATGCGACGCAATTTATTATATTTATTTGTCTTGGAACTTTTAAATTATTATTGAAAGCAGACTTATTTAAACGTTTCCGCTTGTATCACTACTTGTAATTATTTAATACTAGCTGGGTGCCCGGCGTTGCCCGAGATGTCATTTATCCATAACCCCCCGAGTTGAATGTCGTAATTAAACTCAGTGACAATCTCGATAGTTTCTGCTTTCTTTTAACGTAATGCCACTTCACGCTCACCTTTAAGGGCGCACCCTCCAAAGCCCGAAATACACAGAGAACATCTAGAGAAATTTTATGAATCTCATTGATACGGAAATATATTTATACGAAGCAAAATTCGACCGCTTAAAATGTTTGAAAATATTCTCCGTCAAGGCCCCCACACCACCGCCAACCCCAGAGCATTTCCCACGTTGTCATAGATACATTCATCTATATATCCAATTTGGGATTTATTCACGTTATTTTCAAGTAACGCCCCTCCACCCCCACCCTTAATTGTGATCTTTCACGTGTGTCAAGGGGCTGAAATTAAAAGCAAAATTGGTAGAAATATAATCAATGACATTGTCCCCGACAAATATTTATTCGCTACAAAAATCGACCGTTTAACATGTTTAAAAAATTGCACCCCCGCCAACCCTTCCACGAAGGAGTTAAACGGTTAGTTGAATGCAATAATTTAACCCACTTCTGGGGGTGGCAGACGCATCTCACCCCAACAGTGTTTGTTTCCTGGTCGCAAAGAGCACGTGTACGAAATTTGGTGAAATTTGCTCCACCGGTGTAGATTTGTATAAGGAACATACAAATATATATACATACATACAAACAAACACTCTGCTTTATTTATTAGATTTACGTTATAAAAAAACTTAAAATACAAAAACAGAAATAATAAACCATGGTTCCTGAATAATTTCTTGTCATGAAAATTTTATACCATCAACCATTCGGTTCTCGCAGGAATTTTTCTCATGAGACACAAATGAGGAGACCTAGGTAACTAGTAAGTTTAAAACATTTCATTAGTTTACTATTTCGGAAAAATATGGAACAGTGAAGTAATTAATATGACTTACTGATTCGAGAAGAAAATACTAAAATTCCCAAGACGAATAAGGAGAACAAAGATACAAATGAAAGGGGAATGAGTGGCATATGAAGAGAATGAGGAATGACTGAAATAAAAATGTGAATAAGTTGGGGTAATATTGAGTAATTTGACTTGGTGTATAAAAATGTAAAGCTGAGGTATTATCGGGGCAGCAGATGTGAAACGCCAATTAAGTAAAAAAGAAAGAAAGGATAAATAGATAGATGGAATAGACAGATAATGTAAATAAAGGAGAGTCATTTTCAACTAGCTGCAAAGAAGTTCATATTGAAGACTTGGAAGGTCCATTAATTAAAGATTTGGCGTCAACTAAAGCACTAGGAGTTTGCATCATATCTGACTCTTTTTAAATTCTTATCTAAAATGAACATGATCGGATAAGTACCAACATATTTTAAGAGTGTTATATGTGCATTACCGAAAAGAACAAGAAAAAAGAAAGAAAGTGATAATATAAATACCACTCAACGTTTCTGGGATTCTTCTACCTTACGTCATGTGCTGCAAAGAATTATTTTTGTGGGCTGGGTTTTTACGTTAAATCAAAATAAATATTTGACCAATAAAGAAATTTTATATAAGTTTATTAAAGTTAAACATGAAAACTCTTATCTCAGGCACCTGTGGTTTTTACATAGAAGAGATCTGCTGCCCGTACCAAATGCGTACTGCTATTCTCTGTTGTGTTGCCTGCTGTAGCTCTCGTACCGACGTACTGGCGTCGACTCAGGGGTTGATCACTGGCTAAGGCGTCGGCCTTCGGGATTGAAAGCTGGCAAGCCGTCGTACTAAATTGTGTGGTGCTATTCTGTGAACTCTTCACTAACAAATTGTGGCTCCTTTCTCACGACGATTCTGCCTCGAACTATATCAGAGACAACAACTTTACGGAGCCTCTCTTAATCACATCCACCAGCTTCGGTGAGCGCAGAACAACTGTCCAGTTTCCAAAAGCTTATCACCGTCCCCTCCATTATATCCTCCCATCCTTTTAATTTTTTCATTGTTAGAAAACTTCGTCAGTTTTACTGATTCTTCCATTGTCACAAGATTTATAGCACGCAGCTGCAGTTCCGTAGTCAACAATGACTAACTATTCTGTCATGTTGAGGTCAACAATCGAGACAGGACACGAAATTATTTGGATGGAAATATTTATCTCCTCCACCCCCACGCACGTGACGGTTTCGAATTCTCAAGACTACAGCAAACAACACTTCCGAGACAAAGAAAAACTTAAACCTAAATACACGCGTTACAGTGCTAAGAAGAGCCTAGAGCGACACGACTGCAGTTGTCAGTTGATAAAACTCAAAAGCGACGAAAACGTAACGACAAACCGAAGGGTTAGCATAACAATAAGGGAGCAACGGCAACGGGAAAACAGAAGGTTTAGCGTAATAATAAAGGATCATAGCAATTATTGAGTTTAATAGTGTCTGTTTGTACATTAATAGCTGTGATGTTTGATTTAATGTGAAGCATCGCTGATGTGAGTCTGGAATTGTACCTGGTGTCAATGTTTAAAGCCTTATCATTTTGCCAATCAAATGTATGTTTAGAATTGATGATATGTTTGGATATTACAGATTGTTTATTAATGGGAAGTTTGATTTTAGACATATGTTCCTTGAAACGTGTATTAAGGGAACGTTTTTTTTGCCCTATGTAGCAGGAATTACAATTACAGCAAGTGATTTTGTAGACAACACAATGTTAATGTAGGTGTCAAGTGGGTCCTTTCAGAGATGCTTCAATAATTGCTATGATCCCTTATTGTTGCGCTGAACCTTCTGTTTTCCCATTGTCGTTGGTCCCCCCCGTATTGTTATGCTGAACCTTCGGCTCTCCCATTTTCGTTGCGTTTTTGTCGCTTTTGAGTGTTGTCAACTGACCTGTGCATTTGTGTCCATCTAGACAATTCTTAGCGCCGGCCTGCTGTGGTGTAGTGGCCAGCGTCATTGCCTCGCATCACAGAGGTCCCGGGCTCGAATCCCAGCATGGGCATAGGCATGGATGTTTGTGTTCGTCCTGGTCAAGAAAACTGGGGTTAAGGCAGCGGGAGAATCGACACTCTGACCAGGTGTCACTCCTAAATCCAGAATGTGTCATGTAAGATAGTCTGGCAGCCGTCTCGGTAAGCCAAGGCCTTTCATGGGTTGTCGAGCCAAGGAGTTAGTTAGTTAGACAATTCTTAGCACCTGACGAAAGGAACAAGTGTGGTATTTATATTCTGTATTGGCTATCTTTCTTTTTCATTTTTTCAATCAGACGTAAATTTTTAATTTTAATGCTTCATATTAAACAACCATCACAGTTATTAATGTACAAACAGACACAATGAAAGTCAATAATTGCTATGATCCCTTATTATTACGCTCCATTGTCGTTGCTCCCTTATTGCTACGCTACCCTTCGGCTCTCCCATTGTCGTTGCGTTTTCTTCGCTTATTTTTGTGCCGTTCCCTTACTATTACGCATCTCTGTGTAATAGCACGGCACGAACCTGATCCGTGCTCATCTGAAATGAACACAGCGAGGTGGTACTTTGTAGAGTTTTACTGGTGTTGCAGAGGGTGCTGCGTATTCGCATTTCTCATTCCATTGAGTGATCCTGTCAGGAGGAAGGTTGAGCAAAGAGAGAGCAAGCTGACTGCATTCGCGGGAGCGAGTGCACGGATGGAAGACCGTTTAGAGTCTTCAAAGTCGAAGCATAAATTCAATTAGTTAAACACAAAACTATCACACAGGCTCTTAAAATTAAGAAAAAAAGTCATTCTTATTAAATTTAAACATGCGCACGATCCGCCACCGCTCTAAGTTAAAATTTAGTTTGAAACGTGCTCTATTCAGGTCAAGAGATGCTATTGTTCGGGTCGACCGAATCAGTTATTTTAAAAGATGTGTTCCAATCGAGTTTCCCAAAATGGCGAAGTTCATACATGATTAAGGTTTGGCTGAGATTAGTGGAAAAAATGATTGCACCACGAATATTTGTAGTTTTGATGACCAAACGTTCTATTGGCGAAAGTTAACCAAAACTCTTGCCGTTAGTGGCGACTGATATTTGTAGGATATTTTTTTTTGGGTTGGGGGATGATTGTGAGAACGTTCACATGAAGCTAAATTTGGTCGCAGAAGGGTTGGAGGTTATCGCCCCGTGACCTACACCAGAGGCCCACCCGTGGGAGAGGCCCTAGACGCCGCCGCCGTCCGCCATTTTTATGTAAATACCCATGCAAATAGCCGCGATAACTCAGAAGTAACTGGAGCCCGGAGAGTGAGGGAAGAGCTGCGAGAGGCCGTACCGCCCATACCTGTCGTGCGAGACGACGTGACAAATTGTTTCACGCTAGACCGCTTCCGCTTTAATTACAGCGTGTTTCTGCGTAGCCTACTCACGCTGGGCGTCACTGCTAAATGGAGCTCCACACATATCACAATTGTGTAACAACCACTCGGCTTGAGTTATACCATCGTCCAGTAATTATTTTTTCTACATTTTAAGAACCCACTCGTCCACCGCGCCTCTTGAGAGTTCACTGTCATAGCATATAAGGTCTTTACGAAATTACGAACAATATATATTTTTTGTGATAGCTCACTTATTACACACCTCGTTATTGTTAACTGCTACAGCATATAAGGGTATTATGAAATTACTAACAATTTTTTTTTTTGGTGATATATCGGTAAAGACGCAATGATATACTTGGGTTTAGAGTGAAAGTAGATCTGTAATTGTCCAATGTGACTTGAAAGTGACTCAAAACAAAAATATGAAATATATTGTAATAATCAAAAGAAAGCTTTTATTTAGTTTAATTTGCCCCACGTTGTGGACCATTATGTAATAAACAACAATGGAGCTTTAATTAATTTAATTTATTTAATGAATTTACCTCACGTGAAGCGCCAAAATGTAATGATTAAATGGAAGGCTTTTTATTAAATAAAAAGATCGAAATTAACAAAAAAATATTTATTTATTTTGTGGCAATAACTCAAAAACAATAACAATTTAAAATATTAATTCTCAGGGTCTCTACTGGGTTTGATAATTGACACAACAAGTTGTTTTAAAAAAACCTAATTAACACACAGTTTATAATTCACCCAGACAATATGTCGAAAGGAAGAAATTAAAAGAAAAGAAATTAACTCTGATTGACAAATAAAATAGAACTAAATCGGACTTTTATCCTTTAATTACGTTTACATAAATCATTATTTTGTATTTTGTTACTCACATCTGTCCAGGTTGTTCCTGAATTCCTTTTTTTGTTTTCGGAAGTACACTATTGCAAAATGTTTACACTGATTCTAATATCGGCTCACAGATTTTACTCTTTAAGTCAACCTTGATAGGATCCCAGGAACTCGGATGATCCTCCTTTTTGTCAGCTATCTGGTGACCGCTTGCCTTGTATGAATCCTGTGATTCATAGATTTGCTAGTCTTTTTTACCGCTTGGGACTTAAACTGCAACTTTACTATTCCTGGCTGGCTACGGACGTACACTGCTTTTACTTAGCAATATTTACGATTTAAATGCTTCCGTGAACGTTATTTTACTTTGTCTTAGATTCACAACTTTGTTGAATGATACGTTAAACAACGGCTAGTCTCTGCTTTAGGATCATTTGTTCCGTCCTCCGAAATATGCCGTCACCAACTGCTATCGTAGCTCGAGTTTTAGCGCGCATACGCCATTTTTGACTTTCTCGGCTCCATTTTCGCTTTGGAAGCTCCTGCCGCTTCAATTAAATTTTATGTCCTAATTAATTGGCATTACAATATAAAGCCGAACGTGACGCAGGGGAAAAAATGTTGGGCACGAATTTACCGGATGACGTATCAAATCTTTCAACAGAGTTTATCTACAATATATTATTATATTGGCAAATGGTGGTACTAATATCCAAAATTCTACTATTCTACTCCATTAATGCAAGTAGACTGCATGAAAGTAACGTCGTAATATTTTCTAATCCGAAGTCATCTAGAATCAAATAATCATTTCAGTAATCACAAATATAATTTGTAATATTTCGTGGAGACGAATGAATTTGTTCATCAGCAGATATTTCACCTTTTATGTTCTCTAATTTCATAATACGGAATCCAAATGCGTTCTAACATTCACAATTTTTGTAAATGATCAAAGGAACAATATTGAACTGATGATGTTATTCGATGATACACCTGGCACATTCATATTTTAACCAGATCCTTCATAGTTCATGAAGCCAAAAAAATGTCTCCACTCAGGAAAGACTCATTTGCACCATAATCTTAAAACTGTTACAAACCAATACCAGTGATTAATAATACTGTCATAAGATTGAAGGACATATAACTTTATTTTAACTTGTTAACATATTTAGACACCATTTCATTAATCCTCGATACTAACCAATAGGCATTTTTCTGTTAAATGTTAGTTCAGTGCTATTAATTCGGTGAATATGAATCACAAATTTCTTCACTTCCTATAAAAGACTTTCGAAAACTGAACAGAACTGCCAGCCAGTTATAAAATACTGACCAGAAACGTAAGGATTTCAGGTTTTTTTTATATGAGTATCTTAAAAAATAGTTTTAATAAATTTACAATACTTTATGATTTTCAGGGGAAACTATATATTAGTTACGGGTTCGACTTAAGTTGTTATCTTTTGCGTGCACCGACGGTTTCCCAATTTTAGTGGCTGAGATTGTTAAAATTTCTTTTTTAAACTAATAGCATCAAGATACGTATAGGCCGTAATTGGTGGTGTTTGACGAGTCTTATTTACGTGCAAAATGTCCTCAATATGACGATTAATAGTCCTATAATAGTAGTGAGATGACGTACAGAAGGCACCGAAACTGATTAACCTTAAGCTCTTGATGAGTTTAAAAATGTAACTGATAATAATGGAGAGAATGAAATGCAGAATGTAAAAGATTCAGAGCTGACTTCCAGGCTGAACTTACATGACACACTCTGGATTTGAGTTGTCACGTTAGCAGTGTGTTCATTTCCCGTCCAGTCGTATCCTCGGCCCTTTTTCCAGTGGAATGAAAACGAAAGCTACACTAGCGTTGTATTAAACCTTAATCCCAATGACATTAATATTTTTTGAGGAAAATAGAAATTATTCAAAATAAGGATGAACGGCATGAGATTCCTACGAGTAATACCGTACCTACTAGGTTTGTAATAAATTCTGTTTAATTAAAAAATAAGTTATGCTACATATATCAGTCATTTTGGTATAAAAAAAACAAATTTAATTCGAGTACAGGAGGAAATCCTTCAAACAAAGCTCAGACAAAAAGGTTTTGAAACTGTATACAAGGATCAGGCTGGAAAAATCTCGACAGGGCTGCAAATTGAACCCGGGACCACCACTTTGTACCTGCTGCTCTCTATCAGCTGAATATCAATTCTTCATTGATGTCCTAAATTTAGGTCGCGAAGAATGCATTGGGTTGGTTGACTGTTAAATGTTTACAGTTGGAAATAGAAATAAAACATATTTTGACGGTCACTTGTTTAAAATCAATATATATTTGTTCGGTAGCTTTCGGCAATTAACGTTCCACAATCATCCTTCAAAATGACACTTGACATGAGTGAGAAAGTGCTTCAAAGGAGAGTGGTTCGACAACTATAAGTGGACAAATCAGTCTCTTTGTTTTAGAATCCACACGTAAAAATGTAAAACTTTTATATTATTTTTTTAAATTATCACTTAATTAAGAGATGCTAATTTATCGTTGCATTTTGAAGGATTATTAGTTGCCGAAAGCTACCGAACAAATATATTACTTCTAAATAAGTGACCGCCAAAGAAGGTTTTATGTCTAATTCCAGCCGTGAAGAATGTAATTTAGTTAATTGTAGGTGAGGTTCTATACAACTTAGGGAGAAAGCTCAGATGGTAAAGAGCACCACGGACAAGTGGACATCCTGGGTTCGATTCCCGGCCCAGCCTGATACTTTAAACCACATTTAATAATTATAATGCTCACTTTTCTCCATTTATTTGTATGAAATTGTCCTTGGTGTAGAACTCTATTGAAATGTGTCGCAATTTCTTACATCTCCGCCTTAGTCGTAAATCCCTCGCCTCGCGTCAGTTTCTTCACAAAAAAACGAAATATTACAGTTCATGTCATATAAATTGCACTTTAATGGTTTCTATAATGTTTTCCTGCTTATAGCAGAACTTTGTAACAATTTTTTTTCTTTAAAAGATTTCCGCACTTTTGTCATAAACGGAACTAACTGAAAACTGTTTGCAAGGACATAATATGTTTCGATAACTACGTAGGGTGCAACCCTCTAATGTCAGGAAAGGGCATTTAGAAACTCACAACGCCTAAATTTGAAAATGTTGTGCCCCACCTGTGTATGATGGAGCCGTGTGTACTCAGAAGACATGAACGTCTTACGCAACAAGAAATTCAATAACAACACGTTCCGGAGACAAAACGTGACTACCAGGCATTTTGAGTTTTCGCGTACTACGATTGTGGCGTTACATAAACTCAGTTTCACGTGTCAAGTCTGCTGTTTCAGATTCTGACTATTTTTGTTAAATATTATGAATGGCAGCGATGTTTAAGTTATTATTGCCTTAACGCTAGAACATGTATTTATTTCTTGCCTTTTAATTTGAATAGTTTATAATTGATATACTGTTACGGGATGCCTTCTCTCTGTGCTTTTGTTTTAAGTTACCGATAAGCCGAAGTTAGTTTTGACGGGTGTATGCTCCAGGGTTGCAGACGTTGGACATAGAGCAAGAGTTATCCTCTGTTCCAGTTGGAACAGTCTGCCAGCTGCCTCCGAACTTGAACGTGGCATGGAGACGGGAATGCTGCGTTCCCCCACACCAAATGTCTAATCATCGGAAGGACGTCCTTCCTCCTACAAGTTTCTCTAGGATTTCCCCTGCGGCACACTAAGACGAATGCCGGGTAGTATCCTTCAGCTATAGACAGGAGTAATAAATAACCATTGGCTAACTATAACTCCCTTCCAAACCTCTCCCCCCCCACCTTTCTATTCTATTAAAGGGGAGAGGTCACCGCGTAGAAAATCCTTATGCAGATGATAGTAAAATATAAGGTTTTTACTTGAACAGAGTTGTGGACGCCTTGGTTATTTTTCTTTCCCTACCTATGCCATTGAAGGGGATACGCCACAACGTGGCCGGTTTCAAAAAAACATGTGACTTAATTGAACGCATTTAGTCTGCGTTGGACGACCCATTCAGTATCTAAATTTTTCGTTAACTCTAATAAATAATTGCTTCTAACTGAGCGTTTGGAAAGTTGGTATACATAGAAATTTACATTTAATTGTAAATGAAAGATTCGCCGATTTTTTTATTAGAAACTAAAACATGAATTTAAATAGAGAACGAGGGCTTTCCCGCTGGAGATAATGGATAAATAGTTCTCTAGTTTGCAGCCGGGTCAGTGTAGAATCTAAACACGACGTTTCTATGGCGTGTACTGATGAATCATAAGATGATGGAAGCGCAAGCCATAGAAACGTCGTGTTTAGATTCTACACTGACCCGGCTGCAAACTCGAGAACTATTGATCATGAATTTAAATGTTAATGAATCAAACATATCATAACCGAGATGAATGGTATGCAAATAATCCCCAGGAATGAAATGACCGCTGAATTATCAAATATCATTGATAAAACAGATGAGCGTAATATTTTCGAAAACTCTACTTCGTCTGATTGGAACAGTGTGGTAGGTTACTAATATTAATAAAATAATGGATTAATTGCCGCCTGATTGGAAAAGATTGCCGCTTCAACTTTTAAGATTTATGCGTCCGTGCAACATTTTTTGCGGCGTCAATTGTTTGTCTTTCTTTGGAAAAACGTTCACCACTTATCTCTAATTTTAAAAACGATATTTATGAACTTAATGAGGGTTAAACATTTTTTATACTTCGTGTCAGGTTTCTGTAATTATTAAAATTACCTCCTGATCTACATCATTGACTTCGTATATTAACTCGCTGGCTCTCATCCAGGATAGTTTTGAGGTCTCGGTTTACTCATGTTTTATTCAGTGTGCGATAGTTACTGCAGCTTTTAATCAGCTCAAACTTACATCAGCAAACTGTGTCGTGGCACGGTTTTCATTTGAGGGCATGATGCACTGCTAAGAGAGTACGTACTATAAAATTATTAATATCGTTGCCTCCCGCTAACGGTTAAGAACAAATAATAATTATCTTGTTTATTTTAGCTAACTCTTTTTCTTGCTTTCATTTTGTAAACCCGAAGAGTTAAATATCTGTAATATAAATCTGAATGGCGTATTCTAAAAGGCTATTCGGTTCCTTCTCCACCGTTTTAAAAGATAATTTTTGTTTCAAATATAGAATGAAACGTGTTTCGAGAAAATGATCATTTATATTGAGCAACACAAGAGTGAGGCGATGCGAGGACTAACCAGCCACTCAAGAGACGAACTTGAAGTAAACTGAACTTGTCATTTTCGTTGATTCATTAATTGGTCAACGCATGTAAAGCATTTTGTTCCGATAGAGGTTCTGTAACAAATATCACAGGAAGATCTCAACCTCGTCTGCTCAGAATATTTAATTTGCCGCGATAAATTATCCACTCTATTTAAAAATAAAATTATAGATTATTACAGTTTTCCTTTTTAATTTCTTATTAAACTAACACACGGAATATTATTAATAATTATATATATTGTGAATAATAAAGATAACCAATTCAGACAAAAAGGGTCAAATAAATTCCACACAACTTTTCTGGGATCCTTGTACCTTTCGTCAGGTGATAAGAAGATCCTCGAGAAACACGAGACACCAAATGGCTTTTGGTAATTTTACACTGCTCTTGCGAATGAGTGCGATTCCAAGCAGCCCGAAAACGCGACTTTAACAGAATTAATTGTGGTCGTTGATCGCTTGGACGGGAGCTTTCTCTGGCGAATTTATCTTTCTTATTCATTAAAGAAAAATATTATTAAGACTAAAGATTTTCTGTAAATGTTATTTGTTCTACGAAGGCCAAAAAGGATTTTGTAAAGCGATTATACAAAATAAATTATGGAAATGGTGGATGTTAGCATTAGAAATGGATGAATAAGGAATCTTGCAGGTGTAAGGTGAATACAAAAGCAATATTTTAAAAATAAAGTTAAGCATTAAAATATATAAGGTATTGGAACAACACTTAACACGGTCGATTAAGTATTCAACAGCTAATAGGTGAAACAGTATTCCCAATTGAGAGGAAAAATAGAAGACATCGCTTGATTAATTATTCTGTTGTACGTTATTGACTAAAACTGAAACATTTCTTTGACACTGCCTCTGATATGACGGAAGGAACTAAGTTTGTGAAAGAAGCATAGTTTTATGATCCGGTAGTTAGCCATTAGCAAACTTTCATTTACAAACTAGACACCAGACGGTTTGGTAATTTCACGCTGTTTCAATTCATTGCCCGCAAATGAGTGCGATTCCAAGCAGCCTGAAAACGCGACTTAAACAGAATTAATTGTGGTCGTTGATCCCTTGGACGGGAGCTTTCTCTGTGGGAGTGTGGCGAATTTATCTAGAAATCAGCAAGATAATAATTATTAAAAAGTTTAAAATGGTGTCTGCAACACTAATGTTATTGGTTTAGTTTAGAGGAATATATAGCGACAACCAGAGAGAGTATGTGTGAAATTGTTCAATGACGCCGTTCATACTGTAGTAACGAACGGCACCTTATAGCCATCGTGCTGCAGACACGACGACGTCATTCCTCTACCAGGGTACCTGTCACCGTTCCTACGCCATACAAAAGCTTCCGGTGATTCAAGAAGCAGCTATGCATCACATCCTGTTCTGGGCAGAACAGAAAACTGAGATTATTTTAATGTTCCGACATCACATTATTGTAGAGATCTATATTGGATGACTGAGTGAATCCGGATATAAATTATTTATTTGCTGTAGTTAATGAAAAATTTCATAAAATGCTTTATGTCTTGATTTTTTGTGTTCAAATCGTGAGACAAATCATTTAATGAAATTGTTGTTATTTATTATTAAAGAGTTTTCATTAAAAAATTACAGTATTTTGTGTGCATGTAATAAGCTCAGAAATCTCATTACAATATAGTAAAGGAAAAATTGTAAACTAGGACGATTTCAGAAGTTTATTTATATCATACCGACTTTTTATAGAGGTTTATCGTGTATTCATTACTCTTACAGATGCTAGTTCAAAGATGCACCAGATATGAATAATTACTTATTTCACCTTTTTTATTGTGTTTATTAAAGTGTCAATCTATCAGTTTCCCGAAGGTTAATTTTACATTTCCCATACAAATTTAATGTTTGGAAAGAACGGTATAGAATTTATCCTCCAATGCCCGTAACGGTAGTCCTACTCATTCCTTAAGAGATCTCGTCTAATACTTCCCAGAATAGTTCTGCCCATACTTATTTGACCTATTTGTATTATAAGAAAAATCGGTTTATTTATTACTAGGACGCATTGGTAAAATATCTTACTCTTCAGTGCTGTCATATTTTATTGGAGTATAATAGAATTTCTTCCAAATGTATTCACATATTATTAGAGTACGAATATACCGATTTACATTTATGTTCTTTCAGCCAGTACTCATATTAACTACGTTTCCTTTATACATCACCTTGATTAATCTTTAGCCTCGTTAACTTCTAATTGCATCCTTTCTTTTTCTGAGTTACCATCTGGGAATTGTGAGTGTTGCATAACAGTTTAGTTCACTGCGATCTTCGTCACCGATGAATTTTAGAAAAAGCTATTCTCTGAACAATTCGCTCTTCATTCTCTTGTACTTCTACCAAGTTGAGTCTGAATTGCGTCAATAGGCTAGTAATTAATTAATTAAAAATCCGAAAAGGTAAGTACTATTCAGTTATCCCTGAGACATTCAACTGGTGATATATAAGGGAGATAATGATTTTGTGGCCGCATAAGACATTAAGTATTCGGAAAACTCATTCTAGAACCTCGCCAAATTAAGAGTCCTGTTACTTAATCAAAAAATTTTCTGCCTTAAAAATCGAAAATATGAAGTAGGAAAGCCCTCGATAAACGGTATCTTCATTTTAATGTTCTACTTTAGTAGTCATTATAGCTGATAAATTTTTCAGAAGAAATAAAAATTCAAGTTCAATGTAGTTAATAAGTTGTTAATAAGCTGCAGAACGTTTGGCAAGAGTAATAAATTTCTGAATAATTTTAACTAATTTCCCCTACCGGTTGAAAAATTGCCAAAATCTTTGTTGGACGAAGGTAATATACAACCTTCCGTCCAATTAGCTTTCCGTTGCTACAGAGTTAAAGCTTACGAATGTGATATTTACGAGTCCCACGTGTTGATTAGTTCCTATCTTCACACATTAATAAAAGAAAACTTTAGCCTACAGATTACAAAAAAAAAGCTAACGTCAATTCTGCCATTTTTACAGGTCCAAGAAGAACTAATTAAACACAATTATATTTCAATCACTTCCGTCTGTAAGTAATACAAATAATTGACTTTTTATATCGTTTTTCCAATAAGTTTGTAATACCTTTCATTACAGAAGTTACAGATAATGTTAATAATTAAATTGATATTGCCGCGATGCGATCGACTGCTGGTCGTTGAAGAATTAAACTTTCTGTTGATTTTATAGAATGGATTTCTTGACAGTGTTGTAAGGAATCATATGTTAATGAACCAAAACATCATGACCACCTGCTTAATAACGTGTTGGTCCACCATTGCAATACAACAGCGATTCGGCGTGGCATGGATTTGACAAGTTCTAGTGGGTTTCCGGATGTTTCCGATGTCAAAGTACAGATCACGCAATTCACTTAAATTACGGACGGGTTGTTTGTGGGCGAACTATTGGCGTCCCAGATGTGTTCCATTGGGTTGAGATCAGGCGAATTTCGTGGTTAAGCCATAAATGAGATTTCTTTATCAGGGTTCTGGCCTTGTGTCATGGACAGATATCGTACCAGAAGCCATCGCTGTCGGGGATGACATCAAGCAACAATGGATTTTCAACAATGAACTCTGAAACGTGTGTTCCTGAACACCTGTCCCTGAACCAGCATTGTACTCTGCCGTCATAGCTGTCACAGTTCGCAGCCAATCATGCTTTGAAGCCGATCCAAATGATTATTAAAAGAGAGCCTGAAGTCTTGGAGAGGATAACAAAAATTTCAGCTATGTGGAGAGAATAGTTTCAGAAAGAGCAGTTGTGCAGTATTTGGAGAAATCAGTCAGGAA
Organism: Zhengitettix transpicula; assembly: GCA_037074705.1. Taxonomy (NCBI): domain Eukaryota; kingdom Metazoa; phylum Arthropoda; class Insecta; order Orthoptera; family Tetrigidae; genus Zhengitettix; species Zhengitettix transpicula. The sequence goes on from CM073591.1 coordinate 79,356,045, forward strand.
ATACCATTGTTGAGATTAGTAATGAAATTGAATTTGGAGAAAGAGTTTTGGACTAAGATTCTCTACAAGGATAGTTTAGAAGCCTAAATCCAACAAGTAAATGCAGAAATTAAATAATCACAAAGGGCATTCATCTAAGAGTCCACACAAAGGGATACCATCAATGTTTCAACCTTCATGCCTCTGCACAGACTTCCAATGATTATTTGATTGAAGGCACCATGCAAAATACAAACAGGCTGATCAACACACAGAATATATATTTCTGATCACATTGAATTCTGCTACATGAACCAAGTATCACCTTAAACAAATTATAAAGTATCATTGTTACCAATAAAAATAATCTGAAATTAACTACAAATGAGCCTATAAATAATAATATTTATTGCAAAAATAAGGTAATTTAAATGTGTATAATAGAAATGTTCAATAAATAAAATATTTTAAATCAACACTGAATGATTAAAGAAAACTATTAAGAATGATTAATATAATAGTAGAAGTTTTTAAGTGTTCATTTTTTCAAAATATATGTAGCTTAGACTGTGTGGTATAGTAACATAGAGTATTTCAATTTGTAAACAAAAATAACTCTACTTCAAAGTTTCATACAATATTATTATGAGAAATCTTAGGCATTTAATTTTGACAATTTTATGTATTTAAGTACATGTACATGTTATGAAATTCTGTGTTATGTTATTATTTAGAATTATAGGAAGCATATCCATGAAAAATATAATAAGCAATTAATGGAAAACCAATTAAATCTGGTTGAATGCATTATTGGCTGTTTCCTCTGAGGTGCATTGTTTACTAAATTAAAATACTAGTACTCTATGCAAAAAGTGTAGGCTCATACTAAATATAAAAGCAGTAATTTGACAAAAATGGATCTTTCCGAACACCAAGTTCTATGTCTCAAATATTAGTGCAAATTTTGGCATGAATGAAAATCTTCAATATTACCCTTCATTTCAAGGTTCTTATTGATTTTAATTATGTTCCATATTGTAATTTATCATGAAAACAGTAAGTAAATTTTCATATGTAATACAATTTAAAATAATTAACAAGTTAAATATGGAGTTTGATTTAACAACTCTATGCATATTTTTTGTATATCAAGTACCTCCAGTAGAAAATAGACAAGATATAAATAATTACTTGTAAAATTGTATCAGCTGTTGAAATTGGATAGGCAGGTCATTTTATACTAGTATCTTGAATATGTCAGTAAAATGCTTATTGTATGTAATAAACCATGAATGGAATAATTTATCCAGAACTAACATATGGAATTCAAATGTTCAAGGTTGACATTACTTTATAAAATCACATTATAGTGCAGGTAAATAATATTAAATGAAATGCTTACATAATGGTAATGACATAAATATTAAATATAATCTGTCAATTATCATTTAATAAATTGATATATAAATAGCCAATTTGTCAGAAAAAATTAGAATTAATTAACCAAAACAAAAAAATCATAGCAATACAACATGCCGTCCACAATTTTGTGTGTGTGTTTCTGCATGATAAAATTAGAAGATCAATTTAATGTCATAGATGGTGTCCTACAAGGGTTGTAATAGAAATGTAACATTTTGATTATAACTGCCCCAAAATTGTGGATGGAATGCTGTATTGTAAGTATTTTTTGTTTTTGTTAATTTATACACATTTTTCTGATAACTGTTTTAATGTCTATTTAATACCAGTAATACCTTTAGTGTTGATTATATGATAAAACTTCAATATTGAAACTAATTTTATATCAGACTGTTGAATGAATATTAAATTGGTAATAAAATTATATGCTCCTGTTCAAGTTCTTATACACTATTACAGAGAATATTTTCAAGGGTTTAAGATTTTCAGCCATTGTTTACACTTTGATTAGTGATATGTTCGTATCACTGACCCAAATATTAATAATCTTGTCATATGATGGTAAAAGTATGTTATTCTTTTATTTTTTCTCAATATTTATAATTAACTCTGTGTTGTACAGTGATATACAGAATTAGTGGGTGAAAATAACTCTACTACAAACTTGGTCCTCTTTTACAAATGAAGTCTATACTTCAAATTAGTTTAAAGAAACTAATTAGATTAGCCTAGACAAATTTTCCACTGATACTTAAGAGAAACAAGGTTTAAAGATTGTGGAAATAATCTAAATTAAACTTTGTTTATTTAAATTTAGTTAACATTAGTGTTAAGATCAGTAAAATCCAAAAATTATTTTCTTTCTGTAAATTAATAATCACTTTACAGTGTTATAAATAAAGGTACATGTTAGCAATTTATCCTTCAGTAGTGAAATAGTTTGCATTAATGTTGTTATATTTAATGAAGGGTGAATAAAAATAATGAATTTTTACTTGTGTGATATTTCATGCTGGACAATCCATCTGCTGTATGAACTCATTACGCAGGAGTGGATAAAAATATTTATGAGTTTATTATGAGTGAATATCTTAAATATATGCAGGAAGTTGGTTAAAAAATACTATTCATGTATACTGAACTTTGTAAATTAAGTGTTTTTTAATTCACATGTCATGTGTGTATGGGACTTGGAACATCATTTATCAAAATTGTTTCTTTTAAATGCCATAAATAAGTATAAAAATGGAAGAACATTTACATAAAGTCTGTGATTTATGTTACTTATTATTCTGATTACAATAATTAAAAATACCCTACTATTTTATGTAAAATATCCAAAAATGTAATGCCATGTGACATTACACAATAGATATTGACATATTTGCTCGTTATTTTTATATTATTCTAATTTGATGTAATTCAAACTGTATATGTTGTAGGGCTAAGTTTATTTATAAAATATTAAACTGCTACTTCCAATTTAATTTAGTATCTTTGAAATTGATCGTTTCTCCTTCGTCAATATGGTACCTTTCCAAAGCTACAGACTGTAATGTGAATATTTTTTGTGTAAAGTGTTTTGTTACCCTTCAATTTTATACCATTTTAAACAATTTTATAACTGTACTGAACTCTTTTGAGCAATTTATAGCAAATTGTCTCAATTGAATCATCAGTATGCTTTTCATACATGAAAAGAATAGAATTTGAATTCATTACTTGTGACAGATCAATTACATAGAATAAGAACACTAGCAGACTCTATACAGTACAGTGGAAAACTACAATATTTATATGTCTCCAGTTTTAAGAAAGAGAATGGCTAGTTAATATTAAATATAGCTAAATGTTTTCTAAAACATATAAGTAGTAAGTAAACCACAAATGAGATGTATTATTAATTTCATTGAATTTAATTTTTTCTTGTTACGTATACAATCAAACACTTCATATAAATTACAGAATTTTCCTAATGAGTAATGCTTATTTATTTCTTGTAGCACAGAGTATTTACTTTTATTTATTGAATACCCTTTTATAAACTCAAAATAAGAATAAATATATAAATTAGTTTTGTTTTAAAGTTTGATGACTTAATTTTACAATACTCACTCTCAGATTTTTGAAGAAACAGAAAAGATTGATACTGACATACAACTATTTTGGAATTTCTTTTTTAATGACTGCAATCACAATTGCAAATTTCTGTCTATTTCAGATTAAACAAATTAGGCTGAGATTGCATTTTATTCTGATGACTGTTTTCACTATAATGATTTTATAATATTCTAATATCAAAGTATGAAGTTAATTCAAAACTATGGTCTTTAATTGTGTCAGGTAATTTTTGTTAAGTATATGAATTTACTTTGTCTATGATGTGTTATTACTTCCTATTCATACATTATGAAGATTCACCTGATTTGAATGTAATCTATCTTGGGATACATTAAAGTAAGTAGTGTTTGAAACTGTTTTGTTAGTTTTACTTTTAATATGTTTCCAAGTTGTATTGATTTGTTTGCAGAGTTTTCAACAATGTTCAAGTAATAATTCTATTAATGAAATATCTTTCTCTTTTATTTTTATTAATTTTTTGGCAAGTTGTTGTGTCAACTTTCACTCTTGGGGCTGTAACATGGACTAGTCAATTACAAAAATCAATATCAACATACACTTCTGAAGCAGAAATAATAGCAGCAAGAGAAGGAGCAAAGGAGGTGATCTGGCTGAAAAAGTTGCTGCTTGAATTAAATGAAACTGTCAATCAACACAAATATATGCTATATATTGACAATGCCAGTTCAGTAAAGTTGTCTAAGAATCCAGTGCATCATAAACAATCTAAGTACATAGAGGTCCATCACTTCTACGTAAGGGAAGAATTTTTTAAAACAATACTTGAATTATCGCACATTTATGGGATTTACCAATTAGCTGACCTGCTGACTAATCCATCAGTACGGGTCTGATTTGAGATGCCGTGCGACAGTATTAGTGTACAGAAAATTGAATTTATGCAGTATTGAATTTTTAGCTTTATTTTGTTTTGAGGAAGTGTTAACATAAAAAAAAATTAGAAAAAAATTATGAAGTCCAACCTCCTTGAAGGTGTGATCTCTTAGAAGAAGGAAGGAGGTCTTTTAGTTCTTCTTGCAATGTTGTTGCAGTAGTTCGTGTAGTCTGTGTTTTAACAAAATTCTAACAGAGATGACAAAAATTAACAATAATACATTAGTAAAATATTTCTTGATTGAACTAGTGGAAATAAAATAATAATTCAAGAAAATGAGAGGAAAACTTTCTTACAAATTGTTTGTTCTCCTTAGTAAAATATACTTGGATTCACAAGCAATGAAGATCCAAAAGGAGCCATTCATGGAATGCATCTATCGAGTTCAATGCATCTATCTGTTGAAGAAAATTATTTAGCAATGGCTTTGGTAATTATTATGCTATTTCATAAGTTGGGGTGTCAAAGAATGTGAAGGTTTTGTTGACATGTGTTGACCAAGAGATCACTGTTGAATTAATTCCATTTCCAGGCTAATATAAATAAATACTCAGGAAATGCCAGTAACCAATGGCGGTTCCTTATATCCATCGTATGTTTTTTATATGTTTTATATATATATATATATATATATATATATATATATATATATATATATATATTAGTAAGGATATGACATTGTCAAAATTAATTGCAATATTGGTATGGAAAGGAAAGAGAGATAGGTTGTGGCTTACCTGAAAGTGAAGTTTGGTGTAGTCATAAGGAACATACATATACATATCAATGCATAAATCATATCAATTTATATTCAGAATATAATATATGGCGAAAAAACTGAGAAATTCGGAAAAAATCAATTAATTCTTGTTTGTCAAAATTATGACGTCTTTGATTGTGATCTTTGACTTAAGAGATATATTTTAAAAATTACAATATTCTTGCAATAAATAAATTTATGGATCCGGTTATTTCACACAGGTACTGCCCGGACAAAAATTTTATTTCACATCATTCTGGGCGTAAATATTATGTGTGATTCAGTTCATATTATTCCGGATACCATAAATATAAAATCCCTTTTTTTAAATAAGATAAATATTATCTGTGAGGCAGCTGTCGTCTGCTCGTGACGTGCGGATCGAAACCGTGGAGACGAACTAAGTATTGTTTTAGTTGGTATATAAAGGGGCCGCTCCAGAGCTCAGAGTCCATTCCATCGGAGGGGATGAGGCCGAGGTCTTGGACGAAGGTCTCCTAGGGACGGTAATCCAACCTTGGTCATGTCCCCTCCTGTGGAATGGAATCCCGTGTGCGGAACGGGTGCAAGACGTCGGGGCTAGCCCGGCGGTCTGTGCCGACGGAAGCAGAGGCGGCAGTAGATCTGGTTGGCCGTCATGCAGGGACCAGCGGGCGCGGGGCTGGTCCCCACTTTTTAAAGAAACCAAAGATTGAAAGACGAGACATGTCTTTCAAACGCGTCATCTTGCTCCAGCATCAACTCGGGGACGACTTGAGTTGCGATTGTCTGACCATATATTTCATCCTCCTCGAGAGCACAGAGCTATGCATACCATACATCTCCACGGCAAATACAGACGACGGTTCCTCACATAATACAGCAAAATGGCGACCAGGATTTTTTTGGTAAGGAAAACTATATGTAGTAATTTATATACATAATGTACGTCATGGTACGAGTATCAATTCAATCATTAAATACCCATGTGCCATATAAATCATAAGAACTTCATAAATACATATCAAATTTTCTAATAAATAAAATTTGATCTTTCAATTCCAAATTTTGTACACATTGAGACAATTTAATGCTATATTTATTGGATAATTAAGTGAAAGGGCTCTCAATATTAAATACATATATATTTTATTCTATCACAAAGAAGTTATTTATTAGTGATTACACAAATATTTTTGTATGCAACAAAACAGTAGACTTGAATGCAAAAAGTCCTTCACTTTGAATAAATATAATTTTGTTTAACACCGTTCGGCTAGCCAGTGGAGAAACTTTCTGCTCAGTGCTCTTTGCCAAGTAATATAGTGTGTAAACTATAGAATAGTTAATACACGTGCCTTGTGTGAGCAATCGTATAGCGAAAAATGCTTTACACATGTGTACGTGAATTATATTGAGTTTATTTAGTTTATGAAATGACCTTTGATGTTGTAATAAAAAATTGCGGAGGTTAATTATTATTTGATTACAAAAGTGTTTTAATTTTGAATTATTTATTTATTATAAAGGTGCATTTACTTTTCTCAGGGCATTTACATGAGACTCAAAACATTAAATTATATCACAGGATCTTGACTTGTAGGTGTCGTGTTGCAGAATTTCGTCATACTCGTCTCAGTTCGAAAACACGCACACAACTGTTTTTATTGTTGTCTGCGTCCGGGACCATCCTCTGGCGGCAGGTGTTTCCGGGTATTCGGAGATATTCCTCGTCTGGGGCTGAGTGCTCGGATCTCGGGGGTAACTTTTCTTGTTGGCGGTGTCAAAGGCCCGGGTTGTAGTGTAAAAAAATATATTTACTCTCGCAGGAAACCACTCTCCCGCCATCGGAAGGGCGTGGTACAAGTACCCAATAGCGACCTCCTGATGCAGGTTTTCGAGAGTTTGTCCTGCATCAATTTTAGGCGAATACTGGGTAGGATCCTTAACTATAGCCTAGTTAACCCATGGCTAACGTGATATACCTTTCCGCATCCCCCCTTTCAAATCCCTTCCTATGCAATAAGAGGGGAATTGCCACCATGTGGATTACCCTCTTGTAGCCTATTACTCTACAGCAACCGGAATTTTTGTTGTGAGCCCTGCTTGAGAATCATGACTTAAGTAAAAAAAATATTCACAATTAAAACATTAATGGCAGCAGTCATGAAAAATGTATTTAAACAAATTGTCATTTAATCTAAAATCACTATTATCATAAGGAGCTTTCAGCAGAAGTAGGCCATATTCATCTATTAAAAATATTTTATGATTGATATTAAGATAAAATGTGCTACATTTTGGTGTTAAACAAACAGATAAAAATACATGCATGTGGAGCAGTGAGTATCTTCAATAAGGTGAAGAACACTTCCAAAAATTTGAACTAAGTTTTCTGGATGACATAGAGTCACCAACCTTAAGTATCAGTTATGCTATGCATTGAAGAAGAAGAAGACGGTGAAGACAAAATAATCCATATACTAGCCACTCCCCTCTTATAGCATAGGAAAGGGGCTGAAAGGGAGGATGCGGAGAGGTAGAGCAATGTAGCCAAGGGTTAATTGGGACCCCCGAGCTCTAGATTTAGGATCCTACCCTGAATTTTTCTAAAAGTTATTCAAGAAAACCCATAGAAAACCTGCATCAGGTAGGTCAGGCTGTAGGTTCTTGTGCAACGCCCTTCCGATGGTGGGAGAGAAGTTTGCTGTGGGTTCGCAGCACTCGCTTCACCGTGCCCCGACCTGTTTAGGTGGCAGATGGCCAACTATTACAATGGGAATGCCAAAGGTCTGTGACCCTGGAACATACACCTCTCAAAACAGGTCGAGGTGCCTTGGTTTGTGGGAACATTGGTTCAACAAGCAGAGAAACAGAAGGAACCCTTAAAGGTAGCCTCGTCCAGAGCTCTCTGGGAATGTTAACCTATGAAAAAATGCTTACGCAGCCTTTCTTGAGAGCAAGGTTCAATCCACCTCTCTTTAAATATAAAATTGATATGTAAAGGAATTAGATTACATTATATTGAGGACAGATGTCACTATGTTGGATAGAAATAAACATTTTAAATTGTCAGAGGAGCTAGCCTTCTTCATAAAATTGTACTGCAATACTCCTAAAATTGAAATGTTCTCCTTATCCAATATGGCAACTCTACCCTCAATTTCAAATAATACCTCTGTTTGTTATCCTTACCAATTATTTTGACAATGTAAGATCCTCAGTAGCTTATATATAGAATGAGAAGATGAAGGAAGAATTATAGATCTGAGAAATATATCATGAAGTGCATAAACTGTGTGGCGTAGAGGTCAGTGTCATTACCTTGTATAATAGAGATGTTACTGGAGGCCTGACTCTTTGTGTTTACTGTGTTTTAGAAACCTTAGGAATCAGAACACTTACCCAGAACTACTCCAAAATCTAGAATGTGTCATGTAAAATGACTGTCTGGCAGTTGTTACAGAGGCGAGGCTCTCAGAGAGTCATCGAGCCAATGAAGAAGAAAATGTAAAATTATCCATATTATTTAAAAATTTTGACTTAATTGAAGTTTGAATTTTGTTTTGTTTAAAACATATTTCGGCCAGTCTCTAGAAAAATTGAAGTATGTTAAATCTGGATAATACTGTTCAGAATAAAGAAAGGGATTCATGCTGCCCCTTAATTTAAGAATTTCTGTGCATTCTTGAATGATATGATTCAAAATCCAAACAAAACTTGTAACTAAGAAATGTAAACATACACATAACACCTGTTTCATTATTATAGCACTGTTGAACTACCAACATAAATTATTAATTACATCACATCTGTGTCAAATATACAGAAGAAATCAATTATTCTAATTAAAACAAAATTAAAAACTAGATTACAAACAAATAAAACATTTGTATAGGTTGATAGTGGCTTTTGAAAATTACTATTGCATAAAATAAGTTCTCTAACTTTGTTCATTTTATTCATTGCTTTATTAACTATATTAAGAACTACTTTGATCAGTATGTTTTGAGGTAATTGACAAATTGTAATACTCAGTGTCTTTGCAATGTATACTACTGTATTTGACTCTGTTAGTTAATTTGATAATAACTTATATACACACTTATTAATCATTAATATCTGTGATCATTTCTTGTGGACATCTTTACACAATGCCCTTCAATTTATTTTTATAATGTCTTGTCTTTACTCAATAACTTTCATATCATTACTCTAAAAAAAATTAATCTTTAGAAATGTTGTCGGTATCTGATGAATTATTTGGAAATCAATGTAAATTAAGAAATGCTAAAGTAGACGTTAGTAGAAGATATGGAAATACTGAAGATTTGGATAGTAACTATATTAAATTCTATACAAAAGTAAAAAAATTTGTTTGAATAGCAAAATATTGAAGTAGTGAAAGAGAAATAAAAAGTACTGTATAAAGAAAGAAAGATTTTTTCAAGGTACATAAGAAAATTACAGTCTAATTTCTGGAAGAATTTCAAAATGAAAATAAGTATGTATATGAGACAATATGAATAAGTGTAAAGCTTATAAATCAAATGCAAAATGAAATTTAGTTATAATACAGGAAATATATTTCCTGAAGAGGAAAGTATTTGGAAACAAATTCAAGTCAGATTCCAAATTAGTGGGACAGACAGTTTAAGTAATTAATGCTATAGGTACAGTGAAAATTGAAAATAGTTTGCATCACAAAAGAAGTTTTAAGAAAACGTTTAAAGTTTTCTTTTTTCTTAATAACATTTGGAGATGAATTTGGTTTAGATTAGGACAAGATACTTTCACCATGTATACTGAAAAATGGATTGAAAATCATTCAATATCAAGTGGTCTGTAGTATGGACATCATGAATTTAGATTTTTCCTGTCACTTCTCATGGGGCTAAAATGACACTTGTCAAAAATTAACATTTGATTGGAGATCAGCTTTTTCTTTGATCCTATACACTGACTAGATACAACATTACAGTGAGATATTGTCAACACAGAAATACAATACTGTATTATAATTGTGTTTTCTTCAAAATAATTAAAACTTCACCATTATATGTACCCAATATCAGGTTTGAGTTTCTTTCGTCCAGACTAACAAGCCTGAAAAAAATTGCTTTAATTTTGTCTGTGAAATGATGATTATAACGGACCAAAGAGCTTGCGTATGAGGTGCTGCTCTAGAACACAATGATCAAACATCTTTCTTGTATACATATGAAATGAACTAGCATGACTTTGTTGTTTCCTTCTATTTCATCAGTGTACCATTTGTTGAACAGAAACTTCAACTATGATGCCACCCCACTAATCAAGGCCATAAATAAGGAAACATAAAAACCATAGGAAACTGGTGTGATGATGGGGTTGCTGGCTCAAAGTATTGATCATGAGCAGCCAACCCAATGTAATAGTGATATATCAATATAAAACTGGTTAAACTACCAATTCCTGAAAAACAACGGAATTGGGTGTTGAAATATAGGCCATTACCATTTTTTCATCACGGATAAATTGAGATTGAGATTGAGATTCTAACCCCAGAGTGATAATTTTTGTTGATGTTATTGGGCCGATTTCCTCTGACATTAGCTTTTGCCGAAGTTGGAATCGATTATTTTTATTTTCTCCAATTTCTAGTGGTGTTATTCGTCTTCTAAAAATGTTATTTCTGTTTGGAATTCGGTTGTTTATCTCAATAAATAAGTTGAATGTTGTTTATAAGTGATATACCTTCCACCAAATTCTATAATGTCAATGGTTGTTTTCTTTACTCCATTTCGTCACAGATATTTTGGTTGAAATAAAAGTATTTTACTTTTCCAATCCGTACAATGTTAGTCCAAAAATTATTATCCTTCAACTATATACGAGGGTTGTTCAAAGTCAGGGAAATTTTTATGAAAGAACGGAAAATTTTTCACTTTCGCACATTGTTGGTAAAAATGATCCTTTCAACCATTTACATAAAAGTTTTCAACATATGCCAGTCGTAGTTTATTGTTAGCAGTCTCCTGTAGTGTTAGATGTGTAGTCAGACGGAGACAATGGTAAAAAGCAAATATCGCGCTGTCATTAAACACTTTCATTTGATGGTTGGACAGCTGCACAAATCAATACCGAATTAAATAGTTTAAACAAGGTCGCAGAAGCACAGAAGATGAAACTACTAGCTCTGGCCACCCAATTGAGGTCAGCACACAGGAAAAAATCGAAAAAGTTCACAATATCGTAATGGAAGATCGCAGACTAAAAGTGCGTGAGGTTTCTGTTGCCGAAAGCTTCTGAACTGAACGAGTGGATTCTATCCTCCACGAAAAAGCTTTGAGTCTTAACATTGGACCAATAACGGATTCGGAGACACATTTCAACGGAGAATCTAGCAATGTTTAGGAGTAACCCACAAGACGCAGATTTGTAACCGTCGACGAAACTTGGACCCATCATTACACACCAGAGACCAGAAAACTAACCAAACAATGGTGAAAGTGTACCGAAAATCGGAGACCGTTTTGTTAGTTGGAAAGGTGATGGCCACCGTCTTGGGATTCTCGGGGTATAATATTCATACTGGCTCTATTATGCTGCTCTGTTGGATCGTTTGAAACCGGAGCTTATTGAGAAATGACGAAGATTGGCGGCACAAGAAGGTTCTGTGTCCCCGGGACAATGCTTCAGCGCACATAGCAACAGTCTCAATGGTGAAAGTGGGCGAGATGGGATTCGAATTGATTTCTCATGTACCTGACCTGGCACCAAGTGACTTCTCCTTGTTCCCCAACTTGAAAATTTGGCTTGTTGAGAAAAAGTTTTCATCAAATGAACAAGTAATCGAGGCCGTGACGGAGTATTTTGCAGAGTTTTACAAAACCTATTTTTGTGTTGAGTTGAAAATAATGTAAACTCTCTGGGCCAAGTGTATTATCCAAGGAAGGAGGCAATGTTGAGAAATAAAGTAAGTTTTCTAAAAAAAATTGTTTTTGTTAAATTTTTACCAGATTTATTTAAAAATTGTGCATATGAAATGTATGTATTTAAAACAGAGGAATCATTATTTTAAAAATTAACATAAAGATGTAGCAAAATGAAAAGAAATACTAAGGCGATAAAATGAATGCACACAACGTTTCCTCGGGTGTGGATTATCATTTAGAGTTATTCAAGCAGTGCCACACAAAATTATACGAAATTTGTATAATTAGACAAGTCTATTAAATATTGTATATTAAGCGTCTGTAAAATATTTAATGAAAATTATTCTACGTTTAGCTGCTTCTCCATTTCGTTAATGAAAAACAAGTAACTAATGATTAGCTTTTATGGGGAATAAAGATCGGGTTATAGATCTTCCAAATATAAAATCCTGTTTACTTTCTGTGTGACATAATTTTAGATTAATATTTGTTGCTCTGTTTCATAATATATTGAAAATAGGCAGACTTAAGACTTTGAAATATCGATAAATGCTTTAGCTTCAAAGATTAATTTGATCAGTCTGCATGAATCTCGGAAGGCTCCTTGTATCGATTTTCGATAAACCACAGAACAAACCTCTAGATAAGCTTGGTGAAACTGTGGTTATCGAAAGCGGTTGTCTATTGATTTTTGCATCAAATTATATATCTCGAAAATCCTTACACAGTAGATCCTCGGTTAGCCAACATTAACGAGACCAGAACCATTGTCGGGTGTGAGAATCGCGACAATTTTCGCAAAATAAATAACAACATTTACTTCAAATGTTTAATATATTTAAATATATATCTGCGTGTATTAAAAATCAACACACAATAGTAAGTAGAATATCATCTACGATTTTGTCGGCGCCTGTCTTAATATCATTCACCGTTGTCCGGTCAGCATCACAAGTAACCACGCTGTTGGTAGCATACGCTTAATAATACTCTCCGATTCTTTTAGAGAAATTGAGCAGAATACGCTTAAGCTTTTCACAGACCTTTCGAATACGGAACAAAAAAGGCTCAACATATAGAAGGCGCACACGGACGACTTGTACTGTCGAGAAAGACGGATAAAACAAATTAATTGAGGAGACAGCAACGGATGATGTTCACTTTCCGTGAAAATCTATTAATGATTCACACTTTTCTCTCGGTGGAATGCAGTAGATATTAAATCTCCGCACTTTTTTGGTACTAGTAGGCTCTTCATTTTTTCCCTCCATTCTTCAGGAAGTGGCTTATTAGATTTAGTAATTAATTATGAAACTATCGAAGCAACAGCGCCCGATGCGACAATATTTGAAGCACTAAGGTGACCATATTGATTTTCACATCAATTCCCAGCTCCGGGGCAAGGGTGTTTTTTTAACGATGTGCGAGTGACAGGAGATGAATCATGAGTGAAGTGATGGACAGGCAGATGGAGGGACGGGTAGAGCGATGACCACACTACACCGAGAAGCGGCGCCCTCGCAAGAATGCAGTCTCGTCTGGGGAGAGTCGATTTTGTCCCTCGACACAAATAATAATAATATTAATAATAATAACTGCCCTCTTCCTTACCATATCTTCTTTGAAACTTTTGACGCCTTAACTGTCTAGTATTATCGCGTTTGGAGTAATATCCTGTCTCCATTTCGATTTATGAGTAACACATTCGTCTTTTATGTGTATAGTGAGTGTTATATATTCAGTATTTCTTCCGTGGTACTACAGGAAATTGTAAAATTGTGAAAATTTCATGTTTTATAGCAATCCAAGTCGTTGTAAATTAAATTTTAAATTGTATTTTGTCAAACGAGTACAAGTGATGAAAAAGAAAATTTATGGTTTTCAGTGTAGCAAAAATTACTTTATCCTCAGGAAGTATATGCTTATATATTATTTGACGGTTTGATAAAATATAATGCATTATTACATTTTTAAAACAGTGTTATTGATTATTTTTCAAAATAAACTTATTTACAGTGATGATACAAAATTTAACTGAAGTTACCGTACATTATGAGGGCTCTTGCAATTTCAGTTAATGTCAGTGATAATTATACGTACTTACATATTGTAATAATTAAATAAATCGGTCGTTTAATTTATTTTTAATTAAATGAATTTACCTCACGTGAAGCGCCAAAATATAATAATTAACAAGATGAGCTTTATTTAAATGAAATAATCAACAAGAATTTAAAACATATAATTATTTATTTCCACTTCGTTGCTTTAACTCACAAACAATTATAATTTAAAATTTTAGATCTCAGGGTCTCTACTGGGTTTGATAATGGACACAACAAGTTGTTTTAAAAAAAACTAATTAACACACAGTTTATAATTCACTCAGACAAAAAGTCGATATGGAGAAATTAGAAGAAAAGAAAAGAACTCTGATTGACAATTAAAATAGAACGAAATCTGGCTTCTATCCTTTAATTACGTTTACATAAATCATTATTTTGTAGTTTGTTACTCACATCTGTCCAGCTGGTTCCAGCATTCCTTTTTTTGTTTTCTGAAGTACACTATTGCAAAATTTTTATACTGATTCTAATATCGGCTCACAGATTTTACTCTTTAAGTCAATCTTGATAGGCTCCCAGGAACTCGGATGATCCTCCTTTTTGTCAGCTATCTGGTGACTGCTTGCCTTGTATGAATCCTGTGATTCATAGATTTGCTAGTCTTTTTTACCGCTTGGGACTTAAACTGCAACTTTACTATTCCTGGCTGGCTACAGACGTACACTGCTTTTACTTAGCAATATTTACGATTTAAATGCTTCCGTGAATGTTTTTACTTTGTCTTAAACTCACAACATTGTTTAATAATACATTAAACAATGGCTAGTCTCTGCTCTAGAATCATTTGTTCCGTCCTCCGAAATGTGTCGTCACCAACTGAACTATCATAGTCTCGAGTTTTAGCGCGCATACGCCATTTTTGACTTTCCGACAAAGTAACAGAGCCCACCTGCGTTGTCGCTTTGGAAACTCCTGCCGCTACAATTAAATTTTATTAAAACCAATTAATGGCCTAATTAATTGGCATTACAATATATTAAACATTGATTATCTGCTAATTCACGATTAAGGGACAAATTAAAAGGCAAGAAATTTTGTGAATTAATAGCAAATACGTACGCCAGCGTTATGTGGTCCTATATTTCGTATAACTTCGGAGCACTCGAACTATGGCGATCGTTAAGCTGGGTTATTGGGATGCAGCGATGAATAGATTTGTCTCTATAGCGTATTCACGTTCAACTTCAGTTGGCTGACTGATAGTAACTATCAAATAATTCTCATCAACTTAAACTGTTTTCAGTTATACAAATAGGCTAATTTTCAGACTTCTGCCTCTCCTATTATACCTACGTTTATCTCCCAGTCCAGTATCATTCTCTAATTTCTCACAGTGAAAAAGAACTCTTGAATATTGTTTACGTCACACATTTTGTAGTGACTATTGTTTACGTATTTTGAAAACGTCAGAAGGCCCATCATGATGCCTTTATGTCTCCAAAAGACGCTAATTCAGTAATCGTATTTGGGTTTTTCTGTTCTCCTGGACACTTAAAGATGCTCATAAAATGCAATACCTCTGGAAATTGACGTACGATGGTTCTGTGATAAGTCTGGTAAAAATGTAACAAAAAGAAATTTATTTTCAGAAAACTTACTTTATTTCTCAACATAGTCTCCTTCCTTAGCTCTACACTTGGCCCAGCGAGTTTCCAATTTTTTCAACCCATCACGAAAATATGTTTTGACAAAATACTCCGTCACGGCTTCGATTACTTGTTCATTTGATGAAAATTTCTTGCCACAAAGCCAAATTTTCAAGTTCGGGAACAAGGAGAAGTCATTTGATGATAGTACTGGTGAATAGGGTGGATGAGAAACCAATTAGAATACAAACTAGTATACTTCGCAATTGAGATTGCTGCTGTGTGCGCTGAAGCATTGTCCTGGTGAATCAGCACATTCTTGCGCGCGATCTTCGTTGTTTCTCAATCAATAGAACTCAGTTATGGTTGTGCCCTTTTGCATGAAATCTATGAATATTATACCCTGAGAACCCCAAGACAGTGGCCATCCGTTTTACAGCTGACAACTGTGTTAGTCTTTTTCGGTGCACTTTCACCATCTATTGTCCATTCTTTTGATTGTTTTCTGGTCTCTGGAATGTAGTGATGGATCCAAATTTCTCCGAAGGCTGCGAATCTTTGCCAAAAGTCTTGTGGGTTACACCTAAATATTTCTAGATTCTGTGTTGAAATGTTATTCCGAATCCGTTTTTGGTTCAATGGCAACAGTCGCGGCATCCATCGCGTACCAAGCTGTTTCATGGCAAGTTTCTCACGGAGGATGAAATTCACTCGTTCAGTTGAGATGTCTTGGGTTTCATCTGCCTCACACACTTTTAGTCTGCTATTTTCCAGTACGATATAGTGATTTTTTTTTATGTTTTCCTGAGTGGTGACCTCAATTGGGCGGCCGGAGCGAGTTGTGCTTCTGCGACTTCGTTTAAACTTGGTAATCAAAAAGTAAATAGTCTTCAATGCCGGTTCTGACTGCATGATCTACAGCCAATTAGGTTTTAATTTGTGCCAACCCTTCAAATAAAAGTGTTCAAAGACAGGGCGAAATTCGTTTTTTTCCATTGCAACCCTACAGAAGGCTGCCAACAGTAAAATACGACTGGCATCTGTTAAAAACTTTTCTGAATATCTTTCAAAAAGATCATATTTTCCAATAATGGCGCTAAAATGAAAAATTTCCGCCTCGTTCTTAAAAAATTACCAAACTTATCCGACAACCCTCCTATACAATAAAATTATTAAGAGTATCACACAGCCTTAATTCCAGCTTTCTGAAGAGTTTCCTTCGCTCTAAGAAAAAACAACTGAAAAAATAAGTCGAATTAAAATATATCGACGAATAATAATACGGCAAAAGCATGGCTCTTAAAAACAAGTTTTTTAATACTTCTGCATTAGTCAATAAATTTTCCTTTAGGCGTAGCTTTTATTCCCGGCGATAAAGAGAAATTATAGCGTGCGACATTTAGTGGCGTTGCATGCAGACCTGGAAGAGTCCACTCGAAGAGGGAAATATTCTCAATTTGCAAAGAAAATGTATACAACGTAGTGTGATTGTTATTTTAAAAAACTGTTTTAGAGGCCCTTTATATAAAAAATTAGAAGCAAAATATCACTATTTCGTACACGATGCATATATTACATTCCGGTATCTTAAAATTAAATCGCTGATGAACAGAGAAATCGAGTGATAATCCAAGACAGTTTTGCTATTTAGAATTGAGTGAAGCTATAAATAAAATAAGGAAACTTATCTTGTTCAAATATTTTTAAAACAAAGGATATGTCTGTTTTGCTATTTTTCTTATTATTAGTGCTGAATTATTTGACCTGTGAAAAAACTCCGCATTCAGAAAATAAGTCTATGATATGATATAGCGAGGGTTACGGGGAGGATAGTTTTAAAAAAATGAAAAAGTTTTTAATAAATTTACAACTTTGTAGTACTCAGGTACGTAATACTGATCATTAATTGATATTAAACAGAAAAAAGTATTCAAAGGTAATAAGAATAAACATTAGAGTAATTTTATAATTTTGAAATAATTTTTTACAGAATAAGTGAAAATTGCAAAAATTCGTGAATTTATTATATGTAGGGGATACGAGTATAACGCGCATACCTTCGTGTTTGTTGGTTAGGCTTTGAGGAAGGGATCCGAAATTTTCTTCTATAGTCTACTAATTTCTTACTATTTAACTCTGTAAGTCAGTTGTAAAGTCAAGTAAAGGAAAATAATTGCCAAGGCTGGTCACTGTAAAATTATGTATTATTAACGGATGTTAGTTATTTTATGCTTAGAAATGAGGATAAAACGGTGTTGCGGTCTAAGAGAAATAATATTGTAATAATTAAGCGAGAGGCGTTTAATAAATAAAAAATTAATAAACTTTTACAAACAATACATATATTATTAATCATTTAAACAATTACAAATTTAAATATATCTCAGTCTCTCAGGGTCATAACTGGGTTTGATAATGGCGAGTAATTATATTTATAATCTTATAATCAATTTACAATTAAAGAAAAAGAAAGTTACTTGTCAATTAAATTAGAACAAATTTAATTGTGAACGAAGTTAAACTAAAAAGATTGACTCTTATTAACAATTTTAATCAATAAGAATAGAACGAAATATGACGGCTATCTATTAATTAGGTTTACATAATTAGTTGTTTGTAAATTGTTACTTACGTCTGCCCAGCATTCCAGGATACCTTTAATTGTCAAAGCACTATGGCGTGTTTTTCACTGCTTCACTCACAGATTTTACATCAGATTCTACATCAAAATCCGGAACTAGGATGATCCACCTTCGTCCTCTTGGTAGACCGCTTGCATTGGATGACTTCTGCTAACTCTGGCCGGCTATGTGCACCAAAAACAGTTTTTGTGCTTAGCAGGTTTCGTCGTTATGCTCTAGTGAATGTTTTGTCTTGAGAAAAATGTTCAGGGACCAATCAACTCTGTTGAATGCTAATTCTCAATATTTCTCTGCAAACTGTATTTCACCATATCATAATGCGACCTGCTCTATCGTTCTCCAATTAACAGTTATTATTCGACGACGTCCCACCGCAAACTCTATCTCGTCAAACCTTGCGAACTGTACTTCACCATATCATAATGTGAACTGAACTTCTCAATATCTTAATGCGAACTGCATCTGACCAAACCTTCCTTCCAACTGAACTCTCGTTTTGCCTTTTAGCGCGTGCATACGCTTGGCTTTTCTATTGTTGTTCTGTTCTGGACCGCCGCCACAAAGGATTTCTCTAATAATTTACATTTTCAAATTCACAAATTTACATTTTCAAATTCACAATTAATGGCATTACAATATACATAAAATTAAGTGAAAGAAAACAAAGTAGCTTAAAATACGTAGGAGACAGTTAAAAAATTGAGGTCTAAATCAAGGAAAACGAGCGGATGCTCAATTTTAATATTTCTTCAAAAATTTTTGAAGACTATTCGCAACAGTTTTTGTGTTCATGCCTATAGTTTTGTTGTCATGTATTTAAAAGCTCCATTTGAGCTATATTAAGTATGAACCACATTAACCCTTAGTGTATAAAGATCATCTTGTATTAAAATAAGTGTTTATGAACAATTCTTAATAAAGAAAGTATTTAATGAAAACAAATTAAAGTATTCAACATTTATAGGATGTACATTAATCTGAGGTGTATTAAGGAGGTCGTGAAAAAAAATATTAAAGAGTAAAGTATTCGTCTGTAGTAGTTTCGTCATAAATATATAAGAATGGAAACTAACTTTCGACATCGCTTAGAAAGATATTGTACTGTTTATAAGCACACTTTCTAAATCTTAATCATTGCCTGTTAATTGCCCATCAAAGATAGCTACGTTCATCCTATTAATTGTATTTTGAGAGGTTGCATCAACTTTACAAATAGATTCTTGCTTCTCTATTAAAGCGACACACTGTTCATGAATTATTTCATATGTAGGAAGACAGAGACGAATCCAGTGGATGCTGAAAGCGACCTCTGCCCCTATAACGTCAAAGGGCTCTGTTCTTACATAACAGCGACATCATCAAATAAATATACAAAGAGACAGCCATTTTATCAAAAAAAAAAATATTAATTAACAAAAATTAAAAAACTCATTACAATTCGACGTTTCGTCTACAATATTGGTACTTCCTCAGCTAATATACAGTTCTGAATGTATACTAAAAGATCAAATATAAGTTTAGTGTCATGGACTGCATCCAGGAATTGTGAACGAAACGTCGTATAGTAATGTTTTATTTTTATTTTGATTAATTAATACATTTTTTGTGAAAAAACGGCTGTCTTTATGTTTATTTATTAAATGATAATTGTCAGATTATATTAAGTATTAAGTGAAATTAACCCAATGTAGGCTAAATGTAAATCATTGTGTTTCGGTCTTTCTAATTAATTTATTAATGTTAGTATTTAAGTACTGAAAAAAACGAAATTATATAAAATTATGAATACGTAATGATTGTAGCCATTTGTCGTGTTTTATTTTCTTTCCCATGTTTGAGTGCCAATTTATTATGAGTTGACTTTCCGCCATGTTATAACTTACCTCACCTCTTTATTTTTTATCACACCAATTTCTTTGTAGTACATTCCAATAATAATATCATTATCTTAGTAAATACTTGCATAACGTTCATTAATATCCACAATTATTTAAGCTAAGTCTGCTGTCTCGTTCGTATAAAATACTCAGAACCAACGTAGGAATCAGTATGTAATTCATTTGATATGTTCTATATATGTAATTATAGTTCAGTTTTTTCATGAGGTGTATTTTGGAATCACGTTGTGTAGCTCAAGGCTTCCCCGTTTATTTGTGTACTAATTCCTTCTGCACGACTAATTTTTCGTAGTGATTTTCCAAGTAAAGGAAAGACTGTTAGTCTGTAATATTCAACGTGAAAACATTTAAAGACAAGAATATCTCGTGGACTTGATTCAACCTTAAGTATTATAAACCGACGAAATGGTATGCTAGTTAAATAGTTATAGAATCCGGTCGCTGGATTTGTTTATAAAATGGCTTGCGTTTCTGGCACGTGTACTCTGATTAAACGTCACGTCTTGTAAATAGTATCTGTAATTCAGATTCAATTCACCCTTCTGTTTGAGTCCGCAACCGCCCTGTGACTGTCGTGGTCCGTGGTTTTGCGTCCCCGATACACGCGGTCAGAACAAAACTCCGCTCGAAACACCGCAGGGTTAGCGAGACGGAATATTACCACTGCTAAACAGAAGACAACCCCATGTGCTAGCGAAAACAGATTTGTATTACAGAAGTTTCCAGAGGAATAAGCCTATTTGCGAATGGTACGAGACAATTTCGTGGAAAACTTTCATATTCAATCGAACATAGCATCATATATTGCAACCATACCTTTAACTAATTTTCTCTTTTTAGTCTTCCTAAATTGATTTTCCCATAATTTATTTAGTCAGTCAATAAAACTCATTTAATAGTTTTACAATTTTTATATTCTAATTATTATCAATTTCTAGGTAGAACCTAAATTATTATACTAATTTTCAACATTTGATTAATTATTATATGTTCAATTTAATTTCTGATTCATTTTCATGGTGCTATGCAAATTTAATAATAATATCATCTGTATCACCATGAAATGGGGTTTATTTAATTTTTATTAAATAAACTGTGAAAAATAAATATCAGTCTTATTCTAAATTATAACACCAAATTGATTATTGATTTCTCCTTTATGAATACAACACGCAAAAACAATTTTGTTCTAAGTATTAATTCCACTGTGATTGTGTTTGAAGGAAAATAACTCCTCCCATTAGAAGGTTTTCAACGAGAAATCCTCAATTTATCAATCAGAATAATCAGTTACTCCCTTGATCTTATTTTTAAAGACTTTTTTTTAGCATCTGTTATTTTTTACTATCTCCCTATACCTCTTAAAAATAAACATGTTAATTTTCTTTACTATTTACGATTATCTCATGAAAATTTATCTCGTGTTAAATTTTAATTATTGGTAATTAAACAAACCATTACCAGCCACAGAAACAATTTAAATTGCGACGTTTATCTGTAAGCGAACTCTACATCAACTTTACAACGTTCTAATTTATTTTCCTCTGAATAAACTTAAACTGGCTCCTAAATTTAGGTCAAATTATGATATAAAGTCTCATAAGTTAGTTTATTTTTTAGATTGAGAATGACAATTATTGAAAGTTTTTATAAAAAACAATTATAGCTTTATGGAGGCTGGTTAATGATTTGTTTGTCTCACTAATTAAAATTAATATAACACACCAATTACATTTAAAAAATTATTTTTGACTATCTACTTCGATCTCGACAAAATAAGTAATTCGTAGTCAATCGGAAACAATTAATTCTTGTATCGACATGAATTCCCATCTTGAATGTTGATATATTCATCCTGTATCGATAACATAGATCCATATTTTAAAGACATAATTTTCAAAGAATAATGAAGAATTATGCCAATGACCGAATATTTTGTTTAAATAAATTTTATAGACTGATTTACAATAACGTATAGTGTTATTAAAAATATTATAGATAAATAAATACAAATATGTATATAAATCAAATAGTAATAGAAAATACTGCCAAATTACGAGTTGCCATTTATTGCTATTTACTTACATTTTACATCTAAGTTAAAAGCAAATAGCCATTTCTCTTCTCACGGATTGAAGTACTCGTTGTTAATACTAGAAAGCTCCCTAACGCAAAAATATTGTGGAATGAAAAAAATTGTTGTACAATAAACCAGTATATGTTGAATAATTATTTGAATTACATGAAGATGTTTGGCGATTTTAATTTTATTATGGAACTAAGTACTGTTTATTATCATTAAGATAGCCGTTTACATTCTCTGTTAAAACCTTCCGATTGCTTAAGATGAACTTTTTGGCAATAAAGATTTATTATTATTATAGTCTTCTACAAGTAAATAGGGTATTTATATTTTTTGGAATACTTAGTTTTGTTTCATGAGTAAAGATTTACACATAGCGTCTTCTCGTTTGTAATGTGTGGATCAAACCCATGAATATCAGCGAATCTATAATATTATTGTATTATTATTCGCATTGTAAAACATTGTTAACGTCAAGTATTCTGTTTTAACTCAGTTAGAACAAAAAAAAACAATTCATCGAAGAGTGAAAGGAAACAGAAACATAATTGATGAAATTTGCAGACTATAAAATTTGAAAAAAAAAACAGCTGCCATTAGAACTGTAAAAATGACCTGCGCGTGTGTGGCACAGGTCTTATTTTATATTAGAGTTACGATGGTGTTTATTTTATATGTATACGAATGTCCACTAAAGGGTAATTGGCAGCAACGTCTGAGTAGTGCCGGCAAGACTAGATACAGAGATAGTTTATAATGTCATTATTTATTTTAGGCTGAGTTCATTAAATCGTCAGTATTAATAAATTTGTGAGGATGCAAGGTTCTAAGAATAAAATCACATTATTGGGTTGACAGCTGAGCATGCTAAATTATCCGTGATGAGCGTGTTATGCTTACATTGTATTACCCTGTAAATGTGTCAAAATACGTACTTAATGCATAATTATAAAAAATCGTGTTGGAATCCTTACCCCTTTAGTGCATTATTTTTTGTATTTTTTAAAAGTAATATTTTTTAGATGAATGGGAAATATAGCCAATTCAGACAAAATGGGTAATATAAATACCACACAACGTTTCTGGGATCCTTGTCCCTTTCGTCAGGCGCTAAGAAGAGCCTAGAGAAACACAACTACACTTGTCAGTTGACAATACTCAATAGCGACGAAAACGCAACAACAATGGGAGAGCCGAAGGGTTAGCGTAACCATAAGGGAACAATGACAATGGGAAAACAGAAGGTTTAGCGTAATAATAAGGGATCATAGCAATTATTGTGTTGAATAGTGTCTGTACATTAATACCTGTGATGTTTGATTTAATGTGAAGCATTTTGGAATTGTTGTTGCGTTTTCGTAGTTTTGAGTTTTGTCAACAGACAAGTTTTTGCAGCTGTGTCGCTCTCGGCTCTTCTTCGCACCTGACGAAATGAACAAAGATTCCAGAAACGTTGTATTACCCTTTTTGTCTGAATTGGCTATTTTTCCTATTCATTATTTTCAATCAGACGTAATTTTTTTCATTTTGAAGTTGTGTTTTTTTGTGAATACTATACGGATAAAATACCGAAACATATATCGAACGTGACCGAAGACAATTTGGATCACGTAGTTGCACATATTCGACATGAATATAGTTCGATCTGATTTATCAATAATTCTACTTATTTCGTTAATTTAAGAGCAATTAGAAAACCATGATATTGACGCTTAAATTTTCTTTATTGAAATGAAACAATAACAAAAAACACTGAAGTTGACGGGCGGCTAGAAAAATCTAGAAAGATAGGACAGGCATGTTTTACAGTGACCACGGGTGCCAAAAATTTCACATTTACTTAAGTGCATCACAAATTAGTTCCCTTAGATACTAACAGACGTCTCTGGGGTGATACTAAATTTTGCACTAAAGGGATAAAATAAATAAATAAAATCACTAAATATCACTTTCAAATCTGTGTGAATATCTATTACATACCTCGTGTTTCGTGAGCAAAAACACGATTCTTCATCCAACAGTGTCGTTGGTTACGGGAATCCTGAGGATGAGGATAAATGAACAAAATCAGGAACAGCATTATTTCTTTTATTCATTTTGTCCGTATAACACCTTACTATTCGTAGTAGTTAACAAGCAGTAGCTACCAGAAATTTTGTCACAGAAAACACATTACAAACGTCCATCTAGTATGTACGTGAGGCTTAGGTTAGGGTCTTGATATGATACGACGCACTTCTCAAAAAGCATAACCACTGTTCTTGTTAAAAACACACTCAAAATTTTCAGATCCGCATGACATCTAAACGTGAAAACCCAATTATTATTCGGTTTGAAAAGCGGATTTGCTTCGACGTGACATGAAACCTGAAAATGTATGTGATGTGGAACTCATTGTAATCGTAAATTTGAATGATGGTCAGCTGTTTAGTTGACATGCGGATGAAGGGGCTGATGACGTTGCGTACCACACTATAAAACACCTTTGAAGCATAACTAAGTAAATTTTTTTTCCTTTCAAGTATAGTCACATGTAGTCACCAGAATGTTCACACGCGTCACTTGAATAGAAAAGTTTTCTTAAAAACAGTCACTTCATTCCATTAAAACACTTTAAATTGTTCACACCAATATTACAACGCATAACTAGATCGTTTCTCGTCCATTTTTTTTACTTGTACACACTATTCTACAAGATTTTTCTTTCTGATTCCATCAAAATATATATGTATATTAAAGCACCGTATTGTATGACTACTACAAGAAATGCCATCGATTTTAAGCTCGTAAGAAGTACAACGCCATTTTTTTTTGTAAAATGACATGAATAATCTTATAATTATTGTTATCGTTTTCTGAGGATTGTCTCGGGAATGTCTCCACATGACAGCAGTGTGGTTAATTCTACGAAATAGAGAGGAAGGGTTTAGATTTGTACTAAGCTGCAGTCAATCCCACGAGGTCTGGGCTGGGCTCATTGGCCCTTCACTCGCGAGAAGGTCGGCAGAACTGTCTAACCTAACAAATACAGGAAGTACGATAGCTCACAAAAAAGGAACTGAAAAACAACTACGCAGCTTTACTACAAGCATTTAGTCGAAAATATAAGTTCTCACTAGGCTCATTCTAGCTATTTACTCGAGGCAAAGGCCGCATTAAAAGGGCTGCAGGAGTAGAATTACACATCGGGTACGACTCTAAGTGTAGTGTAAAGCATCAAGACCAGAGCAAAGTGCGTGAACCGCCAGTTTTATTACTTTCTTACTCGCTACTGAATTAAAACAGTGTTTGGATTCTCTTGCGACCGTGCGAACCAAAAATGCCGCTGTTGCCATTGAAATCCTAACAGTACATTGATTATTTACACAGCTAAAGCCTACTTAGTTTTTCTTTACAAATACCTACTTCATACAAAATATTAAAATATTCGTTAGACGTCCTATTCTTTATGATGATAATTTCCGGATTGCACGCAGGAATTTTTCCGTTAACGTTAAATTTTAAATAACTTTTTTTTTCTCAAGGGCTGAGTCTTATTGCCTGCATTTAGGGAAGTTAGAAGTCATTTCATCGGCGCAAGTTGACCCACGGGATATCAACGCTTTCTTTATGGTTGAAATGAACACTTATTTCCCGTAACTTAAGCCTACATATTTATGACTTTAATAAATAACCTAGTATTGTCATATTCTCTTATGCAATATTATCTAAGCTAATGAACAAACCTCAACAGTTTATACAGGCGTTTCATGAACGCATTTACACATTTATCTACCAAATACAAATTTCGTTTTTATAAAAGCTTTCTTGACTTAAGATGCGGAGATACACTAATCTATTAAAATAAATGGAGCGGATGGAACATAAGCACATGAGTTTAATATTAAATAATAACATGTTTAAGTGCTATTACAATAAAATTAATTCGATTAGGCCATCGACTTAAATAGTTACAATAATCTTTTGGTATTTCGGAAAAAATTGCTTATTATGTATCGTAGTTATAAAGAACCAACGACGTTTTCGTTCATAAAAATGTTATAGATTCTATTGAGTCGTTAAATGGTGTTCTAGAGTCACAGTTTTAAGAGTTTGTCACCGAGATATTGAAAAGCGTAACGTCGTGGAAAGAGGAAAATAATTAAAAATATATATTAAAATAAGCTAGCATTTCTTTCGTCCGTTGAATTGTATTTCACGATTCCAAATTGATTTACTTTAGTTTAAGATTACCTAAGAATTTTAAAATATCGTATAAACATATAAATCGAGGGCTATAATATTATTTAAAAAATCTTTGGCTATGTAGTCGGAGCAGTTTCCAATGAATACTAATTAATATAAAAACAACGAAGTAGCAAGTAGTGATATTTCACAACAGCGTGACAAATCACGTCATATGAAGGTCTCCTCGCAGGATTCGAGTGAATGTCTTTTTGAACTGCTGGTTAGCGAGGGCGTAGCAGAAAGGGTTCATTGGGCTGTTGGCGTAGCACAGGAAGTACGAGAACATGAAGAGATGCTCGTTGGTGCAAGGAGGCTCAGCGCAGAATCCCTCAACCAGAGCGAGAATGTGGTACGGGGTCCAGCAGGCGACGAAGGCTCCCAGGATGAACGAAATCGTCCTGAACGCCTTCCTGGCGCGGTTCTCAGATTTTGACTTCTGGCGTCCTCCCGTAGAATCCTTCCCACTCCTTCCGGATGTCTTAAGTCGTTTCCCCTAGATTAACAACAACAAAATATTCTCTACAGTTACTTGCAACCAAAATAAATATTAATGTTGCGAACATTTAATGTGCACGACGTATATACGCACACGGTTATTTGAATAAGTAAAATTAGACAAAATAATGTTTGCTTATAAATTCTTAAGTCAAACAATGTCGTCAAAAACCTGAAGTTGAAAAAAAAATTAAACAAAACAAAAAGTGAAAGAATAGTCCAACCTGAATATTAAGACACGAAACACAAGTATGATTAATCATGACAGTGGAACTGACAGAATTTGAATATGGAAACTCGAATTAGTAGATACATTTTTGGCAGTCTTTAAACGACCATACTCAAAACCTCAATTTTTTTTCCGCATCGAGGTAGACGACATAAAAATCTCTAGTAGATCATAATCTTGAATACCATGAGTGATCTCCACTAACCTTAAATTAAGATTATAGTTTTCTAAACTTGATTACGTAATTATTTCGTATCGTTGGTAGAAATAAGTGATTATTTGATGTTTAACACATAACAGACATCTTATGTAATAAAAATTAGATTTGAAATTTAGCTAGTACATCGCAATAGAAACGATAATTATTGAATAGACTTAAAAATTTGTGAGTGGTGTAGCAGTTACTTAATTTAATTGTTCCAGAAACGTTCTCATGACTCAGACTATCAATGTTGGCATCCTAGTTAATTCATCCCACCACACAAAAATTGTTCCTGGTGATCGATTAATTCGAAGTAAAGTGTGCGGATGACTATAACTAATGTACGGAGATGAGGTTTTGTGAGTATGACTAGGTTCAATGATCGAATCACTATTATCTGCTGGTTTTAGCTCAATAAAATGGAGGTATAGTAATTATTATTGCCTCATTCCCCGAATTTTTCGGTAATGTGTTGTAGTGAACAAATTAATACGATAGAGTGCTGGAGGAATTAATTTAAAATATTTCACCTTGCTGACAAAAAATATTTAATAAGGATAGATCGCAAAACAGATACTATTATTCAATGGAAACAGCAATATCTGTTTTACAGAACATACTGTAAAAGTTTAGGAAATGTTTTCCTGAGAAATTCAAAATGTGGTGTAAACAGCAGAGGTACAAAAATATAGTTGCAGTTAATAAAATGACCTGAGGCCTATTAATTGAGTCGAGGTCTTGGCAATAAAAAGTGTTGTTATAAATAAACAACAGCCTTTTAAAGTCAGAAAGGATATTTAATAGAAATTATACTATGTTTCGTCACTAGTTATGACCTCTTCAGTAAGACGTTTTACACTAAAAAGCAGACCAAATACAATAATTAAAACAATTTTTTATGAAAGATTTTGCAGATATCTTAATAATATAAATTTTGGTAGTATTACAAATTTTGATAATCAGGGTCGTTCTCCGCTGACTGCTGAGGCCTAAATGTAAAATTTATACGAGAACGACTCAGTTACATTACGTTGTTAAATTTCTATTAAACATCTTCTTCTGAAGTGAAAAGGCTGTTGTTTATTTATTATATTATTATCTTAAATAGTCAGAATATATATATCATTATTAAAAAGTGTTGTTGGTGGTATTTCCACATTCAAGACGTGAAACTCCCATTTTTCCTCATAATTTTCAATCGAGAGTATCGACTGTAGAGTTATTAGTATGTAAATGATTGCCAGGAAAGCAGGAAAATAATGAGGAGTTAATTAGGAGAGTATGGTGAATGAAGATCTGCTCTAAGCTGCCGAGCAGAACACACGCTAGACTGCCTCCGAGATTCGGCAATATACGGGCGTTCTATTCGCCTTCTGCGAAACAGAACTGTACGACGCCGTCTTCCGAGAATTTCGCAGCGTCAATATGCCACAATCGATCGAAATTGAGTAAGATATATCAACAAAATCCAATATATATATGAGAATGCTATCCAATAGAAATAACTACCCGATTCACTATTTAAAACTAAGCTATAGCAGAAAATTAACTCGAGATATTTTTTATGGACCTAAGGTTAATATTTAATGTTTTTTAATTATGGTATTCAATATTTATTTTAATTATATCCAGATATTTCATTTAATTGTTATGATGCTGAGCCGATTAAATATTGCATTAAATAAAATAATTTTTATCCATAATTATTCATGAATGTTATGAAAGCTACATTTATGTTAAAACCCGAATTAATATTAAATTCTCTTTAAACATAGTAATCGGTTGCATTTCCACAGCATCGATTGATGAGTCCTTTATATATAAAAAATCACATACAAAAAACGCACTAATTCTCTATTTTTAATGAGAATTTAACTTTTTGTAAAATTATAAGAAAGAGAATATTTTGGTAAAAAGTAGAACTTTAACAATGTTTTACAAGTGATAGCAATGATTTACTTTAATGACCTTGCAATAATCTCCCGATTACTAATATCGTTCTCGGTTGCCGTGTAAAGTATTGTAGACGGACCTTGAAGCGCTTGCCTATGCTCCTGACGAAGTCTCTCCGAGAACCGCCCCCGCCGCTGCCGCTGTTGTCTGCCGAGTCTTTGCGGCTGGGCAGCGCGTCGCTGGAGGCCCCTGTGACGGACGTGAGGGCCGGAGCCGATGCTGTCACCACGGCGGTCACGGAGTTGGAGGTAGTGGTGACGGGCGAGAGCTGCTGTTGACGTTGCTCAGCCACGATGTCGTCCTGGACCACGCTGGTGACTGGAGCGCGGGACACGTCATCACGAGGCAGCGACACTTCCGTGTCCACCTTCACCGGCGGTTGCTGCTGCTGGGCGGACGCCGCTACTTGTTGAGCTGCCGCCCTGACGAGCGCTGCTTGCAGCAGAGACGTGTTGGGCGGTGGAACCCCGTGCACCGGGGATGGAGGCGCCGTGGACGAGGACGCGGCGCAAGGGTAGCTCAGAGACGACGAGGGCGGACTCTCGAAGGCTGGGGAAGGAACAGTCACTGAGCTTTCGTCCATGTAGCGCAGATCGGCGCCATCCAGGCCCACTAGGATGTCGTAGGTGGCGGTGCACAAACTCTGGGCAGCGACTAGCAGGCTCCGCGGACGGGGGCGAGCGAGCACTGGGCTGTCCTCCACCGTCTGAAACTGGGCCGGGGGCGGGATCACTGGAGCTGAAGGTCCGAGGAGCAGAGGCGTGAGCGTGCGCACCGACAGCTCGGCGACAACCGACGGGTTGTCGGTGTCTAGAAGGCTCTGCTCGGGGATCTGCGGCAGCTGCGGTGCTTCCGGCGTAGTAACCGCCGTGGGTGCCGCCGTCGTTGGACTGGGTCTTCTGGAGGGTGGCTCGGGGATCTTGATAGCCACCGCCTGTCCGTTGATCCTACTAGCCGCGGTGCCGAAGGCGGCAAGGGCGCCGCTCTGAGCCACCATCCCGACCAAGGAGGAACGTTTGTTCTTCCACGAGGCCTGGTGTGGCTGAAGAGACCCTAAAGACGAGTAAAAAATTATGTATATGCCTTATATACCGAAACCACGAATGACGGTTTCACACTTCATTAATACGAAAACCGCAATATTTTATAAATGGTCCCGGTACCTTTAAAGAATCAAATTATTTGCTATGCTAAAACGCTATTAAGATGAACAAACGAGTGTGCTAAGTGACGGAAAACATATTCTCACATTCATGATATTACATCTGTGATTAAATAATGAAATTTTGCAATTCTATTCGTTACAGTGAAATGAGGGCATTTGCTTATTAATTTCGTACCTGCCAGTATTCTCTGCAAAAGCTTATGGTGTAACCATTATCAAATAAGAGATAACTCAAAAAGGATTATATGGATTCTCCGAATACCATTACATTGAACGCATATCAATCGTTCTTATAATTTATATGATCAGTAGCCTCGTGAAGTCTTATAACACATAGGCGAGGAAAGAAGTCTCCGGGTCACGCTAGCAAGACGAGTCAATTTGTTGAGGGTAGATATTGATTCATCCGAGTTTGGTTAACATAGTGATGGAGCATATAGTTAAAGGTAAGAAGGGAAAGGCAAATATAATAGTAAATGGATCAAGTAATTAAGTATGTCAGTTGTATGAAATACTATGATATGAAGAGGATGGCTCGGGAGAGAGGAGGTTGAAAAGTCACATCAAACCAGTCTTTCGAATGATCACATCCTCTTCCCCCATCCAACAGGGAAAGGCTCGTTATCGCGACTTACAAATGAACGAATTATAACTCAAAATAATGAAAGTAATAAAGCTTGGAGACGCATCTATTAAAATCCTCGGTTAATGAAGAGTAAATAATAAGATGGCAAATTCAGATCTACTAGATCTTATTAAATTGGCTTTAAATGAACAATTTGTAGATTTTATAGTCCACCAATGATTTTCTAGAGATCATGAGAAACTGAGATGCTAATGTAGGGCAGAAAATAAATGTACTGGGCAGAATGTTTAGTCGAATTGCCCAAATGATGAAAATGGAAGGACATGGAAGTTGACTTATAAGCATTTACGATATGTTGATGAAAAAAGCCAACCAGTTCATGGGAAAGAGACATAAGATTAACATAATTATTTCAGAATTGAAACAGTGGTTGTTGTTATTCTATGCCACATACAACTTTCAGAAGACTTTTGCTATTGTAGTGGCGTTTGTTATGGTTACAGCATTGACTATTTTTAAAAAAGGTTTTACAATTTATCATTTTCCATATAACGCAAACGAGTACCTTTTAACAATTATATTTATTATTATTTTAATGAAATATTTCCTGAACCTCCTGCGGTCGTGCTGTCCTCGTCGGACTCGAATGCGGGGCTGCTCGAGCGCTCTCCTTCCACTGTAGCCGCCGCAGTTCCTTTGCGATCATTGTTGCTGGTTGTTTCTCCGGTCGTGGTGGTCGTCGTAGTAGTGGTGTTGTTCTTTTGCGACGATGTCTTCTGGCTGGAAGTTGAATCTCCGGAGCCTGGTCCACTAGTCGCACCAGCACCAGGGACTCCAGGCTGAGCACCGGCTACAGCCCCGGCAGCTGCACATTTTTCAATAAGAGAAGTGAACAGTGAACAATTCCACGGACATATAAAAATAGAGTAATAGGTTTCAAATATCTTTATTAGTTAATCCACACATTTGAGTGTAATTTTTCAACAACCTCTAAGTGATCTTTATCTCGTTAAAAAAATTAATTCTGGTCAATATTGAGATACTTGACTGCGCCAAACACTATGATAGTGATAATTAGAAGATATGAAGCATAGGATGAAGAAAAGCATGATTAAGAGAACGTTTGAGGTAGTAAGAATTGAGCGAGTGTGAATAAAGTTCTCTCTTCCTTCTCAGCTATTTACGAAACCGACTCTGGTTTTGTGTGAATCGACACACCATCATAACGAAACAGATTGATTATTATTGTCTGAGACGACAATGAAGGAATTCAGGCTTACATCAGTTCTGTTCAGGTGATATTTCACTCATGCAGAAGCTTTATGGTAATAATTAGTGATACAATGTATGTTTATTTTCCGGTAAAATTTACCTGATGGTACAGACGCTGGCGCCGCCGGCAGAGATGAAGACGCGGGAGCTGGTGTCTTCGGTTTATCC
The DNA here is from genome assembly GCA_037074705.1 of Zhengitettix transpicula. NCBI lineage: Eukaryota > Metazoa > Arthropoda > Insecta > Orthoptera > Tetrigidae > Zhengitettix > Zhengitettix transpicula. The sequence goes on from CM073591.1 coordinate 79,388,750, forward strand.
TGGCTCAGCAGCGTGCTCTGAGTCTTGGACATGCCGATCCCCGCGGCTCGTCCCGCCATTCCAGACATCGCTCCCGCACTCAGTGCCACCATCGACTGCATTTTCCGCTGCTTCGCCTCGCTCTTTTTCTGCATGTCGTAGGCTGTCTTGTAGATCCCGCCGTAGAGGACGAACAGGACGACCAGCGTGGTCCAGTAGTAGCCGATGATGAGTGCGGTGTTGAAGACGGGGTCCTTAAGGAACTGTACTGCACACTGTCCCGGGTTCAGATCTCTGTAGCCGATGAAATGCTCCCAACCGAAAATGCTAATGAAGAAGAGCAGGGCGGGAATGATCCACGTGATTGTCACCATCCAAATGACGCGGTTTTTAGTGCGCCAACTGCGGTATTTTGCGGCGATTTTCACAGAGCAGAAACGATCGATGGTGATGAGCAACACCGTGTATTGAGAGACTAAGCATACAGTGTAGTCCACCGACAACCAGAGGTCACACAGCAGTGGTCCTAAATCCCAGTAGCCCATCAGTACGTACACTGTGTAGAAGGGCATCGACACTGTCCCTGGAAAAAACAGGAAAATTTTGTTCTGGAAAACTGAAAATTCTATTCAAAAAGGTAGTTTCATCACATTGGTCACACATTTTATAAAATATAATTTAGTGAATTTGTTTGAGTTGGATATTTTTGAATAAATGCATTCAGTATTAGAACACTTGTATAAAATCGAGCTACAGCAACCCGTAGAAATGGATTTACAGTTTGAAACACAGTACTAGAACACATATCTATGATATCGAGGGCTAGTTCGTCGTATCCAGACGCATGTCAATGACTGAAGTATGAGGATATGTAGAATACCCCCCCGAAAAGTATTAAATGGTGCTTTGCACCGTTTAAAAACGTCATCATAACAGCAACAATAAATAAGTAAGGATTTCACACGTGAATAATAACATATGTACATATACATCCCATTAAAGGGTAATATTTAACAGTTTTTCATTTATTATATAATTAACATATGATGTTCAATTATAAGAATATTATACTTGATTACAGAATAAAATATGTTGATAATTTTTTGATGCTTTCAGTCGTGTTACGTTTAGACCTGTCTGGTTGAAGATACACTAAAGCTAGAGACAAATATACAAAAACGAAGATGACACGTCAAATATTCTTTAGCAAAAATTCATAGATGTCATTAAGGTCAATTATTTGGAAGGGCCTTTGGAAGAATTCCGACAAAACGGCTGGGCGACATTACTCATGTTAATCAGACTGGTCTATGAGATATTCTTAAAGAACTGGAGTGGGAATGCGGCCAAGGGAGAAAGAAGCTAATCTGGTCATCGATGGAAGCAACTACGTGAGCATGAAGACACTGTTGAGAGTCGCGACTTCACCATTCACAGTATGAAGGTGTTTGAAAATATGGAAGATAGAAGCTGCTGTGTGACCGTCGGAGTATTTTTTGATAATGAAACACGCCGATGTTTATGAATCTCCGCGTTGCTATCACATATATTTGTGTGCGTGTTGCCAGCACGACTTTGATCTTATTTCCTGCAAAATCGAGCATTTCTTTTTAAAAATAATATTAAATAAACCGTATATTTCCTAACATTAAACTCACTCAATTTATTTATAGTAAAATTCCCGTTCCATTTGATAAATTAGTTTTTCCTGTTTTATTTCTTTATACGCATCATTACGAAAAAAGTTACAACTTATCTCGCGACTTTCGAAAGTCCCCGTTCTGAGAGGTTTAGATATTCACAAAGGTGGCTTATGTATAATCGCCTACAACTGGAACAACAAACACTGATGCGGCAAGATCCCCCTCACTACATGGAACTGAGTGAAACATAATATTACATACACAATGTCATATCATTTAATTTCGCTGGAATGTCAGCTATTCAATAGGAATTAATTAGAAAATAAATTAAGGTTTTAATAATATGAAAAATAATTAGTTATAAAATTGAATAAAAAGACGAAATAGACGGTATATTAATATATTTATGGTAGGAAATTAATTCCTGTGATGTTATCGATAAAAGAAAGTAAAAAAATTCAACAGCTTCCGAACATAATACAACCTTATAGAGTCTACGAATATTCTTTAATACGAGCAATATATACAACTTGAGAATGGTTTGTTGCTACATAGTGATGGGGTAATTATTAAACTTTACGGAATTGTGAAAAAGGTTAAGGTTTTTCACGTTATGCAAACAAATGTTTCCAATCAGGCCTATTGATAAAACGAAGGCTTTGATAAAAGCGAGAACATCCGCAAATTCTACCAGAAGGGTTAATATTATGATCTATCAGTTCTCTTAGGGAATGGAAAGATTTGTTTCCTAACATATTACTAACATCATTATGAAAAACGAACAGCTTATTTGATTAGTGTTGGTAGGGTGTTCCGTTGTCTGATTTTGAGACAGAGAAAATCTATATAATAAAAAAGGATGTATATTTGTATGTATTTACGTTGTTCTTTATACAAATTTTATCGCGTGGACAGAACGCAACAAAAATTGGCATACGTATTCTGCCAAAATCGAGAACCGGTACTGTGGGGGTGACAAACCCATAGCATAAAGGTGGAAAGAATTATAATTAAAAACCGTGATCATTAAATATTAAATTACTGCGCGCCAAGAGACAATGACGTCACGCGAGAGAAAGACGTTACTACGCAACGAACAAAGGAAATATTTCCTTTATTAGGAATTAAATAAAGCAGAAATATTTTCTTTAAATAAAAAGTATAATTTTATACAGCAACACTCCATCGAATGGTTATAAAGAAGAATACGAATTACTTTACCATCCGTGTGGAAAATGCAAGTTAATTTTCGCGCTATATTAGTTGTGAGTCTAGCTAACAATTTCATCAATTTAATATTTCGTAATGTATGAAGACTGAGTGACAATTGACAATTATATCCTGAAATACTCAAGGAATATATTTAAGTATTCAATTAAATACTTTTTCGGGTTTATATAAATAAGTACACGAGCAACGCCGGGCACCTGGCTAGTGAATAAATAAAAGAAAACAATGACTGAAGGAGGAAGATGATGAAAAAGTGGAATGAGTGCAATAAACCGACGTTCATAACAGCAAAAATCTCAGTTTGTGATGTCGCAACCATCTAAGACATGGACCTAACTGCTTCTTCCCAGGCCAGCGAGACGAATGTCGATGGTTTTCTACATCTGCTAGGTTATTAAATAATTAACAATATTGGTAAATATTAATGTTACTGATAATTACCAGTTGGCGTGCCATTTATGTATGTGAAAAAAAAACCCCTTAATATTGGAACTAATGAAAAATGATGACAGATTGAAAGGTCAGAATGGATTGCGTGACACAAGGTAATCCTGTTGGGAATAGCCTGATGACCTTCGGTCGATAATACGTTTGAACCCTACCATTCTGATCTTAAGGAACACGGAGTATAGAATTACTGTTATACGTTGACGCTGATTATAGTAGACCTACCTATGAGCATATCAGTAGCGGCGAGCGAGGCTATGAAGTAGTTGGACGGCTGACGGATCGTGCGATCGACGATGAAGGCCAGTAGCACGAGGATGTTGCCGCCCACGGTGAGCACGATGCAGATGCCCAAGCACAGCGCTATGAGCACCGTCTGCCAGAGTTCGAAGGGTGGCAGCACGGGCGCAGGGTAGTTTGACCTCGAAGTATCATCCACAGTAGTGGCATTCGCACTGCCGTTCAGAGATCCGTTGGCCCAATCGAAATTCCCGTCCCAGAAGCCTGAGGGCGTCGAGGAAGACACCGATGTATTCAGGAAGAAGCAGTCTGGAGTCAGCAGTTGGTTCACGGAAAATCGACAAAGACGCTCCCTCTGTTTGCGAAGTTTCCTGCGAAAAAGAGTAAAAGTTAGATTAGTGTACTTCAAACGAACGGCCCATAGGTTTCAGTCAACTTCCCAGACCATAACGACGAACAATTAAATCTGGAAATAAGCTAATTTACTCCAAATCAGTGACGGATGGAGAATTAAGGAATTAAAAATAAGTTATATCCCAACTATACAATACTGCAGCTCCATATTAAGAAAATACAGTACGTTTAGCGTTTAAGAATTTATTTTATTTTGTTGACGATTGACAACTTTCGGTGACGCCAAGACGTCGACGTAATAATCTCCTGACACAGTCAGAAAGTACGCGTCACGGCTGAAAAAGTTATAAAACTAAATTAATTCAGTGGACGAAATCGCGATGGTCAGAAAGACGCAAAACGCATCCCAGATATCAAAAGTTTGATTTCGCAATTTTCAGAGATATGCTACGAAATAAGTGAGGACAATTTACTTTTGAGATATATTCAGGATGGCACTACTTGAATAATAACTAGCGGGTAAGATGCTGGAGGGTAATCGGAAAGTAAAAGGAAATAATTTAAAAATTCGTCGGCAGGTGAAAAAGTAACTGTAAAACAGGTCGACGAGTTGTAAGCTCTCAATACTAGACGCGTCTAGGAGCGAATCTACGTCCACTCTTTAACTTGGGATTTTAAGACATGCGACTGCTTCGCTGAGTTACGAGAAATATACTACAAAGAATAATAATTTTTACTTCCGCCATATTAAATTTTGTTAAGTTCAATAAATTTCTTAATTTAATTTTATTGCTCCAAAACTGTAACAAAAATGGTGCCCAACGTGTGGTAAGTCCATACAATTAAATTGAGTAATTATTGTAGACAATACGAAGTCTATGGGAAAGGACTTATAAAACTATATGGAATATTTAATAACAGAGAGAAGAATTAATCTAATTTATCTGAACTCAAGTTTATTTACTATTTACTCCAATATTTATTTATGATGCCTATATTGTTTTCTTCAACTACTGCCTCATTTATCCAGAAGTAATATCGAGAATGTATATTATAGGAGAAACCTAACGTTGTCATTTAATTCAAGTTCGGAAATTTTTATGCAAGTTATGCATTTGTATTTTTTTTCTTTCACAAATTATAGGTCTCGAAAAATTTTAGTCCCTACAATATTCAGAAAGAATAGTCCACCCAACTAGCAACCATATAAGGTTTTTGAGGTATAACGTAAAGATGATGCAGATGATGGTGGTGCAAGTATATGCAGTTAACAAGATGGAGGATTCTGGTATAGATTATAGATGTAAGGAGAGAGTTGATCAATCTCTAAAAATAATTTCTTTTATTCATTAACTGTAAGTCGCTGATTTTATTTTTATTATTTTACCAAAGTGTACAGTTCATGATTTTCATTTTCCGTTTTGATTACTATTTTTAGAGTGGCTACATTTTATAATAACTTAATCCCAGAGCAAATTACTTTTAGCAAGATTCCAATTTAACTTGTGATAGTTAATTGTTGCTTTAATATGTTTTTTAACTGGCATAATGGTCAGTATAAAAATTTTGCTAGGTGACTTTCCTGCCCCTGCTATTAAGTAGGCGTTTGTGTACTCAGATTCTTTGTCTGTATATCAACGAAATACATTTTCGCAGATATTATTCTAACTCAATTAACGGCCTGTAATTTTTTTCATTTCATAATTTTATTTTTTCAAAAAATCGATACTATGGTGATCAATAGCATCAGCTCTGTAAATACGCTAATATCCTGTTTTCAATTTCAGAATTAAAATAATAAATTAGTGAACTGTAGTATTTAAAAAATAATTATATATTGAAGACAATTATTTAAAATCTACTGTCGTTTCAGTTTATCTAATCTGCTGAGTTTTTCTTTAAGAAGGAGAGACAAGTATGGAAAATGAATCCGTGCGATGTTTGAAGGACAACTGATGAGAATTAAATTTATCATGGAAATTAATAATAGATTACATCTCTTGACTTACTCATTATGACAGGACAACAGTAGCAAAGTTCAATTTGCATTAGATTAGTAAGTTATAATTTCGGCGAAGCTATTCTTCGCGCAAACAATTTAAACGACGTTCGTTAAGTTACGACGCCCTTTTGTGTCTAAGCGTTAACCCTGAACTCCGGGTAATTTCCTGTGTAAAAGGGCAAGACATCTCTGCTTTTGACTCGACTAACTCAGCCTATTCCTGGCGAGGACTTATCGGATCGCGTGTTCTTCGCGAGATGATGGCTATCACACAGGCTCCTGATATTCAGACTACAAAGTACTCTCCTTCAGTTATTTAGCCGTGAGCTCTTGAAGACGCGAGGGCGAGTTGATAGCCGGTCCTTTTTAAACTGAATTTGCGTAAGGAAATTGCGCACATTGCGCAATAACGATGGTATTATTTCATATTTGCTATTGACCAAAAGTAATGGAAATAGCCGACTGCTTATTAAGACAAATCAGTACATATGTATTGTAACACTAGCTTTGACTATCATGCAGAATAATTAAAGAATACGTATGAATAACAATTATCGAAATAATATTGTTTGGAGACACTCGAAATGAAGTAACTGTCTACGATAATACAATTGGAACAGTAAACTGAAAATTATGCGGTAGTTTATTAGCGAGTTACAAAAATATAAGAGATAGAGCTGTAAGTATCGAAACAATTGTTTCTTAAAAGTACCATGGCTCACTGGCTTACATCATGCATGAAAAAGTGTCCCAAAATATCTGCATGATGGATACCGCGTTTGATGAGAGAGGGACAAAGTACGCATCGCATGACCGATTCAGTAAATGGTTTCTAAGACGAAGACTGTGAAACTGACCGGGAAGATGATGTCCAGTTTTATTTTTGGACGGGGGGCGGGGGGGGGGGCGTAGGGGGGGGGATCCACGCAGAATTTTTTACTTCAGTTTAGAAACAGAACAAACTATTATAAGTCATTATTGGACCAATTTAGTTAACAAATAAAGAACAAAGTCAAGACAGTGCACGGGTCCACGCCTTTGCATTTACGATGCTTAAATTTTTTGAAATCAAGTCCGGCTTGTCTTGCACCTAACTCATTCTTCAGATTTGGCCCCATGTTTCTTGTTTTTCTATTTCAAAAACTGAGTAAAAAGCTTGTCAGAAAGAAAAAGTGGAACATCATTGATCAAATAAAAGCATATGTTGAGAGCCTTGCAAAAACTTTCTTTCGTTTGAAAAAGTAAGAGAAATGCTGAGAAGTGAATAGAACTTAAATAATATTAAGTTAAAGTATCGTAATGGAAAAATATCGACCGGAGCGGGAAACGAACCCGGCTTTACGATTCGAGTCTACTCCAGGACCGGTACGAGACTACTGCATCCATTGAATAGTCAGAGCCCGGACAGTCACTAGATCACAATCTTCATGGCCTAACTTTTAGGACGCGATGAAGATGTATATTAATATTACTGAGAATTGATCAACGGTCCCATGAATTAATTAAAAAAGAAGAGAAGAAGCATCAAATAAAGATAATTCATTTTGATACTTTAGTTTAATTTTTACGGCCTATATGACTGAGCTTCGAGTGAAGTTTCTTCTGTAAGAATAATACTGTGAAGAATTATTTTTGTGGGCTGGGTTTTTACGTTAAATCAATATAAATATTTGACCAATAAAGAAATGTTGTATAAGTTTATCAAAGTTAAACATGAAAACTCTTATCTCAGGCATCTGTGATTTTTACATAGAAGAGATCTGCTGCCCGTACCAAATGCTTACTGCTATTCTGTGTTGTGTTGCCTGCTGTAGCTCTCGTACCGACGTACTGGCGTCGACTCAGGGGTTGATCACTGGCTAAGGCGTCGGCCTCCGGGATTGAAAGCTGGCAAACCGTCGTACTAAATTGTGTGGTGCTATTCTGTGAACTCTTCACTAACCAATTGTGGCCCCTTTCTCACGACGATTCTGCCTCGAACTATATCAGAGACAACAACTTTACGAAGCCTCTCTTAATCACATCCACCAGCTTCGGTGAGCGCAGAACAACTGTCCAGTTTCCAAAAGCTTTTCACAGTCCCCTCCATTATATCCTCCAATCCTTTTACTTTTTTCATTGATAGAAAACTTCGTCAGTTTTACTGATTCTTCCATTGTCACAAGATTTATAGCACGCAGCTGCAGTTCCGTAGTCAACAATGGCTAACTATTCAGTCATGTTGAGGCCAACAATCGAGACAGGACACGAAATTACTTGGATGGAAATATTTATCTCCTCCACCTCCACCCCCACGCACGTGCACGGTTTCGGATTCTCAAGACCACACAAACAACACTTCCGAGACAAAGAAAACTTAAACCACGCGTTACAATATGTTAAGAAATTGAAATGAATCGACCTAAAATAATTTGATTTTTCTACTGTTTCGTTATAATGTTTTATTAGAATAAAAAATTATTCTAAAGTTTTGCTATCTTTTAATTGAAGATGTAGTGTAGTATAAAAAACCTAACGAACCTTCAAATTTGGGGATTCATTATTATTGACTGGGTTTAGTAGAAAGAGAATACGATGAAGTTTAAAGTTAAGATTCGGGTCAGTGAGTCTACAAAACAAGAAACTTATGCAAGAATATTTAAAGTGCTTACAGATAGGGAACGTAATATTTGCCTGGAAGAAACGATTCAATCTCGTTAGAGATCTTTCTGCGTTTATTGACCGACACAGGAAGTTGGAACACTTTTCCAAGCTCAGCACTCCAACTTTACTATCTTCTTTCATGCCTGAGTACGTTCAGAATTTGCCTTGCACTAATGGATTCAGTCCATTAACATGACTGTTCATCAAAACAACTTTTGTCTTCTCCCGGGACGTTTGATTGGTTATGGACAAGAGGCCAGAGTGGCCTTCAGCTTGATATTTATGGCCTGTCAGATGAATGGCGTAATTCTACCTCCGTCACGGAAATCACGTCGGCGGAAGCTGGTTAGCGTCCACCTGCAACCATTTATCACGACCAGGGTACATTTACATCCCTTACTATCAGGGATGTTCGATTTATTATAGACATCCCACACAATGCGGCCTCCAAACTCAGATATATAGCCTACTGGCATAAGGACTCAGATATCAAGTCACCTCAGTCCTTAAAGCTTTCACTTCCTTAGCGATACAGGCTATACTTTTTCCCGATGCAATGTTTATTGACTTCTATAACAAGTTTACCGTCCTTCGAGCAGTTGATTTGAGGAAACACAATTCCATGATTTTTATCGGTGTTTTCTTTCAATTGTAAAAATGTGTGACTTCAGATCAGATTATTTAAGAAATCAATATATCAGGTGTTGTACAGAGGAGGAAACTTTTCTTTGAGACTAATCTAATGGCTCGTAACAAATTATTGTCCGGAGCTGTAAATAGACGTTTACAGACTGCACGTCAATTTTCCAGTTATATGATTTCTATAAACCGAACAGCTCTGTGGAACGTTACAGATTACCAAATCTCGAAATAAGTTTATTTTTGACTTGAGGTCCGCCGGAAAAATCAGTCACTAAAAACAGTATGCTGTCATTCCGACATCTGTTGACAAATGCAGCTACTCTTCAGTAAAGTTTTCTGAATTATATACGAATAATTATTAGACAAATGTTTTATTATGCTAGAAGACTGATAACTATATTTTGATTGATTTTTCCTAACACAAAACTTCACCCACCATTACCAACGGAAGTCAACCAGTCTCATATTATTTTCGTAAAGAGAACCGATTGATTTTTCGTGCAAGAAATTCAACACCATGTACCTCCATAACCGTAAATTAGAATAAAACAAATTATGAACTCAATTCATAAAGTCAATAATTTTTTCCAGACAGATGAGGCACATCTATTTTAGTAGATATACAATTTACTTAATTTTTAAACGGATTTATTGAAATTACCAGAACTGGATTAATTTACATCATTTTACACTTAAATTAATTTTAATGACTGATAAATATGTGAATCTCTTCCGGTAATTATTCAATTTGAGGACGAGTGGTCTCTAAACCTATAGTAATTTTTTCCATTACATTGTAATTTAGTTGATTCTTCGTATGCCTATAACGATCCATTATTTACCTTTTAGGAAAAAATATTATCAGAAGAACATTACGCATCGCGAACGTGTTAGAGTAACTATCTCACCGTAAAATATGATTATCAGTAAAAATTGTCATTAGTTCACTTTCTAAATCGAACAACTTTATTACAAGAAATGAAGCGAGTTTAAATAAATGTATAAATAAAACACAAGTTATTACTAATAAAGTATTTAGGATTTAGTACTACAATAATTTCCAGAATTTATAAATAATGTAACAAATTTTTTCTAGTATTAGCAAATTGTTGAAATTGTTTTACTTATAAATAAGATCAAATGTATAAAAGTCAGTAGATAAAAATAGTTAGCAAATCATAATAATTGTAAGTACAAGATTTATTAACAATTATATTTATCTGACATTTTTAATAAATTAAATAACAACAGCCAATTAGACAGTGTTTTATTAAGAGTTATTTAATACATTAAAAAACACTAGTTGTTCTTAAATGTTGGGACCTCTTCAGGTGTAAAATTTGTATTATATTTGAATTAAAAATGTTATCCCGTAAGAGGTTCCAAAATGTAGGGACGAAAAGTATGGTTTTATAATGTTTTAAAATGCTCAAAAATAATCTCTGTCTAATTCTCTGTTGTTATTTAATTTATAAGCTTCATTGGCTTAAACGCAGTTATATTGTGATGACCATGGATATTAATAATTATAACTTCTGATTAAGTAAAACATAAATAAAATATAAGAGAGAAAGCCACCATTAATAAATATATTATTTAATGATTTGTTCCACGTCCTTGAAACCTTGATTTTTTATTGGATAAATAGATTACGTAATAATACTTACCGAATATGTATTCTACATATTATCAGGTTGATTCATGAAACAACTACTTACAAAAATAAGTTTTAGTATTAGTTGATTTCAGATTTCAGCACAACATTTGTAAATAATCTTAATACTGAATTGTTTGATTTTTCATAAACTGTTGTCTTTGTAGATTTCTGAAGGTTCGGGGAGATATTTGTACAATAGTTTGGATAGACACTCACTCCGACCTCTTTACCAGAGCTATAATGGAACGGCAAACATTCCGTTAAAGAAAACAATAACTTCTAAAGTTTATCCTGAAGAACACTGCCGAATATGCGTCTACAAGGTGAATGTATTAAGCTTTTTAAGTATGATAATATATTTAAATTCACTATAGTCTGCATTATGTACATAAATTCAGTTACCATTTTGCAGAATGCAAATGGATTACATAATTAAATGTGACATATAGTACAGAATATATATATATCCTCCTTTTACTTGCATTGGCATAAAAGTACATATGTGAGGATGGAAATGTTTAAAAACAAAACATTTAAATTTCTTTTGAGTGCATTAATAGTTTCACGTATGCCAGAAAGTATTTCCGTAGAAACATACATTAAAGTATGAAAGTTATACTGAGAAACTTTTCGAGTAGAAATCAAAAAGACTGTAAAGTACAGTATAGCGGTAAACGCAGTTTAAATGTTCATTATAAGACCCTGAAATTAAAGTTATTTTTTTTATATAATTATACCCTTTCACTGTAGTGTTAAAAATAATTATAAATATAAAATATTTGGAAAATTCGTTTTTCTCATAGAATGCTAAAAAAAGTATTAACATTGGTTTTAATAATCCAATAACGTAATTTTAACAAAACAACTGGTTGTGATCACTTTTGAGATCCTGTGTTTGGAAAATAATAATAATTTTTTTCCACTCAATTTAGCTCGTTGTATTTATAAACTTCTTCAAAATAGTGCCTTAATTGAAGATTTAGAATTAAATGAAGTAAAATAAAGCAATTACATATTTTTATTCTAAACCTGTCACGGGATTGCAAGACGAGTCGACAAAGTGATTGTGCTTTTGACATACTTCAGAACAAGCAAATAACAAATATTTTTCGTCTATTCAGCAGCTAGTCGACCAAAATCGATACAAAATCTCTGTGCATTTGGTCGAAGTGGAAGTATGTCAGTATCACAGGTATTACGGTCGTCAAATCCAAATTACGTTATTTAATACTGCTCAATCATGGGAAGGGATGGATACAAAACGAGAACTTCAAGAGAGAGGAAAGCTGACCGAAGAGTTTCGAAGAGGATACCGAATAAATGTAATGGTTTTTTTATTACTTGTTAATTAATTTTTATTTTAATAAGTATTTATTATATGTATTGAGTACTAATATTTAATTGGGAAAGATGTTACTAAAAGAAAGGTTACCGCCGGTCAGGAAAAATTGATTTAATATAATGCGAACAATGGATTTATAATAATCTGACTTCTTTTTAAATAAATGTTGAAAATACTAGGAAATTTTTGTTATAAATTTAAAACTTAATATTTAAAATACACAACGTTTCATTTCATTTGATTTATTTTATTCCATTAGTCGTCGTATGAGGAAGTAGGATGCGTAAATACATATAATATAATAATTGGATGCTACAATTATAAATAATTAGAAGTTAACATAAAGGTACTAAAATTCGGGAACACAAATTTTCCTGTCCAACATATATAAAATAATAACAAAAATAATAATTTTTTAACTATACTAAGGGTATAATATTTACAGTTCTAATAAAAAAATTCAATACGTTTCATCCTGATTGGGATCTCTTCAGATGTACAATTACATTAAATTCAGTTATAATTTTTTTTATATACGAACATTTAGATTAACAAATGCCTAACGTGCTGTTTGTAAACATGTTGCGGCCGAACTCTCGAGACAAACCTTGAAAACGTGACAACAACGAATTTAAGAGTTTACAGCTTTTCATGACTCGAAAAATGTATCTTAAATTTCGCAGGTCATGAATAGGTCAAGATTGTAACAAAAGTTTCATAAACAGTAACGCAAATATTAAGTTAAGTAGTGAATAATTTTTTCTGTTTTACACTTTACGTTGTATGATTTATAGACAGTTTAGTACAATTAGTCTGATTTAACCAACATATAAATATATGATTAATGTTGAAACTCTGTATTTTCTGAACCAAATTGGGGCCAGTGTTTTACGTAATATCATAAAATAGATAATAATATGCAAATCCAGACCTTAAGAGAAACCTTAATTTATAAAAATAATTATATGCGAATATCACGACAAATTTTCAGCCAAGAACTAGCTGATGTTCATTGTCGATACTCTCCCTTGGCCAGGGGAGGAAGCTGTGATATGAAGTGATCTTTACAATCGTATACTTATTTCATTCTAATGAAAATGTTTGATTCCTCTGACCTATAGCCAGACTTTCTTAAAGAAATACGAAAGCGGAAACTATATCTGAATATCTGTTCCAGATGAATAAATAATCGTTTTAGGCTATGAATGAAACAACTGCATAAAGAGTAAACATTCGACATATTAACCTTTTCGTCTGAATTGGCTATCTTTCTTATTCATTACTAGCTGGGTGTCCGACGTTGCCCGAGATGTCCCGATACACTCCAATTTCGGTTGCTTTTGCGCTATTTTTATGTAACGCTCCTCGAACCCTATCCCTAAATGTGCTCACCTCCCATGCTGACTTAAAATTATATTTGTAGACATATAATTATTCCATCTGAAATTAAACTATTTGGTGGTTTTAGCAATCTGCAGTTGGTAGCATTGTATAAAAAAAATTAATGCAAAACATTACGAAATAAGCTGTCTTCAATAAAAAAATATTAATTTTGAACATTTAAGTATTGTTTTTATCATAATTCTATGTATCTTCCAGTGCGTATTGCAAGATATAATTGGGAAACATATTGGTCCCTGATCCCGTTAAATATTGCATGTCAAAAGTCAAGTTATTTAAAAGAAAATTAATGCCATGGATTGTATAACCTTTCATAATAAATTATATTTATCACTCGATGTGGTACTGGTAGATTTAATTATACTTATTATTCAATCAAAATATTTTTGCTCAGCTTCATTTCTCAGAAATTGAATATCTATAACGTCGTTCCCAAAAATGGAAAACAAATATTGCTATCCTAACCTCAAATATTTGTTTCACGACACAAATTGCACGCAATAATTTGTTTACATTTATACAAATTTATAGAAATACGTTGCGTAAAGTATAATTAATTGTACTTTTAATTCAATTTAAATGTTCCTATTTCTGTACATACCTTTCACTGATAGTGCATTAATTGAATAACGACCATAAAAACTTTCGGAGTTCCGTACGTCATTTTCAATACTTTTATAGTTACAAACATATAATTCAGCAGTCGTACCTTAGACAAATCTTATTATCTTCTGAAATATTATACAGGATACAATAGTACGTTATATTATGAAATTTTATAAATCTCGACCGACACACATTTGAATGTATTATAAGGCGCCATATTGGCTTTATCAAAGATAGCGGGATAATTAACTATTCCAATTTAACTTTGCGCAAGGATGGTAAAGTGTTTCGTATTGTTTTTTATTACTATTCGATGGAGTAATACTGAAAATTTTTTTATTGTTCAATCAAAATATTTCTGCTTTATTTCATTACGAAATACAGAACTATATTTAGGATGCGTCAATGTATTGAAAACTCATGACGTCATCGTCTCACGCAGTAATTTAACACTAATTCGTAACTTATTTCAATTATAATTATTTTCACGTTTATTCTAGTGGTTTGTCACCCCCACAGTACCGGTTCTCGATTTTGGCAGAATACGTATACCAATTTTTGTTGAATTCTGTCCACGCGATAAAATTTGTATAAAGAACAACGTAAATACATACATACATACATACATACATACATACAAATATACATCCTTTTTTTATTATTTAGATAGATTTTCAAGCAGACGTAAATTTTTTTCATTTTATTAAATGTCATAATTTGGAAAAGTGAATATTTAATGACAAATTTCTTAGAATCTACGAATAAAATATTCTCGGGCTTCTAACCAAGTGAAAAGGTTATTTCTAACATGACGTTCACTGACATAGTCTTCTAGGAAGTGACAGTGAATGTCATCTATACGTTTTTCACTCGGTTAGAAGCCCGAGAATATTTTATTCATTCTTTACACCGTGAAAGTCTGAATTATTTACTCAGAATCTATTCAATTAAATAATTTTAATGACTTGTATCACCACGCCTCCCATAAGGAAATCCAGATATATTCATAAATCACAACCTTGTAGAAAGTCCAACTTTTACTTGTGACATATTTACATTTATTTTGGAAACGAAAGTTTTCATTTTCGTTTCAATCCAAAGGCCACGAATAAAGGAATTTCTGTGTGTTGTTGTCTTCGAGGACGGTCATCTGTTGAGTTTTCAGGTAGGGGAGCTCGTCGCGGAGATTGGGTCGCGTGCCCCGCAGCTGATGTAAGACGCGACGGCAAACATTTAATTCCAGGCAGCGTCTGTCAGGAGCTGTCAGCTGAGACAAAGGCAGCTGTCTGCAGGGCTACCAGGGTTATAGCGCTATTGGCAGTCGCCCGTCTTGCTTCCTCGGGCCATCGACACCAAGGAATTATCACTGTTGCCCGATCTTTCAGTTGAATAAATGACATGACAGTCAAATCAATCCAAAGTGACCTAGTTCGTGGCTGAGGAAAGGGGCGCATGAACAAGAAACAATTCTAATAAATACATATAACAGCAAAAATCGGACCAAGCAATCAAAATTAAATCATGTATTCCTACAATTTTCGCTAAACTAATCACACAAATTTAAATTGATATTTTGGCATCTGTTTAGTAATACCCAGTGATTTATCGTTCATTTAATGTATATATTTAACGACAATATCGGTGTCAACCGAGACTATACAGTTGCTCGTCTGCTCCAGTTTGTTTTATTGTATTTTTTCTAGATTTAAAACTTTATAGGGCCCCAGGAAATTTTAAAATAATTATTTATATACTATTTATTTATCGATAAACGACATATGTACATTTCTATAAGGCGTGGTCTTCAAATAGTTACTTTTTCGTTTAATTCATTGATGTTAGTACGAGCTGCAACTCGTTCAAGACGAAATATCAGCTCACGGCGAAATACCAAGACACTCTTCCTTCTCTCCACACGCAAACTGTGTATCAACAATCACTTTTCTCTGCGCTCGAATATACCATTATGTGACCCATTGTAAAAACAATACATAAGTATTTAAAGGGACCCATGGTTATGTTCCTATATCTATATATATAACAATTAAACAGGCCATTAATTGTTTTAATATAATTAAATTGTTAGCGGTACGAATGCGTAAATGCGACAATGAAGGTGGGTCTTTCCTTTGTTCAACAATGGAGACCGCGCGCGCTTAAACTCTGTATGCACGTGGAGAGGCAGTTCGCTGCGATAAACGGAACAGTTCAGTTCACGTGCGGAAAAACTTCAAAGTCTGATGATCTAAAAGTCTGGAATCGGCTACGAATGGTGGCGTACGAGAGATATAGTTCAGTTCACCTAAAGCAACGAACAGTAAAGCTTGCAGATATAAAGTACGAATGGCGAGATCCTGTATTTCTACATGAAAGCAAGCAAATATTTTACGGAGCGATTTATTTAATAATTTGCACACGGTGAAGCAAATGGTTGCTTCACGCTGATTAAACAATTATCGCATAGAGGGGACCGACAACCACTAGTAGACCAAAGGGGGCGGCTCATCCGAGGTTCCAGATAGCAGAGGACGAGTATTTTAATCGTGTGTATTCAAAATTTCAATGAAGTGTAGAATCAGTGTAAAAATGGCCTTTTAGTGCGGTAGTTTTCAAGATACAAGAGAGAGGTCTGGTACCAGACAGAAGGTACGTGAGTAACAATACTTTTATACAAATTTTGTAAACGATAATTAAAAAGGTATAGTCAGATTTCGTTCAGTTTTATTTTCACTTATTTTCATATTGTTTTAGGTTAATTTTTTTTATATTTTGAATTGTTAATTGTCAGGTTATACATCGATTTTGTTGTAATTATCAAACCCAGTTATGGCCCTGAGATAAGAGATTCGACGAATTTGATTGTAATGATATAAGAACTGTATGATCATAAATTCCATGAATGAATAAATAAAAATTAAAGTATTTGTTGTTTTTTAAATGGATGAAATTCGACATGAAAAATAGGTTTTGTACATTGTAAAATTTATCAACAATAATAAATTTCTTTTAAGCTTAGTAAATGTTGTTAATTGATTCATTTAATTAAAGCCTAACATGTTGTTTATTACATAAATGGCTTCCGCAACGTGAGGCAAATTAAAGCTTCCAGTTATTTATAATATAACGTGGGGCTAATTTAATTTAACCCTAACAAGTTGTTTATTACAATATATATATATATATATATATGATTAAACTTATAAAATTATAGTCGATTCTTGGGAGCCAGATAATTTTTTATTCTAAGAAACTATCAAAACTTAAACAAAAAAATCTCCAATAACTTTATTCTTCGAGACATGAGTTTACATATATCTCACAGCGTGGTTTAGACCTATACAACATGTGGCTTTAAGTACAAGTTCTGTACAACACAGTTTTGACGCTCTCCGTGTCTCACACTGAGAGAGCACGTGTTTCGAGATTGACTTTACTAGTACAAACTATACTAATCGCTCGCTAGTCCCACTTGTTGAGTCTAGCCGCCAAAGGAGAACACAACAATGTACTAAATACTTAACAGAATAACCAAATTACACATCTAACAACGGACACATCCGTTGATATATATTGTAATAATCAAAATTTATTTGAAATTTATTTAATTAGATTTTTAAATGAAGATAACCCCCTCGTTGAGGTGCCAAATTTATAATAAACAAAATAAAATTTAACTTAAAATTAACTGAAGACGAGCCCACATTGGAGCACAAATTTATAATAAACAAAATAACAGTTAGAAATGAAAGGATTGAAATGAAAACAACAATTTAAAATATAACAAAAATTTAATAAAAGAAATTTTTATCTCAGTTGAAATTTTACAAGTTGATATTGTTGTGCCACGGCCTAATTTTCAGGGCCGCCTATCGGGCCTCCAATAAAGATAGTTACAAAAATAACAATTTAAATCTTCCAAGGCAAAATATTTCTGACTTAAATTATTATTATTTTAAATGAAATGATAGAAATTCGAAATCTGACGATAATTAAATTTACAATACAAGGTGTAAAAAATTATTTTTATTTACTTTAACCTTGTCTGTTCATCTGGGCTCGATCTCCCTTGTTTTTTTAAACACATCACAAGTAGGACATATTTCACTGAATTTAAATATATTTTAGTTTGCAAACACAAATCACTTTCTGATCCTAACTTTTGATAACTTTGTTTGAACAATCACAGTTGATAGCTTTGTTATCTAAAAATTTGATAACTATTCGACCATGGCAAAGACGAAATATAATTCCAAATTGGCGACTTGCCATTCCAAAACCGGGGACTTTTAATACAACATTTCTCAGCTTTCAAATCACACTTGCTCAGACGTGGTACCAGGAACTCTGAATACGGACTCCTCCAAACACACCTTCCTCAATCCTCCTGCGAGCAACTCTGAATCTCTCAAGTTCCGCACGTCAC
The DNA here is from genome assembly GCA_037074705.1 of Zhengitettix transpicula. NCBI lineage: Eukaryota > Metazoa > Arthropoda > Insecta > Orthoptera > Tetrigidae > Zhengitettix > Zhengitettix transpicula. The sequence goes on from CM073591.1 coordinate 79,407,359, forward strand.
AATGCTGCTTGCAGCAACAATTCAACTCTAGAAAGCAAGTATTAAAGGCTCCACATCTTGTAGACAATCCTTAAGCTATAATGAAATGGCCTCATATTTACACCGCCGATAATAAAATAGTAAAATTTTATTTATTAAATAATTACATATTCGTAATGACCACAATATATGTATATACTATATATGTATATACTATATAAATATATATATATTGTAATGATTAAAAGAAGCTAATTAACAAAAAATAATTAACAGTGATTAAGATTAAAAGAAAGTTTTTAATTTACCAAAGAATAATTTAACAGCTTTTTACAAATAATTTGCCCTAGGTTGGCACGCCAAATTAAATAATTACAAAATTAACAAACTAATATTTTATTTATAATTTGTGGCGTTCAAAGTAAAATACAATGTTTTATATTTCACAAACAATCAAAATTAATAACTCTTCTTCTCAGGGTCTTCAACTGGGCTTGATAAGTAAGAACAATCAAATAAAAGTTATCAATTAAATAATTAGCAATTCGAAACCAAATTGAGACGAACAGAATACGAAAACTAACAACATGAAAAGAAAGAAATCTGCCTAATACCTTTAACTATCGTTTACAGAATTTAATTAGTTTGGTTTGTACTTACAAATGTCCTGCTGGTGCCAGACTTAGTTTTCGGGGCTTGGGTACACTATTTTTTTTTTACATTTAAAAAGCCATTAATCACAGATTCTACACATCACTTTTTTATTTTGGCAAAATTGGCTATATTTCGATGACTACTCCGCTCCGTAATAATTCACCAATGTTGTTCCGCAACAATTCCACCACGAAGATTGTAAAACGTTCTGTTTTGACGAAACTGGTATTACTTTACAATATTCACGTTGCAATATCTCGGTGAATGTTTTACTCTGCTCAATTTTATAAAGACCGTTCTCTGCAACGTTTTCACCGTCGGTCGCTTCTATTCTCCAATGATCCACCAACTTTATTTTACTATGCTCGACGATGTCTGACCTCTGCACAATACAGACCACAACGACCATCAGCAACCAACTGCCCTTCCCGTATAATGCGAGCGGTTCACGACAAAGCTAGTCTATGTTTTTCCATTGTTGTCTTTGAGATTGGTGCCGCTAAACAATTATCATAATTAAAGTCATTAATGGCCTCCTTAATTAGCATAGTTAATAATTTGCTTATTTCATAATTAGTGGCGTAACTCTGAGGCCATGGAATTGTGACTAACTGTATTGTTGACGAGAATGCGAAACCGATAATGTTCGCAACAAAGTGATTGTCGAAAAGGCATAAATAGACGTACAGAACTTTAGCGAAGCAGAGTTGGCGGCGAGAGAGAACAGAGTGTATTTTGGGAGGCTAATGAATGTAAGAGTTGCCGGAGTAGTCAGAAACAGACAGACGTCGGCAATGTTCGTAAAGAATAATAAAGTAGAATCAGTGCAAATGGCCTGTTATTGAAAAGTGTTAAAAACCAAATTACGTAAGCATAAGCCCCAGAAGACCAGACAATGGTATGTAATACAATCAAATTTCTCATCTGTAAACATTGTATATAAATATCACTAGCTGTCAGATTTCAATACCTTTAATAGATTTATATAACTTTCATTAAAATAACTTCATTAAAATTATATAACTTTCAGATTAGGAATATTTTTTTTATTGTTTATTAAATTTCATTTTTTTGTACTATCTTTATTTGAGGGCCGATAGGCGACCCTGAAATTGAGTTCTCACAAAAGCCGAGGCATAATAATATTAATATGTAAATTCAAAGAAGATTTTGTTAAATAAATAAAATTATCTTTATAAATAATTGTTTAATTTAAATTCCTTCATTTTTCCTTAATAAAAAGAGATTACTACGAAAATTGTCACCAACGTGGTGGTTTATTTCAATAAACTATTTTGTTTACTACAATATATATTTCATAGAATAAATCCGAAACTCAGTACCTGTGAAGAGCGCCGTTTTTTTTGTAATGTATACCAAGGTTGAAGAATGAGTAACAAATAAATTAACGTCTGTTGGAACTAATAAACTAAATAAAACCTTCATATAGACAAACTTAATATAGAGAAACGAAAACTAAGAATATTTGAATTTAAAAATACCGGACATTTCGACGCGGATTAGCGTCAAAAAGCCAAAGTTCTTTGGCTCATATATATGTATCTTTGATTTTAGTTCCTTGTTCAATTTTCAGTCTTAAGTTATTCACCTTTGGAAAAAGACGATAATCCGCGTCGAAACGTCCGCAACTTTTAAATTAAAATTTTCTTAGTTTTTGTTTCTCTTTTTTAGTTTGTCTGTATGTACGCTGTTTTTTCTAATATTGAACTAAAAGAACTAACAAAATTTTGGAAACACATTATTGGGCTGATTTTATCCCTATAAATAATCTCCTTTCAATTCTATACATGCGTTCATATTTTCCAGATATACCCGACCAACCTGTGAAGAATACAGTCAACCACTAACTATTCCCCATATACTATTCTATTGCAGCAGGTACAACGACATCAGAAAAAATACAATCGCAAAACACCACATCGCAGACCTCAATACTTCGACGACAGCTGCCTTGGACATCATCAAATTTATCGAGGAAGCAAACATAAGTGAACAAATACAGAACCCCGATTGAAATTAATGTTAAGAATGTGTGTAAACAGTAACGCTATGTAAGCTATGGTAAATAACATACGGGTCGCCAATGACCACGATGTCGACGCGACCGTTATAAACTTTTATTAAAAAAAATAGATTCACTTCCGTCAGATTTCCTCCAACTTCAATAAGTTATCCATAAAATATGGTTTATCAGAATAGGCGTTCGATTCGGCAATAACTTCCTCTTTAAACGTGATATTTTTTCCGACGGATTTTTTATTTTTACGGAAGAGGCATTGTTTTAACCTCAGTTTTCGCCGTTGTCTCGATGTAAGCGCACTTTCAACTAGATCCAATGTGGGTGATTTTGCTTTCCTTACACAAAATGCTCATTGATGGTATTAATTTTATAAATATATAATTTTGCGTTTATCCTGACCCCCTTTCCTCCATCCATCCAAACCTACAAAGAAAAATACACGTGGTTATCACCTTCTCGGGCGATGTCGGTTCATCTTCTTTGGAGCTGGTTCGCCTGCAGTAATTACGAGGGTCGTTTTACCTCTGGGGTGTAGTGGGAGAACGTTGTTTCTTGTATCGACGTTGAAACTCGTCAGGATTGCGACGTAAAAGCGCCAAACTAGCAACTAAATCGACCTCACGTTTGCTTTTATCCTCAACTTTGAACAAACGAGGAATCTTAGGAATGTTTTTAAAAAATCTTCTTCAGGCAAAACTGAAACAACTTTCCCATGGGCTACTTAATTATGACAAATGTCATAAATAAACAGACTTGTTAAAATACTATCAGCGCCTAGACATAGATTTTGTTAGTTCGTAATGATCTACACTAGCACATACCTCTGCTTAAGTCGCTTCGTGTTTCGGGTGAGCCATAAACCACAGACAAAAATCAATATTAATCAAGTATACGTAAATAATGTGATATTATAACATAGCTGTTTATATGTGGAATTGGGGAGGATTTGTTAGATAGTTTCCAGGTAATACTGTGAATTGTTTACTATTAATCCGTAATTGTCATATCCATTTTTCAAGTTTATTATTTTCATCTATCAGAGATGATTTTCCCTGATTCTCCTGGGACCACCCCCTTGCCTCGAGCGCAGAGGGCAGGTGAGTCGCCGGCTGCTTCGTGGAACTTCCAAGGCGTTATGAGGCAACAGAATTTTTGTCTATCTCGTCTCCTAAACGGCAACTAAAGTCATAAAAGTTTGTTTTCCCCAGGTGTGGAATTCCCGCGAAATACCCGAATATACATTTCTCAGGATTTGTCCCGAATAATATGAATAAAATATCAGTGTAATCTAAATACTGTCCCTTCTTCTATAAATTAAATAATAAGTATGTGTATCCTGATATAATATTCAATAACATCAATGAGCTCTTGAAAACTCTTTCCAGTATTTAAATTAGTTAACATTGTATTTTTTTACATTAAATGAATTTTAGACCGTTTCTGAATTCTATATTCAGTACATTGACCATTATCGAACTTGCCTTTGAATTTTTTAGATTAATTGTACCTGAAATAGTTTGTTCTTTTCTCGTCTACTTCATTAATTCTAATCTTGTGTTAAGTATCTGTGAATCAGTACCTAATTTCCAGATCCATTTCACTGCGTTTCCTGTTACCAACAATGCAGACAGTTAAAATGAAAAATTTACTTCTGATTGAAAATAATGAATAAGAAACGTAGCCAGTTCAGACAAAAAAAGGGATAATAAGAATACCACACTACGTTTCTGGGATCCTTGTTCCTTTCGTCAGGTGCGAAGAAAAGTCTAGCGCGACACAACTGCACTTGACACTTTTTTGCGGTCATATCTACGAGGATAACTTAATTTGGGGAAAATATTTTTTATTTCTCAATGTAGTCTCCCCATAGTTCGATACAATTTATCCGAATGGGATTGAATAGCTTCGATTCCCTGTCTAAAGGGATAACCGAGATCCTGAAAATATACAACAAAGGCACATTCCAAGAATTCATTGTTGGCAAATCTTTTACCGCCGAGTCATTTTTTTTCAAGATTGGGAAGGAAAAATAATTTCAGGGAGCTAAATCTGACGAAAACGGTGCGTGAAGAAGCAATTAAAACTTATATTAATTAATTTTGGACATTTCGATAATGGATGTCGTTAACTGGAGAATTATCGTAATGGAACAACACTTTATTTTTCGCCAAATGTGGCCGTTTTTTTCTGTAATAAGTTCGCATAATACTCGCCGTTGATTGTTTTTTCCCTTTTTGAAGATAATTTATGAAGATTATTTTATGTGCATCTCAAAAAACTGACGCCATGATCTTGCCAGCAGATGAAACTGTCGTCGCCTTTTTTTTGATCCTATACTACTCTATAGTCCAGTGTTATCAATGTTCCTTCGTCTGAGGTGTGCAGTGATGCATCCGTATTTCATCCACGGTTATGACGCTTTATTGCTGTGAAACATCTCCAAACACACGATTGATACATCCTCACGGCCCTGAATTTTGTTCCATTGTAAGCAAACGAAGCACCCAACTTGGACCAGCTTCTTCATGTCCAAATTTTCATTAAATGTGCGATGTACAGAACTTTTTGAAATACCTACCTTGCCTGCTTGCTCTAGTACTTTCATTCGACGGGAATGCAATACCATTGGGCGGATTTTCGTCATCATTTCTGACGTGGTCCCTTCATTTGGTCGACTGCTGCGATGGTCGTGTTGGAAGCTCGTACGGTCTTTATTAAACTGTGGCACTCAATATCTTATTGTTGTAAACATTCCCCCAGAGTAGAATCCAGCTGGACTTTGATATTGGTATTGTATTACATAACTATGACCAATTGTTTTTATGTTTATGATTTCCTTGAGAGCGTTTAGTATTTATGGCTCTTAAACATACACTAAGGATGTTGTTTATACGGTAGATCGGGTTTTCTGGGACTATTTTCATACTTCGTAACAACATATCATTAGCAAATTGTGTACTTAGTATATTATGTGTAATTTGGGGGCTCTTGAGACCAGAATAGAAATTAATTATTAGCTCACTCAGTTTCACTAAATACTGTTAATGTAATTGAAAATCATTGTTACCATAATTGTGGAAAATCTGCGGGAAAATTTAAAGGTAAATCAGAGACGGTTCTGAAAGTTGATTGAATTCAAGGAACGGTTGCGAATGTTTAACCGTGGTATGTTAATTGGAGCAAATATTGGTATTCGGGTAATTGACTGATCCCATTAACGTAATATGTACATATGATCGTTTGCATGTATTGTTTACCCTGTTATTCTGCAACATTTGATGTCCGTTACGATTCACGGTCCATTTGATATATTACGATTTCATGCTGAATATTTTAATTCATTACAAATGTTCAAGCAAGTAGACATTCACTAGGAGTACGGAAACAATATTCTACCAGTTGGTAGCGGGTGAGCTTCAATACCGGTCATTATTGACGCCGTATTCCGGAGTGAGTTAAAGATTACGGACTCAAATGTCAAACTGCCAATTAAAATGATATATTCAGTCCGTGGTATCAGTATTTCCCACAGCCATATCTCTGCTAACATGGGAAGCCTTTGAAAAAATTTAGCACATTGGTATGGACAGCGCATAAAGCGTTACAATAAAATAAAATGATAACAAAATAGTTATTTTTTATTTAGCGCGCGACTGTGAACACTCAGAATTAAATCATTAAATTTATCATTTAATTATTATGAAGGTTTCATTCACATACTCGCAATCATAAATAAAGGTATAATATTTCCGTCTGTTTAAGATGAAAATTATAAAGCAGGTAATGACCAGTTTCAGAGAAGTTATTTAATTAATTCAGAAACAACTTTTCGGTACGTATTTTTACCTTCTTCAGGTCATTTATGCGGAGAAATTATAATCAACAGTGTGTTATCGTAAAAGACATGATTTTACAGTAACATTATATAACTGAGAAACACTAAATGTTAAAACTATTAGACACAACATACTTATCTTTTATGGTAATAGCACTTTGTCTCCGCAGAAAGGACCCGAAGTAGGTACAAATATGTACCGAAACATTGTTTTTGAGTAAATTAAGTGAACTGTCTGATACGGGTCATGAACTGAATTATATGATATCATGAAAAATTCAATTCTGAACCTACATCTTACTTTTATATTAATTTTTCATATTTTGCTAAATTACTGAATCCGTTATTTGATTTGTAGTCGAGAAAATTTAACTACTGACTTCTTGGGATATGAAGGAATGTGAAAAAATTCCATATTGTATAGGTTATTGTCGAGATATTTATCTCTCAATTTCCGCTCCTCTTTAGGAATAATTAATCTGAATATATATAAATCTGAACATTAAAATTAATAGCAAATTAAATAAATACAGTTTACTAAATACAAGTAATTATGAAAGATATATTTCGAATATTTAATTAATTTAAATGATTTATTTATATCAGAGCGTTATTGTAAATTGAGAATTATTCATCGTAAAGGTATTTGTGGACCTGTAATGAATAACTCATTTCGAATGAACCTGACGACCGCAATGGGGATAATTGCTAGAACGTGTTATGAGAAAAATCTGACCGGCTGATATACCGAAATCATATATTAAACTGATTTCAATTTTTTAACGCCAATCGAAAACTCTTATATTTAATTGAAGCGTTATTTCTTAAAACCGGATCACGGGGTTTCTGTGCGCCTGTTAACGACTCAGTTTTTCATGTGTTTGTCCTTAATAATGACTTCCTTGTCCGTGTTCCGGGCTGAAGCGAAAGTCTTTTCGCTTTGAAAAAGTAAATGAACATATTTAGAGGCTCCTTTCTTCCCAGGAGCATTAACTTAACCGATACTACTTTGTCGGTCCGTCTTCAACTTGCGACTCTGAATAACTTAGTCCAGATCTCTCTCTTCACTTGCACTATCCTTCTTTCCCTACACTTTGGATGCAACTTTCTTTCTCCCTGTAAACTTACGATCCTATAAACTCAGACCCTTAAATCTGTAACACCAAGAAAAACATATGCTGGCGCAACGGACACCAGTTCTCAGATGATTTTCCTGACTCCAAAATCGTTTATGAAACATTACATCTAGTGTTTACACTACGAAATAGCGGTGTCCTTGTTGAATGCTGCAAAAATGATTTTCCTCGTCCTATAGAAAATATTTTACCGGTCATCGTAAAATAAAATTTTGAGAATTACTTCATCCACCCTTTACTGATTTATTTTCCCTGTTCTTAAATTCGGTGATTCCATTATGTGTTATTCAACTACTTGCTCCCTATAATGCCATAACAGTTAAAGGTCGATCCCAGTTATCGATAGTAGGAATGCGCTTATCTAAGAGACAAAAACGTTTCATTAACTAATGATATCATTGTCTTAACGCATCATACGTGATAAATTTCAAGAACAATTCTGTAAATGAGAGCACATAAATACATAGCTATTGAGTACAGATTCGTCTTCGTAGATATTCGAAAAATGTCTCGAACCACAGCTACCGATGACCGATAGTGAATAAGCGTTTGACTGTATTTAATTTCCTGCTAATGGGATGGATCCCGTTGGCGGTTTCAGAACAAAGATGTAAGCATTTGTGTAAACAAATAAATAATACAATTTTGAAATTAAACTCTTGGAGATTTTTGCCCGCACTTCTAAACACTTTACTAAAAAAATATAAGCCCTATCCCTTCACGAGTCTATATTGTGGTATTATTTTAATTAAATAAAACCATTATTTTTCAAAGATAAAAAAAATTATTTATTTGACAAATTTGATTTTCATTGAACTTATATTTTAAGTAAATGTCTGAGCTTTTATGAGAAACTAAATTTTAGGGCTGATAAAAACAAAAAAATGAATTTTATTTACTATAAAAAATTTTTATACCAACCAATAGAACGAATAGAATTCTGAAAAGTCTGACAAAGCTATAGAAATCTGGCGGTAAACGATATTTACGTAAAGGTTCACAGGAGAAAGTTTTTGTTTTTTACATACCACTTATTTAGAGCTGCTCTGGGTTGTGCACACGCAATTATTTTAATTTTTATAGAAAACTATTTTCACCGACAAGCCGCAGAACTGATTTTATTATCGTCTCACTTTCCAACACTTTAGGCGCCTTTCAGTTTTACTATCGTACGTATGACCACATTCAGTTTTGCTGTAGAAAATCTTTAATAGAAATCTGATGATATACAGCCCATACTTTGCTGAATTCGACCACCACAGACTCTCGCCATGCTCCCAGAACACACATGAGTACTGTACTCTTTCTGACTGTTTCATCACAACACACTCCTCTGCCTCCCAAAAACACACTCTGCTCTCTGAATGTTTGACTGACTTTTAAAAGTTCTGATCGTCTTATATACCTTTTCGACAATACACCTTGCAACCATTACCGTATCAGCATTCTCGCGCCAAACAATGCTGTTCTTTACAATGCTCTGGCCTTAAAGTCATGCCGCCAATAATTAAAAAAACTATTTATTAATATTTCATTACATATTTGTAATCTCTACAATATATATCATTTTCAAAGCTTCTGGATTGTGTAAGATTCTTCTGAAACAATTCTGCTGCTCAATTATTCCAAATAAGTATCGATCTATATAAGTTCAAAAAATTCCATAGTCCGTTTTTTTGAGCTCTCGTTTTCATTTTAAATTTGTAATCGAAATTATAAGTATGTTTTTCCAGGCTTCTCCCACCCTCACCCGTGTAGTCCTACGATTTAAATAGAGCGCAAAGCCTGCCCTTCTACCTTCTGGTTGCCAACGGTTGCCACCCTAATTTCGCGACATTATCTCGCCCGTGACCAGGTCCCCTTATTACAAAATTTGATGGTCTCCTCTCCAGTTTTTATAGGGTTTTATGTCGTGTTTTCTATAAGGATTCCAACAACATGCGCCCACTCGATTATTGGACGAACCACAAATTTACAAGAATGCTCTATTTATTTGGCACTGTCCTTTTTTAAGATTCTTATTACGAAATGTAATGATTTCCACGATTTTCGAGACACTTGTTCTTCCCACCCTTAACTTTATATCAATATATATACATATATATATATATATATATATCTCAATTGAATACATGCGGTACTTTTCTTCATTTGTTCGCTTGTTGTTGCGCCGGCGTGTGGCCTAAGTTCTAGCTTTAATAGTCTCAGTGAATATAAAATATTGGCCAAACTTCAAGTTAATTTGTTAAATTTTTTCAATTTATTTTTAATTATGTGTAGTTTTTTTTACAAACAATTGAATTCTGGAACAGTAAATTTATATTTATTTAAAATTCACTCTTTTCGAAGGATTATTATTATATCTAAGTAATAATTGCTAAATTATGTTTTTTTGGGAAATTATTTTCCAGCATCATCCTGATGGCTTTCTATCAATAATATGTATAAAGCAACCGAATGTTACAGGAAAAGTTCAAATATAATTTCACAACATCTGTATTCATATTTTAATGACGTTAAGGCGTTTGAGGCGCATCTTTGTTGTTGTGATTGGGGAGTGAAATGATCAGAGTTGTGTAGTGAAACAAGACGAGAGCTGGCCGCTATAGACGTTCGGCTTAGTTGGTGGCAGCTTGAACAAAGCTGGCTGATGACGTCCTCCGCAAACAAGACCCCTTCCTCGTGAATTCTTTAGCGGTGCTTGAGGCCACGGCTCCCTCCTCATCATGGCCAGTCTCGCTGGAGACAATGTACATAGCCGATCTCCCATTCCTCCTTGCCTGGCTCTACCTCTGAGACACACACGGCTCTCGGGGAAAGAAACAACTCAAACAAAGGTGCACACAGATATATTTTAAGACTACTTGAAGCATTTAACTTAATTGGAAAGATGAGAAAATTAAACATGACGCAGTTTAAGAAACAAAATTAAATTTAATCGTTTCTGGTTTAGGAATACTGTCTGGAATGACAATGTTGTTATAAGCATCTGAGAAAAGAAGTCTTCATTAACAATATACACAGGGGATTTCATATTCGCAATTCGGTAAGCCACGGAAGTCACGTTCAAAAAGCTCTTGTCTAGATTAACACAGATGCCAGTTAAATGTTTTGAAATTAATTAGATTTTTTGGAATTTCGTTAACTTAAGATCTGAGTATGTTTATGAAAAAAGAAGGCAAGGATGGCTTAATTATAATTTATTAAGTGTATTAGCCGTAATAAAATTTGTAAAGAAGGCTTTTTTAAACTGCTTAAAAATTGATACGATTTTATTTAATGCCACCACGTTTGGTGAGTAAAATTGTAACGAACAATTTTTAAAACTCATTTAATATTATTTGATTAATTGGAGGGGAGTTCAAATAAACAATAGTCTCTGAAGAATTAATACAAATTAACCCTTGAGTGCACGATTTTTTAATTTTTTTAAAATGTATTTTTCTAAATACAATACGGAAAAATTACCACAAAACATCAAAACTGCAAAATTTTACGTCTATTAATGTGTTTTAGTGGCGTCGGCCTTTCTACCTTAACAATTAAGCCGCCAATACTGAAGGTTCATTACAAATTACTTCCTTATTAAATCTCATATGTTTTTTTTTAAAATTCATTAAATGATTTTAAAATTCTTACAATTCTGTTAAATACTTACGATCACATTCATTTAAAAATAAGAATATAAATTTTATATTAAACTGTTCCGAAAACTAATTATTTCTTAACTTACAGTACAATCGCTATTCCAGAAAGCGAAATTCTGTAATTTCTAAACCTAAACAACATTTTGACAGACTCTCATATAATAATAAACGTACTAGTAAGACCATAAATTATTTACAACATTCATGATTGAAGAATTCAATCTATTAAAAATACTAAGAATTTAAGTACATACCTTAAGACAAGGTGTTAATAATGTAGTATACAAAATTAAATGTAAATATTGCGAGAAGTAATATATTGGATATACCACAAATTGTTAAAGACAAGATTTTTCCACATTTAAATCAATAAAAAGTCATACAGATCTTTCCACTCAAGTAAAATTCTTCAATCAAGAACTCAATTTTTGAAAATACTCGTACACTCTATAAAGAGAAATCGACATTTAAAGTTAGAATTTCTGAAGCAGTGCTTATTAATCTTAACAGAGAATCGTTATTAAATGAAAGTGAAATTGTATTCCAGTTAGCTTACATTATTATTAGATTACATAAATAACGCATTACAGAGCCACTAAATTTTTTTTCAATTAGAAACCAGTTATTCATTAAATTTACTGCAAATATTTGTTTTAAATGTTAACATTATCACTGTTTTTTAAAAATGTTATCATAATCCTTGTAAATAGTTATATAATTCTGTCAATTGTATAATTTTTAATGCTCTTGACGATTGTAATGAGGCAATTGATTCACAACTTTGCAAAGTCCGAAAAATGACAGTAGCGTCATGCCCGAGGCATTGATGACTGTAATATAATACCGTTTTTTGCTTGTGTTGTTATTTTGTGAGATGTTTTTAGAATGATTATAACTCGAGAATTGAAAGCTCTCTTTTGTTTTAAGTAAGAAAGAAATAAAATTGTGGACTGTGTTACGTGTATATTTTCTATTACAATTTATATACTATGTTTATCAGGTATATCTGATAACCATATTCACGGTCAGTCAGTTTGAACTTCAAAATTAATCTTAATATTCATTTACAATACATACAGCATATGAAATGAACGAAAAATAAATTTACGCTTAATTCTATTTACCTTTTATTTCATGTGAAATTTAAACGTTCTGTAAGTGAAACGCATAAAGGATATTACGAATTTCGATGTATGTTTATAATTTTTACTCCGAAACGGATAGATGTGGTGGAAGATTTGTAATTAAAATTTTAAAATAAAATTTTATAATAAACATTATAAAATCAAATCTATATAATAAAAAAGGATGTATATTTGTATGTATGTATGTATGTATGTATTTACGTTGTTCTTTATACAAATTTTATCGCGTGGACAGAATGCAACAAAAATTGGTACACATATTCTTCAAAATACGAGAAACGGTACTGTGAGGGTGGGAAACGCCTAGCATACATGTGGAAAGAATTATAATTAAAAACCGTGATCATTAAATATTAAATTACTGCGCGCCAACAGACAATGACGTCACGCGAGAGAGAGACGTTACTACGCAACGAACAAAGGAAATATTTCCTTTATTAGGAATGAAATAAAGCAGAAATATGTTCTTTAAATAAAAGGTATAATTTTATACAGCAATACTCCATCGAATGGTAATAAAGAAGAATACGAGTTACTTTACCATCCTTGCGGAAAATGTAAGTTAATTTTCGCGCTATATTAGTTGTGAGTCTAGCTAACAATTTCATCAATGTAATATTTCGTAATGTATGAAGACTGAGTGACAATTGACAATTATATCCTGAAATACTCAAGGAATATATTTAAGTGTTCAATTAAATACTTTTTCGAGTTAATAATAATAAGAAGTACACGAGCAACGTCGGGCACCCAGCTAGTATTATAATAAAAATTTTAAAACAAAATTTTATATTTTGAAATAAGATATTAAAATAAAAAATTTAATTAAAACAAATACTTAATGTAAATTATAATTTAACTTTAATTTATATGTAATGTATACTAAAATTAGAATCTTCTATATAATAAAAAAGGATGTATATGTATGTATGTATGTATTTACGTTGTTCTTTATACAAATTTTATCGCGTGGACAGAATGCAACAAAAATTGGTACACATATTCTTCAAAATACGAGAAACGGTACTGTGAGGGTGAGAAACGCCTAGCATACATGTGGAAAGAATTATAATTAAAAACCGTGATCATTAAATATGAAATTACTGCGCGCCAAGAGACAATGACGTATATTAGTTGTGAGTCTAGCTAACAATTTCATCAATGTAATATTTCGTAATGTATGAAGACTGAGTGACAATTGACAATTATATCCTGAAATACTCAAGGAATATATTTAAGTATTCAATTAAATACTTTTTCGAGTTTATATAAATAAGTACACGAGCAACGCCGGGCACCCAGCTAGTATAGAATATATTACTTTGATTGCAACGTTAGTTACAATGATTACGTAAATTTAAAGGAACTAATATGAAAATACGAAAGGACTATTTTTTATTATTATCATCTGATATACACATATTGCAGGTACTTCATATCATCTCGTTTCGAAAACAATTTCCGAAGGGGTTTACTAATCTTTGTAAGTACGGGTGACGCGGCAGGGACACTCCACTCATGCAACATTATTGCAGCAGAAAGTCTGTATAACGAGAGGCGGCGCAATTGCCCGACTAAATAGCGCCGGGGTAGCTTCTGAAAGCGAGGCTCGTGCAGCCAATCACAGGTGATGTCTTTATGGCCAGAGGCGCGGATGAGAAGCGCCTTTTACGACCGTCACCTGCCACGTAAACGACGGCGTAATTCAGCACCATCTGTCCTCTCTGACTTAAGAAATACTCCATGCATGACCAATGGCGTAGTTTTTACGACCGCGACCAAAACGAAAGTTCCTTTTCGGTTTTCGAGGATGTTCTGCAAATTATTTCACCCTAATAAAGGTGCAAAATGTATTAACAATCCGTAGCTCTTCTACAAGTAGTCACAAATTCTTTATTGTTAATCAAAATGATGTGCATAATAGGATATATGTAAAACACCTGTTTCAACATTTCTCTTCATGCTTTATATTCTACTGTCAACTCAATTTCCACGATTTTTTAGTCCCTACTTTGGGCTACGATTATGAATTTGTTACCTAATAAAAATCCTTGCCCCAAATATTAAATTGCAATCCTGCTAATCGTACATGATCACTGGGTTTCAATTCGCTCATTCATCAACAACTGTCAACTCAATTTTACTCCAGTTTTCTCATTTAATAATTTTATTTAATATATTATTTAATAATAATTAAAACAACCAATGTTTTCCCTCAGTTTCTCAAAAGTATTTTTGACAAATGTTCCATTGACTCAAATGTTATTGTAGAATATAATTGCAGACTTGTCTATTTTACTGTCTGTAGAATTTACCTAAAAAACTAAATTAAACTTCAGTTTCAAAACAAATGTTTTTCACATATAAATTTATATATTTACTTTGAATACATCTGCCACTTCCTTATCGTTCACGAATTGCTCGTTTCAGTTCAGTTGACGATATCTTAGGGCTTCATACCGTAGAGAATTCCGAGGTACTATTTCCAGACCGTACACATAGGGCAATAGCCAAATAATAGTGGGAAAGGGAAATAACAGAATCGACTGTAGGTTCCACAGGAGACTATTCTCTACCTGAAAAATTGTCGTAAAGGAAAACGAGACACATTCACGTGCATAAATTTGATTACTTATACCTGAAGCAACTAGACTCAGCTGCGTACGGACTGAATACGCAATTCAATACTGAAGTATCTGGGAATACACCTTTATAAAATTCGTGCATAGGAAACTTGTTATTCCAGTTGGATATTCAGAATTTTCTCTAGCAACAACCAAATTATAGCGTGAATATTGCGCTTCAGTCTTAAAAAGTGCACTTCGAGTCCTGTAGTTGTTTGTCATAAATATGTTATTCAAATAATATTTAACAGATATATTGTCACTGACCTCAATTCACTTCACTAAGCACGTTCTTAGCGCTTGCTGAAAACTTAGAGAATAACTTGGTGAATACGTCACGGAATTTGTTGTGTGACGCTACGAGATAAAGTTGTAGCTCGGGCGCGCGCTCACTCCCTTTCTCTTTCGAATTTAAATATTATATTTTGTGATTTTTTCCTCGAGTAATTATATGGCACGGAACGATGCAGAGAAAGAATAAATTAACTTTATAAAATACATGTAATGCACAAAATTCAAAGGAACATTTTCCAATCTACTAATAATAAATAGCAAAGGAATTAATAGCTAACCCGTTGATCGCACATCATCACTGGGTTTCAGTTCATTCATCTATCAACAAAATTCTTAGCGTTGCCGTCTAATATTTCTTTCTCTATTCATATTTTACTGTGCGATACTTCTACATTACGACGTATATCCTGCTCTGTGTCACATCTCTCGCTTTTATCTCCCCACTCTGACACACCTACTATCTTACTGTAACTTCCATCGTTCAAAGTGTTCTAATGACTAATAGGAAAAATTTTCCTTCTTTCCATTTTTTTTCGGGTTACAGGCTACATGAGGGTAATCCACATGGTGACAACTCTCCTTTAATAGCATAAGAAGGGATTTGAAAGGAGGATTGAGGAAGGGTAGAGGAAGGTAGGCAAGGGTTAACTAGGGCCCCCGGGCTATGGTTTAAGGATCCTACCCGGAAATTCGCCAAAAAGTGAGGCAGGGAAAACCCGAGAAAAAACTGCATCAGGTAGGTCGGGCATTTGGTACTTGTCCGACGTCCTTCCGATGACGGTAAAGGGGTTAGTTGTGGGGTCGCAGCTTTCCCCTCTCCGTGCCTTGACCGGTTTAGGAGGCAGCTGGCCGAATATTCCAATAGGAATAGCGGACAGCTCTTACCGTATGCCCAAGGAACCTTGGTTCAAATAACCAGAGAGATGTGAAGGCATCCCCAAAGGTAGCCTCCGACAGAGCCGTCTGGGAAGGTTCAACTGCGAGAGAATCTCTCGCAGGCTTCCTTATCCCTTCTTAACATTTTTTTAGGGCAACAAGCTACATGAGGGTAATCCACGTTGGGCAACTCCCCTTTAATAGCATAGGAAGGGTATTGAAAGGGGGGATGCGGAAGGGTAGAGGAAGGTAGCCAAAGGTTACTAGGGCCCCGGGCTATATTTTAAGGATCCTACCCGGCATTCGCCTAAAGAAATGCAGGGAAAACCCTAGAAAAACCTGCATCAGGTAGGTCGGGCATTGGGTACTTGTCCCACGCCCTTCCGATAGCGTGAGAGGAGTTTGTTGTGGGGACGCAGCATTCCCTTCTCCGTGCCTCGACCAGTTTAGGAGGCAGCTGGTCTACTATTCCAATGGGAATAGCGAACAACTCTTACCGTATGCCCAAGGTCTGTGACCCCGGAACATACACCTCTCAGAACAGGCCGAGGTGCCTCGGCTTGTGTGAACCTTAGTTGAAAAACGGAGAGGAAAAGGCATCCCCAAAGGTAGCCCCTTCGTATCTCTCCTACAAGGTTCTGCCTGCGAGAGAACATCCCTCGCAGCTTACCTGCGAGAGAATCCTCTCGCAGGCTTTATCGACGTCCCCTTCTTAACATTACGATTACAAAATATTAAAGAAAAATTATAATAAAGCATAAGCGCGAGAGATACTATTTCCTGTAAGCATCGGAGCAACGTATCCTTGTTTGTTGATCGTCTATGGTTATTCGTTCGCCATTATCATAACAATTATTACTTTCATTACTCATTGAAAACAAAATTTATAGAAGCATTAATCACGATGAAACTTTTCTTAATTGAACCAAAAGTTAAATATCAACATAATGCTCATATAGAGCATTGACATTGAAAAGTCACGTCGGGGTTCGACAACATAATGCATTGACACGGAAAATATAGAATCAGCTTCCTCACAAACATTTATTTCAATTTAGATCAAAGTCCTAGTTTCACGTTTGAGTATAGTTTCCCAAAGCTTGCTAGCATTCATTTCACCGAGACCTTTGAATCTCTGCAGTGTGAAACCTTTTTTCACCACATTCTATTATTATTTTTGCAAGTGCACTCGGAGATTTAATCTTTATTTCACTTTCTTGTGACTTTAACCTTCCCAGCGGGCGCACGAGACATGGAGTGCCCCACCTACTTTTCGAAGTGATTGATGGCTTACTTTTGTTGTTAAAATTTTAAGTTCATAATTTCCAACATTAATACGCATTTATTAATGTTTACTTCTATTTTTTATTTTCATAAAATTATTGAAATTTATCCTATATTGCTGTTTTTGACTTAATTTTATACGAAATCCAAAATACGTTTATTTTTTATTTATTTAATATACTTTAGGATATATTCATATAAAAATGAAATATAATTTTTTATATTGTAATAATTAAAATATTTATTTTATTTTAATGAATTTAAAGAGTTTTAAAGAGATTACCTCACGTTAACCGTCAAAATGTTATAATCAAATGGATGGCTTTTTATTAAATGAAAAGATCAATGAACTTTACAAACAATATTTTATTTATTTTGTGACAATAACTCAAAACAATTACAGATTTAAATATTAGATCTCAGGGTCTTCACTGGGTTTGATAATTGACACATCAATTATGTTTAAAAATCTTATTAATAAACAAACCACAATTAAAAGAAAATAAATTTACTTGACAATTCAACTAGATCGAAATTTAAAATGAGAACGGAATTAAGAAGTAAAAAGATTAGAACGAATTAACAATTTAAACGGAGAACGAAATCTGACTTCTATATTTCAATTACGTTTACATAATTAATTATTTTGCAGTTTGTTACTCACATTTGTACAGCATTCCAGCATACCTTTTGTTTTCGAAATACACTATTGCGGGATTTTACATCTGATTCTAAGACTCACAGATTTTACACTGATTCTAAGCCAAAATTTTATATGATGTCAGGAACTCGGATGATCCTCCCTTTTTGTGTTCAGCTATCTGTTGACTGCTTGCCTTAGGTGAATTCTACTTGCCTTAGATGAATTCCGTGGTTTGTAGATTTGCCAGTCTTTACTGCATTGGACTCAAACTGAAATTTTACTATTTCTGGCCGGCTATGGACACAAAACTGCTTTTACTTAGCAAGTTTCGACGTTATGCTTTCGTGAATGTTATACTTTGTTCTCAGAAATATTCAGGCACCAACCAACTCTGTTAAATTCTAATCGCTGACTCTGTTGAATTCTCCTCCAACTAACAGTTATACCTTGACGATGTCTTACCGCGAACTGCTCCTCACAATATTTTCTTGCGATATTGTAATGCCAATTAATGAAGACATTAATTGAGAAATTAAAAAAAAATTGTTTGAGAAATCTATTCTTGACGGCGGTACAGAACATAGCAACAATGTAGCCAAGCCCGGTTTCCTTTGTCGGAAGAAGCAATGCGCGCTCAAAATTACGAGAGAGTGCAGTTCACATTATGATATGGTAGAGTTCATGTCATGTTAGCAGGAAGGTTTGGTCGTAGGAAGATATTGAGAAGTTAGAGTTGGCTGTAAGGTTTGGTCAAGTACAGGTCGTATTAAAATAGACGATATATTCTTTTAAAAAGTAAAGTTAAGTAGAAGCAGTGGGCAGTCAGACAGAAATTGGTCGAGTTGAAATAGACAAGACAATTTCAAATATTCAAAGGAAATTTGCAGAGAAACATCGAGAATTACCAATCAACAGCTTTGATTGGTCCCTGAACAGTTTGCTCAAGACGAAATATTCACCTGAGCAGAACTACGAAACCTGCAAAACACAAACAGTTTTTGGTGCACATAGCCGAGCAGAAGTAGCAGAAGTCAATCGAGAGAGGCGAAAGGAGGTTCATCCTGGTTCCTGATTTTTTATCTAAAAATACTAATTTTAGAATCTGTGAGTTTTTAGAAGCAGTGCAAAACCCCGCCATAGTGTTTCGTCAAGTACAAGGTATCCTGGAATGCTGCCGTGAGTAACAATATAAAACAACTAATTATGTAAACCTGATTAAAAGATAGACGTCAGATTTCGTTCTCTTCTTTTGATTAAAATATATGAATTAGAATCCATCTTTTTAGTTTAATTTTGTTGACAAGTAAATTTCGTCATAGCTAATTGATGAGTAAATCTTTTCTCTTTTAAATTGGAATTTGTGTTTAAGTTGAGAAATAAAATGATTCGCCATTATCAAACCCAGTAGAGACCTGAAATAATTTTTAAATTGTGTAATTGTTTTAAAGGTTTAAAAATAAATCTATTGTTTGTTCAAGTTTATAATCTTTCATTCATTTAAAAGTCGATTTTTATTTAATTATTACAATATTAAACAACTAAAAACTAACAAAAAATATTTAAGCTTGATAACATAATAAAAAGCTTTAATACAAAATAACATAAGTTAGGTAAGTTGTTTGTGAAAAGAAATTCGAAAAATGGAAATGCATAAAAATTACAAATGTAAAAAAAAATTATTCATCATAATCGGATTCGACTTTCACACAGGCTCAATTACAAGGTGGACTTTACAGACATATGTTTTTACACTGGCCACAATTTTTTGTTGTGTTAGTGTCCATTTTACGTCTACACACATGGCAGCTTCCATACCTTTTCTTATTTTTTTCGCCTGGGTTCTCACTTTTATTTTTATGGAATGTTGGTCAAATTTTGTCCAGCTAATTTGCAGCTTGTGTACCAATTGTAAAACTAAAAAATGATGCCTCACTACCATAACCACGCAATTTGCGACAGTAGTGGGGGTGGGGGGCAGATAAAAAAATACCTGCGACCACAAAGTCAGTCACTTCCAGAGGTTTGACAGCCTGAAAGCCGCGGGAAGGTTAAAAATGAATCACCCTAGAATAGGTCAATGACGTCACCCAGAGAACTCGATATATTTCGTATTTCTTTGCTTTAAATTATGCTAAGCGGAAATACATATTTGTCTGTCAACCCCTGAAATAACTTAAAGATATGTACTTCTCTTTATTCGGCTTTTATTTATACTTCCTAATTGTATTAGTTAACATTAATTTTAGAATTTGCGAGTTGAAATTAACTGGCAAACATTGTGATTGATAATAATAATAGCCAATTTTGGTTGATAGTGAAAGTGTCGCTTTAGAAAATAATACAAATTACGAATTATTTGAGAGAGGTAAATTAATTCGTATTTCATTATTTTTATTCTAACCACTGATGAGTTTTTTTTATGGTGCTTGTTGACACTCTCCTCTTTTGACGACATAGTATTATTACTGTTACGAAACCCTTGCTTTAGCTGAAGACCATTTTTCTAAACACTACATTTATTCAAGCGAAATTTAATTCTCGCTCGTAATTGGAGCACAGTAGGTTATAATATACTTTTTTACATGAATATAAGAATAGTGTGCCAGTTATGACCTTATTTTGCAATAAAAATGATTTAAAAATCACTATATTTTGAATAAATCATTACAAGATTTTATAACAGTTAAAAATATTGTAATGGGAATTTGTTTATTTTTTGAAGACAATTAATTGAATTAATTATAAGGAATGTGGGCGACAGTGAATAAATTGTAATACTTTATTCCCCTCCCCCCCCACACTCAAAAAACATTCAAAATTATTTTTACAAAAAACTTTGGCTCAGTCAAGGGACTCGTGATTTGGCAAATGCAATCTACCATCTCAGGGTGGTATTACGTGTTATTGGCACATACTTAATTTCCTGCTCCAAACATCAGGTAGGTCGTTCTGCCGTTCCCACGAATTCTGGCGACGACTGCGTTGCATTGCCACCCAATGAAGTTGGTCGTGTCCTGCTGACCGCGTAGTTTAATTACACAGGTCCTTTCTTCTTATTTTTCCTCCTCTGGATCATTCATCCGACCTCTCGCTACTCTGTCCTCAGACCGAAACCTCGTTTTGGACGATTCCGTTTCTCCTCAATGTTCCTCACATTCCTCTTGATTGGTTGTCTCGATCCACCCTGTGATCTGGTTCACCAATCAATCGTCTCCTTTTTCCCTCGCATTTCCTGAATTTTTCTATGGAAGGCGGTGATTGACACAGCAGGCCACGTTCCAACGTACCCAAAAATTTTGGGTTTTTCTCCAAATTCTCGGACAAGAGCGCCAGGTGTTCTTAACTTGGTCTTTGACGCGCTGCCAAAACTATTCCTTAAGGGCTATTACGGCCATCTGACAAAATTGCAACTAATTTTCAAAAGAAAACCCTCACAGAAATCGTATATGTTTTAAAAAAAGTAATTACGGTGATAAAATAAATTTAATAAATTAGAGCTCATGCGTTGAAATATTTTGGAATTTATAAAATTTGTTCTGATCGCGAGGGTAATGTTGAAATATATTCGCTAAAATTTGATTAACAGGTAACTTATAAATGTTAAGTAGCTGCTTCTATAATTTTCTGGTATCAGCTATATCATTGTCGATTTAAGTTAATACTTCTCTGTTTCTTCCGATTTTGAACAAAATATTTCAAGACTTACCCAGGTGCGAGCGTTTCTTCAAAACGATGAAGAGTTTGTAAGTTTTCCGAGACATCCGACCGTGTTTATCAGGGACTATTTTTCGAGCTGTATGGCTACATGGTTACAGGGGATATGCATCGCTTCTTTTTCGAGTAGCAGGGGTGCCAGCACATGCAAACAATCCACGCCTCCGTTTCCACTCGAGTAACACGTCCGACGCGTATAAAGGGCCTCATACTGAAAACGCTCTGAGTCGTAAAGGCTTTCAGGGGGGTGGTTACACAAAACATGCAAAGCAACCAAACGTTTGCTATGGATACAGTCGCCATTTGGCCCTCGCTCATTAACCGGTTTCGGCACTATTTGCTCAGTAGTTCTGGTAGGACAATTAATCAGTTCGTTTAACCATAAAAATTTCGTTTAATAAAGGAACAATGTAGACTTTTTTCATGCAGGAACAGGTTAAATGGATTATCTGTGTTATATAAAACATAATATTATCTGGAGTCATTAGTTCTACAGGAACTTAAATTAATATGTACGAAAGGGTTTTATTTTTAAGATAACCTATAAAGCCAGGAGAGAAAAATAAATTTCTCGTTTTGTACTAATTATTCTGGCAATATGAGGTTTCATTCCTGCATTAAAAACCACTAATGGACTTAAAAAGTCAAAAATCACTACTATGATTAAGCAGGAAGTTTCTATGCGAATTGTTCTTTCGATGAAATGAAGTAGCTCCCCGGTATACGGCCTCGGAGCAGCCATTCCGTTTTTATTATTTATACTAGTCTCTCCAACAATAGCAGCACACGCATTGTTACCGTCATTGATTGCACACGCACAAAAAACAGATGGTTGATAAGTTACGAGCTGAACAATGTATAATGGATCTTCTCAAACGGAAAACGAGCACGGCGCTTGTCTGTCTGCCCTTGAGCTACGCTGACACTCGATTTGAGCCTCCACGTAGCAACTTACCTCAACGCGTTCCTTATGAAGCTTCAAATATAGCGAAAATTCAATACAAAATTTATGTTCCCAGTTGAAATTTAAAATACTTTTGCGGTATTATTTTTGAAAAAATCGTGATTAGTGATTGTACTGGGGTGCTACAATCCTGGAAAACATAATATGCTTTCAGAAATCATGGAGCTGGAGTTCCAGTAATTTGAAACAAAAGTTTTGAGCTCAGCTAAATGTATATTTGTATGTTCTTTTTTATTGTTTATACAAGTGACAAGTAGGCCATTTCGTCTCCTGATTAACTCATATTCCCATTACAAATATTAATATTTCTTTTAGGGGTTGTACTTATAAAATAATTAATTAATGGCGAATATAAAATCGAAACAGTTTTGTTAATAATCAATGCAATAAATGCACCGAGTTATGCTGATTATATGGAATTTTAAATGTTGAATAAACAGCCAATAAATGGCAAAATCATAAACGTGTGTTCGTATATTTTGTATAACTAACGAACCCTCGAACCATGGCGATCGTTACGCTGGCTTCTTGCGAAGCAGCGGTGTGTCCTCGCTGCGATGAACTCTGCCCTACACGTTCGAACACAGTCGCCTGACTGTTATTAACTATGAACATGTACCAACAAATGTTCGTCTATGAGGTTATGAACTTTTGTCTTTTAGAGACGGAGGCTAGAAATTTTGCCCTATATATTGAAACCAGTTATTTCAAGCTGTAATATAATAATGTCATCTAAAAAATTCTATACGAATTTTAAATTTTGTTCAGTTATTATAAACACTTACTGATCAAAGACTGAAGCCTTTCCCGGTGCAGTTGTTCAATATATGGTTCTCGGAGTTCAACCGGGTTTTGCATAATTATATTAGAACGCAACGTTCTTCGCCTAGAAGATGACGACAGAGCTTTTAGTCGTCGAAACGTTGCGTTCTAATATAATTATGCAAAACCCGGTTTAACTCCGAGAACAATATATTGAACACTTACTGAGTTAAAATATTTTCTGCGGAATTCCGCAGAAAGTCAAACGATAGATCGGTTTACTTTTTTTATTTAAATTAAAATTAATTAATTTCTGCAATGTTATATATTAAAAATCTATTATGTTTGATTTGAAATTCTTTAGTCCTTATCTATTTATCATTTATTTTAGTTATGACGTTCAATTTCCAGTCTTAAGTCTTTGGCTGTTAGAAAAAAAACACCAATCCGCGTCTCAATTTAAAGTTTGCCTGCAGGAAGGTCGTATTTACAATTATTAATTTTAACAATGTTAATTTATATGTTAAGAAGTGATAATATTGCTATATATGGACCTTCCAGCATATATGTTCTAGTGATCATGGTCACATGGGAGACGTGGAAAATGCGAGTACTGTTACACAGGAGTTTAAAGAAATGTAATACGGTTGTTCAACATTTTAACGATTAAATTATCTATTTGAATAGAAATTGAGAGCGGACCGTTATTTAGAATGCTAAATTAGATGAGCCACATAGGTAATGTTGACGATGACGTTAATTAATTCTGCTCCTCATGTAGAAATGCACACATTACATTTGCAAATATTTACAAACGCGACGTCAACCTGAAGGGAACGTGTTTGTGTACTAGTATGCTATTCACTTCACAAGGAGCAAGGCAAACATTTATTCAAACTTATTTGATTCTTTAAAAATTTATGAAATCTTTTGTATTAAAAGAAGGGGTAAATATTTTAGAATTATCTAATAGCGGCCCTAACCGTGCGTCGTAACTGTGTTTTATAAAATAAAACTAATTTAAAAACATTACTACGTTTTAATAAAATGATGAAAAAGCAAAACGTTAATATGCCATGAATATGTAAGTATATGTTATTAAATGCACTTCTGTATATTTTGTTTATAGGAATATTATTTCTCTTGCAAGATATACCTTTCACACATATTCAAGTGCTGTTAATTCAAAGACAATGCAGTTGTCTACATTCTAAATAAAAACCTCTTGAGTTTATCTGTATATCCTGTGCTGTACGTTGAGAAAGTAGAAATACTATAATGGCAATTCACTGAAATATGATTAGGCTTTTTTAAGTTATCCTGTTCAACATGTTAGTGTCTCATTTTTTCGAATATACCGTTTTGTAGATGTGGCGATGTAAGCCGGAAAATTTACTATTCATAAAAGCCTAAGGATTATATTAATTTTATGTAATTTTTATGACGTAGTTTTTTAGGTAGCAATAATTCATAAACGTCAACAAGTAGAATATTATATTACCATTAACCTCCTCCGCTGCGCAGTAAATGTAATAGTATTTCTTAAAAGACTCGCGCTTATTTAACGACAGTTAATGCATTAGCATTATTTCTGAAAACTAGGAAAAATTTATAATCTATTTTACATCTGAGGATAACCGCCTCTAGGCACGTGAAGGATTGTGTTCTTCCGCCATCTTAAACCTGGGTTGAATGTCCATGCTTACGAATGACTTTCCTCCTCACCAACCACTTTAAAGTAAAAAATCTTCCTCACTCTCAGACTGCCTTAGAATGACTCCCCTCGTCGACATTTTTGCAAGCAATAAATTTCCATAACTCCTTTGATAGCCGAAATCTGGACAACGAATTCACGTATTAGTTCATACAATCAGATGACTACCAGAAATTTAGATATTTGTCAGGTGAACTGCGGCCTACTTCAAAATTTTGACCAATCGCAATTTTTTCACCTGCAGTCACCCGGTCTTGAAGGTTGAGTTTATGGCAGTTTCGACCGGCGTGCGTGATATTCGACTGCGTCCGGAGATAAGTCACCCGACTTATTGGAGTCATCTAATATACACAGAATCTCGCCAACCCTTGGCAATATTATTTAGTAAATAAATAATCTTAACGAAACTTTAATTTAACCGCATTCACTAAATTCAGTGATTCACAACTTTGCGCTGATAAGTTCCTTATAATTCAAGGCTACTAAACAACCATTTAAACACACCAATTAAAAATACTACTTATATTAATCCACTATAAACTACATTGTTATAAACTTATACATTGAAACTTAATATATACTAGAGGTTTCTAATGGGAGCCAATTTCTGTCTGATGTGCATGTTATTTATAACACGGTAACGTAATAAGAAACGATTGGCAAAATAGAACCAACATGTAACAATCGTGAACAAATCAATCATTTGAGCTGGTATACTCGCAACCAAATTCAATGTTGAAATACTCCGTTATACTACATTGGGCCAGCCTATTCAGATTACTGTATACCATACATCAGACATTCCTAATTCTTTATCTGTATACTGTATTTGCGACTTTTTACTACAATTATTAAACTTCACCGTACCTCCTGTTACTAACTAAACCTCAAATCTTAGTACGTGTCTCAGAAATCTGACATGTCTTCTTGTTAGTGTGTCTTAATGTCTTAATGTCTTAATACCTTGATCACCTTGTTAGTTCACCCCATGTATAATACACTTTTCTCCGGAAAAAAGTTTACATTCTTATAATAAGTAAAAAAAAATTACATGCTGTGTACTACTTTCTGTTTGCATTTTAAAGTAAATCTCCCGTGTACAGTTTTAATATAATTAATTTGATTAATGTTTAGAGATAAATATTTCCATCCAAGTAATTTTCGTGTCCTGACTCGATTGTTGGCCTCATCATAACAGAATTGTTGGCCTTTGTTGTTTAGGAACTGCAACTGCGTGTTATAACTCTTGTAACAATGGAAGAATCAGTGAAACTGACATTTCGACCAAGTTTTCTAATAATGAAAAAAGTAAATGAATGGAAGCTATAATAAGATAAGCTTCTGAAACTGGGGCAGTTGTTCTGCGCTCATCGCAGCTGGTGGATGTGGTTATGAGAGGCTCCGTATTGCGTTACGTGTATACGTTTTAAGTGTCACCGATCTACAAATCTCATGAGTTCTGCTGTAAACTTTTCCAAGTTGTTGCCTCTGATATAGTCCGAGGCAGAATCGTCGCGAGAAAGGGGCCACAATTTGTTAGTGAAGAGTTCATCGAAGCCACACAATTTAGTACGACGGCTTGCCAGCAATCACGGAGGCCGACGCCTTAGCCAGTGGTCAACCCCTGAGTCAATGCCTTGCAGTGGTCCTGGCTAAAGTCATCCCTGCAGTTAACTCGTTCTGCCGGCTGTGAGATTCGGAGACGCCAGTACGTCGGTACGAGAACTACAGTAGACAACGCAACACTGAATAGCAGTACGTATTTGGTACGGGCAGAAGATCTCTTATACGTAATAACCACAGGTGCCTGAGATAAGAGTTTTTCATGCTTAACTGTTATAAACTTATATAAAAATTCTTTAATGGTCAATAATTTTTTGATTTAACGTAAAAACCCAGCCCACAAAAATATTTCTTGACAGTACTTTACAGTCACGTTTGAATTTTCGAGCTACGAACGTTTATCAAAAATTACAAAACAAACTTAATATTTAATTTACTATTTAATTTCATTATGAATTTGATAACAGATTTTTGAAAAATTACACACATACTGACACAACACAACACGGATCCACCATCAGTTGTGTAATAATCTATAAGACTTTTTTTCGTTCGGCTGAAAAAAGAAAATCTTTCTTGCCATCAGCTGGAATGTTTCCTGGACCCCGCCGGCTTATCAGTCTTCCACTTGGCACAGAAACCAACCCACGCACTTAATGTCTCATTTTTATAGCAGATCGATTCATGGTTGAATCCATCTGAAAAAGATATCTCCCGTCTTTTCTCATCGACGATCGGCCCGAAGATGTCCACTACACGCTTTATATAAAATATACAAAAATTGGATGTCGTTTTGGCTATTTATTCTT
The DNA here is from genome assembly GCA_037074705.1 of Zhengitettix transpicula. NCBI lineage: Eukaryota > Metazoa > Arthropoda > Insecta > Orthoptera > Tetrigidae > Zhengitettix > Zhengitettix transpicula. The sequence goes on from CM073591.1 coordinate 79,435,043, forward strand.
CATTCAATTATAAGTTTCTAAACCCGAAGTTTTTGACTCAATGTAATATTCTTAATTATTAGTATATCAAAGTAAATCAGGAATGAGCGGAAATTTCAAATAAAAGATAATTAAAGAAATTAAATACCTGATAAATTATTCGATTTTGACTCAATTTATGTGTAAATTAATTTATACTGTTCGACAGGATAAATATTTTGTAAGTGGTTAACAAATTTAAGTATTATTTCGTACAATTTTATTATTCTCTGTACATATTCAGCTTTAAATATTTTTTCCGGATATTGTTTTTTTTTGTAATAGCATTTTTGTGCCTGACAATAAATATTAGTCTTTGAAAACTAACTATTAACTTTCTTCTTAAAAATCTTTGCCTATATACTGAACGACGACTGCCATCTAGATGTTTTTGATTCTGTGTACATTTCACTCACGCGCTGTTCTCTGCTTTTATAAACTGAAGATTACACAAGATCAGCCGGTTTTCTTATTTTCATTCTTGACTTTTGGTGGTCATTTTTCAGAAGTTGTCGGCCGTGAAGTGAAGCCTAGCTTTCTGTTTCCAAGAATATATTTTTCATTCTTCTTTTATCGTTGGTTCCAGTAGATTCCTAAGAATATTTAGTGATGATAATTACTGTAAACTATAATATGTAAAGGTAATTAAAGTTGTCTTTATGAAGAGCAAATAATGCATTACAGATTATTTAGATCACTCTAATATCTGCATGTAAGCAGTCATATACGTGAAAACATTTATTCCTTAATTAAATAAATATTTGAAAATGTGGTCTTGTAGTCAAATAAAACTTTTAGTTCTTTGTTAGAAACTCTGAGAAAATGGAAATGCAAATTTTTATCTTTTATCAGCATCTCCAGACATATTTCATTTTACTGAAAAAAAAAAATACAGATTGCGGAGAAGGAAAGAAGCTTACACTCGAAGAAGTCTGGAAAACTGTTCCAGACTTTACAATGTCGGGCTGGCGATGGAGAAGAGCGAGAATTTCTGCCTCGTTTTTCTTTTTACTTAGATAAGAGAGTAAATCACAGAACCGTATATATAATCCGTGTTCTACCATGAAACAGATATTCTATACGACGAAAATTAATTTCTCTGAAATATAGTATATGAAAAACGTATGTAATGATTAATATTTTGTAAGCATGAATTTCTTTAGTGCCTTTCTATGTAAATTGTTACTAATAAATTTAATAATAATTGCATAGGGTTGTATGGAAAAACATTCTGGCAATGAAGTAGAATTTTAACGAGTTCCCACCAAAATGTAAATCACGCAAATAATTTAATATAAAATTAAAATAAATTATCGTACGTACGACTTATGTTAATCTACAAACATATACATGAAAGGTCGAAATTGGAGTCAGCAATTTGACTTTCGTATTTAAGTTTGCATTTCCAATTCCATTTTGCGCTGTCGCTCTGTTTCGTTACTCACGTACTTTAACTTACCCCCACCTCCCTCTCTTTTCCTCACTTTTGACTCAACTCCCCACCCCAACCTTTTCATCTTGTAGCGCCCTCAAGGTATTGCAGCGTCCACTTTGTGAACGCCGACATCGTAATCGGCCAGTTCAAGTTATGTACTAGGCAGATGATGACGGTGTATCCAGAATTACATTAAAATTCCTTGCTCTGATTGTAATTTATGCTTTATAGGGATAAAACGGTCGCTAACTACCGAAATCAAAGAACATATGTATGCCCAAAATCCATCTGCACATTGACAGAGCATAACAATTTTTAAAATATCTTTTAATTGTCATAATGCTACGATTTTAAATGTTGACAACAGGTACTATTCCAGAATTATATCCCAAACACTTTATATTAAATCCAACATCACTGCAATTATCGTATAAATCGATGCTGTGAAACTTAACAAAAGCTATGATCCCTTATTTTTTCTTTGCTTTTTATTGTGAAATATCTTTGCTTTTGAGTTCGTTACACCGCTTGAGCGCTGTGCCGCTCTTACAGCTCTCACGATCTGAATCAACTGACGAAAACAATCATGTTTGAATTAACGTTGTATGATATTTATTTCATCACTTAATTTGGTCTGTTCATTAGTTATTTCTTTATCGAATAAAAATGCAATTTTCTTCCAAGTAATTTAAGTTAGGCTAATTTACATTCGTCTAGATAAAAATTAATTATTTCATATTTACTGAAGAAAACGAGTAATTTTGGCCGTGTTTTTTTTGAGCGCGTTTATGCTGTTCCAATTTTTAAAAAAATTCCGGACGTGAAATTTTAAACATCATATTTATTTGATTCTAAAAAGACCAATATAAAGTGGCGAATCCTAATTAGAAGGTTTTAAGGGATTTGAAATCGGTAGTGACTAACTGTTTTGTGTGACATTCTCTTTGCCCTCTAACATGTTTTTATATTACGTTAGCATTACCATTATCTAAAAGTGGTTGGTGAGGAGGAATGCCATACGAAAGCATCGACATTCAACCCAGGTTTTAAGATGACCGAAGGACACATTCTTCACATGACTAGAGGCGGTTATCCTCAGATGTAAAATAGATTATAAATTTTTCCTAGTTTTCAGAAATAATTCTAATAAAATAATCTGTCGTTAAATAAGTGCGTTAAATTTTTATTGATTTATTCTTTAAATAACCGTCGGTGTTTTATAAAGAGACTGACAACGCTTAATTTATTATTCAATAAATCTTCCTAATTTCCCATTTCATTATATAAAACCTCTTCCTATTATATTTATGTAATTGCATAATTTACATAAAACATAATAATTTGAACTGATCGTAAATAGAATAAGAAATTAAATTTCTTTACGTACCGATGTCTTCCTACATTGTCCATTTTTTTCTACCGTTTTTTGAATATCTTAGAAGCAGGTAATCTAAGGATTGGATACGGATTCATAACTGTTCCAAGAAAGTACCACGCGTCAATATATTCAAAATTCAAAAATACACAAATTTTATAATTTTAATTAATGTCGGAATACAAATGTTGCAATACAAAATTTCGAAACACTGTCTAATTTTCTGAACTGTTAAACTTTTTTCACTCTGAAAAATACTCTAGAACGTTTCCTAGTCAAACGAATGGAACGTCTTTAATTTTTACACTGTGTGTTTTAGAAGTAAAGAATTTTTGTTCTGATTCCGCTAAAATGCGGATTGGTAGCAATAGTTTAAGTAATAAAAGGAAAGCATAGTACAGTTTTTTTTATTAGAAATTGTTTGTTTAAATTAGTCTATGAAACGCACGGCACCCGTATCGTCATCTGTCACGACGATTCAGTTATTTACGGAATTATTTATCACTTCGGGCGCGGCGTTGTTTGAACAGTCGTTAGGACAGTTGTATAACTGAAATGTGTGTTGTTAAACGTTCTCAATGACACCGCGATGTAATGGAAAACACGTTTTGATCGTCTCTAATGGCTTTGCGTTCCGATTAGTTGCCCGATGCACGCGATTCAATCAGCCAGAAGTGCTTAATAATTCACAGAACTCTTCCTGAAGTTCGTTACTCAAACGCCGCCAACGACACTTTTCCCATTTTGCTTTCACATTCGTTGTCTCAATGAAGCTTCTCCAGTTTTACAGGCTTTGTATTTTTTGTTTCGAGTTTGTCGTTATTTTTTTTTATCAATAATTTGAATGGTTTGGGTATGGAGTCCGTTATTTAATATGACGCCCGTTTGTACGTTGAATGTCGTTCCTAATCCGGAAAGACGGGTTACTTTTTATATTGGAGGGTTAGTTGGTATGAATAAAATGTTTTGGACGAGCGAACTATATGTAACACAAAATTTGAAGGGCCATTAAGTTGTTAAAAACATAAGATAAATACCCCTGCTATACGCTTTATGCAATGTTGAAACACCTGATACACGTGCAAGTGCACTGTAACGAGCGGTCACGTTGATTAATTTGATATCTTCTTGTTTGTTCGGAAGTAGATAGCCTGTCAAAATCAAATTTAAAGTGAATATAATAAAGCTTGTGAATGAGATATTTGAAAATTATTGTCGAAATATAGAATATAATTACTAGGAAAGATAATCATTATATAGACAACATATGGAACGTATCTATATCCAGTCACAACTACGAATGCGTCGGTCCATCGCAATCAATGCCGAGGCAACGAAAAGAGATGCTAACAAAATGTGGATATGTTCCATAAAGAAAAAGAACGAGAAACAATGAACAATATATTATTAATATTTAACTAACATTGAGTATAAACTAAATTAATTAATCAGTCCATAAATTCTGAAGAATTTTAATGTAATATAATTACAGAATTACATCTAATGAAAATACAAATAAAAAGCATTACAACGTTTCTAGTTGAGATCCTACTCAACTTCTACAAGAAGGTAATTATTTTGGAACCTAAAAATAAAATTATTTAAACCTCCTTAAATCAAAATTTGGCTTCAATCGGGCCATGATGATGATTTTCTGTTGTATTGCATTGGATTAATGTAAGTTTGTTCTTTTTATTAATATAGTGCATGATGAGGTCCAAAAATTGGGTCGAATCGTTATACTCATTTTTTTTGCAGTTTATAATTCTACAATTTAATTATATTAAATTCTAACGTATTATTGTTTCACTACAAACTACGGTCATCGGAAACAGAGATATCTCAAACTGTGCAAAATGAAATTCAAAAGATTTCAATGCCGCGCCAGCAAAATGAACGTTGAACAGCCTGCGCCGATACCGTCTTCATCATACGATAACGACATCGATACGCGCGTGGTTTCTTAATTTGGGTTTCGGACTTATTTATTCACTCCGCGTTTCAACCACTCTCTGATCTTGATCTGAAATTATATGACTCTTAACGTCACTAGAGTAACTCCTAGGTACATTATTATTCATAAGACCCTAGAATCGTATAGTCCAATGGCATAGAAGTTAAATTTCAGCGCATATTTTAGAATTAATCTCACCGTATGATTATAATACTATAAAGCGAATTTTATTTCATTAATCTCTGGTGCACAATGTAACGCCCAAAACCACCTACAGAGTGATCGAAGGTGGAACCAAAATATTTTGCAAATTTTAAACAAGTAATAACGGTTATTTCAAGATTACTACTTTAAATATATTCTAAATATTTGCGTCCCTACAGTTTAAATGATCAAAGATGCGAAAATCAGACAAATTGTAATTTAATTAATCTATCTACATATTTTTTTATCGTTTTCTCTGTCCTTTAAATACTAAGATATTTAATTGCAGATATAAAAATACTTTTACAAGTCTGATGAGGACACAAATTAAAACCAAAAGTTGTATCTAAATTAATTAAATTTCGATTTAATTGTATCAGGCCTTTTACACTCATTTATTCCATTTTATAATATGTAAAAATTATTGCTGGATGATTTATAAGTTCAGGCCTGACAAACACGTGTTTGGTGTGCAGAAAACAAATGTAAACTGTTTCTTAATATAATAAAGTGTCTCTGAATATTAATAGCTATTAAATCAAACATGTAATATCGTAGAAATATTATTACGTATAGCGGTGAATTGTTCTTATTACTTTTTAATTTTTCTCGAAAGCACTCTAATGAGTAAAAATTTCACCCTGCTATGGAGAACGATTCACGGTTACAAAAAATATTAGTCGTACTGATTTACCATTTTTCTTCTACCCGTTTCCTTCTTTTTCGAATTTCGTGCTCTTCAGCTTTAGTAAATGAAAGTGACCCGTTTCGAAGATATATAGTGAATGTTCGGCAAATTAACGCTGTTTCAAATGAGTTAATTCTGAAAGAGATTTTCAAACAGACTGTAATTTATGAAATGTGATATTAAATTTTAAACGGAATTGATAAATTATGTGATTTTGAAATACGCGAACACAATATTTTTCTCTATTGAGGGTTTAATTACTGAATGGCACAACTGAATGGATCAGGTGTTACAAGTATTCATAATTTGCGTAATGGGGTTACAATTGAAGTCCTAAATCGAGTTATGTTCCATTTGTTAACGAGTGTTGTCGAATGGTTAAAGAGGTATCGCACAGACTCTCCCGTTACATATATATATTTCAATCGCTCCAGTCACCGATACTGGGCGGTAAAGTACGTCTTAAAAAATAACCCCTGTTCCGTCGTCATCGCCTCCAGAAGCTGCTATAAATAACCCTGCAGCTGTTAACAGGCACCATTATCCCAAGCTTAACGAGATCTGCCAGCAAGTCATTACACCAGAGCCGCGCAGTTTTATATAAACTCCCAACTCAGGTGCCCATCTTTTCCTAATTATAATATGCGTATCGATTAAAACCCAAATTTTTCTATACATTTTCTTTATGACGACAACATATCGTAACGACAGCTGATTATTTAAATCTGCAAATTATGAGAGTGTTTTTTATGACCTTCATATTTGAGACGTCGATGAAACAACTGAACGTATATCAATCAATGTCAATTAAAGCAAAGTAACTGGATGAATCTTCTCTAAGTAATGAAGTTACTTGTTTGACGTCAGTCTATGTGAAAAATGATTTAACAGTGGTTTTTTTTGGCTTCAATGTGATCGGCTCCAATTAGATAGTAGATGTACAAGTCCAAAAGGTTACTCCCACAAATTTGTGTTACATAACACTTATTTTCCCCTAATCCTCAATTTTATAAGGCCCGTGGAATTCAAAATTAACGTGTCCTACTGATCATAATCTACATATTATAGGTAACAAAAACTATTATTTCGTAGTGAAGAGGAAAATGGAGATTTTATAATGTCTTTCATTGGCAACTAGAGGAACCTAGAAAGGAGTAGATCTACAGAACTGGAAAAGAAGATTGGTGAGTGACATGTTGATGGTTTTCACATACAATTAGTACAAGCTGTTATTAATAATCAAACAATGACATTATCAAAAATAGAAGATTTTCTCTGTGTATATTCTGGATTAACAGTTCTTGGATTTCCACCAGCTTAATCCACGACGTTTCGATGATATACTCAGCCATCTTTCTCAAGTTGAGTGCCGTCCTGTAGTACTGTATAAACCAAGAACTGTTTATCCAAAATAATTATATATTGAAGTAGTTTTACTTTTCTCCAATAGTCCATAATTATTCGATAAGAGGATTCACCTCGAAATGTGCCGAAGTGATCAGATAATGTGATTAGGGTCAACAAATTATTTTAAAAATATTAATTTCTTTTGTAGAATGGCGTAGTATTTTCGAAGGGACAAGTCCAGTCTTCAAATCCAACCTTCAGCACGCAAAGCAAATTAAAGTAAACACCAGATGGTACAAAAAAAGTTTTGCATTTTTGGTTGGAGGCTGTTGTAGTCCCAAAGTTTTTTGGTGGCTTGTCAATATTCGGCAATGTAAGTTGATTGGGTAAAAAAAATATTATTTCGTAGTGAAGTGGAAAATGGAGATTTTATACTGTCTTTCATAGGCAGCTAGAGGAACCTAGAAAGGAGTAGGTCTACAGAATTGGAACGGAAGCTCGGCGAGTGACAACTTGACGGTTTTAACATTCATGTTCCATCAAGCTTTTAAAAGTCTCTGTTTTTTTACTAACAGCTTCTGGAAGAAAATTGGACGTGAATGTTGTAACTGACTTGCGAAATATTTCATTATTTAATTATATATCAATGATCGATGGTTCTCCCGGTGTAATTGATGTACAAAGTCAACCGGGTTGAATCATCGATTTTACACGACGTTCCGGCAAGTGACACAGTTAAATCTTCAGGCGATGTTCACCTGAAGATGGCAACGGTGTCAGTTGCAAAAACGTCACGTGTAATCGATGAGTCAACCCGGTTGACTGCCCGAGATGACTTTGTACACTAATTATTATTGTTTTTCAGAAAATAATGGTACAATGTAAGCATAATTATTAAGAATAAATATATGAGACGGCTACACTGTTTTTTTTTACATTTTCATGATTTATCTCAGTTTTTTATTTTAATTTATATCTATAAATATTATTTAATTCTGATAAAACTATTTGGCGGTAAAAGTAGTTACCTGAACCTAACTATAGATTATTTCTTCTACTCTTCTTAACGTATGCAGCACCTGTAGGTAATTTTTAATTAAATTTATTGTCATATTGGAGTACAGTACGGTAACTAAATTATATTACTTGAAAGAATTGAATCGGTTGCTTCTCATTGTGCTGTCAGGAACATACGTTTTACTGTTTGTAGATAAAAGCTAAATAAAGCTAAATGAATTTGATGGTTGACTTTTCTTTATGACATGCATGAAACGACAGTTTTTCTCTTCAGATCTTATTTATATTAAAAAAAGGAGAGTTAATTGGGAAATGGTGGACTACGTAAATCGATAAGGCGATATCAGAACTGTAGGATTCAAATAAGACAGAACGTTTTGAAATATTGTACATGGTTTAATGATGCAGATGTCGTTTAGACTTAACGTATCTTAAGACGACCGACAAATCGTACATGATAACTATAAATGGAGTAAATTATTGGCATAAATGTGTAATTCACAAAATATATTTTTCTGTTCTCGGAAAGGAAAATAAAAATTACTAAGTTGAAGGCAAGAGAAGAAACTAAATGCTTGTGTCAGATTTTAGTGGATCCTTTTAGGTTGACTAATTTTGTGAACAAAAAACGCTGATTTGAACTTTTCGTTACTTCTCGTGCGCTAATATGAAGGCAGGACATGCCCTTTTCTTGGCGTCCTAATGAAAGAGCAGGAACTCCCTTTTCCTTACAGAAATTAATGGACGGACGGTAATGGTACCTGTAGTCTGTTATCTTCCGAGCCTCTGGGTTGAATAGTTGGGTTACGGATCAATTTATACTTTGAGATATGTTTGCAAAATATACTACTGCAGCGGGAGATTGTCTGTGTACTGACGTGAAACAGTAGAGAATAAAATTGGAAAATTAGGTTAGGATATTTTTGTGACGAATTTCAGATTCAATCTATACGAATTTAGAGTTACTAAAAATCATCCAAGTCACCTTCCTCATTGAAGAATAGTGATTTTTTTCCATCGTAAAATTTTGAGACGCAAACAATAGTGAATCCTCAGAAAGATACATTTTTATTTAAATCATAAAAGTAGTCTTGAAAAATCTATTGTTCCATTCTGCTGTCCACAAGTTGTGCGATGTATTTTATTGGACTTATTCCTAGAAACTATATTAACTTTATTAAGCCGTACAAAATACAATGCAAATATATAAATTACGTTTCGTGGACTTCGTGCAAAGTGTCAACTACAAAAAAGGAAGATATACATGTATATATATTGTAATAAACAGATAATAATAACTCCTATCTTTCCTTTATCCACCGTCGTGGTAGCCAATATGTAATGACCACATAAAAGGGTCGAAATAAAAAGAATAATTTTTATAAACAACAAATAGATTTATTAAACACGAAAAGAATTTACAAATGAATTTACTATTTTAACATTATGATATGAGAACTCTTGCTCTCCTGGGTCTCTACTGGGTTTGACAACGGACAGAATCAAACCATTAAAAAGAAACCCAACATTTACGTTTTAAAATCAAACACAAGTATCTACCAAATTTATTAATAAACTTAACCTATAGCTTGCTTCTAAATTTTATTATCGAAGAAGGGAACGAAATCCGACTAGTATCCTTTAATGACGTTTACATTACTTAATATGGTACATTCCAACTTACTGTTTCTTAGGTCCACCTCGACTCGTTCCTTAGACACTCACTTTAGAGGCCCTGATATTCACTCACTGACTCTAAATAACAACTGTTCAACTCTTCGCTGCTTCCTCCGTCTTTCTCACTTGCTAAATAACAACTGTTCAACTCTTCGCTGCTTCCTCCGTCTTTCTCCCTTGCTAAATAACAACTCTCCAACTCTTCGCTGCTTCCTCCGTCTTTCTCCCTTGCTAAATAACAACTGTCCAACTCTTCGCTGCTTCCTCCGTCTTTCTCCCTTGCTAAATAACAACTGTTCAACTCTTCGCTGCTTCCTCCGTTTTTCTCCCTTGCTAAATAACAACTGTTCAACTCTTCGCTGATTCCTCCGTCTTTCTCCCTTGCTAAATAACAACTGTTCAACTCTTCGCTGCTTCCTCCGTCTTTCTCCCTTGCTAAATAACAACTGTCTCTTCGCTGGGTGCTCCGTCTTCTCTCCCAGGCTAACACGAACTGTTCAACTCTTCGCTGCTTCCTCCGTCTTTCTCCCTTGCTAAATAACAACTGTTTCTTCGCTGCGTGCTCCGTCTTCTCTCCCACGCTAACACCAACTGTCTCCACAATAGGCGATTCCCCTATATATGCCCCCTTTCTCCCTTGTTTCTACTTGCGTCGCAACGGCGCAGTGACAGAAACCCATTACTCTAATTTTCGTTCCGGCCACTGGGGTCCTTCCGCCTTCCTTAGACCCAATTATCGCATTGTCACCCTCCGTCTACTAACTTACGGCTTCCTCTCTTTTGTCCGCCTCGCACAAAATCTTTTCTTGAAAGTCCCAAGTCCTTGCCAGGTCATTCGTTAGAGACAGTAGCCTGCTCTAACATAGCCCCTTTTTGACACCATCTGCTTGCCCACTTTCTGCGTTACTAATTCTTCTCGCCGTTTCCCAAATCAATAGGCTACTGGACCCTCATCATCCCCTGTCTCTCATTGCAGCTGCAGCTGCAGCAATTACTCAGGACCACCCGACTCGCACTTTATCCTTTCTCGCAAGTCTCTCCACGACACGTGCGCCGTCTCCAATCCAATGCATTATATTATATGCATTACAATATATATATATATATATATATATATATATATATATATTGTAATAATTTCTAATGAAAGTCAATTAAATCGCCACGTTGAGGTGCCAATTTGTCGTATTCACGAATGAAAGATAATTTAATAAAAACCAGGTTAAAATGTGCCCCACGTTCAGGCGTCAATTTGAAGTGATTACATAAAAACTACAGTTATTCAATTTACTTCACAAAGAAATATCAGGAAAACGGAATTATAAGAAAGTGATACATGCCCTGAAAAAAAAGAAATAAAAGACAGCAGGATTCATGGAAATAAATTTCTGAAAAAGAGCAACTAGTGACGATTGGGTAATAATATCAATAGGAAGTGTCTATTACAATCATCAAATCACCGTAGAATTTTGGGAAATGAAGAAGTTAGAGTTGGTTTCAACAAGTTGGAGAACGGCATAATACTATTCACTGTTCACTGAAAAAAATGTTTCAATTCTGACGGCCTTTTATCAGTTTGATTCGTTTTATTTGCCATCGCAACTTCCACCATGTCCGAACACAGATGTAACAATATACGGTACATTAAATGCACTGTTGTCGTTTTTTAATTGTACTTCGGATAAATTTCTCTGTTATTATTAGTATGTGTAGGAAGGTCTCATGGAGGCCGGCGCGTTGTACGTCCTCGGGGGCAAGTGGAGGTGTGGGATTTAATCACGCCCAGCGCGGACCTACCTCGTTAGAAGGTAATTGGGGAAACGAAGGATGAGCAAAGCAGGGGTGGGATAGTGGGATAGATGTGTCATGGCGCGTTCCCGACAAGGCAGCCCTCCAATAGGAAATACAGTATCACAGCCAAACAGTATTAGATGTAACGATTAATTACAGTGACCGGAGATTTGAATATTTCACAGCATTACCATTTAAAATCAAAACAAGTTTAGTTTACTACAGAACGTATCTTACAAGCAACATACAGTAATAATTTTTGTTTAGAGTAACATGAGGGTCTTCCAAGTGATGGCAATTCCCCTTTAATAGCATAGGAAGTGATTTGAAAGGGGGGATGCAGAAGGGTGTAGGAAGATAGCCAAGGGTTAACTAGGGCTTCTGGGCTATAATTTAAGTATCTTACCCGAAATTCGCCTAAAAGTGATGCAGAACAAACCCTACAAAACCTGCATCGGGCAATTGGTACTTGTCCCACGCCCTTCCGATGACGGGAGAGAGGTATACTGTGGGGACGCATTCCCTTCTCCGTGCCTCGAGCAGTCTAGGAGGTAGCTGACCCACTATTCCAATGGTAACAGTAAATATGTCTTATCGTATGCCCAAGGTCTGCGATCCAAGAACATACAACTCTCAAAACAGGCCGAGGGGGTGGGGTTTTCCCAGGCGGGGAGACGAGATATAAAAAGAGAGAGGTAAAGGCTCAAGCAGTTTCTTCTTCTTGGGCATGCTGACGTCTTAGAATTATTGTGCTTACACGTATAATAACACCTCATATAGAAAACGGGACAAAATATGTCCTATAGCTCTTTGGTATGGAAGAGTGGCCCCAACAAGGAAAACGGACTGTTCCAATGGAAACAGAGGACAACGGTATGCCCAAGATCTGCGACTCCGTAACATACACCTCTCAAAACAGGCCGAGTTGCCTGTGGGAACCTTAGTTCAAAAGCAGACAGAGAAAAATGCATCCCCAAAGGTAGCCCTCTCCATCTCTCCGAGCTATCAAGGTACGCTTATAGGCGACGAATGAAATTGCGCCTGCCATTACAAAATGTCTTTTCAAAAATTCGAACAATCATTTTCCGCCCTTGTTCCACTTTTATATATATGAATAATAAATTTCAGAAAAAAGATGAATGAACTTTATATTAGCTTCAAAACATATTTGCCTGTACCAAAGCGAATATAAAATGTTAACAATCGAGTGTGAATAACTATATTATCCCATGAAAATTAAGATATTAACTCTGCAGCTCTCTTTTTAAGTGTATGGTGTATTCGGATTTACATAGTATTTGATGGAGAAATATACTTCAAAGCATCACATTCCAGTTACGGAAGTTCCTAGAATCGCAACACTTCTACAGCGTTCAGTCAGGCCATCGAATTCCGGCCTTCCTCGAAACTCAACCGCTTCCAACATTTCGTCCCTATATAATTCCGTGAAAATACTGAACAGGAATTCAGTTTACATTTTTGAGATTTACTTCACTGGGCCTGTTCGCGTCTCTAGGTTGAAATATACTCAGATTGTTCAAAATGAAGATGAAAACATTATATTAATATTGTTATATTCGCTATTTTGCATTAAGGAAAATATTTATATATTTCTTTTCTTCCTTTTTTTTGTTTAACTTCTGTCAGATAATAGAAAAACTCCATTGCCGAAAGAATATTCATGTAACTGTTTATACTTGTAGAATAAATATAATTTTAAATCCAATGTAAGGATGGTAGCATTAATGAAGCGTATTAATTCGCTGGAAATGTTTTCAATAGGTAGTATTCTTACGGGGCAAAGAATTTATGATTTAAGATTAATTTATGAAAGGCAGACGTTCTCGACGACGAGCACAGAAATATATAACTATGAATTAAAGAATCTAAAATAACTTAATTCAGGTCACAATTCAATTTGAATAATTAAACCCAAACAAGGTAAGACTTGTTTTTCTCTTTTGTGAGTTAACATGATTGAAAGTATAAGTATAAATTGACATAATTTTTATCAACCATTTTTTATGCTGTCACTGACATACAACTGAAACATATTGTAGTCTTAATTAATAGGAATAATTAACAAAATTATTATGTATTTAAAAATTTATTGTTGATAATTACACATTATGAGCCCTGCTTTGCACGCCGAATTCCGTTAATTTAACAAACAAATATTTCAATATTATTTTATTAATTCGTGGCGTTCTATGAAAATACAGCTTTTTATATTTTACAATCAACGACGTCGAATTTTTCTTTATCTCAGGGTCACCACTGGATTTGATAGGAAGAACAAATACAATGAACTAAAATATTAACAATCCAAACTCATTGAAGTTAACGGAATACAATATTAAATACAAGAAATAAAAGAAAACGAATGAAAAGAAAAACGCGAACGAAATCTGACCATACCCTTTAATTATCGTTTACAGTTATTAATAATTGTTTTGTACTCACGACAATGATTCTGTTGCCAGATCTGACTCTTGTATCTTGAAGTCAACACCCACTAAACAGGCCATTATACACTGATTCTACTTATTTAATTTTGAACACACGCGGTTGTTGCTATGAATCTCTGCTATCCTATAACCTGGATTAGCCCACTCTCAGCCAGTTGCCGGACGTAGGTGTCCTCAAAGTCTCTCTATGCGAAAATCAGATCAGTTTGTGAATCAAACCTTCTGCTTCTAAATTGCGATTTTATAAGTCTCTCCGTCAAAACTGTTTACTTGCGTTTTATGCAAACTATTATATCTCGCCGTTGGACTTCCTAGCTAGCCCTATTCATAATTCTAGTTCCACAGACTTTTACTGTTTTTATTTCTCTACGTGGACCGAACTGCCATGTCCCAGTTCTCGACGCAGACTGAGTTCTCTAATGCGCGGTCTCCAGTCTCCATTGTTAACACAGAAAGACTCGCTGCGATTGTCGTCTTTAAGCACCCGTACCGCCAACAATTAAATTATATTAAAAACAATTAATACCCTGTTTAATTGGTATTACAATATATACGAGAATATTGTTTCGGTCAGTCAGTCAACTGGATAAACAAGGTAAAAATATTAAGCAGAAAAATAAATATTATCAAAATATGTCAGAAATGTATAATATTCGAACTTACGAGTAAACAGGGGAATCTAAATAATTCCAGCACTGAATTATCTAACGTATTATTTATACTATAACGAATTAATTTGCGGTTTTCAGTCCTGTGTGTCGGATATAAATTTTATATTGATTTACAATAATTCTTTGAAATTTAAATAAAATACGTCTGTTTAATGATATAATAAGCAGATACGTAAATAGGCAAATAACAGTAAAAATCCTTGTCGCTTTCGCCAGGTGATTTAATTATAAGAGACGTAAAATCGAAACACAGCACGAACTCAAATTTGGGTATTCATTCATCTAAGTAGTTTCTTATCGGTCCCCGCTTAAAGTAAAATGTAACTGAGTGATAATAAAAACGATTATTAAATACTATGTATCTCTAATTCTATTTGCACTGGTAATATGTTCGTTTGGTATTGAGTTTGTGTTTTACTGAAGAGCGTGGGTTTCTAAAACCAGATGGGATGAGCACCAACAAAACAGTACGTTATCCACTTTACGTGCTCATTCACTCGCCGTAAATGGCGACTCCATCACAATTTGTTGGAAACGTATCAGTTTCAGCGGTAATTCAAGAGCCCTTCCAGTATTCAGATGTTGCCAGTCAATCAACTTAATTGAGCCTCTCTGACAAACGATTTGACTTACGCGGTGTTCGGCTTTCCACACTTGTTAATGAATTGAACAGAGAAACAAGTAGTGTATTCTCAAACTGTACAGTATTAAAGCTTGGTCTAATAAAAAATGTGGACTGTTGTGCTTAAACTTGAGAAAGTTACAACAGCAAATATTTACTCACGCAAATATTATATATATATTTTATAAATGTGTAATTGTAAAAAAAATTAATTTTTTTTGTAATATAATTCTTTCAAACTATATAATTTATTATAATATTACATGTTGATAAAAATTAATTGACCCCATTCTGCATGTTCTTGGCTATGTTCTATGTATGTAATGAACACCAATCAACAAAAATGTCGATCGCTATTTTACTATACAAGTATTTTTTTCCAATTGTAACCATGTAAATAAATAATTGATATATTCTGTACGATATTAATACAAATATGCAATGGGTTTAAAATATTGCTATAAAATTTTCCAATAGTGCCTCTTTCGTTTACACTTTATTTTTATAAATATAAATCGTTTCCAATCTTTTCTTTTATCAATGTAAATAAAAATAATGCGTAGAAAATGACTTTATTTAAATGATTATGTATAAATAAAAAATATAATAAAACAACAGTTTTAACAATAAAAATTTTAATTTTTTTAAACCTTTCCGAAAATATATGCGTTATTCAGATTTACTGACTGCTATAGTAACACTTTCATTACTAGAAAATTACCGACGCATCTTTTAACCAGTGGTGGCTATTTACTGAACTCAAAAAGAGTAATAAATTATTTGTTATTTATTCTTTCATTTTTTCGTCCGCTATTGAACTCTAAAAACCTTTAAATTTATTACTAAAAATATTATAAACATTATCATTTCTTCAAGGTTTTAATGTTCGCGTTTTTCAGCCGTCATTGCTTTACCTCTGTGTAGCTTGTATCAAATAACGTAACTTATCTGGAAATCTCAATCGGATTTCATTTAACTGTACTTGTTCTTTGCAATTTGTTTTTTAAGCCCTGATTTTGATTCTTTCAAGGTTCATCATGACTGAATTAAAGTAAAACTGAGTAATATATTTTTATGTCTGTTTATACGAAATATATAATGCAGTTTTCTGACCAATTACAGGCAACATATTTATTGAATTAAAGCAACGTTTCGGTACGTGTTTGTGGGCCTGATGAAGACACACACACGTACCGAAACGTTATTTTAATTCAATAAATATGTATTATTTGTAACTGGTTATAAAACTGCATTAACTAAAACGGAATAAAATAAACACTGAATTAAAAGATCGAATTCTCCTAAAATTGTTTGTTGGCACTTTTTCACGCATTTAGAAATTTCCAGACGTCAGGAGCGACAAATCATATGAAAGGTTATATAAAAATAGGCTAAATATATTATTACATAGATGTTAACAAATATATGTCAATAGTTTCCACTACCGCTACATAGTTATTGAAAATATTTTTAACTACGTTTTTGGTTTAGTTTGGAAGTTTCAGTGAGGGCATTAGAGCAAATCTAAATAATTAATAACATTAACAAATTAATGATTTTTAGACTAAACTATATTTTCATTTTTTAACTATCTACATCCATAGTTTCAACCTCACCCATTATGGATAATACAATTAACTCTCGAACGAACAGTATTTCCGTAGTCGAATTCCAATTTCATTGTAGCAACGCCAAGTATGTCGAATCTGGTCTGTCCTTACGAGCCGTTACCGTTATTATTGAGTTTCAAACTAAAAGGCACGTAACATTGCGTGATAGTTCTCGTATTGGACATAATTTTGCGATGCGTGCTGTAAAACGTCAGATAACATCTCTAGACAATAACATTTATTCCTATGGTTGCATGTTTGGCAGTTTATATGAATTTTCGACGCAAACTTGTCTCTTAATTAAAATACATGTTTTCAAAACAGTGACTTAGATAAAACTCGAATAATAAAATGCAAATACTTGTTATTAACCCCGTAATAATTAATAACAAATAACTTATGCATGCTGCAGTTCGTACAGTACGTTATTTAGATAAAGGTAAGTACATGGTGATCGTCAGCCTCTGGTTGCAGAATAAATAAATAAATATGCTTTGTTAATAAATGTTATAGAGTTAGTATAGTACGGTAGTTCCACTGTCTGATTTTCAGAAAAAGTTGGTGAAGTAAGAGGGATAGTGGGAGAGTGGAATTGGTCGGGAAGGAAGACTGAAACTAAGAGAATATGATAAAGATATATAGTAAAGATCAGAACAAATAATTCTGAACCTGTTCAGGTGTCAGGGATAATCAGTTGAGAGTACATAATCCAAATACTTTACCGGCTCAGATGTATGACTTTTGCGTCGGAACGATGCAGTGTTATCTCTGAATAAAATTACTATTCTCACAACAATTAAAATGCAAGGAAAAAATAATTACTGTATTAATATTTATTTTAAACGTGGGCTGTGACGTCACGATGGCAGCGCGCGCAATAATATTTAACTCATTCCCAAATATTCGCATATTCGTAAATTATCTTATCTATAATTCTTTCTACCTCAACGCAAGGTGTTTCTCCCCCCCCCCCCCCACCCAGTACCGGTTCTCGAGTTTGACAGAATATGCTACCAATTTTTGTTGCATTCTGTCCACGCAGTAAAATTTTTATAGAGAATAACGTAAATACTAACATACATACATCCTTTTTTATTATAGATAATAAGTTAATTTTTCAGCTTTCAATAACAGTTCCTAAATTTGACCGCTCGCATTACCACACCGGCATAGGCCAAAATAAAATTATGAACGAGAGATTGCAAATAAATTGAATTATCATTGTTGGAACAATTATACTTGATACGTCTGAATATTAAAACATCCGATGGCTCCAGTATCTAATAAATCATGTCAGATCTTAAATTATTTTAGGATTTGACAGGTCATCCGTCACTTATACTACTCTCCGTATATATGAATTCATAGATTGTAGTAAAATACACTGTTAGGCTATTTGAATGCACGTATTTCTAGTCCATTATAATTTCTTGGAGAATATATATCACAACAGTTAGGAATTATAAACATTCCATAATGTTCCATAGATGTAAGGACGCACCAGAATTTTTTAATGAACACGTGGTCAGACAGTGTTAAATTTCAGGAGAAACAGGCCTATTCGTTAATCCACCAACCAAGGAGGAAACTCAGTTAAAAATTTTCGAGACATTCTTTTAGTATTGGTACCACCAAAGATAACAGTCTGCTTTTATATATATATATATATAAAAATGGAATTTAAGTAGTAATTAAAAAGAAGTGGGACAAAAACTGAATAAATAAATAAATATCAGCCAATTTTAAGTCAGAAAAAGGAATTTATTAATCTAAAATTAAACAACGTTTCACCGCTTATTTTGCGACCTCACCAGGTTCAAGTTTAAAACTACAAAAAGAACAAAACAATTACAATGATTTTTAAGAAACATTCGGCATATAACAAAAAATATAAATTTTGATATACTTACAAAATTTTGATTGCTGACTGCCGTGTCCGTAATGTACATTTTAAAACGAGACGACCAGTAAAATTAGTTTACATTGATGGGTGCGGATTACAATAGAGACATTTTAGAATTTGAAATTATAACAATGTTTATATTAAACATTATAAAACTGTCATTAATATTCTTCAAATTGTTAATATCATTTTTTATGTCAATGGCTGTTTTTAGGAACAGATATATAGAATTTCACTCATTAATCTCGAAAAGTAGTTCGTTTCGTCGTTCAAAATTGATATTTTACACCAATCTAATTTGTGATTATTTAAATAAGTATGTTTAGACAAAACGGAATAATTTTTATGTTACTTTAACCTAGTTTTTAATGATCGTTTGGTTTGGCCTACATATTTGGCTTGACAACCCAAATTTTATAAATTAGATTATGCTTATCTAAATTTTCAATTTTGTCCCTAATATTTTTTACTATGATAAAATAGTTATGTACCTTAAAACTAATTTTCATACCATATTTATCAATCAGTAAAATAAATTTGTGTTGTAAGCAAAGGTAAAACTTTGGAACTACATTTTTGTTGTCAATTTTAATATGTAAATTGTTATCCTTATATATTAAGGAAGAGAATATTGAAAATTGAAAATAAAAACTGAATAGTTCTTATATAAAACCGGCAGCTTGATTTAAAAAAAGCAAAGAAAATGTGGTTTTTAATGGACAATTTCATTCACCACTTTTTTTTTCTGTGGGGAAGGCAGGATCTGAGATTCGGAGACAGTATAAATGTTTTATCAGAGAGTGAGCCTGTATTCTGTCATAATGAAGCTGAATACTTCTCATTACTGGCCAAACAATAAATACTGGAATGCACAGAAACAATCGCAGACCGCACGCCTGAAAAATATCCGCCAAACTTAAATTTGTAATTTTTATATTCTGTTTAAAGTTTATTAATTTAATTATCGCGTAATTGTTCCGATTGTGTAACACACATTTTATGATACTGCAGTTTGGAAACCATATTCTAAAAGTTATATTGAAAGGAGAAAATAAGTTACTCAGAATGGTATAACGAAAACCGGCAGATAAAATACGCTAGAAGAATATATTTTAGCAAGTATTTTGGTATAGTAACCTTTTTATGATCGTAGAAAAACTATTGATGTATTACTTTTGTACTGTATCTATATAATAAAAAAGGATGTATATTTGTATGTATGTATGTATGTATGTATGTATTTACGTTGTTCTTTATACAAATTTTATCGCGTGGACAGAATACAACAAAAATTGGTATATATATTCTGCCAAAATCGAGAACCGGTACTATGGGGGTGAGAAACGTCTAGCATACATGTGGAAAGAATTATAATTAAAAACCGTGATCATTAAATATTAAATTACTGCGCGCCAAGAGACAATGACGTCACGCGAGAGAAAGACGTTACTACGCAACGAACAAAGGAAATATTTCCTTTATTAGGAATGAAATAAAGCAGAAATATTTTCTTTAAATAAAAAGTATAATTTTATACAGCAATACTCCATCGAATGGTAAATAAAGAAGAATACTAATTACTTTACCATCCTTGCGGAAAATGTAAGTTAATTTTCGCGCTATATTAGTAGTGAGTCTAGCTAACAATTTCATCAATGTAGTATTTCGTAATGTATGAAGACTGAGTGACGATTATATCCTGAAATACTCAAGGAATATATTTAAGTATTCAATTAAATACTTTTTCGAGTTTATATAAATAAGTACACGAGCAACGCCGGGCACCCAGCTAGTTGTTAATAATTTGTTAATGTCTTCTCATTTGTTTAGTCTAGTTAAGTTTAAAGTTCCAACCAGTATAGTCATAGATTGCACTACTTTTAAAGATAGTTATCAGATATATAATTATATTCACTATACAGATCCTTTGAGTAGAAGTACCGATTTATTTTAATTCTAGTTATAATGATTTAAAAATAACCTGAAATAAACTGTAACATTAAACTTTATATCACGCGTTGCTTCTGCTTATTTGATATTTTTCTGTTAATTTTTAAAATTATTTTGTTAAACTTCAATGTACCCTTATTAAAACAACTGTGAATAAAAAAATACGTAAACTGAGAGCAATTCACTTGCTATTTTTTGTTAATATGATATTTTTGTTGTTTCTCAAAGTATTATTTGCAATAAAATATTATTTCATGTCTCTAGTTCATTCTGTTTGATATTACAAAAGAAAAATAAGTTTGTTCGCTGCGACTATTTGTTGTTAATAGGATTACTTTTATGTATTTATTTCAACTTGGAACTTTGTACATTCAAATTGATTAAACGTAGAAATTAACGTCTAATATTAATAAATTCGACCTTACTGAATAAAACTTTATAGTGTCTCTTTATAACGGTGAAAATATGAATGGTTAAGAACTAAAATCAAAGATAATTGCAGAAGAGCCAAAGAACTTAAAATAAAACATAATGTACGTTATCATCATTTTCTGAGTCATGCTTAATATTTACGGTATTAGGTTAATTTTTATTCAGAAAACAATCTTTGAAAACGAAATGGTTCTCTGTCCAAAATACAGGAGTTGTAAAAATGGAAAATTGATTAAATTTCATAAATTTTTAGTTATAGTATTGTGTTTACAAGTTGAAAGTATAAAACCAAATTTATGATATATAATTCTTGAATTTAAAGTTATTTTAGTTTGGCCGATATAACAAAAGTCAAAATTTGCGCAATTAATTTAATATGAAAAAAGTTAATAGTAGGGCATTTGTGTATTCTGATTTTTACTTTACAGTCTTCAGATTTTCAACTTTAGAAAAAAAACCCGCTAATCCTGGTCGAAACGTCCGGCACATCGAAATTTTCTTAGTAATTGTATCTCAATTGAAAGTTTGTCTGCATTAAGGTCGTATTTATTATTATCATCATTCATATAGATTGTTGAGATTTCAGGAACGTATTTACGTAGTTTTAATTACAGGAGCAAACTCCTTGAAGTGACGAGACAAAGGAAGCAGCGAGCGATATTGTCAAATATTTAAGGGCGTTCTCTTAAAACGTCGTCTACGTTCTCCCAACGCTTGCGAATAAAACAAAATTGTTACAAAAAAAATTGATAACAGTTTAAGTGTTAAGGTTGCACAACAATGATTAAATCAGTATTATAACTGATGAAATACAGATATTAGTCGAGAATATCCTGACAAGTGTTTTGGAAGTAATGACGCGCGAAAACATTATTTATGATGGATGAGAAGTGTGGTAGCAACTACAGGTACCTTCTATTTTAAAACTGGATTGGTTAAGTCCTAAAAACACTAATTACAAAACTTCACACATTTTCTCCCGTATTTTTTTTAAAATTATACTTCCGTTGAAATTCCTGTATTAAATCGAGTCTTCTTTGCTTTTGATGTACTACGTTTATTGAGTTCTTTTCCTGTGAACATCTTCAGCAAATTTTGATCTCAAGATGAAGTTGCGCCGGATACTGGGACCTTTAAAACTTAAAGGCGTAATTGTTCGGAGAGACGACCTATCGGATAATGACTGAATCCTACGGTTGGGGCAGATAATTTAATTTTTTTTCTCGCCTTACTGAAGTTGTGCCTAAAGGGTGTTAACCCAGTTTCCTGAGAGCCATCAGCAGAAGTTTCCGCGGCAACGAAATTCACATTCAAGTGCCAAACTTATGAAAGGGCAAAATTTAACAAGGAACGATTTTTTCACTGCAGTAGCTGTTGCTTTCCCCCCCCCCCCCCCTGGAAAAATGGAAATAAAAAAATCCAACCGCAATAATAAAACATGCAGGCAATAATAATTCACACTCTGAGGAATGCGCACAAAGAAAGCGTCGTGGTGCTGCTATTTTACTTGCAAATTAGCCGCTGGCCGTCGACTTTCGCACACAGACAGACGCCATTACAGAGGACCTCCGGTAAATAAAATATACCACAAAGACACGCTGCTACTCCAAAATAACTCCTGGAGAAAAAAATTATCTTGCGCCTGTAATGTATTGAAAGAATTTCTTTCTCTTTTTGCTTCCGTTAATTTTCTCACTAGGTTAAAAAAAAAGTACAGTAATTAAAATATCCATATGTCAGAATTATTTACGTGATCTTAGCAAAGGAAATTAAGGTTGAGGTGATGAATATTGACATTATTATCAAAATCAAAAACTTACGTTAACAAAATTAGGTCTTCGAGAATGACCGCTGAAACGTCAAATTCTAGATATCTGAACCTGGTGCTTAACCGCGAAAAATTTATTAAACTTACATTCATAAAATTATGTATATTTTTACTCATTTAATCCGTTCAGGTTTTACGAAAATTATCTTATTCTTTGTACCACTTCATAGTAAGGTTAAAACATGCTCAAACCCCACCTATTTTTAACAAATTAAATAATTTCTATTATAAATATATTTCTTATATATACTACTCGATCCCTAAATTTCTCATATTTAACAGAAAATGATAACTTTTAAAATACCATTTAATCTAAAAGTTTAATTATTATAAAACGGCTCGAAGAAATATGGTGACACTAATATCAGCTGCGGAGTAACGGTGACTAAAGACGGACGGTTTCAACAAATTTTGTTGACTTGTATTTTAAGTTAGCTTAATGTGATTAAAATAACACTTATGTTAGTATGTCACAAGTGTAAAGAGGTAAATATAGTTAATTAAATCTTATTCAAAAATATATAATTACCTTTTTTAAAATTTATTTGCTCATTTGCAAATATTAGAATTCATGAAGTTATTTGCATTAATTGGCCACTAACAGACAACTAAGCAGTAAATTCTATTTCTGTTTAGTTGTCTGTTAGTGGCCAATTTGATGCAAAGAATTATTCTTACAGATCTTACAATTGATTAAGGTATAAACAATTTTGTTCAAGTTTGATCTTAAAAGAGATTCATTTCAATTTATTAGATGTAGAAATGATTTTATACGTTCATTTATTACGTTACTTGTATTTACTAATTACCTGATCTACTGGAACAATGATTGGAACCATTTGTGAGAAATATCGTTGTCAATGAACAATATGAGATATTTCCAATACGGCCCATTCCTATTTAAAAAGCACGGTTTCTTAAAAAACCATATATACAGTATACTAATAATTTCACAGATATTTAACTAGGTAGGATAATTGTTTCACTTGTGGGGAAAAAATGCAGCTATGTACCCTAGAATTGTCAAAGAGGACTTGTGTCATTTTTAAATTGCTGTACTTTGAAAATTCGTGGAGATAACATCTGCGTGTTTTTTTATACTTTCCCTTTCAGTACTGTAATTAACCATATTGTCTCTCCTTTTGATTAACAGTTTAAAGACTGTAACGCCTTTTAGTATTACAAAGTCTACTTAGTATGCCTCTCGGGTGTCATTTAATTTAATGTCTCGTTTTACCCAAAGTTCTTCGAAATAATCCAATTTTCTGAGACTTTTTATCAGGTTACACGACATTATTAAAGTTACCATTATTTATGATAAAAAAGTCTATCTTTCCGCAACTATATAATCCTTAATTTTGTATGGAAACTCCGTATATGAAGTAAATTTTACGTAGCAGCGATTGGCTTGTCCAGCTTAGAAGAATAATTATTTTTGAGGTTCTGTTGACAAGAGTCCAGCCTGTTTTTGTGCGCGTAAGAGGCATTATATATATATATATATATATATATATATATATTTATATTGTAATAAATAACTATTTAGGGTTATGAAAATAAAAGATTAATAAAATTTAACAAATAAAATTATTTATTATTTATTCACTTGTGGCTTCCAAAATTTAAAACAATTACAATCAAATTAAGATCTCTTCTCTAGGGTCGTAACTGGGTTTGATAATTAACAGAAAAGTGATTTAATAAACTGATTAACAATTATGTTTAAAATTTACCTAAAAACAATATGTTGATAAATGAAAGAAAGTTAAATGTAAAGAAATTAAACTTTAACGAAATGAAAGATGAACGAAATCTGACTCTACCCTTTTAGTTATCGTTTACAAATATTATTATCAAAGTTTTGGTTACTCACATAATGTCCGACTGGTACCAGCATTCTTTTGCAGCTTCAACACTACAATTTAAATGCAAAATTTTACACTCATTCTAATTACCTCACAGATTTTACACATACGCTGTTGAAATGCACGTACTCAGTTCTCAGGAACCTTGGATGATCCTCTCATTGGTCAGCTATCGGATGTTGGTTTCCCTCAATGCAAAATTGTTCAATTTATATAATGAAGCAACCTTTGCTTCACCGTTGGCTAGTTGTTAGAAATTATCTCTGTCCAACTATCTGCTTGCTTACTGGAACTCACGATTTGCAGATTTTAGACTTTTACTGTTTTATTTATCGATTTGGATCGAACTGCTATGTATCTCAGTGAAGATTTGTTTTAATGTCTCTCCTCTCGTGGCTGACTCTAGACTGAAGACTTCTCGTATCCAGATTTGGTTGTGTATCCTTTCGTGGCTGACCGTAGACTGAAAACTAACTTTACTTTTGCGCGCAATCGCCATTTCGGCTCTTCAACAAAGCAACAGAGCTCAGCGCTATTGTCGCTTTGGTCGCTCAATTCATTTATCAAAACAATTCAAATTATCCCTAATCAATTTAATGGCCTAATTACCTATTGCTACAATATATATATATATATATATATATATATATTTAAGCAAGGAGGAAAAGTTTTACCGTAATCTTAGAGGAGTAGTGTCGGTATGTAATTGACTCTAGCAATAATCAGCAATTAAATATAGGAGATGTGTCTGCTGTTGGATTGTGCGCTGCTTGCTTTGGCGTCACGGAATATCGCGGTGCATCGAAGGACGCCGCAGTGTGTGTGTGAGACACCTAGTGAACAGATTCTAATTCCAGGATATCAGAATTGGATTATATATTTTTGAATAAAAAGAATTGATACTGGAAATAATTGTAAAATAATTAACGCAGCAAAATAAATTAGATTGTGAAATTTTAAATAAAATTTTGGTACGGTACAATATGTTAATTCGTGAAAATATACACAGTTCATAAATTTAATGTTTTAAATGTGATTTTATAATTTTTTGAAGAGAGTTGACAAATTGAATTTTTTATCATTATATGCTTATGTTAGTCATCTTCTTTCGCATGATTGGAGAAATATATACAATGACTGAATAAAAAGTTTATTGTTATAATTATTACAAGTTCGCACTGCATTTAATATGTACAATTTATTTTGAAGTTTACTTGAATTTCTACAGGCGAAATAATTTCAGATGTTTTGATATTTATAAAATGTATTTCTCTAACTACTTGATACAAATCTATTACAAAATTACAGTTAGAATTTTATACGAACACCATAAATGCTAATTGAAAATTATGCTCAAACAATTACTATGCTCTCTGTTCATATAAAAAAATATTTAAAGTCCTTGAGGTTTCCTCTAAAATGTTTAATTATATTCACTGTGCATTTTTAATTTGGCTCTTGTTAATGTGTCTCAAGATACTTTACTAAATGTTGTGGAATATGTTGTGGAATTTATGTCTTCTCGTGACAAAAAATATTTTTGAATTTTAAACCTGGTACAATACAGAGATTTGCTATATTCTCGATTATCAAGCTCGAGTTATGGACTACACTAAACGAATACTGTCAAGTGATTATAATAATGGCCGCATAAGTTTATTACTTTAAAACCTGGAACCACACGGCCAGCGAAGCTGCCATGTTTGTTATAAAGTCAAACGAATTTTCCATTTGAATCAACATTCTACACCTACTTTTTGTATTAAACCAATTTTTAGTACCAGAATAGTTTCTGTGTTACTCAAACATTCGCACGAGTGATATTTTTTCTGAGTTGTTTACAGACGCTCTATTGACCACGTCAGAAGAAGATTGCGTGCAAGGAGTCGGAGTTTGTTTAAGATGGTCATATAGATTCGAAACACACAAAAAAGTGGTACGATTAGATTCATATCTTTGAAAGTAATTACATCGTAATTTTATTGTTATATTTAGTCGTAATAGAGCTGGATTGATCAACATACTTAAGTTTTGACTTCTTTAAAATAATAATAGAATTAAAAATATGTTTAAACAATTAGAAAGGTTTTTGTATTACCAGGATTTTATATAGTTTGAGAATTGAAAGGGTTGTAAAGTTACTACAGAATTCATTAGAATATATATAAATAATGTTTCCAGGATTACATTATGACACACACATCTCTAATGGATATCTTTTTTATCAGAGCAAATTATTCCACCTGTGAGGCATGTGATGGACTCCTCATCTTTCAACATATTATATTCTAATGTACGAAGTATACGACTATACGCAGGAGGACCATAGCCAAATGCTCACGGGAAGACTTATGCTCAGAAGCTACGATCGTCTCCGATAACCCACCTGACAACCATAATTTTAACTCGTAACCTATGCTGCTCGGATTAGACTCACAGACACTTAACATATTATAAAACCCAATAATGTAATCCCCAATAACATATTAGTAAACGCGACCATACACTACTACTGCTACTAATAAAAATAAAAATGAACTCTGAGGTAAGAGCCCAACATTTTAAAATAACTTTGAGTCACTCCCATTTCTCAGGACAGAAATAACAATGGGAAGTAAGATAAGTTTCAATGCAGCGTGTTACGACGAGAACCGTCTAGAAGCACATCCGAGTTCGGAGTCTAAACTGGTCAGTGTGAGTCTGGTACAGGTGCAGAACGAGTTTCCCAGTGTCTGCATATAGTCGTGAACTATATGTATCTAAATCTAGTAAATAGCAAAGAAGATACCATCTTAAATAACAAATGTAGCACTTACAATATTATAAGAACCAACCAAATAAACCTATTGTTCAAATAACTGGAAATCTAACTTGTTACATCAAATTTCTGTAGTACTCGAGTATCATATAAGCAGATAAATAAGGATTACAACCATATATATATATATATATATATATATATATATATATATATATATATATATATTGTAATGCCAATTAATTAGGCTGTTAATTGTTTGGACATAAAATTTGAATTGTGTGAGAAATCCATTATAGCGGTCTGATCGAACAAAGCGACAATGGAAAAGCGAGCTCACTTGCTTTGTCGAAAAGTCAAAAATGGCGTATGCGCGC
Organism: Zhengitettix transpicula; assembly: GCA_037074705.1. Classification (NCBI taxonomy): domain Eukaryota; kingdom Metazoa; phylum Arthropoda; class Insecta; order Orthoptera; family Tetrigidae; genus Zhengitettix; species Zhengitettix transpicula. The sequence goes on from CM073591.1 coordinate 79,463,033, forward strand.
TAAAACTCGAGAGCACGAGGAGTTAGTTGGTGGCGGGACATTTCAGAGGACGGAACAAATAATACTAGAGCAGAGACCAGTCGTCGTTAATGTATTATTAAACAAAGTTGTGAATTTAAGACAAAGTACAAACATTCACGGAAGTATTACCTCGTAAATATCGCTAAGTAAGAGAGTTTACGTCTATAGCCAGCCAGGAAAGGAAGTCAGCAGTTAACGTCTATAGCCAGCCGGAATAGTAAAGTTGCAATTTAAGTCCAAAGCGGTAAAAGACTAATAAATCTACGAATCATAGGTTTCCGGTATGGCGAGCAGACATCAGATAGCCGACATTCAGGAGGATCATCCGAGTTCCTGTGAGCCTATCATTTTTGGCTTTAATAGTGTAAAATCTGTGAGTCGACATTTTAGCATCAGTGTAAAAGTTTGCCATAGTGTACTTCCGAAACCAAAAAGAATGCTGGTACCAGCTGGACACTGCGTAAGTAATAAAATCAAAACTAATGATTAATTGTAAACTTAATTAAAGGATAGAGTCAGATTTCGTTCTCTTTTAATTGTCAATCAAAGTTAATTTCTTTTCTTTTTAATTTCTTTCTATCGACATATTGTTAGGTAAATGTGAACTGTTTGTTAATAAGATTTTAAAATAAATTTGTTGTGTTATCAAACCCAGTCAAGGCTTTGAGAAATTAATATTTTAAATTGTAATTGTTTCTGAGTTAGATGCCACAAAGTCAGAATAAATAATTTTATGTATTAAATTTTATTAATTCTTTTATTTAATTAAAACTCAATTGTTGTTTATTACAATATATATAACACATTTACAATCGATTGGGCGGATTAGTAGTAATTAACTACGACAAGTGATTGTTTTTAATGCGAATGAATATTAATGAACGTTCGGTTTAATAATTGACCGTTTTTTTACAGTTTCATAAAATAAGATAATCTCTTTGAAAACCATTTGCGGATTGTAAGCAAAATTAACTACCACATAATCATATCAGATATTAAACTTCATATTTATGCCCTGTTGAATATTATCAACATCGTCGACACGTAAATTGGTCTCGTTACATTATTTTTTGCATTAGCGTTGATGCATTCCATCGCCAAGAATAATATTATAGGGATGGTAGGAAATACTCTGAGCTTCGTGTTAGGGAATAGGTATAGTGATTTATCAGCCAAAGTTGTTATTTAAGTTCATTATTTTCATGGCTGTTAGGATAAAGCGAATAAAAAAAATTGACAGTTCTTGTACATTTAAAATACTAACCTCATACTCGGCTTCGGTTATTGCAGAAGTAACTTATATGCATTTATAGTCACTGTAATGTTCGCAGGTGGAATATGTTAATTGCGAGTTATTTTATTTTACATATGTTACTATATTTTAGGTAAAAAAATTGAGCAATTTATATTCTCGCGTACGGTCTGGCGAGGTCATTGTACAGAACTCAGGTAGTGAACGAAAGCAAACAGTCAACAGTGGTCTTCCTTTAAGAGGATTAATAAATCAAGAAGGTGCCTGCAAGTTATAAACAACTATAAAATCTCTGGGTCCACGATAATATTAATATTTATAGAAGCACTAATTCCAGTCTCATTTGGTGGTATCAACAATATTTCAAAATATTGTGGGTGGAATATTTGCTGAGCTGATTTTTAGACTCGTAAAGTTGGACAGTCGTTCGGTGGTGGAGGCGTGGAGAGAGGGACAAATCAGGAAGTTGTGGAGGCGATCAATTGTGGAATCGTGGAGTCGTGGGTTAGTAGATAGAAAAAGTTTGACTGTACTGTGGAAGGAGAAGAGTAGTTAATTAGAGATTGATGACAGTTGTAAGAGAAATTTGAATGGAACGAGGCTGCGATTCCGGCCCACGAGGAGAACTAAGGAAACATCAGATGAGAGATTGCGGCGTTTATGCTACTTGAGGTTCCTAATTACCTGCACCATTACCATAGAAGTGGTGAAGCATTGAGACTATATGCTCCGTGAAAGTCGGTATTATAGAGTCACAGTAACCAACATATACAAATATTTATGACCGCAGTATTTTGAGCCCACATTCCCCCATGAAAAGTGTTTTTTTTTATTTAGGTATACACAAAGTCGGTACAATTTTAATTCGAATAGTTTTTCTTTTCTTTTAATTTACTATTTAAATTAACAAAACAATAAAATAATATTGAATAGAGTAGTTCATAAGATGTGGGACGTTACTGAACATTTTGATTAAAATAAATATCTTAAACTCTATTTCGTGTCTGATTATTCCTTTAGTGATAATTATAAACATTTTATAATGAAATAAAACAATATATGGGTAGGATTCTACTACTTTTCTGAAATATTTGTTCCAAATGAAACTTTGTTGCCTTGTCTTACAGGCAAAATGGACCCGAGCCACCATCAATTTTTAATGCAACAGACGTTGGTTTTACTTTACTTTGAAATTGCGAATTACAGCTTGTACACGGTGTTGGACAGCAACCCCACACTAGTGAGATAAGCGGCGCTAACTTGCTTATCGTGTTTTAGGCCTCCCCCGGTAATTGGGGGGCAAGCTTATTGGGTTAACGGCTCTCCTCCAAGACGATAATATCCGCTCACTTCTCCAGCGTGCATTTTTTTCTCTACCCATGACCTGATTTCTGATGTAATGAATGTAACGGGGAACCGAACTGAAAAGAAATGTCTTCCTTTTTGTAAAAAAAAAATTATTGGTGACTATAACATGCGTTCGAATTTCATAACATTAATAATTACGCATTACAGTTTCATTTCATCACTGCTACGTAGTAGCGGTTCCTGCATAATCTAATGACCGAAATATATATTCCTAAGAAATTCAAGTTATTACGGTCATATCAATATATTGTCTGCTGAATCAGAAACTAAAACTTTAAAATCGTGGCTCATAATTAGTTCCTTAATACCCATTACGTGTAAAATACCAAAGCTATATTCTGACCATAATGCCATCGAATGATTTATTAAGAAAGGAAAATGACCATGAGCATGCTCAACAAAGATAACATTTGAAGTAAGATATGTTGCTACCACTACGAAGTATTAAATCATTGTTGTGGAGAAGAGTTGTTTGGTGAAGTGAAGCCTGAATTGTCGGAAAGCACGAAACGTGGGCTTGAGCGTTTTATAACGGTTATATGGTACTTCACATTATATGAGAAAGGAACGAGCGTGTTTCAGAAAATAATGGCGAATGAGTTTCAGTATTTTCGCTACAAGATGAGACAAGTCAGGCACCGACAAAAAAGAAAATAACGAGACTAATGCCGTTGCTTGAAAACTATTAGTTATGTTGCTCTGCGTCTCTACTGTGCCCGAACTTCGTGCACGAACAACTCGATTGATCAACTCCATTGCAGTGGGTAAGCACTTGAATAATATAATGTTTTTTTACGTTATGCCAGAAAATGCCAAATACGGCCATTGAAAGCATAAAAAATGACATTTATGGGCAGCGTTGTGAAGTAGTTATTTCCGTGCGATCAAAAAACCATACATTCATGCATATATTAGAAAACGCCATCTTCCCTATGAGAAAAAATCACGAATTTCCAGACAATGTTTTTGTCGTTTTTTACTATATCCAGGGAATGTATAAGTTCCCGGCGACCCAACAGTTAACCGGGTACTATTTATCAAGCATTGGAAAATTGAATGAACGTGTAGAAAAGGAACCCCTGAATTGTTGAACAATGGGTGTTATTTGTCAAGAATACGTCATTACTTAAACAGTTTTTGTCATTTTAAAACCATTAGTTTTAACATCCTTCCTATTTCTTATAAAGTTTTGTGATGTATCACTAAGATGAATTCGGCATTTAAAGGGATTGAATTTTCAACAATGCAAGAGGTACAATCGGTACAAGGTATACTGAGGTCCTACTCAGTCTCACTCAAATAAAGCGATATGCAGAAACGATTTGAGCTTTGGAAAAGACGTATGCAGAAATGTGGGGTCTCATTTTGAAGATGACCAAACGGTAATTGACCGCATCAAGAGAATAATCGGAGCAACTGAATCTGTCAATCTGAGTCAACCAGGACCGGATACGAAGATCGAAGAACAAATTGTTGGTAATTTTTAATGTAGGAAACAGTAATTAAATATAAACTGCGTATTAAAACAATAAGCGACATAGAAAAGTGGCTGAAGAAATTAAATTCGATATTATCCATGGTTATGCATTAGACTTTTCACTGGATCTTAAGTATAAAAATTTGGCTTTACTTTCCGTAAGTCTAAAACGAGAGTTGACATTTACTGAATGCAGATACAAAAAATCGAGACAGTACATAATAAAAAGAATGTAGTTATAATAGAGTAAATTCGTGGAAAATTCATCCAGATCTATAGAAAATATTTTAATGAAATGAAACATAGTACAGATCTTTTTAAGATATTTTCCTTCAAAAAAGTCATAACCGGCTCGAGTATGTAACATTTTTACGAAATACACGTATTTTTGCAGTAATAACAATTATTCTTTCTTTGTCATTTAAACTGCAATTTTAGGTGGTAGATAGTATTGGCTTTGCGACAGTGCGACGGCGAATAAGGGTTGGAGACGAAAAAATTCCCCAGGTGGTAAAATTTGGCCACGTTCCGGCAGACAAAAGTATTGTAAATCTGTACTTCTTCGGAAATCTCTCATCTAATGTTTCCACGTTCCGGGAAGAGGGTGGCACAGTCTCCTTACTTCTCCTCGTGGGCCGGAAACACAGCCTCGTTCAATTTCTCTTTCAACTGTCATCAATCCCTAATTAACTACTCTTCTCCTTCCACATGACTGTAAAACTTTTTCTATCTACTACTGAGTTTAAGACCTTACCTAATCTTAAATCGCAAGGAGTGTCTCCTTACATTTTGGCGGTTATGAGCGTGAGAATTCAAGGCAGAAAAACCTGACCAAGTTTTAGCTTTTGGCGGCCATTTCTTCATTACTATTGGATCCCCACTTTGGGTTTGATATATTGATGGAATTTGCCCTCCTCGAAAAGCTCGAAAAGCTTTTCCGTTCTCGCCGAACTATTCCCTTGAAATGGAGAACTGTGAGAGCAAGATCATTGTCGAATCTCCTGCACCATCAGAACAAGTCACCGACCTCGTACAAAGAACGCTGACCCGTGAAAATAAGTGACGGCGATTGGTCAGACACGCTAGGATGTGGCGTATTTGAGAAAAAGGGAAATTTGTGATTGGCAGAGTAAAGAAAAATTTGAGACTAGGAAGTGCAGGTTTTCTAGGGGTTTCCTGTATCCTAGGCAAATGCCAAGTAGGTCACAAATGTAGCCGAGGGGGTCCTGGTAAACGAAGGCTGCGTCCCACCGAACCAATTTCTTCTCAACCAAATCCAGATCCCACCGGCCTCTCGAAGGTGCCGTTTTTGTTTGAGTCTGACAACGAACTGGTTCCGTTCGGCCCGCGCAACGGCGAGACTTGATTTTGCTATTCACAGCTACAATTTACATAAACAACTAGAGTCCAAATTAATTCTCACCTAAAAGTATTTTTCAATAAATTTAAATTGATGAAACGATTGTCGAAGAGGCCGCACAGCCCTATAACGGCTCCGTGGGGGGAGGGGGGGAACGGCGCATAAAATACATTTATTATTATTACTTTACTAAGGTCTACTGGAGAAGGCAGTCCTTGATTATAATTTGAAATGCAAACGGTCTTTAACATGAATTTGAGGTGGGAGGTGAAAATCAGATGTTTATTTTTTAAATTGTAGCTTGAAAGAAAGTATAATTTTTAATTTGAAAAGAAAATGAAAGGCGAGACAGTTTAGTTTTGAAGTGTATAGTTTCCTATGAGATCTTGCTGAATATACAGATGCTGACGTCGAAGAACTCCTGAGAAACCTGTTCGACGCCGGCACCAGACACATGCACGTGATAACAATCGCAGTCCAGTGCGCCCTACGAGAATGCAGAGCGACAAAAGAATGTGTTCCGGAGACTGAAACTGTCTCTGTTAGTACCTTGAGAAAATTATTTTGAGTAAAGCTAATATATTTTAATATTTTCGTTTAAGACTCATGCAATTTATTAATTTTAATCAAGCTTTTATTCTTATTTTTAAATAAAACAATCCACCATTATTTATTGTTACAATCAAAATTAGGTAAGCGGTAATGACTATATTACGGTTTTATTTGGCTCTGCGGAAATTAATATTTGAAGCATCATACAAGATTTTACATAAAAAAAATATGTTACAAGTTATCTTTAATTATCACTCGAACAACTTCCACTACAATATTGAGGAGAGTAACATCAACCCATTACCAGTATTAATGAATGTCAGATTAGTATGCTTACATTTTACTTCCCATAATTTTTTAATTCTTCAGAAGTTCTTAGCTTCATTAAAAATCTATAATTTCAAAGCAGATCAAAACTATAAAAATCTGAAATTATTAATTGACTTTTACAAATATATAACCTCTTTTCACTATAATTAATTTATATTCAGCCGGAGAAGCTATTTTTCAATTAAATCGTTTCGTTGCTTATTGTCGTAAGCAGCCTTGCAGCTTGTAATTTACTGTATGTGTGAGGTATAAATTCATATACTTGACACGGTAATTACTAAGGCGGAAGGGTGTGTTGTTGGCGAGGCAGAGAACTTCAATATATTGGATAAATTAAGCTCCAAGCTCACGTGACTGACTTTTGAAGTGTTTGCCGCGTAAACCGTGAACTTGGTAGCAGGATTAGCAGGCATTCAGCTGGCGCAGTATTCACGCACCGTGTTAGAGGGGAAGTTTTAATTAAGCCAATACAATGAGCCTCGGGACCTAATTGTGTGGACACTAGGCTGTCCTTGCATGTTCGCGTCACGGGTCCTTAAGACAATTTAAGAGGAAATCGCCTACTCGGTCCTGCAGGTTAAATCCGGGGCGACGAAAGAATCCCCAATGGTCAACTTTTGTAATTACGTGTTTAACAGGCTGACCTAAATTATTTCGGTTAAATTTTAACAGTTCAGAAAAATATTACCATTTAAATCATTTTCCCCGTAATTGAATAAATATATGGAGACAAAGTAAAACACAAAACTATGTTTTTTAAGGTCTCGTTCATTATAAATAAGGCACTAATTGAAGAGTCATCACACAAAATCATACACACGCATGTATAAAATTACAGAACGTACCTTAGGATTGCAAGATCGATATTGGCTGTAAGAAAAGATTACCCCGTATCACCAAAACAGTAAACACCAATACTAGAGGACTGAATTTTTGAAAATTAATCTGTTAGGTACAAAAATATGAACTGAATTATATTGAAAAAATAAATTAACTCAATTGTTTATATTTTTATCGCATAAGGTATTAAAATTGTATAGGCCTTTTCAGGAAGTTCCTCAAATAACATAAATTAGTATAGAGAATTATAAAAAATTTAGCAGACGTAATAATATATAAAAAACCTTAATTTAACTGATAATTAGAACAGTCAAAGACATTTTAAACTCTCGTAACTGATGAGTTGAACTGGAGCATGTTCTTAACTAATTTTGAGAGTATCGTTTACGATGTTTGATTTACTTTATTTTATTTTATAGTGACGGTCTTTTTTAATTAATTCAAATTAATGATAAATATGACTGAAGGTTAAGCAATTCTTCGAGCGTGGACTGGAAATTTCGAATTTATAACATTTTTGTACAGCAATAAAAACATACGGCCAAGACGTTTGAGTTTCTCGTGATGACATGGAATACAGTGTGTTGTTCATACATTTATTTTCATACTCGAGATGTAATTAATATGATAAAACCATACATATTGCGATAAAAATGTTTTACGGTAGAGTAACTGGCGAATATTTGTGATATTTGTTATAATTCAGTCGATAAAAATAATACTAGTTTAAAGTCCGACCAAGTTACACAGAAAAGATTCCTGACAAAATGGTAATTTGTTTACGAGAACCCCACGAGATTAACTATACATGAGAATTACATCTCAAGCCTCTGGAATTCACGTATAAACGGAAGTCTCTTATGATTAAAAATATTATTTACTGATATATGATGGAGTCTATAATTCCGGGATATACGCAAATATTTTGGTTAAGCTCTGTTGCTATTACAATATTTCCGCTGCACAACCTGATACAGACACTTTTAGTTTTCAATTGTGTGTACTTTAGCTTACCTTTGTTTACTTAGTACAATCAGACTATAAATATAATCAATTGTAAATATCTACTCTGTAGGAAAATACCTGAAGATGATACAAAAAGGTGTCGAAACGACGTCATAATGAAAATTAAAAATAAGAAGTGTCTGTATAAGGTCATCAAATGTTTTATTAACTCAAAACATGAGTTAAATTAAAACATTGGAACTAATTTTAATTGTGTACTGTAGAGAAAATATATACCATAATCAATAGGTTATTTAAAATTGACTGTGTTGCGTTGAAGTAACAATTTAATGAATGGCATGGACTGGTTTTAGCTTTTCAGTAAATTTATTTGTTCAAGAGAACAATAGAATGTTACATATTGTTTTATAAGACGAGAAAGCCCTCAGATATCGCTGCCCATATCCACCGAAACTTGACACTTTTGTAATTTGTGATTATAGATCATTTTTTTTAAATAATTAATTAAACTCCAAACTGAAATATGTGATACAATAATTCTGTGCGCCTGCACTGTTGATCAACGTTCTTTGGCCGGAAGATGCAAGCGAGAAAATGGAAAATCCGTACGGGGATCGGCGAAGCAACTTGAGTACCAACGGATAATAATTCGCTCATATGTTTGACTATTAAACGGTCTTATCTACACGGCCGAACTTCAACACCCCACATGACCGTAATCAGCGTAAACTGATCAGATTCAATATCCATCTATATCAATAGAGGATAAAGAATTAATTTATATACTTTTTAAATTAAGTAATATAAATAGTTTTTTAATATTTTGTAAATAAATTCGAAAGTTGTTTTAGAATTTCATTTTAACACATACCTTTGTGGTTTATTATTACACAACTCGTTACAGCACAGCGAGAGACGAAATTACTTGATGACGTTTTAGAAAAATGTTACATGATAATGACAATACGCTCTGTAAATAATTTATAATTATTTCACAGACGTCTGGATTTACTGCGTTGTGGTTTTTTCATGCAATATCACTGTGTGGCGTCGCGTCCTAGCACTGATTATCAATATTCAGACCGAACAAAGCCATCGCGTCTCTTTTGTAACAGCGAGATTTATTACAGGAATCGTGTATTTTTTTAGAACGGATTCAAATCAATGTCGCGGCTGGAGTACAATTGTGAAAGATGTCTTGAGCTTCACGTCGCGCGTCATCGCACATCAATCTCTCGAGGTCAAGCCAGCCGAATAACGACCGTTAAGGATAAACCTCAAGTAAGAGATTTTACCTTACGCATCGATTTCCCCATGTCTCTGGGAATTCTTCTAGAGCATAAATTTATTTTACGTTCAGGGTTCTTCGAATATGTTTAAGAAGTATAGCGAATAACCGTCTAGGATGACATAAATAATTTTATATCAATTATTTACGTTTCATGTAAAACCATAATAAGTTATAAAATGTTGTAATTGATTTTCATATTTCACAAATAAAATTACTGCCGGCTATGAATTGTCTCTTCCAAGTTTCCGTCATCGTGTTTATTTATTACAGTAGTGTACTTCAAATAACGCGACCGAAGAGAGGAAGCTACGTCGAGAGAATAAAAGGCATAGAAAAAAAAGAATAACCTATGAAACAAATTTATTTTAGCCAATGACATTATATGGTGATCAAATCTCAAATGATTAACTTTACTATGATAATAGCTTTTGACATAATTGATTAAATGTGTTTAACATTTCATAACGTAATAAATAAATTGATGAACTGTAACACGGGTTGTTGATTGATAATCCGCTCTTGGGTATTAACCTGTGATATTATATATATATATATATATATATATATATATATATATATATTGCGGTAATTAAAGATATGTAATTATTTAATGAACAAAATTTTACGATTTTCATTGTCGACGGCGTAAATATAAGAATTGTGTACAAGAATATAGGGCCTATAATGCTTGCTTGCTATGAGCATTGTCGCGAAGGCATAGTTGGACGCACGAAACTTTAGTGTGTGTTGGGAGTCGGCGGAGAGAGAACTTAAAATGCAGCGTATGTTTTGGAAAGCTGCAGAGTGTGTTTTAGGAGAAGATAATTGAGAGTTGCGTTAACAAGGAAAGCGAACCTGATTCAAAGGTCCTGTTACCATATTCAAGCAAGCGTATAGAGGCAGCATAGACATAATATTTTAAAGTCCCGGGTTTTTAAATTACGAGTCGACAGTCTGAAGTATTTGTCCATTGGCATATTTATGCAAGTATCACAGATTTAAAACAACGTTATCAACTGTAAAGAGCAGGAAGTATTGTGTCTGCAAATTTACAACCACATTAAATTTATTTAAATATGGCCTGTCTGTGAAGTGTTGAACAATAATCGAGTGAGATCGAACAGCTCATGGTAATGTAAACTAAAAAGAAAATGTATTAATTGTACACCTCATGTAAATAATAATTATCGTCAGATTTCATTATTCAATAATTGTTTAAGTTAAAAAGTTTTCACATTGTAAGTTTTTGTACTTGTCTCGTCGTAACATTTTTTATTGGAGGCCCGATAGTCGGCCCTGAAATCAAGCCGTGGCACTTTACAACTGGTAACAAAATTTTCAATGGTGATAAATATTTGTTTTATATTTTAAATTATGATTTTTCATTTAAATCCTATCATTTCAACTTTTATTTTACTTATTTAAAATCTAATTAAATTTTATTATTATAAATGTGCTCCAATATGGGCTGATTTAAATTGAATAATTAATCAAATATTGTGTTCACTACAATATATATATTACATTATTCATATAAATGATCAATTATTAGAATTTTGTGTTAAAGGTTATATTTCTCTAAAACAGAACATAATTATTTTTCTGCATCAATAAAATTAAAAAAATGAATGTGAGTAATACTGACTGTTTGATGGTAATTTCCTAAAAATATTATCCTTATCTAATAGGTGTTAGAACGGGGAAAAGCAATTATTTTATATAACTCTCGAATTGTTCCTTCAAAATTTAATTAAGAACGGGTTTTATTGGATCCTCAAACCGAACAGGATTGAGGATAAAGATATTGCACTGACAAACTCGTATATCCTTTACAAGAGCGCTTTGGAAAGCCATTGCGTTGCTACAGCGAAATTAACGTTCAAATCAGATACTGATTGCTTTCATGAGTAATTGACCTGTAATGTTAAAAGCGCTTCCTGTTTAGCGTGACATGTAAATTGAATTTTATCTCCAAACTGGCAGCCAATCGCCATTTTCGTTACACAGGGTTAGGTAATAATACGGTACCAATTCAAAACTATTTATTTCTACTTTTGTTTATTGGCCGTTTTGAAGAGCCGAGATTAGTTTTAGACTATTCGGATGAATAATCACACTGTAAAGGTGAACTTATTGGATCAAATAAATTCCGTATTACGTCACCAGCTGCGTTAAAATTAACGTAGAAGGAACACAATGGTAAAAATTACTAAGGCTTTATAAATATAATTTTATATTTTTAGTCGCATCACCAGTTTAGTCTTTAGCGACTATACATTATCATTACATTGACCTACATATTTATAAACTTTTACATGATGTCATTACATGTTATATATTTACAGTATTTAAAATATTTACATTTAGCACACATGTTTTTTCCGTTTACATTATTTCTTTTATTGTTTATTTTAATTAGAATGTTATTTCTATATTTCCATGTAAAGATTTATTTCTTTGAAGAATTTAACAATATGTAATAGACTTTTCACATTTGTTATTAGCTGCTCTTAAAAATGTTTTAGATGTAATCGGGTAGAACATAGAAGCAAACTAATTTACTAGATTCTCAATTTTTCTGTAATAATTTCTTTTAATAAATCAGGACAAACTGTACTAAGTTTTGTGGATACAAAAGCGACGGTTTGCGGACATATATAAAAATATTTAGGAACATGTTTTCAGTTGGAAAATTATTAATGGCGTTAACTTCAACATATTATTTTTCATAAATTAACCAAAGACTGTATCTGAAGCAACCCCAGCCTAAACAAATAATCATAGAAGCCAACATTAAATTTGGTAATGCAAACTGAAAAATAATTGAATGAGGGCGAAAACGCGTCTGTTTTTTATGTGTAACATTATTGGTAATATAGCTTATCCATATTTTATAACATAATAATTAATATTTATCAGGAAAGTAATAAATTGTGTCCGTAAAAAATTTAGAGCACCTAGTGGAAGTACATTTAAAAGTTCTGAAGAGATTGGTTCGTTATTAAAAATTTATTACTTTCCTGAAATATCGACCGGAGCACTCCAGATAGGAACGTATATAGAAGACTTCCAAAAGGAGCCAGGGGATCCGAATTATGCAGATGCGAACGTCTCGGAATTCATAACCACATGGAAGGCCATATTAGTTTCCCCAACACGTTTCTGAGATCGATGATTAAAATATTTCACTTCGCGGCCTGTTATATTAAATGATGCACGTATTTGTTAAATTAACATTGATGCGTGGAATGTAATTGCAGACTATTTGAATTCATCGAGAATTGTTCGATAAATTTGAATGATTATTACAGAACCTGAAAATAATTGAAAAAAGAAACTCTATACATAAAGAACACATCAGTAATAGTATAATTAACATTCTTTACAAATTACGAAATTGTGAATGTTTTTCTTCCAAGTCAATGGACATTAAACGTAATCAAGAAACTCTAAGCTTTGTATCTGACATACTATATTTCCACAAATATAATGTACTAGAACTAATTTAAAGTTACTATACCGATTAAGGTGCTCCAAAAGTTTTATGATTTTTACATTTTTAATTTTTGACGAGTATATAAAAATTAACGAATATATTAATTCCACAACCTTCTCCAAAATAAAATTTTTTGCAAGTTCTAATTACTTTTTAACGAAAATAACTCAGAAATTGAGTGTTCGATGGATAACGGGCTGTTTTGACCACTTTGGCAAAGTCCTTAACAATGAGGACTTTAATTATCGGAAGAACCAAGTTCTCCGAACTTTCCTGGCATCGGCAAGTCAGTCGTGGATTATATTTAAGGCTTTTGTTTCCGTTTCACCTTCATACCGGTGTAAAGTTAGTTCTCGACAGGCTTCAGTGCCGAGAATTTTCGCTTTTCGACTACGTCCGGGGACGGATCCTTTCCTTTAAAATTTAAATCGGCTGTAAACTAGTGTTTTTAAACCGGTAAACAACTAGATTACTGCTACTCATATGAGGAATAATATTTAAAAAGTGAATTAGTGGAATAAGTACTCCAAGATTCTGAATTTGAAAAACAACGACATGAAATAACATGAAAATTATGTTCATTAGACCTTTGTGATACGAACACAACAGTGACTTAGGTATACTTGTAACTAATTGTTCTTTCTCATGGTAGGCCAAATGATATACGGGATAGTTCACTCAGAAAGAGGACAAGATTTGTCTAAGAACACCAAACGCGGCCTGACACTGCCAAGTTAAGGCTTGGCGAATTAAAGATTAAAGAATAGGAAATAGGAAAGACTGGAAAAGTTTCAATGAACTAAAAATATGAAATGACAATGAAACTCCGCTTTGCTCGACCGTCTCCCTATTTTTAAGAGCTTCTCGAGCAGGGGACTGTCCATAAAAATATATCAAAACGAAAGTGGGGTCCAACTGTAATTAAAAAATAGCCGCCAAAAGATAATACATAGTTAGGTTTAATGTCGTCATGCATTCCTACACTATAGACAAAATCCGAGGAGATACTATATCGGATTTTACATGAGGTAAGTCGGACAGTGGTCGCGATGGCCATCCGGTCGGCTCGGCTTCCATCCTGTGTCGTCTTACTCTCCGACGTCTGGTCTTCGAATAAATTGAAAACTTTACTAGGATTAAATAATAATACTAACATATCATTACATCTTAAATTACCGCCTACTATTTATTCATTCTCCTTTCATGAAGAAACGACTTTAAGACTTATTAGGATAGATACACAAATTTGGGATCTCTCGTCATTCACCCTCCCTTATCAACCCTTATTTTGGTAACATTTTATTTGATTAAGTCTGTGACTGCACTCTAACAAAGTTGTGGTAAATAAGCGATTATATTTTGAATGACAATATAATGCCCCACTTCAAGAACGACAAAGAAAATTATACTTTGATCGTTTTTTGTTCTTGAACTACCCTGCTAAAAAGACGCACCGAAAAGAATAAAAGACCAAACATGATTCTGAATATTTAATTGTTTATAATTGTACATATATCTTTCTTTGTTGTGAAGAAAAAAATAATGTACACACTATATATACTGTAACGCGTGTATTTGATTTAGTTTTGCTTTGGCTCGAAAGTGTTGTTTGCTGTGGTTTGGAGAATTCGAAATCGTGCACGTGCGTGGGTGTGGAGGAGATAAATATTTCCATCCAAGTAATTTTCGTGTCCTGTCTCGATTGTTGGCCTCAACATGACTGAATAGTTGGCCATTGTTGACTACGGAACTGCAGCTGCGTGCTATAACTCTTGTAACAATGGAAGAATCAGTGAAACTGACATTTCGACGAAGTTTTCTAATAATGAAAAAAGAAAAGAATGGGAGGCTATAATGGAAGGAACGGAGATAAGCTTTTGAAACTTAACAGTCGTTCTGCGATCACCGCAGCTGGTGGATGTGATAATGAGAGGCTCCGTATTGCGTTACGTGTATACGTTTTAAGTGCCACCGATCTACAAATCTCATGAGTTCTGCTGTAAACTTTTCCAAGTTGTTGTCTCTGATATAGTCCGAGGCAGAATCGTCGTGAGAAAGGGGCCACAATTTGTTAGTGAAGAGTTCATCGAAGCCACACAATTTACTACGACGACTTGCCACCAATCAATCCCGGAGGCCGACGCCTTAGCCAGTGGTCAGCCCCTGAGTCGACGCCTTTCAGTGGTCCTGACTAAAGTCATCACTGCACTTAACCCGTTCTGCCGTCTGTGAGATACGGAGACGTTGGTACGAGAGCTACAGCAAGCAACACAACACTTGATAGCAGTACGTATTTGGTACGGGCAGCAGATCTCTTCTGTAAAAACCACAGTTGCCTGAGATAAGAGTTTTTAACTTATTACAAATTCTTTAATGGTCAATAATATTTTTTAATTTAACATAAAAACCCAGCCCACAAAAATAATTACAGTTTATAATAATATATATCTAATTCTGTTAATTCATTAATCGAATAGGAATTGTTAAAGGAAAAAATTGTGTAGTCCTTTTAAAATTTATTTTTATTACCTTTAACTGTTTATGTTGTCTAGAAGTTTATTAATGTAGAAATATTATTGTAATTGACTCATTTATCTGTAATTGAAAGGAGTAATTGAGATAAGATTTTTTCATGCTTAACTGTAATGAACGTGATTAAAATTTCTTTAATGGTCAAATACTTTTTTTGATTTAACGTAAAAACCCAGCCCACAAAAATAATTCTTTACAATACTATGTATACTAATACCAATGCTCTGGTCGCTAATGACCATGTAGTTGATGCGACCCTTATAAATAAATAAAAACACTTGAAAACAAAGTATGTTTTTATGTTTCTGTCACTGGAACAGATTAATTGTCAGGTTTACCATTGCCAAAATCGGTAAGTTAAGGAGGTTTAGGAATAGCACACGTTGAAATTGAATTATGTAGCTATGTAGAGAGCCGGATAACATGAAATAAATAGGCCGCGGACACATAAAGCAGAAGTAATTAGGTAACCAAAGTCCTGTACAGTAAAAAAGATAAAGATATAGCAAGAAGAATTAGGAAACCATCTTTTCGAGATGACATAGCAAGAAGACTTAATTGTTAAGTAGAAAAAATAGCCCAATACATGTAAAAGAAGCGATGATATTAACGTTTCTGGAAACTTTGTTCCTTTATTTAGGTCCTAAAGAAAAAAAAAACAATTGCCAATACCGACATTGTTTCTTAAGCACCCGAAGAAAGGAACAAAGTTTGCAGAAACGTTGTGTGGTCATAAGCATCACATAGTTTTCTGTATTTAGCTAATTTATCTCATTATTAATTTTCAAAACTGACGTATTACATTATAATTTCAAGAATAGTGTTTCCACGTATTTCAATTGGAAACACGGATTCGGGTATTGAACAATTCCAGATACTATCTGAACGAACTTATTCCCCAAGTCTATTTTCTAGGAAACAGAAATAATTAGATTTTTAGTAACACAACTATAACAGCATTTTTTTTCTGAAAGCCGGTTAAACGTGAAGATTATTACTTATAAAATACCAGGAAACGCACATAACGTGAGATTCGTTCGATTCAGTTAATAATAGTGGTCTCAGAAGTGTATACGGAATACTAGAAGTAAACGGCTTCTGTGGATTGTTTCAGAACATACGCTTGAGCATATTAAAGAGAAACTTTTCATTAACTAAATGCCTAGACTCTTCTGCTAACGGAGAGGTATTGTAATCTTTCAGGATAACATTCCGAAAGTAATCTTTGAAAGCAGGCGCTTTAGCGTATTGAATCAACTGACGCACACGTTGCGTAACTTTCAGTTACTTAACAACAAACAGATCTCAGGTAGGAGTCTTCTGAACGTCTAAATTGTTTCATTTATGAAGCCCGGTGATAGTACTTCAATCTGTAATTGAATTCGTGTCACGAATCATTTAACTCAATTTATTTAAAATTCCACACCTGTTTTCGAGAACCGAAAATCGTATCAATAATACATGAATAAAAAAATTATAAATTGGTTGGGTAAAAATATATTGCTAAGTTACATCAGTTATATTTTTTATTTCCTTAAGGTCCAGTGCGACATTTTGCCTCTGCTCCTGACGCTGTTTTTTTTAGGGCAGCAGGCTACATGAGGATAATCCACATGATGGCAACTCCCCTTTAATAGCATAGGAAGTGATTTAAAAGGGGGGATGCGGAAGGGTAGAGGAAGGTAGCCAAGGGTTAACTAGGACCCACGGGCTATAGTTTAAGGATGAAGGAAAACCCCTAGAAAACCTTCATAAGGTAGTTCGGGCATTGAGACGTGCAATAAGAAATATATTTGAGGTAAACTTGTATCTGTGAGAAAAAACTGGGGATATCTGGAAAGTCGTGTAGCATTTTAAATACGGATTAGACAACTTCTGGTTCACGGATTTGATTTTCTCGTGGTCCCTTTGGATTTTTCCTGTCAGACCTAACATGTCTATTTACAAAATTAATTTTGCTTTATAGACTGCTTTATTAAACAAAATTTGTGATATCATTAAAACACCATACCATAGAACCTGCCCAAACAATTTATTGACATCTTTCCATTTTCCCTATCATATTTACTAAAATTTTGAGTGAACCAAACTCATTTCCAATCTATGATTGAGGTTAGTTTTCGCGGATATGTGAGTTTATTTACAGATGGTTTGACAATTTAATGGATATTTGAAACAATTGTGTTGCATGTAATAATCACAATATTAACTCATTCCTATGGCTACATCATGGTCCTGCTGCATGGGGCAAACAAAACGTTCACTTCATACCCGTATCAAGGAACATATGTCCAATATAAATCTTTCCAACGATAAAAATTCTATAGTCTCCATAAGATTTTAGACGTTGACACCAGGTTCCGTCCCCAAATTTTATCAGAAATTCTTCATATTAAATCCAGCATCACAGCAATTAACGTATACGAGAGCAATGATCACATTGTCAAGATAACCCTTCTGTTTTCCCATTGTCGTTACGTTCTGCTTCGCTTTTTGAGTTTGTCAATTGCATTGTGCGGTTGTGTCAATCACGGCTCTTGTGTAGAAGAAAAAGATAAGTTTTCAGAAACGTTGTGTGGCATTTATATCATCACTTCATTTTGTCTGTCATTTGGCTATCTTATCTTATTATTACACTTCAAAACAGACGTGTTATATTTTCATATCAATAAACTCATTCCTATGGCGATTGCATGGTCTTTCAGTTTTGAAATATATTCTATTCTTCTGGAGACCAATTTTTATCAATCGCGACATTAATTCGCCTTTTATAATGTGAATATTAAAGCAGAAAGTAAATAACAGAAAGTGAATTAGTCGATCATACTTATTAAATTGGTCATAATATAATATCTGCTGTCTCAAAACGCAAACACATCTGTGCACTTGTCATAAAAACTTGCACGAGTTTGGTGTACATATTTAGAAAAAACTTATTTACTAAAAGTAGTAGTTACTCCAAATACCAGATCCTAAAACTTCAGTCAGCAGTCAAACATTAAAAATACGTGAAAGACTAAATAATATGATGACAAACGTTTTGTAGGACGAGCAGCTGTCTTTTTTTTAATAATCAAACACAAATTACCGCAACAGTGTTCTTCAAACAACTTAATTAAAGACTAATTTGCATATATTCACATTAACGGCCAACTTCAAAACGTTGTGTTTGATGACATTTCACCGATCAACTCAAATAACTTAAAATTTCATTAATACGATTAATACAACATTTCCAGTCGGTTTTAGTTATAATAGAAGCCTTTAATATTTTTACATCAACAAATATGACCAATATATTTACCGTTAACATTGTCCGTTAAAGTTCTATCACACTGATAATCTCCGTAATAGGAGTTGTCTTAAAATATGCAACTATAGTAAAAGGCGGCTTGTTGAAATTGTTAGACCTTAATATATTGTTCAGTTAGATTCAGATCGCTGTTTCGCTATAAGCATCATTACTGTGAACTTTAAACGTTGTTTTTTTCCGTGTATTTATGTTGTATGGATTTAAAATAAGAACAAGGGTGGGTGGCCAGTGTATATTGTAATTAATAAACCGCGCGAAAAAAAATGTATACATAGCTTTTATAGACAGGAGCTATTTTCTTTCCAATCAGAGTCGAATAAACATTCCGAACGAAAGGTGTTCTGCACGTTGCATTCAAGATGTTGCGCTGCCATTTTGTGAAAAGGAAGACACGTTTCATGCGACAGTTCACGTCTGTAGGTATGAAAGTTTGTTTTTTATATAAAAAGTCTTTTAGTAAGAACTAGTTACTTTAATAACTACCGTATTTTCGTTTAATGAGGGAGTAATTACATGTAGAGAGTTTTGTAGGGATTTGTTTGTGAGGCATCGTTGACTTTTCAAGCCTAATATTCTAATTATTTTAGGAGTTACAATTTTTATTTTAATCAGTAATTTATATGTTAAATATTCCGGATTGAACACAACATTACGTTTATTTGTTTAAAATTCATATAGTTTACGTATGTATTATGATAACTTGAAAAAGTTTTAATCGTTCTGATATATTAATCCACTTATCTATCCATTTGTCTATTTAAAAGAAAAGTTGATATTCTGGTAATAAATCGTGATGTTCTTTTAAAAAATTATTTAAATGGAGAAACAAGAAATGTTCTTTACACGTTAATCAACGAACATATTTATTATTGGTCTTATTACACTTGCCTTCGAATTGTTTCTATACGTTGAGTCCAACTGCAGTTCCTACAAAAAGACTCAGCCTTTCTCAGAGCACATCTTTAACGGTTCAGCTCACGTCCGGCTCTCCTTAACGAGGAACAGTTAGGTGTGGGCAGCGAGCAGGCAAATGGTTTCGTTTGAGATTCAGAGGACATTTTCGAAAGCCTGGCCCGCTGTTACTTGGTTTACATATGATCCTCTAAACTCCATTTTAGATTGCCGAGATAGCGAACCGATGTATTGGGGAATGATTCAAGATGTGGAAAGGATCATGTAAAGTCAGATAATTAAAAAAAAATGCATTAAAAAAAAACAATTTCGACAAGTTTACTGTTAATTGACATCTAAACCCTATCATTTATCCTTATAATGTGAAATAGAAAACAATTCTGTTCGTCAAAGCAAGAATCACACCTTTCGAAAGTATACATAAACAAACAATATAATAAAAACAAATTATATTCTCAAAGTGAGATACAGTTTGTAATGAAATGCATTGCGCTAAAATTAATTACTTTAATATCTTTGCAAGCAGAGAAAATAAGAAGGAAGATTATCTGTGGCGTGGTCGAAAATAATTCGTTGTTGTTTGGGAGATCGAAATAAAAGTTTTCCAAATAAATCATATAATTGTGGATTATTTGTGAAATAAATAACGAAAAAATCAGTAAACCGTGTCTGAATTTTCTGTGCGAGTTAATATTGCTTTAATTTATGGAGCCCGAACAAAAGAGCTTGAATTGAAATGTGAAAAATTGTATATTGGTGTATACATTTTACGTTGTTAACAAATAGAACAATAATGGGGCGAACAATCGTGTAAGGGCAAGAGTTAACACATTTGAAAATATTGAAATAATACAAATACATATTGAACTGTTGAAAGTGGGCGTATATATATAAATTATACATATGTATTATATATTGTGAAAATTTAAGGTGTTCATAGTATTATAGTAAAAGAAGAAGAGGAAGGTTGGTTGCCAGGCAACGAAATTTTGTTGGTAACAGGGGTAAGATCTTTGAGGATAGGGGGGTTAGAGAGAGAGAGAGAGAGAGAGAGAGATAGTATATTGAAAATAAGAATTAATGTGATTTTTTTTAGGGTAACACGCTACATGAGGGTAATCCACATGGTGGCAACTCTCCTTTAATAGCACAGGAAGGGATTTGAAAGGGGGGATGCGGAAAGGTAAAGCAAGGTAAGGAAGGGTTAACTAGGGCCCCCGGGCTATAGTTAAATGATCCTACCCGGTATTCGCCTGAAAGTAATGGAGGACAAACCCTAAAAAAACCTGCATCAGGTATGTCGGGCATTGGGTACTTGTCCCATGCCCTTCCGGTAATTTAAACTGTTAGAAAAATAAACAATTTAAACCTCTCAGAGAGAAAAATGGATTATTATGTTCTACGAAATAATAAAAATTTAATGAAAAAATTTACTTCGGATTGAAAATAAGTAATGAGAAAGGAGCCAATTCAGACAAAAGAAGTGATAATATAAATATCACACAACGTTTTTGGGAATCTTGTCCCTTTCCTCAGGTGCGAAGAAGAGCCTAGAGCAACACAACTGCACTCGCTAGTTGGCAAACTCAAAATTAGTTGCTTTTCAGTTTTGTCAACTGACAATGCACCTGAGGAAAGTGACATGCATCTCAGAAACGTTTTGTTGTATTTATATTATCACTTTTTTTTGTCTGAATTGGCTAGTTTTCTTATTAATAAAACTTAATTTAAACAATAAAAATGAATGTTGGTAGTTTTTTTTAAAAAAAATTATCTGGCGACCAGCTAATAAAGTTTCTATTGCAGATTGCAGAGCTCACCGCCGGGAATGGTAAGGAATATATATATATATATATATATATATATATATATATATATATCGGAAGGGCGTGGGACAAGTACCCAATGCCCGACCTACCTGATGCAGGTTTTTCTAGGGTTTGTCCTGCATTTCTTTAGGCGAATGCCGGGTAGGATCCTTAAAATATAGCCCGGGGGGCCCTAGTTAACTCTTGGCTACCTTCCTCTACCCTTCCACACCCCCCTTTTCAAATCCCTTCCTATGCTATTAAAGGGGAGTTGCCCAACGTGGATTACCCTCATGTAGCCTGTTGCCCTAATATATATATATATATATATATATATATATATATATATATATATATATATTGTAATACCAATTAAACAGGCTATTAATTGTATAAAGAGTTCTCGGGTTTCCGGTCGGGTACGTGATTTGAGCACAACGTTTCCATGGCTGACACCGCCATCTTCGTCAGGTGACGAGAACTCTTTATACAGAATATACGTCGGGAAAACTTACGCTCTTTATTAGGCTATTAATTGTTTTTAATAATTAAATTGTTAGCGGTACGAATGCTTAAAGGCGACAATCAAGGCGGGTTTTTCCTTTGTTTAACACTGGAAACTGAAAACCCACCCGCTTGGAGAACAGTCAGTCTGCACGGAGATACGAGACAGAACGGCCCACATAAAGTGATAACACCGTAAAAATTCGCTAACATAAAAGCATGAATAGTGTTATCCAGGAGGTCCAACGGCGAGATATGATAGTTTATATAAAACGCGAGTAAGCAGTTTGGCGGAGAGACACATAAAATCGCACTTTGGAAGCAGAAGTTTTTGCTGCCCAAATTGTACTAATTGTAGCATCGAGAGACTTTGAGGAAATCTACATCCGGCAACCGGCTGAGGGTGGCCTAATTCAGATTCCCGGATAGCAGAGACACAAGCAAGAAGAATCCAAACTGGTACCAGAAGTACTGTCGTGAGTACAAAACAATTATTAATAATTGTAAACGACAATTAAAGGGTATAGCCATATTTCGTTCGCGTTTTTCTTTTCATTCGGTTTTTTTCACAGTATTTTAATTTTGTATTCCTTTAACTTCAATGAATTGAATTGTTAATGTTTTAATTGGAATGTTCTTATTATCAAACCCAGTTATGACCCTGAGATATAGAGATTCGACGTATTTGATTGTAATGATATAAGAACTTTATTTTCATAAAATTCCACGAAATAATGAATGAAAAATTAAAGTATTTGTGGTTAACTAGATGAAATTCGGCGTGCAAAATAGATCTTGTACAATGTAAATTTATCAACAATGATATTTTTTTAATTTAAATCTTAAATTAATTTTGTTAATTATTTCAATGATTTAAGACCAAATTTTTATCATTATATATTTGGCGTCTTCAACGTGTGGCTAACTATCATTCAAATTTTAATTAATTTTTTTGTTTTAATTAATTCAGTTAATGTACCCTATTAAGGTGTTTATTACATTTATGGCTTCACCAACGTGAGGCAAATTATTCGTTAACCGGTTTTTCATTACAATATGTTTTAATATACAAAAATGAGTGAACTGTTTAAATGAAAGATTGATTTTCAAACAAACAAAATATTTATTAGCAATTCTTTAAACACAATTAAACCATTTAAAATTATCTCAAGGTCTTTACTGGGTTTGATAATGGCGAATCATTTTATTTATAATCTTAAACACAAATTCCAATTTAAAAGAGAAAAGATTTACTCGTCAATTAACTAGGACGAAATTTACTTGTTAGCGAAGTTAAACTAAAAATATTGACTCTAACAAATTTTAATCAATAAGAAGAAAACTAAATCTGACGTCTATCTTTTAATCAGGTTTACATAATTAGTTGTTTTTATATTGTTACTCACGGCTGCCCAGCATTCCAGGATACTTTTAATTTACGAAGCACTATGACGGGTTTTTGAACTTCTTCTAAAAACTCACAGATTCTAAAATTAATATTTTAGATCAAAAATCAGGAACCAGGATGACCCTCCTTTCGTCTCTCTCTTGGTTGACTTCTGCTAATTCTGCCCGGCTATGTGTACAAGACTGTTTGTGCTTAGCAGGTTTCGTAGCTCTGCTCAAATGAATATTTCGTCTTGAGCAAAATGTTCAGGGACGAATCAACTCTGTTGATTGGTGATTCTCGATATTTCTCTGCAAATTTACTTTAAATATTTGAAATTGTCTTGTCTATTTCAACACGACCAATTTCTGTCGTGTCTGACTGCCAACTGCTTCTACTTAACTTTACTTTTTAAAAGAATATCTCGTCTATTTTAATACGACCATTTCCTGTCGTTTCTGCTCGCCAACTGAACTCCCGTCTCGCAATTTTGAGCGCGTATTGCTTCTTCCGACAAAGAAACAATGCTCTTCATGTCTATTGTTGTTCTGTTCTGTACCGCCACAAAGGATTTCTCTAAAAATTTAGATTTTTAATTTCACAATTAATGTCTTAATTAATTGGCATTACAATATATATATATAATACTGTGAAGAGAATATATACAGTGTATAGGAGTAAAGAGTTAATGATATTTAGAGAAGAAAAGTACGTAGAAATAATATATTCATAAGATATTGAGAAGTAGGAAGATAATGGATACAGTAGCTTTACGATCAGAGGATAATTCCAATATTGAAAATATAGAAGTAGAGCAGGAGATTGTTGAAGTACTTTTGTGGAACAGGATAGTCAAAATGTGACGAGTGAAGACAGTAACGTAAAAAATAAAGTACATGGAATAAGATTCCAGATAATGTTGGTGGAGTAGAAACAAATCAAGAGACGAATCAAGAAGAATTGATCAAAAGTAGGCCAGGATTAAACCAGATGTTGAATATATTTATTAATCCATTTAATTATTCTACACCGCAAAAAAGTAAACTTGGAGCACAACTTCCGCAATGGATACGGTCTCTCTACGTCATTGTCTTTTCATGAAAATGGTATTGGATATTTTTCGCGACATTCTTGGCGTTTTCCAAATAATCGAAATTATATATGTTGACAATTCATAGGACGTTGGCCCATAACCAGTCAACGTGGTCAGATTTGAAACGGTCTATTTCCGAAACACAACTGTATTACGAAAAAAAACGAGTAAGGAAAATTATATAACTGGAACGTTTTGGGTTCGGATAACGAAGATCTTCCTGGGCCAGTGTAAGCAGGACCTGAAGACTAAGTCCTTAAACATAACCTAAAGTAGAGTCTAGTAACGAACGACAGAGTCTAGGTATCATCCGAAAATCTTGAAATCTGCCGTCCGCCTAGTGAGGAAGTGCTGAGAGTCCGAAGAGTCGTTAAAAATGTGCTTATGCGCTAGATGTGGCGTGTTCAGCGTTGAAAGCCTGCAGAATGTAGGCCTACAAGCCCTCGATAAGAAACATGATTAGAGACCATTATGTTGGCAGGGAAAATCGGGGCACTATTTGCAGAACACTCAATACCAACATAGCTACAAATATGTTAGGAATCAATTCTAGTGACCCTTAAAATGACTCATACTACCTTTATGTAACTTCTTTTCCGTTTATTTCTAAATAAATAATGAATGCAGTGTTCACCTAATGCATAAATTAGTATAAAAACTCTTTCTCAAAGCAGCTGTGTCCAGAATGTCATACGTTTTTCATGTGTAACATTAAGTTATTATTTCTAAAGCAAATTAGAATTTTTAATAAATTTCTCGCGGATGAGGTTCAGATTTCTATATAAACTCGACGTTGATGTCCGAGGATCCTTAAAATATAGCCCGGGGGCCCTAGTTAACCCTTGGCTACCTTCCTCTACCCTTCCGCATCTCCCTTTCAAATCCATTCCTATGCTATTAAAGGGGAGTTGCCACCATGTGGATTACCAGCATGAGACCTGTTACCCTAAAAAAAAAGTTCTCACATGCCGAAGCACCTCGGCCTGTTTTGAGAGGTGTATGTTCCGGGGTCGCAGACCTTGGGCATACAGTAAGAGTTGTCCCCTATTCCTATGGGAATAGTCGGCCAGCTGCCTCCTAAACCGGTCAAGGCACAGCGAGTGGAAAGCTGCGACCCCACAGCAAACCCCTCTCCCGCCATCGGAAGGGCGTGGGGCAAGTACCAAATGCCCGACCTACCTGATGCAGTTTTTTCTAGGGTTTTCCCTGCATCACTTTTAGGCGAATTGCCGGGTAGGATCCGTAAACCATAGCCCGGGGCCATAGTTAACTCTTGACTACCTTCCTCTACACTTCCGCATCCCGCCTTTCAAATCCCTTTCCTATGCTATAAGAGGGGAGTTGCCACTATGTGGATTACCCTATAGATAGCCTGTCTACACCTAAAAAAAAATTCTTCGGAAATTATCTACCACTGACTTCAAATAATAATATGGTGCTCAACCGCGAGAAAATTGTTAACAATTTATACCAGGAAATTTTAATTAAAAAATTAATATTGTTCCTTGTATCTTCTACTCATTATTATTATTATTGTAAGAGCATTGAGCTCCTTTACAGACGATAAGGCATTGCGAATTCTTGCTACTTGAAGTTGACTGAAGGTCTTCGTCAGTGAATTCGTACTAAAAGATAAATTCAAAGATATAGAAAGGAAGATGACTCAAATCAGAGTTTATGTAATAAATATTAATAGATCATATTAAAGTCAAGAGTTTGATGTTTGATGTTTATACAGTTTGATTTTTATGTGCAAAATTTAAGAAAAAATATTTTTAATACGTGGATTCATCATATAATATAATTTTTTTAAAAAATAATACAGCACCTTACTCTGAAGTTTTAGTTTGTAGCCTATCAGCGTTTGATAAAGACTATCACACAAGTCGAAATGAAACACAACTTAATTAAAATAATTTCATTATATTATACTCTTAATCAAGGGAATGTTCTTACAATTTAACAACAGACGTTAAGTATATAAACATTATTATTGTTGTTAGTAGTAGTGTGTGTGTAATAGGCTATGTATATCCGCTCATAGCGTAGGAAAGGGACTGGAATTGGGAATGCGGAAAGGAAGAACAAGGTCCCCCGGACTGTGGGTTTGAGGATCCTACCCGGCAATTCGCCTAAAAATAATGCTAGAAAACCCCTAGAAAAACCTGCATTTCGTACTTGTCCCTCGCCGTTCCGATGACGGGAGTGAGGTTTGCAGATGGGACGCAGCATTCCCTTCTCCATGCCTCGAGCCAGCTGGCCGACTATTCCAAAAAGAATAGCGGTCTGGGACCCCGAAGAATAACCTATCAACAGTGACTGAGGTGCCTCGGCTTATGGAAACTTTAGTTAAAACCACAGGGAGAAGAAGGCATCCCCGGAGGTATCTCCTTCCTTCTCTCCTGTTGTCAGTGGTAGAAATAATATTGGCGATGGTTTGGACGATTACAGTTCTTTATTGATACCCAAAATTTCATAATCATAAAATTTCATAAAAGACGGTCATTTGATGGGGGAGAGAGGAAAAAATAATAAGGTAAAGGAAGGGAAGAAAGAGAATAAAACTGCAACCAAAGTCATTTCTAGAACGGCGGAAAAGGTTAGTTGAAGGCGTGTAAATACGATAAAAGTGTACGTAACGGAAGTCACTTAGATCATAATATTGAAAAACCTTTTAATAGCATCTACGTGATAAATGTGTGGAAACACAGTTTAGAAATTTGTTAATCTAAATTTTATTATAATAAATTATAACTGAATTTAATTATACCTGTACATCTGAAGATGTCCCAGTCAGGGATGAAGCATTGTGTTGGTTAACATTTATTTTAAAAGAAGTCAGATTATTATATTTGTTAACATCTTTGTGAGTTGAATTATAGTAAAGTTAATGGCCGAATACAGGCAGTATGGAATTATGAAGTTAAATTAATATATAACAACAAAAACACAAAGTTTGCTTCTCAAATACTTGGACCTCGTCAGGTGTACTCAATAATTAATTGTGTTTAATCAGTTTCAGATAAACAATTACGTATGATAACTCGTACCCAATATAATTTATGTAGAAATCGAAGTGTTAGGTGTTAAGGATAACATTTTGATCCTTGGAATTGGAAATGCCACTGTTGTTCAGATTGAAAGAAAGAAAACGTATGCTTCTATTCTATGGAAGGAAGATCGAGACATACTTGATAACGTAACCTGCGCCCGCAATCGCCATACAGGCAAACTGTCCAGAGGTCGACAGTGCTGCCGTCAGAAATCCTGATCAACGGAGGAGAATTTTTATTTTGTGTCTTGCCTAACGTGTAAAACTGAGAGAGCAGCACTATCGATTCGTTTGGCGGCTTCTGTCATTCCATGAAGACCTGGCGTGTATTGTTAAGCCAAGGCCAGAGAAATCAATTAAGCTTGCAAATAGATGTTCCTTGCAACGAGGTCGTTAGGCAACCTGAATTCTGGAATCACCACACCTTTCCCTGGCAGCGAGGTCGTAATTTATTCATCACTACTACGTCGAAAATAAATCTACATTATTTTTGCAAACACGCGAAATATAAATTAGTGTTCGACGTTGGAAACTCTTAAAAATATGCACATTTATTTCCGGTCGACTGGAATTGATGTTTTCTTTAAGTTTCTTGACACTCAACAAATACTTTTAGTGAGTTGAAAATTATTTGAAAAGTAGAAAAGTTAATTCATTTTCACAGCAATCAATAAATAAACCGGCCAAAATGTCAGAAACAATTTAATAAAATAAAAAGTAAACGGTCGTATCGTTTATTTTCTTGGAATCTCCTTGGGAACAAAATTAAAAAAAAAAATTGGGTATAGATAAATTCTACGAATAATTTAAATTCTGGATTTTCAACAAATAAGAAATTGTAGAGGGGATTTTCTAAAAGCATATTTTTTTTTCAGCTCTAGTGTGCGCGTTCAAAATATGATTTTTATGCTTGTGCGCCTGAGGAGGTTCTTAGAGAAAGTAACGAAACGCTGTGTTATTATTTTATTTTATTAAATTGTTTCTGAATTATTGACATTTTAAGATACCATTTCTTCTGTTCTTAAAGCAAAAAATTTCGTAAGAAATAACTCTGCAAAATAATTAAATCTTATGCAATTTTTCAAGAATTTTTCAATTACTCCAACAGGAAAATATCTCCATTAATCACATCTTTTCGATTATTCAGTGAAAACAATTATATAATCATTGAATAACAGGAGTGAATTTTTAGACTAATAGTCGGAAAATATAATAGAATTATATTTTATTTTAGATTTTTTGTTTCAATTAGTACTAAAGTGATACAAAAATAGGACAAAACGTCATTAGATAATTAAAGAAGAAAATTAATGATTGAGAAAATAAAAAATTATATAAAAATGGCTAACATTCTTTTCAATACACTTTCTTGGTGTAGAAAATGAATGAATTCTTCTCAGATTTCTAGCCGAGTAAACAATTGTGACTTTGCTAGAAGAAGAAGCCAGCGAACGTCTTCGATAAGAAGCTAAGCCCGAGAAGACTTTATTCAACTTTCTTAATACTCAAAAATTATATAAATGACTAATTTAACTTGCCCAATGAAATAATGAAATACATCAATGAGAAAATTTAAAGTACCAATTAGAAAAGTAATTTATTAAATGATTAAACTGATTTTGATTTGGAAGTTTCAAATTACTTTTGTAGTCGGACAACTTAAAGTAACATAAAAATCCAAAATCATTTATTATTTTCAAGCAATATTCATAGTTTTACGAATCTGACTAATTAAAAATGAAATATTTAATTTTAAATTAAAATTAAACCCATTGCTTTATATTTGTAATTTATTGTGGAAATTTATGAAAGCAACTCTTCGTATAGTAAAAAGTGTTCCATAGGATCGATGATGACTCCGTCATTAATATTTCAACTGTCTTCGAGCAAGTGTTAATATTTATCCACTACAAGCGTTAATATGTATTTTTTATACTGAACAGTATGAAAATTAAGTATTTAGAAACAAAATGAAACCAATATCTTCCGACAGTTACTTCTATATTGAATGATAATAAATTTATTTTTCGTTTGGAATATTGAAAATTGCATCAAAACAAATTATCCGTAAACGTAGTGTGGTAATAATACAAATTTCCGTCGCTTCGATGACAAAATAAAATCATATCACGTGGTAATATAATTTAGATGTTTCATCTCCTTTAATACAATGCTGAAGACATAAGGGAACATGTCTATGGAAGTGTCTGCACCGTGAAGAAGAACATTATCGGTCCGAATATTACCTCAAGCAGTACTTTGGGAAATAACAGGGTCCAGCTTTGTAGAGCTCGCCTGTATTTTTGACAATAAGTAAGCGACTGTTTGAGTATCCAATAACAATTTCCGAACAAGATGAGCTGTTTGTATCTTTCTACGGGCGAATCTTTGAATTCCCCCGCCACGGGAAATAGAAGACGAAAAAAGGGCTGCTTATGTATCGTGGCCGAGCCAGTTCCTGTTTTGTGTCCATTGTTACGGGGAGGAGATCCATCTGCAGCCACTGCTTTCAAAAGATGCGAATATTGAAACAGATAAACCCGCGCGGGTTTCATTCCCGTTAAGATGCCCCCTATAAACATCTCGGAAAGTACATCTAGGTAAAGGAAAATCATAGGAAATATTGCAGGTTCGTTCGTTATCAGACATTTTCGAAGCTAATTTGCGGAAATGATTGTGCAAGGTTCTAAATTATAATTTTGGCACCATCCATAATTTTAACAATTAATTCCAACTTAATGGTATACATAACAAAATTTAATAAAACATTAATTTTCGTGAGCCGTACGGAAATTTAAATTCAATTCAGTAAACAAAATATATGTTACAGTCATTTCCTACGTCTGTACAAATAATTCCCCATCAGCAGTTTCATTGTGCCATTTTTGAAAGCTCTATTTCCTTGCAGCATTAACGAATGCTGCCAGACAATGTTGAAGCTATATAATAGAATTTTCAAGGAAAAATATAAGGAAATTACCTTTCATTCAGACATTTTATAATATTTTATTAAACACAACAACGTTTCAGCACCTATCTGTACCTTCATTTTCATACTATAACATTATGATAAGTTTGAGTCAACACCAGACAGCTATGAATGGAAATAATATTTTCGATGCTAGACGTTATAAAAAAGAACCAGGTTTTCAAATTAAAGTCGTTCTGGCTGTCAGAGAATGAGAACAGAGAATGAAAAAAGTACCTTACTGCAGCATGGGAAATAATATGTAACGTTGCACGAATTTGATTCAACGGCACGAGGAAGAGCTTCAAGGTCAAATCGGCTCCCATTTTTAAAAGATTCCCCTGGGAATAGGGGAGTTATTTCTAGGTGTGGTGCTTCATTAATGATTAAAAGGTGTGGACGAAGACAAACCTATTATAAAATGCAAGGGAAGGAGCGAAAGAGAATCGGCCAAACCGTAATGCAAACGTGGGTATTTACAGATATTTCATTCATTCCAATTTCTCTATTGTTCTCTACCAGATTCGACTTATAGTTCGGATTTCATTAATTTATTAACCGTGATTTTTCAATCTGTGGTTTAAAGTCAAAGTTAGTGATTGATGAATTGTTAGAAGGGTTACTTGGTGACAAATTTGCCGTGAACATAAGTTCGCGGCACTTGTAGCTGCGTCAAAGGGACTTGCGAACTTCGTGAATGAGTTCCAAATCCAGTTGGGTCCATGTCTGCGAGGCGTTCGACTAGGGGTGACTTGAATTGGCCGACACGCGACTCACTGACCTGCTGTAAGGATTTCAGGAAGCCAATTAAGGAGTAAGAATTGTGGTACTTGAATGATTCTGTGTTTTTCTTTTATCCCTGGTAAGTAAGCTATTACATTGTGTTCGACTGCCACAATCCTTTTGATTGTTAAAACATCATGTTCAGTTTTATTGGAAGACCCAGAATACATAACCAAACGGAGTATTTATAGTCTTATTATATTTTATTTCTTTTGTGAGAATTTAATTTAGTAGTGTACCTGTTTGTCAATTTAATCAGAATCAACGTATATATATATATATATATATAAAGATTGAAATTTTAATAATTTTTAAATGACAACATTAACATGCTCAGATAAAGACAAATAAAATCTGTTAAAGTTACCGCTCACCAATTTAATAAAACTAATTCTGAAATCAAAATAAGTCGATTAGAACTATTACGCCTCGGGCCGACGAGGGGATTACTTGAATAATAATAATAATAATTTATATTTAGTCTATTTCTAGTAATATGATAAATTAAATAAATTAACAGGATTAATTTACTGACATTTTAAAACATTTTATTCAACAAAACGAGGCTGCTTTTTACACTTCCATCAGGTTGATTTTTGTGTTTCTTCGGTAACAGTATCAATTGTCATACATGGTTTAAAGAACAAATAATATTTAGAAACACAACAATTATTTATTTTTATTCTTATTTCTTCAAATGTAAAATAATATAATATTCAAAATTCAAGAAGGCGCAAACTAATGTAAATAAAAACATTCGAGATTAAATATTGCTTAAAAAATTATATCACTGTATTATAGAAAATAGTCGAAAAATTTAAAAAAATTAAAATCTTTTAATTTATTGTTCAATTTTAAAATTAATAACAAACTTAAAGTTATAACAAGAGGTAAAGGAAAAATTAAAAAAGGAAAACAACATAATCTTATATATAAAATTGAATTGTTTTCAATGTAATTGGAGAAAATGTTACATAGAGCAAACTGAAGGGGAATATGAATCTACATGAAAGAAAGTCACTTAAAATTATAATGTTGTCAATATACTACTGAAAACACACTAAATTTACATAAAATTACCTTAAAATTAACCAATGTTCCATTATTTTTTAACTTTCGATATATCTTTGTTTTAAAATTTAAATTTTTATAAATGTTTTAGTACAAATTTGTAATTTTAATTTGAAAAGTTTCGATTCGTAATAACCTTATTATTGGAAGTATTTATAATGAAATTAGAAAGCGTTGAAAAGTTATGATTTAATTTTAAATATTACTATAGACATTTTAAGGTACAGGAATAATAAGTAATAGATGTTATATAAATTAGTGATTTGAAATATGGTTTTTTCTTTAAACGGTTTACGTAAAAAAAATATGTTATAGTATGAAAATTACAAACAACCTGATGAAAGTACAGAAAGGTGCTGAAACGTTGTTGTGTTGAATAAAATATTATAAAGTGTGTGAATAAAACGTAATTTCTTTATTTATTTACTTTAATATTATATTATATAGCTTCAACATTCCATAATCACACAAAAATAAATTATTTATGGGAATGTCTCGCAGCATTTTTTAATGCTGGAAGGAAATCGAGGTTTCAAAAATGGCACATTGAAACTACTGATAGGGAATTATTTGTACAGACGTAGGAAATGACTATAACATCTATTTTGTTTAATAATTTAAATAGGCAGGTAAGTGTAATGTTATTAATGGGAGTTTCTGTTGCCTGTCCGATGAAATTTTGAGAGAATATTGGAAAGTAAAAATAAGAGTGTTGAATGATTCACCCTGAAATCAAATAGAGTATTTCTCCACTTTGTAAAATTTAAATTCCTTCCGTTTACTCCGTTCTTTTCTTTGTTTATCCCTGCTGACCTTCAATATTATTCTACGTTCCATTCATCTAAGTCACATGCTATCATTATTCATTTCTGTGCATTCCTCCTCATTCCACTTCGATTTATACCATGAATAAAATATTTAAATCAATTATTATGATTATAACGTTAGTCAAAAGCTTTAAATTAAAGTTAATATTTCTCTGAAATGCTCCATTAATTTATCCGGGCTTAATAGTTCCGATTCATACTTAATAAACTGTTAGGGACACTAAATGAATTGTATTTACATTTCAAATCGTATTTACATTTCAAAAATGATCATTACAGAGTCAATTAGAATAGGGTTTGCCATTTCTGTTTTCATCATAAGGAGAACGTAACAAAAATATAATCTATAGAATACCTAAATAATACTTAAGTGAAACATAACGGGATCTTAAGGTGGTCAGAAATAATAGTACGTGTGTTGTTCTATTAAATTAAATATCAATATGAAATGCTTAGTTATTAAATTTACCACATTAGATAAACAATCGAACGGAGAAGTGGTTTCAATGTGAAGCTTGTACGATTTGAGATACAATTTATGTTTTTGGAAAAATATTGTCTATCGTCAAATTATGAGTTTTTGAATTTAACCTTGCATTTTTAAGGAGAAAATATATTGTTTATCTTTCATTAGAACCATGAAAATGAAATACATGTATGAATTTGTCTTGCCGCGCAGCTTTCAGGACACAAACAGGAAGTTTTATGCAGTGTTACATCCCTCACTTCACGTTATTAATTTGGTCGAGTTGGCAAACTGGATTAATGAAATTGCTCGTTTTAGTCACTTTCGGAAATTAGTTACACGTTTACAATAATACACAGTATCATGGGCATGGCCAAGACTATTGAAATAACTTCATTAGACTATGCTAATTAATCTGGTAATCAGAGCGTAATTCTGTGCAGTAAGTAGGGTAAATTAACTGTGAGCCGTAACGGAAACTTCCTGTTGTTATACTCAAACAATGTGTCTCTGATCATTACGTCTCTGTATCTCTTTTTATATACACATATATTAAGTTATTTAAAACCATATTTCGTATTTTGAACCCATACTGTTTTACCTTACGCATATGTTATCTATTATTGAATTTTCCGCCTTATTTTTCTCCAACGTTTGAAATGACCGTCCATTTTATCTCGTAAGTTAGTAATGAAGAATCGTGCTCGACACGATTATGATTGCAGATAAAAGAAGAAAAATTTAATTTCAAAATCTTTTATATTAACAAAATTAAAATGTCTATTATTAATCTTAGAGTCTTTATCTATTAAAATGAAACTGATTTGTAGTATAAATTCAGATGAATAAATAAATATGAAAGTCTCCCTAAAATATTGATTTTAAATCGTAAAGAGATATTAGCGACGGTATGAAAAAATGAGTCGCATATCGGTTGGATTACAAAATTTATACGCAAGGAAATTAAGAAACCGTAAAGCCATAAGAAGGCTATTGTGTAATAAGGATCAAGTATTTATATTCATTGCTCGCTGATAGTCCAGGGTTGCCCAGGTATTTATTTATCATGAACTTCTATTGGTCAGTTAAAGGAATCTAATCAATCGACATCGTAATCTAAACGTAATTTTAATTAAAAGATTTTAAAATTTAAGCACAATTTAGAAATTATAAATTAAAATGTTTTTCAAAAGTGCTATGGTATTATAGTTTGATGAAAGGCTACGTGAGTTTCATACTTTTAATAGTATAGGAAAGGTTATAAAAGACGTATGCAGATTCTAAAGCCCCTGAAATATAGGCCTACTTTAGGTAGGTCGGGCCTTCCGATTATAATCAAGTTTCAAATCTACTACCAGAAGGCGACGATAAATCCTTGGGTAAACAGACATTTGAGTAAGGAACAGGAATTTGTCCGTAGGGAAAAACATGGCGATCTTAAATCAACTCCACTGTACTTGATGTACTGCACCTGAGATCTGTTGATCTCGAACGCTACGCAAGTCTCACTGGGTACTACAATATATTAAATTTAAATGGAAAATTTGACCATAAAGTTTTACTATTTACTATTAAGATAGTCATTTCCTATAATTTTCTCAATCCTCGAAACATTTTGTCGGATCAAGTATCCGTAAAAAATATTACGAACCCAACTTAAGAAAAGAACGATTTGGTGTTAATCCAACAAAGTTTTATTCAGTCCCATAGCATTATAGACGTTTCTACAAAATCCTGTTCATTTCGTAAAATTTTGAGAACGATATACTGAAACAGCATTGTAAAAGATCCAATTCTATTCGAATAAACTGTGAATTATAGAGTGGCCCTGAAAACTACAGATTCGACACTAATGTCTGCCATTTTCGATCTTTTCCACACCTTCCTAAGCGGCTGAGCTGGACTTTAACGGCATCAAGAGTGACACTTTTCATTGCAGTTAACCTTAAAATTGTTGCTGTCTTTATCTAACATAACTTTTAATTCAGATAGTAAGGCTTGTGTCTAGAAAGTTTGATTGAAGTTGTTCTATGCATTTATTTTTATTATTTTTTATATTGATTTATTTCCAGTCGCATCAACAGCTCGAGTTATTAGCGACCCAGTATGAGATATAATTTTTTCAAGAGTTTCTCTCACGCACACAAACATCCATGCCTTTGTCGGGATTCGAACCCGGGACCTCTGTGATGTGAGGCATTGAAATACAAAAATTTTCAGTTTTTTATGGAACTATTTATTTTGCGCGTTTTAGGCCCCTTAAGTCTTATTGCCAAAATATTTGCGTGTAATTAAAAACTTCTTTATATTATACACTATAATAAATCTTATTAAACACAGAATACACCTACACTTGGTTATAACGCTTATTAATTAAATACTAAATACAAATACAGTATAAAATATATTAAGTGAATTCATTTTATATAGACCAGTAATATTGTAGCTGTATTTCGTAGAAAATGGACAACAGCCATCATATTATTTTATAAACATTAAAAGTTACGTATATTAACTAAAATACATCGTAACGTATGTTCCATAAATTTTATTTATGACTCTGTGTTATTATGTTTTAAAATAATGTATTCTTGCATTTTTTTAAAACATTTAGTTATAACTATATAAACTCTGTGAAGTGTGTGATTGACATTGATGAGTCTCATTTCGGCCATGGAAGTTGATGGAGGATACCTATTTTTTCACATCAATTGTTTTATTCAAATTTAGAGATAACAGAATATTTTAATTGTTTGTTTAATAATGTAAGTAACAAAATTACATTTAATTAATTAATTTGTTTTGTATTCAATTTTTTATTGTTTTTTCATTTTCTTTCGCAAATAATTTTTTATATGACTGAAGAGCTCTTTAATGGAAATGAAGAAAAGTTATGATGTATTTGATTAAATACATATGTAAGTTATAATGTTTATGAATAAATATTCTGACAGTTGAACAATTTCAACGAATTATATTTTATATGTCATATATAGTTTCCAATTTTAATTATAATACTTTCCCTGACTTATGCAAACGTAAGGACGAAAATAAATCAACAGTGTTTACATATTGATTATTAACGACTATTTTTTTCAGATAGAGTGATAATTATAGTTTTTTCCGTATGTCGACCTCATTTAATGAGGAACACTGATGTGGATTAGAGGCGGAACTCTATGATTGAAGAAGTTCTTATATTGTCTGCTGCCCAATCTCGTAACGACGAAATGGGATTACGGTCAGCAGAATTTGGAGTGGGTGGGAGGCCAAAGGGTAAATACAGAATTACCTTCAGAATTCCAGAATTCCAACAGAATAATTACGATTTTATATTGCACGTAGGGGAATACTACAGCGAATTACGCTGCCTCTCATTTTATTCCGAAATAGCTGTGGCTAAAATAAAAATATTAAAAGTAACGCGTCTGATTAATTGTATGATGAAAGACTAAATATTTCTCGGAGCTTAACAGTTATCCAAATTTCACGCATGGCGCAAATGTGAATCAGAGCGGAATTGTTTTGGATACAAAAAGGATCTTCTCTTCGTCCTGTGACGCGGGTTGGCCTATATTTAGGAGATTAATGAATTTAATCCTGTTTTCATCGGTCTAATTTCGTTGGATTAAGTGACCTCATTTCACCGCAGTTGTCGGCAGAGTAACTCTGACTATATGTATTCCATCCAAATTGAATCTCAGTAATCGAACGGTTTTATGATGTAGATATCTGATGACATCCCATTTCCTGGAGGATGAGATGGTTAGATGAGAGGAGTTAAATTGGACGGGTTCAAGTTTAAATTTTGCCTTCTTTCAACGTTCTAGAAAATTAAAAAGAATTAAATCCGAAATAAATATAATCATTTTACACTTTATCAAGGTTCAATTATCTTATTGAAATAATTTCATAAATATGAAAAGACTCTAAATTTCTCTTTAGACTCTTGATATTACATAATTTTATTATCTGTAACTATTGTAATTCCTATTCTCTGTTCTAATAGAGGAATTATAAAATCATGGCGCAATAAACACCGCACTACCGGTTTTAACAGCAGCCACGATTCTGCGTTCAATTGATTCTTGGTCTTCAAGCTCCTGCCACTCCTGCGTAATTGCTACCAGGTTAATTGTCGAGGTAATAAAATTTCTGCCCTCTCCCCCTTCCATCGTCAGCCTCGATGTATCTTCATTAAAACTTTAATGCCTGCTTTACCGCGGGAGATAGCGTTCATAATTACAAACACACTTCACTCCATCATGACCCGATTTTCCAAAACAACGAATAGCAAGGGATACAGAAAATCCTCTTACTAGATGGGCGGCACTAGCGACAAAATAATTGACCAGGACAACATGGTATGAGTGGAAATTTTATTAAACGATATATACATATCAACGAAAGAACGGTTTTAGACATATAAACTTTTAGCATCCCTAACCTGAAATCACATTTTATATATCTCAAAACTATATTCCGAATTCTCGCCAAGCGCCATTTCCCTTATTTTATGTTTTTCTTATCGGATGGAAGTATTCATTACTGTTACATGGTTTCCGACATAATATTTATTAATTCTATACATTGTCTTTATAAGGTTATATTAGACTGAAATTTCTATTACACACATACATTTTATTTACCCCTCCGCCGTGATACGCATGATAAATAAAGATATCATGACCTACTCATGGTAATCTAAATTTTCTGAAGTACTAATCAATTACTTCCTAATACTGACAAATCTGAATTAATCTTACAAGGACTTTTAAGTACTCATTGTACGAAATAAATCAAAATAAATAGTTACTAATGTTTGAAACATTTCCTTGATCCAGTAAGATAAAAACCTCTCAATTTTAATTATTCTTTAGTATTTTGCTCTCAAATCTCTTGTTTTCTTTACATGTTATCGTATTTTGGAACTTAAATTTTGTTTTTTCGGATATACGTCATAAATATAGCTAAATATATAAGAACAGAGAAGGAGAGTGTAATTTATAATTAGAGTAATAATATGTAATGAATATAATTCTGTTCAATGAGTATAATAAGAAAAAGTAGAAGTACATTGGAGATTGGAAAAATATTGCAAATTGCTTCAGGGAGTCGTGGTTATTGAGATATTTTGATATCTAGTTGGATGTACGGTACCAGAATTAATGCACTATAGTAATGATATGACACGCATTTTCTTAGGTATTTGTGAGCTGTATTGATTAAGATATCAAAGTTTGCGGGACGAACGACGCAAATTAT
The DNA here is from genome assembly GCA_037074705.1 of Zhengitettix transpicula. NCBI lineage: Eukaryota > Metazoa > Arthropoda > Insecta > Orthoptera > Tetrigidae > Zhengitettix > Zhengitettix transpicula. The sequence goes on from CM073591.1 coordinate 79,501,967, forward strand.
GGATGTCGCTGAGTTTATTTACGACAACCGGAGTTGCGCTGGGTCTGGGCGGGGGTACAAATTTTCAAACATGTTAACCGATCGATATTTGCGTCAAATAAATATTTTTGGGGATGATTGAGATATGTTTCTATACACGTTGTCTGTATAATTTGAACCCATTTCGGCTTGGGAGGGGAGCACTCTTATCGGTGGGGGTGGAGTGGGTATTACATAAGAATAGCGCCAAAACAAACAAGATTGGAGTCGAATCTGGGGTTATGGATGCCACTGAGTTTCATTATGACAATATACTTACCCCGTAAGTTCCCCAAGCGAGGGTGGACGGAGGTGGAAATTTTGAAACGGTCGATATTTGCAACGAAAAAATATTTGTCAGGGTCAATGACGTTGCTAATATTTCTACCGATATTGTTTGTGTAAAAATTCAACCCCTTTCGGAATGGGAGAGGAGCACGCTTAGAGATTGAGGTGGGGAGGCGTTACATAAAAAAAACGCAAAAATTGTGTGAAGAATGATGAAACAAGACCAAAAACAGTCAGAATAAATTTATTAACAGAATTAATAAGAAGTTGCATTATAAAATTAACAAATTGTTTATTTTTATGGTAAACTATAACTTATTAACCTTTTAATTAAACTTTTAATAAATTCATTGAAGAAAATTATCCTGACAGTTTTGGTCATATTTCATAATTGTATATTTTATAAAGACTCAGATCTTGTTCAATTGAATAAGGTACGACTTAACGATACGAGTGGAGAGTTATGAGAAAAAGGGGTAGAAGAACACAGTGCGAGGCAACAAGTTAATCGATGGATTGTGACTGTGACCGCTTAAGTGTTTTATAACATTAAAGCAGGCAATACAGAGAAATATTATTCATTGATAAAAGTTCCCGATAGTGTTAAACGAGATAGAAGGCTAATTATGACAAATAAAAGATATCGCCAAAAAGAGGTTATGTTGGATTCCCGAGCATCGAGGAATTTAAAAGTTCGAAGCGGATTACTGTTCGGCCTGGCGAACCTGCGAAAATCATAACGAGAAGTAAGTTTTCGGAAATACGTTAGCGTGTTTTTATTATTTATACGGGGAGTGTTGAGAGCGTGCGAGTGCGTAGAGTGAGGAAAGCGAGGCCCAATCAGGAGACAATCTGGCGCGTCGCCCCGGGCCTCGGCTCTGACGTTCCGGATGCCCGATGTAGCTGTCGCTTTGAGACGTGCTGCATTGTTCACATTTAGAGGTCTCTCCCGACGCCTGCCTGCTCCATATCCACAGCTAACAATCATTACAAACTTCTTAAAACAGCCCGATTACTTGCAGCATCTGACTGAAAGAGAATTTCGTCGTGCGTGCGTTAGTTAACATTGAATTGGTCTTCGTCCTATTCGTAGCTAAAATGGACACGGCAACGCACTTAAATTTCTAGTAAAAAGGAATAAAAAATTTAAAAAGTATTTAATAAAATATTCTTGGATTAAAGCAACGTTCCCGTGACAATAATCATCCATTTCGATAAGTTAATAAAACAGCAATCGTTTATCAAACCGATTAACCGAAAAATTAATTAAAATTTAATTAACAAAGAAAGAAATCTACGAATAAGCTCCGGAGTTTCTCATACTTGACTCGACGCTATACATGTATTTCCATAAACATCTCAGAAATACCTCTGTTGTACACTAATAATCTTAGATTGATAGGGATAAAGGCTGATCAAGTGATGCAGACAAATCAGAAGTGTATTTTTTTTGTAATTAACCAATGATTAGAATATGAATAAAAAACTTATTTAGGAGTTACTACCCCAACTCGGCACTTCGCTAGAAGATGATAACGATGAATGTTATCGAAACGTCGCGAGCATTCGACAATTTTACCCGGCTGGAATCCCGAGAGAATTTCATCCAACTTATTTCCCTCTTTACACTAATCTTTTTTTTTAAAAAAAACATATTTGTTTAGCAATTAGAATCACTTATAATTCTATGAACTAAATTGCTGTCGGCTGTCAGATGTACTGGTAGCAACAACAATATCAGGGAGAAATCGCCTGTAGAATTTAAAAAAGGTTAGAGAAAATAATTACTTAAATTAATTCACTTGGCCACATCTTTTTCAATATTTTGCTGGTCAGTGGTTCTAGGAGTTGGTCTAGTAGCGGGTTAGGATGGTTGTCAAGAACTGCGTTTACACTAACCTGACTACCTTTTTCTGTATTTTATGAATCGTGACTTTCATTATTAACTTCCATTTTATTATTTTTATACTCATTCAAAATGTCACCAATTATTTGCAATCGTCTTCCACTGATATAATTTTTTTAAATGATCGTATTATATTTTACTATTATTTTATTTACTATTAAGAATGATAATTTTTTTCAATTAGTCATCAGAAACAATTGGAAAATAGTAATGTGGATGGGAAATATGTGTGAGAACGAGAGATAAGTAGAAAAAATTGACAAACTGTCTAAGACGCCACCAACACTAAATAAACGTACACTCACCTTGGTAATTTATAATCCGTAGATTTGATCGTATTAATGTAAAAGTGTTGTTCCTTTAAACATGGTATATATCATGTAATATCTTAACTTAATTTCTTCTTTACTGATGAATGTAGTAGAGTATTAGTCCTATTTTCACGATAAAACTCACAAACCGGAGTTACCCTTTTTGTGAAACACACTCGCTGGATTACTATTCAATGACCTGAGCAATTTCTCTCGCAATCTTTATATCTTCATCTCTTGAACTCCCTTTTTACATTTTCTCAGAAAATTTCGGTTTCGTATTCACCAGCTTACTGCCAAAGTATCCAGCGAGTGTCTTCAAACGAAGACATATCACAATATATAAGGTATCGAACTCTAAAAATGATTTACGTCAGCGAACCAAATTTATTCAATACTTCATAATGGATTGTGCACTGCTAATAATATTAGTTTTGCGTAATAAATGAGTAAATATTTTTCTGTCAAATCTATGAATTCAAGAAAACATAATCAAACGTTGTTTTCAAAAGTATATATATTTGTAATACAAACGGAGATTGTTTCAAAAATTTAATTGCATGAAATATCTTTCATACATTTCAGGATTCCGCTAAGAGTTAAATTTGCTTGATGGTCTCAGTAGTAATGTAGTAAATTATATCAAACAACCTTGAAAAAGTACTGCAACAAAAATCTAGAATATATACGTACTATCTTCAGATATATGGCCTCATATATCTTTTCAGCGCTTTGTTTCAAATTTATATCAAATATAATTTTAATTAATTTTACAGATGCTGTAATTTCCCGGCACCACAGTAATAAAACTTTCAGTCAACTTCATTACCATAAACTAGATAAAGGTTTAGAGTGATAAATCCAATCGGGGAACCAGTAAATCTAGTAAAACAGGGAACGAAACTCACAGAATAACAAAATATCGTACCCCATAACCTGGCACCTTTAAAACCTTTGTAATAAACTTCACAACGTCCAACTTCACTTCGTAGACCACCGCAGTGATAGATTTTTTTTATAACGCAGTGAATGTAACAATGAATCTGTATCTAAAAATAATTAAATAATGTCAGTGTCGATATTTATAATAATTAATTTCGAGGAAACAAGTACTTTGTACATACGAGACCTGAAGTAATATGATTACCTGAGTACAAGAACGCTCCAAAAATATAGGAAGACAGAAATACTTGACTGAAAATAACACAATTTCAATGTTCATTACCCTCGCATTTAATTTGGAATTTTCCTTTCCTCAACTTGTATAAACAATTATACCTCAACTTTTACTGAAGCTTTTGTATTTAAATCAATCCATCTGTAAATATTTTCTTAATTTATGGAGAGTTTTGTAAATTAATTCAAACAGCTGTAGTAAATAAACTTAATAGAAAAAAGTTATAAATCTGAGACAGGATTTAAATTAAAACTTTTTAAAATAACTTTTAATAAACCTCACTGAATAAATAAGCACATTGGTATTAACTTTATAAACGTGAATTTCATGCCAGGTTCTGTCAATACAACTCTGAGAAACGTGTCTCAAATGAATACAAAATAAATCATGAATGTCATCCTAACTCACCAACAGCTTTTACGCCAGTTTGTTTTATATACATTTTAGTTTCATTCAGAAAGATCCTCACTGCACTGTACTATTCCTCTTCTAAATGTGTCGACGTCTTGACATAATTATGATAAAATCTGCCGAATAACAATATAGTTTATAGTTTATGTTTATCATTATAAGAACATTTTTATGTCGTTCATATTATGGAATAAGTGTCTTGTGCTTGATAGTGATCAAACATAATTTTACGATTGCGTTTGGAACTGTAAAGGAAGGAAATTTAAAAATTTTAAAGGTATTAATAATTAATTAAATAAATAAAAATTATTCTTTGGATTAGTATACCCCAGGTCTAATTATCTATTTTGAAAAAGACCGTTGTCTGTAATGAAATACGCCGTCCGTGTGCAGTTTTGTATATATTCAGGTTGGCAATCGAGTAAGCTCGGGTTAGTAGCCGATCTTCCATGTTAGATTAAAGTTAATAACTGTTATGTACACTCAAGTTCAGGACTGTAGAACGAGACTAGATTAATAGTGGTAGAGTTAGGAAACTACGTGATAGAGGGTAAAGCACCTAGTGGGTTTGAGTCTCGAAAATTGTTCGTTTTAAAGCACTCTAATGCATCGGCAGTAAAGTCAGAATTTGCCAGGTCAATACCATACTTATATTTCACTGAATCCTAGCAGAGAGCATTGAATTAAGAGTTTATTATTGTCGAGGAGACTAAGATTAAGACTCAAGAAAACTGAATCAAAATTTTATTTTATTTTATTATAAGTAAGCTATAGTAAAACATTTAAATTTTCTTAAATTATGTTAAATATGATTTTTAAATTTTTTATATTTTGTAGATTTATTAAATGGACTCTTTTCCTCTGTAATATATATTTGTATGCACGTATGTCATCTGATTAATTCCAAAAATAGAGCCGAAACGATGTTTGTCTATTTTTTATGAACTGTAACTATAAATATTGAACTTAACAATACATAAAACATCAATTATTTGCTTATTTATTTGGTTATTTTTATGGCATGAACGAAATCTATCAAGTATTCTTCACTAAAGACTCGAAATTTATACTATGTAAAGATGTACGAGACATTTATACAGCATACAGGACAATTACAAAAATTTATATTTCATAGGCATCACTCAAAATATAGGGTCTTACCCAATTCTAAAAAAGGAATAAAAGTTCCAGATTTATGAGTTAAAAAAGTGTAGGTGTAGTATGTAGTATATCGGAGTTGCTACATACATATTTCGTAAAATCCGGGTTCGTAAGATGTAGGAAAGCAAAACTGTAAGGAATGGCTTGAAGCATCCGTGTCATAAAGTTCCCAGAAGAAATAATATTTCTGCAGCCTCTCACTTCTCTAGGGTATGACGTGAGACAGGAACGGAGATAAAGATTTTAATTTTATTAAAAGCCTAGCACTCGTAATATGGAGAAGTCCCATATAGACTCGAAACGCATGGACTGAGTTGCAATTTATGAGTGTAAAACATTACTGCATGATCTTGTAAATAAGAAATGAAGAACTTCGAAAACTACGAATGATTTTGATGCTGTTATTGAGATTGAGAATTTTTATTAATGGTTTTAACTCATCTCGTCAAACCTACATTTTTATGAAATTTTGATAAATATCACTGACAATTATTACAACTTTCCCATGTTAGAGATAATTGCCGAGTTTGTAAATGTAAAGAAAAAATGTTAATATTATACACATATCATCAAGAAGTATCTAAATAATACAGTTACAGGTATGCCATGAGAGTTAAGGATCGTTGTAATGAAGTATCGTTTGCTCTTCACTAAACTGAAATATGCAAGAAATGAACTAAATTTAATTTTCGTATTAACTGAGAGAGCCAAATTGTAAACTTAATAGTAAAGATGTGTTTTAAAATTTACTGTTCTGATAAAATTAAAAAATTCCAAGAAGTACGGAAAACCCCTTGACGTATTTGAACGCTTTCTAATTTTTATACAGATTATGGAGGCAACAGAAATTTCATATCCTGAATTATTCGGTAATTTGAAAATAATTTCCGTAAACCGATGCATAACTGACTACTGACGCACGGAATACTATTTTCGGAGCGGTGTGTAACTCTTCGTTTTGAATTCCATCGCTTACAGACAATTCGTTTTAAATGTAAATGCATTGGGAATAGAATTGGAATATTCATGGGTGATCAGTCGAATTCGTTAAGCAGTGATTGCTGCTTGTGTTATTTGAACTTTCCAGTTGTAACTTACAACGATGAGAAACAATCTTTTAGGCACTGTGAGATTTTTTTGCTCGATCTTATAGTTTTTAAATCGGGAGATATTATGATGCTGTATATTGCTTGTTTCCGTATGTACGTCGGAAAACTAGTGTTTAAAGTTGAATATATATTAACAATAATATAATATTCAGTACTCCTATACGTGGCGTAAATGTTCATTGCACTGTAGGCGAAATGAATACCGGCTGTCTATATAATAAAAAAGGATGTATTTTTGTATGTATGTATGTATGTATTTACGTTAATCTCTATACAAATTTTAACGCATGGACAGATTGCAACAAACCTTGGTACACGAGAAACGGTACTGTGTGTGTGTGTGGGGGGAGGGTGGGTAGGTAAGAAATCCCTAGCATAAATGAGGAAAGAATTATAATTAAAAAACGTGATCATTAAGTATTAAATTACTGCGCACCAAGAGATAATGACGTCTCGCGAGAGAGAGAGAGAGACGTTACTACGCGAAGAACAAAGGAAAGAGTTCATATTTACGTAATAAAATAAAGCATAAATAGGCTACTTGAATAAAAAGTATAAATTTTATCCAGAAACTTTCCATAGAATGATAATAAAAAAACAATACGAAATACTTTCCGATCCTTGTGGAAAATGTAAGTTAATTTTCGTGCTATATTAGTGAGCGATCATTTGTTTACATTGTGAATGTAGCTAACAATTTCATCATTTTAATCTTTCGTAATATCTGAAGTCCGAGGGTCAATTATATCCTGCAATACTCAAGGAGTATATTTAAGAAGGAATTCGAAGGTACGTTTGTTGGTATTCTTACAATAAAATTCAATGTATTTTATAGCTGTTCAATTAATGCACTATCGGTCGAAAGTATGTACGGAACTAGGAACATATAGATTAAGGTTAAATCAATTCTTGACTAGAGATTAATGTAAAATTAAATACTTTTTCGGGTTTATATTTCTAATTATATAATTTAATGTTAATTGAATGTAAAGGTATTCGAATTTAAAATAAAACATTACAAGTCAAAATTTTTCACTAAATCATAATATAAGTCACAATATAAATTTGATTTAAAAATACTCTTCAAAGGATAATTGCCTGAGCGTGAATTAGTTTTATTTGAGAAAAAAAATATACATTCTTAATTTCTGCAAGGTTTTGTAGGTGAGTTCGTTTGGCAAACAATCGCAGTTCAGGAAAATTTCTAATTGACTGCGTAGAATGCAAGAAATAACATTCACACATGAATGAATGGACAGCTTTCAGTTTTCCCCCTATATGTCTGCGTCGTGACGATGTAGGTACGCCCTGAGATCCAAAGACACGACCCTCGGACTGCGGAAGCCAGCCGATTAGGATAATTTGGTTGCCACGACAGGACACTCAGGCTGCAGATTAAAGACTAATGAGAACGTCTCGCGTTTCGAAGACAGGACCCTCAGACTGCAGAGTCAAGAATACTCCGACCTCGTTGCAGGAAGTACAACTATATACACTTCGTTAAAAAAAACTGACGAGTAATTGAAACTTTCACTGTGACGCTTTCCGGAGAAGCGTACTTCTGACAATCTGGGTCGGCGTTTCCTAGTGTTACGTCCGGAAACACAGACAATAATGTAGTCCGGTACTCAACAATACCCAAGCTGCGCACCATTATAACCAACACCGAAGCTGTCTCTATAAACAAGACGCGTAATTAAAACTTGAATCAAATAATGGGCATTCATTAAAATATATATATATATACACACATATATATTGTAATGATGTAGGCAATTATTCTTTGAAGTGTATTTTTAAATCAAATTAATGTTATGTTTTAGTGAAAATTTTTACATGTAATGATTGTTTTTAAATTTGAATTCCTTTACATTCAATTAACGTTAAATTATATAATTATAAATATAAACCCGAAAAAGTTTTTAATTTTCATATATATCTTTTTCAACAACAGCAACACACACACACACACATATATATATATATATATATATATATATATATATGTAATTCCAATTAATTAGGCCATTAATTGTTTGGACATAAAATTAAAATTGTTTGAGAAATCCATTATAGCGGTCTAATCGAACAAAGCGACAATGGAAAAGCGAACTCAATTGCTTTGTCGAAAAGTCAAAAACGGCGTATGCGCGCTCAAAGTCGGAAGCACTAAGAGTTCAGTTCGCGGAAAAGCATCGTGAGGAGCAGAACAAGTAATATAACTGTTAGCTGATGGCGGAAAGACATTTCAGAGGACGGAACAAATAATACTAGAACAGAGACTAGCTGTCGCTAATGTATTTTTAAACAAAGTTGTGAATTTAAGACAAAGTAAAAAACATTCACGGAAGTATTACATCGCAAATATCGCTAAGTAAAAGCAGTTTACGTTTAGAGCCAGCCAGGAGAGTCTGAGAGAGTTTAAGTCTACAGCCAGCCGGAATAATAAAGTTGCAGTTTAAGTTCAACGCGGTAAAAGACTAACAAATCTACGAATCATAGGATTCGTATAAGGCGAGCAGACATCAGATAGCTGACATTCAGGAGGACCATCCGAGTTCTTGCGAGCCTATCAGTTTTGACTTCAATTGTGTAAATTCTGTGAGTCGATATTTAGAGTCAGTGTAAAATTTTGCAATAGTATATTTCCGAAACCAAAAGAATGCTGGTACCAGCTGTACAGATGTAAGTAACAAAACCAAAACTAATGATTAATTGTAAACGTAATTAAAGGATAGAGTCAGATTTCGTTCTCTTTTAATTGTCAATCAAAGTTAATTTCTTTTCTTTTTAATTATTTTCTATCGACATATTGTTAGGTAAATGTGAACTGTTTGTTAATAAGATTTTAAAATCAATTTTTGCGTCCATTATCAAACCCAGTGAAGGTCCTGAGTAATTAATATTTGAAAATTGTAATTGTTTTTGAGTTAGAAGCCACAAAGTGAAAATAAATGATAAATTTTATTAATTCTTTTATTTAATTAAAGCTCAATTTTTAATTATTACATTTTGGCGCTTGAACGTGGCAAATTAGTTAAATTAATTATCGATTAATTGTTGTTATTTAAAATATATATATATATATATATATATATATATATATGTGTGTGTGTGTGTGTGTGTGTGTAAGTATGTTGTTGAAAAAACTTACAAAATTTTTAACGACTAACAGAAAAATCTTCGGCAAACGATTACCATATGGTAATTGTCGAATAATTTCTTTACAGTACACGCTAATTGTAATAAAATTAACACGAATATTACTCATTGGAGTGTGAAACGACCGACGATGCGTCACGATATTTACGTGTACTTCGATTGTCACTTATGGTTTGATGATCTGTGATTACGATTAGTCACGCTTCCTGCCTATTATACCACACGTTATGATAGTACCCTCGATGAAAAATATACGCAGGTCTTGATTTCTCTGCCAGTCTTAAGCAAAGATGCAACCTAGTATAACATAATCATCCCGCAATATTTTAAGCCTCCCTTAAAACCGATTTTTTTTACAGTTTTATTTTGACTATACTTGTACTTAGAACAAAGTGTTGAGAAATATAATTTTTATTTATAAAATGATGTTATTTTAGTTTTACTTTAATTTTTTAATACTGGAGTTACGTAAAAGTTATAGTAATGATACTGCTGTATATTAATACGGAAGTGTCTCTTTATATCAAAACGATCATAATGTTAGTAATTAATAAAATTTAGGTAGCCTGCTAACGTATAAAGCTTAATGAAAATCACAGTTACGAAAGTTTTACGAATAAAGGATTATTGGTAACAAGCAAAATTGAACATTCCGTTCCGTAAAAAATGTAAAGGGGTCTATACGCGTGCGAAATACTGGCACTCGTGCAAAAGAAAATAAGGGAACTTCAAATATTTGAAATGGGCAATTATTGGAAAAAATAAAACTTCTTTCAATTACAGATAAATGAGTCAATTACAATAATATTTCTACATTAATAAACTTCTAGACAACATAAACAGTTAAAGGTAATAAAAATAAATTTTTAAAGGACTACACAATTTTTTCCTTTAACAATTCCTATTCGATTAATGAATTAACAGAATTAGATATATATTATTATAAACTGTAAAGAATTATTTTTGTGGGCTGGGTTTTTATGTTAAATTAAAAAATATTATTGACCATGAAAAAATTTGTAATAAGATTATTTCAGTTAAGCATTAAAAACTCTTATCTCAGGCAACTGTGGTTTTTACAGAAGAGATCTGCTGCCCGTACCAAATACGTACTGCTATCCTGTGTTGTGCTGCTTGCTGTAGCTCTCGTACCAACGTCTCCGTATCTCACAGCCGGCAGAGCGGGTTAAGTGCAGTGATGACTTTAGTCAGGACCATTGCAAGGCGTCGACTCAGGGGTTGACCACTGGCTAAGGCGTCGGCCTCCGGGATTGATTGGTGGCAAGTCGTCGTACTAAATTGTGTGGCTTCGATGAACTCTTCACTAACAAATTGTGGCCCCTTTCTCACGACGATTCTGCCTCGGACTATATCAGAGACAACAACTTGGAAAAGTTTACAGCAGAACTCATGAGATTTGTAGATCGGTGGCACTTAAAACGTATACACGTAACGCAATACGGAGCCTCTCATAATCACATCCACCAGCTGAGGTGAGCGCAGAACAACTGTCCCAGTTTCAGAAGCTTATCTTATTATAACCTCCCATTCTTTTACTTTTTTCATTATTAGAAAACTTGGTCGAAATGTCAGTTTCACTGATTCTTCCATTGTTACAAGAGTTATAGCACGCAGCTGCAGTTCCGTAGTGAAGAATGGCCAACTATTCTGTCATGTTGTGGCCAACAATCGAGAGAGGACACGAAAATTACTTGGATGGAAATATTTATCTCCTCGACCCCCACGCACACCTCGTCCAACATTTCACAGAAAACAACTCCCGGCATCCTCCAATGCACGATTTCGAATTCTCCAAACTACAGCAAACAACACTTCCGAGACAAAGCAAAACTAAACCAAAATACACGCGTTACAAAACATTCTGCAAAAAATTTATACGTGTACAAAAAATATATTATTGTAATTTCTGTACATGACACATTTCACATCCATGAAATCCATTTCCTTTAACAGGCCTATGAAATTGTTGTAATACTATTGTTTAAAATATTTCTTCACCGGAAAGCGAGGTGGATCGGACGTATTACGACGACGAAGTTATTTATACATGTCGGTGCGGAAGGAAAAAATAAATATGAATTTTTTTTACAAGACCTGGAATAACAGAAAGTAACAAAATATAGTAATAATATTGGACTTTTCAAAATGAATCAGAAGACAGGATGAAACGGAGAGCTATAATTTTATAAATAGTCACTGGATATTTTGTAAGACATAGTACTTAATTAAGAAAAATTATTATTATAATAATTATTTTATTTTGTTGTTTAATACAATAAACTGTAAAATGTTTCATGAACTAATCTTAGCAGAAGAGATTAATTAGTAACGACAGCGGTCATTGTTGATAATTAGAAATAAAACTAGAAAATATTCCGCCATGGTAAAGGAAAATGAATGTGCCATTTTGTATATCCGATGAAGCATGTTTGAGCAGCCCGTTTAGTTTTATTATTATCTTTTAGAGTGACAGGCTACATGAGGGTGATCCGCTTTGATGGCTCTTCCCTATAATAGCATAAGAAGGGATGGAAGTTGTGGGTTGTGGAAGGTGCTGCAAGCTGAATTTAGTAGTGAAACACTCTGTCTCTTACCTTATTGTGTAGTCCTTGCTGAGCTCCCGTGGTTTGTAATGATGCTATTCAGTGTTCAAGTTATCAAATATTATCCGAGTATATTGGCTGAGGTTTAATATCGATTCCCCGAAACCAGAAAATCAAACATTGCTCTTCTAAAACCAAAAAGCTTGCTCGATTATCCTCGGATTAATTAGTGAACAATATGGTCTACGTGAGTGGTTTATGCAATGGCTTTGAGGACCAGAATGGTGGGCGGTCTGCCAAAGACCAAGCTGTGTCGTGGTAAACAAACACTGCATGGAACTAACCCGCTGTCGGATCAACTACAGAAAATACTCAACAATTAATTCCACAATTAACAGCTGAGAAAAGAATTTTATCATAAAAATTATTCTTTGACAGAAACAATCAAAAGAATTTTTTTTAGTGCAACAGGCTACATGAGGGTGATCCACATTGGGCAACTCCCCTTTAATAGCATAGGAAGGGATTTGAAAGGGGGGATGCGGAAGGGTAGAGGAAGGTAGCCAAGGGTTAACTATGGCCCCCGGGCTATATTTTAAGGATCCTACCCGGCATTCGCCTAAAAGTAATGCAGGACAAACCCTATAAAAAACCTGCATCGGGTAGGTCGGAGAATGGTCTAATATTCAAGCTATTGAGATTTTAACTACGAGAGCTTATCTTCAGTGAATCGTCGGTAGCGTTATTTGAGCGCACCTGGAACTACGCTATTTGAAAATAATTGTGTCACAAATTTGAAAAAAATTGATTCGTAATAAGCATTCTTCGTCAATGAAATGAAAAACTGTAAATCAAAAATATTCGTAACTTATAATTACTTTCATTTTCCGAGTATTTTAGACTTTATTCGAACACTTATTATATGCTTTAGATGTTAGTAGCTCTACACGCCTATTTACCTTAAGTTAGTTTGGAGTTAGCGAAGCAAATTCGTTTAGTCTATATCAAAAGCATTGCTCTAGTCAACGAAGTTCTCGCTTTCATGTATTAATGTAATATACAAATTTAAAAAGAATACATAATTTTCATAATTACAGTTATTAATGCATATGTTGAACAGTCAACAATTTAGATATAACATTAGTAACAGCGACATTTTGATCGAGCAAAAAACGCACTGTTATGCACATAATTTTACAGGAAACTTATAATTAAGCAAGTAAAGTGGGAACTTGCGTTATTGAGTAAATATCACTTCCAAGCAATGAAGAATAAAATTTAACTGCAAATGATGTTGAGATGAAGCTCATTTGAAGATATATATTCCGTGTGATATATGTCAAATTTAGTCCCAGTGTCGAGAGGTTGTTTTTATACTTCCGGTAGCACTTGGTTTTGACTATCAGGATTAATAACCACAAATAAGGATATAAATTATCTAAATCTAACACAGAAACTTCTGCACACGTATTATGTCAAATTAAATCTAATGTTAGATATTTATTATTTAGAAACAATAGTTCCTACAGCAAAATGTCTCAATATAAAATTAGAATTCAGACACTTTGTTGGTATTTCGTTTGAATATTTTTATCCGGCAGCAAGTTTAAATTCAATAGAAAATTTTGCATTTTAATTTTATTCTGTAGATTATATGTCTTAATTCTTCCTCACTTTTACACCTCGTTCCCACACTTGGGAAACGTCATCATCCTGTACACAACGCGGTCGGCTCAATTAAAATGTTTTTGACAAACTTTGTATTTCCCGGAGGAGCGGCATGGCTTTTGTTATTAAAGCTAACCATTATTGAGAAATAACCTGTGGATTTAAGATGGCGGGAACTTTGAATCTGCTTTTAAAGCTAACTTGTAATTTTTGACGATAAAACTTAAGTGCAAACTCGATCGTTCCAATGTAGTAATATTAATATTTTTTTTTAAAAAAATGCTGTATCACTTATTATTTTGGCCTCTGTATTACCAATATTTCATTTTAAATGGTCTTACAGGATAAGCTATCCCAGCATGATAACCGCAAGAAACTTCAAAAGTGTCATTTAAGTAGTTGAGACAAAATGAGGATACTTAATCGTAATGTGCTGCAGCATTGAACATTAAAATACGCGCGTCACTCACAATCCGAATACAATGGAGTTATTAAAATTGGTTTCTGACGTTAAAGCGTAAAAGGAAGCGTAAAATTGCTCTGTGTGCACAAAAAGAAGAGTGCAGTAGGATCTTCTTTTGTTTAATGAGCTTCTGCTGAGAAAGAAGAGAGGGTACGTCTAGAACAACTTACCACATTGGAGCAAGAGAGGACGTTTTGTTCCGTCAAGAAAGCTTTGCAGAAATAAACAGTAAACTCTGAATGTGTGTTACGCCAAGGGTTGGCATTAAAGCGCGAGGCTTAAACGTCTTTTCATTGTGCAACGTAGCCCTTTGATAATCCGCGAACACAAGTTCAGTCGTCAATTAATACTCTCTAAACAAAACGGCTATTCAGCATGTGCGATTACAAAGAGTGACCGAAAAATTCATATTGAACTATGAAATCGAAATATTTGGTAACAATCAAGTCCATCGTTTTTGTTTACTTCGTACCAACAAAGGTCTTCGGTTTTTTTCTGAACTCGCTATTCCGCCCGTTAAGAATTTCAATTGGAACAAAAGCTTTTGTTTCCCTAAAATGTTTGCCGAGCTTAAATCAATGGAAGATTGTGAATAGTTCATTAATCAATAAGTAAATTGTCTGAACTGCAGATTATTTTCAAAGTAATATTCAGCGTACGTTAATTAAAATTTCTCATTGTTTTGTATAACAGCAGTAGTTTTACAAAGTACTATATACATTATCTGTTTCAAATATTGTTGGACCGTGAAAAGACAATGAAACATCAGAAAACCAAACATATTTAATTGCAACCGAGGGAATAAATCCTTCGTTATTGAAATTTTCTTCATGAGTAACCTGAGGATTAAATCATATATAACTCATAAGCGTATAATAAAGTAGAATAAAATTAGAAAACTATATTTTAAATACGAATTTGCTACAAAATCATGACAAAGAATAATACTACACAATCTTTCAGGCAAAATCTCAGGTCATTGATATTAAGAAAATGGAAAGGAAATATTTTTCCGTGAACATGTACACAAATTTAAAAAGCTGAAAGAGTGCTCTAGTCTGTACTACGATGAATTTTCTAATATTATTTCTTTGTTGCATCCATTCACGTAACAAAATTTGCTTATATAATATATATATATATATATATATATATATATATATATATATATATATAGGGAGGTTCTCTCGCAGGCAGAACCTTGTAGGAGAGATACGAAGGGGCTGACTTTGGGTATGCCTTTTCCTCTCCGTTTTTGAACTAAGGTTCCCACAAACCGAGGCACCTCCGCCTGTTTTGAGAGGTGTATGTTCCGGGGTAACAGTCCTTGGGCATGCGGTAAGAGTTGTCCGCTATTCCCATTGGAATAATCGACCATCTGTATCCTAAACCGGTCAAGGCACGGCGAGTGGAAAGCTGCGAACCCACAGCTAACTCCTCTCCCGACATCGGAACAGCGTGGGACAAGTACCAAATGCTCGACCTACCTGATGAAGGTTTTTCTAGGGTTTTCCCTGCATAAATTTTAGGCGAATTGCCGGGTAGGATCCTTAAACCATAGCCCGGGGGCCCTAGTTAACTCTTGACAAGCTTCCTTCCCCCTTCCGCATCCCCCATTTCAAATCCCTTTCCTATGCTGTAAGAGTGGAGTTGCCACTATGTGGATTACCCTATACATAGCTTGTCTACACCTCAAAAAAATGACGAGAGAACAAAGTGCAAAATATGTTGTTGTATTTAAGGTCACATTGACATAATGTCATTTGAGATATTACATAGTTGATTATATATCTTCGTAACTGTTCATTGTTGTCAATGACTTGATTATTTTTTTTATATTCAGATGAGTGGTAGATCAAGTCTTTGCTTATCGTATCCTAGGATACGACACCACACTTGAGTGAGTTTTCTGCATGATTTTATCACGTGCTCCAGGGATGTGACTTTATTGAGATCGTAAAATATTTACCAGATAAAGGTTATTGTGATAATTATTCTTGCGTGATAAATATATTATCCTGATTTATGAGTAAGTTGGATAAAAAAGATCTCATAACCGATAACGTTTTTGGATAGGGAAGTAGAAGTAAGTTCTTGGGTTTCTTGAGCCTTAAAATCGTCAAAATATATCAATTATTACTACCCGAATCAAACTTATTTAGTTTTTATTAATGAAATATTAACAGACATAGAATATAATTAAATTCTATGAAATTTTCTTACGTAACAATGAAGAAATGGTCTGAAATAAAGTGTCGACGAGTTTTAGGCCCAAAGATATATCTAAAATATTATAATGCCTTATTATATTTTAAAAATGCCAAAATATTAATTTCTCAGCGTTGTTTTTACTAACAACTTCCTTTTTAAAACAAGTAATTTATTCAATGTCTTTGCAGTGCCTCTGGTTAAAACAAAAAAAAATTAGTCTGTCTGAAACCATTTTACTTCACCGTTTAGTAACATAAAATTCAAATAGTAGTGTTTGGTCACGTGCGGCGTGTAGGAAGTGGCAGACTCAGGCAGATCATGTCTTATCGGATTTCTGCAATTTAGTCTCTCAGTCTAAACTTTTGTAATTAAATTGGTTTGGAAAATCAATGTTAAAACAAAAATTAAATCATGTAGTTTAGAACGCTTTGCTCATTAGATAACGTGTCTTTCTTGATCTTTCTGGTTAATTAAATATAATAATCAGGCTCTCTCAGAGACAAAACCACCACCATTCTTCTATCTGTAACAGAATTAATTACGGTAAATGTAATAACCAGCCAAGAAACTCCGCATTACTTCAAATATGCTATCTCTGAGCCGACTGCCTTGAATCTTGCCAACAGATGATTACGTAATACCCTTAGACAACCAACACCCACTCCAATCTGCGATCTCTGCAATGTCATCACTCTTAAACACATGATAAAAACATTCCGAAATACCTTTCGACGCAGATGCCGTATCCTAGGATACGATAAGCGAAGACTTGATCAACCACTCATCTGAATATGTAAAAAATATAAACTTTTTGACAGAAAATAACTGTTACAAATCAACTATGTAATATATAAAATAACCTCTTTGTTAATAATACCTCAAATAAAGCTATTAAGAAATTAATATTTCACAACGCAACACCATATATTCCAAAGAGATGACAATATACTGTAATGATTAATAAAGGAATGAAAATTAAATAAAATTTTGTTGGGCCAACATATAATGATTAAAAAAGAATATAAATTAAATTAATTTGCCCCACGTTGTGGAAGCCAAAATGTAATGATTAACTGAAAGGCTTTAATTAAATAATTTAATTAATTAAATAAAACAAATTTCATTCTTCAAAGATACAAATTATCAGCCTCACTTTGTACATTTTAATTTCCTCAAATTTACAAACCAAATTTACAAACCAAATTTATGTTATTTTTTTATTTGTGGCTTTCTAGGACAATACAACTTTATAATCTTACAACAATTTCATCTAATTACTTTTTCTCTCAGCGTCTTTACTGGGCTTGATAATAAGAACAAACAAAATTAATAAACTAATTAACAAATCAAAATTGAAATGAACGGAATATAAATTCTAAACACAATAAAGAAAACGAAAACTAAACAAGATAACGAAATCTGACTTATACCTTTAATTCTCGTTTACAGACTTTAGATAATTGTTTTTGTACTCACGAATGTCTTTCTGGTACCAGATCTGATTCTTGGAGCTTGAGGGCACAACTCACTAAAAACGGCCTTTGTTCACTGATTCTACTCATCATTTTTAATAAACACGGTTCTTATTCCACCTGAAATTTTGGGATCAGCCGCTTCCTCGGTCAGCCCTCGGATGTATGTCTCCTCGATGCCTTTATGGGAAATGTTATTTCGCATCTGTGTGGTACAAACCTTTTGCTTCGACTTTGCGATTTTATATCATGAGTCTCTCCGTCAAGAACTATGTTCTTGTGTTTTATAGAGTTTAATAGATCTCGCAGTTGAACTTCGTGGACCACGCTATTCGTACTTTTCAGGTCAGCCTCCTCTCTCTCATGAAACGTTCGCCGGACTGTCTTCCGTACGAGCGCGCGGTTTCCGACTACTATCGCCGACAAAGAGCCGTGATTGTTGCTTTCAAGAAATGGTTCGCTAACAATCCAACTATATTAAAACATTTAATGTCCTCTTATTAGTATTACAATACTATTAAATATGCAACTTCCGCGGTTATGAACAAAACAATATATACAATTATAAGGGCTATCCATAACTCGTTGTTATAATTCATTTCTCTAGCATCACGTTTTTATTTATTACTCTGTATGAGGATTTTCTGTAGGAGACATTTCCAGATTTCACCGGCTGAAGTTTATGTAAGTAAATCGCGCAGTTGATCCTTATTACGTTTCTAAAGAAAATTCCAATTGTCATTTTCAGGTTATATTGTTTCGCATTCCACCCTGAGATATATTTTTGTTTTACAATGTGGATCAATTATCTAATACTTTTGCATAATTAATTTGTCAATCAAATAAATGTTGAGTTATATCAAACAAATTAATGAAATTATTTATAAAATTACTTGTGGTAAGGCTTTTATGAGACTCTTAATTAAAATTTCAACTAGTCTTGACAACAATGATTTTTCACCCCTAGCAATCACATCACCCGGACGATAATATTGATTTCAAAGTTCAACGTGTCCATGGAAATTAGAGAATATTCTTCACGCTGTTGACATATTTTATGGAAAACAATTACGTACTAAGTAAATGTGAACTCAAAGGAGTCTGACTTGAGTTAAGTGTCCTTACAGCGAAATTTCATGTGTGCTTGGAACTGCACGACCCTTACGTTGCGGTTTGTGCCTTTGCGTGAGCTCAGTTGAAATCGCCGTGAAACGTAAAGACAAGAAATTGCAGAGGACATAACGGCTCCGTAAATAATGTGGGCTGTACTGTCTAATTTACCTCTGGCGATAAGATCCTTCTTATCGCGACGAGCTTTAGCTACAGAAATAGGACTCCTATAAAACTCCCTCAGGTGAAGACTCTACAGGCACAAATCCGTACTTAACAAATTACTGAATAAATTTGTTTAAGTATGTAACTGAAACTGATATCTGTCAACGTGAGAACAAATATTAATCTTATCTAATAACATGATATCTACATGAATGGGAATATCAATAGTAGTACTATGTTGAAAGCTTTACCTGTGTAAAGAAAAAATTGGACAAAAACTGCGTCGGCTTTAAATTTGATTTGAAATCTAACTATTTTTCAGCAATTAACGTATTAAATTGATACATATATTAACATTAATGATCGTAGGCTTTGCCGGAAAATCGATTTTATTAATTATTCTCAGTTTAATGATAATCATCTGACAGAAAATTGACACTCCTGATTATAAATTAACGAAAATAATTTATTAAAAATATTAACATTATTCAAAAAGTTAATGTTTAGTAGCGATCATAGACTCTGAGAATATGTAATAAAAAATTTTGTTTGTATTTTAGTTTAGTTAAACAGTATCTGTAACTGTTTGATTACGCAGTAATATTATTATAATTAGCGAATGTTTTATTATTATTACACATAATTATTACACTGTTTGTAAATTAGTTTCATCAGAACTGAGAATTGAGGAACTTTCAGGTTTAACAAGCGTATCTGAAAGTTCGATTCAAAGATAAAACACAGATGTTAGTATAAATTATTGCAATGTTAAGAAGATTTATATCGTGAAAGTAAGACGATAGTTACGAATATAATTGATATAGTAAACCGAATACGTATGAAGTGAAAGTGATTGAACCTGTCGTGATTAACAAGAAGACAGCGTAATTGGTAAAATTAAAAAACTGAGTTCGGTAAAAAAATAATTGGATAAATTGTTTGAATTTGGCAATTGACTTTAAATCGTGAATACGTCGTCAGACCGAATTTTGATTACTTGTTCGTTTGACGAGATGGTATTTTCCGTTTCAGACCTGGTAACAAAATCACGTTAATAAATACAATAATAGTGTAGGTAATACAACTTAATATAAATGTTGAATTTCTTGGTAATGTTGATAATTAGTTTGCTAATCAAGAGATACATATTATATTAAAATTTCTCAATAATAAATTATCCCTTTTCCCTTAAAATTATCTGATTCATTCATATTAACTTTTCTGATGTTGCCGGAAATTGATTTCTGAAGGCAATTGGGTTGAGAAAATAAACATATCCGTTATTTTAGTAGAACGTAAGTTACTGATTTTCGGTCGTATTTTATTACTCAGAAATGCTGACAAAAGCAGTTGCCAGACATGAGTTAAAATATTTTCGGGAAAAGGCTAAGGAGATGGGCACTGAGATTTAAGGTGAATATTAATGTCGGTGGCACAACTAAAGTAAATGTAGCTTTCAATTTCTTTCTACGTCATTGAAAGTGAGACGTAGTCTCATACTTATTGAAAACTATGAAAAATGCGCAGATCTTGCGTACGCAGAATATTAAACGCGGGTAAACTTAACAACGACTGTAAAGTTGAATTCCTTCTTATGTTGGTTCAGTTTCAAAGGGAGGGAAAGGAAGCGAGGTTGCTGGATGGAGGTGGGGCGGAAGAGGGAGAGAGAACAGGATCTCAGATCGCGTGAATGTAAGGCAGTCCTTTGAATCGCATGTTGGCAACTTTGACGTCGTTAAATTAAGTGCATGCAAACCCCAGCCGACCCACTATTCTCGGCAAACTTCTGCCCGAGCGCCCCTCTTCTCACTCAACCATAAACTGGTAGGGAGCGTTTACATTTTTAATTAACGCGAGGTAAAATCTGCATAAGTGGCAGGCAGCTATGCGGGCCGATCACAGGGCACAGTAAAAGGCACCAGCTATCTTGCCCTTCAAGCCTCATTTGCAAAACCCGATATGCATTATTCAGATGAACCAGACGTTGATGGCGACAATGAACATCTATGCACTTTGTTTTGACCAATGGTCAACCAAAATGCATGGAATAAATTAAAAGCATGCAATTTAATCATCCTTGCCTCACAAAAATGCCTTCCGAATATAACGGTCATTCCAATTTGTAATTTTGTGTAATGAATGAAAAACGCGCGAAGTTTTTTTTTTTTGGCGCTGGGCCTGCTTCTCTAAGGCGGACCCTCACCCCTTTGCCACAATGAAAGATTAAAAATGCTGCAGAAATAGTTCTTGGATTTCCACACACGTACAACAGCGTTTAACAGCGACGTTTCGACGATCGCGAGATCATCTTCGTGAGAAACCCAATGCATCTTTCTGCTGCAACTACCACTGTGATCAAAAAGTAAGGTGAAATTATAATTTAAAACTCCCAGGTAATTTTTTTTCCTATGTTGGTAGGACTGTCTATACTATTTGCCAAGCGTCTGTTTGTTAAAAGGTTTAATTATCTCCGAGTTACACGTGTTTTTGTAAACAACCAAAACTGAATTTTTCGATTTTTACAATGGGTGATTTTGTTGAGCGAAAAACTTGCATCACAATTTTATTTGCGGAACGAATATTCTTGTTCGGACACGTTGAAAATGTTGCGGAAGGTCTTTGGTGATCAAACTATGGCACAAAAAAACGTTTATAAGTGGTACAACGAGTTTAAAGAGGGCCGAGAACGCGTTGAAGACGAACCGCGCTCTGGACGACCATCAACGTCTACCGACGAGGGCCACGTCCAAAAATTAAAAGATTTGGTGCTTGAAAATCGTCGATGGACAATTAGAGATCTCGCTGATAGTGTTGGAATATCATTTGGCTCAGCCCAAACCATTTTGAAGAATGTTTTGTGTCTCAAACGCGTCAAGTCTCGATTGGTGCCAAAATCGCTCCATTTTTTGGAAAAAAAGCGTCGCCTTGATGTGTGTGAAACTTTGCTGTCTGACTTTCAGGACCACTTAAAATGCATCATAACTGGAGACGAGACTATGATTTACGCATACGACCCTGAAACCACCGACCAATCCAGCGAATATCGTGCAAAAGGTGAAGCAAGACCGAAATGACCACGGCAAAGTCGATCGAAAATCAAGGTCATGTTGACAATTTTCTTTGATTATCGTGGTGTGGTGCACTATGAATTATTTCCGCCGGGCCAAACTGTCAACAAAGAACATTATTTGAGCGTTATGCGTCGTTTGCGTGAAGCTATTCGTCTGAACGGCCGGAATTATGGGCGAACAACTCTTGGTTCCTTCATCACGATAATGCAGCATGTCATACTGCATTGGTTCTTCGCAACCGCCGTATTCACCTGATTTGGCTCCGTGCTGCTTCTGGCTATTCAGCAAACTCAAAAGGCCAATGCGGGGACGCAGTTTTCTCACGATTGAGGAGATAAAAACCGAATCTAAGAAGGTCTTGAAGGCTATACCGGAAAAAGACTATTCCGACTGTTTCGAGGACTGAAAAACGCGTTGGAAAAAGTGCGTTTTATCTGACGGGGATTACTTTGAAGGGGATGAAATTTATTTGGAAGAATATTTTATATTTTATAAATATATTAACCTTACTTTTTGTTCACAGTGGTACATCGATCTTTGAAGGATAAAAGGTTATTGTACCCCCACAGGACGTTCATGGGGTTACTGAGAGGCTGAAATATTAACTTGGACACTCAAACCAAGTAACAAGAGGTCATACGAGGTCGGAACAATTAAGGGTATTCAGAAGCCACTCTAGCGTCAGAAGGCTGGATCATATGTCCGAAGAAAAATTTCTGCTAATTGAGAGAATTTTATTGCTTACTAACTTGTAGGAGGCAAACCAATGGGATTTGAACAAATGCAGTACTGATTGGCTATTTTTGAAATGCAGCAGGGAGTTTTGGATTTTGTAAGAGCCAAATTCGGAATTGGGTTGAGGAAAATCAGGCATTGGCGGTCCCAGTCACGACCCAGAGTAGATGATGCATTCTGGTCCTAGCCGTGACCGTGGAAACAAAGAATTTTTAAAGCCTCAGAGTAGAGAGATAGTCTCTACGGAAGAAGGAGTCCATCATCCAAACAACGCCTGCCTGTGATGTCCCCTGCAGTCGCCTTCCAACGACGCTCCTCTGACCGACGCCACAGATCATGACACATTTTCACCCAGACCACAATAACAAGACGACTTCCGCCCGGTATCGTTATAAAATTTTGTTTTATCAGGTATCGCAATTAACCAGGATTCAAATTTGTTTAGATAGCATGCTCATAACTCTAAATATTTTTGTATAAAATTCCTACGGTAAAAATATACAATTTCACTCATATGTAATTTAACTATTAATTTTTGTTACGATGGTCACAATTAAAATAACTAAAGTTTTTAAATGAATAATTAGGATAAATATTAGTAAAAATGTATATTTTTACTGTATGAGTTTCATATAAAAATGCTTTGCAAAATGATGGAAAACGCCGAAAGCTTTTCAACACTGAAATATATTTACCTTGCTATTTCTTTATGTGACCGATAAAAATTTCGGAACTACATAAT
The DNA here is from genome assembly GCA_037074705.1 of Zhengitettix transpicula. Lineage (NCBI taxonomy): Eukaryota > Metazoa > Arthropoda > Insecta > Orthoptera > Tetrigidae > Zhengitettix > Zhengitettix transpicula. Next base: position 79,525,711 of record CM073591.1, read on the forward strand.
TAAGAAATTAAAAACTAAATTAATCACATTGTTAAGGTTTTAACTTGAATAATTTTTAGAAACACTTTCATGATTTTGGTATCCTTGGGAAATCCAAATACACGCTATAAATAATCTGAATTGTTCTTTCTTCTTTGACGTATATGTATTAAACTAAAAATAATTGTGCAATTTGACCGGAATCGGGTTTGATTAATGGAGCACATACCATCAGTTGTTATCCTGACAAACAGTTTGAAACGAAACCTGTTTCTCACTTGTTTCATCAGTATTGAATTAAAACACACGGTAATCGCACAAAGGGACTGAAGAAGATAAATGACTAAAATTGGGTTAACCCTTAAACAATTGTTGTGCATATATCGTCAGGCGAGTTCGGTTTAATGTAGAAGTTGGGGATGTTCACGAACGAACGAAAAATTAAATACAAATTACCACGATTTATACTATGAACAATACTATACGTGCTTTAATGAAATTTTAACGTGAAAAAAAGGGACAATTATATGAAAATAATTATTTTATGTTTTTAATCCATCCTACAGCATATTTTTAGACATTTGAACATCCGTTATTATTCAAATTTGTCAATGTCCTGCTTTTCTAAGGAAAACTGCCTCAAAATAACGTTGTTCTTCATCAATATGTAAATACGTTATGCTTGGAGTTTTATTGAAATATTAGAAAATTAATAATTCCGTTAATTTAGAATCACCTCTTTGTGCAGCGTAGGTTTAAATTTAAGGAATCGGATGACATTATTTTTGTTGAGTTTATTTTTAAAATGCTGGATTCACAACAAGTTTAAGTTTTATTTTAAACCTCGTCAATAATCCGCAATTTTCACCAGAAATTTTAACACAATTTCTGTCAGTAATCATTGGCAGTAGCTCGCTTGCAAGGCTTTTGGTAATACAGTGGATACAGGAGTTATGAGCCTTAAACCTTACTTTGAAATTTTCTTCCTGTAAGTAGACAAGCCTCGAAGTCAACATTCGACGATCTACTAGTGTTTCTTAATCTGTATTAAGTAGCAAAATTGCTTTGATAAATCTTTAACTATAGTATTAACCTCACTTATATAGTTAATTATATGATAAGTATCTAAGATCATTAATCTATATTCTCTATAACTTTATTGTCTAATAAACATACAATTTCTGATGAAAATTATTTATAATTTATTTGAGGAAATTGTCTAATTCCTCTACCAGATAGGAATTTTCAATTTATTAATCATTTTTGGAGTCAACCACAGCTCATACCTGAGTTTAACATTTCCATATAATTTTATTATTTTTTCAAAGTTATCGTATTATTATTGATACTGATATTTTCGGTTGCTTTCATCGTCAGAATTATATATTTTGGTGTATATAAATTAAGGAACACGTTGAAACCGCTTATTATGATACTAGAAATATCAGGAATATATTGTAGTAATTGGTAATTAAGACATTGTTCTAATTGGAAAGTTGGATTGTAGAGGACTCATTATTAGTGGATATAGAGCGGACGCCGCAACAATCCGGCGAGGCAAAGAAAACATTGTTGGGCAGTTGAGAGAGTTTACACGCTCAAAATCTAAGAGACGAAGTTTTACAGTTGGGCAGCGGACAGTGAACAGTTCGAAAGCTTTACAGTGGGGCAGCCAGAACGAAAGAATGTGGTCCAGTTTCAAACATGCTCTCAAATATTGAAAAGTAAAGCAATCTTCAGTCGGGAAGGAGAGAGTGCAACTAATGTTGTATCCGGTGGTCGAGCGAAAATTCATCATGCTGGCCATAGACAAACCAATGAAGGACCTTTTCAACTAAAGTTACGAGATCTGCAAATCCAGGTTGGAGTAAAGCATCGAGAGCCTACCAATTTTTGTTAGACCAATTAACAAACACAAACTACGCCAATTAGAATTTGTTGACATTTAGAGCTTGTGAGTACTAGAATCAGTGATATCCCCAAATTTTGTGCACGAAAAACCTAAAATGAGACCTGGGCGGCCGTAAGTAGAGAAAAACTTTAAAATAATTTGTAAACCAGTTTTAAAAGATAAAAGTCAGATCGTTCTTTAATTATTTAAATATCAATAAAATGAGATCGTTAATTCTTGATAAGTTTAAGACTGTTTAAATTCAATCTGTAGTATTATTTCTTCTACAACAAATTTCGTCTATGTTTCAGACGCATTAACTTCCATAAAAGGTAAATGTAAGTTTGATTGTATAAATTCAGCCATTTATCAAACCCAGTTTAAGACCCTGAGATCCCAAATATTTTGTGTAAAATATAATTGTTTTTAAATTTGGCACAATAAATTTTGTTAGTTGTTTAAACTTAATAGTTCTTTCATTTAGAAACGCCACATTCATTATTATTTTTAAATTATTACAATATACACTCTCCGGTAAATAGATAAAGGTCCTTCCTGAGAAAAAAATAATAATGTAGGGTGAGTAGGTTCATTATGTTTTATAATAAAAACATTTTACCGGAAAACTATTACATATTTGAAACAATTTTATTAATTACGCATTTTACATAATACAATGACCTTAATTAATGGAATAGGATATGATTCATAAAGATGATTAGTGAAATGTCTTAAGTTGCTTTAACGAAACATTTTTTTTACGGCATGAAACATTATACTAAATATTGTTCGTGTATAATACTATACACTCTTAAATACGATAATGAATACTCTTTAATAGAGTTCATTAGGTTCATTACGGCTGTGAGGATTGCACCTGTGTGTCTCTTATAGTCGGCGCCACGAAAATGTAATATCAAGTCCAAGGACCTCAATGCACATCGCCTCACACCTCGTCTAGTGGTGTCACCGTTCACCCGTAGTTATACGTGCGTTTCTGTTACTGTTACTGAACAAAATGTCGCAGAAAATTCTGCGACCTTGGTATTACATTTTTGTGCCGCAGATTATAGTTGGCTTAAACTATGGCGATATAGTATAAGTCGCGTGGTTGAGAGTTTAATTGTTTTGATTTGATAAACCGTCCAGTTATATAATCTAAAGTTGCCGTAAGCTACGTTATTTTAGAATTTTCTGTGTACTTATGATACGTATATTTAAAAAATAAAGAAAAAAGTAAGTGAATATTTTAATTAAAACTGTGGTTTGTTCGACACTGCTCATTGAGAGTAGCTGACAATTGTCGATCATGCTTACCGTACCAAGGATGCATTACTTGTTGCATTAATGAAGCAGCGTAAAATTTTGGGACGTCGAGTCCAATAAATGACTAAATGCATTTTCCAAAATCCTCTTTTCCACATTTTGATCCATGAATGGGAACTGCTGCGTTACTTATAAGACTTGAATCTCGTAAATTTTCATCGCGGTTAGAGTCTTTCGTTTCACCCTTCTGTAACACCTCCTTATTTCTACAATTTTATGCTATAAGCTGTCAGGATTTATATGTCAGTCATTCCGTACAATTCGCCATGAAAGGAAAAACTCGTGCATTCAAAACTTTGATCAACAACAGTAAAATCGATATCCAAGCTTTCAGCAACTTCAGAGGAGTGGTGAAATAATTATGATGAAAAGAACTATGGTATTGATTTAGCAATTAAGGACGAACGATAAATAAGCATTTTGCCATGAGGACTGCATTTCTTCGATTTTCAACTCAATTCAAACATTCAAACACAGCTGACTGAGGAATAAAAATACTAAATTTCAACAATTTAAAGCTTAAGGATTAACAGAAAAATATTTTATTATACGGATATAAAGCAGCCCTCTCGTTTTAAAATATTTCTCTTGTTAGTACGTCATATGATTTATAATTTTCAAACTTTTTCATTAACTATGCAAAAATCGTTTCTGAAGGAGCAGAAGTTTAAAATTTAGTATATCGATTAAACATTTTCAGCCTTATTTTGGATTACAAAGATTGATGTATTTGCAAATTAAGTTCGAAACATGAAGAAGTTTTAGCCTTATTTAGGACTAAGACAATGTAGTTAAAATACAACGAATGTATGTGTGTTTTTTTACAGTGACAGGAATACAAAAGGGATTGATGCGGAATGCCAAACGTTAACTTGAGTTCTATAATTATAGTTCAAGGATTCTACCCAGATGTCACCTTAAAGTGGTGCAGGACAAACCGTATAAAGCTTGTTTCAGGTAGGTCTGGCACTTGGTACTTGTCCCACGCCATCCTGATGCCGGGAGAGGGGTTTTCTGTGGACACGCAGAATTTCATTCTCCATATATTTGCCAGTTTACGTGGCAGCTGGCAGCATAAAAAAGGGAGCTCGCTTAAGGGTGGGGGTGGAGGGGCGTTTCAAGAAAATAACGCAAATACAACCGATATTGGAGTAAAATCCAGGGATATGGATGTCGCTGTGTTTATTTATGAACATCTGGGAAACTCGCGAGGGTGGGCAGGAGTGAGAGGCGGTGGTGGGCATAATTTTCAAACATGTTAACCAGGTGATTTTTGCGTCGAATAAACATATTTCAGTATCAATGAGATTCATAAAATTCACTGCATGTTCTCTGTGTATATTTTCAACCCCTTTTGGGCTTGCGAGAGGAGCACCCTTAAGGGTGGGGATGGAGTGGCATTACATAAAAATAACGCAAAAACACCGAATTTCGATTCAAATCTTTGGTTATGGATATATGACAACCCGGGCAACTCTGCCACGCAAATGGATACTTTGCTTCTTTGGTACCTAAGGAATGAAACATGAGGACCGTGTTGATTTATATTAAAATATACGAAATTTAGCTCATGAATAAACACTAAAGTAATTGATTGAAAGTTTTAGTTAACGACTTTAAATAAGTAGAGTATATTTGCTATGCATGAATAGATGAATTGGTCAAAGGATGACGAGGTTTTGGAGCCCTTGAAAAACAAAACATTAGTAGATTATTGACTTAAATAATAATTATGGGAGTAAATTTTATCGGATGTCCTTGCATGTGTTGCTGAGGGGAGGAGTATGTGTGCAAGATATTCGGCAGCGCTTCGTAATGACTGGCTAATGACTCTGTAATGACTCCATCAGAACACAAACGTGGTTAACAGCGCCGCTGCGCTCGTTCGTGTATTAGAGGTCGAGGAGCGGAGTAGGCCTACGCCACTCTCGACGTGCAATTCTCGGAAACTTTCCTACTCAAGTCATCACTGTCTTCGGTGACCAACCGTACCTTATCATTGACATAAATAAAACTTACTTTGTTATATTATGAACACTGTTCCTTCTGTGTCAGGTGCAAAAAAATTCTAAAAACTGTAAAGCTTAGAAGGCATGCTCATTTTTCTAAATTAAATGTTTGCTGATTTTTATTTACTGGATCCATCTGTCCTCTACTGACGAAATATGAAAAGTGAAAAAGAATACACGCTTCATATGCAACTCAAAACACGTAAATTCAAATAATGCATGATTTAAAACCGACAAGAAAAGTTATGTAGAGATACAAAAAATTATTGCAAATTTAACACATAAATGAGAAAAAATTTTATGTAAAATATAATTTCCACAGATGGTAAAAATATACTTATTTATAAATAATTTAATTCGATTTATTAGATAAATAAACAGCCAAATAATAGACTAATATAAGGGCTAAATTAAATACCACACAACGTTATTGAAAGTCGTCGTTGCTTTCGTACGCTGATTAAAAAACGCAAGTTTGTTGATTTCGACAAATGATTTGTGCGGTGTGTCGTTCTAACGGTTTTTTAATCACCTGACGAAAGCAACATGGATTGCAGAAACGTTGTGTGGTATTTAATTTTGCACTTATTTTAGTTTTATTATACTATTTAAATAATTATATACATTTTAACACAGTCGTTACATATTTTTAATTACTTTTATAATAAATTCCTTGTTTTCCTCATGGAAGGAAATATGTCATATCCCTCTCAGAGATTATCTACAGTAAATCTGATTTTCCACGCCTGAATAAAATATATTTACGTATGAGTTTTTTTCTTAAATCATTGCAGTTTTTTATTCGTAATACTTTCCACTTGATTAAGCAACGGTAAAATTAATTAGTAGTATAATATCGACGTTATATAATTTTTTTAAAAAAAATCGTTTCACAATATAAGATATTCTGTAACATGTTTTGTGATTTCCTCTCTTCTTGTAAATGAAATAGTGACTAGTGACAGACAACCACACAAGGTACTAATTAATGTGCTTTATGGAAATCTTAAATCATATTCCTCTAAAGTGATTTTCAACTTTATGACGTCGTGTATCGTCACATATCAATAGTTGTATTCTGAATGACACTTATAAATGCAAACTTTGAATGGCGAGTTGTTAATTTTTATGTTTCCGCGGAGGGAAGAAAATGAACTGTCTATAGAATATTTTTGCCGTTTCTCTCCAACGTGCTAAAATAAACAATAGTATTTATGATTCACAGCCGGAATGAGTGTGTACAGTGACATATGCATTGTAATAAAGATTTTATCTTTGAAATTCCTTATTAAGTTTTGTAGAATAAAAAGAAACATGATCCGTGGTAGGTCTGCGAGGGCTATTCTCTCGCAGGCAATACCTGCGAGGGATGTTCTCTCGCAGGCAGAACCTTGTAGGAGAGATACGAAGGGGCAACCTTTGGGGATGCCTTTTCCTCTCCGTTTTTGAACTAAGGTCCCCACAAGCCGAGGCACCTCGGCCTGTTTTGAGAGGTGTATCTTCCGGGGTCACACACCTTGGGCATACGGTAAGAGTTTGTTCGCTGTTCCCATTGGAACAGTCGGCCAGCTGCCTCCTAAACTGGTCGAGGTACAGAGAAGGGAATGCTGCGTCCCCACAGCAAACTCCTCTCCCGCTATCGGAAGGGACAAGTACCCAATGCCCGACCTACCTGATGCAGGTTTTTCTAGGGTTTTCCCTGCATTTCTTTAGGCGAATGCCGGGTAGGATCCTTAAAATATAGCCCGGGGGCCCTAGTTAACCCTTGGCTACCTTCCTCTACCCTTCCGCATCCCCCCTTTCAAATCCCTTCCTATGCTATTAAAGGAGAGTTGCCGAATGTGGATTACCGTCATGTAGCCTGTTGCCCTACAAAAAAAAACAAAAACATTATCCTTTGAACTTTCGTCCTATTGCATAGTCGGAAGAGGAAACAAATATTATGAAAAGCGGTTCTGTATGTTTTCATTAGCTTGATTAAATCAGTTATATCTTGAAATTTTATTTGAACGAAAGTGTTGAAAATTTCTTTATTTAAAAATAACGGGCTTTATTCTAGTGTAAGTCGAATAAACAAACCTTGGACGCGATAGAAGAAATTTTTCATTTCTTAAACTCAATACTTTGTGGTAAAGGCAGAATGACCGGCGCCTTCCCGAAGCCAGATGATGATGCAGTGTATTCTTTTAATGGAAGATACTTGTTCTGCCTAAAACGAAGCACATTTCTCAGGGATATTTATTGAACCTTGCTTCCCCCTGAATTCTTATACAAGAATGTTTCCTCTCCTGTATGAATTACTTAATTCCCCATAATTATAATATAATATATTATGGAACCCGATCTCAAATTGTTTCTACAGTAAATTTATATCAGCATTCAGACATTTTTTTCTCAGATTTTCTACATTGTTAAAAAACCGAAGACTATTCTACGTGAAATGAAACGGAACTTAGCTTGAATTTAAGAACTTTCTTAAAATCTTGTCATTTTTAATGATCTGTTTCAGTCCATTGAAATATTTTCTTCAGAACACTCAACATTCACATGACTAAAAAAGTCCATAATCTATTACGCAAGTAAATAAATATGTTGATAATTATCGCCTTGTAGTTTACTATGATGCAGACGCATATCAATAGTTTCTAATTTTCTGTATGATATATTTTTCCTGTTACAAAATTCAGAATAAAATGAAAAATTTACGTCTCCTTGAAAATTAATAATAAGAAAGATTGACAAATATAATCAATAAAAGTGATTATATAAATACCATAAAATGTTTCCAGAAGCCCTATAACTTATTTCAGGTGCAGATTTTGAGTTTTGTCATCTGACTTGTGCAGTTGTGTCTTTCTAGGTTCTTGAGTTTTTTTTTCTGCATCTGAAGAAAGGAACAAGGCTTCCAGAAACGTTTTGTGGTATTTATATTGTCACTTCTTTTATATGTATTTGGCTATCTATCTTATTATTAATAATTCACGATAAATTAATGCTCAGATACAGCAGAATCAATCTAAAATTTGAATTAAGACATTAAAAACCATACAAGTCGTTTCCTACACGTTTTGTCGACCTCATCAGATGAAGATAATGCATTAGACAAAGGACGTCAACACTAAATAAAATTTACAAAGATATTAAGCAGACAAAATAATATCGCTTTGGATGTTAATAGTAAATTTATTTAATTTCATCTGTATGATTTCAGAAATTTTTCTACTATCATAATATTATCAAAATTGTGGTGTTTCAAAGTACAATGTTTCGTTACAACCGATTGTTTATCAACTGGTAGTTTGTTTTTACTGTGTGGTCTTTAATCATAGTTTTTAAGACTCTCTGCGTTTTTTTCTGCTAAAACGCTGATCTTTTTTAAATTAATAACATTATTCAATAAAAAATACAGGCTATAAACAAAAATTAGTTTAATCCTGTTAGAAACATGGTTGGCAATTACTTTGACGATAACGAAGTATATGCTTTTTAATACAGATCAAGAATTTGTTAGATATTTTGTCGGCATAAATTGTTTCATGTGAATCTTGCAACATAAAATTGGTTTCGGACACACAAAAATATTATAAAGGTATTATATTACATTTTACTGCATCATTTTAAAAGTTGGCAATATTAAAAGAATATTGATGAGACCTGTTATATTTTTTTGCCGATCATGTTTTTATATGTATTTCTGTAAATGAATGAAACTAGTCTGCCACAGCCAATTTTCTGTAGCCTATGAAGAACTGAGCAGTTTTGCGCTTCGCACATTACATAGAGCTTAGTCGGGGATCCGATGGCCAGATTTGGTGATTGATGCGTGAAGTTATACGCACACAAGTTTAATTCAGATTAGCATCTGCAGTTCGTCAATCACCGGACGGGACACAGTGCTGTTTTTCCCCCCCGAAGGCGACTGTTTGGCACACACGTGTATCGATTCCACGGCGCGAGTTGTCTGTGGGCGCCCGGCTCTAATAATACACGGCAGGCAGGCAACGCGTACACCAGATTACCCTCCGTCCGTGGGAGGACGATGCATCGGCGCGTGTTAATAAGACCATTGCGACACTCCTACCAAACTCTTCACAATAGGTTACCAGAAAATATAGAGCTGACGTAAGCGCGGCGTTCGCCCACAATCCGCAGACGTGCCATTTCGTTTAACTCAAACGCTGTGAAAGTATCGTTTTAATATTAAATCCGCGCTATTTAACTACTGACGTGAAAAGATTAGTAGCAATGTTGTGTTCACACTATAGACTTCATTTATCGGTATTATACTAGGAGAAACCTTAAAAGCACTCGTACAATAAAAATGTTTTTGTAGCATCATGAATAATTTTTGAACATACGTAATATAAGCATTCACATTTAATTGTATGCTGAGAAGAACTTAGGTCCTTAATAACAATAATATAATAATTGAATTTCAGAAAAAGTTTCTATAATTGCACGCTTGTCAAGTGAAATTATTCGAACATTAAAACTAGAAAACCGGAACTAGAAAAGAGAATGTTGACATATTTGTGGATGGGGCGAATCAGATCTGAAGATGAAATCGACAAGGTAAGCAATGGAAATTATTTATTATTTCCACTAGGGGTTTAAATTGAACTTTACTTCGCCGGGAGTGTCTGCGAACCAGAAAAATATTGTCTATATATAAATTGTCGGTTTCGTATTAATTTTAAGTGCCCCCTTCCTCGGATTTAAAGAGGCGATTGATGCCTTCAGATTTTCTTCCCCGGGTTAAAACTCTCAAATTTGACTGAAATTTCTACATGAATTTAGTGGCATGCTAGAACATCCATATATTGTAGGGGGTAAATTTTGACACGCGAGGAATTTGCCGAAGTTGAAAATATCTAGAAAGCACTGTTAAGTTAATTGTTACAGCGTGAGTTTGAGCGTGTCTGCATAGGAACAGGCGGCGTTGAGATGTTTATCACCGAAATCATATACCCGAAATAAACTAACTCACTAATCTATAATTATGTGGGAGTTGATTATATTTGGAGTTTAAACTCAGTAATACACCGTGTAGTTCAACTGTTTCGATTGGAAGACTATATTAATGTGGTATTTGGACGTAAAGCATTCCGCTGTTACGCAGACTTCAGGATGAAACTGAATATCCAGGACACGACGACGAACGCGAAGTCTAGATCAATCAACGAACGTTGGTGAGGATGATCCAGATTAACATATACATTGACCGACCCACTGAGGTTTTTTTATCGTGTGTTTCGTCCGCTGCTAGGCAAAACAAAGAGTCTAATTTAATCGATAGCAGTCCCTAGCAATTGTTTAATTAATAATAATCTGATATATGTTAATTTTTATCAATAAATAAACTTATTTTTCATGTCATATATAGCTTATTTGTTGAGGATTAATCGAATAACGTTACTATAATTAGGAGGCGTTGTCTCCAGAAACGGAAAATTTTGCTGTGTGTTGCGGGAGGGCATAACTTACATAACCGTAAAATTGAGTACCAGCAAAAACTATAAGAATGAATTAATCGCAGATATTCCACTTCTGGTGTTATCAAAGAAATGTTGCCATCGTCTTCAATTTTTGTGATATTGGACACCATTGCTGAAACGCGAGAATGATAGAAACATGATTTCTTAAGTGCTAGTAAACTGAATTTACGTCTTATATATGACTTTCATAGAGACTTCGAAACGTTTTGCAGATAAAGGAATCTATTTGATTTATTAACGGGCAAACCATGAGAAAAAATTTATACTAGCAACTGATCTATTTGAGAATTTGTGGTCAAGCCGTTTATGAATATTTCAAACTAAACAGTTGTAAAGACAGAAAAAGGTCCAAGTATGAATGTGCTGTTGAATGCTGATGTTATATGAATACCTATAAAATTTATAGCCACTGTATCCGTTATGGAAACGCAAAGATTGTCAGAATCCTTTCGAGTCAAGAACGATTCGTAAGAAATCTGTGACGATGGAACTGATGAGCAAAAGACTAGTGACAGACGAATTTTGGATGTAGCTTACCACTGGCTGATGAAGTCAGGTCCTATGGAGAAGATGTTGGAGGAGCGGTTGGCGAGAAGATCTGTTCCGTTGAGCCCGTTAGGCTCTGCCGTCGAGTTGTCCATGAGCTGGCGCTGCCGTCACCGGCGTTGCGGAGCCGCCGTCGTCGAAATTCTGCGCATCGCAGTACCTAGAACAAGGTTATTTTTCATTATGGCCACCTCTGTAAAGCCAGTTCATCAGGAAATTACAACGTAAAGGTACTACAATAAATGAATGTATTTTTACCGTTTCCATATCAACTTCCCAAGCTGTAATATGTATTTAACATTATTCTAAATCTTTAATCGACGAATGAATGAGTGTTTATTCGCTGTAATTAATATTACACTTTGTGGAAGCTTTAGTCAATAATGAAATTGAAAGTTATTACTGAGATTATAATGAATAATACAGCGCCATAAAATGTTTGCTTTCCTTCCCTGGAATTAGAACTCACTATTTATTATTTACACAGCTTCACCTAAAAAGAGTGTCTTAAATCAAATATATCATAGTATTATTAAAATGAATCAGAAACAATTACTTCACTACACAATCCTTCATTAAGTAATTTAACAACCTCAGTGACGAATGTTACCTATGTCTATTCTACTTTCATAATATATTAATGTTACAGTGCAGGATTGTGTATTATCACAGAACTCATAATTGAAGTTTCGAAGGAAGAGTAAAAAATAATTAATCAATTACTTCCAGAGAGAGTTTTAATCTAATATTAGTTTACATTGTTATATAATGACGTACAAAGGCAATCCATCAAATATTTCACTCCTAACAGTGATTATGATAACATATTTCAAAAATTAACGCAATATGTAATAAGTTACTTTAGGTTAAATTTATTATTGAAAGAATCTACACCATGGCTGTGTTTATTACTTCTGAAAGTATCTTGATTACCCGAAACTTTTTCGTGAATATGAGATAATCATAACGTCAGTTAGAGCTCCACCGATTCAAAATTTAATCATTCGAAGATTGTTTTGGCTTTGGTCAATTTTTATGGTCTTTATCGCATCATTTTTATTCAATAATCCACTTTTTGTTGGACTATTATGCCCCTTCGTATGATAAATAACTTCTATTAAGTAATCATCGGGAATTTTCATAGTGCAGTTATAATTGAAAAATTACGTAGTTAACGGCTCTATGTATTACTGTTTATCAGTCTCGGAGAATCTACAATAGGCCACAATTGAAAACTTTACTCGAGTTTCTCGTAATTGAGACTAATTCACGCAAGTGGACGTATCGCCTTTCTTGCAGGATCGTCAATAGATCGGGGTCATACATTAGAGCCGTAAGATATTTCACTGTCACAGTTTCAATGGTCTTGGATCATGGTTCATAGTCGTAGCCACGACGTAATTGCTTGACTGTACCCTCGGGAGTAGTGACTCTGGGCTGGTGAAATGACTGTCGCTCGCTGGCGGCAGCGATGATTTGATTTCGAGAGAAGGGCATGCTCACGTAATCGGATTGCGCAGGTATACGCAGCCTCCGTAGATTAGCTGCAGCTTAGCATGTCAAACAGCCCCTTGCAGCACTGCCGATGCCCGCCTGCTTTCATCACGCTTACAGCTATTTACAACTACCAAATTATTGCTGACGACGATTCACGGTGCGTCACTGAAATAAAGCGCCGGAATCCAATATTGAACCCTGCGTTCCCTTTCTGAGAATATTTGTGCTTAATATAATTTCGAAAGTGACTTTCTTAGACAGACCTTATGGGCAACGTACTTATAATAATTAAGTAATATTATTTACGGTATATAGTTTTCCAACTTTTTTTAATTAAAGTTTATAACGGTCGCGTCGACATCTTGATCATTGGCGACCCCTATGTTATTTACAATAGCTTCTTAGCGTTATTATTTACATATAATCTTAACATTATTAGCAATTGGGTTTCTATATCTCTTCACTTATGTTTGCTTCCTCGATAAATTTTATGATGTCCAAGGTAGCTTTTGTTGACGTACAGAGGTCTGAAGTGTGGTGTTTTGCGATTGTTGCTGTTCTGATGTCGTTATACCTGCTGCAATAGAATGGTATATGGGGAATAGTTAGTGGTTGAATGCATTCTTCACAGGTTGGTAGGGTAGATCTGTAAAATAGGAACGCATGTCCAACTTTTATCATTGATGCCAATCGTCCTTCATTTAATGGGCTTATGTTACCTCACTGGCCTCTGACTCTCAACAGATACCCTTTAAACTGCCAGAATGTATAACGCCAAAATATGTGTTAATAATAACTTAATCTCATGGAAAAAACATTCTCGAGCTTACAACCAGGTTAAAAAAATTATTTATTAATATTATGTCTAAACTAAAAATTTGGAAACTCGAGAATGTTAGGTGAAGGGATTCGCTGTGGAACATTTTTTCGGTGTTATAAATTTCGCATCGCCATTCAAAGAGTCTCTGAGTGAACAAACAGCTAAATAATAAATTTACAGGTTAGGATAGAAAATTATCCACAGGACCAGGAGTAGAGCCCAGGACCACGGCTTCGAAAAGTCCTGTCGAGATTTTTCTATACGAATCTGTTAGTTCAATTTTCAATTTTAGAGCAGAAATTGATTGAAAGAATTTCCTCTGCCCTTGAATAAAAATTTATTTAACGCCGATCTGAACTGACCAATCAACAAGGCGTAATCACCACGTTATAAATACAGCTTTAAACGCATTAATTAGAAATCTGTAACCGTACATACCTGTTAATTGTAACACAAGTGACCGCAATTAACGTGTTGATGATGGAAACGTAGTGCAACAATAAATATTCAGCCCGGTTTGAAACTTAAGAATTTTTTAATTTAATCTCTAATTTTAATGTGTGTTATATGTGTATACAAGTTTTATGTTTAAGGCCAACAGGAAGATCAAAATGAAATGCATCAGCAGCAAACATCAGTCCCATTTCCCAGTTGAATTTTTTTTAGTGACCACCAGTATAAGTTTCGTGTCGCCTCTCAAATAGTCTGGAAATAAGCAACGAGGAACGCATGTATTAATTTTTTCACTGTAGCGGAGTTTTGGTTCCATTAACGCAATATTTAGAAACATATGACCTAATTTAAAGGAGAAAATTAAATATATAATTTGTATTTGTTGATGTATGTTTGTATATGAAAACATTTGGTCGTTAATACCTAGTGTATAATTATTTTTCCATGCGTTGCTTTTCACTTACACATTTACCATAAATGTATGTATTATTTTTGCAAAAGTATTACTAGTTTAATTTCTGATCGCCGTATTCAGGAATATAGATGTAATATAGACGGAACTGATTATCTTGTCTCGCATAACAATTAAAGTTTAATTGTTAAATTCCGCTGAAACGTTGATAAAATAAGAGTTATATTCGTTAGCGGCTTTACATTTGTAATTATATTCCCATTAATCATAAATTTATCTCACTAATTTTCAATTTAACCAGATGAAAAACTATACCACGATTTTCATTATCTGAACTCGCAGTGTGGAAATACTAAACTGAAACAATTTTTAATGAATTTTCATTTCATTTTACATGTAAAGCATACATTGTTCTGCGAAACATAATAAATTTTATATCCTTTAAAAAATACTCATCGTACCATCGATCCGACACTTTTTTTATCTCAAACTTTTTTTGTTTTAGTTGACTCAGTGATAATTGTTTTATAAAAATATTTAAAGCGTGATTCGAATATTTGTTTAACGTTCACTTGTGCCCTGTTGGTAAATGTAAACTAATTTTTTAAAAAATTCTCCTTGTGACGTGGGTGGCTGTATTTAATATCCCAAATCTCTGGATTTAAAATATTCATTTCCATTCAAACAGAACTTCTCAAACACAAATTTAGCCGCATGAGTGTACTGACTATTTAGCACCGTAAATACTACTATATTTCTATATTTTTTATAGTATTTCGTTAGCAATAGTATTATATATTGTTCTTTTTGTTCATCTCGGACGTCAAGCTCCCGCACAATCCTCTTACACGAAATCCTCGTAAAGATGCGTTCCCTCTAGCAATGTTGTAGATTCTGGTTCGTGCTGTTATAGTGAACTTGACTTTAAACGTAAACGGCATTGTTCTTTTTCATTAGTGCTCAGTGTTGCAACTGGTTATGTTAAAACGAGTCACTTAAATACTGCATTTGATAATAAAATTAAAATGTTTCTTAGTATATTGTATGAGAAAAGTGGGCGTAAAATTGCCTCTTTATACTCACGAAACAATAAAGGAACCCCTCTAATAATATTTATCATGAAATTAAAAAATATATTTACTAGACTATTCCACATTATAACGTTTGTTACCGGGAGTCGTGTCTTATTGTCGATTCCTGTTCCCCTCAGCCTTTGCAAAGGCTGTAACCTGAAAATAGAACTATACCTCACAAATCTAAACAATAACCATGAAACACATTTCTAAAATACCCATTATATGTGCTGATGTTAGATGTGATCATTAATATACAGTTAGGATAGTTACGATTACAGAAAGCTTGATAATCTTTCATTATCACATTATGCACTTGTCAGAATGGGAAGGCATTTCTTGTGGCGTGCCTCAGGGCTCAATATTAGGTCCACTGCTTTTTCTTTTGTATATTAATGATCTTTCAGAATATATGAAACCTATAAAATCTGTCTTATACGCAGATGACACTAATTTGTTAATTACGGACATCGATTTAAATAATCTCAATGCGAAGATTGAGACTGCATCTAGAAACCTAAATACTTGGTTCGCCGCCAATAAATTAACGCTCAATGTACAGAAAACTAAGTTAGTTCGTTTTACAACAGAAACCAACAACATCGTAACGGATAAGTTCTCAGATAATGCGACTTTCCTCGGCTTGCAGGTCGACAGTAAATAAAAATGGAACTTTCACATTGATCACCTCTTGCGCAAACTTAGTTCTGTTTTTACTCATTGAGACTATTGATGCAACAAGTTGATACCAAAACTGCATCTCTAAACTATTTTGCCTACTTTTATTCACATATGTGTTACGGTATTGCCAACTGGGGCAATTGTTCTCGTAGTGTGGATGTTTTCAAACTGCAAAAACGAGCCATTAGAATTATATCAGGTTCAGATGCTAGAGAAAGATGCAGGCCGCTGTTAAAAAGACTCCATATTCTGACTCTACCTAGCGCTTACATATAAGAAATACTAAAATGTGTTAAACGCAACATGAACCTTTTTGCAAGTAACGGGGACAATCGTGGAGGAACCGTTCAGTTCTCAGGTCTCACAAGCACAGCCTTAGTATCTACGAGTCTAGCGTTCATTATTCCGGTATCGCACTATTTAACAGCCTTCCTGAACCTGTAAAGGACATCAACCACTACAACGCATTCGTCAAGGAGTGAAAAACTTTTCTTGTAAATGGAACTTATTATTCCGTACACGAATTTTTGAATCGGTCTCACATTCGTTGAACTGCCTTGTCTACAAAATTGCCGAATATGCTATAATACGTAAAGTTTGTCCAGTTTTCCCCTTTTGGTTCTGATTTTCCTGCCTCTGCTTTCTGTTTTAGTAAAAATCCATGACGACATCCCTCCGTACCTAGCGACAGGAGATGAATACCAGGAAGTGATTAGTGTCGTGTGCGTGTTTCCTAAAGATAGTGTGTATGATTGTAGTGACTAGACAAATGTGAACAGATATGATTTGTGTGTGTGTGTGTGTAACCTATTAATATTAATTCTGTTTGTATGTAATTTATCTACTGTACATTTGTGACGAATCCTATTTCCTCTTAAGAGGGCTAATGGTGAATAAATCTATCTATCTATCTATTAGAATACATTGGTGTCTCACCATATTCAGGATTTATCAAAATAATTTTGATGACAAAATATGTAGAAATTAACAATAAAATAGCTAAAGATTACAGAGAAAAAATTTTTTTTTCTTTTTGCTATTTTATTAAAATTTTGAACTTAATTTGTAATATACGAAGTGGTATTCGGAATTAATCATTAACGCAAATAAGGGGGAGAGAAAGGCTTCAAATACTATTCAAAACATACACCAGGCTAAATACATTTAATGCCTCGAAAATCCTAGTTATATCATCCGCTTGTAGGACCAGAAATTAAAAAAATAGTTGGAACTAAAAACAGATTTAGACAAATTTTATTTTAAAACAGGGCGATCAAAAACTAAAATAATTTGCCTACTGCTGCGTGATGGAAGAAGAAGATATTTGACGAGTATGTTAAAGCGTTTCTAAAGCCATAATTCGTTGAATTTTTTTGGATTTTCTTATTATTTAGGCAATATTTTCCCCAGAAAATGTGTTGATACGGAGGGGCAAGGCTGAAATATAAAACATTTCGTACAAAATAATTGTACTCAAAGGAATGGGCATGCCTTATTATACTATAACTGGACAATTAATTGATTGGCAAGACAAGTAACCCTTACCTTGTTTTTTTTATCTAATATTTTCAGTACACTGGACAGTTAAGACCCTTGTAGCCGGAAAGTTATAAAATAGAAAATATAAGAGAATTCCACAGTTATATCCCAGATCAATCTTTGGAGCGATAGCTCAATGCTCTGACTCACTCACCCGTACTGATCCGCTTCACGGATTAAATAATATTAATTTCATGGTTTTATATAGAAGTGCGTTAACTTAAAAATGAGGTTTGCTTTTATTTTTTCTCAGCCGTAATAATTAAAAATTAAACCGACTTACCACCGGTAAAATTACGAAACTTTTGATTATAAATGGTAACATTAACAGCAATTAATCATATTGTACTAACGACATTGCTTTCTGTTGTAAATAACATTATCCGGCTTTAAGAAAAATCTGTTTTCTTTTTCTGTAATTCTCAACCCTAAAACTTAAATATTGATATTGAATTAGGGTTGCATAATTATATATAATTACAGTGAAATAAAATGCAATCTCTATGCTAGAGTTGAAAATTGAACCATAAAATTATTTAATCACCTTTCAAGTTTTTGTCAACTGAGAATGAAATCGTCTACAAATAAATACATTTTTGTCAGTTTGTACAGTTTCAATGATAATAAAATACTCATTCTCATTTTATCATAGTAATTTCATTTATATTATTTATTTAAAATTAAATACCCTCTTCATAGTACGAGTATTAAATGATTCATTTGATGAAATTTCGATTAATCTTCAGAAACGTTCGTTGACTCAGCGAAACAGAAACTTTGAATTCCATTTTCTGTAGTTTTATATCGCCGTGCCTGAACCAAATCCAGATAAATCGTGTCACTTGAGAAAAGACTTTGGCGAACGCGGAGATAATGTTTCTTAAGGTGACGGTGAAATATTGTTCTGCAGCCTGAACAAAACAAATGTATAGACTGAAAGAAGATACACGATTCAACAAGTGGGTAGCGATAAATATATATGTGTATTGCGTCTGGCAAGTTAGAGGGAATCCACACGCTAACAAAGACGAAGAACTCTATCCAACATAGGGAAATAAAAAATGGCAACGGCTTTTCTGTATTAAATTTTCAATTTAAAGCCGTAGTAAATCACATTTTAAATAATGTTTCGATATTATTAATAGAATTGAAGTGTACTTGTTAATTACTTATAATAATTTTTGTACGCTAAAATGTGTTCAATTTAAAAATAAAAACGCTCTTATCATATTGAAAAAGCCACTCGTACATAAATATTAGTGGACTTGAAATAAAATGAGAAAAAATGGAACAAATCATAAATGTTAAATTATAAAAATATATACCACAATTTATACCAATGTTACATGTTCATTTACTAGGTACAGAAATTTATTCAGTGTCTCGAAAATGTAATACGAACTTTGAATTTCAATTTATTTTAATAAACCTAGGAAATTAATCTAGTTGTTCCACAATTAATAAATAAATTTAACATCAACAACTACACGAGAATATTTAAGCACAGAAGTTTTTAATACAGAACTAATAAAATCATAGCTTTTATTAATGAATGATTCTCATAAATTCTAAAAAATTTATTCCTTATAGTTTCTGGGCTTATGATATTTTATTGAGATGGCCTGAAGATACATAAATATAAGATAAACAAGAAGTTGATAAAGAATATTAATAAAATTAAAAAAATTAAAAATTTTGCAATCTCGTCCAAATTATTGAATTTATTTATTGATACTCATATCTGCATATGTATTGATACTAATATCAGTTTAATATATAAATTCTGCAAAAAGTGAACGTAAATAACCTTGTGGAAGTACAGGTATATGCCAACTAATCTTTTCGTTTTGGATTATTCAAATAATACTTGAACCATCTCTATATCCATATTTTACCTGTTTCAAAGTAAAATTTCTGAATCGAATATACTCTCACTCTTATTTATTATTGGCTTCTACTCTTGTTTTATCTTTCAAGTATACAAATCGATTAACCCGATAAGAAAATATTCCATTACTTACTTATACCTCTGACTAAAAAATGTTGCAACATAATTTTAAATTTTTTTGGTTTATGTAGTTTATAGTATAAAGCTCTTTCGTCGTGAGACTGATTTTGAGATAAGTACATACTTCATTCTTTTTCTTTATAGGTGTTTTTTTTTATCTGGGTTTGCAGACACAAGAAGCTGATGGTGAGCAAGTTTTACGACTGAGTGTTCTCTTACACAAGTCAGTCTAATTTGAAAACTTATATTTAGCGTGAGCTGCTACACTCAAATCTGTGGGTTCTTTTCTGCTTTTAGCAGACAATGGGAATGGTCGATTGGTGTCAGCTTGACAGGCGTGTCCTCTATCGGGCTTGCTGCGACTACCGGCCCGAAGAAAATTAAATAGAATGCAAAGAGAAATTAGAAAGCGTCGCTGTCATTTGGAAGAGAGGGAAAGCGTTCTTTTTAAGGGAATGAGCGCAAGTCGCTCTGCGCGAAATAAATTAAAGTCGCCTCAACGCTTCCAAATGAAGCTAGCGGTAAATAGTAGAAACGTTGCGAGCAACAATTACCTTTGATGGTGGCCGCGATTGACAATTCCTTTTGTGTCCGCTAAAAAGATACGCGCGTAGCAATGATTTGATTTAGGCAAAGTTCATGACTTTTGAATGATTCGAACACTCTAGAGAGAAGTTTTGAAATTGTAAAAGTGATTATTAGCTCTTCTTGTTCTTAGAATGATTTTATTTCTAGAAAAAATATATTTATGTGACTTCTTTAAATTAACGAAAAAACATCAGCCTATTAGTCAGATTATTATTTTGAACAATTTCTAATAATAAAACAGTCAGAATGTTTTATGTTTTGGGACCTTTTCAGGTGTCGTTAATTACAATTAAATGATAAATTCATAATCTAAAAATTCTAAGAAATCATAATTTTACATCACAGAGACCCCGGGTTCGAATCACTGCGGGGGCATGGTTGTTTGTGTGTGTGTCCTTTCATACTGAAACACCGCAACTCGTTAGTTCCCCCAACAACATAGTACAAAGTCGCTAATAATCTTTTGTCTAATATGTTGATGTTTTTTCAATAATTTGATTTGATTTAGTTGATGCGACTGTGAATAATTTTTTGAAAGATTTACAAACATGATGTCTTCTAATACAAGTATGTAAAAATATGATGTATTAATTATCATTTTTGAAAAATATTGATTTCTTTGAATATTTGGTTTGCGAACTTATCATTTAATTTTAATTCACAACACCTGAAAGAGGTCTCAAATAATGAAATAATTAGGAATCGTGTCTGTTTTATTATAATTTCTTAAATATTATATAATAAATTTCTGTCTAATAATCTGAGGGTTTTTCATTAATTTTATTTCCCATTCTACTTTCATAATTTTTTAATTCAAGTAATAAACGAAAAATAAGAATTTATCGTCAATAAATTTTACGTTAAAGTCATTTTATTTATTATTTACATTATGTTAATTTTTACACCATAAAAATTCAGCTTCCTACAAATTTATTCTTGTAAAAATGCTACATTGGGCCTATTTTAACGATACATTTTTTAAGATAAAATTAAGAATAATTAGTATTCGGTATGTTGTTTTACTAACGCAATGCCGTAACAGAGTCATTTCGACGAGTTACAATATCACGTTAGAAAATATTATTAATAAGTCCAATCAGTTAATTAAACAATTATAATCTAATTTAAGATGATTTTGTCCCGATGTGGACCCTCAACAGATTATAGAAGAGAGATTAAAAATTATAGATATATTTATACAACGGTATTAGTGGATGGTCACAGATTATAAAAAGAGAAAAACCACCAATACCTTATATCAAAATTTTTTAATTACATTGATATTAATATAGACAAAAACATGCTATTATATTAAATTATAACTATTCAATCGTCTCGTTTGTCCTTATTAATAATTTAAACTTAACAGATGAGAACCATTGAAATATATTAATTAAAAATAAAATCTTTAATTTTTGGAATCACGAAACAATTTGTACGGAAGTTACTAACTTGGATATACTTACTCATGCACAAATTAAATCTTTTCTGGGTTCCCCAGTCCAAAAAATTGAAAATCCAATTTTCTTATATCGATTATTATTATTAGAATTATTCAACTCCAGTTATTTCAAGATTTTATTTTTATCGTAATACTATTGCAAAAAAGTAGTTATCTTGATGTATTCAATCCAGTTAGAATGATAATTGTAAGCAAATATTTTTATAGTAGCAAATATATAAACTGTTTTAATATTTTCGCTAATAAAAAATACGAGCGAAGTGAATTGGTAATATAATTAAATTATTTCAGGCAAAACCAATGAGACAAAAATTTCTACACTTCAGTAAATAAATAAACTTTTTAAATGAATGTATAGTACGCTTCCGATATAATAACTCTGTATTTAAAAAGTTTGACTATGTCTACGACGAGATTGATAACGAAAAGCGCTGAAGGATGAATGGCAGGTGAGCTTCAGGAAAGTTTGCTCGTCACAAAATAAATTGTAAAAGAGACCCAAAGAGGCGAAACTGATTACAGTAAAATTTACTTACGCTCAGCTAATAAAAAGTATAAACCTGATTGGATAAAACATCAAAGATCTCAACAGAAGGAATTCCAGAGAATTGTCATTAAATATGTTAACAAATAGGTATATAATGTAGCAATAGTTAATTAGGCCATTAATTGTTTGGTTATAATTTGAATTGTAGTGAACAATTTAAATTATAGCGGTATGAGCGAGCAAAGCAACAATGAGCGTTCTGTTTATTTGATGAAGAGCAAAAATGGCGATTGAGCGCGCAAAAGTAAAGCGAGTCTTCAGTCTACGGTCAGCCACGAGAGGAGAGACATTAAAACAAATCTTCACCGAGATACTAAGCAGTTCGATCCAAATCGCTAAATAAATCAGTAAAAGTATAAAATCTGCAAATCGGGAGTTCCTGTAAGCAAGCAGATAGTTGGAAAGAGAGCTTTTCTAACAACTAGCCAACGGTGGAGCAAAGGTTGCTTCATTATTATGAAAAAAATAATTGAACAATTTTGCATTGAGGGAAACTGACATCCGATAGCTGACCAATTAGGAGAAGATCATCCAAGGTTCCTGAGAACAGAGTACGGGCATTTCGAGAGCGTATGTGTAGAATCTGTGAGGAAATTTAGAATCAGTGCTATAAAATTTGCATTGAAAGTGTAGTGTTGAAGCTACATAAGAAAAATATGTGAGTAACCCAAAACTTTGATAAAAATATTTGTAGACGATAACTAAAAGGGAAAAGTCAGATTTCGTTCATCTTTCAATTCGTTCAAGTTTAATTTCTTTACATTTAACTTTCTTTCATTCATCGACATATTGTTTTTAGATAAATTTTAAACTGAATTGTTATTCAGTTTATTAAATCATTTTTTTGTTAATTATTAAACCCAGTGGAGACCCTGAGATAAGAGATTTTCAAAATATTGGATTGTAAATATTGATGTGTATTCACTAGAACAAAATAAATGGTAAATAATTAAAGTAAAGTTTTGTACATTTTTGTCAAAGACCGGCGGACAAAGATAGGGCTAATAATGTGCATTTTTAAGAAATAAAGAACTTTAAATATTAATAATTTTATTAATCATTCCTATAATTTAATTAAAGCTATCATTAGTTTATTACAATATATATATATATATATATATATATATATATATATATGTTTTCAAGAATAAATGACATTATTTTACAATATTCTACATAAAATATTAGCTTTTTCATTATTTCGAGAATATGCAGCTTAATTATGTATTTTCGAACCCAAATACGTATTCGAGATACTCTACTTCACGGAACACAGACATGCATGAATATTAAGCAGAGTATGATGTTTGCGTATGTTTCAGGGTAATCTGTAAATATAACACTCCCGTAAATAAATTTTGTTGCGTTATCAACTACGGTACTCATTGCAATAAATTCATATTTTTAACCCCCATCCATATTTTCCTTTTCAACATTTTTTTCACTTTACCTTCCAAATTTTGTGTACTGAAAAATGTATAATAGTAATATATATCCACGCAAAAAAACTAAACACCCACAGAGTAATAGAAAAAAATAATAAAATCCAGAAAGTTAGGAGTTTTTTTATAATAAAATGTGAAGCTTAGTATAATGATAAAATTACAGAAAATTTATCCTTATTTGTATTTAAATTCAAGAAGAAAAAAATTCTGCAAGAATACTTGTTTTCTCTCAAATATTTTGTATAATGCAATTTGAAACGTATGAAATCTAATATTACTGCCACCGGAAGTTCACAGTAGATTGTCGGAAACCATATTTCTTGAGCCTTATTTAACACCTAGTTGCTGATTTTAAGTTAATCTCGTTTGTTAAATTTATAAAGAGTCGACTTCCAAAATTTTATATTGGCGTGATTTTTAGTCGTTCCACCTTTTACCTTGCTAGTAGAACGAATTGTCCAAAGTGCACGACACAGAGCGATTGTCTGTAAAACTCGTTAACACCCTGTGTGTTCCGTGATTGGGCAAACGGTCTGATTGCACGTGGTACAGGCTCAGGCAAATTTTATTCGTTTGAAGCTTGTCCCTGTGTGCGGTGCAGGGCGCTATTGACGCAAAATAACAATCGGATTGCGCATCCGTCCACTGTGT
Organism: Zhengitettix transpicula; assembly: GCA_037074705.1. Taxonomy (NCBI): domain Eukaryota; kingdom Metazoa; phylum Arthropoda; class Insecta; order Orthoptera; family Tetrigidae; genus Zhengitettix; species Zhengitettix transpicula. Next base: position 79,550,133 of record CM073591.1, read on the forward strand.
TCACAAACACCCCGTGAAGTCCCACGTCCGTTTCGCTCAGCGTGAACCTGAGGGTAAACACAGTTGCGACGATGTCTTAACCGATTCGCTTCATAGCCGTCCTCGTCTTGATCATATTCACAGATCCGGGACTCCATAACTGTTTACTTCGAGTTAAACCAAAGACTCGATTTGATTAGTCCCATTATCACAGAAAATAGGTCATGTCAAAGCACAATTACATGGATAATAAAAGACAAAAATGAGAAACTAAATCAACAAGCAAACAAATATAAAAAATTTAAAAGAAAACAATAATTAAAAACACACGAATTTAAATACGTATACATAAAATTAACGATTTCAAAATGTTAAAATTATTAAAATATGAAAATTCATACATAAGTGAACATATGTTAATATGTAAACATATTTTTTAACGAGACAGTATACTTGACGAAAATTCACGTAGCGGCAACTCCACTTTAATAGCAAAGGAAGGGATTTAAAAGGGGGGATGCGGAATGTAGGGAAAAATACTGAAGGGTTACCTAGGGCCCTCGGGATATTATGGAATTATTTTTATGGAGTGACACGCTACATATGAGGGTAATCAACTTCGTGGCAACTCTAATTTAATATAATAGAGTGATATTTGAGAGGGGGGATGCGGAAGGGTAGAGGAAAGTAGTCAAGGATTAACTAGGGCACCCGGGTTATTGTTTAAGGATCCAAACCGGCATCCGCCTAAAAGTGATGTATGAAAAACCCTATAAAACCTCCATCTGGAAGGTCGACCACATGATACTTGGCCTACGCCCATCCTACGGCGCGAGATGGGTATTCTATGAGAACACAGTATTTACTTGACCAGTTAGGATGCAGCTGGCCGACTATTCTAATAGAAACAGCGAACGTCTCTTACCGTATTCTCAAGGTCTGCTACCCCGCAACACATACCTGTCAAAACAGACCGAGGGGCCTCGGCTTGTGGGAACCTGAGTTTTCAAGCAGAAAGAGTAGAAGACAGTCCCCTCCCATTCTCCAAAAAAGTTAAAAAAAAATCTAAAAGAATTGAAAAGAATTAAATGAATTAGAGACAGTAAATTTTAAATGCAATCTGACCTCTAAAACTGTTTTACGTAAAATTATTCCTCGAATTACCTAGATAGGTGCAAAAAATTAATGAAGTGGAGGATGAAATCCAAGTAATTATCGTTCATTAAGTAGACGAGAGAATTTTGATAGATGGGACAGAGACCACGAGACGACGACAATGCATGGACAGATGAAAGGAGAATAATAGAATGATGATATCTTAAATATAACGGTCACACTGTATAGCCTACTTATATTAGTGGCATTTCATCGTAAAAGTACAATTTAACACTTTACATATATTTTCCTCTTGGAAACCATGTAAAGAACATCAACAACTACAACGCATTCGTAAATTGAACTTATTACTCCGTACACGAATTTTTGAATCGTTCTCAGATTCGTTGAACTGCCTTGCCTACAAAATTGCCGAATATGCTATAAATATGAAAAGTTTGTCCAGTTTTCGCCTTTTGGTTCCGTTTTAACTGCCTCTGCTTTCTGTTTTAGTAAAAATCCATGACGACATCCCTCCGTACCTAGCGACAGGAGATGAATACCAGGAAGTGATTAGTGTCGTGTGCGTGTTTCCTAAAGATAGTGTATATCATGGTAGTGACGAGACAAATGTGAACATATATGAATTTTTTTGTGTGTGTGTGTGTGTGTGTAACCTATTAATATTAATTCTGTTCATATGTAATTTATCTACTGTACATTTGTGACAAATCCTATTTCCTCTTAAGAGGGCTAATGGTGAATAAACCTATCTACATCTATCAAGTTAAACATAATCTGTTTACTGTATGAAAAATACTATCATTTGTCCGAACACGGTGACGAAATAACAAGAGAGTCACTGTTGTATATGATACGGAAATTTGATATTATTTCGCGCTATTTGGTTTTCCTTTAATTATATCCATAATTTAAAAAACTATATTTGAGTATTCAATACAGTTCGCAGTATCCAAAAAATACCCCTTTTCAGCAGCGTGCCATAATTTGTGGGAAAAGTCTATTAGAATGGAACATGCGCACTCCTAGTGCCGTATATTACTATTAACACTGTCAGGAATAATTAAGGCCGCTGGACGCGTAAACCCGACTCACCTCATATATATTATTTATGGTGTAAATGTATAGTAAATAATGCGGCACTCGCAGGTGTTGATGAAATTGTGTCAATCAGTAGAAGTGAGGTAAATTATCAACTTAGTTCAGATTGAGTTTTTATGTTCCAATGGGAATTAAATAGGACAGTGAAAGGACGTAGACGGCTTCTTGTGACGATTATATAATTGTAAATTAAGTGGAGGATGATTTGGCGCACACAAAATAGCACCAGATGATTTGACGTTAAATTTTCTTGATTTAATTTTAGGCTTGATTACTTACCTACAAATCTACAAAAGTGTTATCTGTAGTGAAGTGACATATTTCAATAAAAACAGCGTGTTCGATATAATAGAATATTTAATTAAGTTGTGTTGTAAGATTTATGTTATTGTAATAGTGAGTAATCAATTAATCTAGGGCGGCGGTTGTAAAATGTGGTCATAATGATTCTATTGGGACGAACGACTCATCAGAGTCGGACACTTTTATTGGCCTAATTTTAAAGGGCCCAGAAATATGAGATTTTATGATAGTATGAATTTTCACAAGCCATGGGACAGCACGAGCTGTCTTACGGGATTCCGCTACAAGGGTTTTTCCGGTAAGGGTCAGCCTGCACAATCATTTTATAATTATAACTATAGTTATATTAATTGAACTTATTCAAAATAGTGGAAGTAAAAATACTAGTTTTGAATAATTTTTTAAGTCACATGATGCAAGTAGGAGAGAGTTTTCTACTTGGGTGGAACAAATCGGAGGCTTTTTTGGAGTGAACGATTTCGCAGAGGAGCTGACTATCCTGTATCCTAACGAATCGTGGGTTTGAACTGGTTCCTGAGCGAAGTTATGAACGATTCTGATCAAAGACGCGACCTTTATTTGCGGATTTAGATACTGCTTGGCGTGAGTTATCCTTAAAAATCAAACCAATTTTACTGTGAAATATTTTCATTTAGCTATTTCATGCACGCTAACATAAAAAAGCTTTTTTTTTCTTAAATAGTGAAATTAGGCCACCACACCTTGTAGTGAAAGAGTAACTCATAATTTTATATTAAATTAGTGCCGGAGTAAATATTATTTTTGAAATTATTGATGCCCAACCAGAGTTTATTTACAAATTTGGGTACAAATAATTTGTGTGTGTAAATTTAAGTAATTTGAAAAATGTTGTATTTGTTATTAAGAGTTTTACAACTACGAAATTTACGAAGACCTGTTTGAGACTGCATTACGTCGTTGAAATCTGATGATATGCGTGTCAGAGATATAAACTTGTATGTAATACGAGTATTTAATTGAAATAGTTATTAAGTAGAAGTTGTGAAATATCATTACAGTTTCTAGATGCATTTATTCGGTTACCTCAAGTGTTCTTAGTTTTTAATAAATAAATATTATCGTAAACTATTTACTTCTGATGAAGAATCTAGAATAAATATGTACATATGAATCATTGAGTGATTAACGCGCGAGACGAATTTTTTTTTGATTAAAGGTATATAATGGTCGCGTTAACAACTTGGTCATTGGCCACCCATAAATAAATTACAAATAGTGCTTATTTACATAAGAATGCTACGATTTACATTGATTTCAATAATATACATACAATTGAACAGTTTGAAAGAATAATTATACATTTCAAATGTGGGTTTCTTACATTTACATTTTACAATTCGCATTTGTTAATCCTATATAATAATAATTGTATAATTCGTTATATTATTTATATATTAATATATAATTAATATTATATGTTAATATTATAAAATTATTAACAACAAAAATAGAAATTCACAAATTTCTATAGCTGAGAAGATATTCTGCCCCTGAATTCATAGGACATAGGCAATATACAATTTAACTTAGAAAATCTTAGAAGCATATGTGACTTAAAAAAATTACCCTAAGATAATACTCGTACGGAAATCGATTAAAACATCTTGACGCTTCTATTATTTGCAAAATATTTTCTATTATTAAACTACGATGACCTGAGCTTTAAAATTATCCGAGATTGTGACCAGACGAGTTGAACATATACAAAAATAAAAGTAAATATGGTGTAAAGTCAACTTCACTATAAACGAGCACAATCCATCATGGTGTAATAAAAAATTAGAAGACATTGCTGGATTTAAAATTCATCCATAAAGTCTAAAACATGTATTATAATTCAGGTGTTTAGAAAGTTATTATTTAGAAAATTATTATTAGTTCATTTAATAACAAAATATATTTTTATATGTATTGGTGATGTCACGAATAACATTCACATTTTGTTATAAATAAACAACGATTAAATGTTATAGAAAATTGACAACATCTGATTTAAAATTACTAATTAACGAAAACAACCAATTTCAAAATATATACTGCTCTATTTCTTTCATCGTCAAATTTATTTATTTACCAAGCCTTATTGCTATATAATAAAGATTTGTGTTTGTTCGTTTATAGATGGATAAATTTTATAAATTCCATTAGTTCTCGGTGAATAAATAGGATACGACATAAATGAAATTACAAATAATTACTAGGAAATGTGGTTCGTTAACCTAACCAAATTTTTTGTACAATGTAACTAAGAGCACAGTGTAATCATTTCAAATTAATTAATAGCCTTATACACATAAATTAAATACCAATGGAACACAGAAAGCGGACTTGAAATTACTAAGAGTATAATTCAATATTATTTTAAGAATAATAAGACAATAGGTGAACAAAATAAATTTGAAGCAATACACAAAAAATGAAACAATGTATTGAGTAACAAAAAGAACGACACACTAAACAACGCAGAAAATTATGGAATCTGAAATTCGATGTATGGAGTACTAAGTGTCAAATTATCATTTAAGAAAGAATGTTTTTTTTAATTCTTATAAAATTTTGGCGTACGAAAAATTGGAACAAAGTTATATATAAAAGATTAATTTATAAATTTGAGACTGATAGTTCAAAATATGAATACATGTAATCAAATTTCAGTCATAATAAATAAAGATAGAAGAGAATGCATCAGAAAGATAATCTTATAGATGCAGCCAAGATAAGTGTTAAATAAAAAAAAGAAATTAAAAGGGAATAATAAGTAAATGTTTAAGCAAAGAGTGTTCATTGTAGACAAATATTATTGCTGAATGTTAGCTATGGCGTTAATAACCATCCTCAATTCATTCCAACTGAAGGACGGGTAATAGGAATAATAAAAAAAATTCTGTAACTTTCAATGTCCTTTACAAATATTTTACGAACAAATGTGTAAATTTTGAAATTTATAACATTTGGTTTTATAATATTTTTTTGTATGCTTTTCATTGATTTGAGGGGGAAAGTCTGTAAACTTTCTTTTGCGGAATAAAAGAACAGGACGCGTTAAATCTCAGGAACTCCCTACACGTCTCCAGCGAGTTCTTTGCCTGTAAAACAGGACAGTCTGTCTGGAACCGAGCGGACTAAATCAAATCAAGGCTCTTTATTTATATAAGAAGGGGCATACAGAGCAGACGGTTTAGGAGCACGGAATGGGAAATGATTGAAAATCTTCAGGCAGAGAACACGAAATCTTTAAACATACGGAAAGGGCTTGTGTGCGTTTCTTTATAAAATATAGAGATTATACTAAAATCTAATAGTGTAAAAGGGTAATAATAATTGGTAAACAATATTTACAGATAACAGACCCATTAGTGCTATTATTTCTTTATAGAAATATGAAAACACTTCTTTTTTTCAAGAACGAACTATTGTAACCTTACATCTGTAATGAAGTTAGTGTCTCTGTTTGAAATGTAAACATAACAGCCCATCTCAGAAAATATTGTCAAATTATCATAATTTAAGGAACATTTTACTCTAAGTCGTGTTATAAATTTAATAGCACAAAGAAAACTTAATCTTAATTTAATCTGTATGTACCGTTTTATATGTATTCATTGACGAATCCTTTTGGAGGACTGTAGGAGAAAGAAAATGAACCTAAGTAGGTTTCAATTAAATTGAGCACTAAACACAAATCGCATATATTAATGACTACTTGAAAATATCTTTATTTGCGTTATTATTAGAATGTATATCCATATGTAAATTGAAATAAAAAGGTTCACATGTGGGATTTGGAAACTAGTTTTAAAAAGACTGGAATTTTTTTAAAAAAAATGGCATACTGGAGACAAAAGTGTCACTAAAACGAGTAATAAGAAACCTTTAAAAGATTTGATTAATGAAGGACGACCGCAACTCTAACATGAATATGAGATAAAATATTCTCCTAGTAAAAATTGTGACATAGGATTGTTGAATGTTTTATATATATATATATATATATATATATATATATATATATTGTGGTAATTAAAAGGAAATCATTAATTAATAAACAAAAATTTGAACTCGCATTGTTAACGGCAGAAATCACACTAGTTAAACACAAGAATGTGGCAATAATGCCACATGTTTGGGGTATTGTAGGTTGTCTCGCTAGACTGAGTGTGCTCCAGTCGTCGTGGAAGTTTATCTGTGAACAGACTAGAAGTAAAATATCCAGAAAGAATCCTGATGCTTATAGTACACTAGCTAAAACAATTAGAACAGTTCATTTTTACAAGTTGCAGCCTGCGACATGAATACATAAATATTCAACGCTAAACATTTAGAGCGCCGAGTCTAAACTATTATATTCGTGATTTGTCTTCAATTGTGGGAGCCAGGCAACTGCATCCAGTAGCTAATAAAATTCGGAACGAGAGAATAACATTTCCTAAACGAACAGTGAGCCAATTTGTCAAACTAAAAGTGGTATTAGAATAAGTTTTAAAAATAGCCTGTATATAAAGCGTGTGTGTGTGTGTGTGTGTACGAACGAGCCAAATTTCCTCGAGTACCAGAGACCGTAAGTTAAAATTTCACTCAATTCATATTTATTTACCCATAAGTAATGGTAATTATCGTCAAATTTCAGATTTCGTATTTTGTCAGAATTGAAAGTCATATTTTATATATATTTTTTTCTATGGATGATAACTTAATTTCTTTAATTAAAGGCCCAGGAAACGACCCTGAGAAAGAGTAAAAATTTTATTGGCAAATATTGATTAATAATGTAAATTGAAGTTAATTTCTTAATAACTGTTGTAAATTCAGTTGATAATTTATGTAAAGTTAATTGTCTGTTCGTTAATAAATTAATTTGTTTTGTGTATTTTAAAATCATGATTTATATTATAACGTCCTACCATTTTAATAATTTAATTCCAAAAAATTGACGCATTAACGTTGCTATTTAACTTTCATTAATTGGTGATCACCACAATATATATATATATATATATATATATATATATATATATTTACAGTCGCAGCTACATCTCAGGATTATTAGCGACGTATGGGAACTCATTTTGCCTTGTCGGGGAACTGATTTGATGAGAGTTTCTGTCACGCATACAAACATCCATGCCCTAACCGGGATTCGAACCCGAACTGTTGAATGTTACATGCTCAAGATTTAATAAAATTGGAAGTTACTTGTTTTGAGACATCAATTAATCAGCGCTGATCACTACAACCACATACATTCTTTTCTACATGAACAATGGTGAAGGATGCAATTTTTTTTTATTTATTCACAGAAAAATAATTCTGACGTTGTGACCAATTGAACTTTGCATTTTTCCGGTTGAATTACGCTAGAGAAATTTGTAATTTAAGACTCGAGGAGAAATTATTTCATTTGAAAAGGAGATTTTGGGCAATTTGCTTGCGACTCTACAATGCCCTTGGAGAGGGTCCAGAATTGGGGCCGCCGTAGCCAATCAGACTCTAACAAACTGGCCAAGGAGGAGAATTGCGTCGAGTTGCCAATAATAAAATATTACCGTAGACCTTCCTGTGTTTAAAGTAACCTTATTGATCTGTGGACGTACGGATAATCTCCACTACTACATCAAATACTGAAATATTACTTATATGACATTGACAAAGATTATTAATGATTATGCAAAAGCATAATACAAAATTTATCACCACAGTCTAATTTGAAACAAAAATAGCAATAATGATGGCAATTAAATTGTAGTCGACGTTATGCAGTTCAATATTTCCCAGTCTAATTACAGCAGGACAGATCGTTCACGTGAAGACATTGATTTATTTTTTAAACTGTAACATTTGTCCGATGATTTATAACGGGCCATAAAAAGTGACAAGACAAAAATTGTTATAATCTTACACGGTAGATGAGTAAAATCTCCATATGTCGACAATCACCGTGAATCACTGACAGAAGGTTGACTAAAACCATAAAAGTAAGAGTAACCACGTCTTATATAATATAATCATATTATATAATTAATTTTGAATTTGTTTACCGTCTTCTTGTATCGGTCAATGTGTAGTGTTATTTACGTCATTTAGTGATCCTTGTAAAGTAGAGATCATATTACAAATAATACTTTTATCCTTCCTTTACATGTAAGCTTTCTTACTTCAGTAGTGCTTCTTCTTTGTAATGTGCTGTAATCCTAACATATTCTCCCTTATTTAGGTATATAGTATTTTTTATAATAGTGAAAATATTTTCGCTAATGTATTTTATTACAAAGATAGAAGGGTTTCGCGGTGTATTTGTTGAAGAAAAAGTTCTCGGGTTTCCACCCGGGTAAAACAGCGATTGTAATGCGACGTTTCGACGACCCTATGCACTGCCATCATCTTCTAGGATATGTGACGATTTATTTTATTACATTATTATTTTCTAATATGTACTCTTGTAGTTCTGTTTATAACTATTGATGTATAGCCCTAGGTATCTATTGTCTTTATATATCTTTATCTATTCACTTTTGTAATTAACATCAATTTTACTTGTCAAATTTCATAATTAGAAGACTAATGGCACTAATAAACCTAATATAACCTGCTGAAATTATCTGCAAGAAAATAAAAAATGAATCAAGCAAACCTTATTGAGTAACAAGAAATCGGATATCCTTATGGGTAATGGTAAGTATTTATCAAAATTAGCAGGTGTCCAAAGGAACAGTGTTCGTTAGATCGCGGTTCCATGAAGGGTTGAAAGGTTGAAAAACTTTACGTTGTATCTACATAACCCTAAGATGTCTTAGCTTCTAAATAAACTATATCGAAGTTAATTGAAGTTACCATGCGGTTTAATATAGATAAGAGTGTCAAAGGTAAGCAAACGGATAAAATATTTTCATGCTCTCCATTCACCGGTGTCAGTATTTCTCTTTTCCGTTGCGAACTGACGAATGATTTTATTTTTGCTGAAATAATCAAAAAGCACAGTGCCAAAATTCGTAGTATCAAAGTTGACTTTCTTCTTGGAAGACTATGTAATAGGTGTTAGACATTCAAGGGAACGATTATTTAAATATTTATACCTATTTTGATTAAACGTACGAATGTTGGTGCATTATGTACACATTTATTACTTTTTGTCCGATTTTGAGAACACCTCGGTGAAGAAAATGGTCAGCCGAGGTCAACAGTTTGAAATTTCAAAGAGGAGCGCGTGTTTCAAAAGAAAAAAACTCAGTCTTTAGTCAGTTGTTGGAAGGGGTCAGGTGTTCCTGATGAGTATGTCGTCAAATTCCAAACTGGGAAAATTATACAGTTCAGGTTTGTATTAATTCATAACAGAAGAGTTACAGCTGGTTACAGCGTTTAGAAGCTCTAAATCTGATGAAGTCTTACAGGTTTCAAAAAGTTTTCCATGGTGGTGGTGTGTCTAAACTCCTTAACAGTCAATCATGGTGTACCTCAGGGGTAGATATTGGCCCCTATTCATTTAATTATTTACATAAATGAATGGCCCAAACATAAAACATACCTCTTTGAAGACTATCTTATTGTCTACTGTCTTCGCCACAATTCCATCAAATATTTCAGTTAAAATCCAAGACTGGTGTATAGAAAATTTATTGTATCTAAACACGGAAAAAATCCAAAATTTGGAGTAGTCGAAAAATTGATCACGGCTCAGTCGACTTTCTGGGTTTTACAAAAGACGCAAATTGAAACTGGCATCAGCATATCCAAAATATTGGGTCAAAGATACGTAGAGGTATTTTTGTTTTGAGACGTCTAAAAGTGTGTGTCAGTGCCAAAGTCTTAAGAGTTGTTTACTTTACTTAAGTCCACTGACATACGTCCTACGGATCTCCAATTACCAAACTTCTTCAAAAATACTGTTTGGATTATAAAAAAGGCTTTCAGGTTAATTTGTGATCTCTTACTTGAACCACTGGAGGACACACTTCGTTAAATTTGGTATCATGACGGTAACTGCCTTGTTTCTCATACAGTGCTCACTATATATTAAGGAGAGTTATGATCGATTAGGTGATTCTCAAGAACACCTTACTCGGGACAGAGGTAATGTAGGCTACTTAGGTGTAATTATGCTAAGACACAGAAAACCTTTTTCTTACCTGTCAATCAAAATCTTTAATGCTCTACCTCGTAACATACAAGACGGAAGTTAAGAATATTCTCAGAAACAACCTATATATTCTATTGCTGATTACTGAGTTATCTGCAATTTGGTAACTAATTATTTTACTTTACTATTTCGTATGTGTTTAAATACACGGTAAAGTTTTTAATGTAATTTCCTTTTGTTTTATTACTTTACTAGTTATAGTTTTTACTGACGCTTGCAATGTATTTGATGTCCTCAAGTACTTCTGTAATAAAAAATTTATAATTAGAATGATGATATTTTGTTGGTCTTGATTATGTATACAGCCAACTTTACCCTGCTATTAACAACTCAAGAGCATGTAGATTTTTTATACGTTTACCAAAACAGTAACATATCAAAATGACACCCAACATCTTATTTTGTAATTATAAGTTAAAAATTAAATATTAATATTTTTATTATTATAGAACCACGTGCAGTTTTTGCTATCTCCACTAAATAAAGAATATAAAATTTGAGTTCAACTGTGAGACTTGTTAAGCAATAAAGAGTAGGCGTTACAATTATAGTTCCATTTGGAAAAGGAATACAGTAATTATATTTTAAGATCATCATTTAATTCTTGTAAATGACTGTATTTCTTTGGAGAGAATGAGAGTAAGATGGCATTGGGTGAAGCCGAGTCGAACAAATGGCCGTGGTGACCACTACCTCTGCCTTATCTCATCAAAAAACCACCAATTTGGCTCTGGCGTGGGAATGCAAGGCGACATTAAAACCTGACTGTAATCTTCGCGGCCATGTTTGAATTACTATTGGATTCCCCACTTTGCGTTTGATATATTGAAGGAACATCCCCACGCAGAGAAGCTCTGAAAAATCGAGAGTCGCTCTCCGACGCGTGACCAACGTCCTTCAATCTTCTTCGTGTTTATTAAATTTATCTTACTTTTTACTTCAAGTGTTGTGTTCTGACACATCTTTACAGTCCCTGAGCTTGAGTGCCAAAGTATTCACGAACCCGAATACATTCCAATTTTCTATCCCTAATTGTCCCATTTCGCCTCAACTTGCGAGAAGTCTGTCGCGTTTGATGTAATTAGACAAAGTTTTTCCGTTTTCCAAAAACTATTCCCCATATCATTAGGAGAACTATAACAATATTCTAAAAGTCCAAATCACAAGAAACAAATTCTGTGACCTTCCTAATATTGCAAATTACTATTCATTATGCAGTTTATTGTACGTGGTTGGTTGAAATAAATAATATCTGCCATATTGGATGAGTCATTAAACGATATTAGTTTTCTTTTTGTATCGTGTAAGGACTAATGCGGTTTTGATGGACTTAACCTGCGATCTGAATGATCAATTATAGACTGCCTCCAACGGTTCTTTTGAAGCTCGTCGTGTACGGATTTTTTGTTCGGCGTCGTCAAAAGCTGCTGGAAAGACCCTTTTTTTTGTCGTATGTCGGGTCTGAAATGTCATCTAGCTCGATGAGTGTTGGCATAGGCACACTGTGTGGAACACCGAATTGAATAATAAAACAGAGTGTTTACTTTTGTTAAAATTGCATTCGAGGAGGGACTCAATAAAAGCGAGCATGGTACACAGACTTGGAAATTGTGTTCCACGACCCAATCGGGGGCTCTACTCTCTGCAGAATACGTTTTTGTTTGAAGAAGCTCAAAAGACAGACCTGTAGTAATATATCGAGTTCTGAAGCAAATACAGTCCTCCGAAGCAGAAAGCATTTTACTAAAGCTTTGAACGCCGTGATTGCCTGTGAGGTATTTGCAATATCCTTTTTTTCCTCTAAAAAGAGAATTATGATTTGCAAAGTAAGAAGATCATAGATTTTTGATCATAATAGTAAAATATAAAATTATTGAAATTTATTTTTCTGGATTTGAGCCGACACGTAATTGACGATTACCTCCGTTTAATGTATTGCTTTGTCGGAATGTCTGACCATGAAGACTTTTACTCTCCTGAATGATTTAGTTGGTAATAGCAGGTGACGTCTTTATAAAAATACCCTAAATTTATTTTCAAAAAATCATGCATTGTGATTAAGGGGTGTCATTTTTATTTATTCTTATTTACGTTGAGATGTCAGTTTACAATCGCAAACAAAGTCTCCATTAATTGTCGAATCTTTTCTCGTATATTATTTATTTATATACATCTAATATATACATATTGTTTTTTAATTTGAAACAACTAAATATCTCGAAAAATAAGCATGGTACGAAACAAAAAGTCACAGACGAAACGTAAATATTTCCCATTTGGAAAAATTATTGCACAAAACTACTATTACGTTTATTCGATACATTATAAATGGTACTAAACTGAAAATATTAGTGTTTGTTAATGTGATTCTTCAGAATCAATGTTACTTCCACCCAATAATTTATTTTCATCAAGATGGGTCCGTCAATAATGTAAATATAATAAGGTAGTATCCGTTAATGTGCATTCTGTCTCTTATAATTTATTTTCGTGAGAGAAAATCGTGTAAAACGTCGTATATGTAATATGTTTCTTGATAGTGTTTCTTGAAATGCCGTCGTTACATATAAGCTATGACATTAGTGATTTAAACACCATTAAAATTTATACTGATGAAATGAAAGTAGATAAATATAATCAGTTAAATAAACATCCATAGTGAAGGTATTTGATTAAATCGATCAAGTTGAATTATATAATATTGGTGTAATGTATTACAGATCACTTTGGTGTAATGTTGTTTTAATTTCTTAAAGAAAATACGAATGTAGTGCACCTAAAAGAGATCACTTTAAACACAAGTTATATATTTTATTGTATCTGGACTATATAAAATGATTAATAACATGGTCTAGCTTTGAAAGCCACTGGACTCAGACAACGCAGTTGGCGGTTAATAAAGTTGATTTAAAAAATTGTAGAGGAGTCGGGTAATTCATAAGAATATTTTATAAGGTACGTTGTCGGAAAAAAATGAAATTTATCGGACTTTTGTTCACATTTCAATCAAAAAGTACACGAATATTAATTAATATAAGTGACACAATCAACTGGAAAATCTGTGAATGAAGGACACTTTGCAGTATATAAATGGTCTTGACTTTCCCAAGTATGGTTAAGTAATAATCAATACTGAAGGAATACACACATTAGAAAACTTGAATATCGCGTACTATATTTTATATTGAATAAACCGGAGTAATAGAGTGAGATGACGTCATCAGACGTCACTGATTTCACGTCCTGACAAGTCTCGCCCTTTTAATATCCTATATACTTATATTCTAAAAAAATTATGTATAATTTAATATATATTTACAGAAGGCACCGTAAAATAATATGAAAAATCGTATTGGCGGTATTTCGCATAGATTTTGTTATTGATATAGTAAATGCTGGCTTTACCGTAAACCGTCTACGTCTTATAACGCCCCTAAAAAGAATTCTCTGAAGGCGTTTCGCCAATTATAAGCATTATAACTACATTCTCTTTCTCAAATCCAGTGAATGCTTGAAACTTTATCTCGTGGTTTCTTTAGCTGCAACTATTAATCTTGTTCCATTGCACAGGCCTGTATTTATGTGTAAAATTCGTCTACTTATTGTAAACAAACATTACTGATATATTCGGAGTTGAACCGACTGCCAACTCTAATGAGTTTTAAGGTAGCATACGTTTTTCCCATATCTATTATCAATTTATGCTTACAGTAACGAAACATGAATCAGTTGCACCTCAACGCTCCATTGTGAACTACTATAGCGAGAATTGGTCCAATTCCGTTCCTCAAGAATATTTTACATAAATAAGGTTTGTAAGGTTTACAGAATTGAATCACGAATTACGTCATAAATAATAAGCGCATACAGATTGAAATGGTTCGTGCTTAAAATGGAAGCACACAGAAAAGCCAAGTGTCAATCCTATTCCATATGAGTGCCAGAGGAGAAACACGAATATCAAACTTGCTCCAAGAAAGCTGCATTAATATTGCATGAGGCCTGAGAGAAAATGGCATCCATCGTATGCAGACAAGTGTTGTTTCTCTCCTACGGGATGCCAAAATCAAATTGTGACAGTAGTTCCACGCAGTAACTTGATGTGAAAGGCTTCAATAAAATCCATCACGCTATCCATTTCTAGAACTAAGGAAAGTAGTAAAATGATTCAATACACATTGCTTACTTTGAAATCGGAAAAATATATTACCGAAAGGTCCAGTGGTAGTATACGTTTATGGCGATTAGTGATTACTTACTGCTATGAGATTTTTAACCACTTTACCTATGAGAAAACTCTACAATTTATATTTATAATTTTCAAAGAACCTTCATAAGTTTACGTATTTCCACGTGACATGCAGCGACCATCATCATTGGCTGGTAAAATATGTAAACATAAATGCAAGTTTTTCCATAATCAGGACATTTCCGGTACAATATTCTATTTTTTTAAAGAAAAAAATAACTGTCTTACTTTCCGTCCCAATTCCATCACTGCAGGGAAATTTATTCGAGTGCCTATACATAATTTTTGTCTAATTACACATTTAAAGGCAAAATAATTTCAAAGTTGTTCAGTAATCTCAGAATGTTCATTATTTTTAATCTATACAATATTGGAAGAATTCCATCTGAGTTAAATTGAATTACGTTTGAAAAACATAAATTTTGGCAATGGAATATGCTCGAGAACCCTCTTGACAAAGTTTACACCTGGACGCCGTTACTGTACAGATATGAAACATGTTTCAAGGATTTAATATTTATTTTGACGAGCGTGAAGAGAAATTTGGAACGGAATGATTACATAATCTCGTACTCCATTGATTCTATTCACGAATGATCTTTTTTGCTCCTGCTACCACGAGTTTTTTTTTCAAACATTCGCTTATTATTATTATTACTACATCTTCAGATAGTGTTTCACGGATTCGCTCCAGAGCAATCGTTGCTATTTTCGTAAAGATGAACACGACGTTTGTCTTATCCATAAGGCAGGCGGTTTCTAGTGTCATATATGTGACAATATTCGTCGATAAAAATTAGAATCAGATTTCCTTTAATAAACTTTACAGGTCGTCAAATGAAAACGCGCGTTCACGTCGAACAAGTGATTAAAATGATTGCTACAGTCGTTGCTTCTTTATGATTCTCTTTTTATAGTTTGAGTAATTAAGAGCAACGGACATATTGGGACTGAAAATTGGCCATTTATATGTTGTTGATATTGACATCCTGAGTTAGTAATTTAACATAGTAACTTTGAAGTTATGGAAGGGTTAACATAAATTTAAAATCGAAGGATCGACTCGGAATTAGAGAATTAACGGTCTGTAGCATCAGGGATGGTCGAGAGCTGAACTAATTTCGTTAACTCAATCCTATGTGTTCGATGATTTTCAGTGAATAACTGATTCAGGTCTTCATGACAATTTTATTTTTCATGGCGAGACCCTTCGCATCCCATTTCGTTTGTCTGCATATAAAAAATATTTTACGCGATGGATATTTCCGTGGTAAAACCATTGTTTCAAAATACTCTCTATTTTCTTTATATTATACAAGGTTTTGTTTGGCCTGTATATGTGGCTTGAGAATAAAAACAATTAATTTCGTAAATTACATTAAGCTTATCTAAATATTCGATTTAGTCCTTAATATTTTTTACAATGTTTAAATAGTTATGAGGCTTAAAAATAATTTTGATTCCATACTTTACTCACAATACAATTAATTTGTGTTGAAGGCAAGCAATATAAGGTAAAACTATAAAATTAAATTTTTTGTTGTCAATTTTAATATGTAAATTGTTACTGTTCTAATCATTGTAATTGTTTTTTAACTTGAACCTGATGAGGTCGCAAATTAAGCAATGAAACATTGTTTAAAAAATGCTTTTTTCTGACTTAAAATTGGCTGATGTTTATTTATGTAATTAAAGCATTTTCTTCTTTTAATGATAATCAATGTTATTATTAATGGCGCCTGCTCTATAAATTAAGACGTCACATAATGTCAAACAACATGCGAACCCTGTAAAAATAAGACGTCACATAATGTGAAATAACTTGAGGGCTCTGAGTTAAGTCGTTACAACTGTTTTACCCAACTTAAGCTCATTCAATTCAACAATATTTTTGTAGCATATTTATTCTTGTCTAATTTCTTTGAGAGATCGTTTTTATGTCTTTTTCTATTAACAATTAGAATTTTGTTCGATGCATTTCACTAACGTTGATATTCTCTGTCTCTGATGTTATGAAATTCAGAGTGACAGTGTTTGTTAGGAAATGTAACGAATGTTTTCTCTTAAATAATACCTTGTTATAATTAACTGTTATTCAGTTTGCAAATATAAAGACCCTTCTTTTAGTAATATATTTATTCCTAGAAAATTAATTTCACCAACTTCTCAACATAATTCAGTTGTCTGTCCGCAATAATTTGTAATTAAACGAGGAAATGGGTTAGGTGCTCGTTCATTAGCAAACACGGATCTCTTGTCGAGACAGGCGCTTTGACTCGAAGCAATTGCTCCATAAACTGCTCTTCTTCCCCGAGGAACGACAGCCCCTTGAAGGTCTCTCCTGTCACTCCACACAATGCCTCAACTCCGCAGGCAACACTAGCAAAACAACATTTCCGCCGAACTGGCTTGAGATAACGAAGTTGGTCGAAACTCAATTAAACACCATAAAAAGGAAAAATCCTTACTAAGTCGTACTAAAACATCATTTCAAAACAGAATTTATATTAAAGTTTGTTAGTGGAAAAATTATTGGTACCATGTAACTTATTTTTGGAATAAACTCAAATAACTTTGCCATGTGGCAATGTAATTATTGGATGTTGAATTCTAATTAGAGGAGTTGAATGAACTGTCAGCAGACACAGATTTTGTAGCATTCAATCTAGGAAAGAAGTATTTAATTTAAACAAGGTTTTTTTATTTCTCCGTACAAAATATTTTCAATTTTACTGCTTTTAACCATCCATCAGTTCATTAATTAGCAAAATGATTTTAACACAAATAAAGTTAAAAAATGAAATGTCTATTTATTATTTCAAATAATTATTTATCAAAATTTCAATATTATTCAGGCAAAAATTAAAATTAAGAGGAATTTACCTTCGAAAATTTTTAAGATTAAAATTCTCAAACTCGTAACAGCATTCATGAACTGGACTCGGTGACTGCGGCATATTTTTTTTTAGAAATATATGATTAGAGGACTTGTAAGAAACAGAAATATGCCAGAAATTATTACAAATAATTTGATGGTATTGTTTAGTGTTAGAATACTTTGTAATTAGCAAAGCTTTTACAACTACGAATTCTATCAAACTGACTATTTTTTGAAACGATAAAAATATTGTTGGTACATATTTAGAATTTTTAAAAAATCAAGTTTAATAGTATTAATTATATACATACTTTTATAAGAAAACTTTCACAGAAACACGTAACAGAATTATGACCTAAAATTTCTAGTTTTTAATTAAATTTTACGGTGACAATTTTTTTTAAACCGAATGGGGACGTTATTTCTGTACTTCCCTCAGAGAAACGCATTAGAACAATTTATGCAAAATAGATGATTGGATTGTTATGTATTGATTGTGTTTTTCTTGAATTATGAAAATTTCTCTTTCCTAAATATAATTTCAACAATGAAGTTTTATAAGGCTTATAATTCGTCGTATGTATAATTAGTTAATATTTATTCACAACTTTAAATTACATTTATATATACATATATATATATATATGTGTGTGTGTGTGTGTGTGTGTGTGCATATATGAGTGTTTTAAATAACCTAAATTCAAATTCCCTTATTTATGTAAATAGTTGAATTGGAGTCGTCATAATATAAATCTTAAATACTACATTCAATGTAAATTGAATATGAAACAGAAAAAAGTAACAGCAACATTTAGTTAGTATTTAAATCGTAACTAAACGCTCAAATTACTGAGTAATCAATGTATAATATTTTATCTTTTGCAAATATTAAATTTATTTGAGAAAAATTAACAACTACATATAAACGATATTAAAAGCTCAATATATACTTAACCCATCATTATAAGTAGAAAAACAAATTATGAATTATGGAAACTTTAGATAATTTATTCTGAAATTCATCTTGACATAAAAAAACAGAATGTGTGTAGTTATAGCTTTAAATTTGTGAGTTTAATACGAAATAGAAATATTATTTTATTACGAAACCTAATAGAATTAACATAAAAATATTAATATTTTGGTATACTCAAATGGATATTCAATTGATATTTAATATCATATTTGCGCATGACGTTTAAATTTCGAGTTTAGTTTACTCCAAAAACCTGTTCATTTTTGTTTTACGTAGCGAAAAAATAAAAATATCAACTCAGTTGGCCCAATTTATTAAAATAAACTCTACTGAGGTACTCTTTCAGGTACTTTTTTGGCTTCAGGCGCTTCTTAGTTCTCCAATTGCTGTAACATTAAAAATCCAGTTACGTCTTCTATATTGCTTCATAACTCTATAATTTCTGGTGTCCCCCGAAACATATTGTTCCTTAATGATTTATATGTCGTAACGTCAGGCTTCGCCAATGTCCGCTAACACAATTACTAGTGGTCCATTAGAAGGGTCTACCTCCTGGTATAGTTTGTAAACTGTTCCTCAGTTAATTGCTCAAGTACACTTCTGGTTAGTTGCAATGCTTCACATCTAGTAACTACTTGCACTTAGTGGAGATATCCCAAAACGAAGTCTATTAAGTGCACTGTTGTTAGTCCACAATAATGCGTTTAGTTTGTAATTTTAAACAATTATACTCTGCGACCGACTGGAATTATTTTGCGTAAGGTAAAAACTTTGTCAACTTGAAAAATTTAATTAAATAATTAAAACTATGTAAAGTACACAGATAGAATAATAAGTTGTGGGCTGCATTTTTCTTTCTAATGTGAACGAGAAAAAAAAGTGGGGGGGGCGGGAAATAAAATATTAATTTACCGAACTCTGTAAACGGAAAGACTTATTTGATATTAATTCAGAAATAAATCTAACATGTTCGGTCGCATTCATTAGCATAATGTTGACAACACGTACGAAGAAAATCCAAGCTGCTGTCTCTTCATTAAGCATGCCTACTGCACATTGTAATTGAAGTGGCACCATGTGTCAAAACAGCGGCGTATTCAGCTAGTTAGTATTCGCATCCACATAATAGACGACTCGTCTTTGCTACAAACGGATGCACCTCGTTCATTATAAACATCTGCGAAGTTAAACACTGAGGTTTAAATTTCATAAGTAAGCATAAGCAAATTAATGCGAAGCGCACACGTAAACGAAACTTTTATCGCTTTGTGCTCCATAATTACTTTTACTATTTCAGAAATTGTAACTGTTGAATCACTGAAATTGACCGGCAGGAAGTGATTCGTGTTGTGAAGGTAATCTGGACAGAATGGAAATTCATGCCGCCCAGAAACTAGGCAACCGTGAACACAGAAAATGGTGGGTGTATTTATTTCGGTCTCGCGTGTGTTTGTGTGTAATTCACCAAGCATATTTAGTATTGATAGATTAATATGAAGTAAAATAAACAGACTAGGAAATATGGAACGAATACAAGACATAAAGCCGAGAGACGCCAACAAAGAAAGAAAAAGCACCCGAAAATTTCAAATCGATACTCTATTGATAATATCAACTACAAGATAATATAAACTAAAGAAATATAATTATAATGATCAAGGGTGATCCTCAACGTATTCTATGCACCCAGAAATATTACTTTGCACAGAAAAGCGAAATATACTTACTGAATTCGACAACAATTACACGAAGCTCTTCGTTTTACAGCTCTCAGAGTTAAGCTTGTCATTGTATATTACATTGTCGTTTTATTTTTCCAGATATATTTATATTATACTGATAAATTCCTGAAAAGTTAACAAGCAATGTGTGCATCGAAAAGTATTAACGTTACCATTTCTACTTATCTCGTTGGTTTACATTTCCTAAGTTAAGTATTGTATTCAAACACGTTTACATAGATGTTGTTCTCGAATCATATTTAAGACACCAATCACTGTATTATTTGGTGAAAGACGTATTTAAATCATTTTCTCACGATTTATATGAGACTTTTTAAAGGTCGAAGTTAAAAAAATGTGATAAATGTACCAGAACTACATTGACTGTGCAAATGAAACAGACTATTTTCCATAGAAGGTTACCCTATCAAAAGTACGTTTACCCTACTTAATTATTGAATTTATTGTTTTTATAGTAACAGGTTACACGAAGATAATTCACATTCAAAATGATTCCATATGGACAGAGAGAGAGATCAAAGGAATAATAAAGTCAATGGTTTGATAAACTAAATACAAGCTTACAAATTCGCATATTTACGATGAACATCGCCTGTAGGTAAGATACAAATAAATATTTTTTTTAGGTAACACGCTACATGAGGGTAATACACGTTGGAAAACGCCTATTTAGTAACATAGGAAGGGATTTCAAAGGGGGGATTAGGGAAGGTACACAGCAAGGGTTTAAGGATCCTACCCGACATTCACCTAAAAGTGATGCAGGACAAACCGTACAAAACCTGCATCAGGTATGTCGTACACTGGGTACTTGTCCCACGTCCTTCAGATGGCAAGAAAGGGGTTTCCTGTGGGGACTAGGATTCCGTTCTCCGTGCATCAACTAGTTTAGGAGTCAGCTGGCCGACTGTTCCAATGGGAAGAGAAATACCTTTTGTCCAAGGTCATCAACCAAACAACATACACCTCTCAAAACAGGCCGAGGTGCCTCGGCTTGTGAAAACCTTAGTTCAAAAGCAGAGAGAGAAAAAAGCATCGCCAAACGTAGCCCTTTCCATGTATCTGGAAAACTCCAACAGGCTGTAATTATTTAATTTAGCTTCTGGCTGAGGTTTAATATTCCTTATCATCGTTTCTTCAGCGCGAAATGGACTACTAAGATTCGCTTGTTGAAATAATATTCACACAAGAGATGTTTAATTAATGTACCCTTCCTTTTAGCAATTCTGATAGCAGAACATAATGTTTATATATTTTGTAACTTGGCGGCTCATTTTAATACCCATAAAAATTACGTAATTAAACAAAACATTGTTTAATTTCAGTCTTAGTGTTTACCCAACTTAATTATTTAATTTATTGTTTTTATAGTAACAGACTATCAGCAGTAGGCGTTAAATGAATGATAACGATGAATAAAAATCATTCATCACGTCATGTTGTTGTGAATTTATTCAATCTGTAAAATGTTAGAAGTTAAAAATTAGCAACTCAACAACAGATGCCTGTCTGCGCTAATCACAGGATGTACCTTAAATGAAACACAAGCTGCTGATGATGGTGCGTAAAAATATCTAGCAAAGGTCACCTGAGACATGATTTTGGCGAAAACATTTTCCTTTTCTCAAGGGCGCATGGGAACTTCTCGGTGAGAGCCTTGGAGATAGAACGGAAACACAGAGGAATTTTTGTAGACACAAAACAAAGAAAACAGTTGAAAAGTAGAGGCACGACGAGAGAGAGAGAGAGAGTGATCCGCCTGCGAGGAGAGAGGATACAGTGGCAGATGGAAGCTTGAATATTACTGAGGTAACATGTAAGAATCAGTTTCTGAAGTGAGTTATAAATATAATAAATAGGTTTTGAAAATAGGAATTTGGAGACGTTAGTTAACGTTAATAACGGAAGAAATAGTGGAGATGGAAGTAAATATTTAGTGAGTCAGGAAGGTGATATGAGTAGAATTTCAGTTAAAATGAGATGGTGATCAACTAAATAATTGTTACTAGTCTTGAACTAAGGTTCCCACAAGCCGAGGCACCTCGGCCTGTTCAGAGAGGTGTATGTTTCGGGGTCACAGACCTTGGGCATACGGTAAGAGTTGTCCGCTATTCTCATTGGAATAGTCGGCCAGCTGCCTCCTAAACTGGTCGAGGCACGGAGAAGGGAATGCTGCGTCCCCACAGCAAACTCCTCTCCCGCTATCGGAAGGGCGTGGGACAAGTACCCAAAGCCCGACCCACCTGATGCAGGTTTTTCTAGGGTTTGTCCTGCATTTCTTTATGCGAATGCCGGGTAGGATCCTTAAAATATTGCCCGGGGGCCCTAGTTAACCTTTGGCTACCTTCCTCTACCCTTCCACATCACCCCTTTCAAATCCCTTCCTATGCTATGAAAGGGGAGTTGCCACCATGTGGATTACCCTCTAGTAGCCTGCTACCTATAAAAAAAATTGAACTAGTCTTATTGGAGAATCTGTACCTTCGGAGAATTTTGGGCAGTTACTTTCTTCCTTCCGAATTCTCGACTACAAGCCACCGAATTATAAGAAATTACCGGGTACAGTAGAGAAAATTTAAGCGTTATATATTTTATGAAATCCAGACCTAAAATAACTTAACCAAAAAGCTATTTAAAAATTGTTTCTAAATTTTCAACACTGAACATTACAGGTAAAAATTAAATAGTTAGAATATACGATTATTATTGAGTCATAAAATATTAAATCAAATTTATGATACTTAAAAAATATAGTGTACGTAATTATAATTTAGTTTGAAACGTGTTGCGGCGTTGATTTAACTGTGAAAAGGAAGATATTAATTGTTTTAACGCGTATATATTAGATAATACGTGCTGAATCTCCTTACATACCGGAAACTTTTGGGAGGAAGGACCATTAAATCCACATAATCGTTTTGAGGATTTCCAGGCGCGTGTTTTGAGGAGCAGTTTCTATAGGACGCACGGAATGCGCAGATAAATTGAACGCTGTCCCGTCTCAGCTCAGCCATTGATGCCGAGATGATTCATGCCTCGCATTCAGCAGGGATGTCGTGAAGATTCAGTTGGCACTACGATGCCATGAGGTTTGCACCCCATTAGTCATCGCTTCTTGCAGCCGCCTGCTCTCCCAAACAGATCCCCATCTTCCGTCGGAGACAAACCTCTTCTGTATTCGGACCTCTCGAACCAAGAGAAATGGCCGGAGCATTGCGCATACTAGTGTTCTTCCGCCAGGAATAAAATAGGAAATCATTCCAAATAAGAGTTAAGCACTTTATCAGATTGTGGCAGTCTGCATTCTGAGCCGTTTTAGGTTTAAGTGACAAGCATGGTCCTTTATCTCCGATACCTGAAGGTAATAATAGCTGGAAATGACTGAAGACACAGCTGATAACGTGTAACGGTTTTTCAACATTTATTCAGATTACAATATAAAATTTTTGGTTATATTTATACAAAAAATATTAGTATACGATGAGGTAACAATTATTGTTCTGGAAATAGTAACAGGAAAAGCAAGAGTCGCTTCTCTCAACAATTTGTTTTCAACGATGAAGCTTATGTAGATCGGGTAAATACTTGTGTCACCTTTTATGTTGATTGTTACTTTGTGACATGGAATTTTCCGCCAGTCACAAGTTGGTTAAAATGTGTACAGTAGCTTACAATCGAGGGGTCAAAGACGATCACGTCTAAGTGCAGTACCTCTGATCTAAAAATTATGTTTGGCATTCAACACGGGATTTTATCATTTTCGATTTGTTTTATAAAATTAAAAATATTTAAATAGAATTAACATCATGTACTTGGACACTGTTTGGAAAAATAGTTTTAGTTGGTTGCGAAAATCCTAAGTGGGACCGTATTTAATTATAATATGCGAAGAAATATTGTATTAAAATAGGTATTGGAGAATTATTGTTGACGGATTACCTCTGGTGTATTGTTAGCAGCGAGATGGGAATTGAAATTACAACGTGGACGATCAGTGTAGATTTTCTGTTCTTCCCTTTTTGAAATAACTGTAAAGTCTCGAAGAGATTTATGGAAATCTTTTAAATGTTGAAATTTTATTGGAAAAATGAATACTTCCGTATGTTGATCATATTATGTTAAAATGGCCAAGGAGATTGTGTGCGATATTTTTGAAAATAGGTGTTTGGCAGGTCATTTGTTAAAAAGAATCTATGGTTTTATGTTCGGATATTATTATTATTAAGCATTAAAATATTGATTGTTTGCTTTCATAAACTTTGTTTTACTTATTTTATGTTCATTGTATGTTTACCCCGGCTGTGTACGCCACCAGATGACGTCAGAGTGACGTCAGTTGAACCTATTTAGAAACTTAACCAGCAACCCAGGCGAAATATCCTGAGATCAACCCCGAAACCCGTGAAGGTTAGTATAAGGGTATCGTTAAACAAAAAGAAAAACAGTAAACAATATAAGTGGTTAATTCTGTTTGGTTGTTAAACGTTATGAACCGTAATAAATTTTCGAATGATCCACACCCATGTGTACCCTGAAAAAAACGAAAGTATATCGATAAAATAGATTTAAAAGTGGATATTGGTGTACGTTGAATTTCGCGGGCATTGGTTGGCTGAAGGTTAACTGCTAATAATATTGTAAATGTTTTGTGTTCTAAATATTGTTTTGGTTTTTTAATCGAGCCATTAATTAATTAAGTATAATTTATTAACCACAACCTGTAATGTTTTATCATTCCTAATTTCCAATCATGTGATTTCAGATTATTATGACCGTTTAGGGAGTAAGATACTGATAAAAGTAAATAAATATTTGAACTGCTAATACTGTTTCAATTATTGTCATACTTGAGGACCTAAAATGCCATTGAATTTATAACATACAATACAACGGTACTATTAATTGTTTTCTTTTAAGAATTAGTAATCAGAAACACTATTATGATGATATAATAGTTTATATTCTAAATTAAAATATTTCGTACAGAGAAATAAAAAACCTTGTTTATATGAAATACTTTTTGGCTAAATAGAATGCTACAAAATCTTTGTCTGTTGACAGTTCATTCGACTCCTCTAATTAGAATTAAATATTTGCAATGTCACATGGCAAAGTTATTGGAGTTTATTCCGAAAATAAATTTCATGGTACCAATAATTTTTCCACTAACAAACTTTAATATAAATTCTGTTTTTAAATTATATGTTTTAGTACGACTTAGTAAGCATGTCTGGTACTCAAGTAACAAGGTGTCGACTGAACGAAAATATCTGGAGTTCTGCGCCTCAATCGTGGAAACGAGTAATTGGACCAGCAGGCTGACAGGGCGCGAAACCCAATAACGAGACGAGTAAAGAATTCAGTGGAGAAGATCATGATGCTATGAAACGGCCAATAAAGAGAATGTTGTCGTAATTACTGAAGCAAATATCATGTAGATCGCAGACAGCCAGGTCAGCTAGATAGAAATGAAGTTATAATCAGATAGATGATCAGAGACAGACTGAAAAAGATGGGAAACGAATTGCAGAAAACCATCCACTCCAGTTACGCAAACTGTGTAGTTAACGCCGCACGCTTAATTTGACGCATTTGAAATTTTACGTGAGTTTT
Source organism: Zhengitettix transpicula (assembly GCA_037074705.1). Taxonomy (NCBI): domain Eukaryota; kingdom Metazoa; phylum Arthropoda; class Insecta; order Orthoptera; family Tetrigidae; genus Zhengitettix; species Zhengitettix transpicula. The sequence goes on from CM073591.1 coordinate 79,576,263, forward strand.
AATGTATAAACGATAGCATAAACTAAGCTCTGTTTTGTCGGTATAATTTTGTTTCATACCAATTAATCTATATACCATTTTATTGATGAAGTTCATAGAAAATATCTCATACTGATCAGATCAGTTCCAATTTATAATCGCGATAAAGATTGAGTTCCAAATTATATATTTGTTTTGAAACAATTTCAATTAACTGTAAATTCAGTAAAAATTATATTTAATTTTTAAATACTGTAAATTAAATTACAAAAGCGTTTAAAAGTAAATGATTCCATTATAAGTTTATAAAATCGTTTTTATTTTATTAAAACAACGCAACTGATAATATGCTAAAACCAGCACTGAATGTGGAGGTTCATTATCATCGAGAGGCTTTTTCCCTAAATTTCCAACGGTAACATTACAATGAAATTGACGAAATAACATGAAGGCACGAAGAGATGTGAAATTCTATATGGACTAAGAGAAAGAACGATGAGTTCCAATGAAAACGAACTGGAGACAGTCGTTAAGACTGTGGCAATCAATAGTCTGGACAACAAAAGGAAATTAGGTAATTTTATAGCATTAATTGTACAACAGACGATTACATATATTAAATATAACAGGAACCTCAGCCTTAATCTGACCCTTTACGGGTGAAACAATCATGCATACCTTACAAATAAAATAAATTAAAAGAATACATTTTCATAGCATACTGAACTAATAGATAATGTTTTTCTCTTGAAAATAGAGTTAAGAAGTTCAAGAAAATGTAAATTAATAAGTATAATGGAGAAACGCCCGCAGATAGACTGAGTCTAGTTGCCACGTTTTCTATTCACCGTGTACGGTCTGTGGACCTCGTGGACATGCAAATAAACGGAGTTGGACAGAGGAGTGCAGGACCATTGCGTGCAGATTAACAACCCACGGCTAAAACAATGGCCCCACAAAGCGGCTCGGACAATGATGTGCATAAATCGGCTTGCTGTTGCCCTATTACAGAGAGGGAGCCAAACATTATATCGGATTAACTCTTCAGGCATGTTTCACGATTTATCGGATATTTAAATTTCTTAAAACATGGACGGTTTCGCCATCAATTGAGAGTTATCAGTTAATTGAGTTATCAAATATTACGTAATGTTTACCAAAATACAGAATATTTGTAGTTTTATATTTCAAGAAAAAACGATTTATTCAATAAAATAAACTAATTTTATCAGCTTCCACGTGTTAAAATTTATATGATCCCGTAAGATATTACACTATCTAATAACACGATTATTTCAAACGATTTAGTAGCCTTACATTTATTTTCTCAAAATAGAATTTTCTATATTACGTAAAAAGTTAAAGGACGGACGGAACTATGAGAAAGGACAAAGAGGTTAAAACGATTTGAAGAACACATCAAAATCATATGGATCAATAACACCTGATATACAATATTACATTCGTATTTCCCAACGTTTCAGTTATTCTGTACATCGATGAATACATAAATTCAGATTCATGTGTCTCTCTAAAGCGATGGACGAATATGGAAACAGGGTTATTTAAAGCACGTCAATACAAGGGAAATTGCAAATTTGTCAGGGAATATCTATAACTGAAACTGTACAAGAGGACATTATCATTATAAGTAAAAATAAAATTATTAAATCCATAACGTTCAGAGAGTAATTACTTATTTTTGCCAAGTCAGAAGAATATTAAAAAAAAACCTCGTCTGTTTATGTTTATTTGTCGTACTTACTTTCAAGTGAACGTGTGCTAAATTTTATTTTTGAGTTATAAACCTGGTTTGTGCCGTTTTGTTGTTCTCACAGGTCTTGAGTTTTTAATCACCTGACGAAATCAAAAAAAGCTACGAAAATATAGGTGGTATTTACATTATTTCTTCATTATGTATGATATTTGGTAATTTATATATAATTAGTATACTTTTAACACAGACGTATTATATTAGGTTCATTTAAAAATCCTATTCAAATGAAAAATAAATATTCGTATATTTGACGTAGTTATTTTGATTATTTTGAAGGAAAAAACTTTTAATGGAATGAATTTCGAAGAATTGTTTCATACTGATAAAATCTACAACCCGACCATGTTATTGATTATTTGGTTTTTCATTTAATCACAAAGGTACGAAACTTCAGTCATAGTACGATTGTCTGTCTTTCAGTCTGATTTTGTCTATATAAAACTCCATCTTCCGTCCTATAATTCCCCACATTAATCCAAATAAGAGGTACAATTGAAAATAATTATACACGAACTTTAAATAATTTTCTATATGATAATATTTAATCAAATCTTAAAATAAATTTAAGTACACAAATTCTTACATAAAAATTTAATAATTTTTTCATATTAAAACAATGTTAAAATTACAACGAGTGAGAGTTTAGTAAATTCATCCAAATTTCGAGACGATTACGACATCAACGTGATAGAAATTGATGTTCTACAAGAGAAAATGATAAAAAGAATTTTACTTTTTACCATCCGGGTCATAGCTCGACGCCTCAGTAATTGGAGATGACAATGCTAGAGTGCGGAAGGCGTTTTATTGAATTTTCATCTCGGGCGGAAACTCTAGATGTTTCTTCACACATTAAGATCCAATGATATTTGTAAAAAGTGCTCCCATCTTTTTCAATTTCAGTACGAAGATTTTTATTTTTTTATGATTTAATTATTTATTACGTAAATTGTTACGGAGTAATTCGGGTTTTTATATATAGAAATTTCCATAAATGAAACTAATAGCTAAAGGAATGTCTTCGGAAACCGTTAACGTTTTATGCAGTCCGACTTGTAAGTCTTTGCGTGACTGTGGCGCTCGGAATTCACTTGTTGAGGAATTCCCCAGTCATATATCTCTGCCGCATGCAAGCTGCGTTCCGAAGTTAAATGTCTGCGCATTTAGCTAACGCCAGATTACTTTCATTTTGCCTTTTTTTGCAATTAATGTGACGAAGGTTGGTGATTTTGACGTCTCCGTTAATTACGGCCTATTTTCGCCCTACAAATTACAGACAAGTCATTTTTTTTACGACGCTGCAAGACTAAATTACGGCTGTGACGTAGGCGGCGATGTTCGATCTCATTTCTACAACACAATTGAATTGAAAGTTCTAAGAGATTAATTCTGCTTTAAATTCCCCACTCCTATCCACAGATGTCGTGCTCGCGCGCGTAACGTTTTCGTGTGGAGCTCGAATTTTCCGATTGACACCAATCTGAAAACATGTTTATGGAAATATTTGAAGAATAACATCTTCCAAAATAAGTATTCTATTTTTAAAGTAATGGGAAACCATAATATGAACCATTATAGTGAAAATAAATAAATATATAGGCTAAACAGTCACAAAAGATTTATTAATTAACAATGTAATTAATTAAATTTAAACAACCTGGTATTACGTTTCGTACCTAACTTGGTTCTTCTTCAGATGAACAATAAATAGAAGTTGATACATTAATGATTGATTCGTGTTATAATCTAAAATGTGCATTCTGATAAATTTAGCAATATAAAAATTAACGACTACTTTAACTTATTATAATTTAAAATATTTTTATTAAACAAAATTCAACAATAAATTAATAATAAATCAGGTAACCGGAAACCATCATTGCTTGTTACACATTCATATAAAATTTTAAAATATAATATTGTTGTCAGTCCTGCAGATATATTTCAGTTGTAGGTGGAGTAAAGGACAAATAATAAAAAATTTCGAATCACAAATTAATATTTCTTCTGTATGTAAACACAACATTAATCTATTATCCTAAATTAATAATATATTTATTAATATATAACATATGTAAAAATTGTTATTATATAGTAAAATAACTCGTATCTATGAGTTTTATGTTATGGAAGAGAAATGTGTAATATGTTCTGGTATCGTATAAAAATAACATAATATTCATAGGTAACCTTATGAGCGTGCAAATATTAACTGAAACGTTGTTAATTTGAGATTAAAAAAATGTTTTTTAATTATAATTAAGTCTGTTAAAATGGTGGTTAAAATATCTTATTAATGAAACACAGTTGTAAATATAAAAATTATAAATCTGATTATTTTTCAAGACTGATTAAGTTATTTATAAAAAATTATATATATATATATATTGTAGTAATTAAAAGGAAATAATTAACTAAGGAACAAAATTGTTTGTTTTAATTGCTTCTTTAACATTTCATATCATTGAACACCCAATTACTATAAAAATTGTTTGCTCCAACGAGCAGCTCATTTAAATGTCTTTAATAAATTACCACAAATTGGCGTCGTCAACGTGGGGCTTTCTTGGTAAAAATTGATTGTCATTTTGAATTATTTATTGGACGTCTGATTTTGTAAATTGAATAATTGTAGTGTAAAATGCGAAATACTATATATATATATATATATACATATATCAGAATTACTACATACTTTCCTTAGAAATTGTATATAAAACCTAGGAATTTTATAGCATGACAAATTCTATTTAGGCAAATTATGGAAGAAAGGTTTTTTAGAGCTATTATATAACTGACGTCCAATCTTCAGGAGTAAAAATGTTATTCTGAATAAAAATAATGAGAATCCCATTAAAAACATTATTCAAAAACGCATAGAAAAATTAAAGTTGTACAAAACCAAATGTATGTCTTTCTTATTAAGAGCAACAAAATTTCAAAAAAAATAATAAGAAATTAAAATTAACCTACTTGTTGCAACATCATCACATCATAGTGATTCAGCAACCAATAGTCCCTGGGTTCCCTCTTAGTAGTCATTTTGGCTTTTTGTACATCATTTATTAACTTCTGGCAAGTAGTTTCGGTTAAGAAAAGATTTTTTTTGCAGAATTAACTCGAATTTTGGACACTACATCGTCCAATCGTTATTGTATGTCTATAGGAAAAGACTCCTTCTCCAACAGCTTGCACCCCCATTTTCACGGAGCACAGTAAAATACTAATGTTTTGTTGAAAAAATTTAAGTAAAATTGTGTATTTTGACACTCCAAAACAAACCGCAAAGTGCAGCTAATAAATTCTAAGTCAAAGGCGCGCGTTAAAAGTCACGTGCCATGCCACGTGATATTCAATACTAATCGGAGATGTATTTCATACTTTGATAGTTTCACATTTGGCATTCTATTGAATGCCTAGGAAATGTGTGAAATGTGAATCGTTTCATACATTTCCGGTTAGTTTTCAGGAATTATATACAATTCCGGATTTTTAAACATTGCCGGTAACATGTAAGCCCTTAATTAAAAAATGTAACAGTTATTGGTGAAAAATTTTAATGATTATGTTTAATTCAAGATTAATTTTGTTGTATAAAATTATATCCACAGAGTATAAACATCAGTTAGTTGAATTATGAAATTTTGACACAGTAGGTATTTATGGTTCTTTTTATTCGCTTATTGACTTATTACAATTGAAGTACACGCAGATATATATATATATATATATATATATATATATATATATATATATGTGTGTGTGTGTGTGTGTGTGTGTGTGTAGTTCGAAGGAACTTCGATTGTTATTTCCTACGGCAATTCATGAAACGATGTTGTTGCCACGTTCACTGCTAAAATGGTTTACTTAGCGTAATTTTTTCCTCCATTATGTTATGACATCGAAAACCTAGACTGTGATAAAATTAATCGCCATAAACGAATCATTACCATACTCTCTTGTATGAATTATAGATTATATTTGTAAATAGTAAAGTGTTTTTTTATCCTATATAATCTGCTCATTCCTGTTAAGTTTACGATTTTCTCAACTGACATCGAATGGAAAAAATTATATACTATCAGAATTTCTAATAAATATTGTTTTAATCCACAGTGTTACCATTATTAAACGTGAGTGTTACACAGTACACTGTGTTCATTTACTGAAGAAACTGTGAAGTACGGAGAACAGAGAGTGACCTGCAGAGCGGCCTGAGACAGGAAATCAATGAAATTGTGGTTCTTCAAGTCTCGAATAAAAGCAGTCAATAAGGAATGGCGTCCGTGTTCCAAATTTTCGCTAAATTAATATTCAAAGTAAATACGGTTGCCTTTAAATGATATATGTCGCATAATATTATTTGAATAAATTATAATGACAGTAATAAAGTAGTTATTGAGCGTATATAAACTAAAACGAGATTTTTCATTACTATTCCATTATTGACACCGATATAGTATACATAATTCTGGAATTGTAATGCAGATTGAAATAATTTTTTCAACTAACTACATGTTATTTTAATACTGAATATAATTTAATTCATTATCAAATTATGTATATACTCAAAAAACTATAAAGTAAGTAATGGTCCCAAGGTCGTCCCTGCATGATATATTACCGAAACGCGTCACTCTCAAGTTGCAACAATGTATTATAATTTTATACGTATCATTCTTATGCTATTCTTGTATTTTATTTTCGTATTAAGGATTCTGTCGATTGAGTTAAATTCCTTTGGCACACTCCCCATCATAAAAAATGTGCGCCCCTTTCAGAATGCAATATGCTACACACCTTTATTAAATGTAAAATAATTTGTGTAAATTTTCATAAGTAAGATTAATAAAATCTCGTTCATTGATTTTTCTTACAATTTAAGATTTTAAATGATGAATATGATAAAAAATTAATATTCCTGGAATATTACCGTTAAATTTACAAAACAGTTGCCAATTAAATACAATGTTTCAATTTAATTCATATTTTATTTACGTGTTTTTATTAATAATAGAAATTAAATCAATTAATTTCCTTTTTAGAGACATTTTAAAATATTTTATTCAACACAATTTCGTAACAGTACCTCAATAAAGTATAAAGAAACTTCGATGTGTTAAATAAAATATTTTAAACTGTCTATAAAAATGTCGTTAATTTGTATAATTATCTTCAATATATTTTTAACTTTGAATATGCTTTAAAGCATGTTGCTACAATAATAAACTCTAAATAATTTATCAAACTATCCACATTCAGGATCACTTGACTTGAATAGACAGCAAGGCACATCTATAAAAAAATAAACTCCATTTATTACTTCACCATAACTCCATGACAACTAAAGTAAATCAAAGACGAAAAACACCAAAGCAAAACCCAAAGACCTACCCCATATTTCTTCTCCTTCTTCTCCTTCTTCTTCTTCTTCTTAACTTTGTATAAATATAATAAGTTTATTACACTACAATAATAATCCTTTCGGAGAAATTAAATTGTTTGGACTTAATAAATTCTCCGTATTACTTTTTAAAAAGTTCTAGTCGTACGCACTTAAGAAATATTAATTTTAATATTTTTAGAACATACGTGAACTTTAATTGGTCTAAATATATTTCATATTAGTTTTTATATTAAATTTTCATCAATTTATTAATAATGAATTGCTTGGTTTTTATTGATATAATAATTCTAATATTCCATCATTTAAATGAATAACTAATTTGTGCGCATGGGCAGTACTAGTTATTCAGATTTTTTTAGCTTCCTTTATTTATTCCATGCTTCATAAGCATTATTTATTTATACTACAGCAGCAAATATTTAACTACGTTCATAAGTCGTCCACTCGCATTTAGTCATCTTATATAAGTATTTATTAATAGAAATTTCGTTGATTGTCCCGGAATATAATTTTTAGACAAACGTCTCACATTTCCTTTCTTACGCAGTTGATTTTATCACCACGTTTCTGCGTCTTTCAATGTCTTCAACTTCGCATGGAGATGCATGGAAATCTTAAATTCAGTGTTTGATTGCTGTGCCGTATATATCTGGTTTCTAAACTCCCTTCAAACTTAATCGTTTTCACATTATTACAAATTCAGTTATAATTGGTAATGGTATATAATTGTTTGTTTTTAATATTCGTTTTCCTATTATTTCTTGTCACTAATTAAGATTGTTTCTGTAGGAAATTCTGAGAACGTGTGAACGAACAACGCGCTATGTCTTTGGTATGTGTGATTAACAAAGGAGACCGCAATTAACTAATGGCCGCACGAGCAGCACGTAGATGCCACAGGTGTCAGCATGGCGCATCTCAGGACGCTGTTCGACTTTGCTTCTTTCTATCAGCATAATGCATCCAATACAATCGGCCTCGAGTGCTCGGCAGTTTTTGTGCTGCGTAATTACTTTGTAGAAAGCGCGATTTTATTCAAAGGCTTCAACAGAGTCATCAGTGAAACCAAAAGGATTCCGCATGGCTAAAAAACAAAAGATTACTTCTAGCCTTATATGTATGTGAGTCTGTACACTCCGATTTTCTAGTATGCTCAATAATATCTTACATACTGAAAATCTATAGTCTTACTCACTGATGAAGGAAACATAAATATCGTAAGCGATATTTTCACTCTTAACTTATTTGTGCTGTACTTAACGAACACCAACATTACATAAAATAATTTTACACCGTTAATGATATTTATTAAACAGATTGAGGACCGCACAGTGGAACTTATCACAAAATAAACATTTTTTCTTAGCACATTCCGTCAGATTGTATTTTACTATTTCCCCCTTATGTTATATCCCAAGAAAATAATCGGTCCGTGACATCTGTTGGCCCAGACATGAAATTATTGTGGCTAAAATTCTGTGTTCGCGAATCAATATTTATTAATACATTTGAAGTAAGTAATAATGTGAAAATAACATTAATTCAATCGATTAAAATACTCAAATATTCAGGGAATTAACCATTTAAACAATAATGTAACAGATCATAAAATTGTTAGAGCCCCTTCTTGAAAGCAAGATGCAGTGCACATCTAATGTGCATGACTTATTAAACTTAAATTAATATTTATCTGACGTTAAATATAAAAATCAACAAATTCAGAAAAGATCGATTTTAATACAATTATGTATAATTAAATTACAAAAATCCATTACATAACGATAAGTAGCAACTTTGAGATCTCATCAGGAACTAATTTAATAAAAACGAGACCTAAATTAAAACTCATGATCTTGTTGAATCATAATTAATTCAATCAATTAAAATTATATATATATAAAGTAATTTCAAAAATCAAAATGCTACAATAAATTTAATTTTAATAAAATCAAACTTCCATTAGGATTCAAAGAGGTCTACGAAATTAGATTATAGTTTCCAAAAAGGAATAGTACAATACATTGACTGGCCCCCGTACATGTTGAATTTTAAATTAGGTATAACGATGATTTTGGTGAAAAGCAGTTACATTGTTATATTTTAAAATTTTAAACAAACACCAGTTACACGAATAAAACAGACTGAAATTAAATAGAATAGAAAATTATCGTATACATTGGGCTTAATGCGTTACAATAATACATTTTTCAATTAATGAATTTATTTATGAAGTGTTAATAAGTTAATTTCCCCCTGTGACCGCATGCTTCAAAGCAACCAGGAGGAGTGCACATGTTCACAAGTTTAATTTTCTTTTCCAAGCTGACTATACTGAAGCAAAGTAATTGTATTTAAAAGACAAATGCGTTGTAATATTAACGAATAATTTTACAGGGAAATTATTTATGTCTATTTCTTTGTGTACAAGTATAAAAGCCTACAATTGGGACTAAAATCGGTTTTATGCATTTTATTTGAGAAAATAAAAATAATTAATTTCAATTTAATAAAGGTGTATAGCATGTTGCATTCAAGAAGGGGCGCTCAGTTCTGAAACGGAGTGCATCGAAGAACCGACAGAATCTTTAATACGCAATGTCTATAGAAAAATAGATCAAGGATAAAACGCAACTTTTTTTAGGGTAACAGGCTACATGAGGGTAATCCACATGGTGGCAACTCCCCTTTAATAGCATAGGAAAAGGATTTTAAATGGGGGGGATGCGGAAGGGTAGAGGAATGTAGCCAAGGGTTAACAAGGGCCCCCGGGCTGTAGTTTAAGGATCCTACACGGCATTCGTCTAAAATTAATGCATTGAAAACCCTAGAAAAACCTGCATCAGGTAGGTCAAGCATTGGGTACTTGTCCCACGCCCTTCCCATAGCGGGAGAAGAGTTCCTAATAGCAAGGTATTTAACCAATATATTCTCCAGTAATGACCTTGGGATTTTAAACATTGACGATTTTTCGCAATGTAATTAATTGAGTAATGAAAAAATATTTGTTAGAACCCCGAAAGATTAATTTTAAGGAAAGACTGCATGAGGCTCGGTTTCCAATATCTTAGTTGGGCGAATCCAAAATAAATATGAAAAACAGCAGTGCGTACGACACATTAGGAGGTTACACATAATAAAAATCTGGTGTTATCACGATATCATAGTATTCGGAAATGACTTAAAAATGTTAATAAGTGACGAAAACATAACAAAAATTGGCTGGTTGTTAAGTCTGTAAAGTTGTGAATTATTCCGTTAATGTTTTATATCTAATACATTTTTATGAATAAATAAAACAGTTTATGAGATTATCACACAATTCATTCTATAACTTAATTTCATAACGATTGTAAATTTTTGTTTGAGAACTGCATTTCGACGCTAGATTAACAGTACTTTGCGCTGGAGTGGTGTACCGATTTATATTAAATCTTTAAATTAGTTTGGTCGTTTTGCTCGATTAATTGTCCCTCGCTCGCGTAATCACGGTGCATCTTGACACGGGGAAGTAGGTGCGTGTCCGCCGATATCGACAGATGTCCGTCAACGGCTGTCAGCAACAATGTATCCCTCCGCACGCGTCGCTTTTGTTACCTGGTTACAGTAAAAACTGCGTGCTTTCAATGAGCGCACCGCGAAATGAGATTTTGCTGCCTTTTGTACCCGGCCAAGCACAATAGTTTTGTAGGTTTAAAAAATTGCAGTGTATTTGTCACCTAAATGACGTTCCCGCTCGGCGTAGCGATGTATAATTTAATTTGCAGGTGGAAGCTTTTAAATGTGCACGTGTTTGTTTGGCAGCGAAGCCCACCGCGGCGGAAGCCGACGTCGTTCCTCCCTGATTGGTAGAGACGCCTCGCTGACGTCACTAACTCATCGCTCTTGTTTTTTTGCTCCCATCCTGGAGGGTGCCAGATCGAATCTACATTAGTTCCTTCAACCGACGAGGGAAACGCGACAGTATTTAATTACTCTCCATTATGATTGGAACTTGAAAGTAATTTCGTAGAAAGCGACGCGCTGTAGGAGGGAATTCGGTCTAAAAATATTAGAATATTCAGGAACGCGAAATACATCTGAGGAAAAGAGAAAAACGACGCATAGCTACAAAATAAGAACATCTATCAATACACACTAAACAATATCTCCCTTTGCGGTGAAATAAACTTTAAAGATACATAATATCGCAATATCAAAAATTCGGAGGGACACGCCTAAGAACAAGAATCATAATTCTGAAAACTTTCTTTACTTGATGTTTAGACTATTATTTTATACAAAACGAAGCGGTAAATACTTCAAATTTCGTCGAATAAACTTTTAATCACATTTTTATGCATTTTAAATATTATCAGTTTTCTACATTTTTCTTTGAAAATTCAATTTTTTCCGAACGATATAATTCTTTTAGATTTTTAAGTAATAAATGAAGACTAAGAGTGTATTTGTGGAAATCCAAATAACGGTTTGCCTCGACTGAATCGAATAAGTTCATACTTATAAGTAACTCACGACTGAACATAATTATTTAATTTATATATCAGGAAGCTTTATTTTGGCGGCCAATAAATCTTGAAAATTAATTATAATTATTCTGTAATAAATTAATACACTTTATGAGTATACTGATTAACAACTATAGAGTTAATTATCCGGTCGTATCCGAAATATTTTACGGATAATTTTCAGCAACTAAACTCAATAGAGAATTCAAGCAGAGTGTTACCAAGGCTTGCGCTGCCGTCCGCATCAGGTGAAATGGTGCCATCATCATTCATTCCCAAATAAAAAATATTATGTATAATATTAACTTACCGTCATGAGGAGCACTAAATATAACAAATAACACTGCAAAAATGACATTACACTTTGATCAATACGGAAAGAAGATGATAAACAAATTAAAAATGAACATTCCACCAATACGACATGGTCTGGAAATATATTCACACTGTATAAGAGTGAAAATAAATACATTCAGTGACTGTAAAAAGTAATAGTACCTTGTAATGATACAAATATAGTGTTATTGCAAAATTTAGTCTTGCTACGACTTCGTTAGTGTTAAGTGAATTGTGGAATTCTAAATTTTGTGAAATTAATAACATGTTAATTGTTTTTGAATGCATATTTGTTATGATAATTTGGACGAAAATCTGAAGAAGATACGACATGTATCGAAACGTTGTTACGATCTAAATAAAATAAAGTGTCTATATAAGGTCAGAATTTGATTTATTAATACTCAACATACGCGAAAATATAGTCAGTAGGCAATCAATAATAGGAAAAGGCAATTATGTATTGAGAAAATTTAATATATAAATTCGCGAAATTCAACACAACGAATTGTCACTTATTCATTGAAAGATTTTCTGACTTCACTCTGTTTGACGGGTTGCATATCTTTCTACTAGGAGGCAGAATCGATTTCAGCAATAATGTAGAGAAAATCTTAATAAAACTCTTCCAACCCGTCTGGTACTCATAAAATAAAATACAATTTAAGGCGAAATATATATATTGTTCTGCATAAACAAATCCATGAGTTTTCTGCCACTGATTGCTAATAACTCATTGAAGTCATGACAAATTCATAACATATGTATTTTATTTACTGTTCCTCGGAAGTGTTAGATTCGCAAAGGCTATCCGGGCGTTTGTTCACAGTAGTTCCGTGATCATTGAGCTGACACTGTATTCAGGACAGACGAGGCGAGACGCCACAATTCACTCCGGACTACTGCATTATCGACAAAACCATTAATGTTGAGCGGTTCCTGGACATTGTGTGCAATTAGGCGTCTTCAACCTTGTGCCAATAACTTTGAGACAAACAGCCGCTAGCTAGCCCTCCTATGTGCACGTCAAGTTCACCGTGGTTAATGATAGCAAATGAGAAATTAAATCTTGCATGAATTACGATTTAAGTATTAATGAATACACGCCAACCTCCCTGCTCTACAATCGCAATACCTGTACTATTAATCGAGGAGTGTCGTAAATATTTGAGAAGGTACGCGAAAGTCAAAAAATCGCAACACGAACCCATGACGTCACGAAAAAGGAATTGCTTAGGAACAAACAAAAATACCGTAAGAGAAATGTGTCATAAATAAAATTTATCAAAATATGATGATGGTTTGTGAGTGCCGTCGATTATTATATAAACTTTCCGGGGTTTTTTCTTGGGCGGCACCACGTGACACCTGATGACCCCAAGGGACTTCCAGACAGTGTCAATCAAAATAAATTCAACATTAAAATGTTACTTCGGTTGAATAAAACGGTAAACAATATAAAACATTCTTCTGCTTTGCGTATACGTGAACCCCGGTTTAACAGTGTGACATGACGTTACCAATATTTACCGAGTTGCATTTTAATTACATCTACTATTATATCAGAAACTGGTCTCGGAGCCGTTATAAGGCTAGAGTCCTTTTCGGACACGCTGTTATTTATCAGATTCTCCGTTACCTCGATACCTTCAACACAATTATATTATTACGGTCCTTTCTCATGATCCGTCAGTATCCGAGGTAGATAAAAACAGTGTATTTATGTAATAGGTCGTCAAAAAATATGAATAAAATTGTTTTGTGACTAGAAATATTTTTTCCGATACTGGACTTACAGCGACGGTTTTGTAATAGCACAATAATAATTTTTTTGTTTCGTTAAAATTTACATTTGTATGTCAAAGATGATAGTAGTCAAGTGGGTACCAAAATATCGTAGACTTTGGTCAAAGAGTCGGTGTCACTTTGAATATTAAGAGGATTTTGTTTGTGAATTTTGATGTGAACCATTTCCGAAATTAGTCATGATCTTAATTTTGATCCAGTTTACATTGTGTTGTTTTACATATAAGTGTTTCGTAATCCCAGAATGTTTGTCATTCGGTAACTTATAATTCGCTATGTGTTCTTTGATCCTCGTCAATAGAGTCCGTTTGGTCTTGGCAATGTAAACAGAACTGCAGACACTGAAACTGATTTTGTAGTATACAAAATCAGCTGAAGTGATTGCAAATTCACAAACGAAATGCTCTTAACATTCAAAGTGACACTGACTCTTTGAGCAAATTCTACGTTATTTTGCTACCCCCTTGACTATTTCTATCATCTCTGGACAGATATGTATTGTAGTAAACACTATATCTATGAGTAATACCACCCCACGTTTTGCGCCAAATAACATAGTAAACACTATATATATGAGTAATATCGCCCCACGTTGAGGTGCCAAATAATGTAATAATCAAAATAAATTAGCTCTAAAAATATAGTAAAATTACAAGCCCCACATAGGAGTGACAAAGAATGTAGTAAACACTTATGTATTAGTAATATATCCCCACGTTTACTTAAATTTAACCAAAATCAATTACTATTATTTCCAATCAGGGTCGCCTACGGGCCTCCAATGAAATATAGGAATTTACAAAATGAAAACAGAAAACTATAGAACGTTTTATAATTTTATTATAGAAATCTAACGTTTAATTGTTACGCACAACTAAAACTAAAAAAAAAACTTGGAACGTCAAAAGCGGTTCTCAAGTGACCCAGTACACCTCAACGTATGTTTGTATATACCTTCGTAGTTTTTTAATGATCGGAACAAACTTCGGAGATCTGGAAAATGATTAAATCCGAATGAAGACGGCGAGCAAAATGTAGTTCAACTCGCTTATTGGCAGAGCTATCATAGATAGACCGCATTTCACAGGATTACCATCTCCCGTGGCCTTTTACCAACCTTTGGCATGTTTATCTAAATCTCGAGTGAGATTCGTTATACTATGTCCGCATGCAAAAACAGCGTCCTTCAAAAATACAAATTGGATCCATTATACCGCATAAAATTGCTTAGCATCAGAATGATTTCACACTCAGATAAAAACAGCGACCTAAAACCAACGACGCACCTGGACGGAATGTCCGACTCTAGTCCACTCGGCTCAGGACCCGTCACTCGACTGAGCTTTCCCAGACACAACGAAAACAATACCAACTCGACTGCGCCATGTACTACTGCCCTCGGGCTGGCGCTCGACTACTCAACTGAATTCTGCCCTGGCGCTCGACCGCCACTCGACTGGCGCTTGACTGACCAACTGATTTCTGCGTTTACTTCTCAAGGTTTTTATATCTTTATCTCGGGCACATTTTGACCCAGGGTTCGTAAACATTTGGCGTAAAGGAAATACATCACCTGTATTGCCGAACTGAGGACAGAAAATCTTAAATAAAATAAATTCCTTAGTAATCTCTACAATATATATGCCAGCACACCGAAGTTTCCCGGTTACTTGTTGGTATATTTAAGGGAGTCCACAAATCTGCAGAAGAAACGTTGAACCTGTTTTTATTCTTCTGAAGTCTGATTTTTGGCCATATTGTTCATAATCGTAATATATTTGTTTCATTGTTAAAAAAACAAAATTTATACTTGCGAAGACGCGGACAACAACTACTTACATGTAATTACAAATGTGGATTTAATTAAAAATCCTTGTCGCAATATGTTTCATCTCCTTTGCTGTACACATTTTCAATAAGATTTTTAATAGAATGAAACGTATTCTGGAATCGCGTATTGTCATTTTATTAGTTTTAATTTCTACGGTCTCTCAGTCAAAATCTAACTCATTCCTCTGTGTTTAATTTAAGTGAATGTTTATATAAACTATTAGAATAATTGTTTAAAAAATAGCTTGTGGAAACAATTGATTTAGTTAGTTATACGGGGAAGCATTCGTGTTCATTAAAATACCATCTGGTTTGCGATCTGGTCGCGCTAAAGGAGTAGAGCACGAGCTGAAGTGTGAGGGATAGACTACTAATCCCCCACGGGAAATGAGGCGCGGAGGAAAGCGGGCTCAATCAACGGATCGCGCTTTCTATTAGGTGCGTATCCAACACCCGAAATAATCCCAACTACGAATCAAAAGATGCTCGTATATTCGGGGCTTAACGTACGCCGACAAATCAGCACTATTCAATTCATTAGTCAATGAGGTAGTTTCACAGTAAGTAGTAAGGGCAGGTGATATATGCATTCTATCTCACCATCTTGTGAGATTATTGTTATAAAAAAACGAGTTATATATTAATATTAGAATTTATTAAAAAATTAATTACTACAATTTCATCAGCATAAAATGTGAGCCACCGTTTTGGAATGCAAAATGATAATTCCATCTTAGGTTTTTTTTACGATAAATGGTGGTTTTAGAACAACAAAAGAAAAAATCAGTTGATTTCAATTTAATAAGAAATGTAACTAAAGACTAATTGCGGGGTTTGGTTACATAATCTCGGCAGTCGTGGTAAATTTGCTTCGTTGCCTTGGGGAAGTTGGCGAGAAGTGCCAAAGTAATTTTTTCTTTATCTGTCAGACAAACTTTTGCATGTTTCCCTCGGTTTCACGAAGAGTTTCCACATGTTGAAACACAATACTAACACCTCAAAATGTCCCTGCTGTAGAAACAGCCAAAAAAGTCTTTCTCCCTAGTTTTTTATACAGTGTTCCCCCGCCTTGTAAAACGACATCTACCTTTACACCACGTGGTTTTTTACCATTTGGTAATAGTATTCGTACAAAATTCTCATATTATTTACAATAATCATCTACAAAACACAATAAATATTTTATACTTTCACTCATTTGGTGACGCCCTATTGTTGCTAAAATAGTGGACTTAACTCCATTATTCTTATTCCTAAAGATTTATGTCTTTTTTCATGCTTTAAATTTCTTAACGTTAGACATTTACTATGGTGGGAACTTTTCATCTGCTTTTTAAGTTAATTTGAAAAATTCTGTCGGCAAAAGTACAAAAAATTTCTCGATTCTAACACACAATATTTATTTTGGTACATTGTTTTCTCCACATACTAGAGTCAAATAATGTATCTACGCTGTAAGTTACTCCAAGACTAATTTCATATCCTATTTTTTTCAAACCCACTCTCCCTTATGTTGATTTTGAGATTAAATAAATCAGGAACAGACCTATTTTCATCTCAGTTAGACAATACCGATGAATTTTAAACTCTCCGAGTGTCGCAACGTCACTTGAAAGTTCTGATGAAGTCAGAAAAATGATTGAATCATATTTATGATTGAGATAATTTTGAGGCGGTTAGATGTAAAGGTCAGAAATAACTGCAGAGATTTTAAAGAAACCAACCAATAATCTAATTAAATAATAAAACCAATAAACGGGAAACATTTTATGTTAATGTGTACTGTAAATATTCCAATATTGAATTTTGATTGAAAAAAATAAAATCAGTAAAAACGTCATGACATCAACTTCTAAAAATATCAGTTCTATTGAGGCCACAGTATTTTTTTTTATTCCTTGGAATATACAGACATAATGTAGACGAATAATCTTAAAATTATATGTCTTTGTTCTAATGAACAGTTTGTTGACTCAATGCATTCAAAAATATTGTTCTTTGTAAGAAATCCTAATAAAGAATCAATTTCGGTAATGGTAGTATCTAAATTCGGAATCTAAAACTCAGAGAAATTTACCAGCGTTGTATATACATTAATACTCCCAGCAACAACGCCACACTAACTAAAAATAGACTTTATTTACAATATAGAAAATATGCCACCTAGTAAAAAATAGGACAAGTGCTAACGAGGTGGAAAGGTTTTGGCATTTAAGAGTTAAATAATATCTTGTTCAGGGAAATAAATTTATTTAGTGTATTTTAATACTGAATCGAAATAAATCGGACTGGGTATTTATTTTCTCAAATACACAATATATAGCACCTATTGAATATGAAAGGCTTTTGAGTTTTGTCAACTGACAAGTGCAGTTGTGTCGCTCTTGGCTCTTCATCGCACCTGACTAAAGAGACAAGGATCCCAGAAACGTTGTGTGCTATTTATATAATCACTTTTTCGTCTGAATTGGCTAACTTTCTTATTCATTATTTTCAATCAGACGTAATCTTTTTCATTTTATAGCACTTATTCCTTAACGAAGTCGTAAAGAAATCTTTTCAATTGTTAGACTAAACCCATTCCTTTGACTCAATAAATGAAATATTAATTATAATAATCCATACCATCTAGCAGTCATCACAAGTTGTTTTAGTTAAGTTTTTCTGCTCTTCAAAATGAGTCCATATGGACAGAGAGTGATCAAACAAATAATAAAGTCAATAGTTTGATAAACTAAATACAAGTTTACAAATTCTTATATTTATGATTAACATCGCCTGTAGGTAAGATACAAATAAATATTTACAAAAAAAAACAAAGTAGAATTCATGAAATATTAAGCCGACGCGGTCATGCGAGGGATGTTCTCTCGCAGGCAGAACCTTGTAGGAGAGATAAGAAGGGGCTACCTTTGAGGATGCCATTTCCTCTCCGTTTTTGAACTAAGGTACCCACAAGCCGAGGCACCTCGGCCTGTTCTGAGAGGTGTATGTTCTGGGGTCACAGACCTTGGGCATACGGTAAGAGTTGACCGCTATTCCCATTGGGAATAGTCGGCCAGCTGCCTCCTAAACTGGTCGAGGCACGGAGAAGGGAATGCTGCGTCCTCACAGCAAACTCCTCTCCCGCTATCGGAAGGGCGTGGGACAAGTACCCAATGCCCGACCTACCTGATGCAGGTTTTTCTAGGGTTTTCCCTGCATTTATTTAGGCGAATGCCGGGTAGTATCCTTAAAATATAACCCGGAGGCCTTAGTAACCCTTGGCTACCTTCCTCTACCCTTCCGCATCACCCGTTTCAAATCCCTTCCTATGCTATTAAAGGGGAGTTGGCCAACGTGGATTACCCTCATGTAGCATGTTACCTAAAAAAACATGAAATATTATTTTTTGTTGACTTGGCACTAAAATATATCACTGCAGTATTTCTGTCGTTCTGAAAAGGAAAAACAATTCCAACACCATTTTAAATGTACAACATTTTGCTATACGTTTGTAGGGTTAGAGCGTGTGACTGAAGGCAGACAAACTGTTCAGGTCTCGAATTGACAAAAAAAAATTGCACGAAGTCTGTTTCCAGAATCCAATGTTTAATTTATAATGCGTTATCGTCTCACCTGATTCGGAGATTTTAGATGTAGTGACCTATGAAGAAGAGGGAGCAATTGTGCTTTACACCTTTCACAGTAGTTCCCATCAAAGCTTTCTCACATTTTCACCTCCATACCATAGACAACGTTTACCAATTAAGGAAAAATTTTCCTGTACATTTTTAAAGTACTATACTCGGATCATTCTGTTAGGATTCCAGAATAGTGATACATATTGGAAGACCTGACACTCAAATGATATGTAAATGAATTTTATCTTAGCTCCAGCGCTACTGTCATTTAGGATTCTCATGCCGAATGAAGTATATTTAACATTTTCCGACTCACTGTAACTTTCTTTCATAAGCGACTCCCTCAATATTGACGAGTTGTTACACTCTTTAGATATTAATTTTTTTAAAAACAAACTTAGATTCGTTTATTTTTCGAAGTTTGTGCGTGCGCAGCAGTTAATTTAATTTATTTCGGCCTACAATATTACTACGGTTAAGGTTACTGTCTGCAACCTAATTTATTTCAGGTAGAATGACGTTAACATATACGTGTAATAATTGTGGCCTAAACGTTCGTGAGAAACAAGATGTTACGTTTGTAGCTTTTACAATGTTATTTCTTTAATTCACCCAGTTACTCCTCATACAAGCACGTAGTCAACAGCTTAGTAAGTAGTACGTCAAAGGCCTTTTGAAATCATTAACCGCATTATTCAATCTTTCTTCCTTTTGCGATGTCTTTGAACGAGGAAAGCAACTTAGCCCAAAAATAAATTTAATCCACAATTTCATATCAATTTGTTGATTACCGAGATAAGACTTGTTGAACTAAAACCATTTTTTATTATCGTTTATCCGTCAAGATGTACATTGCATTTTTCAATCTTCTAAAGTTTAGGAATAATTTGTGGTACAGCTACATTTGACCTTTTCCCTAAGTTAACTTCTCCGGGAAAGTCATTCGATTTTTCATTGTGACAATTTATTTCAACAACTGATCATTAATAACAAATTTATATTATTAACGATCCTCTAGATTTAAATAAATAAATTTTATTATTAAAAATGGAAAAGTAACATCAAGGATTTTTTTGTGTGTGAAACGTTCAATACAGTGTTATAAATTCGTTGTCTGCAAATTGCTTGACATTTGTCACAAAACCCTCGCTCTGATATTTCTCACGCCTTCATATTGTTGCCCTTAGCTCTATGTAACGTTCTTCAGTTGTGATTAATATTAAATTACTTGGGTTGTCAGTGGATGATTAATTAACTAGGAAATATCGTAATTATATTGTAATCCAAAACTGGAACACTAACATTCAGACTGATGTCAAAAACGATAAATGGGTATTTTGCGAACTTAGACTCGTTTAAGTCATATGGAATTCTTTTTTGGATAATTGTGCTAATCTAGATGTAGATTTCTGCAGGACAGTGTCATTAGAATAATATTTTGTGTTAAATGACTGGTATATTATGTAAGAAAAACGGTATACTTACTCTTACAGTGCCTGTATAAATATTATTTCGTATCAGATAGCAACAACTACGCTTTATTTATTACTAATTTACAGATACATTTGTTTAGCATTAAAAATCAGAGGGATTACAAAATATTTGATAGTTTTAAACTGACATATTTATTTAAAGTATTTGAATCGGCGTGTTGAGTCTGTGACAAATAGTTTGTTCGAGGGTGATTCAAAAGATGTATAATTTTAAAAATGAAGAACATATGCAATAGAAATTTACACAGTTCAACGGTCGTAAATGTCTGTCGAGTAATGTTAATCGCTAATTTCTAACAAAGGGAATATATTCCCGTACTTACAAAATTCAATGTATTTCCGTGATTCTTATAGATAACTATTGAAAAACTAATAAATAAATTAACATCAGCCAATTTTAAGTCAGAAAAAAATAATTTATTAATGTAAAATTAAACAACGTTTCGTCGCTTACTTTGCAAACAAATCAGGTTCAAATTTAAAGCTACAAAAATAAAAATACATTTCCTATGATTAGAATAACATTTTTAAGAAACATTTGGCAGTTAACATAGAATATAATTTTTTTAAGGTTTTAACTATTTAAACATATTCAAAAATGTTAAGGACAAAATTAAAAATTTAGATAAGTAATTAATAAAATTCATTGTTTGGAGTGTCAAGTCACATATATATGCCAAACCAAGCGCTCATTAAAAACTAGGTTAAAAGTTCATAAAGATATTATTTATAGTAGTATTCCAAATTATTCTATTTTGTCTAAACATTTATTTAAATAATCCCAAATTATATTGCTGTAAATTATTAATTACTGACCAGTAAACTAACTACTTTTCGATATTAATGAGTGAAACATTATATATCAGATCCCATAAAACAGCTATTAACATAAAAATGAAGCTAACAATTTGAATAAAATTTATGATAGTTTGCTTTTGTAATGTATAATTTATAGATTTTTTTAATTTACAATTTATAGTCGCATTAACATTTTGGTCATTAGCGACTTACATCTGTTAAGATCTACATTTGTATAACATTTAAATTACTTTATACAACTCAGTTTTCATAGTAAATTCTATGAGGTGGTTGATTGCTGTTGATTAGTTGCAAATCTTATATGCCTATTCAATATTGTTATAGTTACAAATTATAAATTGTTTCCATTGTTTTCAAATTAACTTTTACTGGTCGTTCTCGTTTTAAATTGTACATTAAAATTGTTATTCTACTCATTGTAATTGTTTTTTTTTTGTAGTTTTAAACTTGAACCTGATGAGGACGGAAAATAAACGGCGATACGTTGTTTAATTTTACATTAATAATTTCTTTTTTCAGTCTTAAAATTGTCTGATGTTAATTTAATATCAAATACAGTTTGATTAATTTATTCGCATATCCTCAGTATGTTTTTTTTTAATTTCGGTTGCTGATTTACAATCGACTCTTAATACATAGAGTAATAAGTAAATTGTTTAATTATTAAAGCTATTTGTCTTGAGTAGGGCACCGTCCAGTGGCGGGTCTCCTGGATTTATTTAGTGATGTCTTCTGGCCATAATCTACGGGTTGTTGGAGGTAGAGGTCGGCGATGTATTTGTTGCGGTGGTTTAGTGTTCTTTCTTTGCTTTTGGTGGCATACGTCTTGACGGTTTCTGAAATAAATGGAATTTTGCGGTCGTGATGGAGTGTATGGTTGCTGATGTGCCACGGTGCATTGACTAGGGTGCGCAATGTCTTTGATTGAAAAGTCTGCAAGATCTTGATATTTGATGGTTTGCTGCATCCCCATAATTCGATCCCGTAAGACCATATAGATGTTAGTATGGTTTTATATAGAAGCAGTTTGTTTTCAGTAGTGAGTTGAGATTTTCGTCCAAGTAGCCAGTGCATGTTTGGAAAGAAAAAACTATTTATATCTTTATAATATTGAAAGAAAATGTCAAAATTCAGATTTCACAGACACAATTTTAAATTTTTTTATATAATTTAAATTATTAACAAATATATTTAACACTCTTCAGACGAACGCGAAATGATAGTCAAAGGGAATCAACGGCAAGTGAGTTGAATTTAAGCAAAAATCTAATACAAGTTGTATAATGTTATGGAATGGACTGGAGAGTCAATATTAACTGCCGGAAGAGGACTCTTCCAAGGTAGAATGTTATTGATTACGGAAGCGAAATGCAGTGTAGTTTGCTTGTGTGTCTGTGGAGGGAGACAACCTAGAATGATAATTTACGTGTCTGCGTTGTCAGACAATTGCTTTCATTCATTACGAAAACATAATTAGCATAAATTAATTCGTGAGGCTGAGATAAAATATATTATTGCTAAGCAAACATTTTCATTAAAAAAATACGGTCCCATTTTATTAGTTCCTAATTATTGTAAGTTGATTGTTGTTCTAGTACGTAAGGTCGCCGAGAAAACACAAAAGCAAAACAGGAAAATAATATTTATTAACGTCACATTTCTACCATTATAAAAAATCCAACAATATGATACTGAAGATTAAATTGTAGTTACGAAGAAAATTTTTTTTAACCATGTGCGAAAATAACTTCCTTCAGTTTGTGGAAGAAATAAAGAGTATAGCGTATATTATTTAAATGTAGTTGCATGGTAAAATTCAAAAACGTCAAAGACGTCGACATTCGTCGTCATCAAGTAAAATAGAGCATTATTATGCAAACTCCCTCCTAAAAAAATATACATAATATACCAATTTTAATTTTATAAAATAACTACTACTTTCCATTATGAGGAATTATTAATATAAATTTAATAAAGTTGAGAAGTTTATTTCAGAAACGATTACTGGGATAATAATCATGTCGTTGCATGACTTCAATATTATTGGTAATTCAATTGATGCAATTTTAATACTGCTAATAATTTATGTGAGATTTAGTGTCTGTCGATGAGGTTCTACGCTCTGTTACTAAAAGCTCTGTTAATTTATTTAATCTCTGTGGGCTTCTTGAAATATGTAAATTCTCTTTAAGACGCAACCTATGCGTCTACTCCCGTTTCGAATTTTTCATTTCATGCCTATTCAGTGTACAACTTAAATAACAAAATTTGCGATTACACTACCAAGTTTTAATTCAGATATGCGTACAACAAAATGTGAGAATAAATTTCCTGATGTTTAAATAATTTTAGAGGATCAAAGGAACGTTTCTTAACGATCAGGTGACTGGAAAGTCGGTCTGAAGAAAAGAGTATAAGAAGATCAGACTGAAGCGTTGCGGAGGAGAACAAATTAGACTGAAATACAAAAAACAAATATAATCCATTTAGTGACCCCTGTTTGATGTTCGATTTTACCTCCCGAAGGGGACTGGCGGTCATTAAGGCAATGAAAACACTTTTCCCTTGAGAATATTAACGCAGCTCAAGAGGAAAAACAAAATCCTGTCTGTTTGGTCTGTGGAATCGGTAGTAAAATAATTGAATATTTATGAAGAATCTAAAGATACACGGAATTGGCGTCCTTTGACGTTATAAAAGGTGCTCCAGATGTTGGTTTTAACTTTGCGAAAAATCGACGAAATCTCAAGTAGTATAAATACTGCATAAATATATTTTTTAATATTTCAACAGTTTGATTATGCAAACTGGAACCGAATGCAACACAATATATACATTTAAATACGAAAATAATATTTCAAATTATAAGAAGTGATACATTCGTAAATATTTATTAATTTTCATAAGGCTCAGTTCAATTTATACGTTTAACATGGAAATAAAATAAAGGAGATAAATATTTTGTAGAGTTTTATTAACTAGAGGACTAAAGTGTATGCAGATTCAAATTTACTGAGAATATTTAGTTTTCTGGTCAAAAACAACATTTCATTGTCTGGAGTCTCTAGAAGATCGTCATTTGAAGTCTTCACTTGAAAAATCCATTTAAATGTTGCATTAAAAATTCTGTATCTAGTTTTCAAACACGCAAAAACATAAAATTTCAGAGATTTAAAAGAAATTTTGCATGTGTATTTCTTATATACTCTTAAGTCTGTACGTCAATCTGTACGCATAATATTATTGAAATCCTTGTATCGCATCAGAAACTGGTTATAAATCGTATTTAGTAAGAAAAACGTCCATTCAGAATAACTCATAATTTGCTAAGATGAATAATTGAAAAATAACTAAATTCTGGGTAATTGTGTTTAGATTTAGTTTATTCGTTAAAACGAAGAATATTTTCTGTTACTGATCTGTCATTTGCTGACTATGGAATAAGCCGATTTTAATAGAATTATTTCGTTAAATAGTGTTCGGAATCGTGTACCCATCTCTGATTCTTAATTCACTTTCTCCCCCCCCCCCCTGAAAACGAACATATTTCAAAACTTAAGATTTCTTCTTTCTTCCCCTTCCACTGTTTCATATAGACAATGGACCCACCCGATAATTTCTTTACCAAACATTTCAACGCCATTGTCAACAATCTTGAAGACCAGAGTTTTTGATCTTATCTATAAACGATACATATTGTCAAATAACATTTGTATTTACGTTATCAGCTATTTTATTGGACACCACATGTTTACCAATTGACGGAAAACTAAGGGTTGTGATTTCTCATACGATTTAGGTTTCGCCAATTTGAAGAACAGTTTCTTAGCTTATAGCAGAAGAGATCATTGGGAAATGCTTAGATGTAAAAAGAGGAATATGTGTTGGTGGATAGAGAAAAGAATGTATAATATTTGCTGATGAAATGGTACTGCTAGCAGAAAGTGGAAGTATGATAAGCAAAATGCTAAACGTTTTCCTTCCACATCCCCCCTTTCAAATCCCTTCCTATGCTATGAAAGGGGAGTTGCCACTATGCGGATTACCCTCAGGTGTTTTTGTTTTTTTAGGGCAACACGCTACATGAGGCTAATTCTCGTTGGGCAACTCCCCTTTAATAGCATAGGAAGGGATTTGAAAGGCGGGATGCGAAAGGGTAGAGGAAGGTAGCCAAGGGTTAACTAGGGCCCCCGGGCTATATTTTAAGGATCCTACCCGGCATAAGCCTAAAGAAATGCAGGGAAAATCCTAGAAAAACCTGCATCAGGTAAGTTGGGCATTGGGTACTTGTCCCACGCCCTTCTGATAGCGGGAGAGGAGTTTGCTGTGGGGACGCAGAATTCCCTTCTCCGTGCCTCGACCAGTTTAGGAGGCAGCTGGCCGACTATTTCAATGTTGTTGGGGGTGTAGACAGGCTATGTATAGGGTAATCCACATAGTGGCAACTCCCCTTTAATAGCAAAGGAAGGGATTTGAAAGGCGGGATGCGGAAAGGTGGAGGAAGGTAGCCTAAGGTTCCCACATGCCGAGGCATGGCGAGGGGTAAGCTGCGACCCCACAGCA
Organism: Zhengitettix transpicula; assembly: GCA_037074705.1. Taxonomy (NCBI): domain Eukaryota; kingdom Metazoa; phylum Arthropoda; class Insecta; order Orthoptera; family Tetrigidae; genus Zhengitettix; species Zhengitettix transpicula. The sequence goes on from CM073591.1 coordinate 79,602,401, forward strand.
AACCCCTCTCCCGCCATCGGAAGGGCGTGGGACAAGTACCAAATGCCCGACCTATCTGATGCAGGTTTTCTAATGTTTTCCCTGCATTACTTTTAGGCAAATTGCCGGGTAGGATCCTTAAACCATAGCCCGGGGGCCCTAGTTAACCCTTGACTACCTTCCTCTACCCTTCCGCATCCACCCTTTCAAATCATTTCCTATACTATTAGAGGGGAGCTGCCTCCATTTGGATTACCCTCATGTAGCCTGTTACCCTAAAATAATAATAATATATATAAAGGTTGTGATGAACGTTCCATGAGAATAAACACTTAAAAAAGAGCGTGTTTATTAGTAAAGGAAGAAAACAGACAAATATTATGATAGGGCAAGTAAATGTCAGACAAGTAAGTTCCTTTAAATATATGGGAAGTATAATCACTGAGGATTTTAGAAGCCATCAGGAGATAAAAAAACGCGTATTTTCATAGCGAAGGAAGCATTTAATAGAAAACAGGAAGTTATTATGAGGCAAACTAGAAAAAGAACTAAGAAACAGATTAGGCAAAATGCTTTGTCTGGAGTTTGGCACTATACGGAGCAGAGACGTGGACGTTGGGAAGGAAGGATGAGAAAGGGCTGGAAGGTTTTTGAGATGTGGAGGAGGATGGAAAGGATAAGCTGAATGGAAAGGGTGACAAATGAAAAAGTATTTTAAAGGGTTAGTGGGAGGAGAAGACAGGTGCAAATTATAAGAGAAAGGAAGAAGAACAAGATAAGGTACGTTCTAAGACGAGGCTGCTTACTGACGTAAGCTATGGAAGGACTAGTTCAAGGTAAGAGAACGAGAGAAAAGAGAAGAAACAAAGTAGTCACAGGAAGCGGAAAATATATCTACTTGAGGAGGATGGCAGACATTAGTAACTGGAGATTTACTATGTGAAAACCTGTCTATTGGCAGAACACTAATGATGATGATGATGATAATGGCTAAAATGGAGAAAAACATGTAATTCCATGCAGGAAAAAATTAAGGGGAATCATTTGTGCCATATACGGGGAGTATTGTATAGACGTTGACGCAAACTCAGCAAGAAAATGTTATTGTGAATTCAAACAGGGCAACGTTGATGCAAGTGATTCGTCACGATCTGGAAGGCCATGGTCTTTTGGCAAAGAAATGATGAAGACCTTAACCCATGATAATCTTCCCTGTCATACAGTGAATTGTCAGACGTGATAAACAGTAAGCCGACATTTTTCACTTCACGGTTATGGTGCAAAATTCTACGGTGTGATTACAAAAATCACTTCATACTCGTCACCACTTAGCTCGTGATCAATCATATTAAAGTCTGTTACTAGAGTATAAAATTACTATTTTTATGACAACGTGAATAAAATAATGGCTGAGTCCAAGCGCAAAATCAACACCTCATCATCAGATTGAGGTTCTGGTGTAATACAGAAGTCGTCGTATACTATAAATTTTTTCTCGGGTATGTAAACATAGCTGCTGACATGTATTCAAAGCAACTCAGAGATCACAACTGGATAAAATCAGCCGAGATCCAGTGATCCAGCAACACGATGATGCATGGTCCAACGATGCTTCCTCAACAGAATCAGCTGTCCAGGCGAGAGCACTAGAACTTTTCCGTTTTCTTTTCAACAACTACTTGGGAGCGCTACTTGGGTCGTGAATAAACTTTATGGGTAATCCAGAACATTTATCCAGTCCCAAACCAGTATATTATTTAAACGCGGAATTTGGTAGCTACCACGCTTCTCCGAAGAAAAGGAGGATAATGTAGTGATGATCATTTTTTGTATGTTACTCAATGCAAGTTTCATCACGCTAAGCAGGGCTCAACCTCAACTTAATATAACAAGATAATTGCTTCTATGTAGACAAGCCTAACATCGGTGTTAATTTTAACCTTCTGTTATTAGTTCAATTAATTTTCACGTATAGTGTGAGTAGGAATAAGCTCTAGTTAAGACGAAACCATTGTTCAATAAAACCCAGCTACTATGGAGATAATGGCACAAGTTCGGAAAACGATACCCCCAATTAATTTATTAATAAATTTTGGTGTATTTTACAACAGCATTCTGAATTTTCTTAAGGCAATTAAATTATAAAAATTAGTTCATTGCTTTATAAATGGTGTTTACTACATAATTCTTTCTTTTACATAATAATGGCCTCATATTGTCCGCGATCTCCTTTCGCATCCTGGTTACTGAGTTGCAGTTTTGTTTACAAACTTTGTCTTGTGGTCTGACGTCATGTTGCTAATATCGTTTAGCACTCCGCTTTTCGAATGCGATTCCAAGATGGCGCCACTTCCTCCGGTAGCGGATTGCTCATTTCCGCCTTGAGTTCCAACGCTGATTGGCTGCGGCTTTCGAAGGAAATAGCGGTGTATGTGGCTACGGCTGTTTGCGCTTGTATTCTTCCTGTTGCCAGCGAGTCCATATTCAGTGCACACATTAAGGACTCTGGAACGATGGCCGCAAAATGACAGCTACATCGGGTAAAATAAACTAATCTGTGGGAAATAGCTGATGATAACACTTATGAGAGTTGGAATGTTCTTTTGAGTTATAACTTAGAATAATAGGACCGTAGCTACAAATCCTATAACCCATTAATTTTATAATCCCCATTTTCATTACGTCGCGCTGTAAATCTGAACAACGAACCATTCTATTATTGGGATATTTATAGTAAAGTTCATTGAGGGTCTCTATATAAATTCAGAGGGCAGCAGCCATATGATAATCGTTTGAGAGAAGAAGAAGAACGAAAACTTATGCTCGGTGTTTTTCTTAGGTCGTGGGCTTGTTAAAACTTTTTGAGCAGGCGCTCATAAAGATAAATCGGCCAAGAAGTCGAAAAGTGGGTTATTGGGCGGCAATGGCTGGAAAAGATGAGATCAAAACTTAGGCTCGGAGTTCTAATACGAAAAACAGCTGAGGATGCCATAAGCTTAAGGACAAAAGTGCCCTAACATATATAGATAAGTGTAACGGTGATTTCGGGTGAAATGATGTCATCAAGTAAGGAATAATAATATTTTAAAAATTAAATTTTTCCGTCTGTTTATATGAAATAGAGAGAGCAGTTTTTTTAACGGTAACAAACAGTATTTTTTTTAATAAATTAGAAACACAACGTTTCGGTACGTGTTCGTACCTCCATCAGTAGCTACAATATACAAGTCTGTTGTTATCATAAAGATAATGAATTTCCAGAAAAGTTTAATAATTCTATTGAATTACAGACATAATGTGACTGAGAAACACAATTATTTCACTCAATATTTTAAAATGACCCAAAATTTTAGAAGTTCTTGCGAGACAGTTTTTCACTTGACAAGACACGGTCAAATCTCGAACTTTCAGTAGTCTGCACTGTCCCTATGACCTTAGGCCGCCTCTCACAAAAAATTAAGTTAAGCCTCATTTAAAATACCCTATTTTGTTAATTTTTTTACATTACGTTCAAATTAGTATTAGTATTGTATATTTTAAAATTATTATTTGAGTAAATTGTTGACGATAAGAGGCTCCTACATTGGTTTGTGAGAGGCGTCCAAATATACCTTAGTAATTTATGATTTACTCTTCTGAAAGTTCTATAATAATTTTTATTTCAATCCCCAAAATTTAATTGTTTTGCGTAGGAACGGAGATAACGAATGGCAGATGGAATAGCTACTCGACAATTTTTTGAGATCGAGTTGACCCTTAGGCTCTTGTTTCGTACATAGAAGTCGATTACATATATTTCAACCAACTAACGCTTTTCGCTGTTTTTGTGACTTTATATGGAGTGGAGTGAAAAATCATTATAATATATATTTTTTTGAGTAACTGGCTACGCGAGGGTAATCCTCATGGTGGAAACTCCCCTTCAATAACGTAGGAAGGGATTTGAAAGGGAGGATGCGGAAGAATAGAGGAAGGTAGTTATGTGTTAACTAGGGTCCCCGGGATAAATTTTAAGGATCCTAGCCGGCATTCATCTAATGATGCAGGACAAGCCCTATAAAACCTACATGATGTAGATCTGGCATTGGGTACTTGTTCCACGCTATTCCGATGGCGGGAGAGGGCTTTCTTGTGTGCCTCGACCAGTTTAGGAGGCAGCTGGCCGACTGATCCAATGACTACAGCGAACAACTTTTACCGCATGCCCAAGGTCTTTAATCCCGGAGCATCTACCTCTCAAAACAGGTCGAGGTGCCTCGGTGTTTGGGAACCTTAGTTCAAAAATTGAGAGAGGAAAAGGCATCCCCAAAAGGTAGCCCCCTCGCCTCTGCAGAAAGGTTCTGCCTGCGAGAGAACAGCTTTTACACACTGTCGTTCTGTTGACTTTTTTTAAAGGTGTATGTATAGGGTAATCCACATAGTGGCAACTCCCCTCTTATAAAATAGGAAAAGGAGTGAAAGTGGGGATTCGGAAAGGTAGATCAAAGTAGCCATGGGTTAACTAGGGCCCCGGGCTATGGTTTAAGGATCTTACCCGGCAATTCGTCTAAAACTGATGCAGGAGAAACCCTAGAAGGGTTAACTAGGGTCCCCGGGCAAAAGTTTAAGGATCCTAGCCGGCATTCATCTAATGATGCAGGACAAACCCTAGAAAACCTGCATCAGGAAGGTCGGGAATTTTGTACATGTCCTTCGCCCTTCCGATGGCGGGAGAGGGGATTCCTGTTGGGTTGCAGTTTTCCCCTCGCCGTGCCTTGACCAGTTTAGGAGGCAGTTGGCCGACTATTCCAATAGGAATACCGGAAAACTCTTACCGTATGCCCAAAGTCTGCGACACCTAAACATACACCTCTCAAAACAGGCCGAGGTGCCTCGGGAACCTTAGTTCAAAAAAGTAGGGAGGTGTAAAGGCATCCCCAAAGGTAGCCTCCTCCAGAGCTCTCTGGGAAGGTTCATACTGTCGTTCTGTTGCAAAAATTTGCACACTGAGCTAGTATTGAATAGTTTTAATTTTGGGATTAGCTGCAAATAGTTCTGTTTCTATGATTGAGAAATGTCGGTGCAGTGCTTATAGAGGCCGTGTGACGAGCTACAATGTAATATCTTCCTCACAGCAAGAGACCGCATCCAGCGTTCGGAAAGTGGACGGGGACCTTAATTAATCACATGATCAAACATCAAGTAGTTTATGCAATTCATATACTTAGCACGCACTGTTCTTCAAGACTGGGAGCAAGGAATACGGGAAGAGGGAAGTCCTGTCTACCTGGTTGCTCAGTCCTTGTGAAGGGGGAAGAAGCGATTAAGGTTTATTCTGGTCACACTGAGCACGGGTCGCTATGAGAACGTCACCAGAAAAGTCAGCCAAAGCGGACTAGCAGAGTGATTGCCGCCGTGAACCTGAGAAACCTACCTCCTTTCCAGTTATCGTACTAAAAAAAATTACAGCGCAACGCAAGGAATCAATCCAAAGGGAACCAGCCTACGGAAGGAGCAGATACAGACACTCTTCGTCATCCACAGGTGTTAATAGTCTGAGGGCACCAACGACGTTGAAACTTGTGAAAAAATCGTATACGGTTTTGCTATTTTACTGACATTAGTGTCAGGAATGAGCATATATATTATTAATATCGCGGTTATAATTCAGTATCACACGTAGCACTGTGAAAAAGTTATACACAGATTTATTAAATTTAATATTGTGAATAAAAATTGTTTTATTATTTAACAAAACCAAGCATCTAGAGGTATTAATTAAATACTTGACAGGCATTTTCTAACTTGTCCTTAAATTATTACTCTTATGTGGTGATATATTTCAAAATTTATAGATTATTGAGGAGATATCTTATTGGATATTTATCTCCAACAAAACATTTTATAATTTTAATTTAAACTTTATAAATATGGAGAACATATTCAATTTTATATCACAATTCTGGAATTATGAAAGAAGGCTTCAATGAATTCTCCACTTTTTATTCAGCATAAAATGTTATCGCATGAATGTACGACGTATTTATGCTGATATAAAAATCTTTCCTACCTGAATTTGTAATTGTACGTTATTACAACCTTATTTTTATAAAAATTACAACAGACTGAATTTGAATACGAATCCACACCGTTGCTGACATGTTTGACATGGGCTCATGCATATGTTTCCACTCTCATCCATATTTTACGGAGAGATATAAGACTTTGGGACAACAAGCCCTGTAATTACATGTCAAAACACTCGTTTATAAAGTTAAAGCGACGCGAGCGTCATTTTCGACCACGTACAGTGTGTACACCGTCTGAGTTATTACCCGACGCTACGACTAGTAGACGAACGTCAAGTGTAAAGGTGGTACAGCCTGGCCACTGAAGTGAGAAAGAATTCAGGAGAACTTATTGCAAGAAAGGTTAGAAATGTCATATTTTAATATTAAATTATTTTGTTGGTAAAGTAATAAAATAAAAAATGTTATTATACAATTTATTACGGAAATTGAAGAATATTAATAAAATTTCAAATATATTTTATTTCATATTACCATTCGGAAGAGTTTCTATTAACAATAATAATTGATGAAATACATACATTGATTAAACAGCAAAATTATAGACGCGTTATGAGACAGTAAATTATGCGGTTAATACAGTAAATTCTAAGCCCTATATATATATATACATATATATATAGCTTCTTTTCCTTTGAACGATTGATAGTTGTTCAATTTTTCAACGGAAAAGCAGGTGCTCCTGACCTTATCTCTGACGTACACGACACTAAATTGATGAAAAAAATGTAAGAATATCAATTGTTTACCCAACTATCCTAATCTGAAATAATATTTAATTTTTTAATACATTTCCTTACTTATAAATATAATTAAAAAATATCTACTGGCGTGGAAGAATTTTCCAACTTGGCTACAAAATGGCTGAAACGATCAGAGAGAATTCCCTCTCCTTTCGTTGCACATACACAACTACTACTTTCATCTATGTGTCCGGAGACGAGTATTCACCAACAAATATCAAAATTTTTACATTTTCCAAATATTATTATATTCTTATGAGCTCTGCGAAACTTCGTCTCCGCTCTTAACACCTTGGTCTACGTTCAACTTCAATATAATTCTCTCGGTCTTCATCGGGAGAAACATCCTTCCAACCTGATAATTCATTTATTTAACTGTCAAAGGGACGCCCATATTCATTGACATCACAGTTTATCCAGCTTTCTTTTTAGAAGAAACTAGATTGGAGCCCGGCGTTGCCCTAAGATTCATAGTTAAACTCAGCGACATCTATAACGTCGGATTTGACTCCAAACTCGGTTGTTTTTGCGTTATATTTTGTAACGCCCCTCCACTCCCATCCCTAAAGGTGTTCCCCTCCCATGCCGAAAGGGATTGCAATTATGGACAAAAAACATCCTTCATTTTAAGATTGACTATCAATCGCAATAGACCCCGAAAAATATTTATCCGACTCAAATATCGGAGGTTTGAGCATGTTTTAAAATGTCCACCCCTACCCACCCTCGCCCCTAGGGGTGGTAGAAGTGTTTTACCCCCACCACAGTGTTTGTTTCCGGCTTTAATAGAACACGTGTACGAAATTTGGTCAAATTTTCTTCTGCTGTGAAGATTTGTATGCGGAATATACACACAAACATTCTATTTTATTTATTAGAAAAACAGAATTAAATAAATTAAAATTATCAAACATTAATTCTCTTGAATATAGATTTACAGACTTCATATAACCGTCGATAAATTTATTTTATTGTCTTTGGAGTCTGAAGCTTGTAATGTGCCACTGATCGGCTGATATCTGATTCTGACGTGTTGCTTATTGTAGTAAATGTAGAATTAATTTCTATGAAATTGCCAATACTTATATAATTAAATTTCCGGCTGTGACTTAAATTGGAAATAACTGATATATGATAATATCAGATTTTGATCCATTTGTACACCTCATACAGCTCTTAGCTACAACAAAATCCCTTAACTCTTGAAGCGAGAAGAAGAATGAAGAACTGAATTTGGATTAAATTGAATTACTCTCAAACAATCTCAAGATTTATGTATTTGAATAATTCCTTTTTATACCGACATGCAGATCAGGAAGGTCAAAGACTATATTATTTCTCTTTCGGCAAATGTTTGGTTAAGAGCCGAGCAACATTTTCACTTAAGAAAAGCGTTCGTTGATTTCCTATTCAAAATCTCTCGTGTATCTAATTAATTATTATAACCGGCTTTTATTAACGGAGTCAAATCGTTTGTGTTTTGAGCGAAACCTGGGGCGCCACGTCGCTAGACGCCCCTTCCACTTCCACCGCCTCGCCACACACAATGACTCCGTAATATCGCCTGCCTGTTCTCCGGGGATCGTTAATTCCAGATTTACAAATAAAAAGACCAAACAGAAGCAGTCTTTTCCCTCTGTGTTTTTTTCTTAATTACAAGCCCAGACGTGATTCTTCTGCCGCTCTATTAGGTCCGCAGTTTTGCATCTTATTGTCTCCAAGTTTCCATTCTCCTGTTTTTGTAATTATTTTATATTTCTGTGGCAGGCATATTTTTGTTCCCTCCTCGCATTTTAACGTTAATTGGAATCACGTGAAACTTCATAAGTCGTCGGCGTGCCGGCGCAAAAGAAGAAACGAAAGCTGCGTTTATAAACATAATAAAACTGGATTTCTTTCTTAATTGCCGGGATTGCGACCGCATTACAAAGTTGCTATGGAACCAGGCTCCCTTTCCCGTTAGTTAAAGCTTAATTTGGCCCCTAAGCCATGAGCGCGAATAAATTTTCATTCTATTGCCCTCAACAACAAGTAATATGGAAATAATATGAGAATGAGGCAGTATTAAAAACATTAAAAGTAATGTATTATGCAGAGATAAGCAATTATAATTTTTATGAAGAATCGTTTCATCCCACGTCGTTCCTGATATTTTCATATGCGTAAATACAAATCTTATGATCAAACCATAATAATAATAATAATGCATAAAAACTGGAACACAGCTGAAGTTATGGAGATGGAAATTATGTACTAAAATATAAAATCTGAAGCTGCTTTATTTATCAACCTATTATAATTAAAAGTATATTAAAGGAAATTTCGTTAGATTAATGCGTTGCTAAAACATTTATATTAATTTTGTCAAACTAACCCCTCATATTCAACAAATTCGGATATTACGAGTGTATTTTAATTACGGCAGCAACGGCAGACGTGACCGATCAGTCAGCTCCAACTACCGAGTGTCTATTCTTTCTTCGGGCTGTCTCCGCTCTTCTACAGATTCAACAAATCACAAAATCTCAATTTCTGAGGCATGAAAAAGTAAGTCAATCTAGATGCCAAACTCTAATTACACACGGATAAACAATGTATAGTCCAACAACGCCAAAATTGTCAACCGTTTCTTCTGACGCCCAACAATAATTTATTACTCATCACTAGGACATTTTACAATAAAATTTAAATAAAATATATGTGTGTGAAAGTATGTTTGTAACCTCATGTATAGAACAAAACATCACAGCCGAAAATTTAACAATAACTGTCAGTTTTTACTGTCATAAATACCAACTCCACAGTTGGGAAATCGAAAAAATATAATTTTCCTGTTATATAATAATTATGATAAAATATTGGAAAAAATATATTAGTTTCGTAATTTTTTTACCTCTTTAATGCAGTGCATAAATTGTACAATAGTCCAATAGTACACTTCTATTAGTATATTATATAATAATATTTTTAAGCTTGATTCAGTCTTGTTACGAAAACCATTCCTCAACAAGCCCGAAAATTTGTATTTTTAAGCGTCATAAAAGGAAAAGATAACTTTATATTGAAAACTAATTAAATACTACGTTATAAAAATTAAAACAGTTGGTAAAGATATTCATTCCTAATTTTAGCAAGAATAATGTTAGTTGGTAAACTTTTGCACATATAGAACAGTTTGTACTTTCTAGAATTATGAAGCTAATGAATTATTAATAATATTATACTAAGTTAAACAGTGAGTTATTTCACAAAACGTCATCATCCGCCCATCTTTTAATTCATTTTAAATTCATAAATTAATATCACATAGTATTTGAGATGAAGTCACGTTGTGGCCTCTGTACGATTTCTGTATGGAGAACGAGGTAGTCAACGGTTAAATAAACGCTCTGGCTATAATTTAAGGATCCTACTCAGCATTCCACTTATAAACGTCTTACAAACATATATTTAACCATAATAAGAACCCATGTTTTTATGTAAGTTCTCTACGTACTTGTTTCAATTCGTTACCTTCAGTACATTCTTTTCCTATTAGTTTTTAATTAGTGTCAATATTTTCTCAAAAAATCGTTAAGAGCGTAGTCTTCTTTTATTACAATAATAAATTTATACGCGTATTAACATAAATATGCATATGTGAATTTTCATACTTTATTCATTAGTTAAATGAAGTAGCTCCTATAATCTTACAATAGAATCGCATATTATAATGAATAATGAATGATTGTTTGAATAGGATCTTACATAAATGAGTTAATGGTTTCATGATAAATCTGTGTAAAACTAGTTATGTTTGGAGCAGGAAGTGGTGGCGTAGTATCTGAGAAACTGCTTTGAACGAGACATCATGTCACAAAACCTACTCCTATTCAGTAACCCACGTGGTTTGGCAGCTACTCAGGCTTTGAAAAGACTGCACTTCCAATTTCCTGTATACCTATCACTACTTCGAGCAGCCAGACATGTGCGTTATACCAATACGAGAGAAATACATATCCGTATACGAGACTTTTCAATGCTGCTATTCGATATAATATAGCTAACCTTAGAAAAAGAGTTTTAAGAAAATGAAAAATCTGAAACTATAAAAATACATCAAATAATTATATAAAAAATTTATATTAATATTCTGACAACGAATTGATTTTTTTTGTTGTGACAATTATTTTATATTTATATACATTTAAAGCAATATAGTCGAGTTTCATTCCGGTATTAATATCCATAAGTTTAAAACTTCCGATTCATAATATCCGATCCACCAATGCAGAAAATCTCCCGCCTCACGGTAGGCTAACAAAATGGGGGCGGCTGCTGAAATCGTGTTTAATCGTCAAGATATTCAACGCATGTATCACAAACATTTTCCTCTTCTGTGTGATGAAGCACTTTCTCTTCAATGTCAAGAGCGCGGCACGTCTGTGGAGCACCACAGTCAGCCCTCGTAGCATCGAAGGTGCCCGTTTCTCGAAGCTGTTGTTGAATTATGACAAAAATGGTATGTTATGGGATGTGGCGATGCGGAAAACGTTCGTGATACATTATACATGATATCAGCAGTCGCCCTCGGCCTATTGTGTTTGCGTGCCGTGAAGCTGGGAGACTTTAAATCCGTTAGATCCTCAAACTTATTTTTTATCCAGAAGTTACATTTCCGGACATGGTTTCTTATTAAAACTTTATCTACAAAGTCCCTCCAAAACCCCTGGATGTCTGTAATAGAAATTCTGAAACACCCTGTATATAAAGCGAAGCCTACAACTTCAAAGAAGAATACATTTTACATGGTTCCAATTTGTCGTAGATAGAACCGCGTAGAGTTTTCAACAATGGTACTTAATATGCAGGAATCGTGATTCGATGTGGTTACAGCCGGCCCACACATATCAACGATCAAGTATCAGTAGGATGGGGTGTAACCTCGGAAATTCATGTAAATGTACTAACGCGACTCATCGCGGGACACGGCCACGATTTTATCATCCAATAAATCATAACCATGTTACAAATATAAGAAATAGTTCGAATTCTACTATAATTATACCTGATTTATTTTCAATAGATCCTCATGAGAAGCAAATCCTGATGGATCATGAGAGAGTGGTTACATTATACCTATAAATGTCATCTTAATTTGTATAAGAATACTGTATACGGCTTTCAAAATGCGAATGCACTCTGATGCAGAAATCCGCCGATAGCAGTTGCCCTGAGCTGGGCTGAATCGAGTAGGCCTCTTAGAGCAGGGTTTCCAACTTTTTTTGTACAATATAGCGCATTCTAAAATATCAGTAGAGCGGCGGGCACCACCTACTTTTTTCTAAGACTATTTATAATTAAATAAGGTAAATAAATAATCAAAAAATAAAATAATAATGTTAAAATTATTGAATATAATACAAGCAAACAAATAAACATAAAAGTAAAGTTTGGGGTTTTTACTTTGCATTTCATTGGCCAGAGCCTCGCAATTTGAGGTCATGTATATATTACTGTTAGAAAACAATCATAAAGAAGCTCATCGGTGAGTCCAGATGTATATTTTGAATTTATTAAATCCTCACGCACTCTCTCATTTCTTTATTTCCCGATACTCACCATTTCGCTAACACACGCATAAATCATAAATAGGCGACTGCCGAGATTGCAAATAATTTATATTTTCCATTCAAGGATAGAGAGAAAATCTTTCGCAAGCTCAAACCATGGGACCACGACATTAATCTGAATTAAATTTTCAGAATGTAAAAATGTTTACCGGACCAGGAATCTCTGCCAACTGAGCTACCCCTGTCGACTCCGGATCCGGTGTGAAATTCCTCCTTTAATTAGACCTGATAATTTCGCACCGGATCCGAAGTCGACAGGGGTAGCTCAGTTGGCAGAGATTCCGCCCCGGTTATCAGGATGTCCCGGGTTCGATTCCTGGTCCGGTAAACATTCTTTCATTCTAATAATTTCATTCAATTTAATGTCGTGGTCCCATGGTTTGAGCTTGCGAAAGATTATCAGGTTTAATTAATGGAGGAATTTCGCACCAGATCCGGAGTCGACAGGGATAGCTCAGTTCGTACGGATTCCGCACCTGTAAATTTTAAATTCCTTGTCCGGTCGACAGCTTTCCATCCTTAATTTATAATTTTATTCGGTGTTTCTGATATTGCGGTCGAATTGTGTCTGACGCCCACAAATTGGCCTGAGGACGCCACGTCACCCGCGGTCACGGGTTTGGGAACCCCTGTCTTAAAGGGTTGCGGATCCATGTGCATACACTCTGAACGGATGATCCTTAATCCCGGAAGATGGACAGAGATTTGTTACTCTTCGAAGCGTCGCTTTATATCACTACTACGTCTTTTATTACCATCTTCCTCCTTCACTAAATTATTTTCTTACTTTCTCATTTTCCTTTATTTTCTTAAAACCAGGCTATGCAACACACAACCCAAAGCTACAAAATTTCACCAAAAAAACTATTAAACTAATATATTATTTTCACGTTACAGTTCTGCACTAAGTTGGGTATCATATTGTGTTCGTTTATGCTCAAAGTTTAGAATTAAGAGTACAAGACATATTCAATTCTATTATTTTGTACAAGGCGAAATAAATAATTTTTTCTCCAACTCTTGTTCCTCCTTTACCAAAATAAGTCCTGAGCCAACATTTTTTCACTTTCCTCTAAATTATTTGGTATATTATTTTCGTTATTGATTTTGCGTTGTGGCACTTTTAATTAATATCCGAAAATGTCCATGGAACAGTGCTGGTAGTTAGGCGGCCCGCAGAATTGTCGTGATGGCCGAATTAGTTTGGAGGGTATTGGAGGAGTAATTACAGATGGTGCTACGCGGGTGCTGCATATGCGAGGATCCGTAATGCGTCTGAGCCTCCGGTCGGCAAACACCTCACGAGAGGGCTCGCCGCCGACGGTCTTTTATTTGCCAGGCTTTTAGCTCTCGACGTCCCCGAACCTCTCCCTCCAGCAGAGATTAGAAGCGGCGGAACTGCGCCCAAGATAGCGCCCCGCCTGATTTATTGAGTCCGGGAGGGACAGTATGCTTTCTTCGGTGCAATTAGAACGCGCAGATTCGGACGCACATCATCCCCCGCAGTTCACTGGAAATATTCGGATATTAATTAGTTCTCAACAAAAATAGTTGATAGAGCGGGGAAGGATTTCGTCCGAAATAAAGCAATGAATTAGATGAGATACTTTATTACAACCATCATTTATCACAACGCGCGCCATTTCTGGGTTTTGAGATAGACGATAAATTAAAATGGGACAAACACTTAATTAAAATTTCGGCAAAATCCAGCTCAATCCGCTATACGCTAAGAGTATTAGTGAAGTAGCGCAAAAATAGTACACCACGCATATTTTCATTAGTCAATGTCTTACGGATTAGCAAAATGAGGTCGCTCCGGTCTCGCTTTGCACAAACTACAAAAGCAAGCCGTGCGAATAATAGATTTTATACCATAAAAATCAATACTGTTTTTGAATAGAAGAGAATAAATTGTTGTCCCCAGGGTTCGTACAGGTCACTCCTAGATTACCCACATTCACCTAAGAACCCACCTCACCACATATGCTCCAGTTTCAACACCATCATTACCGTCACACATACCATTAATTAATTCAGGAGGTCTCAAGGAGATTGATTACTTCCCTCGATACCAAAAAGGCATTAAAAATAATACAAACATCTCTTGTGAAATCTAATGTAAACGAATGTATAGTCGCTATTGACCTGTTTTTATTATTATTATTTTTATACTCACAGGCTACATGAGGGTAATCTTCGAGGTGGCAACTCCCCTTTAATAGTATAGGAAGGGATTTGAAAGGGGGGGACGCCGAAGGATAGAGGAAGGTAGCCCTAGGGCTATAGTCTAAGGATCCTACCCGATATTCGCCTAAAAGTGATGCAGGACTAACCCTAGAATACCTGCATCAGGTACGTCGGGCGCTTGCTACTTGTCCCACGCCTTTCCGATGGCAGGAGAGGAGATTTTGATGTGACATTAAATTAAATTTAAAAAATCGCTCCTGCGGATTGAAATGCAAGTGTAAACCTTTTACCGAAACCGATGGATTTTAACCTTACCGAGTTGTTATAGATTCCAAATATTAAATATTAATCGTCTAAAATTTAAAAACCGCTAGCTATGATAATTTAATATACAAAATGAAGAATTTTAAATAATCATTTGGTAAGTATGGTGCTTTCCATGCCACACTTGAAAATTGGAGGATTATAAACTACGATGTACTCAAGAGAGTATTGTTTACTCTGCCTAGTAAAGGAGTAGGACGTACTGTATAACTACGGCATTCACCGTGTGCTTGGCTACGGTGGTCTATCGTCAACTCCGCGTTTTAAATGAAATAAGAACTTAATTTCATACAAAAGCTCGAATGGGAGATAGGTTTAGCGATCTAAGATTAAAATAAATTATTACTCAGTTTATGCACAGAATTGTTACTATAGAAGAACCGTGATACACAAGTTGAAATAAGACTTCTTTAGGAAATAATTCAATTTTTTATATAAAACATGTATATGTTACACAGGGGGGCATGGTAAAGAAAAAGGTTGGGAAACACTTACTTAGTCTCTTTTAATGCAGCGTTTGATATTCCAGTATAAAGTTATATAATATTCTCCCAAATAATATAAAAAAACTTAAAAACTCCGATTTTATTTATAAAACACTCTAAACACTTGATAATTAGTGGATCTTTGTATATAGCTTGCTGGAATGCCGTAGTACTTCAGTAAATATGTATAAACCTGTCTCTTTATTAAATTAGACTGCCGCTCTGTTTTCTTCTTAAATATACGACGTGAATCAACTCAAGAACTATCGCTGCTGCATGGAAACCATAATATCAGGGTTGTGTTAATATTAAATGTTTAATTTAATTAATAATTATTTTTATTAGGTAGAATTTTAAATATTTATTTTTAACAACAATAATAAGAAAGATAGCAAAATACAGACATTGTAAGTGATAATATACATACCACACAACGTTTTTGGGATCCTTGTCCCTTTTTTCAGGTGCTAAGAAGAACCTAGAGCAACACAACTGCACTCGTCAAAAGACTATTGATATTTGTCAACTGACGAGTGTAGTTGGATCGCTCTAGGCTCTTCTTAGAACCCGTAGGAAAGGGCAAGGATCCCAGAAACGTTGTGTGGTATTTATATTATCACTTATTATGTCTGTATTTGGCTATCTTTATTATTATTAATTTTAATTCAGACGTAATTATTTTTTATTTGACGTATAAATACAGTTAACTTTAAGTTGACAGTGTTTAAAATTCAAAAGTTAATCTGTGTGAATAATTTTATATTGACGTATCGAATTAACCCCTTCGAGGAATCTTCTATATAATAAAAAAGGATGTATATTTGTATGTATGTATGTATTTACGTTGTTCTTTATACAAATTTTATCGCGTGGACAGAATGCAATAATAATTGGTATACGTATTCTGCCAAAATCGAGAACCGATACTGTGGGGGTGACAAACCCATAGCATAAAGGTGGAAAGAATTATAATTAAAAAATGTGATCATATTGTGTTAAATTATAATTTAATAGATTTTTAATGTGCTAAAACTGACGAATTATTTCAAGCGAGACTCTTGAAACATTTTGGTGACATGTGTAAATCATTATATTGGGTCGTGAATGTAAAGAATGAATACCCATGCAACGCTGGGCACCCAGCTAGTAAGAGAATAAAGTAATAAGTCCAAATCATGAAAGTTACTCTACGTCACGAAAACGAAGCTCAGAAGTGTCTGGTACGCAAAATACACTTAACACAAGAACCGTCCAGTTATGAAAATTATTACATTCACGCTATTCAAAACTATAAAACCAGAAAGTATGTGTAAAATATCAAAACTTTTTTTTAAAAAAAAAATTGATTTATTCGACAAATGTATTATTATTTAACACACTCTTTCGTTGGTAATCCTTTCTCGTCTCTGACGTTCCACTAATGTTGGAATGCATGTCCAATGATGTTCTACAAGGCCGTCGTAGTAGTAGTTTCATCTGAAATCCCACTGAGTCCTGTCGTTGGAGTTCGGAACTTGACGAGGCACGAAGAACGTTTTGTTCGGCCAAGGAGGTCTGAATGGACAAGTGTTTTGTGTCGACGAAACTGCTTACGTCGTTTCGTACACCTATACAATCTCGTACCTCGTTCACCAGTTTTCGGACCGTTATAGGACGACCCCGGAATGACAGAAGTTTGCCGCCTGGTTAATGAAATTCCCATTTCGACATGTCGAGGGTCCCTTCGCTGTTCTCTGAAGTGCGACCATCTCCGTTATCCGCAAGATGAGAATGGCCAGCGGTCAGTTTGATGTCGTGAATGGGTTCAAGTTGGGTAACTTCTCACGCAATATCGCTGCCCAAGTCGTTCATTCATATTTCAAAACACTTGACAATTGGGCTGACACTCACTAGGTTTCCTGAAACAAATACCAACTGTCGTTGTTCTGCCGTGCGTTTCCTGCAGATGGCAAAAAATTAATGCACGAGTATTAATCACTTAGACATTTGTACCAAATACGTTTTGCATGCTTAATTTTCTATTCGGAATAAATAAACCTGTTTATGTTCTTTTCGTAGAGCATTTGTAACGGTAGACGACAGCCAGGCCCTCTTGGTAGTTAAAAAAACCTGTGCGGGTTTTAACCAGCAGGGACAATAATTAAAAATAATAACTACTTTCCTTTGTCAAAAATAAATCGAGATTTTTTTTCCACGGATAACTTTTTCGCACAATGAGACTCAACATTGTCCTCCCGCTCCGGCGCACACTCGCTCTAGGAAATAGTAAAAACGTTCTAAAGTAATTTTCTGATAGTGTAGTTTGAGACTATAAGTTGTATTACAGTGAATTCACATGTTTGTTGTTTCGTATAATACGCAAACAGTAATTATTATACAAAATGGTTGCCATTAAAAAACATCACTAGTACGAAATAAAACTTCCCCAAATTTGTCAAACATTGCAAAGAAAAATTGTAATTAATCAATCAAGGAACAATCAGCCGACAAAGAGCGCCACTATAATTTTTTTCCTCTCGAGCCTAATTTCATACTACAGTATAAAAGTAAATGCGACATATTTTAGGAAATAATAACACACTAAAATTTACACATTTGCTGCGCGCTGGAGATTATTGCTTGAAGTATCTTTTTTCTATCTATAGCAGAAAGGCCAAACGTGTCATGTACATAACGCAGGGGCAAAAACTGCTGCTACAGGCGCCAGCTTCATCCGTGAGATCTCTCCCGAGCTCCAACGATATAGTCAATAATAGTGTGATAAATAACGAACTCTAATCAAATATATAAATTGTAACACATTAATGGAGAAACCATTATAGAAAGTACCTGAATTAGTACGCTAAGTCCAAGAAATAATAATAATGTGATATTCCGTATGTACCGTACAGAAGCCGTGCTCCAAGGCTGTGCCAGGGAGCACATTTTTTTTTTAAATTTGAGTATATAATTTCATTTAATAATATTTGCATATAAAGTACATTTACTACATTGTATAAAACCATGTTCATATACAGGTTATTGTCGTGTCACTCACCAGCATATATTAATTACATTTTAATTTACGAGGTCGTTTGATCAATATTAAATAAAGTACCTGATAACTATTT
This sequence comes from Zhengitettix transpicula, assembly GCA_037074705.1. Taxonomy (NCBI): domain Eukaryota; kingdom Metazoa; phylum Arthropoda; class Insecta; order Orthoptera; family Tetrigidae; genus Zhengitettix; species Zhengitettix transpicula. The sequence goes on from CM073591.1 coordinate 79,620,912, forward strand.
ATATAAGTAGCTCATACTAACTACTTAAAGTCATATAATATTAGTGGTACCTAAGGCATCCCATGACGGTAATGGTTAATAGTTCATTGCTATTATTTACATTATAATAAATTATTTTATTGAATAAAAGGAGAACTGAAGTTAGCTGAGCTTTAAATTGACTTTGGCTATTGGATACCTCTTTAATTCTTTCTGGCAGTTTTTTAGAGATAGAAACACCTGAATAATGATCTGCATTCTGTTCAATAGACAATGGTTTACATTTTTGGTATAGATTGTTTATTTCATATGTTGACGTTATGAATATCAGAATTGTTACAAAAAAGGGTCTATTAGTAACAACAAATAACATTAATAAATAAATGTATTAGCATGGCAGAGTGAAAATACTCAATTTTTGTATAACAATTATCAATCGGAATATGAGGTGAACTCTTGGGGATTCGTGCGTCATATTACTGAATTGAATTCTTTTCCTGCATTTTGTAAGTACGTTAATACAATATTATTATTTATATATTTTAGTAAAAATTTCTGTTCATATACCATATATATGTTCTCTCACTCATCATCGTCAATTAATTACATTTTAATTTACGATGTCGTTTGTTCAATAATAAATTAAATCATACAATATCGTACTGAATTATTCCCATCTACACTAATATATGCATTATTTCGCAAATTTTATCTGTGTACCTCATATTTTTTAATGGCGTAGTGCGGGAAGTTGTTCTTCATATTTTTGTCCTAATTCCCGATTCATATTTCTTTTTGCGCTCTATTAAAGAGAAACTACTTGTTCTTGTACGAAAATAACTGTACCCCAGCATTGATAATATAACGTTTCAAATTTCAGTTTTTTTTCGACCCCACCACTAATTGTAAAATAATTTCTACCTTCCATGAGATAAAGTTTATTTATACCTCATTCATTGCGAAGGAACAGAACTCGGTCTTTTAGCGCTCCAACTTACTTCCGGAATAATTTTCCCTATTTCTATATATAAAAAAAAGAATATATTATCTGCGGCTTATCAAATATTCGTTTCCTTCGTAGCTTATGATTTCGTAAGGTTCTAGTTAAGTTCTCGGCCGTTATACCTTTTCTCAATATATTCGGTACTGTGACATTTTAATATTATTATACATTCCACTGCCTTATTAACTCTCGTCGTACATCCCTAGTGCTCTTTCTTCCAGTCTTTCTGATTCTGCGCATAATAGGGCAATTCACCGTTCCCCTTTCAGACCCGAAAGTCAACAAAGTGAGTGTCCACATTGGTGAAACGCCTGTCACTTCAGTTATAATTGAATTTCTTCCAAATATGCAGCAACCAATTGCGATTTTCATATGTACCAGCATACATAATTTATTAACTATTTATTATATATTTCTTCAAGAAATTTGAACTTATTTTGACCGTGTTTATAGTTGATCCTCAGTCACAATTTATAAAACAAAATCTATTATAAAAATTACACCTGAACCGTAGTCAACCGTATAAACTCAAAATTTTTAAATAATAACGTGAAAGAACAAATATTTCATTCGGACAAATGGAAGACAATTATGGAAATGTTTCTTAAAGCTTCGGAGAAATTTAAAAATTAACTAATTTATGTAATTATTAAATAGTTATATGTTTATAAATTGTGAGTGATAAAAACATTAATAAAATGTAAACACAATTTATATTAAATTTCAATTCTCGTAAATGGTAGTGTTTCCTAAAAAAATTAAGTGTACCGAGTCCCTTTCTAAAGTTTAAACGTTATATATAATTTGTTTATTGTTTTCGTTAATCATATAAATTATTCCTGGCAATTTTCAAATAAATTTCGTTTCACTTTTAGTATTTTATTTATTAGTAGCTGCAAGCCCGGTGATGCCCGTGTAATTATTTATATAAACTCGAAAAAGTAATTAATTCTATATTAATCTTTATTCGAGAGGTGATTTAACATAAATCTAACTGTTCCTAGTTCCGTACACACTTTCGACCGATAGTGCATTAATTGAAGCGCTATAAAATACATTGAATTTTATTGCATCAGTCCCAACAAACATACTTCCGAATTTCTTTATAAATACACTCACTGGTTATTGCAGGATATAATTGTCCCTGAGTCTTCAGACAGTACGAAAGATTAAATTGATGAAATTGTTAGTTAGATTCACAATGTAAACAAAAGGTCGCCGTATTGGAGTCACTAATATGGCGCGAAAGTATCCACAAGTATTTCGTAATTTTTTTTATTATCATTCGATGGATTATTACTGGATAAAATTATACTTTTTATTCAATGAAAATATTTCTGCTTTATTTCATTACGGAAAAAGGAACTATTTCCTTTGTTCGTCGCGGAGTAACGTCTCTCTGTCCCGTGTCGTCACGGTCTCTTGGCGCGCAGTATTTTAACACAAAATTAATACGTTTTTCGATTACAATTCCTTCCACATTTCTGCTAGGGGTTTCTCACCCCCGCAGTTCCGTTTCTAGAGTTTTGAAGAATATATGTACGAATTTTTGTTGCAATCTGTCCACGCATTATAAATTGTATAGGAGTTAACGTAAATACATACAAACAAACACATATATACGATATTTTATTATATAGATATAACCATTATTATTTGATTTTATTCATGGTAATATTAAGTTTTGTATTAAATGGCGCTCCATCTGGAGTGGTATCTTAACCTGTGAGACTATACTTTTGCTTAAAGTTTGTCGTTGACGTCTTGATGCGACGACGTCGTCGGTTAGCCACTTATCAAGAATCCCTCGCTTGCACGGACCATTCATCATGGTCACGCTTGCTCGTGCTAAATTATCTCACCACCGCACCGGCGCGTCGCCGCCCAAGGAACGACTCATAAATCAGCAACCGTTTTCGTTACTTTCCCAGACGTCATTTGTTTGATAACCAAATTGTAACCCTCAGCGCCGCAGCTTCCCAGTTACAGTTTATCAGCTATTTCAGTATTTTCCGCCCATGTATTTCTGTTATCGCCAAGCTGTTAAAAAGGGTGCTCGTAGGGGAATAAGCGTCTCTTCAATTATTCGGTGCGAAAGTCGCAAAGAATACGGCACACACTGCAAAGTGATTCGCAGTTACGACCGTCGATTTATTCTAGAAATGTACACTTAAATGCATGTTTGATAAAAAAAAATCACAGGTCGTTATTTATACCTGCAACAATGATGCATGAAACATAATGTTTCCCACCTGATGTTACTAAATACATAAAGGTTCACGAAATAAAATTGCACAGACTTCAATAATAATTACATTTCACACTCTATGAGAAAAAATTTAATTGTTTATTTACGGAATAAAGGTCTAAATAGTTGTTATAATCTCTAGAGTATTTTAATGAACATCATCTTTAGTATAAATGATTTAGTAATAAGAAAGATAGCCAAATACAGAAAAAATAAGTGATAATATAAATAAACACAACATTTCTGGAAACCTTGTTCCTTTCTTCAGGTGCAGAAAAAACGCAAGAGTTTTTTGAGTTTTGTCAACTGAGTTGTTTTAACACCCCCCCCCCCCCCCCCAGTTGTCTCTATCTCGGCTCTTGAATTTTTTCTCCACCTGAAGAAAGCAACAAAGTTTCCAGAAACGTTTGTGGTATTTATATTTTCACTTATTATATCTGTATTTGGCTATCTTTCCTATTATTACTTTTAAATCAAACGTAAGCTTTTAATTTTTCATAATAATAAATGGTTTACATAGTTCTCCATTAAATTTGAATTTTAAATCAATTTATTTTAAAATTAATTTAAAAATTTTTAACATTAACAGCTTAGCATTTTTTACGATCAGTTAGGATAAGCGGTCATTAATGTAAATATAGTATTGTCGGCTAGAATCCACGACGAAATCTTACCCTGTATGAAACAATTTGATTGTTCAATTATGCGATGCGATGCGAAATGTATAAGTTATATAATTCACAAATTGCTGGAGAATCTCCTTCGAAATACTGTAACATTCCACCACTGTGAACATGTAACAATCCAGCAGTTGGAAATGGGAAGTCCAGATAGATCGTTCACCAACCGAGATATATCTCCGTTAGCTCACCTGGCTACCGATCTAGAGGATAAAGGAAGAATTAAGAACAGGAAATAGGAAAGTCGGTAACGTGAGGGTTCGGGTTCAACTAATTGAACCTAGGCGTAGTGGTTGGTGTTTCACTGCACTTCAGTCAAATAATAGTTGATGAAGAATAAAGAGATTTAATAGTTAGAAATAAAATAAAGTAAGACAAACTGGCGGATAGCACCAGGAGCCACCGACCCGTCTGGAGGTTGGATCACGACTGTCGTTCCCAAGAAGCTCTGAACAATTCGAAGACTCCTTTCCCCCTCCCTGATGATTTTAAGTCTCCAATGAGAACTCTTACAGAGAGAATGATTTCTGCTGCCGTGTGCATGTCTGCATAAGGCACTTAAAATGCTGACTTCATTAGACGCAGCGTTTTCACAGCTGCCTAGGCGGAAGGGGTGAAGATTTATGTTGTTGTGCGTATCGTTACTCACTATATCTAAAGTGAGGTCTTTAACTGCATCAGCGTTCTTGCAGCTGCGCCCTCTTAGGTCCGCTATGCTGAAGAGACGTTATGATAAGAGGGCACGTGTAGACTATTATATTACAATACTATAACCTATAAAATTATCACAAGTACGCCCAATGCATTTCTGTGAAATACTTTCATAAATGTCCGTTATATACACTGTACGTCTAAAGCTCTGAAATCTCCAAACCCACAATACCCTAATGAAAGAGAACAATTATAATAATAAATTTATTGCCGAAAATTTTGTGATATTTTTTGTGTAATTTTATATGGTTGCTATGAAAAACTTTATAGTCAATCTGCTGGCGCCCAACAATGTCTTTTAAAATTGCTTTTAAATATGAGTTAAAGCAGTTAATTTTGCTTTAAGAAATATTTGTATTGTTAATTGTATTACAGTTTGTGTGATCCAATATTTCATGTTAAGTCAGATTATTTTGAGCGGTGCATAAGTATCTAAGTGGCGTGACGTCAGAGGAGTTAAACAAATGAAGGTGAATTACAGTGAGCTTTCTGTCCTTAATATTTAACCACAAATTAACTATAATCTTAACTATTAATATTTATTCTAATTATATATTACAGTATATTAAATGTTTGTTTTAAAGAACCTATTATTTCTGACTTTATCGGCTAATTTAATTATTATATACAAATATAAACAAGAAACAGTCTCAAACATTTATACATTATATATTTTTGTGATTTCGGCACTTTGTGCCATTATACGTCCAAACTTTTTATCACTATTAATAGTATGTCAGGAATAAATTTGTATAGATTGTTATCTGAGTCTTTATGATTGAATTTAATTATCATATTTATTTATTGTCTTTGTGCTTACTGTCAGTTAAATAGGAAGTTAAAAAAATCATTTTCCCGTTAGTCTTGAAATGAGAAAATAGAAAGTATGCATTTAAAATAATATGCAATAATACTTCACATATTATAAAATAATAAAATATTAAGATAAACCAAATTGCACGTAAATAATTATATACACTTAATCTGAAGTATCTTATGTTTCTATACGCACAAACTAAGTCTTACAGTCACTATTACTTATATTAAATATTTTAAGCACTAGTAACAGGAAAAAGAACAAGAGGTAACCTGCGAGGGATGTTCTCTCGCAGGCAGAACCTTGTACGAGAGATACGAATGGGGCTACCTTTGGGGACAAGTACCCAATGCCCGACCTACCTGATGCAGGTTTTTCTAGGATTTTCCCTGCATTGCTTTTAGGCGAATGCCGGGTAGGATCCTTAAACTATAGCCCGGGGGCCCTAGTTAACCCTTGGATACCTTCCTCTACCCTTACGCATCCCCCCTTTCAAATCCCTTCCTATGCTATTAAAGGGGAGTTGCCCAACGTGGATTACCCTCATGTAGCCTGTTGCCCTAAAAAAAATAACAAGCACACCATTTATCCGGTCTTCATTTACAGAAACGAAGGCAGGTTGAAAACAAAGAACAGAACATAATAAATACTTTCTTGCAATTCTATCCATGAAGAATAAAAAATACTGGTTTAAACGTATTTTTCCAATCCCCGCTCTTTTTTCGTCTGAAACATTCTCACGTTTAATATTTTATCTAATAGGAAATGGAAAACCCACCACGAAAAACACTAATAGTGATTTAAATATTTTTATACTCAATGCTAATTTTTCTCCTCAATAAATAATTAAATTTATATATTATCTAATAGGAAATGGAAAAGCCTCAAAATATAAAAGAAAATAGATTTAAATGTTTATATGATCCTTTCTATTTCCCCGCCTGAAATATTCTTTCAACTGGTATATAAAACCGATAAAAGCTTCCATTATTAATTGTAAAAATAAAATAGTGCTTATAAGCACTACACCTACTTATAAGGTAATATGTTGATGCAAATTTGATAACATCCGTTTACAGTTCATGATCAACGTGTTTATATTCAAATACAACATTCCTTGTCTACAATGAACTATTGAAATATTGTTAAACCTTTATTATTACAAAGTATTTCCGTAATAAATAATTTTTTGCGGACATAGAATTATATATCTCACTGTTTTGTCCTTCGTCTAGTAAAACTTTTTCAAAATATTATTTTATTCGTCGGTGATTTTTCTGATCCCCTGTTTACGTATACATGGATTTTTCATTGTAAGGAAACCTCGTAGAAATTTTCTACTTCCCTGTTTTAGGTGTTTCGAAGCAACAATTTCTCAGGTTTATTCAAATTATATACTTCACATTATGAATTTTGAGACGAATTAAAAATATTTTTCTCACCAACAATATTCAATTTGCTGTACTATGTCTTCCCTTTCGAGGGAATTAATTTCTCTGGCACGATAAATAATTTTGCTTAGTTTGAGACAACCGTAATGTTAAGTTGTATGTCTTAGTTTTTCCCTAGTTACTTTTTAAGTCAAGTTCTTTGTCAAAGACTAAGTCATTTATTTCCTATATACATTTAGTCTGCATTAACTTTTCATATTATTTTTCCTGCTGTCAACTTGTATTGCATTTCCTGCCATGCCTCTGTGACTCTGAATGATTGAAATGTTCAAAAGCTTACATTTCAGGATTACACTTTAACGTGCCCCTTGTTCCTCCTATGTTACATATATTTTCCGACGTAAATCTCTTTCTGTTAACTGCATGAAAACAGCGAAATTTGTTATATATAATTTAATAATATATATAATTTAATAACATAGAAACTGTCACGACACTTCGCCCACAAACTATGCCCTCATTAATTTTAATAAATCAAAAATTCCAAATAAAAATATAATTTAAAAAATTATCTTTCTGATCATCCTCCAAACCAAAAGAGATATATGGTATACAATCTTGTAGACAGAGCTATACAACTTAAATATTGTCCGAAACATTTTAATCTCCAATGAGTACCCTTTCAATTTTATTATTAAACACATAACTGCAGACTGAACAAAATCGAACATCCTACTGTCAATCGTCCCCAAACACCTCAAGCCAATTTTTTCTCGTACTCCCTTATTACAAATTTCTGCATCACCAATTCAACCACATATTCAAAGAATATCAAATGTCCATCATTTAAAGATCCACTAATACCCTTTCATACTTGATTAAAAACCACAAGGACCCACTTGACACCTACAGCAAACATTGTGTTGTTTACAAAATCTCTTGCTCTAATTGTAATTCCTGCTACATAGGGCAAACAAAACCTTTCCTTAATAAACATATGAAGGAACATATATCTAATATCAAACTTCCCATTGATAAACAATCTGTAGTATCCAAACATATCATCAATTCTAAACATACATTTGATTGGCAAAATGTTAAGATTTTAGACATTGACATCAGGTACAATTCCAGACTCATTTCAGAGATCCTTCACATTAAATCAAATATCACAGCTATTAATGTACAAACAGACACTATGATCCCTTATTATTACGCTAAACCTTCTGTTTTCCCATTGTCGTTGCTCCCTTATTGTTACGCTAACCCTTCGGCTCTCCCATTGTCGTTGCGTTTTCGTCGCTTTTGAGTTCTGTCAACTGACAAGTGCAGTTGTGTCGCTCTAGGCTCATCTTCGCACCTGAGGAAAGGGACAGGGATTTATATTATCACTTTTTTGTCTGAATTGGCTATATTTGCTATTCATTATTTTCAATCAGACGTAAATTTTTTCATTTTAATATTTAAAAAGTGTTGACTAAAATTGTTAAAGTATACATTTATATAAAATAGATTCAACTTACATTTTTTATTGTAATTAATTCCAATAGACTACATAAGATAAAATATCTTGATCAATTTTTCATTCTTCATCTGATTTGGGTAGTAATTTTTTTGTATAATAGATTGGAAATTTTATTAATAGGAGTCCCTTTATTTTACTGTGAATATATTTACGGTGACATATTTGGTTTATTTACTCTGTCTTTACAAGTATTAGTATGTCAAACGATTTGGCGCTGTCTAGACACATCCTATGTACTCGCCGTAAACCACGAAAGGATTCTGACACTTAGTCTGAAGCAAAAATCCGATTTTCTCATACGACTTTAAAAACATTTGACGAACCGTTCCAATTCATCAGTTCTTTAACTCTATTCCAACTTTACAGAGAGTTTCGAAAGCTCTTTCTTTATTTGATACTTCAACATATCGATCACAAATTATCAGTCCCCCTCGTAATTATCGGCGTGTAGTTATAGGAGAAGCTTCAGGATTGGAGAGCATCAACCCGTCGCCGCAAGGCCGCCGACGCAATCGATCGCTTCGCCCCAGCGATCCAATCAGCATCTATATTACGCCATTTACACCTGATTCCAACTTTTGCGGTCTGTGTGGAGGGAGCGGAGCTTGCGACAGGCAATTTACAGAGCTCTGGATGTGATTCCGGCCAGCGCAGCATGACCAAGCGACAGCAATTATGCTCTTTCCCAAATCTCTGACCGCTGTGCTGTAGACAGCCAACGTCGAAGATCGCTCTCGGATTCTATCGACGCACACCAGGGTTCTCAAACCGAGATAACATAGTTTACAAGGAAAACGAGCCTATATTTTAGCGTCAAATCCACTTGATGTCAGTATAAACATAAAGGTAGTATACTAAGGCACTAATATTTTGCTGTATCAAGAATGTATTCGCCATCTTCATGGCCACGGAACTGTGTCTGCAAACACCGGTGGCTAACAATATCATCTTAACAGATTCCAAGGACGCAATACACAGAATAACTAGTACAGTCCACAGAAATGGTTGCATAAATCGAATTAGAGAGAATTTATTGAAAATACAAGAAAACGGAAACCGGATCACTATATCCTGGCTACCATAGTAGGACACGACAGGGCAGATCTCCTAGCGAAGATGGAAGCTGATCATCAAGGAAGATCCAGCAACCTGCCAGTTTGCACCAGCAGGGACTGCAGAGTAGGGTTCTACAAGGAACTGGAGGAAAAGAGGACTAGACCTGTGAAACCAGAGGAATACGGAGTCATGCTCAGAAATGTCAACAGCATCAGAGAAATATCGCACCCGAAAGAACTATCTCAAAGGCAACAGGTTGTTGTAGCCAGAATAAGAACATTGCACTCCAGTTTCACTCATTCATTCTTGATTTCCAGATCTCCGCAGCCGGTATGCAGCTCAAGCAAGGAGCGGACAACAATTCCTCATGGGGTCCTCTTTGACTGCCCCAAATATAGCGAGATAATATCAACCATTCAATGATGGAGATTTGCAACTCATCAGCAGCAATAAACTACCTCATAGACTTTATGATGAAAACTGATTTGTTTAAAGTAATTTAAATATTATACAAATGTAGAACTTAATAGATGTAAGTCGCTAATGACCAAAAGGTTATGCGACGTTAAATTGTAATTTTAAAAAAAGAATGTATTCAAGCATCGGCAGAAAAGTTTTAATGGTTTCGTTTCTTTGATTTTGAACAGTTTCGGTCAAACAATCTCTGATTCCTCGCATTTCACAACGATCATATAAGTGTGCCCACAAGGACCAAATTTGCAACCCCGCTCAGTTGATCAAGATCAAGAGAGATTAGTGACAATGACAATGGCAACAACGATGGGACAAGTCCACCAAAGGAGAGTTGACGTATCGCCTCATCCCTGACCTCAACATTTGGAGAAATATGAAATTTGGAGAGGTGGATCACCATTTAACGCAATTATTGACAGGACATGATTGTTTCACATCCTATCAATGTCGATTTAAGATCGATGATGTGGAGACCTGTCCCATCCGTGATATAGTCACCGAGGACGCAGAACACGTTTTCTTCCAGTTTATGAGGTTCAAAAAGGAAAAAGACGAGCTATGTAGAAACATACATTTACAACAGCAGATGACACCTGAGATACTGGTCACCCAAATGATTCAGTCAGAAGAGAACTGCAATGCGGTAGTGAGTTACGCCGCATGTGTGATAAAAAAAGCTACGACAAGCAGAGCGAGAAAGGAAAGGGTGGTCATTGAGCCAAAATTAACATCCGCCCATACATGATGAACACGTGTCGCCAACCAACCCTGCGAAGGAATGCCTGACAGCGGTTCCGTGGGGTGGGTAAGGAGTACAAAGGGTTTCGATCTTAAATGAGTATTAATCTGATGAAGTCCCACATAACCTCAAGTACTGAGGTATGCGTAAATGCATTTTCCCAAACCAATTAAAATTAAAAAGACGAAGTCATCATAATTTTTTTATTTGTAATCTTCAAGCATTCAGGTTACGGATTACTAGTTCTATATTTTAAATCGCGTATTTAAAAACTCAAATTTAGCTTAACTTCATGGCATACTCAACGTCGGAAAAATCTGAGCAATATGATCTTAGTGAGCTGAATCCAAACAGATTCCAGTTACAGAACTGGACCAGCATAAACAACTTCAACGTACTTCGTAAAAATGTTTTCTTTATCTTGTTCAACAAAACTAAAGGTGAGAAATTTTAGTCTTCTGGTTATAGCCGAGACGGTACAATAAGTTCGGTTTAACGCCATTCGCAAAACTACCAACCCAATTTTCAAAAATTCTAAACCTATATTGATTATATAAGGAACATTATCACATAAATTTACAGAAGTAATCGTTGTTATTATTTAAGAAATATCTGAGTGTAGTTATTAATAATAAAAATACTTACTGAAACAATAAAATTGAACTCAAGCAAAAATTGTGTGCACTTTACTGAATTAAACACGTCAAACAATTTGATTCGTAGTTTTGACTGTGATTGGGAATGAAATCAAATACCTCCACCCATTTCACTGAATTAAAAAGTTTAACAACCCAAACATTCACATCCATTCCTGGTTTTAACTTAAAGATATTTATATGTTGTTATTTTAAGCTATAATATTAAAAGAAAATATTTTGAATATTATTTCCACTATAATAAAACACAAAATTATTTTATTTTATCGCTAAAACCGTCAGAAAGGTTTTTTATCATATTTATGAAAATGGAAACATACATTATTTGAATTATTAAGTGTAATATCGACAAACTCTAGATATACGTCAATAAGTATCTGTATCATTAATTACATTATTTGAAATAAATAAAAGAAACATACATTATTTGAATTATTGAGTGTAATATCGTCAAACTCGAGATATACGTCAATAAGTATCTGTATCATTAATTACATTATTTGAAATAAATAAATGTGTTCCAGTAAGACCACAGACCATATTAGATTACTTAGAAAGTTTGCTATCCTATCAAAGTTCTCTCCTCAAATGTGTTCTTATCATTAATTAATCATAACTTTCAGTCGAACATCGGCCTTGAATGGTGTTTAAAGCTTCGGCCTAGGCTTTCTTCGTCTTTAATGAACAGCGAGAATTTCAGCCGTGCGTCGTCATTCGAGGAAATACATGAATTAATTAAATCAACAATAACTTACAAATAGCAAAGGTATAAATGTAAAATATAAGAACTGTTAGAATGGCATTAAATTCACTTATCAGATACTATCGTTGGAAATTATGTTCAATTTCATAAAGTTAACTCTGAACTGATAATACTGGTCTCGTCCGACGTTATCCTTTTTGAATTAGTCTTTTTTTCCACTGCTTTAAAACAAATTCATATTTAGTTCTGAAATAAAACAAAACCTTACTCGTCAGCCATACAACAAAATTGTTCATATTTAGTTTTAAAACTTTACTATTTCAAGAGTATACATACTATAGGGACTAAGTAATATTCATACTCCGTAATGTAGAACCATAACTGGATATTCTGTCCACACTAGGCGGTATTCTAATGCCACGTTTTTGCCACCATTTCGGAGCTTCAGAAGCAATATCTCCAATTTGCAACGTAATAACACATAATTGAATGAAAATGCGTAAACCACGTTCAGCGAGTTTGTGGCAACATGCTGCATTAATGTCCTGAGGGAATAGCAACCTCGGCTAAGTTTCCCGTAAGCAAATCTATGTGCCGCGTCCACACTAATTTGTCATCCATCTGAAGGATAAGGAAAGCGCTTTAATTGCCATAAACCAGTATCATTTGCGATTACTTCTGATTGTTAAATTAATCAAATAAAAAATAATTTAAGTAATAAAAATATTGAGTCTCACCGTTATGAGTTAATTCCAGGCATATCAGTCAACATTCAGACTATATTTTGCATTTCTTTAACGAATTATAAATGTTAAGAATAAATTCATATACAATGTAATAAACGTGTATATATATATATATATATATTTAATATTTAGTTTATTGTCACATCAACCTACGTGATTATTAGTGACCTCGATTCACTTTACAAATTACTACTACATTTTTTTTACATTGTGGTTTCATTAGTTACAGGATTTTTGCTGCGCCTCAGGTACAATATGATTTACGGTATATGATATTATAGATTGTATAGGGAAATCTAGTATGGCTATATTAGATTACATCATTCACGTTCAGGTCCCTAAGTTAATCCATGATTGAGTTCTATATATGTTTGTTTTATTCCATTGTTCTATATTTTTATAATAAATTTGTGACTCATTTGTTGATGGTTTTTCATTTACTTTGTCATTGAAAACCAATGTATTGTTGAGGTGACGCAAACAACAGCGTATAGTTTCCTACATGCATTGAAAAACGCGTGGTCATAATTCTATATGCTTCAATTATTATAAATAAAATCATACTTATATTTTATAGTGCAAATTTTGCCATGAATTATGAATGAAAATTATAATTAAGATTTTAAAATTATATTTTCATATGTCTGAATCATTATCTTAAATATATTGTAATACCAATTAAAGAGGCCATTAATTGTTTTAATATAATTGGATTGTTAGCGGAACGAGTTTTGAAAATAACAATCACGGTTCTTTGTCGGCTAATGTTGCCGAAAAATGCGCGCGAGTAGGAAGTTAGTCTGCGTCGAGAACTGAAACGTTAAAGGAGTTCGGCGAACGTTACGGGAAAATGTGGGTGCTGATCTAAAAGTATGAATAGCGCGTTCCAAGAAGTCCAACTGCGAGATCTATTAGTTTACATAAAACGCGAGTAAACAGTTTTGACGGAGAGACTCAAATAATAATCGCAAAGTTGGAAGCAAAAGGTTTTGCTTCACACAGACTGAACTAAATTTCGCATAGAGGCATCAAGGAGACCTATGTCCGAGGGCTGACTGAGGGGCGGCAGATCCAAAATTCCAGGTGGCAGAGAACGAAAACATCGACCGTGTGTATTCAAAATTTAATGTGTAGAATCAGTGAATAATGGCCCTTTTAGTGAGTGTTGTCCTCAAGCTACAAGAATCAGATCTGGTACCAGAAAGACATTCGTGAGTACAAAACAATTATTTAAAATCTGTAAACGAGGATTAAAGGTTGAAGTCAGATTTCGTTCGTTTTTCTTTTCATTTAGTTTCTTTCATTTCGTTTATTTTCATATTGTATTCAGTTAGCTTCAATGAGTTTGAATTTTTAATGTTAGTGTATTAAATTGGATTGTTCTTACTATCAAACCCAGTAATGACCCTGAGATAAAGAGAATTTCGACGTATTTTATTGTAAAATATAAAATTGTATTTTTCCTAGAACGCCACGAATTGCAAAAATGAAATAAAATTTTTGTTTGTTAACTTGATTAAATTCGGCGTATAAAGTAGGGATTACAATTTGTACTTTTAAAGAATAAATTTTTAAATATTAATAATTTTGTTAATTAATTATTTTAATTAAAACCACCTTTTAATTATCACAATATATTTCGCGTTTTTTAGAAAAACAACTATAAAATAGACATTTTAAGATGTACTTAGTAAATGTACATCATGAAAACAATTTTAAAATCACATACCTTTGGTGCCAAAAAGTTATTCACTTGGTCTCTCAAGATGATTCTTAAAAACTTGCAAGGAAATAGAAATGGTTTCTATTCATGCAAGAACTTGCACTTCGTCTCCTACACCACTGATGCAACTTCTTGTGTCTTCACATGCAAGAACTTGCCCAACGACTTGACCTGCACTTTACACTTGCAAGTTCTCATTGCAATAAGGGAGTTTCTGCAATTACTTCCTAGTAAAAAGCCAGCCTTAAACTCGCTAATTTGGTGTCAGGTAATTTTTATAGAAAAATGCAAAAACTCACGTTGCCGTTGCACAAACTTTAATGAATATCAAATATCTCAAGGTGTGGCTTTTCCTGAGAACGTGATTTTCTATTCAACTTTACGCACACGTCTACTCGAGACGCACCCCTTGGAGGAACTAAAGTAAAGCCTCCAGGCTGTATTCTATAACAACACGAGAATTCTTAATATTAATAAATTGTTATAGGTTTTGGCAGAATAACGTAATAAAACCAAATTCATTTACATAAATTAAATCTCGTAATTTCTTTCCACATTTCCTTCACATCCTTCATAAAAACTCATTCGTCAACAATGAATGAAACTTCAATAATTGTAGACTTGCTACCGAGGCTCGTCGACTGTAATCTGTAATATAACTATTTTAATTATTATTCTCAGTGACGTTGTTTAATTTATTACCACATAAATAGCGAACACATTAACCCTTGGAGTTGCATAGTGTAACATATATGCATTATAACTTTAAGTATTGCCCCAGTGACGTCTGTTGGTTTCTTAGACAGCTAATTTGTAATGCAGATATAAAACAACAAGCACTTCAGGAAATGTGAAATTTTTTGCATACATGGGCATGTTAAAAGATGCCTTTCCTACCTTTTTGTGAATCAACCACTTACGTCAGGTTTTTCTACCCGCCGGTCAACTTCAGAATATATTACTTTCTACGGTTTTTATGTGTTTTTTTTCAATAAAGAAAATTTAAGCGGCATTCTCAGGGTATTATAATTGCACTATAATAACAATGATCCAATTAATGTGAAATATAGATAGATCAGACCTAATTATATTTATGTTGAATATTTGCAACATCCTGAGCCAAATTGACTTTGATCATGTTTGAAATTTTTTGGTTATTTTTTCCTCATTGTATACACAAAAATACATTTTAAAAAGTCAAGTTTTAAAAAATACATTAATTAACGTAAATATAACTTCTAAATAACGGAAGAAGTTTAAAATCTAAGTTTTTATAAACAAAATACTCTCATCTACCTTATATACATCCATCGATAACCCACATGACAAGATACTCCCTTTTCATCTATATCTTTAAAGCTAACAGATGATAAACACTCGTAAATGCCATTTCCATAAACACCCATAAAAATAATCGTTACAACAATTGGTAGAATTTTTTCTTTGAGGAAATTAGGTTTCTCTAAATAGAGACTTACGATATTTTAAAAATATCGGAATGGGAAAATTGGTACTTCACTCGACTGCAGAAATTATCAATAATTCTTAAATGATGTTATTGCATTGGAAATTTTAATACTTTACAAATATGACGAGGTAAAATTTTTATTCTATGATTGAAAGTGGAAGATTATATGCATATTATTTTCTAATTTTCTAAATTTATTTCTAATTCTATCTGCTTCTTCTAACAGCTAAGAACCTTGCTACAGTAAATATTTAATGTGTACTTACAAATTACATGAATTACATTTGAATTGAATTCTGCAACAAAGTATATAAGATTTGTTCTTGAAGTATTCTTAAGTAATAGATTGAAAATTTTAAGTTCAGAACAAAGTTTTTTATGTTGGAGGACCAAAGTATTTTATTTACGACTATTTTTGCATTTTCCAGAAATTCTATTTCACGCCCTACATCCTCCTATATTTATTGACTTTTATGACTTCACAACGGTTTTTAAATCTGATTTCACGCCTTTTATCACAATAAATTCAAATAAATTGGCGTTTATGATTCTATAAATCAGTTTTAATTTCATATAGCCATGTAGAAATCTGAATTCGGAATACGGGATATGCTACTAAGACAAGCGTCTCCACGTAGAGGTAAACAACGGATTAATTAATCAAAGGCTGCTTAACGCACACGTTATTGTTATTTGTCTTTACTTTATTCTAGACCATGTGTCTACAAATTTCGGAGTTGTATTCTGCTTGATTACGCATGCACAAAATTGGATTAAAAATTTTATGACGCTACATTCATATACAAACTCACGAATTAATGCATGAATATTAAACCCATTGTTACAGCAAACAACGCGTTTATCCACCGCTGTTTATTACGTCCTATTATTCTTTTAAAAAATTAGTAACTCTGGCCTGTTGTAAATCACCAGGCTTATATAGCACAATTAGTGCTTACTATCAATACTCATGTAATAATGAATAAATTTTATACTGCATTAATTTTTGTTTATTAAGGCAAAGACGTCAGTTGAATTCGTAATCTGCTAAAGTCTCTCCTCCATAGCTTTGCCTCCTTGAGCATTATTACGTTGTATATATATTGAAATAATCAATCTATTAGGCGTTAAAAAGCTTTATTTAATTTTTGAAGAATTCGAGCCCCACGTTGTGGTACACATTTATGTAATAAACAACAGGTAGGCTTTAATTAAATGAAAAGATAATCAAAATTTAAAACATAAAATAAAATTTATTATCAAATTGTGGCTTCAAACTCAAAAACAATTACAATCAAAATTTTTATATCTCAGGGCCTTTACTGGGTTTGATGATTAGGACACGATAAATGTAGAATTTGACTAATTAAAAATTGAAAATATAATTTACCTAAAATTAAACAATAATTCAAACAATGAAAGCAAACTAGAAGAAAGCGAACGAACGAAATCTGACTTTTTCCTTTAATTAGCGTTTACAATATTATTCAAAATTATATTACTTACGGACTGTCGGTCTAGTACCAGAACAATCAAATTTTTTCCTCGTTCGGACACTTTTACACTTTAATTTTTACTCATCAGGCCTTGCTTTTCACTGACTCTAATTAATACTTTTTAGTTTGCCAAATGTTGGTTCTCTGTTCGTTAAGGATATGTTATTCACTCGTTCCGACGATAATTAGACGCTGGATGCAATTACTTGGTCTTCCAAAATTGAAACAATGGTCTAATTTGAGAATAGAAATTAGACTTCTGCACTCAAAATGTTTATCGGTGAATATTTGGATGTTTATTTCACAGACTGCAACAAAATTGCTCTAACTGGTCTCGCTGTTCTACTACCGGTATCTGGACTCTTTCAAAATATTTCATCCATCCACAGCAATCTTTCGGCACCAATTGTCAAGTTTTATTATTTCTTCCGTACTTTGCAATCTCTCGGCACCAACTCTATCCTGGCTGGCTGTAGACGTAAAACTGAACCAGATTATCGTGCGCGCCATTTTGACTTTTCGACAAAGCAGCCGAGCTCGCTTCTCCATTGTTGCTTTGTTCGATCAGACCGTTATAATGGATTTATCAAAAAAAATATAATGTCCAAACAATTAATGGCCTAATTAATTGGCATTACAATATATATATATTGTAGTAATTGGTAATTAAGGCATTGTTCTAATTGAAAAGTTGAATTGTAGAGGACTCATTATTGGTGGATATAGCGGACGCCGCAACAAACCGGCAATGCAAAGAAAGTATTGTTGATCGGTCGAGAAGGTTTTACGCGCTCAAAAATTTACGAGACGAACGTATAGTTTGGCAGCAGACAGCAAGTAGGACACAGTAAAAAAGAAGGAACAGTTGAGCAGTAAACGGCGAGATGTACAGAGTAAAATTCTAATTCACGAAAACTTGAACAATCTTTGTCAGTCAGCAGTGAAGACTGAAAGGTCTAATTTAAAGAACGAGAAAGTGTTTCAGTAACCAGTACGCTGTTATATCAAAATGCAGAAACTGAACTAGTCTTCAGTCCACAGACAAAACCAATGAGGTGCATTTTCAACAAAAATCCACGAGATTCTACAAATCCAGGTTGCAGTAAATCATCGAGAATCGACAAAGTTATTTTAAACCAACTAACAAACTACGCTAATTAGAGTCTGTGAACATTTAGAGTCTGTGAGTACTTAGAATCAGTGATATCCCCAAAATTGTGCACGAAAAGTTAAAATTAGACCTGGGCTGCCGTAAGTAGAAAGAAAACTTTAAAATCATTGTAAACCACGTTTAGAAGATAAACGTCAGATCGTTCTTTAATTATCGATAAAATGATATCTTTAATTATTTAGATCGTTCTTTAATTATCGATAAAATGAGATCTTTAATTATTTAGATCATTCTTTAATTTATTGATAAAATTAAATTGTTTAAACTCAATCTTTTAGCATTATTCCTTCAGCAACAAATTTCGTCTATGTTCAGACGCATTGATTCCCATATAAAGTAAATGTAAATTTTGTGATTTTGATTATATAAATTCTGCCATTATCAAACCCAGTTCAAGACCCTGAGATCCCAAATATTTTGTAATTTGAATACTTGTTTTAAAATTGTGAATAAATCTTGTTTAATAGTTTTCACGTAATAGTTCTTTTCATTTAAAAACGCCACATAATTCACACCTTGAATTATTGTAAAAGATGACATAAATAAAAATATAAATTTATTAATTATTACAATATATATATATATATATATATATATATATATATATATACTTATGTTCTTACAAATTACTGTCAAACATATTGTCCGTTTTGCACCCCTGGCCTCGTCTTCAATAATTTTTTTTAGAGTAACAGACTACATGAGAGTAATCCATGTGGTGGCAACTCCCCTTTACGAGCATAGGAAGGAATTTGAAAGGAGTGATGCCGAAGGGTAGAGGAAGGAAACATAGGGTTAACTAGGGGCCCCTGAGCAATACTTTAAGGATCTCACCCGGTATTTGCCTAAAAGTGATGTAGGACAGGTGGGTCAGGCGATTATTTCTTGTCCCACGCCCTTCCGATGGTGGGAGAGGGTTTGGCTATTGGGACGCGGCACTCCCTTTTCCGTGCCTCGACCAGTTTAGGAGGCAGCTGGCCGACTATTCCAATGGGAATAGGGAACAATTAGTATACAAAATCTCCTTAAGTATGACATTTCGTTTAAAGACAGCAAGTTCTGACTTTGTAGAAAAACGAACGGTATTAAAGAATCTTAAGGCGCCAAGTCAATTTTTGGGAATTGCAACAACATAACCTGTAAGTGCTCTCTCACAGGGTTTCTTTCTTCTGTAAATACTAAATTATTGTTATAGTGCGGTAAAAAGTTATTTCCTGAAAACAAACATTCAAAAGTGACTTGTGTCTACCGAGTTTACTCGACCGCCATCCCTAATACACCCGAATGTATAAATTCCAACGAGCTGCATGTTGTACTATAAATTTTAAAGTATTTCTCAAACTTGCATGATTTTCTTTACACATTACTGATAAAATAGAGCCTGATAAATTCCCCTACAGTTCTATTTTTAAACTGACTAAAATTAGTTATTCATAACTAATCATTTTCTCACCGAATAAAATAAATTAGTTTCATTTCTTAATTATATACTTTTACTTTATTATTAATCTTATTTTGTATATTAATTATTTTATTATAGCTATCAGAATCAATGTATCAAATCAATATAAGTTATTTTATCCAACGGCTCATTTACCTCTATTCTCCTCTACACTCTGCTGCTTTCGTCCAGTTAATCCATTTCCTTAATGTCCCCGACACACCTATAAAAAGGTCGTGCTGCTGGATCTTTATGAATTCATGGGGTTCCAGTTCAGAACTCTACTTCCATCGAACACATGTTCATGTGTTCTGACAACAGCTAATTCAAATTTTTATCGTTTACACTACGTCCGTAAGTATCATGACTCACCTTTCTAAATCATTCCTTAGTCACTTTTTAACATTTCTAGTTTACGTTTTAATTTGCCGTTTTCATACGAAACAATACAGAAATATGTACAGTTCGTTGACAGCATATCGACAAACCTCCCAGACAGCTTGTAGTAAATCGAAAAAGTTAATGAGCTAAAAATGTGATATTTTTTCCTTTATCATAGCTAGACGATTAGTAAAAACTTTTTGTGCAAATTTATGCGCGACAAGTTTTTGGAAAAGGTATTTACCGTATCACAGAGGCGAGTTAGAACTTATTATATAAGGAAGTTTCGAGTTAAAAAATAAGCAGTCGCAAAAGGTAAGAACGTGATGAGGTGCAACGACGGAAAGAGAAGAATAGTGATAAGATAGAAAATAGAACGATAACGACGTAAGTCTTGAATTGCATAAATCACCCAACAAAGTCTGAATAATTTGAATTTAATACTCATAGATTATAGAATCTCATGAAAATACTTATTTATTAACTAAATTTAACAAAATTTCAGCCATTCCTTAATAAAATTTAGGAACGCCGTACTTATAAAACTGAATTACGCCAATAATAAAGTCAAAGTAAAATACAATACTTCTGTTTAAAATTATACTAATTAGATTAAAAAATAATTTAAAAAATTTATAACTTCAAACTTTTCCTAAAATATTTGTAAAAAATTTAAGGAAGTTAAATGAAAACGTCAAATAAATATAAGTTTTTATATGGTTGTCCTGAAAAAACTGCAACTAACACTCTTTTAATTTTTTTCCAAATACATAAAAAAACACTTTTATTTTATTTGTAATTTAGTTTCATAACTACGTCTTTATTCAGAAATTTTTGGTATTTTAGAATATTTAAAAACTGAAATCTTCTAAAATTCTGCTAATTAATCAGATAAAGCACGTTTACTCCTCTTTCTATACTTTCATGGTGAAATTGTATTAAATTCTAATTATTTTGACTGTATTCACTGATTTGTTTATTTTAATTATATTTATCTGGGTGCTCGGCGCTGCCCGGGTTATCATGATTAAACTCATCGATATCCATAAACCCCGAATTTGATTCAAATCTGGATTGCTTTTTCCGTTATTTTTTTTGTAACGCCCCTCCGCCCACATCAGCATTCTCCCCTTCCATGCCGAAAGTGGTTGAAATTATACTCAAAAACAACATCCGGAGAAGCACTAAAAACATCATTGACCCCGAAAAAAATGTTAATGGACGCAAATATCGACCATTTGAGCATGTTTGAAAATATCCACACCCGTTCACCCCCGCTCCTAGGTGTTGTAGACGTGTATTACCCCCACGGTGATAGTTTCCGGTCTAAAAGGAAGACGTGTACGAAATTTGGTAAAATTAGCTCCACATATGTATATTTGTACGCGGGACACACACACATAAACGTACAGTCTATTTTATATTGTAATAATTAAC
This sequence comes from Zhengitettix transpicula, assembly GCA_037074705.1. Taxonomy (NCBI): domain Eukaryota; kingdom Metazoa; phylum Arthropoda; class Insecta; order Orthoptera; family Tetrigidae; genus Zhengitettix; species Zhengitettix transpicula. The sequence goes on from CM073591.1 coordinate 79,642,757, forward strand.
AAGATGACGTTCATTAAATGAAATTTGCCCCACGTTGTGGTGCCATTATATAATGATCAAAAGAAAGCCTTTATTTAGTTTAATTTGTCCCACGTTGTGGAAGCCAAGCTAAATGGATGGCTTTTTATTAAATGAAAAGATCAAAATTAACAAACAAAAGATTGATTTATTTTGTGGCAACAGAAGATGATTACAATTTAAAATAATAATTTCGCAGGGCCTTCACTGGGTTTGATAATGGACACAACAAGTTGTTTCAAAAATCTTATTAACAAACAGTTTACAATTCACCTAGACAATATGTCGATAGAAAGAAATTAAAAGAAAAACAATAACTCTGATTGACAAATAAAATAGAACGAAATCTGACTTCTATCCATTAATTTCGTTTACATAAATCATTATTTTTGTACTTTGTTACTCACATCTGTCCAGCTGGTTCCAGCATTCCTTTTTGTTTTCGAGTACACTATTGCAAAATTTTTACACTGATTCTAATATCGGCTCACAGATTTTACACTCTTTAAGTCAACCTTGATAGGCTCCCAGGAACTCGGATTATTCTCCTCTTTTTCAGCTATCTGGTGACCGCTTGCCTTATATGATTTGCTTATCTTTTTACAGCTTGGGACTTAAACTGCAACTTTACTATTCCTGGCTGCTACAGACGTAAAAACTGCACTCCTTTCCTGGCTGCTGATAGACGTAAAAACTGCTAACTTAGCGATATTTACGGGATAATACTTCCGTGAATGTTTTTACTGTGTCTTAAATTCACAACTTTGTTTAATGATACATTAAACGACGGCTAGTCTCTGCTCTAGTCTTATTTGTTCCGTCCTCCGAAATGTCCCGTCAGCAACTAATTCTTAGTGCTCTCCAGGTTTAGCGCGCATACGCCATTTTGACTTTCCGACAAAGTAACAGAGCCTCGCTCCATTGTTAATTTGGAAACTCCTGGAGCTACAATTAAATTTTATGTCCAAACAATTAATGTCCTAATTAATTGGCATTACAATATATTAGATAAACGTCATGTAAATATCAATTTTAGATCTAAGTCTTGTTTGAGAATGAGTAATTTAACATTACAGTTAGTGATAAATGGTGAGAATGATGAATATTAGTCAGTTTTACTGATGCTACGGTGTAATGGAGAGTCTTGACTCGAGAACTACGCTGTTGGACCTGAGGATGTATATTGATCAGTTCTGTCCCTGTTATCCTATTAATTATCGGTCACACTTACTGGAATTTCCAAATAGTAAGGTGTTAGTATTGTTTTATAATAATTTTTTTATTATAATTGAGTTTCATAAATCATTAAAACCCAAAGAATGTAGATTGTTACTCTCTCATTTTATGTCTTTATGCCATGCTGAGATTCGACTATACGATGAGTTTAAGTAGAAAAAATGCAAAGAATTTAACGCGTGCATTTCTCAGTAAATGGTTTATCATTACTTTATTAATGGGTCCTACACGTAGTAATCAAGTTCCATTCGTTACAAATCGTGGAAATATTCAGTAACAATACTCAAAAAATTTAAGCAGATTTACCCACGTGTTGATTTCCACGTTGGTATGATTGACGGGACCGTTGTTCCATGAAATGGCAGGACATGACCTGAATTGTAATCGATCGGGACTGTCCCAAAAACAGCGCTCTCCTGTCGGGTACACATCTCCCGCCGCTGTAACACAATTTGCAGCTCGGTGTTTGACCACGGCGTAAATGTTCCTGCTCAGCCCCGCTCTCTATATTGACATATTCAAATTACCCCTTCGCCGATCACATCCAACTTTCCTGACGACACAATATTTTTGCATAATAATCATGGATGCAACCTTTCCGCATTTTTTTTGGTCACCTCTGACTCAGGACCATTAGTCAATGTCAAATTATTTAACCTGTAATTCCTTTATAATTTCATCACATCCTTTATAAAGTTCATATAAATATTTCTTCCACAGTTCCCCTTTCATTTTTGCCGGCCTGCTGTGGTAGTCAGCGTCATTGACTGGCATCACAGAGGACAAAGGTTCGAATCCAGGCATGGGAATGGATGTTTATTCTCGCCCTTGTCTAATTCACTCACTCCTGAATCCGTAATGTTTCATGTAAGACAGTCGTCCTGGTAGGTAAAAACTCAATGACCTGTCGAGCCATCAAAAAAAATATTATCCATTCATATCTGCTGACGTATGGAAGGGGCCAATACATATTAGTCGTTGCATGCTTTATTAATGCTAATATGCTTGCACATTACTGTTACGACAATGTGTATTGTGAACCACTGTACTGTGATGGTTGTACTTGCTAATCTCATATATGAGATTCTGCCAGAAGCAATCAATAGTGCGGTCTCATTATCACCTTGGTAGGTCACCAAAATAAATTGTAATTAGTAGGAGTGCCTCAAAAAATAATTCTGTCGTGGAGGAAGGTCCTCGGTGTTATTAACAATGTCGTAAGAAAATAATAAGCAGGAAACAGGCAATTTGATAGGCCACAGAGGTATAGTTAGAAAACATATGTTACCAACTAGAACTAAATAGCCAATTCCTAAAAGAACGGGTACATCGGTAAGAAAGAATACATTAATATTACTATATTTATATACAATTCCTGAATTTCGGATTATTTTGTTCCTGACAATTTTTTAAAAAATTGTGATGAAAGTTATGTAAATATATTACGTAGTTAATAACTGGCTCGGAACATCGATTATATCACACTGCATAAATTCATAATGTTTCATATGTATTTAAGAATGGCAAAAATAACATGACACAATGTCGAAAATTGTCTAACTGAAAAAAATAAATATTATTGGAGACCGTGCTAAGTCCTACATCAGAAACACATCCTTAATACTTCATCAATTACATTTATATATCCTGTGGGGAGAAATTTTTGAATGTGTGACTACGTAGCAACTGTCACGCTAATAAACTTTTTCCCTTGAACTTATTTGCCGGGACAATTTGATAAAATGCTTATTTTTTTTATGAAAGTAATTAATATTGTCTGTTAATGTTACTTGCCTTTTAAAGACAACAATGATATTGCTACGATACATTTTGCTTGGAAAAAAATAATTCCTCGGAAAGAATTTAGAAAAATGAGGAAGCTTCCAAAAGTCTTTAACAACGCAGCTATAGTAACACTTCATAAAGGCTACAATTAAATACCTGCTTAAAAAGGATACATTATTTTGAATGACAAATTTAACATTTTCGTGTCATTAATGTCGAGAACAAGAAATGCAAGTGAATATTCGAATTGGGGAAATTTGCGAATGGTGCATTACTCGTTTGAGAACTTATAATTGGAAGAGCTATTGTATTTCATAGACAGAGTCGAATGTATACTGCGTAACAAATGTGTATCACTTGTTGCATTGTGGAAAAGCTGCTCAATTTTTGTGACGAGGAGTTGAAATTATAATTATGTTAAATCGCAAAAAAAATGTTAATTCAAATACAAACTTGCGATTATTCCTCATATAATTATGAGAAAATGTAATAGTAAGCTTTAGGCGAACGTACGTTACGCATCCGTTCCTTTGTATTAGACGCAGAGCGTTGAACCTGGCGTATACGCTCCAGCGAACCTGTGAAATTATTCTCCACGGATGAGGCCCGGAGGACGCATCCTAAAGCCTTCCAGAACATGCATAAAACAAGAGATTCGAATCTCTTGTCATTTCTCATATTGTGATTCCCGTATGTGCTTTTAAGAAATTATGCATAGAAAAATCTAGCCATAAAGAAGAAACAAAATAAATTGTTTATGCTCTACCCAAATATATTTGACTAAAATATATCATACATATGCAGGGATCAATTTGATTATATACTGGAAGAAACCCTTCTCAAACATACTGGAAAATAAACTATATTCAGTTAAATATTTTTTTAAAATTCTCGAGGTTTTTTAGAGACCGGCAGACTACATGAGGATCATCTACGTGGCGGTTTCTCCCCTTAGATAGCATAGGAAGGGGATGATGTAGAAGGACTTTATTTCTTACTGTAGAGGTGAACGAAACAGTTATTTTCAGTGATCAAATCAGAAAATCTCCCCCGCAGCAAAATACATATCCTTACATTAATTATAATTTATTTTAACAACTAATTTTTTTTAAAAGCTTTCAACAAATAATAATAAATAAATAAATTGACTATAGAAAAATTCAAGTATACAAATAAAATGAATTACTGTTAGGAAATGACCATATGTTTCTAGTTATTTTCAGTGTATTGAAGTAACAATAAATTATTTTCAAGATTTCAAAATATTGCATTGTAAATAAAATATAAAACAAAAATTTTATAAAATTATTACGTTTTAGAAAATTTTATAAAATTTTCCAAGTTAACATAATTGTATTAAAAACAAACCCTTAATGTAAATGCTACAAAATAATTAAGGCTACTTTATTTTACTATTCAGAAACAATGTTTTGTCATTTTTGTCCATTTAAGCCGGTATCCTTTTTTCCAGAATACAACTATTGCAATGTCTTCCAATGGGGGATTTTCCATTATGATGGTTTCAACTACTGCTGTGGTCTCGGTAGTCACGACCCCGTGTGCTTGGCCCAGGCGCGGAGCATCGGCTACAGAAGTCACGGCATTTGGGAACTTCATATATCATTCTTACACTTGTTGCTGAGACAAACAGGCATCCACATTCTGGACTTTCATTCTGCGTTCTATAGATTTCACATCTTCACTTTGCATAAACCTACTCACCGAACGTTGTTGGTCTCTGGCGCAAGTTGCTAGTTGGGCAGCCACTGTGCGCATCTCCACTGTGCTGCCACCGTTAGTTCCTGTGTTGATCACCCGTCTCTACGTTAGTACAAATAATGATCTAAACGCCGACATTAACTATTAGAAACAATATAAGTTGGTTTAATCTAATATCATTAGAAATAATTTTGAAAATAAGGAAGTAATTGTAATTATTGACTATCTTATATTATGGCAACCAAATTTTATGCTACGAAATTTGTACAGTTTGAATTTATGAAAATAATGGACATATTGTTTCAATAAATTATAATGCAATGAAAGGGCTATGCATGTTTTATTTTTCTAATAAAATACTTTGCCTTCCATAAAATAAAGTTCAAGGTTTACGAAGCGTTCCACATATACAAATGCTTGATATTATATGTAAATTAAATCTTGCTCTTCCCAAAACTAATTACAAAATGTATCGCGAAGTACGTCTGAGTACAAAACTGTGTAGATGATTTCATCAGGTACACGTATAAGTTTAAAATAAAATGGACAGTGTTTGGATTTCAAAGTGGTACTTCAGAACTAATTTCAATGAAAAATAACGTGAATGCACAAGGCGTATTTAATGCCAATAACGAGTCATTTTGTTGATCCTCCTTCGACAAGAGGAGACTTCTTCAGGAAATGACGTAATCGTAGATCCCCAAACTTCTGACTGAAGTGATCCATCAGGCGTTCTCAGCTTAAAAGTTCTAGCAACTCTTGTTTCATGAAACAGGAGAGTTTTTTTCAGGGAGTCTCTTTCCGGTAGAGTTGCAAATAAACCACGGATAACACAAAAGTATTTAACTATTCTGTAAATATATTAAAATCGTTTTTATATTAAATTTAATTCAATGGAAAATACAACCTTATTGATCAATTATTTCGTTTAATATTTACTGAATCATTTAAAAATGTTTCAAACAAAATAATGGGGATTACTTAAATGTTTAAAAAATATCTACGGTAATAAAAAAAATGTTCCGCTGGAATTAACTGATAATATAAGGCATTAATGCGCAGTTTATAACAGGGCATGATATTCGAGGTAAAATTTTGCACGCTTCATTGGTTTCTCCGACCGTGCTCTTCCAGCCCTTTAACAAAACCGGGCCCGGTGATATTTCTTTGCCCTTTGCACTAGAGAAATAAAATGTTAAGTGACATTACCCGTCAATTTAATTTCTCCTTGCCTTGAACCGTGTTCGGGGTATTATTATTACTTAGTACACTCGCCCTCTATCATTGCTGCAGGGTAAAGTATTTAAGTAAAATAATACTCTATTATATCTTCTATACAATTGGCAAATTCCAGGAAATGACACTGAATGAAAATACTTGTACATATTTTGGTGACTTTTAACGTAATATATATTTTATTTGTTGAAATATCATTCCATAGAGGAACGTTAGGTAACACGAGCATAAAAGTCTGGAGCAATGTGTGCCTCGGAGCCTAGAAGAGCTTACCCGCTGATAGGGGCTGCGATTTACAATATAATAGAGGCACTGGCCCATTCAGGTGCCACCCTCCAGGGATTTATGCTGCAGCCAACTCTGTATACTATACACTAGAGACCGCCTTTATGGAAGGCCGGGGTACGAGCTTCAAATAATAAAAACATCCGAAAACACCAGCCGAATCTCAAAAGTCCTTGTAATTGTTATAGTGTTATGTAACTGTAACTATTTGTCCGTCATTCATGCAGGAATGAAAAAAATTGTAAGGGTACAAATTGGATGATTTTCGACACATTTACTCGGACCTTATCCTCGTCCAAAACGTTTTAATGCTATTATTCTTCCAAAACACCCTGCTTGCTGTTGGCGAACAAATACTATCAAGATTCAAATGTAAAAAAGCAACTTATTCCAGTACATTTTACATATTGTCTCGTAATTCTAATGTCAAATTTTTATCCTGACGAGTGTTTGCCAGGAACATTACAAGAGCCCGCGATATCCAGTTCAAAATTACTAGTTTTAGAAATAATATTCACAGTCATTTTAAAACGTTTTAGAAATAATATTCACAGTCATTTTAAAACGTAAATTTGGGTAGTATACAGGAGTAATTTCTCTGTTATATTGAAGGAAGCCTGTGAGAGAATTCTCTCGCAGGTGAACCTTCTCAGAGAGCTCTGGCGGAGGCTACCTTTGGGGATGCCATCACATCTCTCTGGTTTTTTGAACTAAGGTTCCCACATGCCGAGGCACCTCGGTCTGTTTTGAGAGGTGTAATTTCCGGGGTCGCAGACTTTCGGCATACGGTAAGAGTTGTCCGCTATTTCTATTGGAATAGTCGGCCAGCTGCCTCCTAAACTGGTCAAGGCATGGAGACGGGAAAGCTGCGACCCCACAGCTAGCCCCTCTCCCGCCATCGGAAGGGCGTGGGACAAGTACCGAATGCCCGACCTACCTGATGCAGGTTTTTATAGGGTTTTCCCTGCATTTCTTTTATGGGAATTGCCGGGTAGGATCCCTAAACCATAGCCTGGGGCCCTAGTTAACCTTTGGCTACCTTCCTCTACCCTTCCGCATCCCCCCTTTCAAATCTCTTTCTATGCTATGCTATTAAAGGGAAGTTGCCTCACGTAGCCTGTTACTCTAAAAAATATTTCTGTTATGTTTTTAATGCTTTGAAATAATGCCTAATATTCACTCAGTGCGATCGCTTAAAATTTCTTATAACTTGGCTTTCAATAAAAACACAAGAGTCAGTGAAGCTTCCAACATATGATGTCATAATAAAGAGCATAGGTTTTCCCGACGTATATTCTGTATAAAGAGTTCTCGAGTTTCCGGGTAACGTTACGTGACAAGAAACCCGAGAACTATTTCTACATATGATGTCATATTAATCCAATGCTTCATAGTTAACGTGAATTATCTTGTAAATAGGAATTTTTTGATGTTTTTTAATTTATTTGATGAACAAAAATACATTTAACATGATCAATATGACATAATAATTGTGTATGTCAAAAGCTTACGAATAAACCATTGTAAACTATTGAATCCTAAATTTAAACCCGTTTAACTACATCAAATGGATCCTAAATTCACAGCTTATAAGATTAACTTTTACTTTCAGAACGCTGAGTATTTACATCTGTAATGATTCTAATTTTAAATCCTGAATTACGTAATATTAAGCAGTCACAAGAAACAGCATTGTTACGAAAATAGAATTCGAAAGGTAAACCAGCCTAAAAAATTTATCGGGGCTGAAGAGGTCTAAAAATAAATACATTATACATAAATTAACCCCGATATTAAAAAATTCGAAAAACTGAAGATGCACCATGAATAATTTCCCGTCTTTATGATATAAACTAAATTTCACTATCTTAAAACAACTGCAATTAATTCCAATATATGAAATAATATTTCATTAATTTTTAAATAAATTCTGAGGTTTTTCTTTACAGTTGTGGTTTTATATTTCCTTTAAGTCGTCATAAAATCCATAATTTTCATACAGTTTAGAATTTTAGAATTTAAATGTAGAGTAGTAGGTTTATAGCGTATTTTGACTTGTAAAAATCTAATATATCCTAAGAAGGACGAGAAAAGAAGGAGACAGGCTATGCATAGGATAATCCGCGTAGCGGCCACTCACCTCTTATAGCATAGGTAAGCGACTGAAAGAAGGTAGAGCAAGGTATTCAAGAATTAACTAGGGTCTCCAGGTTGTAGTTTTAAGGACCCTACCCGCCAATTCGCCTAAAAGTGATACAAGGAAAACCCCTATAAAAACCTGAATCTAGTAGGTTGGGTATTTGGTACTTGTCCCACGCCTTTCCAATGGTGGGAGATATTGGTTTCTGTAGGGACGCAGCATTCCCTTCTCCGTGCCTCGACCAGATTAGGAGACAGCTTGCCGACTATTCCAAAAGTAATAGCGGAAACTCTTTTCGTATGCTCAAGGTCTGCGACGCTGGAACATACACCTCTCAATACTGAGGTGCCTCTGCTTGAGGGAACCTTAGTTCAAGATCCAGAGGGAGAAGAAGACATCCATCCCTGCCTTAAAATGAAATTTTAAATTGTGCCACTGAATGAATATTTACCATTAAATAAAAATTTGACGCGGAAATATTGCTTCCTAGCGCATAACTTTCATAACTTCAAGCCAAGTTTGCTTTTAAAAATGACTAAATGATTATTTATGGAACTGAAACCTTTGAACGTCGGAATCATTCTCAAAAATTCAAAAAGATAATTTCTTCTTTCAACATTGAAGACACATTTTCACCGAAAAGACCTCTCACTGCATTTAGACATACGCATACAAGTTCTTCCCCTGTAGTAATCAACCCAAAATCGCGTCATACAATTATTCCCATTTTTGTTGTAATCATTTATTAATAACGAAGCTACGCTCCGGTTGAACACAAATCCAGTACATTTTTCCGTAGATCATATAATGCAAAATTTAATTAATCACATAGGCAAACATAAAATAATTAGCCATTTTATTCTGTGCAAAGTAAATCCCGCAATCTCTACTTTGATGTACAATTAAAAGTACGGATCTAATTGGACGAGAGTGAGGTATTAATGCAATTGTGGCGTGTGGGAGGTACCAGACAATCCTGTTCATTGGGTTCGTGCTGGCTTTAATTGAGTATTCAATTACAAGCCCCCTCACCAACAACAAGTTCAAATATAATTATATGTTCCTCGCTACAATTTGGCTAAGGTACTTAATATAATATATACCTCAGGAATAACGACCACAAATTATATTTCGTATCTGAACTTTCTGCAAGTACACAATCATTTTGGATAGAAAACAATAGAGAAATATTAAAACATCATCTTTATTCAGTAGTAAAAATTTAGATTTGTAATAGAAAATTTATTTACATATCATTTTTATTGTGGAACGTTGCCAATCATATTAATAGTATTAATAATTCAATTATGAACACGAATGGCGCTGTGGTTAAATAAGAAATTAATACAATAATTAATTTTTATCAAAACATATTATATATAATATTGTAGTGTTAAAAATGATATTGAGAGAATCCTGTCTAAATCTAATTCATTCAGCAGTTAATATATTTACAGAATAGGGGTGCAGCTGTTCTATGGACAGAAACTTTATGGTCCTTTTTGTTTCCGAACTATCTGAACCGGCGCCAGTTTGTCTGAGTACTAAACGTGCGTAGACAAGGAAGATTGAAGTCCTCGATGGTCGGTGCATGGCAAAAAAATCACGGAGGGGGGGGGGGGGATTACTTCGCGTGGTTCTCGAGGTGGAGCAATTAAAATTTTGAACGTGAAATGTTCAACTCAGATTGTTTCATATACTCAAAGAAAGTTGTTTGAGGTGTGCCTTTCGCTTTCTCGAAATTATACAAGACGATACAGAGGCAGTTGCATATGTTCAGAGAAAAGTAAGATCGACAGAAAAGTGATTCACATAATTAAGCGGATAAAATTTATGCACGCGTTGAAAGTTAAAGAATTATTATACGATGGACGTTGAGGAGAACCAAACCACGTTTTTTCCTAAACTACCGAATCGCAGTCATACACCGCCTGAAGCTGGACATTACACCGTTAAAACTTCTAATTCACCAAAATTCACCGCGGGCCAGGATTTTATTTAAAAATGCGGCACTTTATTTGCAGAATAGCCTATTATGGCGTCGGGATTCATGTAATTCTGCCGCTGCTAAAAAGTAGCTTCACAGATTGCTTTGTATTGAAATCTTTTTGCTCTGATGTTATTCAGATTTGTACTGACTCTCAAAATATTGTGAGACAAGTCTAAAATATTAAGGAGAGAAAGAACTGTCCAACACAATAAAGCAATGTGTAGTTGACTTTATGAATATTATATTTCATTAAATAAATATTACAATACATCTACTACCAGTTCGTTGAAAGACGTGCCAGAAGAGAAGATGATGTATATGCTTTTCAGTGTGAAAATGCAGATAGTGTTAAGGCTTCACTACAAGTGAAATTCACAAGCAATGAGAGAATACGAATACTCCGACTCCGAAGCCAACCTGTTTCGCCTTCGCAATCAGCTATTTCGAATTACACATTCAAACTACGGAAAACTAAGCGTAATATAATGAATACAAAAAGAGGTTCGCCAAAAAAATATCAGATACTACGACCAGCAAATACGCACGTACTGCTTGAAATGTAACGGATCCTGCGTAACACGCAAGGAATCATCGTCGAAAGTGAGTAATGGAGTAGTCCTATTCCTCCAATCGCACTGGGACCGTCGTTTTGTTTGAAGTTACGGCGCTGAGCTGTGCTTTGTCCCCAGGTATCACCACTTAGTGTTTGCTTCAATCGTGCGGAGATGAGCAGAGGGTGAGTCCTGGGGCGTACGGACCAGCTAATCCCATCTTCCAGGAGGCTAGCTTTCAAAGCACTTCGCCGTCTGCACGTCCACGCTTTCCAAAAATGGGGCAAAGACTTCAGACCAAAGGGTGTAACGATACCATAAATGATTCCCAATAGTCCCCATAGTTTTAAAGTAGATTAAAGCTCACAGATATATTGGTGCAATCAGAAAATTGGGGAAAAATCAAAATTCAATTAAAATTAAACAAAAAAGCAGTGATTATTGTTTTCTTGGCCGCCTGGGAGTTTGGACAATTTACTGCAGATTAATATTCTGAATTCAAGTAGTATATTTTGTTATTCCCTGCAAATGGAGTTGTAGTCACAAAAAAGGAAGAGTTGAATGTTTGAAGAAATAAATATTTAGGAAATTCTTTCTAACAAAGAAAATCAGAATTTAGTTTTAAATAGAAAAAAATTAAAAATATATACTTGAGTAAGAAAGGTAGCCAATTCAGACAAAAATGGTAATATAAATACCACACAACGTTTCTGGGATCAAAAGCTTTTGAGTGTTGTCAACTGACAAGTGCAGTTGCGTCGCTCTAGGCTCTTCTTTGCACCTGATGAAGGGGGCAAGGATCCCAGAAACGTTGTGTGGTATTTATATTACCCCTTTTGTCTGAACAACACGTTGTGAGGTCTCTAATGACAAGTGAGAATTTTAATTTTCCGCCGAACGATATACCCTAAGCACTTTTTTAAGCACACAGAAAAAATTTGAAGTTATTTTGTCCGCTTTCTCTAAATATTTTCCATAAAACTGTTTGTATTCCTATTCCATTTCTGGCGAATACAACGACTTCTTTCATGAATCAAAAGAATTTAGGCTTTAAATTACTTTGCGATGCATAATTTGAAATTATAATAAAGGGTTGTAATTTAAAGTTGTCTCTCAATCTCCAGTAACTTACAAAAATTTCGAGTATATTATTATTATGGAAAAATAAATGATTTTATCACAAAAATGGGAACAGTCAAACTACATAAGACTACAGATTGTCTGCTGCTACTACACAGAAACAAATAAATTATGTTTTCAACCTATCAGACACGCTTCAATTACAAAACGTAGTTAATTTCGTACGCTAGGTGAGGAACTAATCATCGGGAAAAATTATAATACAATGTACTGTACAATGTTTAATTCAAAATGACTGTCTTCTTGTGTCTTTTCTTGGGAAGTGGTAACGTCGCAGTTCGACGTTCACACTAATCCAGTTCTCAGCTTGTTCTGATTCTTAAAGTACAGGGTGTCCCTTTCAAACCTTCCACATTTCAAAGCCCCCGGAAAAAAAAACTACGGTAGATATGATAATGAGATTGTTTCATATGCTACAGCATCTCACATAATTTATTTAATAATTATTAGTATAATTCTACGTATGAAGCATTTGTAGCACGAAGAATATCGAGTTTGTATTAAATTTCTTGCCATGTTCTTCGTAAGAATACGCAGTAGGATATCCGTAGCAAATTGTTGTGGGTATGGTTTGTCGTTCGGCATCACAACGTGTTGTAAGTACATCAGCGACTGCGTTTTTTTGCTTAAAAAGTGCAAATTCTGCAACATATGATGCCGTATTCTTCACTTTTAGCACCATTCTCTGGCTTGCTTATGTAACACATTCCTCCTGCCGTGGACTGCAACTGTATCTGTACTCTGGACGCTTAAAATACCTCCATGCATTGAAGGAAAGCAGTAAATACAAGTATAACTTGTGTAAATATAAATATTAATGACACACTTTCACAGTACTTCCGAAGTAATTGAGTATTCCGCTAAGTCAGACGCGTCTGACTAAAGTTGAACCCAAAACGTGTGATATAAATATCTTTACATTTGATATAGCATGGAATTTTAAGTCCTGGTTCAATCCCATACGGGCTATAATTTTAACAATTAAATTATCTGTAATATATATCATAGACTACACTACAAAAAAATGAAAAAATGAATAGTTTTCAATTGGAATGTGTTAGCGTCGTGAACTAATAATACTTTCAAATAGCAAGGCAAACAATTAATATTGTGTGCAGAAAACCCGTGGTAAAAACACCAGATGATTGCTGAAGCGTACTGAGACAAAAAATATTACTCATGGTTTTCATTATTGGAAGAGTAACATGAATTATTATCAATTATTTGCGGATTAATGTCTTTACATATAAAACACCAAGTATGTCTTAAATGTTTGAACGTACAAGATATAAATTGTCTAATTATTCATATAATATATATTTTTTTATTATTTCGTAACACATTTACATGAATAAGAAACGTTTTAGTCGGAAACTATTATTATATGGATCCTTCTTGAATGAAATTTTTTATTCCTCATACTTAGGAATAAATAACTTACCGTGGCCTTGGCCTGATGCTTAAAATAAGTTCACGTTAACCTTGAATTAATACTTTTAAAAGTCTCTGATAAATTTACACAAAATATCCCTTCTTCATTAGGTCCTTGAATTAGGCCATGGAGTAAAAAAGTGACTTGTAAATTGTAGCTTAGCCAAATTCAGGTCTAATGAGGAATGTCACACCGGATCGGCAGTCGACAACAGATAGCTTAGTGGTTAGAGCGCCCGCCCGGTAAGCGAAATCCTGGGTTCGATTCACGCTCCGGTCGACATTTTCCTCATACTTAGGAATAAATTACTTAACATGTCCTTGGCATGATGCTTACATTAATCTGAAATAAAAATTTTATTGAGGAGAATTTCTTAAAAGAAGAAAAGCAGCATTACTTTAGTAAACATTAAAAGACTCAAATATGAATGTAATAGGGTAAACCTAAAACAAAGAAAATAACGCAGCAGCAAAATAATTCAGGTGAGAAAAAATTCATCATTAATAATGAATGCTCATTAAAATCAGCTTCAAAGGGACGAAAGCGTGTCTGAGCAAACAGTCTTCCTTACAGCAGCAGTTTTATACAAAAATGTTACGAAGTACATGGCAAATATAATGTTTAATGGAATATTAGTACACATAGAACAGTCTTCATTGGTTTGGTATAATTATTGGGCCATTAAGACATATAAATTTGTTCGCGCAACGATGGCCACAATATATTTAAAAGGTATGTCTTCGAAAGGTGTGACGTGAAAAGATAATTACTCGGGTCTCGCATGAGATGAAGCAATCTTTGTGGGAGCGTGATTTTCTGTCCAGGTGTGAAGTCTGGGTCCACACACGCGACGCGAGTTCGCTCTGATTAAAACGGCCCCCAGTTTCATTACGCAGTGTCAAAGCGCTCGGCCTAATGATGTTTACAGGGCCCACGACTCGGCGAGTCTTTAATTATTATTTCTGGCGAGAGCTTTTGTAGCAGTGACTGTAATGTGGCGCGTAAACACTAAGCAGTATCTGTTTTATAGCTTCACGCTCGTGCTAAATGGACCACTTCATTCTATAGCTACAGTTCACTTTACATTGGCGCCGTTCATCGATGAAGCTAACAAGTCAAATATAAGCGCCGTACCTTTCATTTGAAAGTAAGTTGAAACAACGAGCGGGAGAATAGCAGCAAACGCAACTCGCACCTCCCAGTTTCAAAAGAATGATTCACATGATCTAATCTACGAGTATTCAGAATAACATATTGATTGAAGAAGGACTGTACCTGGAAACTCGACTACTTCTATAATCCATACATTTATAAACTGCTTTAATTTCATATTTCCATTAGAAATGATTATTGGAACTATTGATTCCATAATTATTAACGCCTCATACAAATTCAGAATTTTTTCGATGTTGTTTTTACATATGTTCAAAAAACGGAGGAGAATTGTGTTTCGGTTTCATTTTATAGATTATATTGAGGTTCAATACTTTATTAGTTTAAAATACATCAATATGTGATGTAACATGGCAATCGTGTTTTGTCGATTGCTTGTGAGGTTTCATAGTGTCTGATGTATTGACGGCGGCGTTTCCGTGGCAATGTGCGCGATAAACGCTAAAAAAATTTGTGGAGCAGATTTATTCAGAAGATGTAGAATGTGTTTGGGCTACGTGGAGGCAGGTCATGCTTGAGTTTCAGAAAACGTATTACTCTCTGTATGAGAATAAGAAGACTGTAAGAATGATTGCTATAGATTTCAATTCAGGATGAGAAAAAATATTTGGAGATAATGAATGCTATTGTTTTGTAACAGCCGTTCCCTGCAAATTTTCAAAATAGTTTTTATATATAACCCATAATCCTTAAAAGAAATTACGAATATCTCATAAATCGTTCTTTAACCTGTTGCTTGATTGTTATATATAGATATATATTGTAGTATACAATTTAATGAAAATTAATATAAAAGCCAACACGTTGAGGCCAATATATGTAGGAAACGAATTTTAAAGGGGAAGATAATTAACAGGAATTTTATGTTTGAATTTAACAACATTTTAAAAGATAAAAATAATTTAATACAAATTTTGAATTAATTTAATTTCTGTACACTTTTTTAATAAAAAAAGTGCCACAACTTTTAATGAGACTCAAATCTTCAGGGACGGTTATTGGGCCTCTAATAATTATAGTAATTTGGAATTAGCACCAAGAGTTACAAAAGAAATACTAATTAAATTTGCAATAACAAATTATATAAAAAAGAATCGAAATAAATCTGACGGTATTCATATTTATATAAAAGTTTACAATATAACGTTTTAACATACCATTTTATGAGAGCTGCTCTCGTCCCATTATAATTTTGCACTTCTCAATTATTTTCTTTTAAGGTAAAATTTACTCATTATTTCAGTTTACTATATTCCGGCCCACTGCTCACCGGACACACCACAACTGTTCAAGAACTTTACTTCGTCCTACTTATTATCTCTCAGCTTTACTTTATAAGTACTTTAATACCAAATGCTGAATATGATATTTTCAGCCTGTATACAGCCTAGACTTTGCTGAATTCCACTTCTTATTTAGTCGCCAGAACACACTTAGCTACGGTTATCCTCGGCTGGCCTAGAAAACTAGACTCGCTCCGACTATCACTGGTCAAATTTTCAACACAGACTTTATTATGAACATTATCGTTCAAGCTCCCAAATCAGATAGAATATAAATTTTATCGTTCGAGCATCCTGACCACCACCGGTCAGGCTCCCAAAACACACTGGCTTTTTCCGCCAAAGTTCTCTGTATTACACACATTGCCGACAATAATAGACTGGTAAACCATTCCAATCTCCACATTCCTACACCACACTGACTGTTCTTTACAATGCTCTGGTCTCAAAATTACGCCGACAATAATAATAAGGAAAATTATTGTTAAATACTTTCATTACTCATTGGTAATCTCCAATATACATACACACACACACACACAAACACACACACACACACACACACACACATATATATATATATATATATATATATATATATATATATCGTTTCCTAAAATATTCTCGTTAAGCTAATCAGTTTAGGTCGTTTCATTACCTTCCTAAGTTTCTCCACTTAATAAAATACATACTAACAAATTCGCATATTATTTATTAAGAGGAAAGTGAAACATAGTCATTATTTCGATTATTCCTTTATTTGTTTAATTTTTTATTCCGTAAAACATTATCTGACGATTAATAAATTAATATAATTATTTACGCCTGTTAAGACAGAAAAATTGTTAAATTAGTTGATTAAATGATATTTAATAAACCACACGTTTCATCCCAACATGTGAGATCCTTTCAAATGTCATAATATTATGAATTAATTTTTCATTTCCAGAAGTATATCACAATTAAACATATCCTAAATTTCATAATTAACAACAATATTATGAATGTAGCAATAATATATTATTAATAATTAACATAATTCAGACTGTCAGATACAAAGTTTGATCGAAATATTGATTATTTCAAAACTTATTCCATTTTCTGATTCACTTGGAAAGGATTTTATTTTCACGTGCGAGAATTTTAGAACTGTTTGTTGATTAAAATAAACATTCGATATATTTTTTGTAGCACACAGCGAATGGTATTTCCCATTTGTTTTCACTCTACGGCACGTCCTTATAATCCCATCGGTAAATATCCTGTTTAATTTCCTAAACATTCTGTCCAATCCTTATCCTGTTTGTATTAGTAGCTAAATCTTGGTTTTCAAAGTTTACTTTCAATCACTCAAATATTATGAATTATGAATCTCTTAATTACAAAGTCATTACTAATTTCGATAACATTAAAAAGCACAAAAATTATTTGGTCGCCAAATGCCCAACTTGAATGGTATCCGAAATTACATTAGTCTTGATAATCATACAGACTGATTCACCATACATCCAATATTTTCCTCTCAGGGGCCGGAAATTACGAATAAAACACGTCATTCGTTGTATTATACGTCGCACGACGGTTTTCGATCTGTAAAGCTTGAGTTTTAAAACAGAACGTACTCCTAACTCCTACTACGAACGATTCGAATACATCAAAACTTGAGTTACAGATCAGTCAATAATTCAACAAAGACATTGGATTACGACTTGAACTGCATTTAAAGGTGAAATAATGATATTTCATTTAAACGGAAGAAGTTTAATCAATTTCGATAATACGAACGTCTCTATGTTTGCATTATATAAGGTGTACGTTATAAAAGATGTACTCGAAACTCATTGAAGTATTTCCTTCCGAACAGTACTTCATATTTACATTAAATGGAGAATTATAAATCCGTAATCTAGAGGACTGGTAGGGTGTGTAAAATTTCATTAAAAACAATATTGTTCCAAAAGTACCATGACTTGCAATATATATTTATTCTAGTCGTATTCTCTTAAAATTTATATTAAATTATATAGAAGTATGAATAAATTTATTTACCAATTATTTTTTATTCAAATCAATATTTTCGAAATTCACTCATTACTACATTTTTCATTTATTGAAACGTCAAGGAACCGTTTTAATTCAAATTAATAACACTACCTTAAGGTTTTAAAACAAGTGCAAATATTAATTTAATTACACTTCATATGAACTGTAATGAACGAGTAATTTGGGGATTTTCTTACTTAACCTTCCACATTCTAGTGAAATATTTTCCGATGATTGTAGCCTAAAGGGCTTCCTCTGATCCGGGTTCAAGCTGTGGTACATAAACTTTTGCCCTTTCCTCACACGGTTCTTAGATACGTGAATAAAACAATTCTAATGTGTCCAATTTTTCCATTTTTTTTTCTCGCTTTATATACCGTTTTCCCATCTGAGGAAAACGTCAACCCCTTTACCCACGCGGCCTATACTACGGATTGTCAACGTTTCATAAAAGTATCTCACTTTTTAAATTCTTTTTTCACAAAAGTTTTTGTTCACGGGCCACGTAACTTCCATTTGAGATTACATATTGTAAATGTATTAAATAGAGCATTTCAAATTTGTTATTATAAAATCTATAATTACAGCGTGAAATGAATCATAAAATGTTAATAGAAAAGTAATTATGGATTGTTTACTGGGTCAGTAAAATTATCCCAGTGGGTCACTAGGTTAATCACCTGTCATAGGTTGCAGACCACTAGTCTAGACAGTTTATGACCAACTCTAGGTTTCCCGGCGAGTCTGCATAGCCTTTCTTATTAAAGCAAACCGTTATACTAATATGTCTTTAGAGCTTTCCATGGTGGCCACTTTACTTCTGTTTTTAAGGCCAATTTGGAACTTTAACAGAAAAATGATAAAGTTGGTCCTCGATCGTACACCATGTATATGGACATATGTTTCTCATCTCTGAACCAATGGAGCAAATTCAGCCAGAGAATAATATATTAAAAATGATATTAAAAAATATTTTTAAAAACACTGTGAGGGTGAAACAATTTTTTTTGGGGGGGGAATGTAAAAATATTTCGTAAAATGCAGATATTATTATGAGATTGAAAAAGTTTTTGGAATCGCTGAGATTACTAGTGATACTCAATACGTACTATGAATTAAATTTCGTAAATGATTTTTTATCAGGATTTTAAATGTGTGTGTACATTTATTGGAAGACAACGTCTGTGGTACAAGAAATATAGTAAGTTGAACATTTTGCATTGTAACGTGCATAAACGCTAATGAATAATGAACGCGAAGAATAATAGTATTTATATAATAAATTTTAACCGTTATTAATCTGAAACTATTGAGACCGATACTAAATAAAAGCGGGTTCGATTTTTTTAGGGTAACAGGCTACATGAGGGTAATCCACATAGTGGCAACTCCCCTTTGATAGCATAGGAAGTGATTTGAAAGGGTTGATGCGGAAGGGTAGAGGAAGGAAGCCAAGGGTTAACTAGGGCCCCCGGGCTATTGTTTAATAACCCTACCCTGCAATTCGCCTAAAAGTGATGCAGGAAAAACCCTAGAAAAACCTGCATCAGGTAGGTCGGGCATTTGGTACTTGTCCCACGCCCTTCCGATAGCGGGAGAAGACTTGTGGGGGACGCAGCATTCCCTTCTCCGTACCTCGACCAGTTTAGGAGGCAGCATGCCGACTGTTCAAATGGGATCAGCGAACAACTCTTACCGTACGCCTAAGGTCTGCGACCCCAGAACATACACCTCTCAAAACAGGCAGAGGTGCCTCGGCTTGTGGGAGTAAAATGAATGCGAGTTATTTTAAAAAAAAGGTTTGTGAATGTTTGGGGTTAATTGCTGGCTCATGGAGGTAACCCGAATGGAGAATCTGATGCCGGGATTTGTCGTGCTGTCGACGCCAGATTCAGCGTTGGGCGTCTAATTAAAGCGACCAAGTCCGAACGGAGACGCCATCGGCAATTAGCGGATGTACTTGAGCGTGGAGAGTCGCGCGGGGAAATCGACCTCCAGTGCAGGTGGACGACTTAATCACGACGCGTCGCCTTCCTTACCTTGCACAAGGGCGACGAATTCTTAACACCGAGATGTCAGCAGATAATCAGACAAACTTCCAGTTTCTGATGAACATTTTGTCAAATAAACCTAAATACTTTCCCTTGAATGAGGATTTAGGTTTTCAATTGTTGGCAGACTACGATTACAATACGCCAGCTAGAAACACTGTAAAATTGATTCTAATGCCGGTTTTCTAAAGGAGAAACACTATATCCACCGAAACCAATGTGTAATGAAAGTTATATTTAATAATTTTCCTTAATGTTATTATCAGAGTAATTTTGAGGCCAGAGCATTGTAAATAACAGTCATTGTGCTGCAAGAATGCAGAGACTTGAAAGGTTTCCACTCTATTATTGTCGGCAAAGCGTATGTATACGCAGAACTTTGGAAAACCATCAGTGTTGTCTAGGAGCTGAAACGATAATGTTCGTAGTGAAGTCTGTCTTTAACGAAGATAGTCAGTTTTAGAAGCCAGCCGAGGATAACCATAGCTATGGATGTTCTCGCGACTAAATAAGTAGCGAAATTCAGCAACTGAAAATATCATATTCAGCGTTTGGTATTAAAGTACGTTTAAAGTAAAGCTGAGAGGTACTAAATAGGATGAAGTAAAGATCTTGAGTAATTGTTGAAGAGATGTCCGGTGAGCAGTGGGCCGGAATTTAGTAAGGTGAAACAATGTAGAGATCAGTGTTGTGACCTGTTGATTAATTTTTTCTTTAAAAGAAAATAATTGTTAAGTGCACAATTATTAAGTTATTAAAGCAGCGCTAATAAACTTCGTATGTAAAAACTTATATTGTAAATTTTTATATAAATATGATAACCGTCAGATTTCTCTACATTCTTTTATATATAATTTGTTATTGTAACTTTAATTAGTATTTTGTTTGTAACTCTTTTGGTGCTAATTGCAAATCACTATAATTATTAGAGGCCCAGTAAGCGGCCCTGAAGTTTAAGTTATATTAAAAGTTGTGGCATTTTTTTAAAAAAATATGTACACGAATAAATTAAATCGAAATCTGTAATAAATGTTTTTCTTTTTATCTGTAAAGAATTGAAATAATTCAAGCACAAAAATACTGTTAATTATTTTTTCCTTTAAAATTTGAATACTTCAAAATTTGGTCGCAAAGTGTTGGCTTTAATTTTATTAAGTTGAATATTACAATATATATAAAAATCGAATGAAATATTTTGGGAAAATTAATATATAATTGAGATAATACAAGGAATGAAAATGAATTTAGGAAATATGTTCCTTGCCGTAATTCGGCACAGCCAACGGGTTTTATGCTTACTGATTGTTGTTCACAAGATAAAAACAAATAAATAGAAAGCAAAGAATCAAATCACCACTTTAGTCACGATTATGTTCATGTGTCATAGTCATAGCAAAGTCGGAAAATTATCTTTCACAAAATCGCAGACTAAAACGTAAACTCCCAATTGACATCATCCCCCCCCCTCCTAAATCACTCCGGAATTACTTAACTCTAGCCCCTCCTACCAACTGGCAGTACATACTCCCTAAATATCCGCCCTTCCCATCTTCCCCCATAACATCCTTAACGCTTTAATCTGCTTCTCTCGTCTCTAACTTGGAATGACAAGGGTTTCATCCAAAACCACAAGTTTACATGTGAAATATTTACAAATTGTAAATACCTTGTTATTTGTTTAATTTTTACAATTGTAAATACTGTTTTTATTATTATCACAACTGTAAAGTCTCCGGACTAAAAGTTAACTTTAATAAGTAAAAAATTAAATAAAAGAAAACAGTGAAATTTTATGATTCATAATTTCATTTATTTTTTATTTTTACAATATTTCAATTTATGGTCGTGTATTTTTTGTATATGTAAATCTACGTGTGAGAGTGTATGTTTGTGTCTATGTTTCGAATACGTACTATAGAGCCACATTTAATATGTGGGAAGGATTTTATTACTTGGCATAGCACAGAAGTCATTAGAAACGCCAAGTTTGTGTTTGGGATGAAGCATGCGATCAAAACATATCTCGCAGAGTGTTTCCCAATTCGCAAGTCCAACATTTGCCCGATTTAATATTCGAGGACACAAACTTTGAAACCAAGCAGTCCAGCTTTCATTATGGATAGGAGTTGGCCGATCTCTACTAAAATCGGCTTCGGTAATATCAACTTGGAGAACGTCAGCTTTCGGGACGAATTGTGCTTGTTCGCAATGGCACTTGACTTATTAATCTCTCAAGCACATGCCCGGCAAATAGCCACTTCGTCAAAGCGCGACATTTCATTAAAACAAAGCGCTCTGTTGACTTTTCGCAGTTTCGATTCACAGAAACTCCGGGTTGGACTTCATTTTTTTGTGAATCATTTCCTTTCACTTTACGCACTTGGTTCCTAGTATACAAAAATTGAGAGATGTGGCTGACGCGCGTCAGTAGATGTAAATACGTGCTCAGTTATAAAATCTCGAATTTTGTATATTGAAAACAAAACATTGGAGTTCTTTTACTGAATGCTCAAACTTTTCGCATTCAATCTACAGAAAATATTGCCTAAATTGAAATCAACCAAATACTTGCGTTTTATGTGGAACTTAAATAAAAACACAAGATAATTAATATACTAGTTATGTACTGTATATAATTATTCTGATAAGTGTTGTCAGGTATCCAGCTTTTTTTAGAAATATTTTTTACCAGTAGAATAAAACTACATTTAAATGAAATTTATATTCTCATTATCTTATGTTCTGTTTAATACTACGAAACATGTAATTACTAATATCATTTTGAAGTTAGTTTAAATCAAATGCACTGAATATGTGAAGTCGCTTCCCGAATAAAGTGGATGCCTCGACCCTCACAGAAACGATAATGAGTAACAATCAAACAAGAATATCATTTATATATGAGAATTTAATCGTAATTGATAATAATTTAGTAATGATCTTTTTTAGAACTAAAGACGATGTTTCAATTAATTTATTTTCCTTACTAATAAAAATAACAATCCAGGAACAGAACGTTAACAGTATTTTCGTAAATTTACACAATTATTAGGTTTGATTCCTGATTGACGACAAATAATTTCTGAGAAGAGAACAAGACCTCCAAAACCAAGATTACGTAATAAAAAAAAAGTAAATATTTTTATATTTTCCGAGAGATATATTGAAAATTCCCTAATTTAATTTATAGGTAAGCTGATGCCATTATTCCTCATAATTTGGAATGTTTAATTAGAACAACTTGTTTGTAACATGAAATCAGATGAAATATTTAGGCGAAGACCAGAGAATTATTATTTGTTGACGTAACAGCTTCGCGATTAGCGATCGCGTGACTTCTGAAGGTTGTTATAGGTTTAAAAAGTGTAGAACTTCGTCTAAAGTTTCTTATCACGGGCAGGTCGAAGCACAGAAAAACTTTTACATGCATGAGATTAAATAAAATTATTACCTTGCGTGACGCTTCAGTTGAAATGCAATCGTCGAAATGCTCATAAGTAAAAATTTTGACAAGCATAGCATTTTTCTATTTTATTTGCAAAGAAGGTATATGGTACCGTACGTAATGAAAATTGATTAATATGCCATCAACAGTTCTAAAGGGAGTTAGTCTCCAATTTAGAAATCAATAACAAACACAAAGTTTTGTAAGAATAATTACAAATTATTGAAAATAGTTTAATTTTATATATAATTCATTCATCAGGCAAATAAGCAAACATTGCTTCTAAATTCTTCGTATTATTGTACTTATGATATTGATTTATAATTTGTAACAAATTTTAAGTTTAATAAAATAAGCACATATTTTTTTTAAGAATAATTATGTTTTAATTAATTTACTTTCTTATATAAATCATTCAACAGGTAAGGTAGCAAACCCTTGCCTCTAATTTTTTTTGTATTATTGTAATTAATTACTAAATTGTAAATTAAACCTGAATATGTCAAAAAACAAAGACGAAACGTCGATAAATTTAATTTTTGTTTAATAAACTTATTTAAGGCCCTCTTTTCCGAATTGAAATATTCACTTGCTTATTCGTGAACAAACTGAAGATATTGAGTCTGCGATTACTATTCAGATAATCCATATAATATATACAAATTTCTGTATTCGATTGTAATTCATACATAAATTTTACTTACTTTGACACGAATTTACATTCCTCGTCAAACTGTATAGAATTTTATAGGAAAAACCGTTTATAGTTATACAATTTTCCTATAAATAATTCATCTGCAGAGCACTCAAATTGATTTTACGTTCTATAAGGCCAACATACTAAGAAATAGTGCCGAAAACTGAAAATAAATTACCTACATTCTTCTTTTTAAATGATTTTAGTAGTGTACATACCTCCTCCGAAGTTATCAGCGGCTTCAACCGGGTCTCTAACTACTGCACAGTGTCCCAATCCTTAAAAAGAGGGAAACATAAATTAGTCTAATTGAATTACTTATTTTTCCTATTCTGATTGTTTTCTGTAAAACCAACAATAATTCATTTAAATCTTTAAAATATGAACTGCGCTGATAATGTAGGGGCATTTTAAAAATTATTTAATTTGAAGTCAAATCAATTTCAGTCATAACTATGTAGGTGCCCGGAATCGACCCGGTATTTATTTATATAAGCCGGATAAAGTGTTTTATTCTAAATTACTCTGTTAGTCAAGAAGTGATTTAACGTACCTATGAAGAGGGCTTGTAAATTTCATCATAACCGGTATGTTCACACACTGTACCGTAATCAAGACAAGACATCTGGAAGTAGTCACAAATACCTAAGAGAGTTTAATATACTCCCTGTATACTGAAATCACCTAAAATACTGCCAGTTCCCTAATACTTCAATACCTTAAAATATTCAAAAATAATCCACGTACAAATATTTCCGGTACCCTACTTCCGAGCAATTGAGAGTAAAAATACTCCCTGTACCCCCAACAGAGTAAGAAATATTCCCGGCACCGTAGGAGAGTGTAGAAAACTTCCATTACCTAAGAGGGTAAAAAATACTCCCGAAAAATTAAAAAAGTAAAACAAAATACCCTCGGCACCATAAGACATTCAAAAATATTCCCATTTTCCTAACAGAGTCAAAAATACTTATCGTATCTCAAGAGAGTACAAGATTCTCTTGGTAACTTAATAAAATCAAAATTTCTTCCAGCACCTTAAAAGACTAAAAAAGTACTCCTGGTAGGTTAATAGAACCAAAAATAGGGTACCTTAACGGGAACAAAAATATTTCCATTACGTTGAGAGTCAAAAATAATCCCCGTACCCTAACAGTTTCCACCCTCGCTTCTAGGACTGGAAGTCGTGTCTTACCCTGATAATGTTTGTTTCGTGTTTGAAATACACACATGTACAAAATTTAGTCACGTTTGTTCCACGGGTGTAGATTTGTTTGCGGAACATACACACACACACACACACACAAAACTATTTTTTAGAGTAACAGGCTACACGAGTGTAATCCACGTGGTGGAAACTCCCCTTTAATAGCACAGGAAGTGATTTTAAACGGGGAACTTATTGTCCGTTTTGCACCCCTGGCCTCGTCTTCAAGGAATCTTTTTTTAGAGTAACAGACTACATGAGAGTAATCCATGTAGTGGCAACTCCCCTTTACGAACATAGGTAGGAATTTGAAAGGGGGGATGCGGAAGGGTGGTGGAAGGTAGCCAAGTGTTAACTAGGGACTCCCGGCTATAGTTTAAGGATACTACCCGGCATTTGTCTAAAAGTGATGCAGGACAAACACTATAAATCTGAATAAGGTAGGTCGGGCACTAGGTACTTGTGCCACGCCCAACCGATGGCGGGAGAGGGGTTTTCTGTGGGGACGCAGCATTTACTTATCCGTGCTTCGACCAGTTTAGGGGGCAGGTGGCCGACTGTTCCATCGGAACAGAGAACAACTCTGGTCTTGTGCCCAAGGTCTGCGACCCCAGAACATACACCGCTCAAAACAGGCCTAGGTGCCTCGACTTGCATACAGTCAATTTGATTTATTATATTGATGATTTCACTACGAGAATATGAACAGCCGGAAGCTCGCAGGAACAATCACATCTTTTTAATTCACTATTTAAAACACAACTTTTTAAGTTAATTTTGAAAATAATATCAAACCAATTTAAAGTCGTCAAAGCTCACTACTTTATTTAAATAATAAGCTTTCATCCTCATTAATAGAAACCCCCCCTCCTTTTTTTGCGCGTCAAGGATTTGAGAAAACTTGGCTTTGGTTGGTGTCTCAATATCATGCCTCACTGCCTAATTACCTTCCTTAATGTCTGTCAACTACCGTTGTCGATCTTCCTGGGCGGTGAAATTTTATTGGCACGTTCTTGAATAAAATGTTAATCAACCAAAACTTTGTCCTCTATAAATCCTGGTCATAGGCTCTGCACGGTATTTTTTGGGTCTCTCCAGCCTGAATTCTAAACTTAATGACACGACTAATCGACTCAGCGCAAAACGTGAACATTTTCAAATAAAATATATTTATAAACCATAATGTAACCGATTTCATTTCTACAGCACTAAAAAGCTTTACTTTCATTTTATTTATATAAGGAATTCAGACAGGTGCCAGTACTCTAGCTTAATTGAATAATATCAGAATGATGCAGTTTTCGCGGGTTAAAAACTGAGTCGAAATTTCTTTGAGGTCAATTCCGAATACTGTAAAATATATTATTGGTACCAAATAAACTTCGTCTCATGCCAAAATATGTTTAGAAGAAATTGAATGATGTTCCCGCGGAAAGGTAAACACTTTCATGGAGGGGGGGGGGGAACATTTTGGAGGTAAAACGAGATGTAAACGAATAAATGTAACTGATTAGTTCATTTGTAATATTTCTAGATGCATCATAGAACAAAACTTCGTGTATTTTTGAGGAAATAATCATTTGCGAAATGGAAAATACAAGTTCTGACTTTATCAGTATATTTCCCGTGAAATATAGAAGATGATGAGAATGTAACGACTGTCGCAATTGGTAACACGAGAGTCGTTTGCAGACGGAAGAACGTTTGATATCGCCGAATACTGTCTGACGTAGGGTCGCTTCTGCTTAAAGCACGACTAATGGAATAATAAATAATTTGCCTTTGTATATCGCAGAACTTCTGTGGACCGTTCTTAAAGACGAGCTGAATTCTATACTAACAGTTGGTGCTAATTTTACTCCGGTTAAACAAATAAGGGAAACAAGCGAAACACAAATCGAGATTTTCTGATGGGTGTTTGAAACCAGAGATATTCGATTACCAATTTATGTCATTGAAAGCAAATATTTACCTAAAAGAGTTTTTTACACATCATTTTATGTTATCCCTTCAGCTTGAGTCTTCACTTCAACTTTCTATACGATCAGTTGTTATTCAGAGCGTAGATGACAACGGATTTGTACATAATCATTATTCATTGCAATTGTTGCAATTTCATTATTCTATTTTATTTGCGAAACGAAACACTATAAAAATAAACTTGTAATTGCGTTATGATAATAGACACAATTTCCAAATACACTGAAAGTTACTGTAGACTTCAATAAATTCAGTAATAAACTCGTTATTATTTCTCACTGTAGACATTTTATGGAGCATGTGCACTTGATACCCTAGTAAACTGACTTGAACGTGCAGGTCAGTCAAGACATCATTTTAACTCATTACTGATCTGAGTTACTATGAAAATCGTATAGGGTCTCAGTAGTTTTTTTTCTTTATTTTATGGTGTCCAGATTTTTTAAGGGTAACAGGCTACATGAGGGTAATCCACATGGTTGCAACTCCCTAGCCAAGGGTTACTAGGGCCCCCGGGCTATATGTTAAGGATCCTACCCGGCATTCGCCTAAAAGTAATGCAGGGAAAACCCTAGAAAGACCTGCGTCAGGTAGGTCGGGCAATGGGTACTTGTCCCACGCCCTTCCGATAGCGGGAGATGCGTTAGCTGTGGGGTCGCAGCTTTTACCTCTCCGTGCCTTGACCGGTTTAGGAGGCAGCTGGCCGACTATTCCAATAGGAATAGCGGACAACTCGTACCGTATGCCCAAGGTCTGCGACCCCGGAACATACACCTCTCAAAACAGACCGAGGTGCCTCGGCATGTGGGCACCTTAGTTAAAAAAAACTAGAGAGATGTGAAGGCATCCCCAAAGATAGACATCTACAGAGATCTCTGGGAAGGTTCACCTGCAAGAGAATTCTCTCGCAGGCTTCCTCTTTTGGTTTCCTTTTTTTTTTAGGGCAACAGGCTACATGAGGGTAATCCACGTTGGGCAACTCCCCTTTAATAGCATAGGAAGAGATTTAAAGGGGGTATGCGGAATGGTAGAGATGGCAAGGGTTACTAGGGCCTAAAAGTAAGGCAGGGAAAACCCTAGAAAAACCTCCATCTGGTAGGTCGGGCATTGGGTACTTGTCCCACGCCCTTCCGATAGCGGGAGAGGAGTTTGCTGTGGGGACGCAGCATTCCCTTCACCGTGCCTCGACCAGCTTAGGAGGCAGATGGCCGACTATTCCTATGGGAATAGGGGACAACTCTTACCGTATGCCCAAGGTCTGTGACCGCGGAACATACACCTCTCAGAACAGGCCGAGGTGCCTCGGCTTGTGGGTTTTGGTTTCCAGGTGTCATTTAACCTTATAGTTGAATTGAGACTAAAACTTAACTGATAGTTTTATGAGAATACTGGTATAATGACTGTTCAATTATATAATAACTGAATCTATTTATTCAAAAATATTATAAAGTACAATTTAAAATTATAATTTATACGTCTGTAAACATATTTTCTTTAATTTGGAAAGTGCGAGCGACAGTTTTAAAATGCAAACTAAACCAATTAAAAAGTTTTATTAGGGCCGGTAAAATTAGGTTCACATTTAAAAATGTCACCTATTCCAGTTTATATTTCAATTTGAAATCCAGTTACAGTAATAAAAGTACAAAATCAGCTTTCAGCCATTCGGCCATAATCATCTGTAATTTAATATAAACATTAGTCAATTGTATATTTTCCATACATTACATATAAAGTTAAAAATTTTAATTTCCTATTAAATATATATTATGCGTTAAAAATAACTCCTCACCAACATATTGTGATGATAACGTCTGATCTGTGTTGTAGCCGTAGGCCTTGACTCAATGCGGAGTCAGGTGTTCCGACCACCTTATAAACAACATATTCCAGAATCATATTCATAAATCCATAATCCCTCTAATTATATATTAATTACTTACCTTAGAATTCTGTGACACCAGTGTACTTTTTCTAGAATGACTTTGCATCAGGTACTGTACTGAGCATTCCCTCGAATATATTTTGAATCCAGGTTTTTTTAAAACATTGACGTAAATTTTTCTCACAATTCCCACTTTATTCCTTGCATTCATCGCCTAGTCCCTTTCTCTATAAATATGCACCCCTTCCAACGCTCTACGTTTAAATCTTGTTTTGGGAACATAACAAATTAAATTAAATGCAATAATCTCAAAAACGACTGAAAAACAGAACATCAGCATTCTTGTGGAACATTCTGTGGCAAATGGTGACTTCAGAAAATAGCAAGCAGCATCGTCTGCTTCGATGATCGTCCTTTCGCGATCCCGTTTACCACGTTGCTGATTACTCCAAAAGAGTTATGGAATATCAACTTTTATCCCTCTTCGGTTCTCCACGATGTAATACTATTATTATCCCTGTAACCAAATCAAGGTTAACGTTCCAAGGTGTCCTGAAGTTAAGAAGCTCTCAGAGAGCATTTTCTCTCGGTTTTACATTACGTTTCCTCATCTCGGAAAAACGTCATCCCCTGGACGCAAGTGGACAGAATTTTTTTTGTCCAGCTGCAATTCCAAAACCTTGGGTTTCTTCCCGGATCGGTACCGCCTTTGTTACTAAATAAAACTATTATTTTGAAACGTGTAGGAGATTTACCATGTTGGACACTTTACATTTGTTCTAAAGTCCACGGTTTAGAATGACCCTAACATCGGTATTTTAAACTTTATAACAAGTAAAAAATTAATTATTTTCGTTACAGAATTTTATTGAATTTTTCTATTTATCCCAGCTCCTGTCAGATACACAGTTACTCCAACCGTAGAGTAGAATAATTAACTCGGAACTGTGCAACTAGGTAAATAGCAAACGGGAATGTCATTACTAATTTGACTATCACGATTAGCTTAGCCTCGTTTCTGCGGATAGTATATAGAACAAAAGCATTGTTTTCTGTGGCCTGGCAGGGCAGGGCAGAGCAGGGAAGAGCCATAACGCGTCCTTTGAAGCGCTGTGCGTGTGAAGCCGGCGTGTGCTGAATGGGAGCTGTGTTCCCGACAAACACCGACGTGAGTAAACTGGAAACTCAAACACCCACTGTGGCTGCGAGAGTAGCTTCTGCAAATACGATCAACAAGTCTGAATTACACCTCTCGCCGTTCAATACACGAAAAGAATCTTAAGTGATCCGTAAATCGCTTCAGTTAAATTCAGTTACCCATAGTTTTCTGTGCACTGGCCTGAGAATGCTCATCTTTCTGAATTTTGTTATGTGGCAAAATGTTACCAGTGTGTACATGAAATACCATGCATCATATTAAATATATTTATGAAAAATTAAGCAATAATTTTTCTTCATAAATCCTTCGAAGACATTTCACACTAAAAAAATAATTACTCTGACGATGTGTGAATTAAATTTAGCCTTACCACATAAAACATTGATAAATAAAAAAGTTTAACTATATGTAAGATTAGCTAAACAATTCATTCTTACATTAAACTCTAGGCGTTGTTATGGTGTTTCATGAAACACTGGCGTTAGTTATATAGTTTTGCATTCTTCTAAAGTTTCGTCTGCTCCATAGCCTCAACACCCCCAATTATATATACATATCTCATAAAACGCATGGCATTTACAGTAGAATACTAGAAGCGACATTCGACTGCAAATACATTAAAAATTAATTATTTTTTTTTTAGGGTAACAGGCTTCATGAGGGTAATCCACATTGGGCAACTCCCCTTTAATAGCATAGGAAGCGATTAGAAAGGGGGGATGCGGAAGGGTAGATGAAGGTAGCCAAGGGGTTACTAGGGCCCCCGGGCTATGCTTTAAGGATCCTACCCGGCATTCGCCTAAAGAAATGCAGGGAAAATCCTAGAAAAACCTGCATCGGGTAGGTCGGGCATTTGGTACTTGTCCCACGCCCTTCCGATGACGGGAGAGGAGTTTGCTGTGGGGACGCAGCTTACCCCTCGCCATGCCTTGGCCTGTTTAGGAGGCAGCTGGCCGACTATTCCAATAGGAATAGCGGACAACTCTTGCCGTATGCCCAAGGTCTGCGACCCCGGAACATACACCTCTCAAAACAGACCGAGGTGCCTCGGCATGTGGGAACCTTAGTTAAAAAAAACCAGAGAGATGTGAGAGAATCCCCAAAGGTAGCCCCCGCCAGAGCTCTCTGGGAAGGTTCACCTGCGAGAAATCCTCTCGCAGGCTTACTTGCAGTCATTACTTCATTTACTAGAAGCGACATTCGACTACCCTTCCGCATCCCCCCTTTCAAATCCCTTCCTATGCTATTAAAGTGGAGTTGCCCAATGTGGATCACCCTCATGTGTAGCCTGTTGCCCTAAAAAAAAAAACACATTAAAAATTAATTGTTGCAGTCATTATTTCATTTTTCCGAGCGTCAATACGATATTACAGTAAGGATTACAGCGGTTGGTTAAAACCGTCACTGCGGCGTTTAGAAGGTGGATGACAACTCGTACTCAGCCTGAATAATAATTTATATTTAATTGCTTGCTCGAGATTTTACAGGTGGTGTTTAGAACAGACAAATGGTGAAATAATTTTGGTGTTAATGTTGACGACGCCGAGAAGTTATAAAATTGCGGACTGAATATTTTTTAAAAAATGGTAAAAGTTAATGTCGCAAGGATGCAGTCATGGCAGTCGACACCTGTTATATGTTACGAAAGTGAGCGATCCAAGTAATTTATCATTTTTATTCTGACAGGTGGCGTGTTTCTCGACGGAAGTTCTGATCAGAAGAAAAGCTGAGGCTGCAAGACTATAAAAAAATCTATCTACGATTCGTCCCAAATTTTGAATTTTATCAGGTGAACAAAAGAATAAAGAAGATGAGAGTAAAATTATTAATACTATGTTCTAAAATTTTTTCAAAGATATATAAGTAGTATCATTTAATTGTAATCATCTCCTTTTTGGAAGTATATGCTGTAGTGAATAACATCCGGCTGTGGAAGCAGCGCATGGCCACCGAGGGTCTCAGCGGAACTAATTGAAAGAACTATGGGCCGGCTGAAAGGGCATCCGGTGCCTATTTGTGCACATGCGCCAGAACTGTCCTAAGATGCCAAGGGTACCCTCCCTTTTTTTTGCATCGTTTGGGTTGGCGAAGTAGAGTTATATTCTCCGCACCCCTGAGAAGTTAGGGACTTGAAACTAGGAGAGGATCGCGAGAGGCTGAAATATCAGCCCTGTGACCCAGCACGAGGAATTGTGGAGTGCTTAGCCAGTGTTGGAGACCGGTGATCCGCTACAGGACAGCTGTTTCATGACAAAGTAAGGATCACCAAATTTGTTATTAAGTGCCTTTGTACCACAAACATTTTACACAGTTGACTGGAAAGTTCCCACTTTACCCTGAAGAGAAAGGGACTCATTAAATTTTATGCCGGAGCAATTTTATGTTTAATCTTTGCAGACTATATCTGCTGGCGCCCAAATAAATTTTGTATTTTTATTTGTAGTAATAATTTTTTTGAGTTTGTTGTTTAAGTGATTGTGCAACTTTTATAATACTAAAATAAACACCAAAGTCCAATCATTACAATACAATAAAATTAAGATTTTAAATATTTTATATAACTCAAAGAAACAATTTTTTTTCAATATTTGCTAAAATATATTTACTTCAGATTTTAGTGTCAGAATATTCAACAACATTGAAGAAATTCTAGAACTTAATATTATATTCTTATTTCAACTACTGCTCACCTGATGAAGTCCTGAAATGTACTTGTCTGAATTGTCATAATTGTATCGTTTGCATTGTCAAACAATTATTAAACATTTCCTGACTATTTGACCATTACCTTTATTATACAATTGAGTTAATGCACGTCAGATAAATATCAATATTGCAAATTTTATATATCTATAGGTACCATATGAAAGAGGGAGATTTTTGTGCGCGTAAACACCAGATAAAATCACATTTCGCCTTAATATATTGTAATAATTAAATAAATTACAATGGCTGAACAAAATTTCATTTCAATTTATATGGGAGTTAAAGCGTCTGAAACATAGTTGAACTTTGTTGTGGAAGAAATAACACTACAGATTGAATTTAAATGTAATAATTGAATAATTAAAATTAAAGAACGATCTGACTTTTATCTTTTAAAAGTGGTTTACAATATGATTTTAAAGTTTTTCTACTTACGGCCGCCCAGGTCTCATTTTAGGTTTTTCGTG
The DNA here is from genome assembly GCA_037074705.1 of Zhengitettix transpicula. NCBI lineage: Eukaryota > Metazoa > Arthropoda > Insecta > Orthoptera > Tetrigidae > Zhengitettix > Zhengitettix transpicula. The sequence goes on from CM073591.1 coordinate 79,676,385, forward strand.
CACAAAATTTGGGGATATCACTGATTCTAATTCTCACAGACTCTAAATGTCAACAAATTCTAATTGGCGTAGTTTTGTTAGTTGGTCTAACACAAATTAGTAGATTCTCGCTGCTTTGCTGGAACCTGGATTTGCTGATCTCGTATAGTTGGAAATGTACTTCCTTGGTTTGTCTATGGCCAGAAGGTTTAATTTATGCTCGGCCACCGATTACAACATTAGTTTCACTCTTTCCTTCCCGACTGAAGATTGCTTTACTTTTCAATATTTTAATGCATGTTTGTAACTGCTATCAAACTGTTCTATTTGCGGTCCGCTGCCCGACTGCAAAACTTTTTATAATATGAAAAGTTTTGGTCTTTACACCTCGCTGTTCTATGCCTGACTGCACATTCCTGACTCTATTACTTTTGTACAAAAACTTTGCTGGTCCTTATGCCTCGCCGTTCATTGCCTGACTGTAAAACTTTCAAACTGTTCGCTGTCCGCTGCCCAACTGACTCTTCGTCTCGTAGATTTTGAACACGTAAACTCTCTTAGCTGATCAACAATACATTCTTTGCATTGCCGCCTTGTTGCGGCGTCCGCTCTATATCCTCTAATAATGAGTCCTCTACAATCCAACTTTCCAATTAGAACAATGTCTTAATTACCAATTACTACAATATATCATATAAATAATATGCTCAGAATATATACAACACTGCCAAAATTAAATTAAATGAGTTTATAATTCAAATTATAATGGCCCAATCATGGTTGTTCCATTGTCTGATTTGGAGAGTAAGTATCCGTGGATTGGGAATTTAGACCAGTTTATGAGACTGAGGTGAGGAAAGACTAATATACCGTGAAAAACTGACCATGTCATATTTAAGATGATAAAAAGTAGGAGTGACAGACGATTCGACCAGTAAATACGTGTTCGGCTTCAAGTAAGAAGGAATCATCAGTTCAAATCATACTCGTGAAACCGCGACACTTTCGGATTGTATTCAGTCCAACTCAGGGTAACGATAATGCTTTTTGCGTTTAGTCCATCTTAGAAACATTTCCTTGCTTAAAGTGCTTCAAGATGAGAACTTCTGTCGCCAAATACCAATCACCTCATAAATTATACAAAAACGAGATTCCATCGGGATATTTTTCATTATCTGCCCAAAATTATTAAACAAACAATGATCTTCCGATGCACTTTATTGTCTTCATACCTTCATAAAATATTTTCTGAAATATGAGACGTCTTTGCTATGTCAACATTGTCATTATAATTATTTAATGGCTCCTATACCCTGATTAGATCAATGTAGGTATACACTTACGGCAATAAATAAATTAACGAAATTCATTTCATTTCTTGATTGGCCTTATGTGGAACTGTTTCATATTTATCAAATAATCTGTTTCACGACACAATTACAGATGACATGAAACGATATCGCTGGCATTTAGAGCACGCAATATTGGCGTAGTATACTTAAAACTGAAAATTAATAACAGCAGTACGCAGTCCTTCGACAAAGTAAAGCCAATATAAATGCGGTATGGATTTTTTGCGTACAAGTCGCCTGCAGCATGTTTTTATTTTTACCGTATCAAAGCCGAATGCCAGTCATAATGGAGGCTTGCGAGCTATTCGCGCCCGCCGGGGGCAGCTTTCAGGAATGCCAGCCATTCCCTGACATGACACACAAGGGAAGCTCTGCAACGGAGAGGAGATAACTCACAGCAGATAACAACGTGTAAGACAAGAAGACCTCCAACTACTTTAACATATTTCCGGGTTCTTCCTCCCTAAACGTTATAAGGTTACCGCGTACGAGCAGCTACATCACCTTTAGTCTGCGCAATAGGAGTTAAAGCCCTTTAAGAAAAATACTAAGAAATCCATCAACCAACAATAAAAATCTTTTTCGACAACGTGGGCTGCCTTATCTAGTTTTAAAGACGATATAAAATTAATTTTTAACTCAACAAGTTCTGTTAATAGCATTCTTTCGCTCGAAGGCGTATTGACACAATTTTAATGATCACCAACTGCGCTTTTCAATTTATGCAGAAGCATAAAGCATTGGAGAAATTCTCAGTTGATTGAAACTTTTTCAGACGGTTTTATGTTTTATTATTTCGATGAAAATCTTATTTTCAGACTCAATAATTTCGTATTTATTAAATTGTTTAAAAATAATTGTCGTTAGCGTGTTGTGAAAGAACACAGCCATTCTTTTAAAAAACAACAATTGTATCCTGTTATGTAGTCATAAATAATTCCAAATTATAACTATTAAAAATTTCAATAAACTATCAATATTATAAATGATAAAACTCTTAAAACACATTCACATATAAAATTTATTTTAATGTAATATACATGTGGACCACAAGTGTAAACAGTTTACATTACTATGCATTTAATATTTTTACAGATGAATATTGTTAAAAAAAACTAAATCTTCTGATGTACAATTTTAATTCCCGACATTTTAATGTAAGATAAATTTTATATGTTACTGTGAATTAAGGGTTTTATCATTTATTATATTAATAGCAAATACAACAGGCTTTTATCGGTTTATTAGACAATTTTAAATAAACTTAAAAGTCAAATCCCATAAGTATATAAGCAACTGATACAATAATTGCTCCATATAAGGTCTCGAATTTCCCAAAAAGCAATAATATTCGAAAAAGGAAAGTTCTAGAAACAATTTATGTATAAAAAAATAATCAAATTGAAATGAATAACGGAAACTAAATACCCTAATGGACTGACGACAGCTCTAGGGTTGGGGTGAAAGGCGATGACAAAAACCTGCGGTAGCAATAAAGATTGGTGTCAAATCCGGTAGTTTCGTAGTGTTCAACAATATTAATATTATGCTTTACTTCGTAGAAACTTGTACAAAATTCCGACACACACACACACACTTGTCCGATGCATGATTTTCCGACAACAATATCCCGATTGACGTTTTCCCGATGGGGCATTTCCATACGGGCGAGTTTTTACGAAATAGAACATAACATTAATATTTTAAAACACCTTATATGTTACTTATCTTATTATACATGATTATTATTGTAAATTAATTTATTCATTATCGAGATAACAATTTCAACCGAACTTGGTACACGTATCACTTAAGATCGAGAAACAAACCCTACTACTGATTTAAGATTATTCTAGACCTCCTATGAGTGGGAGAGTTTTCAAAATATACGATATGTGGGCACCTAATAAGTAATTTACGCGGTCCTTCAGATTAAAAATGTCAGTCGATGTTCTTAGTGTATAATTTAGTCCCCTAACGGCCTGACGACAGCTCTAGGGTTAGGATGAAAGGGGATAACCAAAAATTGGAATAGTTACCCAGATTGGTGTAAACTCCGGTGGTAGGGTAGTCCATATTAAGTGCTCTACAATATTAATATTATGTTTTATTTCGTAAAAAGTCACCCTTCGGAAAATATAACCCATCGGGAAAACGTCAGCCGGGATATTCTTGTTGGGAAATAGTGCATCGGTAAAGTTTCTGTCGGGTAAACGACCGGATCCCGAACTAAACTAGGAGCATCTTCAAACCTTATGCAAAAATTGGAAATAATTTAAAAATAAATTGAAACAATTTTCAAATTCGTATTATCTCCATAAAACTTTAATATTTACGACAATCCTTCGATAATTTTCACTGGTAGGTCTAGTCTTGTGTTTTTGCTTTCACAACGTTATGGTGAATTCAAATTAAGAAAGGAAGCCAATGGTGATGACAATATGTTTGAATTTGGATACAATTATAATTAAATTCAATATTCAATGTCGATGCAGTATACATAAATACAAGATATTGTGTTCATTAACATAGTTTTCACATATAATTCAGTTAAAAATTACAATTATGCTGTTTCTAAATATATATTTGGATTTCTTACTCTAACATTGAGTGAATAAACTATAGAGAAGGGTAAATGAGCAATTTCTTGATAGAAATTCTGGCTTAGCGTCCTTTTACACATACTAAAATGAAATGTAATAAATATATTGTATAAACAATTAAATACTATTTTATAAATACTTTGTTATAAAAACCCGATATTTTACATCTTTCACCACAGAAAATGTTTTTCTACGAATACATCAAGTTTAAAAAAATTCACTTGATTTCTTACACTCATTATTTTTTATTTGACAACAACCCTACTAGTACAATTTAACGTGATCTAAATTTTGACGACGTGTAACTCAAGCACAAATTCAAGGCTTTGTACGGTTTCCTACAATTTTTCAGCTTTCCTATCACGAGCAATTAAACTTACTCGAGCATCGTCGCGGTTCATAAAACGTTTCTCAGAACATACGCAGAATCTTTTTCTAACGCAGATAAAATTGCAATTTTTATAGTGGTAAATACTAGTGGTCAAAGGTAAGCGACGTCTTGCGATGAATTTCATTATAATAAGTCTTGATTTTTATAGTTAATTGTTATCAATAATATAATTTATTGAAGAGTTATATTTTTTATCGTGACCATACTTAGGATGCACCGTTGAAGTTATATTTAAATGCCCACATTGCTTCTCAACTTACCATTAAAAATATTCATAGCTACATCAGCATAAAGATTCGGAAGGATTTACCAAAACGTTTGCACTATAAAATGGTAACAGAGCCACTTGGCACAATTGTACATTTCTCTTGTACAATTGGCCGTTACGGGTCGTATTTCCCTCCTTCAGCACATCCGCAAGTGACCGTGGTAGCACAAGTGTTCATGAATATGCGCGCTGATAAGCACAGTGTCCGGAAAAACAATGGTCGGTCTCCATCGCAGCTCCACTCAACTCGCCCATAAATGCACATTCATTAGTGGTGCTGTACACTCGCTAATTACAGCTGTCTGCGGTGGCGACCGGCCAGAAAAGGTTTACGCCATTAACCGTAACTCAAAGTTCGCGCCTGCAGGATTAACCAACTGTGCTAGAGAAAAAAAATTAAATTTTATTGTCGTCCCTTCCAATAACCGTTTGCAATTTTAGTTTATTCATCCGAAGTGTCGAGTCGTACGATCTATGCCTGGGCTTTACAAATCTGAGCTGGTGCGGTTAAGTAATCGTACAACACACCCTGTAAAGTAGAAAATGAAGTAGATATTATCAGCCAAGGCGGCACTGAAAACGAGGATTCTATCTGATATTCTCAGGTGTAAAAATTGGTTTTTATGCATAGTTATACGTTTCCTGTACAAAAACTATAGCAGGAATATCTTAAAACACTTGAAAAGAATATGGAAAAATTAAAAATATAAAAAACTATTTAAAAAATATAGCAATAATTTTTTATTGCTAAAAATTTTTTAACTTTACTTAACTTTAAATCGACCGTTTGTACCATGGTTATGTATCAATGTCAGTTTAATATATCCTACAGGTCACTGCTTCCTCTTAGATTCGTCGCCAACAACTTGTTGAGTGACGCTCTACCGACCTCAGCGATGCTCACGGCACAAGTAAAGCACGAAGAAAAAACTATTTACTACTACTTTTAGAATTTTTATTTTGTACAACCACTACCCAAAAACTACGTATTACATTAATATATCGTGTATTTATCGAAGGTCTTCATTTTTCCTAACTTACGTTGATTTAAATCCTTTGACGGATTTTAATAATAATAGTAAATACGACCTTCATACCGACAAAATACAAATAGAGGAACAATAACCTAGAAAATTTAAAAGTGCCGGAAATTTATACGGGGATTGGCGACTTTTTATAACGTCGAAAGACTGGAAATTAAACGAAAGAGCTAACTATAAAGATACATACATAAGGGCCAAATAAATTATAATATAACTTATTAAGATTCTCTGTGGCATGCTTAATAATTAGGTTTATTTTTAATATACAACATTTCAGAAATTAATCTTTTAAAATTAAAATTATGTGGTTCTTCTCCCGTCATCAAAAAGGCGTGGTACAAGTACCCAATGCTCGACCTACCTGATGCAGGTTTTATAGGGTTTGTCCTGAATCACGTTTAGGCTAATGCCGGGTCGGATCCTTAAACTATAGTCCTAGTTAACCCTTGCCTACCTTCCTTTACCCTTCCGCATCCCCCTTATTCAAATCGTATGCTATTAAAGGGGAGTTGCCACCACGTGGATTAACCTCGTGTAGCCTGTTACTCAAAAAAAATATATTCTCACTAGCACATTTAAACACAAAAATAGCAAAGTAAATAAATTATAATGCTTCATTGCAAATCTGAATATTGCGTTTTTGTGACAGTTATGGGCCCCGCGTTAGTCACATACACATTTTGGATTTCATAGTTTATATTTATTGTAGTAATTAAAAGGAAAAATAATTAATTAATTAACAAGATTTTGGACTGGTATTGTTGGCGGCCTAAACTCACGAGTTGTGTACAATAATATGTGGCGATAATGCATGCATGCTGGGTATTGTCGAAATTTATTTTACGAGACGCGCAGAGCTACAGTGTGTGGGGAGCGGAGCTCCAGATTGTATGGTAGGACACGGTGGAGAAAGATCAGAAATTCAAAAATTGTGTAGTAAGAGACGGTAGAGAAAGGACAGAAATTCGGAAAGTGATTTTTTGGGAGACAGCGGAGAAAGTACAGAAATTCATGAAGTGTGTATTTGGGAGGCAAGGCTGTATATAGTCTAACAGCTATAATATTCAGAACTATCTACGGTTTGCAGTCTATGAGCTGCAACGATACTACGCCGACTGTTATTCGGAGTCTAGCATACGTTACGAGTAAGTCATTTCTTCAGTTATTGGAAGCCAAGTTATTGCATTCAGCAAATAACCAAACTTTGAGAATGCTAGTAAGATATTGATGGAGAGAACATCGGAGCAAGTGTTGTAAATAATCTCAGCAAGCAGAAAGTGTTACCTATTAAATACTGTGTATACTGGTCTGTCTTTAAAGTGGTAATAATTGTGTGTGTGTGAACGATCCCATTTCTTGGTACAACAAATTTTAAGATAAAACTGCACAACTTATTACCTGTAAACCCGCCTGTAAATGGTATCTTATCGTCAGATTTCCGAGTTCAGACTTCATATTTCATATTTTATATTGAACTGATTGTTTAAATTAATACTTTAATAACATTGTAAATTTAATTGTTTAATATAAAAATATACTTTATTGAAGGCCCGGTAGTCCGCCCTGAGATCTATCCGTGTTATATTTGTCAATTTTAATATGTAATATAACTTCAATAATTTCATTTAATAAATTAATTTATCTTTATGCTCAAAATTTTCATCTTTAATCAAAAATCCTATCATTAAATTTTAATTTGTTGATCATTCAAAAGTAATTACTACAAATTGACGCTTTACGTGAGGCTGATTTAATTGTTTAATAATAGTTAAATATTACAATATATATATATATATATATATTGTAATAAACAAACGGGTATCTAAATAAAAAGATTAAAATTTTAACAAACAAATAAAATTTATTTTAATTTTTGAACACTGATACAATTAAACAAATATAAAAAGGATCTCATTCTCTCAAAGGTCTTTACTGGGTTTGATAACGGCAGAACATTTAAACATAATCAAAGAACAATTTACATTTAATTTAAAAGGAAATATTTAGTCGTCTAGACATAGACTAAATTAATAATTGACGAACTTATTCTACAAGATTGATTTTAAATTTAAAGAGTTTATTTTATCAACACAAAAGAAAAGAACGATATCTGACTTTATCTTTTAATTCCGTTTACATCTATGAATATTATGAAATTTCAACTTACGATTACTCAGGAAAATTTGGCTCGTTCGTACACACACACACCTTATATACTGGCCGTTTTAAACACTGATTCTAACACACACTGTTGGTTTGACATAAGTTGGTTCTCCGTTCGTGAAGGAAATATCATTTTCTCGTTCTGAAGATTACTAGACGCTGGATGCAGTGTCCTGGTCTCCTACAATCGAAGACAGTGGTCTAATTTGAGGATATAATACATTAGACTTCAGCATACAAAATGTTTATCGATGAATATTTGGCTGTTTCTCTCGCAGACTGCAACTTATAACACATTCTCCTCCCTTAAACGATGTCTCTCTTAGTCATAGTCTCCAGCTTCGGTGATCACAGCACGACTGACTTCTTAAACACATTCACCATCATCGGTGATCGCCTCACGACTAACTTCTCTAACTAAACTCTCTCAAAAGCTTATCTCCCGCTTTTATACCCCCAGTCTTTTCCTTTTTCCATTGTTCCAAAACTTCGTCGCAAATGCCAGTTGACAGTTTCTTCCATTATCCCGAGATTTATATTATTCAGCTGCAGTTCCTTAGTCAGCAAATGGCTAACTACTCTGTCATGTCCGAAAGCCGACAATCGAGACAGGACTATTTATCTTTTTGCACCCTCACACACCCAGCTTTTCAAAACGAAGAAATACTCGGTCCTACTCAGTCCTAAATAAACACGTTACAAAACTGCCTCTCGGACAGTCCAGGCTATCCATCAGAAACAATGCCTCACTTAACAGATTTAGTTTGAAATAGGCCACACGCACGTGCACGGTTCCGAATTCTCAAGACCAGTCCTAAATAAACACGTTACAAAAATTGCCCCTCCCACAGTCCAGATTATCCATCCGAAACAATGCCTCACTTACCAGGCATTACAATATATATATATATATATATATATATATATATATATATATTATTTGAAAATAACGCTGTTAACATTTAGTGTACAACACAAAATTCTCTTCTTACCACTGAATCAAATTATAAACTTTTAATTAAATATGCATAAACATTATTTCAAAACACAAGTGCCTGTTTATTAGAAAAAAATTACACATTAATGTAGAAACTTTGTTTTTTTAATAAAATAAAGACAAGAATATTCCGGCAAACAGATCAAAATACTTGTGAAAACACTCTTGTTGGTTTAGAAAAACGGAGGTGAAACGTATGGTTTCTAAATTTCTATACGAGAAGCACTAGTGTGAAAAATTTATAGACAAGGGAATGAAGGTGCAGAAATTAATTGAATTAATAACGGAAAATATTTAGTTTTAAGTGGTAACGTTAACCTAAAGATGTCTTTGGATAAAATAACGTGAGGTGTATATTTAATTTTCTGTTGTCTTCTATTATTTTCTACCTCTTCAGAAATACAATTTTACAGTTTAATAGCCATCGGTAAATTATAATATTGTAGAAATTCAAAACGACAGAGACTGTGTAGCTTATTTCTCTTTGGAAGAAATTGCGTTCTGTGGCGACGTATTATTGTTACTGAGTTTTGCTAATCTGATGGGAGCAATAATAAGTACTCAGTCGTTACAGAATTGTCGAGAGGGAAGCACGCAAGCAAAATCTATCTAGATGAAATAGTTTTGAAAAAGCGGAAGCATATTTATGTGGCTCAAATTCAGACTGCCATCATAATATTTCTTATTATCATATATTCGGTTTCAGTTTGTTTATATTTCCTACACACAATTTAGAAGATTATTGTGGAACTGCACGAGTGTTCCATTCATCCTGCACGAGTCTAGAGTTCATAATTTGCTGTTGAACTTCTGGAGCGCTCAAATAGAACTAAAATTTCCATTTCAATGGTTTGTTTTTAGGCTTCATACAGTGCAATTTTTTTTGTTTTCAGCGGAGGCTATATAAAAACCTTGAATAAATTTTTGTAATTTAAAATGAAGTTATTTTTGTAACCTTCGAAATTAAAATAAAAATTTGAACTATATTCATTAAAATATATATGAAAACAATATTTTGCGCATTACCGCAATCGCATTCTCTTGTGTTTAGGCAACTGAAATGCCTCTCCAATCTCCGACTAGCAAATTAGGTCGATAAATGGTGCAAAATAAATCACATTGATGTTAGACACACACAAACATCGCGTTGTATAAGTGAACCGTGTTTATCTACGTGGGAAGTCACTTTCGGGAGAAACGAAACATAAAATTTTGCAGATCTTTGAATAAACGCTTTACTCGGAATTTAATTGGGAAAAATTATTGTTTTGAAATTTAAATTTCATTTAGAATTTAGGATAACGTCAGTGAGTTTTCTACAACGATTTAATCGCGTATGCTTACTAAAATGGTATAAAAAAGGCTTTTTAAGTGAAAAAGTCATTTAACTAATTTATATCTAAACTCTAAAGTTGATAAAATACGTAAAGTGAAGGATTTGGCAAGCTACGAGAAATTCTCCGATGTCTGGCATGTAACCAAATACTTTGTAAACTTTGTATAATATTCCTTACCATACAGAATTCTTGTCATTTTTCATATTGTAATATTAATGTAAAATTTGTAAATTCATTGCAATATTTTGTAATTTTATATAAATTTTTTATTTCATTAAAGGTTCCGATTATTGTTTGAGGCCCGATAAGCGAACCTAAAGATATCAATAATCTAATAAAAGCCGTGGCATTAATGTAAAAAATTAATTAAATTTAAATTGTAATAAATTTCTGTATTTAAAAATGAATTTGTTAGTAATCTTTCCATTCACTAAATCCGTCAATATATAATAGTTTGCTTTTAAATAATGTTTTTTTTTAATCTAAGGTTTATAATGGTTGCGTTAACAACTTGGTCATTGGCGACCTCTAAATAAATTCCAAATAGTGCTTGTTTACATAAGTATGCTGCGAGTCACATTGATTCCAATAATAAACATACAATTGAACAGTTTTAAAGAATAATTAATTGGGTTTCTTACATTTACATTTTACAATTCGCATTTGTTAATCATTTATCATAATAATTGGATAATTAAATATATTAACTTGTTTGAAGCTGCGACTGTTGCAGATTCCACTGTACTATAGTCATAGTCTATTTTTATTAGGAAGAGGCGTCTGAATCTGAATATGTATCACTCTCTTCTTTCTTGTCTAAATTTATGAGGCCTTTTATTCTACTTTTTGTCGTTTTATCATTTAAGTGATCATTTATAATTAATTATTTTTTAAAAAATTTAAATATTAAATATTTGAAAAGTAACAACATTAATTGGCAATATAACGACGATCTTTGATTTCTCTTAATTGTTTACAACATTAATAGACGCAGTAACGTAGGATTATCTAATAAAAATAATTGTAAATTTATTTAAAGATTCTTGAATTTTATTAATAAAAAATTGTTTTTTTTTATAATATATTATTGCCTTATACGTTGCAACTAATGTAACTGTTACTGGACAGTTAAAAAGAAATTGTTAAAATTTTGTACTACATTTAATGATCTGCAAGTCACTTTTTTCTGTATTGGACGGAAAATTTCATGGTGTATTTATTAATATTATATATATATATATATTGTAGTAATTAAAATAAACTATAATTAATTAATAAACAAAAATTTTGGACTTTCATTGTTGGCGGCGTAAACGTACGAGTTGTGTACAAGAATATGGGGCTATAATGCCTGCTTGCTGGGGTATTGTCGAAAACATTTTGCTAGGCGCGCAGAGCGGCAGTGTAAGGACAGGAGGCAGAGGAATAACAGTTCGGACAGAAATTCAGAAAGTGTGTTTGGGATAGCAAGGCTGTATGTAGTCTAACAGCTCTAATATTCAGAACGATTTATAGTTTCCAGTTTTGAACAAACTGCGACGACACTACGCCGATTGTTATTTTCCCTGATGCAGAATATTTTCGGAGTCTAGCCTACGTTCACGAGTTATACATTTCTTCTTATTTGGAGCCAGGTTATTGTATCCAGTAAATAACCAAACTTTAATAATAGTAACAAGTTATTGATAGAGAGAACAGGGAAACAAGTGTTGTAAGTAAATTCAGCAAGCATAAAGTTTTGCCTAGTGAATAATGTGTATTATGGCCTGTTTATAAAGTGTTAATAATAATCTTGTGTGTGTGCGTACGACAAAACTTTAAATTAAACTCAACAACTTATTATCTGTAAACCACACAGTAAATGATATTTTATCGTCAGATTTCTGAGTTCAGATTTCATATTTTATATTTTAATATTTTACTGATTGTTAAATTAATGATTTAGTCACTTTGTAAATTTAATTGTTTGACTTAAATAGTTTTTATTGAAGGCCCGATGGTCGGCCCTGAGATATAGCCGTGGTATATTGTCAAGTTTTAATATTTAATATAATTTCAATAATCGGATTTAAGAAATTAATTTACTTGTTTACTTTAAAGTTTATATTTTAATTAAAACATCCGATCACTTAATTTTTAATTTTCTCATCATTTATCTTTCAATACTACAAATTGTTGCTACAACATGTGGCCCCTTTAAATCATTTTAATTGAATTACTACAAATTGACGCTCCAACGTGGCGATTTAACTGTGATTTATCGTAGATTACTGCAAATAGCCACCTCAACGTGGGGCTTGTTTTAATTGTTTAATAAAAGTGAATCATTACTATATATATATATATATATAATCGCACACGAATATTTCAGTTGAGAAACTGTACAAAAAGTTCAAAACGCGTTGTATTTTATAGTCATTTGGTCACTTTACGACGAGACTTGTATTCATTAGTAACCGTATTTAAATATTAACCATATTAAATTGATTGAATACTAAAGATGACAAGATTATCCACTTCTGATTGTTTCTTTTAGTCTTTTAATTAATTAATTTCCTGTTATAATAAAAAAATATTTTCATCAGAGATGTATTCGAAAAACGTTTGCCATAAATAATTTACTGATTTCATTAAACTAATATTAGTAATTATACTTCCGTATTACCTAGCTTAGATCTGAATGTGATTGAATTTCGTTTATACCAAAGGTTATCATAAATTCTTGGATAACCATCTGACTCACAGAAAAGCTTTCTCGCCACAATATATTACTGTGGATTTTTTATTATAATCAAATTTCGGTTAAATCTCATCTACCGAGAATTGTAGAGAGGAATGGATTATCCCATCAAGAATTATAACATTTATCAATGTACGTTTAGAAGAGATGAAATTCAGATTCTACACACTGACATACGAACTTTTGCAAGGACAAAATACATATAGTATAGTTTGTGCTACAGTAATTATTGTAGAAGGAAGCTCCATATTCAAATTTTTGACTAATCAAAATTATAACAATGGCAAAGGTTATAAGTTCCTTTGACCTATAATTGCAGCATGAAATCTGACATTCCATTGTAAATATAACTTAGGGGCCTTTTAATTTCTCTGCCTGCACTGTATCTCTCTAAATTGCAATCGGAGCAACACAATTAATTTGATTTTGTTTGGATGTCAGCTATTAGAAGCGGTAGCAAGTCCGCCAAATGAAGTTTGGGGTCGTCCGTAGTAATCGATATCCGATTTCCTCGTTAACTGGCACTGGACACAATAAAACACGCGCGAAACTGGGACAAAACACGCGAAAATGCGTGACAAAAACGCGGACAGACATTAATGGCACCCAAGGGAAGCAGATTGTCCGTTAATCTGTTTGCATTTAGCGAAACGGCTTGTCGCCGGATCAAAACACCGTCAGCACATTGCGGCGATGGCGAAATCTTGTTGCCACGATGAAATATAAGTATCGAAATTTTACGGTCACCTTCTACTGAAAGTTTGATGTGTTTTGCAGCAAATTGCGGTACATTAGTCTCAATAAATGGAATAACGATCTTTTATGGGTAACGCGAACTAATAATAGTGAGTATGCTACCTGAAGTGCACAAACCTCGGAGGCTAGGCTTTTAATACTTTTATAAGAAACTGATTTTATGTTTTGATTCACATATAACTTACCCTCCGTTAGTCGCACTAGGTCCAAGGGATCGACGCAATTTAATTTCTTTGTTATGTCAGGAGCAAGGTCATATACAGGGATGAACTACATGAAATCTCAAAAGAATGATCAAAGATCGAAGGCTTTCCCGGTGTATTTGTTGAAGGAAAAGTTCTCGGGTTTCCACATTGGTATCACAGCGATTGTAACGCGACGTTTCGCCGACCAAATGCATTGCCATCATCTTCTAGGCGCCCAGAAGATGACGGCAGTGCATTTGGTCGTCGCAACGTCGCGTTACTATCGTTGTGTTACCCGGGTGGAAACACGAGAACTTTTTCTTCTCTCAGAAGAATGTAGTTTCAAAATTTTGCCAGGGTCACACTCCAAAAGCAGCCGAAGTTTTTCGGAAAATGACGTTTGAATAAGGAAATAGCTTATCTTCGTTCCAGAAGGCCTACCGCGACCACTCCCGTCAGTGTTTCTCGTCACTGCCGCAGTAATAATACGGAGTGATAATATACTTTCTTTGAGTAAAAATTATTGAGGATTCTTCCGTTTTAGTATCAATTTCTCTTCCGATACTTAAATTTTTATTGTCACAAATAGATATTATATTTGTAATTTTTTATTTCAATTATCCGTTTTTCTGTTTCTTAACAAATGTGGAAAATAAGTAAAAATATGTACAACTTTAATAATCCTCAATTTGTAGATTAAATTCGACGTCTTCTTTCAGAATAAGATAATTATGATACAAAAGTTGTACCAGACGACGATAGTGAAGAATCATCAGATGAATCGAAAACTCAAGATATTTTAGGAACTAGGGCTGATGTTTCGGATACGGATCATGAAATTGATGAACTAGATTTAGAAAATACTTCGGGCCATGTTTCAAGGAAACTAAAACACCATATTGTTGTAAATGTGTGACAGTTTTTGTGTTTACGTACACAAAAAATTCCTTGCAAAATATTCAAAACTATTTAAATACAGTTTCTTTTATAAAATAAATTAATTAATCAGTTTATATTATATATACAAATATTATCAAAAAAGTATAATGCTTCCAAAAATCGATAAAAATTAATTATATAAATATTACTGCACTTCTAAACAATTCAATTCAATCACTCTGGCCCTATTTATTTACCTGATGTTTGGTTTGCAAAATTAAGAGTCTCAATATTTTATTATTATAATTATTAAGGATATTGTGATATAGAAAATTAGATTTTTTTATAGTAGATTTTCATTAAGAAATATTTTGAAAAAAATGTAGTCTGTCGCTCTCAAAAAAAATATTTGCTCGGTAGTAAAATATTTGCCCAGAACGAAGAAGTGGAGTCGGCGGTTGATGGCTATTTTAAGGAGATTCAATTTTTTTTTTCACTTTTAACAGTGTATCGAAGCTATTTAACATTGCTGGGAAAAGTATACGGTGAAAAATAAGGTATGTTTTCTTTGTTACGTTAGGTACTTTTTGGACTACCCTCGAATATATATATGACAAATATTGACCATAATTTAAGCCAGTTTACTCGAATATGTGTTTATTGCAAGGTCGAAAGTCGAAAACTTCCGTAATTTAGATTTCGTGAGGGTACGAACACAAGAAAGAAAAAATTCACATAAACGTTATCAAGAAGAGTAGAACATACAAACAAGGCGAATTTGTGTTTGATGGATAAGGAGTTGGGTAAATGTATGAAATAATAAAAGTGGTAGGCCATTAAGTTTATCACTATTTGGAGAAGCTTTGTCAAACAAGCCAAGCAATCGCTGTTCCTATTTTCGCTTGTCAATCACCGCCGACCAAGTTACATTAATCACTCTGTTGTCACGAAGTTTAGCAATCGATGTAGATCAGCTTGGAACCGTCGTTAGCTTAGGTTTCCCCAAGGACAGTATTACAGTCAGGCAACTAGTTTATGACGCATAAATGTGCCGACATCTATCAACGTGCACAATTATGAACGTTAATGAGTCCGGTTCAAACAGAATTATTACTGAGATTCAATTACGAATATTACTCATTATTTATCACCCATTCATTGGTCAGCTTATTGAATATAGTTTTGACATTAATTTTGCGACACGTGTTTAAGTGTCTTTTTTGTCAATTTTCGGCAGGAGTGCCTGTGTTGTAAGGAAGAAAAATTCTGGGAGAAACAGAGACGGGAATATTGTATTAGGATGACAGAAGAATACAAATAATGAACAAGGGATTAGTGGAATCTCTGACAAAACCCTTAATTCTTTCCGGGAATTGAGTAAACTTTTGCAGATCTGATATTAATAACTTTGTTCAATCATGCAACTATTAAGGCTGTAGGAACATTGACTTCGAGTGCAGACTAAAATATATTGATACATATTTTATACTTGATGTTGTGTTAACAATACAGAGTGACAAAAATAAAAATGATGGGAATATGTAAATCTTATATTAAATATTGTTGTATATTTAACTCTGATATTAAATTTTAAAACCAATTAACTTAAATACAGAATTAAATGTTAATGTTTTTGAATATTCGGGTTTGGAAGATAATATAAATATCGTTTACCCAAATTTAAATATTTAGAACATACCTAAATTATTAATATAATAATATAACGTCTTAAAAGGTAACTAAACAAAGAAACGTTAAGTAACTTATGTTTTCTTTTTAGTAACTGGCTACATGAGGGTAATCCACGATGTTGCAACTCCCCTTTTATAGCATGGGAAGGGATGCGGAAGAGTAGAGGAAGGTAGGCAAGGGTTAACTAGGGCCCCCGGGCTATAGGTTAAGGTCATACCCGGCCTAAAACTGATACAGGACAAGTCTAGAAAATCTGCATCAGGTAGGACGGGCATTGGGTACTTGTCCCACCCCCTTCCGATGGCTGCAGAGAGGATTTTTGTGGGGACGCAGCATTGCCTTATCCGTGCCTCGACCAGTTTAGGAGGCAGCTGGCCGACTGTTCCTAAGGGAACAGGGAATAGCGGGCAAATCTTACCGTATGCCCAAAGTCTGCGACCCCGGAATATACACCTCTCAAAACTGATCGACGATGTGTTAACAATACAGAGATTTTTCGAATTCCGATCATTAATTTCAGTGCCTGTACCATTAGCACAACTCAAGTATAAAAAATGAAAAATTTGGGTCTGTTCTGAAAATTAATAAAACGAAAAATAGCCAAATACATACATACATGTATTTGACTACTTTTCTTATTATCAAGTATAAAAAATTAGCAATATATATGTCTGTAAACTAGATCGATGTTCTTACAATTTAATATTTGACGTTAATATATAACAATTCAGTAATACTAAGGAAGGCAACACTTTAATATCATCAGAATTCGCTGAAATTAAAAAAATGCATCGTCCTACAAATTTTAATTTGCTAAAGTATATCTGTGTGGATGTTATAAAAACATTGAAAGACAAATATGTCTTGTTGTTTCAGGGACATATGAAATAAGAGAGGACGATTTCATACATTTATGAGTGGCCTGAAGTAAAACGTTAACATCATCAATTTTAGATTCAGAGCAGCTGTAACTTTCCATCGTGATAGCAAATTGCTTTAATCAAAAAGACATTAACTTTAATTGATCTCAAATGCTCAGGAATAATTAGTGGATTGAATTTACTGCAACATATGCAATATGTCACACGAGGAAATTTTAATTGTATATGAAACATGAATCCCGATAACAAACAAAAAATGGTTGACCATAATTGATAATTCGTAATTTGTGAACATACAAAATAAAAACGTCAGACTACATGTTTCAAAAATAAGCCATTACTTAAATGCCTAACGTTTCGATGAAAAGAAAAATTATGGAGCACTTATGCGTATGCACGTGATTGCTCTATTTGCAGACATTTAGTATTAAGTCCCTGTGGCTTATATTCGTAGCTAGAAGATTCATAATATGAGATGAAGAACTCGAATAATATTTTGTTCGACAAAACATCTAAGTAATTACTACGCCCAATAAATTTTACGTGTGATTTATTTGTATACTAATCCTAAAACTATTATTTTGAACATAAATAGAGAATAAAATTAAAACTAACGAATCAAACATAGCCTTGGAAATTGTTCCTAGCTAATAAGCCTAGTCTAACTATTTTTAAAAATATGTTTGAGTTTTATAGCTGCATATTCTAGGTCATAAAACCTCAAAAGGCCTGTCGCTTGCTAGGCAGAGTTCAGAAATAAAAATTGTGAAGCCAACAAAGTCGTCATTTATCCAGAATCAAATCCAACCACTCGGATTTAACTCACTCAGAACTTTTCTCTCACTGAAATCCCCTTCGCAATGTGAATGTGATGAAGAACAACTTTCAATCACGCATAAACTAGACATATGCTCCGTCCTCGAAAACACAAAACGACAACAAATAAACAATTCATACGATGTGCAAATAAAAGGATTCAGTTTTTTCATACATATTAATTTATTTTATCAAGTATGAGCAGCGATTGTATATATCAGTTTATTCAGGTAAGAAAAAAAATTTCACTTATCCAGCTAATTACCTCTGAAGTAGATGCGACTTAAAAAATAAAGATAATATAAAAAAGTCATCAGCAATAAAGATGGGGAAAAATACTTAATTAACGATATGATATCAAAATTGGTCGCTATACTCGTAATTTAAAGACAATGTACTCTTCCTGTAACGTAAAGTTTATTTCTCATGAATTTTATTCTAAATAAGTCTGCGCATAATAATATTATATCACACCTGGGAAAACTTCGGCCACATGGGAAAAAAAACGCTTTTTGTAATTTAATACCTTCCTCTTGTTTGAATTGGTTCTCCGTAACTTAATTAGCGTTCATTTCCAAGTTTCAATATTTGCCCCTCGTCGGCCGAGTTTGGTCCCAGAGATTATCGAAAAAAAAAATGCAAAGTCTCTTCCCTTCATTTTCTATATAAATACTGCGAAATTTCAGTGTTATGCACGTTAATGGAACCCGTGCAAATATAATCAATTCACATTTTTCTCTCACACTTTTAATAATGACTGATATATGAATCACATTACATTATGTTCTACGCAATCGTAGTTAATATTAATTGCCATAAATCTATTATATATATTTATATATATATTGTAATGCCAATTAATTCTGCCATTAATTGTTTCGACATAAAATTTGAATTGTTTGAGAAATCCATTATAGCGGTCTGATCGAACAAAGCAACAATGAGAGAAGCGAGTTCACTTTGCTTTGTCGAAAAGTCAAAAATGGCGTATGCGCGCTAAAACTTGGGAGAACTAGGAGTCAGTCTGCGGAAAAACATCGTGAGGAGCAGAACAAGTAATATAACTGTTAGCTAGTGGAGAAAGATTGTTAGGATCTGTTTGCGGAAAAACATCATGAGGAGCAGAAGAAGTAATATAATTTGGGCAGAGACTAAACATCGTCAGTGTATAACTAGTTAAAGTTGTAATTTAATAACAAGAAAACATTCACGCCGCAAGTATTTCAGCGTAAATAATTGAAAAGTAAGAGCAGTTTAAGTCTACAGCCAGGAGCTAAAGAAAAGTTAGTTCGCTCCAAAAGAATAAACAATTAAAATAAATCGTCAAGGAGCTACGTTGCAGTTTACGTCCAATTCAGTAAAAGACTAATAAATCTACGATTCATAGGATTCCTGTAAAGCAAGCAGACATCAGATAGCTGACATTCAGGAGGACCATCCGACTTCCTGGGAGCCTATCAGTTTTGACTTTAATAGTGTAAAATCTGTGAGTCGACATTTTAGAATCAGTGTAAAAGTTTGCCGTAGTGTACTTCCGAAACCAAAAAAAAAGCTGGTACCAGCTGGACACTACGTAAGTAACAAAACCAAAACTAATGATTAATTGGAATCTTTAATTAATGGATGAAGTCAGATTTCGTTCTCTTTTAATTGTCAATCAGAGTTAATTTCTTTACTTTTAATTTCTTTTATCGACATATTGTTTAGGTAAAATGTGAACTGTTTGTTAATAAGATTTTTAAATCAATTTTTTGTGTCCATTATCAAACCCAGTAGGCCCTGAGAGAGAGAAAG
This sequence comes from Zhengitettix transpicula, assembly GCA_037074705.1. Lineage (NCBI taxonomy): Eukaryota > Metazoa > Arthropoda > Insecta > Orthoptera > Tetrigidae > Zhengitettix > Zhengitettix transpicula. Next base: position 79,696,261 of record CM073591.1, read on the forward strand.
ATCTCAAATTTTGTTGTAATTATCTTTACTGCCACAAAATAAAATAAAAATAAATATTTTGTTTGTAAATTTTTGATTATTATTTCATTTAATTAACGCCTTCCATTTAATTATTACCTAAATGGCGCTTCAAGTGAGGTAAATTCTTCAAATTTATTAAATTAAACTTTTTTAAATAAAGCTTAATTGTTGAATATTACAATATACGAGTATATATATTCTGAAATTCACCATCTATGTTAATACGATATAATATAAAATATTAATGAATTATTATTGATTTGCCTATATGTATCAGACCTCCGATCCTCTATCAGAAAGTGAAATTAAATATAAAAACTACGTTCTTGTAAACAATTTTCATCAGTTTAAACATCTCTCCTCTACATATATATGGGAATTGAAACTATAAAAGATATTAAATAACTACAGCAAATTCGAGGCATCTCGGTCTGTTTTGAGAGGTGTATGTTCCGGGGTCGCAGACTTTGGGCATACGGCAAGAGTTGTCCGCTATTCCTATTGGAATAGTCGGCCAGCTGCCTCCTAAACAGGCCAAGGCATGGCGAGGGGTATGCTGCGTCCCCACAGCAAACTCCTCTCCCGTCATCGGAAGGACGTGGGACGAGTACCAAATGCCCGACCTACCCGATGCAGGTTTTTCTAGGGTTTTCCCTGCATTTCTTTAGGCGAATGCCGGGTAGGATCCTTAAACCATAGCCCGGGGGCCCTAGTAACCATTGGCTACCTTCCTCTACCATTCCGCATCCCCCCTTTCTAATCCCTTCCTATGCTATTAAAGGGGAGTTGCCCAATGTGGATCACCCTCATGTAGCCAGTTGCCCTAAAAAAATTTTTTAAAAAAATAAACAGCAAATTCAAGAAGCCTGCGAGAGGATTCTCTCGCAGGTAACCTGCGAGGGATTTTCTCTCGCAGGCAGAACCTTTTAGGAGAGATACGAAGGGGCTACCTTTGGGTATGCCTTTTTCTCTCCGTTTTTGAACTAAGGTTCCCACAAGCCGAGGCACCTCGGCCTGTTTTGAGAGGTGTATGTTCTGGGGTCGCAGATCTTGGGCATACGTTAAGAGTTGTTCTCTATTCCCATTGGAATAGTCGGCCAGCTACCTCCTAAACTGGTCGAGGCACGGAGAAGGGAATGCTGCGTCCCCACAGCAAACTCCTCTCCCGCTATCGGAAGGGCGTGGGACAAGTACCCAATGCCCGGCCTACCCGATGCAGGTTTTTCTAAGGTTTTCCCTGCATTAATTTAGGCGAATGCCGGGTAGGATCCTTAAAATATAGCCCGGGGGCCCTAGTTAACTCTTGGCTACCTTCCTCTAACCTTCCGCATCCCAACTTTCAAATCCCTACCTATACTATTAAAGGGGAGTTGCCCAATGTGGATCACCCTCATGTAGCCTATTGCCCTAAAAAAAATTTACATTATTGAAAGCTTTTTCCAGACCGAAAATTATCTTTTATAAATGCCTTATTTCTTTGTTCTTACATTACAAACCGCTTCCCTGTTGCCGTTGCTAATTCATCTTCGTCCAGCACTGTAACTCTTGAACCGGAACAGGCACCCGTGAAGGTTAGCTTACGCAAGTGGAAACTTGAAGGAGAGTCGGAGGAGACTACTTGCGGGGGATGCCTTCTTATCTTTCTGGTTTTGAACCAAGGTTCGCTAAAGCCAAGACACTTAGGTTAGTTTCGAGACGTGAATTTTCCGGGGTTGCGAACGGTACTTATTTGGAACAGTCGGACAGCTGCCTCCTAAACTAGTCGAGGCATGGAGTCGATAAAAATTGTTCCGCACACAAACCCAACCCCGTCACCTGTAGGGCGTGAGACAAGAACCGAGCGCCCGACATACCTGATGAAGGTTTGCATACGGTTTTCCCCTATCACACTTAGGCGATTGCCGGGTAGTATCCTTAAACTATAACCCGGGGACCCTAGCCATCCCTTGACTACCTTCGCACACTTCTTCATCTCGCCTTTCTTTCCCCTCCAACGATATTAAAGACGTGATGCCCCTCATTTAGCCTGTCACCACCAAAAAAACTCTCTCTTTTCAAATATTCAGTATTTTATCTGAGATAATATTTTCTGTGTGTGCGATGTCATTTTTTAGCTATGATTCCAAAATTTATTTGGTCATCTTTTATTCGATAGGGCGACCATAATACTTTTCTAAAAGCTTATTGCATTTGCCCTGCCATGAAAATTTTAGATACCAGTTTAAATAGTGTATTCTTCCACTTTATCCAACCGATTTGCGTAATTGTGGTACCAGTCCATCAGTTCCAAATACTTGATTTTTTTCTGACGTACGTTAATCAAAAATATAACATCACAAAATATTTTTCATAAATTAACTTTTATTTATTTTGTCTGATCCGTGCTTATAATTCAAACCTTGCTCTAAGTTTCTTAGAGCACGTATCGATAGATTTTGAATGAAAAACTTTCCCAAATTACTTGCATATTTATAATTTTCAATCGTGATTTCCGGTCTTTACGTGTATTCTCGATCATAACGAATATCGAGTCTGATAATGTCTTATCGCTTTTATACCATTTCATGCATAGATTAATAAATTTTATATCTCTGCCTACTTGAACATTAATTCCAAGGTTATATCAGTGCGAATATAAGAATAAGTATTTATGTACACTGATTAGAACGGACGTAATTTATCATAACATTCCTGTTTGTCTCTGATTTTGTTCACTTTTCACAAATCCGGAATTAAAACGATTTTTAAAAAACTGTTCTTTCAATGTTGTATAGAATCATGTTAAGGCTTACAGCTATATCACACTGTCATTCACAATTTTGAGACATCAGCGTGGACATAACAAATTTGATTTAAAATGCTTCGGAATTGGTTTTTTCGCTATATAGAAAAGGGATTTAATGGGATTTTTCTGAAGCGATAAAAAGCTTCGAGGTTATCTCCAATAGTAGTCCACCTATTAAAAATTTTAATACTTAAAATACAAACTGCCGAATGCATTTTTCTTTCTGCAGGTTTTTTTTTTTTTTTTCTAGGGCAACAGGCTACATGAGGGTGATCCACATTGGGCAACTCCCCTATAATAGCATAGGAAGGGATTTGAAAGGGGGGATGCGGAAGGGTAGAGGAAGGTAGCCAAGGGTTAACTAGGGCCCCCGGGCTATGGTTTAAGGATCCTACCTGGCATTCGCCTAAAGAAATGCAGGGAAAACCCTAGAAAAACCTGCATCAGGTAGGTCGGGCATTGGGTACTTGTCCCACGCCCTTCCGATAGCGGGAGAGGAGTTTGCTGTGGGGACGCAGCTTACCCCTCGCCATGCCTTGGCCTGTTTAGGAGGCAGCTGGCCGACTATTCCAATAGGAATAGCGGACAACTCTTGCCGTATGCCCAAGGTCTGCGACCCCGGAACATACACCTCTCAAAACAGACCGAGGTGCCTCGGCATGTGGGAACCTTAGTTCAAAAAAAAACCAGAGAGATGTGAGAGCATCCCCAAAGGTAGCCCCCGCCAGAGCTCCCTTTCTGCAGGGAATTTTATTAGTATTTTTAAAAAATATTTCGTGATGAGATTAGGAGAGCCAAGAAGTAAAAAATGCTACCTCAAATTGAAGTCCATCTGTTAAAAATGTTAATACTTTAAATACAAACTGTCGAATGCATTTTTCTTTCTGTAGAGAATTTTATTAGAATTTTTGAAAAATATTTTGTGATGAGATTAGGAGAGCCAAGAAATAAAAAATGCTACCTCAAATTGTAGTCCACCTGTTAAAAATTTTAATACTTTAAATACAAACTGCATAATGCATTTTTCTTTCTGTAGGGCATTTTATTAGAATTTTTAAAAAATATTTTGTGATGAAATTAGGAGAGCCAAAAAGTAAAAAATGCTACCTCAAATTGTAGTCCATCTGTTAAAAATTTTAATACTTAAAATACAAACTGCCGAATGCATTTTTCTTTCTATAGGGAATTTTATTATAATTTTTTAAAAATACTTTGTGATGAGATTAGGGGAGCTAAGAAGTAAAAAAAGGCTGGAATAAAAAATACTTGCTACTGGAACAATGAATTAATAAAATAAGAACTACACTAGATCCATTCTTTTCATCATTTTTACCGAGACAAATTTTTGTTCCATGACATTTACATCCCTCTTTGAAAGTCTGGAATGCGGGCAGTTGTTTATTAAAACTGTAATGCCGATGTAATCAAAACGATTTTTCTGATTCGTACTCAAAGAAGATCAGCTTTTGTTCAGCATATCACAAAGTGGACCAGTTGGTTAACACGAAATGCGTAAAAGCACCTAAATGGTTAATTTCTATGCAACATAGAGACATGAAAAAAATACGTCAGAATGAAAATTAATATTAACAAAGATAGCCAAATACAGGACAAAGTAAGTGATAATATAAACACCACACAACGTTTCTGGGAGCCTCGTTCCTTTCTTCAGGTGCTAAGAACAGCATAGAGCGACACAACTGCACTCGTCTTTTGACAGCTTTTGAGTTTTATTTTTCTGTACTTTTCTTTCTTTCTTATTACTCTTAGAGACATGTTGCACTTTTCACTTACGATTTTTTTTTTCTGTTTTCGGGAGGACGAATTTTCTGGTATAGGAATACAACTGGGTTTCTTGGTGAGCCACGGCAGATTCTACTGACCGCCGTTAAAGGTCAGTCGTGAGGAATACAGAGGCAGCGTTGATTAATTAATTAATCAATCAATCAGAGTTGTGGTTAATGGTGTGGAATAATCTGCAGCGGAATGCTCCGCTCTGCCAGCCAGTTATTGCTAATGGCATTCGGGGAAGAGTGCTTTGAGCGAACGGATTTGGCAAAAATTTTACAACCGCACAATCTTACCCCGGTCAATAATTTCCAATTACAACAATGTTAAATCTCACAACGAAGGAATTATTTATTAAATATAAAATGGAGAAACACATGTAAATATAAATTGGTACGTTGTTCGTTGTTTATTTCAAGAAATAATTCATTTAAAAGCTTCAGAATAATTCAAAGTTAGTTTCAAGTGGAATCTACCCATAAATCATGTAAATAATTTAACGTTACAACATCTAACCATTCCCCGTAAACACTTATTAATTTTCTCTTTATATTGTTTCTTTATTTACTTCTATCCCCAGCAATCTTGTCATTGATAGCTTCAAATCTAGGCGGAACTTTTGTTTTCCCAAATGCAAGTCTATTCCTCTCTCTGAAATAATCTACATTCTAAATCTCATAATTAATTCCACTTAATTTTCTTTTAATAATATTAATAATCACTACATCATCAATTCATCCATTGCTCCTTTCAACGGTGAAATATACGTGCGAGATTTATAAAATATTTTCCTATCTCTTCTTGATAATAAGAAAAATAGCCGAATACAAACAAAAAAAATTGAATTGGCTAATTATTATTCTTTTAACCAGACGGATTTTAGTTTAAATATGAATAGAAAAGTTATAATTTTTTAAAAATACATGGGTAAAATTGTTTTTGTACAGTTTTGTGTTGTGTTACACAATTGATATAGCTTGTAATATATCGAACAAAAATAAAAAAAATAGTTTTGATCATTACATTACAGTTATAGTAAACAACTTCCCGCATTCCAGATTTTCAAAGAGATATGAAAACGTCTTATAACACAAAAAATTTGTCTTGGTGAAAAATATTAAAAGAATGGTGCTAGCTTAGTTTTTTTCTTTTACTAATTCATTGTTCCAGTATCAAGTATATTTTATTCCATCCTCTTTTTACTTCTTGTCTGTATTTGGCAATTTTATATAATTATTATTAATTTCCAAAACAATAAATTTTTAATTTTTGTTGTTATATCTTTATTCTAAACCTCTTTGGTTTTTTCTCAGATAAGTTGACATCTTTTGTATTGTTTAGAAAACATTGGTTGATCAGTTAACAAATATATTTAATAATTATAGCCAAAAAATGAAATTCACCTACTAAATTGAAAATAAACGCCCCCTTAATTTTCTGTATTCGTCTTTTTCGGTGATAGGCAACAAGCTACTAAATAATTGGATTCTGAAACCGACGTTTTCTGGTTATTAATTTCCATTCCAACCCTCCATCATTTCAAAACCGTGCTATTGGTTACAATTTAGTTGACAAAGCGACTGGCCTTTCTCACTATCGTTTCCATAATAATAACTTAAAAATAGTTTCAGACATTTTTATGGTTAATTGTTATCCGATTGATTCTATCAAGAAATGTATCAACTCAAGACTGTTAAAAAACAAATTTACCCATTTTTTCAAAAAATATATAATATTTCCATTCAAATTTAAAATATAATCAGGCTGTCTTGAAATAATAATAATTAGACAAAAAACGAACAAAAATAAGTGCTAAATAAATGGTACACAAATTTTCTGCAATCCTTGTTCCTTTAGTCAGGTGTTTCAAGAAATGCAAGAGCCGTAAGAGCGACACGCAACACTTGCGTTTTATGACGAAAGCAATAATGATTGTAGAAACGTTGTGCGGTATTTATTTAGCACTTATTTGTGTGTTTTTGGCTACTTATGAATCTAATTTTTGTTACATTCATAAGGATATACATTTTAATTGAATTATTTAAATCGCATAACAATTATATATGTATATATACGTATATCTTTATCCATTATTATAAAAACTGCAAAGATTATGTCAATAATTAAAATAATCATAATGTAATATATAAAATACCTGTAATGACTGTAATAATTATTACATAGGACACGCAAAAAGAGCTTTAAAATGTCACCTTAAAGAACATATTTTTAATTTGAAACAAACTTGTGACAAACATTCAGTTCTCAGTAAAGATTTCTACTAAAAGAAACAAAGTTTTGATTTGAAGAATGTAAACATACTAGATTCTGAATTCTAATATTATGAGAGATTAATGTCTGAAATTAATAAATAAATAAACACCAGCCAATTTTAAGTCCGAAAAAAGAAGTTATTAAATTAACAACGTTTCATCGATTAATTTCCAACTTCATCAGGATCAAGTTTAAAATTTTTTAAAAAACTTTAACCATATGAGGTCGTAAAATAAGTGATGAAATGTTGTTAATTTAATAAATTATTTTTTCTGACTTAAAATTGGATGGTGTTTATTTATTTACTAGTTTTCTCAATAGTCATAATATATATTTATAATGTTTGAAATATTACCAATCGTATCCAATTGTTTATTCGTTTATGTTAAAACTTGCACAAATAACACCAACAACATTTATGACTGGTCCCCCTTATTTATATCTTTGTAATATCCTTGTTTTATTTTATATGTAGTGAACACCTGAAGATACCCACGACTTGTAGGAGTTTTCTGTTAATGTAATAATTCGCAAGTCATTTTTGTTTATAATTATTTCTTAGCGTATTTATTGGTCATTACATATTATTAATTTTCAGTTTCGGTTACAACAATGTAAATTACTGTTTCAAACACCAACTTCCAATGGAAATAATTTATATACTGCAAATTATATAATGTATATATTTCTGATATGTCTATTTCACGTATCATAATCTATGAATTTTTTAGTGAAACCGCACATTATCATCCGTTTTTCCATATTCTTGGCAAGTTATTCTTAAGATAATAGTTCGGGACATACGAGCGTAACAGGAGTATTAATATGTGAAATGGGCAGAAAGTTTGTAAGCACATTGATGTGGAAGACACTCCTTAAAGGACGGACTAGATTAATGAATATTTATAAAATGTAGATAATTCATTTTCGTACATTTTTATTTGGATAAATTTCGATGCATCAATTTTTATTTAATAAAAAAAACATTAATTTTAATATTTGAACTGAAATACTCACCTCATGGTTTCGTCATTAATTGTTCAAGAACGAAGGATCGGGAAGGATACCATGGCTAATAGAAAATTGTTTGAGCGAAACTTATTTTTCTGAATTATATTTAATTTGAGCAAGAAACAAACAGTAAATTTAATTTTATTTCTTTCATCTCAGGGAAGCGTTGTCACGCCAAATCTCCCGCGGCCAACTACACGTCGCGGCAAATTCTGAGCAGTTTTTATTATTATGTATCGTGCACTCAGACGGTACAATAGATGACAAAATTTCATATTTTTGAGTTAAATACCGTACAGATTTACAATAACTGTTATCAATGTGTATTGTCTACTACAAATTTCAATAAATAGAAGACTTTTGCACTAATTGTGTAATTTACGTTTGAATAAAATAGAGGAATATCATTAATGAAAAATAACTTAGTTGACGCCGAAAAAAATAATGAAATATTGACCAGTGTGTAATATCCTATCTTCATTATGAATTAATGGCAAATTAACTCACCGAAGCAGCGATAAATCCGTAATACCCTTGACGCCATCGGGTAAAACCATAATATAACCGGTTCACAAACGTAAATAAACCAAACGTAATTCCTCTTATATGTAATGAATATCGGTAATTTGAATGAAAACTGAATAATAACAGAATTCAGATATGAAACTTTAATTGCAGTTTAAATAATAAACGACATTTCTCGTATCTCGTGACGTATGAGAACGGAAGCTCCGTATCAAATCATCGACCGCAGTTCATCGAACAAATCATAGACATACGGCTTTAAACTATGTGAATTTAATCAAAGAGTAATAATTATTTACATTTTAGCATCTGTGTATAATTACCAAAAAATGTATCTAAAACCCATTAGTGTGCAAAATAGAGGCAGAATATTTGGAAATACATAGAGAAGAATATAACTCCGTAATTTAGAATAAAGGTTTTAGCATTTACTGTACTTATATTCTTTCTGATTATTTTACTTCATCTCTGATTACTACTCTGCTACCTGTTTATATTTCTAATCAATATTTTATTTGTTTCTCTACTGTGCCTTTACAGTCCAGCCAGTGTTTCATAAACGTATCAAGAATCGGCTTTCGACTTTTATTTAGAAAATTGTAAATATTTAAATTTATTTAACAAATCTAGTTTTCAAAACATATTACCTTCCGTTGAAAAACAGAATATTTATCAGTCCTACCAATAAATTTGTTTACAAGAATCCTCAAAGAAATAAAGAGCCTTTTGCAGGCTTTACGAAATTAATCGTAATAGGTTAAATTAAAATTTTGATGTATCACAGTCTGAAACAATACCACCTCAAGATGCAATTAATTCACACATCACAGTTTTAACATAAATACATTTAACGTCATGTGCAAATATTTTTATTTTTTGAATATAAGTATCAGAACGAAACTGACATTTGAATTCAATTAATTTCATTGTCTTTATGGTTTGAGCACTTCAAAGCTTTCCCTCCATTTTTATTTATTTATATCGTCCGTTCAACACAACAGAAATTTTGTCGTCCTCCATTTTATCGTTCCTGTTCTCATTCTATATAACTTTCGGAGCCGCCGCTTCCGCATGAACATTTTTGTACTTAATTGACAGTTCGTCAATTTTATATTAATTACCCAGAATATTAATTATGCGTAGCTCAACAGATTATGTCTCTCGCCTCCAAGAAGGGAATTCTTACATCTCAATAATTTAATATCTAAGCAGTTCCATCTACAATTTGATTATCAGTAGAACTGGAAAAAATAAAGGGGTGAATTATGACATAGAATTTTCTATACTGAAAATCTGCATAATTCGAAAATAAATACATTGAGTTCGTTTTTTCCTAAGCTATACCTTTTAATTAACTTAAATTAGAATTACTGGAAAAAATTTCCTTTTTGAAATATAATTAACTGTGCAAATATTTGTGAACTGGCACATAAAATGATTTGGAGACTTTAATAACTCATTTATAAACCATGATTCGCATGCTCCAATCTCACTCGCACTTGTAATTACTACATAATTAAATCAGTTTAATACGAGCTGTTCCCCGTGGTTTCGCAGACAACAAATCATGGCTATTACCGTGCATTATATGATAAGATTTGCTCAACACATGTTTACAAAACAGAAGTTCCCAGCCTATGAAATAAATTTCCAGGGTTTTATCGTATTGAAACTAAGTTCTTAGCGGAAAGGCTAAAGCTGTCTGTATTCTCGCGTTGGACCTCGATTCTTCATCCTCACAGAACTGTCATCGCCACTATATTGTTTGCTTCGAGAAAGGCTTCTAGAGTTTATAACCGGGTAATGTTGGTAAACAGTGACGTTTCGGAGGCTATCACTATTATCGTCTTCCAGGCGGAAGCGTTTTTTTCTTTTATTTTTACTAAACTACAGTATGTTCAGTTTTCATTCAAACTGATCCGATAGGGATACTTGCCAGAGCGGATCGCTTGAATGGACACCTGTAATTTACTTCTTCTAATAAACACAGCAGTGTTTGTATGTATGTATGTTCCGCATACAAACCTTTACCCGTGGAGCAAATTTCACCCAATTTCGTACGCGTGTTCTTTGCCACCAGGAAAGAAACACTGTCGTGGTGAAGCACGTCTACCAGCCGCAGGAGTGGGGGTGGACGGTGATGTAAATATTCAAACAGGCTAAATCGGCCGATATTTAAGTCTGATAAATATTTTTAGGTATTGATAGTTTTTTTTACCAATTTTAATTTGGTATAATTTCAACCCCTTACATTATGGGAAAGAAGCACCCTTAGGGGTTGGGGTGGAGGGGCGTTACAATAAAATAACGCGAATACAACCGAGATTGGAGTCAAATTCAGTGTCATGAATGTCGCTGAGTTTAATTATGACATTCAACTTGCATTTAACCTCAAGGGCGGGGATGGACTGGAGTGGAAATTTTTAAACACGTAAATAGGCCGATATTTGCGTTAAATAAATATTTTTCAGGATTAATTAGACTGATATTATTTCTTAAGATACTACTTGTGTATAATTTCACCCCTTACCGGCATAGTAGGGGAGTACTCTTAGGGATGGGGGTGGATGAGCGTTAGAAGAAAATAACGCGAAAACAATCGTGATTAAAATCCGGAGATATGGACGTCGCTCAGTTTATTTATGACAAACCGGTTGATATTTGCCTCGAATAAATATTTTTCGGGGTCAATAAGGTTTATAATATTTCTCTATATGTTCTCAATATATAATTACAACCCCTATCGGCTTGGGAGGAGGGGACCCTTAAGAGCGGGGTTGGAGTCGGGTACAAAAATAATACTGAAGAGGGCGCTGAAGATATGGGGAAATGCAACATACTGACCTTGGTTGTCGTCACGCTATCAGACCTACACTACCTACTCACAAGTCAGAAGAATATTTCACGTTCGTACTCAACCGTAATAAGTAATATTCTGACCTTATATTTCTTGTAGGGAAAACTGTAGCCGCGGGGGGCGTCCTGATCGAAAGGTAATGCCCGGAAAAACGAAATTCTCGATTCAGAATATTCATCTCAATAAGCACTTAACTCAATAAACAGTTCGATAAGCGCATGTAATAATCCACAGTACTCACAGTCCATCAGCCGCCAGTTTTATACAGTATCGATATCGAAATCGTGTCACCTCTCGTCAACACAAGCGGAATGCGAAAGGAGGAACGAGCTATTTTTTATATTATTTACGTAATACTTGTGTATTTTCACATGCCTCCTACCTGTAATTCTCATTATTTATGCTCCGATTAAAAAATTACTAGAGACATTAATCAATCTGTATATGCGCATTTAAAATGAAACGAGTACGATGTCTCTACGATGACATCCGATATAGTACAATAACCCTATAATTTTTTGTTTCGTTAAAATTCTTGATCATGATTTAGAAAAACGGCGAAACGAATTTGATGAGTTTTAAAAATTGATTAAACATTCTAGTCCAAAACAAAAACTCTCCTAATTTGGGACCACAAAAATAAATTTAATTTATTTAAAATAACTTTTACGTCTTCCAGAAAGTACATCCCTCTCTAGCCGCTCAAACTAAAATAAAAAAAAATTAAACAAGAAAGTGATAAAATGTTTACCGCTCTGTATTATTTATTCATTATGAAACCGTCAGAAACAGATAAGGTTGTCTATTCCTCATTATATTAGAATTAAGTATTGAAATGTTGAATAAAGCATAATAAATAAGGAAATTAAATTTAAGTAAGTTATATCTGTTCAAATATGAGCGACTTTAGAAGTTTCTGTTCAATACTTCTCTGAAGTATATTTTCGTGGATTAGCTTATATTACGATATTTTTCTCGGTTTTCGTGATACTGGTTTTTAGGGCGACTACATCGATTATTCGTGAAAAATCGGGCACCTAAGTACAGGATTTACCATTCAACACACCCCGATAATAGTCGAAATTAAAATAAATGTTCCTTACAAACAACGCTTACAGAGTAAACAAAATAAATTCTATACGTATTATACCTGTAATTGCACGTAATCGTCTGGACGATCTGAAAGACCAAACAAATTCTATAACATAATATAATATGTATACTTAGAAATTTAAATTAATGCAAATACTTTTCCATATTCACATTATTTCATCTTGATGTAAAAAGACAATTACATGCGACAACTGGTCGCGCGAGTGCAAACATGTCGTCAATCTAAATAAAAGTTACCAAGCATTTGCAGCTGTGTACATCGGCAGGTAACACTTTATCTCTATTTACTTAATTTGACCGTTAAGCCCACCTGCAACAGCAATTTCTCACAGAAATATAATTGGACATTTACGTGTTAGTATACGAGTAAATAGTAAAAAAAAATTGAGCATGCAGGTGTTCTAGAAAATTTGACATTTGAGGTTTTTTAATAGTTTTTAATTTCTACAAATTTCAAGACGGTTAATTAATGGTTTGTTTATTATGTCTAAATAATTATTACTTATTACTAAAAAAAACATTAAATTGATGGAGTCTCACTCCTACGTAACAGCATTGGATGCCGGCCATAAGACTGTCATGCTGCGAAGAATTCTAACAAGCGACAATTATCAGGTACGTAAGTGTACAGTGCCTCCACAGAGCGTCGGAAATTATTTAACAACATTACGATTACAACAGGAATTAATTGCTTCACACCTGTCAAGGGCAATTATGTTGTTTGTCTCACAGTGTTTTGACTGAATAAACAATAGTTGTTTTGATATAGACGATATTCATAATTTTGGGTTAAGTCTGAAATTTGACTCGAAATTCAGAGAATAATATAATATATTCTCGTAATGATTTAAGGGAAAAAATGCTGAAACTTAAACTGAAACATAAATTCAGAACGATTCACAGTAAAGAAATACATATTTAATTAATACAAGAACGATTTGATGTTATTTATTCTTGACGCTCATTTTGAATTTTTTTTAAAAGCTACAGGCTACACGAGGGTAATCCACATGGTGGCAACCCCCCTTTAATGGAATAGGAACGGATTTTAAAGGGGGGATTCGTAAGGTAGCGAAAGGTTAAGTAGGGACGCCGGGCTATAGTATAAAGAACCTACCCCATAATTCGCCTAAAAAAGATGCAGGACAAACCCTGGAAAACCTGCATGAAGTCGGTCGGGCTTGTCCCACGCCCTTCCTATGGCGAGAGTGGGGTTTTCTGTGGGGACGCAGCATTCCCTTCACCGTGCTCGAGCAGTTTAGGAGGCAGCTGGCCGACTGTTCCAAAGGGAATAGCGTACTCCTACCATATACCCAGGGTCTGTGACTCTGGAGCATACAACTCTCATAACAGGCCGAGGTGCCTCGGATTATGGGAACCTTAGTTCAAAAACGGAGAGAGGAAAAGGCAACCCCGAAGGTAGCCGCCTCCGTCTCTCCTATAAGGTCCTGCATGCGAGTAAAATCTCTCACAGGCTTGCTCAAGTTAGAGGAATGCATAGATGAAGAAGAAAGTGTAGACAAGTTATGCATAGGGTAATCCACATAGTGGCATTCCCCTCTTATAGCGTAGGAATGGGAGTAAAGGGGGGATGCGGAAAGGTAGACCAAGGTAGCCAAGGGTTAACTAGGACCCCCGGGAAATGGTTTAAGGATCCTACCTTGCAATTCGCCTAAAATCGATGCAGTGAAAACCCTAGAAAAACATTCGTCAGGTAGGTCGGGTGTTTGTTACTTGTCCCACGCCCTTCTGATGGCGGCAGAGGGGTTTGCTGCGATGGTGGGAGAGTGGAATACATTACGATATTTTCCTTTCGATGCTACGAAACAAATGTAAATTACACATCCTTTAAACTTGGTATGTAATGCAGTAAGTACGTTCCTAAATGTGTTGTTATGACGCTGTGTGGGAAACCAATACCGAGTGCTGCGAGTGTTACGGTTTTTTATCCATCTTAAAGTTTACATTAAGCGAATTTTTCCATGAGTCATGAAATTAAGAAATAGAGCGATAGAGACTCTGAATATGAGTATAATGCTCAAGGAACCTTATTCCAAAATGAAGGAATTTATTTATGTGAAATTTATTTGTTCTATCGTGAAATAGTTTAACATTATGTGTTTAACACTATATGGATTTCGTCCCAAGTTTACGAAATAGTCTTTTTATTTCGTTCTTCATTCTTATTCTCCCTTCGCTCCATATATTTTTTTATGAGGCGTGTATGTTATTTAACAACACGGTGGTTTCTGTTTCTGTTTTCTCGTTAATCTGTCTCGCCCACATTTTCATATTTTCCTTCATTTTACTGCAATTTAATTTGTTTGAAGTTTTATGGTAACTTAAAGGAAAAAAATTATATATATTGTAATGCCAATTAATTAAGCCATTAATTGTTTGGACATAAAATTTGAATTGTTTGATAAATCCATTTTAGCGGTCTGATCGGACAAAGCAACAATGGAAAAGCGAGTTCAGCCGCTTTTGTTGAAAAGTCAAAATGGCGTTTGCGCGCATGAAAGTCTAGCAGTTTACGTTTATACCCAGCCAGGAAATGAAGTCAGTTTTTTTTACGTCTACAGCCAGGTAGGATAGAGTTGGTGATGAAAGATTTCTGTGGACGGATGAAGTTTTTCTGGTGAGCAGCAAAGAGCGGAATAGTAAAGTTGACAGTTTAAGTCTACAGCAATAAGCTAAAGAAAAGTTAGTTCGCTCCGAAAGAATAAACAGTTAAAACAAATCTTCAAGGAGATACGTTGCAGTTTAAGTCCAAATCAGTAAAATACTAATAAATCTACGAATCATAGGATTCCTGTAAGGCAAGCAGACATCAGATAGCTGACATTCAGGAGGATCATCCGAGTTCCTGGGAGCCTATCAATTTTGACTTCAATAGTGTAAAATCTGTGAGTCGACATTTAGAATCAGTGTATAATCTTGCAATAGTGTACTTCCGAAACCAAAAAGAATGCTGGTACCAGCTGGACAGTATGTAAGTAACAAAACCAAAACTAATGATGAATTGTAAACTTTAATTAAAGGATAAAGTCAGATTTCGTTCTCTTTAATTGACAATCAAAGCTAATTTCTTTACCTTTTTAATTTTTAATCAAATTGTTGTGTTCATTATCAAACCCAGTAGAGGCCCTGAGATCTAAAATTTTGTGTTTGTAATTGTTTTGAGTTTAAAGCCACAAGTTGATAATAAATTTAATTTTATATTTGTAAATTTTTGATTATCTTTTCATTTAATTAACGACTTTCATTTGATTAATACATAAATGGCTACCACAACGTGGGGCTCTAATTCTTCAAAAATCATATTTAATTAAACGGCTAAACATTTGATTATTACAATATATATATATATATATATTTATTAATGTTTATTTTACCATCTTGCTTTCCTAAATAATTGCCGACTTTGTTATTCAAAATCATACAGTCGAACGGAAGCTTGTTATAAAAGTCGGGCTTCGAAAAAATATTCAAATAACAAAAAAATTAAAGTAGCGATGTATATTAATTTATATCACATTTTATATAATAATCATTCATGTTTCACATCTGGACTGAGTCTCTAAGCACTCTGATTTCTTTTTATTTATGGGAGTATCTAGGCGAGCTGAAAATAAAGGACGAATTATATCGGCTGTGCGTTAGTCTGATATTAAACTTAGAATGAAGAAAAATTAATTTAAATTTTTTGCATATTAAGACAAATGAAAAAAGGAATACATTCAGAAAAAAAATATTTATACAAATTGTTGCGGAATGAAGTTTATATGAGTTACGTGTAGTATAAATAAAAAATTGTGAAATAAATCTAATAATTCACTGAGCCGAAATTTTTGTAAGGAACCTGTGAAAATAATGAGCATCAGTACTATAATCGTAAAATATAAATAAATTCCATAAATACGATATATAAAATAAAATCACTCATTATTATGTAGTAATTGAAATTCCTTTGTGATATAGCGTTTATGATTTTATTTATTTAAGAATTGATTGACGTGACATGATGGCATAACAGTAATTTTTAATTGGATTTTTAAAGTACCTAAAATTGCTTACCGAATCATGTGACAGTCGTAAAATTAATATTTACAAAGTGACTGAATTCGCGAGCAAATACAATTTATAACCTAGTCTCGTCACAGGCCGGAGGTGGTTGGCAAACAATGGCTTTCCAGAGTCAATCACTTTTAATCTGCTTTACGTGCTTCGAAAACAATTCTGTTGTTGGAAATTATCGACGGTCGTTGCGTGCGAAATACAAAGGAAATGATTTGGACAGATTTTGATAGTTTATTTACGGTAGACGTCAGTTTAATCAAAGAAGGTTTTCAGAATATGGTAAAGAAATTAGTTGGTTTAGAATAATCTTAGCCAACAATCGGATAATAAGCTTCAGACAAGGATCGATAGGATTTGCTTTCTGACACTTTTTTTTATTAAAACAACAAAGCAGTAATATAACAAAAATACATCACTTTTCCCCTGAAAACAAGAAAGTAATTACAAAATGTAAATGCAGAAATTCGAGCTGAAAACATTTATTCTCTTGTAGGTAAAAATAAGTATGAAAATAAAATCGTATTTTGATACTATTCTGGTTGGATAATTAATTGTAAACAGCAATATAAAAATACTTTATATTTTCATTTACTCTTAACTTTCATAAAACTACACATTATGTGGCTTATTATGATTTAACAAATTTCATTACTTTTTATTTTTAAAAAAAATTAACCCAAGAGATCCATATTAAAAATAATTATACATAAATAAAACACGTATTTTGTGGATCACAGTTTACTTTATATATATATATATATATATATATATATATATATATATATTGCAATACTAATTAGAGGCCATTAATTGTTTTAATATGATTGGATTGTTAGCGGTGCATTTCTTGAAAGCAACAATCACGGTTCTTTGTCGGCTATAGTTGTTGGAAACCGCGCGCTCGTACGGAAGTCAGTCCGGCGAACGTTTCGAGAGAGAGAGAAGAGGCTGACATAAAAAGTACGAATAGCGTGGTCCAGAAAGTTCAACTGCGAGATCTATTAAACTCTATAAAGCACAAGTAAATAGTTCTTGACGGATAGACTCATGATATAAAATCGCAAAGTGGAAGCAAAAGGTTTGCACCACACAGATGTGAAATAACATTTCGCATCGAGGAGACATACGTCCGAGGGCTGACCGAGGGAGCGGCTGATACCAAAATTCCAGGTGGAATAACAACGAGAACTACGACCGTGTTTATTAAAAATGATGTGTAGAATCAGTGAATAAAGGCCTTTTTTAGTGAGTTGTGCCCTCAAGCTCCCTGAATCAGATCTGGTACCAGAAAGACATTCGTGAGTACAAAAACAATTATTTAAAATCTGTAAACGTGGATTAAAGATATAAGTCAGATTTCGTTATCTTGTTTAGTTTTCGTTTACTTTATTGTGTTTAGAATTTACATACCGTTCATTTCAATTTTGGTTTGTTAATTAGTTTATTAAATTTGATTGTTCTTACTATCAATCCCAGTAAAGACCCTGAGAGAAAGAGTAATTAGATGTAATTTTTGTAAAATTATAAAGTTGTATTTTCCTAGAACGCCACAAATAAAAAAAAATAATATAAAATTTGTTTTGCAAATTTGAGGAAATTAAATGTGCAAAGTGAGGCTGATAATTTGTATCTTTGAAGAATAAAATTTGTTTTTTTAATTAATTAATTTTCTTAATTAAAGCCTTCCAGTTAATCATTACAATATATATATATATATTATGTTATATATGTTATATATATATATATATTATGTTTGAAGAAAAATGTCTGTAACAGTGAATTATAAAACGTTTGCGTTCATAAAGACCGCACATTTGATAATCAAAGATTATCTTCGAAAGATTTTTAATTCTGCTCGCGGTTATGATTGTTTGTAATAAACACTTCATATCTATAAGCCT
Source organism: Zhengitettix transpicula (assembly GCA_037074705.1). Lineage (NCBI taxonomy): Eukaryota > Metazoa > Arthropoda > Insecta > Orthoptera > Tetrigidae > Zhengitettix > Zhengitettix transpicula. The sequence goes on from CM073591.1 coordinate 79,714,616, forward strand.
GCCCCCCATTAAAATCCCTTCCTATGCTATTAAAGGGGAGTTGCCACCATATGGATTACCCTCATGTATCCTGTTACTCTAAAAAATTAAAAAGAGAAGTTCACCCGTAGGTAATAGTTTCCTCTCCCCCATTCTGAACTAAGGTTCCCTCAAGTCGAGGCACCTCGATCTGTTTTTAGAGATGTATGATCCGGGATCAAAGACCTTGGGCATACGGTAAGAGTTGTTCATTGTTCCCATTTGAACAGTCGACCAGCTGCCTCCTAAACTGGTAGAAGCATGGAGAGGGAAATGCTGCGACTCCACAGCAAACCCCTCTCTCGCCATCGGAAGAGCGTTGGACAAGTAGGCAAAAACGACCTAACTGTTTGTCCTGCATTACTTTGAGGCGAATGCCGGGTAGGTTCCTTATACTATAGCCCGGGGACCCTACTTAAGCCTTGGCTACCTTCCGCATCCCCTCTTTCAAATCATTTTCTATTCTATTAAAGGAGAGTTGCCACCACGTGGATAACACTCATGGAGCCTATTACACTAAAAAAATGGCTTTGTCCGCCAGTTACCAGCTTACAGCTTAAAACTAAAAACTTTACTTAGCAATAATAAAATAGACAAAAAATAGAACGTCATAAATGAAGTAGGTTCGTGGCTGATCAATTGGTATTTCTTTGAGTACTGTATCCACTTATGGCAGCGTCTACAGTAAACAATAGAAACGCAAATTATAATATTCATGTTATTAGTAATTTTAATTGTGTATTATAAATTTACCTGCACATTAAAATACTTTTTTTCGAACTTGGATAACCGCAAGATTTTTTTAAAGACAAGGATGTACCAGAAGCTTGTCCTGGTCAGTAGGACTTAAACATTAATAGTAAATATATAAATATATTATCAATCCTTCATAATTATATGAATATTTGAAATAATTTTGATCTATTTACGCTTTCAATTCACTTCCAGACACGTATTAAGGATTGGTATATTTATAAAGTTTTTATGTCATAGAATAGCGACCGGAATCTGGAAGTTATTCATAAATGATTCTGTTTGATCTTCTTATTTCGTACATATACCAGCCCTGATATGTACGGACATGTCCTGCACTTTATGCGAGAGATAAATGACATCACCGCAAAAATCAGTACGTTGTTTTGCGTGCAAATTGGCTGAATTAAGGGAATATCCTAATTTTGAATTGAAATTCTGTGATATTTCCTATATTTACTTTATATGATATTACGACGGCAAAGTTTAATACGTTCACGATCAAAATTATTCAAAAATAATAAAATGTAATTATATTCATTTTCATATTACTATTAATCTCGATAAACTGCAAATATATATGTGAAATAAGCTCATATTTACACATTAAGAAACAAATGCTAAACAACATTGTTTTCATGATCAAAATAATAATAAATGTATTTGCCAGTTGTATTTTGACATTCAATATTTTAACACACGTTAGTTCATAAATAACATTTACTACAATCTTTAAAGCTGTACTAGTATTACTTAAATTATAATTCAGTTAGTTTATATATTACTTTGTCTTTTAGATATCTAAATTCATTACTAGGACACATTTTCAGTTCACTAGGAAGAATGTTCAGAAACAATAATCAGATTACTTCAGGATCCTTATTAGTAGATTTTCTTTCATAGTGGTTCATAAAATAATCTGTTCTCCGGGTGTTATGACTCTGTCCGTTTTCATTTGTTGAGAGAAATTCTACATTAGATCTAACGAAAACAATTACTTTATCTATTAATAGGGAAACAAAACTCTTTTTTTATTATTTCTGAGTACATTTCAGTAATTTTAATTTCTTTCCAGACCAAATATAATTCATAAACATTCTTCTGTAAAACTAATAATCTATTCAGGTGTTTTTACGCACAATTGAAAACATTCTGTAAGTCGTTCTTTGTTAGTTTTCGAAATGTTTTAATTTAAAATTTGATATTTTCTGGCAGTGAAGCTTTTTTCGGTTTTCTGATGTTTGAGGTATAAGTTTAAAAGAAACGAGTATGATGGAAGGAAAATTGTAAACCAACGCTTCAAAAGATTTAAAACTCTGCTACTGTTCAGTGATAGAATTTAAGATAGCAGATTCCGATCAATGACGTAATTGATTTAAACCTGATCAAGTAATCTGTTTTTATTAACGCAGCTCATTATGCATATCTAAGAAATGTAATTTTTATTACTGTATCGTAGCCAAAAGTCGGCTTTTATTACAATTAAAATTTACATTTAACTACAAAACATTTCTAACCGACGTTCATGGACCTCGTAAGTTGTATATAATTAATAAAATATTTGTGCACTCATATAAACCATTTAACAAACAAAATTTTCAATTCTTTCAACAAATTCCAGGTCCGAAATATATGATAATTTTTTAAGAGTTTATTTAAAACATTTGAAACTGTTTCAGGGTTTCTGTTGTTTGAGGGAAAGAGGAAGCTATTGGAATAGGGTCAAAAAAGCCTGCTGCCTCCTAAACTGCTCGAGGCACGGATAAGGGAATGCTGCGTCCCCACAGCAAACTCCTCTCCCGCTATTGGAAGGGCGTGGGACAAGTTCCCAATGCCCGACCTACCCGATGCAGGTTTTCCTAGGGTTTTCCCTGCATTTCTTTAGGCTACCTTCCTATACCCTTCCGCATCCCCCCTTTCAAATCCCTTCGTATGCTATTAAAGGGGAGTTGCCCAATGTGGATCACCCTCATATAGCCTGTTGCTCTAAAAAAAACAAGCTATTGGAATAGTCGGCCAGCTGCCTCCTAAACCGGTCAAGGCACGGCCAGGACAAAACTGCGACCCCACAGCAAATCCTTTTCCCGCCATCGGAAGGGCGTGGGACAAGTACCCAATGCCCGACCTACCTGATGCAGGTTTTCTAGGGTCTGTCCTGCATTACTTTTAGCCGAATGCCGGGTAGGATCCTTAAACTATTGCTCGGGGGCCCTAGTTAACCCTTGGCTACCTTCCTCTAACCTTCCGCATCCCCCCTTTCAAATCCCTTCCTATGCCATTAAAGGGGAATTTCCACTATGTGGATTACCCTCACGTAGCCTGTTACCCTAATAAAAAAAGAGGACGATTTGTAACCAAGGCTTCAAATTATTTAAAACATTTCGTCCCTGGAAGTTGTTGGTAGAAGTCAAAACTTTTTTGTCAAATGGTTTAAATATATTTGATCCACATCATATTTTGTTAATTACATACAACTGAAGACGTCCTTGAACATACAGAAGAAACGTTTTATTATTAAATATAAATTTTAATTTAAATAAATTCTGACTTTTGGCCATGATCCACTAATTATATTTACATTTAATACAAGTCAGATTAAGTTTCTGTTTTTATTTATAATTAATGTAATTATTATTATTAAAATTATATATTTCAGAAGACATTTTTAAAAATGAAGCGATTCCTGTTGTATTTTTCATTTCACATGTTATTAGTTTTAAGTACAACTAAAAAAACGGTTGTACGAAGAATTAAGCGTAGAAACGTGAGGTGTTGGCAGATAATTTGTGTCGATCTAAGGAAAATAAATTTCATTAACATCAAAAATATTTTTACTTCAACAATCAACGTGCAACGTTCCGTTTTATGTTTAATTAGTACGAGATTCATAGAAACAGTAATTTTTTTTCCAGGAAATGAGATATAAATTTAACACTTAATTTGTGACGTTATTCTAATACATATTGTTTTCTATTAATGACATTCGTTCAATTGTTATTAATTTCTATCACTGCGTTAAAGTTTTCATAGCCGTGGGAAGTGGAAATAGAATTTTAATCGCGTATATATGCCGTTTACTTTCGTGGGATGGTTTCATTTCCCTACCGTTCGCTTGGCTTGCTGCTAATTACGGCGCCATGACATAGTTGTCTCCTATCAGCGTGCTCGTTGCGGCTAATACTCTAATGATGTAGTTATCTCACGTTGGCCGAACCCGAAACATGCGATAGAATCTGGCTGTTCTGATTCTGTAATTTATACTCTTTCCATCCTGAAATAAGTCATAGTTCAATGACTACATCAAACGGAAATATGTTAATTTACATTCCTTATTTAAAACGACTGTAAGTTTCTCAATATGGTTGATAAAATTTCATGCATCCTGGATTTATATGTAGATATGGATGTTTTACATGTTTCCCGATTATTGCATTCAGTCAGTTCCCCTTCTAATCGATTCGACACCGCAGGTCTACGAACGGTATCCACCTGCATCCTTCCATAGCCCTACCGAACTACTTGCATATACTTATTATAACATTTCTTTTCTGCATAAATGTACAATCATGGTCATTTCCATTATCAACTCTCTTGTTGCCTCCTCTAAACTCCTCACCTTGTCACTCATTCTATCTCTCACTTCGATGTAAACACCCAACAAAACGCCCGTGGGAAGATACTCTACGATACTCAATCTAACTGAAATATAAATCCTAATTACATACCTTGGGTAACTGAATTTTCCACAACGGTCTATAGCGCTACATATTGTGTCCAGTTATTTTTTCTACTAAATGATATTCACCGCTATATGAGACATTGTAATGTAGTATGGCATCGTAACTTAGGAATGGTTCATTGGCACGTATTTTCGATGTATTAATTCACTCTGTATTAAATATATAAAAAAATTGATCTTACGAATAAAGCGAAACTCGAAGCTTTGCCAATTACACCTGATGATTTGAAATTTCTCTCCTTACGTCACAGTGACGTCTAGATTTTCGCACTCCAGATTGTAGCTATATATAGACAGGTAATGTAATTGAGACGAAGCTTAGACTACAGTATATTAGTATTTTTATATTCGAGGGTCTTAGTAATTCGGTTAAGCTCCGACATGACCAAAGCGAACGCCAAAGAAATCAAACAGTATCACGTAATTGATCAGTTACAGGATAATTCACAGTAGTCTGCTAAAACCGAATTGGAGTCGAGTTAGTTTCTTCAAAGATCAGCAACAATTCTCTTTACATTAAAATTGCAGAATCTCGGAGGTACTGTGTCGACTGTTTAACTTACTTGTTAGAAATGAGATTTTACTGTCACTTAAAAGACGTTAGTTAAACGTTTTCATCTATATAAAGATAATGCATATTATGGCCAATTTCAGACAAATTTATTTCTTAAATTAATAACCAACTTTTCGGTACGTGTTTTTTTATCCTTATTCAGATTTTTTGCAACTATCACTAAATGGTTAAAAGCTATTTGACACTATATTTAAAAATTTAAATATCATCACGGACGGTAAAAATATTTTAAAAAAAACTATTCTCGGAGTTTCTCGTGAAATTTATGACGATGCACTGGAGACTGTAAGTTTTGACGCATCTGGATTTAAAATAATGTTAATATAGCGTCTAATAGTTTTCAACATTTAATGATTATCCGAAAATAACTGAATAAGGAACAAACACGTACCGAAACGTTGTTTTTTAATTTAATAAACAAATTTGTCATGAATTGCGTTATCAATTTCATATAAACATACGTAAAAAGTAAAATCTTTAAAATACTACATACATAAAATACCATATTATATTTTGTCTGTTTTTCCACCAGATAACTAATCAAGCCTGAAATGAATATAGACTAGAATAAAAGTTTTCCGCTCATGATAAATCGTAAAAATTATATTGCAGTAATTAATTGTTTACTACTAATAAATTTTCCATTTCCTATTATGTATTTCTTCGCTTATATCGTTTTCTAATAACTCCGCAGCTCTTCCACATTCTCATAGACAACTGAATACAGAATCATGAATACGTAATGTTAAACATACAAATAATACAATACAACTTTTACTATATCTAACAGGGAAAAAGTAATTAGAAATCAGGTAAATGTATGCATTTTACTCACCTGGTCGTATTTATAAGAACACGGTACCAAAGAAAAACAAACTTTGCCGCTCTCGAGGGATTCTGCAAGTGGCGGTTACTGAAAGGCGACCTTCATCATGGAGATTCACCCTGGCCAGTCAAAATAAACACACTTGTTACGTCATTGATCTCAGTTCATTAGTTTCTCACTCATTTCTGTACCGCTTCTACGATTGTTTATATTGTATCGAGTCTAAGATTTCCGATCACAAATTTATTGGTCTTGGATGGGAGAAATATTATAAAAAACTGTTCTCGGAGTTTCTAGTTAAATTTATCTCGATGCACTGGAGACTAAGAGTTTTGATGCACCAGGCTTTGTAGTTGGAGACATTGTTGCCTTATAATTTAAGTTCTATACACTACTACGTTATTTACATTTCTATACGAACTGAATATAGTTTATTTGCTAAAAATTGACTAAGTTCGAAAACAAAACTCTACTTTTCACTGTCCTTATTAACTTAATTTCACTTGGTAATTTCGTATTTAAAATTTGGATAAATAAAAACGATCACTTTTCAATATGTAAGCAATGAAGGAAACATTTTCGAGGGTAAGAAGTGGAATTTGTGGAAACTGGTGGCAAGTGCAACCACTTGTTGTGACGAAGGACGGCGCCGACAGGTCGCAGCGAAGCGCGGTTCAGCTACAAGACGTCGACGTCGACTGTTCGAAAGCGAGCGTCGAATAGCGCCGTCCAAAACGAGGAGGGGAGCTGAGGGCGGCGCATGCGTGCGAAAAACACTCGGAACCTGCTGTGATTGGAAAACTGCGCCTTCGAATCCTTCGTTACGTGTATACAAACCACCTACTAGATACCAGATTCCTCATGAGAGCGCCTGATAACTCCGTGGCACAAATCAGGGAAAAGATTGTCTTTCTAGACCCAAAATTGTTTAATTAGGATAATGTGGCAGGAAATGTCCAGGACTTCATGCAAAGACCTACTCATGGTGGTGTTTAAATAAATAATTGTGATTAAATTAATACCAATTCCAATGTGCATTCATTTAATACAAGAAATAAAAATGATTGAGATAAGACTTTGTCTGTTAATATCATAAGCGTCAATAAATATTGAAGTGTACTGTTTGTCTAAAACCGTCTTGGATTTCTAACCCAGTATAGACTTCAGATATTAAGTGTACTGAGACCATAACGAGCTGTGATTTTTTTATTCTTTGATTGTTGGCAACACTGAGTGGTAGAGGGGGATCTCTTGCCAAGGCTAGCATCGCAGGAACACGGTAGTACGTTAACTAATGTTGTAGTATCCAGTTTCGTGAAAGATATCTACCATAAATCCCACAAAGAGCGAGCCACGTGCTGTGATCCCCTTTCTTCTCGCGAATTGTTTTCGGTAATCAAAAACGTTTACGACGAAGCTGTTATGAACAGAACGAGTGTGTTTAAGTGCCTCAGGAAGTTTAGTGAAGGCAGAACAAATGTTCATAAAGAGCAGAGTAGTGTAAGATCTTCCATTATGACTGCTAAGTTGGTGCAAAAAATCGATGAAACTGTCTCAGCAGGAGACTATCAATGCCCAACGATATTGTGAGGCCCTACAAAAACTACAAAAGGAGTTTTCAAAACAATAGAAAGGGAATTCTGACGAGAGCAGTGTGCTTGTTGCAGTACAACGTCCGTCCTCATACAGCCTTAGCCATCAAAGCGCTCTTGGATTCATTTGATTGGGATGTTTAGAACCACGCCCTGTATTCCCCTGACTTGGCCCCTTCAGATTATCATCTTTTCACCTGCCTGGAGGCACACATGAGTGTAATTAAATTTTCATCTGACAAGCACATGCAGAAAGAGCTAGTGAAGTGGGCGAAGGAGCTGGCGGGAGGTTTCTTCTAGGAGGGCATAAAGAAGCTAGTGCTGGTTCACCAAATTCATTGAACGGGATGACAATTATGAGAAAAAATAGTCAACAAGTGTATAAACAATATAAAATACACTTATCTAAAAAAAAAAAATTTGGTACTTACTTTCTGAGCATGCCACGTAATTAGCTTAGAGCGACGTTTCGAAGACTCACTCTGTCATCATCTTCTAGCGGGTTTCTAGGATCCTATTTATAGGAGGCCGTAGGTTTCCCCCCCCCCCCACCTTGTTAAACGAGGATTCAGGCTTCATGTTAAATACAACGTAGAACTCTGCCTTCGCTTGTATGACTGATAGCGAAAGTAATCGCAAGGAAGAAGAGAGGTCACGTGATGTGTAACGTCACGCCCGACGAAGAATGGGGGGGGGACAGTCACTACGCCAGAAGATGGTGACAGATCAACTCATTCGAACGTTAATTATATTCGGTTAGAAGCCCGAGAACTGTTTATACTATCACAAGCGCCCTTCTATTCATCAGTTTAATTAATAAAATCAATACTAAAATGAGTAAGTAATTCTAAAATGGACCATTCTTTTGAGATAATACTTCCAACCCATATAAACTGTTATTTACTTAAATCAGTAAAACTGTATTGAATAATTTTATTCATGCTTCACGTCGCTCATGGCTACAAAACGAAAGGTATTTCTTTCATGAATAAACTTAATTAATTTCGGATTCAACGTCCGACTCGTTATCAGTGATTACAATTAACTCCATACGGAATTAAGAGACTTTCATGGCGTACAAGAAAAGATTTAACCATTGACTGTTGCATGCTCTCTGAGCTAGGATATTAACAACGCTACAGTTATCCATTATTTGAGTTCTAGGAAGGCTTCACAGTTGATTTATGCACCATTATGTACAACACTCAAAGTCATGGCCATGTGTTGGTACATTCGTAGCGTGCAGGTCTACGCACAAATAGTCTCGTCAGCAAATTAAAGAGATTCCAGGTCAGAAACAGAACTCTCATCCGTAATGTATTCTCAGTTTACTCAATAACACACTCGTGCTACATCAAAGCAAGCAGCGGGAATTCTCTCCCATTCTATTGTCAACTACAATACACACCTGTAATGGGGAAACAACTTTGTTCTCAACAGCGGTTATTACTGTTCATTGCAACGAACCTCTTCAGAGGATATTGCAACTCCTGCGTTACAATTTTAGTATAAAAGTGGTGTTCGGATAATCGCGGTTAATTGAATTTGTTGGTAGGGTCTCCAAATACAATATTAAATATGTTGCGTCGTGTTTTTCTGCTATATATATATTTTTCTTATAATTTTTAATGTGTTCTCTGATACCGTTCTCTGCTTCGTAAGAAACTCTTGAGTCCTTCAAATGCCAGATAAAACACTTGCTATCAGGCACTTTTGTTGTATAAAAGGCGATCCATAGATGATTATAACAAATCCGTATTCATAAAATAAAATCAATAAAATTCTATCTTTGAAATAAACAGTACTTGTGAAAAGAAAATTTACTAGCAACAGCGAACATACAGAATCGAACTATTTTTCTAGAATCAAACAAAGATGTATTTTTTAAAATTATTGCTTATAGTCGCGTCAACAAATAGACATTGGCGACTTTCCATACCTACTACATGATATTTTTACATTTAATTCACATTACATATCTACATATTTTTCTTACTCTCAGATTCATTGTCTATTTAGATTAGATCTTGAATTCCGGTTTCTTTACTTAACTTTACTAGGTTATTTATTGCCGCTGCTGAGGTACATATCTCCCTTCTCGTGTATTTCTGACTTGTGGCCTACATAGTTCTGTCGTGCTTAGGGCAGTCGTAGAGGACATTCTGGATCGTCACGGAAGCCTTATATAAGTCACATGTAGGTTGTGGTGACCTAGGAGTGCGTGAGCTTAGAGTAGAGAGTTCGTATCCTAGCAACAACCACTTGCCGTCTCCGTAACAGATTGCCAGAGTAGGATATTACTTTGTAGTTGTCGACTTCCTTATGAAAAATTCTTTCATTCCTTCCACTTCTACACTTGTTCCATTTTTCTTCTCCAGTATTCTGGCATAGGCTTGTCCCCTGTCCTTTTTAGTGCATATTGGACTGTTGTTTTTATTCTTCTGTTGGGATGTCTCCAACGTAGCACTGTTGTCAGCCCTTTCGTTTCCCTCTATTCCTCTGTGTGCCGGTATCCATCCTATCGTTATCTTATTAATGCTTTTTAGGATAGTGATAATAATTTCTCTGATTTTATTGACGGTACCATTCCATATCTTTGGGTATGTTATTATTTTACATTATTTTCAAACAAAAACCAACGTAAATTAAAAGCTAAACACGTGCTCCTTAGCTCATTATAGTATCGACGAATTCGTTAAAGATACGATTGCAAATATGTCTTCCCAGTTTACTTCCATCATAAGTATTATATAAATCTGTAATAACATTTTTAAAATTAATATAATAAATACTGATAGGTACTGCGTTAGAATTTACTGATTACGACCAGGGAATGAAATATTTTCTGAAAATTTTCTATGACTGAAATAATCGTTTAGGACTATAAAAAAACGATGAATGTGTGAACATTGCACATTATAGATGTGAAACTACAAAGACAGACGAGTAAGAAATTTCTAGACTAAAGAAAAGAAATATTGAAATAAGACTGAATCCAGTATGAAGTTAAAATATGAGATTGTTGAATAAGTCCCGGGCTGATTTATAAATAAAATCCAATAGGAAAAATTTAAATAAAAATAATTTTATTAATGTAATGTATATTATTTTTTATTTATCTGGGACAAAGATAAATTAATAACGTATGTCTCTACAAATCTTTGACAATGTGGATTCAGATTTGTGCTGGGACTTTTAAATGGTAAATTGTGACGTCAATACACTTCCATGATGTTACACCAACGTACATTAACTCGACATAAGAAGTTACAAAACGTAATTATATGTAAAATACACGACTTTTACTTTTCTGAGAATATACGATGATATAATTGACTAACGTACCTACATGTAGAATGTTGACTACGATTCTTTAGATATATATAATTGTTCCTGGCCAATTTATTCAGAAAACCATAAGTTATAAAATTTAAATTATTTTACGTATTCAATAAGTTACATTTAAATTGAAGTCTTAACGCAACGTTTCGTCCCGACATTTGGTATATCATCAGATGTAAAATAACAATTTATAAACTAAAAAGAAGAATTAAATATGTTGAAAATCAATGAAACCACTAAATATCAATTATTAATTATCCAAACATAATTGAAACATTTAAGAATATGAAAAATAAATTAATCAGGTGATAAACTCCAGCAAACCACAGAAAACCACAGAAAGTATTAAATATAAATGTAATTTCTATTAATTAACTTATATTTTTCTGACTAAATTAGTCATGAATATTATTTTATAAATTGGCACGTGCCTTTTCAAGTGATTTTTTAGATCATTAAAATATTTGAGTTGTGTCTAATTTAATGTGCCGAGTTTTATGAAAGTTGTGAGAATTTGTTATTAGTTTTGGAAAGGAAAATGTAGAATAGTGCAGAAAATTAAGAGAATTGTAAATTGTGAGAGATGAAAAACGAGACTCATTATGTCATATTTGACAATCTTACAGCAACATATTTCTTCGACAAGATATCCAGTCGTGATGTTCTACTGAAAATTATTACCTTATCCTACTATAACACGGTGAATGCACATGGCTAACTTATATAGGACTTTAATTTTTCCCAGGTTTTAGGTCATACCTGGATATGAACATTTAAATCCAGAAAGAATCTCATAACAAAATAAATTTAACATAAAATTCAAGAACAGTTATTAATTTATAAAAGGAAAACATGTGATTCGAATGAGATAAGAGTTTAAGGTCGTTCATGTTCCTTAACGTTTTGTAAAAGAAAATAATAAGCAGATTGGATTAAGAGATACTGTCCTCAAATTTTTGACAAATACATGAGAATCTGTGTGCTTCTTATTGATTACAAGATATCATCAGGAAAAAAAGTTGAATCAGATTACATGTGGTCTTGTTTGTCCTAATGACCATGGCCCAATAAGAGGTCGAAGGCTCCTCGTGACAAAAAAACTTTGTCAGGGTTTTCTTAATTCAATCTGCAATTAAATCAGTGTCCAAGTTTATTCCATAAAAAATAGCTTTCAATACTGAAATTCCAGAACCAAGAAATACAGTGTTCAAAAGTAATAAATAATCATTTAGTTGGTCAAGACTATTTCAGAATAGCCAAGGGAAAAAAATAACCACGATCAGTCCTCAAAATATGTTTTATTCGTCAGAAACTTTCGACATAACTGGTCATTTTCAACCTATTTGAGCATCATTGTTGACGTATATATGTTAACATTATTATTATACCTAAAAGCGAACTTATTACATCATAATTTAAGAAATTGTCTCATTTTATCTATCTTTAAAATCTGTCTAATAATTTTTAATTTACAAGGGTCATAAAATTAGAAAACTATATAAAATCTTATTTAATAAAATTAAAGTAACAATCCACAAATAACATATCCCAAAATATATTTATTAATTGTATCCGATATTATCTACACGTAACGGCTTTAACCTTCACCATTAAAAACCATCTAGCACGGAAGAAGGCGTGTTGTCTTCTGGTTAAATTCAGTTGTTTACGCATTATCGACTTGTTTGGTTATCGATTACTGTCGGACGTACAAATACTTATTTATTATCTACGTTTAAACTCCTAAAATAAATAATAAAAATAGCAGCCTTTTACTCAGAAACATTTTTTTAATATTAAAACTTTTAAACACGACGTTTTTTCCCTGATTCGGACCTCTTCAGGTGTATGGCTGTCACAATTATAAAGAAAAATTGTCAACATATGTTTTTTATATAATCGTAACAAGCATACACCTGAATACGGGACAAAACGTAGTGTTTTAAAATTTGAACTAAAACACCGCTATTTTTATTATTTAACGTACATATGAAGTCAGATAGTTATAATTTTTAAAATCTTAAAATCGGATACTATTATATGTATAAAATAAACTTATGAACCTTATCTGGTGTTCTTATGTATTATCATATTAACCATTTCTGCATATTGTGTGTCAATATCGATACGTTCTGTAATATTTAAAATAATATATGAATGTGGCGTTTCTAAATGAAAGAACTTAAGTGCAAACTATTAAACAAGATTTATTAACAATTTAAAAACAAGTATAAAATACACATAAATATTTGGGATCTCAGGGTCTTGAACTGGGTTTGATAAATGGCAGAATTTATATAATCAAAATTACATTTACTTTTTATGGAAATCAATGCGTCTGAACATAGACGAAATTTGTTGCGGAAGAAATAATACTAAAGATTGAATTTAAACAATTTTAATTTTATCAAGAATTAACGATCTCATTTTATCGATAATTAAATAATTAAAGAACGATCTGACTTTTATCTTTTAAACACGGTTTACAAATGATTTTAAAGTTTTTCTCTACTTACGGCCGCCCAGGTCTCTTTTTAGCTTTTCGTGCACAATTTTGGGGACATCACTGATTCTAAGTACTCACAGACTCTAAATGTTCACAGGCTCTAATTGGCGTTGTTTGTTAGTTAGTTTAACACAAATTGGTTGGTTCTCGATGCTTTACTGCAACCTGGATTTGTAGATCTCGTGTCTTTAGTTGAAAATGGACTTCATTGGTTTGTCTATGGCCAGCATTATGAATCTACGCTCGACCACCAAATACACACTAGTTGCTCTGTCTCCTTCCCGACTGAATATTGCTTTACTTTTTAATATTTGAAAGCATGTTTGTGACTGGACCACATTCTTTCGTTCTGACTGCCGACTGTAAAACTTTTCGTCTGATCTATTCGCTGTCTGCTGCCCGACTGAACTGTTCGTCTCGTAAATTTTGAGCGCGTAAAAACCCTCTCGACTGATCAACAATGTTTTCTTTGCCTTGCCGGTTTGTTGCGGCGTCCGCTCTATATCCACTAATAATGAGTCCTCTACAATTCAACTTTTCAATTAGAACAATGCCTTAATTACCAATTACTACAGTTCATTTCTATAATAATTTTATAAACCCGTGTAAGCTATGTATAATTGGCAACATATTAAATATATTAAGTAAAATGATAAAATTAGCAAATGATGATGTAATAAAATCGTATTTTAGGTATAATAACAATGCAGTTCCCACTTGTTTATGCTCAATTAGGCTTAAAATGACCAGTTAGGACGAAAGCAATCGAATAAAATATTTTATCGTTTGAAGACTGAGCTAAGTTATGGTTATTATTTTTCCCTTGAATAATCATAAATAATAGAAATTTTTCATATATAATTTGATTGCATCATAACTAGAAGTTTTGATACATTTTAAAACTACTCGTTCAACTACAGCCATATTACTTTTGTTCAGAGACACATTATTATCTATCATATTTATTAGTTAACCTTTATGGAACAAGCCAAGTCTTTTAATAGGAGATAAGAGTTTATAGTGTTATTCTTCTCGTAGACTATGAAACGACTGAAATAACTGATACGTGAATTATGTCGCCAAATGAAATGGTACTTTGATTCTAGAATGCGCTGTATAAGTCTGTTTACTTCATATTCAAACCCCAGGAGACTTTATGTTTCTCTCCCTACTTTAGTTAAAACTCGACTGTAGTCGAACAAAAAATTAAAAGGTGTTTTGTATATTTCTTTGTACGTCGTGTTCACAAACTTGTACTATATATTTGATTAAGTTTCCATTTATAGTTCTTACACGCGATAAAAAAACGTCTGGCAACTCGGTTTCATTCTCGGACTAGATGCAGTAAAGACTATCTAAGGCTTATTAGATTATCAGTCTCAGAGATGTTATTACAGCTTTCCTTAGCTGGTCGGGCAGAGAACGCTGCATCTCTGGACGAGAACGAACAATGGGGCAAACTTGAAAGAAACTGTTAATATTGCGGTGAATTAAAGCAAAGTTAGTGTTGATCTTTGTCGGAGGTTGGCGGAAAGGATGGGGAATTCTGAACGAGGCAGAAATTAAACTCAAGTTATTTAATCTATTTTCTTTTAATTAGACGCAAAAATTGAGTAGTTACTTTTCTTGAATATTTCTTATTCAGGAATGAAAAGAGAAGGCACTCTTTGACGGCAAAGAGAATATTAATATACTTTAAATGAATCATATTTTTTTATTAATTTAAAATGTTTTAAAAAAAAATTTCTCGCCCTCGCGATTACTTGAAATGAACTAAATAAGATTTAAATATTATTTACTCTACTTCAGTTTCAATCGCAAGAAATACGGAGAATCATATTGTTCTCATATGCAACAGCGTAACTCGAAAATTACTAATGGAATATTATTAATCTGACTTACGTCACTAATATTATTATTCCAAATTATTTATATTAAATTAAATCGACAAATCATGACGACTAATTTAATAATTATTTAAGCATAATATGTTTCAAGTAAATAAACAAATGGCCTTGAGTCAGAAAATTTATTAAAACAAATTAAATATACCGACGTTTCACCCCTCCATTTTTTCTTGATTTATATATAAAATTACTAAACCTTAAGAGACCTTCAAAAAGGATTAAACGTCGGTATATTTAATTTTTTTGTTGATAAATATAATTTTCTGACTCAAGGCCATTTGTTTATTCTCATATATTTAAAAAGTTAACGTTTTTTTACAATATTGTAATAATTTCTTTACATAGCTTAACATCCTTTGACAATAATTCTGGATATGAATTATGTGGCGTTTTTAAATGAAAAGAACTATTACGTGAAAACTATTAAACAAGATTTATTAACAATTTTAAAACAAGTATTCAAATTACAAAATATTTGGGATCTCAGGGTCTTGAACTGGGTTTGATAATGGCAGAATTTATAAATCAAAATCACAAAAATTACATTTGCTTTATATGGGAATCAATGCGTCTGAACATAGACGAAATTTGTTGCTGAAGAAATAATACCAAAGATTGAATTTAAACAATTTCAATTTTTATCAAGAAATAAAGAATGATCTGAATAATTAAAGATCTCATTTTATCGATAATTAAAGAACGATCTGACGTTTATCTTTTAAACGTGGTTTACAATGATTTTAAAGTTTTCTTTCTACTTACGGCAGCCCAGGTCTCATTTTAACTTTTCGTGCACTATTTTGGGGATATCACTGATTCTAAGTACTCAGACTCTAAATGTTCACAGACTGTAATTAGCGTAGTTTGTTAGTTGGTTTAAAATAACCTTGTCGATTCTCGATGATTTACAGAAACCTGGATTTTTAGGTCTCGTGGATTTTTGTTGAAAATGCGCCTCATTGGTTTTGTCTGTTGACTGAAGACTAGTTCAATTTCTGCATTTTTGATATAACAGTGTACTGGTTATTGGAACACTTTCTCGTTCTTTAAATTAGACTTTTTTCATTCTCGCTGCTGACTGACTAAATTGTTCAACTTTTCGTGTATTAGAATTTTGTGGTCTTTACACCTCGCCGTTCATTGCCTGACTGTACTACTTTTGTAAAATAGACTTTGCTGGTCTTTATGCCTCGCCGTTCATTGCCCGACTGTACTACTTTTGTAAAATAGACTTTGCTGGTCTTTATGCCTCGCCGTTCATTGCCCGACTGTTCGTTATTTTCGTCTCTTCTATTTTCTGTCTGCTGCCCGACTGTTCGTTCGTCTCGTAAATTTTGAGCGCGTAAAACCTTCTCGACCGATCAACAATACTTTCTTTGCCTTGCCGGTTTGTTGCGGCGTCCGCTATATCCACCAATAATGAGTCCTCTACAATTCAACTTATCAATTAGAACAATGCCTTAATTACCAATTACTACAATATATTTTATTGTAATGTCAAGTCATATACATCGTGACCGTGACTGGCGATGCGTCACGATACTACATTACATCATTTTCCTTGTTAACAGATCATACAAATTGGTTGTGTGTGGTTGCTCTCCGGGCACGTATAATCACGATTCCTTCGAATTAAAACACACGTGGTGTTAATACAATCTTTGAAAAGTGTGAGAAGACCTACAAGTCCATGCCCAATTTTGTTTTTGTCAAGATGAAACTAAAACACTTCCATGCTCTGATGTTTTATATTTCGCTTAATACTTTGTCGTAGGACAATGTTCACATTATTGTGAATTAGTGCCTTTCTTATCGGCATACGCATCAATTAATCCTTGGTTGACTGAGGAAGGAGAAAACAATTCTTAAACACATGCAATTGCATTGTAGCTTTATGAAGTTATGAATATGACTGTTTTGTATTTACAATTTATCCTAAAAATCGGCGAAACGATAAAAGCATTTCCAGAAATTACCGTCAACTCCTGTCCTATTGCATCTTGTTCTAATATTTAAATTTAACGGAACATCAGTTTCAAACTTACCTAATTTTTTGCTAGAAACGTCTGGATCAACTGTCTGAATATTTACACTTTTATTACAGACAGAAAAACATGTTTTTGTTCGTTATTAGTATTTACACGGGTCATTTTCGAGTTCCGCCCATACATATAACAGCCTGATATTATTACATACGATTATAACTCAGAGCGAGTAATATTTAAATATTATTCCAAAAATTATTTATTTTATTACGAGTAATATTGAAGGTTAAATACATTTTTAAGCGTATAGCAATTGTTCGATTTCAATAAATCTTAAAATATTTAATTCTGTTTTTTTCCTTCTGAGAAATCCTTAAAATTTAATTCCACTTTTGTGTCGGTATTCGAACTGTCACGTGACCAAGATTGGTTCTACAGATCTGTATTTTATTCGATTCGTGATAGATATTACATACGCCTTCGTTTAAATTACTACGCCGAAAGAAATAACGTTTCTGATTCTCTTAAATTCTGTATATCAATACGTATAATGGTTTGAGACTAAAAAGTATTCTCATTTAACATTCATTCTGATATTACTAAATTCCTTCTGTGCTCGTCCTAAAGCACCCTCCCCACTGCTTTTCCGATATCGCCATGTCGTCCGTAATGACTGAATATCTGTGGCCTGAGGAATATTTCGCCATCCTGCGCTTCTAATCTCACGACTTCAAAAAGCGTTGAGTATTCCAACTGTATAATTCATTTCACATTCTAACAGAACGATAGACTAAAACGAGACATTTTAAATATCTTCATGGATTTTTCACGTATAAAAAATAAACTACGCGTCAAATGCCTGATTACTAATTTATTGGTTATTCACGTTATATTTCAATACATAAGGAAAACTTCAAATTCCTATAAGAAGTTAGCTTTTAAACGTGCAGCAAGTTTTCAGAGATAGATCTCAACGATTTTTTTTTACTTAAAACTCCCTTTCAACTTCATTCATTATTCGTAATTAACTCAGCCTCCTCGAGAACCAGAGACATTTACTTTTTACTTGTTCGCACGTTGCTCCATTGTTTTTTAATATAAAAAAACTTTTGGTTGGCTGTGACTGATTCATCATATTCGCAAATAAAAAGTTACTTAATTCAATACAATTAGAAACTTATTTTCTATCACTCTTATTCACCTCTCCTTTCGCTATTGTTTCACAGCTTACTTTTACAGAACAGCGGAACAACGTGTTAGAACGTATAAGTATTATAATAAAACGTAAAATTTATAGCAAAACTTCGATACTTCGAACTATTCAAAATTAAAATAACCCAAAACAAAATGAACGTTGGTATTTATTGAAAGTTATAGTTTTTAACCTAAGCTAATTTCGCTACATATATTAGGTTAATTTTGGAACTTAGTGTTATATTCTTCTCGTTTTTTTTGTTTTTTTTAGGGCAACAGGCTACATGAGGGTAATCCACGTTGGGCAACTCCCCTTTAATAGCATAGGAAGGGATTTGAAAGGGGGGATGCGGAAGGGTGGAGGAAGGTAGCCAAGGGTTAACTAGGGCCCCCCGGATATATGTTAAGGATCCTACCCGGCATTCGCCTAAAAGTAATGCAGGGAAAACCCTAGTAAAACCTGCATCAGGTAGGTCGGGCATTGGGTACTTGTCCCACGCCCTTTCGATAGCGGGAGAGGAGTTTTCTGTGGGGACGCAGCATTCCCCTCTCCGTGCCTCGACCATTTTAGGAGGCAGCTGGCCGACTATTCCAATGGGAATAGCGGACAACTCTTACCGTATGCCCAAGGTCTGTGACCCCGGAACATACACCTCTCAGAACAGGCCGAGGTGCCTCGGCTTGTGGGAACCTTAGTTCAAAAACAGTGAGGAAAAGGCATCCCCAAAGGTAGCCCCTTCGTATCTCTCCTGCAAGGTTCTGCCTGCGAGAGAATAGCCCTCGCAGATATATTCTTCCCGTTGTACTTGAAACATATGGTTTAATAGTGGTTTTAAACCAACCGAGAGATTTTAAACAATCAAATTTCCGTCACTTCATGCCCGAACATATTAAACTTTAATTTATTTTAATTAGGTTAAATTCAACGTAAAATCAAATTCTGGCTATTTTTATTCCAATTTTCCTTTCAATCCCAGTAATAAAATTATTATATGGAGGATTATTAATGACTAAGAGATTAGAAATATATTTAGATTTATAGGATGGATAGAGCGGTTAAGTACATTGAAAATATTAAGTAAACAAGACAGTGCTGACAAAACATCATTGGCTATTATTAATGAGGCATAGAACTATCTGTGAGAAGTGAGAAACAATTACTTATCAAGACAGCCATAGACTAGGTGCGTTCAGTATTCAGAAAAGTGGCCAGAAACCGTTACATCCGTCACTCGTCATAAATCTTCCTCTTGATATGATGCATCCTCAACGCTTGAAGTAACATTATTGCTTAAATTTGGATTTCTGCGTTGTTATCTGCCCTCCCACTCATAAATGTTGTAACATATCACAATTTCGTCATCTATCAGCTTCCTTCCCAAACTGGGGCATCAGACAAAAGTTTTATTATGGCCATATTTTCAGACGTAGTGCGACCTTTCGACCACGTTCGGAGATTATGGATCTGATGTCTTGGCGCCACAGACCGTAACTTGCCAGCTAATCAATCCTTGCTAATACGTGTTAATAAAATAAAATATGTTTGAAAACCCTAACATAACGGATGACTCTTTGAATCACGCTGCATTTTTCCGATTGCGTAAAACATGAAACTTTCCGGGTTCTTATATGACGGTTAATCATTAATCTTGTGTCGTATCTGGAATAATTGTAAGAAGGGTTCTCGCTATCAATATAAAGCTTCTCTAACCTTCCTGTTTAATACACAGGTTGCTTTTTATTTCTTTAAACAAATTGTGGTTGGGAAATTTTGGAAACAACGAGTTTAAAGGCTCATCTTAGATAAATAAACATAAAATAACACAAATCTAAAACCAAATTTTAAAAAAATAATATTAAGATGTATACCAAATAAACGTACCTTAGAAATACTCTGACTACCATCACAAACCAACACTTTAACGAAGTAGAAACCCCTACATGCAGTGAAATGGATATCATAAATGATTTTTCACCAAGAATTGAGGAGATCTGGGAAACTAGGAAGAGCGCAGACAACAACGAATACTTCAGATCAGATCCCTACATACACAACTTACATATTTCTACATCTTTTCAAAATCAGCTCAAGGGTCATTCCATGCCAAGTGACCAAATCGCGTTTTGGGTACCACCTTGGATTTTGATGAAATTTGGTGATAGTGTTGAATAAAGCTTCGAGTGATGTTGTGCAAAATCTTAGATTCACTAGTAGTATATAGTAGTTACCATTTTTCAGGAAGCTGGCTACAACAGTTCCACAACAGTAGTACTTGGAACTTGCCAATTTGTTAGAACGTGCAAGAGTGGCGCATGAGTTACCTTTATGCTGGAGACCTTAAATGATGAGTCTCTAAAATGAAATTAGATGACTCTAAAACAAAAAAGTCTGCTCTTTCCAATGGTAAAAACAGAATTTGATTGTAGCAAATTCTTTTTTGCTATTTCGGTTTGAAAATACACAAAATTTGACACATAAAATGTTATCCTCATAATAACTAACACATATCTCGACAAAAAAGTGAGCTTTAAAGCTGATACTTTGGAAGCTTAAAATCAGTAATGGGTTTAGTTATGTTACCAAAGCTTAAGTTTGTAGAACGTCATGTTTCAAAGTTATAAGCCCGAAAAGTCGGCCTCAAATTGACGTGACGGTTTTTTTGAGCAACTTTGTGATATAACAGCAATAAAACTAAAACTTTTTAAACTTTGAAAATGCAACCATCGTGTAGAGCATAAAAAGTTGTCTGTAGTTACCATTTTTCAGGAAGCTAGCTACTACAGTTCCACAACAGTAGTACTTCAAACTTCACAATCTATTCACGCGCACGGTTGAATTGCACAGGTGACTTTTTTCAGGAGGCCCTGGCGCCCCCTATATACTACTTATGAAGGTGAAATTTTACACAGAATTGTCTCAGACACATATTTGTCTTTACACAAAATTTCAGCAAGATTGGAGATGGTGACTTAAAATTTTATTAGAAAATTTGGTCACTTGGCATGGAATGACCCTCAACCCTCTTGTGAGGAGTGCAACTGCCCCCTCACAATCATAATCTTCCACTGCAAGAAGTATATCGAAATACGCATGGAAGACAAAAGCCAACTACTCGGCAAAAGACTTCTGTTCAAGTTCTGCAGCCATTTATGGGATCATGACTTCATTACGTTAAAGAAATTATCAGATTTAATATGATCCAGAATGAACTTAGATCTTGATATTTTGACTGTAATTTTAATGATATAATGTAGCTAAATGGTAAATTTTTGAAGTTCACCATTAACAATATTTTTCGACGCGACCATAATAATAAATACGGCCTAAACACACAATATTCCTTAATCACATGGTAGTGTATTGTTTATGATAAATAATTAACCTACACTTTTCCGGGCAGCTAATACTGAACGCGAAGCTCTTGGAAGAAACACATTTTAAAGGTTTTGAGGATTTAATTATTTCGTGATTTCTATTCATAATTCCAGAACTAAATAAATTTCAATCAAAGCTCATCACAAAATATAATGAAACTGAATTAAAGTATTAGGATATAAAAATATCTACTGGACCACGAATCGAACCCAGAACCTCCGCCAAGTATTCTACCTCTCTAGCTACTGAACTACCCTTGTCTACTCGCAGTCAAATGTGAGCCTTCTCTATCCGTTGTGTAGACCTGAATACTGACTCGCATACAATTTACTGATTCACATTCTTTGCGGAATTTATTTTAAATTACCAAAATAATAAGCAATTTATACACTCCTGTGGTGTGTAACTTGACTAATAAAAACGTTCCGAAAATGTTGCGTTGCCGTGGCAATACACAAGGAAATGTCAATACTTACGTTGCTTTAAGTTCTTGAATATTTTTAAAACTCTAATAAAATTTTTCGTCATGAATCGTTTCTTAGCACATTTTATGAAAAGAGCAACAAAAGACTGAAAGGCACAAATTTAAAATAATAAAGTTTTAAATGTCAGGTTTCCTGACAACTGTAACTCAATTTCCGTGTGAATTTTCCGCGCATATTAATGATATACTTTAGGGTTCCTTGTCGGGCCCAGGTTTCCGTGTGTAATTAAACGAACAAATGCCGGAATGAATACTTCACTGAAGTTTCGGGACAAAAGTGAGAAAACTTCCAAGAGGAAATGGTTCTTAAATATTCTCTCGACGGAGAAATGGTCCGTAAAAAAGAGGTTCCTCTGAGGCGAAAATTTCAATCTGTCCAGGGCATTGGCTGGCAGGCTTTCCCGCGGGAGAAAGTCCAGAGCGGTAATCCCACTAATCCTTGGAGACGGCTTCTTCGACAGGCGTGCACTCTGCCTGTAATCCCCGCAACCTCGACAAGGCGACACCCAACAACATGCCACACGTCTTCTCACCCAACCAATAATATAAGTAATCAAATATATCATTTATAAACGTCGAATTTCGCAAAAAAAAATCGAATAATATAATAAAAATAAAAAAATACTTTAATAATTATTATAAAAAAGTTCCCAAAAGGAAATATTAACAACAAAATAAAAAAGGGGTAGCTGTAAATTATCGATAAAAGCTATTACTAATGTAAAATATTTTTATATCAGTGAATAAGATCGAACGGAAGATAAAGAACCAACGGAAAAGAAGAAATGGTAGGAAAATAATATTTTGGAATAATTAAAAAATATAAATGATAATAATTTAATATTAAATAACCAACGTTCGACATTTCAACAATTGACGTAACTGTGCTCATTTCCCGGAATTATGACTGTTCAACTTGTTACCCGAACAATGAAGATTACAATCGTCAAAAATTGGATCAAGATTACACGCACGAGATTATTTGCAAAAAATAACTCAATATTCAAAGGAGGTTTAATTATTTCTGTTCCGTAAAATAAATTGAAATAGATATATCACGTGTAATGGCGAAGTCATCTAGTGATCAATATCAGAGGCCGTAGATTTTAATTTCTTTATTTTTCTTTATTATTCACTCATCTGGACCTCCTGAATAATAATTTGTTATTCTGTTTAATAATACTTTTAGAGTTACCTTAAGAATAACCTTACATTTATTATTTGGAGAGCCGAATGGATTTTTTTATGTCGGTTGCCGTAAATGTTCCAGACCGATCGTATAATATATAATATTGTAGTAATTGGTAATTAAGACATTGTTCTAATTGAAAAGTTGAATTGTAGAGGACTCATTATTACTGGATATAGAGCGGACGCCACAACAAACCGGCAAGGCAAAGAAAGCATTGTTGATCGGTTGAGAAGGTTTTACGCGCTCAAAATTTACGAGACGAAGAATTCAGTCGGGCAGCGGACAGCAAGCAGTTTGAAAGCTTTACAGTCGGGCAGCAGACAGCGAATAGATCAGACGAAAAGTTTTACAGTCGGCAAGACAGAACGAAAGAATGTGGTCCAGTCACAAACACGCTTTCAAATATTAAAAAGTAAAGCAATATTCAGTCGGGAAGGAGACAGAGCAACTAGTGTGTATTCGGTGGTCGAGCGTAGATTCATCATGCTGGCCATAGACGAACCAATTAAGTCCATTTTCAACTAAAGTCATGAGATCTACAAATACAGGTTGCAGTAAAGCATCGAGAACCAACCAATTTGTGTTAAACCAACTAACAAACAACGCCAATTAGAGCCTGTGAACATTTAGAGTCTGTGAGTACTTAGAATCAGTGATGTCCCCAAAATTGTGCACGAAAAGTTAAAAAGAGACCTGGGCGGCCGTAAGTAGAGAAAAACTTTAAAATCATTTGTAAACCGTGTTTAAAAGATAAAAGTCAGATCGTTCTTTAATTACTTAATTATCGATAAAATGAGATCGTTAATTCTTGATAAAATTAAAATTGTTTAAATTCAATCTTTAGTATTATTTCTTCCGCAACAAATTTCGTCTATGTTCAGACGCATTGATTTCCATAAAAAGTAAATGTAATTTTGATTATATAAACTCTGCCATTTATCAAACCCAGTTCAAGACCCTGAGATCCCAAATATTTATGTGTATTTTATACTTGTTTTAAACAATTGTTAATAAATCTTGTTTAATAGTTTTCACTTAAGTTCTTTCATTTAAAACGCCACATAATTTATATCTTGAAATATTGTAAAAGAATTTGTAATATAATTATATTAATTATTACAATATATATTGTCGAATCTTATCCTCCCAACATCTCTTTCTATTCGCATTTTTGTTCGTAACTACAGACACTCAGATTCGAGTTGGTCACAATCACAAACAGTCACCCCTATCGTTTGACTTACAAAGTCAAGTCAAAGTTCCTTCCATACTCCCTGAAGCAACTTTGAGATCTGAATCTCCATGAGAACTGGGATTGGTCGACTGCGAGTTGCCAACCGTTCACCGTCAGGCTTTCTTTAGATTTAGATTTATTATTCATTCCATTAGTCCTTGGTCGACGAAATATAATACGTCGTAATATAAGATTACAAGAAAATAATGAAATATTACAAAGTTCAAAGACATAACGTCCATTACAAATATTTATATAATTTAAATAAACGGAAAATATTCTAATGTAACAGTAAATAAAGAAATGATGACTATATTAATCTTCAATTTTCATTCGTCAGAGTTGCCAACAGCAAATCTTACTTCGATTCCCGTCGAACATGTAAAAAAATGAAACTCTAATTCTCAAATAAATAATTATCACTGCAACATCTTATAACTTTGCAATATTCGTTGGACAATTTTCAAATAAAGTAACAATAATAGTTTAAGTAATAATAAAAAATAATTAAATCAGTATTTTAACTTTTATATACAATTTATTTCTGCATGGCTAAAACCACATCAGTTAACCCGATTCAATTTAATAACGAAAGAATAAAACAAGGAAACCTTCTGATTTGAAAAAAGTAATTCTAATTGTTCTTGATAAATATTGGGTCGGATTAATATATATTAATTGAACATTTTTAATATTGTATCCCGTAACATATGTAAACTTAATGTTAAAAAGTGATTGCAGATGCAATAATTTTTATTTTTAATGAACAAATTTTCAAATAATTCGACGCTTCCTTAGCATACGAAAGTAATTATTAACTCTTTAAATGACTATTACTATTTTCGTAATGTTACTGTCACCGAAGAATATAAATCAAAGCAGCGAAAATCGTATATTCAGGAGGAACCAGCTACGGAAATTGTACATAGATTTCTCAATGTATTTTCTTGCAGATGTAATTGAACGTGTAACTTGTCTGCATATATAAAAATCCTATTCAAAAAACGATCCATGTTGTGTGTACTTCTTGTACTGTTGATATATTATCTGATTGAATCGATACGTAAAATTGAAATACGAGTAACGCTGATCTTTATTTTTTTATTTTGGTTTTCTTAAACAATGAACAAATAAAACCTCTTGTCTGTGTAACAGACTTCGAAGCAAGAAAAAAGTGCAATTATTTCCATATATAGCAACAGATCGACACTAACAATAAACGAATAACAAAATGCGCTAAAGCGTTGATAGGCGTAGAGAATTACTATCAAAGATTATCGTACAAGATGTGGTAGAACGCCTTAAAATTATGTAGCCAAAAAGTTACGCAGAACGCGACTACGCAAAGTTCTTCACTGCTTATTTCAACGGGAATAATGTAATAATGATCCACAACCACCCACTGCATACAAAAAAAAACTGTGACGAGTGTCACGTACACGATAATTTCGGGAAATGGTGATAGTTTCATCTTTTATTTTTAAAAATAAATTATCAATTTTTTTCTTCCTCAAAAATAAATTTTAACGAGAATGTTTTCTAAAGAATCAACTATTTATGACAGCTTGTTTGTCTTTTAAATAATTAAACATTCATACTATATACTAGCCTGGGTCATCTCAGGGACACCATAAACAATGCGACAGACTCTAATATGAGACATTTTGGACTATTTTTTTCCCTTACCACCTTCCCCGATCCATCTCCATGCCGTGGGGAGCTGAACCTGAACTTAATCGGAATAAGTAATGTCAGTATTGAACGCAGCGACCCCCAAAACTGTGAATTCGACGCCAATCAAAAGTGGTTTTCGCAACTTCTCGTCCATATCACCCCTGTCGAAACGGATTCTACGTGAGTCTTACTCCACAATGCTTTATTAAGATCGAATAGTTACGAAGTTTGCTTGAAATTACTGTTTGAGTTTGACTTACGAGAAACACACACACACACATGTTTATTACATTTCTTATCTTCTTGAAATTTATGTATTGAAAATTATTAGCATAGCGACCACTACAATAAGTCACTAAATCGAAAATATAATTACATAATTAAATTTAGAACATTCTAAATAAACTATTACGATAACATTCGTTATATCCCTGGATGGCATCAACTAAATTTTTATCATTTTTCCCTGTGGTTCACGACACTTGAATTAGCATTCACTAAAAATAACAATAAATCTGAATGGTTTCTTTGTAACTGCTTGTGTTTTTTTTTCGCTTAATATCAATATTCGTTCTTTTGGCGCGTTTAAATCTTGTCAATTGGCAGCCACGAAATGAGGCGCTCGATATAATCTACCTAGTTGCCAAATACGGGACTGGCAAAGCTAGTCAAGATCATCCCACTCCGGAAATGGAAACGTTCGTAGCCCTGTGCTGTTATTTCCGGATCAAGCGTCAGTTAAATTCACTAATAAAAGATTGACTGGCAGGATAAATGACAATACCGCAAAATTTCTCACCAGCTTACATTTCGTTCGCGGAATCCCTGAATCAGAATGGCGCAGCACGGAGGTGGAAAGAGCCTGTACCGTTGGTTTTCCTTACTTGCCAATTGTTTGGAGTATTGAAATATAATGCCCAATAATCAAAACTATTTCTGAGATAAAAATATAAAATTTACGTGACAAAATTTCCCTCGTTATATAAACAAATAACCATACAGATTCAGAACGATCTAGTACTTTCCCACCTGATATCACAAAGGTCAATGACACTACCTGAATTCAAAACCTCTCCTTGGATCGGCCATCTATGACATACACACCCAGAAGGCTGTTTTTCCATATATCTACTTCACAGATTCCGTGAATGAAGTATAACTTCGTGGTAACGATTATAGCTGAATATAAAACGCATTTCCTTCCCTGTGTATTATCGTTGACCATAATTTCCACACTTTGGCTGTAATTTCTTATTTCGGTGTCAACCTAATTTTGAAGCTTCAATTTTCCTTTAATATACAGGGGATTGTAACATTCAATAATTAATTGCCCGTCGTCGCTACACAACGAGGAAACGAGATATTCCCCCTGGCACGAAACTGCAAACGTGAAACTGCAGCCGAGGTTGAGCGTCGACGGCCGTCAGCCAGAACTCGAAATAATTAACGACGTCGAAAGTTTTATTTTGCTTTGGATTAGCACGGTCACTGGCGGAGTACCTTTCTCATTGTTTACGGCTTCTCTATGATTATGTTGCGGATATAAACGTCACTTTGACATAGTACATTGAAGTGAACCAATACACCATTTATTAACTGAGATGAAATACACCATTCCGGTTGCATCTAGCGTCAAATACATCAGTCGTAAAAATGTATTATACATATATTTAATTTATTAGCATAACTAAATATATATATATATTGTAGTAATTGGTAATTAAGACATTGTTCTAATTGAAAAATTGAATTGTAGAGGACTCATTATTAGTGGATATAGAGCGGACGCCGCAACAAACCGGCAAGTCAAAGAAAACATTGTTGATGAGTCGAGAAGGTTCTACGCGCTCAAAACTTGCGAGTCGAAAGCTTTACAGTCGGGCAGTAAGCAGCAAGGAGAAAAGACCAAAATTCCAAGTCATGAAAATTTGAACAGTACAGCCGGGCAGCAGACAGCGAATAAACCAGACGAAAAGTTTTACAGTCGGCAGTCAGAACGAAAGAATGTGGTCCAGTCACAAACATGCTTTCAAATATTAAAAAGTAAAGTAATATTCAGTCGGGAAGGAGACAGAGCAACTAGTTGCAGTAAAGCATCGAGAACCAACCAATTTGTGTTAAACCAACTAACAAACAACGCCAATTAGAGCCTGTGAACATTTAGAGTCTGTAAGAACTTAGAATCAGTGATGTCCCCAAAATTGTGCACGAAAAACTAAAAATGAGACCTGGGCGGCCGTAAGTAGAGAAAAACTTTAAAATCATTTGTAAACCGTGTTTAAAAGATAAAAGTCAGATCGTTCTTTAATTATTTAATTATCGATAAAATGAGATCGTTAATTCTTGATAAAATTGAAATTGTTAAATTCAATCTTTAGTATTATTTCTTCCGCAACAAATTTCGTCTATGTTCAGACGCATTGATTTCCATAAAAAGTAAATGTAATTTTGTTTATATGAATTCTGCCATTTATCAAACCCAGTTCAAGACCCTGAGATCCCAATTATTTTGTGTATTTTATACTTGTTTTAAAATTGATAATAAATCTTGTTTAATAACTTTCACTAAGTTTTTTTTCATTTAGAAACGCCACATTCGTATTATATTTTAATTATTACAATATATATATATATATATATATATATATATATATATATTACAAATATTATTTTCAAAGTTTTGGTTACTCACATAATGTCCGACTGATACCAGCATTCTTTTGTAGCTTCAAAAGTAGACTAATGCACTGATTCAAAATTTCCTCACAGATTCTACACATATGAAGTCGAAATACAATTCCTCAGCTCCCAGGAGATTCTGATGAACCTCTCCTAATTGGCCAGCTATCGGATGTCGTTTTCCCTCAACACGAAATTGTTCAATTTCTTTATAAGGAAGCAACCCCTGCTTCACCGTTGGGTAGTTGTTAGAATATCTCTCTGTCCAACTATCTGCTTGCTTACAGGAACTCAAGATTTGCAGATTTTATACTTTTACTGATTTATTTATCGATTTGAATTGAAACAGCTAAGTATCTCGGTGAAGATTTGTTTTTATGTCTCTCCTCTCGTGGCTGATCGTAGACGACTTTTCTCTTTCGCTCCTCGCCTTAGACTGAAAACTATACTTTTGCGCGCGTAATCGCCATTCCGACTCCTCAACAAAGAAACAGAACTCGCCGCTCATTGTTGCTTTGCTCGCTCATGCCGCCACCATTCCTTTATTCGCTAACAATTTAAATTATTTAAAAACAATTAATGGCTTAATTAACTATTGCTACAATAAATATATGTATATACATACATAAAATTTATTCACATTATAATTGGGTTTCAGCCTCTGATAACGGAATGAAACATTGTGCACGATTCTTAACGTTAGGGTCAGCGCTTGGTACGAATGAATACTATCTAAAGAATAGGTCTTTGGTTTATTTTCGTTTTGTAACACTTACTGTTCTAAAATCAAGGCCTTTTATTCATAGAAATAACAGTTTCAATTGTTTATTTCACTTAACGTTCTTAAAAGCTTTCGACGTGCCAGATCGTATTCAGCAATAATACTTCTACATAAGTGTTATCAATCTATATATTTTATACACTAATAAAAGTTTATTATTTGTATTACATTAAATTATTTTCGATTACCATTATTATATTGTTTTACAAATATACTGTTCAGACATTAATTTATCATCTTTTCGTAAGATTGTAGCTTACATTGTAAATAAATAGCATATAAATATTTTGTAGATATTTTATATGGTTTCCAAAGATATTATAATATATTTCTTTGATTTTAATAATTGATATGCTTATATGAATATAAATATTTTGTAAGTTCAATTTTTTTAAGTTGCAGAAAATGCTTGCTTAAAAACTCCAATTTCACTACCTTTATTTTTATTATTTTTAATACTTCTCCTGTTTTTATCCGTGAAAAATAATTCTAAAACCTAAAGTTTATGGTTACTATTCGATTTTTGTAAAATAGATACAGCTTGGATTTTAAAATTACGATTATATTTTTACTTATTTTCTTTGGTCTTTTTGAGTTTAATTTTGTCTGTAGACTCTATCTAAATATCTCCTCGCGTACTGTTGACAACATGAATTGTTTGCCTGTTAAAGCATGCCTTAAAAAAAGAAAATTAACTTTGTCAGAATTTTTCAAGTCGTAAACTGACTAAAGAAGGATAAATAAGTTTTACAAAATTAATAATTACAGTGCAGAAGTTCATTCGTTGATTAGAAATATTACTATTATACGATGATACTAAGAGATTACGTACGTCGACAGCTCATAAAGGACCTTGGCCTTCTGAGACGGCTGCCAGACTGTCATCTTACATGACTTATTCTGAATTTAGGAGTGACACCTGGTCAGTATCGATTATCCCACAGCCTTAACCCCAGGTAGACCATAAACATCCCATACCGGGATTCGAGCCGAGACCTTTGTAATGCGAGGCAATGATGTTGGTCGCTACACCACAGCACACCGGCGATACTAGGAGATTATAATAAGATTTATCACATTCAACAGGACGAAATGAAAGGTATCCTAAATAAATACGGAACGAGTCTAGCTTATCTAAGAGTCCAGAACAGAAGTACTTTCATTTATCTGCTCAGTCTATCGTTACACTTTATTATATAAACTACCACAACTGTAACGAACGAAATTTTCGTCTTAAATTGTTCAAATGGTGGATGGCATTTTAAGGTAGCCTCAAAGGTTTTTATTATTATCCCTTATTTACAGTCGGATGAACTATTAAGGTCATGAGCGACTCCTTCTTTCACTCTATTTACATATTTACAGCTTAATTATTAATAACATTCTCTTTGTTCATTATACAGTTTTCTTAATTATATTCATTACAGTTCATTATAAATCAGTTATTTAAGTGAACTTCAGCAGCTCCTTTATGAGGTCCTCGGACGAGCAGAAATCTGCGAAGGAGTTTCAGGTTATTGTGGCTTCCCTTTCCTTCTTAAAGATAGGAAATCGAATATGATGTGGGGGATCGTTAGGGTAACATTGCATAAGGGACAGCTTGGCTGAGGAAATATAGAGAACAGACAAGAATGCGGCGGATTAGTAAGCAATAATCTGATCATGGATACTACCACCTAGACGTCTAGAAAATTCATTGGGATGGAGGACAGCATAGAAATACATTCATATTCCGATGTAGATACCCAACCCTCGCGATTATTCTCAAAGTTGTTTGCCGTTAAGAGAAATCAGTCAGGCGTTTTTCTGTAAAGCGAACAAAATAAATTTCCAAACAATTTAAACCAGGTTTTGAAACGATACCCATTTAATGTCAAGTTGGCAGTGTAATATTTCTAGGAACCTAACAACGGCTCTAAATAAGTAAGATCTGTCGTTTTTTTCGAAATCGGCCCAACCGGTATTTTTTTTTTGTAAAAATGCGTGAAACTTACAGATATACGAATTCATATCGATCCTAAGTAATGTTTTTACTCTAATTACGTAGTTTAATGTGAGAATAATTTTATTAATATCATAGAGTGGTCTTTACTCGAGGTTCGCCTCTGAACATACGCCGTGGATCAAGGCAAATTTCCATGAATGAAGACGATTTGGCGTTTTATTCCTCACTATCTGTGGTTCGATCTAGAGACGGGCAGAAGCTGTGTCATATCGAGCTGCTGCTGTATCAACATTTACTCTGGCTGATGAGGACAGAGGCGCGCACAATGCGCCCATTCAAGTCGCTGCAGTGAGGACAGCGTCCAGAGGGGGTGTCACCAGGTCCTCGGGCTCAGCTGAGATGTCATCAGTTTCGTCAATGCGTTGATAAGTCACAATAACCTACGTAGAATATTCACGCTTCATATTTGGAAGGTTGGGAAATAGGCTAACGTCACCGTCGACGACGAACGGATAGGAGGCCTTCACGGATTGAGTGACATAACTTCTATACCCTCAGAGATTTTTCATGTACTTATTTCGTTAAATATTGACACTAACGATAACATAAGGAGGTATAAAATTTATTTAGCTTAACGATAAATCATTAAGCAGCTTAGTGTACATAAAACTTAAAATATCTTATGCCAATACACTCAGAACTTAGAAAGTCGACTCTGCGATTCTTGTTTATCTTTCATATTACGGCCATGTTTGTAAACATAAAATATCTGCTCTTGGATCATTTTGGCGTGTTCTTACGTTGACGGCCGTCGCAGCCTAAATGAAAAATGAAAATTAATAGCCAACGAAAAAAAAAATCTGATTCATGTAATAAAATATTTTCCATTTTTAAAAACATTCCTCTTCAAATAAGTGTATTGACATATTTTTCTAGTGATGTAAAGATATAAATTACTGTTATTTGAGGGGCCCGTGTGGCCTAATGGATAAGCCGTCGGACTTTGGATCCGAAGATTGTAGGTTCGTGTCCTCTCACGGTCGCTTGATAAAGCTGAATTTCTTGAACCCGAAATCTCCTTTATCCTTCACAACAACAAAAAACTCCTTTCCACATCCCTCATATATGCCCTCTGGTTTTATGCCTGTTATATATCTGGGGTTCGGCCGCTATCACCCACATAAATAAAATTCAAATATCGCAAAATAAAATACTCCGCTTTATAACTAACTGTCCGTGGTACGTTACTAATTCTAGAATTCACAATGACCTAAATATTCCCTCAACCCAAAAAACAATAATTCAAACCGCCTAATCCAATGTAATATAAATCTGCACCACTTCAGTCCCATTATCTCAAATACATAATCCCACCCTCCTCCACCTAAACCTTCAGAATGCTAAAAAAACGACAAATTGACCTGGAAACCACCGTAAATTAACATATATGTATGTATATTGTAGTAATTAGTAATTAAGACATTGTTCTAATTGGAAAGTTGGATTGTAGAGGACTCATTATTAGTGGATATAGAGCGGACGCCGTAACAGTGCGGCAAGAAAAAAAGAAAACATTGTTGAGAGAGTTTACGCGCTCAAAATCTACGAGACGAAGTTTGTTAGTCGGGCATAGAACAGCGAGGTGTAAAGACCAGAAAATTCATATTATAAAAAAGTTTTGCAGTCGGGCAGCGGACCGCAAATAGAACAGTTTGATAGCAGTTACAAACATGCTCTAAAATATTGAAAAGTAAAGCAAGAGAGTGAAACTAATGTTGTAATCGGTGGCCGAGCATAAATTCAACCTGCTGGCCATAGACAAACCAATGAAGTACATTTCCAACTGAAGTCACGAGATCTACAAATCCAGGTTGCAGCAAAGCATCGAGAATCTACCAATTTGTGTTAGACCAACTAACAAACTACGCCAATTAGAATTTGTTGACATTTAGAGTCTGTGAGAATTAGAATCAGTGATGTCCCCAAATTTTGTGCACGAAAAACCTAAAATGAGACCTGGGCGGCCGTAAGTAGAAAAACTTTAAAATCATATTGTAAACCGTTTTCAAAAGATAAAAGTCAGATCGTTCTTTAATTTTAATTATTTAATTATCGATAAAATGAGATCGTTAATTCCTGATGAAATTTAAAACTGTTTAAATTCAATCTGTAGTATTATTTCTTCCACATCAAATTTCGTCTATGTTTCAGACGCATTAACTTCCATAAAAGGTAAATGTAATTTTGATTGTGTAAATTCACCCATTTATCAAACCCAGTTTAAGACCCTGAGATCCCAAATATTATTGTGTATTTAAAATTGTTAATAAATTTGTTTAATTGTTTTCCCTTAATAATCTTTTTATTTTAAAAGACGCCATTTATTTAATTATTACAATATATATATATATATATATATATATATATATATATAACTTCCTCTTCAACTAGTCACTCAAGAAGCAATTACATTTCTTCAAGTTAATTTTAACATGTTAACATCATCAATGCATCACAATTCTAAAATCTTCAGATTAAAATTTTTTTTCTGTACATTAAAAAAACTGTTATTTGTTACAAATCAGTTCCAGAATAATTCCTCAGCAGTTTTTGCCTTGTAGGTTGGTGTTGAGAACGCGAATCAGTCATTTGAAACACCGAAAATTTGTTGCAAAGTTTATTAAGTCTGTATGCATTACTTTTCAACCGCTGTGCATCAAGGAAACTACCTGAATACATTATAAATTATTTGTTCCTGTTCCTAGCTTTCCTTACAAATCTAATATGGCTGTTTATGTTGTTTCAGGAATCTTCATATGCAAGTAATTAATAACCGTAGAAGGTTACTCATAAAAATTAACTTCTGTATATATATTTTAAGAACCCCCTCTAATATGACTCACAAATTAACAGAATTTGGTTATCTTCAAAGCATTTATTGAAGGTGCATTCGGCCCAGAGCCGTACTCGTTTTCAGATAAAAAAAATTATAAAATATTATTTTTAAACCAATATCTAAATATGAATTTGTACAATTCATATGCATTAATATTTATATCACAATTTACAAGGAATTGAAGACAAACAACATAGCTATTACATCAATAGGCTATTTGACTAATTTTAAAAACCCATATTATATTGTTCATTTTGTCTTTTTTTCGTAAAGTATAATAGATTTTTACTGTCTACTGCGACGTAATTTGGAGACAAAATTTGATTGTTTTTTTTTTTAAAAATCGCCAAAACGATTTCTTGAATGGGACGCTAATTACATGCAACCCTGTGAGGTCACATGCTGGTAAACAAGCAAATGAGCATCGACCGACTAAGTTCATCACGTTTATCTAGAATATATGTCTTATAAATGGAGTACGTTGTCACTTTGTACAAATACGTCTATTCTCTGTTCAAGAAATGCCAAAATGCGAAAGAAGTGGATGCAAATCGCTCGTAGAAACCAAAAAGATATAAACAATATTTAAAATTTATTTTTCTGTGAAGATTACTTCATTGTAAATGTTTTAATTTTTTTACACTTTTAAATAATACATTATTGAGTTATATACAAGTATTACTGTACTTTGAAATATTATTTTTAGGTAGTATATTCTACTACTATTATTTTTTATGACAGATTGAAAACAAATCTGTATGCAATAATACTTCAATAATGTCGTCGGTGTTAAAATATTGTAAATAATATATCAATTTCCAAAAATTATCTGCTAATTGGCAGACGCAACAAATACAAATTATACAACTACAGCCTGAAAATAATGATTCACGTGTTTCAAGTGACAAATACAAAGAGGACACTAAACGTTAGTTCAAATTATATGTGGAGTAGGATAGGGAAAACTACACACAGCACAAAATGGATTTCAGTCAGAGATGTAGTTTCACTGTGTAAATTTGTCAACCAGTTAAAAAGTACTAGATGCAGGAACTTCACGAGCTTGTCAAAAGACACACATGTGAACTTTGCTCAGGTTTATGATCAAGAAACTCAATTTACTTTACAAATAGCGACT
This sequence comes from Zhengitettix transpicula, assembly GCA_037074705.1. Classification (NCBI taxonomy): domain Eukaryota; kingdom Metazoa; phylum Arthropoda; class Insecta; order Orthoptera; family Tetrigidae; genus Zhengitettix; species Zhengitettix transpicula. The sequence continues at coordinate 79,750,451 of CM073591.1, forward strand.
GGTGTCATTTAGACATAATTATTACAAATTAGGTAAATGTGAAAAAAAAATTTCCCCCTTTCATGTAGACATAATTATTTCAGAGTAAGCTGCATTATAGACTGTTAAGTAATAGATAACAAAAATCATTATAGGCTTTTCATCGGGAGTTAACTTTTAGTATATAAAAAAAATACCTTATAAAGTATTGATATCAAGCATTATATTATTAAATGGGTAGAAACGTTTATCATTTTTGTAGGTTATAAGGATTTCATATTTAAATAAAGTCGTATACATTAATAAAAGTAGTTTATTTATAAATCAGTTGCTTTACATTTTTTCACAAGGAAACCTGTGAGAGCATTCTCTCGCAGGTGAACCTTCCCAGAGAGCTCTGGAGGAGGCTATCTTTGGGGATGCCTTCACATCTCTCTGGTTTTTTTAATTAAGTTTCCCACATGCCGAGGCACCACGGCCTGTTTTGAGAGGTGTATGTTCCGCGGTCACATACCTTGGGCATACGGTAAGAGTTGTCCGCTATTCCTATTGGAATAGTCGGCCAGCTGCCTCCTAAACTGGTCAATGTACGGCGAGGGAAAAGCTGCGACCCCACAGCAAACCCCTCGCCCAGGGCGTGGTACAAGTACCAAATGCCCGACCTACCTGATGCAGGTTTTTCTAGGGTTTTCATGCATCACTTTTAGGCGAATTGCCGGATAGGATCCTTAAACCATAGCTCGGGGGCCCTAGTTAACCCTTGGCTACCTTGTTCTACCTTTCTGCATCCCCCCCTTTCACTCCCTTTCCTATGCTATAAGAGGGGAGTTGTCACAATGTGGATTATCCTATTCATAGCCTGTCTACACCTTCATCTTCTTCATCCCCATTTCAAATACCTTCCTACGCTATTAAAGGGAAGATGCCACCACGTGGATTACCGCCATGTAGACTGTTACTCTAAAAATACATGGTAAGAGTTCTCCACTATTCCTATTGGAAAAGTCGGCCAGATGGCTCATAAACTGGTTGAGGCATGTGGAAGGGAATGCTGCGTTTCCCCAGCTAACTCCTCGTCCGCCATCAGAAGAGCGTGGGACAATGCCACAAGCCCCAACTACCTAATTCAGGATTTTCTATGGTTTTCCCTGCATCACTTTTAGGCGAATTGTCGTGTAGGATCCTTAAAACTACAGACCGGAAACTCTTGTTAGTCTACTTTTCCGCATCCCCCCTTTCTTATTCTATAAGAGAAGAGCGGCCACTACGTTGATTACCCTATAGATAGCCCGTCTTCTTCTTCTTCAATGAAGCTTATAAAAATTTAATTAAAGGCAAATCCCATGTTTTTAAGTGTCGCAGCATTACAACTTGGGTTACTTTTGAAGAATACTCTAACCGTTATTGCGTCTACTTTGCGCATGTTTCCTCTGTGAAATTTAAATAAACTGGCGCCTGCATTTTTTATTTACAGGGATGTAAACGCGGCATTTTATTTAACTATTTATTACAAATAAATTGCATTCTTTTGTAAAATGGATTCACTGTGAAGAAAACTAGGATGACAGAAAGCTGATGTATATTTATAATACAGTCGCATAACCTATGTAATCTGTATATACATAAATTTATTAACGTTTCTAATTTATTGAGGTTCTGAAACACATAAATTGAGCTCTTGATATGATGATTCGTTATTTTTTGTTAAAGATTATGTAATTGTCAAGACTGTAGTAAAAGTTTTACGTACTCAATACTTAATACATTTTCAAAAAATGAAATAATTTGAACAAATTAAAATTTTAACGCAGAACTACGAATATTTATGAATCACCAAAAACGTGGGTCATTAACGTTTTTATAGAAAAAAAAAATGTTGAAAATGAAATGTAGAATTTGGCTATTAGACAGCTCCTCCTTCTGTTTTCACTGGAATTTTGAATTTTATTTCATAATATATTTTACCCGTAATGACTATAACTCCGGGGAATGGGTGTTCATTGATTTCTATATTTTTGTCAACAGTGAATCCCCTCGTCATTGTGGAATCCAATTATAGCTGTAAATGTGCTTTGCTATCCATAAATTCGGCACTGCTATGAAATTTTCAGCATTCATCGGAAGCTTGAATTTAGGATCTAAACTTTACAAAATGAATGGGAACCTCGCAATACTAACACATAAATCTAGTTTATCAGCAAATACATCACAAATTTAATCATTTCGTTCGAAATGTGTTGATGTCAATAGTTCTACTTCGGTGTATTTATGAGATATTTGATTCAGCGTTTTCTCTGCTATAAATTAATTTCATGTGACTTAAATCAAGCAGAAAGTTTGATAACAATTATCAAGAATTCGCGAGTTGCGAGAGTATTTTTACTCGTTTCTACAAAACTGATTCGAATACTGGGAAAAATTTGTGGCAGCTGGTTTGCACAATGTAAAATTAGCGCCTTCAGAGATCGTAAATTCTATAAACATGCAGTATACTGATAATTATTTTTGTAAATTCAGTCATTCAGATTCAGACAAACGTATTTTATTCATATTTCTGTATTGTTACCAATGTTTTATAGTCCTGGTTCATACATTAGCTACCGTAATTCTCTATTTTCGTATATGCTCACTTTTTAAAATAAATAACAATCGCAAACTTTTAGAAGCGTAGGATGTCCCATAAAATTTTCTTTTCGCCGGAACATAATTTTAGAACCCACCAGTAATCTACTAGTAATTAATCGCAGAGGCAATAAAACGTTCAGAGATCTTCTGTTTATTATTACATATCGGCTTTTTACGAGTGTATCTATTTTCGTTTCACTTCCGGCTGAATTCAATATCGCAGCACAATGTCGAATTGTTGTCCGTTTTAAGTGAGACGTATTAATTAAAAGCCGCGCGGTTCAGAACTGTTTCCAATTTCTGATAGCTTGTCCACCAGATGGTAAGCCCCATTAGTCTGATGAGATGGCACAAACTGGGTCAGGTGACGTTTTAAACGGTTCTGGTGATTGATAGCAATGTGTTTATTCTCCTCGTATCTGATTTCAATTAAACCGGAAGGGGATTTGTTGCGCATCTGGCACGTGTGTGAACTACTTGCTACAGCTCAGGAAACCACTAAATTGACACTAGAAGATCTTCCCTATGATTAGTGTGGCACTCAAAAATAGACGGTCGTGGTGTATCTGAGGCTAATGTATGTTTTATGATAAATATTCATGTCTTAAAATTGTATTTGATTCACAATTGGCAATGATAGATTTTCACAAGTATCAACACCATAATCAAAAGGCCAAACGAGTCATTAAGCAACGTAGGATCCAAAGTTGCCACTAGAGGCTTTATCAGTGATCTTGCGATAGCCTCCCGAAATACGAGACCTTCAGATCTTAAAAAGAACATTTTGCCCCCCCCCCCCCAATACGTAATTGAGAATATTGTTTCGGATATTTAATTTTTCTAACACGAGAATTTGGGTTTACTTTCACCAAGAATAATAATCTGTATTTTTATTCGGCTGCATAATTTTGTACAAATTTTGAAATTAATATTTATAATTTTTTTGAATTAAGTTCACTGGTTATTTATTTACGTGTAGGGATTAAAGTCTGTATTTTAACATTAATCTCAAAGCATAATAAAGACGTATTTGTAGTCCCGGCTTTGCCTCGCTGATCTAACGTTTCTGGTATTTTATATACCTTAATGTGGAGAAGAAAACCTCACTACAGTCATCTGAGTGGCGTGGGGCAAGTATCGAGAGCACATCTCACCTAATTCATGTTTTCTAGGGGTTTGGCCTTCATCACGTTAGGCGAAAATTTTATTGGCGTTTAACTGAAAGGTATATTCAAGTTTTTTGTTTATTTAAAACTGGTACATTAAATTAGAAATAATTGAAGCCGCCTTGTTTTCAATTATCGAATATAATAATTCTGTTTCCTATTTGTCTGGTTCATGTTTGTTTGACCTGTTTAATAATTCTAGACTTGGTTCCAATCTGACATTATACTTAGACTCTTTATTTCATTACCTAATATTCTTCAAAACAAAGGTTTTCAATAATTTCGCTCGTTTATTTTCAAAACGTGTTTAATATTCTCATCCAATGTTTTCCACTTGTGATTTAATGTTTATCTTCTCCAAAATACAATTTTATCAATTTATTCTTGTCACCGTTCTCGTAGTTCATATTATATTGGCTCATCACACACTCCAAAAGACCCGTAAATTCAAATTTATTGTATTTATGATTGTTTATGATCTATTAGCTGATCAGGCATACTTAAATGTACTGCTGTGTCTAAAATTACGGCCAGAATGACAGTTATGTTCGAACTTATTCACGTTTATTGAAGATGACCCATTTCCTCAGACAATTCCTTCCGAATATGGAAGACTTGAATGACGTAACATTAATTACTCATAATTTTATCGTTTAATTGTATGTACTCTGTTAGTAATAGTTTTCGACCAAATTCAACTTACTTTCTGCCTCATGAAATTTAGGATATTGGTCTTGTAGTACTCCATGATTTTCTGGCGAATTAGCTTCCGAAATGTTCTTCTTGAGAGTTAAATAATAAAATAACAATATAAAGGTTAAAATGTATCCCAGACGGTTTGTAATTGATCAGTTTTTGTATTTTATACTGCCAATTTTTTTTTGCTTAAAATAAATGTATAAGGATATGAAAATAGATTTTAAAAAATATTTCCTTTACTTTTCCAAGCGTTCATTAAAAGTTGTTCTTAATTATTTTCCAGTTAATTCTTTACAACCTGTTGAAAGCGTGCAACTCCTTTAGTTCGTCTGCTTCATTCAAACGGATTTCCAATACGGGATTGTTCATTAGTTCTCCAATCTATAGAGCTAAAAATATACCCTCCTTTACTTTCGCTTGAACAACTCTATGGAATTAGCACGTCAGGATATGGAAATTTATCCAATTTATAACTGATTACGAACTCTCAGTACGTATGGAACTGATTTTCAATTTCAGTCGCTAATCAATTTATTCACAGACGACCACAAACAAATTTTAAGCTTATATTAATTTTTTCTATATTTCCGCAAACTACTAATATATTTAATAGTAATTAGTAAAACAAACCATTTTTACGTCTTCAATAAAATATAGTTTCTATCAGTCGCTTTCGACTTTCGTAATCATCTGTTGTAATACAAAAAGTGAAAATGTTACATATATAATTTTTTAGATAATTAGTCATAGTAAATAAAAACATATCTTACTGACAAACGGTGAATAAATAAGTGTATCTATTATGTAAAAATTTATGTATGTAACGTTTTCAGTTTTTGTATGCAATAGATGACGATGAAAATAAATTTTATTGAAAACTTAAAACTAGTTACATTTACTAATTGTTTACATTAAAGTTAAATTAAGTCCCAGAAGTAAAATTTAACTTCAAACTCTGAAGGGCCAATAAACAACTTGAATATTAATGTAAAATATTAATTTATCAAAGACAACGTTGCCAACTCCTATTCATTAATGTTTTGTTTTGCTAAAAATGAAACAACAATTTATTTGTCATATTAAAGGAATCCGAAAACTTAAAAAAGTTTCTAACCAAATAGACGGCGATATGCATTTTATCTGTTTCTCAAGGATTATTTTTTACTTTAAATTACAATTTAATTATTCAAATCGTTTACATACATCTATTATTTAATTAAATTACTCGTGAACTATGTCGAGTAACACAATTAATCACACTGTTCATGGAAACTATTTATTCCACAGTAATATTGGTCGTTTCCGCAATATTTTTGAATGTCGCCCATAAGGGAGATTGTGAGTCATAAGTGAACTACGACGTTTTCTTAAAATTGTTCCATTTGTTTAACAGAAAATTGAAATTAAGTGTCTCTGACTTTACATAAAACTTTATAATGTATCTATATATATATATATATATATATATATATTGTTATTCATTAACCGTGCATTAAAATTCAAAATGACAATTAAACAATTTTAATTTATAAAGAAAGCCACACGTTGAAGCCAATTTGTGGTATTCGCAAATTTAAGATAATTAAATAAAACCATGTTAAAATATGCCACACGTTGATGACGCTAATTTGTAGTAATCACCAATATTAAAATGATAGGATGTTATAATATTAGTCAAGATTTTAAAATAGACAAATAAACTAATTTATTAACTCACAAACATAAGTTATCAAATGAATTTACAATAGTTATTAAGAAATTAACTTCAATTTACATGATTAATTAATACTTGACAATAAAGATTTTACTCTATCTCATGATCATTTACTGGGCCTTTAATAAAGAAATATGTGTTAACAAATAATTTTTTTATGAAGCTATCTTGGACTTACTTCATCAATAGGTTATTTACAATGAAAAAAAAAACATAAAATATGAACTTTAAATTCTGACAGAAGTTCTAAATCTGACGATAATACATTTACTTATGAGTTTACAAAAAAAAAAAAAATCTGTGAAATTTTAACTTACCGTCTCTGGCACTCGAGGAATTTTTTCTCGTTCGTACAAAAACACATTTATTGCACTTATAAACAGGCCATTTTTATAACACTGATTATAATAACAATTTTAGTTTGACAAAATGGTTCAATGTTCATTTAGGAAATGTTATTCTCTCGTTCCAAAGTTTATTAACTACTGGATACAGTTGCATGCCTCCCAAAATCGAAGACAATGGTCTAAATCACGAATAGAATAATTTAGACTCTGCTCTCAAATATTTAGCGTTGAATATTTACGTATTTATCTCGCAGACTGCAACTTGTAAAAAAAACTGTTCCAACTGTTTTAGAAATTGTATTAGTTGCATCCCGACACTTTCTGCATATTTTACTTTTCGTCTGTTCACAGCTATACTTCCACGACGACTGAAGTACACACCGCATCTAGCGAGCCAACAGCCTACAATAATCACAGACATCGCATTCTCGATACATTCTTGTGTTTTCTGCCGCTAACAATGCGAGTCCAAAGTTTTGTTTATTAATTAATGATTTCCTTTTAATTACCACAATATATATGTACTGTTTTACGTATATTTTCACTTTTCTCTTGCACATTAGGCTCGCTGCCAACTAGACGAACACAGCATTTTAAAATTTGAATTTACGAATACTAAAAACTATTTAACATAAACATGAGACATTTTCATGACAATGCATAGAATAAATATTATATTTCGAAATACGTCAAGTAATTGATATTAATTATTATTTAAAAATTATTCTCCCGCGAAGCACAGTTCCGTTTGTGCATTTAATTATTGCAAATTATATTACATTTTAAGCATTTCCGTATGAAACCAAAATGAATGTTTTTTAGTGCAACTCGAAAACCATTGATGAGAGAATCTTTTGGTTTACAATGAATTCAACACATAATTAATTTGGAATTCTTTTTTAAAACAAAGTAATCCTTATCATAAATGGCGTCAATGAAAAGGGTGTACAAAATACGAAACAATTTTATAACATATTGATGAAGACAGCAAAAGAAGTGTTAACGGGAAACTACTGTAACAATAAGACAATGTGGTACTTAATATACATGATACCGAACACGTAATTTCTGCTGGATGGAAAAATATATGTTTAACTGAGAATTTGTAAAAAAAATAGACTACAGACAACCATAGTATCTATGCGCCAGGGAACGTATACATATCTTAGAGGTGCATCATATTTTAGTAGTTTAAGTACACTTTAATTATTTTTAGCGAACTGAAAGTTGAAATTACCTCGTTATAAGAACCGTTATAGTGTCGATATTTTTTCTCTGGTATGCACACTATTTCATCACTAGATTAATTTTAATACTTAATTTTTATTCTTCATTTGTTAATCATTTATTATTAATTGATTACATAATTTAACTCAAGTGATAAACATAATTTTACTTAAAAATTTAATTCAGCACTCGGTTTGAAAGGGTAGACCACCTGCAATGCGCTTCTCTATTGGAATGACCATCACGAGCCTCTGCAGCAGACTTCTAGAGGAGACGCCCGAGAAAATGTTTTTTTTTCTTAACAAACAGAATTCTTAAAAGCCCTAATGTAAGTTTAAGTATTCATTATGATTGGTAAAGTGTCTTTTCCTTAACTGAGACAAAAGAGAAAATTTTATCCATGCTTTAAACCGATGAACTTATTATCAAATAATATACGGGTAAGATTGAATCCAACAGAAATATTAATTATAAATAGTTAGATAAATAATACATCAAATATTTTGTGATGCAATAACATTTTCTCGGATAAAGATAAATATTATTCTTTCTGTGATTATGGTGAACTAAAAATAATGAAATTTTGTATTACATACATCAAGAAATCAGAGATTACTGTATTGACTAGATCATTTACAATCCATAATTCTTAGAATTATGTAAGTAGAAAGATAAAACCTTTAATATATATATATATATATATATATATATATATATATATATATATATATGTATATATATATATATATATATATATTGTATTATTTTTCATGAAATTTCAGGGTATTATAAAGCCCATATAAAATCGCTCAGGAACACGTTGTAATGGACACTCAAACTATATAATTTAAGGGTTTGAAAATATTATATTTATAAAAATTTACTGTTAGATCTATTTAGAATAATTACAACTATTGGCATAAGACGAAAAAGGTCAGATAATACCAAATTTGGTACGAAATCATATTTTTCGTTCTGATCGGATGGATAAGTAGTAAAGGGGTGTTCAACAGATGTCGAATATAATAAGTGGTTTACAAGAGTATAAGATGATATACTAAACACACAAGTGCTTAACTTATGTTTACACATTGTAATACAAATTTACACACGATAATACATTTATCATAACATAATTTGCTGTAATCGGGCGATGATAAAACTATATGATCGATTTCTCTTTCATTTTAACGTACAACATGAATCTAAAATAAATTTATCTGACAAAAACGCCATTTTAAAACCAATATATTATTCTACTTGTACGTTTTACTATTTAATCTACGCAAAAATCTTGAGTATAACTACGTAAGTCAATTACACCAGCTGCGGTTGGTTTGGAACCAATTAACTTTGTGTTTTATGTGTAACAGGCCCATATTGTATTTAATATATATTATCAAATAATTATGTTTCCTAAATTAAATTGTTCAAATTTCTCAGGTATAGCTGAATTATTAGTAATGCCCAGGCTAAATGCTTGAATAATATTTTTCAGCGATTAAGAAAAATGTGAGACATTTTCGCAATAAACCGTGTTTCTTGCGTACCCAGAAATAACCAACAATATTCAAGGTAAAATATAATTAATCATCAAACAGGGTGTAAGGGGAGTGACAACCAATGAAACCCAAATACCTTGTTTGCATCATTAGTTGCATCGCGGGGTTGCATCAAGAGGGGCAAGAATTTTACAACCCCAACACAAACAATTGCATTAATTTTTAATTTACTTAACAAACACTGAAGCAATTTAACCAGTATTTAGACCGGTTTAAAAGGGTATAATTTCATTATTCGTTTGAGTAGAGGCTAACTCGATGAGGCCAGTTTTGCTAAGCTTTAATAGAGAATTTACAAAGCAAAAAAGTTTATAACCAACAATAAATGACTAAATAATGTGAGATTCTACATGAAAAATTAATAATTTTATTTTATTAACATATATAGTCCAATTATCACACTATAAAGTTTATTTATCTGAGCGGTGGTCTGTACTTGTTTTACAGTACAATGAAAAAGCATTTCGTTCCATAAAATTCGTACAAAACATGTTGGATCACAGAAATAATTTCAGGGTGTATAATTTTTACGCAGAAATACCATCCCCACGGATACAATTATTCATTGTTAAAAGTTGATTATAATAGTTAAGAAAACTTTAAAATCCTGTAAAAAAATTTCAGTGGTGTAGTTAATTGTCCTTCTTCCATGTTCAGTAACACAATGTATTTTGATCTTCTTAACTTTTCATTGAATTTATTTTGGTAATTTGATAGAACCTAATATAACATAAATGTTAGTTTTCGGGTAAAATTAATAACCTATCTTTTGTTACAATGTTGTTTTTGTGAAACATTTAGACTGTATCACTGCAAATTGAATTCACCAATTTAGGAGAGCATTGTTGCTGGATATTCATTGTTTTCATGGTAATCGCCGACCTCTATTGTATTGCGTGGGTCAAAAGCCGAGGTAGGCTATAGTCAGATTAAAAGAATGTGTGGGGCTATCAGCTTCTATTTGTAACTTCATTGTGATGATTACAAAACAGTTGAACCTCCAATTTGTTGCTCTGTGGCTTACTCAAAACAGGTTCCTTCCAATTCAGTGTAACTCTCTTAACCTACTGTGATTTAAACAAACTGATGCGATGTATATACTACTAATACTATAATAATATTCCGTAATTTTAAATTTCAAGAATTTCAGTAGTATTAAAATATGATTTTCCCGATTTCATCTTTCCCACATCGAATCATGAATGTTCAATTAAATGTAGAAATTGAAACTAGTACTTAATTTAAATGATTAGTAAAACTTTATTCCCAAAATTATTCTATTAACACGAACCAAAAAGAACCTATTTCCAATTTAATTTCCTTTCTAATTGAAATGACTAAATATACAATTAAATATAATTTTTACAGAACCGTATGACTTAAACATAAATTGTTGATCGTCATTTTAGTATGTTTAGGGAAATATTAATTTTGTATTTACTAATTTCGATAAATTCTTTAATTAGAAAAATAATTATGTTTTTCCCGCAAACAAATTAACGTAATCGTATGGAATTACTTTTCAAAGAATCTAGTATAATATAATAATAGCATTATTTGTTACTAATTCAAAGTTTTCAGGTTATTTTTCAATCCACGAGTTTATTTATAATATTTTTATAACTTATATTATGCTTAAAAACTAAATTAACCGAATTTTTTACAGTGATTTATAACTAAATTTGTATAACTGTACCCCCAAATTTGAAATTATTAATTTGAATACTATTTTTTGAAGCTGTCATAACAGTGTGTTAAATAGAAATTCATAACTTGTTTTACCGTCGGTGATGGTAAACGGTAATGTCGATTTAAATAATATCAATCGGGTTTCGAATATTAAGAAAGTTCGGTGATGCGTATTATCTATTTATTTCCTAAAACTCAAGATAAAGAGAATTAATAATTGTGCAGAATGAAAGGTTTTATTTGAAGCCTTTAACTACATATATACAAAAAGTTTATATATACAATATTCATAAAAGCCGTAAAACTATAATACTTCTATAAACTATAACGGTTACACAAAGAATAAAATATTAAATTACGGAAGAGGAGTAAATCGCTCATATCAAAATTTATGAGGTAAATTGCTGTTATTTTTCAGTTTGCTGTAAATTAATTCTGTCAATAATGATTATTTTATTTTTTACTAATTTTACTAATAATATTTCGTAAGCGTGATAATAGTTGTCTATGTATGAAATACATAACAATTATTTCTAAATAAATGTGACATTATGTTCTATGAATCTGTGCAATAAAATATAAAACATAACGGAAACCACATTGTAAACAATTCAGTTGACCGAATTAAGAATAATTTAAAAGAAAATGAAAAATTTTATATATATGTTAAAATATCTGCGTAATAAAAACTCACAAAATTGATCAGTTGAAATAAAATTTAGAAAGATTCTTAAATTTAAACGGTTTTTAAAATGCTAACTGAAAGATAAATATAGAACATTACCTTGTATTTATACTTTCGAATATAATTTTCACAAAAGTCTTTCAATAGTAGGCCTATTATTAAGCATAACATATTATTTAAATGTCTAATTTGACTTATTTTAATATTAAGTTTTCTGGATTAATTAAAACATGAACTTGTTCTTTTAATGATAAACAACTTTTTTCTTAATTTTAAAATGGTACTGTAGTTGATGATGTCATGAACCTTCGTTAGTGCTCGCTACGACGAAAAATTACGTTGAAACGCTTTGTCTAATTAGCCCAAGTTTGTAGTAAACATGTTAGAACGCAATGAGATGGCCTCATTGAACTCCACCTGGACCCTGGAGATTTAGGTCAAGAGCTAATGAGAATTGCTGCTTGAAAAAATATCAGAAGGCATTCTCGTTCAACCAAACTATAATCTACTCAATGTCTATTCGTATTCCCAGTAGCTAACAGAGGCAAAACACTAATCGACGTCGTGAGCAGAAACCTGCATTCTCGTCTGACGTTACGAATTTGTGATTTTGACAAGCATTTAAATAAAAGGATTATTTACGGGAAAAATTCTTCAATGCAATTAGTTATAATGGATCTGATTAATATAATGTCTGATTATAATGGATATGATTAATATAATATATATAAAATTTAGAAATACGTGATTACTACAAGAATTTTTGTCTGTCTTACGTTATAATACTTACGTTATTCCTCTATATTTGAATATCACTCACGATTGTAGAAATAGTCTACCTTCATGGAATAAATGTAAACTCCCCATACTTACCGTAATCATCGGTAGGTCTTGTTAGTATATAACTCTTCGAATTGTATACATTCGTGCTCGAAACTCGATGCAAATTACTCAATTTTGTAGTAAAAGAAAATCGGTTAGGAGGCATGTATTCTTCGGGGTGATTGGAATAAATTTCGCCCAGTGAAAGGACGCAAATTGGGGAGCGAGTACATTAGTTCGGTGGAGCTTAATCAATAGGGTGTTAAAGAAAAATTCGAAGGGGTGAAGGCAATCGCATGCCGATCTCTGGTTAGAGCCGTTCAGGAATTCGGAGCGGTATGTTGGGACTCGTACAGGAACGTACATTTCCAGGCATCGTATGGGAAAGAAAATCAGCTTGATGCTAAATTGTAGTTGGATGCGCCGCAAAAATTAGAATCTTTATCAGAAAGGAATAGAAATTACAAACATTACGCAATGTTTCAAACGTAATGGCATCAATCAGCCTTAACTTTCTAATCGATCCATATAATAATATAAAAAAAATACATTTAAAAAGAAAAAAATACGTCTGATTGAAAATAATAAATATAGCCAATTCAGTCAAAAAAGTAATAATATAATCAAATAATATAATCAAAATATAAGCTTTTGAGTTTTGTCAACTGACAAGTGCAGTTGTGTCGCTCTAGACTCTTCTTCGCACCTGGCGAAAGAAACGTTGTGTGGTATTTATATTATCACTTTTTTGTCTGAATTGGCTATCTTTCTTATTCAAAATACATTTAAATCATATAATTGTACGTAATGTGTGAACTTCTCAAAACAAAATAAGACGATTATATGATGTGATGATTTGTCTGTACAACTGAGTGAGTGGTATCCGTAAGATAAATTGATACAAGTAGTTTAATATGTACAGATTTCGAAGGTAAGTCAAAATCTACTGTTCTCAATTGTCAATATAGTCCCTCTGTTCTTATTTATGTTTATCCATCGTTCGCATTCCGAAGAAAAAAAAAGTTTTTGGATGTTCAATAAATTTACCACCACCTCCTTTACCTGTTGATCAGTAGAGAATTGTAAGATTCTTAAAACATATTCAAGCGGGCGAAACGTATGGTAATTGAACGGGGTGAAATGGGGACTGTTTTCAGGAGCTTTGAGCCAAATTTTTGAAAACTTAAGTGGTGGGTGCGGCGGTACGTCCTCATGAAGCCTCCAGACAATCAATGGATTCGAACTGAAGCCTTCAGCTTGTTATAAAGCAAATCACTGTAGCGGTTATAGTTCATTTGTTGATCCCTTTCCCGAGTAATGTTCCAGAATTTGTCCTTTGACGCTTAAATTTCTCTTTCGCTGGAGATTCGGAGTGTTTCCATTCCTTTCTCTGACGTTTCATAACTGGTTTGTGATAGATTCAAGTTTAAAATAGTGATGATTCGTTTCAAAACAGTTTTAGCTTCGTCAGAAGATTCCCATACGATTGAGCTGGTTATTTTCAGTGAGTCGCTTAATCAAATTTTAGCATTTTACGGAACTATCACTAATGAGTAAATGGTTTTCATCTTCTTCAGTAATCACTCGTCGGTTATTGAGATGTTGTCATAAGTAGTGGATGTGGCTGGACCACCTATTTTTTTCCTTTTTCATCACACGTGTTTGACCACTTATATAATTTTTATTACTCTAAGCATCGATAATAAAAAGTCACGTTTGCTGAAAGTATCTTTTAAACAACAAAAGGACAGCGGCGCAGCCAAGTTAATTTCACCAACAGCTCAGACCGAACTATCGTGATAACAATGTACCCTGCGAAGTCAAAAATTTATATATATATATATATATATATATATATATATATTAATACATGTGTGAGTGTGAGCGCAGAAGCCTTACAGCAAATCTACCAGCAATTAGAACTAAAATGCATTTCTTCTTCATGTAACCACACATAAAATCCATTAGTTGTAAGTTGAGAGAAAGCGGTACGTCATTAGATGAAAGATAAAATTGATTAATTAAGAGCAGTGCAAACCATCAATAAGTAAAGTTTGTGACGGCCTTGTGTTCTATAGTGCAGTAATAAAAGAAAGGTAGGATTTCATTGACTTGTAAATGGGAATTGGATTTTTATTAAGTATATTGAATATACGCAAACGTCAGCGCATGTCACGTGTTTTCTAGGTCACTGCAACCTACATGTGACTTATACAAAATTTCCCTGACAGTCCACCATGTCCTTTACGACTGCCTAAAGCACGACAGGATTAGAAAAGCCACAATTTATCAATGCATTTGTACCTCAGCAACTAAAATAAATAACCTTGTAAAATTTTGTAAGAAAACGGGCATTCCGAATGTTATCTAATTAGACCATGAAGGTTAAGAATAATATGTAGATATAATAAGAATCATAGATATTAAATTCATGCAGTAGGTGTGGAAAGTTTCCAATTACTAATATGTTGACGCGACTAAAAAATAAATAAAACAATCTAAGTTCCTGTCAAATAACTTTTCCTTTAAGCTGTTTTGTATGAATTTAGGAATATTATATTTTATTATGAGTGATTCCGTCCCGGTCTGATACTACCACCGCCTGTCAGAAAAATCTATTGTAACAAAAGTCGGATGACATCTTACGAAGATTTCTTAAGGTACTGGATTATTGATGGTGCTTCACTGGCGTACAGGGACTGTGACTGTCTAGCATTGGACAGTGTCTGCTTAAGCTCCTTGCCTTGAGCGGGCAGCAAGTGTACGGCCCGGAATCCCAGGAGACAGGAAGACTCGGGATGCATCTTGTCAGATTGCGTTGTGGTCGTGAGATAGTCTCCTACGTCCCTCGGGGCAAGTTGCCGCACGCGCCATTTGAGCGACAGAGGGGATTTTATTAAACCCGGATGTCGTACCAAAACGCACGAAGTCGTCTCTGTCTTTCTGCTTATCCCGCAGCATAATTACTATAAAGTAATGAGACTATCTTGTAAACTGCGCATTGCCTTAATCCTCATAATTACTCTTAAATACTTAATTTAATTAAGTCAAAAATTCTTGTACATGTTTTTACGGTGCAGTTATACACGCGTGGTTGGTAACGAAACACTCGTTCGGGTAAACTCTAGGACTATCGTGCAGCTGAAGTTCCGTAACAAACGACAGAGGATTATTATGAAATGACCATGTAATGCATTATAAAATTTAACCCTTTAATTTTTAATAAGGCTACCTTCCGCTAACTTTCCACATCCCGCCTTTAAAATCCCTTCCTATGCAATTAAAGGGGAGTTTCCACCACGCAGATTACCCTCATGTAGCCTGTTGCTCTAAAAGGGGAGGGGGGAATGTTGCGTCCGCACAGTAAACCCCTCCCATATCGGAAGGACGTGGGACAAGTACCAAGTACCCGACCTACCTGATGAAGGTTCTTCTAAGGTTCTGGCGAATTTCTGGGTAGTATCGTTAAAACTACAACCAGGAGGCTACCTTGCTCTTCCTTTTCTTATCCCCATTTCAGTCCCTTTCCTATGCTATAAGAATGGCCACTATGAGGAGTACCCTACATATAGCCTTTCTACACCTTCTTCTTTGTATTAATAATAATAATATACTAATTATAATATATTAATATTATACAATATATAATAATATATTAATAATATATTTTAATATATAATATTATATAATAATATATTAATAATATATTTTTAAATGTAATGAGTCAGTAGAATATAAAATTTTCTTCTTGACGGCATTCTTTTTAATTTATTTTAAACTTATTTAACATAAATTCTCAAACTTTGATTTTTTGTGCAATAAATTACATATAGTAAAATGTAACTAATATCTGTATTATAATAAATAAATTTAACAAGTTACATATAGAACCAATTTCAAACTATAAAGAAATTTTTAAATGTTCAGAAATTGAAATTAAAATAATTTTTATACTTAACAATATATTAAATATCAATTTTGTGACGATTTATTTTGTAAATAATTTATGTTGACAACTAAATTCGATATATTGACTCAAGGTTCTGTATGAAAATAGTGTCACAATGATTGATGATAATGATTAGCATAATTTTCAAGTACACTACTAATATAAATAGAGTGGTACTTCTTCTATCACTTAATTTTGTCTTATATGACTTCTTTTTATCTAAATAGTATTATATATATTTTTTAAAATTTATTATTTACAAGTGCAAAAAAATGTTGGGAGAAAATGTGTCGGTATGCATTTCGATCACAATATTTGATAGAAATACGTTTCAATGGACCACTTAAAAATAATAAAACTATATTGCCAAGCGTAATAATTTGTAGTAGTGTTAGAATGCGCAATAAATATTCATAAAAAAAGAGGGGTTACTTTCGAGAATTTTTTTTATGAACATAGAGAATAAAACACTCTCAACCATATGTAGCCATTGCATTCTCATAAGTTAGCATGCATTTGGAGGGTTTATATAGTGAGAAAAAAATAATGTCGAGAAGAATCGACGATGTTATCAAAGAACACGTTTCAAACAAAAACACCTGTTTTTAAAAACGTCATTTTCAGCAAAAAATTAATGTATATTAAATATAAAACTTGTGACCCCTCGAATTAGTTTTCATCAATATAAAATAATATTTTTTTATAATACTGATATATAACTTGTAATAATAATAACCTATTAGGTATTCGAGTTGTTAATAAATATTTCACATTCATCAGGGAAAGAATATTTTAAATTCAACTCGTACGATAAATATATACATGTTATCGTGTCAACTATGTACGAATGAAAAGTTGCTGAAACATTTCTTCATAAGTAAAAGTTATATTGTTACCAATATCTAGTATCGTGTCATGGAACTCACGTGACTAGCGTGTTAATAATACTAATAATTTTACTTACTGTGAGACAAATACATTTGTTTTTAAACTATTTTAAATCAAGAGTAAAAGAAAACACAATGTATTAAATACGTGTATGACTGATTGTAAAAAATGTTCGGCTTCAAATCTTACAAAACTCATTCTTGTAGGAAACGTTTTAAATTGATTAGTTTTGTCATAGTAAAGGAAATTGCACTTTATCTAACAAGTGCAGGACAAATTATTTTCAGAGTACATTATCATATATTTAAAGTTTTAGAGAAATATTAATCGATTACAAACAGGTTTTTGAAATGGCTTAACCATGAAGTGACTTTAACATATTTTTGAAATTAATTTCGTCTCGGACAGGCTGAATTAGTTTAAAATGTCAACGAAATTGGAGATCTGTGTACACAAGCTGGAATGGATTTTAACGTGACGCATGGTCCACACTTAACATTGGTGTAAACATAGTGGCGCTGCATAAATTACCGAAGAGTCTGTAAATATCAAATTTACATTCTCATTGTTCATCATTAACGTAAGCCATTACCGAGGCCTATCAATCGATATCACAGCACTCTACTTCTAAAGCACTTGCCTAATTTTCAGTAATGAGATCTTCTGATAATAAATGTCGCGTTAATTAAAGAGAGCCATAATTCCAAATTAATTTTCAATGTTCACTATTCAAATACGCTTTTTCCTCACACTGTTCAACCACAAATATTAAGAAATGTCTCTCAAGAGAATTATTGTTACTTTCCATATTACGTAAATACGATTACGACAAAGACTTGTCTATTGTATTCTGAGCAGCTATTGAAATTATATTTCGATTAATATCGAAACGTAAATCAAATATTAGGTTTCAAATAGGAGAATTTACTCACTTCATTTGCATGAATTTTAGCACCAAAATAAATTTTATATCTTATTAATGTACGCAAAGGATTTGATTTTCGTGGTTTTATTCTTATGTAGAAAATATCATAAGTATTTTGTTTATCAATATAAATATATTTTCATTTCCCATATGGAAGGGTAAATATTCTAATACAGTTATTTTTATAGATATTTTTGTAAACATACTTACTGCTCAACGTGAGGCTTCAATCCACGACTCTGAAATTAAAAGTCTGTAGTAATTACGAGCCTATAAAATTATATTGTAGGTCCATACGTGAGTAAATATAATTGCCTTTCATATAATACTTTTATTTAGGTCCCATTGCATTAATAGAAAATATTTCTCAATATTTCTCAAATTAAATGTTTGTAGTAATTCCGAGTCTAGAAAATTATATTGAAGGTCCGCGCGTGATTAAATATAATTACCTTTCATATTTAGGTCCCATTGCTTTAATAAAAAATATTTCTCAATATTTAGTATAGATGAAAGTATTTATATACCTGATATTCTAATATTCCTTGCATATAAAATTTCGAAATATAAATTATGATGATAGCAAATTTTCACATAAAATGGAAGACACATCGCTTTACTTTTGTGTAAATGTAACTTTGCTCAGGCGGCGTTTTTAAATTTCTAATTCAAAAATTTAATTGAGAAAGTCGAAGTTAATTCAGTACTGCTCGAATTTGAGCAGTATTTAACTTCGTAGAGAAGGATTGTCGAACCATTTTCTTCCGCACCTTCGTAGAAGTAAGAAACCATATTCGAATAGGCAAAGTTACCTTTCTAGAAATTCTGCACTGATGATACCACGTCTCCTTCCCGAATTAGATGGTATAACACGAGTTTAACAGGTAACTGTTTCAATCCTGATTCAATTACCTGCTTTATGTTAAAGCAGGTGCGTTCAGTAATTCTTAATAAAATGAGTGAACATTTAATTGACCAAATCATCGATCGGAGAATCTTCTCTGAGAACGTGCAACATAATAACAGACGAATAATAGGACTCACTCAGTCTTCGACACTGAATTGTATGTAATTTTCGTATTAACCCTCCTTTAGTCGTCCTGGAGCCAGGGGACCGATGCAACTTAATCTTATCTTCGGAGACAGTTCAGATACAAGGGTCAACTTTTATGACATCTCAGAGGAATGTATTTACAATGATCTTCCAAGGCCACACTCCAAAAGCAACCGTAGTTTTTCGGGAAATGGCGTTTTAATAAGGAAGTAGTGACCTTCGGTCCAGGAGACCGCTCGTGTCAATAATTTTTCTAGTCATTGCAGTACGGAGTGATCATACACTTACCGTAAAAATCATTCAAAATTATTCAGTTTTGGTATCCAATATTTTTCTTTTGATACTTAAATTTTATTTGTCATCAGTGGATTTTTATTACATAAATCCGTTAGATGGTATTTTATTTATTATCTTTATTATATATATTCTTAACGTATTCATTTCTTATTCATATATATTTCCAGAGTTTTGACAACTGCGAAATTTAGATATCGCAATGTTCCGTCCAGGTATGGAATCCCATTATGTTCGTGTGAACAACTTAGGAGATGTTTAATTGTCGAAACGCGGATCATGAGATCTAGATATGGTTTTCAAGTTTGTTGACAACGGTGTTGAAATACTTAGTGATGAATGTTAGGACGGTCCTTTGTCTTCAGCAGAAGAGATTTTGATAGGGTAGAAGAAAGAGAAAATATTGATCCTACGTTACTAATAGTAATAGTAACTCTGTTCGACTTCAGGTAAAGGTTTAAGGATCAGAGCTCAACACTAGAGTCCGAACACTCCTTAACGAAATAAACCTACTTGATTCAACTTAGTCCAGAGAGTCGGCTATCGATGCCTTCGCATCTGACTGAAGTGTTTGGGTCTTGCTTAAAATTTGTAGGATTCGGGGTGAGACTGACAGGCTTTGTTTACTCAGCCCCTCTCTTAATCCTTTTTATGAAGACCATCAGAGTTTATACTGGAAACGTAGGATGATTATTTTCTGCTTCTTCCACTCTCTCGCAATCTCTTGTACTATAGACAAAGGAACACCCTCAATTCTTCAGAATTTATGAGATATTTGAGATTTTAACGAGACAGTTACAGTTAATGTCTCAAAGTGAAGCACTTGATCGTTTGTGCTGAATCAACTCCTGAATGCCGTTCGTTTCCTTGGCTGCCTTAGACCCAAATTTTTCTAACCATTTGTCTACATTATTGTAAATTTTGTATGTTTTTGCTTGTAATATTTCAAATTATCGTTTCAGTTTTTACTGCGTAATATATTACTAATGCTTTATTTTGATTTCTTGCCCATATCCGCTGTTGCGGTTGATGCCTAGGAAAATTTCTTGTGTTCTCACAGTTGCGATTATATATTAAAAACACGGTTCCCTTAAATTCTATTTGTTATGAGACGAGAAGTTTTAGTTTGGTAAAGAAGCCGCAGCCATTAATTCATAGTAGAGGACGTCCTCGTGGCCGGAGGTTGGACCTTCCTGGGAGCTGCGGTTCCGTGGTGGTGCTCTCATCAAATATCCAGTCGGGAAGCAGGGCCCTGTGTGTGGATTATTCACGGTCGCTTTGTGTCGCGTATCCAAGATGGAGGAGACTCAAAAGACTGAGCCGCAGAAATCCGTAGGAAAATAAAGAGTTGTTGGTGGGAAGGGGAGTCTCGGTGCGGTGACGTCAGGGCCGACGGCGATGCTCCTTTCCTCCCACCTCGCCTTCTCCTTCTCTGTCAACACGGAAAAATGGAACGACCGGGGAACGGAATAAAAGGAAATTATTAATAATGTAAAATTCCTCGCCGTGTGTATACATCTAGTTAAAGACTTTTGCTTGATGCAAAGACCGAGTTCCTGCAAATATTTGGTACACGCTGAACCGCGTATACGGAGTTGTGCATCGACACTGCGAATGTCGTTACATTTTTCAACGGCAGCTATGCACACTTATTTCCCATATAAATACCAATATTGATCTCATCAATTTAAATCCTATGATTCTCTCTCTCATCTCATAAACGATTTACGATCATGGTCAAAAAATTAATAATGGAACTACAAAAAAATAAAAATAAATCCTAGAGGAAAAATTTACTTCTACCAACTGTTTTAAATAGGATAACTAAATGTAATGTAGATTAAAGATAAAAAATTCTTCGTTTTAAAAACCTATTATTGCTACATACATGTAATGAAATGTTAGTGTGTTGCATAAAAAAATTGAAGCTTTCCGTTTTTTATATGCAAAATATTATTCTAACTAACTAATATTGTTTATTTAAATGCGTTTAAAGGAACTAACATAGTACAATACCATTAAACATACACGACGTTAAATTTTAGTAATCCAACATTCAGGCTACTAAGGTTTGTCTTGAAAGAAGTCCTGGTATCTATTTTCTAATTTCAACACTGCAGCCTCCTTTTCATCTAAAAACTAGTATTCCGAATGGACGACGTATTTTGAGCGGCCGTGGCACGAGCGGACAACCTCCCCCTCGGCCCACAGGACCCTTCCACAATCCTGACCGCTGAACGAGCAGGTATAAAGTTTCCCAAACAGTCTCGGTTTTAACATTAAGTTAAAGTAATACAATTTTAATGTATAACATTTTTCAAACTTATCTGGATTTATAATTTCTATCTCTACCTACATTACGGAAACTGTTTCAATTGCTAATGATTCGTTTAATAAAGGTGCTTAGAAATAATTAATTAAGATACAAATCTTTTTACAAGTATTATATGTATTTGACATCCTTAAATAAATGAAAACTTCAACCAATTTAGTTATAAATTTATTTTTAATTTTAATTTTTAAACGTTATAATAGAAAAAAACATTTTCAAAGTTTCATTCTAATTTATTAAGACCACTTCAGATGCTGTAAGTCAATTAAATGATCGAATTTCAAAATCCGAGTTTGTAAAAATTTCAACAAAACAAGTTTTTACAAACATGATAAATTGTAACTCAATTATTTAAAAATTTATTGAATATTACTTACAATGAATTACATGAAATGTAATAACAGTTCCAATGATTCAGCCATTAACGTAAACAATTTAGACAAATAATTTAAATAGAATTTATGATTCCCTATTGTTCTAATAAATTTAATGTATTTAAAATAATTTTATTTCCATTGTTTCTAACTTAAAAATACTCTCAACAGCTGTAAACATAACAGAATTTTCGTCTGAAATTGAAATTGGTAGGGGGGGGGGAAGTGCAAATCGCAACTAAGAAATTTATGTCCACAGCATAAATAAACTGTGTTTTACTTTGAGCTAATGTTATTTCACAGACTTATATTAACGTTGTTGCCAGCAACATTTACACGAATTGCATATTATTCGATGCAGACTAACCGCCAAATTAAACTTTGCTTATTGCAGTGAAATTAACACGCTCAAATTCCACTTCGTTGTGTCAAATTATTTGACAGGCAACGCTATATATAATCATTCGACATCAGGGTTTTAGAATTTAGTATTTACACCGCTGTAGTGCTCTCTTAGAAAGGTTTTTGTTCACCTTAAATTTCAGAATATGAATTAAATTCCTGAAATAACCTGTGTTAACGTAAACTGAAACCCGATGTAATTTCAATTACGTTTTTATAGTTTGAGCAACTACTACTTATACATAAAAGAAGCTGAAGATTGTGGATGAGTCAAAAGACATTGATAACATTTCTTTCTTTTGCATAAAATAGACTAACATTAGTAGATAAAATAAATCGTACTGTTTACTATGAGTAAAACATATATATCGCATATATATATATATATATATATATATCTTAATTTAGGTGCAGAATCGTTTGACTTAAAATATACCGGGGGCTTCGTCTGCGAATACTAAAATATTATTTTAATTAACGTAAACTTTCCCGGTGTATTGATTTAATAAAATATTATATTTTCCTAAGTATGAGGAAAGATATATATTGTAATGATTATAAGAAGATAATTAACAAAAATTAATTAACAGTAATTTAGAATACAAAACTTTTAATTTGCCAAAGATTAATTTAACAGGTGTTCATTTAGTTTATTTTACAAATGATTTGCTCTAGGTTGGCACGCCGAATTCAATAATATCAAAATTAACAAACAAATATTATTTTATTTATAATTGGTGGCGTTCAAAGTTAAATACAATCTAACGGAATACGAAATCTAACAAGAATGAACGTGGCGCTAAACTTTTTGTTTCAGCTTTGCGGTTTTTATAACGTGTCTCTCCGTCCAGACCTTTTTACTTGGATTTTTAAAACATATAAGACTCTCAGTTGAATTGTTAAGCTTGGGTCACGCTGTTCGTACAACTCGCAACAACGACCGCCGACAAAGAACCTGCCGTCATTGTTGTCTTTAAGAATTTGTACCGCTAAACAATCCAATTATTTAAACAATTAATGGCCTCCTTAATTAGTATTACAATATATAAGATAACACTCCAATCACCTAACGACTGCGGTGATGAATTAGGCTGAAACGTTGAATTTTAACAAACAATTGAACTGATTCAAAAACCGAGAATGCCTTATTAAAATATTCTCACTCTCAACACTTTTATAGTGAGGTATTTATACCACAAATTCATTTTTTCGATCATTTGGCTATTTTATCTTATTATTATTATACATATATATATATATATATATATATATATTGTAATGCCAATTAATTAAGACATCAATTGTTCACATTATGATATGGTTGAGTTCAGGTCGCATTAGCAGGAAGGCTTAATCGCAGGGAGATATTGATAAGTTAGAGTTGGCAAGCAGAAACGACAGGAAATTGTAAATTAGAATCCATCTTTTTAGTTTAACTTCGCTGACTTGAAAATTTCGTCCTAGTTAATTGACGAGTGAATCTTTTCTCTGATAAATTGGAATTTGTGTTAAAGATTATAAATAAAATGATTTGCCATTATCAAACCCAGTAGAGACCCTGAGATATATGGTCTATTAAAATAGACGAGATATTCTTTTAAAAGTAAATTTGCAGAGAAACATCGAGAATTACCAATCAACAGCGTTGATTGGTTGCTGAACATTTTGCTCAAGACGAAATATTCACTCGAGCATAACTACGAAACCTGCTAAGCACAGTCTTGTGAACATAGCCGGGCAGAATTAGCAGAAATCAACCGAGAGAGCTGAAAGGAGGATCATCCTGGTTCCTGAGTTTTGATCTAAAAATAGAATTTTAGAATCTGTGAGTTTTAGATGCTGTGCAAAACCCCGCCATAGTATTTCGTCAATTAAAAGTATCCTGGAATGCTGGGCAGCCGATAGTAACAATATAAAAACAACTAATTATGTAAACCTGATTAAAAGATAGACGTCAGATTTCGTTCTCTTTTTATTTATAAAAAAATTGTAAATTAGAATCCATCTTTTTAGTTTAACTTCGCTGACATGAAAATTTCGTCCTAGTTAATTGACGAGTGAATCTTTTCTCTGATAAATTGGAATTTGTGTTAAAGATTATAAATTAAATGATTTGCCATTATCAAACCCAGTAGAGACCCTGAGATATATTCTTAAATTGTGTAATTGTTTTTAAACATTGATAATAACTTTGTTTGTTTGTAAAGTTGAATAATTTTTCATTTCAAAAGCCCCTTTTAATTTGTATATTACAATATATATATATATATATATATATATATATATATATATATATGGTAATTATAGTATATACTTCTAAATTATCTTTGCAACTCGCACAGGAAAACATTAGTTATAGTTTAATATCTTAAAGAATCTTTAATCATTTTGGATCAATGTTATAATCTCTCAAAAAAGTGTAGATTCTATTAGGTTTAAATTATTTTAACGGAATTAAATGATCTGGATGGAAAAATCCGCACAGGGCAGATAATCAACTCGGTCCGGTTTCATGGCCGAGCTCTGTCTGAAACTATTTCTTATGTACTTGAATTCATTCATTGCACCTTTGATCAGTTTACTCGTATTCTCCATTCTTCATAGAAATTCTCAAATTTGGCCGTGAAGGACGTTATGTAGTAAATTATAGGTGAGCCTGTCCTCAGACTGCACAATGGATTGCGAAGTCTCGTACCTGACGACTTCGTTACTCAGGTGGGATACCAAGTAGAGGTACAGGGTTTGATTCGTATCCGGTCGAATTTTTTTTTCACCCTGTTCCTTTAATTCACTTTCTTGGCCTGTATGGCTCAGCTTCGTTTGAAACCACTTCTTCTATTCTTGAACTATTTTAACTAATAAACAATTATGAACAATCCAGTAATTCAGTCTGTTTATATAGTCTTTACAGTATGAGAAAAATTTCCAGTGAGACTTTGGATGGCGATCCATATTCATCTATGAATATAGGAGGACAATGATCAAGCGTATATACATCATAAAGTTATTTCTTGTTATAAAAATATTTTTAATATATTATCTTATTTATAATTTGTTATAATTTTTATAAGGATACCAATTGTATAAAATCCGATTTTATTATAGTTAAACAACTCGGGTTTTAATATATTTCAGTATTGAGAAGTGTGGCCATGCGGGTTAGTCAGTATTCTTCTATGACATTGTTTTTCGGTGACTTAGTTATAAATAATTATCAACAACTTAGTTAGTCAGTCTCAGTTTGTTTATTCTTTTTATTATACGAAAAGTATTCGAAAAATATTTTAACGTAAAACTGAAATCCATCACTTCTTGCAGCCAGGAGTTTGTACTACACAACTTCAATTGGCATAAATTGAAGGACTTGAAAAACAGTTTTTTATTATATACATTTCGTGCTTGATTTATAAACTCAGCAGTAAGTCACTAAGAACAGACACCTGGTCTATACATGTAAGTTGCTTTGGGGCTAAGGACCACTTTCCCCTTCACGTTACCTTCCGTGGAGGTTAATTTGTCCTAACGCGTTCGAGAGTGGTTTCTGATGGCCCTAAGACAAGATAAGAACCGTGCGCTCGCAGAAAAAAAAGAAACTTATGTAGTCGCCATTGTCCCCTAGATAGCAGCAGAAGCAGATGCAGCGACGCTAATGTCGCAGAGATAACGAACCACAAGTATCGGAATTAATATTCGCCTTGCTGCACGAATAAAGCATTACTCTTATCGACCGACAAACGGCTAGAAATTCAGTATCAAATATAGCTTTCCAACAGTGCAAACGAGCGAACAAGCCGTTCCATTCAAGTACATTTGTTTGTTCCATTTTTTTTATTTTACAGATTTATTTATTTATTAGCCTTGTATATTTATGCGTATATTTTAATAAACTCTTTACCAAAATAAAAGATTTATAGTAAGTTGTTTAATAAACAAATGGGTTGGAGGCCACAAAAAAATAATTTAATCGTTATATGGATTAAACACAAATTTGCTGGATTTTTAATACGAAAATAATAATCTACCTCTCTCTCTCTCTACAGCAATTATATGGGTGTTGTTGCCATTTATATCAAATCAGAGCTGTATAACTTAATGATTAAATTAAGTTTTTGAAAAATAAAGGTTCAAGTTTGTCTCCCTGTTTTATAGTCCAGTTCACGTCTCCTTTTCAATGTGATGCGAATTCGTAATCAGTTAACGTATCCGTCTCTGCGATGCGCAAACTACTACTCCAGAGAAAAATCTTCTCCCAGCAAGGATATCTACGATACTTAATAATGCAGATTTTTATCATTCCTCAACACGTTCACATAATTTATTAATCTTTTACCACATCAATCATCAAACATTCTTCGTAAAAACAAAATCCAAAGGCAACCTCTATATATCACTCACTTCATCGGGTCTACACATCCATCTGCTAACGTATCCCTTTAAAATTTCATATTATAATATTATACATTCATATTATAATATTATATTTTTTGTTCATTACAATATATATGTGTATAATATTCGACTTAAATTATTAACACAAAAGCAATATAAAAATTATATACTTACATGTAACAGAAATATACCTGTAATGTGTTCAGTGGTAATTTTAAAAAAACTCCTTGAGCGTATAATTATAGGCGCAACTGTATTCTTTCGAAGTTCCTTGAATTTCGCCAGGCGACGCAGCTTTTATCTTCATAGGACGTCACCGCTTCCACGAGTGTACATTGATTTATCTTGATGCGATTCGTTTCTCGTTTCGCAACTTTAAAATCACAATTTACTTTACAAATACCTTTAAGTTATAATTCATATGTAAATAAATGTCTTTCTGTCCCTCTTCCTAGCGACCACTCTAACATTGGCCTTTCTGGCCCAACCTAAAACTTGTACACTCTTATGGTGGCTCATTTTTCATCAAATTCACTTCATAGCAACTGTTTTCACCATTCATCCATGTCGCTCAAATTTCAACCCAACCACTCTATGGTTCTCACGAACCCTTGAGACAGTGTCAATGCAAAGACAAACATCTCATGTAAAACTTTTGCTTCGTCCATCTCATTTCAATATGTGAAATCCACAAAATAGTGCAAAAGTTTTGCTTCAGTTCGTTCACTTTATTATAAATTTGTGTATTCATGTGTGCTTAGATTTTTTTGTGTTCCTAAAAATTTCCGAATCAGCTCGCCTAATTCATGGATTGTAGTTTCCGACGTAAAAAAACGTATCTTCATTTCTTTCAGCATTACGTTTCATAAGTCGGCTCTTAAGATCTGATCCAAAGTCTTTATGTTTTATCCGTTTGATAGAATTATATTTAACTTGTTCCTTCCATAGATATATTTTGAATCCATTGGAAAAAGTCCGACAAAGCTTTGATCTTTCAATATTCCAAAAGTTTGCAGGGGAACGGCTCCTCTATGCAATTTTGAAAATCCGGTAAATTTATACTGTTAAAAAAATAAATATTAATGTCCAATAATAACTACTCTGCTTACCTATCTATAAAAGAAATAAATTAAAATTACTCGTGTTAAATACTGAATTTAACGTAACTTCTGAAACCTAGAAAGAGAGAATACGTAAAAGTAAGTTTTATTTCTATACTATCTGGGTGCCCGGCGTTTCCCGTGTACTATTTTAAATAAACCCGAAAACTATTTAATTCTATATTAATCTTTAGTCAAGAAGTGATTTAACCTAAATCTTAATGTTCCTAGTTCCGTACATACGTCCGACCGATAGTGCATTAATTGAACAGCTATAATATACATTGAATTTTATTGCATCAATCCCAACAAACATACATCAGAATTTCTTTACGAATAGAATACTTTAATATACTCCTTGATTATTGCAGGATATAATTATCCCTCTGTCTTCAGACATTACGAAAGATTAAATTGACTAAATTGTTAGCCACTAACGTTGGAGTCACTAATATGGCACGAAAATTAACTTATATTTTCTGCAAGGATCGTAAAGTATTTTTAATTTTTTTGGTTAACATTCAAAGGAGTATTACTAGATAAAATTATACTTTTTATCCAATGAAAATATTTATGTTTTTATTTCACTGCGGAAAAGGAACTATTTATTTTGTTTTTCGCGTAGTAACGTTTCTCTCTGGCGTGACGCAGTAATTTAACACAAAATTATCATGTTTTTCAATTATAATTCTTTCCACCTGAATCATAGGGGTTACTCATCCCAAAAGTACCAATTCTAGTGTTTTGAAGAATATGTGTACCAATTTCTGTTGCAATCCGTCCACACGTTTAAATTTGTATAGAAATTAACGTAAATACATACATACATACATCCTTTTTTATCATATAGATTACTGCGATTTAAATATCATTTAAAATACACATGCTTCAAAAATATACAGCCTCTATAATGAATCAGGTATACGCTTCAAAGAAATATAAGACAAAATATCGGTCAGGACAGTATTGTAAAAATTACGCGCCATTTGCCTAGAAATAATCTTTTTCTGTATTTCACACCCAAGTTGGAACAAAAATTATCTTGGACGAAGCACTATCAACCTTTTTTATTTTATATTTTTATACTTTTCAAGGGGGAAAATATTAGTATTGCGATGATATGACGTTTTTTGCGATATTAGTCTTTGTATGTGTTCTTTACATGTGTTATTACTCATTGTATTGTTCATATAGAATATGACCTGAAAACCGAAAGATATTTATAAAATATAAAATTTTTAAAAAAATTGCAAATATTGTTTGATTACTGAAGGACTTTATTCTATAAAAACATTAAAATACATTACACCCCAGTGGATTTGGAATAATAAATCCCCTTGAATTTGGAACTAAAACATCCCCAACATGATCTTAACCCAAGATTAAAAAATATTTTAAACCTACAAATGACCGGGTATCAAATAAATTATAACAAACTTTACTACCCCTGAATTTAGACTCAACAAGTACTATCTTAACATAACGGATTGCATAACAGTCAGTGTCATACGACGAAATTAAATGGTAAAACAAATACCACACTAATTTTGCCTGTTGTTTGGCTATTTATTTATCTAATTTCATGTGATTTTATGGAAAGTAATATAAACGTTTGATTATTATTTCTGAAAATCAATCCGCTATTATTGTATTCTGCCTAAAATTAAAAAAAAATAGTATATCTAGTCTGCAAATATAAAATTTTGGACCTGAAGTGTTTAAAAACAATATTCTTATTAAATTGAAACTAGGTTATTTCGTGAGAAAGTTTTACTTATTTTTAATTGTACTATTGCGGCATAATTATCAATTAACACATGTAAATGAAAAATATAGGTCATTAATCAAGAAAACTTTGGATTTTATGTCGGCTATTCTAAAGTAATTTTACGACTTCTAACATCTTAATATAAAATTAACTTTTCAATCATAAGAACTGTAGGACAGTTTTAATAATAAAAGATATAAACGTATAGTTTCTTTGTAATAGTATTTTTCCAGGTATATTTTTAAAGTAACTTTTTTTCAAATTTCACGTTAATCAGCGAATATTAAATAAAACGTCGATCTAGATTTGTCATTTTTATGAAACAGAGAATTTAACTGTAGATGTATTTTGACATAGGTTTCCTATATTATATTGCAGAGTGACGCCATGTTAAATATTTTACAAGGGGAAGTACATGTGACGAGACGGTCTCGTGAGGCGCCGATAATGAATAGAGACACGATTCAACTAGGGCACAGTGTTCTCGCCGCTTATCAGATATTCACGAGGCAATCTCGATTCACACAGGGACACACACACGCAGAAATACTCACACACACATACTTCTGGAACCAAAGGTGCTATTGTAGGAGCCACCACCGCAAAGCAGAAATCCGGCCGGTGTCTAGGTCCAGCTCCCATTTCAGTTTACGTGGAACAAGGTATTGCAGCAAGAAAGAACGTTAGGAAGTCGAACATCTGTGTTATTCTACACAGAATATATACGTGAACAATCTATCCCTCACACAAACGAATTTGAATTGAATTAAAATATTAATCGGATCGTGCCCGGTGTACTTAAGAATCTACGGAAAGTCGCCATTATAATTTAATTTTTCAGCAATTATCGACTTATGCTGAACGACATTTCACACAACGTCCTACACGACCACGCTTACGAGTATCTATAGTAAATTTTCCCATGCGTTGTACAATAATTTGGCGGCCATATTGTGACGTCACTACCTCAACGCAAATGTGCAACATACTTACAATATTCTCTTTTAATATATGTTGTGTTATTTGCATATCAATTTAAAGTGAAAGATCATAGCATCGGCTTTCGCTTAGTTTCCCCCCAGAGCATACTGTTGAAGAACGATTTTTTTCTGTCAAATACACAAAATTAGGTCTGAAGAAAGGATGCCATGATTCCTTAAAGTTAAAATAAAAAAATTATTCATAATATTCAAAACAAAATTAATATTTTGTCTGACATATATTAACAAAATTAATTAATATAATGGCCAATAAGTCTGAACAAGTGCATGATTTTTGTATTTTTTTAAAATAATTTTTTAAGAAGTGTTTTTGTGAATACAATAAGGAGAAAATTAGCAAAAAGAATATCTATCACGACCAGTCAATATAGTTCATTATGTTGGATATATTCAACATAAATATAATTGTGACTTATTTATTAATAATTCACATTAATTGGATAATTATTATTTTAGTTCAATTAAAATACCCTGAGAAAGACGCTTAAATTTTCTTTCTCGAAAAAAACATAAAAGAAACACAGAAAATGGTTCACTCACAAAAATATAGGACAGACGTGTTGTAACATGTCCACGGATACCAAAAATTTCACATTTCCTTAAGTGCATGCTGTTTCATATCTGTGTAACAAATTAGCTCTCTTGGAAACCAACAGACGTCGCTGTGGTGGTTCTAAAAGTTATGTTGCATATATGCTACACTATGCACTAAAGGCTTAATACCAAATAACCACTTCAATACCTACAGCAACACTGAAATAAATACAAACAGAAAAACGCTACGCTTCGACCATATTTTGTGACTTCATCAGGTGCACAAATTAATCTTGCATTTTTTTTTTCAGTTATAACTGGCATGGAAGCACTTAAAAATGTTATTCAAAATTATTCTCTAACAAATTAAATACTTTTATAACCTACTAACCTATTGGCACTTTAGACAACCAAATTAATACAAAAACTCATTGATGATATTTGTTCACAAAACTTAATTACTAAAATCACATCTACCTGCAACTATGTTCATTTAATAACCTTCCGAATCAAGGACAAAACTTAATGATTTTCTGTTTTCTATTTTTATTGATTCAATGTCAATGCAGCTATTGAAGTTGATATTTGGTATTGAACTTGTTCTGACTTATTCACAAATATTTATTTAATATTCAAAATATACTTTTAAACACATAAATAAATGTAAAGACAAAAAGCAAAACAGTTACTGATTTACATCTTAATTTATTACTATAAAACTAGGAAATTCGATTATCAAACGGGTTCATGTATTGACGCTCGTCAATATTCATTACATTTCGTAACACTAAAATAAAATATTTTTTAAAATAGAATCATTTAATAATTATTTATAACTAAACGACTATTTTTAGTTCTCCAGTAACTTTTAACTACTAGAACGTCTATTCGGGACGGTTTCGTATGTGAAAGATTGTCGAATATAATACCTGAGAATATACATTTTATATTAGTAGTTGTCGGGTTTTCCATCGCATGGATAGTATTTTTGCGAAGAAAATGCTGAGACTAGAGGAACAGATGAGATGGATGTACGATTAAACTTCCCACAAAAAAAAATGTTGTTTACTCTGTTCCATACGAATGTTGCAAAAGCTACGTAGACGAAACGCGTAGCAAGATATTTTTGAGTGTGAAGGAACATATTAATAATGTAAAACGAGGAGAAATCTCTAAATCAGAGACGGTTGGGGAATCGGCCACAGATTTGATTTAAAAAATACTTCCATAATCTGCTCGGAGCCTCACACTTCAAAAAATTTTTTTTAAAAAAACTAAACTGACTCCCAACCCAGGGCTATTATCCTGACATTTGGTATTCCTTACTTTACATTAATACGGAAAAACCAAAGAATAGTCCGAATACAACACTTCATTGTGAAGACCTTGTAAATTCACAAAAGGAACAGACTTGAGTCTTATGACCCAAGTTCCGGTGTCTCCTACCATATAAAACTCAGTGTAAAACCTTGCTTAAACATTCACTTGCAGAATGCCGAAATAGCTGTCTCTCTCGACTGGGCTGAACCAAGAAGGTCCAAATCTACAAGAGTGTACGAACTCTCGTGTATATGTAGTGAATATCTTTCAACCCTGAAGAAGAACAGAGTTTCATTAAATTGGTTGTATTAATTCTCTTTACTATACTTTTCTTGTTCCAGATTTTCTATTCTGTATCTTTTCTATTCGTCATTTTTCTTGTTTCGCAGTATTTGACCTGGCACATCTGTTCTCCTATTCTCAGTTTTCTCTTCACAAAAATACCATTTAGGCAATGGAAAACCCGTCAACATCAACTAATAATTTCGCACTGTTGCCACAAAAATTTTATTCCATATTTTATATTGATTTAAAATTCATTGATTTATATAATATCCGGTTCCTATCATGATGTGTGTAATACTTAAAAATATATATTATATTACATATATAATCCATGTAATGTACCTATGGTATGAGGTTTAACAGACTTACTGTACCTTACAGTTTTTGGACGTACTTGTTTTTCTAATCTACGGAAGTGTAGAAGTCGTAACATTAAATCTATTAAACATATAGGAGTGTGAATTTTAGAACATTTGTAGAGTATCTATCTGTTACGGTTTATGATTTTTAACTTATAAACATCCCGATCTCTTCCCACTATAGTTCATTGTTTCTTCCCATCCCAATTTAATGTAAGCAAAGCCCAAATGTACGCTGCGATCTAATGATGGTTGCTTTGTCGTCCACCAAGTCTCGAAGACACGCTGTCAGGGATGCAGCACGCCTGCGGTCGATACCTCGTATCTCTCTCTATCTCTGGGATTGCGAGGCGCAGTTTTTTAATCTGCGGCTCACTCCACACAGACTGCGGCGAATGAGGTCCTACCCATGAAAGCTGATGGCCGCTATCTCTGTCTGCTTGGTTCCCAACGCGTTATCATTACCAGCGATTGCACACCGCACAGTCCCGCTGTGTCACCGTCATCGAAAGCCAAATGCCATCGTCGTCTCGCTGCTCTATTTACGTTGCCGTCGGTCGTTCTTCCTCTGCTCCACAATTCTAGTCCTGAAATAGTGTTAACGATTAGCCTCTGCAACCTACATACGAATAAATTGTTTAATATGACGTTAGTAAAACTTTATAAGTAAATATTAGCGATTATTCCTTTACATCGGTCAAACGTATAATAAATGGACCACGTATCTGACCTGTGTACGTTTTTAAATAATGCATTGAATTATGTGGATAAACCATTTCCACAAAAAAAACACTCCAGGTAGGATAATAGTGAGCGACGAAGTACAATACACAAATAAATCAGAAAAATAACGAAAAAGACAAACCGCAAATGCCCAAGGGAAGAAGAGAATTTTTGAAAATATACATACCTCTTTATTAACGAAACCTATTAAAGAAGTAGTCAATTAACTTGGAAAATTATAATATAATAAATACCACTCATCGTATCTTCAGCCCTTGTTGCTTTCGTCAGGTAATTCAAATTAGAAAGAGCTGTATGAACAACACCGCAAAAACCAGGTAGCAAATTCAAAAGCTTTTTTAATCTCCTGAAAAAATCAACAAGGATTGCAGAAACGTTGTGTGGTATTTATTTTACGGCTTAATTTTTTTCCGCTAATTTGCTACTTCTTTATCTGATGAGAGTTTTTTCTGAAATATAAACAAACAAACATGAAATACGAGGATTATTGGAAAATAAGGTTTCTTAAAATTTGCAATTTCTCAAACTGTGCGCTCGTTGGATTCCCAGGCTGCTTACTGAAGAACTCCATTTGAAAAGAATGGCTTGTGCTATTGATTTTTTGGACCTATGTCATAAGGAACGTGATCAATTTTTTAGAGAAGATTGTCACAGGGGACGAGGCGTGGGTTTGTCACACGATCCCAGAGATAACGAGGTGGAAGAAGTAGTTAAAGACTGGTTATCCTCCCAGGCGGCACACAAAAGCTTGTGGCCGATGTTTACACAAATATTGGAACTATATAGAAAATCAGAGAAACATGTAAAGAATTAAATAAAAACAGTTTTCTGAAAAAAAATCAGTTATGTTTTATAAGAAAACGGACTTTACTTTCTGAATTACGTTCGTATAAGGAACCATGATGTCAGTTGGGGGAGGGATACCATGCACTAACGAGTGCAAAGCAGTCAATTATGTTGACGAATGTGAAAAAATGAGTTGTCTGAATTAAATATTACAATGAGGGTAAACAATATAAATGCATCACCATCATTATAAGATTGCAATTTTACAAACGGAACTATGCAAGTTTTAAGAAGTTTTGCAAAATTATTCTTTAAGTATTCCCGCTACATATTTAACAGTTCTCTAACCAGTTAAAGTACTACAAATTTTAAAGTAGGAACTAAAGTATTTTTACGCCAAGATTTCACACTAGTGGGAATTGACATTTCATTTTTTAATACCAGAAAAGCCTCGCCTTTAAAGATTTTTAACCCTGTAGTGCATAGTGCAGCATATATGCATCATAACTTTTCCTATTACCCCACAGGAGTCTGTTGGTTTCTAAGAGAGATAATTTGTAATACAGATATAAAACTACATCCAAGCACGGAAATGTGAAATTTTTGGTATCCGTGGATATGTTAAAACATGCCAGTCCTATCTTTCTGCCTCAAGCCAGAATGTTCTACCCGCCGGTCAACTTCAGAATATTTATATTTGTTTTTTTTAATGTTTTTTTTTAAGAAAGAAAATTTATGCATCATTCTCAAGATATTATAATTTTCACGAAAAAAGTAATTTCCCAATTAATGTGAAATAATTATATTTATGTTTAATACGTGCAACATCATCAGCCAAACTGACTTTGGTCACGTTTGATATTTTTTAGTTATTTTTCCCGTATTTTATTCACAAAAATACATAATAAAACATTTAATTTTAAAAAAATACAAAAAATAATTCTCTAAAGATTTAGTACTAATTCCGTATGTAATAGTACTGTTAATAAGGCTGGCTTTATGTGGAAGTCCATCATGTTGTTTAACTGAGCTAATGACTTCACATCACAGGACGTCTGATTTTATATGCTGGATCGGAAGTCTCTTGTCATCGAGTTTTTTTTTCGTAAAAACCTCTGTATATGATCTCGTCGACTTTTATTTTGCTTGATTATGAAAACTTTCTGCAAATTTATTTTTTCAAATATTCGTAAACCACATTTCAAGTGTTCGAGTCTCCTTTGTTGAAGCATTATAACAGTTTCGACTTCTCTGTCTTTATAAATTTTAACTATGTTTTCTGCGATCTTAATTCAACGCTTCTGAATTTTTACTTTTCTGTTCGTGAATAATTCTTTCTAGCAATGTGATATTCTAATTTTGGTAAATTTCTGTTGTGGCAGCTCTTGAGAATCATACAATACATACTGACCTTAACATATCGTTCATCAAAAATGTAATCCAAAAACGGTTCAAAAAATCCACACATTGAGCCACTGTTACAGCCATCACTTCTTCTAGACATATGAAAATTCGAAGATGTTTTGTTAATTTTCCAAGATCGATGATCATCCTGTTCACAATATGTTACCACTGTGATCAAAAAGTAAGGTGAAATTGTCATTTAAAACTCCCGGGTATTAGGAAGGCACGTATTTTTTTCCCCCTAGGTTGGTTAGGACTGTCTATAATATTTTCCAAGCGTCTCTTTGTTAAAAGGTTTAATTATCTCCGAGTTACACGTGTTTTTGTAAACAACCAAAACTGAATTTTTCGATTTTTGCAATGGGTAATTTTGTTGAGCAAAGAACTTGTATAAAATTTTGTTTGCGGAACGAATATTCTTGTGCGGACACGTTGAAAATGTTGTGTAAGGCCTTTTATGATCAAACAATGGCACAAAAAAACGTTTATAATTGGTACAACGAGTTCAAAGAGGGCCGAGAACGCGTTGAAGACGAATCGCGCTCTGGACGACCATCAACGTCTACCGACGAGGGCCACGTCCAAAAAGTCAAAGATTTGGTGCTTGAAAATCGTCGATGGACAATTAGAGATCTCGCTGATAGTGTTGGAATATCATTCGGCTCAGCCCAAACCATTTTGAAGAATGTTTTGTGTCTCAACCGCGTCAAGTCTCGATTGGTGCCAAAATCGCTCAATTTTTTGGAAAAAAAAGCGTCGCGTTGATGTGTGTGAAACTTTGCTGTCTGACTATCAGGACCACTTGAAATGCTTCATTACTGAAGACGAGACTTGGATTTACGCATACGACCCTGAAACCACCGACCAATCCAGCGAATATCGTGCAAAAGGTGAAGCAAAACGGAAAAGACCACGGCAAAGTAGATCGAAAATCAAGGTCATGTTGACAGTTTTCTTTGTTTATCGTGGTGTGGTGCACTATGAATTCCTTCCGCCGGGCCAAACTGTCAACAAAGAATATTACTTGAGCTTTATGCGTCGTTTGCGTGAAGCTATTCGTCTGAAACGGCCGGAATTATGGGCGAACAACTCTTGGTTCCTTCATCACGATAATGCACCATGTCATACTGCATTGGTCTTCGCGACTTTTTTGCCAAAAACTCGACTCATGTCGTTCCGCAAGCACCGTATTCGCCTGATTTGGTTCCGTGTGACTTCTGGCTATTCAGCAAACTCAAAAGGCCAATGCGGGGACGCCGTTTTGACACGATTGAGGAGATAAAAACCGAATCGAAAAAGGTCTTAAAGGCTATACCGGAAAAAGGCTATTCCGACTGTTTCGAGGACTGGAAAAAGCGTTGGAAAAAGTGCGTTTTATCGGACGGGGATTACTTTGAAGGGGATGAAATTGATTTGGAAGAATAAATAAAAAATTTATATTTTATAATTAAATTCACCTTACTTTTGGATTACAGTGGTATGTTCTATAAACTGGAAAATATTATGTTTTTCTCAGTACGAGTGTTAGAATTTTTTCAGCAAGTATTCATAATTAACGTATTTAGTATTTTACCCATATACAACAACTTAAGATTCTTGCTTAGAAGCTGTCCTTCATAGATAAACACATCAACAGCCAACCAACAGAAGACTGAAAATACACCTACCAGCAGACTTGAAATAAATAAGTCGGAGGCGTCCTCATCCTGCCACTATTGGACTATAATTAATAGTGTCCTACGTTACCACACGAACTTACAGAATTATAATTATAATTGAAGTAAAGAAAGCTCTGATATACAGTCCTCAGAAATAGTAAAGTTTTTTTATTTATTTGTCGGCCAAATACAAGAGAAAATTTCGGTTTCTATTGGGCCGTAGTGATCTGTAAAAAACAGTTAAAATTAGAGTACAATCAGGTTACATGTAATATTATGTCTCCTAATGTCTGGCATATAAATATTTAATTAATTTAGCTTACAGTTATGCAATACAATTTTTTAAAAAAACCTGCTTTCCAACATGTCACATTCCTACAAATTCTCTGCTTAGTAGCTGGAAGAACAAGTGTTTCACCTTGGAATGACACCGACCCCCGTCCCCACCTAATCAATCCAAACTCCGAGAACAAGCACACTACAACGCCACCATTTTATAATTTTCTAACAATTTTTTTTTCTTGTTTAATTACAACGTCGTACTTAGTCTCACAGTATCTATCTTATGTCCTTCTTACATGGAACAATCAAATTTTCATAGATATATATCCCTTTCAAGATTCTTCTATTCAGTCGATTATCCTCTTTGTGTAGTATTTAACTTATTCCCAAGCTACTTCATGTTTTTCGTTTTTTATGTTTGCATAATTCTGTATTCGTTTTACCTTTCTCTTTTAAAATACTTATAACCCATTTTTTTAAATTCAACGATGTATACTTTATCACAATTCTTACGTGGTATACTATAAATTACGCCATTTTCATTTTCCTTACCCCTTGTTTCCTTCATTTGATGGACATAGTTAACTATTTCTTCTCGCGTGTTTATAGGCTACCCGTATCTCTTCAAATCCGCCGTATTCCTCCAGTATTCTATTTACTTTTTCCGTCAAACATTGAAATAGATAGATCTAAAGCTTTTAACTAAATTCAAAAATTATTTGTTGATCTCTACACCATTGGTATTTTCTTTCTCTATAATTATAATTTGGTCTGCTCATTAAATAGTTTTTAAAAAATAACTGCTTCCGACTACGTCTTCGGAGATTGCGGATGACGTGAAGTTCCCAATTGCACAACATATGGAAAATTGTCGGTCGCCGACATCAGACAGTGATCGTCAGCCCTTAGTGTTCCAGTCATAACTGAGAATTTTGGTATTGTTATTTATCAGGAGCACTTTGGATTGGTATAATAAAGAAAATTATGTATATTTTACCTGCAAAGTTAAAAATCCGGCATTGTACAGAAGTATGAAATACATCTCAGATTCGTTTCGATTATCACGTCTCCGGTCATTTGCAATTGCTCAGTCCAGTAGAAACGGCAAAGGATTCGTCAAATGTATGTGCCAAAATATTAAATGTCTTTGCATGAAAAAATGTAATGAAATGTCATTCAAGCCTACCATGTTGCAACAAGTAGGTTAATTTTAATTTCTTATGTTTTATAAAAAATTTAGTTTCTCTTAATAAGAAATACATAAATTTTATTTTGTACAACTTCAATTTTTATTACGTATTTTCAGTAAAAAATTATTTTTCAGAATAACATTTGTATTTTTTAGGAATGGTCGTCATTTATATAATAGCCGTATCAGGACCTTTTTTCATACTTTGGTTAAATATCATTTGTCATTCTATAGAATTGCTAGGTATTATATACAATGACTAGGGAAAGTATGTAGTAATTCTCATATTTCATACATTGTCTAAAAACGCCGCGCATTGTGTACAATATATATATATATATATTGTAATACCCCACTTATGAATATTTTTTTTATTTTTGAAACTTGAAAATTAATTAATTTGTTCACATTGAATACACAAACTATAGATAATTATGATTATAGGAATTTAAATTAAGCAAGTTATTAAATTTTATAAACAAAACAATTTTCTTAATCTAGAATACAACTCAAGAAAATCACTGTATATTTTATTATATCCTTTTACCTCAACAATTAAATTACACTAATTATCTAGTTATATTTTATAAATCAGACTCTGTACCCCAGGGTCTTTACTGGGTTGATAAGGAAACGGAACACAAAATTTACAATTTAATCAATGCAATTAAATAAAATGAAAAACGAAATGAAACGAAATCTGACTCATTACCCTTTAACAATTTACAGAATTTATTACTGAATGTCTACTTACAATTTTATTTGGGGTTTTCAGGAATACTCTTTACTCTACACTGCCTTTCTGTGCACAGACTTTTACACACGCTTCACAGACACGTTTACTTTATCCTTTTTGATATCCCGGCTCCTGACTTCTTGCATGGACTAAAATGTTTATTTTATTTTTAGTGACGGCCACCATTCAATTTGACCGAACATTTATCACCGCCTCCACGTCCTCCTCCTTTGCGGTCTACACTTCAACTCCTATGACTTTCTCGTTCAGATTCTGGCATCACACTCCACGTCCATCTTCTTCCAACTCTCACCTCCAACTCTGTTTTATCTGCTTCCCCCTCTCCAGAATATTCCCTTGTTTTCACAGTTTTTTAGTTTCCACGTTCGACAAACAAACACCAACTGTTGGCTTTCTCACGCTCCGAGAGCCACTCAATTCAATTTAAATAAACATTTCCTTTTAATATAATTGAATGTCCACCAAACTTCTGTCATTATGCCTTTAGGGTTCCGTCCAGATGTCTGTCAAAACCATTAGCTCTAAGAGCTGCTAAACGTCCAATTATAGTCCTCCACTTCTCTAAGAGCCACTTATCCATCATTTTATTATTTTCCTTTTATATACAAACCACTCAAGAATCCCCAGTCTGAGTTGGTAAACAAATCTGATGAAATAAGAACAAAATGTATGTCCTTCTTAACTAGAGATTACAATATATATACATATATATATATATATAACTTATTAATTAAAACAAAAACTGTCACATGAGCCAACGTTAATGGTTCCTTAACATCCTAAAAGGCCTCAAAGGTAAGTCAAGTTCATTCATTGTCCGTTCTGAAGTTTCCTTGGAAAAAGGTAAATTTTAGTCACAAAGAAAATGCAATGAAATCAGTCGTAACTAGATAATACAGAGGCGCTGGCAATGCCGGACGGAAGAAGGCGACGCTCCTCCACACCTCGTCTTCATCCGCGGCACAGATGCCATGGAACAGCGCAGCAGGAAATTGCGTTAAGTCGCGAATCTGGTTTTCTGGGGCGGGAAATTAAGTTATTATTATTTTGCAAAATGTCGCCACCTTCACTCCAACTTGAGATGACAGAAAATCGAGTTTACGCCGCAAACGTACAGCCAGTTAAATAGGAAAATGTTCTAGAAGGAAGTCAGTGCCACTGCTTCACCTGCGGAACTGGAGGAATATGTATCCGTTCAGTAACTGCTTCATAATCGATGTAGTGGCAAGATGTTCCAAGAAGGTTTCCTAAACAGAGTTGAATACGTGCTGTAAAATTTGAGAAACATCAATAATACTATTTCAATTAGTGAAAATTTACTATATTCCACACAGTTTCGTAGCAGGTTTTGAGTAAACGCATACCCGTTCGAATGATTCTGAAAGATATTATAAAGCCGTGATGTAATTGTAATATGTAATGATTGAATGAGTTGAAATGATAAATAAATTTATGAATTAAATGAAATAAGAAATATTTTAGTATTGAGTACAATTTTTGGATCAATAAAAAATAAATTCATGTTTCATTTTTTATAGTATTCTAAACCCAGATATGAAACTCATTTTGTCTATCTGTATCTTATGTACATGTTTTTTTCAAGTCAAAGGTGAACGGTGCAGTTGTAATTTCACAAATCTCGGAAGTAAATTAATGGGAGTTTGATAACCTAAGTTATCTGGAATCATTGGTTTGTATACAATTCCAATAGTGTTAGTTACTTTATTAATATTACTTATAAAATTCGTTTATTCTGGTAATCCATCGTATTCTCTACTGCACCATCATCAGTTCTTCCTGATTACAACGTCACTAATTATAATTTTAATAATGTATTAGGGGCTTTATTCCCGTTCTATTCGTATCCTTCCTTCTACCATCTGTTACAGTACTTACTATATATGTAAGTTGTTATTGCAGTAATTGGAAGTCTCCTTCAATCGCTAGTTCTATCTGATTTTCTTATATTTTATGTCCATTTGAAATTTTATAATTTTTCCAGAAGCTTCTCGCCTTCTGTTTGGGTTTCCCTATCGTATACGTATACTATAGAAGTTATTATCATTCTAAATAAAACGTATGTATTTTATTAAAAATTCATTGATATAATAACAAGATAAATGCATATTTGTAATGGCTCAAAAGATACGTAAATTGTATTCTGTTCCCATGGACTTGATGTAGTCAATATAAAAGCTCTGATTAAATTTGTACGTATACAGAAAACAATGGATAAATGAAAGTAATTGTTTCTGTGGAGGAAAATACCGCCTGCGATGAGTAAAAAAGATGCTTTAGAAGCTTCACTTTATAAAGCCTCACATTAATGAATAATATTTTTTAAATTCAAACTGTATTATTGGTTCCTTTTTAGGTCATTGAGTCCATCCTTGTGATTTAAAGAGCAGATCCTTATAAAGTTTGAGTTTATTAAATGTTTTATATGATAGTGTGTAAAAATTGAGAGGCCTATATATTTTCGCGACGTCCAGCTTTGGATTTCACACAATTAATAGTAATTATAGGACACACTTAAAGAAACTCTACCTCACAATTATTGTGCTGCGACTCTTGAGCTATTTTTCAGA
Organism: Zhengitettix transpicula; assembly: GCA_037074705.1. Lineage (NCBI taxonomy): Eukaryota > Metazoa > Arthropoda > Insecta > Orthoptera > Tetrigidae > Zhengitettix > Zhengitettix transpicula. Next base: position 79,793,348 of record CM073591.1, read on the forward strand.
TCACATAATCGAAGCAGGTAATATTTCACGTTTACATAATGTACTAGTTATATATACTCCTGATAATGATTTCGGAGCTGAGATCGTTAGCAACGCTAAATCATATGTATTTTAGGGTAGGGCCACACCGCTGCCTTTCCATATTGGGTCACACTGGGTGCAGATCAATCAGGATTGTTGGCTGCTGTAGCTGCAGCAATTACATGCAAATCTGTATTGACTCCTGAAAGGCTGTGTGACACGCTCTCAATCGCTTGTAATGAGATGGCGCTTCTTCCGCGCCTTTGTAGGACCGTCTGGGCCCTGTTCGAGCAAACACGGTTTCCTTTTACACCTCACCACAACATATACTCGTAAACAGACGACCGAGTGCAAGCAGGGATGGCGCTGGCATTAATCATCGTAAAAATGTAGAGAGAGAGCATGTGGACTATCTCGGGAAGCGAGTGTTTCGGTTTTCAGGTCGTTATTAAACCCATCATTGAATTCAGTACAAAATATAATTGCTCTGAAAATAAATCATCAGTTGTTAAAATATGCATGATTCCGATACGAATAATTTAATAAAATTTAGTACTGTGTAAACTTTGCCCTTTATTCAAATGCTGCAATAGAACAAAATTACATGCGGACTACGATCTCTATCCTTTAAAAGTGTTGATAAAATGAAATAAGCTCCAATTCAAAGCTCCCAATTTTAAACAACAAAATGGAGATTTCTTATTTAGTAATGTTTCCTTACAGTTATTAATTCCATATAGTCCTTCACTCTACTAAGATTAAAAACACTCAATAAATGTGAAAAGAAATGAAACTTCTAGCACATTATAGTGGTTCCAAGTCTCAACCTGGTTTAAAAACTTTATTGACTCTGGTTTAGGAAGTTGAGAACGTTTTACAATTGTCTACTATCTCAGCAATAAAAAGAAAATTCAGTCCAATAGTATATTATCTTTCCTGTAATTTCCTTTCAACATCTTATGTTTTTATGGCACGTAACTACTCCATTAGAATTTGTAAAAAGTAAATAAATACAACTGCATTAGTTTAAAATTACCAAGTATAAATAAGTAGCTAATAGAAAGCCAAAATTAAGTCATAAATACCATACTTTTATAGTAATTTTCTATTCTACATAAATTGTTGTATTTATTTTTACCACCTACCTAATTTGTTGTTTATTGGCCACTTCATTATCTATTTATTAGAATTTTTTAATTTTATTTTCATCATAACCTAACCTTGCATCAAAAACTATAATGATAAAAAAAAGAAAATTTTGTGATCCATATAGAAAATAAATGATGAAAAAGATTTCCAAGATCAGAATGTATTTGGCTATCTTTCTTATTAAAAACTGTAATGAGTTTATTACTTTTTAAAATAATTAAGCATAATGATCTACATAGCTTAAAATAAAAAGTAGTTATAGTATTTTGAAATGGCTTATTATTAATATTTTTTTAAAAAAAACAGTTAATATTGCAAATATTTTCATATTGCATGACTTTAAGAATTAATATTATATACTTCATATTATTGTAAGTTTCACTTACAAGGAATACATTTGAAATACCAATAAAGTTGTAACATCCTATAATTCTAAAACATAAATTTTTATTTATACTAATTTTTCTCTTCAACCATTTGACAAATCACAAACATATTTGATCATTAATAAGAGAATCTTTTATTGGACAATATCTTAATTGTTCATGTTCTCCAATTATAAAATCATATGGAATTTTTTAAAATAAGTTCATGTTATGAAGTGATGCACAAATGTTTTAATTTGATTTCTTTATAAATTATGTATGATAGAAAGGAAGGATTGTTTGTAGAAGTATACCTTTACAATTTCACATTAAATATGTTATAACTTGGAGTTCGATTTAATTTTTATAAACATCAACTTCAAGCAAGTCTAGAAATTACTTAATTGTCAATTGTGCAATAAGATAATGTGTATGTAATTCTAGTTGAATTAATTATTGCAATTACTCAAATAAGTAACAATTTAGCAGCTCAGCATCTTGATTTATTGTAACATGCTGTAGGCAAACTCTAATATGAATCCAATATACAACCAAGAAATAAAATTCATTTAATCTGTGTCAATTGAAAGGTTGGTAATGAATGTAACATGTTGATGCTAACCACTTAAATAAAAAATTATGAGTTATCTATGGATTCCAAGAAGAAGCTATTTTTAAAGGTTATAAAAAATGTCATGGAACACAGGGTTCTTAAATTTCTTTGCAGAATAGTGAAATGACTCATTTCAGTAAATTTGTTTGTACATTACAAATTTTAGTTATACTACAATCAAATATTAAATGACAATAACACTTTATGATACCTATTTACTTTATTATTAATAATATCTTAAGAATATAATTGAAATAACATAGTCCATGCTAACTCTGTGCTATATAGTATTATTAAGGTTATCAAGAAATTTGTGTGCAGAAGGAGAAACTAATCATAAAATTGTGAAATTAACATTAGAACTGAACTGGTTTACTAGTAATTCTTTAATATTTGCTGAAAATTTTTTACCAAAATAATCCTGCATACTGCAGAACTAAATTTTATATGTAAATCACTTTTGTTTATTGTAATTAATAAACATATCACAGTTGCTACTAAATTTGTTGTAATTGCTGATAAAAAATGACATAAATTGTTATATAAATATTAATACAAGAGAAAGTAAGATTAAATTATTTTTTTAATATTCCTCTAAATAAAGCCTGTTTCTGAAGTAAAAAGGTATTGTCTTTCCTAGCAAGATGTATTGCTACAAGATATTATTGAAAGTAAATATAGCTTGTGTAATTGGATTTTAGTTTTTATATCACCATATTTTGACTGGATTCTTACTATATAGACTGAAGTGCTTTTTTATATTGTTTATATTATTTTTAATATTTAAATTATTGTTAGTTTATTCCATTCTCTGTCTGTTATTAGTATAAAGAACATATTTACAGCTGTAATTTATTTAACCTTAACAGATCATTTATATAATTAACAACAACATCGAACAAAAATACAACCTTCTACTAGCAGCATATCACTTATGTGTTCCACAGATGGAACTAAATATATGTCTAAAAGAAATCATTAGAATGAATCCTTGTGTACTGTTTAATAAGTAAGTCACTAACTAAAATTACATCTATTAGCAATTCCATAGAATTTAATTCATTCTAATATCATATTTTTACTTTAATACTTAGTTTATTTAGTTGAAAACCTAACATTTATATTTTCTTGATAATATATAGCCTTCCATTTATTGCCGTAATGACAGTAAATGAGTTAATTAATTTATCACATATTTATCATTTAACTGATTTGATTTTTCCACAAGATGTATACCTTGAATGTTTACCGATTTTGATAGGAATAATTTTTGTTCATCTCAATCTTAATAATACTCCAAATTTCTTTCTTTTTTATTTCAGAATTTTCAGCTAATTGTGTAATTTTTGCTTCTTACTGCTTTGATGACTGTGTTCAATATTTTACCACAAAGCTTATTATTCCTCAAATGTGCATTATTTTTATTTCTGACAATTAAAAACACATCACTTATATGCTTAGATTATAGCTTTATTCATTCGGTTATCTTACTAATAATTTCATTAGAAGCATTTTTTTAGCTACATGCCTAACTGGGAAATTGTATCTAATTTCGTTATTGTATTTCCAAGATCTTCTCTAAATGCTATTTCAAATTCTTTCAAGGAATCAGTGTCAAATGTTCATATATATTTTTGAAAATATGATTTGATAGAATATTAATATATATATATATATATATATCATATGATGATAACAATTTAGCAACATGATACAATGTTCCATCAACTATTGGACTACAAAATGTTCATAATAATGTTTTACATTGCAATTCCACTGGAATTTTAATAATGCATTGGCAGGATTACTAAATAATGTAAATTGAACTGAATATTCAAATTAGGATATATTAGAGCTGTTAAGTAAAACATTTTTATTAAATTGTCCATATATCATTATTATCAAGTTATTAAATAATAATAATCTTAATAATAGTTTTCCCAATCAAAAAGTTAAAATATTAAGTAATAAATAATTACTTAATTCATTCTTATTGCTCAAACATAAAATTTAAAGGAGCTTCCATCCTTTTAAGACCAAAGTCATCTGAAAAACACCAATATTTAAACAAATTTTTTATTGACATCGTATACTATTAGCCAATGTAAATTTACCTGTTTCTTTACATTCTCAACATGCATGTGGTGTGGCACACTGTGTCCCTACAGTCAATGAAACTCAACGGAATATGCAAGAATCATATATTCAATGTCACATATATGTGTATATAATGCCACTTCAAACTTTCATCAATTTTAAAAATATCCAAATACTTGTTTTAAAATAAAAAAACATTTTGAGTTGATTTTACAAGGACCTATTCGTATGTATTCATTTACATTTCCAATTATCTATCAAAACTTGTGTACAACTCTCTCCCTCTCTATAATATGAATATACCAGGAAAACAATAATGAACGTTAAACTGTATTTAGATTATTAAAAATTATTAAATTGTTCTCACCATACAATTCCCATCACATATCCACTAATATTTCGGTCTTCAATGTATTCTTACTTTGCATTCAAATTTTATTCAATATATTAGCATAGACCTTATCCTCTATTTCTACCTGATTTCTTTTATTAACAACCTCCCCAAATTTTTGACATATATATCACACAATTGTATATATAGAGAGAGTGTATTTGACTTAACTGAAATCAACAGTTGGTCCAGTCTTGATAACAAGAAAATATCTTTAACAATTGTAATTATTCTTAATGGATGGTCCAAACTAACTCTTCACACCCTCTGCTCTATCCATTCCATATATATATATATATATATATATATATATATATATATATATATATGGTGTTGTTAGCTGTTTAAATCATTACAAGAAAATTGGTATGATATAATTCTCATAAATAATGTATAGTTTAAATAAAAAATGGATGTTTTAGGATTAACAGAAAGGCATATTAATGATGATAAGAAAGTAGAATGTGTGTGTATGGTGAGCTGTTATTTAATTCTTTAAATCAAGGGTTATATAATTTTTTGTTGCCAATGAATAGTGGGGGTGAGGGAGGTTAAAGAATGATGCCTGTAAGTAGGACTCATATTAGAATTCATAACAATAAAATCAAAAATCAATATAAAAGCATTACTTATACTAATGGGTTGACTGAAGGGAGAATTAAGACCATTAAATATAATGGTATTAAAGAAAAAAATAGGAAATGAGATATTTGTTAAATTAATAACTTCATTAATAGTATGAAAGTTAAACATGACATAAAGATGTAGTATACAATATTGAATGTAAATATTGTGAAAAATACTGCATATAGCATAATAGTATGAAATAAACAAATATTATATACCATCATAAGAGGTTAAAACAATTTACCAAGACAAAGACTGCATACCCAGAGCACAAATTAATAATTACAAAATTCCCCAGTATGCTTATTTATTCTGATGTGTTGCACTGCTGTGGGAATATTTTAATTACACGTCTGAGAATTACACGTCAGACCGTTGTGTTCATTTCAACTATTTCATTATCATTCATTGCTACTGTCCACTGTTGCTTCAAAATATTGTCCTTTGCAAAATCATTTATTTCGGGCCACACAATACTAACCCGCAGGTTGGACAGCTGTGGTGGATAACATGCGCAAACATATAGCTGAAAAAAACTCTTGTGAAATTGGGTTTAGAGGCGTTGCGCTATCCTAAATTCGGACCCGATATCACTCGAACTTCGATCTCTTTCGTTTATTTAAAAATGTATTAAGAGGTCGCCGATTTTCCATAATTGAAGAATTGCAGGAAGAGGTATATACATTGATATGCTCAGTAAGGCCTTTTTGCGAGCATGCTTCTCTTATGCAGCGAAAAAAATTCTGGAAAATAACGAGGACTTTATTAACATCAAATAATCGTTATACCTATTATGTTGTTTATGTGTATGAAAATAAATTATTGTCTCGTGTTTTACTAAACAGTTCACATAATAAACATAATTTAAGAGTTTATCGGTAAAAATGAATTCAAATATTACATCAAATATTGTGATAAAAATTATCATTTTTCACTAAACATTAATTTTATAACATTCTTTCCCCCTTTTGATTTACCTCTTAATTACAATGACGTTCAGCAAACGCTGTGTTACGTCAATTGACTTGTTTTTATCTAAACGCTCGCCATGAAGGCGCGAAGACAATCTGTTGTAAAACTAAACTGTATTCTCTCTATTTATTACAAGTATTTTTTCATATTATTATAAGTGAATTAAAAATCCTTTAGAGCTCAAAATATTTAACAGTTTTGATTATTTTTTTTAAAACAAAGCATTATTTATAATTAAGTATCCGCGAGTAAAAATTTAAAAAACCAAAATGACTTCAAGATTTATTTGCTTTGTTATTTATCACTTATAATTAATATAATATATTCTGTAAAACGTTGTGTAATATATCAAAGAGACTTACGTGACTGAAAATTTAACTTTTTCTCACTTTCAAGTACTTCATTAAAGTTGACTAATTAAATGGCACTAATCATGCACTCCTTACCTATCTCTTAATATAATTTTTTTTCACCTATTAATTATTTTATTTCTTGCAAAATTTAGATGATTAAAAATTATTAAATTGTTCTGACCATACACTGAGCAATGATAATTTTTAAATTATTGTTCTAATCCAATTAATTATATAGCAGTACGTCTGTATGACTTTCACTGCCCTGATATGGAGGTCTTCTGGTTTTTTGGTACAACATAACTTTAATCAGGGTAGGTAGTGAAGTCAGTCTTTTTGTCTAATTTTTAATTCTACTTTGTCTGTCAAACTCGATTTGTTCTTCGTGTATTATTAAGAAGTTATATTAAATTAAAACGCCTGTAAATTATTTGTCTTACCGGATACAATAGAAAATTTTCTTTAAAAATTAACATATATTTCAAAATACCTGCAGACAATTGTTACACCGGCTTTTTTTTAAAAAAAAATTATTCATACTAAAAAGAAATATCATTGCGGGTTTTGAAATTAAGATTCTCCTAATTTTATAAAACAGTTTTTTTTCATATGTGGGCTGTAAAAATACGTAAACTATAGTGGTGGATGATGTTGAGGATTAGACACTTTGCAAGTTCTTTGAAAACAATATTCTCATATATTCAAAATTATCATTAATTGATCGAAATTTTTTTTTATGATTTTGTACAAGATAGCTTCAACATGATAAATTTGGAAGACACCAATTTACCAATGTTAGAAACTACGCGGTCTGGGCGATACACAGACGGGGTTAAGGTCACGCGATATTACTCCGCCTCGAAATAAATAGGAGTTATCTACTCACACGATTTAGAACGGAAGTGATAGAACTACTATGGGCTGCAAACTCAAGATTTGGTAAGTGCAAATGTTTCCAATACTATTAATAAATGCTACTAGGACCCCGTTTGCTTGAACATTCCTTTAAATACCAACAATGTGATTCGCAAACAAAAAATAGTGGTCATGCAAACAAAAGAAGCAAACAATGAGTGTAGAAAAGTAGAAAATCAAAACGTGAGTGGTATAGTTATTGATGATAACGTTACATTTGGTAGAACGTTAATACAGGTATATTATGACTCAAGCAGAATCAAAAATTAGAAAAATTAACTATTTTATTTAAGATATTTTACATTCGTAATTGCTTAATTTTTAGTGAAGCAACGTTTAACTGCAGAGCTCATATTAGGAGGTGGAAAATAATAATAAAATCTGTATCCTGTATCCTGTATCCTAAAATCCCTCCGATTTATTTGTTTCTTGATAACTCTGGAATGTGTTTGACCGCATTTAACGTTCATTTTTTCCAGTTTAATTTTTAAATTTATCATAATCTTGAAATTTTGTGGCGGACTGCGACTTCCCGGAGACTCGAAACCAGTGGAATATCACGTTAAGCTTTCGCCAAACATCTACGATGGGCTTAATTTTAGAATGGATGGAAACATTACAATAAAATTTCTGGTTGTGCGTCCAACAAACACCGTCGTTTTGCACGCGAGCAAAATGCAAATCTTCGGACGTTCTATACAGGTTAGTGAACATCATCAACGTGAAATACTTATGATTTTAAATATTCAATTGATACTCTTGCAATACCGAAATGACACAAAATAAAATTATATTTAATTAAAAAATTGTCTTAAATCTACAATAATTACTAAAAAAATTGTTCAATATAGAAATTAAAAAATAATACGTCTGCGTTAAAAATGTACTTATTAGAGAAAATAGCCTAAAAACAGACAAATTGAAGTGATAATATAAATACATAAATACCACACAACGTTTCTGGAATCCTTGAACCTTTCGTGAGGTGATTAAAAACGTTTATTACTGTTTTAGCGCCTGACGAAACGAACAAGGATTCCAAAACCGTAGTGTGAAATTTATATTACCACTTCAACTTGTCTGTTATTTGGCTATTTTATCGCATTAGTATGATTTGAATATAATTGTAAATATATATATATATATATATATATATATAATGCATATAAAATATATATAAATAAATGAATATAATTGTAAATAAACGAAGAACGTAAGTCAGAAAATTAACGAAAGGTAACTGCTCAAAGAAAACAAAGAAAAGTAGTTAGAATCACATTAAAAAATATCTTAAACAATTGTTGATAGAATAAATTAAAATTACAACCCTTCTTGAAACACAATATTCGAAGTAATGATTTTCTGCTCGAAGCTTGGTAGTTCTAACTCTGTTTAATGACTTTCTTGGTTCGGAAGAATTTAAAATAATTCTTAATGTTACCACTACTTTATTCACAACTTGCGCAAAGACGTTTATCTTTTTAACCATTAATATCGTACCGTTCACCAAATTTTGACTTGAATTTAGATTCCTATTTTTTTAAAAAATTACATGTGCAAGTATTAACTTACAAAGAGGGACACTGGAAATATTTAGCCTCCACTTGTGCTCACTTGTATGAAAATTACTGTAATATTGACAATTAGATGATATGAAATTTTCTCGGGATACCATCCGGGTGAGTTCGTCGAAAAAGTACTACGAATCTTCACGTCATCTTCTTCTGCCGAAAATCTTCGCCAGCAGATGTCGTTCTTGTCCAGCCTGTACATTAATTTCGTAGTAAAATTTCTTGTCTGGCCTTCTGTATGCATTTTATTTATTGTTCCTCTGAAAGAAACTATTTTCTCTTCATTCCTTACTCTTGTGGAATCAATGCATTCTTTTGAGCATGTTTATAACGAACCTATGTATAACATAGTTTGCTTCAGATTGAGAGTGCAGAGAGATTATAAAGATGTGGACGGAGATAAATTAAAACCAGCGTAAAAGACAAACTTTCAGACCTTCAGGGTTCAAAATAGTTTGTTATTTTCCTGGACTTCAGTAATTGTAATAAATAAAGCACGAATTCTCTCATATGAACCGTGTTTGCATTAATATGGTCGATGTTGGTCGAAGGCTGTAAGCTGTTAATTTTTTATCGTTAAAGGAGAAAAGAATTAACCAGGGCTGAATAATTGTCAAATCATATATAACACATTGATTGCGATTTTTTCCGTTGGGTACTTAAAAAAGGGATAAAACCTTGCTTCGGCCTAAGAGAAACTATATATGGTACCAATTTTCCTACGATTTTATTTCCTGAATCGTCCATTGAGTTTTATTGTGCAAGTTGTCCACCTTCTGCTGCAACATGCTTCTGTGTTTAGTATTGCGAAATTCATTCGATTGAAAACTAGGAATTGTTACTAAAGATGAAACTATTTATAAGAAATTTCATCTTTAATGTACCCTAGGCTCGTTCAAACGGCAACTTTCTGACACCAGTAAATTCACAAAAGTCTCACTGAATTAAACGTAACTGCATTTGAATGCTAAATTGGCTATTAACGAAGATTCATATTGCACTTATACTGTATAATAGTCTTCCAATCGCGAACGTAAAGTCTGAACCCACGAACGGTAAGCATTCATTCAGGAAGTGTAATACTCAGTGCCATATTCACACTCTTAATCAAAGAATATCCTCCTTTTCATTGTGCAATGAAATTAACTTTTATGGAGAATGACATTTTTTCCTTCATTTATTTATTTTAATAGTGGTATTATGAAACCGTCATGGGAAGCTTTCAAAATGGAGGATATTCACTTGACGAAGTAATGGTCTTTCGCTGTATGCAAACTGATTACTTCTTGAGGGTCACCCATATTATTCCTCGTTAAGCATTCTCGTTAAGCAAGTTTATTATAATCTTTCTGATCTTAATAAAAGCAGTAATAATTGTATGTTAATAATATTTTTATATAAAAATGGGCGATTTGGGATCAGGTAAGTTAAATAAGGAAAAAAATGCACTGCTTCTCTACCGTTAAAATTTTATTTTATTGCTTTTACTGTTGCAATATTTTACTTATTTTTCTTATTAAGCTATGGACTCAATTAGGCATTTTCATCTCTGCTTATTAATGAATGCCTTAATAATACTTCACAAAATGTAACTGTGAAATGGTCACGGAACTGCCTTGATCAATAATAATACAATAATTAGACAAATAAGTAGCAAAAAAAGAAAAATCTGTGATAAATTAAATTAAACACAACGTTTATGCGATCCTTTTTTTCAAAAACGCAAGTAGCGTAAGAACGACAAACCGCGCAAACCAGGCGACGAACTCAAAAGTCTTTTGTTATATGACTATTTATTTATCTAACTAATATACTTTTAACAGAGACGTTTTAAATTTTATAATAATAACATAAGTTAAAATTTTATTTTAACGCCTTATGTAAATAATGCTTTTGCATTACGTAATTTTTAGTACTTATATTACAGGTGCGAAACAAATTGGACGAAGACTTGTATTCCACGGCGGAAATAGTAGCTACAGCTGATTTCTTAAAAATTACATGCAAAGAGGTCTTAGATGTGGGAGACTACTATAACTTGTCGATGCATTTCGTTTCCGACATACAACTGGAAGGTCGAGGATTCAGCGTGACACCATTTCAAGATTATGAAAATACAACAAGGTATCGATATAGATTTATTTTATAATTTATACTTATACATTTCATCTTTTTTACGCTTTCAAAAATCGGTGTATTTCATATATACTTTCCTTGAATTCATTGCACACCTCTTTCTTTATTACTATGATCAGACTATAAATTGATTGTCACTGTATTACTCACACAATCTCCATGAGCTGTCTCTAAGGTGACTTCATAATATCTGCGATAGCTTCATTTAGTGACAGTTTAACACTTCGATATTCAATTATTAATTACCAGTTTATTCTTAGTCCGGCATAACTGAATATTGCTTCAATAACATTTGAGGATTTAAAGTGCATTGTATAATGGTCATATTTGTGAGTACAATGACCCTAATATGTAATCTATTTATAAAATGATCAATTAACATAAGAATAAATGTTAAGTGTAAATATATAACGAAGTAAATGGATGACTTCTGTAGAAATTGTGGTATTCTGCATTCAACGAGCATAGATTTCGCAATTTTTTCCAGTTATACTGGATCAAGTAAAGTATTGTAATCGTATCACATTCTCTCTATCAATGATCATTTGTTTGGAATACTACCTAGGTGAAACCGTCCGGTCCGTATGAACCAAAATTCAGGAGTATGGAAGATACAACCGATTAAATATGTATGAAATTATTGTCAGTAGATTTTTTTTCATTGTCTGAGATAAAAGAAAATTTCTCACAATAACATATACCAGAAACGGGGGACATAAAATCTATAAATTAGGTAAAATTACGAGCAAATGAGATTAAACTTCATTCAGTAGTTCAAAATTAAATTAATTGGGCCACGTTTAGTATAGTCGCTCATAGTGGCAACTGGGTGTTCAAGATCTGGCAGTTTCCGACATCTTTTCACTGTGTTTCTGATTGCTCCCGATACAGGACTAGCCAGAATCACGGTTAAAATTATCTGGCCTGTATTAAAGGAGGGCTACTTTAATTGTCTCCCATCAAAAACAAATTAGAGACCTTCACATATGCAAAGCTTGAAAATACCACAATTACACGCTAAAAGTACTAGAAAACATAAAGCTTTTTCTTTCATACGCTGTATGAATATTGTGGAATAACAAAAAAATTGCTGCACTAATGGTTATAGGAAAGATTAGTAGTAAAAGAATATACAAAATACCGTGCGTGTATGTTACGAGTATATAGGTCCGTATGAACCAGTGTTCAGAAGCACGAAAGATACATGCGATTAGTCAGATTAATTGTTGTGACACATAAATAATCATAAATCATAAAATAACACTGGAAGACAATTGTACCTTGCATATAAAAATTATTTTCTGGCTTTGAATACTCATGAAGCTATATAAATTCAGAAGTGGTTACTCAATTTTAATTTACATAAAGTGACCGAACCTTTTATGTCTAAATGTGTAGGGCGTATTCTTATTTTCCAACATATTAAATAATTTTAATGTGTAATATTTTCGCTGTTTTATTGTTACAGATGGTTGGGAACAACATCGTTCGAAGCTACTTATGCCCGGACAGCATTCCCTTGCTTTGATGAACCTTCAATCAAAGCTACATTCGTCATAGAACTAGAACATATGACGAATACAACAGCACTGTCCTCTATGCCCGTTCAGGAAATCAGGGAAAGCGAGAAGTAAGATATGTAAATAATAATTGGTCTTTTTTAGTTCCTAACAGCTATATAATAAATATCGCTCCTAAAAAGATTTCTGTATCAGTTTAAAATCTAAAAGCTAAAAAGCAATTTATTTAAAATAAATCCATTAGATATAATTATCTAACCAAATTATTTTAAAAAACAGCGAGACGTCTATCAGTTACTCGTCTATTTGCGTCAAAAAGTGATCTCTGTAAAACTATTATACAAGCCGTTCCAGATAAATTTTGGAATTATTATTCGAACGTATTAGCATGGAATAGCGTGGCATATAACGAATAAATACTAGATCTTCTATTTCATTTTGTAATTCAGTGCCCACATCTCTTCAATAAATCCATTTAATATTATTAATATACTAGATCTTTAAGTACACATTCGTGAGTATTGGCATTAACCTTGAAGGAATTTTAATTAATTCAATTGGACCAACTTCTGATAAATTGCAACGACGGTCGTAAATTAAGTACAATTACTTTTCATAAAAAATAATATTGTGTTACATTACATAGAAATGAACTATCGTAATATTAATTTTACATTTTTCTTGATTAATAGAAATGAAAAAATCTATACAATTAAGTTTCTGATAAATACCCCGTTTTTATGTTAACAAACTCTTCTCCGATAAAATTACTTTGCTTTCAAAACCAAACACAATTTTCAGACCTATATACATGCTGATTATATTTTATAATTAAATTTTCATTTATATTTGCCGTTGAATGAAGTTCAAACAGTGTATTAGATTTATTTTCTAAAAAGTACATTTGATTTCCTCTGAAACGAAGAATGGTTCAGATTTTTCATCACGTTTTATATTTTTTGTTATTTTTATTTAATTAGAAACGATGGTTTTTAGTAGTATTACACCGTACCTACTACATTTCAGAGGCCCGAAATGGCAATGGACTGTATTTTCGCGAACACCGCGTCTGTCGACCTACATGGTTGCCTTCGCCGTTGGAAAATTCATACAAGTGCCTCTACATGGTATTTATAATTATAATGGATCCATTTGGGTTCGACCTCAAGTCAAGAAACAGAGTGAGTTCGCGATCAAGTATATGGGAAAAGCTCTTACAATTTTAGAAAGAAATTTCGGAAACATCAGCAACCAGAATATGTCCCAACCTAAAATCGATTTTGTGGCCGTTCCGTCGCCGAACATGGACTGGGCTGTGGAAAACTGGGGCCTCGTCACGTTTGGGTGAGTAATAAAAATTACGTTTCCCATAATAATACTAAAGAAAAGTTTTTAAGCTGACAGTATTTTAAATTGGCCGTGGATTGATGATAAAGTCTGATCCTATGTTGGTAATCCACTAGTAGTGACGGTTTTTACAAAATCGATATTTTTCCTTTAATAGTCGACTTCCTTTTTCAAGAATATATGATTCAAAAATACGACTCAAAAATTTGTAAATCAGATACGTCACCACCACCTACGTCGGAATCAGACTGAATTTTTGTAATTTTTAATGCAATGATAATTTAATGTACGTGCATTCGATTATCTAAAAGCGAGAGTAGACGTTTAAAAACAACACTAATTAAATATTTACGAATGTTATAACACGAAGAAAATTGTGGATAATTTAAAGATAAATTATAGTAAACGATATGAAGAATTGACCTACAATTCGAAACTGGTCACACCGTTTCCTGGTGCAACGCGAACCAAGTCAAGGTTTTTGGAACGTAAACTACTTAGTTTCCAGATATCAGATGCCAGTTGGACGTCGATAAGAACACTTTCTCGACTCGGTATAACAACGAAATACGCACGATTGAAATTGGACGATCGTTTTCTTGTGAAAACGAGCAAATTTAGCGTGACCAAGCAGGAATTTAAATTACATAATTTTCTAAATTTTCTGTTCATGAAAAACGTAAGATAAAATAGCCAAATACAGACAAAAGAATTTATATATATATATATATGCAGGAATTTAAATTACATAATTTTACAAATTTCCTGTTCATGAAACGTAAGATAAAATAGCCAAATACAGAAAAAAAAATTTACATATATATATTATAATAAACACACGGGGACTTTTTAATTGGCCCCACTTTGTGGTAGCCAAAATGTAATAATTAAATATGAAGGGCTTTTAAATAAAAAATTATGGACTTTAAAACAAACAAAATTTATTTAACAAAATTAAAAACAATGATATAATTTTATAAAAAACATATATCTCATTCTCTCATGGGTCTTTACTGGGTTTGATAACGGACAGAACACTTAAATAATCGAAGAACCCAACATTTATCTTTAAATTAAACAGAAATATTTAATCGTCCAGACATCGAGGAAACTTATTAACGAACTTATTCTACCAGATTGATTCTAAATTTAAAAGAGTTTATCTTATTAACACAAAAGAAAAGAACGATATCTGACTGTATCTTTTAATTCCGTTTACACATATTAATACCATAAAATTTCAAATTACGATTACTCAGGAACATTTGGCTCGTTCATTACACACACACTTTATAGACTGGACGTTTAAACACTGACTCACTGACACACGGTTGTTTTGATGAAAGCTGCTTCTCCGTTCGTGAAGGACATCTCACTTGCTCGTGGTGAAACTACTCGACGCTGGATGCAATGTCCTGGTCTCCTACCATCGAAGACAGTGGTCAAATTTTGATATTACAACAGATTGAACTTCTGCATACAAAAATGTTTATCGTTGAATAATTTTGCTATTTCTCTCGCAGGCTGCAAAAATTTCTCCATACTCGGTGCTCGCCGTACGCCTCCACAACTCTCACTCCCCTCTTGACTTCGGTGCTCTCAGCTCCCTCTCCCACTCTAACTAACTTCCAAAAATCTTCTCTTCTCGTTATATATCACAGTCCCTTCTCTTTTCCTTTGTTCCAAAACTACGTCGCAACTGCTCGTTGACAGTTTCTCCATTATCCCGAGATTTACATTCTGCAGCTGCAGTACCTTATTTAGCAAAAATAGCTCGCTCCTCTGTCTTGTCCCAAAGCTGACCATCAAAACAGGTCTAATTTGTCTTTGCACCCTCAATTACTTTAGACTTGTCTTCTCACCCTCATTCACACGTGCGCTGTTGTAAATTCTTCAGACCGCCCAAACTGCTTCCTCCATCCTAAGTCAACAAGTGACCTGTCCAGGCCATTACTCAGAAACAATGCCTGCCTTAACATATTTATCTTGCGACAGGCCACCCGCGCGTCCCTCGCTCCCGATGGCCAAGCCCGTTAATCAGCAACAATGCCTTTCCTTCAAGGCATTACAATTTAGATATATATATATATATATATATATATATATATATATATATATATCACACAACGTTTTATGGTGACCTTGTTACTTTCTTCAGGTGCTAATAAAACTACAACTACAACCACAAGAGCATAGAGCGAGAAAACCGATGACAAACTTAAAAGCCTTTGGATTTTGTCAACTGTATTGTACGGTTGTGTCTCTTTCGAGTTTTGTAACTTTATTGTGTGGTTTTGTCGTTCTAGGCTCTTTTGGTTTTATTTTTCTTAGCACCTGAAAAAAGGAACAAGCGTTCCAGAAACGTTGTGTGATATTTATGTCATCACTTATTTTGTCTGTATTTGGCTATTTTATCTTATTATTAATTTTATAAACAGACGTGTATTTTTCAGTTTAATAAAATCAATTCCCTCATCGATGGATAGGCAAATTTATTATTTTATTCGTATACTTAGTACATATCTCCTAAGTTCCTTATATAAATATCTATCTCTACTTTTTGGGCGAAAATAAGTCCTTCATTGAGTTTTTTTTAACCTTAACGTGAACAGTAATTAGAGTGAAGAGTATTTCATTTTTTATTTAAGTCTACTGTATATGTATATGAACAAAGAAATGAATTTTTCAAAATTTTCGGCGCTATATTTCATAAATAATCTACTCAATCTTCTCATTTTGACACGTGGCCAGTGCTCCCAGGGTTTGATCGGTTTTCCTTGCCAACTTAGTGGGTAAACTAAATTCTATCAGAATTTATCTGAATGATATTTAAATGCCAGGGAAACCCAAAATTGGAAGGGGAGAATCCTTTAAATAACGCCTTCGTCATAAAATGCTTTTTTTGTGACATTCATTCACTCTCCTGACTTTGACGTAACTATATTGCCATTTCTGTAACAGTTTCGAATTTTCATCGCAATTTTCGCGATTAATGAGCGCTCATTAAACTTGACTCAAGTCCAAAACTCTTAATTCATCTCCCGCTTCTATCCTCATTAATCTTATAAACTTCCACTGCATTTCCTGCTTGCTCTCAGAGTTCTGTCACACGTATATATTCTTACATCATATTTAATTCTCCTTATATTACTGAAAGTATTGAGTCCAAACATAACGCTTCCTGGAAAAAAGTAACAAGCTCATTATAACTTGAATCCAAACTTTATTTTCTCAGTTCTGGTAGTTGCTTGAAATTAATCTTTTTTCCCCTAATAAATGGTGTTCTTATTATTGAGTAAAGGGTAACAATTACAAATTTTAATTTATTTTTCAGTGAGCAGCTTCTTATGGTCTCACAACAATTGACCCCCACGCAAACGAGGCAGGATGTTGCACAGGCGATCGTACACGAACTTTCGCACACGTGGTTTGGCAACAGAGTAACTCCGGCTTGGTGGAGTCATTTGTGGCTCAAGGAAGCCCTTGCTACGTACTGTGAATTTTTCGTCACGCATAAGGCATACATAAATTTTTTTTACATCTACTTTATAAACTGCGAGGTTAAATCTGAATTATTACCGACTAATTCGTAATATTACTGTTAAAATAATGTGAAATTTATCACATTTTAAATTCAATCAACCATCATAAATTAAATGCATGTTTTATTGTGTTTCGACATTGATTAATATATTTATAGTCTTATACTGCATACAAAAGTCAATCTATTTGTATTAAAAAACACTCGATTTCAAAAATATCGTCGGTTTACCAAGTAGGTGAATTCTATATTATTGATTATATATTGATATATTTATGCTAAAGTCAACGAAATAAATATTACTAGCTGGGTGCTCAGCGAAATCCATAACCCCGGATTTAACTCCATTCTCGGTTGTTTTTGCGTTATTTTTATGTAACGCATCTCCACCCCCACCTCTAAGGCCGCTCCCTCCTATGCCGAAAGGCGTTGAAATTATACACAAACAACATCGGTAGAAATACTATCAATATCAACGGTCCCGAAAATTATTTATTCGACGCAAATATTGGCCTTTTTAGCGTGTTTAAAAATTTCCATCCCCGCCCCTGGGGGTGGTAGATGTTTCTTACACCAAGTTGCCGGTTTGAAAGTAACACGTGAACGAAATGAGGTAAAATTTGCTCTACGGGTCCAGATTTGTAAGCGGAACATACATACACATAGATACACACACAAACACATACTCATAAACATTCTATTTACTAGAAGATATATGGTTGGATATTTGCGTAATGTCCTACCGTGTTCTTTCTCTTGCTATCATATACATCTCAAATAATTATTTTATTTGTTATTTTTTTCTTTACTAGTCTACAGAGTTCTGAAATTAGTAAATTTATGGGCTTTTTCTACGAAATATTATATATATATATATATATATATATATATATTGCTAGAATCCAAATAGTTGAATTTACAGCTAACGGGATGAAATTTATTCTCAGGACGCTTCAAAGATTATTTTAAGTTCAAAATATATGCAACAGGCACATTACACTGAGCTAACCATAGTAGTTCATTAACTTTTAATGTATTCGTTACATACTTCTAGGAATTATATAAAAGTACTTCTTTCCTCAAATTTTCTTTATTTAACCAAAATTTGATGCTTAGTGAATAAGATAAATTCTTTTATAGAAATAAGGTAGCTAATTAAATTATGAGGTTCATTTTCGGACAGATGGAAAAATCGTGGCGCGTAGGTGAGCAATTCAGTGTTAGAGTGACACAAAGAGCAATGATTGAGGATGTCCGCGGAGAAAAACCACCTTTGTCCTTCGACGTCACGACTCCGTCAGAAATAGAAGACCGGTTTGATGAGATTTCTTATTATAAAGGTTCGTATTAACATCAATTTTAATTACTTCATTTTAGTAACCCTGATGTAATTATGTTTTATAACTTTCAGGTGGAGCATTAATAAGGATGATCGTTTATCTTAAAGATGCTAAGATATTTAATACGGATATCAAGAACTTCACTTCGTAAGTCATTAGATATTTTTTCCGGTTTACCTTAAAATATATGGTCAGTCTGAGAGGTTTAGTCGCGGACGTTGGATATGTGGCAAGAGTAGCCACTGTCATCTAGCTTCCTCCGAAAGTAATCGAGGCACATAGACGGGAATTCTGCGTCCCCACAGCGGTTGTGTCCCATATGCGGTCATTCCCGTTTGTGGTAGCCTCTAAATCTGTCCCATATGTGGTCAAAATAGCAGGTAGGGAATGTCCGTCTGGAATTAGGGATTTCCTTTGCGACGATGCTGTTTAATTTCGCGCAATGCGTTTGAAGAAAAGCTCATGACATTGTGTATGACAAAATTGTATAAATACACCGAACAAGTTAGACTGACTGTCAGAATGAGTATCGAACTAACTTTTCTAAAACCAGAAGATGTAGAAGAAGGCTGTGTTGCAAGACCACATCGGAGAATACTCGACTTCATTTAAATTTGGAAGTCTGAATCTGAAAAATCCAATAAAAAACTGAGTGGAACTAAATTTATAAGGAGTGAGAATAAAGGAGAAATATATTAAGTTGGATAAGAAAAGTTCCAGAGTTACAACCAGACAGTAGAAGTTGAGTAACATTTAGAATATTTGCATTTAAATTTTTTTACGAATAATACATCAAAAACGTAATCTCTGCATCAAACATACTTGATATGTTGCGCTCAAATTCAGTGACTTATAGAATTAATACGAAGAAAAATAGACAAATACAGACTATTTGAAAAATTGTCAAGTACAGATAATTCAGTGAAGTATAGAATATTTGGTAACATTTTTCTTGTAATGCTGCGTAGAATTCACATATTCTAATTATTTTAAAATAAAATAAATCGAAGTTTGATAGAAAGAAGTCCACTAGGTAAATAATGAGACATGAGTACGACCTTTCCTAATCCTCTGCTTCCAGGCGGACACTACCTGGGTTGACCGCAAACGGTACAGCCTGCATATGAACCTGCCCGCAAATGAGACCTCCCCCCCCTCCCCACAACAACAACCCGAACTCCAGTCAACTGAAGGGCGTGGGACATTAACCAATGTGATGCAGGTTTTTCTGCGTTACAGTTAGGCGAATTGTCTAGGATGACCCTTGGCTACCTTAAGTGTCCCCTCTCTATCCGTTTCTGTTAAAGGTTTACATTAAAGGGAAGATTCCGCCACGGGGAAGACCCTCAGGTAGTCTATTAATTAAAAAATATTTTGATAAAGTTTTGAGTAATGAAAATAAAATTAATTTCTTTAAACGTTTCAAAGTACAATTTATTAAATTAATCATCTTGACGTTGGAATAGCACAACTAATGATTTCTAGTTTCTCTCTGACGATACCATTAGGTTTTCCGATATGAACAAAAGTCATTTTAGAATAGAATTCAGATCCTAAATTTGTCGCATACTGCGTTATAGATCAAAACACAGAAAAGTGTTTTTAATTCATTATGGGTACATATCGTCTTCTGAAATTTTTTTATGCCGTGTAAAAACAAGAGTAAACGCATGATATTAATACTTACGCGTGCATATACATTAATAGGATAATACCAAACTTTCAGTCTGAATATAAGTAAATTATTCTTTATAGTCCTTAAGTTATACATAAATAAGTATCTAAAGCCATGTAATTAAGTAAAATTGCCTAACTGAATATGAAGTAGAAACATTATAATAAGCAGATCACATCCAGATTTATTTAATGAAATATCACAAGAAACCATTTTAGAATTATTTAAGTTTTTTAATTATTTATATTGTGTTGATTTTTATTTTATATTTAAATTTACTAGAATTTTTTCACCCCTTATCAGCCGACAATTACCCAGTTGTACTTGATTTTTCCACAAGTTTTTATTCAAAATTAAGTTAACTAGAAGCTTCCAGTTAAAAGCAATAATCATCTCCTTGATCAAAACTAAAGTTTTTAAGGAGGAAACCTAAAATTAAAATACACAAAATATACTTAAAAATATTAAATTGCATAGAGAACAATAATTCTTCTTATTTACATTCAATATTACAATTTGCATTGTAAAATTGTAACTTATAATACAAAACTAATAAATTATTTTCTCCATGCATAACTAAGGCCAAACCAATTTTAATAAACTGATATTCCTGATGTCTGACTGATTCCAAACTCATTCGGCGAAAAATTCCATTCACACCATGTAAACATTTGTACTATGGATAATATTGAACGGCATAGACAATTATCAAGTGCTATGAGGAGAAATTACTGGCAATTATATATGTTTAAAAATGTCTTATTTAATTGTGTTTTCTTATCCTCAGCAACGAATCTGCTATCGAACCAACGGACATATTAGACGTGCTGATTAGCAACTCAAGCATTTTGATGTACTGGGTAAATCAAAGTGGATATCCAATCCTTAATGTCAAAATCAATACAGATTCCATAGTCATTGAATCACAGGTAATTTCATCGATATTTACGAAACTAAATTAAAATAACATTCAATTTCAAATTAAAACATAGAAAGATAAAAGTTAACTTATATAATAGGTACACGAGTGTGTCTATTATATATATATGGAGAATTTTTTTAAATGCAAACCTTCAAAATTGTAATTGATCGTGAAAATTTCGTAACGTGAACGTAAACGCGTAGCGACTAAATTCGATTGCCCTTTCGTGAATGCAACACACGTTGAAACCCACTTATTAATTCAACTAACATGATGTACATTACCTCCGCCAATTAAAGAGTGACTGACAAGTTGCTACTTTTCGCTCAGTATCTCAGTTCGAACTCACTCCCGTGGTAGCATTTTAGAGATATGCATAATGAATAACTTTCAAATACTAAATTTTTCTTCAAAAATAGTATACCCTATAATATAAAAAACGCCTATTAACTGGTAAAATTATGAAGTGCTAACAATTTAACTCCCATCTTAGTGATTGATGTTATGGCTGCAAGGTTAAAAGCAGCTCGTATGCAGAAATGTTCGCAGAACTACTTTCAAGTTAACACATTAAAATTAAATAATTGTTTTTCTTAAACGTAAAGTGTATTGTAACATTATTGGACCTATGTAAAAGGGAAATATTTTGGATACTATGCGTTTATAAATTAAAATACAAAAGGCATCCAATTTAGTTGAACAGGACTAATATCATTTTTATGGGCATAAAAAAATCACGATTTTTATTATTAAGTCCAAGGGAAAACATGTCATTAATTAAATTAATATAATATAAAGTTCCGATAAGTTGTGTTTGCTTATAAAACACAAGTAAGCCCCTAGGGAGACACTCCTGACCTTATTGTGACTATAGCATATTTTTCTGGTTATGAGAGATTGCCTACAGACAAACATCAAATTCAGTTTCAGTCAAAGAAAATATTAAATTAGACCTATATGCTAATTTCTGCGTTTGAGACAACGCATAAGGCTGTATCTCTATCGCCTATATTATTCAATAACTGCGTTAACTAGACTACATGTTAAATTATACGACTTAGATTTAAATTATATTTTCAACGAATATTTTGCAGACGGCGTACTAGATTTTCAAATATTTCGATATAAAAAATAACATATTAACTCAATAACTTTGAAAACAAATTTTGTAATGTGTACTTTAATTAGAGCATTGTTTAGTTTATATAGTAGCTAGAAACATCATTCATTTATCGATTATGTTTCTTCGTACTGATATGAAAGAAAAAGAATCCATATTCCATAAAATTATTACTTTTTATTTAAATAGGAACAATTTGATCCGCCTAAGGAGTCAACACAAAAGCGTTGGTGGATTCCTTTGAAATATATTTGCAAACAAGGAAAAGTAGAAAATGATGGTTTTAAATGGCTGGATCCTGATATCCCACACACGATACTGATTAATGAAGGATTCTCCTACTGCATTGTAAATCCAAATCAAACTGGTACGTGTTCATTTTGTTGGTTCATAATTTTAAAATATGTATTTCTATATAAAATAACGAATTAACATTTAATCCGTTGAAATGACATTAAGAAAATAAGAATAGCATAGCAGTACATTCAAAAACAAATGTAGACATAATGAGTTTATCCGCGACATAACTTGCAAAAAAAATTTTATAATGAATTAATCAGTTCATTCTCAAGCAATTTAATGTATAACTATAAGCATTATATCAGTAAAATAAGTAGCATTCCTTAATGTCTTACGCAACGAAACGAAACTAAACGTATAGTAAACAAGAATACTACAGTAGAATCAGTTTCAGAGGCTTTGTTTCAAATGTAAAAATTAGTTGATCTATTTAAATTATCATTAATTCCGAAAGTTATACTCCATTTTTGCTTCATAAATTTATAAATTTAATGATTTCGACAGATATATTTATTTAAATTTTTGCGTACCTATCGATATAAATTACTTAATCATTTTAAATAAGAATAATATTTTCATTTTTCAGAAGTCTTCTACATTGAGAATAATTCTTTTCCCTTCCATTCCATGGTTATTGGCCTTTGTTCGATGTTAATGATCTTGATACTCAGGGCCCTTTTGAACTATATACAGCGTGACGTCGGGTATTTATAATTTATGACAGTATATGTGATTATTATATACTATACAAATTTGTACATGATTTTCAGCCGTTTTTTGTTCATCCTTGTATTTCAACATTTTATTTTTCGTTGCATTCAGTTTATGTATATTCACTCCTATTCTCAAAAAGTGTGCGCATGTAGCAAGAACTTTGATATTGTGGTTCAAAAAAGATAGATATTGAAGAGTAACAGTCTTGTGTTTTGTAATCAAATACTTCTTACCGAAACAATAGTATTTCTAACCCATGTGCTTAGTGTCCTATTTGACCTTTACGTTAAACTTAAAACGTTCGTGATAGTTAAATCACTATTATTTTCATTTAATTATGTCTACTGGATAATCAAACCGGTGTCATACTTGCCAGGTCTCTGAAATATTTCAACTGCATAATCGATCCGTGAGGTTAAATTGGTTTCTTAAAACTTGAAGCATACACAGTAGTTATACATGGTTCAAGAGATACTTTCCTTGCATGACATAGAAAGAGATTCCTCTCCGAAGAGTAATACGGGTGTCAGGGGGGTTGCATTTAGGAAGGAGCAATCACCTTTTGTGAAGAGGAGTGTATTTAAGATACTCTTAATTCGTTGTTGCCTCTTATGATACTATAAACAATTATATACAAGTAATTAAATAGTATTGTCAATAATTAGTTTGTACGCAAAAATTATTTCGTAATTGGCTTTGTGTTCATCCTTAGGGTACTACCGTGTGAACTATAGTCGCAAGGAATGGAATTATTTTACTTCTTTGCTGAGGATAAATAAGAACGAAATTCGGCCTGTTGATCGAGCGATGTTGTTAGATGACGCTCTCAATCTGGCCAAAATAGGGAAACTAGATTACTCATTGGCACTATCCCTAGTGTCCTACCTTAAAACCGAAGAAGACGTCATTCCCTGGATCTCGGCGGTTAGGACCCTTGAGGAGCTGCACGACAGAGTCAGGGGAAATGCCGACGTTTCATATAAGCTTCAGGTAACGCGTTTTCTCCTGTTAGCTGTTAGCGATCAGGAAAGCTCAGCTATGTACGATACGTGATGCATGCTGAGGAAAAACATATTACCTTTTCAAACTTACTATTATCTGAGGTAAAAATTTTGAGTAGTAGTTCCGACTTTCCAAATTTTCAAGAAATACGTCACGAATCTTTACAACTTCATGTGTTGAATTACAAATTGTTGTTTTTGATAGCTTTTCAGAAACAAGTTTATCAGTCATATTAAACAGATTTCCAAACTATTTGGTATAAATAACAGAGCTCAACGAATTTTTTACCATTGGTTGAACATGATCCCTAAAGTCCAACATTTCGGCCGGTTACCTAATTGTCGAGTCATTGCCTGGAAATCAATTCAGGCCGTCAATAAACGAATATTTACACTCTTAAACAGAAATACCAGTTAACCACGATCCTCAGTAAAATTTATTATACTTTATTTCAATAGAGACGATAATTAGAGGGGAAGGATTTCTAGGATGAGTTCGGAGAGAGAAAAATATGGTAAATTGGAAATGCTGTCCATTAAAATAATTTCTTGAGACAGCAGACAATGTGTGTTTCTTACGCACAAAAATAACCGTAAAAATACATCAAATTTACGACTTACAATTTACAATTAGATTGATTCTACATGACAATTACTACTACTTATATCCAGCGCTTTCACGTCATAACATATGTTACTTTACTATAATATAAATTTTCAGCTCAAATTAAATTACCAATATTGACTAATATTTGTTACAGCTATTTTTCGCTGAACTGATGAATGGGCAGATGAAACGTTTGTTGAAGAAAGAATATCCAAGCCACGGGGAAAAATTGTTAAAGAATTACATGTTTCCTTGGGCTTGCCGCCTTCGCCTACCTATGTGTAATAATCTAAATAGTACGGATCCTGATTTAAGAGAGGCTTACCTTTGCGTTTTAGTACGCAATAGTAACAGTAGAGCATGGAAAGAAATTAAAACCATGTTGCAGAATATTCAGGTGGCTTCAGAAAGGTCGGTCTTGATTTCTGCTATGGGATGTTCCACTAACGTCGATGCTTTACAAGAGTGAGTGAACAAGTTTACTATTATATTTAAAAAATTGTGCTGTGACTTTTCTTATGAGGGCAATTGATACCTTTTTTTAGTTATGCACGATTTCCTTCTCTAATATCATAGGGGATATAAACCATCTCATTGGGAAACATACCCAACTATTATTAAATAAGATAAGACAAAGAGAGTTTTCGTGGTATGAGATCGCCTTAACGAGTCTCTCCTTAATTCAGTATTTGTAGCGTGATATGTAGAGAATACCGTTAAATTATTGTTTTGATAATATATTTTATTTATTGAATAGTATTAGTGTGTGCCGGATGCTTTGCGAGTTTCCGCGCGAGTTCAGCGGCGCCAAGGATTCTTATTCAGTAATCTCCGGACTTGGTCGAGAGGCACGCACTCTGAAAACTACATTAATAAAACCAGGGCAAATGATCGGGTCTAACCAAGCTACAAAAACGTTGTTTGACGGCATTTTCGAAGTAGTGTGCTGATCACCGCCCAGGTACCCTAATTTTCGTCACGAGGTGATTTATAATCCAATGGGAGTGTTTAAGGTCCAGAGATGATGAAAGAGGGAAGCGAGGTCTTACACAGTTTTCGGCAAGTGGATTCTTCGAGCAAGGTAGACGGCGAGATTGATTAATACTTGAAACGTTGCCGGCGATAGAAAGCAGTGACAACCGACTCGTATCTATACGACGGCTGATGGGTACAACGGTAACTGCAAATATTTCTCAATCCATGACAATCATCTGTTTTTACATAAATAGGTTAAATAATTACTATTCTCTCCTCCAAATTAAGCGACGGCAATCACAGAATTTTATTGTGTAATAAATCTGAATAATTTCATGAATATTTATATAACTGCAAATCCCGCCAGAGGGTATGAATAAAATAAATGTAAATTAATAGGTATTGAATTAAAAGGTAATGTCCGTAATAAATGTTTTAAAAAAATCATTCATTTAACCTTTGAGTCGTGAAATATAGATGTTAACCACTTCATATCATTCTAAAAATAGATTTTTGTCATTATATTGATTATAAGTTCTCACTACCTAATATCTTTTATCTTATCACCGTCACAAGAATGTAATTTTAAGTCATTATTTCCCTCCAAATGTGAAGGGTTAGTTTAACTCATTAGAGTATATATTAATTCGCAGTTGTCTTCACATTACCTGGTGTCTTATTGCAGAATGATGACTGACTCTCTGAATACTGATGGCTCCGGTGTCATTAGTGAGTCTGAATCGATTGCTGCCGTCCTCAACAGCAGGAAAGGCATGGACGCTCTCTACAATTTGGTCACCACACAGAATTTAACGTACGTACAATCACTGTTCAGGTAATAAAATTTAATTTGGACAACCGACGCGGTCTGGTGTCTGGCGCCACGAGCTCGATTCACCGACATTTCTTTGTTGTGGCAGCCTGAGGTGGCCACATCAAACCTACGATAAAATGGTGTGAATTCGCTCTGTCCCTCACAGGATTTTACACTTTAGTTTATTGAAATATTGCGTACATTTCCGATTTGTCTATTTAAAGTACTATTTATTGATTCAAATGAGCGACCTGTAGTCTCTTGTGCACAATTTTTCATGGACATTCTAAACCGTACTTTCTCCTCTCATTCAATTATGCACATCGGCACTGTTTTTATTACCCCTGGTTCCTATCGGTAATTTTATTTTTCCAGGCACTATTAGTCGTATCTGATTTTATAACGATTTATAACAGTGGCCCGGACTAAAGTACTGGCATAAGCTAGCGATTGATTTAACTTTAATATATGTTACTATGGTTTCCAATGAAACAGTTCGAATGCGTGAGAGCCGATCTAATAGTGTGAGATGAGGTCATCCAACGTCACGTTATAAAATGTAAAACTTCTGCGTTAAAAGTACGCAAATTAAATAAAGAAACGGCCAAATGTAGAGCAGAATTAAGTGATATAATAAACACCACTCAACGTTTCTTCAATCCTTGTACCTCTCTTCAGGTGATTCAAAAACGTAAGTTTTTGAGTTCGTCACATGGTTTGAGCGGTGTGTCGTTCTTGCAGCTCTTGCGTTTCTGAATCACCTGACGAAAGCAACAATGATTTCAGTAACGTTGTGTATCATTTAATTTTGTCCTTTATTTAGCTATTTATTATCTAATTGGTCGCATAATTGCGTTAGCAATCTCCATAGGCTCGGCTCCGTGTACAACATTACAATAATTGTGATAAATTCCTGTATAATGTATTGTAAACTTACGAAATCTACAACAGGTTATTGTGGTATTATCACAGCAAATGTTCGCTTTACCAGAAACTGTCTACTTCTTGAAATCGTGTTTAGTATTATAGCATAAGAGAACATAAACATGGTGTGCACCCTTAAATATGTGCAGATATTGGCTTTTGGCCTTATGAAAATTAAAATTGTAGTAACCGTAACCATTACTTCTGCTTTCAGAGATATTGGTTTGATATGGCGACTGTCCGTTTTGGTGGAAAGAGCAGCGAACGAAAAGGAGCGTGAAAAGGTACGAATAGAAAAGATTAATTCAAGTTATAGAAAGAGTCGCAGGTTTACTATTTATAATTATAAACTCAATGTAAAATTTAAAACACGTATATATATAAAGGCAAATCATTACAATATATATATATATATATATATATATATATATATATATATATATTGTAATGATTTGCCTTTTTATTACTTAATATTAAAAAAATAAACTTTATTACATTGAAACTACAAAAAATACATTAAAAACAATATTGTTGGGCGCCAGCAGATATACATTGGTCTGCATAAAATTAAAATTAGCTCCGGCTTGATTAAAAAGTTCTCCTTCTCAACAGGGTAATGTGGGCGGTTCGGTGGCTATTCAAAAACAGAGTCTATCTCCGCACTGTGTAAAAGAATTCCACTTTTGAATGTACTTTACATATATTGTGATGCTTACTTAACTTGTGGCGTCAGCACACGATCTCCTTCTGCGGCCTCCCCGCGATGGACGTCCCTCAAAACCTCTGCGTCTCCGTCTCCCTGCGTCTCCCTGTCTGCCTGCGTCTCTTCTTGCGTCTCTCCGTCTCCCTGATTTTCCCTGCGTCTCCGTCCCCGTCTGCCTCCTCTGCCTGCGTCCCCGTCTCCCAGCGTCTGTGTATCATTTACCCGGGTTCGGAGTCTTTATATCTACTCCGCCCCCACAAACGAAGTAAAAAAAAGGACGCGAACACGCGATTTCTTTTGGCCTTCTCAGGCAGAAACACGTGCACGCCTAATGTATTCATACTCAGGCCCGCGGTGGACACAAGGGCGGCCACTTAAGGTCGTCATTCACTACAATATATATATATATATATTGGTTATCTTCCTCCAAAACCTGATGTAGAGTTATGCTTGAAACTTTGAAATCGTTAAATTTACTAATACTGAGCTCATCATTTCATATGAAGGTTTTTATAAATCATGATCAGGATAACCCATAATTTTTTTACGTTTTATTAAACGCGCTGAAATCAAATTTACTCTTCTATACTTTAATTTTTTAATTACCTGTACTCCCACTGTCTCGCAATCCATTTCAGACATTCTATCCATATATATTACAAATATTACTGCTTCGGGGGGGGGGGGGCAATTGATATAAATAGAGAAAATTTGAGTTTGAATAATCCGTGCAAAATAATTTTTACATCTATCCAGATAAATTCATTTCGTTTTCAAACTTCACTTCTGATAACGTCCTAATGTTCTTTCAAGAAAAAAATAAATGATGAAAAAATATCTAACTATTTATAATATAAATAAATCTACGGCCTTGAGTCAGAAAAGTATAATGTTTTTTTATAAAAAATATTGATATCACGTCTTTTCGTCCTCTTTAAGGATAGGAAAAGCAGCAGAACCGAGCCTCTAAATTTTACGCATGAATTGTGTACAAAATTATAAAAAAAATAAACTGTACAACCTGTTGAGGTCACAGAAGAGGACGAAACATCATGAAATTTAATAGTTTTTGTTAATTAACATGATACTTTTCTCTCTCGAGGTCGTATATTTATGAATTTAAAAAATAAATGCTTCAAATGACAGCACATCCACTCTTTCAAATCCCTTCCTATGCTATTAAAGGGTAGTTGCACAAAGTGGATTACCCTCATGTAGCCTGTTGCCCAAAAAAAAAAAGCTCATCACTAATCCCAAGGATCCTGCGAGGGATATTCTCTCGCAGGTAATCTGAGAGGATATTCTGTCGCAGGTAGAACCTTTTAGGAGAGATACGAAGGGGCTACCTTTGGGGATGCCTTTTCCACTCCCGTTTTGAACTAAGGTTCCCACAAGCCGAGGCACCTCGGCCTGTTCTGAGAGGTGTATGTTCCGTGGTCACAGACCTTGGGCATACGGTAAGAGTTGTCCGCTATTCCCATTGGAAGGGCGTGGGACAAGTACTTAATGCCCGACCTACTGATGCAAGTTTTTCTAGGGTTTTCTTTAGGCGAATGCCGGGTAGGATCCTTAAAATATAGCCCGGGGGCCCTAGTAACCCTTGGCTACCTTCCTCTACCCTTCCAGATCCCCCCTTTCAAATCCCTTCCTATGCTATTAAAGGGGAGTTTCCAAAAGTGGATTACCCTCATGTAGCCTGTTGCACTAAAAAAAAAAGCTCATCACTAAAGGATCAGGGCGGAAAATCTCGATCGGACCGGGAATCAAACCCAGGACATCCACTAGATACGTGGTGCTCTTTCTATCTGAGCTATCCTGGGTCAGCTCTCCGTCAGGTGCGAGCTTTCCCCATCCATTATATACGCCTGAACACAGGGTCACCTAAAATTAATTAAATCTCATTTTCCAAGGCCTAATTTTAAGACTTCAATGAAGAATAATTATTATGTGTATATTGATCATAGATGTAATTATTTAATTCAAGAACAGAATAAATGCTTCCAATTAAAGCTCATCACGAGACTGGATTAATGCATCAGGATGGAAAGATCTCCACCGGGCCGTGAATAGGACCCGAGACCTCTACTTTCCGTCCTGTCGAGATTATTCCATCTTGATTCATTAATGCTTAGTTGTGTCTAACGCTCACTTTTTCCCTGGCAGATATGAGGCGATATGATTTACTCCTTAACCGTCATTAGAAATTTTTATTAATCTGCCTACGGTGTTTTTCAATGCAGGTAAACATCAAACACCGAATAATAGCCGCGTTTGGCTGAAATGTGTTTTATATTCCTCACAGAAATCAATTTCAATTCAAACCAACTTTGTCATCCATGTGCCATGGATCTCGATTTCCAAACAATCTCCATATCTTAAGAGAAAGAACGCGTGGTTAATCTGTTTTTGTGTTACAGATGCTGATTTTGACGAATAATTTGCAAGAAAACCTCGACGTAAATTTAAATGTGGCAGTTTGCAACAGAACCATAGAATGGTCGAATAAATATTCCCCGATAATTCTGCATTGGCTAAAAACAAGAAGTATTTCTGGAAAGGCGCGGTGATTCTAAATAAACATCAATATTAAATTCAAGATTGTACTTATTAAACTTCAATATCATCTACGATAGTTGTGTACATGCAGAAAGTAATCAAAGTCTTCAGCACGTCTTTAATGATGTTATAGTTATACTTCCAGACAATTATTTATTATTACTTATCGTAATGTTACTTTCAGCGTTGGATAACGTATTTATGTCACATTAATGTTTAGTCAATAAATGTGTTCACTTTAAAATATATTTATTTTAATTCATTAATGAATTAAATTTAAGAGTCCTTTCGATTAAACGCGTGAACCTCTTTATTTAATATATTTATGGTCCGTAAATCAAAGTATCCAATAATTTATACATTATATATATTGTACTAAACAATCAAGTAGGCTTTAATTCATGTAAAGGAATGATTAAATATGATAAGTTAATATAAATGAAAAGCTTATGAACAATGAACAAACAAAAAATATTTAAATTTTTTTGTGGCTTTCAAAGAATAAAATAAAATTACAAACAAAATTTGAACACAAAAAAATGATTTAAAATCGTATTAACAAAACAGTTTACAATTTACCTAAACAATATGTCGATAGAATGAAAGAAATTAAAAGTAAAGAAATTAACTTTGATTGACAATTAAAAGGGAACGAAATCTGACTTTATCCTTTAATTATTGTTTACAGTTATTATAATTAAAATTTGGTTACTCACACATTGTCGCCTGGTACCAGCATTCTTTGTTTCCCCTAAACAACACGATAAATGCAAATGGTTATTGACACAGATTCTAGTTCTCACAGAATTTACACGCTCACCGGCGAATAGAACGCAGAAAAAATTTCCGGAGCCTTGGATGAACCTCTCCTTGGTCAGCTATCGGATGTCGTCTTCCCCTCAGTGTAAAATTGTTCGAATTTGCCTTATTACTGGAACTGATGATTTGAAGATTCTTTGTAGACTGTTATTTTTATTGATTTGAAATAGACTGCAAGGTATCTCGGTGAAAAATTTGTTATAATGTGCCTCCTTTCCTGGCTGGCTGTAGACGTAAACTGACTCAGACTTTCGTGCGCGCAAACGTCATTTCGACTTTTCGACAAAACAGCCGAGCTCGCTTCTCCATTGTTGCTTTGTTCGATCAGACCGCTATAATGGATTTATCAAACACTTCAAATTTTATGTCCAAACAATTACTGGCCTAATTAATTGTTGCTACAATATATATAATTTCTAAAATAATGATTGTTAGGAACGTAATTCTTAAATTTTATTTGATTTATATTCACAAAATTAATTAATATTTAGTTGTTATAAATGGATTATTGTTTTATATTACTTCAAATGAAATGTAATACGTCTGTTTGAAAATATAATAATTAGATAAAGTAGTCAAATGACAGACATAATGAGTTGAGTTCGTCACTAGACTTGTGCATTTTTGTTTTTAATCACCTGACGAAAGTAAAGTAAAACTTGGCTATTTTAAATGTTTCTTATATTATTTCAAATGGGATCATTTTAAACCAATCACATGTATTCAAAGAAAGGTTTTAATATACAGATCACTGACGTCATTTTTCTTAAGTTAATCTACTTATCGATATTCCTTGATAATTACGAACTGTTTCATAACGAGACAATGTATCACAGTGTTGATGTTCCTACGGTCAATACAAATAAATATTGAAGCAAATGAAAAATAAATCAATTAATACAGGACTTTTTAATTGGAAAGTCAAATTTGCAATGTAAATGATTTCATAGATGTATTCAAACGCTTTATTATTTTTATAAATTTACAAATGTTGTGAAATTTATGTTGGGGCAGAAGTAAATTTAGACGCAAGTTCACTTCTTATTTACAGAAACCTACTATATTCGTATCGTTTCTTGTCAAATTCTTTGAAAAATGTCTATTAACATTAGTGGCCGAGGATTATTGTGATCGTCATTCTCATCAACTACAACTGAATATATTTATTAAATATTATTCTCCAGGTAAGTGTTAAATACAGAAATTTATTTTCCAAATCGTTGGTGGTAATTTTCTAGCTAAACATCTGTTTAGGGTGAAAAAAATGTTGTCAAATGTAAGTTGGGTTGAAAATTGAATAAATGGAATTGTAAGTAATATGTATATATGTGGATGCTGTTCTTAGCTTTCTGGAGAAAAACTTTCGGCAATGCCTTATTCGCTCTGTGCTTTTGGACCGAGGTTCCCACAAGCCGAGGCACCTCGGTCTGTTCAGGGTTCACACACCTGCAGCATAGTGTAAGAGTTTTTATCTGTTCCCATCGGAACAGTCGGCCAGCTGCCTCCTAAACTGGTGCCATCCATCCCAACAAATACCAAGCACCTTATCCAGTTTTTATAGGGTTTGTCTAGCATCACTTTTAGGCGAATGCTGGGTAGGATCCTTAAACCTTACCCCGGGGGCTCTAGTTAACACTTGGTTACCTTACATTACTCTTCCGCCGCCCCCCTTTCAAATCCCTTCCTAGGCTATTAAAGGGGAGTTGCCACCACGTGTATTATCTTCATGTATCCCGTTATTGTATATAAAAAAAGTATGCATATAAATAATATCTTCAGACATCGATAAAAGGGAGGAGGAATCTGACAAGAGGGTAAACTGAAAAAGTTAAAATTTAAAAATACATAATGATTAGCGTTTTAACTAAATTAATTCAGTTTCCGAGCTCAGCTACGCCAAATTGCCAAAAAAACGTTTTGAGCACCGTTTCTCTCACTCCCAATAATAATACAATGAATATTGTGCACTACATTGTCTAAGTGCCATCTGTTGGTCGTAATATGATGGTCAGCGGTAGAATGGCATCTCGGTCGTAATTAATTACTTTGTAATCAATTTCAGTCCTTGTACCTTAAGTATGCGGACCCCATAAAAAGGAACAACAATTTATTGTCATTATCATGTTTATTACGAAGAATTTTAAACAATAAATTATTTCAAACTTACCTAATTACTGAAAAATGAATGGGTGCATTCATTACGTAAAAGTAATTCCATTTCCTACTAATTTTCTAAACGCAATATTATTTCTTGTCTTCTTAGTTTATGAATAAAAATTATTTTTCATTTCAAAATTAAATGTTTCTTGTTTTTATATTTGCAAAATTTGCTATTATGTTCCAAACTCTAAAATTTTAGTTTCTATGGAAACAATGGAGAAATTACTCAGTCATTTTTCGTTCATAGTTGACTTTAAATAACTCTTTATAATTTTTAACTTACGAAAATATCGATGACGGCAGAAGGGTTTGCTGTGGGGTCGCAGCTTTCCCCTCGCCGTGCCTTGACCGGTTTAGGAGGCAGCTGGCCGACTGTTCCAATAGGAATAGCGGACAACTCTTACCGTATGCCCAAGGTCTGCGACCCCGGAACATACACCTCTCAAAACAGGCCGAGGTGCCTCGGCATATGGAAACCTTAGTTTAAAAAAAACAGAGATATGTGAAGGCATCCCCAAAGGTAGCCTCCGCCAGAGCTCTCTGGGAAGGTTCACCTGCGAGAGAATTATCTCGCAGGCTGTTGTGTGTGACTTGTTTCTTTTTTTTTGGGGGGGGGGATCAGGCTACATGAGGGTAATCCACGTTGGGCAACTCCCCTTTAATAGCATAGGAAGGGATTTGAAAAGAGGAATGCGGAAGGGTACAGGAAGGTAGCCAAGGATCCTACCGGCATTCGCCTAAAAGTAATGCAGGGAAAACCATAGAAAAACCTGCATCAGGTAGGTCGGGCATTGGGCACTTGTCCTACGCCCTTCCGATAGCGAGAGAAGAGTTTTCTGTGGGGACGCAGCATTTCCTTCTCCGTACCTCGACCAGTTTAGGAGCAAGCTGGCCGACTGTTCCAATGGGAACAGTGAACAACTCTTACCGTATGCCCAAAGTCTGTGACCCCGGAACATACACCTCTCAAAACAGGCCGAGGTGCCTCGGCTTATGAAATCCTTAGTTCAAAAACGGAGAGGAAAAGGCATCTCTATAGGTAGTCCCTGCGTGTCTCTCATACAAGTTTCTGCCTGCGAGAGAATGTCCATCGCAGGTACCGCCTGCGAGAGAAAAGCCCTCGCAGACCTTTCTCAATGACTTGTTTCCTTTTTTTTAGGCCAACAGGCTACATGAGGGTAATACACGTTGGGCAACTCCCCTTTAATAGCATAGGAAGGGATTTTAAAGGGGGGATGCGGAAGGGTAGAGGAAGGTAGCCAAGGGATCTAGGGCCTCCGGGCTACATTTTAAGGATCCTACCCGGTATTCGCTAAAGAAATGCATGAAAACCCAAGAAAAACCTGCATCAGGTAGGTCGGGCATTGGATACTTGTCCCACGCACTTCCGATCGCGGGAGAGGAGTTTTCTGTTGGGACGCAGCATTCCCTTCTCCGTGCCTCGACCAGTTTAGGAGGCAGCTGGCCGAATATTCCAATGGGAATAGCAGAAAACTCTTATCGTATGCCCAAGGTCTGTGACCCCGGAACATACACCTCTCAGAACAGGCCGAGGTGCCTCGGCTTGTGGGAACCTTAGTTCAAAAACGGAGAGGAAAAGGCATCCCCAAAGGTAGCCCCTTCGTATCTCTCCTAAAAGGTTCTGCCTGCGAGAGAACATCCCTCGCCGAAAATTAACTGTATTTAAAATATTTACTGAGAAAAACAGCTTCGGGTTAAAAATGGTAAATTATTCCGCGTTTAAAAATTTGACACTATTAGAAATTATGTAACCAGAATTATAAATATTCCGGGTCAGAGTATTGTTAACACTATCACTGATATTGTTTCATTATTTTACAGAGTTATCATCGTATAAATGGTTGCTTGCGGTAATGTAGCACATAACTTCAAAAACTCACGAGCCGCCATCACATCCAGACACACCTTGCCAAACTCAATTTCCTCTCTCCACCTCATTTTTGCTTAAACAGCTTCCTCCTTGAAAATTGCAACATCCTCACTGACCCTTTCCAACTCTTCGGACCTCCCCCTACGTGGTCGAGAAAAAAAACTGTCCTTCCCAAGAATCCATTTCCCGGCGTCGTTCTTGATTTACGAAAGCAAATTTTTGTTCCCTTGGTGGGCTCTTTGTATTTGACGACCAATATGGAAAATTAATCTTCCAAAAATTACACCACATTTTGAAGTTATCGCACAAATTATGTAGCAAATTTATGAATCGTTTTACTTAAATAATTGATTTCGTTTAAAATTTCGAACGGTACTTTAATAGAGCATAAACTTATATTGAACATTTAAAGCGATCGAATGCGCTTCGTTAGTTTATGCATATTCGCACTCAGACGTATTTTCAAACAGAGAACCAAATATTTTTTTCTTCTATGAAATACCGTAATGATTTTATTGCGTCAATTCTGCTGGACCAACGCAAGATATAATCCATGTTTTAAAAATTTTACTATTGAAGTTAATACCTATTAATTATTCGCTAATATTAACACTACAAATAAATTACTACTACAGCATCGGCTTTTCAACTTTCACGATAAGCTAAATTTTCAATTTTGTCTGAAATTAAAAGTAATACATCTCACTGAAGCACGTCACCTTCATATCTACTAATGCTGCTTGTGGGTTTCTACATAAATATTGTGCGAAGAGTGCGTGAAAACAAGTGACTGCAGAATGCATATTTCGAGACGCCACAGCGCGGTGATTCCCCCGCATGCTGAACGTGGAACTATCACCAGGCTGCAACAGGACTACGGGGAAATCCCCTCAAGAGTGACTTCAGGAATATCGATTGCAAGAGCATACTTCAGGGTAAAAATCTGATATTTGAATATTATAGTTTCGCTTATCTCATACGTTTAATAAAAGATTTTAAAATATTGGACATCTGGTTTTTGAGTAATTAATATTCAAATATGAATAAAAGTGAAGTTAAACGTGTGAATTTATGGAACACAAAAAAAGGAGAATTCGTCACGAAGGAAGCCTGCGAGATGATTCTCTCGCAGGTAAACCTTCCCAGAGAACTCTGGCGGGGGCTACCTTTGGGGATGCCTTCACACTTCCCTGTTTTTTTATGAACTAAGGTTCCCACATGCCGAGGCACCTCGGTCTGTTTTGAGAGGTGTATGTTCCGGGGTCGCAGACCTTGGGCATACGGTAAGAGTTGTCCCCTATTCCTATTCGAATAGTCGGCCAGCTGCCTCCTAAACTGGCCAAGGCATGGCGAGGGTAAGCTGCGACCCCACAGCAAACCTCTCTCCCGCTATCGGAAGGGCGTGGGACAAGTACCAAATGCCCGACCTACCTGATGCAGGTTTTTATAGGGTTTGTCCTGCATTACTTTTAGGCGAATGCCGGGTAGGATCCTTAAACTATAGCCGGGGGCCCTAGTTAACCCTTGGCTACCTTCCTCCACCCTTCCGCATCCCCCCTTTCAAATCCCTTGCCTATGCTATAAGAGGGTAGTTGCCACTATGTGCATTACCCTATACATAGCCTGTCTACAAAAAAAAGGAGAATTTGTAAAGGACGCTGCTTGAACTCGTTTACGCATCCACATTCTCTAAACTTAATAGCATTAGCACTAGAGCAGAGCGCTGCATCAATTAACAAATTTCTACTAATATTGTACTGCTTGACTATAAATGTTATGTTATGTTTCTTTCTACATATATGCTTCATATTAAATTTATTATATATTGAAATTTAAATAAATTGATTTTATTTGGGGGCGACGTAACCGGTAAAGCCGACGCTCCCATCCATTGTCGTTATGAGCTGAAATGAAATAAATTAATTAATTAAATTAAAAATATTTTCTTACAATGTGGTAGGTATCAACCTAAGTTAGTCGATTAATATTGTATAATATATCTCCATTACAAGACGTCAAAATGATTTGTCAATTTCTATTTACGAAATAAATGTCACTTCTATCTTGGGAAAATAATTTTACATTTTTTGCCCTTATTGACTGTTGTCAATGATCGATCCTCGTTAAGAGGTTCGAATCTGCATAAGGTTTGGTCAATAGAGATCAATACAGTTATGGAATAATTTTTTTAAAAAATAATTTTAAGTCTACGAAAATTTATATTATTTGTTATCTACCACATCTTTTATCAAATTTATTTAAATTAGCGTAATTAATTATTTATTTCTTTGATTTTGTAACAGGAAACCTCATACCTGATGAGGTCGCAAAATTATTTGTTATCTACCACCTCTTTTATAAAATTTATTTAAATTAGTGTAATTATTTATTTCTTTGGTTTTGTAACAGAAAACCTCATACCTGATGAGGTCGCAAAATTAGAGACGAAACGTAGTGGAATTTCTATTAGGCCTACATATCTTTCTCTGACTTCAAAAAAGCTGTGGTGTATTTATATAAAAAAAACTAAGTTCAAAGACGAGATTGTTGTGTTCATACCCCCCTGAAAGTGACTCCGGCGTATAGTGCTTGCCCGCTCCCGGTGGATATAGAAAAAAAAATTAAGAATGCCCCCTTGCACGTTTATCGACCTTGATTCGAAGTTTAACAATACCCTACGGGACGTCGCACTCCTCTTTTGGCAACCAACATTGTCGGAAAATACAAAACCGCCAACAGAAAAGAGCCTTTCGACCTTGAGACAGGACGTTCTGGAATCAATCGCTTACAATTCTTATAAAAGTAATATCTGTACACATTCAACGCATATTTTATTCGTCGTGCAGTGTGACTTTTACAACACCTCGGAATCAATCTGTAAAAGTTTAGTTTTGTTATTGTATTTATGTGAGGGTTACCAATTAAAGAAATAAATACTTGTCAACTGACTAGTGTAGTTGTGTCTATCGAAATAGTGCACCTGAAGGAAGGAACAAGGCTTCCAGAAACGTTGTGTGGTATTTATATTATCACTTCTTTTGTCTGTATTTGGCTATCTTTCTTAGTATTAATATGATTAATCATTTGGTATATTATAAGGTAAAGTGTCTCAGTAGTTTCACCCTATGATAAATTTTCAATTTGTCTGAACTTAAAAGTAATGCATCTCAGTCAAACATATCAACTTCATATCTAATAGAGCTGCTTGTGTGTTTCTACAAAAATCTTTAGTAACGAAAAGTAATAAACATAGTAATCAATTAAATCACTTATCAATAACAACTGTTTTTAATGCAGTAGTACTACGCATATCATAGTAATTATAATTCTCAGTACATATAAGATGTCACAATTCAGCCAAATAAATACACTGTTACTTAATATTGAACAAATATACGTAAAAACCACGCCGTTTCGCACTATTTCGCTTTAATTTGCACCCAGTAGGATAAATTATGTATAATAATGGTATAAAAATAGTGATGACTTACTTAAAAGTTAAAAAAATGGCCGTATACAGATAATTTAGAATAATACTTTGATTTAATCCTTTTTAACATATTACACACCTTTTCATTCAAGTATCGTCGACCTCATCAGGTGAGACGTAACCTAAGATGTTAATTTAACGTTGTGTAATATAT
The DNA here is from genome assembly GCA_037074705.1 of Zhengitettix transpicula. Classification (NCBI taxonomy): domain Eukaryota; kingdom Metazoa; phylum Arthropoda; class Insecta; order Orthoptera; family Tetrigidae; genus Zhengitettix; species Zhengitettix transpicula. Next base: position 79,833,131 of record CM073591.1, read on the forward strand.
TCTTGTTTGCCTTGTTTTTTTTATTAATTTAATAAATCTTATAGTTTTCATAATAGACAAATATATGATTATAGTATAATAAAATATTTATTATATTTTATTTTACATTCATATTATAAAGAATAATTCAAATTATTATTCTAACAGATATATTATACCATATTAATAGACTAACTTAATTTGATATACTTTCTAAGAATAGACACTGATTAATTTTTTTATTTAATTTTCTTGAGTCTCATTTCAACTCATAACGACTCGCTCTACGGGTTACGTCGCCCCCATATAAAATCAAAATATTTAAATTTTAATATATAATTAATTTAATATAAAGCATATATGTAGAAAGAAACAACATTTATAATCAAGCTGTACAAAATAGTAGAAATTAATTAATTGATGCAGCGCTCTGCTCTCGTGCTAATGCTATTATGTTTTATAGAACACTAGCTGGGTGCCCGGCGTTGCCCGAGATGTCATTTATCTATAACCATCCATAAGACTCCAATTTTGGTTACTTTTGCGCTATTTTTATGTAAAGCTCCTCTAACCCTATCCCTAAATGTGCTCACCTCCCATGCCGAAGGGGGATGAAGTCATTGACTAAATATATCGGCCGTTTTTACATGTTAGAAGATGACCACCCCCACAAATATGCGATAATAAAAAAGAATGTATTCCACGCAAAAATCGGCTGATTACATTGTCTGAAAATTTATTCCCCCGCACAACACCTCCCAAACCCGTCGCGTTACCCAGGTTGTCACAATTAGATTCAGCGACATTCATAGTCTCGGAATTGATTCGAATCTCGGTTGTTTTTGCGGGATTTTATTTAACGTATCTCCACCCCACCCCTAAGCTTGCTCCCCTCACAGGGGTTAAATTATACACAAACAACATCGGTATAAATACTTTCAAAGTAATTAACCCCAGGAAATAATTATCGCAAATATCGACCGTTTAACATGTTTGAAATTTTTCACCCCCGACCACTCCCGCTTCGGGGACTTAAACGGTCAAGTTTAAAGTTATAATTAAACTCAGTGACAATCCTGATAGTTTCTGGTTTATTTTTATCTAATGCTACTTCCACGCCAACCCCTAAGGGTGCACCTTTCCGAGTCCGAAAGGGGTTGAAATTATACACAGAGAACATGTAGGGAAATTTTATTAATCTAATTCATCACGAAATATATTTAATTGACGAAAAAACAGCCGGTCAACTCATCCCAACCCAGCCGATACCCGCGCGTTGTCCAGATTGTCATAAATAAATTCAGCAACATCCATTACCTTCGATTTGACTCGAATCTCGGTTGTTTTCCTGTTATTTTCAAGGAAATTAATTAAACTCAGTGACAATCCCGATAGTTTCTGGTTTCTTTTTATGTAATGCTACTTCACGCCCACCCTTAAGGGTGCACCCTTATGAGTCCGAAAAAGGTTGAAATTATTCAGAGAGAACATGTAGGGAAATTTTATTAATCTAATTCATCCCGAAATATATTTAATCGACGCAAAAAATCAATGGATTGATTTATTTGGTTTAGGATTTTGAGAACAATTGTTCTAATAATGTAGTTTACGTGGATAATATTTTCATTGAAGTTGTAGTAAACTAAATTATAAACTACGTTAGCATGTAGAGTTTTTGTTACATTTATTTGTCCGTGATTATTTGTTGCTTTATTTCTTCACAATAATACAACTTCAATTACGGAATAAAAGTAAAATTATGTATAACAATTTATAATATAAAAACTTTTTAAAAGAGTATAAAAAGCAATGGTTCTGAAACACTTTTATTTTTCATTATACGTCGTTATTAATGGAAACAACATAGGTTATAATAGTATGAACAACACCACCCCTAAATCTGCTACTTTCCCGTGGTGGAAAGGGTTGAATTTTTACTCATATCACATCGGTAGAAACAAAATCAATCTAGTTTATCCATAAACACATAACATTTTGGCAGTTTTAGAATAATAGACAATTCTCACCCCCAGCCCTAAGCAAGCTCACCACTAATGTCTAAAGGGATTTATATTTTCAACAACATCCGTTGAAATAGTATTCACGTAATTCTCCTCCAAGAACGCGCAAGAACTGACTATTTATCTTCCCTTCCAACCCCCACCCTTTTGGATTAAATGGGCAATTAAAAATATTTATCCGAAGTAAACTCACTGACATCCATAACCTTCGATTTGACTCCAAACTCGGTTGTATTCGCGTTATTTTTCTGTAAAGCAACTCCACCCCAAACCCTAAGGGTGCCCTTTTCCCAGGGCGTAGGAGATGAATATTATATTCAGATAACATCGGTAGAAACACAATCAATATCTTTGACCCCGAAAATATTTATCCAAATCTAATACCTGCTGTTTTAGCATGTTTAAGTATGTCAACCCCCGTCCACCCCCGCTTCTGGGGTTGGTAGACGCGTCTCACCCCGACAGTGTTGTTTTCCTGGTCGCAAAGAACACGTGTACGAAATTTGGTAAAATTTGATCCACCGGTATAGATTTGTATTCTCCACCCCAAATTCTAAGGGTGCCCTTTTCCCAGGGTGTAGGGGATGAAAATTATATTCAGAAAACATCGGTAGAAACATCATAAATATCTTGGACCCCTAAAAATTATTATCCGACTAAAATATCGGCTGTTTTAGCATGTTTAAATATTTCAACCCCCGTGCACCCCCGCTTCTGGGGGTGGTAGACATGTCTCACCCCGACAGTGTTTGTTTCCTGGTCGTAAAGAACACGTGTACGAAATTTGGTGTAATTTGCTCTACCGGTGTAGATTTGTATAACGAACATACAAATATACAAACATACAAACATACAAACAAACATACAAACATACATACACTCTCTTTTATTTATAAGATATGGGTCTCCGGCGTTGCCAGAGATGTCATCCATAAGACTCCAATTTTGGTTACTTGTGCGCTACTTTTATGTAAAGCTCCTCGAACCCTATCCCTAAATGTGCTCACCTCCCATGCCGAAGGGGGATGAAGTCATTGACTAAATATATTGGCCGTTTTTACATGTAAGAAGATGACCACCCTCACAAATACGCGATAATGAAAAATAATGTATTCCACGCAAAAATCGGCCGATTACATTGTCTGAAAATTTATTCCCCCGCCCAACACCTCCCAAACCCGTCGCGTTACCCAGGTTGTCACAATTAGATTCAGCGACATTCATAGTCTCGGAATTGATTCGAATCTCGGTTGTTTTTGCGGGATTTTATTTAACGTATCTCCACCCCACCCCTAAGCTTGCACCCCTCACAGGGGTTAAATTATACACAAACAACATCGGTAAAAATACTATCAAAGTAATGAACCCCAGGAAATAATTATCGAAAATATTGACCGTTTAACATGTTTGAAATTTTTCACCCCTGACCACTCCCGCTTCGGGGACTTAAACGGTCAAGTTTAATGTCATAATTAAACTCAGTGACAATCCTGATAGTTTCTGGTTTATTTTTATCTAATGCTACTTCCACGCCAACCCTTAAGGGTGCACCCTTCCGAGTCCGAAAGGGGTTGAAATTATACACAGAGAACATGTAAGGAAATTTTATTAATCTAATTAATCCCGAAATATATTTAATTGACGAAAAAACAGCCGGTAAACTCATCCCAACCCAGCCGATACCCGCGCGTTGTCCAGATTGTCATAAATAAATTCGGCAACATCCATTACCTTCGATTTGACTCGAATCTCGGTTGTTTTCCCGTTATTTTCAAAGAAATTAATTAAACTCAGTGACAATCCCGATAGTTTCTGGTTTCATTTTATGTAATGCTACTTCACGCCCACCCTTAAGGGTGCACCCTTATGAGTCCGAAAAAGGTTGAAATTATTCAGAGAGAACATGTAGGGAAATTTTATTAATCTAATTCATCCCGAAATATATTTAATCGACGCAAAAAACAGCCGGTAACTCATCCCAACCCAGCCGATACCCGCGCGTTGTCCAGATTGTCATAAATAAATTCAGGGACATCCATTACCTTCGATTTCACTCGAATCTCGGTTGTTTTCTCGTTATTTTCAAGGAAATCCCCTCCAACCCCACCCCTATCATGCCTACAAACAACATCGGTAGAAATACTATAAACGTCAATGGTCCCGGCATTTATTTATTCCACGCTAATATCGATGATTTAACATGTTAGAGAATTTCCATCCCATCCACTCCCGCCCCTTGGGGCTAAATGGCCAATTTGATGCTATAATTGAACTGGATGACATCCATAACCTTGGATTTGACTCCAATCTCGGTTGTATTCACGTTTTATTGCAGCGTTCCTCCACCCAACACCTAAAAGTGCTCTACTGATAATCCCGACCCGCTTCTGGGGGTGGTAGACGCGTCTCACCACGACAGTGTTTGTTTCCTGGTCGCAAAGAACACGTGTACGAAATTTGGTGAAATTTGATCCACCGGTATAGATTTGTATTCTCCACCCCAAACGCTAGGGGTGCTCTTTCCACAGGGTGTAGAGGTTGAAAATTATATTCAGATATCATCAGTGGAAACACTATAAATATCTTTGACCCCTAAAAATATTTATCCGACTGAAATATCGACTGTTTTAGCATGTTTAAATATTTCCACCCCCCTCCACCCCCGCTTCTGGGAGTGGTAGACGCGTCTTACCCCGACAGTGTTTGTTTCCTGGTCGCAAAGAACACGTGTACGAAATTTGGTGAAATTTTCTCCAGCGGTGTAGATTTGTATAACGAACATACAAATATACAAACATACAAATATACATACATACATACATACATACATACACTCATTTTTATTTATAAGATTAAGTGTAATAATTATTTATATTAAGCCCTTTCGTTCTGGTAGAAAAGTGATTATTAATGGATTGATTTTTATGGTTTAGGATTTTGAGAACAATTATTCTAATAATGTAGATTACGTGGATAATATTTTCATTGAAGTTGTAGTAAATTAAATTATAAACTACGTTAGCATGTAGAGTTTTTCTTACATGTATTTGTCCGTGATTATTTGTTCCTTTATTTCTTCTCAATAATACAACTTCAATTACGGAATAAATGTAAAATTATGTTTATAACAATTTATAATATAAAAACTTTTTAAAAGAGTATAAAAAGCAATGGTTCTGAAACACTATTATTTTTGATTAAACGTCGTTATTAATGGAAACAACATAGGTTAAAATAGTATGAACAACACCACCCCTAAATCTGCTACTTTCCCGTGGTGGAAAGGGTTGAATTTTTTCTCATATCACATCGGTAGAAACACTATCAATCTAGTTTACCCATAAACACATAACATTTTGGCAGTTTTAGAATAATAGACAATTCTCACCCCCAGCCCTAAGCAAGCTCACCACTAATGTCTAAAGGGATTTATATTTTCAACAACATCCTTTGAAATAGTATTCACGTAATTCTCCTGCAAGAACGCGCAAGAACTGACTATTTATCTTCCCTTCCAACCCCCACCCTTTCGGGTTAAATGGGCAACTAAAAATATTTATCCGAAGTAAACTCACTGACATCCATGACCTTCGATTTGACTCCAAACTCGGTTGTATTCATGTTATTTTTCAGTAAAGCAACTCCACCCCAATCCCTAAGGGTGCCCTTTTCCCAGGGCGTAGGAGATGAATATTATATTCAGATAACATCGGTAGAAACACAATCAATATCTTTGACCCCGAAAATATTTATCCAAATCTAATACCTGTTGTTTTAGAATGTTTAAGTATTTCAACCCCCGTCCACTTCCGCTTCTGGGGTTGGTAGACGCGTCTCACCACGACAGTGTTGTTTTCCTGGTCGCAAAGAACCCGTGTACGAAATTTGGTGAAATTTGCTCCAGCGGTGTAGATTTGTATTCTCCACCCCAAACGCTAGGGGTGCTCTTTCCCCAGGGTGTAGAGGTTGAAAATTATATTCAGATATCATCAGTGGAAACACTATAAATATCTTTGACCCCTAAAAATATTTATCCGACTGAAATATCGACTGGTTTAGCATGTTTAAATATTTCCACCCCCGTCCACCCCCGCTTCTGGGGTTGGTAGACGCGTCTCACCCCGATAGTGTTGTTTTCCTGGTGGCAAAGAACCCGTGTACGAAATTTGGTGAAATTTGCTCCAGCGGTGTAGATTTGTACTCTCCACCCCAAACGCTAGGGGTGCTCTTTCCCCAGGGTGTAGAGGTTGAAAATTATATTCAGATATCATCAGTGGAAAGACTATAAATATCTTTGACCCCTAAAAATATTTATCCGACTAAAATATCGGCTGTTTTAGCATGTTTAAATATTTAAACCCTTGTGCACCCCCGCTTCTGGGGGTGGTAGACATGTCTCACCCCGACAGTGTTTGTTTCCTGGTCGTAAAGAACACGTGTACGAAATTTGGTGAAATTTGCTCTACCGGTGTAGATTTGTATAACGAACATACAAACATACAAACATACAAACATACAAACAAACATACAAACATACATACACTCATTTTTATTTATAAGACTAGCTGGGTGCCCGGCGTTGCCCGAGATGTCATTTATCTATAACCATCCATAAGACTCCAATTTGCGCTATTTTTATGTAAAGCTCCTCGAACCCTATCCCTAAATGTGCTCACCTCCCATGCCGAAGGGGGATGAAGTCATTGACTAAATATATCGGCCGTTTTTACATGTTAGAAGATGACCACCCCCACAAATATGCGATAATGAAAAAGAATGTATTCCACGTAAAAATCGGCCGATTACATTGTCTGACAATTTATTCCCTCGCCCAACAACTCCCAAACCCGTCGCGTTACCCAGGTTGTCACAGTTAGATTCAGCGACATTCATAGTCTCGGAATTGATTCGATTCTCGGTTGTTTTTGCGGGATTTTATTTAACGTACCTCCACCCCACCCCTAAGCTTGCTCCCCTCACACGGGTTAAATTATACACAAACAACATCGGTATAAATACTATCAAAGTAATTAACCCCAGGAAATAATTATCGCAAATATCGACCGTTTAACATGTTTGAAAATTTTCACCCCCGACCACTCTCGCTTCGGGGACTTAAACGGTCAAATTTAATGTCATAATTAAACTCAGTGAAAATCCTGATAGTTTCTGGTTTATTTTTATCTAATGCTACTTCCACGCAAACCCTTAAGGGTGCACCCTTCCTAGTCCGAAAGGGGTTGAAATTACACACAGAGAACATGTAGGGAAATTTTATTAATCTAATTCATCCCGAAATATATTTAATTGACGCAAAAAACAGCCGGTCAACTCATCCCAACCCAGCCGATACCCGCGCGTTGTCCAGATTGTCATAAATAAATTCAGCGACATCACTTTCCTTCGATTTGACTCGAATCTCGGTTGTTTTCCCGTTATTTTCAAGGAAATTAATTAAACTCAGTGACAATCCCGATAGTATCTGGTTTCTTTTTATGTAATGCTACTTCACGCCCACCCTTATGAGTCCGAAAGGGGTTGAAATTATTCATAGAGAACATGTAGGGAAATTTTATTAATCTAATTCATCCCGAAATATATTTAATTGACGCAAAAAACAGCCGGTCAACTCATCCCAACCCAGCCGATACCCGCGCGTTGTCCAGATTGTCATAAATAAATTCAGGGACATCCATTACCTTCGATTTGACTCGAATCTCGGTTGTTTTCCCGTTATTTTCAAGGAAATTAATTAAACTCAGTGACAATCCCGATAGTTTCTAGTTTATTTTTATGTAATGCTACTTCACGCCCACCCTTAAATGTGCACCCTTATGAGTCCGAAAGGGAATGAAATTATTCACAGAGAACATGTAGGGAAATTTTATTAATGTAATTCATCCCGAAATATATTTAATCGACGCAAAAAACAGCCGGTCAACTCATCCCAACCCAGCTGATACCCGCGCGTTGTCCAGATTGTCATAAATAAATTCAGGGACATCCATTACCTTCGATTTGACTCGAATCTCGGTTGTTTTCCCGTTATTTTCAAGGAAATCCCCTACAGCCCCACCCCTATCATGCCTACAAACAACATCGGTAGAAATACTATCAACCTCAATGGTCCCGGCATTTATTTATTCCACGCTAATATCGATGATTTAACATGTTAGAAAATTTCCATCCCATCCACTGCCGCCGATTGGGGCTAAATGCCAATTTGATGCTATAATTGAACTGGACGACATCCATATCCTTGGATTTGACTCCAATCTCGGTTGTATTCGCGTTATTTTATTGCAGCGTTCCTCCACCCAACACCTAAAAGTGCTCTACTGATAATCCCGACCCGCTTCTGGGGGTGGTAGACGCGTCTCAGCCCAACAGTCGGTAGAAACACTATCAATATCTGTGACCCCTAAAAACATTTATCCGACGGAAATAACGACTGTTTTAGCGTGTTTAAATATTTCAACCCCCGTCCGCCCCCGCTTCTGGAGGTGGTAGACGCGTCTCACCCCGACAGTGTTTGTTTCCTGGTCGCAAAGAACACGTGTACGAAATTTGGTGAAATTTTCTCCAGCTGTGTAGATTTGTATAACGAACATACAAATATACAAATATACAAACATACAAATATACAAACATACAAACATACATACATACATACACTCATATTTATTTATAAAATTAAACGTCGTTATTAATGGAAACAACATCGATAAAATAGTATGAACAACACCACCCCTAAATCTGCTACTTTCCCGTGGTGGAAAGGGTTGAATTTTTAATCATATCACATCGGTAGAAACACTATAAATCTAGTTTACCCATAAACACATAACATTTTGGCAGTTTTAGAATAATAGACAATTCTCACCCCCAGCCCTAAGCAAGCTCACCACTAATGTCAAAAGGGATTTATATTTTCAACAACATCCGTTGAAATAGTATTCACGTAATTCTCCTCCAAGAACGCGCAAGAACTGACTATTTATCTCACCTTCCAACCCCCACCCTTTCGGGTTAAATGGGCAATTAAAAATATTTATCCGAAGTAAACTCACTGACATCCATAACCTTCGATTTGACTCCAAACTCGGTTGTATTCGCGTTATTTTTCTGTAAAGCAACTCCACCCCAAACCCTAAGGGTGCCCTTTTCCCAGGGCGTAGGAGATGAATATTATATTCAGTTAACATCGGTAGAAACACAGTCAATATCTTTGATCTCGAAAATATTTATCCAAATCTAATACCTGCTGTTTTAGCATGTTTAAGTATTTCAACCCCCGTCCACCCCCGCTTCTGGGGTTGGTAGACGCGTCTCACCTCGACAGTGTTGTTTTCCTGGTCGCAAAGAACCCGTGTACGAAATTCGGTGAAATTTGATCCACCGGTATAGACTTGTATTCTCCACCCCAAACCCTAAGGGTGCCCTTTTCCCAGGGTGTAGGGGATGAAAATTATATTCAGAAAACATCGGTAGAAACTCCATAAATATGTTGGACCCCTAAAAATTATTATCCGACTAAAATATCGGCTGTTTTAGCATGTTCAAATATTTCCACCCCCGTCCACCCCCGCTTCTGGAGGTGGTAGGCGCGTCTCATCCCGACAGTGTTGTTTTCCTGGTAGCAATGAACCCGTGTACGAAATTTGGTGAAATTTGCTCCAGCGGTGTAGATTTGTATTCTCCACCCCAAACGCTAGGGGTGCTCTTTCCTAGGGTGTAGCGGTTGAAAATTATATTCAGATATCATCAGTGGAAAGACTATAAATATCTTTGACCCCTAAAAATATTTATCCGACTGAAATATCGACTGGTTTAGCATGTTCAAATACTTCCACCCCCGTCCACCCCCGCTTCTGGGGGTGGTAGGCGCGTCTCACCCCGACAGTGTTTGTTTTCTGGTCGTAAAGAACACGTGTTCGAAATTTGGTGAAATTTGCTCCAGCGGTGTAGATTTGTATTCTCCACCCCAAACGCTAGGGGTGCTCTTTCCCCAGGGTGTAGCGGTTGAAAATTATATTCAGATATCATCAGTGGAAACACTATAAATATCTTTGACCCCTAAAAATATTTATCCGACTGAAATGTCGACTGGTTTAGCATGTTCAAATATTTCCACCCCCGTCCACCCCCGCTTCTGGGGGTGGTAGGCGCGTCTCACCCCGACAGTGTTTGTTTCCTGGTTGTAAAGAACACGTGTACGAAATTTGGTGAAATTTGCTCTACCGGTGTAGATTTGTATAACGAACATACAAATATACAAACATACAAACATACAAACAAACAAACAAACATACAAACAAACATACAAACAAACATACAAACAAACATACAAACAAACATACATACACTCTTTTTTATTTATAAGATGGATGCTCAAACGAGTTCAAGCAGCATCCTATACGAATTCTCCGCTAGTTTTTCAATAAGTGTGTAAATATCTTTCGTTTATAGACATAAACAATACTACGAACTGTAAATTTTTAGCCAACGAAAAAATCGATAGGTCTTATGTGAAATTTTCTATTAATTGGGTATTTAACACACAATTATTTTTCTCACACTTACAGCCAAAATGGCGGCCTGGACAAATATTCGGCCGTATCGCCCGTCCCCTAGAGCGAGAGCTGACGCCGTGGGAGGGTGTAACAAACTTAATGCGAAAACTATCTTCTCTCAATATAAAGAATACATTCCAGTTTTGTTACATCCTGAATATTTATAATAATTCGTTAAATATTAGGTCTGTATCTTATGCCTGCTATGCCGATGACGATAGACTTAATTCTCTGAAGGCTAAAGATTGCGTCATACGCTGACTATTGATACAATCGCCCTGTTATTCGACTGCCAAGAAAGTGAACGTTTTCGCTACCGCACTGTAAATAAATAATTTTCTCGCTCCTTTCCTTTCAAGAGCATTGTATCATTGATTTTTTTATTGCCCGGGTATTTATTTAAATTAACATGGAGTAGGAATTGATTCGACACTAACCTCTTGGTAAACATTTCATTTAACCAGCATCAATAGTCCCAGTGTTAGGAACATTTGTACATGTATTTATTTAATCTACATTTACATTCCCCTCCCCGACCCAACCCTTCGTCATCTAACTCCAAAAAAAACACGATGATGACTGACTTAATTCGGAACCTCACCTACTACATACAATAAAAGTGTCTAAAAATGACGCCGAATTAAAACAGTAAAAAATCCTCTCCAACTTAAAAAATTCTAAAATTAAACCTAGTTCCTTAAATGAGTAAACAAATACAACCATTAACTAAATAGAGACCAAAATATAGCTCGTATCCTAAGAAAATAAAAAATATTCCCGGTAACTTAAGAGGATCAACACTACTTCGGGTAACCTTGTCTCATCTCCACGAAGAGAAGCATAAAATTTCATCAACCACCATGATTAATGTGAGATTTAAACTCAGCGACTCCTATAACCCCAGAATCGATACTAATATCGGTCTTTTTTGCATAATTGTTTTATGGAAACTCCTTCCACCACCAGCCGCACCATAGTAGTGCTTCCCTCCGTTGCCTTTTGGAGTTGAAATTAAAATTCTAGAATGACACTATCAATTCAAGTGCCCCCGGAAACGTTTTATTAGCGCTTATAACAAGCCGTTTAGAAATGTTTTGAAATTCCACCTCCTTCCACCCTCACTCCTAGGGGCTAAACTACATCTTAACCAAAATGGTAAATGTCAGAATTAAACTTGGTGACTTCTATAATACTGCATTTAACACCAATCTCGGTTGTTTCGCGTTATTTTTATGTAACGCCCCTCCCTTATTGGTACTTTGTATTTATATACTCTCTTGCTAGTTCCGTCAACGCCTTACGTTCAATTTTCACAATATAGAATCCCTTGAAGTTATTTGGCAACTTCTATAACATGCACATGACCCACTAGCTCTGTAATTCTTCTTTGTTTCTCTATTCATTTCCTTTCTCTATCCTCGGGGACCTCAAACAGCTTCGATCATTGAATCTGGCCACACCCCAGAGATATTCGCAATTCAAATTAACTACAGCCACGTAAACAGTACTCGAAATGTTTTTTTCTGCGTTCAGTTGTACATCTTACATTAAGCGACGGTGCTTTGTCGGAAACAACCTGCAAAAGATTGGTTTCTTCGCTTCAAGTGATTCCAGGCTTTTTTAACGCCCAGAGTAATCAGAAAGCACAAACTTTTGTTAAACCCGCTGCAGATTAAATAACGGTTTCGCCCTTCTTAATTGTTAATAAGAAAGATAGCCCAATACAGACAAAAGAAGTGATGATATAAATACCATGAGTTTTGTCAACTGAATTGTGTAGTTGTGTCGCTCTTGGCTATTGTGTTTTTTTAGTTTTATTAGCACCTGAAGAAAGGAACAAGGCTTCCAGAAACGTTGTGTGGTATTTATATCATCACTTCTTTTGTCTATCTTTTTTATTATTAGTTTTCAAAACAGACGTAAATTTTGCATTCGCGTTTTAATATTTGACGTATTGCCGTATCATTATCGTTTTTAACATATACGCTATGTCCTCCTTAATTATTCCAAAATATTAATATTTTAGAATAATTTCCTAGACCCACTTCAGTTCACTAATTTGTTTACTGTAATTCCTGTTAATTCGTTCATAGCACAGGTAAACAGTTCATAAGATTCTTGAACACAGTTTCAGAACTAAGATTAATATGTTGATGACAATGGATATGATTTTGTTAAAATATTGTTATTAGAATTTTTCAATTAAATTGATATAATAAGATATGAAAGAGTTACATCTATCTATCTATCTATCTATATATATATATATATATATATATATATATATATATATATATATATACTTCCACGATTGTAATTAAGTTAGATAAACACTGAGGTAATAAAATTCTAAGAAGGAAGTATTCAGCCGATGCTTACTTTGAACACCTGCCAAGTGAGCTTTGAGTAAATTTTAGCAAACATTAGAGGTCAAGTTGAAAGCGGAATCGCTAAAACGCTGGGGCAATGAGTGGTCGCAGTTGTTTATCATTCATAAATTTGTCCTTGGGGTTACTGAGAAAAAATTCTTTACGCAGTTCAAAACTTTTCAAAGCCAAGCCTCCCTTTCGAAATTCTGGTTGAAACCTACGATAATGTACCACAACCAAATTAATTATAATTGTTTAACGTGACCATACCTGGACTCATGCCTTCTAAACATGGCGTGAATTCTGAATAACATTGTGTTACATGTGTAGTCTAGGTGATCGTGAACAGGTGATGTGACCATCTGTGTTCGTCAAACTATTTTCAGTTACAAAACATCTTACACTTCATATTTAAAGTTGGTCAACATCTCAAACAGGTCATGGCTGTTGTCTTTTTGGTTTTATTAATAACAAGAAAAAGATACTACATTGTTTGTATGAGATCCATTGTTTTTCTCACGTTCCTTCGTAGAAATAACATGTATTGATGACGGGGATATTATTTGATTCAAGGACAGATTGTTGCTCCGCGAATCAGCGTGAGTTAACACGAGTTAGAGATGCACAGCGGGGAACTTCCGAACACCTTGAAAAAAGGTGGGGGCAGGTGCCTTTTTAAGCGGTACAAGTCTTCTGCGCCTCTACAAGCAACCGGCCATGGCTAAGACGATCTTCCTCGTTCTCGCAGTGGCACTCTTGATTGTGACCGTAGCAGCTCAGGACTTCAGTGATGGTGAGATGATTTTCTGGCACTAATAAATAGCTTGTCATGAATACTGCCTCCCCGCCTATTTAATATGTATTGTATTATATTCTAATTACCAGTAATCTATTAATCCCTATTTTTATGATAAGTTGCTTTATTATATTATTATAATAGGAATACCAGTTTGTTGTTTCCCCTAAGAATCTTCTGTTACTTTCATTTCTTACTTTGTATTGGTAGCATTTCATGAGAACCTGAAATTCTTTTGAGTTTAATTATCAGTATGTCATTTTGTCAGATGAAGTTCCTGTCCGTGTGGTGAGGCAGACTTGCCAGCCTGGATCCACCTTCCGTAGGGGCTGTAACACATGCCACTGCACAAGCACAGGCGTTGCAGCCTGCACTCAAAGGGCTTGTATTGGATGAGGTATGTATATTGTTTATAAGTTTCATTTATTAAAAATGTTTCAGTAATGACATTTTCACAGAATGTGTTATCTACTAGGGAGTGAAGTCGTATCCAATTTAATAGAAAATATTTCTAAGATCACAGAAATCTCAGAATGTTGATTGCAACCACTAACTATGAAAGAGTAAAAGTCATGTTAAAATCATATGTATAACCAAATATTATCACTGATTAGTAAGAAGTGAAGTGTTAGTAAATTTGACATTAGTTATATTTAACAACAAAGGAAAATATCAATCATAATAACACCTTCAAACATAAATAAATGAGCATGATGTCGATGTGACCATTATAAACCTCAATTAAATAATAATAATCTTACTTTGATCTATAATATCTCCATCCCAAATAATTTTTATGGAAACTATGCACATTTGAATGTTTATTTTAAAATAATTTAAAGTTTTATTACCACAAATTGCAGAATATATTTAACACTGAGTGAAAACCTATTATTTCTGAAAAATAATGAAGCCTAATTATTTACATAAAGGCATTTATAATCTGCACAAGTGAAATACTTGAACTATGTGCACAAGTAATTATTTAATTTAAGAATTCCACTTTGAGTAAGAAATTAAATTACTGGGGATATGAAGGGTTTGCTTTGACAAAAAGTATCACAGAAGGTAACAAGTTGTGTTTAAAGTAGAAATTATGATAAATATATAAATAAATATAGTAAAAATTAGCCTAATGTATTTGTTCTCTTTTCTCACAAATAATTTATGACAATATTATGTCCGTACTCCATAAATTTATTTCTGTTACAGATAAGGAATGGAGCCCTATGGCATAACTTCATCTCTTACATCAAACATATTTGTAAATCTATTGGAAAATAAATTTTTTACAAATAAAAAACCTCTTATTAATTAATTTGTCCTTAATCTATTTAAATTTATTGTAAACAAATATTTTATTTGGTTTCACAACTTAGCACTTTGAAAATTACGGATGAGAATATCATCAAGGTGTTTCACAACATCCAGTGCACAACCATAAAACATGGTTACTCCACTACCACCATGACCATAATTATGGATTATCTGTAATTGATTACAAAAGTAGTTATTTTATCGTATATGATGATTACCTCAAACTAATTAGTTACATGTAATATCCGTATGATTATTTGTTTCCACTCTGATTTTGACATGGAGAATTATAGTCTCAAACAAACCTCAAGGCTAAACTTTAATTTAATAAAAATCAATATTTATACAAATTGAAGTTTTTTTATCTTAATAAGTCACATTTATTTGATGTGACATTTAATTTGATTGTGGGTAACTTATGGCTTTATATACTTGATAATTTAAGTACCAATGGTTCACAAAATTTTTTTATCATGTTCCTACCTTTTGTCCATTTTGAACAATTACTCTTTTAAATTCATTTTATAAAATATTTACTTAACTCTATTCTGAGACTATAGTTACTATTTTAGTTTTCATAAGTATTTAATATGTATGAACAACAATTATCAATTATGAATCAGCTTATTACATATATCATTTAATTTCAAAAAGTCTTATTCAGTCTATAAACTTTTTGTATTTTATGCTCACATATTTTATGTACGGAATATTATAAGTGAACTAATGGTCATATTAACTTATTCATACAAATATCATAATAATGAAAATGAATATATACAAAAATGTGAGATATAAATATAATCATTATTTCAAAGAACTAAAATAAATGGTAGAAATACATCTGAGAAAAAAGACTGTAAATTTGAAGATGAGATGACGAATAAGAAATTGTAATTTTATTTTATGTCATGTTACAGTTTTAAGTAATGAATTTTAATACATCGTACATTAGCTGACATGAATTAGTGTAGCTCCAATTGCTATTGAAATTGAAATTGAAATGAGAATGAATCAAAATACCTGTCTGAAGCTTACTCCATCAGAATATGTCATTTATTTTCATTAAGATTGATTAGAAGAATTAATCATAAATAATTACCTGAAGCTTTTTCTCATCAGAATACGTCATTTCTTTTCTTTCTAAGCACACTCTAGGTCTCCCTGGCCTAAGGCCAACCCATTCCTTCACTATTTGAGCATGTTTCAAACCTGGTATCATCATGTTGCATCCAGTAAAAATTCTATCAGAATCATTTTTTCGTACATTAAGATCCCAATCTCCTAATTGGCTTGTACCACCAAGTATCACAGTCTTCTGACTGAAGAAAAAAATTAAAACTTTCACATTCCATTCTAAATTATGATAATTATTTTTAAATAAGTTTTAAAAATATAACTAAATAACAAATTAATACTTTTTAACAAAATAGCTTTTTAATTCACTTGATGTGAATCTGAATTATTAACTATAAATAAACCTTGAGGCAAATTTAAGTTTATAGTTAAAAGTTTTTACTCTCATTTAAATCTATTTGAATAATGGTAATAAAAATTTTAAAAAAGATATTTTATTTAACATACTTGGGTAAAATATAATAGCTTCCATCTGTAGAGTCATCTATAATCCCATAGGTCATCCAAGGTGCTTCAACCTAAAAAATTTAATGTAAATATCACAATTACATAAATGTATGAGGTATTTCGTTTTTTATCTCAAATAATGTTGGCATATACAACTCATTATTAAATCATTGTGAACAGTGCTGCTTATTGCTTTTATGGGCCTTCAAACAAATTCTGTTCACAGCCCTTAAACTCCTCAAGTTAATGGAGTTTTTAGTGGTTTTAGTACATGTTGAATGCAACAGTAAATAAATGCTGCACTGAAAAAAAGTATGAACTAGTAAACTAATTGAATATATTTAAAAACAGAAAAATATTAATCAGAAATAATGTAGTTACAATAGTTGGACATACTAAAACAAGCAAAGTTATTTGAATTGAGATCTTCAGTCAATAGTATATATAACACTGAATCTGGTATCCTTGTGGATCATTCTGGAGGTAAATTCATACCCTAGTAATAACAATGTTAAATAATTCAATTTCTCTCAGAAACTGACAACTGAAGCAGCTAACCAAAAATTCAAAAATAATAATTAATTTAATGTTCTCTTTTGTACTAAGAAATATGAAGACAAAGATTTTGTTTTACCCTTGCTACTTGTCCCCTAATTGGAGTTACACTATTGTCATCTGCAAGTCTACCTCCATCTAATCCAGCACAATTAATAACAATATCATACTTTCCCCTCAGCTCTGTGTAAGATTTTACTGTAACAGGGTAGTTGATTACACCACCAATATTTGTAAATTGTTTCATTAATATTGGCAGAAATGCTTTAGGCTCAAGGGAGAATGTGACAAATGAGTAACCAGATCTGTAAATAAAAACATATTATACCTCAAATCCACAATGAAAACTGCAGTTAAACAATAAGCTTAAAATTAAAAACAGTGCAGACCAGTTTACTCAAAACAGATTACTTATAAAATGTATAATAATCAAAGTAGCAAATAATTAGAGCTATATTAATTAAATAAGCTGCATACTATATTTCTTTTTTAAATAAGTTGGAAGTTCTTAGAAAAATTTTAGTAGGTACTGAAGTATAGTTCAGATTAGTTTAGCTTTTTATATCCACTAGATAATACAAAATGATATGGGACACATCAAGATTTATTAGGTACTAAAAAACAATCAGTTACTTACATACTTGTTTACATAACTTCTACTTATTTAAGAAATCATTCATACAATAAAAGCAGTGATCCTGCAAATATTTTTCCAAGATGTCATAACCATAAATATCAGAACATTAATTGAGATGTGAACTTGTATAGAAATTGGATCATATCTATTAAAGTTCACATCTCAATTAGTGTTCCAGTCAGCCACTAAGTAAAAAGTAGATTGACAGAAAATTCAGACTAACTGTCCTGAAAATATTTTTGAGGACCTAAGCCCCTTACATCAGGAAAGAAGGGCTCCAAAATTTAAATAAATTTAAATGCCAACAATATCAGCAGAATAAAACTGATAACCAGTTGAGTCTTGGTTATAAAATAACCTGCAAGTTCAAAGCCTGGTCTAAATTGAGGGTGGGGGGTGTACTGGGATTTAGGAGCCCAGACCCCTCAGTTGCCCAGCCGGGCACAAATTATGTATATATAGTCTCTTTTTGATCTTACTTGTAGATTGTTCCATGTTGCTGGTTTAAAGAAGAAAGTTGTTCATTATTCAATGCCTTGAATCCCATTACCGAATCACTCCAAGATGGAATTGATACAGGTTTATTTCTGGTGACACAAATGAGGGGAAACAAAGTCACACCTTTTTCTCCTGCAGATTCAGATTTCCAGAGAGTCTTCATGAGTTCATATGTTTTTAGAGACCATTTTCTAGACAATATGACATTTATAATAAAAAAATTAGAAATGATGATTTCTTAATTTAAACACACACAAATTTATTGCAAATATATTTATAGTTATCATGAAACAATATTGTAAAAAGTAATTATTGCAGTTGATTTTTTTATCTTTTTCTCTTATACCAATTAATAGGTTCAAACGAAAGGTAAGGAAATGTAAACTACTCTAAATAATGCTATTCCTTGAAAAACCAATTGAAAAAGGTTTCATGATTATGTTTTCAGATGCCAAGTATTAGAAAATAAATCAGAAAATATATGCTATATAATTAATTTTGACTTGATTACACTATTTGTGACTGCAGTAACTAAATCCTATTTTCTTAGAACAAATAACATTACATTAGTCATTCAACGGATCTTATTAATGTTTCATAAATGGTCCATTCTTTAAAAATACTCATGTATTTGTTGGCTCCATAACTTGATGACTTTCTCTTTTAGTATCATAGCAATATTTTTCACTCTTTTACCAGGAATTATAGATAATCTTACTTTTTATTATTATTTTGCTAAGGTGTATACTTTCTCTTGAATCACCATAATTTCATACTCTTGATTTATGTAATTTTTCTCAAATTGAATTGGAATACACAAACTCCACAAACATCACCATTTCACACCTCAAAATGATAAAATAAAAACACATTTTGTGTTTACATTTATCTATATTACTGTATAATACTTTTGATTGATTTTAAAACTAGCAATATTCTATGTTAGATTGAAAGTGCATTTTATAAACAGAGTTTAATGTTTCAATTATTGTACTTCATGTTTCTGGAAGGGATTATATTGATTCATTCTTATTTCATAAATCAACTGCTTTGTTCAGTTTGTAAAGTACTTTATACTGATTGGAAACACCTTTTCTGTGGATAAGTATTATAATCCTTTTTGGTTCATTAAATCATTTTTTGCAATAATACTCCATTTGCATTACCCTATTAGGATTAGGTGTGGACTAAGTTTGCAAGCAGTGTACTGCAAATCACTGATAACAAAATATTCAAGTTAAAGCTAAGTCAAACAAATATTCCTTATAAAAAAGTAAGGTTTAGAATCACATTATTTTCTCATGTTAAATGTAACTGTACTATCTATATAATTAATAAGATACTTAAAATAATGTAACTGCAAACTTGTACTGCATTTTATTAACAGTATACTTGTATCATTTCAGTAATAATATGCTATATTGATATTAAATTATATTGGAAATCAAGAAGTAATGCAATGATACATACTCTCCACTAATTAAATCAGCTCGTAAATTCATTCATTGCATTATTAAATGCTTAAAACATAATTAATTATACTAACCATTTATGCATATGATATAATGAACATTGTTTCAAGAAGTTATCTTATTTAACAACTTAATATTTCAATGGTTATATTTATTACTGAATTAATTCGGCTGGAGTTTCTCCTAAAAGATATGGCTCCCAGAGACCAGCAGATCCATCAGCAGTTGTGTCTGGACTTAATTTTTCAGTTAAGACACAAACATAAGCATTTGGGTATGCTTTCTTTACTTCAACAGCTGAACTCATACCAATAATTCCCCCACCAACAATAGCAATCCTTGGTGTAACTAAATATTTCTTCTGGAAATAAATGAATAATTTTTCATTAATAATCCATTTCTTTACTATGAATAAAAGTGGTCTCTTATACAGAAAAAGACATATAGGTAAATATTGAGGAGGCCTGCCACATGCCCATATAGAAAACTTTAAAAATATATTTAGATAATATCGCAGGTCCCCCTAATATTGAACAGATATTTGTTCCCTAAAAATGCATCCAAATCCAAAACCTGCCATCTCAATGACTCAAATAATGTTTCTTTATCTAACAAATTATAAATAAATACCTTAACTTCAAGATGTATCTTAGATAATGAGTTCTACAACTTATTTCAGAAGCTTTAAACAAATTAAAACGCAATTAAAAATACTTAAATTCAGGTTTTAAGTAAATTATTCAAGATGGACATTTTAATTTTAATAGTGAAGCATTTAGTTCCAAATTCAGAGAAACTGAATTATTGTGTCAAAACACTCAATTGTAATAAATTTATTCATTGTACTGTATATTATAAAACTTATACATTGTAAAATAAATCAGAAATATATGACAAAAATAGATTATTTAAATATTACAAAAGAATTTTAAATTTTATGATTTAATACATTTTTCACTCATCTATAGCCAATATTACTTTCGATATATATACTATGTTTTGAAATAAAATATTCTTAAGTCAAATTAAAATTCTCCTCTGTGATAGCCCATTTAGTTACTATAAAGTGCAGAGTATACTACTAAATTTTACATTGTTGTCTTTACCTTTTCTGAGTAGTCCTCCATATTCATTTATTGGTACCAAGCAACAGTGAGAAGCATAGGCCTATAGATAACTGGGCTGATGTAACACTAAAAGATAAGCTCGGCTCAGGGTCGAATTATGAAGTTCAATTGCACTAATCACGAAAGATTTTGGCTGTACCAAAATTGAAAGTAGTAATTTACTACCAGTCATTTGGATTTTTCAAATATCCACCAACAAGGGCATATTTTTGCGAAATGTTTAACATGACTTAGTGTTACACATACTTCTAACGATTTCGTTGCAAATGTTCAATATAAATGTAATTTTACTTATCTTTCGCAAGGAGGTCGGCTAGGTGTAATGCGAGATTTTTATTTACAGCCTCGGTTCATTTTTGTTTTAAATTATATCGACGAACGTTCCCACCCGACCATAGTAGGTTAAAATTAATTAATACTAAAGCATGTACATGTACATGTAGGGGGAAAAAACTACTGCCATTTTTCATTTTTAAACATAGACTCCTTATAAATCAATACACTCATTTTAGCACTTTTCCTGCGACTTTAAAAGTTCAATATAAATCTGTTTTTCAAACTCCGCAGAATAGAAGTTTGATTCAACCATGACTATCATTTGAAGCAAACCTTCGATCAGCAAGCCATTTCCTTACAATCGGTAACAGAAAATGGTCGCTTGCAGATAAATCTGGCAAATATGGTGCATGTGGAAGCGGTTCGCAAATATATTCGTGGAGATTAGCAACAAAAACGTGTGAACGCCTGCATTTTCGTGATCAAAAATAACCTTTTTGTTTGACATATGTGGACAATTAGTCTTAATAGCTATATTTAATTGCTTTAATAATGTTGTGTAATACGTTACGGTGATTGTTTTCTCTTTTCCAGTCTACGAAGACCACACCATGAACATCCCAAAACACGGTGGTCATGTCTTTTCCCTCTGGAGTATTAACAGTCAACCACTTTTTGGAGTCTTGCTTCAATTGTGTATTGCAATTTATTTAGATTATTTTATAAAAACATTTAATTTATTTTATTACTAAATTTTAAAATCAATTAATAGGGTTATTAAAATTTAGATTATTAGTGTGATTAGCTCAGGGTAGTACATACAAGAGATTGAAACTAAAACATTATTTCGTTAAAATTGAAGGGTCATGTTTCGTGGGTGTCGTGTAGCAGAAATCTTGCCAAACGCATCTCGAAACGAAAATACAGACATACGTATATGTTTATCTCTTGTCCGCCAGGAGCATGACCGGCAGGTACCTGGTGGATTCCTTCCTGCTCAGCGACACGTAGTCTCGAAGTAGGGCAATGAACTCCGGTTCATTGGTTGTGAAACTCCGCAGATCTGTGCCTGCATTGGGCCCTGCGTTCTCTCTCTCTCTCTCTCTCTCTCTCTCTCTCTCTCTCTCTCTCTCTCTCTCTCTCTCTCTCTCTCTCTCTCTCTCTCTCTCTCTCTCTCTCTCTCTCTCTCTCTCTCTCTCGGTAGGTTACTTAACTCGTGCAGTGGACTTGTATGGTTCTTCCTATACTGCGATGATAGACTTTTCTCTTCTCCTCTCGGCCTTCACTAACCAACCATTCTTTCTGAGATGTGATCTTATACTGCTCCGCCAAGCTCGATAATTTCTTTCGCCACAGGGATGGAAACCAAATCACCTGACCTTTCTCCGACTATCAGTTCAAAATAATTTATATTCACGAAGCCCAGTACTGATTTGTGGAGGGAGCTGCCCTTCGGAATATTTCAGGGTTAATGTCCGCTGGGTGAAATTTTCCCAAGTGACCTTCTTAATCACTTCGACTTGTCTTTTGACATGTACGTATCCTGTCTTCCCGACTTGCTGCTTGCTTGTGCTCAGATTCCAATAAAATAAATTATTTAATATTTGGGCGTCGCGAATCTTCAAATATATATCCTCGTTTCATCTACAGTAATGAAACGTCGCAAAAACTCAGTTGAGATGTGTTTGAAATGATAAAAACACTGCTGGAAAATGTTCATTCCATTACGTTTATGTTATACGGTTGAAATACAGTAACTATCGAACTGCCAGTTTTTCATACCACAATGTTAATGTCAATTGTTATAGACATGATCTATGAATAGGTTTTCAATCTGGGTAGGCACTCGTACCTTCAATCTGCGAACTTTCGATGTTGCATTGTAAATTTATCCGATTTTAGTCTCTATCGTAGTTGCAGCTGGGCGTCATTTCATGTCAGTTGACATAACTTGTAACTAACCATAATTTTCTATCATTATTTCAATATAGAAGAATGTGAGAACATGAATTGTCCGAAGCCCCAGCAACTTAAATCGTTCAAAAATGACCATTAGTCAGATAAATCCAAATTACAGTATGCTGAATTCAAATCAAATTGATCTCCAAATATTTATCAATGTTTGTCACTTTTAAATTTTACTGCAAAATTTTCATAATGAAGGAAATTTTTTTAATGTGCTTCAAAAGGATGCAGTCATTTTCCCAAACGACACTTGCCCAACACACGTTTTCTCGACGACATCCCGATTGACGTTTCCCAACATGTCGGTATCCCGATGGCTCGTTTTCCCGAAATATGATTGCCACAAAGTCGTTTTCCGGAAAGGAATCGCGTTTGCCGTAGTTTCGTTTTTACGAAAAATGGCGTAATATTACCACATATAATGTTAGTTATCTTTTAAAAGACTAACATCATGGAGATTAGAACTTTCAAACTGAGTGATCCTGTATTTATTGAACGCTTATATCGTATATTATTAAAATGCCGCCGCATCCCCACAGTGTTTCTTCCTGGATTGTAAGTAATATGTGAATATGTGTACCACGATCCGTTGAAATTGTTCCACGTATTAATTAATAACTTAATTTACACAAGAACCATGTATAATAAGATAACTAACATGTAATAGATTTTATTAATCTTTTACATAAAAAAAAGTCACTCCGACAAACTGACCCTCTCGGGAAAATGGCTGTCTGGCAAACTTGTTTCGAGAAATGAAGCAAGTTGCCAGATGTGGCAATATTCAGAGTCTCTCAAAATGTGGATTTGGCGGTGGCATGAGTAGTAAAAAGTTATTAACTAAACACTATTGAAATTAATGTTTTTGCTTATTACTTCAAGTAGAAGCGTTTGACAGAAAACTTTAAGATAGCTGTGTAAAATGAAGTATAGTGGGAGTATTTATCTATAGTCTTGATCTACTTAATTATTACAAAGTATTAAATGTATCACTTCACATTTCCGAGAAACAGCCTTCGATGTCTCGTTAAAGCAAGCAATGGGAACGCAATGAAAATAAGACGAAGAACCTCTGTAAGCAATGATTCGACGAAAGAATATCTCGCTATACACAAAACGTTAACTAAGTTGTAACCTGTCTTTTTTATTTCATTGCGCCAAGATTACTCTACCAGTTACTGTTACATTGTATCCGAATTGACGTTATTGTGAAATCTGATCACACGTCACAGGAGAACGGTTCTTTGAAGATCTGCCGGCTCTTGTCGGCTGATTGAATAATGGTTCTCGTTAAAGCCACCGTGGCTACAAAATGGCTGCCCTAGTTCAGATATAAAAGCGCACTCGAATTTTTGCGTACAGACATTTAACCATTTTAATGGCTCAGTGAATCTTAATTTCCTGCCAACAAACATAACTCGGTGAGTTACACAAATTAAAAATGGAAGAAGTTGTTTCCTTTCTTAAAAAAAAATAATTTAAATGTTGCAATGTGGTCAGTTTGACCGCTTGTGAACCTCCCAGTATGTAGTGAAGAGTAGCCTACACGAAATAATTATATGTAGATAATGAAATTATTAGTAAGAAGCACCGTTTTTGGTACAATATTCAGTTTATTATCTTTTATAATATTAAGATTGAGGAGAATTTGTGACTTTTGCAACACACATATTTTCCAGGTTAAACAAAAATTTTTTATAGAAAATATAAAGCTAACTATATTTTAAATCAAGCATTCAAGTTAATAATAAAGGTAAAAAAAATAGACACGAAGCTAATAAAAACATCAAGTACTTGTTATTAATTTTTCTTAAAAAGTGGAGGAACTCATATTCTTCTCTACACTGCTTTTACTCATAGAATGAGGCGCTGGAATCTAGGAGTCAATATTGCTGTAGACAAGCTTATCTGCACGTCGCCCCTTCTATTTAATTTTACAAATGTATTCATTTTCCCAAAAAAAAGGTGGGAGTTTCAAATGTTTATAAATGTTTATAAATGCATTTAAGAGCAGGTCTGAAGTAAACCTTGGATAACGCACATTTTCTTCACAATCAGACAGTGTAAAAAAAATTCAATTTTGCATCCAATACTGGGAACATTATTCAGGCCAAAAATATAACAAATAATTACCTAGCGACAGGAATTCAAACTATTCACCTGTAAATAGTAAAAAGAATTACTGTCTGACCAAAAACGCTTTTATTGATAATCACCTGAGATCGTTCATCGACAGAGACAGGCAATGAATGCAATGCCTAGAAAAATAAATCTTCAAGTACCTTGCAGACGTGGATATTACGATTATCGTCACTATGCTTTAAAGCATTACTTATTACAAAAAATATTTCCTGTTCTCAGGACAGTTACCCCAGCCTTGATGAAGTGGCTTCAGGACGTAGTCTTATAAAATAAACAATTTTCGAGCTTGGTCAGAATTATCAATTTTTTTAACTTAACAAATTCCACGTTAATGCACACATTAATTCACAATCCTGGACCTCGACTTAGATGATGTCACATAAGTTCGGCACATCAACTACGACTAATTTTTTTTTTTATCAAAGTCTCCTGGTGGTTTTGAAATTTGGTGATCAAGGAATACTTGCTAATCTACGATTGACCACACCCAAGGTCACAGTGACCTGTTAAAAAGCCTGCGCTTGAGGACCCGTGGCCAGTAGATCGTGGAGAGGCGACCAAGATGCGGCCGTTCGTTGCCGTCTTCTTCGCCCTGCTCGGTGCAGTCGCTGTCTCTGAGGTAAGTGAGACATTTAACAATCACAAACGTAATTCTACGAAAACACTGTGTATACTTTAAGTAATGGTTCAACTGGTTAGAGATTCTAAACTAAGAATATGAAATTATTACTTATTCTTTGTCGTCCATCTTGATCCGTGGCGACCGCTGCGATCTTGGCGGAAGATCGATCCGCGCCTCAAGTTTAGCCGAAGTGAGGGAATTGGATCGTAGCCATCTTACATTAATAGTTGGTTCGGTTTCATTTTCATATCATCCGTCAGACGCTCATAGTTCACTGAAGAGAAATAATAATAATAATAAACTGCGATTATTCCGTGACATTTTATATACAGGTTGTGCTAAAAATAACGGACTTCCAAATATCTTGAAAAAAGCACTATGAATAAAAAAAACTGGAAAACACGAGATTAGTATCTTTATCGAGATTTTGAATGCGTCAGCATACAAATTGGGTTGAAATTTTTAATAGAAACCGTCATTCCGTTGTGCAAAATAATTTTTCCGATACTCGACAGATAGCGATGTAGACGCCAAAAATGGACCATGGGTACGAAAACATATTTCGGGAAAATTGAGAAGCGAAAAAGCAGGGATGAGGTGGCGGCTTGTGGACCTCGCAAAAAAAATTATTCAAAGAGTTTTTTTCCCGATTTCTCAACCGAAGTGTATTGCTCGAGATATTCTACCAGTATAGACCTATTTCACACACACAACTTATCCGGGACTGTTACGCAATAAACATGAATCTCATTTTATTAATTCATTGGTTGGTCATTCAACTACGAAGTGACTCATTATCCAAGTAAAATCGATCTGAAAATAACACACCCTGATAATCTTCAAAAGAATATTTAATATTCAGTTGATTGATATATATCTGACAGATCTATTAAAAATTGCATTATATTAAGAACTCAAGACAGTTAACGCCTAATACGCGAAAATTCTCTACCATTGTTTCTATAATTTTTTTCCAGACGTTACAATGGCTGCAGGCATGTTACTTTATTTCTATTTCCCTAATCTAAATTCTCTTGCGTACAAAGTAATATAAAAATTGACAGTCGCTAAGAAAAATGTTTTATAAGACATTTAACATCATTCATCGAATTTTAAATATTATGTGCTTCAATGGAAACGTAATTATTTTCCTTTGCTGTACCACAAACTCAAAATTTGGCAGAAACTGAATATGTATTTAATGTTTTGAGACTGTTTGTTGATTTATTCGTAAAGCTGTTTTTTTAATTCCTACAATTTGAACAACAAAGATCATAAATTTTTAAGAGAATCTCAAAGTGTTCATAGAAGTTTAACTTGTACTAAAAATCCTCTGACATAGTGACTTCATTATTATTAAAGAATATAATTCATCAAAAATTTTTAATCATTTTAATAATGGATTTAAGAAAAACATTCATACTGTTAAAGTAACTACACATAAGATAATAATAATAAGAAAGACACAAGAGCATAGAGAGACACAACTGCACGAGTCAGTTGACAAAACTCAAAGGCAAATGAAACGCAACGACAATGAGAAATCAGAAGTGTTAGATGCTCTTGCGTTCTTCTGCACCTGAAGAAATAAACAAGGCTTCCAGAAACGTTGTGTGGTATTTATGTTAACACTTCTTTTATCTGAATTTTGCTATCTTTCTTATCAATTTTCAATCAGTCGTAATTTTTATTTCATTTTAATAAGAGAATGTTTGCAAAAATTTAATTAAAGTAGTCTTTTATACTTAGTAGCTCATCACCATATGAGCAGCTTGAGTGCAGTGTAATGTAATAAAAATATAAAAGGTTTTTTTTACTTTATACGAACTAATCGAATAGTCCTTAGAATTGAATACTAATTGTAAAAAAAAATATTATTTTACAAAAATTCTAAGGATCTATGCAAAAATAGGCAAATAGTTAGTTGATTAAACGAATAGTCGCAATCACAACATTTTGATCATAGTGACGTAAATTCGACTAAAGATAGTGCACGTTAAACCACGTTTTTCGTGTCGTCTTTTTAATTAAAAACATTTAATTTTTAAGACTTGTGTTAAGCCTGGAGGATACAAGTAGGTGTCTCGCCTCTGTGAGACTTGGCACAGGAAGCGTCGGTCAGACTCACTACTTAAGTGTGTGTGACTACTTCTATTATCCAATTCACTCCATCCGTCGCGAAATTCTGCTAATGGAAGTAGTTTTTCTTTCTTGCCCTGGTGTCGCTCTACCGTGAGATTGCTCCTGCACAGAAGTCTTTACACATTATTAACCAAAACTGTAATGAATATATTGCCTGAACCCTTCTATAATGCTATGATTACCACCAAATTTAAGGCTGTTGCAAGCCTTTTTTCGAATACGTTAATAAGATCCCAGGTATTTTTATTAGTTCAAGAAAGAAATCGATTGTTCCTAAGATAGTTGTTGTGCGACAATTATAGTTATTAGATAGCTGTAGTTTATCGACGAAATATAAAAATATATAATGTCGACATCAGGGTTTAGACATAAATACATGTTAGAAACTCTGGCCTCTTATTTGAAAAAGAATAATTATCCACGTTACCCGTTGCTAACCAGAAAAGTTTGTTTGGGAAATTATTCAACTCCTTAACTGTTAAATACACTGTACTAACTGAAATATAAACAAGACTATAGTGCGATTAAAATTAGAAGGCACTCGGCTGTTGTTTGCCGCAAGGGGTGTGAGCTTGAATCCCCCAATCAGAATCCTTTAAATGAAGGGCGTGACTAACAGCGCTGCCGAACAATCGCAGTGTATTCTATTCAATCAGAGATTATGCAGCTTTGTACGACGTCCATTTGCGTTTACGTATAGTGTTCTTCGCTACGTGGCAACAGCGCCTTATTCCTCGCGGCAACCCGAACTGCCTTCCAATTTCAATTGCACTATAGATGTTGTTTGCTTTTTTCTGTTATAAAGGGTTCATATTTTCCTTGCATGTCAGTACAGATAATAACTATAGCGGACGACACAAAAAAGAGATATTTTGCATCCCAACTTTCCTCAACAAATTTAACAGACTGATATACTTCGATAACAAGATACGCTCATTAGCAAAATTCTGTTAACAATATATATCATCCTTTCTTAAGAAAAACCGTTGTGTAATTGTTAGAATTTATTTTACATCAAAATCTGTTATCACAGATTTGAGTATGAAGATAAGCTTGGTCATTTATTTTATAATCATGTAGTAAATAACTGATCAATTAAAATTTTGGCTTCTAATTATTCTAAGATTATTAACTATTTGTTTCAAATGTGTTAAATGAAAATTATGAAGGACATATTAACTACTATTTGTATGTTGAGTAAACTTTACTCAACTACTAACAACAAATCAATTTAATCTAGTAAAATCCAATGAAAATCATAGAAATTTGATTTACAAATAACTAATCAATTAAAATTTCCAATTTTGGCTTCTAATTATTCCAAGATTATTAACGATTTGTTTCATATGTGTTAATTAAAAGTTTTAAGTGCACCTTAACTACCATTAGTATGTTGGTAAACTTTACCTAACTTCTGAGAAAAAATCCATTTGATCTAGTAAAATCGAATGAAAATTATAAAAATTTGATTTGTAAACTCATTTTTTAACTGTAATTAATCTGTCATGACTTTTGTTATTAAATTAATCTATTAATTTCATCAATATATCAAAAAATGTCAGCTGCTTCCATTTTCTCTAATAGAAATGTTATAGTCTTGAAATGTTTATTCTACCAAAAATTAAACTCTCATTTAACAATTTTTCCAATTTTAATTGTAATTTAATTCACAATGGTGTGAATAGAGTAAAATTATAGTTAAATTACGGTGGAGAATATTTAAAGAAATACATTTAGTAATAAAAAGTGCTATAAATAAATTTAAAACTGTCGTTTTTCAGTCACGAGTGATACAAACCAGAAGTATTGATCTAAACGCAAGCAATGCTAATCTAAAAGACTTCAGATTGCCTAATGGCGTTTCACCACTGAGCTATAGACTAACTCTTCGGCCTCTGTTGGCTGAAGGGCGTTTCAGTGGACGAGTGCATATAAATGTTACCTGTGAAGAACCAACAAAAACAATCACACTTCATGTTCATGAAGACCTTCAAGTTTCACATTCAGAAGTTAGGTTGCGATTAGTTGACAGTGGCAATGGCAGGTAAAGTAAAAACAACTAATATAATAGAGCTCATAATGTTATGTGGTACTTAAGATAGAAGATTATTTTTGCTTTTCTTATTACTAAATTTTTAGAAGAAAAAAAGTTAGATAAAGTTATGATTGGAAATATTATGATGATTATTCTTTATTCCACTTCTGACAAAAAAAAATACTTTTATTTTTTTTTAGATATAATTTATTTCTAAATTTTGATATGAATTTGTTATATGAAATGTTATTTTTTCCATTTTACATAGTTTTTTTTACTTAATTTCTTATTATTTATTAAGCTAAATAATTGAGTTATATATAATACGTATATTTTATAACCAGTAAAAGAAATATGAATTAATTTTATGAAGGTGGAATTTGTAACATATACAACCTGTTGAAAGTACAAAAATATAGATCTACAGAATCATCGGTGAATAAATATAATTAAAATGCCTGTTTAATTTTTCTTATGAATAAAAACACTTAAAGTAAAATATTATTAGTTATTATTATGATATATAAACAAGGTGCGTCCGAAAAGTTCGGTGAATTATATCATAAAATAAGGAAAACTAGAGTTACAAAGAAAATACATTTACTGACCTTCAATATAATCACAATTAGTTGAAATACACTTCTGACACCGGTTGTATACCTGCTGGAAACTGTCAGCAAACGCTTGGTTTGAAATTGCTCGAACCACCATTGTCACGCGTTTTTGGATATCCGCAACGTCTGCGAAGCTTAAACCTTTCCGAGCTATTTAAGGCATTGAAAATAAAGTACGTCTTCTGGTGCCATATCTGGAGGTTGTTGTAAAACAGTCACTGTCCACTCCGGTACAATTCTGGCCGAACCCACCAGATTGTTTGCAGCAGCCGTTTCAAAACTCCCTCGTAAAATTCCGCGTCGACAGTATGACTCTCGGGTAGAAATTTATAATGGATCGAGCCATTTCTGTCGAAAATTGCTATCAACATCGTCTTCATCCTGGATTTTGTTAGCCGACTTTTTTTTTTGAGAGGCGGGGAAGTTGATGAACACATTCCTTGGTCTCCGGATCGTAAAAAACAGCGGATTCCGGTCAGACATGTCGATGAAATCTCCAAACGTTTTCATCCGATTTTGCTTCTGCTCTCCTGTCAGCTTGTGGGGTGCAAACCGGGCGCAAAACCTTCCGCTTCTTCAAATGTCAAATGCTTTTTCAACAATAGTGCTTACACTGAATTTGCGGATCTTCAAATCTTCTGCTATCATTCTCAAAGACAGCCGCCGGTCATACGCAAGCATCCATCGCACTCGTATGTTATTTGAGTTGTGGTCATCATCGGCACCTTCTTTTGCGCCTGTAAAGCGCTTAAACCACTCAAAAACACACTTTTTACTCACTGCTTCAACACCGTACAATTGCACTAAAATTTCATGCGTTTAATTTGAAGCAAAACTTTGCGCTCTCTTGAGAAATTACGTGAATTCTCACACTAACTCCGTTAGAATGGTCGGAGCGTGCAACTGTTTCACTTTGTTGATTGCAAGATAGGTAGCGATTGTTGACTTGTCTTTCAAAGCGCATGCGCATAATCCTAACCAACGCGATTTTTATAATATGGGGGAACAATTCACCGAACATTTCTGACGCACCTTGTATGTGCATATACGAGGGTGAATCAAATATAAACAAGACTTATTTTTTTAAATATTTATTTTGATTTTAAGCGCACAAACAATCATAGTTTATTTTTATACATAATCTCCTGATTTATAAACACATTTTTCCCAGCGTATAGGTAATTTTTTAATTCCTTCCACGTAAAAAGAGTCAGGTCGTGTTTGTAGTCAATTGCGCACATATGCTTCAACCTCATTATCGCTGTGGAATTTTTGCCCTCCCAAAGCTTCCTTGAGAGGACCAAAGACATGGAAGTCGCAGGGTGACAGGTCTGGACTGTATGGAGGGTGTTCCAGTGTGTCCCAACCCAGTTGTTCCAATTTTTGTACGGTCAGGGCTGCTGTATGGGGGCGAGCATTTTCATGGAGGAGATCACTTTTCTCATCGGAAGGTCTCGTCTTTTGCGGCGATATGCAAGTCTGACCTCAGTCAAAATTTGGCAGTAGTATGCCGCATTAATTTTTCTGCGCTCATGCAAAAAATCAAGGTGCAGCAGGCCTCGCTGGTCAAAAAAAACGGTAGCCAAAATCTTGCCAGCCGATAATCGTGACTTGGCTTTTCTCCTTTCTTCCTCCACTCCATACTCGCTTGTTTCGACTCAGGGGTGTAGTGATGCACCCACGTTTCACCACAGGTGACAATGTGAGAAAGAAATGGGTCTCCTTCTTCCCGAAATCGTGCAAGAAGACGCTCACACACTTGAAAACGATTCAGTTTCTGGTCAACTGTGAGAGGGCGAGGAACCCACCTGGCACACACCTTGCGATACCCTAGCTCCTCTGAGAGTATAGAGTAAGTGCTCCCATAACTTATTCCAACCTCAATTGCAATATCCGAAGTTGTTAGACGCCTATCACCTTCAACAAGTTGACGAACACTGTCGATGTTGCCCGCTGTAATGCTGGTGCGGGGTCTGCGGTCATGGCTCTCATTTTCAACACGTTCACGGCCCTCCACGAACTGTTTATGCCAAGCAAACACTCTAGCTCGCGACAGCGTCTCTTCCCCGAACTGTGCAGTCAATCTTCTCAAGATTTCGGCCGGTTTTACACCTTCTGCAGCTAAAATCTTGATAACAATACGTTGCGCAATAGAGGGAGGTACCTCCTGCTCGGACATCGTAACGATGGACACTGAGCGAGTCTATGATGATGAGTCACGTGCTTCCCCCACTCCAGACAAACCAACCTAACAGCCAATAACAGCGGAACGTTCTTCCATCACTATTGCGCGCGCAGGTCCAAAAGTCTCATTTATATTTGATTCACCCTCGTATATTTACTAGCTCATTTGGATTTCTTGAAATAAACAGTTCGTCCAGTCGAGCAGAAACGAGAATCAAATTTTAGAGTGCTTGAACTCCATCAGGATAGTAGGTTTGAACTTCGTGCGATCTCTCTTTCCTATACGTTATATGGAGATATATATATAGATAGAAAAGAGAGACAGCAACTTATCTGAACTAAACAGTTGGTCCAGTCAGGCTGTACAGAGTTCCAAATTTTCAAGGACCTGAGCCCCATTCATCAGGAAAGAAGGTCTGAACTTGAACAAACTGTCTGAATTTGAACAAAAAATTTTGAGAAATGGTGTGACATATTATACTTAGTTCTATTTAGATAATTTATAGATAAGATTATGAACTGAGTTTGTAGTATGGGTCATGCTACTTGTCATTCTTGAATGTTCTTATGATTTTTTACCCCTGATAAAAGCAACAAGAATTGCAGTAATATTATGAGGTATTTATTTGATCAGTTAAGACCATCTTTATTAGCAACTTCATTAGCTATTTGTTGAATAAAAATTGATTGCTCATTTGTATCTGTACTAATATGTTATTTCCAGTCAGAAATTATGTGTTATTTACACAAAATGAATAATTTTTGTTTTAGTGAAACTTCCAGACTCTTGACTGTGTCTAGCACTAAGAAAGATTTGGCCAGACAATGGTATGTTATAAGCTTGACAGAAGAATTAGTGCCTGGTTATATATATCAGTTGGAACTTGTTTTCTCTGGCAATCTTGTAAAAGACAGAAGCATTGGATTTTTTGTGAATGGTTATGAGGTCCATCGTACCCATGAAAAGAGGTTTGTATAAATTAGTATACCCTTTTTATATATATATAATACTTATCTGTATTGACGAAGAAAATATTCATTATTATAGTATATCTTATTGAATTATATTATTATATTTCCACATACATGTTAAATGATTTTCTATTAAATTTTAGTACTAATTATAACTACTATAATCCATCAAATTTTAAGGGAATGTATTTAATCTAAATTTTTGATATTAATAAAAGAAATCACTGGGTCACTTGAAATTGAGAGCTGGTGTTGTTATGTTGGACAGGAAGATAAATATTAAATATTCAGAGACACAAGCATGCTTCTTCAAGACATAGTACTGCACTCCTTCTGGCCGACCACATTGCATGTGAATCATTAGTGATTTCCACGTTTCCAGACTGTTGAAGGGGCAAAGACTTTCTGGTTCATCGTTGAATGTATATAAATGTTAGAATTTATTTTATTTTATATTTAAATAGTCATATTTTATATTTCAGACTCTTTGCTGCTACTCAAATGAGACCCAATCATCCAAGACGAGTATTTCCTTGTTTTGATGGTCCAATGTATAAAGCTACTTTTGATATCAGTCTTGTGAGACCATCGACAGTGATGTCTCTTTCAAACATGCCTATAAAGGACACAGAAAAAGTGTAAGTAATTCCAAGAATGTAGAATCTGGAATGAAGATAAAATATGTTCACTTAATTTACATGCAATAATAAATGGAATATAGGGTAAGAATATTTATTTGCAATGTGTATCACTCAATCAATATGAATCTAAAGTTTTTAAATAATTTCTTGGCTTCTGATTCAAAATTATATAAATTAATTACTCTTTAATATAGCTTATGATTAAGGTATGTATTCATATTAAAATAAAGTTAGTTGGCTTAGTTAAATCATATCTATTACATTTTCTTTCATTAAATAATTATAAAAACATTGTTACATTTAGTTTTTAAAAAACTGTATCAAAATTAAGCCATTCCACAATAATGAAGGCTGGACTGTTTATAAGATCTTTCATGTAAATTAATTTTGTATTATCAAATGAATTAACAAAATGTTAATGGAATAGAGTAACATATTCTTACCATATTTTTTTGAATATCTTTAATATTAGTGATTATTACAAATAGCTCCATTACATTTTTAAATTTAATAAGTGTGTTATTTACTTTTAAATATTTCTAAAATTTTGTAGCTTTTAAATGTTCAGCAATATTTATGCCTCAACACACCCTGTTTCCAGTTCCATTCTTGAGTTGCATTTCCATGAGTAATAGATTGATTTTGTATAATTTTCTTTTGACTTTTCCATGTTTATATTTTGCAAGACTAATGGAAATAATCAAATGTGAATATTATTTATTATTATATCATATAATTATAAAATAATACTGTAATATGTATGATTTTCACATGAGTGCTTATATTTTCTAGGATTGTTTTACAACTTTTTCTCTTGCATCAGCTGATTTCAAACTATTCTCCAATTCTAGATTATTTATTAACCATGATTCTATAAATATGCCCCTTTTATTATTGCTTCAGAAATACTATGGAACTTGTTTGTCATAAACTATAATTATTTTGTTATAGTTGGGAATAAATATACTCCAAAGCTTGGAGATTTAAGTTTGATGTAGGTTAATTCCAAATTTAACTTAAATGTATTATTCATGTAGATCAGATGAACCCGGATGGGAAATAGATCATTTTGAAACATCACCTCTTATGTCAACATTTTCTGTTGCGGCTATTATTTGTGATCTTGGATTTGTCACACCACTGAATCCAGCACTTGAAGGTGGTGAGTTATTTTGCTTTTTTTTTAATTAATAATATTTCAACTGGTTATAACTAATATATATTATCTTTCTTTGAAAATATAAAATTATTCAACTGAGAATTGAAATAATGATGATAAATAATAAAAATAATGTTCAAACGATAAAATGTAAAATAGGTGAATGATCTGATTAATAATACATTTTCATTTAATTTCATTTTGTTTATTATATTTTCATGAATTGTATAATGCATTATGGGGAAAAGTTCATGAATAATTATAATATGTTATAAGAAAAATAAAAGTAAATGATTTACATGATGGACAAATAAAATGTTTACTTACTGTGTTGTATACATCATTTAAACAACACACTGTTCACATAAATAGTTGGGAAACTTTTTGGTATATAATATAAACAGCAAAGTTCTCAATGTATAGTTCTGTGGAACACCATGGAAATTTTGCCTTTTTCAGATTTAGTTAATTGTATTTCTCCATTTGATAATTTTTCAGTGTACTGAAGCTTATTTGATAGATATTATTTGAAAATATTGAAGACAAAGCCTCTTTTGCCATACAGTTCTCAACACAAGATGCAGTGGTTTACGTCACAAGTCCATAAATGTCCATAAATGTTCCCGTTATATAATTTGAAATGACTTGTGCCCAAAAATTCTGTTACTGCATCCATTATTAATTTTTCTTTGTGAAATCTGAATTCTTTGATATTTAATATGTTGTTTACAGATAAAATGTTGCTCAATCAATTGTTACAAACTTTTTCAAATACTTAAAAAAGAGTCTTATGTTAATGAGATAGGCCTGTAGTTATTTACATTAATTTTATTCCCTTTTTGAATATTGTTCTGATTACAGTTGTCTTTAATCAATTTGTAAAATTTTCATCACATATATTTACATTTATTAAGTTAATTCATTGATGCAGAATAGGATGATAAATTTCTTTAGTACATACATGGAGACATAAACCTAACAACTACTATATTTTGTAATAAAACTCCTTAATAATGTTTTTAACTTAAATCTCCATAACTGGATGTAAATATATGAACTTACTAACTTGAAAGTTATTCTTTTATTTTCAACTTAATAATGGCATAGTTACTTAGATCTAAAAGTGTTGGTTTAATATATAATGCACAATCTTAGAATTATTTGCTAAGTTATATTTTCTTCAACTACTGTTTTTATAAAGTAAGTCAGAATATTTGCTATTTTCCCAATTTTTGCACCTATATTATTGGAATTATCTATTTTCTTCCAATATTACTCCAATGTGCATTTTTTTATTTCATGACCATATAGTTTTTTTAGTATTGAATGCTTATCTTTAAAAAAATTAAACATGACTGTTTCTAAAGTCTGTAAATTTATTTCATGTTATTTCTAAGAGGAATGCAATTTTCTGCATACCCAGAAACTACTTGAAATATTTGTTCCATTGATAAGATATATTATCTTTCTTTTTTAATAGAATTTTATTGCATCAATCATTAAACTTTTTTCATCATCTTTATTATTTGCCTCCCTGAGACTAAAACTTATCCACATTTTCGTTAAAAGCATGACATAAACACAACAATACCCGGCATGGCATTTAACCAAACAAACGATGCCGACAAAGCAAATGCAAGATAATAAGTTGCTCGTCAATGACCGATGGTCATGTTACCATATATATATATATATATATATATATATATATATATATATATATATATATATATAGGATAACTGGATAGTGAGGGAAAATATAATATGAGAGAGAATTCACTCTAAAGAAAGAATATGTTAAGGTGTAGTAATACACTCAAAGGAAAGCATATGCTCAAGGTATAGCCAGGAAAGGAAGAAGAAGGAAATACTGAAAATACTCAGCAGGGCTGGGAATCAAACCTGGGTACATTTGCTAAATATGCAATAGCTCTATCAACTGAGCTATCATTTATCCATACCACCTATCTAATAAATCATTCTGTATTCTAGCTATATGACTCATTTGGACAGGAAGGAGGAATAGTGCTTGGCTGACGTTACTTAATTGACAGTTCACATTGGCAGGATGAGAAGTAATAACATGTCTAATTATCACAGTTATAAGCTTCCTCAGAACAACAGGACTGAATGTTATGCTGGCTGCCCACATTTGAATAAAATACATATGAGTAGATGTAAATCTGATTTACCACATTTAAAGCATGTAACAATCCTGGAACATTGATCCTGGTGCTCTGTATTTGGATTATGAAACTTGCATAAATATGGTATAATTAAAGTATCTATCTACAGAATCATTGCTTCCTATTGATTAATTTCATAATTTATGTTGTAGAAGGTGGTCCAGCAGTCCGAGTTTTTGGTCGGGCCCATATGCTTGGAAGGCTTCAAGAAGCTGCTGATCAAGCACCAAAAGTGATAAAATGGCTTCAAGATTATTTTGGAATGGCATACCCACTACCTAAGCTTGATATCATTGCCCTTCCACATTATTCAGCCCCAAATCCTTCTGATCTTTGGGGAGTTATAGTGTTTAGGTAAAGTTAGTATATTGACAATATATTACATTTCAATTGAAACTTAAAACTCTTTCAAATTTGATAAGTTAGATGCAAATTCTTCTACTCATCTACATCCATCTGGGTGTTATTGCTATTTGACACATAAAACTACAAATTAACAAGCATCATGTCATGTCACACTTCAAGCCTCATTGAAAAGCTATAAAATCCAGAGTTTCTATTCTCATAAAACAATACAAACATCACTCTATATACATAAAAATGAATTTCTGTGCATCTGCCCTGCTGTGTGTCCCCTATATGCTCCTAACCATTCATCCAATTGTGCTGAAACTTTGGTGAGTTATTGTGCACACCTCCACACAGGTTTCTGTTGGGTTTTCGAAGTGTTGAACAGGGTTGATATTAAAAACATTCTAAAATGGCTGATATTAGCATATTAATTACTTTTTGGTTTCTATGTGATGAATAGTTTCTATCCAGACATATTTAGTGTACAATTTCCAAACCCTTAAAGCAAAGAGGGTGTAGGAGCATTACATAAAAATAACATGGAACAACCAAGATTGGTGTCAAATCCAGGATTATAGAAATGAATGAGTTTAATTCTGACATTCACTATATCAGTTAAGTTATAGTTCGGTCCCTATGTGTGGGGGTGGAAGATGAATTTCAAAACATGTTAAAATGGCTGTTTTTAGCATCAAATATTTAGTTTTATGAGTTCGATGAGATTAATAGTTTTTTCTTCAGATGTTTTAGTCTATACTAACACCATACAGCATGGAAGTCAGCACCACTAAGGAAAGGGGTGGAGTACTGTTACATAAAAGAATGCAAAACATCTGAGGTTGGTGTCAAATTCAGGGTTATAGGTGTCAATGAGTTTAATTCTGACATTTACCATACTGGTTAAGATGTAGTTCAGCCCCTAAGAGTGGGGGTGGTTTGGGACAATGCAAATTTCTGTTTCCAATCTTAAATCCGTAAACATACATGCCACTTAATGCAAAAAAGACCAATATTAGTGTTGTTATAGGAGTTGCTGAGTTTAATTCTAGCATTAACCATGATGGTTAATGAAATTTTATGTTCCTTCATGTGGAGGTGGATGATGATACAACATAACCCGGAGTAGTTTTGACCCTCTTCAGTTACCGGGCATTTTTTCTTAGGGTACCAGTTATATTTTGGCCTCTATTGAATTAAAGGTTCTGATTATTTACTCCTTCAAGGTACCAGGAAAAGTTTTAGACTTTATTAAGTTTATGAGTATTTTTTCTGTTTTAATTCCTCATGATTTTTAGACACTTTTATTTTATGTAGTAGGAGAATTCCTGAATACCATCAGTTGTCATCCTGGTTTATTTGAAGTTAGATGCATTCCGGTTAGGTCAGGGAGGGAATTGTAAATGGTTAAATGTTCCAAACATTGACACTATTGATGCTGGTTAAATGAAATTATTACCAATAGGTTAGTGACTACTTTGAGTTAATTTAAATAAATACCTGGGCAACACCAGGCACTCAGCTAGTATTTTATGAATGTAATTTTTCTTATGTATTGAAAGTGTTATGAGATAAATATAGTTTAAAATAAATTTCAGTTGTAAATACATACTTCTGAAATATAGGAAACATTAGAAGCAGCATGTTCAAACATGTTAATATGATATTACTAAAAATAATAACCTAATATATGATTAATAAATATTCTGAGTAATTAATAGCCTCAAATCCATATTGATTTGATCTTATACAATATGTTGCTATTGACTTTCACCAAGTAAGTGATAGGATTTCAAATTGAATGAAAAAGTTTTAACATGTCTGTCTACACAGTCTTAATTATTACTCCTACTAAAACCCATTTTTGTGTGTAGAATAGGTAATTTTAGGTACAGTTGTTGAACCATAATATACTTTCATATGTACAGTGAGAATGCACATAACAATTTACAGACAGAACAGCTTGTGATACAGAATTATTTAGATTTCTGATGAATAATATGCTTTTGTTTATTTTAGGAATTATATGTTTGATATTCGAATGTGAGTTGTCATTCTGTAAAACAATTCCAATGAATTTAACTGATTGACTCATGTTATAAATTATGCTTAAATTTTTCATTATTACTATTATTTATTTTATTTTTAAATTATTAAGAATTAATGGTACTGAATTAGAACTGCACTAGTCTTCTTACATATTAG
Organism: Zhengitettix transpicula; assembly: GCA_037074705.1. Taxonomy (NCBI): domain Eukaryota; kingdom Metazoa; phylum Arthropoda; class Insecta; order Orthoptera; family Tetrigidae; genus Zhengitettix; species Zhengitettix transpicula. The sequence continues at coordinate 79,873,550 of CM073591.1, forward strand.
AAGTTAATGTGTTAATAGGCATTTCTTCAGCAACTAACACAGAAATCATCAAATGTAGATAACAATTTATAGATTAAGATTTTATATTTACTAATCCATCCACTTCTCTCTGTGATTTATGGCAGTCATCTCCTCCTTATATAAGCACCCTGGAATCTTTAATTCATAATTACAAAAGATCCAAATAACATACAACTTTTTCATATTCCAAACAAGTAATAAACCTATTTGTCATAATCACAAACTGAACATAAAAATTGTAATTCTTTCACCATTTTTATATATTTTTTGTGTGTGTTCAAAAGAAACTGATAATAGAAAAAACATTTAAAATTCCTAAAAATTACAATAATCTTTCATGTATGTACATTTCAGTTAATAATGTCAAAAATATTTTATTAGGGAAGAAGATTTAGTTAATGATCGTGCAGCCAAACTGCTTGCACTAACAACTGAGCTTGTATATCAGTGGTTGGGTCATCTCACTACACCTTTCACCAGAGCAGCAGACATTCACATCAATAAAGCGCTAGTTAACTATATTGCATATTCATTCCTCTTGGAGAGTAAAGAATATACTGTAAGTAGTAATATATATACATATATATATATATATATATATATATATATATATATATATATATATATATATGGATGGATGTATGAATGATATTAGTAAGGATATGACATTGTCAAAAATAATTGTGATATTGGTATGAAAAGGAAAGAGAGATAGCTTAACACAATATCAGAGCATAGGTGTTGGAGATCATATGGAACATTGCTGGCGGCCTTCTTTGCAGGCATTGCAGGGTGATATGTGGTCGCAGTTTATGCAGACCACAGTACAGTTACGGGAGAAAGTTCTGTGGCAGCATACAAATAATCTGAACCAACTTGCTTCTCAACAAGGAGACAGATAAAGATAGTATTGACCGACTTGCTAATTAATGCATAATAGCAAGGAGATAAATGCCTTGTAGATATTTATAATTCATGGCTTCGATATTAAAGCATATTAAAAAAGGAGCTTTGAATTTTGGTAATATTAATCTGTGGATTGGGTGACAATTCATAGAATAAATTGTAAAGGCTGCAATAAAGTTCAGGATTTATATATTAGTTATGAAGTTATGTTCTATAATTGGATAGTGAGGATCTAGTGTCTGACTTTTTTATAGTATATGAACCAATTTATTAAAATAAATTTCACAGCAATATACATTTATTTAGTACTTATTTTTGTCTGTTATTTTTCTTCTAATTTATCTAATTATTATAATTTTAACACAGATGTTTTAATATTTAATTTTAAGAAGTATAGTTGACAAAATGATTTGGCATGTAGTTGACAGCATTGTTTGAATGTATTTTCTGGAGATATTTTATGCCAGCATTGTGGGGGGAAATGTTAAATATAGACCACAATTTACAAACTGTTCACTATAGTAAAGTTGATTAAGTAACTCATTTAACAAAGATACCTAATCAAGATTTATGTATATTTCTGATCCTAAACATTATTTTATATAAATTTTAATATTTAATTATATTTAATTTCAAGGGAACGAGAGGGGCACTGAGGAGTTCATATAGCTTATACTATGAATATAGCAGGCATAATCCTTATGCAGGTGTTGCATCACTAAAAGAAGAAATTAAAGCTTCTAAAAGTAAGCATTTCATAGTATTTATTCATGTTTTGTAAGAATATGTTAGATTTATTAATGTTGATTCTTTTTTTTTCTTTTTAGCTCAGTGGTTGTTTCGAATGCTTAATTTCACTTTGACAGAAAGAACTTTCAAGACTGGAATTAGAAACTTTCTTCAAGACAGGTGAAGTAATAACTGTTTGATTCACTTATCACTTAAATTGAAATATATATATATATATATATATTGAACCAGTTTAGATTAAAACAGTTTATATTTGCCAACTATTTTTAAAATTATATTTTCTATACATATTACAGTGTTTGTTTTTAAAAAGGGAAGAGTATTTTTAGTTTATTTCACATTGAACTAGAAGTTATAGAGTGCCTACTATACATGGTTCTTTTCTTTTTAACCATCAAAAAGATTTTTTTACTATATTTTTAGAGATCACAGAAAATTCCTCAAAGGTAGAATTTTAATATTTAATTTCCCTAATACTTCTTATAGTCAGGAATATACTGCTCTTTCAATTGAGTATCATTTCTTAAAAGCAAACTGTTCTGCAGAAAGTATTTTTTTAAAATTAAACAATTCTTTTGTATACTATTCAGTCAATGATTTTTAAAAATACAGGAAGGGGGAACACTGAACAAAAATTACTTAGATTATATTTATTTCCTTCCTTGAACAGAGAAGGATAGTTACATCTTATCATCTAATTAGGAACATGCCAGTTATTACAGAATGATTGCAGAGGCAATTCAAAATTGAACTAGCATTTATCACACATTTCACTAGTAGGCTTGAGGTCATATTTTGCCAAATGTTTCTTCTTCAACTAATTCATAAGATTTTTAATATCAATTGAAGTTAGTTTTAAATGAATAGCATAAACTTTTACATATGTATTTTATTTAAGTATGTGAATTAATCTTTCATGATTACTCACATTAAGTGGTCTTATAAAATTTAATATATTACAAACATTATTAACTTTAGTATACATCAATACATAGATACAAAAGTGTCTCAAAAATCTTTACTCAGATTATAAATGTATGTTGATTAGTATTCGATTAAAATTTAACATTATTAAATACATCTGAAAATGATTCCTGTTAACTGTTGGATAAATAATTCTGTGTGAATTGCATTTACTTTAAGATATTTGAAGATTATATATAATCAAACACTTCACTATCTGAAATGTTAATTACTCAATGAAATTATGAATTTTCTATGTTACTTTTACTCACATGAATTCTAATTGATCAGAAATTAACTTATTTCCTAATAAAATGAAGTTTGAGCATTATATTAATTTATATGTTAAACACTTTGAGATTCATCTATAATTTTTTAATTTCATTAGTCAAAAATAAGCACATTTGTATATAAAGTTGTTCTACTTAAATTTTACAAGGAATAATAATTCTTTTACCACACAAATTCTTAAAGTAATATCTATTGGCAGAACTTACTGCTTTTTATTACTATTTTTAAAAGGTAACTTTAGCCACCGTGAATTGAGGAATTAAATTCATGTATGCCTTGGAATAAGTAGGGATAAATCACACTATAGTTTTGGTTAAGAGTCTTGTATTTTCATTCATTTTATGTGTTATGTGAGCCGTAGGAATTTCAATGTTCCCAATAGTAACTAATTTATTGTGTCGTTATTCCAAAAACATTGAACATTTTTAAATTTTAAGAATATTTAAGTTTGTGGCCTACACAAACCTATAGTTTTGTTTTAAAGGTAGGAAAGTGGAAAAAGATCAAATTAAATTTTTATTTATATTTCAGCCAATACAAGATGTTTACTGAGGACGATTTGTTCAAAAGTATGACTGAAGTTGCTTGGGTTGATGGAACACTTTTGGAACCAATTCTTGTTGGATATATAGTTGATTCTTGGTCCAAACCTGATCGATTTCCAGTTGTAACAATTACAAGAAATTATGACGAAAATACTGCACACATTGAACAGGTATGGTAATACAATTCAATTTTACTACAGTAAGTAGTTACATATTATCCTGAAAATGAAAGATTATGAATTTTTAATATAATATTGAAGGAAATATGAGAAAATATGCATAAGAAGATCACCCATTTTAATGAATAATATGTGGAAGAAATGCAAAGATTTTGTAGTACTATGTACATAAATTATATTACATGTTTGTATATTCTGGTATTTACTTCTTAAATAGTTTCAAGTAGTTTGAAAATAAAATAAGTTTACTACCAGAAAATAATGTTTGACTTTAAATTAGCACATGTTCTTGCGAGAGAGACCTCACGATGCACCCAATAAGAGTACTCAATTATGGTGGGTTCCAATAATGTTGCTGACACAAGATAATTTAGATATTGGATCCCTCACAACAATGACATGGATGCAAGAACAAAAAGACATCAGTATTGCTGATATGCCACCACAAGATGCATTTATAATTGCTAATCCTGAAGAAATTGGTAAGGAATTCATCTTAATATAATAAAAAATATTGGTACATTCATTGATCAACTTGCTGATTGATCAATTTGATTGTTATTTAGACCTACTGTTCTGAAGACGGGGACTCAGGTCCTCAAAAATTTGAAATACAATTTATTCTCACCCTGACTATATATTTACAGAGCAACTATTAACATTTGAACTTATAGAATTTAAATACTTTAAATGATTGTTATACCAGAATGTATAATAATTTTTAATTAATCAATAAATTTGCTAATTGTTTAATTTTTAATTATTAAACTGTCTTTCTAAAATATTTAAATAAATATATTACAGGTATGTTTATGGTGAACTATGATACTGAAAACTGGAAAATGTTGTCAGAATATCTGAAACTGTCTGGAAGTGAAAAAGATGGTAGTTTGCCTTTGATTCCAACTGTAACACGTGCTAAACTTTTGCATGATTCTCTGAATTTGGCATATGGTGGAGAATTAGGCTTTAACACAGCTCTTGACATGACACTTTTCTTGGTTCATGAAAAAGAATCACAGGTTTGGGAAACATTCTTCAATATGGTTGATCATATTGGTCGCCACATAGCAGGCACACCGGCTGGCCGCAAATTTCAAGTAAGTTGAACAAATCATTCTTCAAGTATGTTACTTCAGCAAAACAGTATGTTCTTTGTACATAATGAAATGTTATCCAAATAAATAATGATGTAATGCTGAACTTCAATATTTTAAATCTGTAATTTGATTGGCATAATACAATTAATCAAAGTAGAGTGTATTAACAACCAATTCTATCATAATAGCTAAATAAGATTTTATTACCAATGTATGAGGTCTTCAATCAGAATAAACTGTGCAGTTGGCAAAATGTCACTGTGAATCAACCTCAAGTATGTATAGCTTGAATATCTAAGAAGTTTTTTCGTTCATTTGAATACTATTTATTTTTCATTTCAAAATGTAGACTTTAAATAAATAGTAAAACAAATCTTGTGATTTTTGTAGACAACTCTTCCAGAATATCTGTCAATATAGTATATTTCAAATATTTTTCACCTGCTCAACAAAATGACTCATTTTGTATTTTGTTTCAATAATCTTGTGTATTCATTCTAGTTAAATAAACAAAATTATATTTGTACAGAAGCATGTAATAATACATATTTTGTATTTACTTCCTCTGTAAAGTTTTAAATGTCAATTATATCTGCTAACATGAAGAATGTGAAAAAATTTGTTACAGTTGTATGTAGCCTATATAGTCTCTGGTCTGTACATCTCTATAAACAATGATGGACAAAGTGATGGATCATCCTATGTGCTTGCTTCTCATGCAAAACATACTCTCTGCAGTGTTGGGTACACACCATGTGTCCAAGAAGCAAGAGATGCATATGCATCCTGGATGCAAATGGATGATCCAGATGAAGGGAAACCGTAAGTAAAAGACTTACATGTACTGCACATGTAATGCATAGAAAACTGATTCAATAAATATTCAGAATTAGTAAATGAATATTACACTGTGTTCAGTCATATTTTAAATTATATTAATTTATGTATTTATGTGTTATTACAATAATTAAATATAATATATTTAAATTAATATGGCATCTTCATAGCTTAAAAATCAATACTGTTACTTCACAACTACCCACTACCCACAAATTATTATATAATATTGGTTATAACTTAGCCAATCAGAAAATAGTTTCAATATAATTTAAAAACATACATTTATTGAATAACTCAATGAATCACTTTAAATGTAAATTATATTGATAATTCTGGCCCAAATACCATACAAACACAATTTATGGGAAAAATAAGATTTTTATTTCTGAATGGGTTTATTTATTACCTAGTTCCATATATATATATATATATATATATATATATATATATATATATATATATATATATAAATTTATTTTATAGAACATTGTGCTACACACAATAAAACTTTATTTTAAGTTTTTAATTGTACATATTCTCCTTCTGCAACTATGTAAAATATTTAATTGAATATTTTTTATCTTAATATAATAATTCAGACTTTTCTTTGAAAAGTGATAAAATCAAAACTGTTTGTAAAACTAGAACCATATATTTTCTTTTGATACAGGATTAAAGATGGTTATTTGTGTCCAGTTTTCACATGGGGTGATATGGAAGAGTGGGAATTTGGCCTTCAAAGACTTATTCATCTTCCTATCTCAAGACATCAATATGAGAGAATGTATCTCTTGAAAGTTCTTGCAAGTTGTCCTATTGCAGAAGAGAAGATAATCAGGTGCTTACTAATTTTAGAGTATTTATTTTATTATTTTTCCTTGATTTCCAAGCATAATGTGTGTTTATTACTAGGTTCTTAAACATTACCATTCTGGAAAACAACGGCAACTTCACTGATTCAGACATACATTATGTAATGAATATGTTTTCTGGAAGTGCAGAAGCATACACTGCTCTTTTCCACTTTGTGGTTCAGAATTGGGATGCTATTAGAAAAAGGTCTGATCATTTAATTGTTAATGCACTTAAGTTTTATTTGTGTGCTATTTTGTCTAACACACTTACTTTGTGTCATAGATGTGAAAATAATCCAAGTCTTTGGGAACATTTGATTTACACTGCAATATCACACTTCAATACTCAAGAAGGATTGGATATGGTAAGTGAATATAATCATTTTAAATGTTCTTAAAATATTGTGCACAAAAAATTTGAGTGGTTAAGTAATTATAGTTCTATGTATCTATATTGTTTTGATTATTTAGTTTTTGGGTAATTTTTATTTAAATCATTAAGTTTCACTTGTGTGTGTGGTTATATGTATGTATATATATATATATATATATATATATATATATATATATATATATATATATATACAGATATATATATATATATATATATATATATATATACAGATATATATATATATATATATATATATATATATATATATATATATATTTTGTAGTATCCGTACTTTCATCCACCAGTTTTGAGAAAACAACTGTCATGATACTTTGCTACCTATGGCGAATAATAATTTATGAGTCTAGCATACATGTGCATGAATCATAAGATTTGTTAGTTCTTGGGCGACAGGTTATTTTATCATGTTTATTAATTGAGACATGAAACATAAATTATTCAGGCATGGTTTTGACCTACATGACATGCGGCTTTAAAGTACCATTTTTATACTACACACTTTTTATGCTCCCTGTGCCTTGCACCAATCGATCACATGTTTTGAGAGCTACCATCTCAGCAGCAACCATCTTTTGAGGAGCTGAAATTCAGACTGCTTTTACAAGTACAAACAATAACATTTGCAAGCCAGTCCCACTTATTGAGATTCTAGCTGCCAAAGGAGAACTTAACCTTATACAAAATACTTAACAACATACAAAAAGCACTCCCGTTGATATGTTACAATATATATATATATATATATATATATATATATATATAATGATATTAGTAAGGATATGACATTGTCAAAAATAATTGCAATATTGGTATGGAAAGGAACGAGAGATAGGTTGTGGCTTACCTGAAAGTGAAGTAAGTCCATAAGGAACTGAAGGTTGTTCTTCAAATTTTTGGAGGCTGAGAGCCTCCGAAAATTTGAAGAACAACCTTCAGTTCCTTATGGCGACACTGCACATCACTTTCAGATAAGCCACAACTTATCTATCTTTCATTTCCATACCAATATTGCAATTATATATATATATAAAACACACAATTATATAGGAAGGAGAAACAGTGAAGTCTGCTTACCTGACATCTATAGTTGGTCCAGTCAAGCAGAGCTGTGTCAGAATAGTACAAATTTTCAAGGGCCTCAGCCCCCTTCGAAAGGAAGGAAGGTATGAACTGTGTGCTGTCTGGGCACAAAGCCAACAACTCTCTCTCAATAAAAGGTCCCAACAATGGAAAAATAATGGTGTAATATGTACACATGTTCAAATCACACATACATACATACATATACTAAAAGTGGCAGATAAAAAGTAAAGAAAAGGAGGTTAAAAAGTGAATGAGATTGGGGAAAAGGATTAAACATTATTACAATCACTATAATTGTTATTGCTATAATATTATATTGTAGTAAGACTTTGGGCAAACAACAGCGATGATTAAATTAATATAATGTATGAGTACTGCAATAATAATTATTATAACATTATTAAAGGAAGATGAACCCAGGACTTTCTGTAGACTGTAGGATGTGTTGGAAAGAGACTTCGCAAAGATGAAATTCACTATATGGTGAATTGAGGGTCAGAGTGAAGCAATGATCAACAGTTTTGGTGTTGTGACTTGGTTCATGAACAAATATCAGTATTTGGACTTTGGACAGTTTGACAGTGCTGTGATGGTTAGCAATGTGTTTAGGAAGAGGCCATTTTGTTGGGCAAATATAGAGAACAGGCCAGAGTTTGCAAATAATCTGGTAGAAGATCCTGGCAGGTAATGTTTTAGTTGATCTTGTAGATGGCTATTTATGGAGGATTAGGTGGATTGGTGGACTACATTTTTTATGTTGATCAAGGGTGGTTCTGAGGAGTTGAATAGTGATAGATCATGGGATATTTGACCTGGTGGAGTTCTGTATGGTATTTTCTATTTATGAAAGCATTGGGGATATATATATTAATTAAATTTAAAACTTTATAGTATTATTAAGATATACAGGCAACAATACTTTGTTTTTGACCATACTTCATTGTTATCTATGAGTTTTATATTGGCAAGGCAGAAAATCGTTGCCTCTAAATTGTTTTGCATAATAAACATATTTTTCTGATATATTTGTTTATTTATATTATTGTGAATGTCAGATATTTTTCATAATTGTTGAAATGATAGTCACTGAATAACTAATAATAATATTTTTATTGTATTAATCCAGGTATCAGAATTGTATGTATCAAGAAATGGTCAGTTTGGAAATGCAGAACAAATAGTTGAAGATGCTCTGAAGAAAATTAAAGTAGAAGCTGAATGGAGCAATGAAAATCTTCCTGTTATAGAAGCCTGGCTGGAGTCTCACCTTTCATTGGAACCGAACACACAAACCACAGAATCATTAATGTAACATTGTTAAGTTACTGTAAAGTTCTTGCTAAAATGTAAAATAATATTTGATCTGAATAAATAATTCTAACATTATTTTAAGTGTTTTATTCATCATTTTATTGTTCTGAATGCAATGTACTCTGTCTCTCTTTACTGTCCTTCCTATTTACATAAATGCAAACAAATTGTACTAACTCTCCTACCGAGGATTAGGTACATCTGTACTGAATGCACATTTTCCAAACACAGTAAGCCAATTCTCATATTTATTTCTAACTTTCATTGCAAACATAGAAGGTACAAGGTATTTCTCTTTAAGCCATAATCTGGATTTGGGTAGGGTTCAGGATAAAGAGGTGATGACAACCAAGATTTGGAAGAAGCTTATCTATAAGGGCTAGAAACAAATAAGTTTCACATTGTGTGTATAATGTGATTAGAAAAGAATATCTCATAAACCTGAAATCTTGTATTTACTAAACTGCAAAGGGACCATTTAATTTTTTTATGCCCAATAAGATAAGATAATGGGGTTTCTGTTTAATATTTGAAAGTTTCCCTCAACCTTTCTCAAAAGAGGTTGTCTAGGGTGATATAATTTTAGCACATGTGAATGGCGCCGGCCTGCTGTGGTGTAGTGGCCAGCGTCATTGCCTCACATCACAGAGGTCCCGGGTTCGAATCCCAGCATGGGCATGGATATTTCTGGTCATCCTGGTCATGAAAACTGAGGTTAAGACTGTGGGAGAATTGACACTCTGACCAGGTATCACTTCTAATCCAGAATGTGTCATGTAAGATGACAGTCTGGCAGCCGTCTCGGTAGGACAAGGCCCTTCATGGGCTTTCGAGCCAAAAAAGCAAACATGTGAATGGCACTACAAAAAACATTTTCATCTGGGACATTTTTCCTTCAATGCTTATTTTCCAAATATTTCAATCTTTTCACTTAAATTAGTATGCGGTATAGTCTATATGACTATTGTATAATTTCAATGAAGGTAAGCTCTATTCTCATGTTTTTTAAAAGAAATATGTCAGTACATTATAAGATATGGTTTTTCACAAAGATGAAAATTATGAAAAGTATTAATATGACATGTGATCAAGGGTGTGGTGTTAGGATACATAAACACAAAAGGTTATCTTTTGGGGAACTCTAGAAGAAAGTAAAGTTTTCAAAAGAGAGTTCATTGCCATATATTGTGTGTGCTGAGAGTCCTGGAAGAAATTCCCACCCCCTATCCCTCTCCAACTTGATAAACATCACCATGATTCCTACCAATTCATAATTTGTCTATGATTGTCCCTCTCATAAGGAATTGCATTTACTCACAGAGTGACTTAGTGATGTTTTGATATAGTATTGTACTGCGTTCATTATATCCAACCACATTAAAATATTTTAAGCTGCAGACCACTTCGATAACACCATTACTTATTTACTGGAATATGATCATTGTTTGGTTTATAATTTTCCAAACATTCTTTGATGCTTAATGTGAACAGGTAGATATTTGGTGTTGCACACATATTCATTGTTAAATACTTCTTATATTCAATTTAAATGACTAGGGTGAGTAACTGGTCATTTTGTAAGTTTAATGTCATGAATAATAATTGTGTTTTTGTAAAAAGAAGCTTACTTATTTGATAAATCACCAAAAGCTCTGCGACACAAAATATGATCATTTTTCAAATTGTGACAGAAATTATATTTCATCTTTATTTATTTGGATAATTGATTTATTGCTTATTTGTGTATGAGTCTCTCAAAAAATAATAATTATAATTTCCAACATTATCTTGAGTTCAAATTGTAATGATAATGATTCAGATTTATTCTAAAATATGTACTTTATGAATTTTGTCTGTAACAAGAAATTGCTCATGCTGTATAGTATACTAAAATTGTATACTAACTATTATAACCAGTTGAGCATATTCCATCGAAGAGCATGAATAAGTACTTAGGAATGTAATAATAATGGAAAGGTATTTTATGATTCATAGCCTTTCCAAAATAAACAACGAGTGATTTAATATATTAAATCAATATTAATTTCATTGCCACTCATGAAGAATGATCACTGTATGTTATATAATGAGCAATAAGTACAGTAAAGTGAAATAATGACATTTTATAAAATGAATCATTCAAGTCAATAATAAATTATAAAATTATTATGAAAAATATTAAAGTGTTACTTATCTAATTGCAATGCAATAAAGTTAAACATAGTTTGTTACTATTAAATAACTATTTCCAGGTTAATAAAACTTAACAAGTAAAATAAAAATATAAAATGTGTGTTAAAAGTATAATAATTAGATAAATAAGTAGCCAAATGTCAGACAAATATAAGTGCTAAATAAACTTAACAAATAACATAATTCAATTTTTTTTAAAAATGTGAAATTGCTCTAAAAGTTATGTTGTAAAATTTTACTTTTAGAAATAAGAATGTGATAAAATTAATTAATTTTTTATTAAATATGTAAACAACTAAGCTGGCCTACTGTGGTGCAGTGGTCAGCATCATTGCCTTGCATCAGACATCCTGGGCTCAAATCCCATAATGGGCATGGATGTTTGTGTTCATCCTGGTCACAAAAATAGTGGTTAAGACTAAGGGAGAATCGACACACTAACCACATGTCAATCCTAAATCTGGAATGTGAGATATAAGATGACAGTCTGGTAGTTGTCAAGCCATCAAATAATTTTATTTAAACAATTTATGTCAAAATAAATTTTTGAACAAAAAGTATTTGACAATGGAAATAATTACTTTGAAAATAAAAATATTTATAGACCACAGTATTAATTATTAAATAATATTATTTGCAGCCCTCTTTTTCACTTTCACATTTTCACAGGTTTTTTTATGTTATTTTGGGTTTTTATTTTTTCAACATGATTATTTCTTGATTATAATTGGTACTTGTGAAGTTTCTGACTCTGAATGTTGCCTTGGAATAGTTCCAGTTACTTCCTTTAGTTCATTTCTGTTTCCATTAACCACTTAAGTGACATCATAGCCTTACTCATTCATTAAGTGTAATCTATCTCCAAATGGATGGCTGCAGGTGTGGGAGTTAGATCAAATGAGTCCTTGCAAACTTACATTTTCATTTAGTCTATACCAAGTTCTTCTCACAACATGATATGAAGCTCAGTTGAATATTGTAGTAAGTATGTAAAAATATGTTTGAATTTTTTCATGGTTAAAAAACTATTGAAACATTCTTTTAATGTATATCTTTCAGATTTTAGTGCAATGTGGATAAATATGGCAAATATTCTGTGGTTAGCAGCAACACTGTGTTCTCATATTATTTTGATTCAGGTACATTATCAAGTAAAATAAATATATAATCTAATTTATCCTCTAATCAACTAATCATCAACATAATTATGTATACCGTAACCAATCATGTTTGTTATAAATCCTATTTGGCTGAAACATGTTATTGAATGTCATTGCAGCTGATTAAAATTAGTATTTTTCATGTCTCATTTCTTTGACGAAATTGATATGTGTGTATATATATATATATATATATATATATATATATATATATATATATATATATAAAATAATTTAATTTTTGACAGGCCGGCACACAGATCTCCTGACAAAGGGGCTCACGCCCTCAAAAATTTGTAAGAGACAGTGAAGTTGACTTACTCTTAAATCAACAGTTGGGCTGGTGAAAAATATAAATGTCAAATTTTCGAAGACCTGTGCCCCTTTCTTCAAGACAGGAGGGCCTAACGTCATGAATAACAATCATATTATTTTGAATTCTGGCTAGTCAGAATGATGTTCAGTCCTACTTTTCTGAAGAAGAGGGCTTAGGCTCTTGAAATTTTGAAGTTATTGCTTCCCAGCCTGCCAAAGCTAACAGTCAATTTAAGATAAGACAGCCACACTCTGTTCCTCTTTTATTTAAATACTGCTTCCTACTTTCAAAATTATTACTCTTCATAAAATAATTGTGTTCTTTGATTCTTATAACATGTAACTTTAAAATAAGAATATTTATTTTTGATGGACAATTTCATTCTTTGTTGTCAACATTACCAAAAGTGTAGGGCTATGTTATTCAAATTCAATAATCAAATGTTTGTTTTTAAAGTTGCATTTTTAAAATAATTTTTTCATCATTTTAAGGGAAAATACATAAGTAAGAGGTACGTAAGACAACCAGAAAATAGTACTGATGGCCCTTATTTACCTCGACATGTTGCACCAAGTGGATATTACGTATTCATACAGCCAATTATCGAAGAAAATTATTTTAAAGGATATGTTAAAATCAATGTGACTTGCCTTGTAGCAAGCAACACAATAATATTACATGCTGCAGAGGATTTAGACATCTCAAATGCAGAAATGTCTGTTATTCAGCCAAGCAAAGTTTCTGAGAGCAGACGGTAAGGTTTACAACTAGTATGTCTGTGTAGTTATCCATATGATCTAAAGTTATTATTTATTGTATGAAAAGCTACTTTGATAACTGTACTTGTGAATTCAATACTACATTAAACCCACATTCTATTGAACAGCAATGATTTTTTTTTGTGTATTTTACCACAATGCTAACTTTGTCTAATGTTTTGAAAAATTTAGTTATGTTTAGAAATGAAAGTATAATATGTTTGTTTTAAAATATAATAATTAGATAAAATAGCCAAACTACAGGCAAAATGAAGTGACAATATAAATACCATGTGATGTTTCTGGAAATTTTGTTTTTCATTAGGTGATTAAAAATGCAAGAATTGTGAATGACAACATAGTTGACTCAAAAGCAAAGTTAAAATACTACAACAAAGGGAAAACAGAGGAACTAGTGTAACAATAAGGGATCTATTGTTGAGTTTCATAGTATAAGTTTGTACAGTAATTTCTTTGATGTAGCATTTAATATGAAATATTTCTGATATAATTCTGGAATGGTACCTGGTTTCATGGCTAAAATCTTAGCATTTTGCCAACCAAAGAATTTTTTTTAATTTTATTGATTTGTTTGGAGACTGCAGATAGTTTATTGTTGCAAAGTTTTATATTATACAAATGCTCCTTGATACAATGTTTGCTATAGGTGTCAGTGGGTCCTTGTGGATTTTAATCAAGAAACAGCATTAGTACATCTATAAATTATGGATATTTAATATTCTTTAAAAGTTTGAACAAACTTTTGATGTATAAATTTGTAATAAGGGAGTATGACCAAAAATTTGAATGGAGGTGATTGGGGATGATTAGCAGTAGGATACTGGATTTTGTTCAATCTAATGTTTGTGTTTATTTATGTTTTTTTTAGTTTAATAGTTTTTTGTGTATCAAAATTTCTCAAGTCAAATAGTTTCCTTACATTGAACACTTTAAATGTACCATAGCCTTAAGGAATAAACATAATCATTATTAGTCTTTTGTAAATAATATATTTCTGCATGATCACGGTGCCTTATTAGTCAATAGCAGTCCCATCATAGTATCATTATGAATACATTGAAAATTTTTTTTAGTTATTTATTTTAACAACTGAAGAATTACAATTTAAATTCTTTAATTGCTCTAGACATTTCCATAATCTTTCAAATGCTCCACATTCTAAAGAGCAAGCTCAAAGTATATTATGACCCTATTGCATGTGAATGATATTAAGGTTATTTACATAATTTAACTCAATAAAATATATTGTAGTGTAGTGTACTACAAATAGTATTCCATCTTATAATTGTTATTAACATTTATATGAAAATTCAGTCCTCTACCTTAAAAATATTCTTCTTTTGTTCAAATCGATATATTCAAGGCCCAATACAATTCTTCAAATTTATCCAATAATGTAATGCAGTAAGTAGTAGCCATTCCTCCTAAGAACAATTTGTTATAAATGACTTTAATTTTGAAAAATTTTCAAAAATAATAATAAAATTCACCATGCTGTTTCATTTCATGGGTTTCTGAAATTAAACTTCTTTAAAAATTATAAAGACTAGTGATTATTATAATTTACATATGAATTTCTATGTATCATGCACTGTACAGCAAACAGAGGATTTTATCAAGAAGAAAGCAATTAATTGTAATTAAATATTTTTTATTCGCCATGTACAACAAATAGGGAATTAGAAACTATGGGTAATAAAAAACTCTTAAATCTTAGAATTAAAATTTCAGGAATAAAACCCAGTTAAGTCAATATTTTTCAGAATCCAGAGATGGTTATCCAAGATTTTTGAAGTTGAATATGACTTACAGATATTACAAATATTTCACAATCAATAATTACTTTCTCTAAAATTTGTTTCTAAGGGAAACAAAATTCTCATTAAAACCAGTGTGCATTCAGTAACTTACTAAATATATCAAATAATATCACTCCATTTTTATCATTATATTTCTCTTTGATCTACTATTTGTGATTTTGTAATTAAATATTTACATTTCAATTGAAATCTGTACATGCCATAGTTGTTAACTGGAAGACAGTAAATACTAGTCATCTGATGGTAATGGCAGAGCATACCATTGAGACATATTGTCATAATAAATACTTAACTTAGTTAAAATCCTTAGAATGCTTATTATTTACACCAGAAAAGTCCTCACTCTCTTTATAGCATATGAATGGTATATCCTGTACATATATGTAAAAGTTCATAAATCATTCTGGTTCATATATACTACAGAATTTTTGTATTTAACAGGAGTCGTGGGCCAACATCCCATTCTCATTTATCAATCATCAGATTAAGGAGAACAAATCCAGAAAATTGGTTAGAAGTTCTTCTTTCAGAATCTATGCAACCCAGTGCAATGTATCAATTGATGTTTGAGTTTTCTGGAACTATGAATAATTCTAGTAAAAAACAAGGATTATTTTATGGTTCCTACAGTATTCCTGAAAGTTATGGTAAAAGGTGTGTCATGTTAAACATTAATTTATGTGATTATATTTTTATAGCATCTCTTATTTATTAAATGCTGATTCTAGGATAATATATAAATAGTTTAATATAAATCAAAGTTATATGCATTGAAGAAATTTATATTATGAAATAAATGTTAAAATGATTATGAATAATAACTATTATTACGTATATATATATATATATATATACACAATATTAGGAGAATCCATTAAGGAACTAATTCACATTCAAACTTGATAAGTGAGGAAGGATAGAAATAAATAGGAGAAATAAGCGCAATCCTCCTATTTCTCCTATTTATTTCTATCCTTCCTCAATATCCAAGTTTGAATGTATATATATATATATAAATTTTTTACTTAAGTTTTTAATGTATGCAGTTATTTCCTCATAGAAGAGTATTTATTACATTTGAAATATCATTTTATCATTCTCTAGTCCTGTAAATCTCTCTTTTTTATTTACTCACATCAATATAACAACTTCATTTCATTTCTGATTCATTCTTTAGTTACTATACTTCCTATTTTCATTTCAGGAATAACTGAAATTAATAACTTTGAAATAAATATGCCATATTTGTTAAGATTCATAATTTCCCAATTATGAATCTGTCAAATCATTATGACAAACCAATTATTTATAATTTCTGTTACATTTCATTTACCATAAATGACTGTATGATTTTTATAATCTTTCTTTTCTTTTTTCTCTATATTTATTAGCAATTTACTTATTCTGGTTCTGTAAAAATTATCAATTCATTCTTATTGCTTGTTCTGCCCAGAAGCATGTGGCAAGTTATTTAATTATTTTGCATCATAGCAACTAAGAATGCTTTTCCTAATGATTTAGACTTCTGTGGCAATGGTAAGTCATTATGTAATCTTAAGAATATTGTTTCCTTATCTGTACACATCTATATATTAGACAAATTTCTTTAAAACTTGTATTTAACTTGGTCACTATTTCTGTTAAACACTTGGCTTTCACATCACACTACTATGGCTTTGTTTCATTGTATATGTGCATCATTTGAAGTCACATAATTTTGTAAATTTGTTCAACAAATAATATTTAGAAGTTAGTGCTGACAGAAAAACAAAAGTAAATTATATTGATTAATATTTCATTAATTACCTTTAACAAAATTCTATAATTAACATTTGTAATTAGAATTGTTTGTACTTATAGTGTAATACTAATTAATGTTTTTTTTAAGGTATTATGTGCTCGCAAATATGAAACAGAAAAGAGCACACAAAGTTTTTCCCTGCTTTGATGAGTTATCATATAAAGCTCCATTTGAAATTGTCATTGCTCGTGCAGAAAATATGAATTCTCTTTCCAACATGGTTATTGAGACAACACAAACAATGTAAGCTACATGTAATTAATTTATATAATTATTTAATTTCTATATAGTAAGTTTTCTGTATTTGTATATGATTTAGTGCTTTATATCTAAAACAAAAGTGACATAAATGAAATAGTATTCATAATAAAATAGAAAAGAAACAAAAATAAATAAACCTACAAAATAAATTAAACTCACACAAAAAAAATATTCTTAAAAAAGTGACCCTTGTACAACTTTTTACTTCAGTTATTTTAATTTAATTTTTTTACATTATTACAGATAAAAAAAACTATTACAAGAATTAATAAATAAGATTTTGGTGACTTTATATTTTATAACAAAGAGGAAATTTTGATTAATAAACAGTTTTAATGGACAGACTAAACATTAAATATAGTATAACCAGAGAAAATAAGTTTTATAAATCAATATTACTCAATCATATCATCTATAATTAATTTATAGATTTATATCATGATATTTATTGACAGACAAAATGTTTATTAAATTTAATATATCATGTATCATTCTTTTCAACTTCTATACACATCTCAAGTTCTGTAAGTGGCTACATTTTTATACTATGCATTGCACAGCAATAAATCAGTTTGTTTGGCAGTTATATGTTGAGTTCTAAACTCAAATATTTTGGATCTCCATTAACTAGAAACAATAATATTACATTCATTTATAATTATATGCCATGAACTTTAATAATAACATTAAGAAGTATTATATATTCTTTAAACCAAATCATAAATGGTGATACAAACTGTAAACTTATAAGTCAGCCACTTTATAGCTCTCTTTCCTGTAAAAACGTCCTCCCAGCCTCTGCTATTTCCTCGTCCACTATTGTAGGCCCCACCCTAAAATCCCCCTACTTAAGCCAGGTTGCCAATCTTACTGTAGTAACAGATGCCATGTCTGCACAATCCTTCAATTCAAACTATTACAATCCTTCAAAATACTCCATTCATAGCCACCTAAACAATCACAGAAAACATTACCTACATTTACTGCCACATCATCAACCAGATTAATTGCATATTCTGTCCTGCTTTCTATATTGGCCAAACGAAACGACATCTTGCTGAACACATTGCTAACAACCACAGCACTGTGAAACTGTCTGAAACCCAATTTCCAATAGCTGCTCATGCTCAATGTCACAACATAAACAATTTTGACTATTGCTTCATACTGTCCCTCCTTAAAGCCTTACTCATCGGCTTATCAGATTCTGAACTCCCCATCTTTGGGAACTCTATCTTCAACACTTCCAGTCTAGGCAAAGCCCTGGACTCAACATCCTCTAATATTCTTATAATAATTATTAATGTTGTAGTTATAATATTATATTAACATAATATAATAATAATTATAGTTATAGTTATTACTATTATAATATTTCATCCTTTCCCCAATCTCACTCAATTACTTTTTAACTTCATTTTTCATTACTTTTTACCTTCCACTTCTAGCCAGAGTGTATAATAGGTATATCTGAGTCATTGAGGAATAGGAGTAGCTTGGGATACTGCTAACTGTTTAGAAGAAGATAGCATCTGCAAAAATTTAACTGGGTTCTTTAGTTTGAATAATGCATCTTAATTGCTCTTTCCTATGATTGCAAAGAGATTGGTAAGAGAGTTATTCATTAAAATATTTTAATCCCACAGATCAACACAACCAGGCTGGGAAACAGATCATTTCAAACGATCACCACCAATGTCAACATTCTCAGTTGTAATTTTTGTCTATGATCCATCAACTATTGCACCTCTCAAATTAATTGAAAATGAGGGTGAGTACATGCAACATTAATTATTGTTTGTGTTGGAGTTTAATTTATTAATTGCATATTAACTTTGATTGTAAGATTAACAAGCAGTAACAAAACAATTTCTGTCACATATTTCCAAGTGCTTATGAATGGTTTCTTACTCTATCATTGTATTTTTTACGCTATCTAGTTTATTAGTCAGCCCGTCTAGTTTCATTTACTTTCCTTCAAATAACTGTTGAACTCATTTCAACCAACTCTTGTAGACTTTCCCATATGGCATCTTCCATGGATTATTTCAATGTACTGAAAATGAACACTTTTTCCTTATCGTTTCTTGAAAATTCATTAAATCCTACACAAAAATATATTAGGCTTTCCAGAATCATTAATTTAATCATCCTTTATGATTCTTTTTATGTTTCCTGTTATTTTTCTAAATATATCATTTTTATTCCTTGCATCCTTTTTATAACATTAATTTAATTTCCTTTTGTAAATATGATGTAGTTTTTTGTATTGTATCACATTTACAATTTTATTATTTAAGGCCAATAATGATAAATACATCTGCTATATATATATATATATATATATATATATTTATTTACCAATTTTTCTTAATATTTATACATTTGTGCAAAATTACATTAATCTCTGAAACATTAATTGCTGAGAGTTTAAAAAATGTGGTTACTTTTTGAACTATAATCAAAATTTGATATCTTATATTTAAAATATAATTTGTAAGGAAAAGATCTAGCAATTAAATAAAATAATTGACACAAAAAAGTACCAATTTCAAGAGGTAAGTTATATTGCAACTCTGCTTGGAACACATAATTTAGTTTGCTTAATCTGAACCATTATAACAATAGGAATGTTTCATATTAATGTATGATTGATTAGAACTTAGTACTTTGAATGTTACTGAATATATTATTGAAGAATATATTTGTAATCACATATTTAATTATTATTAAATGATTATTCAACATATTCAACTATATTTTGCTGTTAATTTAATTTTTTAGGGACAACTATTCACATTTATGGCAGACCAGAAAAACTAGAAAATCTTGAAAACACGACCGAACTAATTACATCATTTGTGCAAGGAACTGAATCCTTACTTCATATGAATTATCCCTTGCCAGATTTGCAAATATTAATTCTTCCAGAGCAAACACAACCTTATGATGGATTTGGTCTATTGATCTTTGGGTAAAGAATAATCTTTTTAGGACAAATATATGGATTGTACCTATTTGTTTATTACCATGAAATCATTATTAATTAATAATCAATCTTAAAGAAAAGTAAAATTCTTTGACCATATAAATTGTAATAAAATATTTTGTATTTTAAATAATATAGGATGTAAGTACTGTGATATGAGTATTCTACAATTGATTGAACAAGTGCTTTTATTAAAATGGTAAAGTGAAAAGAGGGAAGAAAATGGTGAGGAAAAGTATATAGCTTATCAAATCTGAAATTCTGTGTATATGTTGAAGAAGAAATAAACAATTAAATGAAGAAAATTTAAATATGAGTTACATTAATACTAAGATTTGCAGATCATATTGTTCTGTTTCCAGACAAAAATGGAAGATTTTTAAATTATAATACAAGGAATGTGTGTGATATTGTTATGGTCATAACTATATGGCTGGTTAATAATATGAACACATGATTGATGTGAATATAAAATTAAATAAGGATAAAACTAAAATAATTATTAATAGCCATACAAGAATTCAGATTCATTTAATATAAAAGTAGTTTTTAGAGTGGTATTAGAAGTGAAAGAATTTTTTGTTTGGAAATAATAGATACAGAAGAGAATAATAGAATGCATCAAAATCAGAACAGTATTGGATAAGAGAGTATTTATGAAGAATGGAAACCTATGCCTGCAACATTGAAATTAGAGTATGGAAAAGTTTCTGAAACTATTACATGTTTGGGGTACAGGATTGTATTGATTTGCAACATGAATAATTGATTAGCCTTGCAGGAGTGAATTGGACCCACAAAATTGATTACTACACTTTTAATTTCTCTGAAATATTTACCATAGGTTAATCATTCATTTTTTATATATATAAACATTAACTAAAAAATCCTTCCTTCTATTAATTTATGTTCAAGAAATGGGATGTTTTTTAAAAAAGTCTCATAGTCTGACATTAAACTGTGCATTGTTTTTATATATTTAGAGAACAAAATATAGATTGTTTGGAATGGTCCTGGAGGAATTTGAAATATTTACCTTATCAATGGATTGGACATCTTGCCACTCCACACTTTTGGTCAGAAAGTGACTTCAGTAACAGCTTAGGATTATACATATCCTTAGCTATATTAAGTGATAATGTGAAAAACACAGAGGTAATTAATAAGTTAATTTAATTATTTTGACATGTCTGATGTAATAGCATTATAATAGACACTAGAATATAGGAAATATGAAAGAACTGCACATAGAATTAATACCGTGGATATTGAAAGAAGTCATGTCATGTCATCTCTTATTTATGAACAATTCCTCATGAGGAATGAATTTATTCAACTAAGTTAAAAATAAGTAGAACACAATCACAAACTCTTTTTGGTTTTGGTAACATAATTAAAATTCTTAAAAACCTATATTCTTCTGCTTCTAACAGCCACATAGTAATCAGAAAACTTTGTATTTGGATAAGTGATAGCCGATGAGTAATGGAAGAGCTGTGAAATGTTTTATTAATCACTCTAGAAATATTAATTTGAGGAAAAGAATTCTTAATTCCTTTCATAAAACAAGAACTAAAATACAATTTAGTAAATATTTCAATTCTTTAATCAAATAATAGATACTGCAGTACAGAGTATATTTCATTTTATATGTATTTGAAATATATTTTTTAATCATTTACAATATTCATTAACTTATGTTGCTAAACATTTAGTCTGAAAACAATTATGCTTATACAATTAACTAAAAAATATGTTCTGAAAATACTACCTTTGATAATATTTAAATTTACTATTGTTTAATCAATAAAAAGAGGTGCAAATATAAGAAATTGCTAAGATTTCCATCTGTAGTAAATTATTCATGGCAAAAACTAATTAAATGTATTATAAATACTAAGCATAATTGATAAACTTCCATCTTAATGAAATTTCTTCTACTGCCTTGATGTTAATATTCTTTGTGTCTCATATTGAATTTATTAAAAACTATATATTTTTAATTTAGCTATCTGAATTTTTTTACTGGGGACCTGTTTTTCACTACACCTATGCCAAATATGGGAAAGCAAAACCAGAAGATACTTTAAGTAAAACAGACATTATAATTAAAGGTAGGCTATCCAAATCTTACAAATAAACATTTCCATTAGTCTGCTAGAATATAATTGTACCTGTAAGTAGTACAAGGGTGGTTTGAAAAGTTTCTGACCTAACAAAAATACAAGACATTTTTCTTAAAATTTCTTTTTCTACATAGTCTGATTGTAAGTCTACACACTTATCCACAGACATGGTCCCATCTCTTTAACCCATTCTAATAGTACTCAGCATCTTTCTCTGCAAAATAATTGTTTACAAAGATGTTGGCCTCCTCATTTGACAAAAACCTCTGTCCTCCGAGCACAACTTTTAGCTTAGATTTGGTGAGTAAGAACGGTGGTCAAGTCAATTCATGGATTTTTGTCATGGCAACTACTGAAGTGTGAGATGGCGCATTGTCAGGGTAAAACAATTTTTTTTTTGTTGCAAATATGGCCGTTTTTCTGCAAAATTTGCCTCAGCTTGTCAAGTAATGATAAATAGTATGCCCTGTACTGGTTTTTCCCAGGTTTTATTTCTGGTCCGGTTGACATTTTTCCATCCTAATAATTCAATTTAACCATAGCCTTTACAGCCTGTGAAAACTTTCTCTCTATATTCTTCAATTGAAAATTCTAAGAAAAAACCTTGAACAATTTACATATAAAATCCATTCTTCATTTGAGGTCCTAAAAATGTAGACCATATAAGAATTGTGATTTGAAAAAAATTAGGAATAATGGATGGGGGAATTTCACACCAGATCTGCAGTCAACAGGGATTGTCTCAGATGTTAGAGCATAGTATGGTCCTGTAATGGAGCACCCCGGTAAGTGGGAGGTCCTGGTTTCAACTTTTTGATGAAAATTGATTAAGATTTTTTAGATAGGAAAGAGACACAGTGAAGTTGACTTCCCTGAAATAGTTGTTCCAGTAGGACTGAGGAGATAAATATTCCAAATTTTCAAGGGAATGAGCCCGCTTCATCAGGAAGGAAGGTCTGAACTGTGTGCTAGGCTAAAATGACTAATTCAATTTAAGGTGCATTAGATAGCAACAATCGACACCCAACAAAGCAAACAACTCTCTGTCTCCTTCTCAAGGCTAGGTGGTAATGAACATGTAAATTTTTCAAGGACCTAAGCCCCCTTCTCATGACAGAATAGAACTGCACATCATGATGGCCATCACACAGTACCCAATTCAAACCCCAGTAGGCCAGTAATTAGGTCTATTGTTGCTGTCCTTCAGATATGACAGTTAATTACTATCATTTCCACTATTCCTATCACTGCATTAATTATTATTATTATTATTATTGTTATTCTTATAAATTAAGACCTGTTAAAAGATTAATAAGTAACATTTATGTAAAGAAATAAGAATATAATTGCCTATTTCATCTAATTAATTATTTATGTAAAGTTTTTTGCTTCATTTTTTTTCAGGTGCATGGTTGTTTCGGATGCTTAATTACAGTATTGGTCCAAACACATTTCAAACAGCATTAAACAAGTTTCTCTATGACAGGTACACAATTATCTATATTTATAAAATACAGACTAAAATATCATTAAAGGTTTACAATACAAAATTATAGTTACTTTTTATTACATTACTGTGCAAATGGTTGTGAATTAGTTTTTAAAACACTAGTTTCTCCTTTCCAAATTTTTTTTTTATCAAAAATAGTTTCCTTACTCAATTTTTAGTAAAGTATTTTCACTTATATTCATAGACTAATGAAATGATAATGCTAAGACATAGTACCTTATTCACCATGCACAGTTTCATTTAGAAAACAATAAAATCTAATACAAAAAAAATAACTTTTAAATACAAACCAGCTTGAAAACCAATTACATTTTTATATTTTTGATGAAATATTTTTTCGATAAACATCACCAGGTTTTAATTTCCTATTTATCAGAAGAAGAAAGTTTCATTAAATATCGTATGTGTTTGTTTTTCGGTGACATCACTGATTAATCAAAATAATACTTTATATTATTATTATTTTAATTTGTTTATATATTTGACCACTCTTAGGATTTGTTGCCAGTTAATAACAAATGCATCCACTACGGAATGTATATAATTCAATCTCTAGCATTTCTATTTCTCATACAGGTGGCTTCCAATTACTATGTAGTTGAATTGCGTTATTGTATAAGAGTAAATATTTTATTGTATAGTTTTTAATTCATATTCTTGGAAAAACAATATTTTTTCATATAATGTGCACAGAACTTGTTTCTTGTTAAGTGCTTTACTACCCATCATATATAAAGTTAGTGTTTTATGACAAAAATCATCTGTTATAATAAATTGTTTTTACCAGATGAATTTTTTTATAAGCTACAGACTGAGTAAAAAGTTAAGCTCAAGATTTTAGTAAAGTCAAAATTTATTAAACAGATTCATTCCCAGGAAGTGTACTAATGCTGTGGCATACAGATATAAAATAAATGTTATAATAATGTTTCAATAGTATTAGGCTGAGTATTACCCATTTTTGGTAGTAAGTATTTTATTGTATTATTATTTGAGGATTGATATTAATATTTATTCATTGTATTTATGTACTTAGGAGCTACAAAACATTTGTGGCAGATGATTTTCTTGTTACTCTAAGAGATCAAGTTCGCAGAGATCATGCTCTTCCATGGGATAACTCAATTCGTGATATAACTAAATCTTGGCTAGAAACTGGGAGGTATCCTGTTGTTACTGTGTTCAGAGAGTATGAACAACAAAGTGCTTTTGTTGACCAGGTAAAATATTACATATTTTAATTTTAATTATGATTTATTAGCTTTAAATAATATATTTCCTGTTCATAAGATTATTGAACTATTTTATTAATATGATTTCAGAATTTAAGTGTAGGATTGAATTTTACTCTCACTTATGAGAAACCATATTCTGATTTAAACTCACACATGACTTTCAAAAGAATAATAATACATAAAATATTCTAACATTACTCTACAAATGATGTTTTCTTAAATTTAATGTGGATAATTTCATTAAATGTAACTTGATTTTTGTTATATAAAATATAAAACTTTTTTCTAATTAGCAGAACGAATATTTTTATACAACATAACTGTTACTTTTATCCATTTATTTTGCTTTTGCTTAACTTTATTACATGTATAAATAGAATGATAGCATATAAGTGAGGTAGAGATGGAGTAAATAATGAACATTTTGCAACCAGACTGTAGATAAACATGAACTGATATATTGAATAATAGACATGTCAAATTGTTGTCTCTTCACTAATTAAATTTCACTACATAGAGGAAAAGAATTTACTAAATTTTATTGTATGCTTCAAGATAAAACATGACAAGCTTAAAGAAAAAATTATAAACAAGAAGAAAAGTGTGGAAAAGTCAAAATATAACCTTAATTTTTCACTTAGACAATTTTTCAGAAAGATGGCATCTCTTCTTTTTAATTGAAACAGCAATAAAAAATATATTTTAAATATCTTGAATTTATAGACACATTAAAGTAATCTGCATTGTCCGATTAAGAAAAAAGACAAAATGTAAAAGAAAAAAACGCTTTATTGCTCATATTATTAAAGACATTGAGCTGTTTCAACATAAATGTCTTTGTTGGGACACTCATTATATTTTATATAAGCCATAATGCAGAATAATGGTTGTTTTGTTGATTACTAGCTTGTTGAGCTGTTTCATTACACTTAAAGTGCCTAGTAATAAAACCATTCTCCTGCTAAAAGAGATGTCAGTATATGAAATGTGGAAAATTTCACCTGACGAAGAAGCAGTTACATTCTTATTCATAACTAGAGTTTTCTAATAAGTGGCAGTATGAACTAGTATAATGATTAATTGGGTAATATACTTGTCAATTTGAGGAACTTGACATAAAAAAGGTAATATAATAATTTATGGATTTCAAAGTGTAAAAAATGTATATTGCATTAATTACAAAGGGTGATTTTAAGCTAATGAAACACAAAAAAAATTTACAGAGAATTTTCATATTTGATGAACCAGAAGAACTAGATGAGAAAGACAAACCCATCTTATGGTGGATACCATTAATTTCATTAACAAATATGAATGTAGATGATAACTCCAGGTCACCAGTTGCCTGGTTGAAAGGACAAAAATCTATGACTTTGAAGCATATGCCTCCTAAAGATGATTTTTTGATCATTAATCCTGATGACATAGGTAACATAAAAATGTTCTCTTTACTATTTTCAAAAGTTTTAACAATTGTTTCATTACATATTAATAAAATTCCTGGACATATTTTATTCTGATTGGAAAATTGTATCTTTTAGTTAAGATTCTATATGAGCAAATGTGAAGTCTGAAAAAAAATTCAATTTCAAGATACATTTAAAAACAATAATTTGCAACTAATTAATTTATTCTCTCAGTATATTGCTATTGTTTTCTTCAGGAAAGTTTGGCTACAGAACACAAATTAATAAACAGATTTTATTCGGGTTCATGTTGTTCTAATATAATTTGATTAATTTTCTTATATTCTAAACAAAAATGTGATGCTCTAATTTAAAACCACTCCAAAACATTGACGCCAACTTAAATAAAAACAAACTAATAGCGATAGTGGTATGGAAAGAAAAGAGAGATAGCTTGTGACTTACTGGCAAGTGAAGTACGGTGTAGCCATAGGGAACCAAAAGCAGTTCTTCAAATTTTCAGAGGCTCTCAGTCTCCTTCATCAGGAAGGAGTGTTTCACCATTCCGTCCACGGGCTGGCTGCAGACTAAAAATTTTAAAATTTTATATAGATTCATAAAAGTAGTTATAATACTATTCAGTATTCTTTTTATTTTAATATTTACATGATTAACTATGCATGTAAAAAATACAGATGAATTTATTGCTTATTATGAACTGAAATACTCTAATGTGATAAATTTTAATTTAAAAACAGTGAGACATTTATTATTGTATATAATTTTTTAAGAACACAGTTTTACATATTTAATTTATATGAAAGGTTTAAAATATTTCTCTTTCAAAATTAATTTAAAAACAATTTTGACAATTTTTCTAAAGGAATGTTCTTGGTGAACTATGATCCAACCAATTGGGCACTGATATCAAAATATTTGTGGATGTCATCATATTACTCAAACTTGCCTGAGATACCACTAGCAACAAGAGCAAAACTATTAAATGATGCCCAGTTACTTTCACATTCAGGAGAACTAAATTATGGTATTTTGTTGAATTTAACTTTATTCCTTCCTCATGACACAAGTATTCCTACATGGATGGCATTTGAGAATATTATTGATAGTATTGGCCATAAATTAAGAAGCACACGGCTCATTCAAAAGTTTCGTGTAAGTATTCATTCTTGATAATATAATAATTATAAACATTCTGAAATATTACCATCTTCATTTTTCTGGTTACTTGGAATCAGAGTATGTATAAGAATTTAGTAGTTGTTACTTTGAACCAATAATATGTGTATGCTATTGCATTCTTGGTTACCATAAAATAAGTACAGTATTTTTATAGATCCTCCCCAACCTTTCACCTCTCCCCCTTCACCACCTACCTGCCTGCTCAATGCAAAAAAATGCTGTGTTCCAAATTCATTGACAACCTCTGATGACCTGAAGAAAATAAGTTTCCTAATAACCCTACCATGTCCTTGACCAGTTCCAATAACTCTGAAGTGATTTTCAGTAATACAACATAAACCAATCAATTGGCTGTAACAAAGCAATATTGTTCCAGGATTATGTCAAACATTTAACTGATCCTGTTTACACACAATTTGGTGGGTATCAAGACATACAGTCTGATAAAGATAAATTAACCCTTAAAAGTTTAGTTCAAGAAATTATGTGCAAAGTTGGAGCCGATGATTGTATTTCAGCAATGGAGTCATCACAAACAGTGCATAATGATTCGTAAGTATATGTTTTGAAAATAATAAGAGCGGAACTTGGTTCCCTCTGTATCTGTTTGAAGTTCAAAAATAAGGTCATATGTATTTTTGAAAATGACTGAGAATATATACTGATGAGTTAAAATAATGGTTCATTCACACAGGATAACTTGAGTCATCTAGGGACTAAATTCAATATTTATATAAATATGATTAGGCACTAACAATTGTAATTTATTATGAAAGTATACCTCATGGATTGTATTTCTTAGATTAGTAGAAGTTGATTGAGCAGGGGAAATGAATAACAGGAGGTGTGACAATTTTTGTTATTTCTATAGTTGGTGACTCTAT
Organism: Zhengitettix transpicula; assembly: GCA_037074705.1. Lineage (NCBI taxonomy): Eukaryota > Metazoa > Arthropoda > Insecta > Orthoptera > Tetrigidae > Zhengitettix > Zhengitettix transpicula. The sequence continues at coordinate 79,902,488 of CM073591.1, forward strand.
AAGGAAAATATATTGATTTACTATATGATAATTACAATGAATTATATTATATTTTAAAAAAGCAGAAAGAGCTATAGATTGGGATACCTGGGATTAACTGAGTAACTTTAAACTAAAGTAATAGACACATAACACTTCATCCTGCTAGTTACAGGAATAGAACAATGTGGATTTATGACTGGACAGAACATTTTACACTGAAGGCATAAGACAACATAAGCATTCTCTATCTACCTTTAAGTAGACTAAGAAGGCAGTATCAGCAGTTTACCAAGTTTCAACAAGGCTGTGTTACAAGTGTAAGAGATGGTAGATTTTAATTTCATATTACTGAAGATATATTTGGCAGGGATGAGTAAGGATGTGACATTAGCAGAATAATTAAAACAATTAGTATGAAAATAAAAGAGAAAAAGGTGGTGGTTCACCTGAAAATGAAACTTGGCATTTGGTGGTGTTTGCCTACTTTTTTTAGGAGAAAAATAACTCATTCCATGTCATGCCCAGCCAGCATTTCTGAAAATATTTCTCAATGTTTTTATTGAATAAATAACAATTTCCTGCATTAATTAGGAAAACTAAAGTAATGACTAATATAAAAGTTTATTATGTCTGATTATAAAAATCTATTTGAAACTCTTGGATATAAATTATTGAAATCAATAAAACAAACTATTTTAAATACTTCCATCAAAGTAATGCTTTTAAATAATGCAGACACTAAAAAAGGGCTTCTTCATTCAATTCCAGTTACTGTATTGTTCTTGCTTGGGGTTCAGAAGAGGCTTGGGAAAATGCACTAGATATGGCAATTGGTAGAGGTACTCCACAAGACATTAACATTGACCTGCTGAAAAACATAGCATGGTGCACAGAAGCTCCACATCGAGTTTTCAGGTATGGAAAACATTTATTTTCAAGTAAGCATTAATTTCATTTTGTGTTTAGCATTTACTTAACTAATTTTTTGTGACACTGACAACCGAATTTCCTTAAAAAGTCCTATTTCTACACATTATTAGTTATATTAAGAATATAAAACTTAAATACAAATCAATTGTAATATTTTTTGCTAATATGAAGTTATCAGTAGTGAAATAAACAAATTTAAGAAACTTTATTATTATTTTGTTTAGCCAATGATTGGTAAATTCCTTTCAAAATAGTATGTTCACATTTAGATCAGTCACAGACAAAGTAGGTCTCAATAAAAACCAATATGTCTATTTCCAGATTACTAACAACTATTCTCATAAACACTACACTACCTGATGAAGACATAAAGACTTTAGTTGAAAGCATAGGAAATAATTATGCATTTTTTAGTTTCCTGACTGATGAATGGGTGCCATTGAAGAAAAAGTAAGAAAATCAGCCATTATTTATGTTCTTTAGTATTTCTATGTGATCTATAACCAAACTGATTGGTTGTCTATTTCAGATTCACAAACAATTTAGGCCTGTTAGGTGACATAGTCTACTCATGTATGTCCAAGTTTGTAACATCTGATGGTTATGACTTAGTAAGTATGCATTTCATTCCATTCTCTCTTTGATTCTCTCCGAATATAAATTTACCACTTTCCTAAATATTTCCAGGTAAGTAATTTCTTCCTGCATCATGAGGATGAGCCAATGATTATATTAACAGCATTGGAGAAGTCACTGCAACAAATCGTTAAGGCTTCGAAATGGTATGACAGAAGTGTACCTGAAATTGAAGCCTGGATCAATTGGTTCTTCACTGAAAGACCATTGGGAATGTTTGTGTGATGCACAGTAATAATAATAATAATAATAATGAGTGTATTTAGTAATAACAGTTGTTTTTTAGAAGTATAATTATAAATAAATTTGATCTACAATTTGAAATAAATAATTCATATGTACTCAAAATGAAAACTAGAAATATTCTACAGTTGTCGGAGAATTTCACGATAGTTTAAGTCGTACCGGTACTGAATAGGCAGTCTCTGTATCAGTTTAAATCCTATATAGATTATTTGTCAATGAAACATTGTTACTGATCATCTTTAAAAATTAATCTACTAGTGCATAAAACGTTTACTGACAACACTGTGAAAGTTCTCATTTTTCACTTTAAATCTAGTGGACAGTAAGGCCAATAATTAAAGTATAATAGCAGAAACATAATGGAAATATGCAGAATATAAGAGCAACACAAATTTTACCAAAATCAGAAAACTTCACTTTTCTTAAAATTCCATCATTTGAAAACATTAAATTTGAATCTTGTTTAATTATAAAAAATTATTTAAATGTAAGAAATTACTTGTTTGAAGCATGTGTGTATTACTCTCTCTCATGGTTCAAAGTTAGTTTAATCCAATGCTACATTAAAAAGATATCATAACTGAATTTCACACTAAACATCTTCATATTTTGCTTTCAGTCAATTTTGTAATGCTCCTTCTATCAACAAAATTGTTTAGGAAATGAATAACAACATTTTTTAAATAGTTGTACATATTTGAAACAAGTAGCCAGACAGTACAACAGTTTATGCATATTTTATATTTATCAATTTATAAATATTTAGTATCGGCAAGTGTCATCATACATTTTATCCTTTAATTTTTCCCATATATATTTTAGTTGTTTGGTTTCATTATGGGTTAGCTGGAGCTCTTCAGTCAATTATACTTAAAGAAGCAATAAAACAATGATGAATTTATAAAAAAAATTAATAACTCTTAGTTTGTAAAGCAAACTTTCAAAAGTAAATTACTAGATTGATTAATTGAAACATTTACAGATGTTACTGTGAATTCAGTAAAGCAAGTTCAGCCATTCATAACCTAAGATAACACACATTAAATATGAAAAACCTTTATGAATCCTTTCATAGAATCCAGTTAAAATATATAACATCTGTGATAAAATTATAATAACAACATAAATAAGTAAACAAATAACAGACAAAAATAAGAGCTAAATAAACGTTTCTGCAATAATTGTTTTGCTTTTAATAGGGGATTCAAGAAATGCGAAAGCTGTCACATCGACACAAAGCAAGTAACAAACACAAATGCAGTGCTTAGTGTTTCTTTAACCACCTGTAAAGCACTTATTTTTGTCTTCTTTGGCTACATATTTACCTTATTATTATAATCCATTCTTTATCCTGAGTGCTTCAGAGGGATTCTTGACTATTCATAAACAATCTATGAAAACAAACAAATTGGAAAAGGTCATGAATAAAATACACTGTATTCAGAAATAAATTAAGTTTATTTCATTCAGTAACAGTCATACAGAATAAATACCAGTGTTGAGAACATTATATAAATAAAAATAAACATTAAACACTTTGGTTTTCTATTTCCAATAACACAGTCAGTGACTAATGAGAACATAAAAATAAATATTTATCACTTTATAAGCAAATGGGTCATATAAAAACAAAAAAATGAATATAACACAAAAATAACATTTATGGAAACATAAATGGTAATAAAATATTTCAATCATCAACACTGAGCTTTCAAATTAGAGGCATTATTCAACCCCTAAAACAATTGACTATAATTATTTTTTGTACCTACAACCATTAGGGACTTCAGATTGTCCAGGAATTTCATATATCTATTCAACAATAACATGATGAAGATTGAGAAAATAGATTTCTAATTTCCCCATCAATATTTTTCCTAACCATTAACAATAACGTAGCTACAAAATGTATATAATTGGCAAAATATTATGTACTTTCAAAAGAAGCTCTATGAATAAGTAAAAATATAATCTCAAATGACTATCACACTATTTCAAGTACATGCATCTACTTAGAATAGTAAGCAATCATTACCAACCAGAACTTAGTGTTTAACTTGAGTCATTATATCCAAAATACAGAAAAAGTTAAAATTAATTTTGAAAAAGAAAAACCTAACTAGAATAAAATACATACGACTAGCATTCTCATTAAATATACTTTTTTCCTCAAAATAATTGTCATAATATAGTTTATTAATTCCAACCATTTTAGAGTAAAATATTCTATGATCACTAGATGGCTGCTAATAGTAATAGCTCATTAATAAAATGGTTTAAACCTAATATTATTGGCAAGTCTACGCTGTGTTTAAATATTTTTTTGTATTTAACATATGATAGGTTACCATTAAAGTAATGAGATTCACAAAAAAATTACATTACCAAGTAAGATCAAATATCCATTTCTTGGGTCATACATGTGATTTATATAGAAACAGACCAACAAAATTAGCTAAGTATAAGATATTTATTGGGTAGTTTCTATACAATCACTTTCATCAGAAATAGACAATGAGTTGGAATAAAATATAAAAGTAGGAAGCACTTAAGAGAATGATTTTGTTCCTTTGCACTGAATGATTTTTGTAAGTTTGTTTTTGGTGAAACTCAGCTGGCAAAACATTTATTATGAAACCAAGACTTAGTGCTATTTATTTATTACACTTAAAATCAAAAACCTAAAAAGAAATATTTAAAAAAGTATTTCATATGTAAATATTTCTACTAAGTGATTTGTTTGAAACAAAAATATATGAATTTACATAGTAAATGAAAACAGGAACCTGAGGCCTAGAATTACCTAACCAATGTCATTTGTATTGCCCTGTTCAGTTACATATTTTTAAATAATGAACATAGTTTCCTGTTATAGACAAGTAATTTATTTCTAAATTTGTTGAAATAAGTCATTAAATGGAAAAATTGAGAAAATGAAGAAGAGTGCTCAATATCTACATGAACATGATTAAAAAATTAAATAAACTAATTTTCTAAAAATAATAGGAAACAGTTATATTTATTAAATGCCTTGCTTGTAATGCAATATTATGCATGTGGTCCTCATACACAGAATCAACAATGGAAAGGCTTAGGAATCCATTTATCTTAAATACTAATACAAGACATTGACAAAATGATTATTACACAAGAAATAAATATTTGTATGGACCAAAACAAATTTAAGATCTTATTAAAATTTTACCAAAAGAGCTTTCATAACATAATAGAATTAAACAATACAACATATATTAATTTTACAGAACACATATTCTGTACCAAAAATAATTATGTGATTATGCTTTTAAATTCAAACATTAAAGCAAACTTATGAAATCACAAAACTATTACAATTCAAGAAACTGGATGAAAATATAAATATTTTGCACATTGTTTATAATTTTAAGAATACAAAAGTTTCAACTCAAAAATTAAGTGGGTTCATAATGTTCCTTCTACAATACTATCACAATTCATTTAAACTTTATTTTTAGTATAGATTTAACAATAGTTATATTTCAAACTCTTATTTTTAAATCACAGAGGAAATATGATTGTTTACAACCATTCACGTTATTGGATTGATTAACAAATCCAATTAAAGAAAAATTTAAAATGACTTGTGATTAAAGAATGCCCCCATAAGGCACTGTTCATAAAAATGACTAGAATAGGGCATTCAAAATAACGGTCTGGGAAAGTATCTAAAGAATTCCAGAAGTATCTGACAAAATAAGTTATTCTGTAAGGTAGCTCAATAATAGTTAAAAATATAGGTATAATAAGAGCTTTGAAAATTTCAATATTTAAAAAATGCATTTAAAATTGAGAATTAAGATATTTGTGCAAAATGTGATGCTGAAAAGTAAAATAAAGATAAAATTCTATGCATGACACAAATATATACAGAAATATTAATTTTTAATCATGTAATTAACTATTAAAACATTTTATTCTGAACATTTGTTATTTATCAATATTTATGTAATATGTATTTCATCACTATGTTTATTAGCAGACAAAATTATTAAATTCTTTTATATGATATATTGTTAGATGCTTTTACATATGAATATAAAATACATAATTAATAATCAGATCACATACTAAAAGAATAATTATTCTAAACACTTCAAATAAGTGTTGGATGCTTTCAGGAGATAGTTGTAAAGTCAGTCTTAAAAAATTAATATGAATGAAGATATCCATAATCTAACAGTAAAATGTTCACCTAAATGCTCCATCAATGTGTGCAAAATAAATATATTATATACATATTTGTATACATCACAAATTTAAAAGGAACAATCAAATATATTGGGTCACCACAAATATTTCTTACTCCTAAGGCAAGTACATAATTTAAAATATACTAATAATTCTTAAAAGTATTATTTATAGTGTTGTAAGAATATAAAGCCTATTTGATGTTTCTTTAACGATAACATATACTGCTACAAGATTGTTCCTTCGTTGCAATATAACTATTAACAGTCTAGTGTTAGCACCTTTAAGTTTTATTTGTTGTATGGTAAAGGTTCTCTATATAACTTTATAAAAACAATGCATTATTAAGAAAAATAACAATTGAATTATACAGTATTCAAGCAATATCAATAAATAAGTTTTCTTAGGTTAAATTTAGAAATTTGTATTACTGATTTGAATTATTTTCCCAGTAATTGTGCAGTAATGGTTTAGCTGCCTTTTCAGATCCATTTGTACATAATATTTCATTACAATAGATACCATTTTCCCCTGTTATCTTTTACTGTATTCTCTGTTATTACCATTGTTGTAAGACACAAGCAAAACAGGCCAATTTATATATTAAATCCAAATAAAATATATTAAGATTATGTTTATAATACTAATGAAAACCACAACAAAGCTGCAAATCATTTCAATCTTCTGATTTCTACCCTGATTCCAAAGATAAATTTAATAGTAGAGAGGGAGCAAGTAAATATATTAACACTAGATTCTCCACTATGCTTCCAGAGTTATAATTATTAAGATAAAACATTTCCCAAACAATAAATTACATTCAATTAGATGATACAGTAGTAGGTTTAGAATAATAGAAAGACAACCATTTGGCAGAAATATATGATCATCCCTGGAAGTAGTTAAACCTAAAAAGGATAAAACATTTTAAAAAGACATATGAAGTAATTGAAAGTATAAATTATTACAACATAGATAAATAATAGAATATTTATAATTTTAATAACATACAGGAGGTAAAATAGAGACATATCTGTGAATCAAATTCAATTCCTCCATTTAAATTATTTTAAATATTGTTTAACATTTTACTGATGAAAAACAGACCTGTCTTGAACAACACTTTTAGTCCATAATGTACACTTAACTGTTTAAAACCCTGCAATTTACACAAATTCGTGCCCAGCCAGCACAGAGTTCAGATCTTTCTTCCTGACAAATGGGGCTCAGGCCCTCGAACATTTGGAACTTTCACCTAAGCCAGACTCGACCAGCTATTGATTTCAATTAAGTCAGCATCACTGTCTCTATTTCCTATTTAAATGTGTTATTTTATTTAACCTTGTCACATTTTCTGTGTACTATATATTTATATATATATATATAACAGAATTCATATGCATTATTTTTAAGAAAAAAATTCATAATACATGGACTGTTATGTAACAGAGATGTACACAACAATTCAAAATTAAACTTGCAACTGGTTCATGTAAAATATAAACCCTTGTGAAGTAAGTACTGTTTAGTAGCTAGTAAATTTATATGAACACATTCATTTTTTCATGTTTAAACATGAGATAGTTTTAAATGTATTTTTGGCAACAGTGACAAGAGAAATATGTTTCTGTCATGTATTACACATATAATGCTTGAAATCTCTTTTCGCTTTGAAAAATAGTGTACAAATGAATGCACACATATTTTTCTGATAGGGCTGCATTATAAATATTCTACACATTTAAACATGAATAATTTCCTATTAAAAATGGCAAAACGACCATTGATGGTTTATTGAGCTTGACCATTTCCATAAAATAAACACAACAGTCAAATATTAAAGAATGGACCATTACAATCAAAAGAATGATTGTTACAATCATGAATCAATAATAATAATTAAATGGGTTTTATAAAACATTTGTAATGTAAATTAAAATGAGAATCTGATGTTCTCTGAAACTTAATATAGTAAGGGCAGCATGAAAAAAGAAATGAAATATACTTAATTTATTTTATAAATGAATTGGTAATTACCTTTCTTTCTCACTCTGTGGGAGGTTCCATTTTAATAACAACTGCTTTCATGACAGCTGCTGCTGCTAGAGCTGCATATGGTTGCCATTCTTTCTGTCGACTTCCATCTCTGTAGTCTGCTACTCCTCTCAAGCAAAGAAATGAATCTCGGCAATTTCCAAGAACAGATTCCAATACAGAATCAAATTCAGAGTCAAATGCTAATGCACCAGTTTGCTGTGCAAAGAGCTGCCTCAAAGAATCATCTCTAGATATTGCTCTTCCTGACGCAATAGGTGCCAAATGAAGTCTAGGACACCCTTCTTGCCTGGAATGTTAAAATGAGTTTGTTTTTATTAAATAGCTCATAAAATTATTAAGAAGTTTATTAAAAATTACACTAAAATAATAGCACTGGGGAACAATTTGTAACACAATTTCTGTTGAGTTCTATTTTTGACTACCTCTGCTAGTTGGCATCGTAAGTGCTTAAATAGCCTCCTATTTGTTTCGTTATGTGAGGCAATTACCATTCCCAGTGAAAAGACAAACATCACAGATTAGTCACACAAGCCTATTTGCCTAATTTAATGTGAAAATTGGTGACCAAGATAAATTATGGGCACCCCACAAAGTGTAAAAGCAGTGTATGTGGAGTTTACAGATGTAGACGAAGAGAACATGTGACTATTTCCATTTGGTATAGCTATGATTTGGCAAGAACCCAGAGATCACATAAGGGATTCTTACTTTTGTATAGTGAAAATGTCATGATACAATAAGAAAAACAAATGTGAAATATAGTATCCTAGTTTACCATCTGATTTACACCCAGTGCCTCATTCAGCTGAAATCCCAGTGCTGATTTTCAAAGAATTGGTTGGCAATCAAAAATATTGTCAAAGACTTTCTAGGAAATACATGAGCACAGAATTACACCAAAATTGCACACCAACTCTCGGATAACAACAAAATGCTCAGTTGCAACTTGAATATAATTGCATTTTTTGCATAGCCATCTTGCTGACTTCCAGAAAAATCTTGGTGCAGTCAGTCATGAGCAGTGATTCCACCAATATGTCATGTAGACACTGTATAAAGGTAGATGGGACATACACATGATGACTGACTATTGTTGGAGGAAGAAGCATGAATTTCCACAGATTAAACACTCTAGAGAAAGCTATAAGTGAAATTTTTTAACTTTATATGTACATATACTGTTTGGTAAATAAACTTTACTATTTATATGATCACAATTTAACATGAAGTAACTAAATATATCCTTTATATGCATAAAAATATTCTTCGTGAACAGTGTATTTGGAATGTTTTCCCTTAATTTTCCTTTATTTGCACATTTTGTATAACTTTTGAGACAATATCCAGTAGCTTAAAAAGTTGATGTGATAAACAAAATGGTTATTTTTGGATTCAGACGCCAAAAGTTAGTCAAAAACGAGTCACAAATCTAAGAAAACGAAATTGCTGTTCCCCAGTGTAATTATTCAAGTGTTTTGATCAATATATGTTCAATAATCCAACAAATCCTTTCTTGCAAAAATTAGTATTACAATAGATTTCTGATTAACCATTAGTGGACACTTTATATTAAGTAAACCAAATTATAAATGTATAAAGAAAAATTTATTTATTCATTAAAGCAACTAAAAATGATGTGACATTGTCAAAATAATTGATACAGACAAGAAAAAAGAGACAGAAAATCAATAGCTTACATGAAATTGGTATCTGTTGGCATGTTTAATCGTTCAAATTTTTAAAAGTGTTAGCCTCATTCCTCAGGAGATAGGGCTGCATCTCATTTCAGCTGACCAAAAAAACCTTCTATCTGTTGAGGAAGAAGGCCAGTGTCTCCATAAATTTGAAATGATTCCAGTCCAACATTGCAACACTAGCTTGCAATTTCAAGTAAGCCACCTCACCTATTCACTCTCTCCCTTCCCATATCAAGTAATGTGATAAATTAAAAATATGCTGTGCATATATACTTTGGTAAAATCAAATAAAGTTTATTACCGATAGGAATCAGCACCTTCCTTTGGCAATGGATGAGCAACTTCTATCAAATCCCGTTCTCCTATAGCCATATACAACTTGTCAGACTCTGCAGGAGGCTGTGAAAAGTCTTGCTCTGTTTCATTTTTAAGTGTTTGAATTCCTTCTCTTAAATACTGAATCCACTGAATTTCAGAATTTGTGTCTGCCTGAGATTTTATAAAAATATAAGTGTTTAATAAAAGTTGATTAAATTTAAACAGCTATCGACTACATAATAAGAGATGTTACTATTCTTTAATTTATAAAAAATAATTAATTATGGAATACACAAAATTGAAGTTGCTAGTATAAGATTTTTAGAAATTTGTTATTAAAAATTTGATTTCCTTTAAGCTTGTAGTTAATTTGTCTGCACTTCTAATGAATTCTCAATAACAAGATTATGGACAGATGAGTTAATGATGTAAAATATTATTTAAAAAATAGTTTTATAGTTTCTATCTGTCTATCTATCAATCCATCTAATATATTGATATAAAAGTATATGTGTGTATAAAACATTTAGATGGGAAAGAGACAGCGATGCAGACTTACCTGAAATCAAAAGTTGGTCCAGACTAGCTTAGGTGAGAGAAGGTTTCAAATTTTCGAGGGCCCGAGCCCCCTTTGTTAGGAAGGAAGATCTGAACTGCAAACCAGCCTGACAAATTAAATTCATGCCAGCCGGCTCACAGTTCAGATCTTCCTTCCTGACCTTCCTGGCTCAGGCCCTTGAAAATTTGGAACCTTCTCTCACTTAAGCCAGACTGTACCAACTTTTTATTTCAGATAGGTCGGCATCAATGTCTCTATTTCCTATCTAAACATGTTATTTAATTTGACCTCGTCACATTTTCATTAAGTGTTATATATATAAGCATACCTGAGACTGTAGCTGTGCAGCTATTTCCTGAAGACGCATGTTGTGAGGGCAGTACTCTTTGGTCTCAAATTCTGTTCCAGTTTCAGAAACTTTAGCATTTTCACAGTAAAAGTACACACACCTACAAAATAAAAATGTAACTTTTGTTTTTCAGTGTTTCCAATACTTATATTTGTACGCATAAACCTATTTAAAATATTCAAAACTAAATTCTCAGTTTCAGTAGATATATTTGTTTCACAAATTAATATAAAAAATCCACATATTCAGGAAGAGTCCTTAATTACATGTTTAATCACCCCTTTTTGCACAAAAACTTTATAATTTAGTAGATAAGGCAGTCAAATTATCTAATCACTAGTATCATAAAGATAACATTGACATAAATGTTAATAACCTTATTCTACATTCTTAACCATTACATTTTATTTACAAAAATTTTAAAATTATTTTGGTTAAAATTAAGTATGATAATTGCAATTTACCCATTAATAAACCTAAGTATAAATTATTTATCACACTACCCTTTCTTAAAAATCTAAACTGTAAAGTTATTGACTTGTTTAATAACTATGGCCATTTGGATATTTTTAAAAGATCAAATAATTTATATTTAGGTAAAAATATTAAAGAAAAAATTAACATTTTAGATAAACAATGTTATTTACAAAATTGATTGTTCAAATTGTAATTTATTGTTTTATCAGGCAAATGAAACACTTCAAAAAAGCAAACCAATAAACATAAAAACAATTTGAAATTAAGGGTCCAAATTTATTCGGTTATGTCTAAACATATACTTTGTAAATCATACTATAAATCTAATCAATTGTAAATACCTCCTCTGTAGGAAAATAACTGAAGAAGATACAAAAAGGTATCAAAATGCTGTCATAAAAATAAAAGTGTCTGTATAAGGTCATCAATTGTTTTTAAAAAATAAGCTAAATTAAAGCTTTTTCATATTAATTAAAAAACAAACATGATTCTGATTGGCACAATTTAAAAATTGTAGATGAAGATTACAAATATTATTCCAGATGGATGAGAAAAAGTTACATATAAGATCCAATGATTCGGCCATTAATGTAAAAATTACACAAATAAATTATGAGTCCTTGTTATTTTATAATTCAACAATACTCTTAACAGATATGTCAATAACCATTATCTCGACCATGTATGTGCAAACTGCACATTAGAAATATAAGTTGATCAAAATTTTCAAATAAGTAATACTTTATCAATTATATTTTATATAATTGTATTATAAATTATATGCATAAGATTCTGTTTTCTTAAAATATTTTTAGATAATGAATTTAATTGAAATATACACTTCTAGAAGTGTCAATTATGGATGAAACCACGAGTTTGTTAAATTATGTTTAAAATTTGATAATAAATTTTCTGACTAATAGGCTCATCATATTTACATTTATTTTTTTAGAAAGTCAGATTAATATAATTGTTATATTTGTACACAAATTTCCATCTCAAATCTTGTTTCATTCTTGTATAGGTTTGTATGTTATTTGTAATGTGAGTGCATATGTATTTGCAAATATGAATATTTCAGTATGAAGCTATAAAGAGACATGACTGTCATCAAAGTTTTGATGCTAAAGCAATGGTTCAAGTACTTCTTGTATTTCCTTCATATTAAGAGCACATGTTAAACATGAGTAAATCTATAATTACTACAGTCATATTATAGTTAACAATAGTATTGGCACATAAAATAATTTTATACGAGAAACAACTGCCTGACTTTTGAAATATCTAGAATTATTATTTATCAGAAATATTTATACCTCTCATTATAAATATGGCATACATAATTTACCTATGACCATTAACTGGGTGTGATGCTACGACATCTCCCAACCTGACATGCTTGCGGTAATCAGTATAGTGGGGTACTCCACCCCCAACACCAACCAGGAAGACATAGTCTACTTTCTGGAATGTACCTGTAAATAACTTACTAATGATGAACATTTTTAACACTAACTCACACATAAATTAAATAAATCAATTATATAATTAAATAAATTCTGATTGGCATTCAAGAATATTTACAGAAAATAATCAAGTGTTTCACATGTATGTACTGTAATGAAGCAAAATATAGCAACATAAATAAACAGAACATTCATAATTAATAATTTAATGTGCTAAATAAAACAATATAACTCAACACATTAGCACATAAGTAAAACATACTCAAAAACAGAATTTAAGAAATTTTAGGAGTTGTAAATAAATAAATTTAAATATAAAACATTTTATATGACTATTAATATCAGAAGCTTTGTTTATAAAGAAATTGATTCTTATAACTTCATGGGTATTCAGTTAATTTAAAACAGTTCTAAGCCCTTATTCTCAGATATTACAAAGGTTTCCAGTTCAGATAGAACCAAACTGACTAACAAAATTTAAAATTAAATTTACTTCACGAATTTGAACATATGCAAAACCACAAGACATAATATTTAGTGACTACTGATCTTTTAAAAGTTCATATCTTCTCCCTGAAATATGTGATAAACTAGCAAACTTACCAAGCATACGAGTAGTTGTATTTCCAGCTGCAGTCATTGCTTCTCTTGTGTGCCCAACAGTTGGAAGTTTTGTACTCACAACTCTATGTGCACCAATATTTCCAAGAGTGTAAACATTTGATTCACCTGTGTACATATAAAAGTATAATATACTAATGATGACAAGAAAACTTCAATAATTTTAATAAGATATTCGCAAGTTTATGAAAATTACATGAGCCTTAATCTAAGACATAAGAAGTCCCAAACATTAATACAAACAGACAGACAAAAACTTTCTTAAAACTGGAAACAAATGACAAAAAATTGAAAATACAGCAAAAGCTACATTACAATCCATAACTGGTACACTAATGCCCAACTTCAGTTGATTTTATTGAAATTATTTTTTGAACAGTCCAGATTCACATAATTTACACAGAACCAATATATACCTCATAAAAGCTCCTTTTACATTTGTACAAAAACTTCATTTTTCGTAAAATAAGATGTGTGTAGATAATGAAAAATTTTGTAAGTATTGGATAGTCATATGACCTTTTTAGAACACCTCACACATTATTTATTTCAGAACAGAAGAGAGCCAAACATCAAAACAATAAATCTCACATGTAACTATTGCTACACAATATATAAATACACACCCATATATATTTCAGTATACACAAATGAATAAATAATAATCACCTCACAAGGGCACCCAAAGTATGATTCAATAATTATGGTCTCAAAATTATTAGTATTAATCAGTTTAAATATTTTAATTTCAATTATCATAACTTATATTTATTAACCATTTTCATATAAATTTATGAATGATAATATTTTCTAAGCTTGTGTTGCAACTGTCTGGCCAGAATTTGATAACTTTAAATGCAGAAAAATTAAGAAAGATGTTTTGTTAATTAATAACCTATATTTCATTAAGTATTTATTCAATCAACTAGATATGTACTTAAGGGAACCAACGCACACACAGATATATATTAGTAACGATATGACATTGTCAAAAATAATTGAGATTTTGGTATGGAAAGGAAAGAGAAATATATCTTGTGGCTTACAGTGTAGCCATACGGAACCGAAGGTAGTTCTCCAAATATTCGGAGACAGTCCGCTGCCGGCCAGTGCACGGAATATTGTAACACCTTCAAAAATTTGAAAAACTACATTCAGTTCCCTATGGCTATAAAGTACTTCACTTTCAGGTAAGCCACAACCTATCTCTCTTTCCTTTCCATACCAATATTGCAATTATTTTTGACAATGTAATATCGTTACTAATATCATATATATACATACATATATATATAAAACACATTTGTATAGGAAAGAGAGACAGCGATGCTGACTTACCTGAAATCAGTAGTTGGTCCAGTCTGACAAAGGTGGAAGCTCAAATTTTCTAGGGCCTGAGCCCCCTTTGTAGGGAAGAAAGATCTTAACTGCGTGCCAGCCGGGCATGATGCCAGACTGGGCCAACTATTGATTTCATGTAAGTCAGCATCATTGTCTCTCTTTCCTATTCAAATGTGTTATTCAATTTGACCTCATCACATTTTCCTTAAGTGTTATATATACTTTAATTAAATGAGATTCTGGAAAACATTATTACTAAGTATGATATTACATCACCATTAGTCTCACTATTTTTTAAAAAAAATGTAAAGAAAGTTAACTATAAGTGAATGATTTGAGATTTTTCAGATATCCTATTGTTTTTTTAAAGAAAATTAATGGTAAAAAGAAAGATTCAATACAATAATTTGAACTATAACACATTTTTCTAATCTCTTATGAAGAAAATAGTACTCTTTTGCTCAAAACTTTTGAATGAATCTTCCCTCTTTTTAATGAGCATGTAAACAATATAGTCATTTTACAAATTTAGATATGATCGAGCTCAAGCAGTGAAAACTTGCAGAGTGATAATGTTAGAATGAAACAGGAGAACATGTTCAAAATTTGAAAGGTGAGCAGATTTCAAATCATTAGATAAAATATTATGAAAAATAATAAATGTATTATATAATTTTGGAACACTGCAATATTGCCAAAAGAAATCCTCCAGATTTATCAAATAAACCAATAACAAGATTTTAACATGCAGTCTCTCGCAGGTAACCTGAGAGGGATTTTTTTCTCGCAGGCAGAACCTTTTAGGAGAGATACGAAGGGGCTACCCTTGGGTATGCCTTTTCCTCTCCATTTTTGAACTAAGGTTCCCACAAGCCGAGGCACCTCGGCCTGTTTTGAGACGTGTATGTTCCGGGGTCACAGACCTTGGGCATACGGTAAGAGTTGTTCACTATTCCCATTGGAATAGTCGGCCAGCTGCCTCCTAAACTGGTCGAGGCACAGAGAAGGGAATGCTGCGTCCCCACAGCAAACTCCTCTCCCGCTATCAGAAGGGCGTGGGACAAGTACCCAATGCCCGACCTACCTGATGCAGGCTTTTCTAGGATTTTCCCTGCATTTCTTTAGGCGAATGCCAGGTAGGATCCTTAAAATATAGCCCAGGGGACCTAGTTAACCCTTGGCTACCTTCCTCTACCCTTCCGCATCCCCCCTTTCAAATCCCTTACCTATGCTATAAGAGGGGACTTGCCACTATGTGGATTACCCTATACATAGCCTGTCTACACCTCAAAAAAAAAATTAAAAAAATATATAAAATTTACTGTGAACAATAATGATAGAAAAAGTAGATTTTCATGACCATATCATTTGAAGATTTACAAAAGTAAGATCCTGCTTTATTATACAAGTTGAAATGTGTATTGCAATATACATATTAAGAAATAAATAGATTTAATAAATTTTAATAAAATGAAGATGAAACTAAGTAATAGTGAAATGTTTTCAATATGACACACTTATAACTCTATATTACCCTAAATTTAGCTGCAAGTCGAATAATAAATTGTATACCCCTTCCTAACTAGAAAAAATAACAAGTACTTATTGATTTTCAGAATACCAATAAACATTCACTTTCTTAAATTGATTATCAAAACTATTTTTCATATTTTTTCTATCATGCAACATTATATACAAATAGTGTGTAGATGACCCATTACACTGCAGAATGTACAGAATTTAATATTTACATTTGATTATGTTTTTTACATTTAAGTGCAATTTTATTACTTTAGCTTTTATTTAAATGGAGCACCTAGTTATTTATTTAAGTAAAATTTATAGTGTCTAACCATCTACAAAGCATGAACAAAAAAGGTAACTAGCCCTGCAAGCTACACTGGCTGCTAATAAGTATCTATTTTGTCAACAAATTTGAAATATGAATAATAGCTGTGTCTGCTTCAAAGCAAATGAAACAGTAATATTAAAATGAAATTCCTTCACAAATAAGGTTGCTAAAAGAATGTGTTTTCCATTTTATGAGCAAATTTTACAAAATTGTAGAAACATAAACAGACTTTGTAGTAAAATAAATAAGAATTTAAACTGAATGGACATTAATCACAAAATGTTCATGAAGACATAGACCACATTTAAAAGATTTTATGGCAGACACAGATTGCACCAACACACAACCCCATATAAAAGCATGTGCAGAAAGCACTCTGACTTCACAATTACTGAGCTTACCAAATCGTTTCACGCTCAATGTCTTGCCAGTCAATGGATCATAGCCAATGGAACCTGTATTCAAAATATTTTTAACTGTCCTTAATTTTCATGTACTAAACAATTATAGCTCTGGCTAAAAATTTTAATTGCAACATATAAAACAATTACTTCCAAATGGACATTTAAAATACCTGTATCAAACATAAAATGTTTCAAACAAAATTATAAGACAGCTTACCAACAGTTGTGTAACGGACAAATGTTTCTTTGTTTTCAAGCATTGCATCAACTGCTAGTTTTTCACAGTATTGTGCTGTGATTATGGCAATTGTTGGTTGTTTAGCACTTATCATGGTTGGCATTTGCTTCACAACCTAAGCCAATAGAAATGTATCAAATTATTTGCATGTTTAATAACTGCAAGACGTATGTTGAATACTGTAATTTATATTGGCTATGGAAATATAATAATTTATTCTGTATATATTAAAGGAAACCTCCAATTTCAATAACATTAATAAAAGACTTATTACTCATGTAAAAACATATAAATGTGAAACAAAATGATCCATTTTAATTTAACAAATTTATTTAAAACAAAGAGGAAAATGAATGCGCCACATTGGAATAGATTGAATATATATAGTAATGTATATTTTTTAAACAATCAAAACTATGAAATCATAAATATCGGCAAGGAAATTTGATTGACATTCATAATTTGACAAATTTACATGCAACTACTATTTCAATTAAAGTTATTACCTGAACTTCTTCTGCTACAGCCCTAGTGAAAGCACCATGTTCCAGAGGTTTTGCAAGTCCCTTGTTCTGCAACTGGACCAAATGTAATTGTACATCTTCTTCTTGCCATCCATTACATTTTGCAAGTTCAGTGACAGTAACAGGGTTTGGATAGGAAGACTCAATCAGTTCCAGCACTCTTTCCTCTGTTAAAGGTGCAACAACTCCCAAACTATTCTCATCTGCAGACACTGAGAAATAGAACACACAAATCACTGTTAATAGTCAACCAAATCTTCTGGGTTAAAACAAAAGTTAAATCATAAATCAGTTGAAATGAATGAATCCATTATTAATATCATTTAAATAATTTTATGATAAATATCATTACTATTACACTTCCCAGATAAATATGGGCATATCTTTCTTATAGGGAAGATCAGCCAGAAATTTAATGAAGTCTAACATTTTTGTTTTACAAAATCCCTAGCTCCATTAACTCGACATGACCCAACTTACTAAATCATAGCTTTAAATATTTTTAAAAGGAACCATATCAAATCGTGGCCACTAAATGTGATGCCATTCCTTACTTAAAGATTCTGTTTTTCTTCAAAACTAGGTGGGCACAAATAGCAGTCTTCTCAGAGCAATACACTTTTAACTATTTAATTAAGAGTATATTAACAGTAAACATTTTTAAAGATATAAAATAAAATTATCTAATAAATAAATTAAAAATTAAGTGAAAAACTAGCCTTTTTTTATGAATACGTTCTCTTCATTACACCCTTATTCAGCTTGACTCGAAATAACATTTAAACTACATTTGAATAAAATTAGTTACCACTCATAAGAACACAATTCAAATATTTACAAATGTCCCCATGCTTACCCATAAGTATTAATTCTGGTAACATCAACTTTATGTTTTAACATTCTGTCTCCTAAATCAGCCTTTAGAAGTTGACTGATGCCAAAGCTTGTTTCACGTAGTACTGTACCAAAATATTTTTCAGAAAGTGTTTAACATATTCAAGTAAAGAAAAGTGAGAATGGACTTCAAATAGCAAATAGTTTTCATAAAAGTTGAGTTGAAAAACAAAAACTAGTCTGTACATCTTTTTATACAAAGTTTCAGATACATTATCAGAATAACACACTTGTACTGTGAATACAGCAAAACAACCACAATGAACAGTACCATATTATAATAATTACAAATAAAATGGTTACATTATTGTTTTAATATTACATAATTGCAGAAAATTACTTAGTGGAAAGGCAAATAGGGTTTAAGGAATGTTTTGCCCTTCAGAAGCTTTATATAAATTGGAATTAAAGCAGATAAAACAGAATAATAATATAAACCATTCAAAATTTCATATACAGAAGAAAATATTATTTATGCAAAGGAAAAAATAGGTTTCAGGTTATATTTAACAGATAATGAAAGATACTGTAGTCTCAAGTGTAGAGAAAAAGTTATGAAATACATTTTCAATAGGAATTGCATGAAAATTAATTTGCAACTGTCATCGATAAAACCATTAAAACCCCTCTTTAAAAGTAAATTCTTAATATATTCACCAATTTGTGAGCAATCAACTATTAATTCTGTTTTAATGATGATATCACAAATAATTTATATTTGATACATTAGTTAACAAATTAAGAAACTAATTCAACATTCCAACTGCCAATGTTGAATTCATTACTAACCCTTATATCACCGAATTAATACAATTGTTTAACACATCCATAAGATTTTTATAATACCTGTAATAATTAAATATGGACAAATAATTCCACAAAATACAGGAAACTAATTTTCTGTTAAAAACTAATTTAGGTTAAGATAAGAAAAGTGTTTGCAGTATTGTTTCGAGTATAATGGAAAACTTATCTGTATTTATATAATATCTCAAATCTACAATTAATACTCATATTGATTATGGTCATAAAAAATTTGTTAAAAGAAGAACAAAAAAATCTATTTTATTTTTACTGCTAAGGCAGAAATCATGCAAAACAATGTATTATCAAGCAAATTTCCCGTTAAAAAATATTATTTGAGCGTGCATCATTCCACATTATGTTAATGTGTGCTTTGATGTTATACTTTAAACCAACAGAAATGTTGCTAGTTCTACAATGAACAGAGACTTGCCATTAATAAATTTATTACTTAAAATTACCTAATTACCATTTAAAATATTCAAAAGGCTGTATTATTTATTAAAAACATATTTTCATTCTATAATTGAACATTAATCTATCTCACAGCCGTAAGTTTCAAAACTAATTTTCATAATTTAAACTTTACAGAGAACCAATTTCTGTGAAATTATAACACTACTATATCTTCATTTATCAATATTTTAGTTTGGTTCCGACTTCAGAGAGTTGTTTAATGAGACATCACAATCAACATCAAACACAGAATACTTTCTGGTATACCATTCAAAAAGCTTTCAAGTAACTGAAATTTACTGCCCTCAAAAGGGCTGTAATTCTGCATTTAAGTTCTGGTGCTATGGACTACAATATGTTACACCTTCTATAAATTCATACACTATGCTTTAAATTCAATAAACTATGTATTTTATTTATACCCTAACTGATAAAAAAATATGTATTCAATATGAAAACTTTACAGTAAATGTGAGAAACTATGAAAGCAGCACACTTTTCTGTCACACACAATTTGAAACTAGACGCAAGTATATTAATATTTCTCACACTAACAAGTAAGGATTTCTCTGAAAACCTAGAAAAGTAATCATAAACTGGAAAACAAAAAGAATTTTACACCAAATTAAAATTGAAGGTGGCAGTTAATAATTAGTAATCATCAATAAACAACAGTTTTCTAAAAAAAAATGACAATTTTGTCATGCACGTAAATTTTATGTAGCAATTCATAATTCGTCAAAATTTTTTTTAAAAAAACATTAATGGCAAGTCAACTGCTTCTACTGTTTCAATTAAGCACACATAACAAAATCCCACCCAAACCTGATGGCTGCCTTGTCTGAAGTGATATCAGCAACGCTCCTTGCTGAGCTGAAAGAAGTGGGAATTCAACTCTAGAATTACACTCAGTACAAGCAAAAATTCTGAATTCCAGTAATTCATTACACTTGTAATTAAATACAAATATCAAGAGTTTTAACCAATGTCAATATTAATATTTGACATCTCTCAGAGCAAATTCAAAATCATTAACGTCAAAATTATATTGTAATAAAATGTACTTAACATTTGTTTCACACACAAAAATAGCTTTGATAATTAAAAAACTATTCTCGCACATAAGATAATTAATTGAGGCAATGGAGGAAAGTTATATAACTCACAACACAATGAAGCTAAAGCTGTTGGGAGGGGGAGAAGATGAGTAGAACAAGATTGTATGAGGACATACAGATTATCTTTTTGTAAACATCTACAGAGACAAATGTGTCAATGTAGTTTTAAAAAATGGAGCAGGTTCACTACACAAGTAATTGAATTTACAAATTATACAGGCTAGCAAAACAATGTTAACTATATTAAAAATTTAAAGTTTTGTTGTACAAATCAGAAATCTCTATGATTCCTGAACTTGCTATCAAATAAATTTGATAAAGAATTTTTTAAAATAAACCAGTGATTAAATACGACATTGGAACTCATTAGACAATAAACACTAAACCAATCGTTAGAAAAAAACTATTATAAATCAATTTGATATCAACGTTTCCATTTTGAATAAACATTATGGTGTAATAACAAACTGGAGTAAAAGGATAAAAAAAATTGCCCTTTCCTTATGTGCCTCTTCCATTTTAGTAGCAAGAATTATATGTATGAGGGTGAATCAAATACAAACCAGAATTTTTGTTTTTAAATTTATTAGTACAAGATAAAAACATGAAAGATGTAAACTATTTTTCAACATAATCTCCTGATTTTGCATGCATTTTTCCCAATGGATAGGAAATATTTTAATGCCATCTTCATAAAAAGAGCAAGGTCTTGTTTTGAGCCAATTGTGAATGAAAGTCTCAACAACAGTGTTGTCATCAAATTGTTCACCTCCTCGTGCTTTTTTCCAGTGGCCCAAACATGTGATAGTCATATGGGAAAAGTTAAGGGCTGTTATATTGTTATTCCAGTGTTGTCTAATGAATTACCCCCAACTTTACAAGTATTAGATTTGCTGTGTGAGATGGGCTTTGTTGTGAAGCAGAATCACATTTCTCATAGAAAATTTAGGTCTTTTCTGCCAATATGCAAGCATTCTCTCATATAATAGCTGGCAGTAATAGGCGGCATTAACTGTACAGTGTTCGTGTAGAAAGTAAATGTGCAAAACTGCTTTGAAGTCCCAAACAGCATACAAAGTTTTCCACTCCATACTCATTTGCATGGATTCAAGGGTGTAATAGTGCTCCCAGGTCCCATCCAATGTAATAATGCATTGCAAAGCATTATCACTTTCATCTTGAAATTGTTGAAATAGATCCTGACAAATCTCAAGATGATGATGTTTCTGTTCAGTCAAAAGATGAGACACCCACCTGACGGAAATTTTATGAAACACCAGGTGAACTGTAATGATAGATTGAGCACTCCTGAAACTTATCCCAATCTCAACTGCAATTTTGGCAATTGTTAAATGGTGGTCATCCTCCAGAAGGTGTTGAACAGGGTCAATGTTTTGCTCATTCCTGTTGGTTCAAGGATGACAGGCATGGGGTTCACTGTCAACTTGTATTTGTCCTTCCAAAAAAAAAATTGTGTCATTCATACACATGGGTTTTCTTCAGGCAAGTATTCCAAAATTGTGCTTAAAGTCCTTGAACGATTTTGGGCGATTTGACCCCTTCATGGGTGATAATAATGCATTGCACAACATGAGAATGAACATCTTGCTCACTCATTGTTACACCAACTAAAGTGAGGAAAGAACCAAACTTACTAAAATGCAATAGTCACATAACATCACCCACTACAGTGTACAACAGCACAAACCCACTCCCCACACATTCATTATTGGCAATACAAAAGAAATTCTGGTTGATATTTGATTAACCCTCATGTACCACATATCTCACATTGCATCTGGTTCACTTTACGTCATGTACATCATTTCTAAACCTTCATCCTCACTTGTAATATAATTTTTGATATTTATTCAATTAACTTTCAAATTACAAAAATATTCTCATTCAATTTAAGGTGTAACTGAGCTACCCAGTTTAACAAATTGATATTTAAAATAAACTTACAAATAAATAATTATATTCAAGGGTTTTCCCAGACACTGTCCAGTAATTTTCATATTCATATGCACCAGTGCAACAATGACCCATGATTTCACAGTTGTAATATTTGTTAATATAGTTTATATAGAATGTTAATACACATGTTGTCTTATAGTAAATACATTTTTTCTTATTTACACTTCCTAGAGAAACATTTGTTCAGGAAAAAAACTTAATAAATAGCAGTAAGAGATTTTTAATAACACAATAAATCGTCTGAAAAAGTATGATTATACATAAATACATTCCATAAAATCTATTTTACAAATTAAAGAAACTAAGTTTAAATGTTTTGTCAAATCATTTTCAGTTATTTCCAATAAGGCTTTATGTTCACTGTCTAATTATTGTTAATCTAATCAACATTTTGATTAAACAGCAAAATTAAATTAAATTACTTATAAATGTGTATGCATCGTCTTCAATCAAATCTGATAAATTTATTCTATTTTTGGAAATAAACATTATTAAGTCTATTATTTTCTGATAAAAAAAACTTGCAATAGTCTTACAAGGCATTATTTACAGTCACACAAAATAATTTCATGTATTTGCAATAAATACTACTTACATGGCCGTGTTGGTGGCTGCTCAGTTGTTTCTAGCTGCTTAAGTGTCACTTCTACCTTACGTATACCATTAAAGCCATGTTGTAACAACTTCATCACCTTTTTTATGAAACCCACATAATCTATATAAAAAAAATCAGAATCATTTAACTCTACTGAAAAATAAGTAATCTCAACTATTATCAGTAAAGATCCTTGGTTACATTACTTCCAATAAACAGCCGTCTAATTAACGTAACAAAATAATTTTCATCAACTACTTCCGCAAATAACTTGGCATAATAAACTATACTAAACAGCACTAATATGTTGAAATTCAAAACATTGAATTTTGAGACAATGACTTTTCTTGAGGGGAATGTATAAAACTATAATCTATTACTAGAGTAATTTGACAATTCATTTTAAGTCATATGTTCCTATGATACATTCAATTAAAACCAAGAAGCAAAATTGTTTAATGATAGAGCCAAAATATTTTAGTATTTACCCTCTTTAATGTGAATCCATTATATTTCACATTAAACTTTTAGCAACAATCTACAGATATATAACTCCAAACAGATTGTTCAAATTCACTGGGTGACATATATAGAAATAGAATATTTAAATTGTAAACAACACTCCCACATAATTTAGTTTATAAACCCAGAAATTCTAGAATAATGACAGATAAAATAAGCAGCACATATAAGGTAATCTTAACATGACTTTATGAATTTCAACAAAACTTTCAGTGCTCAATGATAGCAAGTTCAAATTGGTCTCTGAACATTAATATTTCTTTACATTAATAGTAGGTAATTGAAATAAAATCCCATTAATAAAATGTTGAAGTATATATTTATAACAACACATTAATGCAAATAAGTAACAAACCTCGTGGGAATTCCTGAGGACTAACCAGTTCCCGGAAAAATTCTTGCGCGATAGATGGTTGATCTTGAGTTGAGAGCGTATTTGAAAACCAAAAGTCAAGACACCGACTCTCTTGAGTGTGTTTACCCGTCTGTGTGCTTACAAGAAATACACGAAACTCAAGGGACAGTTGTGAAGGGCTCTCATCTAAATCTGTTCAAGAAATTATAGTTAAAAAGCTTAAATCAGAAGTTTAACTATTAAGTGAGAAACAAATATATAAGGCAAAGTGACAAGGTCAAATTGATTAATTCATTTGGATAGGAAAAAGTGAGAGAGAGCAATCAACTTA
Source organism: Zhengitettix transpicula (assembly GCA_037074705.1). Classification (NCBI taxonomy): domain Eukaryota; kingdom Metazoa; phylum Arthropoda; class Insecta; order Orthoptera; family Tetrigidae; genus Zhengitettix; species Zhengitettix transpicula. The sequence continues at coordinate 79,927,465 of CM073591.1, forward strand.
CCTTAAATCGACAGGTGGTGTCGACAATAAAATTTCAAGGGCCTGAACTCCATTCTTCAGGACAGGTGGTCTGAACTGCATGCCAGTCATGTATGAATTGTTGAATTCAAATACTGGCACCCCAGCCATTAACAGCAATAATTGACACCCAACAAAGCCAACTACCTTCTCTCTCTCTCAAGGAAAGGTCATGACAATGGAAAAATAATAATGGACTAACATACACACCCATACCTTACCCCATATTTATATATATCTTCACTCCTCAGCATGACTGGACCAACTGTTGATTTCAGGTAAGTCAACTTCACTGTCCCTCTTTCCTAGCTAACTGTGTTATTTAATTTGACCTCATCACATTTTTCTTAAGTGTTTTATATATACATATACTCATTTGGATAGGAAAGAGGCACAATTAGCCATTAACTTACCTTAAAGCAAAAGTTGCTATAGCCAGGTTGGGAAGAAATAGTATGTCAAACTGTGAGGCCAACCAGCAAGACTGTTCTGAAGAAGGAGGCTAAGGTCCTCAAAAAATTTGAAGTATTAATTCTTCCCACCCTGGCTACAACAACTCTTGCTTGCAGTTTAGATGAAAAACTGTATCAATAAAATTTGATTTCATTGTAAATTGTATAGATATAATCACAATAAAGTTAAAATTAACAGATCTGATAATTATGTTTTCTAGGTTACAAATTATTACATGTTACAGAAAGATAAGATTGATAGCAATGTTACATAAACATGGGACACCACTTATGATGGTAGACTGATATTGTGTCAAGTACCTTTATCCCTCAACAATATTCAGTACAAACCTGACCATGATAACTCCTTTTGAAGAGTAGGCTGTACAAAATTCATCCTGACATTCTTTTCAGCTAGCATTCATTACATATTTCAAATATACCAAAATAAAATATTTTTCAAACTAATATTGACATACAATCATTAAAGAAAATTATGTAGCAGAAAAATACCTTTAGCTAACTCTTTGTTGATAATTATCCCTCGATGATCACCTCCAGCTACATGAACTTTTTCATTGTTTGAATCTTCAATAGGAATTGATCTTCGTTCTATTGCGAGTGTAGTTGAGTTAGCAGTCTTGCATTTGGGGGTCATAACAATGTGATCTAATACAAATGAAATATCTCATATTAATTAAATATGAGCTTTAACATATGGTTTGGCTTAAAAGTTTGAGTAAACAGATCACAAAGTAAGATGTGATGAGGTATAAATCTTATACAATTTGAAGATAATTCTATTAACATATTTTTGTCTCAAAGAAAACAACCAAAATTAAGTACAGAAATCAATAAAAACAACTCATATGTGGCGTGACAAGTTTTCATACTTAAGGACGTACCTTTCTGAGCTTCATCCATGGTAAAATTTTTATATATACTTTTATCAACTTATGTTTCTCATCCACATAACTTCAAAAAATAATTCACGAAAGCAAGATTTGAATGATATCACACTTTCATGACGTACGGTATTACACTTATGGTGACTGAAGGATAGAAAATACGAATGACTCAGACCTGCAACCTGTTAAATTAACCACACCTTCCAGACTTTTTTTGCCTTGACACTATTTTAGTGTTTTATTTTCACTTATCTGCTACAAGATTAGTAAGATTGGAGTTCAAATGCCTGCAATATATTAAATGTCTATAGTTGATAATACGCATATGATAATTAAATTGGCCAATTCAAAACAGAGTTTAAAAATTGTATTGATCTTAAATGGTTGACACAAGTATGAATAATCCCGCCGCCATATTAGGATATGGTCCAAAATAACAGTGTTACCAATAAGCAAAAGTAAACTTTAAAATAATTAGAAAATCGATATATAAAAATTATGCATTATCGATACAATATTGAAATACAATGAAGAAAATATCATAATATGACAAATTAAGTCAGTCCTTTATTAAATCTAAATATGTTTTATCAAAATGTGATTCAATCCAATGAAAGAATCCTTCCACAGTATTAATAACACTAAATTGAAAGTTTAATGAATATATATATATATATATATATATATATATATATATATATATATATATATATATGCCAGTTTAAACGTATAAGTAATTTTCATTGAAGATCGAAAGTTTTCCATCTCAATAAGCTTTTCTTAATTATTTTAAAGTCCTGCCTGCGTAAGTTCTTAATAGTTGCCTTCCGTGCCACTTTGTATAATTTGTATCTAACGACAGGTGTTGTCAAAAATAATGATTATACAATCTTATTTATCAAATTGACCATCATTATTTAAGTGAACTCTGATGTTAATTTCTGTAAGCTTTTTCTTTTGTAGACTACATAAAATGCATTAATTGGGTACCTTGTTAATGTTTAATGACTCGAAACGGTAAAAGTAAACCTGCCGATGGTTTTAAAATACTAAAATAATATTCCATTTAATCTATGCTAAGTCTATTACAGATTGGGATTACAGACAGAAAAGTGGAACAAAGGAATTAATCTCTCCTCTTGAAGTGGTTTTAGTAAGGCATTGAAATTATAAACTGTAAAAAATGGAGTAATTTTACTTATAAAAGCGTTTTCGAGACTCGCATTTGAAACTGTACTACATTATTTTTTATACATCAAAGTGCCATCTCCGTTTTTGATCCTCTCCGTTTTTGAGTCCTCTCCGTTTTTGACTCCTCTCCGTTTTTGAACTAAGGTTCCCACAAGCCAAGGCACCTCGGCCTGTTTTCAGAGGTGTATGTTCTGGGGTCACAGAACTTGGGCATACGGTAAGAGTTGTCCGCTATTCCCATTGGAATAGTCGGCCAGCTGCCTCCTAAACTGGTCGAGGCACGGAGAAGGTAATGCTGCGTCCCCACAGCAAACTCATCTCCCGCTACCGGAAGGGCGTGGGACAAGTACCTACCTGATGCAGTTTTATAGGGTTTGTCCTGCATCAATTTTAGGCGAATGCCGGGTAGGATCCTTAAATTATAGCCCGGAAGACCAAGTTAACCCTTGGCTACCTTCCTCTACCTTCCGCTTCCTTTCTTTCAGATCCCTTCCTATGCTATTAAAGGAGAGTTGCCACCATGTGGATTACCCTCATGTAGCCTGTTACCCTAAAAAAATGGCTTCATGGAATATTAAAAAATAATGTTTTTTTGTTTTCTAAAATATTACACTTAAGTTCGAGATTTGAGTATAGATAGACATTTACAAAATACTACATCTAAAATTGTTCATTATCTTGAATTTTACAGAAATTTTCACAATAATAAAAGACACAAATTAATGAAGATGAATATGAATTAATCTAATCCATAACGAAAAATGAAATACTGTTACGTTGCTTCGTAACCCTTGCCTGCGTAACAAATGATTCAGTTTACAATCACTTCGTGAGATTAATAAGTAACGTATATTTAAATCTACTCTTTTATAGCTGTGATAGTTTCTCCATATGCACAGCATCTAATAGATTGTTTCACGGAAAACAACGACTTCTGGAAGACACTTTTTATAGTGGCCGAAAACAATAATACAAGTGGTTCTTTATCCGTCTCAGTTACTTTCTGCTTTGCCAAGAATTTATCATATTATAAAGTGCCAAAAAATATATTAAATACTATTAGAACGTGAATACATCAAACAGTTGATAGCAACATAAATAACATAAAAAATTATGTATATACGTATCTTGATTAAGAGCAGCTTCTATTCTCATTCTGAACTTTCAGTCTACTTTGTTCGTGCTATTACTTCAATAACGTGTATTGTTACTTACCAACTAAGTTGATTGCAAAATTCACGATAGTATTTTCTGTCTACATATAGCGGCTAATGATGAGAAATATGTTTTTATTGGCCGAATAGCAAGGCATCAAACAATTTAAATTTATAATTGATATTTTATCTGACTTTTTTTTCGGTTTCAACTAACATGTGAGTCCACGCAATTTCTAATTGCTACTTGTTGCAGTCCGAATTTAAAATCTATGAAGAAATTTTTATATATAACTTTTTTATTAAATTAGGTTTCATCTTTCCTTGTTAATATTATGTATCACCCAATGAAGACATAATTTACGTACGAAACGTTGAGTGTTTCTATTTCCGTCAGTTAAAGTTCTGACGTACTGTCTATAATTATATTCATTTCGTTTAAATTTAATGTTTTAATTTGAGTTGCATCTGTCAACAACTATAATCAATACATGAAATATGTCAGAAGGTGAAAAGTTGCACTTACCCACCCCGTCATCCAATACTTAGTATGTAGCCTATTGTTTCCGGCACGTACGTGCTTCATCCCGTTCAATACAGACACTGATTTTTATGTTGCTATTTATACTCTTTTTTTTTCATATGATTTGCCAATCATATGAGTGGACCATATTCGTTTGGTTAGTTAAGATAATTTGTCCTAATTTACTGTTCACGATTTCTATTTATTTTTATTTTTGTACAACACATGCAAAAAAATTTAAAGTGTCAAGGAAACTTTTCTTAATCAAATTTTAGAAAAAATTATTTACATACTGTTCAAACGAAGCAATTACAGAAGAGTGAAGGAGGGTCATCAATAGGACGAATTATTTTACTTTGATGGAGCTCCTACTAAGAAATAATTTTGGAAAAATAATAGGCCTAAGTGATTTACATTAATAATATTAGGCTATCATACTTCATAAACGTCAAATATTCCAAATACTTTGTTTGTGGTTTGGGGCCAGGAATTCCGTATGATCTAATTCGTCTAATCAAAATTATTTTGTTTGAATGTTTTAAAATTAGTTCAGATAATTTATAGGAAGATAATAAATGGGATTAATTAACCAGACCTACTTACTATATAGGCCGCGAGAAATAGCATGTCAGATGCGTGGCAGGAGAAGGGAGAAGATGGAGGGGAATATTGTCGTGCCTCTTCAAGCAATGTCATTAAAATAATTAAAAACATTCATAATATTCTTACGAACGGAATATACAGTCATAGGCAAGGTCTTCTTAACTTTTATAAGTTTTTTTGACGTAAAACACATTGTGAACTGAACAGAATATATTTCCTTGCATCAATGTTTTCTCAGAATCGTTTTTACGCTACCAAGTTCCCGTAATAAAGGTTCGTGTTAAACTGTGTTCTGGTTTATTCTCCAGTACAATTACAGGTCTGTGGACCACTGCGCATCGTATTTAGACACGAGTAGCTATTCTCTCCAGCTGTACCTGAGCATATAAAAATTGCATCCTGAAATTGGACTCGTGAAATATGTAAATACCAAATATTAACACTCAGTTGGGAATCTAACATAAAATATTGACAGCTAGCGAAGTTATGGTTTTCCAATACGTGCTATTGTTGTTATACAATTTACATAAACTATTAAAATGGTTTTCTGTAAACAGCTTAAATATTAAATGTAAAACTTCATCATTTTCTCTTGCCGGATTAGTTTGTGAAAGATTGTTTCATTTATAGTTCTGCTTCGGACCAGAAAAATCCAGAAGTCGACATTGGATAGACTCTAGTTGATAAGTACATAGATTATTCAGATTTTCTAGAAGAAATTTAATGGTTAGTCTAGTTAGACTAATTTTAGTGCCAGGCACACTGATACTATTATTAAAAAAATAGTTCTTATTACTCCTTTGATAAAATTGTGGTCTAAAGCTAAGTCATAATGTTCAATTTATTGTACTTTTGTTGCGGAAAAATTAAGATATTTTAAATGAGAAATATTATAATTTATAAAATAAATGAGAAATATTGTAGGTTAACTAAAATATTTTGCAATCATTGAAAATTATGACAACAATGTGGACTTATTATTAACAAAAACATATTTTTTATTAGTAAATTGAAATTATATATATATTGTAGCAATAATTAATTAGGTCATTAATTGTTTGGGCATAATAATTTGAATTGTTTGATAAATCCATTATAGCGGTCTGATCGAACAAAGCAACAATGGACAAGCGAGCTCAGCCGTTTGTTTTGCTGAAAAGTCAAAATAGCGTTTGCGCGCATGAAAGTCTAGCAGATTTACGTATACAGCCAGCTAGAAAAAGAGGCGGGCAGTTTTACGTCTGTAGCCAGTCAAGAAAGGAAGTCAGTTTTTTTTACGTATACAGCCAGCTAGGAAAGGAGGCGGGCAGTTTTTACGTCTGTAACCAGCCAGGGAAGAAAGTCAGTTTTTTTACGTCTACAGCCAGCCAGGAAAGTCGAGCAGTTTACGTCTATAGTCAGCCAGGAAAGGAAGTCAGTTTTTTTACGTCTACAGCCAGCCAGGAAAGTCGAGCAGTTTACGTCTATAGTCAGCCAGGAAAGGAAGTCAGTTTTTTTACGTCTACTGCCAGGAGCTAAAGAAAAGTTAGTTCGCTCCGAAAGAATAAACAGTTAAAATAAATCTTCAAGGAGATACGTTGCAGTTTAAGTCCAATTCAGTAAAAGACTAATAAATCTACGAATCATAGGATTCCTGTAAGGCAAGCAGATATCAGATAGCTGACATTCAGGAGGATCATCCGAGTTCCTGGGAGCCTATCAATTTTGACTTCAATAGTGTAAAATCTGTGAGTCGACATTTAGAATCAGTTTATAATTTTGCAATAGTGTACTTCCGAAACAAAAAAGAATGCTGGTACCAGCTGGACAGATGTAAGGAACAAAACCAAAACTAATGATTAATTGTAAACGCAAATTAAAGGATGAAATCAGATTTCGTTCTCTTTTAAATTGTCAATCAAAGTTAATTTCTTTTCTTTTTAATTTCTTTCAGTCTATCGACATATTGTTTAGGTAAATGTGAAATGTTTAGTTAATAAGATTTTAAATCAATTTGTTGTGTCCATTATCAAACCCAGTAGAGGCCCTGAGAGAAAGATCTCAAATTTTGTTGGAATTATCTTTATTACCACAAAATAAAATAAATATTTTGTTTGTTAATTGTTGATTATTATTTCATTTAAATAAAGTACCTGTTGATTATTAAACAAATGGCGAATCAACGTGGGGCAAATTCTTTAATTAAAAAATTCAATTAATTTAACCCTCATTATTAATTATTACAATATATATATATAAATTTATATTATAGTATATTATTATTCAATAATGAAATGACTGTAAATGCTCACTATTTATAACATAAATGAATGTTTATTTACAATGTAGCACTATTATCCAACTATAATTCAAATAGGATTATATGAAATTATTTACACATTAAATAATATAAACAAAAATGTACACCCTTACACATTCCTCACCCTTGAAGCTTGACTTCTGTGCAGGATCTACGCAATGTGATATACTATTATTATTATAAGATTACTGAATGATGAACAACATATAAAATTACTTGTGTATACAAATGTTGTTGTTCTCAATTTGTTTGTTTAGATAATTGTAACATCCATACACCTGAAGATGTCTCAATCAGGGACGAAACATCGTGTTTAAAATATGAATATTAAGTTTTTCTGACTAAAATGCTACTATTTTTATTATTTATAATTGTAATAATTATTATGATAGCATAGTGTGATTACTTGTGCGTCACGCGAGATTAAAAATGTTGTCTACGTTCTGCAACGTCAGGGGGCACTAATATTTTCTCCATGGTATATATCCCATTATAAGATTAGAGTTTGAGTCTTCGTTTTTTCTTGATCGCTATACCTTTAACTAAATGTGCCAATATCAGTTTTTTGTATTTAAGAATCTTCGTTACTTCTTGGCTCTATCTACACGATTATTTTACAGTTATCTCCTCACCTACCCTTGACAATAAAGTTTTGGCCCTTAAAATGAAAAGTAAATTAGAAAGACTGTCTATTTAAGTTTTAACTTTTAAAAATGGTGGAAGGAAATTTTCGATAGTCTCAAATTTATTTACCACCACAGGGTAAAATGTTTCAGTCGTTTTTCTGAATGAAAAAAAAATCATTGTTGGAGACGTTAAAACCAGATTTTGGAATGTTCACCATTTTGCCACAGGATGGCGGATCCGGTTGATATTTTCAAGAACCTTCTTGTACCTCTATATAACGACAATAAGAAGTTCCAAAATATTGGTCCGACGCTTATATCGTGAAAATAGAAAAAAAAACATGTGTCAGGAAGAAATATAGATTTACTAATGAAATAAACGTATAAATGTAGTATAATGACATGAATCTATGTTCAGTCGTTAAAATATCGACAACTGTGAAAGTAGGGTTTTGAAGCTTTTAGGCCTCTAAAAGCAATGAACAATCATGAATTAAGAGGCTAAGCAAGAAAACTTCGGCACACATGATCAATAAGAAAAAAGTTTTTGGGTTTACTAATTTAAATATCTGGGTTTAGTTAACTAATTGACGCAAAGTACAGCGGAGGACAAGAATTGTAGAGGAAGGCAAAGATTTCATGATATAGGTAAGATAATTAGGATGTTGGAAATATTGTTATCTGAGGAGGATGGTTAAACACAAAGCAGGATGGAAACCGGTTGCCAGACTGATAAAAGAAATTGCAAAAGGGACAATATCTTACGTTGATTCAAATTATTTATTTATATGTGTGAAGTAGTTTGGAAGATCCGTGACCTGTGTGATACACTAGTCTCCAGACTAGCTGGCCCGTAACGCCCCGGAAGTTTTCCTCGATCGATACGAGGATGTTTATCTTACCAGCAGTTCACCTAAGCGTGAATAGCTACTTGCGGAGCTGTTATCCTTATTCATTTCGTGTGGTGTACTGCATAATGCAAATTGACGAGAAAGAATGAATGGAAAAAATCACTGATTCGAGACTCGTTGAAACCCTAAAGGTTGTTCCGTCCCATCGTGTTTGTGCATGCGTGGCGTGGCCTTGATGGCAACGCCTGATAACCAGGCCAGCAATAGTGCAACAAAGCTATTCTCAAACAATTCTCTGATATGACACGCACGTAACCTAAACGACAGGCGCGACATGGGATAGAATATTTAACACGGTGAGAGAATAATCTGATAAAGAAAACTAGTTTTGTACATTTCATAAATAATGTAATGTATTAAACTGGTTCCATTTCGCTGCCGTGAAAATCTCAAATATTTTTTTTAAACTAATACAATATAAGTAATAAGAAAGATAGCCAATACAGACAAAAAAGGGCTAATATAAATACCACACAACGTTTCTGGGATCCTTGTCCCTTTCGTCAGGTGCTAAGAAAAGCCTAGAGAAACACAACTTCACTGACCAGAAACGTTGTGTGGTATTTATATTCCCCCTTTTGTGTCTGTATTGGCTACCTTTCTTATTCATTATTTTCAATCAGACGTAAATTTTTTTCATTTTTTCATTTTGATCCAATATAAGACCAAAAGGAATCCACTCTTCTAATAAAAGACATTGCGTACTACAAAATTATTTGCTCTCGTATATAACATAATTAACAGAAAATCCTATTACTAACTTGAAGTTTCTAGACTTTTCCTCATATAAGTGTTTCAGTGGTTAAAAGTATCAGATATTTTTTCGAAAGTAGAATGAATTATTATTATTACAATGAACGTCGTCAACTTATATCAGCCTTATTTTAATATTTTTTATTCCGAAACTGATAACCACAGTGTATAAATTTGATTTAGAATTTCTAGGTACTTTTTTCAGTGACTTGTGTTCCATCAAAACAATATTTAATGATAGTTTAATATTAATATAATCTGACAATTATCATCTGACCAATAAATAAAAAATTCAGCCAATATACCAGAAAAATTTACTAATTCATTAAACCAAACAATCAGTTCACACGACGATTTGTCCACCATGCAGATTGTTTGGCTACAAACGTCATAGGACGCAGTTCATGGTTCTAAATTCACATTTCTTCTAATTTAGCATATATGCATAGATTCAATTCTGCACATTACCTGTTTACCTGAAGAAGTATCAACATTGTGTACCGAACGTCGTATAAACCGTTTTTTTGGATTAATTATTTAATAAAATTTTCTCTGGCATATTGGCTGAATTGTTTATTTATTTATCAAATATTTTATGCTATATTTCTTAATTGTAGGTAGTGTAGCCCTGCTTATACTTCTAACATTTATGGATCCTGTTTCCTCAACTGAGGAACAATTAACAATTTAAATATAAATATAGTTATCTTTATTGTACTCCGCAATATCTGGACTATTGTTTAGGCCCGTTTTACACGGCGATTTTGTGTAGCCGATTCACGTCGCTGATTCAGAAAAGTAGCGCCGCAGGCGCCTAGCGGTTTGTTGACTCCTCTCCCCTATGGTCCACGCTCTCAAGTGCTTGTCGCTTCCATTCTCATTTCGTCAGTCTCTCAGTCAACATTTTTCTTTTTCTTTTAGATTAACTTAAAAAAACGGACGATTTGGTGGCATTAGCTTTGCGGCATTTGGCTATACTATTTAAATTTGTTCATTAATATTGTTTAAATTTTTAATATTTATGTTATTTTACATAACTTTTAAATACTTAACGCTGTACGTAATTAATTTTTTTTAACTTTTCAGTCTCATTTTTATTATGAACTTCCCAGTTTTGCACTTCATCTCCATAAATCAAATACATCACAACTCTACATGCGTTTTCGCTCTTAATTTTACCTGAATAATCAGTGTCAATACGATTCCATGAAGCGGGATGTAATTCAACGAATTTTATCCAATTATTATATATTATATAAAACAGATGTATTATATTATCATTTCAATGAGTTGCGTGTTAAAAAATATATCCAAGCATCATCGCGTTCGAAGGACCAATATTCAGCTAGTTTTATTCATTTTAACCATTGTCAACAACTCTAACACACCAAAATTATATATAATTATAAAAAAAATATAATAAAAATTAAAAAAACTATGAATCAAGAATGAACCACAATCACGTGGATACCCAAATAACGCGTGAAGCGAGAGCGAGAATCGGATACAGAGCATCGCTGGCTGTGTGAGCTTACGCATTGTCAAAATTAGGAAACTGTGTGTTCCTTTTTCGTAACGCCTATTCAGACCCATACCATTACTCAGTTTTCAGGAGTTATGATCCGCGCTCGTCTTGACATTGATATTGTCACGATAATGTCCTTCGAGGCGCTTTCCCTAGTGTAGCCACTCTGAAACGTTATAGGCTTTTTCATCGAGGCCAGTACTATCAGTTACGAAGTACAAACCAGTCCATACCACTATTTACGTGACTCGTATTGGTACTTAGTTAAAGTCTGCGGCCATGAGTCTGTAATTTAATTACCTTACACCACTGATGCCCAATTTGTACACGAGAAAATAAAATCGTTGACTAACTTATTTATACTTTTCTAAAATAAACAACAACGCGTATATGGCTGCGTTAATAAATATAAATAAAAAATTTTTTGCCTAAAAAGTACGCTACAAAAGTTAAACTTCTTCTGAATGTTGGAAAATAAATTACTATTCTGCGGGCAAAAACGGTAAATTTCGATTATTCGTCACCAAATCATAATAAACAGCTAAAATTTATTTAACGATTTACGTAGTATGTTAATTGCATTTCTTTTAAAAATATAAAAGCAGTGAAAATGTGATAACAAAGTGATAATGTCAATTTTCTCGTTTACTTCTCATAAACAAACAAGGCCCCAGTTTAAAGTTTCTATCTGGAATTGACCAAAATATGATGCTAGGAAAACCATAGAGAAACTTTTCCCAGGTAGGTCGGGGTCTTAGTACTTGTTCTACGCCCTTTCGACGACTGGAGTGGGTCATGAACTTTTTTCATTTAACAACCCGGTTCGGAGGCAGTTGTCCGACTGTTCCAATAGGAACTCAACGTCTGTGAGCCATTTACCGAGATACCTCGGCTTATGGAAACCTTAATCCAAAAGTAAAAAAGCATCCTAGTAGGTAACTTCCTCAGAGCCTCGTGTAAGGTTCCACAGGTGTTCTCAAGGAACACACTCCTCTTTTCACTGATAGTTTTTTTCAATAATAGGCTACATAAGGGGCATCCACGTAGAGGTCTCTCCTCTTTAATACCATGAGTAAGGATAGAAAGAAGGGAGAGCAGGGTATCAAAGGGTTTACTATAGACCTCAGACCATAATTTAAGAATTCTAACCGTCATTCGCCTTAAAATTATGTAGGCCAAACCTTAGAAAATCTGCTTCAGGTAGGTCGTGTATTTGGCATTTGTTCCACGCCCTTTGTTGAATGGAGTGGAGTTTTCAGTGGGGAAGCAGTGTCTTTAATTGAACAGGATATTCCCAATTGTTTTCAAATTTTAGTGAAACAAATAAGTGTTAAGTACACGTAAACAATGTATATATTTAGCTGAACCTAATTTATACTGAATTTTAATCAGTAAATAAAATGTAAACAACACTTTCAATTTAATAATATTGCGACACTTGTATCTGTTTCTTAGTATAAAATTTTGTGACATCCACATTGTTTATGAACGTTTCATTAACATCAGTTTGATTTCGCTATTGTTTTATATTTCGTATTGAAAACTACAAATATTTATAGCAGTTTGTGCTATTCAAAACTGAGATAATGATTGAAGCATATTTCGTCATACCGGAGTGGCTGATCAGCTTTTCTTCATCACGAAGATCAAGTGTTTTCAGCAAGGGGTTTTTTAATTCCAAGCTTCGTTTTTATGTAAATAATTATTAGGAAGATAACGCCAATTCGTATTTTGACTATTTTGGCTTTATACGCCAAGTTTTTTGTAGAGCTCAGTTTGACATTACGTACATTTAGTGAGCTTCCCAAAATTCAGTATAAAAAATTATTTGTTTTACTGGATCCTACATCACAATATTAAGGAAGAATAATTCAAGTGTGATAAAATAAGATTATGGAGCTGAAAATTTAACATTTGTTGAATAACGTAATTTTTAAGGGTACTATATTCCTGCAATAATAATTTTATTGTGCAAATTAATATTTGCAACGAACCCAAATTAAAGAAATCGAAGAACATGTGGTTTGGTGAAAAATTTTACGAACAATTGAGAATCTTCAAGTTTTGCTTCTTAAAACCGACGAATTAACGAACTCATAATTTCACAATCTTCCGTCATTCGTGAACGCGTGAGCACAACAAGTTATATTTAGAAACAACTATATCTATTTCATCATTATAAAACAAGGTCTTTTGAGAAGCCTCTACTTTCAATATTTTGTACTTCATTACGTAGTGTCATTGTTCAAACAGATCTAGATCCAGAAAACATCTGATGAAATTGGACTCGGAACTTTTATGGCCCGGTGACTAGATAAGGTCGTACGCAGAGAAATTTTTCGCACTTTTGACTCAGGGAATGAAGTAACCGAAGGACGCTGAGCAACGGGGGAGATGCCAGCCGGTACCATGGCAACAGCAGGTAATATATCACCTAGATCGTTAAGAGAATACAAAAAACTCCTTCAATATATATTAACTGCAGTATTTTACAGTGATTTACAGTTGAAAATATAAACATTAGTACAGGCACCAATGTTTTTCTCCGACTATAGAATGTTCCAAACTTGTCCGCGTCAAACCCACCAATTCTGATTCTAAATACAATCATCTTGTTTTCATTGGCTTGGCTTGCCCGAATTTTATTTATGATGCTTGACATTCGACACTGCTTGGACCAGCGTATTTTAAACAAATAAATGAACGTAAAAACCAATTCGTCTGATGAGTATTTACAATGCATGTGTGACTTAAATAATCGTTAGAACTGAAGCAGTCAGAAGTACTAATTTCAATATTCTGAACTCTCATATGAAATGATACTCGGGCATAAAATTTATATGACAGATGGAAAAAATTTAACCTGAATGAATATAAGATGCCTGGAACAGTAAAATTATTTAAAACATACTGTACCTGGTGCATCGAAATGTACTTTCTTTCCAAACGGCTGAAGAAACTGGACCCGGAAAATAGAAGCTAAACCGGTAGTTAGGTAAATAAATAACCAAATAACAGACAAAATTAGAGTTAAAAAATACCACACAAGGTTTCTGCAATACTTGTTGCATCCGTCAGCCTTCAAATTATTTCTGGTAAATTACACAAACGAGCTTACAGCGATTTTAAGTGAGACGAGAACTTAAAAGATTCGAATAGACAGCCTTAAAAAGCCAGGAGGTTTAAGAACTCGCAAATATTTTACGAAGAATTGATGATACTATTGTGCGATTTAGGTGAATATACAGATAGTAAACGCGATAAAATGTTGCTATTTCAGTTGTTTTATGTCAGTCAAGAACATCATGTAGAGGATGGGTTTCAAAAATTAGGTATTCTGACTCCGAAATAATTATATACGCTAAAAAATTATCCTTGAACATGGGACTACTCTTAGAGTGAAGTGTAAAAGGTTTTCATTAAAAATAATCTTTAGTAAAGAATTTAACACTAATAATTATTTTATTTAATGTATAGTTGTGTATTTACATTTAAAGTTTGATTTCATTATTAATTAGTTAACAATATATCGACATTCTAGAAAGTCTCAGTATAATGTTAAGTTTTTTAAAACTTAATAACCTTATACTCAAATTAAATATTATTGTGTTCTCAATACATTTCTTGAAATTAATTAAAATTGCTTGTGTAAATGTTTTTTTTAATGATGTTAATATCGCGTATAACTGAATTATAGCACATAACGTTCCTGAGCTGATCTTAGAGATCATTCTCATACCGCTTTTGATCAACATCACGCTGCATTAATATCTTTGCGCCAACTTTGACAGACCTGTTTCAGCTCTTGACACATGATAAGTTTCCAATAATCAGGTTCAAGAAATATCTCTATTAATAATGAAACCTACCTTCGTACAGTCAAACTTAAAACAAAATCTAAGCAATTTTGAATTTAAAAGTTATAAACAATTCTTTACCAAATTAATTGTTAAAATTAGGACTTTTGTTACATCGAGCATACAAAAATAATTTTAAATACAAGAATTAAAGTGCATACATCTAATTTCAACTGGTAACTTGTAATTACAAACATTTTAGCAAATTTAATCAATGTTTCGATTTTTACAACACCTCTATTTTAGACATGGAATAACATTATTGAAAAAGATTAATTTCTGAAATGTTTTATATTAAAAATCAATCTAATATTAAGCATGGCACAGAAAATCTGAATAGGTGATATGATGTCTTATTTTAGGTATTTGTCCATTATATATTTATCTTTGAATTTCCACCAATCCGCGTAGAAACGTCCGTCATCTTTAAATTCAAATTAGCGTAATTTTTGTTCCTCTATTTTAATTTTGTGTGTACGAAGGTCGTTTTTACTATTATTAGTTTTAACAGACATTAATTGATGTTATAATATCTGTATTATTTTAATTATGTATAAAATCCTCAGTACAATGTGCAAAGCCCTTTATTTTTTTCATTAATTAAAACACTTAATTGCATATACACTTTAAATTAGTTTCTTTTCTGCTGCCGATCATGGTGATCATTGTCATTAAGGACTTGAGTCCTTTGCCGTTATAGGGTCAGAGGGATTTGGGATGGAGGTTTTTTATTATTTTGATGAGGAAGTGAAGAAAGCATAAATTTTAATTACTTTTAAAAAATATTCTGCTTTTTGGGACTTCGGTTTTATTGTTTTGGAACGGAGAAAGTAATCCAACGGCTTTTCTGGATTTAAGCTTTTATTTTCAACATATCTGGGGATGAAACGATTATAGTATGGTGGGAAATTTAAGAGTTGTAACTCGTGGTATTTTTGTTTTAGGTTATGTGTAGGATGATTTCCATGACATACGTATATTTGAATTTAGGTTTCTGATCAAATATATGATGGTGGAAGATGGATAGGACTTTTGGAATGTTGTTTTTTATGGATTGGCGGTTGTAGGATGCACGGAAATGACGATGGTGGACAGAGTAGAAATTTAGAAGGTAATTGTTAGATAGGTTGATGGATGTGTGAAAGAAGTGAAAGATAGAAACAAACGGAGGATTCTACTTTCTAGGGCCCTTAGAGATTGAAGGTGATGTGGTGGGAAGAGAGTAGAAACAGTGCGGATGAAGGTTTTATATGTAGGAGGAGGGTTTTAGGATGACAGGTGCCGGTTCTGGAATTTGATATGGTTAAATGTTTGGATGACGCGTTTTTGGAGTAGTTGGACATGTGGGATTAGGCTGAGAGTTTGGTTGTGTGAATCCCGAGATAGGTGGTTGAGGAGGAGAGGGGAGATTACTTGGTTCCAAAACAACAATACGAATGTGAGAAACAGGATAGTTTCGGAGTCGGAATATTACAAGTGTGGTTTTGGGAGCGTTGGGTTTGTCTGTCCACTTGGAGAGCCAATCGTGAAGGGTTACGTGGAACGTGATTTTTTGGTGGATGTAAAAAGATTAAAGGGATATTTGTCAGAAGATTGTATCGTCGGCTAACAGGGAAAGATTATCGTTAAAGAATATTCGATCTTCTACTAGATAATGTGGCTTCTCAAGTAACAATCATAAGTATCTTCAAGTTTCCTTAGTTGTCCATTCTCAAAAACGTGAGTAGTAGAAAATAAATCAATTCTTTTACAATCTGAATACAAAAGGTCTGGAACAGTTTTCTCAGTTTAAACCCACATTCCTTTCTTTTTGTCACTTTGAAAACAGTATTTATCATAGTAAATTCTTGAAACGCGTTTTTTGAAATTATGAATTATACGTCAAAATGAAAAATTTACGTTTTTTTTCTTTAGCACCTGAAGAAAGGAATATGGCTTCCTGAAACGTTGTGTGGTATTTATAGCATCCCTTCTGTTGTCTGAATTTGTCTATTTCTTATTATTAATTTTCTACAAAATTTGGAAATCGGATTTTCTCTAAATTTTAGCTGCATGACATTTGTTTGAGATATTATACTTATCTTATTAACATTAAAGTTGTTTGGCTATGTTCCTATATTACTGAGCTATCTAATATTTGAAACGTTTGCTGCAGGTCTACTGGTGAAGGACCAAACTTTGATCTAGTTAAAAAAAAGCTGACTCATTGTACTCTTCTCAGTCGCAAACAAAGTGATATTGCGTAAGATGACGGTTGCTAGGGTAACAAGGAAGTTTGTCACCATAGATATTACAGTTGTGGGGCAAGATTTCATTTGGATTATGTACGAAGCTCACTTGACGATTTGTGATAAGAAAAGCGATGTCGCTTGCCACTATTTCTGAGCAATAAGTTTTTTGAGGGAGAACTTTGTCCTGAGATTCAGGAAAGAACACACTTTCTCCAAAACAATAAACTTTATTTTATATGTACAATCAAAGAGATATAAAAATATATTTGTTTATATATGTCTTTGTGTACAATAAATCTACATTTAGCAATGAGTCGCCAGAGAAAATATACGCAAAACAACAATCGCTGCACTCCGATATTCATTTTTATTCCACAGATATTCCGTGCTCTCAGAGGTAGCACTACAAGTTGAAGTTATATTAACCATCACTCGTTATGATATATAATATTCAAAACTATTTGGACGGTAACATGTTTCGTATACCAAATTTAGCTAAAATAGGAACAACCAAGACGAAGTTATACACATCAAAACAATCCGAGTTTTCACTTGTTATTAGTTGTTATTAAATTAAGTAACTGAATTATAAGTCTGTCCAGATTTTTAATGTAATTAATCCATTATATCCTTTAAAGCGAATTTTAATCATTGCGCTGCTCCAAAGTACAGGTCATACTGACTAACTCAGGTAATAAACGAACTCAATTGTCATCCATTGTAGACTGGGAAGTAATACTTAATTGGCCAATAGGTAAATTGAGGCGGTTAATGCCAGAGAAGACTATACCCTTTTGTGAAGCTATTTGAGATAAAGGGGTGTTCAGTTTTTGCTTCACCTTTAAGTCAACGCCTATCCCAGAATTATTTCTGCTGCCATTTCTTGAGCGTTGAATTAAACTAAGCTCAGACCACTCTGGCATTGAGAAATTTGGACACAGCCTTCCCTAAAACTCAGTTACATAGTTTTTACCAAAAATTTGGGATAACCCACATTGGCATTAATCTCCTCAATTTGTCACAGAAATGGCAATAATACAATTCCCATCCCAAACATTACATGAAAACGATTGTAAAATTGAAAGTCTATAGTCGACACCTAAGTAGTAAAGAAAACATTGTCCATTTCAAAATCTTAGACAACGAATTCAAATATGAGAAAAAAAGAAATCGTGAAAGTAAGCAATTTTCAATCGGGTCTTACAAATATATAATAAGATGCGAAGATAATCAAGGCAATATGGAACATCCGCAAAGTGATGGTACTTTTGTAGTTAGACAGAAGAAGGATAAGTATTAAATTCATATTTTTAATAAAAAAGAAGAAAAATAGATATCGAAGAAATCATATTGTAAGTCTCAAGCCATAGTTGATTTAATTAAGGAATATGGATGGAAACATGTCGACCGGATCGGGAATCGAACCCAGGGCCGCTTTCCGGGCGTCTGCTGTGACCATTGATCTAGCTTTTGTTGCCTCCCTACTCGGTGTGACATTCCTCCATCCTTGACCTCATGTGACTCTCCTTCAATGTACTTATCTCGAACTTCGTTGCCTATTCACAAATCTGGTGAAGGAATGGATTTTTTACGTACATTGATACTTTCGAATTTGATGTCAAGTCGTTAGAAATCGTATTGGTAAAATGCAGAACCGTGACCAGAATTCCTCCAGAAATTATTAAGATGTGAGGTGTGGTCATAGTTCCAATAATATTATATATTATATTAAATAAAATAATTTTTAATTGGTGCCATATTTGTAATATTTGGTTTTAATGTTTTTAACCATCTGTATACATATATAATTTTCTTTCACACATATAGTTTTATTTTATTGAAAATATAAAAACGTTTGTATTAGTTTAAATTTACAGTCAGCTACTTCATTATCGATTTGTTCATTTCTCTTTTATATTTAACTCTTACCTCACAATAATTTTAGGAAAAAAATAATATTGTAAGTTAGTACACGATTACAAAAAATTCACCTCTGTAGTTATTTCCAATAAATTCCTTACTGATTTAATTAATTAACTCCCATGTATGAATACTGTCTGACAGCTGCTTCCAATAACTTACTGCCTCCCTTTTGGAATTGAGGTACTCCTTGTCTTAGCGTTAGGTCATATTCCATTAATGATATCCAAAAACTCAGTTGGCTAACTGAGGAAATTTACTTAAGTTTTAATAATACCCTATAATTAGTATTGATATTTGCCTTTTCACTTTCTATTTAATAATTTTTAAAAAATCGCTCCCCTCTGACGGCTCTAAAAAAACTTTTCATAGGGATCCAATATATTTTTATATTCTTTGATGTCCCCATCCCCTCACAAATTTTTTTAATGTTTCAAAACATAAACTAATTTTGTATTTTTTAAATTTGATTACAGTGAAAGTTGTCTCTAAGCACGAGGAAACACACCACAGCTTTGAAGAAGCAGTGGCTCTGACAGGCAAGTGTTGAAGAAATAATAGTTTTATATATATATATATTCATTCATGAGTTTTTATGTGTATGTATTTATGGAATTAATAATGTTGTTATAATATTTGAATATCCACACTGAACGAATCATTGGATTGAACTGATGTAGAAATAACAAATCGCACTGATTAAATGAATTTGAATGCACTAGTAGTGGATCATCTATCAGTTCGAGTATTAAAGTAATGGAGAAACTTTCAGTTTTTTGAAAAGTATGTACGTTTTCAATTTCATTGCTCCACATTTACTTTCTAGTCATTTTACCCAATTAATATTTAAATGTAAAGAACAGAATTTAAGTTGCTTTGACTTTTATCATCTCAATATAATGAATTCAACGCAAAATCAATACACAAGTTGATACTTTCATTTTTTTAGCCCTTTACTATTTTATCAGCAATTAATTTGAGAATTTTAGACACTTTGTGTCGTTATAAATTTTTTTGCCGTTAAGCCAATTCTAATTCGATCTTTCAATTGGTTTGGAAATATGGTGAATAAGCACAAATTAATTTCTGTTGCAGGAAGTGGATGGTTTCATCACAAACTGCTGATTTTATGCGGCCTTTGTCTCATATCGATGGTATTTGAGACAATGAGTGCGTCCTTCATAGCTCCTGCTGCGCGTTGTGATTTCGAAATGACTTCGGGGGAGAAAGGGTTACTAAATGCGATTATTTACATAGGTAAAGGCATGTTAATAATCAACTAGTGTAATAGAGAGATAATTTTCTTCTCAGAACAGCGTGTTCCTAGAAGGATCGCCGACCAATATTTATAGAAACTTAAAATCGTAAAAATGTGTTAACAGGGAACGATGAATTTCCAACCGCAGTAAAAGTTCTGTCTGAAATCAAGGTTATAGCAAGGTATCAGAGCCTTGGTCTGACAGCCAGTATATACCTATTTAACGTAATATATCAACGAGATTAGTTCAGAGGTGATATTTTTCTAGTGTTTAACGCCTGATTTATATGATAATTGAATATTATACAGAGTGAGATTTGAGAATTATCGATATACGCGGATGAATATTAAAATTTACCAAAAAAAAGCGAAAAATTTAAAACAGATTTCAAAATCATTTAAAATACGAGGCACTCCGGAAAGTAAGTACCGTTTTGGAAAAATGTCATAAAATTATTTTTTTAAAAAAAATAAATTATTTTCACTTGAAAGATCATTTTTAAACTATTTTTGTATATAGTTGCCACTATCATTCAGACATTTGTCATTATTTATTTTTTAATTTACTGTCAAGTAGCAGGTTCGACTAGTGACGATATAAATATTGTTTACTAGTTGAGTGCTGGGCGTTGACCAGGTATTTATTTAAATTGGCCCCGAGAAGGAATTAATTCGACGCTAACCTCTTGGTAATCATTTTATTTTTCCAGCATCAATAGTGCCAGTGTTTGGAACATTTACCCCATTTACATTCCCCTTCCCGACCTAACTCTTAGGCATCTAACTTTGAATAAACCAGTTTGATGACTGACGGTATTCGGGAATTCTCCTACCACATAAAATAAATTGTTTAATAAAAACGACGATTTAAAACAGTAAAAAATACTCGCTAACTTAATTTAGTCTAAAACTACTCCTGGTACCTTAAAGGATCAAAGAAATACAACCTTTAAGTACAGGTACCCTAAGAAAATAAAAAAAATTACCCGTTACCCTTAAGAGTAGTTTTCTAGGCCGGGTAACTTTTTGTCACCGGCATCCACCTCCACAAAGTGGAACATAAAAGTTCATAATGCGAGAATTAAACCCAGCGACTCCTTTAACTCCGGAATCGACACTAATATCTGTCTTTTTATCATTACTTTTTATGTAAATCTCTTCCATCACCGGCCGTACGATAAGAGTGCTTCACTCCGTCGCCTTTTGGAGTTGAAATTAGACACTTAAAAATTTTATAATGACACTATCATATTAAGCGACACTGATATCGTTTTATTCTACGCTAATAATAGCCGTTTAGGAATGTTTTCAAATTCCATCCCGTCTACACCAATCCCTAAAGGCCCCTCAGTGTTTGTTACTGGATCGTAAGTAACATGTGTATAAAGTTTCGTAGAAATTGGTCTACACATTTAAGATTGTAAAGGTAAATTTGTTTTACCCTCTTCCACTCCCTCTCTTAGCGGCTGAGCTACATTTTAACCTGTATGGTAAATGTCAAAATAAAACTCATTGACTTCCATACCACTAGATTCAACACCAGTCTCTGTTGTTTGTTTAATATTTTTATTATGTAACGGCCTTTCGCACACATCCTCCACCTCCACGACACCTAGGGGCTTAACTACAACTTAACTGACACAGTGATTGTCAGAATTAAACTCCTTGACATCTATAACCCTTGATTTGACACCAATCTCGGTTGTTTCGCGTTATTTTTATGTAACGCCCTCCATCGCCTGCCCTATTGGCGTTTTAAGGGGTTGAAATTATACACAAACTAGCATCTGGATAGAAACTATTAATCACATGGACCCCGAAAAGTAATTAATCAACGATAATATCGACCGTTTTAGCGTGTTTTTAAATTTAACCCCCTTGGGAGTTTCCTAACGCTTCGAAAGCTTCGCAGGGGTGCGCACAACAACTCACCAAAGTTTCATCGCAATCGGTTGAATAGTTTAGGAGCGCATAGGGACACACAGACAGACATTCATTTTTATATGTGGAGAAGAGATATGCCATTTCTGGTTGCACAACGGAACCACTTTCACCTTCGCTTCAATTCTTGAATCATCGCGAACCGAGACGACTACTTCTACATTTACGAGTGACATGTGGTCAGTCTATCGAACGACGATGCTACTGCCAATGAACATTTTACGTAGGAGAGAAAATATCACGACGTTTTGTAACAGACTTTGACATTCAGCTTTAGTGATATATATTTTTTTACATGTTCACAAAACACAATTACAGTGCTATATATTCTATTTCTTATTTATGTGATAAATTTATTATTTTTCAATTGGCTTGATCAATACAGTTGTACTCTGGTTTCTGTTAACACAGGTATGATTGTCAGCTCCCACTTTTGGGGATTCATGGCCGATACGCAAGGTCGTCGTAAGGTTCTCCTAATCACCCTCTGTGCCGACTTCGTATGCACCGTTATTGCAACTTTTATGCCGACTTTGTACCTATACATGATGATGCGTTTCCTAAGTGGATTCTTGTAAGTTTTTATTACCAACAAGTTCTTATTTATATTCTGTTCGTCAGACCGAATTAACAGTCAACAAAAGTTTTGTCATTGAACGAGGGAGAAATATTAAAACCCAGGGAATGACCAAGGTAAACACTACATCAAAACCAACGTGGTTAAGATATTGTAAAGATTTCGAGAATCACATAATTGGATGCTTGAAAATTAATGGTGCTATAATAAAGTGCTCAGTATTAACACTCGTACATCGTTAATAATAAATAATTTAAATAATAAAAATAGAAAAGCCTGTGAGTCAGAAAATATTTTTAATGTTCAAATTTCAAACACGACGTTTCGTCCATGATTGCGGCCTTTTCAGGTGTATGTAGGATACAATTATAAAAAAAAAAATATGTGGACAATCCGCACGTCAGAAATTTATGTCAACTAATTTTTTTTATAATTGTAAAATCCATACACCTGAAGAAGGCCCAAACAGGGGCGCTACGTCGTGTTCAAAATTTGAATATTAATATTTTTTTTCGACTATAATGCTGCTATGTTTATTTTTTAATTTAAGTATGAAGTCAGTTAGTTGTAATTGTTATAAAATACAAGCAAAACACTGTGGTTATAGACGTGCATAACGACGACTCATTACTTTATTTTGTTCCAGTATCTGTGGGCCTTCTGCGGTAGTGTTTGCTTATCTCGGCGAGTTCCATGCAGACAAGACCCGAGGCAGGGCTACCCTTTGGGTTTGTGCTTTTATGTCTCTTGGAACCATTGCACAACCTGGTAATTATTATTTTTATGCTATCATATAAATATAATAATTGAAAATTATTCGCGATGCTTCTTTAACAGTAATTGAAAAAATTAAAACGGGGATCAATCACTAGGGAAATTAAAATGGCGAGCAATCATCAACTAAGATCTAAAACCTCAGACGCTTCTATCTAAATAAAGCTCTAATTCGACTGTTTGTCGGCCTCTTCGAACAGAATAAACACATAAATGATGGATCAGCTTTCAATGAATTTTCATATTCGTATTTAGTTTCACAAAATTTAAGGTAAAAACTGGTGGGGATAGAAGAAAGTCAAAACACATTTGAATTATTGGTTACGGATAATTGCTTTGTCTTTAAATATCACTTTCTTTAGAAATATTATTGATATTACTAGTAAAATTCTTCCTCTGCAAACGCAGCAATAAAATTATTTTTTAATAACAACACGTTAGAGATATTTGTTCAAGAAGCTAAAACACGCAATACCATCGGTTATATGTAAATACTTTTGCGCAACAAATCGATCCTTCTATTCCGAACGCGTGGAAGTTAAAATTTCTCCCTTCGGATGAGGAAGAAAACGCGCTCAGTTCAACATTGTATTGTGATATTATCAGCCCAGTATTTTAAAATGCTAGTGTATATAGTTTGGTAAGTCATTTGCTAAAAATCCGCGTTTACACCCTATTTTCTCAACATTTTTTATCACCAACAATGTTTAGCAACAAAAGTGTGTAACAAAACCCGTCAAGATTGTTGACAACATTGCCCACAGCCTGTGAGAAATGTTGCCAACAAATGCTCTTAATTCTTCTAAAAGTTGGCAGCATTTGTTGGCAACATTTTTACAAACTTCGGTCGCAACGGAGATTTGGTATGATTGTAGACAAAACTAGTGATGTATTATTTTTGTACTGTAGAGTTAATTATTTGCTAAAGTCTCCTCATTTCTAAAGTCTAGTTAATTTTGAAGTTTCAGCCCTTCTTGTCAGAGATTGACCTACTTTTAATGTTAGTTATATAAGATATAATTATTTTTAATACACAGCTCCTATGAGTTATGATAACTACAAAGTATATAACTGACGGATTTTTAATACTAGTCCTGAAATGAAGGCAGAACCTTGTAGGAGGTCTGTTCTGAGAGGTGTATGTTCTGGGGTCACAGACCTTGGGCATACGGTAAGAGTTGTCCGCTATTCCCATTGTCAACCGCTAGTTGTTTCTTGTTTCGTCTTTCATGTGTAGTGTTGGCTACCTTCCCCTTTCAAATCCCTTCCTATGCTATTAAAGGGGAGTTGCCCAATGTGGATCACCCTCATGTAGCCTGTTGCCCTAAAAAAAAATACTAGTCCTAATACTTTAAAAGGAACGATAAATAAACTGTAACATTAGACTATATCTCATATTGCATATTATAATTTATCATTTTTGCATAATTTTATTTTTTATCAAAAATAAATTTCGTCATATTAAAACAGGTCTGTGAATAAACATAAAAAATTATTTAGAGTAGAACTGCAATGTGATATACCATAGAATAAAATAAAGTTTTAGAACATATAGATCGTTTTTTATATATGTCGACAGTGACAGATTCGAAGAATTGAATATTAATATAAAATAACAAAACTTAAGTCAAAGAATTACTTATTGACGATTAAGAAGTCAATCGGAATAGAAATAGGAATGTGTAGGCAATTCTGAGTTTTGAAGTATTCGCTGTGCACAAGGCAGTGGAATTTACTTGTCTTCGAGGCCAGTAGAGCACGGAAAGGGCAGTACCAGGCACGTTCACAATCAATGAACACGCTTTCTCCGCAACGGAAATGAGATGAAAGTAAGGTCTCTGCCAAACAGATGAAGAGTGTTGCTATAGGTTTTAAATTCCTCCCAACCCGATGAACTTACAAATATTTATCAAAAAGTAAAAATTTATTAATTACATAAATTGTGTTGTTATCGTTTCATACAATTCATTTCACAAGAAGTGATATGTGTGAAATAAGAACAACTAGTAGTTTTCGTAGGAAAGACCTGATGAAGATAGAAACACGTACTGAAACTTTTTTTTAATTCAATAGATAAATATTGCCTGTAATTGGTAAAAACAACATTATCTATTTTATAGACGCTTAGTTGTAATCAATGCGATATCATGCTTTCTGAGCATAAAGCCATGAATTTTAAAAAAAATTCAATAACGTTCTATGGAGACAGCGGTTACTTTGCCTTCGACAAAAAGGCAAATTGCCACCCCTTAAGAATATATAAAGAAACATTTTATAACATAACACTGATAATCAAGCAGCCAAAAAGGGTAGAAATCTCGATTTGTAACTATATAATTTTTTACGCTTTTAAATGCTATTAAAAATGTGTATTTTATTACACAAATAATCAATATGCCATTATTTTGAAAATAAAACAAAGTAACATCAACTACGCTAAAATCACAAAAAAAAATTCTTACATTAATTTCTGCTAACTTTTATATTACATCTTTTAAATTTTGTTCAGCAATTTCAAGCTAAATTGTCAAAGTAGCTGAACGATTAAGACGATTTTCTGAAGTTAATTTTGAAAACTCCTTTCGCCACTTGTTGATATTGTTAGCAGTATAATTAAGGCAAATTTAACTTTGTAATTAAGCTCAGTTCGCCTTCCTTTTTTGTCCAATTTTCCTCTGCTAATTTTACCACATTTATGTCAAAAGAATAACCATCACTTACAGTGTTTCAGTTGCATTTCTTTGGATATGGTATTTAAATCGGATATATTATACAAGAATAGAAAATAGTTAATGATTACTAATTTGTTCAAATCTTTCATCTAGTGCTTCATGGATTGTATAATAAAAATATTTGCTTTATATTTTTAATTGTGTAAATATTTTTAGCTTTTAGACAAACA
Source organism: Zhengitettix transpicula (assembly GCA_037074705.1). Taxonomy (NCBI): domain Eukaryota; kingdom Metazoa; phylum Arthropoda; class Insecta; order Orthoptera; family Tetrigidae; genus Zhengitettix; species Zhengitettix transpicula. The sequence goes on from CM073591.1 coordinate 79,953,888, forward strand.
ATATAAGTACGCTACGCACTTTAAATTTTTAGTGAACGAAAAAACCGATACGTGAAATTTTCTATTAATTGGTTCAATATTTTTCTCACATTTATAGTCAATACGCCCCTAAATTTTGGCCTTTCGGACTCCGTAGAGCGGGGGCTGATGTAGTCTTGCCACACTTCACTGCATTCTCCAAGACAGTAAATCATAGATCTATATAACTTAATTTTCTCTCATATCTTTAACGTCTCTAATCTGCAATGTACCGTCTTGAACCTTGTTCGTTTTCCATTTCTCCAATTATTATAGATATTGGCTTAGTAGAATATACATTTTCCGAAATAAATAAGTATTTTCATTTCAGTTTTCTGCCTCATTAAATTTTTAACAAAAGCATTACAAGAGACTGTTGACAATTATGTTTTCCCAACCAAGTGTAGGATCCGGAATTCCAAATCGAATAGTATTAAGTATTTAAGAAGTTAATACTATCGAATGGAGTCCGACACATTTTTCAAGAGAACTTTGGTACACGAAAGATTGAAATGGCCACACTGTCATGAAAATAATTAAGTGAAATACGCTGGCCACCATCTAGAGTCCTACTTCGTAAACTAGTATTTGTTTTTGTTTTTATTAAAACAACAAATCAGCAACAGCCTTTCGTTGCTTAGCAATAATGTTTGAACTTCCTTCCAGTGTTCTAAATGAAGTGATAAGGTCTGGATTTACAGTCCGTCAAGAACCACAGCAGTCGAAACGACTTTAAAATTGCAGAAATAAGTAAATTTACAGCTGTGGATCATTTCAAATACCGGCACCTCGATTATTGGGTAAAACAAGGGAGGAGTGTGCCGGTGGTATCTCGAAGCTCTTGATGTGTCACGTATTGACCGCTAGGTTTTCTTTTGTTTCATACGGATATTTATCTGACTATAACATATTAAATATAACGGCCAAAGTCAGAATACGTTTATTAATTTATTAATTTAATGAATACAATTAGAATAATTATCACTATGTTTCGTACCTAATTTTGGAATCCATCAGGAAATAAGTAAAAAAAAATACGAGACCTTAATGATTGATTGATATTGTAATCTAAAATTTCTTTCAAAATATTGAGTATTCTGATATTAAAATTCGAAGAAAACGTTTCAACAAGAGTAGAATAAACTTACATTAAATCCGGCAAAACAAAATTAAGCTTAAAATTTGATTTTATTCACTTCTAAGATTTTCAATGACTAGGTTCCTAAAATTATTTAATAATAATGAATAAATGTTGAAAGAATGTTCTTGCTAACAATAGATACGAATGTTTCTCTTTAAACTCATTGTTATTATCTCATTTCGATTACAAAAGGTCTAAGTTGTAACAGGTATGGGCGTGTTGTAACTGAAATGAGATAATAACAATGAGTTTTAACGGTTTTAAGTTAAAGTAAAATATTTATGTTAATTATAATTATTTCATTACAATAATTAAATGAATAAGTAACAAGTTAATTGCCAAAAAGATGTACTAAATAAATACCATGGTAATTATATAGTTATGCATTTAACACGGATATTTTATATTTTAATTACTTCATTACAATGACAGTTTATAATATATTTTATTCAAGATTTTAGTGTACTTTTTTACATTTATCGTAGTGTTTGATCGAATATTAAGCATTTCACTCATCAGTCTTGCAATTTTTTTTAATAAAAATTTTTAATATTGAACCAATCAAAATTATGGTTGTGGAGATAGATTTATTTTGTTTCTTCGAAAATAATATAGTTCCAAATTGCGGAGACGTAGTATAGTTTGAATTTACATGTTTCAGTTTCAGCATGATATTGTAAATTATTTGAAAGTTAAATTAGTGGCTTAATTTTTGTAGTATATTTTTTATTTTATATAATTTTGATGTACCGATTTATTGCTAATTTGTTAAATTCTCTTTTGGGTGCTTTTATTACTTATGCGTTACATGAGTTAGGAAACTTGAACGCCATCAGTAGTTGTCTGCAATGTAATCGTAATGTGCTATGAACTTTTTAAAATGCAAATGTGACATGTGCCATAAATGGTTTAGTTTTCTCTTGACTGAACGTGACTTAGTTTTCTTCAGCAGCTATTTTTGGCATGTTCGTGGTATTATTCGGTTTTATGCCCATATGATTCTACAAACTGCAGGCCCATTTGTTGATTCTACGATTCCGCGTTACGTCCTGATTGTTATTATGTCCACGTGAAATAGAAAGTAGAATAAAGTCAGTTTCTTTGTTCAACTTATTTATTTTCTTCGCCTTTCTAGGTGTTGCTTGGGCTGTTTTGCCACAAGATTGGACTATGTACGTCGGAAGCCTGAAACTGAGCTCGTGGCGAGTGTTTGTCTTTTTGGGAGGAGTCCCCGCAATATTGACAGCTCTGTTACTTTGGCTCTTTGTGCCAGAAAGTCCAAAATTTCTCATGGCCGTTGGAAAACAAAAAGAAGCTTTGTCGGTACTGCAAGAAATGTATGCGATTAATTCGGGTTACAGCAAAGAGAATTATCCGGTAAGTATATACAAATACATTTATTTTCTATATACTAATTCTGCTGCAAATACTCCAGTCTCAAGTGTGATTATTGAACAGTACATGTATCATAATTCATTGTATCATCAATTCAATCTTCATGATTCTCACCAAAAATTGAGTGAAATTTCTAAATTATAAGAGAAATAATTAGAAGTTGGTGTGTTTGTTTTGAAAATCCGTGCAAATTTAATTAAACTACTCGTACCTATAGCACATATTTTTCAGTTGTTTTGCATTCATTGGAGAAACACACGTCACCTTCCCACTAATGTATACAAGTTGAATAATTATATTCCTCAAAACTACTGAAAACAGAATTTCTTGTAACAAATAATTTAAAAATTTATTCTGAAGAGAATATTAGTAAGCATTACGGAATAACTTCTCCTCCATTACAAACGATTATATAATTCTATTTCGTTCAATAAAGAATCAACGAACAATGCCAGATCAGGCAAGGCAATTTAACTTCAATCAAGCTGATTAGAAATGAAGAAATTTGACCGGAACAAATACGACTTTCCACTTTTTTCACCGACTCTTCAGATCACAGTTGTATTCATAATTGATAGTGTTGATACTAATTTATACATATAACTATCTTTTTATAGCTCATTAGACGTTAAATTCGGGCAGTAAAAAGGCTCATAGGAATACCATTTGAAACCATTTATAAGGATACGAGCACTTTGGTAACTGATGGAATCGGAATTTCCAATGGCGGCCGCTGAAGCAAAGCATAAGTGGTGTCTACAAATACAAATTTTACTGGAAATGTATTAAATTTTTGGGCTCGCTCATTGCACACTCGAAATAAAGCTGACTTAAAGCGAAGACAGTTTTGTCACCATCCCTGTCATAAGGAACAGGCGTAATGTTAGGTAGGTTGCACCACTCTGAATGGTGGCTATATGGGTGTAACTGGTGCCGTTTTGAAGTGCTACTTCAAATTTATTAGAATACCATTTGTAAAATCGATTTTGTATCTACACGTTAATGAAATGTTAAATTAATATTTATTAGTAGTGCCATGACACAAAGGCCGTCCCTGGGAATTTTTTTACGAATGGATGCGAAACGTCGATGGACGTTGGGAAATGATTTATTGAAAATGTGGAATCAAATCCAGACCTATACTTACAATGACTTGAAAATACTGAGGTTTTTGGAAACCGAAGTTTGCATTTTATTATCGCTGATAGTTTACATGAAAAAACAAAATACTAGAGCGTTTTCAAAACGAGAAGGATACAAAATCACTTAGATCAAAATTCTGGGTATTTGATATTAACTGATCACACGTGACTACGTCACATCCAAATAGCGACATATATTATGCAAATAATGACATACATGCGAATGAAATGTAAGATATAATTTACTCAATGCAGTCAGTGTATTTCTAAAATGTGTGCGCTAACGGCGGGAAAATTGAATAAGACGTCCCCGGACGCAGGCTTTCTCGGAAGTTGACTTTTCAAGACATGTTCTCGAGCAAATAGCCGACTGAATGTATTTAATGAACACAATAAATAAATTGATTTCAATAAATACACTCACTCGGTTTGTAACGCGAAACTAGCATTGAATATTTTCTATACAGAAGTCCCTACAAATCTTCCTGGATATAACCGCATTTGTCAGACACAATCCAAAGGTTCAAATACTAATATTTACAGAATAACCATAATTTCTGTTACCAACATTTGCGTCAAGCCCATATTTTCATTGCTTTTGTTTTTTATTCAAAAGTTCCTTTAATTTTTACTTTTAACCTAATAGTTTTCATACATTAAAGAAAATATGTCGAGAAAGATCCAACAAACTACCTTTGGCTGCTGAACAGTAGAGCACATGATTATTTAGGGGAAGGAAAGTTTGTGGGTGAAATATGCTTAAATAAGTAAGATGTGGGTCATTTATTAAATTCATGGAGAAACTTACCTTGTACTGGATTTGCAATAATCATGCTAAAGACAAATTTTAAGAAGTATGAAAATCTATCAATATAAGACAAGGAATAATGATTCCATATTTAAATTAATGATTGCAAAAGGAATAGCCAATAATTGTAATGTGAAATTTGTTCTGTTCAAAGAATCTTATTAATGTTTTAATCTAACTGCGGTCTATAATCTAATTACTGCCTTAAAATGAATTATTATGCTCCTTTTTGCATAAATGAATTATAAACTTCTTAGTTTTTGATAACTGATACCATATTAAGCCAGATATTAATTTTTATATCTCTTGCATTTATCCTCATTCTCTCTCTCTCATGCACCTTATGTTCTTAGTGCCCCAAGCTCTAATGAAACACTGATCCCTGATTTAAATATTGCAATTAGGTCGTATTCTGTAGATATATCACGTGAACTAGTTAGTAATGTGTAATTCTGTAATTTTCATAAAGTCTGTTTAAAAATTAAAATTTTGTTTTATTTATTCTTCTCAATAGGTAAATGTTCTACATATGGATACATATTTGGATTCAAAGCCATCACATTCTAATAAATCAATAATAGGAGCAATAAAGTTCATGTGGAATCAAACATACCCATTGTTTGTAAAACCCTATTTAACTACTACACTGGTGGCTTGTATTGTTCAATTTGGATTATATTCAAGGTAAGTCCAGTATTTTTATGCTAAATTCTATTTGTTAATTACAATTTTATACTGAGAGATGACTAATATAATTAGAAATATTTGATTCAGTATTAAGTGTTGAAAATTAAATTTTAATAGGAGTTAACTTATAAATAATAATTTGGAATATTGAAGTATGCAATAAACAAAAAATAATTAATATCATCAAAATTTATAACATTATGATCATTGTCAATTTTTTTATGTATATTAATAGTGTATACACTGACTTCTTTGATAACAATTTTGTATTTTTCTTACAGGAACATAAAAAAGTTATTGTTAGCCACAAATATATTAATATAGTCCTATTTATTTCCAGTACAAGTGGTTTCTACTTATGGGTTCCAGATCTGTTAAACAGGGTGGCTCAACATGAAACACTGTTTCCAAACAAAAGTGCAAGCATGTGTGAAGCCATTGATACAATGGTCAGATATAATTTCACCACAGAAGAGGATACATCTGAATGTAACTCCAGCCTAACAGAAGCATCTTTTCTTAATCCTCTTATAATGTCTGCAGTATCATCTGCTGCATTCATTCTTATTGGTTACCTTCTGGTCTACATCCCAAAGAAGACTATTATAGGTCAGTCTTGCAGTTATAACATGAAAACATCTTTAAGACAGATTACATATATTTTTGCAATTTTAATATCTTATTATTATTATTAAAGTAATGCTTTTACCTTCCTGAGAAAAAATTTCCAAAAATTTTAATAATAAACCTGAAAAATAGCAACATTGTGCATCAATATTGAGGTATTTTCATACTTTATGTACAATTCTGTAGTACTTCAATAATGGATTAAGAAATCATAGATATACTTTAAATAGTTATTTTTAATATCAATAGCATTTTTGCTGGATCTATGTGGAGTATTTCAGTCACTAATCTTGGGTAAAAATTATTTTCTTCATCCAGAATTGTAACATACTTTTTATCAAAATTTTGATTAACTTAGATAAATAATGTTGGTCAAGACAGAGGTTCAGGTTGTTTTAAATAGGAAAAATGTTCCGTAATTCAGGTTTTCATAGCTCTTAGTCTTGCTGATAAAAAAATTTATAATAAGAACTATGGCACTACATAACTAATGACTAAAATAAAAATTATATTAATATGATATATATAAATATAGGGCTATTTATAAAAATAATAAGTGGTAGAATATTGCCAGACATGCAACATAAATTCTTCTTACATATCAAATTATTTAATATAACTGAATCATTTTTATTGATATTATTTATTTTGTTAATTTAGTAGTTGATAATAATTATTTTCTTGCTCTAATTTGTCATTTATTAGGTGTCAATTTGCTGTTATCTGCTATTTGTGGCATAACAATGTTGTGGGCTGGTTCATCATTGGAATTATTAGTTCTGCCTGGTCTGTATGTGATATTTGCTGGAACTACAGTTAGTGTGGTTAATAGTGTTGTCATTGAAGCAATTCCAACTCAACTGAGGTATGTTGTCTAGTTATGCCAATTTCATTACAATGAATATAATAATTTTTAAATTGTGAACTTTTGGAATGAAATTTAATGAGGCTAACATAGTGGGTTAATAGCTGTAAATTTTGAGGAATTCATATAAGCTTAAAGGGAAGAAAAGCTAAATTATGACTATAATGTGAATAGACTAATATCTGACTACTTTTCCTTAATATACTCTATAATCTCTTATGCTACATATTTTTGGAACTTTGAAAAATTACAAAATATTCATAATGCAAAAATAATATTAAAAATGTGACCTGCAAGATTAATTAAATTAAAATAATACATGATTCAATATTATTGATGTATCTTCTTTTTTATTTCAGAGCAATGGCAATCTGTTTGTCTCTATGCATGGGTCGTCTTGGTACTTCAGTCACAACCATCATGCTGGGGTATCTTATTGACATGAACTGTTCTGCAGCAATTATAACTATTAGTTGCTGTGTGCTTGGTAAGCAACAAAAATTAAAGCAAATAACAATTATCATCTACATGTGTAAACAAACACACACATTCACTGGCTCATTATTAGACCCACACAATTGATGCTCTGTTGGTTAAATTAATTGTATCATTAACATTGTCTGTAAGCAAAATTTGTGAATTGAGAAAGATAATACATTTTTATTTACAAAAACATTGTAATTTATAAATGTATCTATCAACAGATGTAAAATAATGGAACTATTATTCAATAAGGAAAATTTTTAATGTCAAGTGTAATAATTATGTATATTATTTATTACATGTGAAACTTATTAGTGTTACTACATTTTCAGTTTGTGGTCTGCTGTCTTGGTTTCTTCCCTCCTCAAAGGCTGATTGAAGTGGAATGAGGCAAACATATGTTAAAATTAATCACATGTCAAAGCAATGACTTCATAATTTATTCTTTGGTACAAACTGAAAAATGTCTGTGATATCATAAAATGTAAACTATATGATCTGTATTATCTTTGAATATTATTTATTAAATAAAATATATTGTGTGTATGTATTATCTAATTTTGAATGTACAGATTTTAATGGTAAAGAGTTCATTTAGTACTTTACAAAATGTATTTTATACTCATTGATTCTTACAAATTGATCAGTATAGAATTATAAAATACAGCATGACTTAAATCCAATTGCAACATAACATTTTTAATGTGAGATGAAACTGCAATTGCTGCAATATTAATATTTAAATTTTAAATTAAGTTTTGTGATGAAATCAGCAGTTTTTAAGTTTTTAATAATTAAAATTTGAATTTTTATGATTAAATGGTAATATTTAAGTTTTATCGCAATAGTTTATTGAATTTAACATAAATCAAATAGACTTATATGAGAATGTCTTGAAATAAAAGCTAGTCGTGGATATTGTTTATTTTATTTCTTCAGAGATACATTATACATTTTCTCCAAAAAATTTATTTTTTATATTAATGTGTTAAACTCTATATTCATTGTTTACAAGTAATTGAGAGCTGTTGTCACCAAGTTGGACATGAAAAATTGTACTTAAGTGTTATACTCCTTCCTACAGCGTTTAATCATTATTAATTACTCTTATGCCGACTTCAAGAAGTGTGGATGAAAAGGAACTTTGGCGGGGGTTTATAGTAGTATATCATTTACTTAAACTGTGGAAGGTCAAATTTAATATTTTTTATATCAAAAAAAGGAATGTGCCATCCGAATACCTGGTGTAAAAATTAAGGAAATCGACTCCAAAGCTGATATTAATATATCGTTAAGTCTTATGACTGCAGCCCTTTTTCAAATAGGAGTCCTTTTTTTATCAGCTCACCAAACGCATCTGAGTCCACTCAAAAGTAGTTTTTGTAGTCAGCAGCGTAAGTTAATCTAAGCTCTGCAAGCAAATGAGTAAAAACACTCCTCTTCATCAATCAATTCTTCAACCACTGAGGTTTCTTCTTTTTCGTTTTCTTAGTCTTTCCTTTTCCGTCAATAAACCAACATTCGCTGTTTCTGACATATCTTAAGAACACTATAGAATGAATTGAGGTTGCATAAGCGGTTTGAAGGTGAATGTACTAATGATTCCGCAAACATGCTGTTGCCCAAACCCATTTGTTGCGTAAATGGTTTATTACTTGACTTAAGTACGAAATATTGACATCTCCATTTGTCTTTAAATGTTCTGCACTAGGCCTATCTACATTTCGTTACTTTTCCATATTTATACAAATCCTCATAATCGGGGCGTAACTACAAAATTGAATAATGCCTATCAATACTATTAAGAGCAAGAGTAAACAAATGCACGCATAATTAAATTAAACACGCTTTATTTTCACTAAGAAACTATAGTCACAAACCACACTAGTCACTTCAGTTCTCGCTTGTTGCTCCGAATTTTGGAACTGTCCAACACACGTATGTCTCCCGCATACGAGTACCACGCGTCCTCTGTGCTTAAACATATTCGAAAACTCTCGAATTTTCCAGATAAGCCATCACGCAGCACAACTATTCCGAAACATACTCTGAATCTGCTACTTGCAAGGTTGCGTTGGATATTTCGACTTAGGAAGTATAATTGATCTTTGTTGCGTAATTCCAACGCCCTCCACAAAATGGCGCTGTACTACTGTAGCTTTAACATGCTCAAAACTTTTCTCGTATAAATCTAGTGAGTCAGTGCATAAATCCATGCCGTTCGTCATTGGATTGGCACCACTGCATTGTGAAGTCTTTGTTCTTCGTTACTCAATTGGTTTTCTTCTGTTTGGAGTTTGATTGTTGCGGGCAGGAGCTCGTTCTGGTCATTTTCAAGGCTAATATGTATGGAGTGTTCAGTAGGCACATTTTAGTCTTCGAGCAGAAGCCGTGAGGAGAATTTGAGGTGTGTACGGGAGGGAAGCCGTTGCTGAGGGGACAGCACGGAAACAGTTTCCGAGAAGAAAAATTTGACTTGTGAGATGAATGACGTTCTGAAAGACTTTTCCTCTTTTTTGTATGAAAACTGCCTAAATCAGTTGGTTCACAATAATTCTCGCCAAACAACGAGGGAATTGGCACAAATTATGTAATGCGATCACACAACCATTGTAAGCCATTTGCATTTATTGGGTAAGGTGCAAAAAATTGCGTGCATGCGTACCACATGTTAAGCAACGCGAACAAAAATCAGCGAATAGTCATCTGCTCGTCTTTGCTGTCCCGTTACCGTTTGGATTGTTGTAGACACAAAACATACCTTGGGAACATTAATATATGTGACTAGAAATGATGCCTATATATGAACTTACAGAAGAGGAATGGCTCAGCCCATCGAAAGACGGTTCACATCCGCGTAGTGCGTTTGGTGGAACCAAACTGGTGTTCTTCACCTTGAATTGCTACCAATAAATGAAACGATAGCATGAGCTGCGTATACTGAACAGGTAAGACGAGTTTCTGCTGCTATTGAAAACAAAACTCCTGGTAAACCTGTGATTTTACTCCACGATAATGCACGCCCACATACGGCCAGAATCACCACATATGAGATTGGTTGGGAACAACTTCCACACCATACTTAGCCCCTTCAGATTATCATCTTTTCCGGTCTCTCTCTAACAACATTCAGGGACAAGTGTTTCATGATGAAGCATCTTTTTGCAACGGGCCTCCCATATTTCTTCAACGCGAAACCACAATAGTTCTACAGGAGAGGCATAGAACTCCTACCTGAACCCTCGCAGACGGTTATTAAATAAGATGGTGATTACCCCCTTCCGCATCCCCCCTTTCAAATCCCTTCCTATGCTATTAAAGGGGAGTTGCCCAAAGTGGATTACCCTCATGTAGCCTGTTGCCCTAAAAAAAAAATCACTGAGTGATACTGATTTCAGTATCGTTATTGTATTGTAATGTAATTTAGTGAATTTTATACTAATAAAAAGCCCCGTATTTGTGCACAGACCCAATCAATATTAGTGTATATGAGAAGTATTGTCCAACCAGTGATCATAAGTTGATTTGATCGTAACTTGCTCTGAACTGTCGCGGAAACTTAAGTCCACTTGACGGGGTTCGATTCTCGAAAAATCTAAGATTTCATCGATCAAATTGTATATTTGGCAGAGAAAATGTTTCAGTGCGTTTCTTTTCACTGATAAGTTTTGAGAATGTGGCGGCCGAAATGTAGAATTATAAGGCATTTTGCCGATTAATCGATATTACGTCAAAATTAAAATGAATGTACGAGTCACTTAATAAAAATTAGACTTACCTAATTTCTATTCATGGTGGAATTTTTAATTCAAAATTTAAATGTATATTAGCCGGTATTGTTATCCACTCCATCTATATGTTGTGTTGACTTTAAACATAGCTTATGTATCAGAAAAATTAAATTACATGTGACAGATCCAATACTTGACATTTCTGTAATCAGAGTGAAAGAATTGTCTGTTTTAAGATCTGCGTTATAATACAGCAATCTGGATGTGGAAATCGTAATTAACAATCAACATATATTTTTATAATTTATAATTGGAATAAAGCGTTCATTTTCCACCCTTAATTAAATACAAATTAACACAATCGTCAATAATTTTGTAAAAGAAATAGAGTAATGTGTACGTAATACCTTAAACCTGATTGTGTTAATTTCTCTTAGTTATAAATGGATACATTAAACCGTCTTAGTGGAAAGACAATACGTCTGAGTATAATCCTTTTGAGAACTACTTGTGTAGGGAACAATGTTTTTCGTAGAGTCTGTTGGTATGTAGATTAGCTAAGTAAGGAGTAGCTCTTGTAGTCAACCAGAAAGTGACATCAACATGTTGTGAGATGTGTTTGAACATGTCTGAATGATAAATTACCTTATAAGTACAACAGCAAATTGCAGTATCATCCATCATGATAATATGATATGCTTTGACGAAACGTGTTTGACATACGTGTTTTTGAGGAGTATAAATCTGATAACAAAGGTTACTGAATCCAAAGCGCCAGCATTTTGCTGAAATTTACGCCGACGCAAAAGAGAGAAAGAGAGAGGCAAAAAGGGGGGGGGGGGAGTTTAATATCTTTTCACGTCAACGAAGTAGGAGCTTTTACATGGTAATAAAAATTATTCTTATGGCAGAATAACTCATTTCAGTATACATTGAAGATTGGATAAATAATGGTTTCGCAATCAATAAATTTTAATTGACTGATAGGGATTAAAACTAAATTGTATTTTGTTCCATTAAAATTCTTAACTATTGCGATAAGTTTTTAACTTATTCAACTGTATTTTTTTATTTTCCTCATAAACACTCATCATTCTGGCTCAACTTGCAAAAACTGTATTTTATTATTATTATATTATCTCTATTTAGTTAATTCCCAAACTACCTATAAATATACATTCTCCGAATACGAACTTGAAGTTGTCTATCAATTGAATAAGTTATCAAAGGGCGGTGCATTTGTTGCTTGAATGATTCTTGGGTTTCCAACCTGGTTTAATTTTCCACATTCCTCGTTGTTGGAAGCCCAAGAATCATAGAAAGCAAATTAATACGTTATTAATAGGTTTTCTATAAATAGCTCATTTTTCGGAAAAATTTTGATGATGCTAAATATATGTTTCAAAGTTTGATTATAGATGCCGTATCTCAGTGACATGACAAAATTTTCACAGTGTCTAATGTTCATCTGAAAGATCCGAAATTGGTAAATACATTATCGTGTATTCCATTCTCTACATAGAGGGAAGTTACTAATGACGGAAAATTTTCTAAAGAATTGTTAAAAAAAAACTATGTTCGTCTTCCGAGAAAGTGGTAATGATCATATCCAAAAAGTGTCTGATCAATTCTACTCTGGCTGATGACTGATGAGAATGCCAAAATAGCTTTCTCTCAGGAAGTAACTGTCGATTTGTTCGTTCTCTCCTTGTTTGTCAGTTTTCTTTTAATGACAATGGAAAAATCGTTGATATTTTTAATAATTTTGTCAACGAAATTGTTAAAAAAAAATTAAAACGTTTGGTAACCATCTGGATGGATTAAGCTGCTTCCTCCTTATCAGTGATCATGTTTACAACGAATTCAAGAAGTGTTCTGAAAGTCGTTCAATATCCTGTTTCAGGCACGAATTTCCTAGGTTTTGCTATATTTTGTATTTTTTTACTTGAAATAACCGCATTATACATTGCTACCATCAATTCATAATTTAATTTTGTGTTGATCAACAGTTATTCAATTTGCATTGCATCTGCAAGAAACAATTGAGGCGTCTTCATTGTCCTACTATAAGTTGTACCTTTGTGTAGTGCGATGATCTGTTGTTGAACGGAACTTCCAACAACGAAGTCAGACATAAACTGTTGTGCTCAGCGGTCTTCTAACTTATCAGCGATGCTACGAACGAAATACGAAACGAGAATTTCTCAGAAAACATTGGCGAGGGAAGGAGTATTTTGGACGATTCTGACTTGACGGAGAGACAAGTTAGTGAAACATAAACTTAAAGCAAACACTGATAGAAAGTATAGTGGAGGGTAGGGGTAATAGTGGAAGATAGCGATTGTAGTATATAAACCAAATAACAAAGGATGCTGAATGTAGTATGTAGGCCTACTATGCAATGAAGCGTTTAGCTAGAGTATAATATTAACTCCATGAACCTGATAAATAGCTTACGATTCCAGGAATAAAACTCATGATAAATAATTTAAGTTTTTTTCATATCATATCATATCAAAACTGTGATATAATATATATTCTTTATGTACAGGAAATAACCACTAATTCAGTCACAATCATACACACACTCACATATATATGTAGACATTTCGGCTTAATTAGCCATTATCATCCGTAAAATAAGCTAAAAACAAATCATTAGAACGCGCTTTTATAAATTTGCAGAAAAATTGTAAAATACAGTTGTTGTCTCATTCTACATACCTCTATTTGGATAGTTTATATATATTATTAAGTATAACCTTGTTAAAATTTTATTCATAAATAATTGCAACTGTAGAAGTTGTCATTTTCCTGTAGGCTATATATAATAAGACGTTTAAGTTTTATCTCATTTGAGTAATGACTACTCTTATAAGAACTTTTAATTGATTTACTAATATGTTAACATACCACCAACGTAAATTGGAATGTCTTTTTGTGGCAAAGTTCAGTTGCCAACAAAGAGATATATATGTCTTTGGTTGCCAATTTATTCGTATCACGATCAACTTTATGTTGAATATTGACTATGAATATCATTGCGTAATTGTCATTGTGGTAGCACTGTGAAAGTGGGAATAGTTTTCTTATGTGGTCTTTAACTGTACATTGTTATGTTATAACTTGTGGTGATTGTGTTCCGTTTCGCTGAACGTATTCTAATAATAAAATCCTATAAAAAATAATATCATGGGAGGGGAGTTATTTCTCATAAAACCCAACACTTTATTGTATCGTAACTGTTCAGATTGAAACTTTTATTCGAAACTTTCATTGGAAAACGTGACTCTATATAACACAATATCAATTTTTTTTTTAGTATTTTGACAGTACACACACATGCAAATGTCCTCTTCTCTCCGTCCTGACTGTTGGATGTGTAACGGTGAAGTTGCGAGATTCAATAATTGAAATGCAAATATAAACGTAAACGTAACTGTTAATGAAACAAGGAAAAGTTAATAAACACTGGTGTTTAAAGAAATTTCAGATTTTCTTATTAATATATGGGGTGTAGTAAACTCATGTAGTCTACTTATTGCCGACTAGCTCAGAGAAACAATATGGCCCTGTTAATTAACCATGGACTACGCGCATCTAGAATTAAGAAACCTGATGTTTCTCTCTCGCCGACTACGTCACACATAATTTCTTTTGATTCTCTCTTCACTGTATCCTAAATCGCGAATTCTTCGGTTGACGAAGTCACACTATTTTCAAAAATTTGCAGATATCAGTTGTAATCTGCAACCACTTCAGATTTTACCTCGAATCATATTTTTCATTTTAGCCTTGCATCTTGTTTTCCCAAAGTCAGTCGTCAACCTCATTTTATGAACCTGTTGTTTGAAAGTTTCGTCCATGGCTTTCGACAATAACCGGACATCTTGAGAGTCGAAACAAGCAGCCCGCCAAATTCACAACTCTCGCCAATGTTAACGAATAAAATGTTATCAAGCTCTAATGTAATGGAGTTCTCTATTTATCACGCTACAAATTCAAATCTATTTCTGTCAGGCAGTCAACTAATTGGGCGCCGTATCGAGTTCCTTCTTTCTTCACAGCTCTATATTTCCTGTAAACGACTTCTTCGAACCGATTTATACCTAGTGTGTGCCAAAGACACTTGGTTGTATCCAGCAGGTGAATGTTTTGGGTGCATTACTATTTTCGGAATAATCCCATTGCTGTGGTTCTCTTAACTTCGTTGTGTCTCATCTTAAATATTATCGTCATCAATTTATTGCCAAAGTCTTCACACCGAGAATTAGTCTTGGAGACCATTCAGTTTTATATTTTATCCAACTACTATGTTCAGTCCTATCTTATCGCTGGGATCAGTCTTCTGTCTTACCTATTTTGAAATTAAAATTTACCTTTTAGATACCATCAAATGTTGTTTTCACATTCTAATGCTCCTAATATTTGCTACAGTAAAAAAATACTTAGTATGTTTAGATAGTTAATCGATGCAGATAATTGTTGGGGTACAAAATGGATAAACTTGACGCTACGTTTAATCCAAAAATGTATTTTTTTTAGGTACCCAATACAATTACTGAGTTACAACTCCAGTCGAATGATGGATATAATGTGAATTGAAACGTCGTTGTCAAGTATATGGCTGTCCACTCACATTGTCCACTCTCAATTGTCATTAATTGGCCATCTGAGTATCCTAAACGTACAAAATAACAAATGTTAAATTGATTAATTAAAAAACATTTTGGTCTGCAGATTCGTCTGAGTCATGATATTTATGATTCTTATTTCATATCGATTCTGGCATATTCATAAATCACGAAATTTCCTCGAGGAAAAGGATTCAATATTGGAAGAAAACTTTTGACTCTTTAATAAGGTTTGTTGAGAAACGTGCAACAGTATGATGATAATGAAGTTAAACAACAAGGAAAGACTGTTCCTAATCTCCGCGTCTGTCATAATAGAGGAACTACGTAAATAGCGGCTCTGAGAGAGATCTGCCTTTCTTTAGGCGTCAGACGACCCAACAAGAATGAGCGCCGCGGGAGGTAAGAACCAACCGCCGTATTGGAAGTCTCCCTTTGCCATTAAAGGAATTGAAAATATGATATTATTTTCGAAGAACAGGAATTTCACTATTTCTTTTAAAAATTCGAAAATGACTTTTTTGTCGAGCACTTAATCGATAAATTAACATTGTACTGAAACACGGAAAAATATAATTAGTAGCCAGAAAATAAGTTCCTAAATTTCCCTTCTAAAGTACTTATTCATTAAAATAAAAATTTGCATAATGTAAACTTGATACTGCAAAAGTACTTATTCAGTATTGACTATGGTACATGAAATTGTAATGGTCTACTATCAAAATTTTTTATTTCATTGGTGATAAAAATTCGATTTACATTTTCCAAACTTACAGCATTTGAATTTGTAACAAATTAAAATAATATGAATCATAAATTAACATTTATTTAATTCAGTTATTACATGTAACTGAAAACCATAGCATAGTAATAGAGCAATTAAACCATGTCTGTATCAAAAACAATGTCTTAACATTGTATGTTAAATATGTTTTTATTTAAGCCAATTTCTTTGAATAGACAGTTTAACTAAATTATTATGGACATAAAAACTAAGCTATTGATAAGATCTTTAGTTTTTTTAAAAAAACTAACATACATCTAATTAATATCAGTGTAATAGGGAGTGGCCTAGCAGAAATTTTTTAATTTCATATTTGAACACAACTGGAATGTTACTATTTCTTTAATGAGGAAGTTTGTTAAAAATTTATACAGACTCGAAATACTTGTGTAATTTATTTTATTTTATTGTATTAAATAAATATTTGTCACTTGCTTCTAAATTTATCATAACTGTTTATTACAATAACCATTGAATAACTTAATTGACATGAAAGAGTGAGTACACCTAATTTATTGTATAGCTCTCTGTCTGATAAATCACCTTAAATAAACCTTATTGTATGCTTTTTGGCCGTAAGACATGAAGTATATACTGTAGTTTAGTAGTGCTTATACCCTATAATTTTACATATTTCAAACAGGATATGTTGCTATAATGAATTTATTTATATATTAACCTTTTGCTGCTTTTATGCCCCTACTAAATATTTTATAATAATAGTTTCACCTAAATACTATATAATTCGAAATATTTTGTAAAAATAATTTATTTCTTTAAATGCATATCATAACTATTTCTGACATTTAAAAATAATTCTAAGTGTTGTTTTTCTTAAGTCTTTATTCATTTTGCAATCCAGTTATTTATTTTGTGAGTTGAATTCATCTCTGTTATATTTTTACTGGCAAGTATATTTAGATTAAATTTGCCATTTGTATTTTACTTGTTGTTTTTTCCACCAATCAGCCCTCTTTCAGCCAATTCAAAATTTTCAAAATATTCTTCAAACTTCTCTAATAAATTGCAACATTTACTATTTTTTTTCAAAAAATTTATATAATTTTACATAAGAGTTGTTTCAAAATTCGGAATTATCTTGATATTATTTTGGGATTCCAAATGAAAAGTCTCATTTTGTGATATAATAAAATACCATGCAACATCTCTCATTATTCACCTTTTGAATAGATGAGACATTTTGTTACTGTTATATGATCAAATAACTTATTTAGTTTCAATGTATTACTGAATAGTAATACAAATATAATTCTGGATTTAAGAAAATACTAGTAAAATGGAAATGTGTATAATGCTAACTTTTCCAAAACTAAATTAAGAATGAATATTTTTCTTCCAATAGATGTGGAAAATGGAGTCAACAAAAGAATATTTGGCTTTGAAGAGGCAATTCTCAAAACAGGTATGAAACATCTGGCTTGTGAAATTGTGAATTCTAATTTTTTGTGATCTCAAGAAACAAAACATGCCTTTTCATAGGTTGTGGAAAATTTCACTGGCTATTACAACTGCTTTGTGGAACATGTCTTATGGCAAGTATTATTGAAACACTAAATACTGGATATGTGTTGCCCTCAGCTCAGTGTGATCTTCACTTAACAACTCAGGACAAAGGATTTCTCAACGCTGTTTGTTATGTTGGTAAGTATCCTTGATATTGACTAATATTCTGTTAATATGACACACTCATTTGAGTAGATAACTCTCAGAAACCTGAAAGTTATTTATTCATCTCTAATAGAGAGATAGGATTTGTTTCCTAATTATGCTCTTGTTTGGATTTATGATATTATTTATATAAAGTTAATTAAGGATATTTTATAATCAAAGAATTTTTTTTATTTTAATTTCAATGAAAAATGTGTGTGAAGCATGATTTCCTCTGTTTTCTGATCATTCATTAAAAAGTATTAATGAGTAAGTTTTTAGTTTTGAATTACCACTTAATTATTGTAAGTACTTAATTCCTACAATTTATATCTGGAAAGTCAGAAAAACTAATAGACATTCTCACAAAATCTTTCTATATTATTTTCTTATAACAATTCAATTTCTGTAGAAACAAAATAGAATAAAAATATTATTATCTTTTTAAATTCTTTATTCTAATATGAAATTAATTATTTTATTTCTATTGCTAGGTTTTTATAATAATATCTTCAATTAGCAATACTGGTAATATTAACTAAAATAATTTTGAAGATTAACTTAAATATATTTCAGTGACTAATTGAAACAAGGAAAAAGACTTCATTTTATACTGATATTTAAGTATGGTAATGTACGTTTGAAAAGAAAAATGGTATAATGCTAAATGTACTACAAACTAATTGATTCAGTAACTATTGTTATCATAATATATTTGCCAACTATGCACGTTTAAATAGGATTGTTAAATGTTTTTCATTATTACCAATACCATAACTTTAATGTACCAATTCAGGTATGATTGCTGGATCATATGTATGGGGATTCCTTGCTGACACAAAAGGTCGCCGTTTTGTGTTAATACTGACTCTTGTGGCTGATGCTGCTTGCACATTCCTTGATGCTTTATCCCACTCACTTTGGTTACTGCTACTACTCAGATTCCTTAATGGATTTTTGTAAGTACATTTTCAATTTAATTAATTGTATACAAATTATTTCATAAACAGTAAGTAGATATCGGTAACAGAGTAACTTTTGTCAATTTTAATATATATCCAACTCTCATTGAGTATTTTTAAAGTAAAAATTGTAATTAGATTTCTTAGATATGTAAAACATTTTCCATTTATTATTATGTGACATAAAATTCAAGGCTCATTTTTACCATGGGAGTTATTTGCTCATTATCATTAAACTAGATCATCTATAAAGATACATCTTGCATAACCTAAATAATTTAAGACAGGCAAACATATTTTTAAGTTATTTGTCTTATGTGTTTAATAATCTGATACAAAGGTTAGGTTAATCATGTAATGTGAAACAAAATTATATCTCAATTGTTATATTTATATGCCTTTGTATCTATCTATTAACTTTATTCAATTTTCGCAAACAATGAAGTGAAATATTTACCATATAATTTCTGATTTTTCTTACATCATACACTATTCCAATATCAGATGCCATGTACATAAAAAGTAAAATCAAATTAAAGTAGGAATTGTTGCCTGATTAAATAACTACATGATAAGTAACTTAACTTAGGCCTGTATATTTAAATCAGTGATATTTTAATTACTCATTTTATTTACCCCAACTTAGTATACATTAATTATTGAAGTCTATAGCTGTGGTTGTGTCTCAAGGATTGACAGATTGCCCCTAATCACTTCAGTTAATCCATTAAGTACCTAATCTTCCTTGTTAGGAAACCACCATTTCTTCCCAATCGTGACCATCGATATCATCAGTTATAATTAATATGGAGTTGCATCATTTTATATATTGTGAATAAGGCACTTAGTTTTTCATGATCTATTTTCTTAATCAGTTCAAAATTTACAATAAAATTATTTACTTCAACTAAGTTTATATTGTTCAGATTTTTAAATCTTATTGAATCGAATTAAAACTATATATATTTGCTTTAATCATAATATATGCTGTTAACGTAAACTATCAGTGTTAAAACTGATTAATTACAGTTACAAATTTATTCTGATGGTTTTTATAATATACTAATGGATTTTGTGACCAGTAAAATAAAAAGAACATAAATATTTTGTATTAAAAGATTAAGTTGTTTTATTTATATATTATATGCATTATGAATTTATAAATACAAATAGTATTGTCACAAGTTGCGAAAATGTAATTGAAATTGAAATAAGATTCCTTCACCATTGTAGATCAACAATTAACACATAAATGACAAATTAGGCATAATAATTTCAGTATGAACTTGCGACAAACTTCTAGTCTGACAGTTGTTTATGAAGAGTCGGAACATAATCATCATATTGGGCCTGATAATAATTACCAAATACTGCTGGTTGAACCATACTATATTTTACTATGAATTTCTGAATTGAAAATTGACGTCTTCCGTTTCGAGATGTAGCACTTATGTACGCCTCTTCAAACGTTAACTTCTTCGGTTGCTTGAACAATAGAAATATATATCGGTGCAGTCCAGTACCTTGCGGTGGTCCAGATCCAACATATTCAGCCAAAACTTGCCCATTAGTGATATTGTTTCCGGGAATGTTTACTACTAGCCAGTGAAGAAATTCTCTGAATTTTGGGTCAGCTCTGCTAGGAGCGTCTGGGTCCGTCATACACAGAGTATAGAAAGCGTCTTCTTCAGGTTCCCAGACAATAGTTGGTTTGTCTTTAACCTGCGTCGGAGTCAATTCGTTCCCATCCTGTACTTTCAGATTTTCGCCGTATGTGACATTAAGAGAAGATGAGGGTTTAACGGGAACTACATCTGGAATAAAATCAAAGTTATTGCACTGTGCGTAAAACGGTAACACGCATATCACTGTTAATGCCAGCCAACCAGTAATCATTTTAGACCGGGAAAGTTTGTTGTTGGTGGATTAGACGCACTAGCAGCCTCCTGAAACGAACTCCGCGAAGACCGGTTTATACAGTTATATAATGAGAACCAGTTCGTGATACAATCAATTTTATATTCACCAGAGTAAAATTTAAATATGTTATAAATGTTTCTGTGGACGAATCACACTCTATTTTAAAGTCTTAAACAACACAGGAGTAATCAAAAACGTCCGGATGAAAAGATTGGTTGCATTTAAGTGAGACTATAATTAGAAATACCGAATCTTAAAGAATGATTAATTAATTTTATATTGAAATTAACTAAGTTTACAAATGTAGAACGCGTCAACAGAGGAAAGAATTTTTACGGGGAAATTGCCTAATAATTCTGGTTACAAGGAAACAATATTTTGCAACTTATTTTATCCTAGACTCTTTATCGACGAACGCAAACGCCCTTTAAAATCGCATACATATTTTGTTTACAAACTTTTAACATTAAATTAAATATATATTACCTAACATGTTGATGTCCATTGAGGAGCGATATGGGCTATAACTGGGAATGCGAACTGTTATCTCCGTCGAAAAGTCTATATTAGATAAACGCTTACGCAAATAAATCAGAGTACTCAAAGAACACGAGTTTGTTTTTATCTTGACATATTTTTGCACATTCTGTACAGATGGGAGACAATAATTACACCATGTGATAGGTTTCACGCAGACAGAAACAATGACATGCAAAATGTCGCTAGAGAGCGTCAATGGTAGAAATTGACTCGAAGGGAAGTTGGCGTTTTTCTGCTTTAACAGTTGACACATTGATGAATGAAATTAAAATAAATAGATATTTAGAGACTGAATTTTTTCTCGTAAAACTATGTTTAATTAATGCAGTTATTTTTTTATCCTAATTAAAAATATGACATTTTTAAATGAACATTTCAGGATTTGGAGTAAAGTTCTGAGACTTATTATGTATTATTACACACGAATGTTTCAGTATTTGTGGGTCTGGCTCTGTTGTATTTGCATACCTTGGAGAGTTCCACAGTGAAGTAACAAGAGCTCGTGCCATTGTATGGCTTGGAGTGTTTGTTGCCTTAGGAACTATGATATTACCAGGTAATTTGAGGTTTCTTTCAAGGTTACATTTCTTGTCCTTAAATTACATTTGCTGATAATGTTTCTTGTAAATGTTTAACGACTTTTATGATTTACTAATAGTGCACTGATACTATTCCAAAGTAATAAAAGTTTTCTTTGTTATATAAAAATTAAATTTAATAAAATTTAAAACAATTTGTGTCAAATAGTTGCAAAACACTTTAATTTGGAGCAAATTAATAAAATAGGGTTTTGTTGCATAAATATGAAGAAAAATAAATAAATAGGATCATCACCATAAATTTTAAAAAAACAGTTAATTATTAATAATAACATAATTGTATTTTTAATATTTTATAAATCTGATTTTTGGAAGGGAATAGTAATTGGAAATTTTAATTACTCTTGGCAGGACTGGCATGGCTTGTCATACCACAGACTAGTTGGACATTTCAATTACCATGGATTACATTTCATCCTTGGAGGTACTTCTTGATATTAGGAAGTGTACCTGGACTTTTGGCAGCTCTTGGAATATATGCATTTCTTCCAGAAAGCCCAAAGTATTTGCTTGCTGTAGGAAGAAAGGACGATGCACTTCAGGCCTTACAGAAAATATTTGCAATGAATTCAGGAGAAAAACCTGACTTGTTTCCCGTATGTATATTGACTACATTGTGAGGAAGTAATTTACATATGTACATCGTACCTGTATTAAATAACAGTGATATAAGACTCTGAAGGTGTAGGTATTGGAATTTGTAAAAACAGTATTACATTAACATTGCCATATTGAACATATATATTACTGTGTTATATGTGATTTGACACAATAATTGCAGGTATAATTTTGAGTTAGTAGTTAATTCAAAAGTGAAATAAAGCAATTGTAAGGTAAAATAATTTATATACTTGGTGAATACAGAGTAAATGATTTTATTTTATTAGACTCAT
Organism: Zhengitettix transpicula; assembly: GCA_037074705.1. Taxonomy (NCBI): domain Eukaryota; kingdom Metazoa; phylum Arthropoda; class Insecta; order Orthoptera; family Tetrigidae; genus Zhengitettix; species Zhengitettix transpicula. Next base: position 79,976,785 of record CM073591.1, read on the forward strand.
TCTTTGTTGAAACATAATTTAAATTCATAAAAATTTATCATTATTTAAAATATTTATTGACTTATAGCAAAATTATTTGCACACTAGCATATTATTTGTTCTTTAACTCAGAATGTGATAAATCTTTTATTGCCATTTAACATAAAAGAATTTTTTCTTTCATTGGGAACTCATAAATGAGAATCAAACATGCATTTAGAGAATGTCTGTAGAATGTTTTTGTAGAAATTATTCTGAAAAAAAGATTGTAGTCAAATAGTAAAACAAAGAAACTCCAAAAGTATCAAATATTTTCTTGATTAATTCATATTATAATTTTCAGGTAATAGACCTTGAACTAGATATTCCAGTGACAAAATCAAAACCTGACTCAACCAACACTAATGCAAACACTGTAAAGCTGAAGGTGTTTGAATTTGTAAAAACAATGTGGCAGCAAACAGCTCCATTGTTCAGACGACAACATTTGAAGAACATGGCTCTGACATGTGCAATAGACTTTGCTATATTTGCATGGTATTAGTATTTGTTAAGGAAGTTTGTCTTAGTTAGTAACAAGATGCTTTTATATTTAAAAATACTGTACAATGATTACTCAATCATTCTGTAATGCAATAAGTTTATTTCCAGTTTCAAGTTATTCTTATTTCTTCAGTTAAAGCATTTGTTTTTATAAATAATTTAATTGTTTTCAGCTCAAATGGTTTCTTGTTGTGGTTTCCGGAGCTTTTTAGCAGGATGTCAACTTACATGAAACATCATCCAGATGTTAATACCACTCTAACTGTGTGTCAATCTGTTGCTGCTATTACTCCAGATCCAGATCAATATTTTGAACCATGGATTCTTTCTGGAGAAGGCAATAAGCCTGTTGAATGTTCAAATCATATGGAAAATGAAGTATTTCAAAACAACCTGGCAATAGGAGGCACCACTGTTGTGGCATACCTATTAGCAGGGTACCTGGTTCCGATTGTGGGAAAGAGAAATATATTAAGTAAGGAAAATATTAACCGAAATATATTTAATATGTTTTTATGTCTTCTGACAAACCCAAAACTCTCCAATATAATTTCACTATTCATTAGAAAGCTTCAAACTAAGGCAAATAATACCATATTTTATGTAAATTTTTAACAAATTGATTTATAGGGCCTCATACATTTTCAGATTCCGAATACTTTTCAATCAAACAAGATGTTATTCCTGCAATTTTCTGATACATCTACATAGACACTTTCATTCACATTAGTTTACTGATGAGAAATTATTACAATCCATAGAACTCTGAATCATATACGAATATTTTTGTTGATGCTGATCATAGTAAGTTTTAAGGTTTTTTCAACAAAGGTTAAAAACTATAAAGAATGTTTACATTGGTTAAATTATCTTTGTCAGTCTAAATTTTAAAACTCTTTTATAGCTTAACACAGGGTTAAACTTCAAATTCATATATTCCTAATACGTGAAAACATTATATTTTTGAAAACTATAGTATAAATGATATAATCTCTTAACAGTTATCAGCATGTTAATATCTGGAAGTTGTGGAATATCATTACATTGGATTGGATCGCCTGCTTATGTACTGACGCTGTCCTGTTTTTTTATGGCTCTTTCAACTATGTGTGTCAGTGTTGTGAACAGTATTGTTGTGGACATTTTCCCAACACAATTAAGGTAATAATAGACAAAATCTGTTTATATACATTTATTATTAACAAAGTACATAACTATTTATGTCAATTTATAATTGCAGAGGAATGGCAGTATGCTTAGCTTTAATGTTTGGTAGAATTGGTACTTGTCTAGGAAGCCTTCTTATAGGGTCCATACTTGAAGTCAGTTGTTCATCTGCATTTTTTGCTTTGAGTGGAGTTATTATTGGTAAGACGAGACTTTTATATCCTTACATATCTACGTTTGTAAAGTGTTAGACTTAATATTTGTATTATAAATGTTGAACTTATATATTTTTCTTAAGAAATGTATTTATAAATTTATTAATTATAAAATTTCAGGTTGCGGATTTTTGTCACTCGCTTTACCGGCACATACGAAATTAATTCCAATTTCAGAAGAAACTACATAAAAGTTCGTTATAAATGTGTAACCAAGACTGATAACATGAGCCTGTGATATTGAGCCAGATGTACACCAGCACAATAACAAAAGAGCAATATTTATTTATACTTATTTATTTACCAAATACATATTTGTTGCCTAGCATTGTGTATATTCAAATGTTGACCAAATATATGACGGAGAATATAAAATATTGTTTCACTGAATAAATGTAACATCAGATTTGCACTGATACTTCATCAGATTCACTCTAATCTATTTAAGTTTTATTTAGTTGAATCCAAATTTTTTTTTTCTTAAATCCACTATATTTATCCCACCAAGACTATTAATTTTCTTGGAATAAGTAATAGTAGTGCTGTCGGACCAAATTTTCGACGAAAGTGTTGCCTAGATGAACGCATATCAGATAACACCGTTCTAAGTTCACGTTGAGGGGACCGTATGATAAAATCTCGTGTTTAACGACTGTTAATTATGTGAACATCTATGCTATACAAATAACCAAGATTTTCTTATCGTAATCAGCCATGCGCAGGAAGAGATTCACGTGAAATTAGTTTAAAGATCGCTCGTGTGACTCTGTAGTCAGCTGTTGACTTTTGTCGTTGATTGTTTATTTTCTTGCTGTGTAATAATATTTCGTGGCTATACGTGATTATCAAAATTATTCGAGTAATTATTTATTATGGGTTATATGTAGACAATTAATCGGACGGAGCGTAACAACTCTTCGTCAGTCATCAAAATTCAAATCAAATCTATTGTGAATATTGAATGTGATGCTAAACGGTTTATACTACGGTAAGTTCTGTTAACTATTACCCAAACTACAACCAGGAAAAACTTTTTAATAAAAGTTTTAAATTTTAACTATTAATTTTAATTTGAAAAAGTAGCATTTATTATTATTTTTACATTTATTATATTTGACGTTTACACTTCTTGTGTGAACATCTATGCCATACAAATAACGAAGATTTTCTTATCGCAGTCAGCCATGCGCGGGAAGAGATTCACGTGCAGTTAGTTTGAAGCTAGGTCGTGTCTCACTGTAGTCAGCTGTTGATTGTTTATCTTCTTGCTGTGTAATAAAGTTTCGTGGCTATAAGAGATTACCAAAATTATTCGAGTAATTATTTATTATGGATTTTATGTAGATAATTAATCGGACTGAGCTTAACACCTCTTCGTCAGTCATCAAAATTCAAATAAAATCTATTGTAAATATTGAATGTGATGCTAAGCGGTTTATACTACGGTAAGTGCTGTAAACTATTATCCATACTACAATCAAGAAAAACTTTTTAATAAAAGTTTTAAATTTTAACTGTTAATTTTCATTCGAAAAAGTTTAATGTATTTTTGACAATCTTGTGGTGTAAAATTGGTAATATTTATTTTGCGTATCCGATTTTATAAGGTTTTTTTTTACAGTGTGACTAAATGGGTTCCAAAAATGAAGCCAGTGAGGTGAAAAAACGTGGAAAATTTTTGCCTATTGAACTAAAGAAAGAGATAATATTAAAGCATAATGAAGGTATGAAAGTTGTGCAGTTGGCTCGAATGTATGATACCAGTCATGCTACAATATCAGGCATTTTGGCTATGAAAGAAAAATTTTCGAGTAATAAGTTTACCAAGATAACATCAAGGTCGTATGTCAGAAATCAGATATTAGAAGAAATGGAAAATTTACTACTAATTTGGATCAGAGTAAGAGCTGTTGCAGGTGATACTATATCCCCAAACGGAATTCGTCAGAAAGCCAAACAGATCTATGAAGATTTGAAGAAGGAGACACCAAGATCAAGTTGTGATGTAGCTATTGTTGATTTCAAAGCTAGCAGTGGTTGGTATAGCAGCTTTAAAAAAAGAACAGGAATTGTGGTCAAAAGTAGAAAGGCAGCTCGTGCTGACCAAGTACTGAAAGATGATTTTGCAATCAAGGAAAATGAAGAACTTGTGATCTCTGGAAATAAACCAATAAATGATATATTAACAGTGCCTTTAGAAAAAAATTCAAGAAAAGTTTTAAATCAACAGGGTGACAAGATTGAAATGGAAGTTCCTTTTGAAGTAGAGGATGGGGAAAGAGAACAAATTGCGACGTCTGAAATAAACAATATTTTGGAAAAGTGGGAGGTAGTTAGAAAAGTTGCTTTAAAATGGAATCCAAACAAATCTGAGGTTATTGAAACTGCTAATTTATTTAATAAACAATCAATTCAATTTTTTAAAAACATTTTGACTAAGAGGGAGGTTCATTTGCCAAAAAAGTCAGCAATGAACCCAATAGTCCTTTTGGAGAGGATTGACGATAATTGAAACTGTATTCATAATTTTTTTATAAATGTTAATTTTAATGTAGAAAACAACATTCTAGTAAGTACAGTATTGTGTAACAACAAATATTTTTTTTACAACTTAATATTAAAAAAATAGTACATTTAAAGAGAACTTTTTATTTATTGAATATATAACATTTATAAATGTTAATTTTAATGTAGAAAACAACATTCTAGTAAGTACAGTATTGTGTAACTACAAATATTTTTTTTACAACTTAATATTAAAAAAATAGTACATTTAAAGAGAACTTTTTATTTATGAAATATATAACTACGTATTGCATGTTCCTAGGAAAGATTATGACTTGATGCTGTCAGAATTTTTCTCAGGTTTATATATATATATCTATATATATTGGTATGGAAAGGATAGAGAGATAGGTTGTGGCTTACCTGAAAGTGAAGTGCATAGTCGCCATGAGGAACTGAAGGTTGTTCTTCAAATTTTCGGAGGCTCCCTGAAGAAGGAGGCTGAGAGCCTCCGAAAATTTGAAGAACAACCTTCAGTTCCTCATGGCGACTATGCACTTAACTTTCAGGTAAGCCACAACCTATCTCTCCATCCTTTCCATACCAATATTTTTGACAATGTCACATTCTTACCATTACAATATATATATATATATATATTGTAATAGTGAGAATGTGACATTGTCAAAAATATTGGTATGGAAAGGATAGAGAGATAGGTTGTGGCTTACCTGAAAGTGAAGTACGGTGTCGCCATGAGGAACTGAAGGTTGTTCTTCAAATTTTCAGAGGCTCTCAGCCTCCTTCTTCAGGAAGGAGTGTTACACCATTCCGTGCACCGGCCGGCTCTTATATATATATATATATATATATAAACTTGGATAGTGAGGAAGGATAGAAATAAATAGGAGGATTACGCTTTATGTGAATTCATATGCTCGGGCGAAGAATTACGCACATAGGAAAGCATATGTTCAAAGCAGAGAGAAGGATGGAAGAAGAAGGAAAGACTGAAAATATTTGACCCAGGCGGGACTTGAACCCACGTATTCTGCTTAGTACACAGACGCCTTAACCATCTCGGCCATCGGGTCAAGTTCCTGACCAGGCAAATATAGACAGTCTTATTGTGGACAATTAATAGTTTTAGTGGAGGAATGGATAGAGTAGAGGGAATGAAGTATTAGGAGCTTCCATTAAGGAATAAATACAATATTAGGAGAATCCATTAAGGAACTAATTCACATTCAAACTTGGATAGTGAGGAAGGATAGAAATAAATAGGAGGATTGATCTTTATGTGAATTCATATGCTCGGGCGAAGAATTACGCACATAGAAAAGCATATGTTCAAAGCAGAGAGAAGGATGGAAGAAGAAGGAAAGACTTCCATCCTTCTTTCTGCTTTGAACATATGCTTTTCTATGTGCGTAATTCTTCGCCCGAGCATATGAATTCACATAAAGCGCAATCCTCCTATTTCTCCTACTTATTTCTATCCTTCCTCACTATCCAAGTTTGAATGTGAATTAGTTCCTTAATGGATTCTCCTAATATTGTATATATATATATATATATATATATGTATGTATTAGAAGAATACATTAAGGAATTGGAACTAATTTTGGTGACAGTCACAGTTCATCTTGGAGATATATATATAATTGCAATAATGGTATGGAATAGAAAGATAGATAGGTTGTGGATTACCTGAAAGTGAAGTGCAGTGTTGCCGTAAGGTGACAACTGAAGGTTGCTGTTTATATTTTCACCAAATTAACCCACTTTTCTAACTTAAAATCATTTTTCCTTTGTGTATATTCAAAATAAAGTTACATTTTGAATAAGTCATACATGATTGCATTATTCTATTCAGGGTCTTGCGATAGATTGTCACTATGAAGGCTGTAAATAAATTTTTTTCCTTGTAAAATTAATTTCTATTGGGATTCTTTAAAATAAGATTTTAAATTACTAAATAGTTCAAATTTATTTTGATGCAGCCACCTCTGTGTGGCATTGCATGATATGACATTGTTTCCATGTGATATTTTCTCAGTTGCACCAGGAAGCGGCAGGTTTTGAAGCTTTATGTGTAGTGCAAGTGGGAGAAACTGAATACTATGTAGTGCATTTGTCATTCCAGAGAGAGGTCCTGTGCTCAGCAACTTATAGCTCATAGAAAGCCAGTTGGTTGCTTTAGTGAGAGTGAGTGTGCTGCAAGGCAGGCAGTTTAAAGTCTTAGATATAGAAGAAAAATTTGCATTGTTAAAACAAAATAATTATGAAGGTTCTTAAAATTAACAAAAATCAATTCTTCCTAAATTAATTTGTGTGCTGTAGCACTGGATATAGTATTTGAATAAAATAAAAAAGGTACAGAGTATAACAATTTATTTACATTTATTAAATCCTGTCTTTCAAGTATAATATTATACTAATACTTCTTTCCATTTTCATAGGAATTCATTTTATAAAAATACTATTCTAGTTGAGAAAAAATATATTGCTGAAGTAAAGGACTTTATATAAATTATATGCTGTTAAATTTAATCACATATAAAAGATAATAAATTATTTTAGTCCTGCTGTTCCTGAATTTTTTTTAACTTCAATTTTGTGTAAGAAGTGTACTTCTTACTCCTAAATATACAGAATATTTGTTGTTTTTCATTGTCATGCTAATGCTTTCCCTTTTGTAATGGGTAACAATAAACTCACGAGACTGTTTCCTGAAAATAATGATTTTTTTTTAACATAAATTGGTTTGTTAAAAGAGTATATATAATTTGAACACATTTAAATTATTTCTTACCTATTAATACTAGGCTCACAAGGAAAAATGGAATAGCACAACTTATATCCAGTAAGACTGGGAATATCAAGTTTCCTACAAGAGCACCAATTCTTCCGAACATCATTGTAAGACTTACAGTCATTGTCCTGTACAATAAATAAATATCAAACATCAGTTAATTTGACTTACATTCTCCGCTTTCACATGTTCTTAAATTATCAATTGACATTCTTTTGAATGTGCTAATTATAGATAAAATAACCAAATGACAGACAATATGAAGTGATGATATAAATAACATACAAAGTTTCTGAAAAATTTGTTCCTTTCATCTGGTGATGAAAAACATAAGATCTAGAACCACACTATCCAGTTGACAAACTCAAAAGTGAGCAGTCTTTTGTTGGTGTAATTAATTAACATATTCTTGGTGAGTTAAAATATCTAGGTGCAATGTTTCTGTGATGTTAACTGTCTTTATCTTTTTTGCTAGAATGTCATCAAAAGGTGGCACTCTTGTTGTCTATTTCCTGAATATAGGAACAAAGTTTCCAGATATATCACCACTTCATTTTGTCTGTCATTTGGTTATTTGATCTATTTATTATATTTTAAAACCGTAGTATTATATTTCATTTTATATATATTTAAAAAAATTGAATTACTTTTATGGATGATAAAATATTGGTATCTTATGTCATACCATTTTATTCTAGATTAAAATGTTGTTCAAACCTTAATGTTGTTGGAAATATTGTCACTACCACTCCAAGTGCAGCAGTTCCAGAAATGCTGACAAATGCAAGATACATAGATAGAAGTGCGAGAGTTAATTCCCCATTTACAGACCAAAACACAGCAATTCCACATACTCCAGAAATAAAGAAACAGGAGACTATAACAAAATAAATAACATTGATGCAGCTCCATAAAATTTTCAAACATACAAAAATGATGTACTTAACATCTAACAACTGTTTTTCCCCTAAGTACACATTTTAATGTGACAGTATCTTCAACTTGCAAGACATCAGCTGAGTTTGCAATGTCAGGAACATCTTTGATGTATTTGATTAATTTTGTACCCTTATAAGAGCAAATTAGTTCAAGAATAGAACACAAATGACTAAATTTTGCCATATTTCTGTCAAAATTATGTTTGAGTCTTTTATAAATTTTAATAGCATGTTTTCGGGCATATCTCATTTCTCAAACAAAGCACTTTTGAATAGCTGTGGATGCCTTTGGCCATGTTTACAATAATTTTGAATTATATTTTAGCAACATTCAGTCTCTCTTTCCCTTACACAGACATATGATTTTAAAACGTTATTTTAGTTTTTCCAATTATTGATATTGTTACTATAATATTCTAAAAATATTCAATTTATTGAACTAAATATATTTTATCTTTAATTTTAAATACTTACTCATAAGAGTTTGATAACCAAGTAAATTTACAAGTTGTCCAGCACAACCATATCCAATAGCTGATGCAACGCCAACTATTATAGAGTTGATGTACATGCGATCATTGGTAACTCCCTAAATCACATATTTTTATTTAAAAATTTGGTCATTATTTAGTGTTTATTACAAATACATATGACGATAATAAGGATAATGTGTCATAAATTATAAAATATCTGTGTTAAAAGTATAATATTTAGATATATAAGTTGTCAAATGGCAAAAAAATAATAATTAAGTGATAAAATAAAAAACACTATGCTGATGCAATACTTAATGCTTTTGATAGATGATTCTAAAGTTCAAGAACCACAAGAATGACACTGCACAAACTAGATGAACTATATTTTATAGTCTTGTAATTTGATTTGGGTGGGGAAGGAAGAAGAAGGTATAGACAGGCTATGTACAGGGTAATCTACATAGTGACAACTCCCCTTTTATAGGATCGGAAAGGTAGCCAAGGGTTAACTAAGGCCCCTGGGCTGCAGTTTAAGGATCCTACCTGGCAATTTGCCTATATTGGGGCCGATTATTGCAATAGGAATGGTGGACAACTCTTACCGTATGCCCAAGGTCTACGATCCCGGAACAATCTCCTCTCATAACAGGCCGAGTTGTCTTGACTTGTGGGAACCTTAGTTAAAAAAACCAGAGATATGGGAAGGCATCCCCAAAGATAGCCTCCTCAAGAACTCTCTGGGAAGGTTCACCTGTGAGAGAACGCTGCCACAGGCTTCCTTGGTGGGGAAAAGAGAGAGACATATTTTCCATAGTTGAAATCCTTTATTGACAGAGAGAATAGAGGTATTTCAGCTTATTCATAATTGCTGCAATAAACTAGAGTATTCTTGGTTGATCCAAACTACCATAATTCAACACATGGAATAGTGTTGTTTACTCCACTGAGTCAGATACCTTCTTGTAATTCATGAATGATATCTGGAATTCCTTGCATTTTACAAACAATTTATATACTGACCAAATGTGGCCTAGAGTTGAAAAGCCTTTGTAAAATTATGATTATCAAACATTTTCTTGATTAATTCAAATTGTAATTTTTAGGTAATAGACCTTCAACTAGATCTTCCAGTGACAAAATCAAAACCTGACTCAACCAACACTAATGCAAACACTGTAAAGCTGAAGGTGTTTGAATTTGTAAAAACAATGTGGCAGCAAACTGCTCCATTGTTCAGACGACAACATTTGAAGAACATGGCTCTGACATATATCTGACTTTGTTATATTTGCATGGTATAACTATTTGTTGAGGAAGTTTGTCTTAGTTAGTAACAAAATGCTTTTATATTTAAGAATACTGTACAATGATTACTCAATCATTCTGTAATGCAATAAGTTTGTTTCCTGTTTCAAGTTATTCTTATTTCTTCAGTTATAGCATTTCTGTTTTTATAAATAATTTAATTGTTTTCAGCTCAAATGGTTTCTTGTTGTGGTTTCCGGAGCTTTTTAGCAGGATGTCAACTTACATGAAACATCATCCAGATGTTAATACCACTCTAACTGTGTGTCAATCTGTTGCTGCTATTACTCCAGATCCAGATCAATATTTTGAACCATGGATTCTTTCTGGAGAAGGCAATAAGCCTGTTGAATGTTCAAATCATATGGAAAATGAAGTATTTCAAAACAACCTGGCAATAGGAGGCACCACTGTTGTGGCATACCTATTAGCAGGGTACCTGGTTCTGATTGTGGGAAAGAGAAATATATTAAGTAAGGAAAATATTAACCGAAATATATTTAATATGTTTTTATGTCTTCTGACAAACCCAAAACTCTCCAATATAATTTCACTATTCATTAGAAAGCTTCAAACTAAGGCAAATAATACCATATTTTATGTAAATTTTTAACAAATTGATTTATAGGGCCTCATACATTTTCAGATTCCGAATACTTTTCAATCAAACAAGATGTTATTCCTGCAATTTTCTGATACATCTACATAGACACTTTCATTCACATCAGTTTACTGATGAGAAATTATGACAATCCATAGAACTCTGAATCATATATGAATATTTTTGTTGATGCTGATCATAGTAAGTATTAAGGTTTTTTCACCAAAGGTTAAAAACTATAAAGAATGTTTACATTAGTTCAATTATCTTTGTCAGTCTCAATTTTAAAACTATTGTATGGCTTAACACAGGGTTAAAATTCAAATTCATATATTCGTAATACATGAAAACATAATATTTTTGAAAACTATAGTATCGGCTTGTTAATAACTGGAAGTTGTGGAATATCATTACATTGGATTGGATCGCCTGCTTATGTACTGACACTGTTTTTTTTTATGGCTCTTTCAACTATGTGTGTCAGTGGTGTGAACAGTATTGTGGACATTTTCCCAACACAATTAAGGTAATAATAGACAAAATCTGATTATATACATTTATTATTAACAAAGTACATAACTATTTATGTCAATTTATAATTGCAGAGGAATGGCAGTATGCTTAGCTTTAATGTTTGGTAGAATTGGTACTTGTTTAGGAAGCCTTCTTATTGGGTCCATACTTGTAGTCAGTTGTTCATCTGCATTTTTTTGCTTTGAGTGGAGTTATTATTGGTAAGACAAGACTTTTATATACTAACATAATCTACATTTGTAAAGTGTTAGACTTAATAATTTTATTATATATGTTGAACTTATATATTTTTCTTAACAAATATATTTATAAATAATTTATTAATTATAAAATTTCAGGTTGCGGATTTTTGTCACTCGCTTTAAAGGCACATAAGAAATTAATTCCAATTTCAGAAGAAACTACATAAAAGTTCGTTATAAATGTGTAACCAAGACTGATAACATGAGCCTGTGATATTGAGCCAGATGTACACCAGCACAATAACAAAAGAGCAATATTTATTTATACTTATTTATTTACGATTGCCTAGCATTGTGTATATTCAAATGTTGACCAAATATATGACGGAGAATATAAAATATTGTTTCACTGAATAAAATGTAACATCAGATTCACTCTAATCTAAGTTTTATTTAGTTGAATCTAAAATTTTTTTTTCCTTAAATCCACTATATTTATCCCACCAAGACTATTAATTTTCTTGGAATAAGTAATAGTAGTGCTGTCGGACCAAATTTTCGACGAAAGTGTTGCCTAGATGAACGCATATCAGATAACAGCGTTCTAAGTTCACGTTGAGCGGACCGTATGATAAAATCTCGTGTTTAACGACTGTTAATTATGTGAACATCTATGCTATACAAATAACCAAGATTTTCTTATCGTAATCAGCCATGCGCAGGAAGAGATTCACGTGAAATTAGTTTGAAGATCGCTCGTGTGACTCTGTAGTCAGCTGTTGACTTTTGTCGATGATTGTTTATTTTCTTGCTGTGTAATAATATTTCGTGGCTATACGTGATTATCAAAATTATTCGAGTAATTATTTATTATGGGTTATATGTAGACAATTAATCGGACGGAGCGTAACAACTCTTCGTCAGTCATCAAAATTCAAATCAAATCTATTGTGAATATTGAATGTGATGCTAAACGGTTTATACTACGGTAAGTTCTGTTAACTATTACCCAAACTACAACCAGGAAAAACTTTTTAATAAAAGTTTTAAATTTTAACTATTAATTTTAATTTGAAAAAGTAGCATTTATTATTATTTTTACATTTATTATATTTGACGTTTACACTTCTTGTGTGAACATCTATGCCATACAAATAACGAAGATTTTCTTATCGCAGTCAGCCATGCGCGGGAAGAGATTCACGTGCAGTTAATTTGAAGCTAGGTCGTGTCTCACTCTAGTCAGCCGTTGATTGTTTATCTTCTTGCTGTGTAATAAAGTTTTGTGGCTATAAGAGATTACCAAAATTATTCGAGTAATTATTTATTATGGATTTTATGTAGATAATTAATCGGACTGAGCTTAACACCTCTTCGTCAGTCATCAAAATTCAAATAAAATCTATTGTAAATATTGAATGTGATGCTAAACGGATTATACTACGGTAAGTGCTGTAAACTATTATCCATACTACAATCAAGAAAAACTTTTTAATAAAAGTTTTAAATTTTAACTGTTAATTTTCATTCGAAAAAGTTTCATGTATTATTTCTAACAATCTTGTGGTGTAAAATTGGTAATATTTATTTTGCGTACCCGATTTTATAAGTTTTTTCTTTACAGTGTGAATAAATGGGTTCCAAAAATGAAGCCAGTGAGCAGAAAAATCATAGAAAATTTCTGTCGATTGAAGTAAAGAAAGAGATAATAATGAAAAATTATGAAGGTATGAAAGTGATGCAGTTAGCACGATTGTATAATACCCATCGTAGTACAATTTCAGGCATTTTGGCTATGAAAGAACAACTTATGGGTAATAAGATAGTGAAGAAAACACCAAGGTTGTATGTCAGAAATCCGACTTTAGACGAAATGGAAAAATTATTAGTAATTTGGATCAGAGAAAGAGCTGTTGTAGGTGATACTATATCTCAAAACGGAATTCGTCAGAAAGCTAAACAGATCTATCAAGATTTGACATATAATACACCAAGCTCTAGTTCTGATGTAAAAATTGTTGATTTCCAAGGTAGCAGTGGTTGGCTTAGCAACTTCAAAAAAAGGACTGGAATTGAGGTCAAAAGTGGAAAGGCAGGTAGTGCTGAAATAGTACTGAAAGATGATTTTGCCAATAGCTATACAAGAGCTATAGAAGTTGAAGAATATTTACCTCATCCAATCTTTAGTGACATTGGCTTATTTTGGAAGAAAGTGCACTACAGAACATTTGTTACAAAAGAAGAGGAAACACTTCCTGGAAATAAACCAATAAGTGATATATTAACAGTGCCTTTAGAAAGAAATTCAAGAAAAGTTTTAAATCAACAGGGTGACAAGAATGAAATGGAAGTTCCTTTTGAAGTAGAGGATGGGGAAAGAGAACAAATGACGACCTCTGAAATAAAAAATATTTTGGAAATGTGGGAGGAAGTTAGAATAGTTGCTTTAAAATGGAATCCAAACAAATCTGAGGTTATTAAAACTGCTAATTTATTTAATAAAAAATCCATGCAATTTTTTAGAAACATTTTGAAAAAGAGGAAGGTTCAAAAGAGGGAGGTTCATTTGCCAAAAAAGTCGGCCATGATCCCAATTGTCCTTTTGGAGAGGATTGACGGTAATTAAAACTGTTTTAATAAATTTTTTATAAATATTAATTTCAATGTAGAAGACAACATTCTAGTAAGTACAGTATTGTGTAACTACAAAAATGTTTTTTACAACTTTATGTTAAAAAAATTGTACATTTAAAGAGAACTGTTTTTATTTATTGAATATATAACCATGTATTGCATGTTCCTGATAAAGGTTCTGACTTGATGCTGTCTGAATTTTTCCCTGGTTTTCATATATATATATATATATATATATAATTGAAATAATGGTATGGAATGGAAAGAGAGATAGGTTGTGGATTACCTGAAAGTGAAGTGCAGTGTCGCCGTAAGGAAACAACTGAAGGTTGTTCTTTAAATTTTTGGAAGCTCTCAGGAAGGAGTGTTACACCATTCTATGTACCAGGGCTGTGGACTGGTAAGCCACAATCTATCTCTCTCTCCTTTCCATACCAATATAGCACAGTCCGCAGCTGGCTGGTGCACTGAATGGTGTAACATTCCTTCCTGAAGGAGGCGAGAACCTTCAGTTCCTTATGGTGACACCACACTTTACTTTCAGGTAAGCCACAACCTATCTCTCTTTCCTTTCCATACCAATATTGCAATTAATTTTGACAATGTCATATCCTTACTAATATATATATATATATATATATATATATATATATATATATATATATATACGTGCGCACACACTCACACAAACACATTGCGATGGGAAAGAGAGACAGTGTAGCCCACTTAACAGAAATCAACAGTTGGTTCATTCGGGCTGTGCAGAAAATTTGATATTACATTTTCTGCAAAGCCTGACTGTACCTACAGTTGATTTCAAGGAAGTCGTTTACACTGCCTTTTCCATCCAAATGTGTTATTTAATTTGACCTTGTTGAATTTTCCTCAAGTGCTTTAATGATTCATACACACACACACATATATATATATATATATATATATATATATATAAATTTGAAGTGGAAATATTTTTTCAAGCAATTATATTTGACAGTCAATTTTAAAAGATACATTGTGCCTTGTGTCATGATCTTTTTTTTATTTTTAAGAGAATGTTTCTAATATAATAGTTTTCAGCATCAATATGATGTGGTTTCAATATTCGAGCATAGTTTCCACTGGTTTACCTACAATATGATATATTAGTGAAAACTGGGATTGTAGATTTTGTCGTTGGCTTTATGAGTTTTAGTTTGTGAACATTATATACACATTTGTTGCATAAAACTGTATAATCAATACTGTTACAAAATTCAGTATTTATCTTGATCATCATTTTTTTTAAATTCTGTGTTAAATCACAACAAAAATATGAATACTTCAATACTGATAATGTTACAAATTCTGTCATAAACCAACATTTCTATTTCCATAGTTTTCAATTTTCTCTAATTTTTAAATGTGGAATAATTTATTACCAAATTAACCCACATTTCTAACATAAAACTATTTTTCCTTTGTGTATATTCAAAATAAAGTTACATTTTGAACAAGTCATGCATGATTGCAGTATTCCATTCAGGGTCTTGTGATAAATTGTCTCACTATGAAGCCAGCAAAAAAATTTGTTTACTTGTAAAATAAGATTTTTAATTACTAAATGGTTCAAATTTATTTTGATGCAGCCACTTGTGTGTGGCATTGCACGATATGGCATTGCACGATATGGCATTGTTTCCATGTGATGTTTTCTGGGTTGCGCCAGGAAGCGGCAGGTTGTGAAGCTTTATGTGTGGTGCAAGTGGGAGAAACCGAATACTATGTAGTGCATTTGTCATTTCAGAGAGAGGTCCTGTGCTCAGCAACGTATAGCTCATAGGTAGCCAGTTGGTTGCTTTAATGAGAGTGAGCATGCTGCAAGGCAGGCAGTTTGAAGTCTTAGATATAGAAGAAAAATTTGCATTGTTAAAACAAAATAATTATGAAGGTTCTTAAAATTAACAAAAATCAATTCTTCCTAAATTAATTTGTGTGCTGTAGCACTGGATATAGTATTTGAATAAAATAAAAAAGGTACAGAGTATAACAATTTATTTACATTTATTAACATTTATTAAATCCTGTCTTTCAAGTATAATATTATACTAATACTTCTTTCCATTTTCACAGGCATTCATTTTATAAAAATACTATTCTAGTTGAGAAAAAATATATTGCTGAAGTAAAGGACTTTATATAAATTATATGCTGTTAAATTTAATCACATATAAAAGATAATAAATTATTTTAGTCCTGCTGTTCCTGAATTTTTTTTAACTTCAATTTTGTGTAAGAAGTGTACTTCTTACTCCTAAATATACAGAATATTTGTTGTTTTTCATTGTCATGCTAATGCTTTCCCTTTTGTAATGGGTAACAATAAACTCACGAGACTGTTTCCTGAAAATAATGATTTTTTTTAACATAAATTGGTTTGTTAAAAGAGTATATATAATTTGAACACATTTAAATTATTTCTTACCTATTAATACTAGGCTCACAAGGAAAAATGGAATAGCACAACTTATATCCAGTAAGACTGGGAATATCAAGTTTCCTACAAGAGCACCAATTCTTCCGAACATCATTGTAAGACTTACAGTCATTGTCCTGTACAATAAATAAATATCAAACATCAGTTAATTTGACTTACATTCTCCGCTTTCACATGTTCTTAAATTATCAATTGACATTCTTTTGAATGTGCTAATTATAGATAAAATAACCAAATGACAGACAATATGAAGTGATGATATAAATAACATACAAAGTTTCTGAAAAATTTGTTCCTTTCATCTGGTGATGAAAAACATAAGATCTAGAACCACACTATCCAGTTGACAAACTCAAAAGTGAGCAGTCTTTTGTTGGTGTAATTAATTAACATATTCTTGGTGAGTTAAAATATCTAGGTGCAATGTTTCTGTGATGTTAACTGTCTTTATCTTTTTTGCTAGAATGTCATCAAAAGGTGGCACTCTTGTTGTCTATTTCCTGAATATAGGAACAAAGTTTCCAGATATATCATCACTTCATTTTGTCTGTCATTTGGTTATTTGATCTATTTATTATATTTTAAAACCGTAGTATTATATTTTCATTTAATTTTATATATATTTAAAAAAATTGAATTACTTTTATGGATGATAAACAAAATATTGGTATCTTATGTCATACCATTTTATTCTAGATTAAAATGTTCAAACCTTAATGTTGTTGGAAATATTGTCACTACCACTCCAAGTGCAGCAGTTCCAGAAATGCTGACAAATGCAAGATACATAGATAGAAGTGCGAGAGTTAATTCCCCATTTACAGACCAAAACACAGCAATTCCACATACTCCAGAAATAAAGAAACAGGAGACTATAACAAAATAAATAACATTGATGAAGCTCCATAAAATTTTCAAACATATAAAAATGATGTACTTAACATCTAACAACTGTTTTTCCCCTAAGTACACATTTTAATGTGACAGTATCTTCAACTTGCAAGACATCAGCTGAGTTTGCAATGTCAGGAACATCTTTCTGACGTATTTGATTAATTTTGTACCCTTATAAGAGCAAATTAGTTCAAGAATAGAACACAAATGACTAAATTTTGCCATATTTCTGTCAAAATTATGTTTGAGTCTTTTATAAATTTTAATAGCATGTTTTCGGGCATATCTCATTTCTCAAACAAAGCACTTGCGAATAGCTGTGGATGCCTTTGGCCATGTTTACAATAATTTTGAATTATATTATTATAGCAACATTCAGTCTCTCTTTCCCTTACACAGACATATGATTTTAAAACGTTATTTTAGTTTTTCCAATTATTGATATTGTTACTATAATATTCTAAAAATATTCAATTTATTGAACTAAATATACTTTATCTTTAATTTTTTTAAATACTTACTCATAAGAGTTCGATAACCAAGTAGATTTACAAGTTGTCCAGCACAACCATATCCAATAGCTGATGCAACGCCAACTATTATGGAGTTGATGTACATGCGATCATTGGTAACTCCCTAAATCACATATTTTTATTTAAAAATTTGGTCATTATTTAGTGTTTATTACAAATACATATGAAGATAATAAGGATAATGTGTCATAAATTATAAAATATCTGTGTTAAAAGTATAATAATTAGATAAATAAGTTGTCAAATGGCAAAAAAATAATAATTAAGTGATAAAATAAAAAAATACTATGCTGATGCAATACTTAATGCTTTTGATAGATGATTCTAAAGTTCAAGAACCACAAGAATGTCACTGCACAAACCAGATGAACTATATTTTATAGTCTTGTAATTTGATTTGGGTGGGGAAGGAAGAAGAAGGTATAGACAGGCTATGTACAGGGTAATCTACATAGTGACAACTCCCCTTTTATAGGATCTGAAAGGTAGCCAAGGGTTAACTAAGGCCCCTGGGCTGCAGTTTAAGGATCCTACCTGGCAATTCGCCTATATGGTGGCCGATTATTGCAATAGGAATGGTGGACAACTCTTACCGTATGCCGAAGGTCTCCTCTCATAACAGGCCGAGTTGTCTTGACTTGTGGGAACCTTAGTTAAAAAAACCAGAGATATGGGAAGGCTTCCCCAAAGATAGCCTCCTCAAGAACTCTCTGGGAAGGCTCACCTGTGAGAGAACGCCGTCACAGGCTTCCTTGGTGGGGAAAAGAGAGAGACATATTTTCCATAGTTGAAATCCTTTATTGACAGAGAGAATAGAGGTAATTGATGCCACCGAATGGTCAGACTTCCTGAATTTGATTATTTGATCTTATTCATAATTGCTGCAATAAACTAAAGTATTCTCGGTTGATCCAAACTACCATAATTCAACACATGGAATAGTGTTGTTTACTCCACTGAGTCAGATACCTTCTTGTAATTCATGAATGATATCTGGAATTCCTTGCATTTTACAAACAATTTATATACTGACCAAATGTGGCCTAGAGTTGAACAGCCTTTGTAAAATCATGATTGTTATGTGGTTGAGACCACATCAAGATTCCATGATAGGTGAATTGGATTATGCCTAGGATAATTTTATGGATTTGGGATAGCAACATTATATGTCTATAGTGTTTGAGATATTCTGAATGGTCCTTTATCATCAATACCAATGCCTTTGATCTTTTCCAGGCTGCAGGAATGGTGTTTTCTGTAATACTTGCTCCAGGATTTTTTTAGTGCTTTGTACAGTAGCATTCCTCTAGCTGTAAGTTGGTCTTGTTGAAAATTATCAAGACCTGGGAATTCTGGAATTTTAAGCTATTAACTGCTAGCTCAACTTTATCCATGTCATAGCCAGTATGGGTTCTTTATGATGTTCTATGACAGCTTTGCAGAGCTAATTGCAAGTTTGAAATATCTGTGAATGGGTCATTTTTCAAACTAGAGGTATTTGTTGCCTCAAAAAAATATTGCTTTTGGATTGCTTGGGCCATGTTTCTTTTTACACAAAATCAAACACTGCCTGTTCTTGATGTGTTGCCAGAAACCTTACTCATAAATTTATGCTTTCTGGTGACTGGCTCCCAAAATGAGAAGAACTGTCTCCTGTATAGCCACTCCTCAATTTCAGGTAAGCTAACCACTATATCTCTTTTCTTTAATTATTTTGACACACACATGATATATATGGGATAAACAAAAATAAGTTGTTGCAGACTATTATAAATTAGTCATGCAACATAATAACCTAATATCTGAGGTAAATTTTAAAAAGTATCATCAAGTTTCATTTAGATAATATGTATTAGAAAATTTTTACACTTACTCACAGGTTTGCAATCTTCTACAAGATTAAGAAGGCCATCATTCATTTCATTAGGCAGATTTTGGAATGATGAATTTACATATTGGGCTGAAGTTGAAAATGTTAACATTTCACAGACAGTGGCATTATCAATAACAGTACTATTAACAGAGCCAAATACAGAGTACTTGTAATCCTCCATTGTTGAAAAAATCTGAGGTAACCAAAGACGTATTGTGTTCATACTGAAAGATTGTGTAAGATAATAACTTGTATCAGCTTGATAAAACATACAACACTAACATATGTGTGTTTATAGGAGCTACTATTTGTTTTTAAACTTCATAAAATGTAAGTGATTTGCAACATAATTATTTACAAATTCCTAACTTCTTGTAAGAAAATAATGATTACAATTTCAGGCATGTAAAATCTTTTGCAAATCAAACACTATTTGAGTTATTGTTAATAATTCTCTAAAGTGAATAAAAATAATAAATTTATACAGTTTTGTTTTGTAATGAAAACAATTTATTTCTGCGAAAGGGCTCAGTATAGTTTTACAAAATAAAAAATAAATATGAACTTGAGTTAAAAGTTTAATTACATTAATAACAATTTTCTAATAAATACTGTATATAAAAATTTCATGTGTAGTTACCTAAAGAGCCCGAAGAACTGAATGCTAAAAGCAAGAATAGCCTTTGGTCTTTCAGGTAACATAAATAAGGGTTTTACATCTTTCAAACCATCTAGTATGCCTGCAAGTAATCCTTTGTCGGTGTCATTTGTAGAAGGAGTTCTTTTTCTGAGAGATTGTTCATCAACAAGATATTTCACCTGAATATAAGATATATTTTCTCATTATAATGAATACTAATGTCATACACTTAACTCTATGCTCAATATTTTAACAAGCAGGAGAATAAATTGTCTTGACTTTGTAAACTTTCAGAAAGAATATTAAAAAAAATCATACACTATATGTTATACAAATTTATAAATGATTTTGAGGGAAGAAAAGATAATCAAAGAGATTGGAAAAAGATAGATTAAATTAATGTGGATAAAAAATGATGGCCATCAGTACACCAGTACTTTAAGGCAGTAAGGAAATCTTATGAACAAATGGCAATAATATATAATTAATGTAAGGAAACAAAAAATGATTAGTCCAATTAAGAGGCAAAATTAAAAAAAATTAGACAGATGATAGCAACCAGCAAAAGTGTAGTGGATGAAAGGAAAACTAGAAAAAGTTAAAAACAGGAAGTTAGAGGACAAAATTTGTAAGGTATGCCAAAAATCTCACAATAGAATTTTGAAGCTCCTTAATTAAAAAAAATTGAAAAATATGGCAAACAGATGGGAAACCTCTGTTAAGAACAAAGTAAGAATGCTAAAAATAATACACCAAAAACACATAACAAGAAGAAAAATGTAAAAGGAATCAAGTTAAGAATACTTTCCATGAAGTAAAAAATTATATATATATATACACACACAAATATAGTGTGGTACAACAGAATAATATTCTATGGACAAAGAAAATAAGGAAATAAAACATTTATTTTAGTGTTGCATATTGAGAATCTGTCTTTGGATTCAAGTATGTGCAAAATAATTTCAAATTGAAGACTATAAATTGAATAAATTTGATTGATACTGAATTTAAATCCTGTTACTTGAAATTCATTAATCTACTGGTATAGTGATAATAAATTATTTCAGTAAATTAATTATGATGGGAATGACAATCATTGAGAGAAGAGTTTCACATATAGTATATATAAATTAATATTCATTTAATTGTAATTATCATTACATTTTCTTATAGTATTTCACATCGTGTCTTTTTATGTAAAATATGGATTTATATGGAATATGAGTAACTTCCAGTAAAGAATATTTTCTGGAGAAATAGTTCTAAAAAATTGCCATGTTACACTATGTTATTACAAGTATAACTTCTAATATTCTGTTAATTAAAGAATTAATAAACAAATAAATTTAAATTTGAGGAAATAAAATTTCTACAAAGCTATTGCTATTGTTCTGAGTAAGTGTTATTCTTCAGATAGACAAAGGATGTTAGTAGTGTGTAAAACTGAATGTAAAATACTTAAAATATCCATTTCTGGAAAATAAAAAGTAATATAGAATATATGGATTTGTATAGTGGACTCAGTAAAAATATCAAATGTTATTTCTAACTATTCAATTTTTTTAATTGAAATTTTTCACTTTTATTTAATATTGTCCCCACTATTATAACAAGATATATACAGTGGTACCTCAGTTAATGAAGAGGGCTGTAAGAAACTGTCTCATTAATAACTCTGATTACCACATTCAGTGGGAAGACATTGACACAGGCAGTCAACATTAACTGTGCATCTCAGCAGTGTGACTTGTCATAATTAGCTGTTCACATGTTCAGTTACTTGTTTCATCAAAAGTAATGTTACTTTTTTTGTTGTTGTAAAAATGCATAGAATAAAAGGTGTCTATATACAGTATTCTTTTTTTATTTACAGTTTCTTTCAAAGGTTCTCATCATATTTCCCATTCTTAATGTCCCTGGTTCTGTGCTAAAATAATAGAAATCACCAATACTACTTTGCTCCATACACTATAATAGATACATTATTTTACTATGATTGTATGTGGAAAATGAAAGAGTTAATTGATTTTAAACTAAATCTTATAAAAAACCATGCTTTAGATAATTGTGGTTTTGGTTAATGCCAACAATTCTGGAAAGGACAACTGTTGTTAACTGAGATACCACTATCAATTATACCTATACATTATTTTTTCTGTTCTGTTATTAGTTACTAAAAAGTTAAACAAATAAGGTGGACCATAATTTTTCTCTCTTGTGCTTTCATCAACCCATTTTAATGATCAATATGTACAACAATGTTTTTGTTTATATAAAAAAGATTGAATCAAGGAAGAATGAGTACTTACAGGGTATAACTCGCCAGATAGACCAGTATTTAGACTGTAAATCCTCTTAAAGGTTTTGAGTGCCTCATCACACCGTCCATGAGCCATTAGGAATTTAGGAGTTTCACTGAACATTAACATAAGAAAACCAGACAAAAATGCAGGAAGTGAACATACAATTATGAAAGTATTCCATGGACGGATTATGTAATCACTTGTAATGTGTAACTCCCATGTCTGTGTTAGAAGTCCCCACGCAAAAGCTAAATAAAAAAGTGTGTGATATAATACAAACAATTTATTCTAATATATAATTTAAAATGAATTTATTTCTTAATATATCCACAAGAGAATGAAATGGCTTGCCTGGAAAAGTATTTGAAACTTTTCCTCAGAATTTTAATTTTTTTTTGGTATAGAAATAATGTTTATTTATGTATCATATTTTAATATTTATCTGCCTTTCAAGAGAGGAATGTTTTATTATACATTTTAGTGTGTTTCAAATCTTTAATTAGTACCTCTAATTAAGTCCTGATATGATAGTATTACATATTATTATATGACAACTTCATTATTTTAGTCTGTATTAAAACATTTATTTTAGCTTCTAATTTTGCCAATTTGAATTTCATGTTAATAGCATTATTGAAATTAAATCATGTGATTTATCTATACAGTATATTTAGTTATACTAGTTTCTAAAAGTACCTGGTATAACATAATTTGCTGTGGCTATTGATATTCCTGTTAGCATAATGATTCTAGACCGATACTGAATACCATGAAATTCAGCGAGAAAAGTTATTAAAACTGCATAGGGTCCACAGATCCTATGAAAAATAGTATAAAATGTTATATAGAATAATTTTTAGTAGAGAAAATATCAAACTACTGATGATACTCACATGAATCCAACAAGATATCGTAAAACCATCATTATGGCAAAACTTTGAGCAAATGCAGACATAAGCGCAAATAGTCCATCAACAAAATAACCTATAACAAGTACCTTATGTCGACCAAAAGTATCTGATATGAATCCCCAAAGAAATGCACTTGAAATCATCCCTGAAAATGTCATTACATTCTACTTAATTAACATTATTTATAGAACTTATTTTTATACATACAATGCATTGAGTCAAAATATTTTAATGCAATAAACTGAATAGAGGTAACAGCATATTAGAATGTTGAATGCAAACTGAACTATTACATTTTTCATCATTTTGTGCCTTATAATTGACAATTTGTAAATAAACACATAAACAAGACTCCATATCTGATATTGTCATCTATTTAAGATCCAATGGGTAAACTAAGAGAACTAGTTTTAGAATTTATGACTGGAAGAAATTGTGTTGTAAAGTAATTTTGCCATATTATGAAATTATAAACTTCAATTATTTAAATACACATGTAGTTTAATATACACTAGAATTTCTTTAATTATGATACAGTCATAATGTTTGTTATATATGTGTCAAATATTTATTCACTTACCTGCATAAGTAATTGCATTAAGGGCTCCTTTATCAACATTTGTTAATTCAAGATCACACTGAGCAACAGGTAGAATATAGGCCATAGTAGTGGTATCAAAAACACTAATCATTGCAGCAAAAAGAGTTGCCAGTATCATGAAGTAGTTGAATTTTCCATAGCCTAACATGAATGAAATAAATTTTTATAGATTATGATAATTATTGAAATTGGAAATTGAAAGTGTTTGAAAAATTCTATTGTGTAGCTAATATTTTAAAAGCATCCATTTTAATTTATAAAAGAAAGGTTTCAACTGCCTAAAGACATACAGCAAGTGATGAATTCCTACAACAATGTGAGCAACAGGAATAAGTGTCAATAACTGGCTATGTATGATAGAAATAATTATATTACACATTATTTTGTGTAGATTTTCCTACAACAGTGAAAACATTTCAATCATTTCTTTATAATTCACCATTTCTTTCAATCTGATAATTTTTTTATAATGGTTTGGAATGATTGTATTACATTTCATAATTGATAATATCTAAGAAAAGCATGTTCTTCATATTTATCTAAAATATTATATTATATTTGAAAATTACTATTTTATATGCTGTATGTGGTTTGATAAAATACTATTTGTAAATATACTTTTCCATTTGTTACCTGCCAATGATATAGCAGTCTCAAAGTCAACAGGTTCTTCAAAGTTAACTGGACCTGAAAATGTAAACTAAAATTAACATATTATGTACCAAATAAGACCAATTATTTATTTATAATGTTTTAATTTAAATTACTCAAACATTTAACTTTTGGATTTGACTCCAATCTTGGTTGTTTTTGTGTTATTTTTATGTAACTCCCACCTTAAAGGGTGCTCCCCTCCCAAGCCCGAAAGGGGTTGAAATTATACACAGAGAAATTTTATAAATCACATTAATTCCAAAAATTATTTAAATTGGAAATTGTAAGTGAGGCAAAAATCAATTGGTTAACATGTTTGAAATTTTCTATGAACTGTGTTAAATAAATGTACATCATTTTGTGAGATACATGTGAAAGTCAACCATGGGAACATTATAAAATAAGGAACTTTTTTTAAAGTAGTGATGTATTATTTAAAAACTAAAGCTTATAAAGCATTATGAAGAAGCTATTTGAATGAAAAAATTAGAATAATTAGAAAACTGTTATTAGTTGTAAGATAACTTTATATTAATGTGGAAGAACTTAAAGACATGCTCATTCATAAAATAAGGAGATTAGTACAGAATAAATATTTGAGAACAATGTAGAGTATTAAAATGTTTATGTAAAAAAATAATCAGTATTAGTTAAATATAATTCAAGAAAATTATTGGCAGAAATAGAATTAATTGTGTAAGGTGCAGCAACATTTCAGTGTGTAATGAAATAAAAATTAACAGTACAAGTATATGCTGCAGTCTTTGCTTCTCTTTAAAGAACAGTATATACAGTGGTGTAGTGTAGAAGGGGTTCTGGGGGCAACTCATCCTGGGTGACACATTTTTGGGGTGGCTAAATTTTTTTAGCCTTTTTGATGTAAACATCTCTGGTAGCTGAAACCCATACTATGTGACTGAATAGTCTGATAGATAAATTGAAAAATATTGACCTTTATGGTACAATATTTCTAATGGTTGACAGGTTATCTCACCAATACAAAACAAAGAGTTAATACTGTTTCTGAGAAACAGTTGTCAATCATGCTGTGCTGCAAGGCATTTGGACCTAATTTTTTGTGATAAATATTATACACTTGGGTAATGTGTTTAATTTTGCAAACATAAAACAGAGAATTTAGCATATATTAGCTAACAAGTGAGGTTACATCTTGCACATCAACAACCTCAATGTGTTGCCATCTCTACTAACAAAATCAGTGAAGCCACCTTACACTTATTCACTCTGTCTGTAATTTTTCAGTCTGATTGCTTCAGTCTTTAACATAGTCCTTTAAGTAAGAAGGAGGTTGCCTGAGGCGAACTGTTTGCAATGTTCTAGTGTTCAAGTTCCTTTCAATCACATCTTCTGTGGTGACAGCCGGCTCCATGTTTGTTGACTGCACATCAGAATCTACTAGACTATTTTCTTCTGTATCCCTTTTGTCATCAGCAAGTTTGGTAGTTTCTCCTTTCGGAGCCAAGTGTCTAATAGAAACAGTTGTTTTCCTTCCAACAGCAAGCTTTACATGAGCGTAGTTGGGATTTGCTTCAATCAGTTCCACTTTTTGGACAAGAGGCTCATAACTACTTATTCGCATGTAACTGATTTTTCATTCGAACTGTACCAGGCTGGGTAAGCCAAGTCGGGATAGAGCAGCCGTTATGCGATCTCCGAGGATGAGAAAACATTCGCTCATGGGGAGTGGCGTTGGTAGCGGTACATAACAAGGAGTGAATGGTATGAAGAGCTGGTTGTACAACTGCTTCCCATTGTTCAATCCTCATATTTGATCTTAAGGCATGTAGTATGCTTTTCCAGATTAATCCGTTATAACACACCACCTGTCCATTTTCGGCCGGATTATAGGGAGTTGTGCGACACGTGGCGATTCCATGACATTTCAGTCCCCTTATGAAAGAATCTCGAATATATTCCTTGCGATAATCTTCCGCCTTTACGTCAGTAAAGTTACAATCTTTGCTTGGGTGATTTAAAATTTGCAAGTATTCACTCACTGTTTCACTAGTTTGTTGGTTTCGTGTAGATAAACAATGTCTAGAATTACGTTTCTTGATGATAAGTGAATCTAGTGTCGTAATAGCTGCAGTATAAGGCTTGTCGCACACTGCAAGCGGCGAGACGAGTCATTTTGTCGGACGACGACTCGAGGAAGAAAATACATGGGTTCCTTACGCACGAGCGCACACCAAACGAAACAGTCTCGTCCGTTTGAAACAGTCCGCGACCTTTGGCATCTGACAGCCAGACAGCTCGAGAAATGTTTCGTCGTATCGAAGGCTGAAAGAAGGAATTATGACTCGTCGGCACTGCCCATGCGCCCTGCACACTACGGGAAACCAACCCTTGTCTCTGTCCCACTTTATTCAGTTCTGTATTGGTGTTTAGTTGATAAAGCAAGGCAAGAATGGAATTTGATATAAATAAACCGATAGCTTGTGTTCAAGCAAAACCAACGATCTACAACCATAATTTCAAGGAGCATTCAAATGAATGTATTATAGATCAACTATGGGAAGAAATTGCGACGCTATGAGCTTTCTTGATAACTAATGCTAGATGAAATAGCCAAATGACAGACAAAAATGATGATATGAATACCACACAACACTTCTGAAAAGTTTATTTCTTTCGCCAGGTGATTGAAAAACATGAGCAAAATACTTTTGGGTCGGACTCTCTGTACTAGGCCAACTGTCTGTATAGTACCAGGCCGAATTTAGTAGGTCTGCCCCCTAATGAGTGTTCGGACTCTCATGTTGCACGTCTGAGTGTTATTCTCTCCCTGATGGCGAACGAGTCTTTTCGTACTGTTAGAAACGTTCGAGTAAATCACTATATCTCTCTGAACTTCTAGTCGATCTTTAACGTAATCTTTTTAACCACCCTCTTTTGACCTTGGGCATACGGTAAGAGTTGTTTGCTATTCCCATTGGAATAGTCGGCCAGCTGCCTCCTAAACTGGTCGAGGCACGGAGAACGGAATGCTGCGTCCCCACAGCAAACTCCTCTCCCGCTATCGGAAGGGCGTGGGACAAGTACCCAATGCCCGACCTACCCGATGCAGGTTTTTCTAAGGTTTTCCCTGCATTTATTTAGGCGAATGCCGGGTAGGATCCTTAAAATATAGCCCGGGGGCCCTAGTAACCCTTGGCTACCTTCCTCTACCCTTCCGCATCCCCTCTTTCAAATCCCTTCCTATGCTATTAAAGGGGAGTTGCCCGATGTGGATCACCCTCATGTAGCCTGTTGCCCTAAAAAAAATCTTTTTCCTTGTATTTATTTTATTCTTTTCTTTGACTTTTTTCACTTTTTATTGCTCACCTTTCTACTCCTAGACGATGGAATACCCGAAAAATCTAAATAATAAATTTTGAGTTTGTCAGCTGAATCGTGTAGTTGTGTCGCTCCTGTCGTGTGTTTTTCCATCACCTGACGAAAGGATCAAAGTATTCAGAAACGTTGTCATGTATTTAAATGATCATTTATCTCTGTCAATTGGCCATTTCATATTATCATTACAATTTAAAGAGACGTATTATTTTTTCATTTCTTGACAACTATCTAAACCAGAACAACAAAAGTTCTGGTAATATAGTCGTGGAAGAAGAGAGTGCAGCAGGGATTGAGTGGAAGATATCTATTTTATTTAGAGAACGGAGCTTTCTCTCTCCGGGAGTTAAACTCTTCCGAAAATTAGTGCCTTGCTTTTTTCACCAATCAAACCAAAAAGAAAATCAAAACTTTTTGAGCTCATCCTTGGAAACTGAAAATTCTGTTTGTTTCCGCTCGTAATTTATTAACAAAATCGTTTACAATTCTCTTAGTGTTAATTGGGTGTTAATGTCTTCTTCCAACAACAAATAACAATAAATAACAACAGCTATTTCGTCGTCACGCTCCATCTTGACTGATATGAGTTTTGTTATTAGATACAGCTTAGTCGTACAGTCATTAATGAACTGCACTGACATAATTGCACAGTAAAGGTAATTTATTTTCTTCGTTAATGTTAGATATACCTTCTAGAAAGTTCCCGAATGTTCTCTTCCGGTGGTTCCATTTAGTTTCTTCGTTTACACTCGTGGAATCTTTGTCGAATCTTTCTGGCTTCTTCAGCAGTTGTTCCATATTGTTCAATTTACGTTATACGTTCAAAGACTTTTTAGTTAATAAAAATGTACTATTCGCATAATGCAAACATAAAACAAAGAGAATTGAGCTTTTATTAACTAAGTAGTGAGTTTACATCTCGCACATCAACAACCTTGATGAGTTGCCAATCTCTACTAACAAAATCAGTGTTGCCAACTTACACTTAAGAATGGCATAAATTGTAAGTATTTTTTTTTTTTAATGATTCTTAAATATTTTATTCATAAATCTGTCCAAGCTAGTATAAATAAAAAACCTTAGAAGTGTATCTGATTGGCTCACCTAAACCTTTTTAAGCTTGATGTTAATAAAAATAAAGTTTTGATTACATGTTATAAAAATATAAGAAAATGTTAGACTGATTATATTGAAATAGAAAAATTATTGAAATAAGTTGAAGTAATACTACAAATAAAATACTCAGTATAGCCGTAGATGAAAATAAGAAATTTAACAAACATTAATTGTAGATAAAATAAATTGAAAGCTGTTAGTTGCATGAAATGATTCAGGAAATGTTAAAGTATTTTTTGTCAGAAAATAATTTCCAATTGAGTCATATTTAAATACTTTAATTTTTCTGATACAATTATTTATATGGTTACTTAGGTTGATAACAGATGACTGCATCAGCCTGTTAATAGAGCAATGAGAATAATTTTTTGATGAAGATATACGGTAGTACATGGATTATTAAAATTAAATTGTAATCGTTATCAGTTGAAGAATTCATAAAATTAGAAGCTGTCATATATTTCACATTATTTTTCAAAGTTATTGAAAACATTCAACATTCAATTGTGATGGAGAGGACATACTTCTTAATATTTATTCAAATTTTTTAAAAATATTATTAAATAATTTTTAGAATCTAACAATTGAAAATATTGGAAGTGTATAAAATCAAGTTTATCATAATATTCAACAATGATTAAATTTTAGATCATAATATTAACCATTTAGGTCATTTCTTCAACTATTGTTCATCTGCTAATTGACTCATTCTTCTAAGGCTATTTCTGGTACAGGGATAAAGTATAACGAATGAAATGTATGGGCAGAATTATATCTAGTGAAGACAAAACAAGTAATTTATGACATTTTTTGTATAATATATTTGTACTTCTGTTGCAAATGAATATAAATCATAAATTGAAATACCATATTCTATAAAATCTTCTTGTAATAATTTAACACTTTCAAATGTGCGAGGGGTATTTAATTTAAAATTTATTTACTGAATTTGTTGCTTGATTAACTTAATAACATTTATATTTAACCTTAACTAGATTAAAACACAAGAAGCACGTGTATTTTTGAATTATTCTCACGCTATGGGGAACTCTGCGCACGAGGTCTTCGAAGGAAGAAGTGCGAATGATCAGGTGGTTTTACATTAAATAAATGTTTGTCAGCGACGAAACACATATGGGAAGAAAGTTCCGCGGTGGTGCAATCCTTCAGCGGTAGTCACTCATCTACAGCCGATCCTTTCTTTATAAATTCCTTCAAATACTGAAAGGCCTAACCGCGAGTCTGAAGTGTTATATCTTTCTCGCCTGATCACAGTCCACCCAGAAAGGGTGACTTTTCTTTAACGTGGCTTCAGCCCGACTATCAAGGATGACTTACTTCTTTCGGTCACATTGGAACTGCCGTTCTCCGCAAAAGTATTCTTCCATTTCTTGTCACCAAATTTTGGCGGACCTTTCTAGCGTGTTCAAGGATTTATTGTTTCCAGTTTTATCACGCCTCAGCCGAACTATCCGATGAACTTCCTGACGCCCAATGTCATGTCCCAGGGAAATTCCGTTCGGAATGAATATTCCCCTCACCTCCAAGATCCATCACAAACAATTTTAAATTATCCCCTTATTAATATGTACTTAGCGAATATAAAACGTTCCATAATGTTAATACTGCCCCTTCGCGTAATTGTCGAGCTTTCTTTCGAAAGATGCATGCGGTTTATATCATAGTCTATTCCTAATGTAAAGAGATGCCTTGTTCCCACATATAATTGGGTAAGGTGTTTTCATGATATTGGTCTATTAGTTGAACGAGACAGACTGGGGTAGTGGTAGATCGATTTTTAGAGTTCTTATAATCCAGACATTACGTATCGTTACATATTTGAATTTTTAAAATCAAGAAATGATCACGAAAATTTATTTAGGAGGAGTAAAGAAAAGCATTAATACGTCAGTAGTAGTCACTCAAGTCTGAGAGAATATAAGCGTCCTACCTGTCCGTCTGATATTAGCATTCATTCCATAGTCGAAATATAATTTAACCAGCATCTTGCTAAGAACGATAACAATTTCAATTTACTGTGTAAAAGCTTACGTCTTATGGAATGAGGTGGAAGAGATCGTAGATTCATTAATAAACTTTTCTAAAATAATGATGAATCATTGCTACATTTCATATGATACGTACTAGTTGTGTTTAATAAATGTACTGCTATTCCATTTCTTTTACATGTGGTCGTTGATCGAAATGGAACATTCCGGTCACCTCGTAAAGAACTAAATTGTAATAAACTAAGTTACTAGATTTTTTTAATTATAAACGACTACTAAATTGTAATTGTCGCAATTCCAATATTATTATTTATTGGAAAATCTACTGAAGTTAGACCTTTCATATGAGACGCATATCGAGGTAAACATACTATTGATGAGTGCAAGTAACTTAATGGCCGAGTATCCATCAGAAGTCTACGGGTATGTTTTTGAATACATTATTTATTAATATCTTCCGCAGTCTATCTTTGCTAAGCAACGAAGATGAATAATCATCACCTACGGCGATGATGCCTATTTTTTTCTGGATTTCAATTAAAGTTCCCGTAAACCTTGGCCAGTTTTGAGAGGTGTATGTATGACCTCGCAGACGTTTGTCATACGGAAAGAGTTGTCCTCTGTATTCATTGGAATAGTCGGCCAGTTGCCTCCAAAGTAGGTCGAGGCAGGGAGACGGGAATTTTGCGCCCCCCCCCCCCCAGCAAGCCCGTCTCGAGTCATAAGAAGAGCATGGGACAAGTACCGAGAGCAACGTTTCTCTGAGGTTTTCCCTGCATCACATTTAAGGGAATGCGGGGCCGGATCCTTAAAGTATAACCAGGGATCTTTATTTAACACAGGGCTACCCTTTTCTCCACTTAATCCATCAGGTATTATTGAAAATAACTGTTCCACAAGAATTGTTAATGAAGACTAATTTTTTTCCTTGCGTCACAGGAAAAGTTTATTTATCATCGCCAACATGACGTTTAACAGAACGTAATTTTCACATACTCAATAATTTTTTTTACTTATTTTTGCTCAAGTTTTCAACCTGAAACATTAATGTGGAGGAATAGCGACATTTATTTTATAATTGTAATAAATTCATAAAAACAGACGCCTAACGTACTATTAAATTATTAATCTAACTAGTATTCGAACACTAGTTTCCGTGAGTTGTAATAGAAATTTTGGAAATTTGAAGTTTCTTTCACGATCTTCTTTCCCGTCTTTACAAAAACGATTGGCGTAGTATCAACAGACGACGGATGTCCTCTCTAATCGAAAAGCAGAAGTCAATAAGAGGAAAGTCAAGGTTCCTTGCGTATGCGCATAAAGCAGTAACCTTCTAACAGATAAACTTTGCCATTCCAGTCCTGTACACATGTTAAAATTCACACCACCTCAATTTTACCAAAGATTATAATTAATGGCACGAGTTAATCAGAATGTTCTACTATTAAAATTATTCATATTTCTGCGTCGGTAAGAAATATAATGATGTATTCAATCACTTTATAGCTGGAAGTACGTTCAGATTCCTGGCACTATGTTAGCGAGAAATAACGAATGACACGAACATGAAATTAATTTAATACATTTCAGGAGAACCTAAGTGGTGAAAGGGTTTAATAGTGCACCTTGTACGTTATTCAGCTATTGTTGATTCTAATTAAATCGAAGACTTGAAAATATATGCTGCATTGGAGTGCCCATTAATTTTATTTACACTGCGGGAGTTCCACCTATTACTGATGTGGTTCTAAACATGATGAAATCTACAATAGAAATTTCAGGAATCATCACGTTTCTTAACGAGAACTTAGGCTAATTCATCTCTTTAATTTTTAAAAATTTATAACATGCCCTTCCTTTGTATCAGATAATAAAAAAAGCGTTAACAACGTTACGTGGTAAAGAAAATAAAGCAATGGATTTATAAATATAAATAACCTGCATCTTGTTTATGCCTTTCTTCTTGCTCTGAAGACCGCATTTTCCCAGCAAGTAGCCTACACTTAACGACTCTGAGCTCACATGTGTTGTTCCTCTGCAGCGAGTGATGAAGCGTTTACCCGCATATAGTTGACCCTACTTAAGACGCTATTTGCTACACTGCGGGAGTTCCACCAATCACTGAAAGCATAAAGTCTGAAGATATTGCCACAGCTCATTGCTGCAATCAAACTGTTACGCAAGAACTACAAAACAATGACTTAGATTTTTAGTCTCGTTTCATTTGAACGCATTGTGAGTCACAAAATTTGTTACGACGCTCACGGAAAAAAAATTCAGAGCGTTGTATATTAATTTTTTTTTGACAGTAATCCAACAATCTTGTTTACAAGGAATGTTCTCAGTCAACACAGTCGTGGAGCACGCAAAGAGCTTACGCTGATTGCGTGATAAGGGACGTCATAGGTTTATTTCCCCCACGTATTATTTCCTGTGCTTTGTTCGCGGTAACCTATTTTCGGATACAACGTTCCATGTTGGAAATTTCCGTCAAGTTGATATCTATCCATCGACATTGCACGGAGAGTTCAATCAATTACTTTTCGATGCATTTAGTTTTGCTTTTATAATTCAGGAAATATTACAATCTAATGATTTTTCAGTTTTGATATTTGTAAATGTTATATTATACTATATATGTCCTGCAGAGAATTTTGTACTTATGTTTTTTATTGGTTATTAATTTGGTCTCTCGGTCTCTTTCTCTTTAATCGGCGATGTTGGATGGGAGGTGGAAGGAAGGCAGCTGTATCGGATATTAACGGGTTAGGGTGAATTATGTCTTTTTTCATATTGAAGAAGTATGTATTTGGTTATTGTTTGGTGGATATATGGAATATTGAGGTCACTATGGATGCGGGAATAAGAGAAGTACCAGGGACAGTTTCTCATATAACGAAGGATTTTATTTTGGGATATTTGGATCTTGTTGACGGGTGTTTTGGCTCCGCAGCCGCAATGTTACAGCCGTACTTCCATCATGGATAAATAAGGGATATATAAACTAATTTTTCATTGAAACGAATAAAGGATATTGTAATAATTAAATATTATATGAATGTGGCGTTTCTAAATGAAAGAACTTAAGTGAAAACTATTAAACAAGATTTATTAACAATTTTAAAACAAGTATAAAATACACAAAATATTTGGGATCTCAGGGTCTTGAACTGGGTTTGATAAATGGCAGAATTTATATAATCAAAATTACATTTACTTTTTATGGAAATCAATGCGTCTGAACATAGACGAAATTTGTTGCGGAAGAAATAATACTAAAGATTGAATTTAAACAATTTTAATTTTATCAAGAATTAAGGATCTCATTTTATCGATAATTAAATAATTAAAGAACGATCTGACTTTTATCTTTTAAACACGGTTTACAAATAATTTTAAAGTTTTTCTCCACTTACGGCCGCCCAGGTCTCGTTTTAGCTTTTCGTGCACAATTTTGGGGACATCACTGATTCTAAGTACTCACAGACTCTAAATGTTCACAGGCTCTAATTGGCGTTGTTTGTTAGTTGGTTTAACACAAATTGGTTGGTTCTCGATGCTTTACTGCAACCTGGATTTGTAGATCTCATGACTTTAGTTGAAAATGGACTTCATTGGTTTGTCTATGGCCAGCATGATGAATCTACGCTCGACCACCGAATACACCCTAGTTGCTCTGTCTCCTTCCTGACTGAATATTGCTTTACTTTTTAATATTTGAAAGCATGTTTGTGACTGGACCACATTCTTTCGTTCTGACTGCCGACTGTAAAACTTTTCGTCTGATCTATTCGCTGTCTGCTGCCCGACTGTACTGTTCGTCTCGCAAATTTTGAGCGCGTAAAAACCCTCTCGACCGATCAACAATGTTTTCTTTGCCTTGCCGGTTTGTTGCGGCGTCCGCTCTATATCCACTAATAATGAGTCCTCTACAATTCAACATCTCAATTAGAACAATGCCTTAATTACCAATCACTACAATATATTAGGATTAATTAATGGTTTTAGTATTTTAAAGCAGTGATTGATTATTTTTTTAATGTGACTGGTGTGTTGGGACCATGTTAGTTTTGACTAGAGTATTAGTTCAAGGTATTTATGGTTTTGTTTGTTTCGAATCGGTGTGTTGTTACTATAGATATTGTTAGTGAATGATATTTTTTTAGGGAAAAAGAAACTGTGATGGATTAGTTTGGGTTTATGGTGATTCTCCAATTATTAGCCCAAATGGCTACATGATTAATGGAAGTTTTCAGTTGTATTGTAGCCGATGCGTAGTCATGGGACTAACAAAGTATGGCAGTTTTTGTTGCGGTGGTTTGGGGGGATATCATGGCTATAGAGGACAATGCCTTGAGGGACCCCTGAGTAAATAGGGTATATCGGGGATAAAGGTTGTTATTTGACAAGGTGAGCGCGGTTTGTAAGATAGTTGGGTAGGAGGTTAAAGTAGGGAGTGGATAGGTGTGGTTTCAATTTAAAGAGGAGTGAGAGATGGTGAACCTTGTCGAATGCTTTTTCAGCATCTAAGACTAGGCATATATTTTTGTTTTCAAAGGATGCGTTAATGTATTCTGTTACTTTGTTAAGAAGGAGTGGGTGTTTAGGAATCCAAATTGTAGGTTAGGGATTAAGTGCGAGATTTGTGTTTTCAGTTGTGGTAAAAGTAGTTTTTCGAAGACTTTTGCAAGTATTGGTAGGAGACTGATGGGTCTGTAATTCTTGGAGTTGGATTTTTATTTATTTGGTTTGTGAATTAGTATTATCGTTGCAATTTTCCCGTTATTGGGAATTTTGAAGGTTTTCAGTATTGCATTATAAATTTGTGTTAGTAGGATTAGGGCTTTTTTGGGTAAAGCTTTTAAGTGATTGGTGTTTATTTGGTCAATGCCTAGAGACGTTTTATTTTTAATTTTGATATGGTTGTCACAATGTTTCTGATTTAGTATTATTGTTCGTTGGGGAATGAGCTAATTGAATGTGAAAGTTGAGAGTGGGGTTGGTGGGTGGATAGGATGTAAATTGATAGGAGAGGGTTTTGGCGAAAAGGTCTATTTTTCTTGGGGGGATGAGTGCCATTCTGAGTTATGCAAAAGTGGAGGGATATCTGAATTTTCTTGACGTATTGCTCTGGTTCTTCTCCAGTGGTGTTGAGGAGCGAGAGTTTTTGATGGTAGACTTGATTGTTGATATCCCTAATTTTGAGATGTATTATTTTTAGAGATTTGATTGAATTGAGTTTTTACTTTTTTGCACTTTGTTTTTTTTTAAAATTTAATCGTAGTTGTTTTTTGTATTTAAGTTGATTTATAATTTCTTCATATCTTCCTGAAAGCTGCGATGGTTTCGATTGTTGCTTCTTTGATTGTTGTTCTGATTATAGAAGTTAGGATTGATGTTGCCTTAAACCATAGCCCGAGGGCCCTAGTGAACCCTTGGCTACCTCCCTCTACCCTTCCGCATCCCCCGTTTCAAATACCTTCCTATGCTATTAAAGGGAAGTTGACAAATGTGGATTACTCTCATGTAACTCTGAAAAAAAAGTATTTTCCAGCGTCCGATTTTTGCTGTTTTGCCAAGGTTTTTGTCCTGAATAGGTTTTAAAGAAAACGTGTAACCTAACGAAAAAAATTTCGCAGTCGGTAGGACTTTAACCTACGCTCCCAGGGGGAATCTGATTTCTAGTCAGACGCCTTAACCACTCGGCCACGACTGCTCCACGTCTCCAATATTTGATCATTATTTTACCATTTAATGTGTAATTGTTAAGTATGATGTCAAAAATTTCGTCTACTTTGAAAAAAGATTGCCCGTGAACGCAACGTGAGATTGATGGAATGCGGGTAGGCCGGAAGAAACCCGGAGAAGAAGCAAGATAAATATTGGCAAGAAAGGAAACTAGTGGAGAATTATTGGCTGTTGGAGTGATTATAAAAATATATTTCTGGAAACTCACAGCTCACTTCGAATCCTGTTCTTTGTTGAAATTTATGTGTGTGTAATACTTGATTGATAATAAAAATTAAAGAACCGGTATCAGTTCAGAAAAATGAGTTGTTAACTAAAAATTATGAAGTGCGCTGAAACGTGTTCAATTACAATTTCCAGCTTGAGGCAGTCGATTGGAGCTCGAACACAACAGCAATCATTGTAAACAAAGCTTTCAAGAACAATGTTTCTGTATTTACTGGTGAAGTGCGCCTTTTGTTCGTTTACAGTGAGCGAAATAAATATCAGTTATTGAATAGATGTTTATTTCGCAGTTGGAAGCATCGTATGAAGATCAATTTTTTCTATGGATGGACTTGCGGTATATTTCAGTTCATATATCTAACAAAATATTATATAGGAATTATATATATGATATCACAATGAAATGAACCTGATGGACGTAATACAGTAATTTATTAAGAAATCGGGGAGAAGTAATAGTACTAATAAGAAAAATTTAAAAAAAATTTAGAATCTGGTTAATGGACTCTTTTTACCTATACTGTCTTAAATTTCTTACCTATAGGCTTTAATATACGAAGTGTGTGTTGCGGTAAGTAGGTGTTTAAACTGAAATATATGCTGAAAAATTATCGAAACGTTGATCGAAAAAATTCTTTAATAGCCTAAATTTAATTAAAACCCCTTCAAAGTAGTCTTAATGGTAAGGGACACACTGCTGAAACATTATGGGGGAAGGTATAGATATTTGTAGCTTGTTAATTTAATATACCATATAATATATTGTGGTAATTACAAATATGTAATTAATTGATATCTAAATTTTATCATTGTTACTTATAGTATTGTCGACGAGAATACGGAGCCGATAATGCATTGTCGGCTAAGGCATAAATAGACGTATGGAATTCTATGCTATTGAGGGGACTTGCCCAACGTGAATTACCCTCATGTAGCCTGTTGTCCTAAAAAAAAAATATTTAGCGAAGCTTCCAGAAGGCATGCGAGGGATATTCTCTCGCAGACAGTACCTGCGAGGGATATTCTCTCGCAGGTAGAACCTTGTAGAAGAGATTTTTTTAGGGCAACAGGCTACATGAGGGTAATCCACGTTGGGCAACTCCCCTTTAATAGTAAAGGAAGAGATTTGAAAGTGGGAATGCGGAAGGGTAGAAAAAGGTAGCCAAGGGTTACTAGGGCCCCGGGCTATATTTTAAGGATCCTACCCGGAAATCGCCTAAAGAAATGCAGGGAAAACCTTAGAAAAATCTGCATCAGGTAGGTAGGAGAGATATTTTTCTTTAGGGCAACAGGCTACATGAGGGTGATCCACATTGGGCAACTCCCCTTTAATAGCATAGGAAGGGATTTGAAAGGGGGGATGCGGAAGGGTAGAGGAAGGTAGCCAAGGGTTAACTATGGCCCCCGGGCTATATTTTAAGGATCGTACCCGGCATTCGCCTAAAGAAATGCAGGGAAAACCTTAGAAAAACCTGCATCGGGTAGGTCGGGCATTTGGTACTTGTCCCACGCCCTCCCGATGACGGGAGAGGGGTTTGCTGTGGGGACCCAGCTTACCCCTCGCCATGCCTTGGCCAGTTTAGGAGGCAGCTGGCCGACTATTCCAATAGGAATAGCGGACAACTCTTGCCGTATGCCCAAGGTCTGCGACCCCGGAACATACACCTCTCAAAACAGACCCAGGTGCCTCGGCATGTGGGAACCTTAGTTCAAAAAAACCAGAGAGATGTGAGGGCATCCCCATAGGTAGCCCCCGCCAGAGCTCTCTGGGAAGGTTCACCTGCGAGAAATCCTCTCGCAGGCTTACTTCGGTAGGAGAGATTTTTTTTCTTTAGGGCAACAGGCTACATGAGGGTGATCCACATTGGGCAACTCCCCTTTAATAGCATAGGAAGGGATTTGAAAGGGGGGATGCGGAAGGGTAGAGGAAGGTAGCCAAGGGTTAACTATGGCCCCCGGGCTATATTTTAAGGATCGTACCCGGCATTCGCCTAAAGAAATGCAGGGAAAACCTTAGAAAAACCTGCATCGGGTAGGTCGGGCATTTGGTACTTGTCCCACGCCCTTCCGATGACGGGAGAGGGGTTTGCTGTGGGGACGCAGCTTACCCCTCGCCATGCCTTGGCCAGTTTAGGAGGCATCTGGCAGATACGAATGACCTACCTTTGGGGATGCCTTTTCCGAAGAAAGCCTGCGAGAGGATTCTCTCGCAGGTAACCTGCGGTGATATTCTCTTGCAGGCAAAACCTTGTAGGAGAGATACGAAGGGGCTACCTTTGGGGATGCCTATCCTCTCCGTTTCGAACTAAGGTTTCCACAAGCCGAGGCACCTCGGACTGTTCTGAGAGGTGTATGTTCCGGGGTCACAGACCTTGGGAATAAGAGTTGTCCGCTATTCCCATTGGAATAGTCGGCCAGCTGCCTCCTAAACTGGTCGAGGCATGGAGAAGGGAATGTTGCGTCCCCACAGCAAACTCTCTCCCGCTATCGGAAGGGCGTGGGTCAAGTACCCAATGCCCGACCTACCTGATGCAGGTTTTTCTAGGGTTTGTCCTGCATTACTTTTAGGCGAATGCCGGGTAGGATCCTTAAACCATAGCCCGGGGACCCTAGTTACCCATGGTTACCTTGCTCCACCCTTCCGCATCCCCCCTTTCAAATCCCTTTCCTATGCTATACGAGGGTAGTTGCCACTATGTGGATTCCCCTATACATAGCCTGTCTACACCCAAAGAAAAAAAAAATTAGCGAAGCTGAGTTTCTGGGAGCAGGAATGAAAAAATGTTTTGGAAGGCTGCAGAAATATTTTCGGATGGCGGCAGAGTATGTAGAGAATGTGGCAGAGTGTGTTGGGAGGCTGATTGTAGCAGTGCACTTGGTCACTAGACTTTAGCAAAGTTGGAGTTGCTCGGAGGACAATGTTTTGGAAGGCTTTAGAGTGTGATTTGGGAGGCTGAGGAGTTGTATTGAGAATGTAGCAGTTCAGTGATCACCAGTATAGGGAGCAGAATAAGCATATATTTAGGGAGAGCAGAGAGTGAACTGTAAACAGCGGTTGGTCTGCGAGTGATGCTTAAATCAACAAAACAATTATATAATTCGAAACAGAAAAGACGTTTGATTACAATAGAATCAGTGCAAATTGACTGTTAGTGAAGTGTTAAAATCAAATTAAGTGAGTACGAGTCCCAGATGACCAGACAATGGTAATGCAACTCAAATGAATTTCTCAACTTTAAACCATTGTATGGTAAATCATTTACAGTGAGATTTTAATAACTTCATTTTTTCCAGTTAGGAATATTTGTGTATTGTGAAATTTAAATTTCATTTTGTTGTGCTATCTTTATTGGAGGTCCGATAGGCGGCCCTGAAATTAAGT
The DNA here is from genome assembly GCA_037074705.1 of Zhengitettix transpicula. NCBI lineage: Eukaryota > Metazoa > Arthropoda > Insecta > Orthoptera > Tetrigidae > Zhengitettix > Zhengitettix transpicula. Next base: position 80,017,398 of record CM073591.1, read on the forward strand.
TCTTACCAAATATTAATAAATTGTAAATATCAACAATTAGTAAATTTTGTTTATTAAATTAATTTGTTACTTTTTAAAAAAGTTGTTTAATTTCAACTTTCTTTCATTTTGATTACTACATAATTTGCGTCTGATGTGGCGGCTTGTAATTTTACTAAATTTAATTCAATTTTATTATTACAATATATAAGGGCAATGTCATACCTAGCAAGTGTTTTTTGGGATTTAGTACCAGAACCACGGAGAAACTAGTTCCAATAATCCAAACACATCTATATATTAATTATAAGTCATATTAATGAAAACAACTAAATGTGTCTGCAACCTAGCGCTTATATTCCCCATATTTTTTTGCTTTTCAACCGTTCACCGTTGTTGATTTGCGTTACCACATTTACTACTCAATTTTAAATTTCATTCGAACGACTGATTTCTTCGTAGTTTTCTTGTACGGGCATGTCATTTCTGATCTACGCGCGTTAATAATTTTGAGTAAAACAAGTCTACAGTATCGATGGTGAAGGCAATGCGTACTGTATTCAGTACAGAACTATTAACAAGTGTATTATTACTTTAAGAATTCATATTTGATGGGATATTAATAATGAACTCCAAATATATTACTTTCTCCGTCGTTTCTAATAACACTAGTTGGTTTAAAACTATCGAAAACAATTTTTACTTGGATTGTGTGCCATGAAGACTACTTTGAAGGAGTTCAAATTAAATTAAGACTATGGAAGAACAGTTGTTTTATCTTGATGGTCAATTGTTCGATAATCTTACAGCAGATATTTTTAATGAAACAGATACTTCCGGGAGTAGGTTCTAAATCTTCTGTCCCCACTCTTTCTCGTACCATATAAAAAAAATTGGAATAAGAAAGATAGCCAATACAGACAAAAAAGTGATAATATAAATAACACACAACGTTTGTGGGATCCTTGTCCCTTTCGCCGGGTGCGAAAAAGTCTTTTTGTCTGTATTGGCTATCTTTCGTATTCATTATTTTCAATCAGACGTAAATTTTTCATTTAAAAAGAAATTGTTTCAACAGTCGCTGAAACCTGGCAATAATATCTACTATATATCTATAGTGATCATGAAAAAGTCACACAAGCAGTGAATTAAATACTGCAGAGTAGTTTTCAGAGCGCCATTTTTCTGTTTCTTTACAATTTTTTATGCTGATTGCTTACGGATGGGTTCACACATGAATTTATTTGGTCCTGCTCCCCTCTTGGAGAACAATAAAATATTAATAATTAAGGTCAAATTAATATTATAGTGACCTTATAATAAATATGCTGTAATTATGTTTTTAAATATCTATAAAACATCAATTAAACTTTATACTATAATTTTTTTTGTAGAAACCATTCCGTTTCCTATCTAATTGAAAATTGGAAAAATATGCACAAATAATGATGGACAACCAACTAGTAATATTTAAATCCAATCAAATTATTCTGATTTTCGAGGAATATAATTTTTTAAGGCTATACTAAAATATCGTTTTATTCTTTTAGACATTCATGTCAATAAAATAATTTATGTATGCATATCCATGGTTACTAAACCAAATTCTCTGAAAATGTAAGTTATTGTTAGTCTCGATATATTTCCCGGCAACATATTGTATTTTTTTTTACTGAAGCAATTGTATTAACAGTCAAGAAATTTAATTTTCGTTGAATGGAAGGATACTTCTACATTTGACAATGAAAATCTGCCAATTTCGTCAGATAAGATTCGGTAAGTATCGCATAGACTGATACTAATACATTATATATTAAAACGGATCAGTTTTTATTTCCTGCAGAATAAATTTCTTTGGACGGAAGGGTCAGTCACGTGCAACATGAATGGTGTGTCATAGTCTTACAATACGGTTTTCTGCGTGGCAATCTGTTTACCTCCAAGTAATTTATCAATTTACATATGAGACGCCGTGGTTGAGGCTCAACAATCGGTACCTTCAGACGACTTGCTGACCACTCGAGAGGGTTTTCTTCGAGTGAGTCAGCGATCACGTACTGAGGAGTCAGCGCCCTGAGTAGCAATAGAACTATAGAGAATAACTTGGTTGCCATATTGTGTTGATGACTAGATCCGTGGATGTATTGCTATTGAGCAGTATAATCTTAATTCCAAAAATTTACTTGTACATTTTTGAGTGAACTGTATTGTCTGCTATTACCGTAAGAGGGTTGTTCGAGAAGTATGATAAATTTTCATGAAAGCTCGGGAAATTTTTCACTTTAGCGCAATTGTTGTTAAACATGATTCTTTCAAAGACACGTCTAAAAGTTTTAAACATATGCCAGTCGTAGTTTATTTTTGGTAGCCATCTGTAGTGTTAGATGTGCATTTAGGCGGAGACAATGCAAAAACGAATTTCGCTCTGTCATTAAACACTTTCTTTTGACAACTGACAAATCCAAACCGAATTGAAGTACATGCGGACTCTGCATAAGCATTGAAGACAATTTACGTCTGGATTAATGAGTTTAAAGGAGGTCACAGTAGCACAGCAGATGAAACTCGATCCGGCCGCCGAATTGAGGTCACCACTCAGGAAAACATCGAAAAAGTTATCAATATCGTAATGGAAGATCGCAGACTAAGTGTGCGTGAAATATCTGATGCCTTAGGCTTCTTAACTGAACGACTGAATTTCATCCTCCATGAAAAAAAATTGAGAGCGATGGATGCCGCGACTGATGACATAAACGGATTGAGAAAAACATTTCAACGCAGAATCCAGGAATGTTTAGGCGTATCCCATAAGACTTTTTACGCAGAATCGCAGCCGTCGATGAAACTTGGATCAATCGCTACACTCCAGAGACCAAAAAACCAATCTAAACAATGCTGTTGAAAGTGCACCGAAAAGGCGAAGACTGTTTGGTCAGCTGTAATATGCAGTGTCGTTTGGGATTCTCAGGGAAGAACATTCATAGATTTCTTGGAAAGGGGCACAACCATAACTGGGCTCTACTATGCTGCTCTGTTGGATCGTTTGAAATGAGTGTTGATTGAGAAACGACCTGTTTCACCAGGACAATGTGCTGTCGCACACAGCAGTAGTCTTAATGGCGAAATTGTACAAGTTGTGATTCGAATTCAACAGACCTGGCACCCAGTGACTTCTTCTTGTTCCCGAACTTGAAAATTTCGCTTGGTGGGAAGCAAGTTTCATCAAATGAAGGAGTGTTCGAGGCCGTGACGGAACATTTTTCAGAGTTTGATTGAACCTATTTTTGTGATTGGTTGAAAAAATTGGAAACTCGCTGGGCGAAGTGTATAGTCAAGGAAGGAGACTAATTTGAGAAATACAGTAAGTTTTCTAAAAGAAAATTATTTCGTTATGTTTTTACCAGACTTATCAAACAACCCTACTAAATAGTAAAAATTAAAATTTATTGCCGTATTTAGTGTAAATTTGATATAAAGTTATTTACTATTACTCATATGAATGTTGATGACTTTCAAGTTTACGATTTTCCTACAGTTTTTATAGATATAAGAAGCTATCTTTCAGAGGAATTAATGTAACAGCCTTGTGAAATATGCAGTGGCTTGTTGCGGGGTGCTGTAATTTCCATTTGTAGAGCTGGGTGTCTCATGCAAAGCGGCAAGCGTCGTGACGGCTTTCTGCTCACGTAGCCACGGCTATGGCTACAAAGACGGCCTCCTCTTCCATCCGCAATTTCCTCACAACACAATGCACTTTAAGTGCATCAAAGTACTCACGATACGTCTTTCTCCGAGCCGAAGCAGCTTAATTACAGTGGAGACGGACATTTTCCAACTTCAAAACTTGCAGACCCTAACGGCGAAATACTTTTCTTACTTCTAATGACACGTTTATTTTAACTTGTGATTTTGAGCAAATGGATGAATATATAAATAGAAATAAGAAAATTGCGTAAACTGTTTCATAATAAGGACAGATTAGTCTTCGCTATTGTTGAAAATGAATGTTTAAAATATTTCAGAAATTCTCGATGAAAACGAATACATAGTCAGAGTTCAGTGAGCTCTTGTTAGAGAAAAAGTACGAGGGAAACTAATAGGTGAGACAGATGTAGTTCAATATTTAAAAAATATTTAATTATTGACTAAAATTTAGTGAATTAAATAAAAAAACAACTTCAATTTATGAAGTAAGAAAGAAATGCGTTGATGTTGTCAGTATAATGCAGGAAATAACCCCGATAGTTATTAGTAAAATAAAAAACGTGTAATGAATAGGTATCACGTATTTAAAACATCATTAGTTAATTAAGTTTACTGTAAGATGTATAAAAATTGTAATGAGTAATTAAGTTAAAATGAAAAAATTACGTAAGATTGAAAATAATGAATAAGAAAGATAGCCAATACAGACAAAAAAGGGTAATATAAATACCACACAATGTTTGCGGGATCCTTGTCCCTTTCGTCAGGTGCTAAGAAGAGCATTGAGAAACACAACTGCTATCTTTCTTATTCATGAGTAATTAAGTATTGATAGGAGCCAGTTTGAAAAAACGGTTGATAATATTATAGGATTATTCAAGGCTCATCCTTGCATCATCAGAATCCAGAAACTTAATTTGCTTGCTTTTTTTATGCCTCTGAAAAAAAATTTTAATTGATAAATAAATAAACAGCCATCTGTAAGTCGGAAAACATTTATTAAATTAACAACGTTTCATCGCTTAGTTTGCGACCTCATAATTTTCAAGTTTTAAAATAAATTTAATGGACAGGTTATTCTATTCTGACTGCAAATTGACTGATGTTTATTCATTTATTAGTTTTATCAATAGTCAGAATACATATTTATATAGATTTTATGATTGGTTGAATTTTCAGAAGAGTGGAGACAGCTTGAGTGAAGCAGTGTAGCACACACAGTAGCTGGAGTTGACTGGTGAAAGCCAGTTATCATAGCCACTAGACCACATGGGAGAATGAACGTAGTGTGAACTACAATGGCATAAAAGGTAATTATAACTTCGTAAGAGGTCAGTTTATAACGGCGTGTTCCTAATGTCTTAAAATTCGAAGTTATTCAACACACTAAATGCTGAGGTTTTGAACGGATGAGATCGGTCACGTCTGACATTGCTGACGCTACCGTTAGTATACCTCATTGGAACTTTCCGAATTGGTCAAATACGATCAGTTAGTATTGTCTCAGATTAATTGAAATGGCAATACTAGATTTTGAGTTGAGTAGATTTTCTGTACTGTAGGTGTACGAGCGTCGCCATGTGGCAAAGCAGAATCTTAAACAGGAGTCACGTAGCGCTGGACCCTTAACGTGACGGTTCCAACATTATCCCGTGGTCACGGTAACGAGTGTAAATAAAAAAAATTCAAAAAACTGTTAGACGGCACAACTATTAAAATATATGTAACTCTTCATGTTACATGACTCTTCATGCACAATATGACTCCGTGTTTGTATATCATTTTCAAAAGTTACTGTTGTCTACATTACCTTAAATCTATTTATATATTTTGAAATTAAATACAAATTTATTATACATAATGTATTGTAATGCCTTGGAGGAAAGGCATTGTTTCTGATAAATGGTCTGGACTGCGAAGGGACAGTTTGTAATGTTTACTTAGGATTGGTATTGAGAATTCAAAGCAAGACACGTGTGGGGCCTGTCGCAAGATAAATCTGTTAAGGCAGGCATTGTTTCTGATTAATAGCCTGGACAGTTCACTAGTTTACTTAGGATCTAGGGGCAGTTTGGGCGGTCTGAAGAATTTAGAACAGCGCACGTGTGAGTGAGGGTGAGAAGAGAAGTCTAAAGTAATTGAGGGTGCAAAGACAAATTAGACCTGTCTGGAAGGTCGGCTTTGGGACAAGACAGAGTAGCGAGCTACTTGCTAAATAAGGAACTGCAGCTGCAGAATGTAAATCTCGGGATAATGGAGGAAACTGTCATCGGGCAGTTGCGACGTAGTTTTGGAACAAAGGAAAAATGAAGGAACTGGGATATATAAAGGGAAGATAAGATTTTTGGAAGTTAGTTAGAGTGGGAGAGGGGGCTGTGAGCACCGAAGTTGAGTGTTGGAGTGAGAGTTGTGGAGGCGTACGGCGAGCACCGAGAATGGAGAAATTTTGCAGCCTGCGAGAGAAATAGCAAAATTATTCAACGATAAACATTTTTGTACGCAGAAGTCTAATCTGTTGTAATATCAAAATTTGACCACTGTCTTCGATGGTAGGAGACCAGGACACTGCATCCAGCGTCGAGTAGTTTCAGCACGAGCAAGTGAGATGTCCTTCACGAACGGAGAACCAGCTGTCATCAAACCAACAGTGTGTGTTTGAGTCGGTGTTTAAACGTCCAGTCTATAAAGTGTGTGTGTAATGAACGAGCCAAATTTTCCTGAGTAATCGTAAGTTGAAATTTCATGGTATTAATATGTGTAAACGGAATTAAAAGATATAGTCAGATATCGTTCTTTTCTTTTGTGTTAATAAAATAAACTCTTTAAATTTAGAATCAATCTGGTAGAATAAGTTTGTCAATAATTAATTTAGTCTATGTATAGACGATTAAATATTTCTGTTTAATTTAAAGATAAATGTTGGGTTCTTTGATTAAGTTAAATGGTCTGTCCGTTATCAAACCCAGTAAAGACCCATAAGAGATTGAGATATATGTTTTTAAACTTGTATCATTGTTTCAAGTTTTGCTAAATAAAATTTTGTTTGTTATAAAGTTTATAATTGCTCATTTAAAAACCCATCATATTTAATTATTACATTTTGGCTACCACAACGTGGGGCAAATTAATAAGACACACGTTTATTTATTACAGTATATTAAATCAACTTGTGCCCAAAGAAATTGATTTATAAATCACATTCAGTATTTTCTGTTAATAAATATATTGTAATTATTAAAAAAACTACTTGAATACTACCTCAAATTTATGTAAATATAAGTATGTCAGCTATTCGTGACGCTAGCGAGTGCAGAACAGCTCCGACAGCAAAATTAAAAAATATTTTAAGCACAACATAAAGTTAGGAATTTACGAAATATTCACATTTTTAAAAAAGTACCAGAAGTAGTGATTAAGAAATGTTACAAATTTTTTCTTTCTTCTGCATAAAAATTAAGAGTTGAGAATTATGACTCGTATGTTATCGAGAAAATTTTAACAATTATATTAATCTGACTTTTAAAATAAATGTTAAAAATACCAGCCTATTAGTCACAAAAATTTATTATAAAATTTAAAATATAATATTTGACATACATAATGTTTCATCCCTGATTGGATTATATTCAGGTGTGCAATTACATTTCAATTCAGTTTCAATTTCTTGTAAGAAAATTAGGATTAACAAATTTCTTACGTTCGGTTTGCAAACACGTTGCGTACTAAATCCGAGAAAAACGCTTGTTAAATTTACATAAACGTTTAAATGATTCATTCTTGGTATGAAGTGTGAGGATTTTAAAAAACGAACCTACGAGCGTTGTTTGATAAGTAACATTGAAACAAAAAGTATTTTTTGGAAAACTTATTTTATTTCTCAATTTAGTCCCCTTCCTTGGCATTACACTTGGCCCAGCGAGTTTCCAACTTTTTCAACCCATCAAGAAAAAATAGATTTTGTCAAACTCTGCAAGATACTCCGTCACGGTCTCGTTAACTTCTTCATTTGATGAAATTTCCTCCCCATCAAGCCAAAGTTTTCAAGTTCTGCAACAAAAGGAAGTCACTTGGTGCTAGGCCTGGCGAATACGAATCCACTTTCTCCATTGTGACCGCTGCTGTGTGCGATGGCGCATTGTCGTGGTGAAACAGCACTTTCTTGCGCAGCAGTCATGGTCGTTTCTCAATCAACACCCGTTTCAAACGATCCAACAGAGCAGCATAATAGAGCCCAGTTATCGTTGTGCGCTTTTCCAAGAAATCTATGAATGTTATACCATGAGAATCCCAAAAGATAGCAGCCATCACTTGTCCAGCTGACAAAACCATATTCGCCTTTTCGGTGCACTTTCAAAAAGCTTTTGTCCATTGTTTTGATTGATTTTATTTTTATCTCTGGAGTATAGTGACGGTTACAAATCTGCGCAATAGTCTTGTAGGTTACATTGCTAGATTCCGCGTTGAAATGTTTTTCTGAATCTGTTTATGGTTCAATGTCAACAGCCGAGGCACCAATTGCGCACAAAGATTTCTCATGTAGGATGAATTGCAGTCGTTCAGTTGAGAAGCCTACGGAATCAGTAATCTCTCGCACATTTTTTTTAGGGCAACAGACTACATGAGGGTAATCCACGTTGGGCAACTCCCCTTTAATAGCATAGCATAGGAAGGGATTTGAAAGGGTAGAAGAAGGTAGCCAAGGGTTACTAGAGCCCCAGGGATATATTTTAAGGATCCTACCCGGCATTCGCCTAAATAAATGCAGGGAAAACCCTAGACAAACCTGCATCAGGTAGGTCGGGCATTGGGTACATGTCCCACGCCTTTCTGATACCGGGAGAGGAGTTTGCTGTGGGGACGCAGCATTCCCTTCTCTGTGCCTCGACCAGTTTAGGAGGCAGCTGGCCGACTATTCCAATGGGAATAGCGGGCAACTCTTACCGTATGCCCAAGGTCTGTGACCCCGGAACATACACCTCTCACAACAGGCCGAGGTGCCTCGGCTTGTGGGAACCTTAGTTCAAAAACGGAGAGGAAAAGGCATCCCCAAAGGTCTCTTACAAGGTTCTCCAGACGTAAATAGTCTTCAAAGCTGGTGCATAGTCCGCATGGACTTCAATTTGGTTTGGATTTGTGAGCTGCCAAATGAAAGTGTTTAATGACAGCGCGAAATTACTTTTTGCATTGTCTCCGCCTGACTACACATCTAACCCTACAGAAGGCTACCAACAATAAGCGGCGACTGGCATATGTTTAAAACTTTTAGGCATGTGTTTGAAAGAATCATGTTTACCAGCAATGGCGCTCAAGAGAAAAATTTCCCGCTGTTTCATAAAAATTTACCAAGGTTCTCGAACAACCTTCGTAATTGTAGAATAGAAATCACAATGTTCTCGCGACGTTTCGCTCAACTTCTATAATATTCAATCTTAATTTGTCAGAGAAATTGAATACATCAAGCTAGAAGGTAGGTAAATGTTCGGTGGAATGTTTTTCTATTTTGAAAGTGAATATTTGTTGAAGCGTAATTATTACACGTGTTGTAACGATGGCGGATATGTGCGTAACCATAAGGGTAATATTTTTGTTACTATTGGCTTTGAAAAAATACAAAAGGTTTCTATTGAGACGTATAACTAACAAAATGCGTTTTATTAATCATCTTTACGCAAATTAATAATAGTAATGATATGCAGTTATGATTTTTCTAAATTATCATGAAATAAGTCTTTATAAAATATTGTTAACTTAAAATCATATAATGATTATCGAATTCTAATAATTATGGAGTTAATAAAAATGTTTCGAAAAGTTTTTAAAAGCAGATAAATTATTTTGATATTGGAAAACTAAGATACAAAAAAAGTTTGTATGAGAAATAACGTTAGAAATATATTATCTCACCATGTCGATCACAGAAGTATTGAACTAACAAAATACGAGAAATATGATACAGTAAGACGATTGATTCCGAATTTTTTCGAATACTCAGCTACATTCATGTCATTTGAAATGTTTCGAGAGTTAAGAATACTTGTGATCGATATCATAAACATATTCATTGGGATATCATCAATGCCATTTGTTGAAGCTAATGGACGAATTAACTCGTCCAAGATGGGTAAACTGTCAGGACAAGGAATGGTTCCATAAGAGGATAATTGTTTTCACGTCATTCGTGAATTACTATAGATGTCAATAAATATTCGTATGGGGGCTATTCATTAATTGTGGACCATACATATTAATCAATGGAAAAATTTGATCATCTAAAAATCCTTGTAATTACACACGGCTCTCGATTCGTACACTCAGCTTCCCCGACTAGAGTTTCCGCTTTTATCCTCCAACTATTAACACGCCAGGTCATCTTATTTAACGCGGCTGAGTAAATGCTGGTATAAAGTATGCAGTCTGACGGGCTAAAAGCGGATCCTAGTCAACCCTCTGAATCTGACGAGACCCTCAAGTAGTTATTCAATTATAGCATTTTATGTATACGAACTCCGCCACGGATAAAATTTGAAGCTAGCTCTATTCCGTGGCTCTATGAAAGGCGCTATTCTTTGAAAAGATTAACTAACAGAAATTTAATATTCTTTATTTTAATATAGATCGTAATTTTCAGTTCTGTTTAAATTAATAATTTTGTGGCATGACATGCAAGAAAATTTAATAAAGAATTATTTTCAATAATGCTGTCGTATCAAGTATAATCCGTTATAGGAACGTTGTCGTTAACCGAAGTCGTTTTAATACGTGCATGATTTCCTAAAGGCTTTAATTAGATATTGATTTAGATTTATTATTCATTCCATTAGTCCTAGGTCGAGGAAATAGGAAATGTCAATATAAGATTACAAGAAAACAATAAATTATTACAATTACAAAGTTTAAAAAACAAACATTGCATTTTACAAAAAAATATATATAATTTCAAACAATATTAAAGATATTAATTTAACAGTAATTAAAGAAATGATTCGTATATTAATCTTCAGTTTTCATTCGGCTGAGTTTCCAGCAGCAAATATTACTTGAATTCCCGTGTAACATGAAAAAGAAAATAAGTCGACAGTTAAATTCTACAAGATTATAACCGCAAGATATATATCATATAATCTGTTCTTACTATATACGAACTCTATTAATTAACAAAGATTTACAACTCTTTACAAATAAATTTTGTGTAGGTAAAGTTTTTATTTCGTCCGGAAGACTAGTGTATAGATTTATCCCTGAAGAATGTATGCGATTCAAAAAGGCTTGGGCAATATTTCTCTATGAGGAGTTCAGAGCGATTTCTAGTGTTGTAAAAATGATTTGCTCCGTTTTTTTTTCCCGCCGACAACCAAACTAAATTAATTTATTAATTATATTGTGGCCATTTCGGGTTCTCAACTTTGGGAAATACGATACGACCCGACGTCGTTTGCTACGACGAGAACTTTCGAGAAGACATATAAAAAGAAGGCTCGCTACGATAATGTATATACACGATTTTGATTATATGTATTTAATACAAAAAATTATTATTACATTTAATCAGCCAATAAATGGGTAAAGTAAACAGATGACGAGTCAAACATCCGACCTTTGCAGTTAACACCTCGTGGCTGTCGAAATGCTTTTCCCTCTCTTCCAATTCGTTCTAGGAGGGTTTCGAGAACTGAGGTATCGTTGTATTGACGTACTTTTTATAAAATTAATTAATCTAACCTCTTGTTTAAAAATTAATTTATTATCATTAGTTGTAATTGAAGCAGAATACAATGAATTATTGAAAACGAAACAAGCAATTTTGCACCGTAGGTAAATTACTAATTTTAACAGTAAAATAAAACATAAAAAATTCCGAAATTATAATTTAATAGTGTTATTATTTGCACTGAATTAGTTTATAATTATAACATAAACCAACAAAAAGGTACTAAATGTTCCCAAGTCTTTAGCAGACATTCGACTTGGCACTATGACGCAGGTATTTCTCTTGCTTCTTCTTAAAATTAAATATTTATTTTTTTAGGGCAACAGGCTACATGAGGGTGATCCACATTGGGCAACTCCCCTTTAATAGCATAAGAAGGGATTTGAAAGGGGGGATGCGGAAGGGTAGAGGAAGGTAGCCAAGGGTTAAATAGGGCCCCCGGGCTATTTTTTAAGGATCCTACCTGGCATTCGCCTAAAGAAATGCAGGGAAAACCCTAGAAAAACCTGCATCAGGTAGGTCGGGCATTGGGTACTCGTCCCACGCCCTTCCGATGGCGGGAGAGGAGTTTGTTGTGGGGACGGGCATTAAATAAAAATATATAAATATATATTCAGACTATTGAGAAAACAACAGAAAAAAAAATAAAGTTTTAAATTGTACATTTCGGCCACGGCAGTGACTGACTTGTCTATCAGTCTTTTTTAAAAAAAACTTGAACCTAAAGTGGTCGCAAAATAAGCGATGAAACGTTGTTTAATTTCACATTAATAAATTCTTTTTTCTGACTTAAAATTGGTTGATGCTTATTTATTAAATAAAAATAATGCGGAATTATGCACGATAAACTAATTGGAAAATTACGTCAAAATAAAGTGTTCCGTCTTGACATAAAAGAACTTGTTTATGAATCGACAATTGATGCTGCTATAGGTAGCAATTGATAGCGGCGGCCTGTTAAAAAAAATATACATACCATGCAGAGAACACTAATATTTATCATAGCCGTCTCATCGTACAAACAAATATGGGATGGAATTGATTAATCCATTCCGCATATACACCTGGTGCTATCCAACCTCAAATACTATAAATCGTTCAAATTTTCAACAATTGCTTTCAGTCGCGGGACTTGCAGACGGCCACGTTCATCGCAAATATTTAAAATGAAAGTCTAAAATGGGCCCATAAACTTCAATATCACAATTAACGCAGACTCAGCGTGTAACTATGTTAGATTTTTATGAACATAATTTCTAAACTTCGTTCTCAACGACAATATTTCTTTCATGTCAGACTAGTCTTAATTGGATCGGAATGAAAACAAAATGCGGCAGCCAAAAGTACAGTTCGTATAATTTATTTGGTGAGCTTGTATTTGTGCGGAAGTAAACTTTTTTCTCTAAATGCTCTGTAACATCGGTGTGGATAACCTTTGGCCTATTTGCAGTGTTGGCGTAGTTGTGCGGGGCAGCGGCAGAGCGCAGCGTGCAACAAGTTCTCGACTGCCGCGGCGTTACAATCGATCGCTCGCATCGCGTGCAGAGTTATATATAGCGCAGACCAACAGCTCTATCATTATAATATCCCAGTGCCCTCTCGATCAATCCGACTCATAGAGCCAAGGTCGACTGTGTACCACAAGAGTTTATCGCCAAAGTTTCGAGATTTCACTCCCTTAACCTCAAAATTAGAGAACTCGACTGCCCTTTTGTGATTATCGATATTCTAGAATACAAAGTTTGAGTAGTGTGATCTAGGTGGGCATTACTGGAAGTAAGACAGACTGTCTGTAATCCACACACTGAGCTAAAATTTTTAGGGACCGTCAGATCCGAATTTACATGGTGTATTTAAAGGCTCCCTCAACAAATTGGTAGATTTGATATTGCAACACTATGAAAGGAATGTTTTTTTATTCGGTTGGCATGTATGTAAGCGTGGATCTATAAGCCATTTCCATAAGCAGTTTTCTAACAACTAGCATATGACTATATTCTGATTAACTTTAAAAAATCTTCAGAGACGTCTGTAAATAATTAGTGTACATGTGATCGCTAGGTTACGTAGAATGAAAAATATTATTATTAAAGCAAGAAATGCACAGTATACTCTGACGTTTCGAGCACCTTAAATTACGTATTCAAATAATGAGGAACTGAAACATTTACTGATTGCCTTTTTTGTTCGACATACGCTATAAAAGTCGAACTGTTACAATTTATGCGTATGCATGACCATTTTCGAGGTTATGTTCTAAATTGATGCATTTTATTCTAAAAACTGATGAAATTTATTACCATTTGTAATTTCTGTCACTTGTTCTACTACTTCAGTTTTAAAATTAAAAAAATTACGTCTGATTGAAAATAATGAATAAGAAAAATAGCCAATACAGACAAAAAAATGTAATATAAATACCACACAACGTTTCTGGGATCCTTGTACCTTTCGTCAGGTGCTAATAAGAGCCTAGAGAAACACAACTGCACTGGTCAGCTGACAACACTCAAAAGCTTTGGAAACGTTGTGTGGTATTTATATGATCTTTTTTGTCTGTATTGGCTATCTTTATTATTCATTACTTCCATTTTACTTAACATAAATTTTCATTCTATATGAGCATTATCGTTATGGTCCTATTTCGTGGATTATTTCTATCAGTTTGTATCAAAACATAGGTGACTTTTATATAAATAACGTTGCTAACGTTTAAGGTGAAAGAATGTTTCGTTCTGAACAATTTTGATGCTGACAGCATGCAGAAAGTTATTTAAGTACATGAGTGTCTTCAGTATATTTATTTTTGAGCGAAAGTTCTACTTCCATACCTAAAGCAACAGTTAAGGGAGCGGAATATTGAAGGGTAAATACGGTATTTCTTGAATTCATGTAATATGGCAAAATCTCAGCCCCTGCTCAAGCCAGAAGGTGTACTCAGTGTTTACAAAATATGAACTAATTAAATTTTTTTTTTTTAGAATCGAAGTTCTGAGGCAATAAAGCACACCGAAACGTAATGAAATCTCAGAAGCATAAGTTAAAAACCGAAATTAAATTTTATACAAAATAAATGTTACGTGTGATAGGAGTTAATATGTGTTGTTACAGTCAATCTGTTTCAATATTTACACAATTCAATCTGTGAGGAATACCAGTTTTATATTTTACAATTAGCAGTGTTGTAACGTTATAATTTTATTAAGAAACGTTCACAGTTATAACATTAAAAAGGTCATTTATTTACGGAAAGTAATAAATATGCAGTTAAAAATTAGTCACATACGGTTTTAGGATTTTAGTTTGTAGTTCCAACGATTTTTGTTTTCCAGATAGACTCTAAACGTGATTTCATTAATTAAACGCTACTGTGAATAATTTACTCTCTTATATGTTTCTATTATCCACTGTGCTGCCTCATCTCCATTTCTCTACAGTATTTCGACTATCTATTCACAGTTCAGGAAAGCATATACCACTTTTCTTCCAATCAAGATTCATGTAATAAAAATCAGACGCGTTCCTGGTTAAATCCTCCAACGAATTGGAACATTTTCCCCCCTTCAGGGCCTCAAAAGTGGTACTCGTCTCTTACAAAATTTATGCACGTCCATGCGCGGATAACCACGAGCCGAATTTTAACCCTGGTTTTAGAGCAGTTATGTTTTTAGCTACATCCAGCCATAAGTAATTTATGGATGACATAATAGGCGCCAATCTATCTGACTGAAACTTGAATTTGTATATCTTCATCCTTCAGTAAGTGATGTATTAATTATTTGTATGTAATTCGAGTCTAGTGGAAACTTTTTATTAAATGAGACTAATAGTAAAACATAGATAAATGAATTTTAAAATTTATAATTAGAATTTTAAAATTTATAATTAGTATATAAAAAGTAAACGTTTAATTAAAATAAATGTTTAATTAAAGGAAGAAAACTCAGTTCCAATAGTTTTTTCAAAAAAATTGCAGAAGTGTGTTATTTTATTTTAATTTTTGCATCATTTTCCCACCACTAGTTACACTCTCTCGTATTACCGTATCTTGCCGATGCTACCCATCTCAAATAAACTTCTTTTCTCGATGTCTGGTTCTATAGTTCTTTAGTTGTGAATACAATTTACCTAACTTCATTTGATGTGTTTTCAGCTCACAATCTCCATTTGTACTTAATCTGCTCCGTAATGCACGGGCTCATTATGCGAAATGTTACTCGTTGAATTACACCATTATCTCCTCTTGGTATTTTCTACTCCTTATCTTACATCTGCAATTTTCTTTTGACCTACGCTTCCGTCGAAGTCCGTTAAGATACATTTAAAGTGATTTCTAACGAGTTCCAATTATTTGTGTTAACGAATTGTTGTAATATAAGGCTGGGGGAAGCGGGTTAATTTTTTATGAAAGAATTTGAATGGATTTAAATTTAATATATTTATAATTAAGGGTTTACACAAATTCAACAGGGTCCTTTACATTTGCATGATTAAAGTTTACTTACTCTTGAATTTAAATTTTAGATAATTCATTTTAACTACATTAAATATTACAATCAATTTTTTATACGTTAAACAGACAAACCTCAGGGCGATTTTACGAGACTCTGAACATAAACCAAAAAAAGAAAAGGGTCGTATGCGAGGGCATATACGTGCGGCAGAAATCTCAATTATTTACGTCGCAGACAGAAACACACCTGTTCGCCTTTTGTAGTCGGCCTCCCAGGAAAATCTTCACAGGAATTTCCTCCTTTACACTTCCTCGTTGGCGTAACAATTATTAACATCTCTAGACACATTTTTCTTCCGTTGGTCGGGCCTTTTTCCCTTCTCCAAATTGTACATGCAAACTATTTTTACTCCTACAGTTTCTCCCTTCTCCTTTCCTCAATCTCAGGGTTATAGATAGGAACTCTCCTGTTTCATAGCTTTCCAGCTTGACTCTCTTCGTTTCCCAACACAGGGAGGATACCTCTTCTCGTTTTTGATTTCAGCCAATCTGAGTCGATTTTACACTTTCGCGGGCTTACTCTCGCATTTTGGATGGGGATGATATCAGGACAATGAGGCAGAGTACTCCCATAATCCGCCTCCTTTGTTTGAAGGCACGGTTTCTCCTCAACACCCCGTCACCTCGGCACCAAATTTATGGCCGTTTTTCCAGCATTTTCCCGTTTTTCTGGTTACATAGTTTTTTTATCCAAATATTAAAAATTAATCTTGAATAAATTTAGAAGTGTTCTGCGCTTCAGTGTTTAGAACTATATTTCTCTGGAACATACGGAGTGTCGTTTTATTATCAGCACTGAAATTTCCTTATATTTTATTACAACGTCCTTAAGTAACAAATTATTGGAATTCTGAAGTTCTTTATTTTAATTGGGATATTATGAACATTTTATAGGCTAGGTTTTCATACTTAAGCCTGATGAATTCCTCTACTTTTTTTTATCAATTATTTCATGCCTGTAACTATTGATTTCTACCGCGTTTTATTAAGTTGTTAAGGTTAGGAAATCGTGAGATGAATCAGTGGTAGCTTAGCTCTCCGTCAATCTACAATGTAACGTAATCCAATTGTCTTAATCTTTTAATTTCGTTTATTTCGTTTCCCATACTGTTTAGGACCGTTCAAACCACCGAATAACAACAACAGCGAATACGTCGAGAGTACGAAATGCGCATTAGGAGTGTTCACGCCATAACGTGATTATATTTAGTTTAACCATCCTCCGTTAGTTGATTCCGTGTCGTGAACTACACCGCGACTAAAACTGCTTCCTTGTGGTGAAGCTGCCAGGGAATTCAGTTACGTCCACTTGTTGACTGAACCAGCTTTCTCCAGTTTCCAGTGTTCTTTTCATGAGAAATTAATTTTATATTGAGTTTGAAATTGCGACAATGTTTTCAGAATAGTTTTTACACTACCAAAGTCTCGTGATAAAGTTTACAAAAATTGACAAGTATGCTACTTTTAGCACATTATCTCAATTCTACAATTATCTTGCTCATATTTTAGATATATTCATCATAAACGCCCGGTAAATGTTAACTTTAACTACGTTAAATAATGTTTGCTAAAACAAAAATATATTTGCATGTCTAACTGGAATTTATGAAATTATAACAATGTAACAAACCGATTATTACAATAGCTGCATGGTTTGGGGCAGCTGTATTCACGTGGGTTCATGTTTAGTCACGAAATTATTTTTTTACACGTTAAATGTAATAAATAAAAATCTTTGTTGTCAATTGTAAGCTGCTAATTCATCTTTGCGCTGAATCATTTTAGAACCAGGTATTTTTTTTTTTAAAAAATGGATGTAACTCCCGGACAAACGAGGAAGGAGTCTGCGATAAAACCTAATTTCGGGAAAAATACTAATATTACACACTATAGCCATGGATTTTAGCCAAACTGTTTTGTGGACTAATTTCAAACAAAAATACTAATTTCCATTGTCTTTTGAGATAAAATACTTACGAATAAGAAAAATACTACACAAGGTTTCGGAAACCTTGTTCCTTTCTTTAGGTGCTAGGAAAAATAATTTCACAAGAGCCTAGAGCGACACAATCGCACAAGCCAGTTGACAAACTCAAAGCTTTTAATAAATTACACTGCGTATTGTAGATAATTTGTGACATCTTCAGATATGATAATGCAATAATTAAAATAAATATTTATGAAATATTTGGCAGAGAACAAATAACATAAATTTTTAATTATTATATTTGTTTCGTTTGGTAGTGTAAAACGACATAACTGAAGAGGTCGCAAATTAATTTTTATTAAATATCTGTTTTGGACATAAAAAAGTCTGTTGTTTATTTATAATTTATCTTTATGTGTATGCATCATTATCAAAGCTTTTGAGTTTGTCAACTGGTATGTGCGGTTGTGTTGCTCTAGGCTGTTTTTAGTTTTCTTAGCACCTGGTTTCCAGAAGCGTTTTGTGGTATTTACATCATCACTCCTTGTTGTCTGAATTTTGATATTTTTCTTATTATTAATTTTCAAAACAGGCGTATATTTTTCATTTTAAAATACTTAATAACTAAACACGAAACGCATTATAGAGTAAAATAATGCAATTATATTTACTGAAAGACCATTAATACTACGGTTGGAATTGTGACGTGCTTAATCACGAAGTTTTCTGCTTCTGAATGGGCAAGCGCGAAACCTTTCCAGCTGCGTCTGCTGGTGAAGTGTGACTGAAGAGACCTGAGATGTTGTTGAGGTCCGAGTGGGAAAAGCTCCGCTTCGTTGTACTTAACTTCTCACACCCACGCTCTACTCCTGGCGGAAGCTCTAAGTCGCTTCGCGAAGAAAAAAATACGCACAAAGTAAATTGCTTTGGAATGTGAATTTCTATCGATCATGATACACCTTAAAATGGAAGCGACATAACAACATTACGTCGACTATGCACATAAAAGGTGAGAAATTTTGTTTTAAATAAAGAAATTGTTGTCGCAGTCGCAAAAAGATTTAATGTTCTAATATGTTAACATCATATCGTCAAGTTACAGATTATATGCGTAGTTACCAAGAATGGAGTTGTTTTATGGTAAATATATCGCACGAAACAGCATGAACACAGCAACATTAATAACAAAAAACATAAAAATTAACATAACGTTTCATACTCAAACTACGACTTCGGTTTCAAAGGGCATTACAGGTGGTGCATGCCTGGCAAATTATACGCAAAATTTATTTATGTAACATAAATATTTGGCCAATATTTATAGAAGACTTGTAAAATATATGGAAAGAGTATTTAAAATTTTATATTGATAATTTAAATCTAAGATATTGATAGAGGGTTAGTATTATATAATGAGTTATCAGTACCAGTTAAGAATGAACGTTTAATAAAGAGCGTAAGTTTTCCCGACGTATATTCTGTATAAAGCATATATATGACGAAGATGGTGGTGTCAGCCATAGAAACGTTGTGTTTAAATCACGTTACCCTACCGGAAACCCGAGAACTCTTTATAAAGAATTAATATTTTTTTTAAAAAAAAATTGTACGTATAAAGCATAATTAAGGGTAATAGACTAAATATAGTTGTATAGTAATATGATATGTAATTATATTTTAGCTAAATTGTACAAATAAATAAATAATTTACTCCATCGGATACCTGATAATGTCCTGGATTGAGGACGAAATGTTTTATTGATTTTTATTGTCTTTTTTAAATTAAACATTTCTGAGAAATTTGGCTATATTCACGTAATAATATTTTTACACTTAAAATTTTTTTTTGTGCCATGTCAGTAATTTATAAATCTATGAGGCAAATATGTGACAGTCCGATAAGTGGGCTACAGTTCTGATCGATTACGATTATTTGTATTTCTTTCATCAACAGCTGTGTTGAATTCCTCGTCGTGTTAGTTATGCAACCAACTGTACAAACGAACGTCGTTGCCAGGTTAGGCTACCAATAGCACGCGATTCAAGTATTGCTTTTTGAATGATGACCAAATATTGAAACAATAACAATACTTCATTCTTTGAAAGTTAATCGCTCGCCTCCTTGCTTCTGTACCTATTGTGGGTTCGACGTATGGTTGGGAACAATCATTCTAAAATACGAATAAGAGCAATTGTAAATTATTAACTTTATTAAATCTTGAGTATTATTTAAAGTTACAAATTATTTAGCAAGTAATGCTAACCTATAAATTAAGAACTTCAAAAAATTTATTATTTCATTCATTTTGCTGTATTATTAATAGGAAAAATGTCAAACATAACGGATGTTTTCCGATAATTATTAGGTGTTATTTAATTTAGTAAAATAATTCTTGGATGAAGTTTTCTCGGGATTCCAACCGGGTAGCGTAGTTTAGTAAACACAACGTTTCGATGCCTTGCAGGTGAAGAAGATGGCGGTGCAAGCCATCGAAACGTTGTGTTTACTAAACTACGCTACCCGGTTGGAATCCCGAGAAAACTTCATCCAGAAACTACACCGGGAAAACCTACGTTCCTTATTAAAATAATTCTTATTTATTCATAAAAATTCTATAATCGCTATTGTACAGTATACATATTTCTTACAAACACTATTTATTTCACATAAATAAATTCTTTCCACATTTCCAAATTATCAACTTCAATCTGCATAAAACCAAATGTAAACAAACAATTAACATTTACCCTCAATTTTTATGACGTTAACTGATTACGACCCTCCACTCATATGAATAATAATTCACTAATCTTTTGGATCAAACCGTGGGAAAATTATCCGATCTTAGCATAAGTTTAATAATATAAAAATACTATTTACTACAAGATAAACGATAGTTTACATTCATGTTGTATCAATAAAATGTTCCAAAACTTAGCCCCTCTCGTCTGAAGACCTTATCATTAATTAAGTTTCATGTGGTTTACATTTTTCTTCTGTAGCAAATTTGAATTTGAAGTCAGCAACACCACCGGTGGTTTACAGAACTGTAATATATATATATTGCAATGATCACATTTATTTAAAATTAAATTAAATTTTAATTTGCCCCACGTTGAATCGTCAAAATGTAGTAAATACAATTAACTGATTATTTAATTATTCAATTTAAATAAGCTCACATTGGAGTACATTTGTAATAATACAATTTAATTATATTTTAAAATAACAAATTAAAAGTTGAAATGATAGGATTTTAAATGAAAAATCAGAATTTAAAATATAAAACAAAGTTTATTTATTAAAAAAAATTCTTATAAGCATTGAAAATTTTGTTACATGTTGGTAAAGTGCCACGGCTTAATTTCAGGGGCGACTATCGGGCCTTCCATAAAGAATGTTACGACAAGACAATTAAAAACTTACAATGTGAAAAATTCATAACTTAAACAATTATTGAAATATGAAATCTGACGATAATTATGATTTACATCAGGTTTACAATTAATAAATTTTCTTTTTAGTTTACATTACCATCAGCTGTTCGTCGGGGGCTCGATCTCACTCGATTATTGTTAAACACTTCACAGACCTGCCATATTTCACTGAATTTAATGTAGTTGTAATTTTCAGACACAACACTTCCTGTTCTTTACAGTTGATAACGTTGTTTTAAATCTTTGATGCTGGCATAGATATGCCAATGGACAAATACTTCAGATTGTCGCCTCATAATTCATAAACCCGGGACTTTAATATATTATGTCTCTGATGCCTTTATACACTTGCTTGAATATAGTAACAGGAACTTTGAATCACGTTCGCTTTCCTGGTCAAAGCAATTCTCAATTACAAGTTCTGACAAACACACTCGTTAGCCTCCAAAAAGACACTCTGCAGCTTTCCAGAACACACTCTGCTCTCTCTCCGCCGATTTCCAACACACACTTAAGTTCCGCGCGTCCAGCCAGCCATGCCTTCGCGACAATGCCCATAGAAAGCAAGAATTTTAGGCTCCATATTGTTGTACACAATTCTTATATTTACGCCGCCGACAATGAAAATAGTAAAATTTTGTTTATTAAATAATTACATGTCTTTAATTACTACAATATATATATATATATATATATATTATTACAGAACGTTTGAATAATCAATCATGTGAGTGGACTATTAATACTACTTAAGAAAAAAATGGTGTCAGTATTCAGATCATAAACTGGTTCAGGTCTCACATAAAATTTGTCCGGTTTATTTGCGTACAGAGTAGAAGAGAATTAACTTTAATAAAATATAGAATTACACTTCACACAAGAATAAACACAAAACCTGACACACGCAAACTAGGAAGAAAGAAACTAGTAACTTGTGTGTGTCACGTTTTGTGTTTATTTTTGTGCGATGTGTAATTCTATATTTTATGATAGTTAATTTTCTAATCATTAATTTTTTACTAGTGCGTATTGAATTTTTATTGACACTGTAAGTATTATATTAGTATAGTTAAAGAATTATTATTCTTTTAACTCAAATTTTACCAGGTTCATTTTACGAGATTTAACATTTCTAATGGATGTGCAAGTTTTGTTTCGGAACATCGATAATGCCCGCTTGTAGCGTAGACCACGGCGCACAAACTTTTGCATAGACTAAACTTCATGATACAGTCATAAATTTTGCTTGGTCCGAGGGGAAAATTACCAAATTTGGCCGAGGTTTAGTCAGGGGAACAAAAAGGGATCTAAAGGTCGAGACTTATCGTGTCGGCATATTAGGTTGACGATATATAGAGAAATATAGTCCTAGTCAAATATTGAGTTCATTTACACACTAAAGAAATAAAAAACAAAACTAAAAGTTTAAACAGGGATTTGATTTTAACAACGAAATTAAGTCCAGAAAAGAAATATCAGTATAACGAAACAGTAGGAAAAAATTTCAATTTTTTTAAATCACTTAACAAATTTGATTTTTATTGACTTTTATATTTTATTTGATTATGCCGATGAAAATGTTTGAACTATCATCAGATTATGATGTAGACTTTTTAGTGTAAAGAAATTTAATAATTAATTGGTTCAATAATAAATTTTAAATATAGCACTGTAACATTTTTCAATTTATTTTCAATAACGTTTGTGTATGATGTAAATTATGGTTATTTTGATAATACGAATAAGTTATAATGTATTAATTATTGTAGTAGAGTGAATGCTGCACAATTGTATAATTTAAATTATTTCAATAGTAAACGTAAAATAATACGAAGTAGTAAATTAAAGTATATAATCTAGAAATTAGTTTCAATTAGTATGAAATATCTAAAACTATGGATAAAGTATGACGAGACAAGCCGTATCGAATGCTTTTATTTTTAACTTTGTGTTCGCTCTCTCTGTGGCAGAGTTTTATTTCCCATAATTATATACTTTTATAATTCAGATCATTACAGACGCTGGGCAGGAAAACAGTACTCGATAAAAATTTCTGTCCTCCTTGGGCGACGGACTGCGGTCTGGGAGACTGATGATATACGTCCGTCTTGCGGGACATCTCTCGGTAACTTCCTGAAGTTTACTTCTGCTGATCTAGGTGACTGATTTCCGCTGATTGACCGGACTGGGCTGCACGGAGACCGCAGACATCCTGGTACCAAGCCTGCGGGTTCTATACCACAGCAGACCTGCTAATAGCGCCACGAACGGAAAGGGGGGGAGAAGGACTGCAGGCAGATGGGAAACAACGGGAAGAACAACTGATATGTATATATTCATTGTTAACAATATTAGGTTTAAACGAAATATTTTGTAAGCAAGTTGTCAATAATATAAAACGTATAAACAAAATTTCTTAAATAATAACAAAATACCTTTTTTAAGTTTTTGTTGTTGTTTAATGTGAAGAACAAAAACAAGTACAAGAGTTTTGGGATTCAATGTAAACATATTCTACTGAAAGGCGCGTTTTACTCAGTACAGGAGTTTCTAGATCGTTCCTCTAATAATTAATTTTTTTTAAAAAACTGCAAAACTATTCAATGTGTTGCTAATAAAACCTCTTATTTCGTAACTTTCTTATTCTATTTTGGTCTTTTCTGCTCTTTTGTTCGTTTGTTTCATGTACGGCCTGGAGTTTGCAGATTCCTCGTCGCTCTGTTTCGTGAAGAGACTTGTCCGTCGTTTGTGTTTAATTTTGTGTGGTTCTATATTTTATGATAGTTCATTCTCGTAACATTTATTATTTACTAGTACATATTTAATACTTTTATTAGAACTGTAAATATTATATTATACCCTTAGTATAGCTCAAGAATTATTATTTTTGTTATTATTCATATTGTTTTACTTATGTTGGACAGGGAAATTTGTGTTCCCGAATTTTAGTATTTTTATTTCACTTCTAATTATTTATAATGGTAGCACTCAATTCTTATATTGTAATTTTAGGTATTCACGTGTCTTATTTCCTTATACGAGGACTAATGGAATAAATCAAATCAAATCAAATCAAAACCATACTAATGGAATTTGTGAAACCAATATTTAAGTACAAAAATGGTGTTTCATCAGGAAAAAATAATGATTTCACATCTTTACGAGATTTTATACAAATTTGAGTCCACATTTAATGTAAGTACAAGAAAAGGGTAAATCATTGACGCGTATGGCTACAAAATGAATCACGCGCTGAGGAACAGATTATGATAATTTATAACTCATGGTTCAAATAAAGTCTTCATAAATGTTGAGGTTTTGAACACAAAATATTTCATAACTCTCGGAATTAACACAAGAGCAGCCTCAAATAATAAAATTACAGCTGCAGTGTGTAGAGTGGCAACCTGTCTGTTTGACTTAAACATATTAAAATCAAATAAAAAATTATGAGTTTGGATATTTTACTTGATTATCTATTGGACGCTACTGCAAATTAACGAACATCTAACACCGGAAATTTACAAAACTAATAGATTTAAAAAAATTAATATTAAAAAAGGGTTTATAACTTTCTGGCATATTCGGTAGTTCGCTCTCACTACTCTGTTACTTGTATTTAACTACTCTGGAAGCAAAAGTAACTCCTTTTATCAGGGTAAACAGTAATAAAAACCTTTTGAATTATTAGTGAAGTGCATAAGTAGTGTTTTATGAGAACAGCTCTGATGATTTGGTATTCTCGAAATTTCCATTGTAAACCGTCGGATTTATTTAGATTAATTCAGATTTCTTTAGATTTCTTAAAATTTCATAAAAGTTATTCAGATTTTTCCTATGTTAACATTTCTGTTATAAATTTAATTCATTATTTTGTTTTTATATAATACGGTTATAATTGCGGATTATTATAACTGCTTGAAGCCGAAGAGTGACCCTGAAGATTTTTAAGAAGTTCAATAAAGCTGTGGCATTTATGAAAAAGTTTTGTACAAAATCCAACTAAATACAAATTTTGTAAGAAATGTTTTGTATTTAACTGCAATTGTTTCGTTTATAATAATTAATTATTACATTATTTGACGCCACACCGTGGTTTGTTGCTCAATCAATAATGTATAATGTATATATATATATATATTGTAGCAACAGTTAATTAGGCCATTAATTGTTTGGTTATAATTTGAATTGCAGTGAATAATTTGAATTATAGCGGTATTGAGCGACCAAAGCGACAATAGCGCTGAGCTCTGTTGCTTTGTTGAAGAGCCGAAATGGCGATTACTTTGCGATTGTGCGCAAAAGTAAAGTTAATCTTCAGTCTACGGTCAGCCACGAGAGGAGATACATTAAAACAAATCTTCACTGAGATACTTAGCAGTTCGATCCAAATCAATAAATAAAACAGTAAAAGTCTAAAGTCTGCAAATCGTGAGTTCCAGTAAGCAAGCAGATAGTTGGACATGGAGATTTTCTAACAACTAGCCAACGGTGAAGCAAAGGATGCTTAATTTTAAAAAATTGAACAATTTTGCATTGAGGGAAGCCGACATCCGATAGCTGACCAATTAGGAGAGGATCATCCGAGGTTCATGAGAACTGGGTACGTGCATTTCGACAGCGTATGTATAAAATCTGTGAGGAAATTAGAATCAGTGTAAAATTTTGCATTTAAAGTGTAGTGTTGAAGCTACAAAAGAATGCTGGTACCAGTCGGACATTGTGTGAGTAACCAAAACTTGATAATAATATTTGTAAACGATAACTAAAAGGGTAGAGTCAGATTTCGTTCACTTTTAATTTCGTTCAAGTTTAATCTCTTTACATTTAGCTTTCTTTCATTTATCGACATATTGTTTTTAGGTAAATTTTATGCTTGATTTGTTAATCAGTTTATTAAATCACTTTTCTGTTAATTATCAAACCCAGTTACGACCCTAGAGAATAGATCTGAATTTGATTGTAATTGTTTAAATTTTTGGAAGCCCCAAATGAATAAATAATAAATTATTTTGTTTGTTAATTTTTTATAATATTTTAATTTAATTAACCTTTTCATTTTGATTATTACAAGATATATATATATATATATATATATATATATATATATATATATATATTAATAGTGTATCTTCAGTATTGGTGGTGTACTATGTAATAAATTGTGAAGGAAATATTCGATCTACAGAAATATACGAAAAATTGGAAACAGGTCTGGAAACTGACAGCGAAACTTATTTAATTGGATGGGCAGGAATTGGATTTGAATTATTCGGGAATGGAATGACGTCGTAAAGGTTAGCGAGTAAGGGGAAGTACCTGTACAATCCAAGTTACAACGGGGATGGAGAGTATAGTCGCTGGAAGTAAAAGGAAATAACAAAATAAGACAAATAAATTCGGGATGAAAACTATGCGATTGTTCTCTGAAATTCTAGAAATAGTGAAAATAATTTCAAGTAATCTACTTGATAAGGAAAATGTTTTTTCTGAGTTAACAACGATACTTTGGCTATATGATGCTGCAGGCTAATGAGCGTAAAATCGATGGCGCGGAAATCGGCTGCTGCAGCAAGATCGCTGAAAATTACGCCTCTCATTAGGCTTTAGCTCCACAACGTGGTTTCCTATGAAACACTGCTTGAAGTGATGCTGCGTGCCCCGGGTAACGGACTCTCCGTCTTTGCATGCAAGCAAAGAATAAAACCAGTTCCTATAAAGTCGAAAATTACGAAATATTCCCTACAGAACCACTTACAAATTGTTCGTTGTATTAAATATGACATAATAATGATTAAAATAAACGTAAATAATGAAAAATAAAATTCTAGAAAAACTTTAAATTGTCCTACTTGAATGGGACATTATCAGCTCAGGCAACTTATTATTGAAATTTGTGAAGTATTCTCGTACGCCTTTGTTTCCTCAGACCACATGAGATGACTGACATTTTTTAAGCAGTGGTTCGCTATGATAGTGATTCTTGAAATGTCACACCTGTAGTAGGATTGTTAACAGAATATTTGTAGTTCTCTTCTACGTCGAAGAAACTAGATCCGCCGCCGATGTAACTAAAAATAATACATCAATTTCCTTAGAAATTATTTTGGAATTAATTTGAAACAAATAATAAGTAAATTAAAATTAGAGTTGGATATTAAAGTATTTTTTAACACAATAAAAAGTACATTGCAAAATAATATTTTGTAATGCCAATAAATTAAGACATTAATTGTGAAATTAAAAATATAAATTGTTTGAGAAATCCTTTGTAGCGGCAGGAGCCTTTGAAACAACAATAGAACAGCTGGCTCAGTTCCTTTGTCGGAAGGTCCGTCAAAATGGCGTATGCGCGCTCAAATTGCGAGACGAGAGTACAGTTTGCATTAAGATATTGAGAAGTTCAGTTCGCATGGACAATTCAATTGTAGAATTCACCTAAGGCGAGCGGTCAACCGATAGATGACGAAAGAAGGATCATCCGAGTTCCTGACGACATATAAAATTTTTGATTAGAATCTGTGAGTTTATAGAAGCAGTGTAAAACCCACGATAGTGTTCTCGAAAATAAAGGTACGATGGAATGCTGGGCAGACGTGAGTAACAATTTACGAAACAATTAATTATGTAAACGTAATTGAAAGATAACCGTCAGATTTCGTTCTCTTCATTTTGATTAAAACTGTTAATCAGAGTCAATCTTTTCACTTTTAAATTTGGTCTCATTTTAAATGTTCTAGTTTAATTGACGAGTAAATTTCTTTGTCTTTTAATTGTAATTTGTTGATGATAAGATTATAAATATTATTGATTCGTCCATTATCAAACCCAGTAAAGATCCTGAGAAATTCAATATTATAAATTTTGTAATTGTTTGAGTAATTGCCACAATAAAAATATTGTTAGTAAAAATAATTAATCTTTCATTTTAAAAAACCCATCATTAGTGAATATTACAATTTATAATTTATATTCAATTGCTACTGCTCAGTACTTCAAATAAATAAATTGGATACTCATTGGTTATTATTTATCTTTTTATTTGTTTTCTGGTACATTACTTGAGAAAGTGTCTCTTGCCGTATGCCCAAGGTCTGCGACCCCAGAACATACACCTATCAAAACAGGCCGAGATCCTCGGCATGTGGGAACCTTTGTTCAAAAAAACCAGAGAGATATGAAGGCATTCCCAAAGGTAGCTTCCGCCAAAGCTCTCTGGGAAGCTTCACCTGCGAGAGAATCCTCTCGCAGGGTTCCTTATCAACATCTTACTTTTTTCTTTTTTTAAAGGTAACAGGCTAATGAGGGTAATCCACATGGTGGCTACTCCCCTTTAGTGGCATAGGAAGGGATTTGAAAGGGGGGATGCGGAAGGGTAGAGAAAGATAGCCAAGGGTTAGCTAGGGCCCCCAATGTCCGACCTACCTGATGCAGGTTTTTCTAGGGTTTTCTCTGCATTAGTTTTAGGCGAATGCCGGGTAGGGTACTTAAACTATAGCACGGGGTCTCTAATGACAATGTAGAAATTGCTACCGATATAAATGAAATGAGGAAATTGTTTCTGATGTCTGAAACTGTAGATAAATGAATAAATGTCTTTTAAGAATAGTTTGAGAGATGAGTATCAAAAAAACCTGAAACAAACACTGTGGGGGTAATACACGACTACCACCCTCATAAACCGGGGAATTTTTAAAACATGCTAAATCGGCCATTATTTGCATCGAATAAATATTTTTCGGGGTCTATGAGATTTATAATATGTCTCTCGAATTTGTTTCTACAATTTCAACGCCTTTCGGCATAGAAGGGGTGCACCCTTAGGGGTGGGGGTGTATTGGTGTTACATAAAAGTAACGCGAAAACAACTGCGATTGGAGTCATATCCAGACTTATGGCTGTACGGCCTGGAGTTTCTACAGAAGTATACAGATTCCTCGTCGCTCTGTTTCGTGAAGAGACTTCTTCGTCGTTTGTGTTTCCTCCTACTGTGCATGTGTCATGTTTTTGTGTTTATTGTTGTGTGGTGTGTACTTCTATATTCTATGATCGTTAATTCTCTAATCATTACTTTTACTAGTGCATACTGAATTTTTTTGAGTATTTTATAAACCTGTATTGTTTGTATAATAATTTGTAGTTTTCTCATATAAATATTCCTATTTGTGCGAATTTGATTTTCATTTCATTTATATCGGTAGCAATTTCTACATGGTCATTAGCGACAATTTTATTATGTTACATATTACTGTAAAAACATATTGCTGTATCAGATCATATAATTGGGACAGAAATATAATTACAGTACACCATAATAACATTAGAGATATAATAGAAGGTTACAGTGCGTTAAAATAAAAAGGGAAAAAGAAATTGTTTCTGATGTCTGAAACTGTAGATAATCGAATAAATGTATTTTAAGAATAGTTTGAGAGATGAGGATCAAAATTTTGTTTGGTATAAAATAATAATCTTAGAATCTTGACTATTCTAGAACTCTGAGAAAAATATTGTAAGAATTAAGTTTGAATGAGCTCTTTTCATTTGTAAGTTGCTTCAAGTATGTATTTTGGCGGGTCTGTGCTTTTGTAGGAGCATTGATTGGAATATAGGAGCCCATAAATGCATTAGTTTTGGTTAGCAAGAGTGAATAATGTCAAATACTTAGATGAATAATTGTTTTTTGTAGTCTTTAAGGTAAAAATTATTTCAGTTTGGAAGAAAGACGGGGAAAAGAGATGAATTTTATGTAGGTTAAAGTACGCAGAGGTTGAAGTGCTTAATACTAGTTAATCACTTAAATATACTTGATATACAAATTCGAAAATGTACCTTTTGAACATCCAAATGGAAATATCTCCGAGTTCACCTGACTGAAGCAGAAAGCCTGCCAAATACACGGATATGCATTCAAGCTATCGGCGCAGAAATGTCCACACAAGAGCTCCAAAGCAAAGTAAATATCGGAGCTGCGAGATCCTTTCTGAGTTCTTGCCCAGAACCGGAAAAGCTTTCACTAGTTTAGGATTTTACTACATCAGAGGATGGAAACTTTTGCACGTAGTTCATCAACTGTGCTCTAAACTATACAACATTTTACAATTACAAGAATTTAATATTTTTAAGTTATAGATTATTAAGTAAATAATTTTAGATTTATGAGTATAGAAGCTGTTAGTCCTCCGGTGAAGAAATAGGAGAATTCAAAACACAAACGTAAAAATCCGAGAAAAATACTCTCTCCGCCAACTAAATTCATATCTTAAATATTTTTTAGTATTTTAGGCTTATTTATTTTGCTAATATGTATAAAGTTGAATTTGTTGTCGAAACTGAATTTTGTGTATGTGAAAATACCAAGTAAAGATGTGTGAAATGAAAAGTAAAAACAGAACAGACGTCGCTCGTTTACTTCCTCTCTGACATCTAAACAGATATCTCAGCGAAGTGTTTCGTGTAACGTTAAGGATTTATTTTTGACATGGCTCTAATCATATTAATGTTAATAAGGAAGCTTATAAGTCAAATTCGCACAAATAGGAATATTTACATGAGAAAACTACAAATTATTATACAAACAATACAGGTTTATAAAATACAAACTATGCACTAGTAAAAGTAATGATTAGAGAATTAACGATCATAGAATATAGAATTACACACCACACAACAATAAACACAAAAACATGACACACGCACAGTAGGAGGAAACACAAACGACGGACAAGTCTCTTCACGAAACAGAGCGACGAGGAATCTGTATACTTCTGTAGAAACTCCAGGCCGTACAACTGTAAGTCTGAATATGACTCCAATTTAAGTTGTTTTCGCGTTACATTTATGTAACACCAATACACCCCCACCCCTAAGGGTGCACCCCTTCTTTGCCGAAAGGGGTTGAAAGTATACAAACAACTTCGAGAGACATATTATAAATCTGATTGATCCCGAAAAATATTTATTCGATACAAATAACGGCCGATTTAGAATGTTTGAAAATTTCCCCGCTTTATGAGGGTGGTGGTCGTGTATTACTCCCACAGTGTTTGTTTCCGGTTCGAAAGAAACACTTTTAAAAAAATTGGTCAAATTTCCTCCACAGGTGTAGACTTGTATACGAAACATAAACACAAGTATATACAAACAGTCAATTTTATATATTAGAAGATTAAAATTATTTTAATGATAAGTGCATGGTACTGCGTTTGTTTAAGCTCAATAAACAAATCAGACCGCACTTTGGATTTGGTACTTGTCTACTATTCATAACTATACGCAGAAAATTCTTCACATGCATCTTTATGGAGCCAAAGTTCATCTAATAGTAACTGCTAATAGTATTATCATATAATTATTGGCGGCTACCATTATAAAAAATTAGAAGTTAACATAAAAATACTAAAATTCGGGAACACAAATTTCCCTGTCCAACATAAGTAAAAGAACTATATAGTAACAATAACAAAAATAATAATTCTTTAGCTATACTCAAGGTATTAGTATAATATTTACGGTACGCAAAAAAAATTCAAAGTGTATTAGTAAAAGTAATGATTAGAGAATTAACTACCATAGAATATAGAATTACACACGACACAACAATAAACACAAAAACATGACACACGCACAGTAGGAGGAATCACAAACGACGGACAAGTTTCTTCACGAAACAGAGGGACGAGGAATCTGTACTTCTGTAGAAACTTCAAGCCGTACAGCCATAAGTCTGGATATGACTCTAATCTCTGTTGATTTCGCGTAATTTTTATGTAACGCCAATACACCCCCACCCCTAAGGGTGCTCCCCTCCTATGCCGAAAGGGGCTGAAATTATACACTAACAACTTAGGGAGACATATTATAAATGCTAATAGCATTTACGGTTGCCACAAGGATTGAATTAAGAATTCTTGTTCATCTTTACCGTGATAAGTTAGAATATATTAAATCTGGAAGCCAATCAATTTCTATAAAGTTGGAAGGTAGCAACGGTCGGTTTCATTCTTTGAGACTTTCTTTACGGACACCAAGTTAGCTTGTCTTAGAAGAAAGTGTCAGCACTATCTCCTTCAAGGCGATCTTCTGCTTTGACGCTTTTGCCACGTTTGCATGGAAGAGAACTTCCGACGTGAATAGAGGCTCGGTTCCACTAAAAGAGGCGATCTCCTGCAAACGCGCTCCGTATGAATTAATAATGGTTTCCTTCCTACTGCAGCACCGTTGCTACACAAAAACCTCATTGGGTGGTTGCACAACTTTTTCGTCAAATATTAATTACATACTCTGACTCCTAAAATAATGGGATTCAAAGGGAAATAAAATTAAGGCGTGCTTTGCGCCTGTAATGTTAAAATTCTGAATGAGGAAAACTTATTAATTAATTTAAATTGGTTTGCATGTACGTGTAAGTTCATAATGTTTACTTTTAGTACAAATGTATAAAAATGGCAAATATGAAAACTAAGGTAGTGAAGGTAGTTAGAAAACGTTATAAATATTAAAAAAGTAATACAAATGATGGAGTTGGTAAGTAACGAACTTCAGAAGAAATGAAACTGCAGGTAAGGAACAAAGTTAGAAAAAGAATGGTGAAAAAATTCCCAAGTGACTTTCTGAAACAGTTAAAATCTTGCTTTATTCATTGTAGAAAAGTGTTTCAGCAGGAACTTATATCCGTCTAACTAATTACTTCAGCCTGATCCATAAATATAAAATAAATGTTTGCTAGTTATTTAGTTTTTCTATCTATTATTTCTCTCCTATCACTTCTTTTATACTGTAATACATTTTTTAGGTTTTTATTAAAAACGTTTTAGTCAAGTGTTTATTTAACAATTTAATTACAGAAAACAAACAAAAACCGTATCTATTAAAATAAGGAGAAATTGGGCCGTGCATAAGAGAGTACATTCAATATTTTCGTTGTTTTATTTCCAAATGTTTGTCTAGAGATCCCTAATTTTAACAATGTATTTCAATTTGTGCATGATGGGAAACAAAGTAGACTACATGTGGTTTTGTCATTGTCGTTAAATTTCAAAGTATTCAAGTGACAGTAACATTTGGGAGACCATCAAATACTTTAAATTAAGATTAAATTTTAGTAATTTCCTTCCTTTCTAAATGGGTTCCGATTATCCTATAATCGATTACCATTAATAAGGATGTCTTTATATTTTTTGTATGTTGCCTTAATGCTTCATTGGAAATATCAAAACTAATATTTGAAAAACATTCAGAGGTAATATTACTCCACGGAATAATGGAATAATTATCTGTGTAATTGAAAATTGATATATAAAAGTACGGAAAGAAAGAAATATATATTTTTAATTAAAAAACATGTCTCATCAGTTTGTGATGGATCTTATGAATTATTTTATTTACCCCCTGTGAATTGTGACATTTTTTACTGATTGTTGATATAATACTTTTCAATAATTATTCACAAATACCTTGTCTAATTTCTCAAGGTTATTCAATATATAATAGATTTTATTTCGGGAGTTTTGCTGTGTAACTCGTATATATTAATTAACATTTGGGGTCTGGTTTCTGTTGCCCAATAAGCATGAAAAACGGATGAATTTTGCTAAAGCCTCCTACGCGTTTCGCAATCAGCTGATAACGTTTTTGCTAAACGTGGTCGTTATATTTGATTTCCTGTTCCCCGAAACCAGTATCAGCCCGTATATCCCATTTCATATCCGTACAAGAGCGAGCGTATTCAAGCATTGGATTTGTTTCATAGTAAGGCGAGTAAAATATGTCTGAGAACTTTGGAATGCGAACCTCGGATGTGGGATTCAATTTCAGGAAGGAGAAAGAAGTGCAGGATTTGGGCATTGTTTATCACTTACACAAATGAACGAGCCCGGAGGGAAATAGGAAAGCTTACAGGCGCACCAAAATATATATTTCTCTAAACTTAACTTTAGTAACATTTTCTGGATGTAGAATGGTAATCATTTATGGATAGATAGCGAGAAAGATAATTTCATATTAGTAAATATTAGTTATCGGATTATAAAAAGTTTCTATCGGGCCAGAAATCGAACCCAGGATTTCCGCTAGATACGCAGCCACTCAAACAACTGAGCTATACTTATTTGACTTCTGCTACGGTCGAGATTAATTCAGTTCAATAGAATTTCAAGGTGAGCTTTCATTGAAAACAATCATTCTTCGCTTGAAGCAAATCATAGTGCTGTGTCGTACAGTGAAGAAAATTATTCCGATTGATACGAAAGAGAATAAAATAATAAACATATTATTAATAATAACTGTGTCTGGCGCCAGATTAAGTTCTCAGTCAATTTGTGGTTATCAAGAATGAGCTTTTTATTGTATGTATTCATTAAAAGAACAATGTTTATGGAATCAGTTGTCTCTAGGAATGATATTCTGTATTGAAACTAGGATGTGCATAATTTAAAACCATTTTCGTTTTATCCAAGATTTTTTTTCGATCAAAATTTTATTTTCAATTGTACCGACAGCGTCTGGTACCCTACCGGAATCGTTGAAGGTACGGAGCCCGGCTCCGGGTAGTCGGAAGACGGCCCAGGTGTGGCGTGTCATTCTGACCATCAATATTTAATTAAGTAATTGTTAATTAGAATGTCACGCCGGGGATTTAAATGAGTCTGTGATGTGGATACTCTTTGGAGTAAAGTACTCGGAACGCCAGAGAAGAAGAAGGTGTAGACAGGCCAAATAGCGGCCACTTATAGCATAGGAAAGGGACTGAAAGGAGGATGAGGAAAGGTAGAGCAAGGTATCCAAGGGTTAACTTGGGCCTCAGGACTGTAGTGTTAAGGATCATACCCTCTAATTCACCTAAAAGTGATGCAGGGAGTACCCTAGAAAAAATCTGCTTCAGGTAGGTCTGGAATTTGGTACTTGTTCTTCGCCCTTCCAATTTTGTTTAGATTAACAGGCTAAATGAGTGTAATCCACGTGGTGGCAACTCCACTTTAATAGCATAGGAAGGGATTGAAATGAGGGATGGGAAAAGAGTACAGGATGGTAGCCAAGTGTTAACTAGGGCCCCATGACTATTCTTTAAGGATAGTATCCGGTAATCGCCTAAAAGTGATGCAGAACAAACCCTAGAAAACCTAAAGCAGGTAGATAGGGCTTTTGGTACTTGTTCCAAGCCCTTCAGATGTCGGGAGTTTATTTAAATGCATAAAAATTAAGGGCTGTTTCATATATATGTAAATAAAATGTTGATTATAGTCAAGGTTTTTTTTTTTTTTTTAGGGCAACAGGCTACAAGAGGGTGATCCACATTGGGCAACTCCCCTTTAATAGCATAGGAAGGGATTAGAAAGGGGGGATGTGGAAGGGTAGAGGAAGGTAGCCAAGGGTTAACTAGGGCCCCCGGGCTATAGTTTAAGGATCCTACCCGGCATTCGCCTAAAGAAATGCAGGGAAAACCCTAGAAAAACCTGCATCGGGTAGGTCGGGCATTGGGTACTTGTCCCACGCCCTTCCGATAGCGGGAGAGGAGTTTGCTGTGGAGACGCAGCATTCCCTTCTCCGTGCCTCGACCAGTTTAGGAGGCAGCTGGCCGACTATTCCAATAGGAATAGCGGACAACTCTTGCCGTATGCCCAAGGTCTGCGACCCCGGAACATACACCTCTCAAAACAGACCGAGGTGCCTCGGCATGTGGGAACCTTAGTTCAAAAAAACCAGAGAGATGTGAGAGCAACCCCAAAGGTAGCCCCCGCCAGAGCTCTCTGGGAAGGTTCACCTGCGAGAAATTCTCTCGCAGGCTTACTTCAATTATAGTCAAGGTTTTTTTTTTTTTTTAGGGCAACAGGCTACATGAGGGTGATCCACATTGGGCAACTTCCCTTTAATAGCATAGGAAGGGATTTGAAAGGGGGGATGCGGAAGGGTAGAGGAAGGTAGCCAAGGGTTAACTATGGCCCCCGGGCTATATTTTAAGGATCCTACCCGGCATTCGCCTAAAGAAATGCAGGGAAAACCTTAGAAAAACCTGCATCGGGTAGGTCGGGCATTTGGTACTTGTCCCACGCCCTTCCGATGACGGGAGAGGGGTTTAGTTGTTCCCCATATTTATTTATTTATCTTTATATACGATTAAACAGGGCGTGATTACCACAATAGATTCAAGGATTAGAACTTGGCGAAGTCAGCAAATTTCGTGCGGGACTTTTTCGGTAACAAAGTTCGCAGAAATTTCTATAATCTATTGCACAACTCCACCCAGACGCAGTTTTTGCTACGAGTGAATATATACCTCAAATTAAAGTCATTGGAGGTTACAAACGTCTGTGACCAGGGGGGAGACGCTTCGAAAGGTGGGGATAATGTAATGATATGGGCAAAGATCGCGCTTAAGTGGACAGCGTTGAAACAGAACTGAAGGAGTAATGTTGAATTAGGAGTGGCGATTTGATCTGAATTTGAGGATAAAAAAAATGTTAAGGAGAAGTTCCTTGAACCCCAGGAGATAGAGCGCCAACCAAACGTCTCCACATCTTCAGCAGAACGAAAATTCCCCACAGGTTCTCGAGCTCAGTATATCAGACGAGACTAATAATGGTGATCGGAGACTCTATTACCAGAAATAAATTACTCTACCCCACGGCCCATAAACACCCTGAGAATTTTTTCCGTTTTTTTTTGTGGGAAATAAAAATGTTAAAAGTTGTATAAGAGTCTCATACGTTAAATAAATGTCTGAAAGTAATATAAAATTTATTCAATTTATTAAATAAGAAACCCACGATATAATAAACGTTACATGTTTGTTACTTAAAGGAAGTAGCGTCTTTCATTCTTATCCTGTATAAGACGGTAACGAAGTTGTGGTTATCAGTAGAAAACCAACGTACTGTGCTGAATTGTGGTCGCAATATTAAAGGAACGGATATTTATGACAAAACCAGGAGTAAGCCAATTCTCCGGTCTGAACGTGTTTACATTGCGATTCTTGGCACAGACAAAGGATCCCAAAAGACCCCCTAAGGCAGTGGCGTGTCTTGGGGAATCAAGTCTCTACATTCACACAGCAACTTAAAAGTCTCTCTCTGTGTAAAAATAAAAAAAAAACTTTTCCTGAGTCAAGCGTGACTAGAATTATTCTCATTTAAATATTCTCTTGCATTGGTATTCTCATTTTTATAAGAGTAAATAATTATGTTTATAAGTAGGTAATGGATCTGTACAAATGTATGATTGAAATCGACTATTATTATTGGCTACTTATGATATTTAATATTAACCGTGCTTCTCTAAGATGTTTCATAAGAAAAACCTAATGTAAAAATATCCCTTACTGGCTCCGGTTTTGGATGATGTGAAAATCTGATATTTGTATATATTTTTTTCGGTTCGTAGATAATACTGACTGTTTCATGGCAGGTAATAAAAAAATTTGAAGGTGAAAAATTTATAATTACTAAGATTTTAGTTTTTAAAGATGTGATCTTCGAATATTTATATATATGGTTTCAATTGTTTCCTTTTCAATTTTAATATCGAGTAATACTTTAATTTTTTAATCATTATCAAACGTTTAAATTATGTAATTAAATATTATTATGCGATCTGGATTTTATGCATTATTCGTAACAAATTGTTGGAAGTATGTATTAAGGCAATTCATCTAGCTTTATATGTATACTTAATTCACGAACATTACTATATTAAAAGTGACCCTACGTTGGTTTTACGACCATGGAAGTATAAAGGGACCATTTTATAGCCGAAATATAAATGAATAATTTAACTATAGTGTCACACCGCGAAGGGAGTTTACCGACTTCTGAGACTGTTACAGGATATGGCATTCTCGAACATGAGCGAAATCGATCCATGACTCATGAATTCTCTCTACGTAGAAGTGAGGTGCTTAATTAATTTTCATGTTGGTAACTTGAACAGTAATCAGGACCGCAGACTCACAAAATATGCAGGCGTAACAAAGACCTAAAAGAGGCAGTGGTTAAGGTAATGTAGCCCTGAGACCATACGCACAGTAACTAGTCTCCCCTCTTTAGTGTTCTGCCAAAGTTACTCCCTCCTTGTCTCACTCTCCTGCCCTCCACTTCATTCCCACGTACCGCTTCCCCTCTGACTTCAGTTCATCTAATATCTGCCACAATTGAATCTTGCATCCATCATTCCTTCAATTTTTCAATTAAGTATTTCTTCTTCATTTAGGACAGTCAGCCGAGTTTTTTTCTCTGCTGATAATTATGCTTATTAGTCTTCTCTTTCTCTCTTTCCTAACTCCCCATTTCTAACCATTTCGATTTTGTCGTCCCCATTCGCCTCCATGCCAACATTTCAAGCTCCTCCATTAGGCCCCTTTCCCTCTTTCTCAATGATCTCGTTTCAACACCGTGCAAAAAAGACCCTCAACACATAAAATTTTTGTGTTCAATTCTATATTCATACTTCCTGTCAGCATTAAAAATCATACCATTAAACGCTGTCTTCGGTCTTCTTGATGTCTCGACTTCTCTTTTTCATCTTTTTCTTTCACATTTCACAGATACACAAACCTCACACTTTTTCATTTACTCTCCCTCTGTTATCAGTTTATCAAAGTAAATTACATTTGGAAGCCCAACCAATCTTTCACATCCAACGAAGAAGAAATAGCCAACAATACCAGCTGATGCCTCCGCATCCAACTCGGTCTCATCGAACTAAAACAAAACGTTTGGAAAACACAAAATAAACCAAGAAAAACAGCCTATACCTAAATAATAAATTCGGACGCCTTCCTGCTCAATGAACTCATCACGCTCCATGGAAACTCGCCCTCGCATAGCTTCTACAACTAAAATAGAAATCCTTTAAATCAAGAAATACCCATAATAACTTAAATGGAATAAAGATCAACCCCAAAGCTAATAGAAGAGACCAAATAAACCCACGGCGAATAAGAACAGGCCACATCAGGATGACTCAATTTCACATCATAACAAAATAATTCTTCCGATATGTGACCAGTCCAATAGCCTGACCACAGAAGAACATATAAAGGCTCTGCACAAAATATCATCAAGGGCGAAAGCAAGTATTGAAAGAAGATGACATCAACTACAGTATGAAATACACCAAAACACAAGGAACACCTAACAAACTAATTATTACATCGAAATTTTATTTTCAAATGTAAAACGTCATTAATTAAAAATAATAGGAGCTTGTACCGCTTTCAAATTTACAAATAAATGTGGGAATGAAATAAATGGCTATTTTATTTATTGATATATATTATATATAAAGTCTTGGTCAAAAACGCCTTACGTTTCTCATTGAAGTATGAAAAATACACCTCAAGAAGAGTAAAGCTGATCTCCTGTGGTGTAGGGGTCAGAGTGACTACCTCGCATCACACAGGTCCCGGTTTCGAATCCCGGCGAGGGCCTGGATGTCGTTTGCTTGAGAGAAAATCTCGTCAAATCAGTTCCCCGACAAAGCAAAATGAGTTCTCATACTGAGTCTCCAATAATCTGAGATGTTGATGCTACTGTAAATAAATCAATAAAAAAAGGAGAAAAAATAACTCGGAAACTGCAAATGAAGCTTTAGAAACAAAATTTAATTTTAAGTTTAGAGCATTCTCTTGTTGCATTCATTGATTCAGGTGTGTACCTACCGAACGTGATCCTTCGGAACTTTCTTTATTGGCATCCATATAAAGGATTTACGGTTAAATAGAAGTTGGTTGCAGCATTCCTGCTTACGAGAGAAGCTGTTATTGCATGTCTAGTGCACGGAATAAGGCTGTTTGAATTTCAGAACGAACACCGGCGTTCTAATTGAATTTCCAGCCCTTTGTGCGGCTCCCTTCTTCGAGGCTGACGTCACAGCACCTGTTGCCTCCCTCTCCCCTTTATTACTCTTGCCACATCCTGTAGAAAATGCATCACATCTTAGGGGTGCGATCGCATGATTTATTTACGCGGGAACTTTCCAATCCAGAACGCACTCGGCACTGTAAATATTTGACTGGTGAACAGCTTTCGCCCCCTTCTTATTAAATTATTTCAATAAAGTATCTCGAAAGAATATTACCATCCCTCACATTCTTCGAAAGAGGTCTAACGCGCTTAATTATGCCAGGGGGTTGAGGTGTACGTTTCATGAATACTAAATTGAATCCACTAATTAGAATAATAATCTTGCTCCATTCATCGTGGTTCCTGGAGACGGGTTTCGGATGTGAATACTGGGTAAATCAAAAGGGAACGATAATTTACTATGGATTACACCTAACCAACTGCTCTATTTCGCATTAACGCTTTTCGGTTCCTGATAGAAGTGGGATCTTTAGTTGATTCCGGGTAAGCGCAGATACTTGACAGAATGAGTGACCCCCACTTCGTGGAATTAACCGATCGATGATTTGCACTGCTATACACTATTATTATATAATGCCTGTAGCATGCGATATCCAGTTAATCGCCATATTTAAGATTTAACGTACAAACAAAGCGTCCTGCATCCACGACTCGGATAAATTATTTGTTTCAAATACACTGCCAAAAATCTCAAAACTGAGGAACTGCTGCTCAAGATAATGCAAGGAATAATAGAAAACAACTTAATACAAGATTACAATTAGTATTTAGGAAAAAGCACTCAACCATAGAATAACCGTCATTATTGAACGAATAATGGTGTCGTGTCTGCGTCAGGAGATGTTTGATGATGGTCTCGGGCAGGAACACTACAGTAATTTAAGGATGCGTGATGTAAGGAGCTCTCTTGGAAACTCTGGTGAGGATTCTGGATTTGTAATGTAGCGCGATAGTTTTATTATTAATATATATATGTTTCATTTTAATATAATTAGAATTTAACAAGGGTTGAGAGCTTGGTAAGTTGGAATTTGAGCAGGCGCCGCCGAGACAGGGAGATAATCCCTCCGGTCTGGAATTGGACACGTATGATTTGACCCTCGGAATTTACCTGGACTGTCACACCGTGGGAAACGTCTCTCAGAAAATCCCAGAAATTTGAGTGAACACGTGACTGCCTGAACCAATGAAATTTCTTGGTTCAGGAATGATCGATCCGAAGATGATCGAGACGATCGATTTTTGTAAAATCACCCTTTAATTTATCATTTAAAAACCTACCACTACAGTAACAAGTTAGACAGCTTAACTTTGACAAGAATAGAACATATATTTACTACGAAGAAATCGACTTAGAATAACAATCTAGAAAAGAGTCTGTGTGCAGCTCGGTTTTGTATCACCATCCCTCCAGAACCACTGCTTTTGAGGGTGATTGGCGTGATGGTGGGAATGAGGCAGCCTATCTTGTAGCCCCAATCGAAGGAGAATTCTTCGTAACCTGGTGGAGGTGCCACGCGCGGTCTCCTCTGTCGATCATCTTGCTCAGAATGGTGATTAGAACCGTCAGATGAATTGTTGAGGCCAGCACCCGTCTCGGGGCTTGCTGCCGATCTGAACTCAGGTGTTTAGTTTGACCCAGGTTACTAAATACAATATTTTTAGAATGCCACAAACATAAAATTACATATTTGGTAACGTCCTTCCCCCGAATGTTACTCAGTCAGAGGTCAGGCATTAAATAAAATAAAACCAAATGATTTAAATGATCTGAATAACATAAAACAATAACTTACAATACATACTGCGGACAATTTGAATTGTACACGAGTTCATGGATCTACGCATAAAAACAAATAAACAGTTTTACAATTTTTCAGCAAGTTGGATGTTTCTGCAACACTCCACAAGGCAGAAATTCAGGAATATGAATCCGCCGGCAGGAAGCACGTCCACGAACTCCGCAGACTCCCAGTCCTAAGATGCAATCCTCAGGATTGGCTTGACTAGGCTTCTGGAAAACCTTTGTGTATTATGTGTGTGTAGACGACTAATACTAAACAAGCAGGAATCAATGATTGGAAAATAACATTACCTGACGATAATAATCTCAAACATATTGCATGAGAACGAAGTAGATCAGTATATCAGTATCGGACCCAATAACACAGACAAACGGGATACTACAAGGAGACCCCCTAAGCCTGTTATTATTTACTATTGCGACTGGAGATATAGTCGAATCCCTACCAACAGAAAACACGCGTCTCCAAGTGTATGCAGATGACGTGGTCATCACAGCAACCTCCAGACAAGATCTACAAGAGGCCTTAAACAATCTAACGAACTGGGCTCAAGAAAATGAACTAGAAATAAACCTTCAAAAGACAGCAGCAATGATATTCAGGAAAGGTGGCAGACACAGCACGAAAGACACTTTATTCCTGGGCAACAGACCAATAAGTGTCACAAACAGCTTCAAGTACCTTGGGATAACCTTACAACTGACAGGAAGCACATTCACACTACACGTGAAAGAAAAAGTAATGGCAGCTATCAGAGCAATGCAAGATATTCGGATGATACGACAACTCTCCAAAGACACGGCCGTCTCCCTCTACAAAGCAAAAGTCACCCCAAGAGTCTCATACGGTTTGGAATTAATATGGGAGTAACTAAATAGAAAGAACCTGCAAGCTATTGAAAAGATAAAAGCAACTTTTCTGAAAAAGATACTGTACGAAATATACGCCATCACGACTTGCATATGAACTCACAAGGGAACCTTTCTACTTAGAAGACCTACGCTATACATCAGGGTTAACTT
Source organism: Zhengitettix transpicula (assembly GCA_037074705.1). NCBI lineage: Eukaryota > Metazoa > Arthropoda > Insecta > Orthoptera > Tetrigidae > Zhengitettix > Zhengitettix transpicula. The sequence goes on from CM073591.1 coordinate 80,060,352, forward strand.
TACCATCTACACCTACATATCAACACGTAATACAAGAGCTAAAGGAAAAGAAGAACCAGATATGGGACGATTTCTACAGTATCACCGCCATGATGACAAACGAATGGAGGAGAGCATCATACGAACTACGACACACAGTAACCCGTTTCGCCGTGCACGGTTTTCACCACAATATTTGTAATCAAAAAGCTTTCATCAACCAGATGTGAATTATGTGAAATGGTGTGTGACAGATATCACCCATATTGGTGTTCCAGAATGACAGAATTTTGTAAAGAGTGACCCAAATTACTTTACACATTGTGTGAAATTCCTTATATTATATTATTATTTGTGTGTAATTGAGGAATTTGTTTTGGTGATTCGACAGCCACGACGGACTTCTGCCGACTGTCTGGTTTAAAATTGTTATTTAGCCGTTGTCACTGTGAATACATAAAAGCAAAACATAATTCGGTGTATTGCATTTCCATGCCGTAAATTGAAATGATTGTATTAAAACACAAAAATAATTAATCAACCTAAAAATACTGTAAATAATCATATTCATAAAACGTAATGTAATGTTTTACGTAACAATATATAGAGAAAAATAAAAAATATGTATCATTTTTTGTGATATAGAGTCTACTACACTACACTTGAATAAAATTAAGTCCGCTCAGAAATCTTCTTAGATGCTTCATAAGCGATACATGAACAAAGCAAACAGCCTCCAAAGCAATATGTAGACATATTAACATCATATATCACTGACAGACTATTCAGAATTAGGAAAGAAGACGAATACTCAGATCTGAATGAGATGAGAGAGGGAGTGACCCAAGGTAGCATATTGGGTCCTATTCCCTACTTCTTATATACTAACAATACCCAAATATTGGAAGGAACTGAGACGGCTGGATATTCCGATGACACCGTGTTACTTGCAGTACAGAAAGGCTAAAATTTGGCAACCAGAAGACTACAAGCAGCTATCAATGAAATAGTTGATTGGGTTAGACAATAGAGGATAAAGATAAATGAGCAGAAATTTATCCATGTCGTCTTTACAGATAAACCATCGAAGACCCATCACACATAGATTTAAATGGCATCACCGTGTTCTATGAGAACAACGCTAAGTACCTCAGCATGTCTCTAGACATCAAACTTAGGTGGAAAGATCGTGTTAAGACAATCAGACCTATATATAAAATATAAATAATGTTATTCGCTAATTGGAAAAAACTCCAGTCTTTCAGTATCCAACAAAATACTGATTTACAATGAGACATTGAAACCACAGTGGCTTCTACTGTATTCAGCTTTGGGTCTGTGCCCGTGAAACAAACATTAACTGTATCCAGACATTTTAGAATAAAGTATCACGAAACATGGTGCCTGCAACTTGGTATATCCGAAATGCCGATCTCCATAATCTGGATTCTTTAGACTAGTTTTATTTTTAGGAACACTATCACAAGACATAATAAAACAAATATCGGTTTTCTAAATTTGAAATTCAGACTAAAATAATTTTACATGTGATTGTTTTGATGCGTGTCTTGAAAATTATTTTTAATTTATTTTGGATTTCATAAATTTGAAAGGCTTGATGAAAGATTTAGTGAAACTTCGTGGTATAATGTTTTGATGCTTTTAATGTATAAATATGGTTAGAAAATTATTAATTTCTGTGAACATAGAACGGCAGCAGAGAATGAAGGTAAAAAACAAGCAAAATCCTTTTCGATAAATACTGTCAGCGGAACTGCGATACGTGGAGCTTCAAAAACTAAATTAATGTAAATATTTTGTCTCGAAGATAGGCGAATAACAGTAGGTTATACACTGCTTCGATTGATCTTCTAAGTATATATCTGGCTAAAGTCTGATTAGAAGGGTCGGTCACCGCAGTAGATAAATAAGTAGGCTATTAAAGAGTCTTAGAGAGTAAATAAATATTTAAGAGAAAAGGTATAAGAAATATCTAGCCGTATATATGCTATAAAAGACACGGAAGAAAATAATTTACTAAAGTCAGTCGGCTGAAGTCGAAATTCTCAAGTCCGAGGGTAATTTCCACGATAACTTCGTCATCAAGATACATCGTTGATATTCCTGCCTAAATTTCAAGAAGACAGTTTAACGATAACCAATGTTCGAGCGTACAGGAAATTTAGAAAATATAGGATTAATACACCTTCAAATCTACAAATCTATTTCTTTGAGAAATATTATTATGATTAATTTATGAATTTGTTCGGATTGAGAACCCACTAAAGCAATGAGAATTTAGAGAAAAATATATTTTCGATTTGATTTAGTGAAATTGTGTTGACTTACTTAAAAATTCATGGTCTGTAAATAACTTTATTTTATTAAATTCCATTTATAATGTTGCTGATTTCGTAAATTATTAGTTAGGAAATTAATTTAATAATGAACTCCGGTAAAATTAAAGTTAATTATTCCATAAAAATTACATACACTTTCAATAATAATAATTATTTTTTCCTATACATTAGGTTCTTGAATCAGGCATCAATAAATTATTCGCCGGATAGAAAGCATTTAATTTCCTTTCCACAAGATTTAATCCAAGCGGAAGACATTTAGCAAATTTGCTTATTCAATAAGAATTTTTAATTTAACTAGACGGCAGTACACTGCAGAATATTAGCGTCAGTAAATGGATTTGATTAAATTAAACGGAATCCGCGAGTTCACTAACGTATAAAATTAGTTCACGTAAATCATAAAAATATATCATTATAATAATGTTTCAGGTTGAATTTTTTTTGGTAGTGACGGAATTTCACAGACTTCGTCAGATTGTTTCTGTGTGTAGCGATTGAATAAGGAACACCGATTAATTATTATGTTTTCAATGTAAAATCTTCTTCATTAATGGAAACCCATATCAATGAATGATATAAATTGAGGTTATCTTAACTCATTTGTAACTTATTCGGATCCATTTTGGAATGTCTGGATGTTATTTTATGACCGAAAGAACTATCAAAATAGTTATGACAAACCTTTACGACAGATATTGTTCTTTAGCTCGATTTTAATGAGGAAGAAAATCCTTCCATTCCGCCATTTATTTAAATCAAACTGAAAATTTTCTGCGTATATTTACTACAAAATTAAGTATGAGATTTATATAAAATGCGTTAGGTTGCTAAAATAATTATGAGAAGTAATGAAAATCAATGAAGTTATACCTCAATTGTTAACATATCGGAGAACATAGCAAGCATAAAAATATTTATGCATAAATAACTCCTTTTTAGGAACAGGAAAGTTATTAATAAGAAATATAGCCAAATACAGACAGTGATAATATAACTTCATTAATGGAAACCCATATTACTTCTTTTGTCTGTATTTGGCTATCTTCCTTATTATTAATTTTCAATCAGACGTAAACTTTTCATTTCAACAGAAAATTTATGTCATGGGGTTGCTATAATAATTTCAAATAGTAGGAAAGTTTATTTTCAGAAAATTCAAGATATAGAGCATAAATTATGCATATATTACAATTCTTCTATCAGTAATCTGATAGTCAAGAAATTATTTACTAATTTTATATTATGCACATTTCATAAATGGAGATAGCATACTATGGTACAAAGGCGAAATTAACACAAAGATTCCATTATAGCGTGTAGGCAGGTAATTTTAATTATGAAAATAAATGTTATTTAAGTGTACCGCTAAAAGTAACTGTGATATTATTATGAGATAGATAAAAAATACTTTGAAGGTACGCTAGTCAGTTTCCTCATTAGATTCTGTTCGCTGGCGTGGTCCTCTCGTGTATTATGCAACAGTCGATTCGCTATTCTTTTTTATGTACGCAATCTCATTTGTTACGGCGTGCTGGACCGGACGCATACAAAGTCACCCCCATCAATTATAGAGAATGTCTGTAAAATATCATCCTTCTGTCTGCTGCAGCGAAAGCACTTTAATTTTCGGTTTTTGGTTAACGTAGCTACTTTCCACTTGAATTGAGCCGATAACAGAAAATCTGTAACTTCGATCTACGATGGTAATTTCCGAAAGGGATCTGAAATGTTTCGACTAATCTACAAATTTCATCTTCCTGCTGAATGAAATTGTCCTCTGTCAACAAGGACATCTTGCAGAATCACATTAATTGTTAGATATAATTAATTCTCATTATTAATACTACAGTTTTTGATAATTTCACATATATTTGGCATTAGATATTAATTAATTTAATATATTCGGACATAAAATAATGTCGACGGTAAATTAATTTACGTAAAATGGTAAATAATTAATTAATGGTTGTTAAATTATGTACGAAAGTAATTAATGTACTAATTGTTTTAAATTACAATTACAATTTTATTTAACAATTTAATACATTATGATTTATTTTTTTAAAGTGCTCGCTATCGTTTTTTATGCAAAATAATCATAATAACCAGGTGTTTTAAGAAAAATCACGGTGTCAGAGCAATTAAAAATTTATTGAGTTACATTTCATTAAGAATGTAATTAATTAATAATTTTGGGATTTGATTACATAACCTGCCATATTACAGTCGAATTTTTCCAGATGATTGGCGTCTTTGGGAAAAATTGTATGCTGCTCCCTCTGCGCCGATTTTCGTTAGTGCGTAACTCCGTTTCCCTGGTTGCAACTATGGGACACAAACTTTTATCCTTCCTTCTTCCTCTTAGTGTGTTACCATACGTGCATAAACAATGATAAGAAAGATCCTCATAATAAATATTAATTAGTCAAACTTCACGGTCCAGGTTAGAAGTGACGTCACTGCTGTTAGTTTAGAATTCATCGCAGAGTCTTAAGAAACCTATTTAACTGTCGCCATTGTTTGAGAATACGTGTGTTGTACGAGGGCGCTAGTTTCTAGAAATAATTTTATATTGTTTAAATAAATTGCAGTAGCATTTAAAATGGATTCATTTATTTTAATAAATTCACCCATTCACGAAAATAAGTGTTATAACTTATTCGTAATTACTATGTATTTGAGACAAATACAAATTTTTCTAACCTTCAAGAAATTTTAATTTGAAACATGTTAGTGCTTTTATTTTCCATAAGTAGACTTATTTCTGTAATACTTAATCAATTTTAATTTATTTTGATCCAATACATAAGCTGACGTTTCCATCTGTGATTGTTTTCCCGTGCTTTACGCATTATTATTATATCTACATAATTGTTACAAAATTAATTGGTTTCTTCTTTTGAGCAGACTCCGCTGAAAAGAAATTTTTCATGCAAATGTTTTATGTAATTTTGTTCAACAAAATAACTTAACATTTAAAAAGGTTACAAAATTCCCTTTTCAACATTCTTCTTAAAATATTTCTACAGTTCCCTCAATTAGAAATATTTTTCTAAATATTTATTCAACGCAATTTTAGTCTAAATGAATTTTTTTGTTATGCACAATGAAACTTTAATAGTGTTACATTTAATTAAACAATAATCGTTTGCTTACACAAATCATGAGTTTTTTTTAGTGATAGGCCATATATTGAAGAATACTCGCATTATTCAAAGACGACGTTTATTATATAATTAATTTTATACGCGGATAAATAAAATGAAACTGTGGATGAAATTTATTTTACGTGAAAGCAGTGATATAACTCATCGAAAACTCTCAATGAAAAAGTAAGTGCAGAGGAATATCGGATATAGGTAAAGGGTGAAACATGTGAACCAAAACTTGGGATAGGAAAACGTTAAATTATAGGATCATGTAAATTAATTAAAGTAAATAAAAACTATGCGATTTCATTACATAAGTTTGAGGTAGAATAGGAAGTGAAATGCTGGCTTGTCCAAAAAGTTCTAACTCATTTGAAAGTTATGATGGTAAAAATACGTCACGTGTTCGTTTTCATAGTGAATGCAAGTAAACATGACGGGTATTGGCTGTTGTTGTGTGATTGGTATTCACCTTGCGTGTTCTCCCCTCAAGCAGTCGCCGCTTCCTTTCCGAGTTTCACGGAATCGATCTTCGCGAAGCTCGTGTAATCTAAACTCTAGTGATTCACAGCTTCAGACGCATTCCCTGCAGATGAAACTCGTGCTCCTGAAACACGACCCCATCTGCAGTGTTTATTTTCTAGACTTACTTTTAATTTCGTGGGCCAGCTACTTTTTTGTGAGGAGTAAATTCTGTTCGACACGGGATCGTCGCTTCGGAGGGGAGGTCGCAACTTTATTAAGAATTGAGTAAGATTTTTTTGTAACCTTCGAGTACCTTGAGAGTTTAAGTTTTTAGGGAAAGTCAGGGTTTAAATTACGAGGAAAATTTAAGATAGAGGCTTTTAGAGTCTTAGAAAAGAATAATTTTCAATTGAACACCATGAGAAAATTTTTTTTCGGATGTGGAAAGATTCATCAGATTTATATGGTTTTTAGCCTTTAAATATAACCATAATGAAAAACCACATATTCACCCTAAGGACCATCATGAAAAGATGTTATAAGTTTAACATTGATCTGCATATGATATTTATCGATTACAAAAAAACTTATGATGAAATTGATAGAAATGCCCTTTTTGAAACATTGGTTAATTTCTATGTACCCAGGAAAATAATTCGACTAATACAAATGACCCTTGCTGGCAACACAGGGAAAGTATCCACCAAATTCGATATTAAACAAGGAGTGAGACAGGGTGACGCACTTTTCCACTATACTGTTTAATATTGTATTGGAAAGAGTAGTTAGAAAAGTGGAATTAAATCCTGGCGAGTCAATTTACAGCAGAATGACGCAAATATTGGCATCTGCAGATGACATTGTATTAATCAGCAGATCAACCCGAGAATTACAATTAAGGAACACGATGGAGCTAAATTATGGCTGAGGGTGAATATGAGAAAAACAAAGTATATGATTGCATCTAGGAAGGAGGATAGATGGGAAAATGTTACTAACATCTCCATAGAGAAAATCAATTTTGATGTTACTGGGCCCTACTTCCTCTCTTGAAATCTCAGCACCTCTCAAAAAAGGGAAAGGTAAAGATTTATAAAACTATAATTAAACCAGTGCTGACCTATGCGGCAGAAACCTGGTGTGACGGTTCGACGAATTCAGAATAGCAGCATGGGAAAGAAAAATCCAACGAAGAATTTATGAGCCTAAGTATGAAAACGAGGAATGGATAATTAGAACTAACAAAGAAATCTATGAACTCTATGGTGACCACCAAATTGTGAGCTCCATAAGGAGTTCAAGACTTAGATGGGCAGGGTATGTGGAAAGGAGTGAGGAGGGAACCCTACTGCAAAGAATATGGAAAGGAAAACCAGGAGGAAGAAGGTGTACAGTAGACCTAGAAAGAAATGGCCGGAGAATATAGAGGAAGATATGAAGGAGTTGGTCATAAGAGGATGTAGGAGGAAAGCAAGAGATAGTGAGGCAGGCTCTAGCCCTACAAGGACTGTAACGCCATGGTGTATGTATGTAAAACGTTAAAGCTAATTGCAATTATTTATACAATTTATAAAATTTATGCATAATGAAAGGCTACTAATAGTCCTTAGTTAAATCTTTACGCGAGGTAAAATATTTAGTGCGATTTAATTTTATTTTGTAAATAAAATGGCTTATACAAAATCTACTGAAACTTGTTTGAAGAATTTTGGATACTGTTTGGTTTAATTGCAGATTGAATAAATAAAACACTGAGACATAGTCCTCAAAATTTTAGTTGAGTTTTTTATATAATTGTCAGTCCAGTAATGAGAATCTTTCAGCCTCTTATTTGGCCATAGTCATCTGTAAAAATGTTACAATTTAATTACAATGTAGTTTTGTGTGTCCTAATGTAAACTGATTGTAATTAAATTTTAACTCAAGAATAAGTAAAGCTTAACTAACCGTCAGGCCTTAGTTATTTATTTTAAACACGACGAAAAATGACGACCGGAGATGTAATCAAATCCAGGACCTTTGGATTATTGGGCGGCTGCTCTAACCAGAAATCTGTCTTCGTCGACTTCCGATCCAGTTCGAAATTTCTCAATTAGGCCCACTTACTATTTTACAAGTCACTTTTTTCTTCAAGGCCTAATTCTAGAAACTAATGAAGAAGGGACAATTTATGTAAATAGTTGATGGGATTTTGGAAGTATTAATTCAAGAATAAGTAAAGCTTAACGAATCATCAGACCTAACGCCATGTTAAGTTATTTATTTTAATCATGAGGAAAAATGCCGAAAACAGGAAATTTACGCTCACCAGCTGCAATTTAAAACAGTTGCCCGGAAAACAAAAGGACATTTTTTCTCATGATTAAAGTATATTAAAATTTTACTTTATTACATGGCCCAATAATAGGTTGAAAGATTCTCATTACTGGACCGACAATTATATAAAATTAACAAAAATTTTGAGGACTGTGTATCGGGGTTTTATTTATTCAATCTGCAATTAACCCAAACAGTATCCAAAATTCTTCAAACAAGTTTCAGTAGATTTTGTATAAGCCGTTTTATTTACAAAATAAAATTAAATCGCACTAAATATTTTATCTCGCTTAAAGATTTAAGTAGTCAGTATGAACTATTAGTAGTCGTTCATTAAATTTTATAAATTCTATTTAAATAATAAGTGCAATTAACTTTAACGTTTTACATTGTGGTTATATTTAAAGGCCAAAAACCATGTAAACCTGATGATTAAAAATTTTTTTCTCACGGTGATCATTATTTGAGTGAGAATTAAATAAACAACTTATAATTGTTCATTTTTATTTTTCACTGAATAATCAAAACTTTGCAATTGTGTATCATTACATAGTTGTAGTATTTTCAGGATCGATGTACACTAATTATTATTATTATCATCATTTTTGAACCACACAGAATTCTTTTGTCTACAATTTTAATTTTAATTTGTAACTGTACAAAATATGTCTTCCCCACTTAAAAACGTTCCTTTTACATTACTTTTTGATTAAAAACCCATTTATATTAATATATTGTTGTTGACGTCTAAACTTTTACAAATACTGGAAAGGTTTACTAACAGTGTTCCAAAGGTCTGATAGACCTTATTTAAATATTGAAATTGAGAAAATGTGAGATTTTCGTATTCTGCTTCAGGGATTTAGAAAAATTAATTATAAACTTTTAACTAATATTTGTGTGTATATCAAACCTGTTACATTGAATAAAAGCATTTTTGTGTGCGTATTACGATTTTAATGTGAAATTGAATCCCATTTCCCTGGGTTGATGTTATATCGAGAACATTTCGAGTAGTAACACAGGCCAAGTTCGATAAGAGCACATTCAATGGTACGCCAAGTGATTGCTACGTTCTGCTCTCATTGCAGAGCTGAGATTGTGGGTTTTGATGGGACTTAGAGATTCTGTCGATAGCCCTTTAGCAGTTGGCAAGTGCCTGTGTTCAGTCTTGCACTGATAATTATCAATAATCCGTCAAGGGTAAATTTTGCATGTAATGGATTATCTAATAACCTATTAAATTGAAAATACTATTTTTTAGAAAGTATAAAATAAAGAAATTGCTCGAAGAGCGACAGATTAATAGACCTTATCTAGGTTTGGGATTCATTTATTAATCTTACAAATCGGAAATTAATCTTGCGGTAATATTATATACTGTACAAATGTACGTTTAAACTTTCCAACCTCCTGGTGTTTTTTATATATGTCTTGTTTATAGTCTTTGAATACCATTTAAAATCTGTTGTTAATCAAAACTATTTTATCAAGTTGTTGCACAAAATAAATGGATTAAAATTTCATACAGAAATTTGTTTAGGACATTAAGTTAACATTACTATTTTAAATTTAGTTTCACGCTGTTACACATCCATTTTAAACACTCAAATTCCACTTTTCAATTTGATTAGTGGCTATATAAGCATTGAACAAAATTTAGGGAAATTGAGATAAATTCTACTTTTGCAATGAGGCAGATGAGCTGTGGAAAGAAAAACACAATTTAATGTTGTCGAATAAAACTTTCATTTTCTATTTTAACACACCTACATTCTTGTTTTGTTTCTTTGTTTCATCCGATAGTTAGCTGAATATAGATTTCTACTGCACAGTAGTTCTTATTTATGTACATTTTTACATTAATTGCATCTTTACACTCATAAACAATAATAGCCAAAGAGCTAGTTCTATCGTTATTCATCATCACAACGTTACAAATTTCCTGAGATATTTTTCAGTAAAAAATATTTTCAAAAATATTTGTAATATTAAAAAAATTCAGGCACGTCTTTCTGGAAATATTTACTAACCGCTTGAACTATCTCTGTAGATTCAGGTTTACAAGACAAATTTAAACTTTTCTTGCTTTTTTTATCCCACAATTTGTCGTTATTTGATTAGATGTAAATTTGGAAATTACCGAAATAAAGCACGGAATGGAATTACATTTTTTAGAAAATTATTTTGCGCTCAATAACGTTCAGTGAACATTATTTTCGTCGCTTAATAATTTTCTTATACATTGCATTGTAATAGCCCGTTATAATTAAATGTAATTGATTAGGCTAGCAAGTGGTTGTCGTTAGACAATACAAATATTTCCAATCATTTTGCTTTTAAGACAAACTTTACGTATTATAAAGAATATATTTTTCCTTTCATGGGAGTGAAGTAAACGTTCCTCGCAGATGAAATCTGAGCCTATCGTAAACGGTAACAATCCTCCAACAAAAATATTTACACTGAAATGTTCACATGCAGATGTTCATTCACATGGTTGTAGCGTTAAGTGCTTTCGTTGAACTGCAAGCTGAATTTTACTTATGCTAAGCCAATGTATTCTCCTTCAAAAATAACACGCTTCTTTTAAACAAGTAATTTATGCGAGGAATTTTCTTTCTTTTCATTTGCCTTTAAGATTAAAATTATTTTCAGATGGCTTTCTTATTTATTCCTGAAAAGTGTGTTACGGACATAGAATAGTTCATTCACGAATATAATTCTTGGAGTTGGTGTTAGTTCGATATTTTTCACGGTAATGGAAGGATCGCAGTATTTTGTAAAATGATAGAACTGTATATGGTACAATTTCTATTAAACTCTAATAAATTTGTAGTAGGATACTTTATATTAATGTTCACTATATCTTCCATACTTCATCGCACGTATTCTGGTAGGTGGCGCTTAACAGAGTACACTTGCGTGAAACAGTTTTGATCGAGGTACATAAGACGTTATAGCGTAGTTAATAACTGCCAAATGTAATGAACAAGTAGCCATAGAACAGAGGGAATCGATAAGGATGAAAATCTACTTAATTACTATCCTTACACGTTTTGTATAACTGTCGAATACACGTTGCCACTTATTAGCAACATTTCAACTGTGCTAAATGATTTCGAATCATGAATTAAAAATAGTGGCAGTAAGACACAAAGAGAAATGCTTCTTATTGTAAGCGAGCTGAAAATAGAGTAGCAGTTTCTGAAACACCCTTTCTGACGTAATAGCTTTGCAGAGTAAATAAGAGACAGTGAGAGGCGAGTATTTTGTGCAGTGGTCAGAAGTGTAAAGCTGAGAAATTCACATCATCCCAGACGCTAACATCGTAGCGGAAATCATTTCACTAGGTAGACAAATCGCAATTAACGTGAACTTCGCGTCCTACTAATTTAGTTCTGACAGTTTCCGTTTCTCATATTGATCTTGTATATCTACTCTGGCAACTGTTCCGATTTAGTAACCCTTATAGTATCCAAGATGTTATGTTTGGGAAAAACTGTTCTTAATATTTGTGTTGTAAAATTTAATGTTATGTATTTACATGGGGTTTATGTATAGGGTTTAAATGACATAAATATAAAATAAAAATTGATAAATATGGAAATATTAATTTAATAGATAAAATGAAACTTTAAAGTGAAATATATATATTGTAATAATTAAAGGGCAATTAATATTTAATAATTTCAAACTGTTGAACTCAAATTTTTATCGGCAAAGAGACACAAAGACACACAAGAATGGACGATAATGGAACAGGCCGAGGTATTGTAGGACGATTAGCGCACGGAGATTGTATCAGTTGGCAAGCAGAAACGACAGAAAGTGGTCGTAATAAAACTGGACGAGAAGTTTTTCAAAAGCATTCACCCAGATAGTGCTGCAGAAAGATTGTTGAGTGTTTCCAGTTTACAAGGAGGAATTATCTGTATCACCGCAAAATTGGCGGAATAAGTCGTCTACGAGGTACCGCCAATCTCGCAATCCCAACAGTGAAGTGTAAATTCAGTGAAAGAATGGCCTTTTTTTAAAAAAAAATTGAGTGTGTGTGTTGCTGAAAGAATAAAATTGCCCAGGTACCTGAAAAAACTGTAAGTTATACCTCATTTAAATTATTATTGTGAACGTTAGATTAAAGATAAAATCGTCAGATTTCGATTTTTTGTTGAATATTGTAAATACTAATTTGTAATATTTCATAAAAGTGTAATCGTCGTCGAAATTTGGTTGTTTGAAAAGGGAGTAATACCTTTCTTTATTTAAAGGTCCATAGAAAGACCCTGAGATGATGAGTAAAATTTATATATTGTATGAAATAAATGTTGGAAAAGGTCATCGAATAATTATTTGTAATTTGAATTATTTTGAATATAATAAATTAATGAGTTTGTTAATTAAATAAAATTTTATTATTAACATCCTTTCATGGAAAGTTAAAATAATGCAACCAACGCGGGCTAACTATTGTGTTTAATTGTGATTTCATTTATATACCACATTTTTGGCTTCACCAATGTGGGGAACTGTTTAATTGTTAAATTTTTAATTGCGAATACTACATATTGACGTCCTCAATGTGTGGAATATTTAAATTCAATTGTGATTATTACATTTTGGCGTCATCAACGTGTGGCCCATTTTTTAACCTTGCATAATTAATAGTTTATCATTAAATTGATCATTACATTTTGGCTTCTCCAACGTGTGGCTATTTCATTTTTAATTGATTTCAAATAATTACTACATTTTGGCGTGCCAACGTGTGGCGAACTTTAATATTATTTCATTTTAATTTGTTTCATCTTTAATTATTACAATATATATATATAAAATTAAATAAATTAATTAATCGTAGGGATGCATAATAACGTACATCTTATCTGCGGTGATCCAAATTACTGTACTCTGGAAATTTACGAACCTGACAATGTAACACTTTGTAAAACCAATTCTTTTCAATAATAAGAAGACGATTGTTGCTTTAGTCGGGACCACTTCTCTACTCTGAGACTTTGAATGCTGATTATCTCAACGATCACGACTTGGATCAGAGTGTATTATTGCTCTGTGTTCGAAATTAGACCAGAATGTGGTGGTTTATCTTCAATTTCTCCAATATAGACTCCGGAAATTCGAAAATTCCGTCTCTATTTTGAAACTGCCAATCACTGTGTTCTTCATTTAAAGTTTATCGGTCATCCTAAATAAATGGAAACCAATTAAATAGCTTAAAATCACTTCTGAACTATAAATAAATTTTTGCTCTTGCCAGACAGTTCAAAATTTTGCTTGCCTGTCTGCTCAAGTACCGCTTCGGGGGGCACTTAATTCGTCCTGCCTGATCTTTGGACGTATCTCGGTAGTTGACAGGAGTGATTCCCCAAACTTTCATCATGTATCAACTTAACGCCTTTTGCAGACAATAGTCATTTTATAGGTCCGCTACTTTTGTGCCAAATGGGACGAGCACCTTCGCTTCGCGGGTAGTCTACCTGACCATAAAAAAGGTATAGGGGCTTAAAAATAATCTCCGCGTAAATACTATTCATTACAGTCTGTAATTAAAAATAAATATTATTTCAAACAAGGAGATTTAGTTTCTAATTATGCTACTAATTTTGATTACTCTTAACCTTCATTAGGGGGTATTGTTGAAAAGAAAGAGAGTCAACAACAATAACAAACACATTTTTTTTGGGTGTAGACAGGCTATGTATAGGGTAATCCACATATTGGCAACTCCCCTCTTATAGCATAGGAAAGGGATTTGAAAGGGGGGATGCGGAAGAGTGGAGGAAGGTAGCCAAAGGTTAACTAGGGCCCCCGTGCTATAGTTTAAGGATCCTACCCGGCATTCGCCAAAAAGTAATGCAGGACAAACCCTACAAAAACCTACATCAGGTATGTCGGGCATTTGGTACTTGTCCCACGCCTTTCCGATGGCGGGTGAGGGGTTTGCTGTGGCGTCGCAGCTTACTCCTCGCGTTGCCTTGGCCAGTTTAGGAGGCAGCTGGCCGACTATTTCAATAGGAATAGCGGACAACTCTTACCGTATACCCAAGGTCTGCGACCCCGGAACATACACCTCAAAACAGGCTGAGGTGCCTCGGCATGCGAGAACCTTAGTTCAAAAAAACCAGAGAGATGTGAGGGCATCCCCAAAAATAAATACAGTATATATATTGTAATGCCAATTAATTAGGACATTAATTGTTTGAGCATAAAAATTTAAATTGTTTGAGAAATCTATTATTGCGGCAGGAGCTTCCATAGCGACAATGTAGCCCAGCTCTGTTCCTTTGTCGGAAGGTCCAAAAATGGCGTATGCGCCCTAAAACGCAAGACGATAGTTCAGTTCGCGGAAAGACATCGTCGATGTATAACTGTTAGTTGGTGACGAGAATTCAACAGAGTTGGTGATCAGAATTTAAGAGAGTTGGTTGGTGCCTGGACATTTCCGAGACGGAACAAGTGATATTTGAGCAGAGACTAGCCGTCGTTTATTGTATTACTAGTTGAGGATAAAGTAAAACATTCACAAAAGCATTACACCGAAACTTGCTAAGTAAAAGCAGTTTTTCGTCCATAGCCAGCCAGAAACAGTAAAATTTTAGTTTAAGTCCAGAGCAGTAAAGACTAGAAATTCTGCAAACCACGGAATTCACCTAAGGCAAGCAGTCAACAGATAGCTGACAACAAAAGGGAGGATCATCCGAGTTCCTGACATCCCATAAATTTTGGCTAGAATCAGTGTAAAATCTGTGAATCTTAGAATCAGTGTAAAAATCTCGCAATAGTGTATTTCGAAAACGAAAGGTATGCTGGAACCAACTGGACAGATGTGAGTAAGAAATTACAAAATAATTATTTATGTAAACGTAATTAAAAGATAGAAGTCAGATTTCGTTCTAGTTTAAATTGTTAATCAGAGTTAATCTCTTTACTTTTAATTCCGTTCTATTTTAATTGTCAAGTTAATTTCTTTTCCTTTAGTCGACGTATTGTGATTTGTTTGTTAATAAGATTTTTAAACATAATTGATGTGTCCATTACCAAACCCAGTGAAGGCCCTGAGATCTAATATTTTAAATTTGTAATTGTTTTTAAATGATTGTCACAATAAAAATATTGTTTGTAAATTTAATTAATTCTTATATTTAATTAACGCCTTCCATTTGATTATTACATTTTGGCTTCCACAACGTGGGTCTCGAATTCTTCAAATTCATTAATTTAAATTAACGACCTCTAATTGTATATTACAATATATATATATATATATATATATATATATATAGAGAGAGAGAGAGAGAGAGAGAAAGTTTAATAATACTTTAACAAGCTTTGTATGTGGGTTAATCTCATAAAAACAAGATAAAAGGGTCGTAGTAAATTATTATACGACAGTCTTTAGTTTCAAAGATATTAATGAAAGAGCATACTTACTAACACATAAGTTTGCCCTAATACACATTCACGTACAATCCACAATATTAATCTTGTTTACATTTGACATTTATTGTTAAAGATTAATGTGAAGGGTAGAACCTAGTAGGTCCGCATGTTCCCTTTGAGCGTTTTACCGGCTCTGTATAAAGTGACATAATTCAGAACTCTCTTCCAGACTAGCTGCAGGATGTGCTCCTGAAAAAAAAAAGACGAAACGTGTGGTTTATGCCTGATGCGGCCGCAGCACATTTTAGCCACATTGTTCGAGACAGAAATACAGAACTGTTGCGGCCGTTGGTAAAGAGTGGGAGAAAACTGCGTTTCGTAAATAGGGTGCCGGGGAAAAGCTTTCAGAAAACGAAATGTTTTGTTAATAAACCGCAGGTTTGAATTATTCTAGTATGGATCTTTACAAACCTCGGATAGAATATATAAATAACGGCGTAAGCTGTAGTATAACAGAAATGAGTGCAATAGAAACAAATTTTGGGATCTGCTGTGAGTAAGGAAAACTCAGGATTTAATCGTCATGTAAAAGTGATTATGACATGCTGTTTAGTATTAAATTGCAAAGCTTATAGTAACTAAATAGTGAGAAAATCAAAACCTGCGAACTGAATAATAATAAACGGAAGAAATTCAAAATACGAAACCACCAGCTACTCCAAAGTCGTTAAAAGGACTATGATTACGGCTAGGAATCAGAAAATAAGCGAAGTTAACAAACACGTTACAATTGCCATTTAATTGAAATGTCTTAGTGCAATAATTTTTTCGATCTCGGTATGTGACGTGTGTCCCTTGTAACTCACCAGAGAGAGCTTAATGGTTGCATAAAGAACAGTTGTTGACGAGGTCCCACGGCGCCCGTCGGTCTGGCTGCGTCGGCGTCCGGTATCCTTCAGTAATTAGCGTCTAGACTTTTAGCAATCGATTCTGCTGTCTTTTCAGTTGAATGATTACCTAAATAACCTTGGCTAATGTACAACAACTAGAAAGATCGATTCTATCCTAAGAATAAATTAACTTAAAATTAATAAAATATTGTGTAATTTTATATAATGAAAAACGATTTAGAAATATGCATAGGAGTATTATTCCTCGCTAATATATATAATATTTTTTTAAAAAACTGCTTTTCCCTATGTCATTCTTAAAGATTAAATTAAGTTTTATATAATATCGCGAGAAATGGTTTCCGAAATATAATTGCAGTGTCGGACAAATGAGTTTCTTTTTCGTCTCATCAATAAAAGAATATATGAGGTTCCCAGTAGCCACGACGGTTTTGATAGCCGTTCGTTTTTATCTTTTTTCTTTCTCCTGGTTCCTCTCGAACATGGAAACTCAATCGCAGATCACTTCTGAGTCCATATCTGAAGTGTCTCCAACCTCAGCACAGTCTGTTTCCACATTCATAGAAACGTCCAAGAAAATATTTAGTTTATATTCAAGAATATTCATATTTCTTGCCTCTTATTAACTATATGACTCGGATTCATTCTTATATGCGGCACATGTTCCATATATAATGACACACTAATAAAAATACGGCATTTCTTGAAGTTTACATAGAAAATAACAATAAATAGAAACATTGTAAGAGAATATATGAGCATAATTCATACACGTATGTGGTTGATTGAAGGAATATTCTCCAAAACCGTGTCAATAAAAAAATAGTCCTTGCTCACAATTTTAATTGCCCCAGATTAAAATAGCTCCTAAACTTTAGAAATTAAACACAAAAAAGATATAGGCCTATGCTGCTGACTTGTCAATGAGATTTAAATTTCCGAAATTATAGTAAATTTATCTATATTAAATGGAACATCATTTTTCAATGCCGAACGTGATTTGAGTTAAATTTGCTCTAATAGAATTTTGAATGCCTTTTAAATTGATAAGTAAACACACTTTGGCCAAATACAGATATAATAAAAAAAAATTAACATGACAACGTTTCGTCTGACATTGTAAATCTCATCGGGTGCATAAAAACTGGTTATAAAGATTAATTATATTATAAAAATATGTCAGACCAAAGTTTATCTATTCATTTTTTATTCTATCTTTAATTGCCAAATCGTCATTACTTAATTAATTGTCCTGCATTTGTGTGAGGAGGAAAAACTTTGTGTCCGCCCGTTTTTTAATTACAATATTTTCATATTCAATAATTGAAGAATTCAATTATATACTGGTTAAAATTCTGAAAACAGTATTGGTTCTGAAATGAGAACAATGAGTTCCGCAGTTGACTTTACAAACAGAAAGAATTCGTGCTATTAAACTATGAATTTCTATTTTACTTTTAAATATACCATGTCTGCATGTCTGTACTCGGTGAGCTATATTTTGTTAGAAGTTCATCATTAAAACGATCCGAGTCATTTGCCGGGCCCTTTTCAGCATCGGTTTAAGGATGTATGGATTTTTAGTAAAATTATTTGTAGCGGAATGAAGGGCGCATACTTTATTTAGAGACTGACGCTGGCCTTTACCTTATTTTTTTTAAATAATTTTTTCTCTTTTAAAGAAGGGGAACTTTTTATTTTCTTACAAGAGAGAGAAGAGCGACTTATTTTTGAGAGAGGAGAAGTTCATTTTTACCGTCAATCTTCCGTTTGCAGCTGTTCTGGAATGGAACGGTTAAAGTATTCTGAGAAATCGGGAAGTTGAAGGTTCTCATATTTTTGCTGGATATTATGAAGGATGATTTCTGGCAGATAGGTGTATTTGGTTTCAGGCTTCAATCCAAATGTGATGGCATTGCTGGAAGATGGATAAGACTTTTGGGATGTTGTTCGGTTTCCGTAGAATGCACGGAGATGGACAGGGTGGAAATTTAGATGGAAATAATGTTGAAATAGGTTGGTGGATGAGTAAAGGAAGTTATAAAAGAGTAGAAACAATGTGGTAATCGTCTATTAGATGGCGGATGAAAGTTTTGGACGTATGGATTACAGTAACCTGTTCTGGAACGTAGGCATTTGATAAGGTTAAATCTTCGGGTAACGCGGTTTTCAGGCGAAACGCTACTTAGCTTATTTAAAAGTGTTAGTTTTTGGGAAAAATTTTCTACAAGAGCCAGAAGAAAATCTAGTAAATATTTTCTAGCGTGCTGCCAATATACTCTTGATCATATATATTATCTATCATGTTAGTGGTCATCATATGATCCTTTCATACCAACTTTGGTTAGAAAGAGAGAGGATAACAACTAAATTTAAGGATATTAATAACAGCGCTACGACCTCTGCTGTTGTTGAGTCTTGTTTATTTCGTCATCAGTTTTTTTAGGGTAACAGGCTACATGAGGGTAATCCACATGGTGGCAACTCCCCTTTAATAGCATAGGAAGGGATTTGAAAGGGGGAATGCGGAAGGGTAAAGGCAGGTAGCCAAGGGTTAACTAGGGCCCACGGGGTATGGTTTAAGGATCCTACCCGGCATTCGCCTAAAAGTAATGCAGGGAAAACCCTAGAAAACCTGAATCAGGTAGGTCGGGCATTGGGTACTTGTCCCACGCCCTTCCGATAGCGGGAGAGGAGTTTGTCACATGTCTGCTAATTTAAGTTTTTTTGTTCGAACTTCTCCACGTCCATTTCTTATTTACGTGATATAGGAAGTTTTAATGGCACCAATCTTTTCACCTGATCATTTCCATGTCCAAAATCTTCCATATTATCTTTTTATTTTTGTTGATACATTTCGTTGTGACGAGTGACAGATCTATTTTATAGTAATTAGCAGGGTTTTCATATGGCATAATCTTACTTTTAGATGTGTATATGGCGAAGGATCACACTTCGTACGTTTCTGATGGTTATAATTCCCGAATTAACACTTAAGGAGATTTACATTATCCCAATATCATTAGTCAATTACTCTTTGAATTTATGAAGATAACTACATCCATTGATCAGCAAGAAGATTATTTACGATGTAGGGGAATGACTGTGGTCCTCTTTTAGTTCAATTATTTAATGACTCATTTTAATTTCTTCTAAATTTTTTTTTACGGAGGCGGCCATTTTAAGTTCAGTTTCGGTAGTTATAAGAAGTCCACACTCAACGTTGCAGCTTCCTCTGCCCCTCCGCGTATTCATTGCATCCTGAATTCTCAAGACCAAACCTCTAGAAAGTGATGAGATTATTAAGAAGCTACCTTCCATGCTTTAGGGAAGAAAGGCGTATTCTTGCCACTCCGGCCCTTAGAGGATTCACAAGTGTACGAGTTAGTTGTCGTCCCTCTGGGATCCAGACGCTGTCGTCTCCAGTGAATACAAACGCAAATTGTGTTTAGGCTCGTGGTGATGCTACTCACACAAACTGTAAGCCCTTAAAATCTAAATAATAAATAATTATTAAATAATAAACAGTATTTCTTTCACCAGAGTTAATAAGCACATTTTAAGTCCGATAATTATGCCTCTATTTGTGTCAAAGACCCCGTTCCCTGCGGCAATATTTTCCGTAAAATAATTCAGTATCACGAAATGAAAAAGATTTATATCTGTACATTGTATAGATTTTGTTTATAATCACGATTAATGCACTAGAGGATTATATAAATTCCTACATTTCCGACAAACAGATTTCGTTCTCTTTTCACAATCGTGACGAAACGGCCAGACTGATATTCGTCGATAATTTAACAGTCAGGTTTTCAGCAGTATCACACTGCCTGGCTAAAACGGTGGCATTCCAAAACCTCACGGTTGATTACGGTCAAAACATAATTAAATGAACGGCTGAACTTTAAATTGGATCACCCAATATGAACTCTGTTTACATTTACCTGGGTTTATATAGTTTCCCAATGCTTACAGTGTTCTTAATTCTAATCTTCTTAATCCTTCTCTTTACTTAGTCTGTGGCAGGGTACTCCACTCATAACTCCAGTCCATTAACTGCCCTATCTAACTGCACAGTTACATGCTACCTATTATAATCAGTTAATTCACTAAGTTATTCAATAGTTGTCGGTTTATCATCTTCTAACAAACAGTAATAAACTCAAAGGAAATAAGGAATGAGTTATAAGTAACGCTCTAAAGAATAAAAAAATCCCATACCTGTTAATGATAGATACCATAATGAAATTTATGTGTCAATAGCTAACCATACTACTTAGAACCTTGCGTAATATTTTTAACTGTACAAAGTACGGGTAACTAGATAACAAACATAAACATACACTAATTTTATATAAAATATTTGTAAATTATCGATTTATCTTCTATATATATAAAAATGAATTGTTGTTCGTTAGTCTCACTAAAACTCGAGAACGGCTGAACGGATTTATCTTATCTTAGTCTTGAAATGTTCGTGGAGGTCTAGGGAAGGTTTAAAAGGCGAGAAAAAATCGAATAATTTCCGGGAAAACCCTAAAAGCAGCCCTTTTCTATTTCCCATACAAACGTTTTCTAAATAAAATACAAATCTACACCAGTCGAGCAATTTTCACCAAATTTCGTACACGTGTTCTTTGCGACCAGGAAACAAACACTGTTGGGGTGAGACGCGTCTTCCACCCCCAGAAGCAGGGGTGGAAATATTTAAACATACTAAAACAGCCGATATTTGAGTCGGATAAATATTTTTAGGGGTCAAAGATATTGATAGTGTTTCTACCAATGTTATCTGAATACAATTTTCATCCCCTACGCCCTGTGAAAAGGACACCCTTCGGGTTTGGGGTGGAGATGCTTTACAGTAAAATAACGCGAATACAACCGAGATTGGAGTCAAATCAAAGGTTATGGAAGTCACTGTGTTTAGTTACGACATGCAAATTGGCATTTATCCCTCAGATGCAGGGGTAGCGGGGTGCAAATTTTGGAACATGCAAACACGGCAGATATTTGCGTTGAAGAAATATTTTTCAGAGTTAATTATAATGATTAGGGTTCGAGTAGCGTTACATAAAAATTGCGCAAAAGCAGCCGAAATTGGAGTCATATCAGGGGTTATAGATAAATGACATCTCGGGCAACGCCGGGCACCCAGCTAGTGCAAAATAATTTTGTTATTAAATTGTATGTAAGATACGCTTAGTAAAATTAGCCTTAGAACAGACAAGTTTCCTGCATTAATGGGCTATAAATCATTCAATATCGCCAAGATGAGGCAGCTGCCACTCCTGTCAGAAATCACTATCCTGCTTAACACGTCATTAGTATGAACATTCTACGGCATGCTCATATCATTCTATAGTTTAGAAAGAAGCAGAATGGTTGTGAAATATATCTTTCAAGAGTCAGACTTGAAAAAAATGAAGTAGATAAACAGTGAAATCATTCTCTGTGCCTTCCTTTTATAAATGCTTATTCGAACAGATAAATGGATTGTAATTCTCAATAATAGAAGCTTTAATGAATTTATGTGTAAAGGAAACTGATTTTTATTTTCAGTATGGAAATGAAACGAAAAAGAATTTATAGAAAATATTTTTAATTATTATTATATCCATTAGTTCATTGGGGTAATATATTACATTAGACATATTGAAAATATCCTGTTCTAATAGTTCCATTAGTCATCGTGTCATAAACATAAATTATTTATTTAAAGGGATATACACAATTATATAATCACGGATCTGGCAATTCAATTATTTAAAGATTTAATTGATGGATGTTTATAAATTTTTGGATAATATAATTTGTTAAATTTCACTACTGTTCGAATGATGTTTATATATTATTTTAAATTTTAAAAACAATTTCTGTTAAATTCCGAAGAAACAAAAAAAAGCGAAACATCAACCTATTATAGTCCATAGTCGTTACTTAACATAAAAAATCAGCTATTAGTATCGATACAGTTATTATTTTGTATTTATGTGACTATATTTTACATATGTAAAACTGTTTTTAATTTTTAGCAATGTTTTTAGAACTTCATTTCATTTAAGGTCGTTAATATTACCATCATCGTGTTAGTATTAAGTTGTGTACAGACTTGGTAATTTATGGTTATGGAGATGAAGCCGACGACGCATAGCTAGTATGGATGGTGACGGTAATAGTGTTTTGTAATCCGGGTGTAGTGTATATCTACCCCGAGTAAGCAACGTTTATAAGCTGAGCTTAACGATACAACCCAAGAGGTGGATCGTAACCTGCCATCCGAATTCCTCCCGCTGTTGCCATACCAATATCTTCAAAATATTCTTCTCCACTGATGATACGGTAGAGGAGTATACAAAACAATTATTCCAAATAAAAAATAAAGGGTCTTAATAATATGTCAACAACGTGTGAAATGTCTGATTTTTATCTTCTGTGATAGATTGAAAGTGACTGGAATATCTACTGCCCTGTCTAAGGCAGTAGATTATGATATCTTATTTAAAAACTAGAATTTTCCGCAATTGAAGGAACTGCCACCTCCGTTATGCGTTTATACCTGGTAAACAGAAGGTAAAAAATGTGGACGTTAATTTGCATTTGTCAATATAATAATCTATAACGTGTGGTGTTCCACAAGGCTCCATTCTGGGTTCATTACATTTGATGCTATATAAATGAACTACCTAGTTATTAATATCCCCTAAAATCAGTTCTTTACGCAGCCGATACCAATTTGATGATTATGGACATAAACTCGGAAAAATTGGGCATAACCTTCCCAGATGAAACAAATGTAAACGACCCATTTCCTTCCCGACAAAATACTAGAGTAAAATTAAATTGAATGTATTTTCATAGTGATCTATTTAATTAGTAACAGTTAAGAAAAATATATTTCCATGTATGCTACCTTAACGTGATGATTATCGTTATTAGGTCAGTCAAATGAAGAAAAATACTCTAAAATTTCTGAAAAAAGTCTTGATCATCACGCTAAAGCATATTAAAATGATGCTGAAAAACTAATAAAAGTCATAAAATTATATCTTGTATCTCCCAAGCTTTCAGATTTATTACACATTTTCATCTTAATTGACGGATAATATTTCAATAAAATTAAAATAAATCACCATTTAACACTGCAGTTTATAACAAGTTGCAGACAGTAAATTTAATTATATAAACTTTTTGAAACTGAAAATTCACTACATTATAAATAAAATTTAAATAATTCGGACATTTTAAATTTCATGCTCTTTAAAAATGGAAGAATTTTTTTAAAAAGTTGTTGTTCATAAGATGTTTTAATTTTTTTAAGTCTATATTTAATATATTTGTTGATAAATTTCACTGAAACAAGAATTTACTAAATTAAAGTTTAATTTAAATAATTTTTGGGAATTTTAAGTGATATAAACGAATTCCTTTCAACTAAATTATAAACCAATGCCCGTTTTTGGAATAAAGGATGACTTCAGCAAAAATTGAGGACCAATCCGGAAAACGTTGATTTTAGTTTAGTAATCATTGAACACTTTGGTTAATTGAATAGGGCTTGGGGACTATTATTAATTGTTTTTCGAATTTTTGGCGCTAAGGTTATGTAGGCGATCAGGTCCTACCAATTCGACGGGAAACAATGGGACTGGCTACGGTTTCTGGCGGGAAGGAATCGGGATGTGTTATTAGAAAGTGATCGCAATAAATCGGATATAAATCGGGTCTCACCCGAAAAATTAAAGGCGATTGTCGGCACTGTCATTAACAACCTAAATGTATGATTACATGCTAATATATTGAGTGTTAATCCAGAGAAAACTAAAATGATAAATTTTTCAAAAGGTTTTACAAACTCAATACATATGTCGATAATAAATCACAACTCGCGTCTTTACTTGTTTTGGAAATTGATGATTAATTAAAATGGGACCAAAATATCAGTTAACTTTTGGCAAAACTCCGTCAATATCCTATACGTTAAGAGAATTAGTGTTGGAGAGCGATGTTAATATCGCAAAAATAGTATACCAAGTGCAATGCCTTACAGACGAACTGGGGTCGCTCCAGTCACGCGTTGCAAACTTCAAAGGCGAACCATGAGAATAATAGCTTCTGCGGGGGGAATGCAAGTTGTAAATCTTTACTCCGAAACCTAGGTATTTTAACCTTACGCAGTTCTTATAAACTCGAAATATTTAAGTTGGTTTGGCGTGACATCGGTACGTTTGCAATAAACGGGTCAAATCATCTGCACGACACGAGTCGTTGCTCCCGACAACGAATAGAAAACATCGCCTTAGCCTCTTTCAATCCGTTGTTCGTTATTCCGGTATAATAATATTTAATAGTCTCCCAAAAAAATATATAAATAACGTAAAAACTCAAATATATTTATAAAACAATGTAAACATTCCTTAGCTAATAGAACTTTTTATACAGTTAAAGTTTTCGTCGAAATTTCTGAGTAAATTCTGGAATGTAGTAATAGCTTGCTGGAATTCCGTAATAGTTGGATAAATAAGTATAATTTGGAAATGAAAATTTGCGTCTGATTGAAAATTAATAATAAGAAAGATAGCCAAATACAGAAAAATAGCTGGTCACTTATTTTGTCTGAATTTCGTAAAATTCTTATTATTAAATATATATATATATATAATCCTACCTATTTCCGTCCTGTTTTCTCCTTACAGGTGACAGGTGGCGACGTGAATCGACGCAAGACCAGCGGTTGTAGATTACGCTGATGCATGTAAGATTAGAAGATTAGTATTGTTTTAATATATTTATTGTCCTATTTACACCAAAATCATTCTTAGTATTTAATTGTTCTTATTATGATGAATTGTTAATATCTATGTGTAACTCCAGTAACGAGTAATTTTACATTAATAAGTCGACGTTATAAATTCATTAGGACATAGAGTGTAAGCATAAGTTAATGTGTGTATAAATTTGTATTTTACAGACGCATCCTATTTGATCCAGAAAGGACTAATGAAAACAAAATTAAAAATCTACTGAGTAAATGATACATTGTAAAATATTTACAGGTAGTAGAAAATATCAGGAAGATTTCACAGTTGAAACCTTGCTTCAAACAGTATAAAGAGCTAATCATGTGTCATTGGAATAGTCGGCCAGCTGCCTCCTAAACTGGTCGAGGCACGGAGAAGGGAATGCTGCGTCCCCACAGCAAACTCCTCTCCCGCTATCGGAAGGGCGTGGGACAAGTACCCAATGCCCGACCTACCTGATGCAGGCTTTTCTAGGGTTTTCCCTGCATTTCTTTAGGCGAATGCCGGGTAGGATCCTTAAAATATAGCCCGGGGGCCCTAGTTAACCCTTGGCTACCTTCCTCTACCCTTCCGCATCCCCACTTTTAAATCCCTTTCCTGTGCTATAAGAGGGGAGTTGCCACTATGTGGATTACCCTATACATAGCCTGTCTACACCCCAAATAAATGAAGAAGGAACTATGGTGTATGTTTCGGGGTCGTAGACCTTTGGCATACGTTAAGAGTTGTCCGCTATTCCTATTGGAATAGTCGGCCAGCTGCCTCCTAAACTGGTCAAGGAACGGAGAGGGGAAAGATGCGACCCCACAGCAAACCCCTCTCTCGCCATCGGAAGGGCGTGGGACAAGTACCAAATGCCCGACCTATCTGATGCAGGTTTTTCTAGGGTTTCCCCTGCATCACTTTTAGGCGAATTGCCGGGTAGGATCCTTAAACCATAGCCCGGGAGCCCTAGTTAACCCTTGGCTACCTTCCTCTACCTTTCCGCATCCCCCCTTTCAAATCCCTTCCTATGCTATTAAAGGGCAGTTGCCACCATGTGGATTACCCTCATGTAGCCTGCCTGTTACCCTAAAAAAAATAATAAAAAAAGAAGGCGTCCAGAACTTATAACAGTTTTTTATCTTTAAACTCACTTTTTTTATATAGATATATATTAAGTATAAAATGAAAATAATCAATTACAAATATAATTTTTGTACACTTTATATTCTGTCTTGATTAAAATTTTATACTTAGACAGTGTAGCATTATGAATATTTTGAAATTTAAAAAAATAAAATAATGAAAGTACCAATTTTATTCGGTAGCTTTTATACACAAGTTTTAATTCTCGAATGTAGCGTTGATTTGAATATGTAAAGGCTTATTTACGTTTAACTGTTTATAATTCATATATTTAGTCTTAAGAAATTTATAACAGCGTTCTTTTCAAATATATGTCCATATCGCTACCGTATGAATAAAATTAGTTCCCTGCAACTATATTATTCTGAAGTGAATTAGATTTAATTATTGGTTTTGCGTATTTTTAATATTATTAAATCTACAAGAATGAAAGAAGTTATTTTCAAACACTTGTATTGTAATTATAAACTACGTATTCACTTCTTCAGGATATTTAAATTTATTCTGTTTATAATTGAAAATTCTTTATTTTGCATAAGTTCAATTTGTTACTGTTAAATTCTGCGTTTTAATTATTGTCATAAAAATGCTATTTAATAATCGGACGCGACAGTCGAGGGAATTGAAGCGTAAATATTAGTTGTCGAGTACTAAGGTAAGCTTCAGAATAACGCTTTCCCGCGAGAGTTCCTGATCAGCTGTGGAGATCCTGCATGCTTGCCGTATGCCGGTTCGAGAACAGAGAACAATAAAGATAATAGTATGCCCATTTACTTTATATCTACCGTTAGGTCAAATCACGAGGTTTTTATTGCGGTAGAGTTCAACTTGCATTTCTAGAGATATTTACAGCAGTTCCAATAAACTCCCTGATTAAAAAGTGTTTTCATGTCTACCGACTTTTAACTGAGCTAGAACCATCTACAATTTTGTTTGCAATTAACTTCTCAATTTTGAACAATTATAAAATTTGTATTTTTAAATTTTGTGATAATAAATGTGTTGTTTTGAACTTATGAATTACAGAACCAATTAATTTTAAATGAAAAATGCAATAAATAAATCATAGTAATATTTTACAATATATTATTCATGATATAATATATCCTCGAGCTGAACATAGTGGAATTAAAGAGGTAAAGAAAAACAACATCACCCGTACACTTTTTCCAGCATTGATCAGAGCAACTATAATTTCCAGTTATCGTCCGTGTAAATTCCTCTTCTTTCAATTATTCAATTTTTCGCGTGGAATTCATTTTATGGGGTCTTCTTAGAATCGTATCGACTGCCGAACTCTCTCTAGCTCGGAAATTCTTCTTTGTATATTGATTGCTACACGTCTACCTATTACGTGAACGAAAATTTTTAATATAATGATTTTCACTATCCGAAAATCGAGATTATTGAAAACTAAAATAAAGATTTACGGTAATAGTAAGAAAATAAAAACACAGTCTCATATAGCGACAATAAAATTTAATTGCAAGCTTTCGGCGCAGTTGGCTATTTTCAACCTGTTCGTCGAGCAGAAAAACATGATTATGTACCAATTAAAATATAGGTGGAAATCACAATAATGTTATAATATAAATTCATAGTTTGAAAACAATACCTTTAGCTAAGTGTGCATGATTAATAATTAACTAGAATGTTGGTACAGGTAATATTATTTACAATTTTTAATAAAATTTGACCAACTAGGTCGAAAGCTTCCAATTAAATACTATAGTGTATTATATTCACACTGAAATATATACACAGTAACATGGGGCTGTACGGCTGCCAAATACATGAACAGGCCATTCAGAAAAAGGCATTAAGTTTTCAAAAGTCGAAATGAAGCTCCGTGATTCCTGTAAGCCAATAAAAAAAATACAGTATTCTAACGGTGTACAGACTTTATACTTTTAGTCAACACAACATATAAGAAATTATAAGGACTCCCTTTACACAATGTACCTAAAAATATAAACTACAAGGGGAAATACTAATTATTTCAGAATCAAAGACATTAAAAAAAACCTCATATGAGCCTATCATAAATGGCACATTGTTTTTCAATAAACTGCCCGAAAATATTTAAAAAATCAAAGAAAAAAATTCTTTGGTTTTTGAATTATAATTGTATTATTAGTTTTTAATAACTATTGCGGAGTCAGAGCAATTTAAAAAACTAATAATGAGTCTCTCATAAATGGCACATCTTTTCAATAAATTTCAATAAATTGATCCAAAATATTAAACAAACCAAACAAAAAAAATATTTTTTTATTGATTTATTTACCGTCGCATCAACAGCTCTGGTTATTAGCGACTCAGTATGGAAAATAATTTTTTCTTGTCGGTGGACTGATTTGCCGAGTTTCTCTCACGCACACAAACATCCATGCCCGGGATTCGAACCCAGGACCTCTCTGATGCGAGACGGCCATGCTGACCATTACATCACAGGAGATCAAAAAAATTTTATTTGCTTTCTGATTTCTAATTGTATTACTAGTCTTTAATTATAAAATTTTTTCTCTTTAGAATTATGTAAAATAGGCTCAATTATCTAAGGATTCTTAATTTACTTATATGCATATATATATATATATATATATATATATATATATATTGTAATAATTAAAAAGGAAGTAAATGAATTAAATTAGCCCCACGTTGTGGATGCCAATTTATGTAATAATTATAAAGGTTGTCTTAATTAAAAGAATTCATTAACAAAATTATTAAGATTCAAAATTTTTTTCTTTAAAAGGACAAATGGTAATCCCTACTTTATACCTTGAATTTCGTCAAGTTAACAAACAAATATTTTATTTCAATTTTTCAATTCGTGGCGTTCTAAAAAAAATACAACTTTTTATTTTACAATCAAATACGTCATAATTCTCTTTATCTCAGGGTCATTGCTGGGTTTGCTATTCAGAACAATCCAATTTAATAAACTAATATTAACAATTCAAACTCATTGAAGCTAACTTAATACAATACGAAAATAAACAAAATGAAAGAAACTAAATGAAAAGAAAAACGAACGAAACGAAAAACAAACGAAATCTGACTTCTACCTTTAATCCTCGTTTACAGATTTTAAATAATTATTTTGTACTCTCGAATGTCTTTCTGGTACCAGATCTGATTCTTGGAGCTTGAGGACAACACTCACTAAAAAGGCCATTCTACACTGATTCTACACAATAAAATTTTAATACACACGATCGATGTTCTCGTTCTCTACCACCTGGAACTTTGGATCAGCCGCCCCTAAGTCAGCCCTCGGACATAGGTCTCCTTGGTGCCTCTATAGTTCAGTCTGTGTGAAGCAAAACTTTTTGCTTCCAACTTCGCGATTATTATTTGAGTCTCCCCGTTAAAACTTTCTACTCGCGATTTATGTAAACTAGTAGATCTCGCAGTTGATCTTCTTGGACCTCGCTATTCATACTTTTTAAATCAGCATCCACATTTTCCGATTAAAGTTCCCGTGTTGCTAATCTGTTTCGCCTCTAGCCGCCGAGTGGCGTTTGGGCTGGAACTTTCGGCGTGCGTTCACTAACAATGGCTCGACCTTACATTGTTTCTTTTCATATATATTTTAGCCGATAACAATCCAATTTAATTAAAACAATTAATAGCCTCTTTAATTGGTATTACAATATATATATATATATATATATATATATATATATATATTTATATATATTGTAATAAACTAATAAATTTTTGATTAATGAAATTTGCCCCATGACGTGGTAGCCGTTTTATGTAATACCTCAAATAAAATAAAAAACTACCAATTTAAACAAACAATTTTTATTTTATTATAACACAAATTTACAATTACACAAATCTGATGAAATTTTATAAATCAAAACAATTTTATTTACCTAGAATACATTTTAAATAATTGGACTCGGTACCCTCAAGGTCTTTACTGGGTTGATAAGGAAACGGAACAAAATACGTTACAATTAAACAAATACAGTTACAATAAATGAAGAATGAAATGAAACGAAATGAAATGATTGAAATGATTGAAACGAGTGAAACAAATGAAACGAAATTATTGAAACGAAATCTGACACTTTTTACCCTTTATTAGCAATTTACAATTATTAATTCAGAAAATTAAACTTACACGCTGTTTGGTCCACACTCTCACTTCATACAGGCTCAAAAGTCCCCAGGCTGCACTCACACTCTTGACGACGTCACTCTCTCGACGAATTTAAACAACTCTGCTTTCAGACAGGCCTCCACGATGAAAATCCCAACTGTTGACCACTGATGTCCAGATGATTATTCTCGGCCCTGCGTCCGCCTTGCACCACCTCTCTCTCCCACTCACTTCCGTCTCCTCTCCAACCGAAAATAATAATGAATCTCCATATCTCCTCTATAACTTACATTGTTTTGGCCACTTTACCTTGGCCCTACGTCCGTCTCTGCGGACCAGCACCATCGCTCTCCCCGCTGACACGTCCGTCTACTCTCCAACCGAAAATAATAGTGAAGCTCTATATCTCCTCTATAACTAACTCTGCCTTTATCTGCTCTCTTATTTATATCCCGGGTCCCGGATATTCCCTGGTTTTCACAGTTATTTTGAAATTACATGTTCGCCAAAACAAACACCATCTGTTAGCTTTCTCCCGCTCCGAGAGTCACGTAATCAATTACAATAAGCATCTCCTTTTAGTATAATTGCCACGTCCATCTGTTATGATGCCTTTCAGGGTTCCGTCGGTCACACGATTTAGCCCTAAGAGCCGCAAAATTGCTTTAATCATCTGCCCTTCCCTTCTCTAAAAGTCCACTTATCTGTCATTTTATCATTATTTTTAATATGTACCAACCACTCAAGGATCCCCAGTCTCAGTTTGTAAACAACTCTGATAAAAATATGAACAGAAAACATGTCCTTCTTTACTGGTTATTACAATATAAATATATATATATATATATATATATATAAATTGTTTTGTAACATCGTTTATATATGTATTAGTTATTAACTATTGACGTTATCCCATATTTTATTTGCAATTTATGTAAATGAAACACTATATACTACAGCTATCAAGTTACTTTCCATTGCTACTATGATGATGCATACCTTTAAAACTAGAACGAGAAAGGCAAATGGTTATTTGTGTATTATTACTCTATGGTCGCCTGGTAATGTAAAGAGATATTCTTTCATAGCCAATCAGAGTCGAATACTCACTTCGTAGTTGTTGCATTTACGAACGGACGCTTATTTTTTTCTGACGACGTGTGTCCTATATATATATATATATATCGATTACGTAAATTATTCTTTGAGGTGAAATGCGTGTGCCGAAAACACGGCAACGTAGGTGATATGTAATTAACTCTAATTTTGGCATTTACTAACAGTTCCCGTTTGTGTCAGTGGAATGCGAATTTTTCTGCCTGGGAAATCACGTAAACAGCAACATTTAATTAAACCGTGATTTGGAAGTGTTTTTTTTTGCAAATGTTACCTTCTGTACTGTGCCAGTGTGGTTCACCTTACCGTCTTTAATTGGGTTTTAAAAGCGCTATTTGCAGATCGCTCAGTTGCAGACGGTAATTTGCCCCCCGAGCGAGCGAGCGAGCCTTGTCAATATCAGCGCCCGAATCTGGAATGCGGCCAATGCGGTCGCTCAAGCAACTGAACTTCCGCTCAACACACCAATAGCATTCCATCGTATACAATTGCGTGGATATTGCCTCCAATCGCACACGATACGTCTAATTAACGACCGCAAACAAACCACAAAACTGCTGGCGTGTGATATTTGTGTTTACATAAAATTCATAATAAAAACGGAAATTTATGTTTTGAGGAATATTTTTAATCGGAATAAAAATTTCTTCCGGAAATTTCAGTTAAGTTGGAATCTTTGAAAGGAATATAACATATAGGATACGAAGTAAATTTTATTATTTCTTACCTGAATTGCATAATAGCCGGGAAATTAAAATTTAAAATATATTGGACAATATTGAAACTGGAACTGCTCTTAAATTGTATATAGGCTAATTAATAAGAACTATGAAAGGAAATATCATTAACTTGGACCAAATTAATAATGAAGTCGATATTTACCTTCTGCAGAAGAAGAGAAACGCTGGTAAAATTAATACAACATCAAATTTTACCGCTGTGGTTATTGTTAACACAAAAATTGTGACACTAGTATTTAAATTTAGTCCCGGTGTGGAAGAAGAATTGGCATGAATGAATTTTGCTATTTAGAGATTACCAAGGCAGCACGCAGCAAACTAAAAAAGGACATGCACAGTTCGATGTAAAGAAAATTCCTTTAAAACAAATATTTAACTGGATATTTAAATTTTGGGAATGGAATACTGACATAATAAAGATATTTTTAATAAAAATGATCAATGATACTGTAAGAAATAAGAATAGTAGGGATGACACCGAAATTACGTCCAAATTAGTAGTATTTTAAATAGAAATGGAAGGAAGAAGAAGGTGTCGACAGGCAATGTGCAGGTTAATCCACATAGTGGCAACTCCCCTCTTATAGCATAGGAAAGGGACTGAGAGGGGGGATGAGGAAATGTAGAGAAAGGTTGCCAGGGGTTAACTAGGCCTCCCGGGCTATGGTTTAAGGATCCTAGTCGGCAATTTGCCTAAAAGTGATACAGGGAAAACCCTAGAAAAACCTGCATCAGGTAGGTCGGGCATGTGGTACTTGTCCCACGCCCTTCCGATGGCGGGAGAGGGGTTAGCTGTGAGGTCGCAGCTTTCCCCTCACTATGCATTGACCAGTTTAGGAGGCATCTGGCTGACTATTTCAATAGGAATAGCGGACAACCCTTACCATATGCCCAAGTCTGCGACCCCGGAACATACACCTCTCAAAACAGGCCGAGGTGCCTCGGCATGTGGGAACCTTAGTTCAAAAAACCAGAGAGATGTGAAGGCATCCCCAAAGGTAGCTTCCGCCAGAGCTCTCTGGGAAGTTTCACCTGCGAGAGAATTCTCTCGCAGGCTTCCTTCCCTGGCAGGCAGAAACACTATAAGACAGATTTGTGCGAAAATTAAGAGAAAAAAAAGACTGCAAGAGATGTGTTGTGAAGATGTGGAGGTGAATGTGACAGAAACGAGTTGGGAAAAATATGATCTTATCTAGATTTAATAACAAAATGTTGATGACAGTCCATGTTAACTATTACAAGAAATATAAGCGTGCCACTGACTCGTTACACGTCCACTATAGATTTTAAAATGCAGGAAAATGGAGATGAGGTGGGTAATAATAAGGCGCCTAACGAGGATGTATGTAGCAGTATATGAGGGTAAGGGCGCGAGGGTGCGAAGTAACGGGGCATTGATGAGGTCCTGGGTAACAAGGAACGTCTAACAATGAACAAATATCGTAGCCGACCTTCAGGAGGGCTGTTCTCTTGTGATATATCATTATAAAATAGATTTATCACCTACGTTTTGAAGGAGGTACGACTAAAGAAGACGTCCAATATTGCACTGAATCGATGGAGACGAAGGGACTTGAAACGGACTGACGTGTGGTAGTGGCAGACCTGGAGCTCAATCTCTTACAAGGGATTCAATGTCGGAGGGAGAGAGACAAAGATACAGAGAGGGGAAGAATAGACGAGGCGCAGCGTTCTGAGATGATTTCTGGCACTTGGTGTCACCTGTATAAAAGTGATAGATATAAGTAATGGGTTCGGGATTTCGTATCACTAGAATGCGAGGGAATCTATCGATCAGAAATGAATCATGTGATGTCTATTTTTTAATCGATTTTAAAAAATAATTTTTTGTTTTCCATTGATTATTCATATATTTGCATTGTTACATAAAAGTCTATGTTAATTACATGAATTTGTCAAAAAAAAGAATGTGTAGTTATTACTTATATTAAGATTTTTCATTACCTGGCGAAATCATCAATGGTTTGCAGAAATATTATGTGGTATTTATTTGATCACTTAATTTTGTCTATGTATTGCCGTTTTCATTACCTTTTTTAAAAATTAAAATACAAAGATTTTAGTCGTAGTGTTTATGTAGGTGTGGAACATACATTCATGCATTCATATATATATCAGAAAGCAAATGTTTTAAAACACAAAAGTTTGAAATATTTAATAAATTTAATAAAAAAATATGGCGCCCATTTTCATAGTATGAACGTTAATCTATTTTTTTATTTTGGACTTAAATCACATTCGTTAAACAGATTGGTTTTAAAATAAATTATTCATAAGAATTATGTTAATCCATGGACTAGACAAAATTAACTTCTCTTTGGACGCCATTATTCGTTTTGTAAAGAGAACGTCATTGCCTTCGATGTCCAAGGTGATAAAAAAAATCTCCTCATTATACTTTATAATGGCGGATTTTCTATTATTTCTAACACCAACGACTTTTCCATAATTTTAACTACTTATCAACACTTTTAATTCCATGCAACTTACAACTATTAATAGCAACTTCAAACATCCAAAATATTCTGCCAAATTGTGCTCCGCATCCCCAAAACCATTTCTCAAACCCTCTTTGATTTTTTTCACTTATCGGAGTTCGCTCTTTCGTCCCCCTAACTGAATTTTAAGCACTACGGGATTCACATGAATTTACATGGTCCAGGAACCTGAGATTGTACTTTTCGTCTCACTTACTTCTACGATGGTAAACACCTATTGTCAAGTCACTCACTCTTCTAGACTGCTCGGGTTGTCCATTATTTTAGGGTAACAGGCTACATGAGGGTAATCCACATGGTGGCAACTCGTCTTTAATAGCACAGGAAGGGATTTGAAAGGGGGGATGCGGAAAGGTAGAGGAAGGTAGCCAAGGGTTAAATAGGGCCCCGGGCTATGATTTAAGGATCCTACCTGGCAATTCGCCTAAAAGTGATACAGGTTAAACCCTAGAAAAACCTGCATCAGGTAGGTCGGGCATTGGGAACTTGTCCCACGCCATTCCGGTGGCGGGAGAGGGGTTTGCTGAGGGATCGCAGCTTTCCCCTCGCCGTGCCTTGACCGGTTTAGGAGGTAGCTGGTCGACTATTCCAATAGGAATAACGGACAACTCTTACCGTATGCCCAAAGTCTGCGACCCCGGAAATTACACCTCTCAAAACAGACCGAGGTGCCTCGGCAAGTGGGAACCTTAGTTAAAAAAACCAGAGAGTTGTGAAGGCATCCCCAAAGGTAGCCCCCGCCAGAGCTCTCTGGGAAGGTCCTTTTTTTTAGGGCAACAGGCTACATGAGGGTAATCCACGTTGGGCAAATCCCCTTTAACAGCATAGGAAGGGATTTGAAAGGGGGAATGCGGAATGGTAGAGGAAGGTAGCCAAGGGTTACTAGGGCCCCCGGGCTATATTTTAAGGATCCTACCCGGCATTCGCCTAAAGTAATGCAGGGAAAACCCTAGAAAAACCTGCATCAGGTAGGTCGGGCATTGGATACTTGTCCCACGCCCTTCCGATAGCGGGAGAGGAGTTTGCTGTGGGGACGCAGCATTCCCTTCTCCGTGCCTCGACCTGTTTAGGAGGCAGCTGG
Organism: Zhengitettix transpicula; assembly: GCA_037074705.1. Lineage (NCBI taxonomy): Eukaryota > Metazoa > Arthropoda > Insecta > Orthoptera > Tetrigidae > Zhengitettix > Zhengitettix transpicula. Next base: position 80,096,447 of record CM073591.1, read on the forward strand.
CCGACTATTCCAATGTATAATTATTTATAATAATATTTATTATTCGTGGCTGTATCTATAAATTTCCTCACTTGGCGTGAGGTGACTACGCAAAATGGTATTTATAAAAATTAAGTAAATTTACAATAATAAATTAAACGTTAGACATGTATGGAAATCATATAAAATTTAAATGAACGGTGTTAAATTCTAACAATTAAAAGTAATGGATCTCTACTGTGATGTGCAGCAATCTAGTGTTTTCCAATAGATTTTGAGAACAAGTATACTTGTCAATACGGTGCAAGACCGCATTTAAAGGAACCTGAAAGTAGACGCTAATTATTATACGGAGTTTAAAACCGTTAAGTAGAAACGAAAACCTATAAGCCACTTCCAAGGTTATATCCATTAATATAAAAAAAACGTAACGATTTCTTCGGAAGAAATGCGTGTAAACTTATCCCCTTCGGAACGGTAGGACTACAACTCAGGAAACAACAATCCTCAAAACGTGCTACGAATACCGACGAGACTACAAGGAAACGAACGGGCAGAACAAAGTCATCCGTACTTCAGTGTACAAAGTGTCCGTTACGCATGTCTTTTCTTCATAGATACAGAATTGAATAAGTCATCATATTTATGTTACGACAAGAAATAATAAGAAAAGGAATGTAGTTATAATGGACAGATAGAATATGCAGCATTCCAAGTTGATTTTAAAACAATAACGCTTCATACAATAGCAAACAATCAGTTATGAACATACAAAAATTATGGAGAATAAGACAGAAAAATTAATTCGTGTTCCAAGTGAGTGAGATATTCAACTAATATTATTGGTTCGGAAATTATTTAAAGTTCTTTTTTAGGCGATTCCTGCTCAGAGACAGACGCCAAGGAGACGAAGAAGACTATTCCAAGCATCCAGCCAGATATCCGTAATCGAGTTCTTATTTGGAAAAATAACATCATCCTGCAGCCGTTGCCCAATGGCAGCAGTTTCGAGTCAGTTCATGTCAAACTAGTTGTACCAGAGTTAGTAAATATATAAGTTCACACAGACAAGATAATTTTTTCCGTTTTAATTCCAAAGCTTTCGAATTATAAGCGTTTCAATTCTGTACCTACAGATTTAAGCCTGAGATGTGTTTAGCATTTAAAAAACCTGTGATTAAACACTAAGACTTATAATATTAAAGGTTTTGTTTTACTAAAATATTATTACAATTTTTCTTCATTAAAATGGTGCCTGTCTTATTATTACGTCACTGTATCATAGATTAGTCCGCGTAACGTGTGGAATTACAATATTTATAACGTATATATTAATATTAGTAGGCATAATGGAGTAATTACTATATAAATAGTCGAGCAGAGAGATAAGTACCTTTGTGAATAGTGATAAAGAGAAAAAATTTACGCCTGATTGAAAATAATGAATAAGAAAGATAGCCTATACAGACAAAAAAAGGGTAATATAAATACCGCACAACGTTTCTGGGATCCTTGTCCGTTTCGTCATCTGCTAAGAAGAGCCTAGAGAAACACAACTCTTCTTAGCACCTGAAGAAAGGCACAATGATCCCAGAAACGTTGTGAGGTATTTATATTACCCGTTTTTGACGGTATTCGCTATCTTTATTATTAAATAGTGATAAAGGATATGTTAAATAATTTTGCTTAACCTGTATCTCCAAAAAGCGTTCTGCACACCGAAAAAGATTTTACATATTACAGAACAAGAAAAGGAAAGGGTACAATCTTAATACATAAAATTTAGGACATATGATAAGTAACGTACCAATATTTATTATTTAGATTATAAATTTTCTTTGTAGAATTACTGACACGATGTTGAAGTGAAATTAATTTGATTACGGATGTACTGTAAATTCTTGAATTATTTGTGTGATGAGAACGTAAAACTAGAGTCTGTGTGGTTTGTTTGTTTATATAAATTGGCATATTGAAACGCAACGAATCGATGCGAAGACGGATTGAAAGGGAAAGCCTGGGTAGGCCCGAGGAGTCCGTGACTGGAATACTTGGATCGCCTAGGGGAGTCGCGATAATTCGAGGGGCGGACGCCATTACCTCTGTGTCGTCGGGGGTGAAAATACTGAGAAGGGGCTTCGTGGTGAGCACTTACAGCCCAGTGACAGCTCCTGCAGAGACGAAGAAAGACTCGAGGAGAAACTGCAGAATCATTTGAATGGGACTCAAATGTTTTCTTTAAATTCAGAATTTCAATTCCACACCTAGTTATTCAAAATTACTAGGCGTGGTTTAATTTAAAACTGAACTCAATTCTATGATAGCTCAAAGATCCCTCTCATTATTATTACTTTAAATGCAACTGTTCTTCATTAACTTTAAAATCCGATCTATTATGCAAATAGTCATTAAATAGGCGTTGAAGATAATTATACGTGATGATAACAAACACAAATCAAACGCCGGACTCGGCAAATAGGACTGTGACAATAACAAATGTCTGCCGTAAACGAATTACGCGGACTAAAATCCTATTATTAATTGTTGGGACAAACGCAACGAACTGAAATTTATGAAAACAACAAATAATCATGAAACAGATTAATAATAAAAATACTAATGGAGGTAGAACAATTTATAAATACATCTCGTGTTTTCCCACCGTTAACGGAACTATATAATCACTCCTGACGGTTAATACTGCCATCGTAACTGAGTAAGGTGTCGTATCTTGACAGAAAAATGTTTATACGTATCCATGGGCTAACTAGCTTAAAGATCATACCCAGCAATTCGTTTTTTTAATTTTTTTTTTAGGGCAACAGATTACATGAGGGTGTTCCACATTGGGCAACTCCCCTTTAATAGCATAGGAAGGGATTTGAAAGGGGGGATGTGGAAGGGTAGAGGAAGGTAGCCAAGGGTTACTAGGGCCCCCGGGCTATGTTTTAAGGATCCTACCCGGCATTCGCCTAAAGAAATGCAGGGAAAACCCTAGGAAAACCTGCATCAGGTAGGTCGGGCATTGTGTACTTGTCCCACGCCCTTCCGATAGCGGGAGAGGAGTTTGCTGTGGGGACGCAGCATTCCCTTCTCCGTGCCTCTACCAGTTTAGGAGGCAGCTGGCCGATCATTCCAATGGGAATAGCGGAGAACTCAATAGGAGTAACGGACAACCCTTACCATATGCCCAAGGTCTGTGACCCCGGAACATACACCTCTCAAAACAGGCCGAGGTGCCTCGGCTTGTGGGAACCTTAGTTCAAAAATGGAGAGGAAAAGGCATCCCCAAAGGTAGTAGCCCCTTCGTATCTCTCCTAAAAGGTTCTACGTGCGAGAGAACATCCCTCGAAAGAATGGCGGGAGAGCGAAATTGTCATACGTTTAACATGGTATTGTGAAATATCGACTCCGATAGGGATTAATAAGTACATTACAGTAATAAGTAATTAATCGTTACCTACGTTTTTTTAAAGATACAGGCTACAGTGAGGTAATCCATATGAAGTGATTTGAATGGGGATGCGGAAGGATATAGTTAAGGATAATTAGGGCCCCCGGGTTGTAATTTAAAGAACCTACCCGACATTCGCGTAAAATTGATGCAGGGAAACCCTAAAAAATCTGCTTTAGATATGTTTAACTCTGAAGTACTTGTACCACACCCTTACGATGACTGAAGTTGGGTTTTTGTGGGGATGCAGCATTCCATTCTCCATGTTCCGGCCAGATTAGGAGGCAGCCAGCCGACTGTTCTTAAGGAGACAGCGGACAACTATTATACTGTATGCGCAAGAGACCCGACGGACCTCGAGTTGAAGTAACAGCTTAAAAAAATCGTTTCCTTTAGAGTGACAGGCTGCATTATGGACATCCACGTAATGAATGCATGCCTTTAATAACGTAGAAAAGGAATTGAAAGAGGGGAAATATTCGCTCCTTATTAGCACTCACGCGCTGAGTGTTTCTTGAACCTTTAATGTACTCATAAATGCTATTAAAAAATATAGAATTCCTGTATACTCTACGTCTTTTTTGTGCACCTGACACAGACTTAAATTTCTTTCATTTCTTGTGCCGAAGGAATGCATATACCAGTTAGTGCTAAAGTTGCTATACAAATACTACCAATGGACAAATAAATAGAGATCACAAATTAAGTATGCCTAATTTTTCTGAATGATTCTTTTCGTGAAGTCCGATAATTAATCTTACATATGATCCTAAATATATGCTTTTGGATTATAAAAGATACTCTTTCCCTGTGGAATTGCATTAAAATAAGAATAAGACATTATGTGTCATACACGCTAGGTTTGTAGACTAAATCATTGATATACAATTTTATCGGACATTTCCGTGACAAGTCTGCTACGATTAAAGGAATGACACAAAAGTGCAATTCGTTCAAGTGTACTCACTAACAGTTTGTCAGCAACTAATAGGAATTCAGAGAGTTAAAAAGAAACGAGAGATATCACATGCAGTAATATAGTGGGCTTATATGCAAGAAAAGTGCAAGAGAAGTGATATTGATCCTGGGATGGAGGACAAAGAGTTGCAGATTGAAGTGTGCTAGGCGAAAAGCAAGTTTCCAATAAGCGATTCTCCTTAGTATAAGTCTTTAAGAAAAAAATGGACACGTAAATGATGGCAATCAAAATAATAAAGCTGATTTCTTAGGACTAACAAACTCGTGTAATGTATTGCAGTAATAAATAGTTGGTCAGACTGTTTAGAGCCTGTATTGTACATTAAGATGATAATTACCGAAGACAGACGGAAATTCGCAATCGCAAGCAATAAAAAAAACTCAATATGCATTTAAAAGTGTTAATGTAACATAAGAATTTCTCTGGAACAAACTTTTACATTTAATATTAATCGAGTAGCAACTAATCCAAATAAATAAAAAATGGCACGGCTATTTGAAACAACCCTACGACAGAATTAATTTATCTGCAATATTCTTCACACATTATATATTGTTATGGCTTTTATATTCATTTATTTGCGTATAATTTACGTCTCTTGGATTGTGTTGCGTGAATTTAAATTTTTATCACTTTATTTTTACCAACTATATACCCGTAGAAAGCAACAATGTTTGCAGAAACGTTGTGTGCTATTTATTTTAATAAACTATTTCTGTTTTTGGCTATATCATTATTTAATTGTTGTGAGGCCAACGAGGGATAAATTCAGGTAACAGTATGCATCGCCGGCTTCAGGAACTTCGGAAATAAATTACCAGTCACGTAATACGTATTTGTTCTATGTTGCAAGCTCGAATATCCCCAGATGGTGAACCTCGTTATTTTTTTTTAATGATGGTCCTTATAGTTTCTGGAATTAAATTGTTTGGCAAAGATTATGTTTAATATTTACTTAAAATTAAAAGTTTTAAAATTATTTTGTAAAACTTCAATTTTTTTGTAATTACCTTAGTCAAATATTCAGTGAAGTGTGGTGTATATAAAAAAGTTAGAACACAGAAAAAATATTAGTTTTAAGTTAAATAGTATATATTTTCAGCAGGCTCTCACGGATCTGAAACCATTAAATATGAAGTAATCATTTCAATTAATTTTCTGTGTTTGTAATACACAAGCATCTAATCTGCTCATCTTCTGAATTACAATTTTGTAATTTATTAATTACTTTGAAAATATATTTTGTAGTTGATTCTTTTTCTTTTAGAGTAATAGGCTGCATGAGGGTAATCCACATGGTGGAAACTCCCCTTTAGTAGCATAGGAAGGGATTTTAAAGGCGGGTTGCGGAGGGGTAGTGGAAGGTAGCCCTAGTTTTAGGATCCTACCCGGCCTTTGCCTAAAAGTGATGCAGGACAAACCCTAGAAAAACTGCATCACGTACGACGGGCATTAGGTACTTGTTCCACGCTCTTCTCCATGCCTCGACCAGTTTAGGAGGCAGCTGGCCGACTATTCCAATGGGAATAGTAGGCAACTCTAACCGTATGCCCAAGGTCTGCGATCCCGGGAGAAACTTCTCCACCTAGACCATAAATCATCACAGTATTCAAAACAAATATTCAAAATTCAATTTTAAATCCGACTGAAATAATTCAATAAATATTAGATATTTGAAAGGGGAAAATATTAAAAATTTAGTTTCATATCTAAAACTGTGGTTCCTTTTAAAATATAAAGTATAGTAGAACGAAAAGTCAAGAATTAAGTAATATAATAATGGTGAAAAAATAGTAGGGTTTATTGTAATATTATAAATAAATAAATGGCCATTGATCATAAAAAAGTTATAAAGTTTATTGTGAAAACATTTTATCAGGTACGACAATATTTATAATTTTGAATATAATCGAAGAGTATAATTTAGAGGTCTTAGAAGAAGACGAAACGTGTGGTATTTAATATATGTTTTTGCAATAAACTTTATTTTATCACTTAAGGTCATGTATATATAATATGTATGTATAATAAATATTTAGTAACTGTACTGGACCAGGATTAGTGAAATCTAAAATCTAAAATATAGGCCTGATTATGAACCTCCAATATCTCTCTTACAGAAGCTGGCAAGTGTAGGATAAACGCAGTACGCAATACATACAAGGTTAACGTTGAAGAGGACATTGAAAAGAAGCTTAGGAGCGTGGTGTCTCAATGTGAAGGATGAATATGATAAATCGAAAGCTACTGTGAGGGAGACATTGGAGGATCATAATCAGACCTATATTATTAATTTATTTATTTATAATATGAAGAAATATATTTGCATACAATTGTAATGTTTAAATGTTTGGATATTCAATATAATTTATTTGTGAGACGAATTGGAATATGTTTACTGTCAGATATGATGTATATGTACCAGCGATTATCTATATCCTTACCAAAACAGTCGACGTGGTGTATTTGACATGTTTGATATAAAATATATTATGTTTACTCCTCTATCCGAGGTATATTCACTGGGTTCTTTATTTCGATTGACGCAGTGATTTGAATAATCCCTTTTTTTTTGTAGCCATTACTCAAAATTTTCAACGGTTTTCACCATTCTAATTTGAATATTTATATGAAATCTAAATTACTTAAACCGTGTAACATTATAAAACAAAGTAAAGGATGAACTAAAACATAAAACCTAATTAACTGTCCTTCCCACATTTGGAAACAAAAAAAAACACATTAACAATAGGAATGTCCATCCTGGCTGCAGAAAAGGCAGTTGGATGCGATAGTCACAGCCCTGGTACTACAATAGCGACTGCGAATTAACCTTTATTGCATCTGGCCTTTGTGGGTGTGCAGCCGACCTTTTCGTGTCACTGGGATGTTGGTTGTGACGACTTTATTGATAGTTCCAGCTACTACATGTGCAGAAAAATATGAATACCTCACCGCAAAAAAATCCCAAACCCGATATGAACATAGTCCGTACTGCGTTATTAGAATCTTATTATTTTTTTTTAAAAAAACTGTTTGAATACTGTGCTTCCACACTATTGAAAAGGAAATTGTATAACATCTCCCATAAAATCGTCTTATTAGCCTTTCGTATATTTTCTTTGACATGAACTTCTATCAGGATTTGAATAGTTTTGTCGACAGTCTGATGAAACTGTGTGTCTGTAATTCCACTAATTGTGTTGTGAAGATGAGTATTTAAAGATTTCGTCTTTCAACATTACTCTTCTCTACACACATTTCGAAACAAGAAGAAAACACTAGTGTTTAACCGAGTTTCAGCTTCTATGTAAAACTTATCGATATGATATAGGATTCCAATTCCACAAGGCCATCCAAGTAGTCTCACGACATGTATATTAATTAAGTTTAAGTTTATTGTAAAGAATCTGTTGTCATTTATTAGCTATTAATAATTAGATAAATAAATAGCAGACAAAAATAGGTGCTAAATAAATACCACACAACTTTTCTGCAATCTTTTCGTCAGGTGATTAAAAAAACGGAAGATGCGTAAGTAGGAAGGACACATCGTGTAAACTTGTTGACGAACTCAAATCACATCAGTTATTTGGCTATATATATTGTAGTATTCTTTATAAATAAAATGCCTCGTTGAAGCGTCAATTTGTACTAACTACTTTTAAATGATTATATTATTTACTGATTGGATTTTTAATTAAAGTTCAAAATTTTGAGGATACAAATAAATTAATTTATTTAATATACTTTTTAAGTTATATTACATATTAAAATTGATAAATATACCTCAGCTAGAACTCAGGGCCGACCGTGAAGAAGATTCATGTTAAACAATTAAATTTATAAAGTTATTAAAGCATTAATTTAAACAATCAGTACAATATAAAATAAAATATTAAATATGAACTCGGAAATCTGACTATAAAATATCATTTACTGGCGGGTTTAGAGAAAATAAGTTGTGCAGTTTTACATTAAAGTTTGTTGTACCAAGAAAAGGGCTCTTTCACACACACACAATTATTAACACTTTAAAGACAGGCCATTATACACAGAATTTAATCAATAAAACTTTCTGCTTGCTGAGATTATTTACAACACTTGCTCCGCTGTTCTCTCAATATCTTACTACCATTCTCAAAGTTTGCTTATTTGCTGGATGCAATAAACTGGCTCCCAATAATTGAAGAAATGTCGTAACGTATGCTAGTGTTTGTTCGAAAGTAACTATTGTAACAAATATGACTAAATTTGCGACACGGGTGTAGATTTGAATGCGGAACATACACACATATAAACACAAACAAATAGTCTACTTATTTATTAGAAGAAGATGTATGTATGTGTGGTTGACTCATTACACAAAGAATCGAATCAATAAATCTAAATCTATAACCGTGTAATAACCTTTCAAATTAAGCTCAATGATTACATCTATTCTAATTACAATTGATTTGAGAATTGTTACAAATAAGCCTCAGAATAAGTCACACGAATTCATTATTTAAATTTATTTTTTTTCATACTTAGAGTAGTATCTGTCTACAGAATATATTATCTTTATTTTCGACTTCCAAGCATACATCTAGATAGAAATTATATTTTTATGTGTGAATAAATAATAACATATTATAACTATTGCAGCTAGGTTAATTTAAATTTAAGTTGGATCAATTAATCGAAAACTTTCTGCATCACCACTCGTCCTCCTAAATTTATTTTCAATTCGAAACAATCGGTTTACAGAGACTGGTTTCGAATGAATATTTTGAAACAAGCGTTTGCTTTTAGCATCCTTTCCTTCTGTGCTGGAAATATGCGTTCTTTTGCCCCCCAAAAACATTACGTCGGACATATTTTTATTTTTTCCTCTCTTATTCTCTTAGCTTGTTTTTTTTATATACTGCCTCGAGTTGTTGCGGAAATTCAGATTTCTCGTTGCTCAGTCCCCAGAAGGCATCCGGCGTTTTGTACGTGTGCTTTTTAGCGTTGTATTGTATTAAATTATCCTGTCACTTGATTTGTAATGTCTAGTTCTACATTTTTGGACGTTTAAATAGTAGTATTATTATATTAATATTTCTTTGCTTATTTTAAAGTTATTTAAGTAATACACGTTCAAATACGAATTGTATGGAAAATATGTGTATTATATATTTTTTGAACTGGGTATATTGTTTTCATTACTGTAACGACATAAAAAATAAAATTAAAAGCAGAATTCAACGAAAAATTATTTTTTCTGTAAAATAACAATGTGATAAGAGTTCATTAAGAATAAATGGCTGCTGTCATACATAGTCTATGTACACCAGATGTGTGACAAAGGGCAAATTTAAATAACAATGGAATTATACGGGTATAGTTCCAATGCGGTGTGAAGCAATTTGTTTGTTAAATTACTATTCACCAGGAAAATAAATAAGTGTGTATAACACTTTACGGGACATTTAATTCAGATAATAGTTATACTTCTTCTGAAGATAATTATGGGTCTACTTTCTTTAATAAAGGAAGGAGGCTTCGAACTTACGGATAATCTCGAAACAGGTTACGGAAATGTTGCTTTTTGTAAACTGACCACTCCACGGGATTCCCTGACTATTTAACACAGCTAACTATTAATGAGAGTGCTAGATTCACATTCAACGCAATTCATATTAAATTTATAGGTATAACAAACTATTTAAAACATTTAAATTGCTTCTTTTATAATTTGGAAATAGTTGTGCTATTTCATCTTAGACATATTTATTTTTATAAATATGATAAATTTTACTGCATTGCGATAAAATAAATAAAAAATAAAATTGTACTCTTTAGTACATTTCTTAATTAATTTATTCACAGTCGCATCAACTCAGGTCATTTTCAACTCTTTTGCCTTGTCGTGTAACTAATTGAGGAGAGCTTCTTTCACGCACACAACATCCATGCCCTCGCCGGGATTCGAACGCGGGACCTCCGTAATTCATTCACACTGACCCCTACACGACAGCAGCTCGGCTTTTGGGCTTATTCTTGTTTTTCATCTGCGAGTTATTTCTGTTTACTATTAATTATAGGTGCGTTGTTTCTTATAACATTCGTAATTACATCTAATGGTCTGTATCCTCAACCGCGAATTAATGGAATTAATGATTAATATAATGGAAATTGTCTTCCTTGAGTCCCAAGTAAATACTTAGGCGTTGACTGCAAAATAAACTGTTCACACGGCTGCAAAATAAATAATTTTATTACTTTTGCCAAACGCGTCCTATTCAATTCGTGCCACTATAAATGCCAGCTTAAAATAATAGTGACATATAACTGCTCAATTAAATTGTTCCGAGTTGTCGGTGTGTCGACTCGGCCTCAAGTTAACAGTTAATTGAAATCTTGTTACTATAATTTACATGGAAATTGCTAATTGTTTTGCTGAACAATTCCCGGTCTCATGAGACTGTTAGAAACAGTAGTGTTACAGGTACGTGGTGTTGTTTCAAGCGAGTGAAGCCCTGGAGACCCTAATGGAGAGGAACTTCAAACTTCTTTCATACTAACATGTTTCTAATTTTCAGGCTCTATTTGTATTCAACAGGTAGTTGTTCTGTAACTATACATGTAGGTAAAATATAAATTCTTAATAAGTAGATAATTAATTTGTGCATGTACAGTTGTACAGTATGCTGTAATTATATTATTCGTAAAATAAAATCTTGTAACAAATTGATGAAATAATTTTTTATATGCGCCAGAAAACTAAAAATCCAATTAAAAGTTTTATTTGTTCCATAATAATTATTTTCTGAATCGAAAAATAACTATAACGCAATTACGTCGTATATACCTGAAATTTCGCAGTAAAATAATTCACAAAGTTGTATTCTTTGTTTCATTAATTAATTTCATATTTTCAATATATGAGCTGTGTATAATTAATCACGTCAAAATTAATTTCATAGCGAACTTTTCTCTGATTCATCCATTAGCATTGCCTACGACTCTGTTATAAATTTCTCAACGCCCTTTTCTTTCCTATGCGTCTAGAATCAAGTATATATGAGATCCTTAAAGTATATTTTAAAAAAATATTGTTCTCAACGACCAGATGACCATAGCGCATTTAAGTGAACGCTGGAGCAAATTGAACATTATAAGTATTTAAAACTCAAACTATATCTCACTTAAATTTAAATTAGTAGAAAATGGCCAACATTCAGAATATTTATTGATAAACATTAAAAATTGCATATATTACATAATTTAAATTACAACAAATTTATTTAATTTCGCCCTTGGATATTGATAGAGGAGTTCTGAATGTTTCCACTTAAATTGTTTATTCAAATTTAAACATTGAAAGATTTAAATTCTTTCTTTAATAATATAACGTCTGCCAAGGTCAATAAACAGAGGGAATAAACATTACGTTGTATTTTAAACTATGTAATATATGTGACCTTATGTTTCTTAAAAATATTCTGAGTGATGGAAATTTTTTACTATTTCAAATATAATTTTTTTTCAACTGGGCATATTGTTTCCATAACTGTAATGATAATAAATAAAATGTAACAGCAGAATTTAACGAAAAATTATTTTTCCTGTAAAATAATAATGTGATAAGAGTTCATTAAGAACAAATATACTGCTGTCATACGTAGTCTATGTATACCCGATGTGCATAACAAAGGGCAAATTAAAATAACAGTGGAATTATACGCATATAGTTATAATGCAATTTGTTTGTTAAATTACTATTCAGCAGGAAAATTAATAAAGGAAGAAGGCTTCGAACTTACGGATAATCACGAAACAGGTTACGGAAATGTTGCTTTTTTAAACTAATCACACTACGGGTCTCCCTGGCTATTTAACGACCTTCTTATTAAATTTATCGGCATATAAACTATTTAAAAAAATTTAAATCGCTTCTATTATAGTTTGATGTTGTTTCTAATATCAGTTCAAGTTTCTTGAATATTGTTAAATTCAGAATAATTTATCCAGTTTTATAAAAGATATGTAGAAATTGACCTTTGAATATGTGGTTATCGATAATAATTGCACGATAAATCATGCAGTGTATTACAAATAAATTCTGGTCCAAAACCGGAAAAGTGCTGTTCTCTACTCAAAAAACAGTATCATAAACATGGCCCAAACGCGCATATACTTATCAACGCTAATTACAATGTTTCCGCTGCGAATCAGTTTTATTTACGATACAATGCTATCTTATTGTTGCTAGTTGTTGTTTAGGCGTGAAGCTACGTCTTACCAACAGTCGTATTAAGCCAAATGTATTACGTGTTTGTTTCAGCCATATTGTGAACGTAATTAAAACCCCCTTCCAAATATTTAACAGTAATTTCTACAGATGCTCAAATAATTTTGTGGAGGATAGTTCAAACTATGTATATATATATATATATATATATACATAGAGGTAGAGAGAGAGGTAGATAAAGCTAAAACTCACAGATCTTAATCTGCTAAGCGTTCAGGTTTTTTTCATTTACAGTGTATGATGGAAAATTCATTTTTAGTTATGCAGGTCTCTATCTTAAATTAACATTTAAAATTAATCATTTTATCAATGTTACGCTTATTGCCCCGAGTTGTTTTGTCCGCAAAATTTTACAACTATATTCAGACGATCAAAAAAGTAGAATTAACTAATCTTACTTATAGTATATATTTTAATGTTAATTTTTATTCTTAATATAGGTGATGAGTCAAGCTTTTGGACCTTGATCAGAAATCTAAGGATGTCAAAATGTTGAGTTTTACTAACAATGACGCCTGCTTCGTTGGAATATATGTTCTTAACCCACTGTCGTAAATCAAGGCAGAGATTATGGTAAACGCAGCTATTAGTTGACGTAAGTCTCATGGAGGGAACTGCTGTAGTATTAAGTTTTTCCCGTCTTGCCGTCGTAGGTAATGAACTTCCTTTCCCGCCCCCACCACCTGTTGTGTTCCTGAATGGGGGAACAAGAATCAATGCTCTATCTTCCCCTCTCTACGACACAAGGGAAAGACCAACATTTCTCAGCAAAGCCTGTAAGGATTAGGCATGTTCGAATCCACCGACGCCTTAGAACTTGGATGGAAAATTAATATCATTTACATATCTGGGGCATCAGATAACAGTAGGGGCTAATCTTATTGGAAGAGAGACCTTTGAAAATACCTTTAACAGTTTAAGTATTTTTTCCCCATTTCGTGTTTTGTTATTAGACAATTGTTACACACAAGGCATTAAAACATATAATTTTCATCCTGTCTTAAAAGAATGGTTGTATCCAAGAAAATAACTTAGACTTCCCGTTCTTCGGTAGTAAAGTCTCGAAACAAGAATGGAGTACCTTCATTATCTATTAATTAAAAGTGCCATGTTGGGACGAAATAAATCTTATCTAAATCGGCTGCAACGATCTACAGAATATGATGAAACTGTTGGCGGGAAATGTTCAACTCAATATTGTTGACACAAAAATCAATAATGTGTCACCCCGCCAGAAGTACGAGTAACACCAAGTGAGCAGTTCGTTTGCATTCGTAATGCTATACAGCGAAACTAGCACAATTGATTTGTCAATTAATTGTATTAATTTGAAAAACGATAGTAGTAATGCTTTTTAATGAATTTTGGAAATATATTTACAAAGGAATGCAAGTTTTGATGAGTCACTTTCCAGGTTTAAGTTTGGTTTAAGTTATGGATTTATATATATTGTAACTAACGCAAATTGAATGCATTCTTTGTTTTTTAATAGGAATTATTGAAATTAAAAGAATAAAATAACCACATGTTGTAGGTTGAATTTAAAAAAATACGGTTAGTTTACGAGATTATTAAGTCTTGTAAAAGCTACGGAGCTCATCCATGTATTGCAGGTCATTGAATTTTAATTGGTCGGATTTCTGTGTCTGGGCAATAAGAGACGAAATGACTGCTCGGTTGTTCAGTGGTTGCGTGGCAAAAAACGTTAAGAAAATAGTATTAATTTATTACAGTACATGTATATTGTAGTAATTGGTAATTAAGGCATTGTTCTAATTGAAAAGTTGAATTGTAGAGGACTCATTATTAGTGGATATAGAGCGGACGCCGCAACAAACCGGCAAGGCAAAGAAAGCATTGTTGATCGGTCGAGAGGGTTTTTACGCGGTCAAAAATTTACGAGACGAACAGTTCAGTCGGGCAGCGGACAGCAAGCAGTTTGAAAGCTTTACAGTCGGGCAGCAGACAGCGAATAGATCAGACGAAAAGTTTTACAGTCGGCAGTCAGAACGAAAGAATGTGGTCCAGTCACAAACATGCTTTCAAATATTAAAAAGTAAAGCAATATTCAGTCGTGAAGGAGACAGAGCAACTAGTGTGTATTCGGTGGTCGAGCGTAGATTCATCATGCTGGCCATAGACAAACCAATGAAGTCCATTTTCAACTAAAGTCATGAGATCTACAAATCCAGGTTGCAGTAAAGCATCGAGAACCAACCAATTTGTGTTAAACCAACTAACAAACAACGCCAATTAGAGCCTGTGAACATTTAGAGTCTGTGAGAACTTAGAATCAGTGATGTCCCCAAAATTGTGCACGAAAAGCTAAAAAGAGACCTTGGCGGTCGTAAGTAGAGAAAAACTTTAAAATCATTTGTAAACCGTGTTTAAAAGATAAAAGTCAGATCGTTTTTTAATTATTTAATTATCGATAAAATGAGATCCTTAATTCTTGATAAAATTAAAATTGTTTAAATTCAATCTTTAGTATTATTTCTTCTGCAACAAATTTCGTCTATGTTCAGACGCATTGATTTCCATAAAAAGTAAATGTAATTTTGATTATATAAATTCTGCCATTTATCAAACCCAGTTCAAGACCCTGAGATCCCAAATATTTTGTGTATTTAATACTTGTTTTAAAATGGTTAATAAATCTTGTTTAATAGTTTTCACTTAAGTTCTTTCATTTAGAAACGCCACATTCATATTAATATATTTAATTATTACAATATATATATATATATATATATATATATGTGTGTGTGTGTGTGTGTGTGTGTGTGTCTGCATATACAGGTATTTTCACATGAATATCTTTTATCGGAATATACAGTCCCATAAATCGTGGCCGTGTCCATGACCGACGATGCGTCACGATAGTACACTTACGTTAATGTCCTGCGCGTTAGACCACATTCAAACGTTTGGAAAATGACACAGGTTCAAAATTTCAGCCTAGTTTGTCTTAATCGAACTCAAACTAAATATAACTTATCCATGATCCGATGTTTTAGGCTTCACTTCTAACTAACTTGCTAGATGTAAAAGCAGCAGTTTTAGAGTCTCATCAACATCGACCACTTGCAACTAGAAAGAGAAATAGGGTTCAAGGAGAATGATCCAAATTAATTTGGAAGAAATCACAATATGACTTGTTTGAATGTGATGTTCCACGTCACGAATTTTCAATAAAATTGTCGATAAAACCATTTAAATCAGAAGCCCGATTTAATGTTACGGGTTTTCCGTTGAAATATTTCAGAATATATTTTAATATAAATAGAGCACCGGAACAAATTGTGATGGCTAAACAAAACTTATAGGTAGTGATCCATCATAAATAATATATATATATATATATATATATATATATATATATATATATATATATATATATTATTGTATTCGACGAGTGTTAGTTGATTTATTTAATATGCGCGATGTACATTCGAAAATTGTAAGATAGAATTTCTATTGGCATTGTTGCTTTTAAGTGTTAATGACGTTACAACTCTGGATTTTGGCAGATGTTACCAGCTTCTGCATTCTCCACTTGTCTCCATCTGGATAATCCATTCCTACTTCCCTGCAACATCTGTAAGCGTTAGTCATAGTTAGCATCAGTAATGGTGTCTGTTTTGCATATGTATGTGCTAAAGATAAATAAATACATCACACGTTTAAAATTTCTTAAATATAAATTGCGTTTATTCGATATACATCTCTCATTAAAATAAGCTAACAAATATTAATTGATTTGAAATAAAACTGGTTTCCTTCCTTTTTTCAATTTTATTTCGTTATTATATACAGTAGAATACATTCCTTCGTATAATAAATTTAAAAATAGATTTTCTTAACAAAATATTCTGGTTTTATCAACCTGGACAATTATTTTATTAAATCAATACACCGATATTTATATACATTTTTATTTATTTATATATATTTTTATACATAAGGTTAATTTAAAATGAACAATTCTCTACCCAGAACAACGTAATTAAAATTTGGAGAGACAAAATAATATTTAAGCCATATTATAAATATATATATACATATATATATATATTATAATAATCAAATTTAATTATTTAAATTAAATCACAAGTTGGGGCACAAAATGTAATAATAACATTATTAATTATATTTTTAAAAATCAAATTAAAAGTTTAAATGATAGGATTTTAAATGACAAACAAGAATTAAAAATATAAAACAAATTTAATTTAATAAAAACAAATTCTTATCAACTGTTAAGAGCAGGAAGTGCTTTGTGTCTGAAAACTACACCACATTAAATTCAGTGAAATATGGCTCGTCTGTGATGTGTTTAACAATAATCGAGTGAGATCGAGCCCAGACGAACAGCTAAAGGGAATGTAAACTAAAAAGAAATTTTATTAATTGTAATCCTAATGTGTAAATAATAATTATCGTCATATTTCGTATTTAAATAATTGTTTGAATTAAAAATTTTTCACACTGTAAGTTTTTAATTGTCATTTTGTAACATTAAGCCGTGGCACTTTACCAACTTGTAAAAAAATTTCAATTGAGATAAGAACTTTTAATTTGTTTATTTAAAATTGTAATTAAATTTGATTGTTTCGATTTGTGCTCCAACGTGAGGCTTATTTAATTTAAAATCCACTAAAAATGTATTATTACAATATATATATATATATATATATATATATATATATATACACTATTTTAAATGTTTATGAAGCGATTATTAAAAAAATAATCATCATTTATTTACTTATTTTTTATTTACTTATAGCGCTGTGGCTCAATGACAAAAAGGAAAATATATATTGCATATATTAATAATCTATTTTAGGAATTAATTGGTGAAACATAATGCTGTAACCGAGAAGTATTGACTTAGTTTGACTTACACTATTCTTATTTTATTTGATTCGATTCCCTCACTACAGTCGGTAATTAATTGCACACTAAACTACAGAAAATCTTCACTACTACAGAGAAAAATGCTTATTAAAAAATTAAAATTTAAAATTAGGTGAATAGTTTTTAAGAATTATTCTATAATATCAAAATCTTTAGTTACACTTCCAGACGCTGGAATACAGACATATTCAGTACCATTAGAAAAACAAATTATTAAAATTTATATTTTTTAGTCTTTGACACGTGGAAGCAAATTGTAACCTTAATAATTACTAAAACACAGATAAAACAATTTTGAATTCAAAATTAATTTAACAATTAAAAGTACGAACTAATAATTTTATTAAATTTGTTGAACACAGATTCAGAAGGAATTATGTAGTTCTGTGTTTACAGAGTTACGAAGTAAATTTTAATAGCATAGTATCACATTGACACGGTTTAATTTCGAAGTGGAAATTTAATTAGTTTAGGTTCTTGTTATTTTATTTCGTGACGTCTAACATCCACATTAATCTATCATTTTCAAAATTGGATTGTGTTACGATCTCAGTTTAGTGTTTGCAACGCGGCAAATAACAGCATCGGAACCTAAACAAAAATATTTAGATCCCAACAAGGCTTTGTTGACTCCTGAAATATTTTTGTTCATGCTTCGTAAAACTTTATATCGTAACCATTCTGTACGAATCCAGGTCTTGGACAGTAAATTTATTTATTTCAGTAGTTGCCATAAATATTTTAAACGTTAAAGAGAACTACAATATTTCTCTTCTTTAAAAATTTTTACACCTACACTAAAATTCTTCCAACGCACTCGTAAAGTCAACTTTATCCAATAGGGAAAAAACTGCACTATATTCTTCTGAGATATTTTATCACCATCGATAAGTGTCTTCTCAACGAAGCGCCATTCTTCCTCCAACATGGAATTAACTTTTTTCCGAAATATAACAATTTAGCATGCAAATAAAAAATTATGACGCAGCTATCTTCATTTTATAAAGGCTATACGCTCATTACATTAGTTCATGTCTTTAAAGGATCTAGACGGTCCTTACAGCCGATCATTTGTATTAAATTTAATACCCTATTAAAGAGGATTGATATCTTATTCCAATCATAAAACAGACATAATATATTCTCATGGTTCAAATGATGAAAAAGCAATAAACTTGACGCTAAATTTGGTAAAACGAAACGATTTTCCATAGCTAATCCAGATAACGTTTTCTATTGGTTGTACAAGAATTTAATTCTGAAACTTCAATCACAAATTTAAGATCGATATAAAATGTATTCTTTTTATTCTTTTAGCAGTTGTATTTTGCGCAGATACACTAAATTTGCCACTAAATACTATATAATAACTACACTTTATTGTAGTGCAGTATTTGGAAACAGATTTATCGTCAACTGCTCCTAGATTGAGTATATACATACGTAAATGAATATTATGATTACATTTGTATAGATAAAATATTGCAAAAACATGTCATTTAATACATTAAGAAATAAATACAACGACAATCATCGTACAATTTCCTTCCTGTAACAAAGAGATTTTTTTTTACAAAAGAGATCGACGTTAGTTGAACAGTTAATTGTTCAAACTTAAATGATACGCAATACATACCTGAGTTTACCGAAAATGTTTTTGATTTACTTACGATACCTGGAGTATTTTTAACTCGTTTAAGTTACCTGGATTTTTTTACTCTCCCAAGGTACTGGGAATCCTTTTGTTCCGCTGTAGTAGGAACATTTTAGACTATCGTAAGCTACGGGAAGTATTATTTTGTCATCTTTAAAGTTTCGGAATTTTTTTACGCCCTTAATGTAGTATTTATGAACAAAACGATATTATTCAAGGAAAAAGATCTTTAAAGGATCCAGGGCAAAAAGTGTTCATCTAGTTGCAGAACAACTTACTTGAAAAATCGAAGGAGATGCAAAGTTGGTCAGTAACACAAGCACGCACGCGCGCGCACACACACAAGATTCAAGATATAGGACAGCCCCATGCGCTTGAACTGTGGTAAGGAGGAGGAAGACGTTGAACACCCTTTTTTCAAATGCCCTCATCCCGAAATTCTAAGAAATGCTCTTAAAGACGCAGTAAATATTTAAATATCATCTGCCAATCTGGTTTCTGTGATGCTGGAGTCAGCAGACAAGTGGAAGGCCATCAGGAAACACGCAGCTGTGGTTGTAAAGGAGCTACGGAAAGTTGAACAGGAGAATAGTTCATAATGGGAGGACAAGCCTCAGCTAAGACCGTTTCCTACAAAGTAATACTTAATTCCATTTATATAGGAAGAAATAATTGGTCATCGATGGAAAAGGAGGAGTTTTTTTAGGGGTTAATAATCCTACGCTACCGTGTAGTGCGGACTGCTACAGGAGTATTTTAAAGATTTTTCTCTACCCTACCCTAGTTAATAAAAAACAAAACACACACACTCATATATATATATATATATATAAAAATAAATATATATATATGTATACATTCCATATTGACAAATATGTAATTTAAGTCTCATTGAAAAATTTTGATGACTTGAGTTTAGAATTAGGCTCTGGTTAATTTTTCATAAGCTGCGTAAAAATAGTTTGACTCGATTTAGTCATTTAATATATATATATATATATATATATATTGTAATAATTTATTACTTAGATAAATATAATCTTTTTCAATAATTCAAGATGTGAATTATGTGACGTTTTTAAATGAAAAGAACTATTACGTGAAAACTATTAAACAAGATTTATTAACAATTTTAAAACAAGTATTCAAATTACAAAATATTTGGGATCTCAGGGTCTTGAACTGGGTTTGATAATGGCAGAATTTATATAAACAAAATCACAAAAATTACATTTACTTTATATGGGAATCAATGCGGCTGAACATAGACGAAATTTGTTGCTGAAGGAATAATGCTAAAAGATTGAGTTTAAACAATTTCATTTTATCAATAATTAAAGAATGATCTGAATAATTAAAGATCTCATTTTATCGATAATTAAAGAAAGATCTGACGTTTATCTTTTAAACGTGGTTTACAATGATTTTAAAGTTTTCTTTCAACTTACGGCAGCCCAGGTCTCATTTTAACTTTTCGTGCACAATTTTGGGGATATCACTGATTCTAAGTACTCACAGACTGTAAATGTTCACAGACTCTAATTAGCGTAGTTTGTTAGTTGGTTTAAAATAACTTTGTCGATTCTCGATGATTTACTGCAACCTGGATTTGTAGATCTCGTGGATTTTTGTTGTTGGTTTTGTCTGTTGACTGAAGACTAGTTCAGTTTCTGCATTTTAGATATAACAGCGTACTGGTTACTGGTACACTTTTTCGTCCTTTAAATTAGACCTTTCAGTCTTCACTGCTGACTGCTAAAGATTGTTCAAGTTTTCGTGAATTAGAATTTCAAGGTATTTACATCTCGCCGTTTACTGCCCAACTGTTCATTCTTTTACTGTGTCCTACTTGCTGTCTGCTGCCCAACTATACGTTCGACTCCTAAATTTTTGAGCGCGTAAAACCTTCTCGACCGATCAACAATACTTTCTTTGCATTGCCGGTTTGTTGCGGCGTCCGCTATATCCACCAATAATGAGTCCTCTACAATTCAACTTTTCAATTAAAACAATGCCTTAATTACCAATTACTACAATATATATATTGTAATAACCACATATAAATTTTTGGTTAATGAAATTTGCCCCACGTTGTGGTAGCCATTTTATGTAATACATCAAAATAAAATACTACCATCAATTTGAACAAACAATTATCATTTATTAAAACACAATTTTAAATTACACAAATCTGATGAAATTTTATAAAATCAAAACAATTTTACTTACCTAGAATACATTTTAAATAATTGGACTCGGTACCCTCAAGGTCTTTACTGGGTTGATAAGGAAACGGAACAAAAGGTTACAAATAAACAAATAAAGTTACAATAAATGAAAAACGAAATGATTGAAACGAAAAGAAACGATTGAAACGAAATGAAAATAACGAAATCTGATACTTTTTACCCTTTATTAGCAATTTACAATTATTAATTCAGAAAAATAAACTTACACGCTCTCGGGTCCACACACTCACTTTATACCGGCTTAACAGTCCCCAGGCTGCGCTCACACTCTTGACGATCTCACCCTCACGACGAATTCAAACAACTCTGCTTTCAGACAGACCTCCACGATGAAACGCCCACCAACTGTTGACGACTGATGTCCAGCTGATTACTCTCGGCCACGTAGCTTGGCCTACCATCCGATGATCTCTCCCCGCTGACACGTCCGTCTCCAGTCCACACGACTAACTCACTCGAACTTAACTTCCTCTATATCTCCTCTATAACTATCTCTGCCTTTATCTGCTCTCTTATTTATATCCCGGTTCCTGGATATTCCCTTGTTTTCACAGTTGTTTTGAAATTACATGTTCGCCAAAACAAACCCCATCTGTTAGCTTTCTCCCGCTCCGAGAGCCACTTAATCAATTACAATAAGCATCTCCTTTTAGTATAATTGCCTCGTCCATCTGTTATGATGCCTTTCAGAGTTCCGTCGTCCACAACCAATTAGCCCTAAGAGCTGCAAAATGCCCCAATTATTTGTCCTTCCGCTCACTAAAATTACTTATCCGTCATTTTATCATTATTTTTAATATGTTCAAACCTCTCAAGGATTCCCAGTCTGAGTTCGTAAACAAATCTGACAAAAATAAGAAACAGAATTCCTGTCCTTCTGAGCTGGTTATTACAATTATATATATATATATATATATATATATATATATATATAATGAAAAGGTATCGCTGATAAAAATAATTGCCCACTAACTTCAATTATTTGCATGTTATTTTTTTTTGTAAATTTTAATAATATTGTAACCATTAACTGTCAGGCATTGTTTAGCCGACAGTAAAAACAGCCTTTAATAGCAACTTTTTAATATTTTTGGTTTGGCGCAATTCCGACGGGGCGAAATATGCCATGATGTACGACATGATGAGGAGTTCGAATCGGAGCCATTGCGGCGGAGGCCTGCCCTGTAGCTGTGCAGTGAAAACAGCTCCACGTTGCTGATTCGGGGGCTGCAAACGTCACATCGAACCCAAAACGTCACAAGAGGTGTCATTTCCAATCCATTTATCCAAGACCGATGTGAAACGCTCACCGCTGTGATCACAATTCAACTTACTGTAACCTACAAAATTCACAATCTTAATTTTAGTGAAACTTATTCACACACCTAACTTACACAAAATAAAATCTAAAATCGCTTTGTTTTTGGATTAGCAAAATTTTACCACAATTATCATGAAGAGGAAAAAGTCTTGTAATATTCATATTATCTAAAGTCAGTTAAATTTTTGTAAATATGTGTTGGCAATCTTACCTCCTCAATATTTCTGGCTGATTACTCTGCTGGCCCCCAACCAATTGTCATATTGATATAAAATCTTATAAGTGTGGATTTGTGATATAAAGCCTTTTATTATTTAATTCGAGTTGTAAATAAAAAATTTCATAAGTTGCATACCTTCCGAACGGTTTTGGTAGATAAGCAAATTTTCTAAAAATGATGGCGGGCAGGTATCCTGATACGCAACCAGGCGTAACAATTGATTTATACCTTTATCTATTTTTCTACCCTTACAATACATATGCGCATAGTGTTCTTTTATTCTGTACATACTGTAATACAAATTTAGTTCAAATTGTTTGATTTAATTGTTTAATTGATTGAAGTTATTTTGTCATCAATATGTCACAATAATTCATGAATACATAGTACCTGGCCCAGCGACTGGAAAATAATGGTTGGACATTAAACGATTTTTCAATGTCTCCGCTCTGTCCCGTCTTACAACATCGATGAATTCATAATTCGGATACCATTTTGTTTTGGCGTCTGGATCAGACAGGAGCCGGCTCGGGCTGCTTGAAGCCAGATGGAAGATGTTGTCGGCTTCTGCATTGCTCAAGACTGAATTTGCAACATTGCGGTTTTTTACTATTTTGCCTACTGATTCCATGCTCTATTTGCGCGCCTTAAAAAGGCAGAGTATCCGCCTTTTAGATTGATCTTTCGCTAATTGGTTGACACCCCCAAAACTGGTGGACCGGCACCATCTGGTCAATTTTAATTTATGCCTGCGCACGCGTTGGCAGGCGAAAGGCCAAGCATCTGTCGCGCTTCCAGCCCTCAGATTCTATTCCTACGCAAACTGTAGACAGCCAATTTCTTCATAAGATTACATTAAAATCATCGTAAATTGCATTTATGAAGTGGTAGTCCTGAATGAGAATAAATAAACTATTTCTGCCATATTATTCTATGCTATAATTTGCTTTTCTATTTATATCAATCAAATTTATACGTCTGTTTTTCAGGTGTTTGTACTGGATGAACAAGAAAAAAATGATGGAACAGATTTAAATGAATTTTCATATTTTATTTTCTACTTTATTGAGGGATAACATAAGGTATTATAGTTTCCCGAATTTTCAAGGGAGATGAGGAAGGAAAGGCTAAACGCATTTCATTTATCATCTTCAGATAAATACACTGTCTTTCGGTTAAGAACACTTTCTTTAGTATTATCATTGGCACTTATTTATAAGCGAGATAACTGAATTTTATTTGGATGAATAACACTTGCATGCGGATATTATGTACATTCCAAGAATTAATTTCTAGTGGGGAAGGAGGTTGCTAATTAAACAGTATAAACGGCATGGGATTTTATAAGCTATACAGAGCTGTATATGAAACCGCGTGGTCTTTTGATGAAAATTCCTTCCAGTCGTGTTGCACTTCCACGTAGCTTGGATTAAGTGGCAACGTATATGAAAACATTGTATTAACAAGTTGAGGAAAATTGAAGTCTGTGTCCATCCGGGCAACGAAACATTCCGCCTAATCATATTCTCATGTTATTACAGGAAACCTGTACTCTTATGGAAGAATCTGATACTGCGAAGTAGTTGTTAACGTTTAAGATAAGATTATTTATCCGCGACTTATTATTTTTATGATATGAATTTTGCGAACAATTAAGTTTATTTTTGTGATTATTACGTATAGACTTGCTGCTCATCCAGTATACCACAAAATAAAAGATTAATCTCATATGATAGGGGTTAAACGTAAGATTAATCAGAATTAAATAACTAATTTAAGTGAAGTGAAGTTATATTTAAAATAATTAATGGGGGTATGGTTTTTGCGATCAGTGAAGTGAGAAGTGCAAGGAATTTTTTAAAATATTTTTTATCCTCTTTTGTATATTTATTTTATGTCTATGTTAGGGTTAATTAATTACAAGTATTCGCTTTTTTTAATATTGCCACCGGGCTTTGCCCAATGTAATTAAATAAATCTATCTAAATATAACGTTGGAAGCAACCATGAGACACATTTCAGGTTATCCGCTAGTGGGAGTTGTTGGAGCCGTGTTGGCAATTCGCGATTACGGCGCGGGTGTGGGCAACTGGTTGGCAACACTGCAAAGAGTGACGCCGTCGCCTTTGACGTCACTCCGGTAACGATTGCAGTGAGGCGCCTCCCGACGTCACGGCGGCACCACCGGCACCAGTCCATCGTACACAACACGAAAAACGATACCCCAAAATATTCGTGTATTTAGGAAAATAATGAACTGGGTCTTTAACGAAAGAGTGTCCTTTTGAAATATGAATATATCGCTCACATGTTATTCCTCAGAAAAGGTACCGCGACCCACTTTTAATAATTTATTACGATTAATTTGATTCATGTGCTGATTGTAGCGAAACAGTACTGGTATTTAATTACAGTACCCTTAATTGAAGTGAAGAGTGGAAAGATCCTCTGTCCTAAAGCTCGCTACGTAATGGTACGGAACGTACTGCCGGAACGCTTCGAGCAGTTTTTAAGTTAATTGCGTTATAATATTCCAACAAATTTATTACAAAGACCAAGATAGTTGCAGTTGCAGACATGAATCAGGATAAAATATAGATTATTATATATTTAGCCTCTGATGTCAAATTGAAAGAACAATGACCTTGATTACAAATTAAAATATATTGATAATATTTTAATACTTTCTAGTTGTGTTACGTTTCGATCTGTCTGCAGATCTTTGTCAAACACTGGCAGAAATTATTTCAATCAGTGTTTGACATGGAGACAGGACGAAACGTAACACAAGTTTTATAATTTGAAAAAAATTATCAATAACCCTTTTTTAGTCTGCAGTAAAGGTAATTAATTAAAAAAAATTGTTTTCTCAAGGAATTTTACACGAAATAAAAAATATATTCGATGTATAGCGTGACACGGACAGCTGTCTATATATATTTCCGATGGTGAGCCCCAGGATGTTTGGAGTGTTATTTAGTAAAACAAAAATAGGTTTCTCTTGTTTTAGAGAAGGTCTGTAAGAACTGTGATGCACGTCACAGTTCTGTGATGCCCTCCAGGTGTTGTAGAGTGCGAAGAGTTGCTGCAGTACCTGAAAGCGACAACAAAACCCGTTTGTAGAATATTAAAATGTTGAACAGATGGATATTATGCTTTCAAATAATTATGAATCGGTCCTAAGGTCCTTTGAAAATTAAGCGTTTCTTGATTTAGATTTAATTTTTTCATTCGTTACAGGACGATTAATTTTTTATATGAAACTTTAGTGGAGCATATCAGCTGATGTGCGACGTCATTGAAGAAGATTTCATTTCTCGCAGCCGGCATCTGCAAGACTCTCAGAGTGGAAGATAGTCTTCAGCTGACGGCAATATCCCCGACGCAACAGGCTGACGTTAAAGAGGAAAGACTGAAAGATTTCCATTTCTTGATTAACTTAGACCTTCGAGACTTGTAAAACTCAGCCCAACGAAACTTTAGTCGAACACTTTCACGTCGAGTGACAACAATTTAACTATCCAAATGGTCATCAGACATTCTTATCTTAAGTTCTGGAGTTCGACATCCTTGCGAGACATTTTATAATGTTCTGAAATTGATGTATTCAGTGATTGGACCATCTGTTAATTCAGCGTCTAGCGTTTCTGCATTCAAACACTGCTGATGGATTTATAGGCCAGTAACTGCTGTCATGTTTTCCATCATATTTGAGCCTATCACAGCGTGAATCAGACAAGAGTTACAACTGCAGTTTTCAATTCAAGTTACCGCAGAATGTGTTTACATTCGCTCGTGTGACACTTTCTCCCGCGTGACTATCAATGGGTGGTTTTATGAAACTGCAAGATATATGTGACAACTTCCGGCGTCAGTTCGCGGACCGTTTTCAAATTTAAGCATTCGTTTTTATCTGTAGTTAGTAATGGACATTCACATCTCACCGATATTTTTTCGTTATTTTTAGCTATTCACGTGTGCTCCCAGGATTTAAAGGACTGGCCGACAGTGTATTCCAGGTCAGTATAACTTAATCGTTTGGCATTAATTTTCCGCAATAATAATGTTGAAGTCTACTGAAGCGTAGTTTATAATCATTTTGTCTGACGTAAGGTATAAATAAAATAAATAAATTAGCCAATAAAATCAGAATAATTTAAATTTTGATAAATTAAATTACAGAAATACATCTCATGAAAGTAAAATAAACGGATTACAACGTTTCGACTTCACTTTGGGGCTTCATCAGGTTTAGGTCGCGAGAAATAGCATGGCGTGTTAGGTGAGAGTAGAAGAAGGGAGAAGATGGAGGAGAGTATTGTCATCAGGCGGTAACTCGATCAACAGCACTACCATTCATAGAAAAAATTCATTATTTTGTTAAGAAAGGGATGTACAGACAGCGGTAAGGTCACTGCACTAATCATTTCTTAACTTTTCCGGATGTTAATTTTCACGTACAGCATTTCCAGAACTCAACATAATATATTTCATTGCGTCAATGTTTTCAGTATAGTTTTTACTCTACTACTAAGTTTCCGTAACAAAGGTTCGTCTTAAAATGAGCTTAAGCCTACCTCCACTACGATTATAGGGTAGTACACCACTACGCATCGAACTTTGACACGACAATAAATTTCTCGCCAGATATACCATTCTTCTTCTCTAATAACCTTTTCTTACCGGGATGACTGCCAGATTTATATGACCCATTCTAGATTTCGGAGTGTCACGTGGTTAGTGTGTCGATTCTCCTTTTGTCTTCATGACTATGACGAGCACAATCATCCATACCCTTACTGGGATTCGAACGTCTGTGGTGCGAGTCAGTGACTGACAGCTATACCACAACAGGCTGTCTCATGCTATATTAATGAATAAAAAAGGAAAACTAAATTAAATTTATGAAATATAACAAAAACTCTTAATTACCTTGTTGAAGCGAAACACGTGTAAAAATTCTATTAGCAGGTTTCCAACACATTAATAAATTTTACAACGCATGGACTGTGCCTCACACATGTTTCATCGTACATTGGATCGATTGTTGTACTCCTTTTACTCTATATACCTCAGATGTAATTATTTAATTTAATTATATTGCATTAATTTATTCTGGCTTTTCGACACATTTGTTTATTTTATAATAATTTTTATTTGCATCAAAGAAACCAAATTACACGTACTCGTTAAACTTTATATTTTTCATGTCGGCGTGTAAGATTTTATTGCTACGCTAATTAATTACGATAATTTCCATAGTTTTAACGATATAATACAGTTACGGAAAGGTTAACCTATGGACTAAATATAAACAATTCAGATTATTTCTAAAATATGATTAAGATTTGACGTCCAAACAAACAACAGTAGATTCCATCTTATTATGAATTTTATGAATTCTGATATTGAACGATAGTTTCTAAACTGAATTGTGTTTAATTGACTGACTTAATTCCTTAATGATACGACTGAAGGTATGGGGAAAAAGTTTTTTTACGAGCAAAAATTTTATATATATCTCATGTCATGGCTCAGTGGTTTTTAATATTGCCTGAAAGATTGTGTTATATATAGGCAAGATGGGTGCCGCGTTTGCTCACAGGGATCGATTCAGTGATTAGTTAAGCGCTTCTTCGTCTAAATCCTGACTGGTTTCTTGTCTTCTTGTCGATACGTAAGTGTACATGAAACGTACCGGAGACAAAATAGTACAAAAAATGGGTTTCCGTTCCGAAGAAGGGTGCAATCGGTCCGGAAGGCCATGAACGTGTTTATTTCGGATTCATACGGAAATATTCACATCTACTGTTTATATTAAGAAAGAAGAATGGGCAGACAGTCTATGTATAGGGTAATGCACATAATGGCAACTCCCCTCTTAGGCAAGGGAGTGAAAGGGGGGATGCGGAGAGGTATAGCAAGGTAGCCAAGGGGTAACTAGGGCCCCCGGGCTACGATTTAAGGATCGTACCTGGAAATTCGCTTAAAAGTGATGCAGGGAAAACCCAAGAAAACCCTGCATAAGGTAGGTAGGGCATTTGGTACTTGTCCCACGCCCTTCCGATGGCGGGAGAGGGGTTTGCTGTGGGGTCGCAGCTTACCCCTCGCCATGCCTTGGCCAGTTTAGGAGGCAGGTGGCCGACTATTCCAATAGGAATAGCGAACAACTATTACCGTATGCCTAAGGCCTGCGAACCCGGAACATACACATCTCAAAACAGGCCGAGATGCCTCGGCATGTGTGAACCTTAGTTCAAAAAACCAGAGAGAGGCATCCCCAAAGGTAGCCTCCTTCAGAGCTCTCTGGGAAGGTTCACCTGCGAGAGAATGCTCTCACAGGCTTCCTTGGTTTACAATAAGCACGAACGATAAATTGAGATATGCGATGGTACGGGAACATTTAGGGAGAATAATGAAAAGAATATACATTTTTCTAATAATGAAATAGTCTTCCCTAAAGATAATACACGGGTGCAAATCTGCTTAATAACGATAGCGAAAATTGTCGAATTTTAGCTCGAACTATTGTCGTTACCATGCCATTGTTTTAATGGATATTTTATCTGTTTTCTTTGTTTCTAAATTACATGTCTGCCGCGTGATATGTAAGGACACTTAGCTTCTACTGGGGACTTTAATTGCTAGAGCTATTTATAAGGTCTGTCAAGGCGATGAAGCACTTGTCGGTCCTTCAAGTATTCCCAGTTCGCATACTTGGATCTGAACATGCACCGCAGTTCAAGTTATTAGTCGAAAAGAGTTTAATATGTGACACGATTAAATATACATTTTACGTTTTAAATTTAATGTCGAAAATGGCGTTAAGACATTAACTGTGGAAAAATATTACGCTGTACTCATTATAGTTCTGTGTGGGGTACAAAGTGTTCTGAAGCCTTCACGGTAGTTGTATCTCGTCTAAGAAATTTTGAGAATTCTTTTAAATGAAAAGCATTATTTAATCATTTAAAACAAACAAAGTATTTTATCCGAATGTTTATGTGGAACTAAACGGGAATCGAATTCTTTCGCTAAGCAAAGGAATTACTTGTCTATATTAAATGGACAGAACCTATTTAAGCAAAATAGCAGTTATGTGTCGTGCAATAAAAATGGCTCACGAAACTGACGATTCAGATCAAATTGTCCCATAAATTTTTATTTTTGTTAGTTATTTGTGTGGATGAACAAAAGTAACAGTAGAGTTCCGTGACCATATTTTGATAGGTAAAAGAAAAATAATTAGCTTTCAGGAAAAGTAAATCACAATATATATTCGCGGACCGTTTTTGTGTTTTCTGTGTTTTCTGAAGCGACAAATGGAATATGGTATAAGTTAATATATATTAGTTAGAAACCATGAATTTATCTTTGTACGGATAATTATATTTAATTGCTGCTATCTAAAATGTTAAGAAGTCCTCAAATAAATTAATCTGGACGATACGAGCCATTGAGAACCGAATCCATGTCCCCGAAAATCTCAATATTCTCGCAGCAACTCCCCTACGGGATTACACAGCTAAATTTAAGTCTCCGGTAACAGATGTCATTCAAGACGCTAAGATTATTTCAAATATATCACGTACGTGTTAAAATATTTGGGTCAGTGATTTGTTTTGCTAGATGTTTATACCTTCAGCGCGCCTTCTTGACTGTCCTTAATTCCTCCCAAAGGAAGTCCACTGATGATTGTTTTTTGTACTTTAGTTCACTAACGGAGTTCCACACAATGACCTGCCCAGACCGGATGCAATCATTTTAATTGCCAAAAATTGTTACGTAAATAAAAAAAATAAAGAGTAACGTCCAATTAATTTATTCTGCCTATGTACTCGACAATATTCGTATATCTCATATTGGTTACATGTTACAGGGAATCTAGTCCGATGTCTTCGAAATTTACTCACGTTATATAATATTAATTTTTTAAAGATATTATTCGAAGGTCTAAACATTGTATACAATGTTAAATCATTTCATTCAAAAAAATTGTTAACAAATGTCTCAATGCATTTTTTTAAATTTTAGATTCACAATAGGACTCTTCATTGAAGAGATTTTTGTTCAAATATTAATTATTAAGCCCCACCAATGATATCCCTGCCTTGTAGTGGTGGTGGGGCTTGAGTGGTCAAGTGATCCTGAGAGCTATGACGGCGGTAGCGTTGCTACTGGTAGGGCCTCCATTGCTGGACAGGTCAAAGGTGATGACCCATACTAAATAGGATACCCTGGCCCTCCAGTTTGGGGGTTGGGCTTGAGGTTAACACCCTCCTCACTTAAAAAGATCCAAGTTACGAAAATCCAAAGAGTTGAAGCTGGACGGATGAATAGACAACGACATGATCGTGAAGGATGGAAGATGTTCGTTGGAAAGGCCAAGGTTCACTACGGACTGTAGCGATATGGAAGAAGGACAAGATTAATTATTAATGTCTCATATATCTCCTTTTTAATAATTAATGTAAGCACATTTTGAATAAAAAATTAGGGCCCAAACGTCGTGATTATATACTTTTATTGTTTGTCAATTATTAAATGTTTTTTGACTTACGGACGTTTTATTTCTTGATTGGAAAGTCCGATAAATATAATTGTTAAGAAATACGTTTAAATTTTTTTTATCAATTCAGAAATATTAGTGACAGCGTAGTAGTATCTACAAAATAAATTAAGGAAATAAAAGTGTCGTTTAATAAGCCAATTCTTCCTGTCACTCTCAATAGTTGTGATAAAAATTATCACAATCTGAAGAAATTTTAATTGATACAGCAGTAGCAAAATCCGATGGTTCCTGTAGACGTAGAAACTATCCTCAGATAATTAATTATCCATTATTTCAGTCTGTAGACAAGTGAAAACTCGTTTTACCAATTATTATTAATGACCTTGCGCGTTATTCTGGAAACGCTAATAAAATGTGACGATGCTCAGTTCGCAATTTTACCTGTTTAATTGTGTCTAAGATAGATTGAACACGCTGCGATGGAGAACGGTTAACTTTTCATGGCCATGCACTTGTTTCTGAACTTTAAGCGCAGCACTGCAGAGAAGTAATTAGAAAACTCGCGAGTTTCTGCTGGAAAATTAAGGCCAAATTTTTAGTTTCTAAGATCAGCGCACTCAAATACAGAGCAATACGTACTGAATCGCGTGCTTTATATATTAAATTTTATATGTGTTACAAAATTGTTTTAGCTCTTTAGGTATTGATGAATATGGAAATATTTCCAAAAACTCCAGAATTTTAAAAATAAATTATTCGAAAATTATAATTTTTTATGTAATCAAAAAATTAAATGACTTTTAATTAGGGAAACATTTTTTGAGGTTCAATATTTATAAGAAGAGCTACTCGAAACGTTTCGTTTATTTATAGATTTAAATTTATGTTTTTATTTACTCAAATTTTTAATTCATTTTATTTACTCACTTAAGTGTGGATTTGTTTATTTTCAAACTATTTAACTCTTAAAGATCTTACGGATTAAGGAGATCCCAGCTGACAATTTGGGATAGTTTAAAGCTACCACCAAATTGTACTCCGTGGTTTAGAGTTTGATGTTAATCATTTGTTTACTTTTCGTCAATAGGTCCACTGATCCTTCGGTACATAGTGTTACTGAGCTTACTCTCTAACTCTCTGTGCGTGACGGCGTAATGATTACGTTAACGAAAGGAACTAACAGTACCTAATTAAGACTCTGAACTCAAGAACCTCTAGAGCCAGAAGCTCAGACCACTTCCAAACAGAGCTCAGTACTTTGAACTAGAAAACTTTCATGGATAAATGCCTTGGAGTTGTGTAATATAGATTTTCCCCTTTATACATCTAATTGTTTCAAAAACTGCTTATGATATTGAATACATTCATTATGTAATTAAATTATAGCCAAATAAGATGAATGATTTGCATATTATGTGTCATAGTCTAAAATAAACTTAATTTTTAACTCCAATATTTTTTATTTCGGTATTTACTGCAACATGGAAAATATAATTCAGATTCTTAGGTCCTTCACAATGGTTATAAAAAGAAGTAAGTAAATTTCTGAAAAAAATATATAAAAAAGAGAATGGTGAGTACATATATATACTCTCCCTGTCACTCTCTCACACTCACTGAAACACAAACACGCAGGAAAAGTGAGGGGTATCAAGTGAGAGAGATGATTTCAGAATTTAAAACATACTTATAATATATGCATTGGAAGCGCCGAGAATTTATTGGATTTATTCACATAACGACACGTTTTAAAGAAACGTTTTTTATGAATTAATGTATCGAAGTGTCCTGAGTTTTAAAGCAATAGTATTAAATGATACAATTTTTAAACATGAAGTGTCGCGATCGCGATGCCACAGCCCTCTCCCGACCAGAAACTGAATACGGCAGACCACGGCATATGATTAATATTCTGTGTCTAACAGGACATTCTAATTTCGTAGGCTACCAATGAACATTTCTCGAAATGAGTTTTTTCAGGAAAATTCAATAGACATATGTTTCACAATTGTTGATGCCCTTGCAAATGAGGTATTTGATCGACGTTACTATGATGAACAGTGGCGATTACACAATTTCTCTAATTTTTTCCCTTCGCCACATTTCCTCAATAACAGATGATACGATTTCGATGAAAACTGTAGCATTATTTGGCAGCGCTTTAAAAGTATAAATGATAATTTGAAGAAATTATAAATTTTCTATTAAGCCCAAAATTTCGAGTGCAAAACTCTAAAAACTTTAACGCGTGTTCATTAAAGGAGAAATGTTTGTAAACTAAATTTTAGCTCAATAGAGCTCAAGTGGGTGTAGACGTTTTGCAAAATTTCACTATAATTTATATTTTACTCATTTTCAATCAGTAACGTGAAAGTAATGTAATAAGAAATTACTTAATAATAATGAAAGGGCCTTTAAAATAATTTTCAAATATACAGCCTATAACCATTTTCAAAAGTTTTCTGGTTTTATTGCCTGACGAAATTCGTGCTTTCGTGGTTTGTCAGCCCCTCCTCCTACCTTCCGTAGGTACAAATCATAGATCCAAAATAAGTATGTAATTTTTTCTAGTGTAACAGGCATCATGAGGGTAAACCACGTAGTATAAATTCCCCTTTTAATAGCATAGAAAATGATTTGAAAGGAGGATGCGGAAGGGTAGAGGAAGGTTGGCAATGGTTATCTAATGATCTCCTGGCTGTAGTTTAAGAATCCTACCGGTATATGCCTAAAAGTGATGCAGGACAAATCCCAGAAAACCTGCAACAGGTTGTAGGTACTGTCCCACGCCCTTCCATTCGCAGGAGAGGGGTTTGCTGTGAGGTTCGATCATTCAATTCTCCGTATCTTGACTAGTTTAGGAGGCAGCTGACCGAATGTTCCAACAGTAACAGCGAACAACTCTTACCGTTTGCCAAAGGTCTGCGACATGGGAACATACACCGCTCAAAACAGGTCGAGGTGCCTCGGCATATGGGAAACTTATTTTATAAACAGAGAGAGAAGATCATATGCAATTAAACGTAACAATTGAATTTTATCTCGGTTCAAACTAATCAGTAGGATTTTTTTTTCAGATTTTCTCTATATTATCGCTCGATTTTCGCATTCTTTGTGTCACTGGTACACTACAAAATTAAATTAAATTAAATCAGTCAATTATTTTTTTTTATAAAAAACACTTTCTTTTTATTTAAATTGTATGGTTCGCGTCAACCAAAATGCTATTGGAGACGTCATACATTATTTAACTAATAGGGTACATAATATTTTATTTATTCTAGTGCGATGATTGTGGTTGCATTCAAATTAGGTGGTCAATTTTGGTATTGATTGAGAAGGCTAGTAATGAAGCGATTGCTTCTGGATCAGTGCCAAAGTACTTTGTATTGAATTTGGCTAATGTCATGTTTCGTTTCTCTTCGTGGAGGTTCTTGGGAAGTATTAGTTCGGATGATGATGTTTTTTCCTGATGAGAGAGTCCGTTGTTTCTAGTACGCCTCCTTGCTTGCCAGGTTGATTCTATTTTCTTCTTGAGCTCCTTGTATACCACTGTGATCAAAAAGTAAAGTGAAATTGATATTTAAAACTCCCGGGTATTAGGAAGGCAGGTAATTTTTTTCCCTAGGTTGGTAGGACTGTCTATAATATTTGCCAAGCTTCTGTTTGTTAAAAGGTTTAATTATCTCCGAGTTACACGTGTTTTTGTGAACAACCAAAAGTGAATTTTTCGATTTTTGCAATGGGTGATTTTGTTGAGCAAAGAACTTGCATAAAATTTTGTTTGCGGAACGAATATTCTTGTGCGGACACGTTGAAAATATTGCGGAAGGTCTTTGGTGATCAAACTATGGCACAAGGAAACGTTTATAAGTGGTACAACGAGTTCAAAGAGGGCCGAGAACGCGTTGAAGACGAACCGTCCTCTGAACGACCATCAACGTCTACCAACGAGGGCCACGTCCAATAAATCAAAGATTTGGTGATTGAAAATCGTCGTTGGACAATTAGAGGTCTCGCTGATAGTGTTGGAATATCATTTGGCTCAGCCCAAACCATTTTGAAGAATGTTTTGTGTCTCAAACGCGTCAAGTCTTATTTGGTGCCAAAATCGCTCAATTTTTTGGAAAAAAAGCGTCGCGTTGATGTGTGTGAAACTTTGCTGTCTGACTATCAGGACCACTTGAAATGCATCATTACTGGAGACGAGACTTGGATTTACGCATACGAGCCTGAAACCACCGACCAATCCAGCGAATATCGTGCAAAAGGTGAAGCAAGACCGAAAAGACCAAGGCAAAGCCGATCTAAAATCAAGGTCATGTTGACAGTTTTCTTTGATTATCGTGGTGTGGTGCACTATGAATTACTTCCGCCGGGCTAAACTGTCAACAAAGAATATTATTTGAGCGTTATGCGTCGTTTGCGTGAAGCTATTCGTCTGAAACGGCCGGAATTATGGGCGAACAACTCTTGGTTCCTTCATCACGAAAATGCACCATGTCATACTGCATTGGTTCTTCGCGACTTTTTTGCCAAAAACTCATATCGTTCCGCAACCACCGTATTCGCCTGATTTGGCTCCGTGCGACTTCTGGTTATTCAGAAAACTGAAAAGGCCAATGCGGGGACGCCGCTTTGACACAGGGTGTCAGGGTGATGCTGTACTACGTCCGCTCCTCGTTTCCCGCTATATGGGCATGAGCGAGGATCCAGATGATGTAGATAGATTTTTTTACATGCTGTTATGTTCTGTAAAAGTATTCTGATTTTGTTAATGTTTCCAGTCCTGATTTTTGGGTCCGTTATGGCATTTAATGATTCCAGGGAATCAGAGAAGATTATTACGTTGTTTAGAGGGGCTTAAGTGCAATATTCGAGTGCCACGAGTATTGCGTAGATCTCCGCTGACGTGATGGATGCAGATGAGTTAATCTGGACCACCTTCCTTTGATTCCCGTGTATGAACGCGCTCGTGGTTCTCGTTTCCGTTTTTGAGGCATCAGTAGACAACTGGGCAGGATTTCCATATTTCTCGATTATGGCGTGGAGATGGTCGTTGGCCTTTTCTCGGAGTATTCTTTTTGGAATTCTGCTGAGTCAGGTGTCGATGGGGAGTTCCGTTAATTTCCACGGGGGAGAATTGGAAGTTGTACGAAAAGGCACTTTATAAACATTTAACATAGATCTCTACCCACGGAAATGCATGTAAGAAAACCTTAAGTTCAAAATTGATCTGATACAATAATTAGAATTGTCACCCTTCTGTATAATTTAGCCACTTGAAAACACTCAGAAATTTTCAGGGCATAGTTTATTCATTAACTGTACAATTGTTAATTAATGCATAATTCAAAGCAAAATGAATACCAAATTGAGTTTGAAGTATTCAAGTATAGACTGTGCCCCCTCTATCTCTGAGTGTTTGATATCGACGAAATCAGACGGGAGACGAGTTTTTTTTTGTACCATATAATTTCTTACTTTATGCTTTGTTATTTCCGTTTGTATGCTTATGGGCGGCGTGTAATGCATTTTTGAAGTACTTTTTGGGAGGATGATGTTATCTTTACGTAAAACAGGTCTTAATGAGGACTTGCTTTAAACGTGAGCCAAACGTAGCATAGAGAATTGCAACACTTAAAAGACACATTTATAATGAACAAATGTCGTATTTGTTTCTGCCCCATTTAGATAATAGTTTTTCTTTGATTTTTTATCATTGGAATAATTATATCGGGTATTACGGAATAATAATTAATCTATCTTTTTTAGAATAATTAAGAGTTTTGCATAATTTTTATTCTATTCTCTTTAAGTTTTCTATCGCATCAAATTTGTTGAGTTCATTTTTCTCTTAATTGAATTGATCACCTAATGACACGACTTCTTTGACGGTTTGTGGTACTACATTATTAGTGAGATTACCAATCTATTTAACATTATTAGAATAGTCATTAAATTACTTAATATACCCTAAAATAACTATTGATTCAAAGTTCTGGGATGTCAAATCATCTACATATAGGTGAAAAGATTTTGTACAGGGATAAATCTCAACATTCGTTCATAAAACTGATAAATTTATTTTAATTTAACCAAATAAAACTTGTCTGTATGATGCGAAGCAATGTTCGTAACTATTAAAAAAATGCAATGACGTCACAACATATGACAAAGGTTTCTCATTAGAAAATAAACTACTACTATATAAAACCATAATTATACCAATATGACGGGATAGAATTATGGGGATGTGCCAGTAAGTCAAATACTGAAATAATTCAAAGATTCCAGTCTAAAATATTAAGAACCATCGTTAACGCCCCCTGGTACATAACAAATGAACAAATACACAATGACTTAAAAATACCAACTGTTATGGAAACTGCCCATCAAAAGAGTGTTAGTCACCACGTAAAGCTTAAATCACATTCAAATCCATTATTACAACCACTACTATAAAATGATGAAACAAGAAGACTGAAAAGAAAATGGCCAGCACATCTCTAGACAAGTTTTAGAAGTTCTCTTCGCTGGAGGGGATCTCATCATGCCATAATGTATGATATGTAAATAACATGTCAAAGCTACCACCTTAGCTTATAGATTAAAATGTTATCTGATTGCTGATAAATATAATATTAAAAAACAAACAAAACAAAAAACGTTAGCATTGTTACTTTTGACCACTATAGTTTCACGTCAGGTATTCATCACTTGATGCATATCGCAAGAATGCGTCTTTGTCATTCTTAATTGAATAATTCATAATTAAACATACCCTCAATAAAGGTATCACTCCTGAGTAATTGCCAACTGACGGTTTGTGTCACTCGATATAATATGAAATTGTTATTAATATTTTATCGTGATATGATTAATTTTGGCGCCAGTATATAGCTCATCTCGTTTCACAAGAAATAAAAGAAAGAATTTCGGCATTGAATATATTTTATACTGCTGCTTATAAGTCACGTTCATGAGAGCAACTGTGTCAGAGTGAAGCACCCCATCTGTATTTGGGCTGTTGTAGCAGCATACTCGTGACTATAAATCACAGCTCTTTATTTGTTTCTGAAAGTTTATTATGTAATCTTCATACTTTATTTTATATTTATATGGAAGAAAACGTGTCTGCCAAATTTAT
Organism: Zhengitettix transpicula; assembly: GCA_037074705.1. Taxonomy (NCBI): domain Eukaryota; kingdom Metazoa; phylum Arthropoda; class Insecta; order Orthoptera; family Tetrigidae; genus Zhengitettix; species Zhengitettix transpicula. Next base: position 80,135,163 of record CM073591.1, read on the forward strand.
GCATGGGAACAAAGAAGAGAAATACGCTTCTATATTGAACATAGCTGTGTTTATACCAAAATTCAGATTTTTTATCCGAGCTGGAAAAACGGCACCATTAAGTTAATTTTTAATGCAAATTTTTTCTGTGTTTGGTCTGTTAAATATTGAAAATTGCTATATCTGTAATGTTAAAATATTTATCAGTTTATTTTCATCCGGCAACAACGGAAACATTTTTATAATAGATTGATTTCGCGTTTAATTAATTCATGGACACCGCGAGCTAAGATTTTTTTTTAACGGTCTCCGTGGACTGACCTCGATCGTTGCATGATAAAGAAAAAATATTTTTCTTTCGATAAATAGCTAGCCTGTTATGTGAAGGTCCCTTTAAATACTATAAATTCAAGAAAATTATTTAATTAAAATGGACCTACATAAACATTTTGTCAAGTTAAAAAATGTAACCGCTATTTTATTTTTGATTTAAATGTTGAGGTTATTGAAGTTCGGGCCTTGGTGGCTGGCAGACAACGGTATTATTTTAATCTGTAATGGATATGATTAAATAGTAACAAAGAGAGTTTTTGTTTGATTAAATGTAAGTTTCTCTGTTTTTTCAACTATTTTTTTAATGTAATTTGCCATTTTAATTTATTAATACTTTTTTAGATGTTCTTGATTGAAATTTTTATAAACTGAAGAGTTTCTTATCCACGAACGAAACGTCTTTTAATAAATTAATATTTTGAAAATGAATGTTTTCTTATACATTTTCCAATATTTTTTATCAATTTTATTTCTGACTGAATGAACATCATATTTTTTTATTGTTTACATATTCGTATTCGTTCTTTCTCGAGGTACAGTTTGCAGAATTAAAAGTGAAGTGTGACGTCCGAGAGTAAAGGAAACATATTTGAATTATTGACTACGTAAAACTACATTGTCTTTGGATTGTTAACACATTTTCAACATCGATGTCCCTTCTCAGACCTATACAACCCATATACACTGCAAATTACACGATACCAATTTATTAAACTTTTAAAAATGTCGGTGCGCTTTTCTTCGATATCGGTAAATTGGTTAACTGAAATATTTTACGTAATTAATTACATATTTTTCATTTTAGGATATCATTACTCAATTTCAATTTCTTCATTAAGCAGTCTCTTCTGTATTATATTTCGTGGTTTAGATTTTGTCTATGTGGTTTGAATAATTTTCAGTGATATGCAGAATATTTAAAGAGGAACAATTATTCAGCTAAATATGCTAAATATATTTATTATTTGTCTATAAATAATGATATTTTTTTCGTAAATAACAAAAATTATATCATAAATACATTTGCAATTTATATTTTTATCGCACTTGAAGAATATAAATTAATTAAATCTAAAACATTATTTTCCAAGAAAATTTGTATAAATTATATTTAGTAATTATTGTATTCTATAACAAAGTTTAAGGAAAGTCGGTCTCCATTTCCCATATGCTTTTATACACAAATAATTTTTAATGCATCTGAATAAAACGACCTTTGGCTCAAAATTTATAATTTTAATAACAGAACGGTTTAATTAAAGTAGGATAGAGCTGGTCACGCAATAGGAGAGACATTGGAATAGCTAAAGATTCTTAATCAGTACTTGATTATAGTGACCTTTTTGATGACGCTAAAACAAATTTCCTTGCACGCAGGATCTGAGAACAACATTAATTTACGCCATGAAAACACCATAGTTTTATTTTTCGTATGAAGGCTTTCACTTTATATAGTCTTCTGGTATATGAAGAAAATCATTGGAAGACAAACCGAAAAACACAGAGTGAAGTTAGTTGAACAATATTGAATTATTTAAAGCATAAATGGCTAAAACTTTGACAGAGAATTAGTAATGAAATAACAAACATGGAAGAAAAAGGCGTAGTAGTGTGGATTACCAAATTGACCATTAAGTTTTTTTTTCCATTCCTTAAACTTAGGAAACTATTAATATGGTGTAGCAATTGCTACATAGTGAAGTGTAACGAAAGCGCTTACAAAATAATTAACATACATTTCCGCATATTGAAGGATCACGTGGTAAGGAGCTGGGAGTTGTAGTAAAAGTTCCATATCTTCTCATTATTATTTATATTGTCTACTTGCTGAAATTAATTAAAGCGTAATAAGTTACTTTGGAGAATGTTGAGTTTATAAAAATATAATGAAGGAAGTGGAGGTAATGAAACTACAAAATCCATTAGAAGAAGAAGTAATCAGTTGGCGTAAAAGGCTTCTTTTTATAAAGCAAGTGAATTACGAAAGATAATCTCGGGGAACGCACTCACATTTTCTAAAAAGAACATTAATTTGGAAGACTAGTCCAAAAAATAGTTTGTCATTGATGTAGTCAGTAATATAGAACAGGAGTGTTTGCTAAACTTCTTTCGGGAAAAAAAACACATTGAATGTTTGGAAGGTGCGGAAAACGGCGTAAATGTCTAGGACACGTTTATTAAAAGTAGACCGCTGGTGCGCTATTTGTTAGGGAAAAAGAAAGTCAGAGGGACGAGAGAGAGAGAGAGAGGGAGCGGGAAAGCTCGTACATTAAAAAGCTTTTACTGGAAAAATACCTTAGTAAGAAATCCTTGTCGCAATAATTAAACCTAGATCTAAAAAAATGATTATTTGGAGCTTTCCTTCTTTTTAATAAACGACAAATGATAGGATCATTTTTTTAATTTCAGCAGTATCCTGGCTTACGAAGATATCAGAACTAAATGTTATGTAACAAATTTAATTGTGTTATTTTTATTAATTTCTTTGAAAAAAAAAGGATTTTTGGTTTGTATAAGTCCATGATTTTTTTTACTAAACATTTAGAACGTGAAAATTGGTCAAGTTAGATCTAAACCCTTTGGTAATATTTTCAATGGATTAAAAATCACAAGACAAAAAATAATTAAGAAATGAATTTGTAAGTACTAACAAATGGTAAATATTATTTCTTTGGTAAATATCTTACGACTACCTTCTCCCTGCTGCGGAATTCTCTTGTATCGCGCTTCCGGATCACCTTTGTTTCGACAGAAAATAAATATTCACAGAAATGCAGTTCATTCTCCAGACTGATATATTATTATGCAACAGTCTTCGATTAGCCATTTTATCTAACTTCTTCCCCAGTTTTTGTGGAGTTTTATTTATAACCGGAAATCAAGTCGCACTCAGGTACTGATTTTTCTTGACATAAAAGAATTTAATTTAACAGTTTTTAAATAAATTTCCCCAAATCGTCTACAAAACAAACGTTTCTGTAAGGTTGCTTCTGCATCTCATTTAGCCAACGGGCTCTAGTTAAACCCTTGGCCAACCTTCTTTCCATGAAATTATAGGAAAGTTGCCACGACGTGAGTTAAACTCCAAGTAAAGTTTTTCTTTTCTTCTTGCTTTTTAAAAGAGTGACTCCATCAAGTCCTGCAGCGTTGAGCCACAAGGCCTGCAATGAATGTGATTCTGTTTTTCTTTATAATGCTTATATTCTAATGAGAAAAAAATTATCCTGAAAGTCCTAAAGTCAATATTTAACGGATATATAATTCCCTATTCCTCAAAATGTTATCAAGCTACACGAGTAATGAACCGGAAATGGGAATCATGTGCATAGAAATCAGATAGTCGGAGTAAATGTTTGCCAGGTGTTATAAACGTTCAATTGCACATGTTTCTCAAATACCAAAATAGTCAAAGAAATGGACAGAATTTTTAAAGAATTATTTCCAAACAAAAGTACTTCACGGCACACGTTATACGAAATGAAAATAATACCTTCCACTGAACAAGGAGTAAATTATAAGAAACTCAAACAAACCCAGAAAAAGAACAATCAAGCAAAAAATCGACACTACCGTTATAGATTTATTTTAGAAACGTTTTACTGTCAACACAAGGACACAAGTAGGAAAAACAAATGATTTCTGAATTTTAATTATTTTCCGTTCACGTTTTTCCATACGTGCAGTGTCGAGTGGAACGCTATTTTTTTTTTAAATTACATATTTATCATGGCAACAGCTTCCACCTTGACAATTTTGAATATCTTAAATTCGCGGAACTGCCAATAACATTTTCTGGTATACTTATTCCTTCCCGAGCTTTCTCCTCCGTTCTCTATTCTCATAAAAGCTCAATTTTAAACCTTTCAGCATTCAGCATTGAAACGAATAAAGCCGAGATAGCGAGATAGTCGTCGCCGTAAGGTTGGACATACCTATATACATATAAATTTTAAAATTAAACTATGATATATTTTTGTTTTTATATTTAATTGATTATTTAAAAATAATTGGCTCGGGTTCTTTAAATTTATAGGTTCAAAATAATAATTTACTTATACAAAATTTAAAAATACAAGTGTTATAATTGTTCAAAATTGAGAAGTAAATTACAAACAAAACTGTAGTTGCTTCTAGCTTAGTTAAAAGTAGGTGGACGTGAAAACACTTTTTCATCAGGGATGCTATAAATATCTCCAGAAATTGCAGGCTGAACTCAACCGCAATAAAAACCCCGCGATTTGACCTCACACAGCATATAAAGTAAATTTTCACACACTTACTTTTACTTATCTGTTCTCGAACCGGCGTACGGCAAGCAGACAAGATCTCAACAGCTGATCAGGAACCCTCGCGGGAAAGCGTTATTCTGATGCTTACCTTAGTACTCGACAATTAGAATTTACGCTTCAATTACCTTGTCTGTCGCTTCTCATTATTAACTAGTATTTTTTATTACAATAATTAAAACGCAGAACGTAACAGTAAAAATTTGTACTTATGCAAAATAAAGAGTTTTCAATTATAAACAGAATAAATCAGTAGTAAAATGCTTAATTTAAATATCCTGAAGGAATTAAAACGTAGATAAATGTTTATAATTACAATAAAAGTGTTTGAAAATAACTTCATTTCTTAAGATTTAACCATATTTTTTTGGATTTTTTACAGTCGCATCAGCATCTTAGGTTATTAGCGTCTCAGTGTGGGAACTCAATTTGCTTTCTCGGGGAACTGATTTGACAGAGTTTTCTCTCACGCACACAAACTTATATGCCCTAGCCGGGATTCGAACCTTAGACCTCTGTATTGCGAGGCAGCCACGCTGAACTCTACACCACACGAGGTCGGCAACAATATTATAAATACTCGAATTAAATCGGATTCAATTCATTACAATATATTGTAGTAATTGGTAATTAAGACATTGTGCTAATTGGAAAGTTGGATTGTAGAGGACTCATTATTAGTGGATATAGAGTGGACGCCGCAACAAGGCGGCAAGGCAAAGAAAGTATTGTTGTCGATCGGCTGAGAATTTTACGCGCTAAAAATTTACGAGACGAGGAGTGCAGTCAGGTATAGAACAGCGAGGTGTAAAGACCAGAAAATTCATATTATAAAAAGTTTTTGCAGTCGGGCAGCGGACCGCAAATAGAACAGACGAAAAGTTTTACCGTCTCAGAACGAAAGAATGTGGTCCAGTTACAAACATGCTCTCAAATATTGAAAAGTAAAGCAATCTTCAGTCGGGAAGGAGAGAGTGAAACTAATGTTGTAATCGGTGGCCGAGCATAAATGCAATCTGCTGGCCATAGACAAACCAAGGAAGTACATTTCCAACTAAAGTCACGAGATCTGCAAATCCAGGTTGCAGCAAAGCATCGAGAACCTACCAATTTGTGTTAGACCAACTAACAAACTACGCCAATTAGAATTTGTTGACATTTAGAGTCTGTGAGTACTAGAATCAGTGATATCCCCAAATTTTGTGCACGAAGAACCTAAAATGAGACCTGGGCGGCCGTAAGTAGAAAAACTTTAAAATCATATTGTAAACCGTTTTTAAAAGATAAAAATTAGATCGTTCTTTAATTTTAATTATTTAATTATCGATAAAATGAGGTCCTTAATTCTTGATAAAATTAAAATTGTTTAAATTCAATCCGTAGTGTTATTTCTTCCACAACAAAGTTCGTCTATGTTTCAGACGCATTAACTTCCATAAAAGGTAAATGTAATTTTGATTGTATAAATTCACCCATTTATCAAACCCAGTTTAAGACCCTGTGATCCCAAATATTATTGTGTATTTAAAATTGTTAATAAATTTGTTTAATTGTTTTCCCTTAATAATATTTTTATTTAAAAGCGCCCAGCCATTAATAATATATAATATTAGATAATTATTACAATATGTACATAACGCGCGTTATCTCCAAAGAATCAAATAATATTTGTAATGTTTCAAACGTCGTTATTTATTTATTTTATTACATTACATATTTTGCGTCACTCGTCCTCAGTTCTCCCTGAATTGAGATATCAGATGGTGCATGAACGGTGCTCGAGTCGGAAGTAAAACTTATATATATAAGCGAATCAAAATTTTTTTGAGTAAATAAATGAGAAGTTAAGATATTATTAAAGACAGTTTCAGTTGAAAATTTTGGCGTTAATATTTCAAATACATATAATTATTATTAAGTAACATTATTGAATTTATTGATGTGTACAACTTTTCTGGTATCCTTAACTCGTTCCAGAGCTTTCCCCTGGACGTCAGTGTAATTGTTTGAGAAGATGTCACAATGTTTAAAATGGAACAGTTGAACTTGATATTAATAATTTTTCCGTAGGATTCGATTTTATAACAGGAATTAATTTAAATATTCATTTTTTTAGGGTACTACACGTTGAGAACACTTCCCTATAATAGCATAATATGTGATAGAAACGGAACAAGATTCACAATTTGGATTAAGTTAGCCATAGGTTAACTAAGCACTCAGGTTTTGGTTTAATGAACCTAAACAGTATTCACCTATAGGTGATTCACTGAAAATCCTAGGTAAGTCGGGCTCTCGATACTTTTCCCGCGTCATTCCGATAACTACTACGTTACTTCAAACCACTTGCATGCGGACGAATCGAATAATCGGTAATGAACAACTACCAGTATTCTTATAAATATGCCTAATGAGGGCTATTCTCTCGCAGGCAATACCTGCGAGGGATGTTCTCTCGCAGGCAGAACCTTTTAGGAGAGATACGAAGGGGCTACCTTTGGGGATGCCTTTTCCTCTCAGTTTTTGAACTAAGGTTCCCACAAGCCGAGGAACCTCGGCCTGTTTTGAAAGGAGTATGTTCCGGGGTCACAGACCTTGGGCATACGGTAAGAGTTGTTCGCTATTCCCATTGAAATAGTCGGCCAGCTGCCTCCCAAACTGGTCGAGGCACGGAGAAGGGAATGCTGCGTCCCCACAGCAAACTCCTCTCTCACTATCGGAAGGGCGTGGGACAAGTATTCAATGCCCGACCTACCTGATGCAGGTTTTTCTAGGGTTTTCCCTGCATTTATTTAGGTGAATGCCGGGTAGGGTCCTTAAACCATAGCCCGGGGCCCTAGTTAACCCTTGGTTACCTTCCTCTACCCTTCCGAATCCCCCCTTTCAAATCCCTTCCTATGCTATTAAAAGGGAGTTGCCCAATGTGGATTACCCTCATGTAGCCTGTTGCCATAAAAAAAAATCTTAGAAATTCTAACAAAGGAATTAAACTAAGAAAAACAATTAGGACATACGTTATTTATAAATTTAGCCCTTTATTAATGCTGAAATAACATAAATAATTCCTAAATAAGGAACGCAAAAATAATGACCATAAGTTTAAAAAACTAGAGACATACAATAAGGTTGTAAAATTACTAAAATGTTCACTTTTCTACAGTAACTTTGGGAAAAGCAACAGTCTTTGTTTTGTGCTTTTAAAACATTTGAACATGTTTAAAGCATATTTTGATTAATTTAATAAACCACAACATACATTGTGTTTGTTTATTGTAAATTAAGTATGACTCATTGATGGGACATGCTGTGAATTCAGTTCAGTTGCTCAATTTTCTACTATTCTACTTTCCTAACGACCGTATTTCCCAACACGTAAACTTTTTCCACCGCGTTAAAAAGAATACATTTTCATAAATTACGAAATTAAAATAACTGTATTTGTGAAGTGAGTTGTAACTCACAGGAAATAAGATGTGTTCAATGTAGACGATTAGTCTTTCGAAAAATCGTTCGTAGATAAATAATAATTTTCTTGACTATTTTCCTAACGATCTTGAGGTATGACCGAGTACCTCATTTGTAATTTTTTCAACAACATTTTGCAAATTGGTCTTAAAATGAGTTGAAAAGTACCCACCGTCGTAAATCTTCCTCACATGTCAAAATAATGATTTGCTTTATTAACCAAATCCAAACCGACTCCGGGAAACACAGTGTTGCTTAAAAAAAATTTTTATTGCCTAGACCACGTGTGTTAAAAGGAGATGACGCTTGCAAGGTGGGGGAATGTCGTATAAAAAGCGAGGGAGAAAGACTTGTGCGGCTCTTTATTCAACTGGGACATGTTGAGATGTTGCTAATGTGTTTGTACGTATGGTAGATCATCATAAAATCGAGAGGCACAGGTGAAAAAGTTTGTCTCATGTCTCAAGAATATGAGAAATAAGGAAAAGTTGATTTCGGTAGTGGAAGAACATAGAAGCAGAAAATTTCACTTGATTTTTTCTGAAGGCACCGGAAAAAATTCTCTGTTGATTTTGTGGATATGTAATCAAATCCGGCATCTAATTCTTTCGTTACGTTGAATAGGGATTCAACTGATTAATTTAGTTGTTCGAAAACCGCGATTTTTCTTAAAAACCGTGCGATTATTATTATTATCTAGTAAAATAGTGGGAAAAACATTTAAGGGAGAAAATATGTTACAATTTATGTTATATAGTTTGGATTTGTAATTAAAAACAATTTGTTAATCAAAGAAAGGTTAAGAAATTAATTTAATTTGTCCTTTACTAATTTGTATATATAATTTAACGATTTTGATATAATAATACCACCAGAATATTTATTTGTAACAGATTAAATTAAAATAACGTTAAGTTTCATTACCTTACCCCCGCCTGCTGAAAGATTCGGAGCAAACTGGACTTGGTTTTGATTCCTCTAGAGTTGTCCTTGCTTAATTAACATACATATGGGGGCGACCCGTGGCTTCATCTGGTAATCAATTACACAGAACTACAGTCATCGAGTCGCCCGATTTCCTGTGCACATCACCGATGGGACGTACGCGCTACGATCGTAAAAAAGCAATATCGTGAGCCGTAACCTAATGAACTGACCATTCGCTTTGCTTCTGATTGGAATCGATGGAAACATAAAATTTGATTTGTGCTGGCAACGATATAGATAGCAATCACGGCAACAGTCATTAAATATAACATATACTTCACACTTAGCAATTTTGTTGCAAAATATAGAACACTAAGATTACGAAACCGATAGGAATTACCGCAGGTGTAATGGAACTTTTAGTTTTATAAGCTTCAATTTCACAGAATCTCCCGCCATCGGAAGGGCGTGGGACAAGTACCAAATGCCCGACCAACCTGATGCAGGTATTTATAGGGTTTTCCCTGCATCACTTTTAGGCGAATTGCCAGGTAGGATCCTTAAACCATAGCCCGGAGACCCTAGTTTACCCTTAGCTACCTTCCTCTACCCTTCCGTATCCCCCCTTTCAAATCCATTTCTATGCTATTAAAGGGGAGTTGCCACCATGTGGATTACCATAAAAAAGAATAAAAAAAGAATGATTCAAGTAAAAAGAGAGCTCTGGCGGATGTTTCCTTTGGGGATGCCTTCACATGTCTCTGCTTTTTTTTAACTAAGGTTCCCACATTCCGAGGCACCTCGGCCCGTTTTGAGAGGTGTATGTTCCGGGGTAAGAGTTGTCCGCTATTCCTATTGCAATAGTCGGCCAGCTGCCTCCTAAACCGGTCAAAGCACGGCGAGGGGAAAGCTGCGACCCCACAGCTAACACCTCTCCCGCCATCGGAAGGCCGTGGGACAAGTACCCAATGCCCGACCTACCTGATGCAGGTTTTGCTAGGGTTTTCCCTGCATCACTTTTAGGCGAATTGCCGGGTAGGATCCTTAAAACATAGCCCGGGGGCCCTAGTTACCTCTTGGCTATCTTCCTCTACCCTTCCGCATCCTCCCTTTCAAATCCCTTCCTATGTTATTAAAGGTGAGTTGCCACCATGTGAATTACCCTCATGTATCCTGTTACACTAAAAAAAAAAGAATGAAAATGGAAACACATTTCGAGTATCAGGAATTTTTATAAAGAGATTAAAACAATTTTTCGTAGAAAAATATGCAGCTTGCACTACGAAATTACACAGATGGAGTAGAACTTTTTTTTTTCATAATTCGACATCTATATGTCGGAAAATTTTACAGACTTGACCGAACTGTTTCTGAAATACCATAATTTTTTAAATTAATGTTCAAAATGAATTCCTTTTTTGGAATATGATAAACATCTTCATGAGGTCAATTGTGTGCACGGCGAAGCAAGTCTTTCAGGTGTTTGTCGCTTTTGATCGAACCTGCCAGTATAATTTATCAGTTCACACTGATAATAGTCGTATAAAGAAGCTGAAGAGAGACGATTTATGCGTCGTGTTAGTGGCAGTAAATTTCTCCTTGACACGATAATGCGAGGCCACGCCCAAGGTTTCCGCACCTATCAAGATATAAAAAAGTTTCGTGGAATTTTACTTCCTACAGCACAGATTTAACAAAATACTCTCCTATTATGATAATTTCTTAAATGACTATTAAATTAAACAAAACTTGGCTAAACCGGACCATTGTTTAATTAAGCGATCTTCCAAGGGATATGGCAATAATTCTCGTGAGAGATTTTACGTAAATGTCTCATAGATCATCTATTTCTACAGTAAAAAATCAGAGAGTAATATACAAGAACTTACTACGTAATTATTATAATAACAAACACACTCCTTCGTGAATTGATTTTTCCTGCGATCAATATAAAAGCTCAAGAGACGGAAAAGAATATTGACAATTTGCATGATTTGTTTCACATTTATAAAAACGGGCGGTGAAGGAAAAAAAACTATTAAAATATTATTAGAATATTTCGTAATATACTTCACAGAAACATGTACCTTCCATTCGTTTATTCCTAATTTTTTTATATTTATTATGAGTGTTTTAACATACGTATGCAACTACACAACTTAAATGTACAAATAAAGAAATAATAACAATAATATCCCGTTCGAAGAAGAAACTTGACTATTTCTCACGAAGTCTTATCTGATTAACTCTTCAAGCCACAAAATAGTTTTGCCATCTACACCACTTAGTTTCTGATGGCGGCAAACTCAGCGGGATCCAGTGACAGGTTTTAGTTTGTCCTTTGTCGTCGTCAAGCGACGCACGGGTTTATCACATAGCATGACATTCTCCCAGTTACATGCAATACAAAAATTAATTAGATGGATCAAATATATTAACCAAACAAGAATTCCTTAAATCCTTAAATCAAAAATAAACACGACCTGTTCGAAGAAGAGGTGTATGTTCCGAGGTCATAGACCTTGGGCATACGGTAATAGTTGTCCGCTATTCCCATTGGAATAGTCGGCCTATCTGCCTCCTAAACAGGTCGAGGCACGGAGAATGGAATGCTGCGTCTCCACAGCAAACTCTTCTCCCGCTATCGGAAGGGCGTGGGACAAGTACCCAATGCCCGACCTACCTGATGCAGGTTTTTGTAGGGTTTTCCCTGCATTTCTTTAGGCGAATGCCGGGTAGGATCCTCAAAATATAGCCCGGGAGCACTAGTTAACCCTTGGCTACCTTCCTCTACCCTTCCGCATCCTCCCTTTCATATCCCTAAAAAAAAACAAAAAAACGAGAAGTCTTACTACTGTCTACGAAAAGCAATAAAATGGAATACTGACATATCTCCTCTAGTAGCCGTAACACATTCTATTCTCACCGATAAAAAAAAGCAGTATGATTCCCACATGCCGAGGCACCTCGGCCTGTTTTGAGACTTTGGGCATACGGTAAGAGTTGTCCGCTATTCCTATTGGAATAGTTGGCCAGCTGCCTCCTAAACTGGTCAGGGCAAGGCGAGGGTAAAGCCGCGAGCCCACAGCAAACACCTCTCCCGCCTTCGGAAGGGTGTGGGACAAGTACCAAATGCCCTGTCTACCTGATGCAGGTTTTTCTAGGGTTTCTCCTGCATCACTTTTAGGTGAATTGCCGGGTCGGATCCTTAAACCATAGTTAACCCTTGGCTACCTTCCTCTATCGTTCCGCATCCCCTTTTAAAATCCCTTTCCTATGCTATAAGAGGGGAGTTGCCACTGTGTGGATTACCTTATACATAGCCTGTCTACGCCTTCTTCTTCTTCCTTGCCAATGGTCAACAATGTCTAGCCCCGATATTTATAATCCAGGCTTGATTAATTGTTAAAAACAAATAATCACAAATAAAACTCTCACCAGGAGTTTAATATTTAATAATCCGAACATTTAAAAATGCAGTAATTCAAATTTATTGACAAATTATTCCGTCGTAAAATTAAAAGATAAATACTAATTACAGCGGTATAGAATTTCCGCTAGTGGTCCGCGATTTCAGTACACCAAGGAGATTAGTATCACAGACATATTTTTTACCGCATGTAAACAGTAAACACGATAAAAAATTATTAAAACACCCAAAAGAAACTAAATTTGGAAAACTGTGACTGGCGTAAAATAACATTCATTTGTAATTAAGTTTACTAGACATTTGTACGTGATTTTTAAGTATTCACTAAAAAAATTATTTAATCCTAGAACAGGTAATGTCATAACATAAATAACATTTACCGTAAAGTATTTTTAAACGATATTATTGAAACCATTTCAATACTGAAAAATTCAATATATCACATGACATTGACAGAAACTGATAACACTTTTTCTTCCAGGTATTGTGCGCGATATATCAGAAACAGAGTGAATTTTTGTGGCAACGTCAATTTGAAAATACATTTATATTTTTATTCGTCATTAATTCGTACAAAATGATGCCCGTTGTCTGCTAGGGCTGCAGAATTCTCGTTGAAGTGTGCGATGCTGCTTGTCACCTGATCGCGTAGGCTAACAACTGAATTGTTTGTTTTAATAAATTAGGGTTCGAGGTGACGTAAATAAATTTATGCGACTCCTTTCTTTTGTAGGAACTTCATATCAACTAGCCTTTGACATGCTAGTTCCGATATCACCTCTATCTTCAGAACTCTGCTGTTCCCAATACTTTGTCGTGACATTATATTCCCCATTTTTCTTAATTACCGGTATTTTCACTCCAAACCTGTGCTGATTGATCCAAAAATTCTGCTACTCCGTTTTTATATTTGTCCATTTACTATTCGAGCTCTTATAGAACCTTATTTACCCCTCGCAACTCCCGATGAATTTTTTTTTGGGGGGAATCCAATTGGATTATCTGCGGAAAGTAAAAATCTCAGATCATGTTGTAATCCTAAAAACTGTTTTTTTTTCACTAACTGATGTTTACGCATACATGCTTAAAGCCATAACCATCACAAACTGGTATTTTCTTCGCTCCTGTATAACACTTGTTCGCTTTCAAAAACAGTTCGTCGTACCACATAATAAATTTTTAATTCTAATTTTACTTTAAAATTATTTTCCAGGCTCTTTTTGTTCATTAATTTGTTTCCTACATTTGTACTGACTACACAGACAGTGTTACAATTAATGTTTCTATTTTTTACTTATTGCTTTTATTAAGCCGTTCTGGGAGATTTGATTCTTTCTTTCTAATTGTTAAGGTCTTTGGTGATTCGACTGGTTAGCTGGGTTTGAAATTTCTTGAAAATGGTCAAGTAACATTATTATTTAGATTATTCCGGTATTTCATTGTCTTGGAGTAGATACGAGAAAAAGAAAAAGTCAAAAATGTAAAAAAGGAAAGCAAAGAAAACAGAAAAACAGGAAGAAAGAGGCAGGCCAAAGAGATGAGAAAGATCGTCAAGAAGATCAGCGAAACAAGTATGTAGAGATATACTACAAGGGAAGAAAACAAGTAAAACAGAAAGATAGATGCAGTGTGCAAGAAACAAATTAACTTGTTAAATGAAATATCTGAATAAATAATAATATGAAATTTTTCTTGATTTTTACATAAAAACATAAGCCGAATAAAATTACTATCAATTAGACAGCGGAAATTCTTGATATTATACAAGGAAACTAAAGCTGTGTGATGCTATACTTTTAGAGTATTGACGTAACACGATTATTTTTTTTCTGGACACGAACAGAAAAAACGAAATTATATTTATTCAAGGTTATAATAAAATAGATTGACTTGTTCAATAATTTATCTAGAGAATCTGAATTTGATTTTACATAACAATGTTCTTTTGATTAATAGTTATATTCACAGAAATCAACTTAATATGTGAGATAATTTCAAATGCGTCATTTGTATATTTATGCAATTCCGATATAAATTGGTGAATTATGTGGGCAGCTATTGTAATAAAGAGGAAATCCGTGACTGTAAATTAGCATTTATTTACGAATCTGTCAGGGGAATGAACTGTAATTGGCTGGTACAGGTGGCAGCGATACCACCTAACAGAGAGCAAACAAATAGGTTGGCTTTTATCTGAGCAAACTTCACCCTATGAATGTGCTTTGTAACTGCACGATAGCACAAAAGCGTGCCCGTTGCTCTTACAGACAGATCAGCTCTCTGTGAATTTGTCCTGGGCTCGAAACTCATTACAACGATGAAACGTTAAATGTTGTTGAGGGTTTGTACGAATGTGCAGATCTCAAAAAGGTTCATCGAGATTTGAGAGGGATAAAATAATGTTCTATAATTGCTTTAATAGTCTGTGAACAAAATAAAAGAAGAATAACTGAATATTTTAATGGAAAAAAAACAGTAGTGCCGAGAGATGGAAAAGATAATTTCACGAGAGAGTGATCATTAGAGGTACGGGGGATGAAGAAGGAGGTTCACTAGTTCGATGGCAGTGAAAAGTCTATGGTTAGTTGATTTGAAGCTCCTACGGAGAAAGAAGCCATATAAATTTTTATTTACGTCATGCCGATCCCTTATTAGTACACCTAACGTACCTTCATAGCCTACCCGATCTGCAACGAAGCAGCGCCGCACGATAAGACATTCCCTTAAACTAGAATTTCTTGACCCTAACAGACAACGGGCATCAGTTTGTATGAATTAATGACGAATTTAATTATAAATGTATTTTACAATTAAGATTCACCACAAAAATTCACTATGCTGCTGATACATCGCCCACAAAACCTTGACGAAACACTCTTAGTAGATATATTAAACTGTTCAGTATTAAAAAGTTTTTAAAATATTGTTTTTATAATAATTGTGTGTAAATATAATTTATGTTACTTAACTACATGTTCAAAGATTAAATATTTAGACAAACGGAAAAAATTCGGTAATAGGTAAAACCTTCGATCATTGAATGTAAAAGTTACGTTTTCAATGAAACTGAACAATATGTACTTTTTAAATAGATGTCACGTGTTAACGTTTCATTGAAATGTTCTGAACATTTACTCTAAAAAATCAACTCAATTTTAAAATATGTATTATAGTTAGAATAAAGTATTTTGTACATTTTCTGGTTCTCTGATTCGGAATTGAATTCGATAGTATAATTTTTTTTATAAAGTACATAACGATTAGTAAAGAATAACTGATACGAAGTTCAAATTCATGATAATCATTATGGTAAAAAGGACTGTTGACGTTGACGTACAGAAATAATAACTAATGCGAGTTAATCTGTGGCATGTTATAATTAGACCAATGATAATAGTGATTGTGAATCAATATGTAATTAGTACTCACAAGGTACTAATATTTAATGAAGAAGCGTGTTTATTTGGTTTGTGAATAATTAATATGAAAAAAATTGAATTTTTATTTAAAATTATTTTAGGTCATTTGTGGTAATAATACTATTACTTTTAATTTAATTGGTCATATAAAAAATTAAGAAAAACGATTTACTTTCTCTTCTGATGTTGCCGAAAAATAAACCGAATTAATAAATGTTTCTCGATTTATTAATCGGGTCAATTATTTATTAAAAAACTACCTTTTTGTGACATTCATCTCCGACGGTATTAGGTCATCTGAATTTGCTGAAAAGTTGTGGTTTAACAATCAATTCAGCTGGTTTATAAACCGTGAATCTTTTATTAAAACAATAAAAAGTGCGTTATGTAATTAAAACGAAAAAAATTAATTTTAATGTAATGTAGGTAAATTTTTTTTTTGTCTGTTAGCGCGGGATTGTTTCTGGCTATTCCACATTAGAAATATTATTCTAGATTCGAATCCTGCATACAGATCCTGCATACAGATTCTCACCAGTTTTCCCACACTGCATTGTATTTTCTTATTTCCGAAGAAATAATTAACTTTGAAGTTATATGATAACCGGCAGACGTTCTGTTAATTATAAATATTTACCATAAATTCACTCTCAAGTCACTCAAGCTCCATGAGTGTTCTTCGAGTAAACTATAGAGATTAATGGAGAAATTCATCAGAGGTACGGCAAACACGAGGAGAAATTTATGTGGTAGCAAACATTAAATTGTATATATACCTTTGAAGTAAAATTTACGGCAGAAGGTGATTCACCGATATAATTTCAATTGAATAATAAATTTACAGAAGAAGATGATTTACCAATATAATTGAAATTAAATAATTGGTATTGTAATATAATGCTAGGGGTTTAATTTTATATGAAAAAAATATGATTTTGTTGGCTTTAAATTAAATTTATTTATAATTATAGGTTTTCACAAATTCAACATGCTACTCTTTTAATTGAATCTGTGTAAATTAAAATTTATTCACTCTTGAGTTAAAACTTAAGATGATTCACTTTAACTACATTCAATATTCCAATAAATTGCTAATATTTAAACAGGCAAACATCAGAGGGATTTTATGAAGCTTTGAAGATAAACAAAAAAGAAAAGGGGTCGTATGTGAGGGCATATACGTGCAGCAGACATTTTAATTATTTACGTAGCAGACAGAAACACACCTGTTCATCTTTTGTAGTCGGCTTCCCCAGGCAAAACTGGAAAATATTCACAGGAATTTCTGGCAGCTTCGTCGTTTACACTTCATCGTGGGCGTAACAATTCTTAGTATCTCTAGACAGATTCTTCTTCCATCGGCCGCGCATTTTTTCCTTCTCCAAATTGTACATACGAACTATTTTCACTCCTAATCTTACCAGATTTCCTCGTTCTCCGGTTTATAGACAAAAACTTCTAGTTTCCTCGCTTTTCCACCTCCTACCTCGACTCTCTTCGTTCACCAACACAGGGTGGAAACCTCTTCTCGTGTTTGATTTCAGGCAATCTGCGTCGATTTTACACTTTGGCGGGCTTACTCTCGACTTTTTAAAAGGTTAACCTTTGGGGATTTTGGTCAAGTCAATACCCCTGAGGCAGGGTTCTCCAATAACCCGCCGCTTTAGTCTGAAAACACGGTTTATCCTCGATACCCCGTCACCTCGGTGCCAAATATCATGGCCGTAAAATTATAGGCGTTTTTTAATCCTCATATTAAAAATCAATCTTGTATTAATTTGAGGAGTGTTCTTCTGCGCTACAGCATAAAAATTGAGTATAATGCATTACATGTATTTTACCAGTCGGTAAACGATTAAAATTAAAATTACAAATATTTAAAAGTATGGGTGGTAAAGTTTAATAATTACAACGAAATACATAAAATAGTTGTTGGAATTCTTCAAAGTTCTTCTGTTTTGTAAGCAACTTATTTTCTTTTGAAATCAATGCTTACTTCTCTATAGGAACTATAGGTCTTCCACTTTTTGTATTAGGTCCTGTTTTGAATATTAGTGTTAATATTTCCAAGAAAAGTATTTAAACATTGTTTCGTGAAGTGCTTTAATATATTTACACCTGGATGTGTTTCGGATAACAGTAAGGAATTTCTCTCTTCCCTTGTGTTAACGACTTTGAGAATTTCGCTTTATTACTATTTATTGCCTCGAAATCTTGTAACGTATTTTTCTTTCGATGAGAATGTAGTTCAATTAAATATTTGGGACTCGATTCAGACATTCATGTAATTCTTGAATATATTCAATATATTCAGACGGAAACAATCAATGGTGAATGCAGTTTCTTTGTGGAAATTCGATTGTCGCACTCATAATATTCCATAAACATTACGGTGTAGAAACTCTGTATACTGCAGAAAATTTGACTGAGGTGTGAACATCCAATGATGAAAATGTCACAGAGGGGAGTAAAGAAATGGAATATTTCTGTGGTGTGACTGATAAAAAAAAGTGCTGTCAAATATGATACTTGTATTCTGTGAACAATTTCCATTCACCGTATCAAGTGTATAGAAGAAAACAAAGTTTGTCTTTTAAGAAGCAGTGAAAAAAATGATAATGACATAATTACAACTTGGAACGTCCAACTCATCATTTTCCCTAGACAATATGGTGTAAAAACTCACTACAGTGCAGAAAATTATTATTTATCACTACACCGCAGAAAATGATTATTTATAGAAAATCGCTGATGTTTTGGATCAGTTAAGTTGGGAACCGTAAACATTAAAATACTTAGAAGGAACTATCTATGGATAGGCCCTTAAGGCCTGCGAGGGCTATTCTCTCGCAGGCAGTACCCGCGAGGGATATTCTCTCGCAGGTAGAACCTTGTAGGAGAGATACGAAGGGGCTACCTTTGGGGATGCCTTTTCCTCTCCGTTTTTGAACTAAGGTTCCCACAAGCCGAGACACCTCGGCCTGTTCTGAGAGGTGTATGTTCCGGGGTCGCAGACCTTGGGCATACGGTAGGAGTTGTCCGCTATTCCCATTGGAATAGTCGGCCAGCAGCCTCCTAAACTGGTCGAGGCACGGAGAAGGGAATGCTGCGTCCCAACAGAAAACTCCTCTCTCGCTATCGGAAGGGCGTGGGACAAGTACCCAATGCCCGACCTAACTGATGCAGGTTTTTCTAGGGTTTTCCCTGCATTTATTTAGGCGAATGCCGGGTAGGATCCTTAAAATATAGCCTGGGGGCCCTAGATAACCCTTGGCTACCTTCCTCTACCCTTCCGCATCCCCCCTTTCAAATCCCTTCCTATGCTTTAAAAGGGGAGTTGCCCAAAGTGGATTACCCTCATGTAGCCTGTTGCCCTAAAAAAAATCTATGGATAACAAATAACATTTTGTCAAAAGTTTTTGACCAAAAGGCGAAGGACCGCTAAGTAAAAGACATGTAATGCATAAAATTCATTCAGTATACCAAATTACTTTTAATAAGTTAGGAATATCAAAGCTTATTATGCATATGTTATGCAAAATTCTCACCAGATCTCAACAATTAAGCACATATTTGATTTCTATACCTGTTGAAATCTAGAAACAAATATTTTTAGTTTGATTTTTATTACTATAATTATTTCCTGACCAGAACTTTTGAATTGATTTTTCAGAATTTCGTTTGTGAAATAAGCAGCGTCATTAATAAAATATCGAATACACACAATATAAATTAGTACACAACTATTGGTTTTTGATACATACGCTTCTAACTCTCTTTCCAGTACAGGGAACGCTTTAGTGTGATTAACCACTAAAGACTATGCATATGAATGTTTGTTTCATTAATTTTTGTTCTCCTACCCTCATCCAAGATTTTCTTTCTCATGTCTCTGCACGTAAACCAAACCAGCCGAAATATCAACGAACCGGATACAGCTGAGAAAAACGAAGCACTACTGTATGAAATGGTCGTTATTTTTATATAATAGAAACATGTCTTCTGGCTGTATTCATTACGAATTTTTTTGTCTGATTACAAGACGGAGGTATTTTGCTAGTTATGTTTTCAGGTCAGGCACAAAATGTCTTGCAAAGAAAAAAGGAAAGTTAACAAAGGCTGGTCTCCAGAGGCTTGAGAGTGAGAGAGCCTTGCAAGTTCTTTTAATCTTCACTGCAAATCCCCGTACAGCCGAAATGGATGGGAGTTACTTACACACAGACCGTCAGCTCTGCGTCGTAAATATGACTTTCTAATGACAAACAGGCACGTAGCTGCTTATGAAACACAATCCACGTATTCTAAGAGGATTCTTTTCGTTAAATGTGTTCCAAAAGTTTCAGACATGAAATTACACCGCAACATATTTAGTCCCATAATTTGAGTCGTAATTCAAAGCTTTAACACAATTATCTTTCGGATTTAGTAGGACACGTTTAAGAAACTGATGAAGAGTTAATTTACTAACGAGTATTTATATTAAAAAGATTGATGAAATTGAGAGAAAATTTATCCGGAACTAATAACCTCTGACGTAACTTAGCTGTTAATTAATAAATTCAATATGTTTTTCTTCTAAAATTGGAGATAAAAATTGGTATGTATTAAAAAACTGATAAAGACATAAACTAATTAAATACAGTTTCAATTGGCGAGTTATAAAATTAATTAGGTACCTATATTTATTTAATATACTTCATTCCGAAACCAAAAATCAAAATAAAATAAATCCTGTCAATAGACCGATTTTTTTTCAATCCAGCTTTGAAAATATTCAAACAATAAAAAATAAATCGTAAATTCCGTGAGCTAACACCTGATTACAGTAAAGGTGGAATTCATAAATCCCAGCCTTTGTTTAGTCTGAACAATAGACCTGAGTTTTTTTTAAAAATAATTCTGGTGTTATTTTTGGAATTCATTCAATTACTTTACTATCACGGGCTATGTAATGTTCAATTGGAACATCTAAATATTTTGTATTAGTTAAAAAAAACATCGCGTTTTGATCCGCAACCTTTCAAGAGACTTTGATATTCAGTCCAAAATAGAGCGAATGAAATTCATAAAATGTGACAGAAACTCAATTTAGAGGCATTGAAGGCAGTAACAACATAAATATTTCTTGCTATGTCACCGCGGTTCATGTATTTTTAACTGGAATTTATTTTACTTTTAATTAAGTTTTTTACTGTTCTTAATCTCTAAAAATAAATATGTTTTAGACACGAAGATTCTTGTCGTATTGTTGGTAGACTACAGAATCACGAATGCTATGTTGAAAGATTTTTCTTCGTTTCTATACCTGAAAATCCTTATATATTAATGTTTGCATGCATACATATATCAACACAATGAATACAAATTGAGTTTAAATTTTGAAATAACACTTGACTCATGCTCGTAACCTTATTTCAGCCCATGAACAGGATTAAATTATCACAGTTGCCCGTAAAGACGCTTTAATAAGTTCGCAACGAGGGTCCAGTGAACTGAAAACCTCATTCAAAATAGGATTATATTTCCGTGTCTCATTTAGTAAAGGTTAGTTAATACCAACGGAAAGGTTTCTGAAAGCTTCTTATAATTGCTTTCAGCGGAAAACAGTTCTGAGTATTATAATATTTACATAATCGCTTTTCTGAAAACTTTTTATTATTACGTTTTTACGTGTACTTGTCCCTACATTCATTTTTTCCTATTATTGCTTCCACTTAGTTAGACATTGAATGTTGTAGATCACATTAAATATAATCTCACAATGTTTGATTACAAAGAAAACAGCTAAGTTCTACTGAATATAACTAAAGAAATATCCAGACATATTTTTCACTGAATTCTTCTGAATTTGTACACGTATGATGTAATTTCGTTTAGAAAATCAACGAATCAGATTCTAATTAGTTATTTCGTCTATATTGGAGAATAGTGGATTTTATTGTATCGAAATGTATAAAATATAATGAATCGAGTATACGTTATATATAAAACTAATTATAACAATTAAAATATTTCTTATCTGACATGACTAATAATAACAGAAATATTATTCCCATAGTCATAATTTATTTTACAGACATTAATTGTGTCGTGTGCATAATTACAATCATGAAGGAAGCCTGTGAGAGCTTCTCTTGCAGGTGGACCTTCCCAGAGAGATCTGGAGTTGGCTAAATTTGGGGATGCCTTCTCCTCCCTCTGTTGTTTTGAACTAAGGTTCCCACAAGCCGAAGCACCTCGGCCTGTTTTGAGAGGTGTATGTTCCGGTGTCGCAGACCTTGGCATACGGTAAGAGATGTAAGCTATTTCCTTTGGAATAGTCGGCCAGCTGCCTCCTAAACAGGTCGAGACACGGAGAACGGAATGCTGCGTTACCACAGAAAACTCCTCTACCTCCTTCGGAAGGGCGTGGGACAAGTACCAAATGCCCGACCTACCTGATGCAGGTTTTCTAGGGTTTGTCCTGCATCACTTTTAGGCAAATGCCGGGTAGGATCCTTAAACTACAGCCAGGAAGCCCTAGTTAACGTTTGTCTACTTTCCTCTACCCTCTGGCAATCCCCCTTTCAAATCTTCCTATGCTATTCAAGGGGAATTGCCACCACGGGTATTACCCTCATGTAGACTGTTACTCTAAAGAAAAATTACAATTATCATCGTCCTTATGATACCACTACAATCGTAATCATAAAAACAACTACAATCTCAATTACGAATATAAGCGAGGTAAACAAAACGGAAATCAGTTATATTAATATAAGGAGAAATACAAAAAACAAAGAGAAAATAAGGACATCATATTATAAACATTTAACATATGGATTTCAGAATACTACGATAGAGCCTTCGCTATTTTATAAGTAATAAAAATTAGATATGTTATAATTACATTGTATATTTTAACTGGTAGGATATTTACTTCTCTAATTGTACACAAGAACATTATTATAGCTTGTCCAAATTATGATCAAGCTTCGTCATTTCAGTTGCACCACAACACCAACAGAACATGACAGGAGGCACGAGCTATGATTAACATTTTATGCGAAAAACGATTCGGCATTCACATATTCCACCATCTCATAATTTTCAAAATGAATGTGTTGAATATATTTATTATATGTGTGGCCAGTATTTATTATTTTATATTTAAGAAATGCCGTATAATTTATAATTTAATTATAGACATAATTACGATTGTCAATGTTAGAGAATATGTATTTCATATCAGCAGAAAATATTTACGAAAAAATTGAATTGAATAGGTTCTTATAAATACTGAAATCTGCAAATAATTTTTATTTGTGGTATATATCTCGAAAAATAAAACAGATACAAATTAAAAAAAATGAAGCGTAAAGCGAAATATTTATTTACCAAGAGATATGTTTATTTCTTCCAAAGTATTGATACTCCGTCGTTTTACACACATTACTCACGAATAACTTTACCATTTACTCACACATACAGAAAATATTATACGGTATGTGAAAGTTATATTACATACCGCAGATTATTTCTTTCTAAACGAAAAATTTCATATCATACAAATATGAAATGTGAACGACTCCTTGGTAGTGTAAAAGAATATTTACAATCTATTCCATTTTACCGGCTTTTATGTACCTGAAACTCAGTTTAAAGATTTAACGTCAGAAGATTGATCTTTAAGATTTAGATTTATTTTCATTCCATTAATCCTCGCTCCAGGAATTATGACACGTCATAATATAAGATTACATGAAAGAATAATTATTACAAATACAAATTTTAAAAAACAAACATTGTACTTTACCAAAATATATAGGATTGAAAATTACGTTAAACATTGTACTTTTTAAAAAATATATATGATTTAAAACTTTGTTAAAGATATTAATATGACAGTAATTAGTAATTAAAAAATAAGTGTTTTAATTCATCTTCAATTTCCATTCGACGGAAAATCTAGCATCGATTCCCGTCGAACATGAAAAATAAAATAAGTCAGCAGCTAAATTCTAAAATATTATCATCGTAAAATAATAGCCTAACTTGATAGGATACCAGCAAACTATTTTATTGAAGAGGATCTAATCTGTCCTTCCTTTCTACTTACTCTTTCACCGAATAATATGCACCACTAATTAACAGAGATTTACTACTATTTATAAATAAATTTTGTATAGTTAAAGTGTTTATTTCTTCCGGAAGACTATTGAATAGTTTTATCCCGGAATAATGAATGCTTTATTCAAAAAGACTTAGACGATTTTTTTCTATGCGGAGTTAAGAGCGATTTCTAGTGTTTTATAAATGATTTGCTCCGTTTAGAGCATATATATTGATGTTTCCTCAGACAAACTTTAAAATTTCTAGAATATACGCACAAGGCAAAGTTAAAATACCAAGATTCCGAAACAAAGGCTTGCAACTCGCATTTCAATCCGCACCCGATATGATTTTGAAAAAAAAATTGAAACGTGTGATGTGAACCACCCCAGTTTGCTATGCCGTAAGACATGACAGAATGAAATATATGCGTGATGTACCATTTTAGATGTAGGCTCCGTCAGCGCAGATTTTAAAGCTTAGAGATGGAGATAAGAGCAAGGAGATGTGTCGGAGCAGAACCCCCGAGTCCCAGGTCGACATCCGCAATCTCATTACGCAGCCAACGAAGATTCAAGCCTCAGGCAGACAACATTACTAGTAGACTTGAAATATCGGTCTTCCCGCTTCCCTTACTGTACGAGTCGCGACTGCACTTACTGGTTTGCTCCGCTCCTACCTTTTTTTTTGTTTTGTTTTCATCTCTCCCTGGAATATCTTCTCCCATCCCGTACTCGAACGTATAGAAATCGAGACTAGGCTGGAGATTCAAGACCTTCTTTACCTTTGACGATTGTAACGTGTCCCAACTGGTAATGGTAAGTTATACGAGTTTCCCGACCCAACTTCTTGGAGAACCATCTCCAAAACTTAGAATATAGAATAGTGAATTCAAACTCGATTTTATGTAGTGAATTTAAGTGGTAGCAAATATTATAAATAAATATATTGTGGTAATTACAAATGAATAAACAATTTAATAATAACCAAGCCCCACGTTGAGGTTCCAAATTTGTAGTAATAACATAAAAACAATGGAAAATAAGCCTCACGTTAGAGCACAATTTGTAGTGATTAAAAATTTTAAATGATAGGATGTTTTAATCAGAATCAAGATTTTAGAATAGACAAACAAATTAATTTATTAACGCACACACAATTAAATTAACATAAGTTATCTAATGAATTTACAATAGTTATTAAGAAATTAACTTCAATTTACATTATTAATTAATATTTGACAATAAAATTTTACTCTTTCTCGGGGTCGTTTACTGGGTCTTTAATAAAAAACACTTGTTAACAATTTAATTTTATCAAGTTATCATGGACTAACTTCATCAATAGATTATTTACAATGAAAAAAAACCCCTAAACTATGAACTAAAATTCTGACCGAAATTCGAAATCTGAGGATAATACCTTACAAATAATAATTCTGTGAAATTTTAACTTACTGCCTCTGGTACTCAAGGAAATTTGGCTCGTTCGTACACACACACATTGTGTAAAGACCATTTTTATAACACTGATTCTAATAACACTTTTAGTTTGACAAAGTGGTTCCGAAGTTTATTAACTGCTGTATGCAGTTGCCTGGCTCCCAAAATAGAAGGCAATGGTCTAAATCACGAATAGAATAATTTAGACTCCGCACTCAAAATGTTTAGCGTTGAATATTTACGTATTTATCTTGCAGACTGCAAATTGTAAAAAAAAACTGTTCTAATGTTTTAGCTGTTGTACTACATGCATCCAGACACATTCTGGATACTTTACTTTTCGTCTGTTCACAGCTATACTTCGACGACGACTGAAGCGCACACTGCTTCTAGCGAGCCAAAAACCTACAATAATGACAAACATGGCATTCTTGCCACATTCTTGTGTACAACTTGTGTGTTTTCTGCCGCTAACAATGCTAGTCAAAATTTTTGTTTATTAATTAATGATTTCCTTTTAATTACCACAATATATTCGAATGAGGAATGCATCCATAATACATAAGAACCGTGATGAATTCTGTTTATAATTAAGGTATTAGTGCTCGTTGCTAACAGCATCGAACCAGTATAGTTTATCGTTAAAAGAGAATGGCGTAACCGTTAAGTTTACGACCAGTCGAATTGAACTAAATATTGGACTAAATTTCTAAGATTTTTAAGTTGTACAGCCAATTATAAGTACTTTCATTAAGTCGGTTTTAACATTGCGAAGTTTCAGAATAGGAAACGAAGGGACAGATTTTAAATGGACGTGACAATTAATTTCTTTGACTGCAAACGTCTAGTTTGAATGTTAATATCAGAAAACCTAGAGCGACATTTACACATCTATAATACAATACGCAGTTAATATGAAATCGAGCATTCGATTTGGCAGTCGGGTAAGCTTGGGTTAGTAAGGAGGCAAACTTCTTTCTTTATTCATTTTTATAACCAATAACTGTTTCAAAAATTAAGAAACGAGACTTTAGTTATGTAGCAAAACAACTTTCATAACTATCAATATAAAATTTAATTAAGTTGTTTAATTAGGATAGAAAAATCTCGATTGGACTGGGAATTGAACCCAGGATTACCCTGTTCAGGCCCATACAACATATAAAGAAAGCTGGCAGGTTAAGGCTGTCTATGAGGATAACTAGATCGTTAGAGCGACTGCACGGAACGGAGATCCTGTGTTCGATTCCCGTATCTTACTCTGTTAAATAACTTTCACAGCCTTTAAATTAGAGATTTATTGAAAGCATTAATTCTATTCTTGAATATGTCCTAATATCACTACTTTAAAATGAGTCAATATTTAAAATCAGCAGCTTTCAAAATTTTTTGTCATTCCGAATTGTAAAAAGAAGTAATATAAGTAAAACCAATGTTATAAATATGAGGGTTTTGTTCACACTTTTGTATACTAAAAAAAAGTACTGTTCAATGCGAAATGATTACTAGTTATCAAAGAGTTACTACGTAATAGATTCCCAAGAACCTATAGGATCAGGGCAATCTGCCTGACTTGACTTAGTTCATTGGTGACTGGATTATAGTCAATTATAAAGTAGAGACAGTTCCGGGTTTTAACAAATATATCTTAACATGAAATTTCGTCTATATGGACATTTTTTATATTGAAGCCTTCGGTGACTTATGGTACGTATGCATCAAATGAAAATTAACAAATAGATAATGAAGTAGCCGATAAACAGAAAAATTAAGTGATAAAATAAATTACACACATTTCTGCAAACCTTGTTAATTTCATAAGATGTAAAAAATTCGTAATTGCTTTAAGAATGACACGCACCACAAACCACCAATCCGTAATAAAAGAAAGAAAAAATTGAAATGATGACCCATTTTCTCTGAGTACGTACTGAGAATTTTACTCTTCGAAAACTCAATTTATTTCACTCTTTTCTCCTTAATTAAATTATGCATTTTATTCTTATATTTTTCTTTAAACCAGAGAATTGAATACCCAAGAATCACAAACCAAATATTAAATCCACCATTGTCAACAAATTAAAATTAAAATTGTGGCAGTATTACTAAGGAAAGAGACGCGTAGATAACCCCAGAATTCATGATTAAAAAATACATTTCGTATTAAACTTGATATACGTAACTTTCACGGTTAAATCAATGTACTTATGTAACGTAAAAATTAAAAACAGCGCAGTTCTCAGAAGTAGTTTTTGCAATAAAAATGTAGTAGCGTCGATAACACTAAATGGAGAGCAGAGGCGCTTTATTTTACTAACTAATCTCGTTTAATTTAGAGAATACAGGCAGGCTGGTCCGATAAATAGGTGAATTCTAAAAGATAATACCTTTCATTGCAAACACTAATACGAACCTATTTTAAATAAGAAATCCCATATAACTTTAATAAACATTTAAATTACCTGCTGTACAAGAGTTAAAATTTAGTACAGCTACGAATTTCATAACATTGGTTGGATGTGACGCGTTCTAAAGGTTTAATGGCTATAAATAAAAGCGCAGCTTTCATAATTTAATGTAACGCTCTCTCCGAATGTCCTCTAAATTTAAATTAAACCCAGTATGGTATAAATGGCACGTATTTTTAAAAAAAGTTTTTGAGCATAAAATTACAGAAATGTTTTTATCAGGCGGAGAAATTTTACTGGTAAAATGTAGAAGAGTGGTGAGACGTGCGTTTGATCCCCTTGGTCACTTTACAAATTTTTCTTGGAACCCTGTGAACCCTCTTCGAATGGAACGTTTAGTCTGAAATCAGTCACGACGCAATCAATATCTCTAGAATTGGAATTGGGGCGATAACTGAATTAAGAAAGATTGAAAGTTAAAATTTCAACGATGTCGGTCAAGCTTGTTAAACACCAATTGTCGTCGATATACAATTTTAAGTCAGAACAAAAACAATAAAATGAAAAATAACTTCGTTACGCATCGGCCGTCTACCCAGTGCCAGCCAGACAATGATCTGATATAATAGTAAGAGTCTGCATGGTATGATTTAGTTAATATGAAAAATTGGAAATTGTGACTGCACCGTTTCTCATATTTTTATAGTTGAAACTCTATTAATCATGCATTAATTGTCACATTAATTGTACTGTACTTATGACCACTGACTGCGAGGGCTATTCTCTCGCAGGCAGTACCTGCGAAGGATGTACTCTCGTAGGCAGAACCTTGCAGGAGAGACAGGAAGGGGCTACCTTTGGGGATGCCTTTTCCTCTCTCCGTTTTTGAACTAAGGTTCCCACAAGCCTAGGCACCTCGGCCTGTTCTGAGAGGTGTATGTTCCGGGGTCACAGACCTTGGGCATACGGTAAGAGTTGTCCGCTATTCACATTGGAATAGTCGGCCAGCTGCCTCCTAAACTGGCCGACGCATGGAGAACGGAATGCTGCGTCCCCACAGCAAACTCCTCTCCCGCTATTGGAAGTACCCAATGCCAGACCTACCTGATACAGGTTTTTCTAGAGTTTGTCTTGCATTACTTTTAGGCGAATACCTAGTTAACCCTTGGCTACCTTCCTCTACCCTTCCACATCCCCCCTTTCAAATCCCTTCCTATGCTATTAAAGGGTAGTTGCCACCATGTGGATTACCCTCATGTAGCCTGTTACCCTAAAAAAAAGTCATGTGCTTATTGAACGGACTGTGCCCCGATAATGTTTGAGTGTTTGATATTAACTATATTCTACAGAGAGTTCTTATTTTATCAGATATATAGGAAATGAGTTATTTTACCTAAATATAATAGAACTCCAGTCATATAAAAGTGGAGGCACTTCAAAATAAATATACAATTCTTCGTGTTTTTGAAGTTAGTAATTTGTAAATCATTACGATGAACAAGTATATTGTAATTAATACATTTGAATTCAAAATATGCCACACGTTGATGTGCCAAAATGTAATACATATTAATGAAAGAATGATTAAATAATAATTAGTTTCACGTTGATGCGTCAAAATTTAATGATCAACTGTTATTATACAATTAATATGATTTAATATAATTTATAGAATTGTGTAGAAGTTTTGATTAAATTTTAGAAATTGGCTTTGGACACTAAATTAATATTATAGTGAATTTAATAATTATAGTTAAAATTAATTACTATTTCTGTCTAATACACAAATTGTGAAAACCGGGTGATTAGTTTTTTAAAAAAAAAATACACGGCGATTAATGCATTTTATTTTTGTTTAGAAAATTTTAAAGATAAAATTAGGTACATCAACATATATTTTTCCACTATTGATTTAAATATTTGCTCAGGCATCAAACATAACTTTATTATATAAAACAGATGATATTATGTGCATGATGGGTTTGAACTAGAAACCACGGTTGCTTGACAGAATAAAATAATACAAATTTAAATTAGAAAAAAAAACATGCAAATTGAATTTGGACACGAGTGTACTCCCTCATCACGATTCTTCATCAATTTTTTTTTACAGATATTCATTGTTTACTGAGTTTTTATTTTAACTATTTATAGTCGCATTAACCAATAAGTCATTAGTGAATTGCATATGTTATATTTTTACATTTGCGTTTTATATTTTTTGCTAATGTTATGCATCGTTGTTAAAATACATATAGATCAGGTTTGATAGAACACTGTAGTGGGTTATATATATTTTACAGAGTTGTTATTATGCGATTTCGTAGTCAACAATTTCTCCTGACGTGATCATACAACTTAATCCTTTAATTACTGTTGCAATAAAATTTATAAAACGTTAATTTGTCGAGACACGTCAAAATAAGCTCAATAGAAAGAATTTCAATTCCTTAAGATTGGTTATTTTTATCCAGTTTCACATACGTGAAATGGTTTACAATTGCTATTAATGAGTAATCAATTAGTTAGATATGGACCATTTTAATAATTTCTACGGAGTCTTCATATTGATAGCTCATTATTCTCTCCATCCGACTATCCTGTGGCCAGGGGCTCCTGCAGTCTCCAGGCAATAATGCACAGACTTCGACTTAGCTCATGGAAACTAAGCTCTTAGGCAGTGGAGCCAATTATTACTGTGGCGACCCCTCCAGACACGAATAATACGCTCGCTTACCCTTAATTGCTTCCGCAGGCATTGTTATAATGAAAAATATCCACGCATTCATGACGCTCAAAACAAGGAAGTAAACTTTCAAAGAACCTTCCTTCCCTTGGAAAATACGATTCGTCGAGGTAATTTATTCAATATGTAGGCTTACTATACTTTGTTTTGTTCAAACTTTGACGAAAGCAAAGTGTTAAATACAAGAAAACTTTTTTAAAAAACATATAGTTTGTAAAACTAAAAATGAAAAGAATATAAAGAAGTCGCTAAATAACTGACAAAATTAAGTGGTAAAAGAAAATTCTAAACATAATTAAATTGCTCCTTTTTATAATACGCTGAAATTCTTTGTTGCTTTCGTCACGTGATTCAAAATCGCAAAAGCAGCAAAAACCTGGTGACGAAATCAAAAGAAAATCTTATACTCAAGACAAACAAACGGAAAGAGGTCTTAGTTTAACAGTAAGCGATCGTTGTTGAGTTTCATAATACTTGTTTGTACGTTAACTGCAGTGATATCAGAATTAATATGAATCATTACTGTCGTGATAAAATACCTGATGTCAAAATACAAAGTTTTATCATTTTGGTAATCAAATGCATATTTTTAATTGATATGTTTCAAGACTACGGATTTTTTGTCATTAGGAAGACCTATACTCTTTGATTCGGGTATAAGTGATCCTTTTGTTTGGTAAATGTAGCAGCAATTACAATTAGGTAAAGAAATTTTGTAAACAGCACAATGTTTGCTATACGTCATGTGGGCCCTTGTGGTTATCTTTAGAAAGCATTTTAATTAAAATATGGCTATGTATTTGTAGACATGTATTCGTGTATTAACCATTTAAAACGGACATCTGTGGTTTGGATTCATTAAGAACTAATTTCTGTAGTTACTAATTGTATGCAATATTAATTATCTATAATAATGACTTTAATTAAGTCCATGTCTGAGATATTGGTTTTAAATTATTATAAGTCAGTCGAAAAGAATTTTTTTTTACCATATATTTTTTTCTTAATATATACAGGTATCTACGATTTTTTACTCAATTATTTCAATGTAATAAATAAAAGAAATCGTGTTAGTCAATTTTAAATAACATTTATGGAAAGATAAATAATGAGAAAGAGCTGAAAATTACAGTGGATATCTAAGTAATTGAGTGATATTATCAAAGTTTCAACTCAAATGTACACTGAAGTCGACACCAGACCAAATTGAGTAGTTAAAAGTCTGCACACACGTTTAACTTCTAAATATACTCAGTATGATTAGTATGTATGACTTTCAATACTTTTCCCTTCTAAATATCATTCAATTGCCTTTTTTATAATATATTTTCTTATAGACAACGAAAAGGTTTCACTGTTGTAAATATTATTATTACATTAAATCGTATGGAGCATGGACACTATTTAGACATTATAATAAACAGGTCGTAATATGACACAAATAATCTAAGCAATTCTCTTTTGAATGATGCTAGTTTTTAAAATATATTTAATAGAATGAATATGAACTGAGGTGTAAATAAAATTCGAATCAGTTATTTAATTAAAAAATGTAAATATAATTAAGACACCAGATATACAAATGAATTAGTTGTATGTATGAATAAAATCCTTTGCACCAAATTATATCTATATCTTCTTAATAAAAAGTAAACCAGGAAATAAAGTCAGAAAATTAAAATGTAATACATTTAAATTAGATAATTATACTTCATAAAAGTACAATAAATGTGGTACAAAGTTTCGGCCCAACTTTGGGACGTCATGAGGTAGTATATTAATAAAAATAGAAAGAAGAATTAAATTGAATCTGAGACTACGACAGAAACTCTGCAGGTCAAAACGCTGTACTTATTTTATTGTAATTTCCGACTTTATACGCTGATTTATTTATGCAATTAATACTTAAGGTGAGTTAAATATCAATTTTGTATGACATTAAATCTAGTGCCAAGTGAGATATAGTTATTACATATTTCGACAACACATTTGTGTGAACAACCTCGGATCGGCGAGACATTATCAGTTGTGACAATCTCCATAATTTAACCATTGATAATATTTATAAATCCATATTAATTTCTGAAATGTTACACATTAAGTATATTCATTTAATGTTAAAACCAAGACAGATTATTTAAGCAATATTTACAGTCTTATAATCCTGGATTCAAAAAAATTAATCTCCGAGAATTTTTTGTCCAAACGACTTAATTTTTTTACATTTAATTAACATCTATTTAAAAGTTATCTATGATAATTTGTATTCTTATACCTAAAGTTAATAGTTTTGTTTTTACATGTTTGACATGGATCCATAACTGGGATCGAAAAATGTAAATATATATAATTCTTTCACTTATATTAACATGGTTTTAAAATTTCTATTTATTTTTACTGAATAAAATGCAGAATGATTATTTATTGCTGATGTTTTTTATCTGTACTGTTTGAGGACATTTAGTGACCTAGACGACTGCCAAACATTTAATTTAAAGAAAACAATTTTTATATAAACATATCAATAAATTTATAATACAATTATGTAAACGTAAATAATAATATATTATATTTAATATGACGCTTATATAAAATTGTTTTATTTACATTTTAGATATTCATATATTTTATTTTGGTTTTACTACACCTGAAGAAATTCCGAAAAAGAAAGTAAACGTTTTCTTACTTTGTATTAAATTGTTTCTGACATGTTGGCCGTCCCAATAATTCAAATATTAAATATAATTATATTTCCTTAACGATTTGTTAAGTATTTTCCGATATTCAAATGGCGTTTTCAGTAAATGTAAATAATTATGTATTTAATATTATTTTAATAAATTCTTATGTGTTAACCTAGAGGGTTGTTGACACTTTAAACGAAATATTTGTTCGAGAGTTCGCCGTTGGTTGTTCGATGCAGCATGACAATATTGCTTTTTTCCCTTTTATATTGCATATAGCCTTTCAATATATAGCACTATGTAAGCAGTGGCCTTTCCTGTTTTATTTTTGCACAGTCTCCAAAGTAGCTGCACTGACAAAAGCAGCTCGATCCGATTTTACGGGAAACTGCTTTCTTTGTGAGCGAAGCATTACAGATATTGATAGCAGCCGATAGATTCCTGAAAAGGCAACAAATTGTCAATAGTCTGTTTATCGGCGTCGGAGTACAAGCTCAGCCGCTAATAATATTGCTACAATACATAAATACTTTGTAAGTAGAAGATGAGATGTGATTATTTCAAATATATTAGAATCAATTTATTGTTATTCGTTTCCTTATTATTCTAATAGTTTAAGTATGAAGTAGTATTACGGTGAAAATGCAGGTTTACATACAAAAGTAAGTTTTTTCTCCATAATATGGAGGATTGCGTGGCCCTCCAAATTTCAGAATGTGTCATGTGAGCTCATAATTCTCCATTAATTATATGCAGCAAGTACAGTAATAAAAGAAATCATATGGCACACAAGCTGCAGTCAACACGATTTCCTAATCAGAAATGTACTCTTGAAACAATTTGAGATTCATGTCCTGCTTTGTGGTGTTATGGCATCATAACAAAATCATATAGGATTATTAAAATCAAATTTCATAAATCATCCACGACCGAATGGTATTTTTTTAAATAACATTTATTAAACATGACTTACAATTAATAAACTGATTATTCATATTTATAAATTTGCGTTGAAAGTAACGCCAGAAATGAATTTTCAAATTATAACTTCTTAATTAAAGATTTATTAACTAAATACCTCTGCTTCACTACCTTGTTCTTTAAAACCCTTACGTCACTGAGCTGTTTTCAAAATATGTCTTTACTTTTTAATAACCTTAATACCATAAACAGTATTATATTATATATGCTTCTCCGACAATTTATTGTAAAATGTACAAATTCAATAAATTTTTACAAAAGGAATTAATTATTGGTAGTCTACACCCAAACTTTGACAATACAATTTTCTCTGTACGCTGACGGTTTAATTATACAATTTAATTTTGCGCATATAACCCCTTCCTTTCAGCGTCTGTAGAAGCCGCATTGTGTAGGTTGGTTTATGCCTTAAATAAAGCGTTTTGGAGATGAACAACAACTCGTATTGTTTGCCCCAGCATTTATACTACTATGTAATTAACTGCTTGTTCCGAAATTCTGCAGATGATTGAATTATGTTGACCAAATGAACCCCATGAAACGATTTTCTTGTCCTTGTGTTTTTCGTTTATGTTCAGAATGCAGGAGTAGAAAGTACTTGATTTTGTTGACAGCGCCGAGAGGTTATAAAAGTATGGACGGAATTAATCCAAAAACCATAAAAGACATTTCGAAGAGCAGTGTTCTACTATTGGAGATCCAAGTAATTTGTTATTCTTAGATGTCCTTTAATATTTGCAGCGAATAATTTACATACTCTCAGGCGAGCCGAATTCACCTAGATCCGATTTTTGTCCTTACGTACCCTAATTTTGTATGTTAACTATTTGTAGGGGAACGTGTACAAAAACGAATATGTGATGCTGCATAATTATCTCTCAATTGCAGCCTCCTATTATTGAGATTACGTCTGTTGGGTACTTAGATAGAGAATAAAATAATATATTTTAATGTTTGGTGGAATATTATTATTTTTGGTTTTTAGTTTATTTTTTTTTGTTAACTAGGATTAGATAGCCTTTTATTTTAGATGTATTTAATTTCCATGGCAGTATAGCATATCTTTCAAACCCAAAGACTTTGGCGGCATTTTATATATTTTGAAGAACCTGTATTGCAAATTGTTACACTAGACATATTTGTTTGGATACTTACATTATTAGAATATTTATGGATAATATTTTCTTGCTTTTGGAAGAAAATTTGATTTCAGGTCAAGGCGTAATAGGAGATTGAATACAATAATTTTATTTTTTAAACTTTAAATAGAAAGATTTAATAATTTCTAATTTTGAAATTGTTCTAGTCACTGTCATTTTTTAGATAAGTCGTATCAAAGTATATTTACTGGAAAGTGAGCCTGGACTATCATGGTTTAATATTGTAATAAAAAGGCGTCTAAATAAAAGATTTTTATGGGAAACAATTAATCAAAATTTATTAAGGTT
Source organism: Zhengitettix transpicula (assembly GCA_037074705.1). NCBI lineage: Eukaryota > Metazoa > Arthropoda > Insecta > Orthoptera > Tetrigidae > Zhengitettix > Zhengitettix transpicula. The sequence continues at coordinate 80,170,802 of CM073591.1, forward strand.
TAAAATTACAATAAAATTACACACTAATATTTGGGATCTCAGGGTCTTTATCTGGGTTTGATAAATGGGTGAATTTTATACAATCATCATAATTACATTTAGCTTTTTATTGAAATTAATTCGTCTGAACCTCGACGAATTTTGTTGCGGACGAAAATAAGATTAAAGATTGAATTTAAATTAAATAACTAAACAATTAAAGAAGTAAATAATTAACGAAGTGAATAATTAAAGAAACGAAATAATTAAAGAACGATCTGACATATCTTTTAAAAAGTGGTTTACAATCAATTTTAGAGTTTTCTACTTACGGCCGCCCAGGTCTTAATTTTGGGTTTTTCTGTGCACACGATTTGGGGATATCACTGATTCTACTCATTAAAATTTGAACACACGGTAGTTGCTCTGGATCTCTGCTATTCTGGAACTTGGATTATCTCACCCTCAGCCAGTTTCCGGACGTAGATCTCCTTGAAGTCTCTCGATACGAAAAATTAGTTCAGTTTGTGAAGCAAAACTTCTGCTTCCAAACTGCGATTTTATAAGTCTCTCTGTCAAACTGTTTACTTGCGTTTGATTTAAACTATTATATCTCGCCGTTGGACTTCCTAGATAGCCCTACTCATAATTTGGGATCCGCAGACTTTTTATACTATGAATTTGCTGAATTGATGTCTGCCTGCATCTGTGTCTGCCGTCCGACTTTTTATAATATGAGTTTGCTGAATTGATATCTGCCTGCCACTGTGTCCGCTGTCCGACTTTACCGTTTCGCCTCTCGCCGTTGGCTGCTTGTTCGTCTCGAAGATTTTGAGCGCGTAAAATTCTCAACAATGTTTCCTTTGTTTCGCCGCCTTGTTGCGGTGTCGGCTTTATATCCAATAATAAGTCCTCTACAATCCAACTTTATAATTATAATAATGGATTAATTACTAATTACTACAATATATTACTGTTTTAATTTACGGTGAAATATTTTTTGGAGTGATTCAAATATCTCTGACATTATTATTATATGTTTATTTACATTTAAGTGATTTTTATGGTTTTAGTAATTTAATTTTAAATGCTTTTTAATGTAAGCGGATTATTTTTTATACGTGAAAGAATTTTTCTTAGCGTTTCCTCGGCCAATGGTACCACAAATAATTAAACTTTATTCTGGAAGAAAATCACAACTTTCTCCTTTACTTATCTGGGACACGTGGTTGATACTAATAGAGATTCATTAATATTTACATTGTATTTTGCTAACAATCCTTTTTTTTTTATCAATATAGCACAATTTTCAATATTACTTATAGTAATAGTAGGTGTTCCTTACAACATTTATATTTACAAGCAAGGGTCAGTTTATAATTAAAGAATATCAGTAATTGAGACTCATACTCTGTGATAGTCCTTTGGTACAATAAATTGACCTTGGTAGCCCTTCTGACATTTGTGCAGTGCGGTGATTAAGATTAGCTTGCCATCAATCCACAAGCCTTAGAGTATTACCGGATCTGCAGACCCAGTCTTAACCAGCTTACTTAAGCATTTACTTGATTTAACCAGGGCTAACTTTATCTATCTACTTAGCTTAGACTTAGGATTCGCCCGACGTCTTCGGACGTTTCCACTACTCCAGAAATATGTTATATTACTTAAACTAATAACATTGGTACACTGTGTAAATTCATGCTAGACCCTTTTATACTGCTTCAAACAGGAAACGACATTGAGACCTGAAGAACGATAGATTATGAGAAAAATCAACGTTATTGCCACGGCGTTCAACAACTAGGGAAAACAGACAAATCTTCAGTTAGACGTAATTCAATTACCTTCGATTTCAGTTTAACAAGAAACCAGATAAACTTTTTAAGGATTAATAGCATTATATTCAATGCTATGTGAAATTTCACTTATTGACAGTTTCTCTAATCTTAATATCATTATTTAGGTTAATGCAATTAACAATAGGCTAGAATAAATATTACCAATATAATTTACTGTTCTTTTACAATGTTTGGAGGGAGTTTTTAAACCAATTTTAAATGAAGAAACCAAATCACGTTTAGTTGAAATCTAATTTAAATTGAACAAGTACGCCCAAAAGGGCTTTTTTGAGTACGTGATTATCTAAACAACTGTTTTATTCTTTTTTAACAAATTTTATCATTTTCCTTTAAAAATAAAATGTAAGATTAACTTTTCTTCCTATCTGTAATATGCGTTCTATAAATTTTGTTTCTCTCACTTACATAATATGTATTCTAAACTTGAGTTTGAAATATTATCTTGAACAATTGATGGCCCAAGAACAATATTAATTTTTTACATAGCCAAATATTTGATTTAACTGGTTTTTATTCGATGTTAACGACGGTATAGCGGTTTTCCTCTAAACATAAATTTATATCAAACATCAGTAATTATCAATTATTAATTATTATTACATATTGAAGGTTATTGATACAAATTTGATCTATCTATTATGGAGATTTTCCTCAGTTAATTAAAAGTTTCATTGTTTTATTTTTAAAATACAATTTCTGTACTCTCACTGACACTGCATAGTAAAGGATAATCTATAGTGCCCATTATCAAAGATTGAAGCCTTTCCCGGTGTAGTTGTTCAATATATTGTATAGTGTCCATTATTTAGTGTTTCCTGGTGATTTAAGTTGGTTTCCTGAAAATTAAATTCAAACTATTTGATCGTGTAGTGTTTAATTATTTTGTAAATTATTGCTTATTAGTAGCAATCCGGCCATACTTTTTTGTCTGTACTAAGTTACTAGCTGATTGCAATAAATAAAATTGCAAGTGTATTAATTATGCGTCTATTTAATTTTAGTACAGTTCCTGATATCAGAAAATTGTTCCCTGCACGTTTATTTATCATATGTACGTATGTTACAGTATTTTACAGAAAGGGGTCACAGAAGCAATAGTTTAAGCGCTAAAAATGCGGCATTTAGGCGAAATTTTTGTGCGGCAGAAGACTGTCTGGAAAATGGGTTAAAAACTACACAAAAGGTGAAAAATTGGGTTTATAAGCATAGTTTGTTCTGGAAAAATAGACGTATGATTTATTTCCCTAAGTGCGTGTCGCCCTCAACAACTGTTTTCCATGGTTTTAAACAGGTTACATCTGGAGAGTTTTTGATGTGAGAGGAGCTAGTGAGGGTTTATAATCATAATAAGTGGAAAAACACTTGATACACCGTCAAGAAAGTTCAGGTGCAGTTGGTGGATGGATCATAGACTGACCGTGTAGGGTGAGAGCCAGAATGAAATAGACTGGTTTGTGAGAGTGGTGGACAGTTCATAACGAGAGTTAGTTCATGGAGTTGAAGTGAGGAAGTGAGCAGCGAAACAACAGTTACGAGAATTGAATGTCACTTGGAGAATTTGACCTCCAGATAATATAGAGAAACTATGTATCTTGTTCACCAGTCACAGAATTTGGCCTCCAAGTTCAACTCCGGCGTAAAATAAAATATAAAAATTTTAAATTGTAATTAATCCCGACTACATATAATTGTGCCTTTGATTCCAATTAGAAACAGGTTGTCTAATTTATCAACGGTGTGTATTAATAGTACAGAATAAATTGTCTGTGTAAATTTAGTAAAATCTTTTTTATCTTCGTTAATTATAAATCATTATAATGCTTAAAGTCCTTTTACGTGTTATTACTATATTGTAGTCAGACAACATAATTTCGGCAGCTATTAATTACATTGAAGAAAGGTCTTTGTTTCTAAGAAGATACAGGTGCAGTTATGTAACAATAAATATTATAATTTATGGGAAAATATTCATGAAATGTTATCACAGTACAATATTTTAGTTTACAATGGGACTTGAAATAATTATAAATCTTATCTTCGTAAAATAAATTATTGAAGTGGTATCTTAAACGTAATGAGAACGCTTCTATGAGCTTGACAGCTTGTAAAGAAATTGTCGTATACTATTAAAAATGCTAAAGAAGTGTATCAAAACTTTTAAAAATAATATAGGAAAATATAATTATTGGAAATGTTGATAGAACTTAACACAAACTGATTAAGTTCTCTTGTAAACTTAAAAACAATATCAGTCAAGGTAGAAAAAGTTTTGATAATGCACCCCAGAAAGAAAAACGACTGTACTTGCACGCGACAATTAAATAAGGAGCATACAATTACTTCAAATACTTTGTTCATTTACTGTTAAAGCATTTCGCCGACAAGAATCTTCTGTGTTATTTAGAGCTTTACAACGGTAGTTAAAAGACACGGTTTGTTTAATGCAGAAAGGACTTCAACATTTAAGGGCGTAGATTCCCCAGGGACGGATGATATTGTGCAAATTGGCCGGCTCAACAGCCGTAAAATTAGTTTTATTGGAGCCGGCGCCTTGACGACCACGACGGATAATCTAAAAAATTTGCGTAGGGCAGACGACGTATTCCTATGGTAATAAATCTGTGAGTCCCTGATCGTTAAGTATCACTGAGGGGCGTAACTTTTCATATATTCCTCTGGAATATTTTCAATCAATTTTGAGGACACGGACTTGAAACAGCGACGAAGGGAAAGGACGTACAAATCATTCAGTAAATATGTTTTTGAAGGGACGAATGAATAGACGATCAAACAATTGAGCTGAATACAATAAGAATAATTAATTACGTCCTCATTGTATTAAACATTTTGCTTGTAATTGTACTAAATCAAATTTAGCAGAGCATGTAGCAATTCTGGGATTCAAATGCGTGGAAAAGTTGTGATTTGTATATCTATTTAATAAAATTAATATATATCGCAAATAATTATGTTGCAGTAATCTATTAAATTAATAAATATTATTTGAAAATTGATCTTTTTTGTTATTATTTATGTTATTTGCTACATTATCAGGTATAACTGACATTAATTAAGCTTAAAACGCTTGATATTTCACTTTATAGTCGTAACATTATAGAATCTGAATCTGAATGTTGTAATGATTCAAAACGCAAAAAGCTATAAATTTGATTTGAATTCAATTTGACTGACGAGGTCGTTTGTATATTTGAAATAAATTATTCGTTGTTAGGACAGAAAGAAAAGTACATGTTATTGACTGAGGGAGTCGCATAAATACTTAGTGATTGTAACTGTCTGTCCAAGAGCAAGCACGACACACATTTTGAATGACGTAGATTCAGAATTTTATTTTGATGCAATTTGAATAATAATTTTGTTAGTTGTTGTGAAATTCCATGTAGATTAGAATTAAATTGTCGTTTGGAGATAATCGGCAACGCAATTTGCAGACAGCCTGATTGGACCAGATTGTGGTTATTGCCTTTCATTTCTACGCTCCGGAGGCGTCGTCGTTTTCCTAACCTCAACAGAAGTTTTTACGTTTTTTGTAGGATAATGTGATTGAAAAAACTGCCTTATTATATATATATTCTCACTATTTATAGAAATTATAACTAAACAACAGCCATTTTTGAAGTCAGAAAGTATATTTTAATAATAGTATAAAACGACCTTTATAACAGAAAAAATAAAAAAAAACACATTTAAAATAAGTTAAATTTAAATTTAATGCTGACGGATTAGCGTCTTTTTCTAACGGCAAATAATTAAAAACTGTAGTTGAACAACAAACTATAATCACAGATAAAAACAAAGAACTTAAAAGAAATATTCATATAACTTGTTGAAACTTTCAGTGCCATGTATTAGTTCTACGAAGCTTATAATGTAATTTTGTTCACACACCCAAGTGATTTGTAATAGTGGATTGTATTCATTGAAAACAGCTAACATAATAACAATGCAGTTATAAGGAAAATATATTTATTGAAAATTACACTACGTTTTGTTGCTAATTTTCGACCTCTTCACGAGTGGTATTTTACATTACAAAAACACCAAATAAAATAATGAAATTTAAATTTTTATGAACGATTTTTCAGATGATAAAGAATATAAATTTTGGTGGACTTTAAAATGGCTGTTGTTTATTTACAAACTATCGTAATATTTTATTTGTACTTATAACATTATAACCAATTCTTTTCACCGAAAGGCCCACAAGATGACACTTAGAATCAATTTATGTATATTTTAAGCATTGTAAAAAAATAGTTTTCTTCTGTAAAATAGCAGTGAACAGCGAAATATTTTTTTTTAAAATTCATCAGTTAACTTGGAGCAGCTATGTAATATTTGGGTAGTTCATATTTAAATTTTCTTGCATTATTGTGTTTTGGCATGATAAAAATTACCGATATTAAAAATATTAGCTACACTTAAATTAACATAAATAGTCTCGATACAAATGCAACAAACGAAATTTAAAAGAATTAATTAATGTTGAAAGTTCCTTCGTTTATTTTTTCTACACGTATTATTTATGTGAGATTGAAATGAGTTGCGTTGAAGCTTAACATTTTAACATGCAACGCAAACTTGCGTGTGCACACGACATGACTGTAATTTTCATCGACTTGAATTATTTGCCTGGAATTATCATTAACTTCCTTTATTTTATGGTATCAAATAGCCCCCGAACACACTTTGCTACAAGAATTTTTAATTGGGCCATGAAACGAGTTAAGTATAGTCAGAACTTTGAGCGCGTCGACTTTCTAAACGGCTCAAGATAGTCCTATTATTTTTATATGTGATTTCGTATTCCATTGAGGCATAAACATAGATTTATAAATAATAACTCAATTAATTGATATCATAGAAAATTAATTATTGTCCCTGTAAAAATACTTACATGTGAGAATTGCGTATTTTGAAAGTATTATTTTTCAATATTACATTTATAAATTTATAAATACAATAACATGCATTATAAAGTGGAAAAATTGATTTAGTAAAATGAAATAAGACCAGCTTTCAAACAAAGTACAGAAATATAGGCTATGAATATTGAATTGAAGGATTTGGATGGAAAAAGCGGGGTTACCGAATTCGATGCACGGTTCGGTCGATATTTTCCCCTCCGCATCCCTTAACTAAATACGGCATTTGGAATACAATTGGAATAAATCAATATAGAGAATATGTGGACTCCATCTTCTCTAAAAATAGTTTTTAAGTTATCAACAGTTTCAATTTTCCGATTCTTGAGAATTAATATTAAAATACGGAGATTTAGTTGAATATATGTCATACGGCTGCTCTTAATCGTCCAATTATTGTGATTTATTTGAATTAACCTATGAAAATTAATATCTCGTGGCTTAACATTATAAGAAAATGATTTTACGTCAATACTTTTAATCATATCCTTTCTGGTTAATTATGGGTAGATGATTATAATTATATCGGAACGTACACTAAAAAATTACTCGGTTTAATAATGATCAGCCTTAAATATCAACAGAGTTTATTTCAATTTGTGACAGTGTCGTCCACGTTCAGGCCTCTCCCTTTTAATAGCATGAGACTGGATATATATACGGGTTTTTAACATCACGAATACTTCGGCAGTCGGAACAAGCCAAATAATTAATTTTTTTGACGAATCTTAATCCAACTTTTCTGTTAACATTAGAATGTTCTAACAACTAGAACTTTTATAATATTATACTAGGGCATTATTTATGAAACATTTACTGGGTAGTATTTTGTTTTTTAGAAAGTACTAGCTGGGTGCCCTGCGTTGCCCGAGATATCATTAATCTATAACCATCCATAAGACTCCAATTTTGGTTACTTTTGCGCTATTTTTATGTAAAGTTCCTCGAACCCTATCCCTAAATGTGCTCACCTCCCATGCCGAAGGGGGATAAAGTCATTGACTAAATATATCGGCCGTTTTTACATATTAGAAGATGACCACCCCCACAAATATGCGATAATGAAAAAAAATGTATTCCACGCAAAAATCGGTCGATTACATTGTCTGAAAATTTAATCCCCCGCCCAACACCTCCCAAACCCGTCGCGTTACCCAGGTTGTCACAATTAGATTCAGCGACATTCATAGTCTCGGAATTGATTCGAATCTCGGTTGTTTTTGCGGGATTTTATTTAACGTACATCCACCCCACACTTAAGCTTGCTCCCCTCACAGGGGTTAAATTATACAGAAACAACATCGGTATAAATACTATCAAAGTAATTAACCCCAGGAAATAATTATCGCAAATATCGACCGTTTAACATGTTTGAAATTTTTCACCCCCGACCACTCCCGCTTCGGGGACTTAAACGGTCAAGTTTAATGTCATAATTAAACTCAGTGACAATCCTGATAGTTTCTGGTTTATTTTTATCTAATGCTACTTCCACGCCAACCCTTAAGGGTGCACCCTTCCGAGTCCGAAAGGGGTTGAAATTATACACTGAGAACATGTAGGGAAATTTTATTAATATAATTCATCCCGAAATATATTTAATTGACGAAAAAACAACCGGTCAACTCATCCCAACCCAGCCGATACCCGCGCGTTGTCCAGATTGTCATAAATAAATTCAGCAACATCTATTACCTTCGATTTGACTCGAATCTCGGTTGTTTTCCCGTTATTTTCAAGGAAATTAATTAAACTCAGTGACAATCCCGATAGTTTCTGGTTTCTTTTTATGTAATGCTACTTCACGCCCACCCTTAAGGGTGCACCATTATGAGTCCGAAAGGGGTTGAAATTATACACAGAGAACATGTAGGGAAATTTTATTAATCTAATTCATCCCTAAATATATTTAATTGACGCAAAAAACAGCCGGTCAACTCATCCCAACCCAGCCGATACCCGCGCGTTGTCCAGATTGTCATAAATAAATTCAGGGACATCCATGACCTTCGATTTGACTCGAATCTCGGTTGTTTTCCCGTTATTTTCAAGGAAATTCCCTCCAGCCCCACCCCTATCATGCCTACAAACAACATAGGTAGAAATACTATCAATGTCAATGGTCCCGGAATTTATTTATTCCACTCTAATATCGATGATTTAACATGTTAGAAATTTTCCATCCCATCCATTCCCGCCCCTTGGGGCTAAATGGCCAATTTGATGCTATAATTGAACTGGATGACATCCATAACATTGGATTTGACTCCAATCTCGGTTGTATTCGCGTTAGGGGTCCTCTTTCCCCAGGGTGTAGAGGTTGAAAATTATATTCAGATATCATCAGTGGAAACACTATAAATATCTTTGACCCCTAAAAATATTTATCCGCCTGAAATATCGACTGTTTTAGCATGTTTAAATTTTTCAACCCCCGTGCATCCCCGCTTCTGGGGGTGGTAGACATGTCTCACCCCGACAGTGTTTGTTTCCTGGTCGTAAAGAACACGTGTACGAATTTTGGTGAAATTTGCTCTACCGGTGTAGATTTGTATAACGAACATACAAACATACAAACAAACATACAAATATACAAACATACATACATACATACATACACTCATTTTTATTTATAAGATTAAGTGTAATAATTATTTATATTAAGCCCTTTCGTTCTGGTTGAAAAGGGATTATTAATGGATTGATTTATATGGTTTAGGATTTTGAGAACAATTGTTCTAATAATGTAGATTACGTGGATAATATTTTCATTGAAGTTGTAGTAAACTAAATTATAAACTACGTTAGCATGTAGAGTTTTTGTTACATGTATTTGTCCGTGATTATTTGTTGCTTTATTTCTTCTCAATAATACAACTTCAATTACGGAATAAATGTAAAATTATGTTTATAACAATTAATAATATAAAAACTTTTTAAAAGAGTATAAAAAGCACTGGTTCTGAAACACTTTTATTTTTGATTAAACGTCGTTATTAATGGAAACAACATAGGATAAAATAGTATGAACAACACCACCCCTAAATCTGCTACTTTCCCGTGGTGGAAAGGGTTGAATTTTTACTCATATCACATCGGTAGAAACACTATCAATCTAGTTTACCCATAAACACATAACATTTTGGCAGTTTCAGAATAATAGACAATTCTCACCCCCAGCCCTAAGCAAGCTCACCACTAAAATCTAAAGGGATTTATATTTTCAACAACATCCGTTGAAATAGTATTCACGTAATTCTCCTCCAAGAACGCGCAAGAACTGACTATTTATCTTCCCTTCCAACCCCCACCCTTTCGGGTTAAATGGGCAATTAAAAATATTTATCCGAAGTAAACTCACTGACATCCATAACCTTCGATTTGACTCCAAACTCGGTTGTATTCGCGTTTTTTTTCTGTAAAGCAACTCCACCCCAAACCCTAAGGGTGCCCTTTTCCCAGGGCGTAGGAGATGAATATTATATTCAGATAACATCGGTAGAAACACAATCAATATCTTTGACCCCGAAAATATTTATCCAAATCTAATACCTGCTGTTTTAGCATGTTTAAGTATTTCAACCCCCGTCCACCCCCGCTTCTGGGGTTGGTAGACGCGTCTCACCCCAACAGTGTTTGTTTCCTGATCGCAAAGAACCCGTGTACGAAATTTGGTGAAATTTGCTCCAGCGGTGTAGATTTGTATTCTCCACCCCAAACGCTAGGGGTGCTCTTTCCCCAGGGTGTAGAGGTTGAAAATTATATTCAGATATCATCAGTGGAAAGACTATAAATATCTTTGACACCTAAAAATATTTATCCGACTGAAATATCGACTGTTTTAGCATGTTTAAATATTTCCACCCCCGTCCACCCCCGCTTCTGAGGTTGGTAGACGCGTCTGACCCCAACAGTGTTGTTTTCCTGGTCGCAAAAAACCCGTGTACGAAATTTGGTGAAATTTGCTCCAGCGGTGTAGATTTGTATTCTCCACCCCAAACGCTAAGGGTGCTCTTTCGCCAGGGTGTAGAGGTTGAAAATTATATTCAGATATCATCAGTGGAAAGACTATAAATATCTTTGACCCCTAAAAATATTTATCCGACTGAAATATCGACTGTTTTAGCATGTTTAAATATTTCAACCCCCGTGCACCCCCGCTTCTGGGGGTGGTAGACATGTCTCACCCCGACAGTGTTTGTTTCCTGGTCGTAAAGAACACGTGTACGAAATTTGGTGAAATTTGCTCTACCGGTGTAGATTTGTATAACGAACATACAAACATACAAACAAACATACAAACAAACATACAAACATACAAACAAACATACAAACATACAAACAAACATACATACACTCTTTTTTATTTATAAGATAAGATTTCGTAGGAATGAAAACCTTCAGCACAGCCTTCGGTAATATTTATTTCTTCAGTTGGACAGCCTTTGGCATTCTGTTAAACTGGAATATTTAAAGGGAGTTAAAGATGTTTAAATGAAAAATTTACGACTTTTATTATATATATAAGATAATATTATTATTATAAGGGAATTATCGACACCTGTCTTTAAATTACATTTGGAACAATTACAATTGTAAATTACCATTTTGGAATAGAAAAAAAGTATCCAGCCAAATATAACGCTGTAAATTGTATCGGAATCATTAGCATATATACAAAAAAATTAAGACTGGCAAAATGTAGTTATATAAACTATGATAGGTATTACTGACATACTTCCTAATTTTTCTTCAGTTTGATGGCGTCTAACATTGTCATAGTCATTCCAAAATATATGCAAAACATTATTGAATAATACGGTCGATATTACGATCAAGTTGGTTCCTACGTAACACATCTGTAAATACTAATAATAAGAAAGATAGTCAAATACCGACAAAAGAAGTGATAATATACATACCACACAACGTTTCTGGAAACCTTGTTCCTTTAGTCAGGTGCTTTTGAGTTTTGTCAACTGATTAGTGCAGTTGTCACTATAGGCTCTTGCGTATTTTCTGCTCCTGAAGAAACGAACAAGGTTTACAGAAAAGTTGTGTGGTATTTATATTATAACTCCTTTTGTCCAGACTTGGCTATCTTTCTTATTATGAATATTAATTTCGTTCATTTGTTTTCGTATTCTTTACAGGTTTTGTGCAGTTCTAAAATGGGATACGTACACCAGTATCTCACAATATATATATAATAAAAGTAGATGAAAGAAACTAACAAAATTTTTATTTTTTATGCATCTTACATAAATATTAGAAATGTACTTAGAAACGCAGTTATAAGAATCGGGTGTTTGGGGTGAATGGAAACAATGGAAATTCCCCGTAGCAATGATTAACTGAAAGTCTGTACTGAATTATTTGCGGCCCTCATTAAACTGCCTCCCGTGGGACTCTACTCTCACGTGCTGCGTTCCTGTATTCTACTCAAGCACCGACTGCCTCTTATTGTCCCTCTTTTATTGTTTGAACTGTAGTGTTTTGTTAAAAGCGCCGCCTCATGGTTACCAAAATTGTAGTATCAAGTACAATGAGAGAACTTTACAATGGTTACTTTCGAAAACACATATTGTGCCACATTCAGTAAGAAGTAGGTTTTGAAGTATTAAAATAAAGAATATTTCGACTCTTCTGCGGATTGATTTGCTCAGCTTCTATTTTAAGCGACCAGTAATCATATTCAAGTTCGCTGCTTCCACCGGCGGGCTCTCAGAACTTGAAAATTTGCCGATCAATGAAAATGTAAATGACAGGAACCCGCTGTATTAACTTAATGTTTTATGAATGAATCCATCCTTTTTACTTAAGACGAACAATGGGCTTTTTTTCTTTCTTTCTCCTTAGCACTACAGCCCAGGGCCGTGTCCTACCAGAACGACTGCCGGACTGTCATCTCACATGACATATTCCGGAGTGGAATCTCCTTCCAAGATTTCTGACAACGACGAGTGGAAATGTACATGCAGATGCAGGCATTCGAACTTGGGACCTCTGTAATGTGACGCGGTGACGCTGACCGCTACACCACAATAGGTGGTAGCTCAATTCTATTATATTGGGTTCTGTAGTTCAAGGGTCTGCCGACAAGTGCACTGTTAAAAATATATTCTCGACAAAGATCTTGGGAAGACATCCACGCACGTCTACAAGATCCAAACTACCTCGGTAGGAAATACATTTAAAATAAATTCGGAAATTAAAAAAAATATATTTGGGTAAGTTTTATTTTGAAAAAAGACCGATTTCTTCTTTTTGACTGGCGTTACAGCCCTTTTGAGCCTTAGCCTTCTTAATGATATCCTTCAATCTAATCCTATCTTGCGCCTCTATACACCACGCTTTAACTTTTAATGTTTGTATTTCCTTCAAGGCTCCGTCTAGCCATCTTAACTTGGGCTTTCCTTTTCTTCTATTTCCTTCTACCTTTGTGAAGGTTAGCTTCTTACATCCTTTTAACGAACCTAACCATTTTTTTATTTTTGAGGTGTGTACAATGTTAGTATTTTTGTATAGCCTGTATAACTCGTCGTTGTATTTTATTCTCCATATTCCATCAACACAGCTTGGACCATAAATTTTCCTCAGGATCGTCATTTCAAATATCTTCCATTTTTCTTCTTCGGCCTTAGTAAGTGTCCAACTCTCACACCCATACAGGACTACAGGTTTTATTAGGGTTGGGTATATTTTTATTTTAGTCTGTCTTTTTATCTTTTTGGACGTCATTAACTTTTTAAAGCTATAATAGCTTTTATTGTCTTGGTTTATTCTGTGATTAATTTCTATGAAGTTGTATCACTCCTAAGTACTGAAATTTGTTAACTCTTTCTATGTTAAGATCTTTCAAAGATATATTTCTATTGTTAGAGGTTTCCATGAATTTTGTTTTATTGTAGTTGACTTCTAACCCTATTTGTGTTGTTGCAGACTCTAATATTACATAAGCATTTATTATCGTTTTCTCCTGTCTTCCTATTAATACGACATCATCTGCGAATGCTAGTATTTTTCTAGGGCGATGTTGAAAAGTAGACAAAGATCGATTTCAGATTGGAATAAATTACCAGAAGCAGTTTTCCTATTACTTATCTAAGGTTCAGAGTTACTATAAAAAAATGGGAGTGCAGGGAAACAGTGTAATGGACACAAATTGGACAGAATTTAATTGTATCTCACTATAATGTAATGCCAATTAATTAAGTCATTAATTGTTATTAAATAATTTTAATTGTTAGCGAATAAATGAATTTTAGCGGTATTTGAGCGACCAAAAGCGACAATAGCGCTGAGTTCTGTTTATTTGTTGTAGAGCCGAAAGGGCGATTGAGCGCGCAAAAGTAAAAGGCAGTCTTCAGTCTACAGTCAGCCACGAGAGGAGAGACATTAAAAACAAATCTTCACGAGATACTTAGCAGTTCAATCCAAATCGATAAATAAATCAGTAAAAGTCTAAAATCTGCAAATCGTGAGTTCCTGTAATTTAGCAGATAGTTGGACAGAGAGATGTTCTAACAACTAGCCAACGGTGAAGCAAGGGTTGCTTCATTATAAAAAAAATTGAACAATTTCGCGTTGAGGGAAAACGACATCCGATTGCTGACCAATTAGGAGAGGATCATCAGAGTCTCCTGAGAGCTGAGTACGTGCATTTCGACTTAGTATGTGTAGAATCTGTGAGGAAATTTAGAATCAGTTTAATAAAATTTGCATTACAGTGTACTTTTGAAGCTACAAAAGAATGCTGGTACCAGTCGGACATTATGTGAGTAACCAAAACTATGATAATAATATTTGTAAACGGTAACTAAAAGGGAAAAGTCAGATTTCGTTCACTTTTCATTTAGCTTTCTTTCATTTATCGACTTATTGTTTTAGGTACATTTTAAACTGAATTGTTAATCAGCTTATTAAATCATTTTCTCTGTTAATTATCAAACCCAGTGAAGGCTCTGAGAGAAGAGATATTAAATTTTGATTGTAATTGTTTTTAATTTTTGGAAGCCACAAATTGATAATAAATTATTTTGTTTGTTAATTTTTTTATTATCTTTTAATTTAATTAACCTCTTAATTTTGATCATTACATAAATGGCTACCACAACGTGGGGCAAATAAATTAAACGAATAAATAGTTGATTATTACAATATATAAATATGAATGCTTGTGTGTCCTCTATGCGCTTGTAAACAATTCTTCCGAATGCAATGAAAACTTTGGCGAGTTTTTATGCGCAACCCCGCAAAGGTTTCTGGCGGGTTTACGAAGCGGTCCCAAACCGTGGGGACGGGGGGGGGGTAATATTTAAAAACATGGTAAAACGCCCGATATAAGTGTTGATTAATTATTTTTTCGGAGTCTGTGGTTAATACTTTCTATCCAGGCGTTTTTAGTGTATAATTTCAACCCCTTAAAGCCCCATTAAGGGGTAGAGGGGAGTTACACAAAAATTACGTGAAACAACCGAAATTGGTGTCAAATCCAGGGTTATAGAAGTAAAATACTTTACTACTGACATTCACTTATTCAGTTAAGTTGTAGGACAGATCCTACGTGTTGGGCGGGGAAGGATATGGGTGGAAGGCCATTACATAAAAGTAATGAGTAAACAACGGTGACTGGTGTTCAATTCTGGGAATAGAAGTCACTGAGTTTAATTCTGACATTTACCATACTGATTAAGATGTATTTCAGTCCCTAGGAGTTGGGGTGAAACAAATTTCCGTTTACAATAGTAAATGCGTAGACCAATTTGTATCAAACTTTTTAAACGTGTTACTTACGATCCAGCAAAAAACACTGACGGGTTAATACACACCTACCGCCTCTAGGGGTGGGCAAAATTTTAAAACATTCCTAAACGGCCATTTTTAAAAATCAATTTCAGTGGCGCTTAATTCTATAGTGTCATTATAGAATTTTTAAATGTCTAATTTCAACTTCAAATGCCAAGGGAGGGAAGTACCCATATTGGTGTTTGAAGGGTTTTAAATAAAAAGTAATGCAAAAAAGACCGTTATTTATGTAGATTCCGTGATTATACGAGTCGCAGAGTTTAATTAACGTATTAACCTTGGTTATTCATGATATTTTATGTTCGTCTGCGTGGAGATGGACGTGATTGACAAAAGGTTGCCGGAGTAGTTTTGACCCTCTTAAGTTACCGGATAATTTTTAATTTCCTTAGGCTACGATGTATATTTTGGCCTCTATTTAATAGTAGAGATGGTATTTTTTTACTCCTTGAAGTTACCGGTGGTGTTTTTAGACTTTATGAAGTTACCGAGTATCGTTTACTGTTTTGATTCGTCGTGATTTTTAGACACTTTTATTTTATGTAGTATGAGAATTCCCGAACACCACCAGTCTTCATCCTGATTTATTTGAAGTTAGATGCCTAGGGCTAAGGTCGGGGAGGGGAACGCAAACAAGTAAATATTCCAAACACTGCCGCTATTGTTACTGGTTAAATGAAATGTTTACCAAGAGGTTAGCGCCGAATTAATGCCTTCTCGGGGCCAATTTAATAAATACCTGGTCAACACCGAGCACTGAGCTAGTATGTAATAATTGCTTTAAATGTATTTATCCTGTATACTGACTGAAGTCCATATGTAGTTAAATTCATCATAAGAGGTCAAGACTTTAAAACGGTCACGTTGTCACCAATTCTTTTTTTAGGGTAACAGGCTACATGAGGGTAATCCACATGGTGGCAACTCCCCTTTAATAGCATAGGAAGGTATTTGAAAGGGGGGATGCGGAAGGGTAGAGGAAGGTAACCAAGGGTTAACTAGGGCCCCCCCATATAGTGTAAGGATCCTACCCGGCATTCGCCGAAAAGTAATGCAGGGAAAACCCTAGAAAAACCTGCATCAGGTAGGTCGGGCACTGGGTACTAGTCCCACGCCCTTCCGATAGCGGGAGAGGAGTTTGCTGAGGGGTCGCAGCATTTCCTAATCCGTACCACGACCAGTTTAGGAAGCAGCTGGCCGACTGTTCCAATGGGAAGAGCGACAACCCTTACCGTATGCCCTAGGTCTGCGACCCCAGAACATACACCTCTCAAAACAGGCCGAGGTGCCTTGGCTTGTGGAAACCTTAGTTCAAAAACAGAGAGAGGATTTATGCTCTTCATCATGCAACGATACGCAATTCAAGAACGAGCTGAAATTGTAAATCAGTATTATCCAAATTTATGTTCCATATGGCAGAAGAGTAAGTTGTGGCTACACCTGGAAAATGTTGCGGTGTTTTTTTTTGAAGGTGTAGACAGGCTATGTATAGGATAATCCACATAGTGGCAACTACCCTCTTATAGCATAGGAAAGGGATTTGAAAGGGGGGATACGGAAGGGTAGAGGAAGGTACCCAAGAGTTAACTAGAGCCCCCGGGCTATGGTTTAAGGATCTTTCCCGGCAATTCGCCTAAAAGTGATGCAGGGAAAACCCTAGAAAAACCTGCATCAGGTAGGTCGGGCATTTGGTACTTGTCCCACGCCATTCCGATGGCGGGAGAGGAGTTTGCTGTGGGTTCGCAGCTTTTCCCGTCGCCGTGCCTTGACCAGTTTAGGAGGCAGCTGGCCGACTATTCCAATGGGAATAGCAGACAACTCTTACCGTATGCCCAAGATCTACGACACCGGGACATACACCTCCCAAAACAGGCCGAGGTGTCTCCAAGTCGAGTAATCTAACTCATCCATTTGAACATGTTTCTGTTAGGTTATATGAAATAACGGGCTTACGAGAATAACTCGTGAACGATCCGTGACCTTGAACAGAACATCAGATCAACCATCCATGTGGAGACCTTTTAACTGTGTAATTTCTAAATACAAATTTCCTTTTACCGTGTAATAAATTACGAGTCATTTTCGTTATGACGCGTTTCTAAGCTTTCATATTGTTATTGGTGATCCCTCCTTGTTTATGAAACCAATTGAAGTCCAAGCTTCGTTTTATTGGAATAAAAACATATTGCCTATGTAAACAGTTTTTTTGTACCTTACATGATACCGCACTGGATCCAAAATGACGAAGCAGACTGCCGCAATATAAAATGTCGCTATCAGTCCCACAAATTATTCAAGGCTAAAACTATTCCCTTCAGCCATCAGTTATTGGATAGAGTAAAATATAATGACGATATGAAATATATTTGAAATCTCTCAATGTTTTCGTACGCAAACCGCTTTTATTAAACTACGTCTATTATAATAGTAAATATGCATAGGAAAATGGAATAATGACAAGGCCCACTTCTGTGGGAAAATTAAATTACATGTTATTTGTCATTGTTTACGAATATGTCGAGTAATGAATTGTTCGAAATTGTTAATTAAATTTGGTATCCTATTAGCTAGTGAACTAATAAAATTCGTTTTATTGGGAATTAAACAACTTCATGCCTAAACAGGTTATGAAGGCAACAGAAACTAGTCAAAACATTTTAAACAGTTCAAGTATTTTAGCTCCTACGTCGAAAATTTATAATTGAAACTTCTGCATGACCCACGCTGCACACGAAGGAGATCAAATTATAAAGTAATTAGCAACGTGTCTTTTATTAAATCTAGACCCTTAAATGTCTATAAACTATGCGAAGCCCACAGGACGGTGCAATTTTAGAGACTTTTCAGGGACTTAATCAATATCTGGATGCATTACGGGAACTTGCTTTGTAAATTTCTTCAGGGATAAATCAATTTATGGCACGAAAGATATGAACGATGGACACTTATTGAATATCAAAATAATAATTATGTAAATAATTTGTCAAATAACAGACAAAAATAAGTGCGATGTGTCGTTCTTCCGGTTATTGAATTTTTTTTAAATCACCTGCCGAAAGCAACAAGGATTTTAGAAACGTAGTGTGGCATTTATTTATTTTTCACATTTTTTGTCTGTTATTTGGCTTTTTATTTATCTGAATATAAAAATATTCTTATTCAAACGAAAACAGAAGAATTTTTCATTGTTTTCGGGTTGGAATACTTTATTAAAATTTATTCCAGTTGTTACCATAAGAACTAGAAACTACTACGATAATTTATACAATGGAGCAAGTTGTGAAAATTAATATGGAAGAATAGTAGAACAAGTTACGATTTTGCGAGAATAATGCAACGCGTAAGGAATATGCTTGAAGAGAACAAGAATGTTTTCAAACAGATCGTTTTCCATAGGCATAAAGCGATGTAACCAAATGAATGAAAACAGTCTATTGGGCGGAAATCAGTGAAGAATAATAAATTATCCAGAAATGCAAACGACCTCAGGAGATTGAAAAATGTATTTGAATTTGAACGACTTTGTTTTGCACTGTAATCCATACCATAAATTACGTTTCATGTAGAAGTGGTATTTTGTATTTATTACGTCTGCTGTTTTTCATTACAGGGGAATTCCAGAAATGTTCTCTAAGTTCTTCTTTGTTTCTCTCTTCTAAAAGAAACGCAATAGCTCTGTCGATTTACAAGCAACTAGTGATATTTTTGCTTATAAATTCAAACTAATTTAATTTCAATTCTCTGAAATTAAGTTATTTTTAAATGGAGCTGTGCAAAAATATACAAACATATTTTACGGGGAAAAATACATAGCCTAAAACATAGCCATACTTGTTCTCCAGTACACTAACTCACTACTTTCACGGTGTCGTAAATTATTTTACACTTCTATTCGTGCGCATTTATATTAATAACTAGCTGGTTGCCCGGCGTTGCTCGTGTACTTATTTATATAAACTCGAAAAAGTATTTAATTGAATACTTAAATATATTCCTTGAGTACTTCAGGATATAATTGTCACTCAGTCTTCATACATTACGAAAAATTACATTGATGAAATTGTTAGCTAGACTCACAACTAATATAGCGCGAAAATTAACTTACATTTTCCGCAAGGATGGTAAAGTAATTCGTATTCTTCTTTATTATCATTCGATGGAATATTGCTGTATAAAATTATATTTTTTATTTAAAGAAAATATTTCTGCTTTATTTCATTCCTGATAAAGGAGAATTTCCTTTGTTCGTTGCGTAGTAACGTCTTTCTCTCGCGTGACGTCATTGTCTCTTGGCGCGCAGTAATTTAACATTTAATGATAACGGTTTTTAATTATAATTCTTTCCACCTTTATGCTATGGGTTTGTCACCCCCACAGTACCGGTTCTAGATTTTGGCAGAATATGTATACCAATTTTTGTTGCATTCTGTCCACGCGATAAAATTTGTATAAAGAACAACGTAAATACATACATACATACATACATACAAATATACATCCTTTTTTATTATATAGATTATTTATTTTGGTGTCGTAAGGAAATTTAGAGGACATTTATAAATTTATCGAAGCCTTGCTCTCAACTGCAACATGCCCATGAAAATATAGTGTTTAAACATTTGATGAGAAGCAATGGTCAAACCCCTCATGTCAAGAATTTAGAATTATTTCAGTTGTTTATTTATATCCCGGAAACATTCCGGGATAACGGCAAAACATCTTAATGTATCAATCGTCCTTAATGAACACATTTATTTTAATCACCGAATATAAAGTTAACAGTGTAATAAATTACAGTTGCTGTGATTAGATAATGATAAGTTTGTTTAAATACGCTATAAGTACATCGAGTCCGCCCTACAATTTCACTTAATTAATATGAAAGAGCAGCTTACTGACCTTTGCGTGTTGGAATAATTACAGAGTTTTTAGAGGAGGGGAGGACGGGACGTTGAAACGATAAACAAATTTTATCTAATCTCACGATATTAGAAATTGTAAGAGTAATTACGACGGATTTGTTCATAACCACTTACGTGCTTGATAAATATTTAAGTCGAAGGTATTCTCTACGAACAACAACTTGCATATAAAATGAAAGGGATTGAAAGTTTTTCCAGTAGCTCTTAGTTTATTTGGTGACTGTTTTCGGAAAATAAGTATGCTTTAAAACCAATAATAATGTAAAATGAAAAATATACGTCTGTTTTAAAAATTAATAAAAAGAAAAATAGCCAAATACGGACAAAAGCAATTGTGTAAATACCACACAACGTACCGCTGCATACGTACTTTATGATGTAACTTGATCCCAAATACACGAACAATTGATAGCTTAATGTTTTCCATAACAACTTACATTTTTTTTAAATGGACGTCAAAAGTTTATTGAATTCAGGGAAAACTACTTTTTTTTTCAATTAATATGCTTCTACTATTTCTTCCGTCATAAATCCAAATAGTTCAATTAATGTCACCGGAAGACAGTTGTAAATTATACTATTGTAATTTAGTATAATATTATTGAAATGGTCGAATTTACAAAGTTTTTTTTTCTTATTTAAGCATTTTGATGCATGGAGATAGACAATACATAGAAAAATGATACAGCTTAATCCAGCATTCCAAACGTAAAAAAACAGATTTTACTCTTCTCTCTCTCTCTCTCTCTCTCTCTCTCTCTCTCTCTATATATATATATATATATATATATATGTTTTTGAACTAAGGTTCCCACAAGCCGAGGCACCTCGGCCTGTTCTGAGAAGTGTATGTTCCGGGGTCACAGACTTTGGGTATACGGTAAGAGTTGTCCTCTGTTCCCATTGGAAAAGTCGGCCAGCTGCCTCCTAAACTGGTCTAGGCACGGAGAAGAGAATGCTGCGTCTCCACATCAAACTCCTCTCCCACCTTCAGAAGGGCGTGGGACAAGTACCAAATGCCCGACCTACCTGATGCAGGTTTTTCTAGGGTCTTCCCTGCATTCCTTTAGGCGAATGCCGGGTAGGATACTTAAACTATAGCCCGGGGGCTCTATTTAACCCTTGGTTACCTTCCTCTACCCTTCCACTTCCCCCCTTTCAAATCCTTCCTATGCTATTCAAGGGGAGTTGCCACCATGTGGATTACCCTCATGTAGCTTGTTACACTAAAATAAAAAAAACAAAAACAAAGGATGACCTTAATTAAATTAAATTGCCCCACATTGTGGAAGCCATAATGTAATGATTATTAAAAACAACTTTAATATAAAAATTAATTAATTAGTAAAACAAATTTATTTTTTTAAGGTACACTTTATCAGCATTACTTTGGCACGCCAAAGTGAATCAAATTTACAAACACAATTTTTTTTATATATATTGTGGCATTCTAGGAAAATACAAACTTTCCTATTTTATAAACAATTACATCTAATTTACTCTTCTTTTCAGGGTCTTTACTGGGTTTGATAGTAAGAACAATCAAATTTAATAAACTTATTAACAATACAAAAATAAGAATGAACGGAATATAAATTCTATACACTAAATCTGACTATACCTTTAATTATCGTTTACAGACTTTAAATAGTTGTGTTTGTACTCACGAATGTCTTTCTGGTACCAGATCTGATTCTTGGAGCTTGAGGGCACAACTCACTAAAAAGGCCATTATTCACTGATTCTACACCTCATTAATAATACACACGGTAGTTGATCTCGTTTTATTCCACCTGGAATTTGGGGTCAGCCGTTCCCTCGGTCATTCGTTGGACCACTAAATTTATAAAATTGCTTTTGCTTTTCAACAGGTCATAATATTATACTTTATACACACCACTTCAGTCACCACACAGAATTAAATCTTTCGTACACCAGAGACTATCATTGCAGGTGATTTAAAACTTTTATGGGAACAGTTATAATGTCTACAGCAAGCAAAATTGAATTACAATTTCTAAATCTCAGTCAGATTCAAATCTCAATATATTGTACCTTTTAAAACTATCCAACGGTTGCCAGTATAAATTTTCCTATAAAAACTTTGTTTCCTTCAATTTCTATAAAGGGGTTAACTATCCCTTGAACGCCAGAAACCTTTATAATCTATCCTTACTGTACGACCTCCACTAACACAGTCTATATTTCATCAATCGATTTTTAACATCAAGCAATAGTCTCTTGAAGTTCCGCATAATTTGAAGTCCTCGTGGAGACTCACTGCTAATAGCTGTCGATCAGCTCCCATCGTAGGATGAACATTTCGTCAAAGTTTTCAACATCAAAAACGCCGCCGACAACAATACCACATGGTTTCACTATTTTGACTGTTACAATAGCCTGGCCACAATATTACGCTTCTAATACAATAATTTAGTAATTTTTTTCGTTTGATAACTTCCTATATTGTACTGTTCGGTAGAATGGTATTATATTTAATTATTATCGTGTTACGGCATTGGGATATGTGTGGTTAAAGTCACAGTGTAATTCATATATAATCCTCCAATAGAGTAATTTTAACTACAATAGGCTATTACCGTACTTATGAAGATTTATAATGAAGAATCTGGACCACAAAATGTGAGCTTTAGGGTTTTATGGCGTAAAAAATTAATTTTGTACCAGTATATCTCGCTTGTATATGAGTACTTTGGTTTATCCGTTGTTTTTGATTATCAGCGCCAATTCTCCACTCCACTGCCGCGGATAATCGAGCATCTACTGTATAATGTATATATAAGAATAATAACGGTACACTAACTGCTCGAAATAAAATGACTGCTATTCCTAAATTGTATGCAAATATTCTAGATTCAATTAAATGATAGTAAAAATATGCTACAGATTCTTCTACTAAACCCCAACCGTCGGTAATTGAGACTCTATAAAACCTGGGGAGAATTCTGTCGACGTACAGAAAAGTGCAACTAGCAGCAAGGGGTAGACAGACTAAAGTTGACTTGACAGAAAAAGGCCCATAGACGCACATTCAGATAAAAAAAAGTGATGAACGGTTACTTAATATGTTATGCTACACAATATACGAAAATACATATTGTCTGGGCAAAAGCAATTACATTTATTTATAATAATAAGATAAAAATAATCAAATGACAGACAAAATAAAGTGATGTCATAAATACAACACAATGTTTCAGGAAAATTTGTTCCTTTCATCAGCTGACTGAAAAACTCAAGAGCCACGAGTGACACGCACAATACAGTTGACAAACTCAAAAGCGAAGCAAAACGCAACGACAATGGGAAAGCAGGAAAGGTTAACGTAAATATAGGGATCGAAGAGTTTCATAGTGTCTGTTTGTTTATCGTTGGGAAGTTTGATAGTTGACATAGGTTCTTTTATACGGTTATTAAGTGAACGTTTTGTTTGCCCTATGTAGAGGGAGTAGAGAAAGACAAGAATTCTCTAAATCTATCACGACGATCTCAGCCAAGAAAGGGCTATAGGAACATCCCAGCTTTCATTTGATGATAGTGAACTTCAATAAATTTAAAATAAGCGAGTATTAGATTTATAATGCATCAAGTGGAATTTTTGACTGAAATTGAGCCACTTGGTTTTGAAAATGACTAAATCATTGGGAATAGAGTTGATTAAGGAAACGCCATCAAGAGAAATTGAAGAGTTGTCATGAGGGACGGCGAGGTGTTTGACTTTATCAATAAATTAGTAAGAATTGTTTTCAGGATGGTGGTTATGGATCTAGGAAGAAATGTTATCTAATTGACTGCCTATAGAAGAAAGAATATTTCTGAAAATTAATTTTTTTTTTTACGGTAACAGGCTACATGAGGATAATCCACATAGTGGCAACTCCCCTTTAATAGCATAGGAAGGGATTTGAAATGGGTGATGCGGAAGGGTATAGAAGGTAGCCAAGGGTTAACTAGGGCCCCCGGGCTATAGTTTAAGGATCCTACCCAGCATTCGCTTAAAAGGGATGCAGGGAAAACCCTAGAAAAACCTGCATCAGGTAGGTCGGGCATTTGGTGCTTGTCCCACGCCCTTCCGATGGTAGGAGAGGGGTTAGCTGTGGGGTCGCAGCTTCCCCTCTCCGTCCCTTCACCAGTTTAGGAGGCAGCTGGCCGACTATTCCAATTTTTTTGAAGGGTCAGTACGTACCTAATAAATGTAATAACTAAACAATAACATTTATAATAATCAGTAAGAAATATATGGTGATACAACCAGAATTAACAATGCATCTAAAACAATTAGCACTACTTTTCACCTCGTAATGGGACTTCATTAGAAGAACACTAAAAATACCTTAATGAATGATTAATCATATTTCTTCAGATATCTTGAATATTCTGATATTAAAATTTGAAGAAAGTATATTAAGCCTTCAAAGAGTTGATCATTTCAAATTTCATACGACAAATTAAAACTTACAATTAGGATGTTCACACTTCCTTTTTGATTCCAAAATTTTTTTAGTATTATACAAAATAATTTTGAATAAAATTTAAAAGAATTGCTTTGCCCTCATGATTTTGTATCGAAAATGAGATAAAAATGAGTATTTTAGACAAACATTTGAATTTATTATTAACAGGTTTAAATTAAAATAAAATATTTGCGGTATTTATTACAATTAAATAATAATACTGTGCAACTGTTTGGCACTTATGACAGTTTTTAATTTTCTAAATAAGCACAAAATTACAGGGTCACTGCTTTTGAGTTATGATTCATCTCAATTATAAGTTAATAATATAATTTACAATATTTTTAATAATACAATAAATAAAACACTGCGTGCCTGAGCACCCAGGCAGAGTTTTCTCTACAAAAAATTGAAATATCCAGTATATTAGGACTTAAGTCCTATAATAGTCCTCCTACCATTTCCGATAATGGACAGAGTTATGTAATGAAAAATTAAAAATAAGATCTAGTGGTTCTCTTGTTCAAACGGGATGAAAAAAAGCTTTCAAATATCCACCTTACTTCTTAATTGAATTTAGTCGAATGGCTGCCTCCTAAACTGGTCAAGGCACGGAGAGGGGAAAGCTACGACCCCACAGCTAACCGCACTCCCACCATCGGAAGGGCGTGGGACAAGTACCAAATGCCCGACCTACCTGATGCTGGTTTTTATAGGGTTTTCCCTGCACCACTTTTAGGCGAATTGCCGGGTAGGATCCCTAAACCATAGCCCGGGAGCCCTAGTTAACCCTTGGCTACCTTCCTCTACCTTTCAAATCCCCCCTTTCAAATCCATTTCCTATGCTATTAAAGAAGAGTTTCCATCTTATGGATTACCCTCATGTAGCCTCTTACCCTAAAAAAATTAATTTTATTGTTATAACGATTCGTAATATTTCTTTTATGTTAACACAGATAATCAAACCACATAACGTCTTGTTGTAGTTCGACAGCTGAAACATTATCAAATTCTTACCGCAAAGCCAAGCAACAAACATAACTCTGTGTTAAAAGGGGAACTACATTACTTACAGATGATTACATATGTTCAACTGGTATGAAAACAAATTTGTTCATTCCCATGATTGATATGGAACATTCATTGACTTTCTGTATCAGCGGTTATATTAGTTATGGATTCCGTTTTGAATCGTTTTCGACAGATGAATACTTTGCTCGTCTCGATTTGCGGTTAAATATTCCAAAGCATTCGTGATTGAACTCTTTTGTTTGGTCAGTTAATAATTTAGAGTTCCATTAACGTTTGTTTATACATACTGTTTGTAGTACACATTAACCCGGGCTCTCCGCTGTAAATAATAAAAAAAAGAGGTTTCCTCGCTTCGTAGCAGGATTTGCTTTTTATTTTTATTCATAAATATTTTTTAGCCAAATATAACTGACAATGCCGTAAAATTAAGTTATGTAGATTCGGAAGGGTAGAGGAAGGTAGCCAAGGGTTAACTAGGGCCCCCGGGCTATAGTTTAAGGATCCTACCCGGCATTCGCCTAAAGAAATGCAGGGAAAACCCTAGAAAAACCTGCATCAGGAAGGTCTGGCATTGGGTACTTGTCCCACGCCCTTCCGATAGCGGGAGAAGAGTTTTCTGTGGGGACGCAGCATTCCCGTCTCCGTACCTCGACCAGTTTAGGAGGCAGCTTGCCGACTGTTCCAATGGGAACAGAGAACAACTCTTACCGTATGCCCAAGGTCTGTGACCCCAGAACATACACCTCTCAAAACAGGCCGAGGTGCCTCGGCTTGTGGGAACCTTAGTTCAAAAACGGAGAGAGGAAAAAGCATCCCCAAAGGTAGTCCCTTCCTTTCTCTCCTACAAGGTTCTGCCTGCGAGAGAACATCCCTCGCAGGTACTGCCTCGCAGGTACTGCCTGCGAGAAAATAGCCCTCGCAGACAGCGTTTAATTTTACTTGATATTTATCTGACGTTAAGAATAAATAAAATAAAATAAATAAATCAACTTGCATAAGGCGTTGGCCCTTACATTGTATAATTTTTTAATATTTTGGAACCTGATAATAGAATTTTACATTTGTTTGAATCAAAATTTTGCTTCGACAAGGTCATGAATAATTCTTCTCCTTATATTTTATTAAGATAGTTCCTGGTTAAGTTGCGTCTAAACTTTACATTTTTTTTGGATTTTCATGAGATGTAATGATTTAATTCAATTATTATTAAATTCGAAATGGAAAATTTCGTGCCTGCTAAATCTCAGAGATCAAAATATGGAAGGTGTCAATAATTTTTAGTTTGAGCTAAGATACGTAAATCATCAGACTGAATAGCATCAGGTCGGACGATAATCTAGGGGCGTACCTTCTTCAGCGTCGAGATTAAGACTTCTAGAATGGGAAAATAGGAAAGTCGATAACGAGGGTTCTTGGTATCTAAGTATCGTCCAGAGACATGAACAAAACCAGAAAGTGCTATGAAGTTGAAGATATAGTTTAATATAGAAATGTAAGACAGAGAAGAGCCCAGGATCCTTCACAATCCCATTACAGTAGCAAGACTAAAGCGGCCCTCACACGGTCAACTTGGTCGACAGCTGTGTAGCCGACATGCCATGTTGACGACACAGTCTGTAAATAGGTTGGAGGCTAAATTTTCTCAAAGTGGCTTCAGAGATTGAGATAAAAATTCCCTCCCAAGTGCAGAATCACTTGCTAGAAGGCGGGGAACCAATCAGAAGGTCCAGATAAGCCCACGAGATGTGGAGTGGGGCCCCTCAAAATCGGTTACCACAGAGTTTCTACAGCGTTTGCATCGAAACCTAATGCTACGCGAAAAATGTTTACGTATTGACTCCTCCCGATACGCACACATGCTCCCGGTACCCAAGTGAAGAAAAATTTCTCACGAATGTGCAGCATCGAACGAAATAATGATAAATCTATACGGCTCATTTACTTAATTTTATGAAACGAATAATAATAGCTTTTTCAAATTTTGCCCACAAATTCCAATTAATTAAATAATAACCCTATCGGGATTTAATTCATTTAAATTAATCTAAGAGGTTTACAATACTTAGAATTAGTTTTAGTATCCATAATTACCTTCATAGTCACATTTTACCCTTACATTAATCCTACTTTATATTTTTAGATAAAAACGAAAAATTATTTAAAAATTATTTTACGCACACACTATAAAATAATTACATACTGGAATTACCAGCTAAATGAACCTGAATACTGATGAACAACACAAAATCTGTTGTGAAAAAATAATTCCAAGAAATATCTACCATAAAAATTAACGTAAGTTATTAGAATAATTTCCTGCTATTCCGTAACGTAACAATCATAAGAAACATAAAAAAGGATTTAATAAAAATGCATAAACGTGAAAGGAACTGATGCTTCGAATATGCTCGGCTGTGACTGAAAAATAATCTGGCGCGTTACGGTGACTAGACTTTGTTAATAAAGGTGTTAATTTTTTTGTGACGTACAGAGGACGAGAAACAGCGACATGGTGACTATGGACAAATTAAATTCCCTCTAAACTGTTTAATATTGTAAATTAAACTCTTTAGTTGATTTGAATCTGAACTACGTCCTTTAAAGTTCGATTAGTTTGATCTTGTGAGGGTGGAAGGTAGGGGGTGGGGGGAGCATAGTGCGGAGGTTTAAGGGCTGCACAGGAGTCCTTTGGGAAATCTGTGGGGCAACCTAAGACCCTTTCTCTGTATTGACCAACTGCATTTTGCACATACTATTTCGACGACCACTCACACACACACACACCGGCAACGTGTGTGGAGGCTTTACCTATATTAAATACAGTTTTTATGGGAACATTTTTTTTTCAGCCAAACGCCGTTCAAACTAATCCTCTTATGGCTATCAATTAATTAATTTGGTCTGCGTTTCATTTAATCAGCATTGTACTCTCGTTGAATAAAAAACATTAAATAGCAAAATGCGTTCGATTATCGCATCATTGCTGATTCAGATTTTAGTATAAAAATTAGACTGATGCACGAGTTCGTAGCGTTAACGTTGGTTATCACAAGGTTGCGTTGTTGGAGCATTGATTGCCGATTGACTGGTATGTTGGTTATTTCGAGTTCCATGGGTGTGAATAAAATTTGGATTTCTCCGACATGAAGGAAGTTTCTTACAGTTTGGAGCTCAAAGATACGGAGTGTCAAATGAAAAACATTCATTTCAGACACATTTTTGGAATTCAATACGTCTACGGCAACGAAACGGTTGTGCTGTCTATTTGGAAAATACCACTGCTGAAAGAACAAGGAAAGAGTTTACTCCTTTACGTGAGTGATTCGCGACATTCAGGGTGGCCATTCGACTTTGGAGATGTTTTTTGAACTCTTCCATCTGTAATGATACTCGGTAGTCAAGCAGAAAATTATCATACATGATTAAAAGTGATTAAAAGAGGTATGTTCTGAGGTCACAGACGTTGAGCATACGGTAAGAGTTGTTCTTTGCTCCAATTGGAACAGTCGGCCAGCTGCCTTCTAAAGTGGTAAGGTACGGAGAACGTAATGCTGCATCCCGATAGAAAACCCCTCTGCCGCCATCGGAAGAGCGAGGGACAAGTACCAAGCGCCAGACCTACCTGATGTAGGTTTTCTAGGGGTTTTCCTGCATCACTTTTAGGCGAATTCCGGGTAGGATCCTTAAACAATACGCCGTGGGCACTATATTATATTATATTGGCTACATTCCTCTACCCTTCCCCATACCCCACTAATACTATTATATTAATGGGGAGTTGCCACCTCGTGGATTACTGCATGCAGTCTGTTACTCAAAGAAAAATGTAAATTAATACAAAATGTTTGAATTTAACTTCCCATAAAATGAAATGGACTTTAATTAAATATAAGAGGCACTAAGAAAAGTATAATATAATTAAAGACGCTATAACAAGTACGAAACATCAGTGACATAATAAAACATAATTTAATATAATAATAATAATATTATTTGATAATATAGATAATAAGAATAGTTTGAAAATATAATCATAATATTAATAATAGTAATATAGTTTGATAATATATATATGTATATATTGTAATGATTAAAAAAGGAGATTAATTAACAAAGTAAATTTTATTTAATGACGTTACAATTAATTTGCCCTACGTTGGCACGCCAAAATTTAATAATCAATTCAAATTAACAAACATTATTTTATTTATAATTTGTTGTGCCCTCTAAATAAAACAAAAGCTTTATATACTTTATCCAATAGAAATTTATAACATTTTATCTGAGTTTAATTACACTTAACGTTTCAATGTTTAGAGATTTTATAACTGTTTCTCAGAGGAATTTGTCTGAGCCTGCTAAGTAAAGAAACATTTATATTTATAGAATTTACGTTACACAATCATAGAATTTACAAACTAAAAGTTAGACAATCAAAACAAATCGAGAAAGCGAAATCTGACGAATACCTTTAATTATCGTTTAAAAAAACTTAATTTGAATTGGTTTCTACTTACAAATTATTTGGCTGGTACCAGACTAAGATCTCCTGGGTTCGGGCACACAATTTACTCTAAAAAGGCAATGAATCACTGACTCTACATTTGATTGTACAAAACACGGTCGTAGTTTTGGAATTTCTCCTCTGGGAACTCGAACTGCTTCTTCCTCCGTATTCTTAGTTAGACAGATTGTTGCTAAATTGTCTTTATGTGGAAACTGATGGTGGTCTCGGTACTCGTAGCAGATTTTAATGTGGCGCGGATTATCAGGTTACTCTTTGCAGTATTATCAAGTATCTTGCTGTCCAAACTTTATACTTGAATTGTAAACCTGGTAACCTCCTCAGTTTATACGTTGGTCACGCTGTTTGTCGTCTCCTATAAATTCTGACTTTTTCTCCCGACTACAACACCAGACCATTAGCCGTTCCAGAAAGTGCTCGCGGCTGACAACAAAGCCCGCCGACACATGGTTGTCTTTGAAATTGGTACCGCTAAACAATCCATCATAACTATTCAATTATTAAAATCATTAATGGCTTCTTTAATTAGTATTACTATATATATATTGATAATATATGCGTTCTTCGTTCATATCAAGGTAATTAGAATGAAATAAATCTAATTAAAGTGCTAATTGGCTTTATAGGGATATTAATCTGTGCGTTGGAGGCTTTTAGGCGGTCATGGATCTAATTTATTTTGCTAATATTAAAAATGATGCACAAAATTTAAACTGTATCTGCGATATCGTGTTATTATATTTCAAACATTTATATATTTTTCATTTTCTCATTTTTCTTGGGTTGCCTTGGAAATTTCGTACTACAACGCAATTTCTTGTAACTGAAAACAGAGATTATTTGCTCTCATTTCAGCTATCGGAGTGATTTAAGACGGTCTAAATTATTCAAGCTCAACATCTAACAATGAAATTTAGAAGCAACTTTGAAATTATCTAATTTAAAATTAAGTAATTCCAGTTCTTCTTAAATATGTTATATGTTTCTAAATTCAATCTTTACTTTATTTAATTTTTCAGCAGTTTAAATTTATTGATTTTTGAAAACCGTTAAGAAGTCGCAAAAAATAGGACTGAAACGTTGTGTATTTTATTATTTTCTTCATTGACATAATAGAACATAATGTAATATAATAATAATACAATTTGGTAATTCAGTTCAGTGTAAATATTTAAATTAGTACATTTAATAGTTCATACATTCATTTAATACAATTGTTTCTGATTAATTTGGCTACACATAATATATAACCATAATCCGTATTACGTGTTGCTACACTACCACTAAGACGCCTTTCATTCACAATCGATATTTAACAAAAATTGGTTCAATAACCGAAGTTCATACTTGGTTTATTTATCTTTGACACCACATTTACTTTTTTCGTATATACTTGACACTCAAGAATTCAATTCAATTTGAAACCTCAAAGAAAATAAAAACAAATTTTGATTTTATGTTCCAATAAATATAGTCTCTATGAAAAATGAAAAGTTTTTCGTTAAGTAAATTTATTATAAAAAATCAAATATAATTATGATAATCTTACTTGTTTTTAAATAAAACACCAGAGTATTAGACAGAAAAAATTATTATAAAATTAAAACATATTTCACAAACGCAATGTTTCATTCTCAATTGGGACCTATTTCGATGTACAATTTCAGTTAAATATTGTTAGAATTTATTATATGAAACGTGTGTCCAAACCGCATGATAGAAATTTCTGTTAAACTATACTTCATATAATAAATTATAACTGAATGAAATTAAAATTGTACACATGAAGAGTTCCAATTACATATGAAACACTGTGTTTGTTAAATGAAATGCTTTAAATTTGATAAATTTTTCTTTAAAAACATATGCCAAAGGTATATAAGTTATGATTGTGTCACCTACTCGGAGTAAATTTTCACTTATTTGTCTTTTCGTTAAATTTGTCTCTTGCTCGTTGAATTTTATGTACACCAACAGTATTTCAACCCAGGATCTTATAGCGGTTCTATTGTAGAAGATTGGGGTTTAGCAGGGACTTCGGTAGCGTTTCCTTGATCATTGTTTCGTTATCTTATCTTAGCCTTGAAATGTTCGTGGAGGTCTAGGGAAGGTTTAAAAGGCGAGAAAAAATCGAATAATTTCCGGGAAAACCCTAAAAACAGCCCTTTTCTATTTCCTATACAAACGTTTTCTAAATAAAATACAAATCCACACCAGTCGAGCAATTTTCACCAAATTTCGTACACGTGTTCTTTGCGACCAGGAAACAAATACTGTCGGGGTGAGACGCGTCTTCCACCCCCAGAAGCGGGGGTGGAAATATTAAAACATACTAAAACAGCCGATATTTGAGTCGGATAAATATTTTTAGGGGTCAAAGATATTGATAGTGTTTCTACCAATGTTATCTGAATACAATTTTCATCCCCTACGCCCTGTGAAAAGGACACCCTTCGGGTTTGGGGTGGAGATGCTTTACAGTAAAATAACGCGAATACAACCGAGATTGGAGTCAAATCAAAGGTTATGGAAGTCACTGTGTTTAGTTACGACATTCAAATTGGCATTTACCCCTCAGATGCAGGGGTAGCGGGGTGCAAATTTTGGAACATGGAAACACGGCAGATATTTGCGTTGAAGAAATATTTTTCAGAGTTAATTATAATGATTAGGGTTCGAGTAGCGTTACATAAAAATTGCGCAAAAGCAGCCGAAATTGGAGTCATATCGGGGGTTATAGATAAATGACATCTCGGGCAACGCCGGGCACCCAGCTAGTATAATATAAATATATGGTAATTTCCAGAGACGTATATTATTTTATAATATTTGTTTGGTCTCCAAAGTCTTTATTTAGTCATGTGCCTCAATGATTTTCTGATTAGCAGATATTTTTTCGATGAAGAGTCATTTTTTTTATATCGTTGTACGCAGTATAGCGCTTTTTTAAATATTTATCGAATAAAATGTTTGCTTCAGACGTGAATATTAATTGTGTGTTTCACAGTAGCACCAGATAATAATATCTTCTTAACGAAATAAATTGTATCTTGGTTTATTTTTGAATGCATATAAAACAATACTTAGTAAAAACTGGGGGCTACAAGCGAAACAAGGCCACTACGTAGTTTTAAAATTTAATAACGTGATATAACCGCAACAGAAGGTGAAATAACCCGAATTTAATGCCGTAATTTCAATATATTGTTTAATAATGTAGAGCGCCAAACTTGTTGGAATGAGTTGTAAATTAAATACTACGTCAACCGAAAAAACCTTCTAATATCACATTCTGCTATATATATTTTTGTCTACTTCAAAAAAAAATTTATGTTATTAAATATTTTAACAAATTACACATATCAACTTAATTTTTCATTAGTGTATCGTATAAAAATTCATTAAGTATAATTGATTTTATCGATGTGTCTGCATTTGTGAAGCCGCAAAATCTTGTTGATTTTATATGATAAATATGCTAATATATGTTAATGTAGTTTAAATATTATTATTTATTAAAATAAGAATTCCTGAACTCAATAAAGACATAATTTCGATTATTTATTCTAGTAAATTAATTTTAAAAGTTGATATAACAAAATGTATTGATTTTTCTCGTGTTTGACTCCATAGATTCCCCTGCGTCGCTTCAAGTCCCTCTTCGGAATTAAAATTTTTCTGTCATTCTTCAGTTTTATAAGTTGCTTAAAGTCGAGTGCCGTCGCTTCTACATCTTAATGTTTACACCGTCTCCGCGTGCTTCTCTTCTAGTCTTCTGTCGACTCTGTATTGACTTAATCCACTTAACACGCCCTCCAAGGGTTCACGCCCTGTGTCACCATGGTACTATGTTGACCTTCATCCTTATGCGCAGATACTTTCATAATTAAAACATTCTCAGAAAGGAAAAGCGGGAGTCACGTTACAGCACTTCTATCAAGACACCCGGCTCGTGACTGAGATCAAAGCCCTTTAGAAGTACAGAAAGATAACTCTGTTTATTCTACTAGACGAGTGGGTAAACAGTACCATTAATTTGTACAGTGGCACAGGGCAATTTATTTGTTCGGAGTCGTGTTCATAGCAAGCCTGGCCTCTGTGGTCCATGAACACACTGATAAATATTGATTTAATTCTGTTTTCTTGTGCCCGGTCGCCTCAGACTCGACCCGTTACCAGAAGCGGCTCGCATGTGACGTCACGATTGTCATCATTATTGCTAAAATATAGCCCTATTGAGTTAGATATTGTGCTGGTTTATTAATAAATTGAAACGTGGGATGTTATAAAACTGGCAAACTTTCAACAATATCGAGCACGCTGACTTGCCAGATAATTAACCACCTGAGGTTTTTGATAAAATGAAATATGATATCGCGCTGAGTCGCCAGAGGCCCAGACCGATATAAAAAGGGAAGCAGTTTGTTGAAGACGACAGTACAAGTGATTTTGTGTGTTTTATTTGTTTATGAAAATATGGGTAAACGACTCGATTTTACACCCTTTGAACGTGAGACGATTGTTGGCGCTCGGAGCCTCGGAGTGAGAATCAGTGAAACAGCAACATTCGTTTAATTTTCAAGAGCAGCAGTTGTTAATCCTTGTCCAACACCAAGCGCGCAAAACATTCCCAAACATTCATGAATAAAATGTTTGATCCGGGTGGTGTTCGATCGCACTCCTGCAACGAAGCAAAGTTCGTTCGTGTTTGTCGTTGTTCCTACAAAAATTGGTACATCAAAGGATTTTCGTCATTCGTGCTCGTTCTGCATATCGCCCTTTTTTTGTCCGTTCTCAGTTAATGGAGTTAAGATAGAAAGGAATACATGCTCACAAGTGATATTTATTTGGAACTAGCTGGGTGTCGGCGTTGCCCGAGATGTCATTTATCTATAACCCCCGATAACCCTGAAAAATATTTGTTCAACGCAAATATCTGCCGTGTTTGCATGTTCCAAAATTTGCACCCCGCTACCCCTGCATCTGAGGGGTAAATGCCAATTTGAATGTCGTAACTAAACACAGTGACTTCCATAACCTTTGATTTGACTCCAATCTCGGTTGTATTCGCGTTATTTTACTGTAAAGCATCTCCACCCCAAACCCGAAGGGTGTCCTTTTCACAGGGCGTAGGGGGTGGAAGACGCGTCTCACCCCGACAGTGTTTGTTTCCTGGTCGCAAAGAACACGTATACGAAATTTGGTGAAAATTTCTCGACTGGTGTAGATTTGTATTTTATTTAGAAAACGTTTGTATGGGAAATAGAAAAGGGCTGTTTTTAGGGTTTTCCCGGAAATTATTCGATTTTTCTTGCCTTTTAAACCTTCCCTAGACCTCCACGAACATTTCAAGACTAAGATAAGATAAATCCGTTCAGCCGTTCTCGAGTTTTAGTGAGACTAACGAACAGCAAATCATTTTTATATATATAGAAGATGTATTCGATAAATAATTGTAGACCTCCCGTGGTGCATGGGTCAGCGTGACTGCCTCCCAGAGATCCCGGGCTTGAATCCCGGCGAGGGCATGGATGTCTGCGTGCGTGAGAGAAACTCTCGTCAAATCAGGTCCCCGACAAAGAAAAAATGTATTCCCTTAATTATTCGCTAATAACCTGAGCTGTTGATGCGACTGTAAATAAATCAATTAAAATGTAATTGTAGGATGATAATCAATTACACCTATCCCTTGATTAACACTGACGATAGGTTCCGCGCAAAACAGTGTTAACGAAATCTTGGACTTTGCTATGTTAAATCGTCTAAAACGAAAAATACACCAAAATGACAAAAATTAAGTCATTTATTTACGTACGACAAAAGCAAGACATCTTTAAAACAGAAAATTACGCTTCATTCATAAAATAACAAATATATGTGGAATATTAGGAACAAAAATATACACACCTAAAGAAGATGTCTTCGCAAGCCATCGAAATGTTGTGCTTAGACTCAACACTGACCCGGGTGCAAACCCGGAAACTATTTAGGCATTCGTTCTCTATTTAAAAATATAAGATTCTTTAAAAAATAGCAAAAAGTTTAATTGTTGTCATCACTTTCACAGACTATCAATCTTTTCTTCCTGATTGACATGATGTGACTTTCGTCACTCGATGGTTCTTCATGCGATTCTGGTTCAATGGTAGGCGAATTAGGGACAATCTCAGACCGAAGAGACTTTGTAATGAAATGCGTAATTAACAATTCTGTAGGTTACTTTATTAAAAATTTATAGATTTGTTCTTGTGATTACAGGATAGCTTTAATTTAATTATTGCTGATGAGTTCTTTATTTGAGGACCATAAAAGACGTAAGGAACAGCCAGACGATGATGTTACCAAAGATATTTTGCGGAAACGCAGAGAGGAATATACAGTATATAAAAGTCCGATTTCGTGTTCTTTTATATTTGTGGTGCGCTTGGCACATTTCCAGAAACAGGTAATCTCACAAAAAACTATATATTGTATACAACTCTGATGAAATCACTAGTGTAGCCGCGTATTTCACGTCATGAACGGCGCGCAGAGATTATATCGCTAACTACGAAAGTTCTCTACATTTATAAGTAATTACACGTACTACAAACGTTGATATTCAACTTCAACTTTTTTATACAGTTGTAGTAGAAAGTACGAGAAGAAAATTTATTTCCTCGATAATGTACGCCAAACGTAATACAAGGTTAATCCTTAAAGAATCTAAGAAATGGTGATGGTAGTATAAAAACATGTTTGTTTCTCAAGCATCATATCTGAGTAGTTTCTATTTTCCTTGATAAATTTGTCTAAAACATATGGGAAAGACGGGTGCCTCGTTTTATCTCAGTGAATGATAAATGAATATGTGTGTTCGATTCAGTGTCTCACGGGAAAAAAAATTCCCGAAGATGTGGTCATAACTGCGGTAACAAACTTCTCTTTTAAGTATCCTATTTGTTTGAGTTTTGTGAACTGACTAATGCAGTTGTGTCGTTCTAGGCTCTTCTTAGAACATGAATAAAGGGACAAGGATTCCAGAAACGTTGTGTAGTATTTATATTATCAATTCTATCGTCTGTATTTCGCTATCTTTCTTATAATTAATTATCAATCAGACGTAAAATTTTCATTTCCCTTTTAAGGAATTGAAAAAGTTTGAAATACAAAGAGTGAAGAGTATGGATCTGAAATAGGCTTATGCTTAGAAATAAAAGTTGAGTCGTCGCAAATTAATGTGAGTAATGTAAGTACTTATTGGTCGAGCTATGTATTATGAACTGAGTTTAGCTTTGGTATGGTTTGAAGAATTTGTCAGGAAAAAAAGCACTTTCGTAGTTTATTGACATAAAACGTAGTGTAGAATCTAAACTTTTACTTTTACATAATAATTTATCTATAATAGGTTACTACTGTTATTTAAACGCCTAGAACGGCGTTGTCAGTGTACTTATTTATATAAACCCGAAAAAGTATTTAATTCTATATTAATCTTTCATCAATATGTTATTTAACGTAAATCTAAATGTTCCTAGTTTCGTAAATACTACAGACCGATTGTTTATTAATTGAACAGCTAAAAAATACTTTGAATTTTATTGCATCAATCCCAACAAACAGACCTCCGAATTTCTTTACCATACTTTACAATACTAAAATATACTCGTTGAGTATTTCAGGATATAATTGTCCCAGTCTTCAGACATTACAAAAGATTAAATTGATGAAATTCTTAGCTAGATTCACAATGTAAACAAATAATCACCATATTCGAGTCACTAATATGACACGAAAATTAACTTACATTTTGCGCAAGGATCGTTAAGTATTTCGTATTGTTTTTTATTATCATTCGATGGAGTATTACTGAATAAAATTATATTTTTGATTCAATGAAAATATTTCTTCTTTATTTATTATGGAAAAAGGAAATATTTCCATTGTTCGTAGCGTAGTAACGTAACTCTGCCGCGTGACGTCATGGACTCTTGGCGCGCAGTAATTTAACACAAAATTATCACATTTTTCAATTATAATTCTTTCTACCTTTATGCTAGGAGTTTCTCACCCGCACAGTACCGTTTCTCGTGTTTTGAAGAATATGCGTACCAAGTTTTGTTGCAATCTGTCCACGAGTTTAAATTTGTATAGAAATTAACTTAAATCCATACAAACATACAAATATATATGCACGCTATTTTATTATAAACGCCTATAACTTTCTAAAAGTACTCATTTAGTATGCTTTAAAATTAATTGTAGTGACAAATGGTAATAGGAAACAGTTATTCATCCTCCATATAATATCTGGACTTCCTTGCAGCTTGTATGATGCTGCTTTTCTCGGAATGTGTCCGATTCCTTTGGTGTCGGAAGTGCGGATAGCCGTATATCACCAAGTGTGGTGTATCGCACCAAAGCACTAAAGTCCAAGTGCAAAAGCGTAACCGTGCAATAAATTACTAGAGTGATTTACAGGGCTCCAAAATTATTACACAAATTATTATCATATCATCATATATACGACATGAAATGCCATTAAAACAAACGTAAATAAATAACGTATCAATGGATTTATGTCTCGTGTACTAAGAAGTGATTACTAGCGTGATACTTATCACAACAATCCAGCTCTTAGGACGTATATATATATATATATATACTCACACACACACACACACACACACACAAACACACTCTCTCTGACACACGCACGCACAAACACACACTCTCTCTGACACACGCACACACACACACACACACTCTCTCACACACACACACTCACACACACACTCTCACACACACACTCACACACACTCACACTCGCACACACACTCACACACACTCACACACACACACACACTCACATACTCTCACACACACACCCTCATATATATATATATATATATTATAATGGCAATTAATTAGAACATTAATTGTTTCAACTTAAAATTTAAATTGTTGAGAAATCCATTATAGCTATCTGATCGAACAAAGCGCGAGCTCTGTTGCTTTGTCGGAAGGTAAAAATGGCGTATGCGCGCTAAAACTCGAGACGAGGATAGTTCAGTTGGTGACTAGAATTTAACAGAGTTGGTTGGTGCCTGGACATTTCGAAGGACGGAACAAGTGATACTAGAGCAGAGACTAGCCGTCGTTTATTGTATTATTATTAGACAAAGTTGTGAGTTGAAGACAAAGTAAAACATTCACGAAATCATTACATTGATACTTGCTAAGTAAAAGCAGTTTTACGTCCATAGCCGGCCAGAAACAGTAAAATTGCAGTATAAGTCCAAAGCGGTAAAGACTAGCAAATCTACAAACCACAGAATTCACCTAAGGCAAACAGTCAACAGATAACTGACAAAAAAGAGGATCATCCGAGGTCCTGACATCCTATCAATTTTGACTAGAATCAGTGTAAAATTTGTGAATCTTAGAATCAGTGTAAAATCTCGCAATAGTGTTTTTTCGAAACCAAAAAGGGAATGCCTGAAACAAGCTGGAGAAATGTGAGTAACAAAATACAAAATAATGATTCATGTAAACGTAATTAAAAATAGAAGTCAGATTTCGTTCTCCTTTGTAAATTGTTAATCAGAGTTAATCTCTTTACTTTTTAATTTCGTTATATTTTAATTTTCAAGCTAATTTCTTTTCTTTTAGTCGATGTATTGTTTAGGTAAATGTGATTTGTTTGTTAATAAGATTTTAAATATAATTGATGTGTCCATTATCAAACCCAGTGAAGACCCTGAGAAATATTTTAAATTGTATTTGTTTTTGAGTGATTGCCACAAAATAAATAAATATTGTTTGTAAATTTTATGAATTCTTTTATTTAATTAACGCCTTCCTTTTGATTATTAATTGTGTATATTACAATATATATATATATATATATATATATATATATATATATATATGACACGAGGGTGTGTGAATAAGTAATGGCACTTATTTTTCTCTCCTATATTTATCAAGAGAATTAAATTCATACACCAACAACATAAATGATTAATTTTTCACTTTTAAATATAGTCTACGTCCGTTTCCATGGTTTCTGTATACAGCGCATGTATTCAACTATCGTAAAAAAGCGTGGTCTTGCTTCTTAAGCCATCGACGCACAGTGTTTTCCCTTCAGCTTCGATACAGCACAAATCCATTGCCGAATAGTGCTGACATAAACTGTTGCATCGCTATACACATTTTTTAGCCTTTCCTTATTGCGAATGGGCGTTTCACCTTCTGTATTTAAAAATTAAATCACAGAACGCTGTCTAATAAATACGACAATGACAGCCATTTTGCAATATGGTGCAGTGATTTCACCAGTTGACTTAGGAGTTGTTACTACAGTGGATTGGAGAAGAATGTTTGAGGAATCGAGCCAAATTCAAAATTTTTACATAACTAACTTATTTAAGGAAAAATAAATATAAGGCATTACTTATAGAACCACTCATATATATATTCAATGAAATTAACTTTGTTACTTGATGAAATTTTATTTTATTTTTGTGCAAATGCAGCAGGTATAATTTTTCGATAATTGTGACCGGCGAAATGGATTACAGAATAATTTGATAACAATCCGTCTGATATGACGCTAACCTGGGTGACGCAACTGTTGACTCAAAGTCTTTTTATTACCTCTGAAATAATCCTCTCGCGTCAGTTTATTAGTTGTTTGAAATCCATTAAAAATATATACGGCATAATACGGTAACACTGAAATCATTCATATGAATAATTTATGTCACTACTGGATTAATTGTCTTTAGAAACAATGCTTCGCCTCTCACCATTCCAAAATGTTTTATGGCAAATGTGAAGTTTATTCAATGACCACACAACATGTTTTACTGATGAGGCTTAAATCCGTCTCATAATAATTGAATGCAACACGCAACACACGCGGTTGTTTACTCGACTAGATTTAGATTTATTTATTAATTCCATGAGACCTCTATTCATGAAATTTAACAAATCAAATTTACCATTAAATACACAAACATAAAATACATTAAAGGAAAAATAAACATATTGAAAGATATACAAAAATACACATAGGAAATTACAAAAAATGCA
This sequence comes from Zhengitettix transpicula, assembly GCA_037074705.1. Classification (NCBI taxonomy): domain Eukaryota; kingdom Metazoa; phylum Arthropoda; class Insecta; order Orthoptera; family Tetrigidae; genus Zhengitettix; species Zhengitettix transpicula. The sequence goes on from CM073591.1 coordinate 80,212,430, forward strand.
TACATTATATGGAATAAAATATATGTACCAATAAAATATAGAACAGGAAAGGAAGGTTAGATGAAATTGTTTTTAACGTAAACTAAACGTCATAATTAAACCAATCGCTTTCGAATGCTCAAGAAGAATTTGACTAGCTGGTCTCAGCAGCGAAACTTTGCCTGGAGATCTCGACCGTGGACAATTATTGAGATGAAAAACAAATTTGAGCAGTATCAGATGAACACACAAATATATTACCCAGTGATTTCAAGAGAAGGGATATGCATTAAATTCAGACCGATTTACGGTTTCATTTACGAAATAATAAACGCCATTAGTAAGCAATGTATTACCATTTTTACGAAAATCTTGTAGCTCCTGATATTCTTTATCTTTGGAGAAAGACAATTCGATAGGTTTATTCCTGAATTGTGCATACTTCTTTCATGAAGTGTAAACCGATGTTAGTTGATAGAATCACACGGTTTCTAATATTATTATCAAGTTCATCGTTGGTAACAAATAAAATTCTATTACGTTGTACGAATTTTATATCTAAAACTTATGTACTATAGTCCGTCTTAAACTAGAAGTTTCCTCTGCATGATGGTAGGAACTGAGAGCACGTACGAGACACAACTTACATAGCTCACTCAAAACAATAGAATAACACCGCTATTGCTCGGCAACGCTGATTTATTTCAAGTATTGAGATTGGTTGATTCAAGGTTACACATTTCGCGAGAACTAATCGCCCTCGGTCTTCTAATTTAAAACATATTATAGGCAGTGTTAGTATTCCAAGAGTTTCGAACAAACGCTTAAAACTTTTACCAAAATCATAATCGTATGGATCGTTTTTGAAGTTTGCAAATTAGCGAATAACGAGAAGAAAGATCGCAATTTTAAATACCATAACGCAGGTTCGAATGAAAATATTCATAATAAATAATTTTCTTGTGAACTAAATTAATAATCGTAAAGAGTAACAGGCAGAATTGAGTTTAGTAGAAAGAGCCTTGATGTGATTTCATCGCAGATTTTCGTCAACGTGAACATCTAGAAATGTCACGTGATTGGAATAACTTTCGTTCGCTAACATGACTGACGAAAAATGAACTAGTTTAGTTTTCTGTAAGCTCAGGACCTTTTTTTAGCACATAACCAGACATTCAATGATTTAATGCCATCATAGACTTATTCTGAAGAATGCTCACGTTAGTAACCGATATTACGAATTTCGTGTCGTCCATCACGATTCACTGTGATAGATATTATAAAGCGTATAACAGATATGTTACACTTTGATCAATTCAGTTTGAAAACTTCTTTCGTCATATTTAAGGCAAATTCATCGTGATTAGATCGTAAATACCTCAAATAATGTAATATGTTACAAAATAGTGATTTACCGACAGATCGTTTCAGGCAGTCTCAAACACTCGTTGAATTAAATATATTCCAAATTAAATTATTGGGGCAAAAGTATTGATTTATTTAAACGGACTATACTAAAGGGAAATAATTTCTATATTTTATTAACTACTAAACAATTGTAGACGTATTAATAAACTGGATAGAATGTGAGTTGTATGTTGCAATCAGGAAGGGGCTATCAACTTTTGTTAACTCGAATATATATTAATAAAATATAAGTTTTTTCAGTTTCAGTCCCACTTTAACTTATTTATTTTTCAATGAAGCACTTAAGAACGAACACTTAAACTTCTTAATATTGAATTGGTGTTTCCTTCCTTAAATATTCAGAACCTGCTATAAGATCGGAACGTCTGTACATTTTTATTCACTTAGGAGTCACTTCAGTTTATTATTTTCCTCCTAATGTGAAGAATAATAACATCACTACAGCTTTTTTAAATGTCTCGTTGAAAGGATCTTATTTCTCGCCGTTTTGCTTCTCGTTTTTAATAAATAAACCCATTTACATGCTAAAAATAAAGAATGTGTGGGAAATCTGTAATATATTTACTCATAATTTATTTACAAACCAATTCTGTTTTGTTCCTGGTTTCTTTTCCCAGGTTCATATATTACTTGTAATTGTGATTGATAGAGAATTCTCTTTCGTTTGGGTATTATTTAAGTAAATTATGTATTCTGCAACATTATTTTCGTATTTTGTTGGATATTTTTGTGTATGTATCGTCAATATATTATTTGTAGTCGTAAAGAATATTTACCTTATGGATATTTTAATTTTAATGGATGCGGCGGCTTCATAAAAAGTAATAACATTTTATTCAGTAAAAAAACATTATATATAAAATAAAACAGTTAACAAGTAAATTAATGTAAATTTAAATTTATAATATGTTTGCTATACAGGTGGTCAGTGAATTGTAATAGTATTTACCAATTATAGAAAATAAATTGAAGTTACACGAAACAAATTAAATATTTATATAATATTACGTGACCATTTGAACTCTATAACTCGCCTAAAACTGCCATATGATCGGGTTTGTTGTGTGTTACGTCAGATTTGCAAAACGATACGAACGCTGAATTTTCCGGGAAATTGATGTCTGTAATTCAGAGCTTGAAGGGCGAAGTCTTTCTCTCTATCGCGTAATTTAGATCACTCGTATTGATAAAGCGGTGGCGAGGGGGTTCTGAGATTGAGCTATTTGATTTCATTCCAGTTGTGAAACATCGAGGGGCTGTCTTTGGAAAAATAGCCATACGCTCCAGAGGAATCGCTTCGTATTTGCCTTTGCTCGGTAAATACGGAGAAAATTTCTGGAGCGGTGTAAAACTCTATCACATATTCGTGCAACAGGGCTGAAACTTATTAATATTATATTAAGGAGTTTCAGTTGAGATCTTTCAGTTTGATAAATGATTCAGTAGGGCAAATTACTTATTTAGATGATAGAAGCTTTAGTAAATAATTTATAAGGCTGAATGCATCCAAAATCTGTAAATATCTTACGAGATTGCACGTTGGGGCTAAATCAGTAAATAGTGAATACAATATATCTGAAAATGGTTTCAATCAGTCATAGGACTGAACACGGAAGAAAAATTGAAAACGTTAAATTTTACGGATAATCTAATATAAATTTCTTTTAAGTTCTGTGCACGTGAAAATTGGGATGTGAATCCAGTAGGTTAATGGCCAAAAAAAAACGTAGAAGAATAGTAGTGGGTTCGTTGCCCGAGATACGTATTTGAAGCGCAGAAGAACACCACCAAATTAATTGAATATTTTTTATATGACTTGAGTAAAATCGCCTGTGCACCCAGAACTGATTTGTAGCTTGCTGGGAAAAAATATGGTCATAAAAGTTGACGCTGGGATGGCGTCCAGAAGAAATCGTGCCTCCAGACAAATGCAGCGGATTATGGGAGAACCCTTGGCTCAGAAGCCAACGACATCACCAAACTTCCCAGAGTTGAACCCTTCAAACAGGCGAGAGTAAGCCCGCGAAACAAAATGTAGAAGGAGGAAGTCTAGGAAGGGAGGAAGAGTGAAGAGTGAAATGTTAAGTTCTGATATTGGAGAGGAAGGACGTCTGGGAAGTGTAAAGGAGAAAGAGAGAAATGTAAAGTTCAAATCAATCAATTGAAGGAAAAAAGGCCCGACCGACGGAAGAGGAAAAGATGAAGATAGCTAAACCGCACATGCTGAGAACTATTACGCCGACCATGAAGGAGGAAGCTGACTGCGGATTAAAGATTTCCTGTGAAGTATTTCCGGCGGCAAGACCAGTCTACCTGCATGGGAAAACTTCTAGCCGACTGCAATGGAGAAAAGGTGTATTTCTGTCTACGACGTAAACAAATAACATATTCTGAACTCCTGTGGTGTAGGGGTTAGCGTGAATGCCTCATACCACAAAGGTCCCGGGTTCGAATCCCTGCCTGAGCATTGTTGTTTATGTGCGTGAGAGAAACTCTCTTAAAAACAGTAAAAATGAGTTCCCAAACTGAATCGCTAATAACCAGAGCTGTTGATGCCACTCTACAGAAATCAATATAAACAATATTTCAAAAAATTGACATTTCTGCCGCACGTAAATACCCACGCATTTGACCATTTTGGCTTATGTTCAGAGTCTTCGGAAATTGCCCTGAGGTTTCCCATCTAACGAATTAGTAATTTGTTTGTGTAAAATTTATTTGATTGAAGTAAATTATCTTTCAATTATAAACTCATTACTGAGTTAACTGAAATTTCTTAGATACAATTAAAAGGACCCTGTTAAATTTTGAGAACCCTTAATAAAATAAAATTTAAAAACAATCAATTATATATATATATATGTGTATATATATAATAAACCCCACCCAAGATACAATTTATTACAAACTAGCTAGGTGCCCGGCGTTGCTCGTGTACTTATTTATATAAACTCGAAAAAGTATTTAATTGAATACTTAAATATATTCCTTGAGTATTTCAGGATATAATTGTCACTCAGTCTTCATACATTACGAAATATTGCATTGATGAAATTGTTAGCTAGACTCACAACTAATATAGCGCGAAAATTAACTTACATTTTCCGCAAGGATGGTAAAGTAATTCGTATTCTTCTTTATTACCATTCGATGGAGTATTGCTGAAGAAAATATTTCTGCTTTATTTCATTCCTAATAAAGGAAATATTTCCTTTGTTCGTTGCGTAGTAACGTCTTTCTCTCGCGTGACGTCATTGTTTCTTGGCGCGCAGTAATTTAATATTTAATGATCACGGTTTTTTATTATAATTCTTTCCACATGTATGCTAGGCGTTTCTCACCCTCACAGTACCGTTTCTCGTATTTTGAAGAATATGTGTACCAATTTTTGTTGCATTTTGTCCACGCGATAAAATTTGTATAAAGAACAACGTAAATACATACATACATACATACATACATACAAATATACATCCTTTTTTATTATATAGATTAGTTTGTAAAACCGATTAAACAAAGCTACCTAATTGTCGATAAATAGCCAAAACAGTTTTATATACATGAATTACACCATTATGTAAGTCATTAGAACATAACTAACCTCATGTTTGTCAAGTTCATGTCTGGAACTACGTGTTACTGGAATCGGTTGAAGTACAAAAATCTGTGATTATATGCGATAAGCATGAAATATAATGATTGGACCACTAGGCTGACAGGGTGCGATACACAATAATTAGACAATAAAATAAATATGACGTGCGTAGTTGGAGAAGGGGATATTATGAAAGAACAAGAAAAGAAAGCATATAACATATCAGATCTTTTATAGAGAGACAGGGCAGAAGGGCGAAAAGAGTTACCACGTACATATTCTAGACAGAGGTCAGTTCAATCACAAGGAGACAGATTTAATTTGACGAATGGACATCGCATCCGGCCACGTCATATTTTAAAGTTAACATAAGTCATAAAGCATACATTTTGTGTTTTGTGGAGTAGGTTGCTTTTAACTCACTTATTGAGTTGAATTTATTTTATTTTTGAGTTAATTATATTTGGTATTTTTTGTATAAAATTTATTTTTGAAAATTAATTTTAAAATAGATTAAAAATAATATATATTGTAAAGAACCGGTATTGTTAACATGTATAATTTAGATAATTACCTATTTATTTAGAATCATTCGCATTGTAAAAATACTTTATAGTAGAATTTTATTAACTTATTTAACATTATCGGTTACACATTGCTTGGCGACAGTTTTAATCAACGGTCAATAATGGCTAGGCCCCACAACAAATTTTAAACGCCGGAGGAAATTTTATTGGTCAATTTTTCGAAGCCACAAAATGTTATAAATGAACTTAATGGCTAATTTTTCAGAATCTTCTGGCTATTGTTTCATACGACTGCATTTCTTCGATGGACTAGGAACGAGAAAGTCACGTTAGGTAGAGAGCCGCCATGACCAGTGAACCGTCGGTTTCTGTTGTGAATAAAAATTTAATAGTTTAAATATTTAGTGAAAAGTTTGAGATTGAAATAGAAAATTCTGAAATTTATTCCAAAGTCGTAGGGTGGAAAATTTGGGAAGTTCTGGAGTGGTTTGTGCCTCAAAACCGCCCGGGGTGAACTGTTTCACCCTGTTCGCTGTATTTGGCTATCTATGTACCATCCAGAGGAATCTCAGAACCACGTGTAAGCAATCGGTCAGGGTGGACCATTAACATCCATGACATCGAGGACAATCAGACCAAAACTGTAAGCTAAAAAATTCATAATACATGAATTTTTGTGAAATACTTTCATAACTCTGTTATATGCTGTTATATTTCGGAAGCTTTGTTTGTGAATCAGAAAAATGTAATACGAAATTAAATCCCCGGAAAATCAGTAATATTTTTGTGTAAATTTATGTAATGAGTGACTATAAAAATTTTGCAGTAAATGTTTTACTGCCGCTCAACGGATTTAATTAAAATTCTCTTTCAAATATGAAAAGTTCATTTGTGAAACGTGTTCATTTGTTTTTAATAAATATTTGTGTGTGTGAATTTGTTAAAGCTTCTTTATTTTTTCCGCATTTAAGTAAACAGCTGATTGCGTCCGACGCATAAGTGTCGTAATGATGAGACGTCAGGGAAGTGAAACTGCAGATGGCGAACTTTAACATTAACGGTGAACTTGATATTTAATCGAAAATTAACTTAAACTTTTAATTGCAAATGCCTCATTTACTTATATTGAATGAAATAAATTATTTTGAATTACAGAATAACTCACAGTTGGGATAACACATAGTAGCGTATTATGACCAAGTTTCAAAATTTTATCCGCGGGGAGGAGCAGGAAAAGCCTGCGAAAGGATTCTCTCGCAGGTAACCTGTTCTTTCGCAGGCAGAACCTTTTAGGAGAGATACGAAGGGGCTACCTTTGGGTATGCCTTTTCCTCTCCGTTTTTGAACTAAGGTTCCCACAAGCCGAGGCACCTCGGCCTGTTTTGAGAGGTGTATGTTCCGGGGTCACAGACCTTGGGCATACGGTAAGAGTTGTTCGCTATTCCCATTGGAAAAGTCGGCCTGCTGCCTCCTAAACTGGTCGAGGCACGGAGAAGGGAATGCTGCGTCCCCACAGCAAACTCCTCTCCCGCTATCGGAAGGACGTGGGACAAGTACCCAATGCCCGACCTACCCGATGCAGGTTTTTCTAGGGTTTTCCCTGCATTTCTTTAGGCGAATGCCGGGTAGGATCCTAAAAATATAGCCAGGGAGCCCTAGTAACCCTTGGCTACCTTCCTCTACCCTTCCGCATGCCCCCTTTCAAATCCCTTCCAATGCTATTAAAGGGGAGTTGCCCAAGGTGGATTACCCTCATGTAGCCTGTTGCCCTAAAAAAAAAATTAACCGCGGAAATGTCTGCGAGGGCTATTTTCTCGCAGGCCATACCTGCGAGGGATGTTCTCTCGCAGGCAGAACCTTGTAGTAAAGATACGAAGGGGCTACCTTTGGGGATGCCTTTTCCTCTCCGTTTTTGAGCTAAGGTTCCCACAAGCCGAGGCACCTCGGCCTTTTTTTTGTGGTGTATGTTCCGGGGTCGCAGACCTTGGGCATACGTTCCCTGTTCCCATTGGAACAGTCGGCCAGCTGCCTCATAAACTGGTCGAGGTACGGAGAAGGGAATGCTGCGACCCCACAGCAAACCCCTCTCCCGCTATCGGCGTGGGACAAGTACCCAATGCCCGACCTACCTGATGCAGTTTTTTCTAGGGTTTTCCCTGCATTACTTTTAGGCGAATGCCGGGTAGGATCCTTAAACTATAGCCAGTGGTCCCTAGTTAACCCTTGGCCACCTTCCTCAACCCTTCCGCATCCCCCCATTCATATCTCTTTCCTATGCTAAAAGAGGGGAGTTTCTACTAGTGGATTGCCCTATACGTCTACACCACAAAAAAAAATAATTAACCCGACTATTTTTTGCTAAATTGCGGGCTTCTTCTTGAAGACATTGGGTAATAAAATAATTTATTTTTGAACAATATGCTCTACAATAAGTTCAAATTCACGAAACTGAACTTGAAGTGCATTACGAAAAATGATTTACAGAAAATAGCTAGAGAAAAAATTTAATATTTAAATTAAAGCATTATTGGGCAATTATATTACCTTTTCTTTAATTCTTACGTCTTAAAATGGTGCCTCTACGGTTAATTTATTAAATAATTTTATAAGGAGAAACTTTAACAAATAGTTGGAACTCGTCTCCTTCTTCCTCCTTCATAAATTACATCTTATCTTTGAGAAAGTTTGACGTAAAACAATTAAATGCCAAAAAATGACCCAGTGAAAACGCTGCTAATATACCTACTTCAATATCGAAAGTGTACAGAGTCTTTCGTATAAAAGCACTTGCACTATAATTTAAATATAGGCTATATATTTTACAATCATTTGAAACTATTTATAACGAAATAATTTTTATGTCTATGCATGAAAAATACGAAAAGATAATTTCCGTATGAAAACATTTGTTTTTGACAGTTGAGACTATTGCAGAAGCCACAGAACGATGAAATAACTGGACGAAATAAAACCTTGGAAAACTATTAACAGAGTAGTGGGGAAACCCGAAAATAGGCTTCGTCTGAAGGATCAATCGATGGCAACATGAATGATTAATGAATTTCCTAGGAAGAAAGCTGCGCGTCATACGTCTCACGCAACCAATAATAAAATAAAAGGGTTGGTGAAACAGAAATTTATCAGAGTATAGGATACAATATGGTATCACTGTACAATGAGATTTTTGTATAAGTGAAAACAGCGGACCTCAAAAACACAACTAAAAACTAGGTCTTCACAATTTTGTGTGTGTGTGTGTGCAAAAAAGCATGTTAATGAATTTATCTGTACGAGATACCAAAAATGTTATTTTAGATAACTGTTTCCTTCAGTATAGTAGTTTTTAAAACCTGTACAAATTAAGAGTAACTCAAGATATTAGCAAATCAGAAAAATTCCTAAATATAAACAACGAAATTTAGAACTATTTCATTAATGGGAACTTATTAATCTGAAGGAATGTAGCAATTAAAATGAAAATTACGTCTGATTGAAAATAATGAATAAGATAGATAGCCCATTCAGACAAAAAAGTGATAATGTAAATACAACACTACGTTTCTGGGATCCTTGTAACATTTATTTATGAGTTTTACACCGCATACTTTGATTACATACAAATACAACTGATAACAATTGTTACAAATGCAAAGGATATTTTTAAGACGTAAAGAAATGTAATTGTCATCTTATTCGTATGCTGGGTTGGAAGTCGTGGTGAACTGAAATCAAATTTCGTTTTTGAAGTGTTAGTGAAATTACGTAGTTTTCTTACATGAAAAGTGACGAAATAGAAACTTATAAATAAAATAATGTAGTTGTATTTTAGTTTATGGTTTTAATATGCGTATGGAATAAGTAATGTTTATTTCATTAAATTCTGTACATGTTGTTTGATCGCTAAGGATAATCAAATTTATGTATACGGTGGCATGTTGTGCAAGTATTTTATTTAATATTTGATTTTAAGGGACAATATCTTGTAAAAATTAACAGACACTGCAAGTAATCGTTCCATAACTAATATAACTCAAATATATATTGTAATGCCAATTAATTAGGCCAGTCATTGTTTCGACATAAAATTTGAATTGTTTGATAAATCCATTATAACGGTCTGATCGAACAAAGCGACAATGGAGAAGCGAACTCGGCTGCTTTGTCGAAAAGTCAAAATGGCGTTTGCGCGCACGAAAGTCTGGGTCAGTTTTACGTCTACAGCCAGCCAGGAAAGTCTAAGGCAGTTTTACGCCTACAGCCAGCCAGGAAAGTCTAAGGCAGCTTTACGTCTACAGCCAGCTAGGATAAAATTGGTGCCGAAAGATTATTGTAAACTGATGACGTATTTAGAAAAAATCCAGATACCGGTAGTAGAACAGCGAGACCAGTTAGAACGATTTTGTTATAAGTTGCAGTCTGTGAAATAAACATCCAAATATTCATCGATAAACATTTTGCGTGCAGAAGTCTAATTTCTATTCTCAAAGTAGACCATTGTTTCAATTTTGGAAGACCAAGTAATTGCATCCAGCGTCTAATTATCGTCGGAACGAGTGAATAACATATCCTTAACGAACAGAGAACCAACATTTGGCAAACTAAAAAGTATTAATTAGAATCGGTGAAAACAAACGCCTGATGAGTAAAAATTAAAGTGTAAAAGTGTCCGAACGAGGTAAAATTTGATTGTTTCGGTACCAGACCGACAGTCCGTAAGTAACATAATTTTGAATAATATTGTAAACGCTAATTAAAGGATAAAGTCAGATTTAGTTCCCTTTTAATTGTGAATCAAAGTTAATTTCTTTACTTTTTAATTTCTTTCATTCTATCGACATATTGTTTAGGTAAATTGTAAACTGTTTTGTTAATAAGATTTTAATTTTTTTTGGTGTTTATTATCAAACCCATTTATGCCCTGAGAGAATCGATCTCAAATTGTGTTTGTAATTATCTTTTATTATTTGAAAGCCACAAAACAAAATAAATATTTTTCTTTCTTAATTTTTTATCTTTTTCATTTAAATAACCTCACTTTGTTAATTCCTTTAAATTAATTAACGACTACTTATTGTTTATTACAATATATATATATACATATATATATATATATATAGAAATTCTAAAATTTTACTACGATTTAGTTATTTAAATTTAATCGTAATTAATTGTCTAGGGTTCCTTAAATTCATAATTTCAAAACAACACATTTATAAACACAAAATTTAAAAATACAAATGTTATAATTGTTCAAAATTGATAATGTAGTTACAAAAAAAATTGTAAAAGGTTTTAGCTTAGTTTAATCTTGATAGACATGGAAACACTTTTCATCAGTGGTGATGCTGTAAATATCTCCAGAAATTGTAGTCTGAACTCTACCGCAATAAAAACCTCGTGATTTGACCTCACACCGCATTTTTATTATTATTCTGAAGCTTGACTTCGTACTCGACAATTAGAATTTACATTCCAATTCCCTTGATTGTCGCTTCCGATGATTAAATAGAATTTTTTGGTTACAATTATTAAAACGCAGAATTTATGAAAAATATAAAGTTTTCAGTTATGAATTTTATTAATCAGTGGTTAAATGCTCAATTCAAATATCCTGAAGGAGTTAATATACAGATTACCGTTTATAATTACAAGTGTTTGAAAGTAACTTCCTTTATTCGTGTAGATTTAACAATATTAAAAATATACGAAACAAATAATTAAATCAAATTCACTTCATACATACATGCGTAAAAATCTTTAAAATATAACATTAAATGTATGCGTTAATTAATAAATTATTTAAGAATACCAGTGAGTATTATAAGGGTTTTTAGTACAACAAAAATCTGGTACAATCAGCACACTCTGCAATATTTGTAGTAATGATGTTTTTAATACATGTTTTATAAATGACCGCTGAAGCGTCATGATAGTACATTTGACGTTAATTTCCGCGGTCAAAAACCATCCTACAGATACACAATAGCTGAACTGATCCTATTCCGATATTTTAGATTAAGTTTAATTTTTTTTAAAAAAAAAACATGTTAGGATCCGGCTGTTAATTGAAATAGTACAATAATATAAGGGCTATATCTAAGTTGTCATAAATACGTAAGAATGTTCATAATTCACATTTAAGATATTGTGTAATTTGATATTTACATCGATAAAAAATTTAAATCCATCTGGAAATTTATCAATATCTCTTCCCCAGCAAGCAAAATTACTTTAATCACGTCATATTTCAATCGTTATTTAAGGTTTATAATATTACCTTTTATGACAACATTACTTTTATATAACTATTAATATAATGACTGAAAACAAACAAAATTAAATTAATTGTGTGAATGACGTTTCCTTTACTATTGTAGAACTTCTCAGGGGTAATTTAAGTTAAAAAATCAGATTTTAGAGGAAACGTCGTGCACTTAATTTATGTATTATGTCTGCATTTCTTCAACATATCATTACTTATTAATACTGTTCAAATATTATTCAATTGGATTTTCAGTACATATCCTGGTGAACGAAATGGTAAAATAATACAGAAAGCTTTAAACTGGTGATAAAGCCATGTAGAAAAATAGTTATTATGTTATAAATGGCTTACAAATACTGACTCGTACTGTCTAAAATGAAAAAATTCCACATTTGAAACGTACAATTAATCTCTATAGGTAAAAATGGATAATATCATATGAACATAAAATTGTGTATTATTATTATCTGAATGTGAAAAAAAATTGCTGTTGTTTTCTTTCTATGATATGTTAAACAAACTTTTTAAGTACATTATTTCTATGTTTACTATTGGAATGAATACTGTATCACAATAAATCTTATATAAATACGTACTCTTTGTAAATGATGAATGGGTCGCCAATGAACTCGTTGTCGACGCGACCAGTATAAATCTTTAATAATAATAAAAAAATAGTGGCTAGGACACAGCTACCGAAGCGATTAACAGATTCTGGATATAGGAATGACACGTGATTTGCGTGTCGATTCTCCTTCAGTCTCAACCCCGGTTTTATTAACTCTGATGGACAAAAATATACATGCACGTGTCGAGATTCGAATCAGGGATATCAGTGATGCGAGGCAAGTAATTAATATATTTCACGTCCAATGAAATTTGCTGAAGCTGAAATAACGACGAAGAAACGAGAAGAATAAAGAAAATGTCAAATACATACACTAACATTATTTAAAGGAAATGTAAACCAATTAAAAATACAGTGAAATTAAATAATATTACTACGGAACTAGCTGCTGCAGCATTATACCAGAAGGAAGCAAGTAAAAAACCTTAAGAGACTGTGACTAACGTCATAATACAGGATTGTCATAGTTCTGACCTATTACTAACATTCAGAATAATCTATATTTCTATATTGAAAACATTGATAAAGAGGTATTTATAAAGAAGAATATTAATATATTTTTATTTGATTTATTTGATTCCATTAGTCCTCGTATGAGAAAATAAGATATAATTATTGGATGCTAGAATTATAAACAATTAGAAGTAAACATTAAAATACTAAAAATCAGTAACACAAATTTCCATAAGAAAAGAACTATGTAATTACAATAAAAATAATAATTCTTTAACTATACGAAGGGTATAATATAATATTTACAGTAATAAAAAAAATTCAATCGCACTAAGTAAAAAATTAAAGCTTATAGGATTGACTGTCATACAATATAGAATTACACATTAGACAAGAATAAACTCAAAACCTGACGCGCGAACACTATAAAGAAACAGAAACGACGGACAAGTCACTTCACGAAACAAAAAGTATACCAGAAAGTAATTAAACATGTAGTAATTTTAATAAAATATTCTAAATTAGAAAGGATAATTTCAGTATTGTATTTTTGACATTGAACGAAATAATGTCAGAAGTTAATATTGTAACAGAAGAAAGGTACTGCAAATAAATCCTGATCAAACACTATTGATTGAGTTTTTACTTGACTGATAATCAGGGATTTTATTAAGTTAATTATTAATGTACACTTTAACAGTGTATTATTATTATATTATTATTTCGCGAACAAAAACATTCGCATTTATGGTAATACAAGTATCCGAATACAATATCAACAGATGAATATTTTTTATTGTGGAAGCTTTCGGCACTTTGGCATATTCATCTTAAAATGTTATACAATTCTTATGATATTGAAAATAAAAACTGTAAAGTAAAAAAAAATTTCTTTATATAAAAAACATACGTTATAGTTATAGATTTTGATTTATTATTCATTGCATTAGTCCTCGGTCGAGGAAATAATATACGTCATAATATAATATAATATTACAAGAAAAGAATAAAATATTACAATTACAAAGTTTAAAAAACAAACATTGTACATTACAAAACATATATATATATATGTATATATATATATATATTGTAGTTTTTCGTAATTAATCCATTGTTATAATTGGAAAGAAAATAGAGGACTTATTATTGGATATAAAGCGGACGCCGCAACAAGGCGGCGAAGCAAAGGAAACATTGTTGGAGTTAAGAGAGTTTACGCGCTCAAAATCTACGAGACGAAGTTAGTTAGTCGGACGGCGGACACAGTTGCAGGCAGATATCAATCCAGAAAATTCATATTATAAAAAAGTTTCGCAGTTGGGCAGCGGACATAGAACAGTTCGAAAGCAATCTTCAGTCAGGCAATGAACGGCGAGCAGACGCAAATAGAACAGTCTGATAGCAGTGACAAACATTCTCTAAAATATTAAAACAATCTTCAGCAGGGAAGGAGAGATTGAAATTAAAGTCGTAATTGGTGGCAGAGCGGAAATTCAACCCGGAGAACCATAGACAAAATACAACTAAAACTACACGAGATCTGCAAATCCAGGTTGCAGCAAAGCTTCGAGAAACTACGCCAATTAGGATGTGTTAAAATTTAAAGCCTGTGAATACTAGAATCAGTGATATCCCCAAATCGTGTGCACGAAAACCCAAAAAAATGAGACCTGGGCGGCCGTAAGTAGAAAACTTTAAAATTGATTGTAAACCACTTTTAAAATATGTCAGATCGTTCTTTAATTATTCACTTCGTTAGTTATTTACTTCTTTAGTTATTTAGTTCTTTAATTTAAATTCAATCTTTAGTCTTATTTTCGTCCGCAAGAAATTTCGTCGATGTTCAGACGAATTAATTTACCTAAAAAGCTAAATGTAATTGATTGTATAAAAATTCACCCATTTATCAAACCCAGATAAAGACCCTGAGATCCCAAATATTATTGTGTAATTCTAAACCTTAATAAATTTGTATAATTGTTTCACTTAACTTCTTTTTAATTATTTTGACGCCTTTTTATTACAATATATATAATTTAAAACAACGTTAAAGACACTAATATAACAGTAATTAAAGAAATGATAAGTATTGGACGGAGTTTCCTGCAGAAAATCTTACTTCGTTTCCCGTCGATCGTGAAAAAAAATAAAATAACTGCCAGATAATAATCGTAAAATAATAGCATAACTTCATAGGATACCAGCAAACTATTTTATTAAATAGGATCTAATGTGACCTTCCTTTCTACGAACACTTTCAGCGAGTGATATGCTTCATTAATTAACAAACATTTAAAACGCTTTATAAATAATTTTTTATCTTTAAAGTATATTTCGTCTGCAAGACTATTGTATATAGGAAGTAAAACATAAAACAGTGGTTCGTACAGTTTGAAAATAAATATTCGTTGCTCATCAAAGTTAATATTATTACGTAATCAGGTTTACAAATTAATTTAAACAGTACTATTTAACATTAGAAACATTGGTATTTATAAGTGAACGTCTTGACAGTAAATAAAGTGTCAGACAGAAATTTAGAGACGCCCTCCAGATGTAATAAAATGTAGATAAAGCGCAAATAACTTCCCCTCTCTTGGTCTCGAGGAGGGTCGCTGAAAGAGATAGAGTTGAGAAGTTTGGTATTGAACGATATCTCCAGGGATCTCCTCAATTTCTGTTTGCTCAACAACTATAAGTCAATGCGTGTTTACATATACATGAAACTAGTTCTGTTGTCGCGAACTTTGGTCGCAGCGTCGGAAGGCCAACGAGTAAAGGCCGCACGCGGGTTAAAGTCTTCCAACACAAACTCTTAAAAACGCTTCATCTCGGACAATAAAAATATTTGAAATGTAGAGTTCCACTTTTTTCTCTATTACTTTACGCGCCCAATAAAATCTGCCAAATGTATCTTTAAATTTGTTTTTTTTTCTAAGGTAGAGTGAAAGTAGTTTATACTTTAAATCTCCGGAATCCATTGGCAGAGCACATTTATAATCCATTACAATTTACTGAGAGTCAGAAAGCCGAAACAGCTGTCTCACTGAGTTGCGCTGAACCGAAGTTGGTCCATAACATCATATGTCTGCTGTAAAGTGATGCTCCTTTAACTCTGACGACCTGTAGATTTATTTACTGTTCGATATAACTACTTCATCTCTTTATAATATTACGTCGAATTTATAATAAAATAATTTATTATTATTACAGGGCTAATTAATGCAAGGATCAATTAATAACAACATTTGGTTGTATTCCTGTTATCTTCTGCCAAGCCTCTTTATCCAGTGCATCTTCCTTGCGTATGTTGCGACGCTCCATTATATCGTTTATGTGGTCTGTCCAAGAACATCGTGGGCTCCCGCTTTACGTCTGCCAGGTGGTTTGAATTCATAAATCTTCCTTGGCCACCGATCATCTGGCATTCTACACATATGTCCGTACCACTGTAATGATTTTCTTTCGATTCTATCTATAACTGTCTCGTTTGCCTTCATTGTTAGTTGTTCTTTCAATTCTTGATATTCTGGTACCCCTACGCAAATAATCCATTTCCACAGCTAATAGTCTTATTTTGAGGTCAGTGTTTAAGATCAATAGTTCTGATCCAAGGCATAGCACTGATTCAATAATTGTCTTACCCACTCTTTTATTATTGCTGTTGGAAATGTTCTTGTCCCACCAAAAGGAATTCATACACCCTAATACTTTCCTGCTTTGCTGTATTCTGTATTTGATTTCTGTATGGCCCAATCCGTCTTTATCAATATATGCACCTAGATATTTAAATTTTTGTACCTGTCTCATAGCTGCTTTGACATTTATGTGAATTTCAAATTTAGCATCACTATTCACTCTGTTTTTCTTATACTCATCTGTAGACCCCATCTGTCGTATTCCCGATATAACCGTCTTATCATGAATTCAAGATCAAAATCAACTTGTGCTAAAATGGCTTGATCATCAGCAAAACTTAATGAAAACATCCGTACATCACTGGCAATGATTCCCATTCCTCTGCATCTGTCCTTCCAATTTCGGAGAGCCACTTCTACATATAAATTGAACAAGATAGGTGACATACTGTATCCTTGCCTCAATCCTTTTGTGACACTAATAGATTCTGAATCTCTTTTAACCTGTACCGTATTTTCTCTGTACATTTCGATAAGAATATGTAAAAGATGATCATCCATACCTAAATGTTTCATAGCTCCCCACAGTTTAGTTCTAGGGACTGTGTCATAGGCTTTTGCTGCATCTACAAAAGCAATGTGTAGCTCCTTCCCTATTCCTATAAATTTCCCCATTAGCTGTTGTAAAATAAATAGGTTATCTGTACATGATCTGTTCTGCCTAAATCCACTCTGGTCTTCCCCAATATGGTGGCCAACATTCTAATTTTTTCAAACATTATCTTGCTACATAAGCGGCTCATTGAACAGTTCACACTAATGCCTCTGTAGCAGTTGGCGTCTTTTATTTTCCCTTTCTTGAAAATAGAAACCGTATATGACCCTTTTTATTATGATTTCAATTCTTTGACAACAGTTGTTCATAAGGTAGGTTATTCGTTTCTTCAGATAATGTCCACCAGCTTTCAATAATTCGACAGGAATATTTCAAGGACCAGATAATCGGTCATTCTTCATTTTAGTCAAAGCACAATTCACTTCTTCTATAGTAATGGTTACATTTCGATCAGTTAGTTCTGTCATTACTTCTTTTCCTTCATTGTACTGTGGCCTGTCTGCTGTTAGAAGGTCTGCATAATGCTTATTCCATTCATTTACAGGAGTAAAATAATTCAAACTAAATAAGTGATTAACTACAAGTTCATTACTGCTAAGAACCTTATTAGCGCAAAATTAGCATATTTTTATCTCAATTTCTAAATAAATTAAAAGCCAAATGCCTCACGTGCAATCTTTAATTCCTTTTTGAGCAATAAAAATATTTTCTCATACGAGTTCTTCATGAATTACTGAAATATTTTGGAATAGTCAGTAAAAAAACTTTTGGACGGTCGTATAATAATATAATAAAATATGACAGCTATACAAAATTCTTCCTAACCATAGATTGTGTTAAAAATTTGCAGAAATTACATAAAGCTACCTAACCAAACTACAATGGTTAAAAAAAATTGTAAGTGAACGCGAACAAATCTACACACATTAAATTTACTCACCGCAAAGAAACCTGCCCTACAGTCACATTAAACAATTTGCAGATTCCTCAACAAAAAACGGTGAAATACTTAGGACCACGTTTAGATACCAAACTGACTTGGAAATATCGTATAAGAAAATAGAAGAAACAAGTGAGATCAAGGCTAGAGAAATACAGTGGCTGATACAAAATCACGGCTATCGATAGAAAATAAAATCATCATACCAATATGGGCCTACGGACTTGAATTAGGGGATGGGCATCCTAATCAAATATAGCAATCATCCAAAGGTGCCAGTCCAAGATACTCCGTCAAATTACGAACGTTCCATGGTATGTAACCAACCTCACGCTGAAAACCCATCTTCAAGTTCCTACGGTGCAGGAAGACATCCGAATCAAAGCTATCAAGCACCACTGGAAAATCATCCTAATCCGCTACTGCACCAACACCTAGAACCAGTGACAGAAAAAGATGTGGCGAAGAGAATTAGTACAAGAAATAGTTTTTTTTTCACGTTTTAAATTCTACCGGCGATATAATTGGATATCTCCCGGATAATGTTTTTGGTACCGGCAGCCGCCAGAAATTTATCTCATAAAATTATAAATGATTCTGATTGCTAAACAAATAAATATAAAAAATCCAGAAAATATTAGTACAATGGAACTCTCCATGCAAGTCGAGAAAGATTTGTTTTGCTATTTCGCTAAGAAACCCCTTTAAGTTTCGACACTAGTGCTTCAATAGTTGAATCCTGCCTATAAATATGAAGACGGTCACGTAATCTCACATGCTACAACGAAACGTATTGACCCCTTCGTCAACGACATCTCCAAGTGCACGTGTAACATTTCACAAGATTTACTCCGAGACTCCGGGAATCCTCCCATCCATTTCACCCAGAAAATTTCAACCCTCGTTTCCACGCCATGTCACGCGATTAGCCAATAAAACTACTCCAGTAATACTACTGATTAGTTCAAGATGTCGTAGACAATACAACCAAGGCTCCCTGCGTATTTCTCCCCTTCTCCATCAATAAACAGCTTAAATAGACTCACGGAAATATTAATTAACTCTTTACTTATACAGTAAAAAATACTTGTTATTATATATTTAATATTTATGACACCTTATTGTGTTTTATAAACACCGTTACTGTTATTTACATAGAGCAGTTAGCATCATACATTTCATTTACATAACATTTGCCTTTATATTTCGCTTTTCCCTAAATTATTGATATTAGATATGTTGGTATTTACATTTTAGATGTATTAATTTGATTTAGTTTTATTGTTTTTATCGGCAGATTATTTAATGAGTGGACAAAACGAAGAAGAGATTTAGCCGATGACGTGTCTCGGGCAAACTCAATGTTATTATGTCTCCAAAAATTTGAATAATAATAATATGATACTGTATTATTATAAATTACATACAAATTGTTTGTTGTGTTATTGTTTTTAAATTTTAACAATGTAAAAGATCTGTTCTTCCACTAAATTCATTGCTATACGCTATATTCGGCTACTACAGTCATAGACACCAATCCTCACCAAGAATATCGTTGTAAGTTTATATAATTTTGTAATTTAAAAGTTTTTCAATTAACATAACTTTTTATTGTAGGTGTAGGCAGGCTACGTATACGGTAATCTACACAGCGGCAACTCCCCTCTTATAGCATAGGAAAGGGAGTGAAAGGATGCGGAAAGATAGACCAAGCTAGCCAAGGGTTAACTAGGGCCACCGGGCTATTATTTAAGGATCCTACGCGGGAATTCGCCTAAAAGTGATGCAGGATAAACAGTAGAAAAATCTGCATCAGGTATGTCGGGCATTTGATACTTGTCCCACGCCCTTCCGAAAGAGGGAGAGGGGTTTGCTGTGGGCTCGCAGCTTTCCCCTCTCCGTGTCATGACCAGTTTAGGAGGCAGCTGGCCGACAATTCCGATAGGAATAGCGGACAATTCTTACCGTATGCCCAAGGTCTGCGACCCCGGAACATACACCTCTCAAAACAGACCGAGGTGCCTCGGCTTGTGGGAACCTTAGTTCAAAAACGGAGAGGAAAAGGCATACCCAAAGGTAGCCCCTTCGTATCTCTCCTAAAAGATTCTGCCTGCGAGAGAAAATCCCTCGCAGGTTACCTGCGAGAGAATCCTCTCGGAGGCTTATTCCTAAATAAAAATAAAAATAAAAATAAAAAAAATAAAAGTTTAATTATAATTTTTAGAATACAATATTCACATACAAGAACAAAACTATTCGTAAAATTATAAATATATTAACAATTATATACAATATGACTTCATATTTAAAATTACATATTAAAAATAGCAGCCTATTAATCAGTAAAAATTTTAATTATTCAATTTAAAACATAATAAATATTAAACACGACGTAACGTCGCTGTTAGGGACTTCTTCAGGAGTAAAACATATATTCAAACATAATTTATTCTCAGAAAATTTAAGTTGGCAAAATTTTAATTAAATGCAATATCTATACGCCTTAAGAGGTCACAATCAGGGACGAAACGTCGTGTTTGATATTTATTTTGTTTTAAATTGAATAATAAAATTGTTTACCGACTAATAGACTGATATTTTTATTATTTAAAAGTTAGGATATAATTGTATTTTTCTATATATCGCCCGAGGATGTTCCAAAATAATGGATAATAAGGTATCAGGTATTAAAACAAAAAAATTAAGCACATATTTTTAACAAATTCTGGCTTTGCATTAAATTTCTAATAATTAAATCGGATATAATTTACTAAAATAAGTATATTTATTAAAATTAAATAGAGAGGTTGAAACTTCAAGCCAGTCTGAGAAGTCGCGAACATAACATATTCTCGTGGAAGAGGTTTTGTATATAAATTAAATATCAACTAATGATTGAGGAATTTAAGATAATCTTTAATAACCTTTAAACTAAATATTAAATTAAATTAACATTTTTGTGATACTTTCAAACATCCAATGTCAATATAAAATTAATTAAAATTATATAAATAAATGTCAAAAAACACAATTAGAAACTTGCAAAAAAAGGAAACAGATAATAAACTCATCCAACATTCATAAATATTAGAAATAAATAAAATTTATGTACATGTTTCGTCAGTAGAACCTACTCTGCAAAAACTATGTAAACAATGTAATTATGTATTGTTAAATGTTGTTATTTTGTATAGAATTTTATAAAGACACTGGTGGAAAAGATGAGATATTTACATAAATAAATATACGATTATATCGCAAAAAAATCATATAGACATGTTACATTACGATTGTCATTCTTTACAGTTATTTCCCCATTGTTAGATCTGATGTCTTGTATTTCACTCATGTTACCTTACTGAAATTGTCCGAATTTTACGAAAGAAACGCCGTAAATGTGCAATAAACTTTTATGACGAAATTATAATTTTATTTATTAAACCGTGTTGTGTTTTTTCTGTCTTGTCTGACCATTAATTATTATATTAAATTAGTATTTTAGATACACGAGCTTTCTATAGGAAGAGAAACTTGGGCTATTATTTTCAAGAACCATTATTCGGGGAGACTATAATCTGTATAATAGTGCGTTTTACTAGAGCTACTATCGTACATAAAATTTTAATGACAATTGGTTGGTATATAACGGCGCAGAATGACTTAAGACATTTGTGAACTCCAGCAGAATAAATTGAAGAGGACTCGTTGGTCAACGAGATTAAGAAATACAGTTACTCTGATTGCCATATTCATCCTATCATTTTCTCTCTGAAGGTACTTCATCCGTTCATTCATATTTATTATTTCCCTTACTAACTAATGATTCACCTTCGTGACCTCGTACAATCGATTGACAACTTTGTTGATCCAACTTGCATCACTCCCTTTACCCCTATTACCTGTAATTGAACCTTCACGTTAAATTAAATAATATAAATAGCGGTCTATTAGCCAGTAAACATTTTTATTATTCAATTTAAAGCAAAATAAATGCCAAGCACGACGTTTCGTCCCCGATCATGACCTCTTCAAGTGTATAGATGCTGCATTCAATTATAATTTAAATAAGAAAATTTTGTCAACTTAAATTTTCTTATGATAAATTATGATTTAATGTAACTCTTGAAGAGGTCACAATCAGGAATGAAACTTCGTGTTTGATACTTATTAGGTTTTTTATTGAATAATTAATATTTTTTGCTAACTGACATCAACATTGTACATGTAATTAAAAAAATAACCGAAATTCGTAAATATCACAATCCCATATCTGAAAATAAAACATTTAAATTTCACCGTAAGTCCTGATCTTCAAAAGAAATGAGGGCTATTTTACCAATCAAAATTAACGAATCACAAAAGCCAGTGAAAATTAATCGAAGGCTTGAAAATACAAATAAATGCAAATGCAGTTATCATCTACTTAAAAAAATAAGCGTATGAATATTCAAATTTATTATATAGAATATTTATTTTAATAATCGCACGTTTTTATCAGTTAAAAGTATATAGAAATTTGCACATCTGCAAAGAAAATAATTGGCAATTTACAGCGTCGCAAAAAACAGAAAATTGATCTACTGCAATGACAGTTGTCCTTAATTCCATAGATATTATTTTATAAAATGAATTGTAATTATTGGTTTTTAGATCTTGGCTTATTCTGTTTACATTTAATAAATTTTGATTATGAAGATAACTTAAGGCCGAAAGCTCTTTCAATAAATATTTTGAAGATATCCAAAATTATTTTTACTTGTGACGGATAGAAAAATTGGGTAAAAAATATTTTATATAAAAATAAGTTAAACAAGCGTTGTTCGCAAATTTTCAATTATTCCCGTACCTCTAGTGTAAAACAATTGTTTGTATTCTACCACCAAATTACTCTCGTTTCCAAAATTATTTCTAACTTAATGAACTGTTCTGCAGCAAATGATGCAACAACATTGACCAAAACACTTTTAAGGCTCCATACCAATACCATATACGCTGAGATATTCGTCATTTGGCAATTTGGTCCGGACAAATATAAACATTTTTCACAAACGTCCGAACGTTTCATTCAGGACTTATATTCCCCACGTAAAAATGAGACAACTCCGATCTTACAGATTCTCAGTCCAACTCTATGCTGACAATAATTTACATAAATCGCACGCTCATTGACAAATATGTGGATTCCAATAAAACCAGCCTGCGGATTTAACCGCAACACTTTCGCTCTGTTGGACAGTACATTTTTGTGCAAACCCAATTATTTCATAAACATGAAATCCACCAACAAACAGCAACGTATAACGTGTATGAAGAATGTACTTGAAAAACGCAAATCTAGTCTTGTACTGAAGACCAAATATTAACCACACTCCGTACTCTACTTTACATGAAACCTTCTTTCACAATATTTCGTATATGTTTCACATAATAACAAAGCCTCCATTAAAAAAATCACACATTTCTGATGACCATTGGCTTACAAAATAAGGCAAAACGAGCAGAAAGCGCCAAATTCGAACAAAGACAAGAATTTTATTACTGGAATTTTCAGATTCAAATTATCAGATCTTGCTTCAGGGGGAATAACTTTTTCATTTCTAAACTTAGTAGTAATGTCCCAAATTACGAGTTGTTTTAAATTAAAAGATAACAAAATGTTCATAGCCAATACGTCATGTCACTTTTCATACCAGCCCAAATCTTCCAATTTTTTTTCCATTATAACTTTGTATGGAGGCTCTCTGTTTATTATTTACTAGCTGGGTGCCCGGTGTTGCCCGAGATGTCATTTATCTATAACCCCCGATATGACTCCAATTTCGGTTGCTTTTGCGCTATTTTTATGTAACGCACATCGAACGCTACCCCAACATGTGCTCCCCTCGCATGCCGAAAGGGGTTGAAATTATACATAAAAAAATCAGTAGAAATACAATCAATATAATTAACCCTGAAAAATACTGATTCAACGCAAATATCTGCCGTGTTTGCATGTTTCAAAATATCCACCCCGCTATCCCTGAAACTGAGGGATAAATGCCAAGTTGAATATCATAACTAAACTCAGTGACATCCATAACCTTCGATTTGACTCCAATCTCGGTTGTAATCGCGTTATTTTCTTGTAAAGCATCTCCACTCCAAACCATAAGGGTGCCTGCCGTTTTCTCAGGGTGTAGGGAATGAAGATTATATTCAGATAACATCGGTAGAAACACTATCAATATCTTTGGCCCCTAAAAATATTTATCCAAATCGAATATCGGCTGTTTTTTCATATCCATCCCCGCTTCTGGGGGTGAGACGCGTCTGCCACCCCGACAGTGTTTGTTTCCCGGTCGCAAAGAACACGTGTACGAAATTTGGTGAAATTTTCTCCACCGGTGTAGATTTGTATTCTCCACCCCAAATCCTAAGGGTGCTCTTTTCCCAGGATGAAAATTATATTCAGATAACATCGGTAGAAATACTATCAATATCTTTGACCCCTAAAAATATTTATCCGACTGACACGACTGTTTTAGCATGTTTAAATATTTCCACCCTCGTCCACCCCCGCTTCTGGGGGTGGTAGACGCGTCTCACCTCGACAGTGTTTGTTTGCTGGTCTCAAAGAACACGTGTACGATATTTGGTGAAATTTTCTCCGTCGGTATAGATTTGTATTCTCCACCCCAAAGGCTAAGGGTGCTCCTTCCCCGGGGTGTAGAGGATGAAAATTATATTTAGATAACATCGGTAGAAACACTATCAATATCTGTGACCCCTAAAACTATTTATCCGACTAAAATATCGACTGTTTTAGCATGTTTAAATATTTCCACCCCCGCTTCTGGGGGTGGTAGATGCATCTCACCCCAACAGTGTTTGTTTCCTGGTCGCAAAGAACACGTGTACGAAATTTGGTGAAATTTGCTGCACCGGTGTAGATTTGTATAAGGAACATAAAATATATATACATACATACATACAAACATACAAACAAACACTCTGCTTTATTTATTAGAATTAATACGAATTAAAAGCCTACTCAGTGATAATAAACTGTACTCTTAGTAATGTAACAGACCGCTACTATGACATTGTTATTCAATTTATAACTCCTAATTTCACTGAGTTGTCTAGGTGAATTCTAATGCTGCGAAGTGTAACTGAAGTGCAACCGGCCTTTACGCATGGTCTGACGTGACGTGTCTGTCTGCCTCGTGCGTCTACGAATGCACAAATAATATTATTTCAAAATTACTCAATCCGTATTCAAAATTATATCCAAAATTAGAAAAAAATATCAAGGTTTAATAATATATAAATTTAATTTCTTATTTATTTCCCTTTTCTATTGCAATTATCAAAGGAAGATTACGAGTTTTGATATGTCTACGGAACGGTATAAATGAATCGTTGTGTTTTGGCACCTTTGGAAGAGAAACCAACAATCGGAACATCTGATTGAGTGATAACGGACGAGCTAGCTCGTTTATGAATATAATTGTATATAATTTTTCGAGTTAAAAATAGACCCGTCCAACAGTTCCATTTTGCCGGGACCTCTCCGATGCCAATAGCTACCACGAATTTCTTGCGAGGACCAAAGTCGGAATTATTCACCTGGCTCCAGGCACCAAGGACCGCATGTGGAGTTGCTCATCAAAATCCACGAAACCGAGGGCCTGCTTTAGTTCATAACCGAGTGCAGCTGTAGACATTCTTGTGAAAGGTGACAACGTTCCCATTGAATATTCAGAAACTATGGTGTAACTTTTATTTATTTTGTGCTTATTTACGTAAACCCGAAAATTTTTTTAATTCCATATTAATCTTTAGTGAAGAAGTATTTTATCCTAAATCGGACTGTTCCTACTTCCGTACATACTTTCGGCCTATAATTGAACAGTTATAAAATACATTGAATGTTATTGCATCAATCCCAACAGAAATACCTCAGAATTTATTTACGAATAGAATACTTAAATATACTCCTTGAGTATTGCAGGATATAATTGTCCCTCAGTCTTCAGACATTACGAAAGATTAAATTGATGAAAATATTAGCTAGATTCATAATGTAAACAATTGGTCGTCATATTGGTGTCACTAATATGGCTCGAAAATTAACTTACATTTCCAGACAGGATCGTGTAGTATTTCGTAATGTTTTTTATTACAATTCTATGGAGTATTACCGATAAAATTATTCTTTTTATTCAATGAAAATATTTCTGCTTTATTTCATTACGGTAAAATGAACTATTTCCTTTGTTCGTCGCGTAGTAACGTCACGGTTTCTCGGCGCGCGGTAATTTAACACAAAATGATCACATTTTTCAATTATAATTCTTTCCACTTTTATTCTAGGAGTTTCTGATCTCCACAGTACCGCTTCTCGATTTTGGCAGAATATTTGTACCAATTTTTGCTGCATTCTGTGCCCGCGTTAAAATTTGTATAGAGATTAACGTAAATACATACACACAAATATACATTCTTTTTTTATTATGTAGAAGATTATTCGGAACAATACATGTGAAATGTTTCGTTATTTATATTGTGTTTGTGTACCCAATTTATTTTGAAAGGTTTTCAAGAAATTCAGTCTTGGACTCCGAGACTGCTCTACTACCGAGCTGGGTCGGGCAAACCCAAATAAGAAATATGGGCCAGTCTACTGGCGGTAATGAGGGACGCTAGAGTAATGTTAAGTCAACCTTTGTTCCGTTTTATTTATTTTTTCCTAAGTACCATAAATTAATTATAAATATTATAATGTATTCTTAGTACAATATTACAGAGAAAATTTTGTTTTCTAGGTTAGTATCCCATCGTTTCTAGTAACCAATTGTAATTACGTATCCTAATTCCTCAACTGTGAACTTGGTAAAAATCTAAATCTCAATAAACACTTCCGTCCTAAAGACGGATAGAATATTGATTTTAATTTTGAACAGAAATTTATTTCCATTCTCGATTTAACAACTTAATATTTCCGTCATCTTTTTCAATTTTCTACTTTTGTTATATCTTTATATCCGTCTTACACGTTGACTTCGCGGGCAATACTGAAACGAAGAATAATACTGTTACTGAATTTTTTTACTTAACAACTCAATTATATTGCGAAATCTTCACAATGTACTCGTTTGGATTGTGCCAAGTGACTCTTTCATATTACGAGCGTACTACACCTATGGAAAGATACTAACACACCACCGTAGACATCTGAGAGTGAAGACAAACTAATGCCATTAGGGAATGGGTGAATATTTTTCTCAACTTAATTACATCAAAACATGGAAGTTCTAACTATAACGTTAATAATAAAATAGATCAAGTAGAGAAATAAACAGACAATATACGAGCTAAATTAAATTACACACAACGTTTTCTCATTCTTTGTTTCTCTCATCAGGTGATTCAAAGCAATAAGGATTGCAGAAAAGTTTTACTTTTTACTATTATTTATCTACTTATTTGGCTAATAAGAATACTTTAATTCAGACTTTTTTACTTTATAATTTCTTTAAAAAACAGATAAAATCTATTGTTTTAGGTGAATTTATATAATAATAATAAAATATTTCTCTGGCAAAAAAAAATTATTCCGAGAAGTGCTCAAATCGTGTGAATTAAATTCTGTTCCCCTTTAGCAGTATTCAATGAAGTTCACAAACATGTCAGCCCTGATTATTTGAACCGAAAAACCGAGCGTAAATTAGTAGATTTTCTGGATGTATATATAATGGACGAGGTTATTTTCTATCACAGCGAATCGTAGTCGAAAAAAATGAGAGAGATGAAACGTGTGTTGCGTGTTGCATTCAGAAAAGTGCGTTTTTTTGTGACGACGAGAGTTTTGTACTGCCTTTGTTCTGCTGTACAGAATTTCATACTGGACTATGCAAAATAAACGAATAATGTGATCATAATTAATACCTCTAATATGCTAATAGGGCTTTGTTAATAATTTTTATTGTTTTTATTTACACAACAGACGTTAATAATTAAATTACACCGTACAATTAATTCTTAGATTGACAAAAAAATGTTATCCTGACGTTACATATATATGTATGTATATTATTTTAGCTGCAATGCGTGAAAATAAACTACGAGTGAGTAAATACGTCAACTTGTGTAAGGTATTGGGTGGTAGAATCGAAGGACATCTCCATTGGAAATCGAAGATCCTGGCACCTCAGAAATTTTATGCGTCTCAGAGGACTGTCACATGATTGGTGACTTTCGCGTATCTCGAAATATGGGGAAAAAGGACATGAGAACGTTAGATATATTCCTGGCAATTTATTCATGATAAAAGTTGAAAACAATAGCAATGTTTTCAATACTTTGTGTTTGATCCATAATGTTACATATCTTAAAATATGAATTTAAAATCTTGTAACGTAAAAAAATTGTCTTTCCCTACTTGCACAATTAAAATCATACTGCAAACTACTTCGTTATAGTAATGTTAAAGAAATTGACATTTTGACTGCGATAATCATTACTTTAATATAAGATAAGTTGATAAATGAAAATTATGCAACTTTGAACTAGTCATGAAACCATCGGCAATATAATCGATCATATGTAATGTGATATTAAATAATTATACGAAAAAGATATATATTTTCAAATGTAATTTTGACACTATCGGCCGAAGTAAACGATGAAAACTAACAATTTAAGGAAATTAATGCAAATTTTTGTGAAATAGAATAACATCTTTTATTTGTATGATGTTTTGTAGACAAGTGGAAATAGTAATTTACGAAATCAGACCTTATTTGTTAATGAGAACTACACAAAGGCTACTCTATTACAATTACCCATCATTTATACAATGGACGAATTTGTGAAAATAAATTTTAAGAATGGGAAACATGTTTTATATTACAATAAATTTATCTTTCGATTAACTTTGATTCTTCTTTTATGTGTAGTATTCTTACTTGTGTGTGAGTGTGATGTCTTTGATTATTGTTACATTTAAGTGTTTTACAAATTTTGAACTTTATTACTATGTCTTTTGACTACGTTAATTTCTGTTACTTGTCCTATGTCCGCAGTAGAGGACTAATGGAACCAATAAATAAATATATATTTAGGTGATAAGAAAACTAAAAACACAAAAACCTAGACCGTCTCCACCGCACACTACATTTGTCAATCTCAAAAAATAAACTTAGAAAGGCTGAAAAATGAACGTTACCCTGTTCGCAAAAGATTAGAGTTTAACTGTTGACTCTTCTTGGCCGTTTAAACGCTCCACAGCAACAGTGCTCCTTCTTCCCTACGAAGGTCATTACCAGAAGAATATATATATATTGTAATGCCAATTAATTAGGCCATTAATTGTTTGGACATAAAATTTGAATTGTTTGAGAAATCCGTTATAGCGGTCTGATCCAAGAAAGCGACAATTAAAAGCGAGCTCACTTGCTTTGTCGAAAAGTCAAAAATGGCGTACGCGCGCTAAAACTCAAGAGAACTAGGAGTCAGTTCGCGGAAAAACATCGTGAGGAGCAGAACAAGTAATATAACTGTTAGTTGGTAGCGGGACATTTCAGAGAACGGAACAAATAATACTAGAGCGAAGACTAGCCGTCGTTAATGTATTATGAAACAAAGTTGTGAAATTCACGGAAGTATTACCTCGTAAATATCGCTAAGTAAAAGCAGTTTACGTCTATAGCCAGCCAAGGAAGGCAAGCAGACATCAGATAGCTGACATTCAGGAGGATCATCCGAGTTCCTGTGAGCCTATAAATTTTGACTTCAATAGTGTAAAATCTGTGAGTTGAATTCTAGAATCAGTGTATAATTTTGCAATAGTGTACTTCCGAAACCAAAAGTAATGCTGGTACCAGCTGGACAGATTTAAGTAACAAAAGCAAACTAATTATTAATTGTAAACGTAATTAAATGATAGAGTCAGATTTCGTTCTCTTTTAATTGTCAATCAAAGTTAATTTCTTTTCTTTTTAATTTATTTCTATCGACGTATTGTTTAGGTAAATGTGAATTGTTTGTTAATAAGATTTTTAAACAAATTTGTTGTGTCCTTTATCAAACCCAGTCAAGGCCCTAAGAGAATAAGATCTCAAATTTTTTGTTTGTAATCATCTTTTATTGCCACAAATAAATAAATATTTTGTTTGTTAATTTAGATCTTTTCATTTAATAAAAAACGACCTACTATTGTATTATTACAATATATATATATTGTATATATAAATATTTTTGCACCTTATTAATTTTTCAATTGAATTAAGTTTCATACCAAACATAACGTTAACAGTATTAATTATTTGCTTATCTGATTGTGATACATTTTCAAAAAATAACGGAAGTCAGAAACAACAGACAGAAAAATGTTTTATATATAAAATTCATATAGATGTCTTTATTCTCGATGGCAGTTTCAGAGAGATAAATAAAACAATAAAATACAAGCAAAACAACAAATAACCCTTAGGTATCGTCACTTATCTTCCCGAAATAATCTCTGTTACAACATCGTAACCACCTTTGAAATTTTACTCAAAATTTATTTATATAATATTGTTACGTACTTAATTGGGTGGGATACAAGGAATAGATTTTTTAATAAAAAATATTTTATTTAATTTATTGCTAAATATTAAAATAAATTAAGTTATTAAACTTAAACTTATTGGGTGCGATTACCTCAGGGTAGTATTTACAAAACACTCAAATTTAAAAATGATTTAGTTCAAATAAAAGGGTCATGACTCATGGGCATAAATCTCGTCAAACACATCTCGATGCGGAAATACAAACACACCTGATAGTTTTTCTCTCGTCGGCGAGAACCATTGGCGGCTCGGGGATGATTCTCGGAATTTCAGACTTTCTTCCTGCTCGGCTACACGTAGTCTCGGAGTCGGGCAATGAACTCCTGTGCATTGATTGTGGATCTTCTCAGATCTGTGGGTGCATTGAGCTGCATTCTTTATCTGTCTGTTTCTTCCTCTCCCTCTAGGCTGCTACAATAACTCGTGCATTGGACTTTCACGGTTCTTCGTAAACTGCCAAGATAGACTGTGCTTGTAACTCACACTTTTTTTTCTAAATTCCGGCATCTACGATGAACTAATCTTGACAGGATGCGGTTCTCTAACCTTCCTCTCTGTACGTTACTGCTGAGATCTGATCAAATACTCATCTCCTCTTTGTCTGCTTTCTAAGATGTGATCTTATACTGACTTCCCGAGCTCGCGTCTCCTCCGAGAAAGACAATTTCTTTCCCCACCACAGGGAGAAAAACCAAAACACTAGATCTTTCCCGCCAATCAATTTTAAATACTTTAGTTCACGAAGCCCCTTACTGAGTTGAGGAGGTAGGTGCCCTTTGGAATATCTCAAAGTTAATGTCGGCTGGGTGAAATTTTCTCAAGGGACCCTCCTAATCCTTTCGAATTGTATGTTGGTATGTACGCATCCTGTATTCCCGACACGGCGGCGCCAAAATGTTAGGATCAGTAATTCCGATGTCAAACCTGCTGCTTACTTGTGCTTATATTCCAATAAAATAAATTATTTAATAATTGGGCGGCGTGCTTCTTCGCTACAATATCAATTTTTTTTAGATATTAACCGAAGAACTTGGAAATGTATACAACTTATTTATAATTCTCCAAGTCCTAAAATATTTCAATCTACATCTTTTGAAGTCCTAAATAAGGACGAAGCTCTCTGAATTTTTTTTCCATCAAAGGCTGTATTAATTTTTTTCGACTAAAGTCAATTTATTCATTTATTGTAAAATTAAACTTGAATGGTATAAACTCATAAACGGGGTTAACAGTTTTCAAATAAATTCATATTTTTGTTCATACATAACCCATGCAGTTTGCTTAGTTCATTTAGAGTGTGAATGTTAAGAGGGAAGGAATAATCACATTTGGAATATTGTATTTGGGTGTTTAGGAATTTAAATATCGCTTCTTCGACGACGGGTGGTGCCTTATGAAATTCAGCCAAACATATACAGTAAATAGTATTAAAATGATGTTTCTATTCTTTGTAATTAGCAGAAAAATATATGGTTGAATCCGAAACTCTATAAACAGTCTTCTGAGCTTTTACATAATTATCGCAACAAACTATGTTACTCATTCTGTGTTTCAACGTAATGGAGGTTTTACTACCGAATATTTGCTATATGCTTCAATTAAAGCATATTGCAAGACCATCAGAGTGGGGGAAATTTTATTCGTAAAGCGCTTCTGTGGAACCCTGGCCATGATAAACGTTTGATCCTTTGTTAACCGAAAAGCAATAATACCGTACGAAATACAAAGCTAATCACAAACGTTAGCTGTTATTATTCGTATTTCATATGTCTCTCCCTCTCTAAGTTCCTAGCCTTTGTCGTAATTACCTGACAAATTTAACAGAAATATGTTCCCTCAATTTGCATACTAATTCGACCGACAATTACGTTTTCCTATAATCCAGAGCTTTCTTTTTATTCCTGTACATGATTTGATGTAATTTACTCAACATTACATTTACACTCTTTATCAAACGTCATACTAACAACGTTTAGGACGTTGATATCATTTATATGCACGATTCACTTACTTCATTAGTACTCATAAATTTCAGCAAACATTTCGTCGTTATTTATAAGAAAAAATACATTTCTCCACATTAAAATATGGTGATTCTGCGGTTATGGAACCAAATTTGAGGGTTAGATAATATTATTATAACATACATTTTTTATATAGGTATGTGTGGTTGGGAGTCACGCGTTGAGAAAAAAAACACAAAAAATGAGGCATGAAAAGAAAAATATTGTTTATTTACAAAATTACCGCAAAGTAATTCCAGCATTTTTTACAATAATTTGCATCGATTACTTTTTATGAGAACATCTGACAGCCATTTAATTACATACGTATAAGTTGTTAAGAATTTAATTAACCAATTTTGATTCATTTTCAGAGAAATAATTTAAGTCAGTAACAACACTCAGAAATTTGTTTTTCCAATTTATGTATATATTTATACATTTGAGTATGAAGCGTATAACTACCGAATTTGAAAACCGAAAAATATTTAATAAGTCAAGGTGACGTTTTGAAAATTTTAATCCAAAAACTTTGTTTCAAGTCATGTAATCACACAAAGTAAAGGATCCGATATAAATGTGATTGCATATTAAGCTTTATGTCAGAACGGATAGTTATTTGCCAACAACTTTTAAATGTATTACATTGAGTTACTGCGATCACTTGCTCGCACCATGATTACATTGGCCGCAGATTGACGCCTTGTGCTGCTCGTACCCCTTAGTTTAGCCCGTATGATTAATACGTAACGACAAGCGAACGGTTCTATTAGCAGTCTCTGTAGCGGTGTTGATGTCAAGTAATCATATGTAAACACAAACATGCCCAAGTCACCCATGTTCGACGAGGAGTCCGCACGTGGTGATAAGCACAGAGAAGCCAATCTATCTTCGTCAATCACGTGCGTAACATCAATTTAATTCATCTTCAAAAATATGTATAATATTGTAATATTATTCTGGCGGGTTAATTTTATATAAAAATGAAATTAATTTTGATTGACTTTAAATTTAATTTATTTATAATTAAGGGTTTATACAAATTCAACAGGGTCCTTTTCAATTGCATCAAGGTTATTAAAATTTACTCACTGTTGAGTTTAAATTTCAGATGATTCAATTTTTTTTTTAGGGCAACAGGCTACATGAGGGTGATCCACATTGGGCAACTCCCATTTAATAGCATAGGAAGGGATTTGAAAGGGGGGATGCGGAAGGGTAGAGGAAGGTAGCCAAGGGTTAACTAGGGCCCCCGGGCTATGGTTTAAAGATCCTACCCGGCAAAATTCGCCTAAAGAAATGCAGGGAAAACCCTAGAAAAACCTGCATCGGGTAGGTCGGGCATTGGGTTCTTGTCCCACGCCCTTCCGATAGCGGGAGAGGAGTTTGCTGTGGGGACGCAGCATTCCCTTCTCCGTGCCTCGACCAGTTTAGGAGGCAGCTGGCCGACTATTCCAATAGGAATAGCGGACAACTCTTGCCGTATGCCCAAGGTCTGCGACCCCGGAACATACACCTCTCAAAACAGACCGAGGTGCCTCGGCATGTGGGAACCTTAGTTAAAAAAAACAGAGAGATGTGAGAGCATCCCCAAAGGTAGCCCCCGCCAGAGCTCTTCAGATGATTCAATTTAACTACATTCAATATTCAAATAAATTTCTAAAAAAAAGCCTGCGAGAGGATTCTCTCGCAGGTAACCTGCGAGGGATTTTCTCTCGCAGGCAGAACCTTTTAGGAGAGATACGAAGGGGCTACCTTTGCGGATGCCTTTTCCTCTCCGTTTTTGAACTAAGGTTCCCACAAGCCGAGGCACCTCGGCCTGTTTTGAGAGGTGTATGTTCCGGGGTCGCAGACCTTGGGCATACGGTAAGAGTTGTTCCCTATTCCCATTGGAATAGTCGGCCAGCTGCCTCCTAAACTGGTCAAGGCACGGAGAAGGGAATGCTGCGTCCCCACAGCAAACTCCTCTCCCGCTATCGGAAGGGCGTGGGACAAGTACCCAATGCCCGACCTACCCGATGCAGGTTTTTCTAAGGTTTTCCCTGCATTCCTTCAGGCGAATGCCGGGTAGGATCCTTAAAACATAGCCCGTGGGCCCTAGTAACCCTTGAATACCTTCCTCTACTCTGCCGCAACCCCCCTTTCTAATCCCTTCCTAAGCTATTAAAGGGGAGTTGCCCAATGTGGATCACCCTCATGTAGCCTGTTGCCCTAAAAAAATCAAATAAATTTCTAATACGTTAAATAGGCAAATCTCAGGACGATTTTATGACTCTGAACATAAACCAAAAAGAAAAGGGGTCGTATGTGAGGGCATATACGTGTGACAGAAACACGCCTGTTCACTTTTTGTAGTCGGTTTCCCCAGGCTTACCAGAAAATCTTCACAGGAATTTCTGGCAGCTTGCTCCTAAACACTTCCTCGTCGGCATAACAATTCTTAACATCTCTAGACTGCTTCTTCTTCCGTCGGTTGGCTTTTTTTCCTTCTTTAAGTTGCAAAAGCGAACTCTACATTGCACTCCCAGTTGTAGATCTAAACTCCTACGATAATTCCACTTATAGCTATAAATTGTCTTCTACAAGAACATTTTTCCAACACATATTTTTTACTCATACACTATCTCCCTTCCTAGACTTCCTCGTTCTCCGAGTTATACATAGGAACTGTCCTGGTTTCACGCTTGTCCACCTTCCAGCTTGACTATCTTTGTTCCCCACCAGAGGGTGGAAACCTCTTCACGGGTATGATTTACACGCGTCGTGGGCTTACTTTCGTCTTTTCGAAGAGTTGACCTGCGGGGCTTTTGTTCAGGTCAATACCCCTGGGGCACGGTTCTCCCATAATACGCAACATTTTTCTGAAGGTACGCTTCCTCCTCGACACCCCGTAACCTCGGCGCCAAATTTTACGACCGTTATTTCCTGCAATTCACAGATTAGCTCTGGATACACATACATTTCTACACAAATATTAAAAATTAATCTTGAATTAATTTGGAGGGCCTTCTACTGCGCTACATATATATGAAGTGTTGGACCCATAAAAAATTCTATAATGTTTTTCTGTTAAGATCTTTATTTTGGCTCATTGAAAAACCGTCACATCAAACGTTGAGTAGAATTGTTTCTATTCAGAAACTTTCGGCTTCCTTTTCATATTCATGTGTTTAACATTCGATTTTTAACCGTTGTTGGACACACCTCCGTAAATTAAAAAACAAGTGTATACAACTACACAAACAATTTATAGACTACATCGAAAACAAAACACAGCTCTGTCAATTCGTACGAAACAGTATAAGCACAAAATTAATATTAAAATAATACCAAAATTAGATAAATGTTATATAAGAAAAAATATTAAAATCTTTATGTATGTAAAATAAATAAAAGAATGGAATGGGAGAAATATTAAACTTTTATCCGTATATCTTAGATTTAATATAAAACTGGAATATCAATACAGCAACCTAATACATAAACAACAACTAACCGCAGCTTAACCTCAGACAATCAATACCAACCACAAGCCCAAATGGGCCCGATTGCCTCATGGTAATTACGGAGGACTGTGCAATAGTATTAAATTTCAGAAATATATCTATGGGAAAATTATAGTTTTAACACTAATCCAAAAATTCTTAAATACCAAAACCAGAAAGAAAAAACACATGCCAGTTTAGGTCGTAAACTTTTATCTTGTAACATAATTTCATTAGCAATTAATGCATATAAAACAAAAGTCATACAGACCAATATGCCAATAAAAGCCTAAAGTTTCTTACTAATAGACAAAACATATTGAATACTTTCAACATATACATGGAATCACAAATACAGGAGGTATAAGACTCGTATAAAATATAAGTTCTACTAGCGAAAAGCAGAATAAAGTCTTGTATTTCTTCACACTTAAACACTCAATGCTAATTTAAAAATAAATGTTAGCAAATCTAAATATTCATAGATAGTATGCATAATATATTCCATATCTGGACGCAAGAAAGGAATTCGTCAATTCAAACGTAACATAAATCCAGTGATAGACGAATCATGAAAAAGCAATTTATGAAAAAATTTGAAATGTTTGAATGTTTCGAATAATAAGAGGAAAGTGAAATAAAATTATATGTTTCAGAATTGAATGTCGGAAACCTCATATTATCGAAAATAAAATTTCTGAGAATTTTTCCTCTCTTGCAAGTTGTAAGCAGGATTTGAGTGCGTATTTACGGATAAGAACCTTTTGTGGGAGCGGAGGTTTTTCCGGTGAATTTGTTCTAAATAGAATTCTGTACTTTCAGAAGGCGACGATAGCGAGGCTTGCCGTTCCAAATGTTGTTATCGGAAACATTGTCCCAGGTTGAATTTTTTGTGTTTTACAAACTTTAAAATA
This sequence comes from Zhengitettix transpicula, assembly GCA_037074705.1. Taxonomy (NCBI): domain Eukaryota; kingdom Metazoa; phylum Arthropoda; class Insecta; order Orthoptera; family Tetrigidae; genus Zhengitettix; species Zhengitettix transpicula. The sequence continues at coordinate 80,249,500 of CM073591.1, forward strand.
TACCAAGAAATTGAAATTTGCTAATACATTTTTTCATGTTTAATTCTCAATAATATCTACGAATTTCTGTTTAAAAAAACACCAAGATTTTTTTCAGAGTATATATTATTTTTTTCTATACTCTCCATATAAACATTAAACGTATTAAATGTTTTTTTTAGAAGCGATGTGTTATTAAGTGATTTGTTATAAGAAACGTACAGAGCAATTGTAAAGGGTTTAAGCTTTTCAATTATGTTTGCAACGTTAAATTTATTAAGTTTACTTATAAGTACTAATATAATTTGTAGTTTCTGAAACTGGATCTATTCAAATATATCACAAAGTATTTTTAAGAAAGTCAAGATAGTATCTTCGTGTTACGTTCCACTAATTACGAACATCACACGGCTTCCCCCGTCGTACTGAATACCAAGACACGATATTGGAGACGAAAATTATCACCTCACCTTCATTAGCTGAAGAGTTGAATTACACCTAAATTTGTTAACCACTAGAGGCCAGTTCCGCGTGCAGCTCTAATTGTCTATTGATCTGCACATACCTGAAAACTTAGCTATGTCTGTTATATGGAGCTTGAAGCCAATTATCCCTGTAACAACATACGTTACCGATCCGAATTCGGTTCGTATTTTGGAATGCACTGCGGCCTTTATTCAATTACAGTCCACCGTTTCCTAATTTATAATTGATTAGAAGTTTGCAAATTCCAAAACTATGACTAAAATGAGTAACACATTCATCATACTGCTAAGAATCAATGAACATAATCATTTCTTTTTAATAAAGAATATACATAGAACCCCTTCTATTAGGTCACAAATTATATCAGAAAATGGAAACAATTGATTTATTTTGTCAGCATACTTCATAATGACGGAATTCATGTGCGTTAATTTAAACAGAATTTGGTCCCAAAATTCAATATTTTCTTTGATATATTGTAATAATTAAATATATAATAATGATAAATGGATGGGCGCTTTTAAATGAACAACTATTAAGTTTAAATAACAAACAAAATTTATTATCAATTTTAAAACAAGTATAAAATACACAAAATATTTGGGATCTCAGGGTCTTGATCTGGGTTTGATAAATGGCAGAATTTAAATATCAAAATTACATTTACTTTTTATGGAAATCAAAGCGTCTGAACATAGACGAAATTTGTTGCAGAAGAAATAATACTAAAGATTGAATTTAACAATTTCAATTTTATCAAGAATTAACAATCTCATTCTATCGATAATTAAATAATTACAGAACGATCTGACTTTTATCTTTTAAACACGGTTTACAAATGATTTTAAAGTTTTTCTCTACTTACGGCCGCCCAGGTCTCATTTTTAGTTTTTCGTGCACAATTTTGGGGACATCACTGATTCTAAGTTCTCACAGACTCTAAAGGTTCACAGGCTCTAATTAGCGTTGTTTGTTAGTTGGTTTAACACAAATTGGTTGGTTCTCGATGCTTTACTGCAACCTGGATTTGTAGATCTCGTGACTTTAGTTGAAAATGTACTTCATTTGGTTCGTCTATGGCCAGCGAATTCACACTAGTTGCTCTGTCTCCTTCCCGACTGAATATTGCTTTACTTTTTAATAATTGAAAGCATTCTTTCGTTCTGACTGCCGACTGTAAAACTTTTCGTCTGATCTATTCGCTGTCTGCTGCCCGACTGTAAAGCTTTCAAACTGCTTACTGTCCGCTGCCCGACTGAACTGTTCGTCTCGTAAATTTTGAGCGCGTAAATCCCTTTCGACCGATCAACAATGCTTTCTAATGCCACAATAATTTCAGACCATATCATTTGAATGTAAAACAGGGATTTCCAACGTGGTTTATGATACTCAATTGAAGTTAAAAAGGGTCTATACAATGGGAATAGCGGACATCTCTTACCGTTTGCCCAAGGTCTGTGACCCTGGAACATACACTTCTCAGAACAGGACGAGGTGCCTCGGCTTGTGGGAACCTTAGTTCAAAAACGGGGAGGAAAAGGCATCCCCTAAGGTAGTCCCTTCGTATCTCTCCTACAAGGTTCTGCCTACGAGAGAACATCCCTAGCAGGTATTGCCTGCGAGAGAATAGCCCTCGCAGACAACATCATGTAATATATTTTTTTTATTAGGGCAACAGGCTACATGAGGGTGATCCACATTGGGCAACTCCCCTTTAATAGCATAGGAAGGGATTTGAAAGGGGGAATGCGGAAGGGTAGAGGAAGGTAGTCAAGGGTTACTAGGGCCCCCGGGCTATATTTTAAGGATCCTACCCGGCATTCGACTAAAGAAATGCAGGGAAAACCTTAGAAACACCTGCATCGGGTAGGTCAGGCATTGGTTACTTGTTCCACGCCCTTCCGATAGCGGGAGAGGAGTTTGCTGTGGGGACGCAGCATTCCCTTCTCCGTGCCTCGACCAGTTTAGTAGGCAGCTGGCCGACTATTCCAATAATGGGAATAGCGAACAACTCTTACCGTATACCCAAGGTCTGTGACCCCGGAACATACACCTCACAAAACAGGCCGGGGGGCCTCGGCTTGTGGGAACCTTAGTTCAAAAACGGAGAGGAAAAGGCATACCCAAAGGTAGCCCCTTCGTATCTCTCCTAAAAGGTTCTGCCTGCGAGAGAACATCCCTCGCAGGTTACCTGCGAGACAATCCTCTCGCAGGCTGGGGAATGGGGCTATATTTTATATATATATATATATATATATATATATATATATAGAGAGAGAGAGAGAGAGAGAGAGAGAGAGATTTGCATAGATGTGATCCACATTTCTAAAACGGTATGTCTCTTATCTATGTGCCTAATGCTGCCGAATTTGGAACATAAATCAATTTTCAGACAAGATGTAAAGCAATATGATGTATTTGCAAATCCTCTTCATATTAACCCATATCAATGAATCTTTATTTTGTTTTAGCTTTTTCCAGTTCTTACATGCTTGAGTTAGGATTTAGTTACATTTAAATATAATTAAGAAAAACTTGAAATCATTACATATTACAGATTTATATTTATAGATTTATGAGTATTAACTAATTTTACAAATATTAAAGAAAGGATTATGAAGAAGAATCAACAACAAGAATCGCATTTTTTAAAAAAATAATTTTTTAGTAAAATATATATTAGTTATGTTAGTTATTAGATCGTCGTGACAACTGAAATTTTATACTTGGCGCTATTATTGAATTATAATGAAATAAACTTAGGTTCTCTATTGAAAAAATATACTGCCAGGGGGGTCGAAATATAAAAAAACGTTTGGGAAACCCAGATCTGAAATGACAATTGTTTTTGCCACAGAGGAGTAAGTCCTTAACTATGTCGTCCATCAAAATTTATATTATTATATTATAAAATTTAAAATATTATATTTTGTTTCTTTTATAATATAAAATTTCATATATCGGAAGAGTTCGCGAATATAAACGTTGTATTTTTGCAATTATAAATCATTTTCAGATTTTAAAAGCGCTGTATTTCAATTATAATTTCGTCAATTTTTTTGTCATGTGTGGCTATAATTCCTTTAAAAATTCACAGTTTTTGTGAATAAATTTCATTTCTTTTGAGCACTCTTCCACAGCCGTCGTTCTCTGTCGTGCTCTGCTCGAACGCAGGCCTTGACAAAGCACTATGAAATGTGACCTGTTTCTGTGTTGTATGCGGCCTTCATGCTACGTAAACCGTGATTGAACTTTGCGCAGTTCGTTTGCAAGAGGATCAGCGTAAATAAAGTTTGTGATTGCTAAATACGTTTTCTGAGTTATGAAGAGCGAGAGGTGCATAAATCTGGGTGACCTATTTGTGTCGAAATAAATTCCGGAGCACCGGACGATGGCTGTTCGTCACGCAGGAGCCCGTTCTTCCTGCACGTGAAGTTGAGGCAATCAATCTTACTAAATGTGAACTTCCTAGTCGCTATTATTTGTAATATAATTCCTTAATCTTACGTTTTCTGGGTATTCGAGAACAAAGTCTACGAACTGTAATAATTATAAAGCGTCGTAAAATATTATATCCTCAAATTTTAATTAATCATGGCGAAAATATACATTATCTATATTATAGATAGATTTATTTTCCACAGTGGACACAGGTCTGTGGAAAAATACTTTTCCGCGGTACGATTGCGTACCTCCTTTACAATTTCGCCGACTAAAAGTACATTGTATATTTAAACGAAGTGCCCACCGCCGTAAAGGCTCCAGACTTTCCAAATAATAACTTTTCTAATAATCAAAGGCTGTCCCGAGTGGCTTTAATACAGAGTTGGGGATTTATCAGAAACCTGGTGAAAGACTACTTTACCGTCTAGACCACGTGGGTAGAAGGGTTGACGTTTTCCCAGGTTGGGAGGAAAGATGTATAAAAAGCTACACAAAAAGGGCTGGGTAGGCTTATTATTCTAACTAACAATTCGTGCAGAAAGAGGGACCAAAGTTTCAAGGAAAGATTAGCAGCAGAAACATAAACGGACTTCGAGACTGGACGAAATTCGAAGAAGATCACCGGAAAATATTCCACAATAATGCCGGGTTATGTAAACAAACCGCTAAATTTATTCCTTCATAAATTTTGTCATCAAATTTTTATTTTGCGTACGGAGGTAAATTTTAAACGGAATTGAGAATGTATTTTAGAGAGACGAGAAAAATTTATGACAGAATTTTTTTTAATGTTTTAAGTCAAAATAGGGAACATTGGTGTTTTTTCCAACGGCAAGGAAGGAGGAGGGAATCAGAGATGCGGTATTAAAGAAATATATTAAAGTAATTCAAAACTAAAGTAACAGGCAGTTCGCATTTACGCGTCTCTGTATAGAACTATTGTCAAATACTTAATAAATGATTCTCGGTTTATCAACCGGGTCAAATTTTTGTCAAATAACAACGTTTGTGCAACATTCATCACCAACCCTGACTGCGGCGATGATGAATGTCGCGGAAACGTTGTGTTCTGACAAAAATGTTACCCGGTTGATAAACCGAGAATCATTTATTATATGGATTCACCAGGGACTCCTACGTTCATTATAGTGAAATATACCTGGAAGTGAGCCAGATAGAAGCAGGCAGGCATATGAGCTGTTGAAGGTACCGGCGCCCAGAACGACAATATTAAGATAAAAAAAATCGGAGTATTTAAACGTTTAAGCAGAAATAACCATTATTCGTAAAAAAAATTATTTATATTTACTCCAAATCATATTTATCATTTGATTGATATATTATATTAAATTCTTTCTTCGTTTACCATATGTTATACATGAGAGTTATTTCTGATGATTGTGTGACAGGTCGCTGTCCCCGACGTATACATAATGGCTGCGTAGACACATCCCTCACAGGGTATCCATTAGCGTCGGAAATTAGTCGATGTGTTATCGCTCACGATGTGGACGTCCAGTAATCATTAGTGGAACGACGACGTGGAGCAGCTGAACAATGCGATGAATCACTCAAAGTGAAAATGCATCCGAGATTGACAATCTCTGGTATATCTACATTTGCGTTATCTTTCCTTAATTCTTAGAACTCCAATTGCACCTTCTTCACGTTCTTAGGAAATAACAAGGGTGAGTCTGCGTGACGCCAGTTTTAAATATTGCAATGTAAATCTGGCATACGTCATTTAAGTCAGTGTGGTGACACACCCAGCGGCCCCCGCAGATTATGGATCATCGAAAAATATTATAAACCTTTTATCAACCTAAACAAATGTATTTTCATTTCTTTGCATGTTACTAACAGACAAAATTGTTTATTATTTTTATTAAGAAATTTTACATTTAATAATTATAACACCTGACTTCATATTTAAATTAAATAATAAAAATAGGAGCCTTTTAGTCAGAAAAAAAAAATTATATTCAAATTTTAAACACAACAATTATAAAAATTTAAGTTCACAAAAATTTCTAACGAGCGGTTGTTCACACGTTTTTTTGATTTATTTATTTCATTAGTCCTCGTATGAGGAAATAAGATACGTTACTGCACATGATTACAATATACTTATTGGATGACACAATTAGAAGTTAACATAAACATAAATAAAAATCGGGAACACATATGTCTTTGTCCAACATAACTAAAAGTACTAAATAGTAATAATAATAAAATAATTTTTTTGAACGTTACTTAATATTTACAATATTTAAACAAATTTAACACACACTAGGCAAAATAATTATTTAGAGAATTAACAATTATAACGTTTCAGCCTAACTTACGCCTGAAGTGATTCCAATCAGGGAGAAAATGTCCTGTTTAAAATTTGAATATTCAAATTTTTTATGACAAAACCGGTGCTATTTTATTTTTAAATTTTTCATTTCTTAATAATCACAAAATATATAATTATTCTTACTGCATAAATATTAAGCTTGACGATCCTAAGCATGATTAATAATTTTCGGTACAAAATCAGTAGGCATCAGTCATGAATGGCCACCATTTTTCTGTCTGAATATTGTACCGAAACTATAACTGAACTTTAAAATGCCTGAAATGCAACATTAAAAATATTCACATTTATATTCTTCCAAAAATATAATTTTTAAATACCATTTTCCTTGATAGATTGATCAAAAATTTATAGAAATTTATAGAATTATTTTTCTAAGCGAGAAATGAAAATTTATCGATTTAAGTCAGCCGTAGAACTATTCTCCATAAATTATGGGTATTAAATTTATTGATAGGCAATTTTCGGCCTTTCGTTCCCTGCTACACATAATTTGTTTTAAATAATCAGACATAACTTTACCAAATAAAACAATACCAAAGGCCCCAGGTCTTAAAATAATAATAATGAAATGTTCTCTTATTTCCGTACAGATTTGAGATATAGGAGCCTTTTAGTCAGAAAAAAAATTTATATTCAAATTTTAAACACGACAATTATAAAAATTTAAGTTCACAAAAATTTCTAACGAGTGGTTGTTAACACTTTTTTTTATTTGTTTATTTCATTAGTCCTCGTATGAGGAAATAAGATACGTTATTACACATGATTACAATATACTTATTGGATGACACAATAATATACGAATAATATAGCAGTTTAAACTTTACTGATCAATCCTACAACTCGGGCGGAAGCACAAGAACATTTATTGAAAAACATTACTGTCCGAACCCTGTAAAATAATTCTGTTTGATAGTGACTCAAAGACGACCATTACAATTAATCGAGATGTATGGCGTTACTATAATTGTATATTTCATTTGATGTAACACAATTCCATAAATCAAGTCTGATTTAAAATAATGAATAATAAAGATAGCCAATTCAGACAAAAATGTAATACAAATACCACACAACGTTTCTGGGATCCTTGTCCCTGTCAGGTGCTAAGAAGAGCCTAGAGAAACACAACTGCACTTGTCAGTATCCCAGAAACATTGTGTGGTATTTATATTACCTTTTTGTCTGAATTGGCTATCTTTCTTATTCAATTCAGTTGTCATAAAAAAGAAAATAAAATCCTAATAAAAATTTACTTCAATAGATTAATAATTATTTCATTACAAGAATATGAAAGTATATATTGTCCTTATGGATATACAACAGAATTTTCCTTGTAAGTGGTTTATTTTCTTACATGTAAAAAATATTACTTGAAAACAGTCTACAAAACGTTATTTAAATACATGTATTTATGTTTATTAACGCTTCATTATGTCTAATAAATTTACTAATGATATTTAGGTACAAAAATAATGTTTCCAATATTATATAACTTGAAAGGTTGCTCTGAAATTTGTTCGTAATAATAGCAACTAATTGTTTCCAAGAAAATATTTAGCAGAGGTGTTTGGTTTTGTTACGTGTTACACACGAATATATCCTCTGGAATTTTTGCCCGCGTAGCACAGTACTTCTATTTTGTCGGTACATCTTCTTCCGATCCACAGATAATTGGGGCCAGGTAAAGTCAATACGTTTTCTGAGACTGGATCCCACCCTTGCTCCTCAAGGACCAACTCTGTCGTTCCTGCACAAAAATGCTCCACAACTATTTCAAGCGTCTTGCACACATTGCCAACGAAACGCCGCCAACAATCCATTAAACAAAATACAACCGGTCAAAAAATCGACAAAACTCGATTGTATATATTTGTATATATATATATATATATATATATATATATATACAGTATATATACTGTAATACTAATTAATGAGGCCATTAATGACTTTAATTATCATGAATTTTTTAGCGGCACCGATCCCAAAGACGACAATGGAAAACATAGACTAGCTTTGTTGTGAACTGCGCGCATTGTACGGAAGGTCAGTTGGTTGCAGTCTGGCGAATATTGTAGTTGGTTGCGGTCTGGCGAATATGGTGGTTGGTTGCAGTCTGGCGAATCTTATAGTCAAGAGAGGGAGCAGAATTTAAGAGTACGAACAGCGTGGTCCAAGCATAGAAATTCAACTGTTTTAAAAATATAAGTAAAAAGGTCTGGGCGGAGAGACAAGTTATAAAAAACCTGCAAAGCTAAAACAAAAAGTTTAGCGCCACGTTCAGATACATAGGCGTTCCGAAATAATATTTTCCGCAGAAAGGCATTGAAATAATACGTCCGACTGTTGACTGGAGTAAAAATACAAGAACTACAACTGTATCAAATGTAGAATCAGTGATTAATGGCCTTTTTAGTGAATTGTGTCCCCAAGCTCCAAAACTAAGTCTGGTATCAGTAGGACATTTGTAAGTACAAACCAAAATAATTAAATTTTGTAAACGGTAAGTAAGGGTATAGTCATATTTCGTTTATTTTCATTTTGTTAGATTTCGTATTCCGTTCGTTTCAATTTGGTTGAATGGTTAATTATTTAATTTATAATTTTTTTATTGTTCTTACTTATCAAACCAAGTTAAAGACCCTATTAGAAGAGCCATTAAATTTGATTGTGAAATATAAAAGTTTATATTTTACCTTGAACGCCACAAATTATAAAATAAAACTATTTGTTTTGTAAATTTTGAAATTATTGAATTAGGCGTGCCAACCTAGGGAAAATCATTTGTAAAAACTAAATGAACACCTGTTGAAATAATCTTTGGTAAATTCAAAGGTTTTTTATCTTAATAATTTTTTATTCATTTCAGTTTAATTAATAATTTACCTTTAATCATTACAATATAATATCGGACCAAGTCTTGGGTAACAAGCTCGGAATCCAAGCACTTCTAATTAATATATTCTTGGAAATTTAGACAAATGAAAAATAATTGATTTAAAACGTTTACAATCGAATCATTGTCGAAAAATAAAAATTTAATTTGGTCATGAAAACTCTTTGGAGTTAGTTTAATAAAATTTTAAGTGTTATTATAGGCGAGTTAAATAAGTTAAAATTTGTTTGTTTTGTTGTGGATAGACAAACAAATACGTTCTCACAAAGTCATTTTTGAAAACAATAAATAAAAGAATTTCGTATACAACCGACAGTGAAGATCAATCATGCCATTGACATTATACACAAAATGTCTTTATACAACATCAATTTTGACTAATATTAATACAAGAAATTGATACAGTATAAAAATTAGTGATAATACCACAAATCGATGAAGTCCAAAATTAAAGACGAAAAGTTATGTAGTTGAATTTTTGACAGTTTCTTTATTGTACTTTTTCTGAATTTATGGGTCGATTCATTTATTTATTGTAAAATTGAACTATGTCATATAATTATATTTTTTAAAACTTTAAACACTTTCTTTCACGTACAATTTTGTGAAGAATATACGACTTTTTAAGTTGTGATTTAGTACGTAATTATTATTTTCAAAAATGAAACTCCGAAAATAATAAGAGAAATGCATTTTTGTTGCTTTTGTTTCGAATAATATTACACAACTTGGGTGCTTTATTACGCTGTTTAACTTGTGAAATTATAAAATCGAAATATGTATATTTATACCATCACTTGTATCTAAATATAAAAAGGTCTATATTTTTATGAGTTCTTTATGTATATATATTTCTCGTATACGTCCTGTCTTTTGTGGTTCCTAGCACTCAGGCCCAAAGGAAATCCAGAGCGATGCGTATCAAATAGCTTCCCATCTTGTGATGCTGTGCGGCATCTCCGCAGATTCGTAATGCGTCCCAGATGAAAGCCATATCAGCAGAGCGCAATGCAGCGGTGACACACTTGGGAAACCTTAGCCCACGGAATGTCGAGACATTACGCGATTCTAGTCTGTGCAAGCCACTAGTACCGTCCAAGGAATACGACTCATTTTGCTGCAGAAAAATTAGTACGCACGCAGGGACAACTACGACAAAATTCACGATTCTTTGATTTCCCCGTTAACCCTGAATCAAAAATGATTAATGAGTAAGATAACGTGTGTACATTGTCTTTCACTGATTACAAAAATGTATTACATAAGAACCGTCGATCATAGTAATGAAAATTTTAAGTCATAGTTCTTGGTTTCTGAGTTCTTTTGGACAAGTGTTTGGCGGTTTTTAATCAGTTATACATCAGAAGTCAATTTATTTACGAAATGGCATCGTTTAAGGAAAAAGGACTATAAATTCTCTGGATTCATGAAAGAAAAGTCGTCCATTTCTGTTCAAGTAGAGTTTTCAAGTAGAAACATCAGGAAAATATGGATAATGAGTGAGAAAACAAAGTATTGGAGAATACGTTGACCAGAAAGACGAAGAACTGAGCGAAATTAACAATTAAGAAGAAAAAAAGTATTAGGATCATTTTTAAATCAGAAAAATAATGTATTTGGCTCATTGACGTTTGCAATCTTTGATTGCTGTAAAAGTTGCGTTCAATGATTCTGGAAATGTATTATTTACCTTAAATATCAATCAACTACACGATCCTGTTACTTTGTAGCACTTCCATAAAAACATTTTTCTAGCGTCATATTTATAAAAAAAATTAATATTTAATTATTAATCAATCAGACGTAAATATTTTCATTTAATTATTAATTTTGGGTAACTTTACCTCAAGTTAAATTAGTCTGAATTATTTAATTTATTTATTTGATAGGTATTATTAATTAGCTATAATTTCCGCGGTATATTCAGTATGATAATGTATATTTAATTTTAATTCTGAATTGTATGAATATGTAGCATTATTGATTATATTTAAATTTATAATCATGCTAAAATTTTCCACACTCAGAATAATAACAAAATATCAGCTGTCATAAAGCTTCCGTAAAGTGAGTCTTCAATAGAACAATGTGTTGCATACGAACGGGTAATCTTTTCCCTTTTCGTACAGTTTTCAGTTTTGAATAGCCAACATGTTCAATGTATTTCGGGCACAATTTGTATAACAAAGATGTAAAATCAAATTATAATTAAATTAAAAAAATGATACTAGATTTATAATCCGGGTAAAATTTTTGTCATAACGTAACGTTTCCGCGATTATCATCATCGCCATCGTCAGGCAGACAGTTTAGTGCAGATGATGATAATCGAGGAAACTTTGTATTCTGACAAAAATTTAATCCGGTTGATAAATCGAAAATAATTTATTAAATATATCCTCCGGGAAAGCATACGTTCAAATTTTAATTTGTTTCAGGACAAAAGAAATTTCTAAGATCTAGAAAACATGAAAACAGTTGGGGAAATAGATGGCTTGCAAGGAGTTCTAAATGTCTAGATCGACGAACATTTATAATAAATAAACTCTGTAAGAAAAAAATACAGGCCTATTGTTTCTTCAGGAAAGGGTGGAGCACGGGAGTCTGAACGCTCAAATATTTATAATAAGAAAAATAGACAAATGCAGACAAAAGAAGTGATGATGTAAATACCAAACCACGTTTTTGGAAACCTTGTTTGTTTCTATTATTAAATATATCATTGAAAAGAACAAGATTTCCAGAAACGTTGTGTGGTATATATATAATCACTTCTTTTGTCTGCATTTGGCTATTTATCATATTATGAATTGTCAAAACAGTCGAATGTTTATTTCATTTCGCATAAAATTACAGAGACAATTACACGACTTTTTGTATGTTGGTATGACAACCCCGTTAAGTTAATATTTAATCTGACTGTGAGGCAGAGCAGCCGTTCAGAAAAATTAAATAGATCGTCGTCGGTGTAATGCAGAACCGTGATCACAGTGTCCATATGCATTTGCGGGTAGCCTATGTTTGTCGACGAAAGCGCACTGCTGTAGCAACCTGTGTCCCAAAGGTACGTTGCGTCTGGCATTTCTAATTCAACTGCTCTAAAAGCCGACTTGGTAAATGTAGGACAAGCCTCATAGAACGTTTCTCAAGTGTGGGGAGAGTTCATGAAAATTGGATTGCCGGGGAATAGGACTTATAGTGTATACAGGCCGAATAAATTAATTGGGGTTTATTTTTCATTTCGTTACTTTAAGTAAAAATGTTGAACAATTTATATTCTCGCGTCAGGACTGGGCAGGACATTTCACGGAACTCCGGAAGTGGAAGAAAAACAAACAGCTATCAGCGGCCTTCCTTTAAGTGGATTAAAAATGGGCAAGAAGGCGCCCAGAAATTATAAACACGTCTGGCCCCAAGATTTTTGAACGTTCGGGATATATTCGCTGGTATCTTGGCGCCTTGAAGAACATATGCACCCAGGGACTTCACATTAGCAATGTAACCTCGTATGGCTAACAAGAATATTGAGATTTGTGGGGGACACAGATTCGATTACCATTCGTAAGCAATTCCAGATTTTAATAACTTGTGTGCTCACAGAGGCGTGGAGATGATTTGCAGAACAGGCAGAAAGCTAATAGTTTGGAAGTTTGGCAGTTGTGGAGTTGAGAAGTAGAGGATTCGTTCGACAGGCCTAGAAATGAGAAGTTGGTTGATCGTGGAGAAGTGGTATGTTGTGGGAGTCAATGAGTCGTACTGTAGTGGATTAGTGGAGAAATAAATACATAATTAACGATTTATGAGAGAAAGTAAACAGAAGTTAAGGAATTGAATATTATTGAACTAACCCTGTGAGGAAAATCTGTATTAAGATCAGCTGGTTGTGCCACCCTCTTCCTGGACCGCGGAATCATAATACGAAAGATTGCGGCACCTGGAATACCTGAGGATCCTAATTACTTGCTAGATCGCCATAGAAACTGTAAATTATAGAGAAATATGCCCAGTCAAAGTAGGTGTCATAAAGGCTCAGTAACAACCATTTACAAACATTTATGAACACTGAATTTTGAACTCGCTAAACCCCCAAGAAAAAGTGTTATTGTTTCGTCTTCTTCATGTTCATACATATCCGATAGTTTGACAATTTGTAATTATAGCAGTAAGTTTAGGAAATTTTTTGTTATGAAATATATAAATCGTTAACGGCTTTACTATTTCACTTGACTTTCCGCTATTATTAAATAAAGAAACAGAATTAAATAAGTAATGATTATTAATATTTTAATTATTGTAGCTTCCGGTGCAGAGATAAGTAAAATTCACCTTAAGAGTAATAAATCATAACAGAATTAAAATGAATTTGATCGTCTTTGATTATTTTACGTTAGTGTGATTTATAAGGATTAATGAACCACGGATTAAGAAGATCAAAACTCATTTTTAGGTAAAATGGAACCAAGATATTTACAAAACGAACGGAGAAACCAGACAGTCACCTTGAAATAATGCTGCGTGAGGACGCATTTAATGTGTTTTAATTTTCTAGAAAGCAAATTGAAAGAACTGCTTGAATATTATTTGCTGAAAAATACACGTTGGCTCTGCCTTTAAACTCGTACCATTCAGAGCACCGCCATATATTAAATTAAAAGGGAGCGTAACGAAAAACATTTTTATTCTGTGAGAATCAAATGTACTAGGGCAACCAAAGATTTAAATGCAAAATATCAAACCAAATGACTTTAGGTTGAGAACCGATTAAAATTTCCTTTTTTGACTGGAGTACTTTGAATTTCATTATAAGGAAGTAAACGATCTTCTATTTTCGTTCATCAGAAATGCATAAACACATTTTTTTATTTACCAGCTGTTTTCGAATTCCATTTAAATATTTTAGTATGTGTAACTTCACGTACGTTTCTTTCCTACGTTTCCTCTACTTGTCTAAAACGTATTTTCGCGTTAGATCAGATTCCTTAAATTGTTTTCCTAATAAAAATATCCATTGTTTAAATGTCACTTATTCCAATCAAATAATTGTCAATATCAAACATTTAATAAAATTATCAAGAGTAATTAATTACTTAAGAGTTATACCTTCTTTAGAGAGGCTTGAAATAATTTGCAAATATATATAAGTGGTACCACACCAAAACTTAAGTAAAGTGTTTAACAGAAAAATATAAGTCTCTTGATTTTTTTGATTAAATATATTTAGAAGTAATTCACATTTAGAAACTCCTGAAAAAAACTAACACTCGATAAAAGAGTAAATTACATTTTTTGGAGTTTGACTGCAAAGTTTTTCTAGGTCACCAGGACATATATTTACACAAAAATATTACAATTTCTCCAGAATTAAAATTATGATTTAATTTGTGAGATTATTTTTCATCAAGGTATTGTAAGGTCGAGATTTGCAAAATTCAAAACAGTCCTTTCAAAGTAAGTCTGCATATAACGAGATTTAGGAAAGTGTTTAACAGGAAAAACTTGTGATTACGAATTTTATAGCGTACAGTTTTTCTTGAATTTTCCGATCTCGGAATTGTTAGTGTTCCACCTTGGTTGTTCGCGAATGGCGCCTCTAGATACCGTGTAGATTGCTGGAGACTCCATCTCCCAAGAATAGAAAAGTGTATTTCGCCACACTTCTCCTGCTTTGGATTCCGAGGCAGCGAACAGGATGAAATAATTCACCCCGTGCGAATTTGTGCAGGAGCAGACTTCAATACACTTGTTTTGAGTAGTTGTAACTTCTTCAGTATGCAACCTACGGCTTGGAAATAAATTTTCTAATTCGATATTTTAACTTCAATACTTTGAAGTAATAACTGAACTATAAAATGTTTTCTCAACAGAATCCAGCGGATCACTGGTCATGGCGGCTTCCTGAGAAACGTAACTTACTCGTTTGGCAGGATCTCTGAGATTCTGATGAATTTTCCAATAAAATGTTATATTTCATATAGCGTAAGATTTTAGTCGTAGTGCCCAGTCAACAATATTACACAAATATTGTTGAACGCTGTTTCCTACCGTCGACAAAAAATATTTTACTGATAATGCTGAAAATTTCAATAATATTTTGCAATTACTCAATTTCGAATGCAAATAGTTCAAAAAATACTTAATTATCCAAATTATTTAACGATTCTTGTACATTGTGAATTTTATAAATTGTAATATTCAACAATTGAGCTTTAATTATTTAATTTGAATTTAAAGACTTTGCCCCACGTTGAAGCTCCATTTATGTAATAATCAAATAGTAGGTCGTTTTTTATTAAATGAAAATATCGAAATTAACAAACAAAAGATTTATATAAATTTCAAAGGTGGTTACGATGTTGTAACAGAGATTATTTCGGGAAAATAAGTGACGATACCTAAGGGTTATTTGATGTTTTGCTTGTATTTTATTGTTTTATTTATCTCTCTGAAACTGCCATAGAGAATAAAGATATCTATATGAATTTTAGATACAAAACATTTTTCTGTCTGTTGTTTCTGACTTCCGTTATTTTTTTGAAAATGTATCACAATCAGATAAGCAAATAATTAATACTTTTAACGTTATGTTTGGTATGAAACTTAATTCAATTGAAAAATTAATAAGGTGGAAAAATATTTCTATATTCAATATATATATATATATATATATATATATATATATATATATTGTAATAATCAAATCGTAGGTCGTTTTTTATTAAATGAAAAGATCGAAATTAACAAACAAAATATTTATTTATTTGTGGCAATAAAAGATGATTACAAACAAAAAAATTGAGATCTCATTCTCTTAGGGCCTTGACTGCGTTTGATAATGGACACAACAAATTGATTTTAAAATCTTATTAACAAACAATTCACATTTACCTAAACAATACGTCGATAGAAATAAATTAAAAAGAAAAGAAATTAACTTTCATTGACAATTAAAAGAGAACGAAATCTGACTCTATCCTTTAATTACGTTTACAATTAATCATTAGTTTGCTTTTGTTACTTACATCTTTTGGTTTCGGAAGTACACTATTGCAAAATTATACACTGATTCTAGAATTCAACTCACAGACTTTACACTATTAAAGTCAAAATTGATAGGCTCACAGGAACTCGGATGATCCTCCTGTATGTCAGCTATCTGATGTCTGCTTGCCTTCCTTGGCTGGCTATAGACGTAAACTCTCTTAGACTTTCCTGGCTGGCTGTATACGTAAAAACTGCTCGCTTCCGTTCCTGGCTGGCTATAGACGTAAACTGCTTTTACTTAGCGATATTTACGAGGTAATACTTCAGTGAATGTTTTTACTTTGTCTTAAATTCACAACTTTGTTTAATAACAGATTAACGATGGCTAGTCTCTGCTCTAGTATTATTTGTTCCGTCCTCTGAAATGTCCCGCCACAAACTAACAGTTATATTACTTGTTCTGCTCCTCACGATGTTTTTCCGCGAACTGACTCCTAGTTCTCTTGAGTTTTAGCTCGCATACGCCATTTTTGACTTTTCGACAAAGCAAAGTGAACTCGCTTCTCTCATTGTTGCTTTGTTCGATCAGACCGCTATAATGGATTTCTCAAACAATTCAAATTTTACGTCCAAACAATTAATGGCCTAATTAATTGGCATTACAATATATATATATACATATATATATATAACTCTTTCACCCTAATGCAAATAGTGATTTTTAAATCTTTTACCTTTACTATTCATTTTATTTCTATATTATTTCTATATCAATTGCATGTTATTCGTTTGGAATGTAATCTGTAAGTCGTAACTACACGAACAGCTTGGAGCTGAAATTAAAAGCTCTTAAATGGATTCATGTTAGCAGAAGCCGATCATGCTGTTAAGCGTTAGTTGAATGACTTAGTTTCTGGAGTGACCGTAACGGCATTAAGACTTTGGCCCACGTATCACGTATTCATGGCTACTGAAACTTTAAATGACCTGATCTTCATTTACTCCATCCTACGTGTCCTCTCTCCTCTGCTAGTAGATGAATACCCGTTCACCCAGAGCATTGCAAGGATATTTCTTGGGAATAGCTTTGTGTAAAATTAAAGAAACAATCATTTCACTGACTACGTCCCATAAAAGAAACACGATGAAATTTTTCTTTTAAGAACCGAATACAATGTAATCATTTCAATACTTTAATCACGTTTAAACGCAATATATATGCCTATTGGGACACATTCATTCAGAGATTTCAAAAGGTGACAGTCCTACCAAGCCATGACCAGTGAACCGCTGGATTCTGTTGAGAAAAATTTTTATAAATGAAAACAATTACGTCTGATAGAAAATAATGAATATAAAAGATAGCCAATTCAGACAAAAAGGTAATATAAATACCACACAACGTTTCTGGGATCCTTGTCCCTTTGCGTCAGGTGCTAATAAGAGCCTAGAGAAACACAACTGCACTTGTCAGATGATAACACTCAAAAAAACATTTTATAGTTAAAACATCAAATTCTAGTGTTTATGAATGTTTATGTTGTTGAAGTTACAACTACTCAAAACAAGTTTATTGAATCCTGCTCAGCCACAAATTCGCACGGAGTGAATTATTCCACCCTGTTCGCTGCCAACGAATCAGAACCTGGAGAAGTGTGGCGAAATATTCCTACGATCCAGTAGGAAGTCTAGCTTGTATATGACTCTAAAATTATATCCATAAATAAATAAATGAGGTATCTAGCATTCGTAAATCAAAGCACTTAAACTTCGTCGTTGAAAAGCTTCACGTCATTTCCCCTAGGCATCGTGTACGATTCGTCGAAGTCCAAAGATGTTGGTCTTCTGTTATGGATTTTTCAGATTGACGCAAGGCTGAAACAGTTTTTCTGTGCTCTACTCGTGATTAAAATGTGAACAGTAAAGAAAGTGAGGGGAACGACCACGTACCAAGTGGAGGTCCCGGGTTCGATTGTCGGTTTGGTCGAGACTTTTTCCATCCTGTTCGTTTAATTAAGATTTATTACCTTCAAGCCCGAGCTTCGTTTGAAATAATTTCGTATTTGTTGAATTAAATAATACTTTTATTTTTATTAATACTTTGCTTAGAATTTTTGTGAATCTTTACTTTTCTTGCAGCAGGTGATCCTAAACTCAAGACACATTAATATTTGTGCGCCTTTCACTCCAAATTTGTTCGCATTTCACAAAAAAAGGACCGATGAAACGTTACATTTTTTATACAGATACACGAGAAGGCTCTTAGCCACATAAGGCTACGATACAAACTGGAGAACGTTCCAAAATCTTAATATTATACAATTTTTACAAGTAAACTACTGAACGGATTTCACTGAAACTTTATATTGCTGTTTTGTAGAAGCTTTATCAATATAAAACTGCCAAGGACTATATTGCATCATGTTAAGTGTCTGGGCATGAACTTTCTTCACGTTTTCGAGAAACGGCTAAACTATAAATATAGAGCATCTTAAATTAGTAAGTAATGACAATTTGGCCGTCTACAGATAGATTAAAGCAAAATTTAACGACAAAAAGTTTCGTCTGACATTGAAGATCTCATCAGGTGCATTAAAACTTGAGAACAGTCTTTTATTCTGTATGTGTTTGGCCAAATTGTGTTTACTTAACAATTTAAAAGACATTAAAAATCTATTAGCCATTTAAATTATCGCCTATCACTTAAAAAGCAATTTAAAATAGAGTCTTCCAAATTACTGATGTTTTTAGGAGTTTTATTAAAGTATTGGGTGACAAGAGTAGACAACGTTATATCCATACAATAATAAAATAATAAAAGAAGTAATCAAAATTATTAAGTTAAAAACCTTGATGCTAGAACAACGAGTTACAAGTAAAGCTAAAAAAATAGTCTCAAACAACATACTATCAACATATACATTGTCCACAAATCTTTGTAACAACAGCTAACACTAAATTTAAGTACAATTTTATTGTTCCCCTTTTGAGTACAGGTACTAAGTTAGTGCGTCATTAATTTATAATTCCTAGAAATTTTGTATTATTTATTGCTTTAATAATACAGGCCTTTCATTCTTCCTGAGACAAATCCGGTAGCCAAGAAATATTGCGCGGACCGCAATAAATATTGGCTGTCAGGGTCCCCCTAACTTGTCTGAGTCCTTATACTGATGGTCCGTTTAGCCACGTTAAGGAAACCTCTTTTATCCTTACACCTCTCACGTGTCCAGCCAATCCACAGGTTAATTTACAAAAATTAATAAAATTACTGGATTATTAAGACAATTTATTATAGCTTTGGGGACATTTTCTCTTGCAAGGTACGTTACATTATTTTTACTATACGGAGAACAAATAATTTCATTATTTAACGTCTGAAAATACTATTTATAATTTACTACTTTTAATTTTATTTTAAATAATCTTTTACCGCACTGTTTTTTTAGGGTAACAGGCTACATGAGGGTAATCCACATGATGGCAACTCCCCTTTAATAGCGTAGGAAGGGATTTGAAAGGTGGGATGCGGAAGGGTAGAAGAAGGTAGCCAAGGACTATGGTTTAAGGATCCTACTCGGCAATTCGCCTAAAAGTGATGCAGGGAAAACCCTAGAAACACCTGCATCAGGTAGGTCGGGCATTTGCTACTTGTCCCACGCCGTTACGATGGCGGGAGAGGAGTTAGCTGTGGGGTCGCAGCTTTCCCCTGTCCGTGCCTTGACCAGTTTAGGAGGCAGCTGGCCGACTATTCCAATAGGAATAGCGAACAATTCTTACCGTTTGCCCAAGGTTTGCGACCCCGGAACATACACCTCTCAAAACATGCCAAGGTGCCTCGGCATGTGGGAACCTTAGTTCAAAAAACCAGAGAGATGTGAAGGCATCCCCAAAGGTAGCCTCCTCCAGAGCTCTCTGGGAGGGTTCATCTGCGAGAGAATTCTCTCGTAGGCTTCCTTGCCATTTGAGCGCACTAAGAAATTAAATGCAATTGTATTACATAATACCTGAAACAACTGTTTCACGTTCCCTAATTTATAGATCTTTATTCTCTTCAGACACACTTGAAATAAATTAAGAGATTAATTTAATTTTTGCAAACATGTCAAGAATCAGTCATAAATATCAGGACGACATTAAAATAGATTCATGATTCCCAAATTTAAATTGATTGTACGTTACTGTTCATGAAACATTCGCATGGTTTTCGTGTCAGTTTTAACATTTCCTTCCGGAAACTCCAGAACTCTGTACACGACATAAATAATACAGAAATGACACTCAGTGCATTTATGGTATGAAATGGTTACAGGATCTGATTTACTACATCGTAATTAAACTACGATATTAATGAAATTATTATCATATAAAACTTTCTTATAAGTTACGTATTAAACAGGAACATTACTTTCGGTAACTGCAATCTAGCTTTTACTCCGGAAATATTCTCGGAATTAGTAATCATCCAACATGAAAAAAATTATTTTACTATGGATAAAAACTGTGGGTAAACATTTCTCCGACGATGAAAGTTTTCTAATTCGAGTGCCTCACCTCTCTGCAATTCGCTTAAACTTCTCCTGCGGAAGAAAATTACCCTTTGCAAGATTATGAGCTGGAGAGGAAATATTCCCTGAAGCAAATAAAATTGTTTCTACAGACGAACTCTGCAATAGGGAAAGACTGTAAAAATACATGAACATTTAAAATATTCGCAAGGTAATAATTTTTTATAAAATGCGGTAATATTAAAGACATTATAGTCTCGACGGGAAAAAATAGATTTTCAAATAGCAATTAACAAAAATTATTTTTAAACGAATTTTAATTATGAATAATAATGTAAAATATGAGTAACGATTTGCACTTATCTCTTGAAGATACTGCTGTAGCCTTTTATAAAGTCTGAAAAAGTTTCCCCTTATATTTATCATATTTTCGTATACAGAATAATTAAAATGCATACAGTCTTCAACCATACCGGTTCGATGTATTTGTTTAAGCATTACATTAAAGCAAGAAGATATAAATAACTATAACGGTCTAATTTTGCTATTGAATGCATCATATTCATTTTAAGACTATTGTGACTCATATGAAAGAAGTATTCGGTTCTTTTCTCAAGTATCGCGATGACGGTGCCACCCTACTCTCCCCGACACTAACATTAAATGTGTCCGAACGTACTGAAACTCTATTGTTTCGACAAAATAGCTCTTCTCGATAACGCCTGAACAGAATTTGATAAAATTTGGAATAGAGCTTTATTAGGTCACGGTTGTGAACATAAAATAAATATCTTTATATTTTTATAATTTAACCGTAACATTATCATATTTGAGACCGCAATAGGAAAATTTTTACTATTTTCAATCCGTAATTAATTATCAATTAAAGTTAATTATTTAATTAAAATCGTGAGTAGATAATTATGACCTGGGAGTGGAGATATAAAGTATTATTTTATAAGATATAACTTTGAAAACAATCTGAGAATTTTTATCTGTATTCAGTAATACAAAACCGTTTTCTGTGCCACATCTAATTTGAATCTAAGTCATTTCCTGAAATATATAGTCAAGTGATTATACATGTAATTGTTTCTGGTTGATTTGAAAGCAGGATGCACCGTATTGCTCTATTATAATAAATCCGTAATTATTAACCAGGAAGTAGATAAATGGTTAATTAACCTACATAAGCAACCTATTACTGTAGATTAATGCTGCACTCTCCTCCGAAGGTAATTTGAGTAATCAACAGGTAATACCACTAATATGCAATTATAAGCAGCAATGTATTGACACATAATGTCAGTCTGAACAATATGATCACACTGTTAATATTCTTAATGAGTCACATACATCATACTGATGTAAAGATAATAATAAACGCAGCATTCGCCGCAGTCGTTTATTTTACCGCGAGATTCCAAAAAAAACATGTCCAGAAATTTCGAATTTCTTAAATCAGTTGCTAAATTAGTGTAATAATTAACCGTGAAATAACTAACCGTTCTAAAAATAAACGAAATCTGAAACTACATGATTCAGACAAACACTGGTGCAAGATTTAAATACTGCGGATGTCAAAAGAAGATAGCTGAATGGAAATATCAAAAATGATCTAATAATATATCCTTTAAGCGAATTATAATTTCGTCAAGCAGTCATCATCAAACTGGTTTAGTGAATCTGACGCTACAATGTCTTGTCCGCGACAGTAGACAATGTCCGGAGATTAGAGATTCGTAATCTTGGGGTCGTCGAAAACATTCACACACCCAACTCTTTCTAATATTCAGGTATAAAATAAAATGTGGTATCAAAAAACTAATCTGACGGAATTCTATACCTAAGAACATTGTCCTTTCCAAAAGTGAAGGAAATATTTTTTTACTTTAGTATAGTTTAATCATCATTTCGATTTGGATTTTTAAATGTATAATTCACTATGCCATATTGTTTTAAACATATAAACATTTCAAACGAACTCTGACTAATTTTTGGCTGATATCACATTATCCTTTCCATTTTAAAGCTGTAAACTGTCTGAAATCATTCCAATTAGTACAGAGCTGTCTTAAACAATTATTCAAGTAATTATTCATCTAGAAACAGTAATTTCATTTAAAACGATAAATTGAGGTCTGCAGACCCACATATAGTGTCGTGGTCAGTGCAACAAGTATCGGCTGCTCTGCCTTCTCGTGCTGCGTCTTTTCCATCGAAGCAATCGCTCGTGGAAGTTGAAGAGAAGTCGGTCTGCCTCGCCTCGCGTCTCTCGAGTGCAACGACCCGAGCAATTCTGCGGCTTCGATCGTCGACTTCCGCTGCGGAATCTGCTGGCCGCAACCAAAGCCCACTAATACATAAACACGATGCTGAGCTCGCTAAATCATACGTAACTATCAAAATTACCATTATGTGGATGTTTGAAAGCACTTTATTTCGACGGGCCGATATCATTATACCTTGAAACAAAAATTTATAGCAACCTACTGCTATATTATTGGTCGCTAATTACCATTATTAATCATTTGACAAATTTATTACGTTTTAAAATTCAACTTTTTCAATTTTAAACAGACCTAATTATATCGCTGCTACATAGTGTGATGAAATGTGCATTTCATATATAGAACAAATTTCAGTATATGTTGTATTTCGAAAAGCATAACTGTTAGATAATAATAAATTTCTTCTGACATTCTTTTGTGATCTCCAGACTGAATCCAAAGGAATCTACTTCGGAACCTCAGACAAAAAGACCCACTGCTTCTCGCCAGATTACATCGATTAAGTTCTAGACAATGTCTACACAGTAAGTCTCACTAGGCGCTCAACTGAACTGCTTAAATTGATCGTGGTCTCTCTCCTAGATATTAACTCCTCTGTCGGGTCTCAATTAACTACTTTCGATTCTCAACTAGCACCTGATAACTCCTCGCCGTGATTATCTGTCCATATTCCATTATATATACGTGCTATAGATATTGTAATAAACAACAGGTAGGCTTTAATTAAATGAAAAGATAATCAAAATTCAAAACATAAAATAAAATTTATTATCAATTAGAGCGTCGAACTCAAAAACAATTACAATCAAATTTTTTATATCTCAGGGCCTTTACTGGGTTTGATGATTAGGACACGATAAATGTGGAATTTGACTAATTAACAATTCAAAATATACTTTACCTAAAATAAAACAATAATTCAATCAATGAAAAGAAAACTAGAAGAAAGCGAACGAACGAAATCTGAATTTATCCTTTAATTAGCGTTTACAACGTTATTCAAAATTATGTTACTTACGGACTGTCGGTCTGGTACCGAAATAATCAATTTATACCTCGTTCGGACATTTTTACACTTTAATTTTTACACATCAGGCCTTGGTTTTCACTGACTCTAATAATACTTTTTAGTTTGCCAAATGTTGGTTCTCTGTTCGTTAAGGATATGTTATTCACTCGTTCCGACGATAATTAGACGCTCGATGCAATTACTTGGTCTTCCAAAATTGAAACAATTGTCTAATTTGAGAATAGAAATTAGACTTCTGCAAAATGTTTATCGATGAATATTTGGATGTTTATTTCACAGACTGCAACTTATAACAAAATTGTTCTAACTGGTCTCGCTGTTCTACTACCGGTATCTGGACTCTTTCTAGATACTTCATCCGTCCACAGCAATCTTTCGGCACCAATTCTCAAGTTTTATTCCTTGTTCCGTACTTTGCAATCTCTCGGCCCCAACTCTATCTGACTTAGACTTTCCTGGCTGGCTGTAGACGTAAAACTGACTCGACTTTCGTGCGCGCAAACGCCATTTTGCCTTTTCGACAAAGCAGCCGAGCTCGCTTCTCCATTGTTGCTTTGTTCGATCAGACCGCTATAATGGATTTGTCAAACAATTCAAATTTTATGTCCAAACAATTACTGGCCTAATTAATTGGCACTATAATATATACATATATATTGTAGTATTCAATTTAAAGGTCAAGAAAATAAAACTTGATGTCATCAAATTATTGTTATAATTAAATAATAACTTGGTAAATTTACACAATTAAATTTTAAATACAAAATGTTTAATTAAAAATTTATATTTATTTGGATTTTGTACAAAACGTTTACATGAATGCCACAGCTTTATTGAAATTCTTAAATCTTCTGGGTAGCTTATTGGACCTCTAACAGTTATTTAAATTAAAATAAAATGTTACAAAATATTGAATTACATTTACATAGGGAATATTAACATAGGAGAAATATATAGAAATCTGAAGAAATATTATGAAATCTTAAAAAATCTAAAGAAATATGACGGTATTCAATTATTATACTAGGTTTAAAATGAAAATATACATAGGAAATCATCAGACCAGCTGTCATAAAACAATACTTATTCATTTCACCAATAATATAAAAGATTTTTTTTTAACATTCCATGGTATTTGTCTGTTCACAACCTATGTCAGCTCAATAAATCAAATCTCCTCATTACCACAGACGATGAAGTCCTATAAAATGTTTTAGCGGATGAACCGATCAGTTTTAAATCGCCGATGAGTTATAAAAATATCCCATCAACTAATAACCACTTTTCAGAACCTTATTCCATAACTTTAGTTTTACTTTGCTGAATTTCCGACCAACTAACCACCGGACACGTCTCCATATACATTGTTATATATATATATACATTGTTAAGTTCATGCAATTTACATAAACGTTTTATTTATAAAGGCGTGAATATTTTAAAGCTTTTGTGATCTCGCGTTGGTACAAGGCTAAAGATCAATATTGAAGCATATTACCATGACTGTGTAATCTCAATATTTGAAATATACAGTCTCGCATGACAGAATTTCAAACATCGGCCAGAGTTCCTGAACAAAAACAGTGATGTTGGTATACAGATGATTGTATCATCTTTATTTCATTCACCGGAACATTTCCTGCAATCTACGTTTTAGATGTTCGTTGGAAACGGCCAGTCATAAAAAAATTGTAATTTTTGTTCGGAAATAAGAAAGAATTAACATATATAGATATAATTTGTGCTCCGATAAATACAGTTTCTAATTAAATATAAAATACCACCTTTAGACCTTTCTCTGATAAACGTGAAAATAATTGCCGTGTCGTTACGAAGGGATGCAAAGGGTCGTTTTTCAGAGAATCCCTCTTTTGGGGAAAAAGAGCTTTACTAGCTTTACGGGATCTAATCAGCAAAGGCCGGGGTTCATTGAGCAAGCACGTACAGCGACAGGACGCATCTCTGCGACCGGATACACAAATTGCCTCTTCCGACGGAAATTTTCTTCCTACACGAGTAGGCAAACGGCGAATAACGTCTTTCCCTTTGCGAAATTTCCGCGTTAGAGCAGTTATCTTCTGAAGGAAATCCGTTCGTTGCTGCCAAAAAAAATTATGTGCTGATAATTTAAATTACCATAAATCATATTACAAGCTGTGAGTTAACCCTATGATGAAAATATATTTAAAATAGCTTAGTGATACGAGACATATAAATCAATTCAATACGACGACAAATGCTTGGGTGAAAAAACTGTGGGATCGAAGACAAAAAGAGAACACAAAATTATCAGGAAACATTTGTTATGTAACCTATAGTGTGTTAGTAATGTTACACGGTCCTTATTTCTGTGGAAATAAATATGTAGGGGCAAAATTTATTTACTTCGTACTGTGAATTGTTAAATTAAATTTGATTTTTGCATATTTCATCTGACTTGCATGAATTTAATGGTCCTCCATTTCTCTGACACTTGTTAATAGTTTTTAATTCAAACTGTAACTTG
Source organism: Zhengitettix transpicula (assembly GCA_037074705.1). Lineage (NCBI taxonomy): Eukaryota > Metazoa > Arthropoda > Insecta > Orthoptera > Tetrigidae > Zhengitettix > Zhengitettix transpicula. Next base: position 80,275,986 of record CM073591.1, read on the forward strand.
TGGTGGTTGTAAAAGAATAAATTAAAATTAATTTTACATATTACATAACTAATTATTTTTTACCTTTAATGTTTATTTATTTAACATAGGATAACATTGAGAGGAAACTATTTATTTCGGGACTTGTAGCATCAGAATAATGTTTACAATTTTAAGGTATTATTATTAGTTCTCATAAATATTTACTCTTTCAAGTCTCATTTGGATTGATGTCTGGGTCAATAGATCACGTAGTGCTTTTCTTTGGAAAGCTCCTGCCGATGATGCTCTCTCGCTTTATTCATTACACTATGTATTATTTCTCTTCAACTCCTGCCACTTACTTACATTCTCGTGTTTTACTACATTGCCATTAAACTATGCCCTACATACACTCACTCTTCGCTCTCTCTCGCTCTCTCGCACTCTCTCTCGCGCGCTCTCGCTCTCGCTCCCCAACAAATGACTTATTCCAGTTCTACTGTCAGGTTATGACTATTTTCTTTCACTCCACATCGTTATTATCTGTATCCTGCCACGTTAAGTATATTTTGATGCTCTACCACACTCTGAAAACTATCCAATCATTTTGTATGCTTTTTCCGTGTCATTTTTTAAGTCAGTTTTCCTCTCTTCAACAATCACTTTTCTCGAAATTTCCTTGTTTTTCTATCCACGGTTTCAACTACACTATAAAATATTTCACTCGATCGCACTAAATTTCAAAACAAGTCACAGAATTCAGTCATGTCACATTTTCAGACTGGTGGAGGCAACAATACAGATATTAACTTACCCCAGTTGATATCTGATAATAGTTTTAGATAAAATACAATTGAAATACACATGTTTATGAGATCTACGAGTTACGCAGGTCCCAGGAGAGTCAAAAGTAACAATGACTTTTAGTAATTATTCCACAGATGACGATAATTAAAGATAATCAGCTTCAGTTTACTTAATTTTATTTATTCGCACCATTTCCAAACCAATTATATATATTTTTTATTAAATAAATTACGTGCTTCTTTAATATCAACGACAAAGGTCACCGATTCTCCAACGTAACATGTTTTCTTTTACAATAATAATAATAAGATATTGTACGAACATAATACAATACAAAAATAAATTTAAATTGGCTCCATTACAGGCTATGCTGCCCTTTTCCGGAATGTACGCCCACGTGAGTTTAATAATTTTTAGTATTACAATTGTTTTATATTTATTTCTGTTACAATTTAGGTGTAAAAATTTTAATATTATTTAACTAAAAGCAATCATTCTATGAAAGGTTATTATAATAAACGATTAAATCTTATATTAGATCGCTTTGTGATAGAGCTTTAGTCGAAAGGAATTCCCAGGTATGCATTTAGTTCATGTGCCAATGCGGCGGAAAAGATGGTTCCGGTCGTGGTCGTGGGAGTGAAAGGGAGTTTATGTTCCAGGCTTATAGTCGCCGTGTAAAAAACAATCCGGCCTCGAACTAAGAACACCTAGATGACAAATTTAAGTGAAAACCATTATCCAGGTATGTTGGGAGGAGGACGAGGAGCAAAAATTTGGGTTGATTGGAAGAAGAGAAGAGATGAATAGAAAATTGTTGGCATGACATAAAACGCACTAGTTTCTAAAAATGTTTATAAGGAACGAGAGAGGAAGCTGATGTGTAGACGGCAGGAAATTGATTCATAGATGACACAGATTTAATGTGCAGATGGCGGAAAGGAAGAGATAGCGGAAGGAAGGATGACCGGAGATTCGGAAGTTTACGTATTGGATCTACATTCAGGCCTACTTTCTCAGAACAACCCCTGGCGTTTCGAAATGTACGCAGCGCTAGAGCGAACCACGTGTGGTGAGGATGACATCTGTATTTTTGAACCAAACTTACGTTTTTAATGAAGTTACTATGTTATATGGCCTCATTAATATCCTCACGCTTGGTTTTATAATTTTAAATGTAATAAAAAATGGTTCCAAATAAATTTAAATCCATTGTAATCACATATTTTTATTACATTACGCATGAAACACTACTCTAGAAAAAAGAGATGGTATTAATAATCTATACATATTTAATTATAGTAAAACCCTACTTGCCATATAAGGAGAACATAATTTTAATGATGTTTTATACGTCGTTTACTGGCTTTGAATAATGTTAATTAAGAATTCGTATTAATGAAACCTGTAATTTGATTTCTGAGTTGTTAGTACGTTACAGCGCATTTTTCTGTACATTGAAAATAATTACATTGAAAACGCATTCCTTTGATCTCTATTTAAAAACCTTCACGGCTTCACTCTAATAATTAGCGTTCTTATACTTTCTGTCCTTAATACTCTTTGATTAAAATGTCGCTTGTTAGTGTAATAACTTCTTAACGAAGTGTTTGTTAAGACCTTTTTGTCAACTCATAGCTGGCAAGAATTTTCAATAAACAGAATGTTTCCAGCACTCTTACTAATACTCTTACATGGTCAAAACACTCTGCCGCCTGTTGAGAGTATTGGTTCGCATGAAGAATTGGTAACAGAAAATTGTTACGGCACTGTTCTGTCTTATATACGAAAAAGCGTCGCTTAGCGGCTTGTTTCGGTATTTTGGAATAATATCAATACCATAAATAAGGAAAAAGTATTCATGGAATATAAATTGCCATTACAAGAGGTTTCGCTTTCCTGGCCCATCGCTCGATTTTGCTTATCGGGAAATGAAATGCAATTTACAGTGGAGATGGAGGATTGCTTCGTGAATTGGGGGGGGGGGGGGTGGTACTTCCAAGAATTCTGTACTGATACCATAAATGCTGCTAGTACATCGAATGCATTTATATCAGACGAACCGAAAATATTTTTAAATAATTGTACTGCTAATGTTGCACTAAATTAATTCTTTCTGATGTCGGGATTATTTGAAAACGTACCCCCCTCCCATTTGACATTATTTTATAAGTTAAGAAATAAAACTTCGAATCTGGAAGTGATGTATGTAAACAAAATGAGTGATTTCATTCATCTTGACTAAAAAATAAAATATTATTTCACTTTCTCAGCAATACCTGTATTTCAATTATTGAAATTAAAATTCTTTTCCTGAAACTTTTTATAATTATTAAAAAATAAAAGGTCTACGGTGTGTACACAGGCAATAATTTTTTAAACGACATCCTGCGAGAAACCGTATAATAATGTGTCCGTTTAAATAATATCAACGTTTTCTCAAATAGTACGATTTCCAAAATAGATTAAATATAACATCAATGGCGTGTTATGAAACTTAACCGCTTCATTTATTTTGGCAAAGTCGTAATATTGGTGATGTGCGAAAGCGTACGTTTTTGCAGTTTGTGCTTGTAGTGGAAGCTATTGACTATTCTCGGGCGTTGTTCACCAGTGAAATGAAACATGAAGTTGCTTTCCTGGACAAGCGCCAACCCTGATACTTCAATAGCATACAGCATTCGCGATAATAAGCTCACATTAGTAGATATATCAAGTAATGAATAATTTTTATACTTAGTAATTTTAATAAGTTACGAAATCTTTCATCAGCATTTCCTTTTTTTTAATGGATAAAATTATATACACTCATCGTCACCAAAATTAAACTCCTAACCATTCATGAAATAGATGCTATCCACGATACCTACAACCGCGGATTGTGAAAGAAGTTCGAAAATAATTAAATTAATACTCGAAAAGGCATTCCAGACCAAGGAAATATCCACAGAAATGAAAAATTTAATTAGGGCATTCCTTGGGCTCATTGGGAATGCTTGACTAATTTCACTCAATATCTCAAATAATTTCTGCATCCATTTTCATAATAATAATTAATATAGCCGGTTTTACTTACAGCTATCTGTTGTTGTCATAATGAAACTCAGTGATATCCATAAAACGAGATTTGACTTGTACCTCAGTTGCGTTATTTTTATGTAACGTCCCCTTGGCGCCACCTCTAAGGGTTTCCTATGACTATGTCGAAATGGGTTGAAATTATACACAAATAACATCAGAAGTACTACTATAAATCTCTTTTACCCCGAAAACGGTTTATCCGACGCAAATATCAGCCGCTTGAGCATGTTGGTAAATTTACACCAACCTTCTCCGCCCCTGGGGGTTAAACTGCAAGTTGACTATCAAAATTAAACTCAGCGACATCCATAGCTCCGGATTTGACTAAAATCTCCATTGGTTTTGCGATATTTTCTTCTTAAGCTCCTCCACCCCTACCTCTGATGGTTCTCATTTCCACCACAGTATCCTACTCCAAAATTGTTTCCTTTTTGCAAGAAATGCGTGTACGAAATTTCGTTAAATTTTCTCCACGGGTGTAGATTTGTATGCGGAAGATTCACACACACACACACACACACACACACACACACACACACACACACACACACACACACACACACACACACATATATATATATATATATATATATATATATATATATATATACATCCATAAATACATACATCCCATACTCAAATACATATAGGCAATTTTATTTATTACAAGATTAGATTCATCTCAACCATTTTGCGTTTTCACATAAGCAGATAGTATCATAAATACTTTCCTTCTCCGTTAATGTTACAACTCATGTGGTTTTTAAGGAAAAAATGTTTTAGATACAATATTACCGCGCTAATATTTGTGTAGTGAAAATGTGGTAATCAGCTACTTCAAACCATGCATCGATAGTAATAATTGGTTATTTACAAGTGTAATCGCTCATAAAACTTCATAAATCTTCTAAAATCGCTATTTAGTTTTTATATTAGAATTTTAGATGATATTTTTACGATTCTTTATGAATCACACGTCTAAAATGAACAATAAATGAAAAACTGCGAAGAATAATGGGAGGAACTATTATATTTAACAGCTAGTCAAATAAACAAACGAGATAAAATGTGTGTTGCGTGTTGCATTCAGGAAGAATTTTTGTGATTTCAAAATTTATATTCGATTAATATAATTCTTTATATACATTTAGCCAATTGAAATATTTTCCTTACATCCAGTTTGTGTATTTAAGCAATTATATTTATTTTATTTGAATTCATGTATCCGCCACCGGGAGAATTACCCATTTGTAGATTATATAAATATATTCACGTACGTCGGTAAAGTATCAGGACTTGTTTTATTAATTAAAAATATAATATCTCATTAAAACAGGAGAAGAAACCTAACCCTTTACAATAAATGCGTCACGTCTACCTCAACTTTTAGTTTAACGTGTTGTTGTGAATCTTGCGTAATAAAACCGCAAAGGTGAAGAGTTTACACAAGGCATATGATATTTGCATTCTGTATTGTTAAAAATAAAGGATGATATATTAGTGACGTCACGTGATCCGCTACAGGTAACCGATACACAACGTCGTGTGGTGTTGTGGTGCAGCGAAGAATGGTACCACAATAATCAGTGCGAAGCTGAATTTGTGCGAGACAGGTTGACCCGTGCCAATGAAATTTTAAAAGGGTCTATAGTATTTCAGGGGTCGACTGAGGATCGATGATGTTTTAAAATTTTGTTTATTATATTTTCTATATTTAAAATTAATGACAAGAATAAAACGTAAATATCATTCAACCTCAAAAAATTATACGTATTTGGGTTTCGCTCAAAATTATTTGTTTATTTCCATTTTAAATCGAAATTATTGTCGTTGCTTTGAATATTTTATTCAACTTTAAGATGTTGAAAAAGATATTATGAATGTTTATTACATCCAAATCTACACTGACCACACGTAACAATTAAAAGCCGATATAAAGATATGGAATGCTTAAATATTACACCTTGGATTACAAATATATTTCTGAACGCCACAATCAATATTGATTTTTCGCTACAAGAAGAATAGAATTATATGAAGGAGAATTTTGAATATAAAATCAATTTTATAGTTCCCAAACCTTGGACTTGTTACAGATATTCACCATAAATACGTCAAATTAACCCAAAATCACCGTACCATTAATTTTAGCTTTTCCTAGTACTTACTTGGAGGTTAATAAGTTATTCATACAACTATAAATAGATTAAATATTACACGACTTTATGGTTCAACATAATTAGCTAATTTAACATATAGCATAAAATGTTATGGAAATGCGTCGACCACAACCGTCGAATTAAATTTCTAAATTCTATAATTACGCAATTAGTCAGTAAAATTGAAAAATTGTTTAATAAAATATACATATTTGCTGGATTTTCCTTACAACTGAAACTTGATAATTTATTAATTATAATAAAAAATAGAGGATCTATTGGGGAAAAACAGTATTCAGCGAGTAGAAGTAGAAAAAAAGTTGGGAATCCCTGGTATAGATGCTCATGTTGCAAAGGGTATGGTGAAAGTTATCAAAATAATGAGGCTAACAATTTAAAAAATCTTGAAAAATCAAAAATGGAAATTTCCAGTTTTCTGTTATAAAATTTAATAAACGACTGTAGAGAATTTACACGCCAAAGATCTGAATCTTTTCCTCGATCTTTTAAAAAGAACCCGAGTATTGTATTTATAAATCTAAGATGACTTTTCGTGGATTTAGAGGGAATCGGTTTCACGTGAAACAAATGGCATATTGCTTGAACTGAGCCACACAAGACCACTGCAGAAAAATGGCGGAAGAAAGCAGAGGAGAGGCAGGGGAAATTCTCTATCGTAAATCTAACTATAGAAGGGACATTTTATCTGAGCACAACTCTGGAGGCTTGTCCTCTAAAAATGCTTTAAGGAGAAAGCTAAACAAAGTACACCACGGACAGTAAAATCAGCTACAGTTAATATTTTCCTTTATCAATTGTAAATTTTATAATCATTCCATGAAACGGATTTAAATGTAACGAGATTATCTCCGCCGATTTGAACAAAGTAATTTAAATATTTAACAATAATTAAAACATTTATTACAAGTCTGAAGTAATTATTAGTACAATTACATGTCCGATTAAAAACAGGTGCTTTCTGCCTAATATATGGACATATTCATCTCTTAAGAGTCATTTAAAATTATATTTCATATTCAGTAGATATAGAATATAAGGAACCTTATTGGCTACTAGACAGATGATCAAGATTACCAGTAAAGAATAAACGCTAAGTGTATGAAACGATTATTTTTGAGTTATGGTAACTATAGAGATGTGCCAATAAATCCAGTATCAACATAATTCTGAAGGTAGAATCAATGATACCCTGAACTATTGTCCACGCCCCTTAGAATATTTCAAATGCAATCTTACATGTAGACTAGTGCATATGTGCGCATTTAATAATAATTTATTTTTCTTACTTTTATGAGCCTTTACAATAACTGTGTATTAACAGTGCGAATTTCTGATATTTATTTCGAAGACTTTATATTGCCCGTCTTGGCTTCAGCTACTCTTAATGCTATTATATCTGGCTATCTCTGTGCTGGCGATGGCTCAGCAAAGCATGAAATGAGAAATGCGCATGCTCAGTATTCCATTCCACCGCATGCACTACCCGTAAAGTTCCGCAAACTGCCTCCTTTCGATTCTGTGGGCCAGACAGCACATATGACAAAGTCATTGAGCGTGTCTTGTTCCTAAAATTAACGTTATTGAAAATATGTACGAAGTAAAAATACTTCAGTGTTAGACATGTGTGTCAATGTAGTGCTAAATATTACACTTTTAAATATTTGACACTATTGGAAACTATGTAGACGGAAGTAATTTTCAGCAGAGTTTTGGTAACACTATCGCTGATGTATTATTATTGTTTTACATAGTTAACCTGACAAAAAATTTGTTTCCTGGGTTGATTAGTGAATAACTTCAAAACTCACTGGCAGCCACTGGTATAAACTTCTTCCATGAACTTATTAAAGAAAAAAGTAAAATTTATCACACATAACTGTAATCTCATACAAAATAACTAGTGTAGCCACTTCTGATAAATGCAACGTACAGAAAATTGAAGAATAACTGTTTAATAGACCGGTGAGGTGAAGTAGATAGGAGTCTTCTTATTCCAGTAATCCTCATCATGCCACATTCAGCAATCTGCAAATTAGTTCCTTATTAAGGTTGTCAGACAACAAATTAGCTCATAGAATGTAAATTCGGATTGCTGAAAAAATAAATTTAAAAAATTCCAATTCATTCCAAGAATTGTCGTCAGAAGTCAAAGTAGTCTACATTATTGTGGCCATTTATTTACAATTGTTCAATCGTTTTTATTTATGCTGTCTGAGTCTGTTTCATACATGAAGTTTAAGTAGGAAGACACCGTTGGACGGCGGGTTGAGCAATGACTTTGACGAACGACACCGCTTACTCATACATCAATTGTAAATAAAAGGACACAATGTCTTAATAATGTACGCTTATTTTTATTCTGACAATAATTATTATAATGAATCTATATAATAAAAAAGGATGTATATTTGTATGTATGTATGTATGTATGTATGCATGTATGTATGCATGTATGTATGTTTGTATTTACGGTAATCTTAATAGAAATTTTATCGCGTGGACAGAATGCAACAAAAATTGGTATACGTATTCTTCAAAATACGAGAAACGGTACTGTGAGGGTGAGAAACACCTAGCATACATGTGGAAAGAATTATAATTAAAAACCGTGATCATTAAATATTAAATTACTGCGCGCCAAGAGACAATGACGTCACGCGAGTTACTACGCAACGAACAAAGGAATTAGAAATTAAATAAAGCTGAAATATTTTCTTTAAATAAAAAGTATAATTTTATACAGCAATACTCCATCGAATGTAATAAAGAAGAATACGAATTACTTTACCATCCTTGCGGAAAATGTAAGTTAATTTTCGCGCTATATTAGTTGTGAGTCTAGCTAACAATTTCATCAATGTAATATTTCGTAATGTTTGAAGACTGAGTGACAATTGGCAATTATATCCTGAAATACTCAAGGAATATATTTAAGTATTCAATTAAATACTTTTTCGAGTTTATATAAATAAGTACACGAGCAACGCCGGGCACCCGGCTAGTTGTAAATATAATTTTAGAATAATTTCAACCGATAAAAATAACCATATATTAGGCCGAAATTATGCTACGGATTACTTGAGACTCGTAATAATGATATTAATTATATTACAAAATGGTGCTGAGCCATTTCCGAACAACTATAAAATAAGTAAATAAATAAAAATAAATATTTCACGACATATAAATAAATACGACTCAATAAAATCAAAACGCAGACAACAGCGTTCTGGAAGCTATGGGAAATATCGGATTCAGAGATAAACGCAACGATTAAGCATATAAATACAAAATCTCTGGGTCAGTAGATACATACTAGCCGAACAGGATTCACTGTTACTCGCAAAGAACACAGAATGGCCGTTTGCCAAACGACAGATAACAACAAAGTGTCTGTCTCGCCACTCTCAGACTACAAAACGTATGAAACTGTTCCAGAAATCGCGCTGATTCTAATGAAATGCCGTGCAAACATTACCATTCACTTTAAAAAACATGCAGTTAACAAATTCTTAGAAACCCACGAATAAAGTCAAATGTAGTGGAGATAACTCAGTCGCGAACTGACGTTTCCGTTTCACAACAGCGACGTCGACCAATTAGCTACTAAGTGAAGCGGTTATTTCGGCAACTGAAGTCAAGGCTGGGACAAAATAACAAAAACATATTACGACGACGCTTAAGGCCAAAGTTTATTACGTCTGCTTAAAGAAGACGTTCAGCCAACGAAGACAGCATTCTTGACCTAACGTTGAAAATGTTCGTCGCTATCATGCGAAACGTCGGCTAGTGGGGAACAGGAATGCCGAATATCGGTAGTCGTATTTCTTACGTAATGTGACGGTGACAATTTTTTTTGTCAAAATGACCGCTTATTTGAAAATAATGGAATTGGCAGGAGTGATTTTATCCTGAAATTAATTATGGAAGTAATAAACTTAAAACTGTTTATTTATTTAGTACCAAATATCAAAATTGTAATATACAATTTTATTTTTTACTGATATTTCTTGACCAATTTCTAATAAAACCCCATATTAAGTATTTATTTTTAAAATTAATTTTAGTCGCTTTTAATTAAATTTGGATATTTTAATGTGTATAGCAGATGCTTTATAATATAGTCACATAGCGTCCATGACAAAAGTATTAATTTTTCAAATCCCATGAAAATTTTCTGCCTATGTCGTTTATTTATATCTATTTACGCATAAATGGTCTTAAATTATTCTCCGTCAGAAAAGACGCTAATCCGCGTCGAAACGCGGATTTTAATTTAAATTTTGCTTATTTTAAGTGTTTCTTTTTAATTTTGTCTGTTATAAAAGTCGTTTTAACATGATTATAAATGGTACTTATTACAACGTACGCGGAATTTTACATCGGTCTCCAAGTGGCTAAATACTCGTGCCTACAGTCGCTGAATATGTGCTACTTTATGTTTCTGTGCTCTAAATTTCCTCTTTGGCTCTGTTTTAAACAGAAATCCCCTCGTAGCTGTATCCAGGAAACGATTTTGTGTTGCGTCACTGCATATATATTGTGATGTGACAGACATATTAATATATTACTGTCCCTGAAATTATTACACATGTCTAGTTATACAATATAAGTAATAATTTGTGTTGTAATTCATTTCACTCTTACGTATACTGTATTATTTATGTCATTACTTATGTAAAAATCTGTTAACGATTCCTAATTCCTCATAAGAGTGCTAACGGAGAATAAATCTATCTATCGATTAACTATGAATATACAGATTATTTTCTAATAGTCTTTTCAGGTTTATGAATTATTTGATTAAATTTCTTGCTACAGTTTCGATATATATCGAAACAATTTCGACCATATTGTGCTAAATATAACAAACAATTTCTTATTAATTTTTTATGCAAAAAACTGCTTAAGCGAGGATATTTTATCCTTCACGTTTTATTTCATTGAACTGTAAAAATCCCATTCCTTGAAACATCTGTTGTTACAGATCTTATTTAAATTTTCGACTGTTGACATTGACTCTCTTACAACGTTCTCCATTAGAATCTGTGGCTCTCATTAATGAGGCAGTTTATCTACATCAAAAAACTAAATAAATGTCAAAAAATTACTGGAGGGGGTTAAAATGCATAATTTATGTTTACGGGAACTTTTTGGTGATTCATATTTCATTTGTTAGCAAATATTTAATTTAATATGGCAGCTATTCCCAGTTCAGGGCCTTGACCTGGACTCATGGGATGTTCTATAACTGAACTGTTGGAAAAATATTTTGAATTTAATAGCCATAATGTAATTTTAAATATTCAAATACTGCTATTAATTCTAATTCTTTACTTAAAAAATATTGATTCATTGATTCAGAATAATGTTATTGAAATTTAATTGTTTCTGTAACATTAAAGTTATTGCCCCTTTATGGTACTTTGATAAATATTAAAAATTAATTGCTCCTGAACGGTATTCACTTATTTGTACTAAAACGAAAGACAGCCGAGGAATTCTCAAATACAGATGACTGGAAACACGTTCTTCTAAACTAAAAGCATTTAATCAAACGTTTTTGTCGTATGAGAAAAATACATATTTTAAGACAATTAAATTAAGTCCTTTCTGAAACAAAAAGTAATGATAGCCGTCGCCTGAAAGCTGCTGCTCCGATTATTTATCTGAGAAATAGTAGTTATTACGAAACACGTTCGATGAAAGAACAATTTCAAATTATCGTAATTGGTTGTACGATTTTTTAAGTTCAATTCAAGACACTTTATTCTAAAATGATGAGGCGTCAGTGTAGCGTGACACAGAGCAGAACTCTTTCTACAAGATTGCATTGCAAAATAAATGTCTACGTACTTATGTAGATGGCTGCAAGGAAGACCTGTTGAGTTATAAGTGGATCGATAAGACCGTCCAAGGGGGATTCCAGCATTCTAAGGTTTCACATGGCGTGTAAGGCAGGGTTGCCTTCACGAGCGAAAGGTTGCAGTCATTTGCATTACTTATGCCTGCGAAAAGTCTTGCCTTGATACGTACGCAGACTCACAGAAAAAACTCCCATATACATCAGATATATGAATATAGATATAGCTTCCCTTGCAAACAAAAACTCCATTTTTGTCTTCCTGAATAATACTATAGCTTTTATTTTGTCAATTTAACATCCAGTATGATCAGAATATCTTTCAGAATTGTCATGCAACATCTCGTTTTTTTGGCCTATTAAAAATTTACAATTATCGTGTAACTTTATTTTTGGCTCTTAAATAATTTGTAAGAAACCAAACAACAACAACAAAGGATAAATGTAATATTGTATAACCTGTAAACGGACCACATGGGCAAATTACTTGGATAATTAAGTAGATACTTTCTATTCTAGCCGATAAGGAATATAAAGGTCGATAGCGATTACATGTCTGTAATTCGGTGTAAAATTCTCTGATTATATGAACGACGATTCTACTGAGCAAAAACTTTCGGTTACCCAATACAAAATATTTTATTAACGTAAAATATTATTTCGCTTTTAAATAATTTATTTTTACGGAATCCATTGACATATTCAAATACACGGATTTTGTTTAAGAAATCATATATTGCTCAGTTTAGTTTTAAGTGATCAATCCTATAAATATTGGAGTTCTTCTCGGTGTATTGTTTGCTTAAACATTTCTCGGGTTTCTAACCGAGTAGAATTAACATAGAGCGACATTTCGATGACTTGTTCTGTCATCAGCTTCTCGGATAGACTTGTTTATACGAGATAAATACTATTTAGGGTATAAATTCAACGGTATTTTTTTATTCAGTATTATTAATTTGTTTCGCTACTTTATTAGTGATTCAACATTTTTGGTAATATAAATATAACAGCTCACATAGGTAAAATTGGATTGTTGTAATCCGTATATAAAGATATAACTGCTTCATACAGTCTACAAACAGTGCTTTTATTTCTTTATTTTAAATCTTTATCCGTAATTGTTATCATCATTATACATAAAATAAATAAATTGGGCATATGTCAGAAAATATTTAATAAAGTAATTTGTAAAAAGTAAATTTCATGCCGTTTCGTTTTTTTTCAGGTGTATATTTGAGTAATTTATGACTTGGAGTGCTAGAATAAAAAATTATTTAAAAAAATATAGTTGACTATAGTAAGTGTAACCAGAGCATGCTTTTAAAATTTTACTCAAAATTTATTTATATAACTGCATTATTAATATAGTTTCTGACCAAAATAAATTACATTTTAAATAAATTATAAAATGTGAGAAACGTGACAAAAAAGATAATTAATTACGCAGTAGACGCTGTGTATAAATATTCTGCTGATTAAATATTACTTTACTGTGAGTATTTTCGCTCGATGTTTGATGAATTTAATATGCAATTTTATTTTTGTGACAATTTAGTCGTAAAATTTCACATAGAAAAATAAAAGTTCTAACTGGAGACTTTTTCATAGGTTTTTCACCTCATTAACTGATATAGCAGCTATAGAAGCTTCTGAAGACGTTTCAAACCAGAAACGAAATAAATATCGTAATTAAATTTAATTTAAGTGAACGTCTGTTTGAAAAAGAGAAGGTCATTATATTTTTCAAATCAAGTTAACGTTAGGCTCTTAAATATAATAAAATTATGTTTCACGTATTTATGACAATATTCGAATACCTCTGAAGTTAATGGTTTCAACGAATAAATTTCATACTCACAACCACTGTCTTCAATGGTAGCCTATAGGATTACACTGAATCCACCCATATCAAATAACCATTTTATATATATTAGCATTAAAATCTGTGGTCATAGCGAATGTTTAGTTACAAATGATCAACCATGTTTATAATTGAATAGATTTTTAAAATAAAAATCGTGGTACTACAATGTCTTTGATTAACGATGCTTTAAAATTTTTGAAAAACAGTCTATTATTTTCATAATATTTTTAAGTCAAATATTTTAATAGAATACGGAATTTTTATTAATTCCTACAGGGAATTTATGAGAGACGTTATCTGTATTTAGCATGTTGTTTCACTTCAAATTTCTGTATCTGTTTTTTATGCTACTATATTTTAATTTTCAACACGCGTAAAGTGCAATATTGTGTAATGTGAACTTTTAATACCGTCTGCTAAAATAAATTTAAACATTTCTACTATACGAACTACATAAAAGACTTGATGAACCGTATTTAAATCATTAAAGAGAAGTTAATTCAAACGAACGGACATTTTAAAATGATTATCGAAGTTTAATTAATATAATTCATTCCTTTATATCTTTGCCTCAAATAAATAGTCGTAACAATTTAATTAACAAAATAATCTTGTTCCTATGTATTATATAATTTCATAGTCCTTTTACTTACGACGCTCATTCTCGCTATGGTGAAAGCTGAAACGGTGACTTCAATTTCATTTACTTTTAAGCGAGCCTAGAACACCGTTGCTTTGCTTTGAACTAATATGGCGTGGAGATTTTTCATCAAGGATACTATTAACTCATGAAACGTTACAGACCCGGAAACCCATCATGTATCAGTGGTACATTGTGTGGCCATGAAAACTCTATTAAACGTACTATCTTGACGTATCACTAATTAACGGCCACTAATTATACAACGCAGTCTAATAAACATATTTATGTAAAAATTGAACGATATCATTAGCATGAAAATAAACTTTTGTCGAGTAATACAGGCGTTTAAAAAAGTATAATTATGGATCTGGTTGTATTATAGAGGTTGAAATTTTAATATTTCAGCGAAATAATTCATCCTTAGTGATTGATTATTTTTATTATGGCGTATCCGATTTTATATATAATAAATACATGATCGAAAAATTAATTTCAATCGGAATATGTTGGCACACGTTTTTGCAACGCAGGTTGCTGCGCACTTGCCAGAAACCATTCAAGTTCTGCATAACAGCTGCTGAGGCTTCTATAATTCTATTTAAATACCATTCGTTTTCTCAGACGAAAAACTAATATCTGAACAACGTTAACTTCTTCCAGGCGTCGTATGAAACAGCATTAGCGATAAACGTTTTCTTCTGATCGTGCCCATGGCTGGTTTGAGATTAATTCTTGTCGTCCCTGGATTCCCCACCAGAATTTTTCATTTTCCGGTGAAACAGACACTGTGCCTGGCTAAATAAATTTCATGGCATGCCATCAAACAGAAAATGGTTGTACAATTTCCTTTTGAGTTCATTCTCTTCCATGGAATGAAAAGATAAAACTGGCTCACTATTGCAGTGAGTTTTTAATCATTATTATGTATACCGCATTGGCACTTAGTGAACATTTAGATAGGAACTTAAACCAGCCAGAAATTACAAGTACAGTGATTAATCATAAGCCATTTGAAATCCTCGCCGAGATTAGTAAGAATATAAAAAATAACGCAGTTTATGTACGTAATTATAAAACATGAAATGAGAAAAATTATTACCAAAACAATGACTTAATTTCTCATCTATTAATTTGTGCTAACGGTAACCTAATACAAAAAAAATTTTAAACTGAAATTGACGTAGAATTTCTGCAGCACGATTTGGATAAAATAAATGATTGGGCAGTTGTTGATAAAATTAAAATTAATTTTAACAAGAGTTTTTTATGCGGCAGGTGGAAATAATACTAAATTCATAACTCACTGATAAATAAATAGTACAATAAATGTAACTGTAAATACTTCGCTATATATCAGACAAGGAACATAGAATCGAATATGTGACCATAAAAGCGTGGAAGTCATTACATTTCGTAATGCGAATTTTAAAAAGGGCAAACTCAAAAACACGCGAACTTGCATATAAATCTCTCGTGCGACCTCTGTTATGGTTGTATTTGTTGGAATCCGTTCCGAAAATATCAGATCGAGGTACTTGAAAGAATGCAATTGCAAGCGGTGAAATTTCATGTCTTTAAAGCGTATGAAGAACATTGTTGAGGACATTGGGAGGTCATTGTTTCAAGATAGGCAGAAGCAAATTAATACAGAAGAGAAAATAATATATTTAAAATAGGGCAGAGCAGCTTTAAAGCTGATGTAGGAAAATATTCGTTTTTAAACCCGACTACAAAGAATTTAAACAACGTACCAGCCGATGTTTTCAAAACTTTTAAAGTTTTCCGGGGAAGAATAAGTGTACATGCTAGTGTAGTGCGACAAAAAACAATTAAACAATTCTATTTTCTAGGAACTTATTTAATACATTTGTGTGTATTATTTGAATTTATATTAAAATATGTTATTTTGTGCTTATTGTCGTAATTGGTACCGACCGTAACTCAAATGCAGGATCATTAAATTTATTGATTCATTCACATGACAAGATGATTTCCTGGCATTCCCGGGGTATTTTTGTCATCCAAATATTACATTAGGTCAGAAAAGGAATTAATTCGACACTAATCTCATTTTCATTTAGAATCATTTTTAATTAACCCATTATCATCTCGCCGCATACCAGCGGTGGTTGAACCACCTGGACCGACACTTTATCTCAACAATACCGAAAACTAATATATGCATTTATTGACTATTTTTAAATCCACCCTCCTCCACAATGCCGATGGGGACTGAACTCGAATTAAAGTTGCATAGTGAATATCAACTTAGTGTCACAAAAATGGTGGATTCGTCACCAATAAGACTATTACATTTGCAAAATACGAATATTTTATGATTAAATATCCTATGTAATAAAACAGGATGTATATTTGTATGTATGTATTTACGTTAATCTCTATACATATTTAAACGCGTGGACAGATTGCAACAAAAATTGGTGCACATATTCTTCGAACGACGAGAAACGGTACTGTGGGGGTGGAAAACCCCCAGCATAAAGGTGGAAAGAATTACACTTAAAAAATGTGATCATTTTATGTTGAAATACTCCGCGCCAAGAGACCGTGACGTCACGGGACAGAGAGATGAACTATGCGACGAACAAAAAAAATAGTTCCTCTTTCCGTAATGAAATAAAGCAGAAATATTTTCTTTGAATAAAAAGTATAATTTTATCGGTAATACTCCATAGAATTATAATAAAAAACAATACGAAATACTTTACGATCCTTGCGGGAAATGTAAGTTAATTATCGTGCCATATTAGTGACACCAATATGGCGACCAATTGTTTACATTATGAATATAGCTGATAATTTCATCTTTCGTAATGTCTGAAGACAGAGGGACAATTATATCCGGCAATACTCAAGAAGTATATTTAAGTATTCTATTGGTAAAGAAATTCGGAGGTACGTTTGTTGAGCTTGATGCAACAAAATTCAATGTATTTTACAGCTGTTCAATTAATGTAGAATCGGTCGAAAGTATGTTCGGAACTAAGAACTAATGATTAATATATAGAATTAAATATCTTTTCAGGTTTATGTAAATAAGTACACGGGCAACGCCGGGAAACCAGCTGGTGTAATAAATAAAAGTAAATAAATGATTATAAAATTTTCAGACTCACTATATCCCCAGTGTTCAAGGGTAATGATTCGTGATTCGTAGAAAGTTGTTCTCATATTCAAATCTCTAGTCGCTAAATAAAATACGTTCATACCCTTCATACCAAAGTCTCAACTGACTTCATAATAATCTCCTCTCACTCTCATATCTACATAGCAACTGGCCTCCAGTTTTTGTATTCTCCTGCCTCTCTACTGTTATTTATCGATGAAAAATTCTGAGGTCAGCGACCACATCGTTCTCAAACACTTACAGCTATAATATGAAGACATTGTCTTTCAATTATTGATCAGAATGACCAGCTTTGCTTGGGCTATTTTCTTACCATACTTCGAAACTCTTTCATTTCATTTCTGCACCTTACCTTAGCGAAAGGGCCGACTGTTAGCTAAAACAATTACAAACCACTAGAAAATATTAGTGCCCTTATTGCTGAAATATTATCGATCGGGTATTTCATGATAATAAAATATTGTAGCTTTAAAGGTGAAATTAAAATTATCCTTATAGAGATAATGTAAAAATTGCTAAAGAGGGAAATTAGAAATCCATCATATTAGTTAAAG
Source organism: Zhengitettix transpicula (assembly GCA_037074705.1). NCBI lineage: Eukaryota > Metazoa > Arthropoda > Insecta > Orthoptera > Tetrigidae > Zhengitettix > Zhengitettix transpicula. The sequence goes on from CM073591.1 coordinate 80,294,090, forward strand.
GTTAATTCCTCATTACTGCTCAGAAAATAATATGACATATACTTATAAAGAAAAATTGACAAAACTGGGAAATTAATTGAATTAGTAAGAAGCAAATAGTTGTAAAACGGACAAAAATTAAATACTCAAAGTAAACAAAGGAACCTTGCACCTAAAAGCTGACGTTGGTTCTGCCGAATATTTTAAAAATGTACTAATTGGTACCACACCTTCAAACATCATAAATAACAGTCCATATACATCAGAAAATGGATTATTGGCCTCAAGGACAGGAGATTCTGAATATATTGTTACATTTTAAAGAGTCACCAACCATATATGTAGTACTTAGACAAAATAATAATTTAACCTTAGAGCAGTATACGAATAAATAATTCCAAATTCTGTTTTATTAGATGTACTTATACTTCCATTATACCAACCGCAAGACCTTATTTCTTTCGTAACACGGGCAAGTGTTCCTTGTATTTATGTCCGCTGGAAAGTTCCAACCCTTCTGTCCAAAATGAAAAGTGTACGCTCCCGTGCAGGTGGTAAAGGCAAGTATTTAATTAAAGTCGTGAAGCAGGTAATTACTCCTGAAAAGAACACCGTTCATCAAATAAATTTATCTCATTCCATTTTTGTTTAATGGAGTTCGAAAAAGGTTAGGTGTTTCATAATAATGGGCGCACTGTGCGTTCTAATCAAGCCATTAAGAAATTCTGTGAAGTATTGCACACGGGGGATTTCATAAACTACAAATTGCTGAATGAGTAACAAAAAATGTATGTAGTCTTATTTTGAAAAAAAATGTCGTCGCGCAATCAATTCACGTCTGAGTCCAGAGGTTAAATTTTCTTTAGATTTTATCATAGAAGGTTCTTGTACCATAACATGTAAATTGTTTGATTCGTGTATTATTATTTCAATTATAAATATAGTGTTTAAACAATGAGAGGCACTTGATGGTTCTTTTCCAAGACGGGTGTGATCTTGAATCGACCAATCAGACGGCTTAAAATGAAGGGCGGGACATGCAGCGTTGACGAACAATTTCAGTGTATCCTACTGGTTCTAGTGAGCTATATACGAAATCAATTGTGACCATGAGCTTCAGCGACCCCTACCAGCCTGAGACCCCGAAGTAACTTCTAATTTTATTCAATAACTTAATATTTTTAATAAGACTAATTTATGCTTATTTGTGGTATTATCCCCAATGTATTAATAAGTCGCAAATTAGAATATGAAAAACAAATTAATCATTTTCAATTTATTTAATTAGAATTTGGAGCTTTCGGCAATATTGCCATGGCCAATTTGAATTTTTCCCCAAAAATTTATTTGTACATCGTAGAATGTTCAAGTCATGAGTGTATCGGTTTCTAGAAAGGTTTACGCATCTGTCTTACGAAAATTCTGCGTACCTTCGGTCCCGATACAATATCATCTGACTCCACTATAGAGCAAGATGACGATGGGAATAATGGAGAAAAGTCCAAATTATAAATTAAATGAAAATGATTAAACTTGGAGATAATACAGAAACGAGTGACTTCTAATTTTAATCGGACTTTAATTATAACTGTGTTAATGCAATTCAAATGTTCAACCATTTACGGCACGTAGTTTTCTTCAAAATAAAAATACTATTTCATTTCTTCAATGTAACAGATTTCCGTGAGGTATTGTTTTTTCATAAACTCTGTACAATACCTGATTTTTATCAGTTCATCTCAATTCACTTGATTAGGTACGGACATGTATTGGATTCCACTTCTATTAGCACTGCCATTCTGAAGAGCACAAAAGATTACCGTAAAATAAGTCATAGTAAATGCTTTTGAGTAAGTGCGGCAACAATCGCGGGATTGTGCTGCTTAACAGCGATGGTCTTGAAATAAAAACAGCTAGAGCCCCGCCGGGCCTGGCGCTGCTGATGGCATTAAGCGCCGATTGATGGGATGATTTCGCGCTTATGGCTCCCCGATAATGCTCGCCCATCACAATTGGGATTTTACGATGGCGCAGCCGGTACAGACCAACGCACAAACTCCTACTTCGCTACAAAACATTTATAAGAGCTTTACATCGTTTCACGATAAGCTGAAAATTGAAATATTTTCGTCGTGAATTGAGCGTTCAGCGATGTGTTGAATATTCTTGCCACCATTCCACAAATAAAGTAATTTACTCCACAAATTATTTATTTATTATGTTTTTTGTTATTTTCAGAACGCACTGCTGTGCCAACTAACTCATCTTCACAGTTGCATGATCATGCATTTTTTTTATCTTCATGCCCTTGCTTGCAATTACACCTTCAGAGAGAAGTTTCTTCTTCAGATCTGGAACATAAAGAACACTGTGTATTTCTCCCTCTTGCCACTCTCCATGAATGAGCTTTTGTATTTTTACATTCCCCTTTCCCTTAATGGCTAACTCTAGATTGTTGCCAAGACGAATGACTTCATTTTCATTTGATGTACTGAAATCATTAAAATAGCTCATATTGTAGGTCATGTGAGCAGATGCACCACTGTCTAGAGTCCACTGTTCCTCACTTCTTGACACTGTCTTGTCTACTTCACTACTGAATGCACTGTAACTTCTATTTCTTTCTCGAATGTCATTATACTTTTTGTGAAGCTTAGAACGACACTCTCGTGCAAAATGGCCTTTCTTACGACCGGAGTAACAAATGATCTTGGTCTTATCCACACTTTTACCTTGATTTATAAATTTATTTTCACTTCCTGGATGGTTTGAATATTTCTTCTGTTCAATTTGGGATGACCAGAAACAAAAAATGCAGATTCACTTTGTTCAGATTGCGATAATGAAGCCTCTTCATCAATTAGTCTCGCGCTTAAATTTGACAAATTTTGCTTGCTATCGTCAACAGATAACCAAGCTTGTCTGAAGTTTCTGTACTTTGAAGGAAGTGTCCCCAAAAGTTTTTTAACCACAGTTGCATCGCTAATGCTCTCACCTGATTCCTTAATTTGGTGAGTAAGATTTTCAACTTTTGCAATGTACTGCACCACTGTTTCATTGCAGTCCATTTTTAACTGATGAAATTTATCGAGAAGGAACATTTTGTTAAAATCTGATTTCAGTTTAAAGATGGAGTCCAATTTTTCAATCATTTCTTTAGATGTGGAACAACTTTAAATAAGCGTAACTTGCAATAGTTCCATGGCTGACGAAATCGTGAACATCGCCGCCGCGTCATATTTTTCCCATCTCTCAATATTTGCTTCATCACTGACCGGCTTCATTTTGTTGCCGTTTGCAACTGAGAATACACCCTTTGCCTTCAGGTCACAATTAATCTGAAACTTCCACTGAGAATAGTTCCGACCGTTGAACTTGTTTATTGCTGAAACATCGCAACCAGCCATGTTGACACGTTAGGCCTAGCTCGCCGCGTAACTTTCAGATTAAGAAAAACTTTTGGAAGGTAGAACAAATCTACTCACTTTAAAAGGTGCTGTTGGGCGCGTAATCTGGGCCCGTAACCTATTTAATTTATTAAGTTAAGAAAGATACAAACGTTGCACATATCTGGCGACACACGCCGGGAACACATCCATAGCCTATACTACGGGGACTACACTCGAACAACAATGTTGCCAAAACGATACATACATACATAGAACGTACATACAAAGTTATGACAACAGTATTTAACATTAAACATTTTTCCTCATCAATGTTGGGCGAAATGTAACTAGATCTTTTCTCCCTCAACTCTTGCAATTGAAAGAATTCACTAATTTTCATTTGGTAGATTGAATAATTGGGCGGTTTACTCATCACCTCTTTCACAAAAAAAAGTTGTTTTTTTTCGAGAGTTATCACGCGACTCATTATTTTCGAATACATTTATCTCCCGGCGCCAAACAAAGAAGAAACGAGAACTAAATTTGATATAAGTATGTGGGAAGCGGTAAAGTCAGCCCATTGTAAATCAACCATTCAGGAATAGGGTTCATAAGGCCACGATACTGATTTACGTTTCACAAGGCGGAGGAAAAGATTGATAGAACATTTATGGAGCACAGATTCGTGCTGCTATTGTGAGTGAATATTCCTGTTACTCACCTGGAAATACGGCTGATAAGGAATGGCTACAATGCATAAGGAAGCAGGGCATGTATCAGTCCAGTCGCAATTTATAATTAATAAATAAATTTTCTAATAATTATTAGTTCGGATGTTGTCATATTGGGAAAAACTGGTAACGTATAATGAATTTATTTAATATATATTAAAACAGTTAAGCTATATTTATTATAACTCGGAGGTGTCAATTAACATTCTACTTTTTTATGTGGGTCGGTACAGATTACACTCAATCAGAAATTAACCATTTATTAGAGACATAAAGCAACTAAAAAAGATAAATTCAAATTACATTTATTCATTAGTTATCAAAATTTTCTAACCAGTATTTTACAAGTCTGTTTTCATTCTTTTAAATTTTATTCAATAAGAAAATTATTAGAAATCAGAGGGCTATTTTTTAAAATTAGAATTAAACAACTGTTTATTTTAAGCACGAGGGAAAAAAACAACCTGACCGCGAATCGAACCCAGGACCTCCCGCTTACTGGGCGACGCTCTAGCCACTAAGCTATCGTTGTCGACTCCCGATCCGTTTCAAAATTTCTTTACAGACATAAATTCCGCTCATCTATAATTCACAAGTCACTTTTTCTTCATGATCTCATTCTTGGGCATTATGAAATTTTCCTCATGTTAAAAATAAATAGTAATTTAACATGGCCTTATGATTAGTTACGCTTTCCTTATTCTTTAGCCAAACAATTATATTATAAATTTCAGGACTCATAAATTTACTGTAAAGTCCAATTCAGTAAAATCTCTATGGATAATTAAATATAAATTCCGACTATTGAGGAAACAAATCAATAAACATCAGCCAATTTTAAGTCCAAAAAATAATTTATTAATTAATTAAAACATTTCATCGCTTATTTTGCGACCTCATCAAGTTCAAGTTTAAAATTAGAAAAAGAACAAAACAATTACAATGATTAGAATAACATTTTTAAGATACATTTGACAGATAACAAAAAATATAATGTTTTTTATTTTTAAAATTTTGATAATCAGGTCATTCTATTCTGACGGCCATTGCCGAACAGTACAATTTAAAACGAGAACAACCAATCACAACTGTCATTATGACATTTTGCTTTAGTAACGTTTAATTTATACATTGTTATAATTTAAAATTCTAAATTGTTTCCATTGTTAACCGCACCCGACAATGTAAAATAATTTTTAATGGTCGTTCTCGTTTTAAATTGTATATTTCGGCCATGGCAGACAGCATACAATGACCTGACTATCAATATTTTTAACTGTAACAAAATTTATATTTCTTATCTGCGAAATGTTTCTCAAAATGTTATTCTAATCAATTGTAATTGTTTTGTACTTTTTGTAGTTTTGAACTTAAACCTGATGAGGTAGCAAAATAAGCGATGAAACGCTGTTAATTTAATTAATTAATTAATTATTTTTTCTGACTTAAAAATTTGGCTGATGTTTATTTATCTCTAGGGATGGTTTTCTCTTTCTTAGACCACGTAATAAAGCACAACAATCTTCGCATATATAACTGTCTAATATCTGGTGTTATTTCTTAGGAACTTCAAACTACCACGGAATCAGTTATTTTAAAAAATTTAAATTTTTTTTTAGTATTTCAGAATATATCTGTATCAGTATTGAAGGTAAGAATCCTTCACGTTCTCATATTTCATACCACAACGACAATATTTTCAACATTTATACTAGATGCAGAAGCATCCATTACAAACAAAAACACACAAATTCTTTAATTACAAGTTTTAATTCTGATTTTCTTCAAATAATTCAGTAATGCAGACGAAAACATTTACTCATATTTATTTTGAATTAATGACTGAAAAAAAAAAATTTAATATGATCATTGACAGTCCATATCAGTTAATAATAACTTTACTGATTGGGAGAAAAATGTGTTCGATAAGTAAGCTTCTATTAGAAATCAGAATCGAAACCATTTTCGTGGTCTGTAATATCGGCTTCAGTTTCTGAGTCACTCAATGTGTTATTTCTCTTTCAGCTATGGTAACAATTGATTTACAAAGCCGAACTTAATGGGATAGGAAGTGAAGCGTGAACAACCAGAGGGTTGTTTATGGGCACCCATATTCCTGAATGCACCTCACGTAGAAGAATAAGCTTATTGATTGAGACAAACTACCTTGGTTTTCATTTTCCCAGAGTGTTTCGGCGAACAACGATCATACGAATTTGTCATAGTATTGCGAGTGAAAGACCTTTAGTGTGAAACTAGGTGGTAAAACGTCATTGCTTAGGCTCCAACACACGCAAATGGTAAAGTTGGGTTTTCAGTCCATGTACTTTGAAAATCGGGTAACCGTCGTTTAGTGTTTTTTTTTCGGCCACAGCAGTCAACGGAGAATGACCTATCAAAATTTTGTTAAACTTCAACCTGAAGATGTGGCAAAGTTAACGACGAAACGTAGTTTAATTTTCGATAAATAAATATATTTTTTCTGACTTCAATTTGGCTGTTGTTCATTTATAACTTTTCTCAATAATCAGAATATGTATATCAACGTTTAGTGTATTTCAAAAGTCCGAAACATTGAATTGATCGATTTATTATGAATGTTGATTTGAAGAAAGAAAATAATATCGTTTTGTTAACGTGATTTGGTGACGGATAATGTAATAGTAAAAAAGCGTCATTTCTCAGTTAATTAGTAAAGAAGGATTTATCGTATTTAGTCAAATAGACAATACAATCGGTGTTGATGAAAAAAATTTCGAGTGTATAAGACAATAATTTTCCGAATAATTAGTGGAAATGTTACGAGGCTGCTAATATTGGGTTAGTAGAAATGGTGATACTGACGCACGGAGGTGATTAAAAACTGGGCAAGGTTGATGCTAATTTACTTTTTTAAAAAAAAAAAAGAGAAGAAAAAAGGGTGAACGTAGATGAAGGGACCTTTTGGTCGCTACAAAGGGAAAATTCTACTACTTGGTTAAGAGAATTAATGTCTGTAGGGGCTGTACGGGGAATAAAGTTTCAGTCGCTATATATTTTTTATCATTTTTTTTCACAATTCAAAGTGAAAATTGATGGCTATAGCCTTCTAAAACAATCAGCTTTTCGAAAAGGAAAGTGTGCGTATGTGTAAGACTGATTGCTATCTCTAGTCCGTAGATTCAACTCTGAATTCGTAACGGAGATATTTCGAGAAGATACGCGGATCACTCGAATATGTTTTGACAGCTCAATGTCCCTCCCGTCGCTTTGGGTCCCGTTAACGATGCCAACAAGGAAATAACGTTGAATGTAGACACAACCCCCGAAAAATGAACACCAGCTTATACACTAACAAAAATTTGTAATACAAAACTTCAGTTAAAGGAAACTTCAATAAAAAATTTTGCATGACTTAAATACTGTCCGAAACATTTTAATCTCCAAGGAGTAGCCTTTAAATTATATTATTAAACACATAAACAGCAAATTGAACAAAATCCAATACCCTACTGTTACTCGTCCCCAAACACCTCAAGCCAAATTTTTTCTCGTACTCCCTTATTACAAATTTCTACATCACAAACTTATCCAAATATTCAAAGATTATAAAATATCAATCATTTACAGATCCACTAATGCCCTTTCCTACCACAAGGACCCACTTGACATCCTACAGCAAACATTGTGTGGTTTACAAAATCTCTTGCTCTAATTGTAATTCCTGCTACATAGGGCAAACAAAACGTTCCCTTTAACAAACGTATGATGGAACATATGTCTAGAATCAAACTTCCCATTGATTATCAATCTGTAGTATCCAAACATATCATCAATTCTAAACATACATTTGATTGGCAAAATGCTAAGATTTTAGACAATTCCAGACTCATTTCAGAGATGCTTCACATTAAATCAAACATCACAACTATTAATGTACTTGTAAAGAATTATTTTTGTAGGCTGGGTTTTTACGTTAAATCAAAAATTATTGACCATTAAAGAAATTTTTATATAAGTTTATTACAGTTAAGTATGAAAAACTCTTATCTCAGGAACCTGTGGTTTTTACATAGAAGATATCTGTTGCCCGTACCAAATACGTATTGTTATTATGTGTTGTGTTGTCTACTGTAGTTCTCGTACCGAGTCAGGACCGCTGCAAGGCGTCGACTCAGGGGTTGATCACTGGCTAAGGCGTCGGCCTCCGGGATTGATTGCTGGCAAGCCGTCGTACTAAATTGTGTGACTTCGATGAACTCTTCAATAACAAATTGTGGCCCCTTCCTCACGACGATTCTGCCTCGGACTATATCAGAGACAACAACTTGGAAAAGTTTACAGCAGAACTCATGAGGTTTGTAGATCGGTGACACTTAAAACGTATACACGTAACGCAATACGGACCCTCTCATAATCACATCCACCAGCTGCGGTGAGCGCAGAACAACTGTCCAGTTTCAAAAGCTTATCTCCGTTCCCTCCATTATAGCCTCCCATTCTTTTACTTTTTTCATTATTAGAAAACTTCGTCGAAATGTCAGTTTCACTGATTCTTCCATTGTTACAAGAGTTATAGCACGCAGCTGCAGTTCCGTAGTCAACAATGGCCAACTATTCTGTCATGTTGAGGCCAACAATCGAGACGGGACACGAAAATTACTTGGATGGAAATATTTATCTCCTCCACCCCCATACACGTGCACAATTTCGAATTCTCCAAACCACAGCAAACAACACTGCCGAGACAAAGCAAAACTAAACCAAAATACACGCGTTACATACTATTAATGTACACTATAAAACTCTATAATTGCTATGATCCCTTATTATTACACTAAACCTTCTGTTTTCCACTGTCGTTGCTCCATTATAGTTACGCTAACTCTTCGACTCTCCCATTGTCGTTGCATTTTCGTTTCTTTTGAGTTTTGTCAACTGACAAGTGCAGTTGTGTCGCTCTAGGCTCTTCTTCGCACCTGAGGAAATGGACAAGGATCCCATAAACGTTGAGTGGTTTTTATATTACCACTTTTTTGTATAAATTGGCTATCTTTCTTATATATTTACAGTTGCAAATTAAAATAGAATCCTCTCAAACGATCGTCAATGATAAAATGTCACGATTATAGAGTTCACTTTCCTTGAAATAAATAACCATTGCTGCAGAATATTTTAACTATTACTCGCTCTTTGATTATTTTATTGTAAACATCAAGGTGAATTCTAAATATTAGATGTAAAATATTTTCGTCTGTCGAATCAACATGATCAATTGCAAATACCTCAGGAGGCTAAAGAGACTGTTTATGAATGAATTACTTCAGGGTTCCTTGGAGTTAGACTGATCATTCTGATAAATTGTTTGAGATTTAAAAGGGACCAAGTTGAAAAATATGAAATTTAAACACATGACTTAACTGAAATATTTTATTTTAATTATTCTGCGGGACCTTTAAACCATCTTCCAGAAACGTAAACATCGTTGAATTGCACTATTTTGGATGTATGAAACTAAAAATGTGGGTGCCAAATGACAAATAAATTAAATGGAACCTAGAAAATTAATTATTGTTATAAATAAATTAGTATTCAAACAACAATATAATACATAAATATATATTATGACTATTGAGGAAATAAATAAATAAACATCAGTAAATTTTAAGTCACAATTTTTTTATTAAATTAATAACGTTTCATCGCTTAATTTGCGACCTCATCAGGTTCAAGTTTAATTCTCACACAATTTATCTTTTCGGTTATCTGCCAAATTGTTTATTTAAAATGTTATTATAGTGATTTGTTCTTTTTGTATATTAAACTTGAATCGGATGAGGTCGCAAATTAAGAGATGAAACGTTGTTCATTTAATAATTTATTTTTTTCTGACTAAAAAAAAGCCGATGTTTATTTACATAATATTATATTTTTTAAAATATAAAAATAATTTAAACATTCTTAAGTTGCTAACAGAATCGTCCTGAGCCTATCCAGTGGTTTTTCCCGGGGCATATTAGGCATGCCTTTTAATAGAAACAATCATTATGATTAAAAAAGTATATTTATTTTATTTAATACACTTGACTGCAGATGTGGCTATTAGGAATATCTTGAACTGTTTAAATTTGCTTTGGCATTCAATTTATTATAATAAATATAAAAGAATTAAACAAAAACAAATAATTAATAGAAAAATATTATTTAAACCATTTAAGTGTATGAAATATTCAAAATAAAGGAGACATTATTTTAATTATAAGTCTCAAAGAGTGATATCATTATATTTGTATTGTATTATCCTCAGTTTGGCTCCGTATATTCAACTACTGCGTTGCTGTGGGTCAGGATTTAATAACTGTGCCTCCAGATGTCATGACGCTTTTACCTCTGCGTTGTTATCAAGAGATGTAGAAGGCGAAGTGAGGAAATATTTATTATATCTTCTTTATTATCACAAACTCTCCAACTCTCGATTTACGATCCAATTACGTAAATTCTAAATTTTCTGTAGATTTTGACTTTCAACTGCCGATGTAAAATTTTGAGGAAACCCAAGTTTCGAAGTTTGTATTTGTAAACGCCTCATAAATATTAGTAAACAGTTCTCGCACCATTTTTCTTAACCGGAAACTTCTTTGTGTCTTGTGCTGTTGCTAAATAACAACTGGTGTTTACGCTACATAATGAATCGAAATCGCGCAGCGAATTTCAAAAATACTTCGTTACCGAAATATAGAGGTTTCCCCTTGCCCTTCCAAAAATATTTTGCAAGACTCCAATATTAAATAGTATTTTACACCGGTTTTCGTATGGAATGTGGGTGTATGAACATGACTGTGAAGGAAATTCAATACGACTAACAGTTTACGAAATATTAAGAATATATTGGAACCAATATTTATGAAAATATGGAAAAGTATTAAGAATCTATTGGGACCAATATTTAGGAAAATATGGATAGTGGGTGTAGGAGCACGACGGTGAAGGTGGAAGAAATTTAATACGACTAACGGTTTACGTAATATTAAAAATCTATTGGAACCAATATTTATGAAAATACTGACTCAAACAATAGAAATTTTTTAACACAAATATTGTTTTTCTTAAAAGATTTTTAAACAAGGCGTTTTCGTATTGAAAGTGGGTGTAGGAACACAGTGGTTGAAGGTGGAAACTCAATACGACTAACGGTTTACGGAATATTAAGAATCTATTGACTGCAAAATATTAATTTTCTTTACAGTGAGTTAAGTTCAGCTAGTCCTACGTACATCATCCTAAGAACGTTTCAAAAATTCATTAAAAATCCGGAATCATAGTATTGCTAATTAGCGTTGCATAAAGTTACATGACTATTTTCTTACAGGCAATATTTCCAGTTAATTAAACGTCTATAACTAAATTGTGGCAAGTCCAGTATCCCAAATTGACCGACGCCCTAGCCTCCGAGCCACAGGGATCCCGTAGAGATGAAGTGCGTAATCCTTCGTCTCCACTCAGGAGCTAATTTTTTGGTTTAATTGGTCGTTCCACAAGTGACTGCACTAAGTGCATTCAAGTCGTGAATTGTCCAGTTTTCGCGTCGCTGACTTTGATTGTCCGGCCAACGACAACGACCTTTATAACGTCGGCCCCCGACCATTCAAGTTGAATTAGCTTTAACGGCTAATTTCATTCACACACTGCGCCGCTGTATGCTCTACAACAGAACTTGTCACAAATGAAATTAATTTCTCTGTAATCACATAAGGATGGGCAAATGCGAGCGGTCTTTCAAAACGTTTAACAGCTCGAAAGCTGAACTGTAAAAAAAAATAAAAAATGCAGATCTGGGTCTGCGCTCATTGTTCCGTTTCGTTCAGCCCCGTCTGTTCTGAATTAATTACCGAAGCTTGGGATCAGTCTGGCTGGGGTCATTTCGAAAAGGCCCGTCACTCAAACCTTCAATAAAGTGTCCGATGTACGGAAATTACGTAATATAGACACTCATTTTATGTAGGTGTATGCGATTTTTCTTCTCAATTTGTGCTTTTACCTCATTTTGAATGTAAGAACAATAAGGAAAAACAAAAACAATGCGTTGAAATTTCTAACGTTGACAATTTTGATCCAACAATATCAATTCTCTTCTTGTTTTGGGTACACATTATCTATTATCAGTTGAGAATATAAATATTTTCTTACATAGAACAGTAAACAATTAAAGTAAAAATTGTAAAAAAAATCTTATCCAAAAGGATGTAATACTAAAGTATTCTGCTGCCTCATTTATTTTAAGTACTATAATCTTTCAAAATTTTTATAATTTATCTGACATGAGCGATAACTTTCTTTTTGAAATTATCCATCTGTTATCATATTAAAGTAAACTAATATTTATTGAGAAATATATTAACCGTCACTTTGAATTCAATATTTGAGAGCGTCATACTCGCCTAAAAATTTTTAAGAAATTTTGTCATTAAATTCTTTTGAGAACATTTTGTCGGCTACAATAAAAAACACATTTTTTTGGATAATCCCAGATAATATTTTTAACCGATATTTACAAAACTAGAATTAACCGTTATAATAATATACACTGTTTTTTAAGAGAATTTAGAACAACTGAATATCACCTCACCTTTGATTCTTCGTAGTTTCTTCAGTTCATTTATCAGACCATTTAATGTAATTAAAAACGTATTCAGTAATTTTGTCCACTATTTATTATCCCTTAATTACTGTTGAACAAAACATTAGTACTCGGTATACTTTCTTTTAAGTTCCATTTATCAAATCAATTATGTTACAAATCTCCTGATTTATTATTGTAATTGTCTAGCTCGGTACAACAATACCTGTATGAATAATTTACTCAAAGGCCGTGTTTCGTGACCACGAAATAAAACAGAATGAGTTTCGAGTAAATATTCGTCTAATATCTCATGTTTGTTGGGAACATCAAATTTCATCGGATTCGAGTATCACAATAATTCAAAATTTAAACTACCGATGTTGCCCGACTTGCTATAATTAAACTCAGCTCGAATCTCGGTTGTTTTTGCGTTATTTCTATGTAATGCCCTTCTACCCCCACCCCTAAGGTTGCTCCCTTCCCATACCGAAAGTGGCTGATACACACGTATCTAGAAAAATTCTATCTATCTCATTGACCCCCAGATTTGAAAATATCCACCCCCTCCCCTGGGGGTTAAACGGCAAGTTGAATGTAATAATGAAACTCAGCGACATCCATAACCTAGGATTCGACTCCAATTTTGGCTATTTTTTCTTTATTTTTATTTACGACCCTCCACCATCATCCCAAAGGGTTCTCTCCCCGAAAGGGGTTGAAATTATACATAACAACATCGGTAGAAACACGACCAATCTCATTTACCCCGAAAAATATTTATCGAACGCAAATATTTACTTTGCATCATCTGCATATTTTCACTTTCATTACTATTTTTAATCCAACAAAAATAACACCTCTTTGCTGATTCTAAAATATATAATTAAGTTGGCCTGGCTCATGTTTTAAATTTTTAAATAGATTAAATATAACCCTCAGAAACGTTTGAGATTTTTATCCTTCAGCTATCATACTACTGTCATTGTTATTATTTTGCAAAGTACCCAGGAACAAATAATATATATTTACACAGAAATCTATCGAGTATTAGTGAATCAGAAATAAAATATTCATAAACAAGTATTACTATAAATTCATTGATTGGAATAGAGCTATTTTTCCCTCTTGTCCGCACTCGAATTCTTTTCTAATAATCGTGATTATAAACGCAATTACCGCCATTTTATTAATCCACGTTGCGATGTAATTCGAAATTAACGAACACCATTCTGCTACAATAGCTATGTTTAATACGGTTACAGGCAGTGAAGTGCATTGTGAAATTAGCTCCATCTTTCCGTGATAGAACGTGATTCGGAAACCAATGATGTTTGCGTAGTGATTCTTCTGGCTGAGAGGCGCATTGCGTAGATCAATACATCGCACACGCCACGTAATGTAGCTTTTTTTAGCTGCTAATTAATTACGGTTACAGAGGTTTTGCGTTATCGTGGCGCGGAACGCAAAACAACTGTGCTTTGCCGTTGTTTCCCCTCTTTGTAACCACCATCCCTAAATATGCCGAAAGGAGTAGAACTCATTGATCCCGAAAAAGTTTCTTTCGATAAATATATTCGCCGCTTTACCTTGTTCTAAAATCTCCACCCCTGTCAACCCCCGCTACTGTGGGTTAAACAAAAAATTGAAATAATTAAACTCAGTGACCTCAATTAACACAGATTTGACTCCAATCTTGGTTGCTTTTGCGTTATTTTTATGTAATGCCAGTCCACTCCTACCCTTAACGGCTCTCCCCTCCCAATCCGAATGGGGTTTAAATTATACAGAAAAAATTGTAGAAATACTATAAATCTCTTTAACCCGTAAAAATATGTATCCTACGCAAAAATCGGCCGTTTGAGCACGTTTAAAAATTTCCAAGAAGTATGACGAAATACGAATGAAGACAATAGCCAACTACTCAGATAAAGACTTCAGTTAAAGATCTGCAGCCAAAGGGAATCGTAGAATTAATTACATTATCGAAATTATCAGATCCATATTGAACTTTTATTTTGATATTTTTAATATAATTTTAATAATATTTTTAACTACATAGTAAATTTTGAACGATACTTGTAATAATAATTTTTAAAAAAATGTCAAGCCCCGTCCCTGGGGGTTGTTGACGTGACTTACCCGCACAGTGTTTGTTTCCTGGTTGCAAGGAACACGTGAACGAAATTTGGTCAAATTTTCTCCACGGGTGTAGATTTGTATGTGGAACATACATACATACATACATATTCAAACACACAAACGTACAGTGTATTTTATTTATTAGAATAATAGAAATAGTGAGAACTTCGTTCAGTTGAAATTGTCTACTAATTCTCTAACAATATTAACATTTCAGCACTCGTACCTCGAGCTTCATAAAGAATTACACAATAAACTGCAGCAGCAGTTACACTGTGTCGAGTTGCAGAAGAGCGACCTTCCTGTTGCTTCTTCGCCTGCTAATACATCAAGGCGCTTTATTACTTCTGTGAGTGACGGCGTCGCTCTGCGTCCAATTCCTTAAAGGAAGATCAGCCTGCCAGCCCGTCTTTGCGAGGATGTCGACCAAAGAGAAAACAGACAGCCCCTTTGCTTAAAGACGCAGAAGTCTGCGCCCGGCTGTCGCAATCAATGCGTGCCTTACGGCGTCATGGAAATAAAACCTTGACGAGACGATGTTTCAGATTCCTTATTTTTCCACATGCATAAATCAGTATTTCAGACACATGCCATCAAACACCTCCCTTCGTCGCATCGAGCTGATGAATCAATAATTCGCGAATTCTAACAATAATAATTACGATTAGGAATAATATGGTGTGTTAGGAATATATAAGTCAAATGTATATGGTGTGTTAGGAACAATGTGGTGTGTTGGTATATATATGTCCAAAGATGATAGAAGGAATCAAGAAGGGTAACAATACATCGCAGACTTTGCTCAAAGAGTCAGTGTCACTTGGAATATTAATAGAATTTTGTTTGTGAATTTTGATTTGAACCATTTCAGAAATTATTCTTTATCAATAATTTTGTTCAAAGTCAAAGATCTTAAATTTGCTCCAGTTTATTTATTTCCTTTAAATTTTTTGTTTTTTACTGTGATTATTTTGTTTAGCTTAAATAGTTAAAATTTTAAAATTATAATTTGTGGATTTAATGTGTTGTTTTACATATATATGTGTTTCGTAATCACAGAATGCTTGACATTTAGTAACTTATAATTCGCTAAGTGTTCTTTGATCCTCGCCTACAGAGTCCGTTTCGTCTGGACAATGTAAACAGAATTGCAATCACAGCAGCTGATTTTGTATACAACAAAATGCGTGTCTTCAGGTTGTAAATGATATTTGTTGGTGGATCTATAAATAATACCGATATTATAATGGTGTAACAACGTGAATATGCAATACGGAAAAATTATCTTAGCTTTGGGAACAATACGAGGTTTGGCAATAGGGGAATATAACAGTCTAAAACACAAAAATAATGTAGTCTTTACGTTTTTATTTAACATTGTCTTTTTAGATTTTTTCAAACTCTTGGTTTTATTTGTGCTCGTTTGTTCCTTCACTTACATACTACTGTGAACGAAAAGTAAGGTGAATTTATTTATAAAATATAAATTCTTTATTTATTCTTCCAAATAAATTTCATCCCCTTCAAAGTAATCCCCGTTCGATAAAACACACTTTTTCCAACGCTTTTTCCAGTCTTCGAAACAGTCTTTTTCCGGTATAGCCTTCAAGACCTTCTTCAATTCGGTTTTTATCTCCTCAATCGTGTCAAAACGGCGTCCCCACATTGACCTTTTGAGTTTGCTGAATAGCCAGAAGTCGCACGGACCCAAATCAGGCGAATAAGGTGGTTGCGGAACGATATGATTCGAGTTTTTGGCAAAAAAGTCGCGAAGAACAGTGCAGTATGACATGGTGCATTATCGTGATGAAGGAACCAAGAGTTGTTCGCCCATAATTCCGGCCGTTCAGAAGAATAGCTTCACGCAAACGACGCATAACGCTCAAATGATATTCTTTGTTGACAGTTTGGCCCGGCGGAAATAATTCATAGTGCAGCACACCACGATAATCAAAGAAAACTGTCAACATGACCTTGATTTTCGGTCTTGATTTACCTTTTGCACGATATTCGCTGGATTGGTCGGTGGTTTCAGGGTCGTATGCGTAAATCCAAGTCTCGTCTCAGTAATGATGCATTTCAAGTGGTCCTGATAGTCAGAAAGCAAAGTTTCACACACATCAACGCGACGCTTTTTTTTCCAAAAAATTGAGCGATTTTGGCACCTATCTTGAGACTTGACGCGTTTGAGACACAAATCATTCTTCAAAATGGTTTGGTCTGAGCCAAATGACATTCCAACACTATCAGCGAGATCTCTAATTGTCCATCGACGATTTTCAGGCACCAAATCTTTAATTTTTTGGACGTTGCCCTCGTCGGTCGACGTTGATGGTCGTCCAGAGCGCGGTTCGTCTTCAACGCGTTCTCGGCCCTCTTTGAACTCGTTGAACTTATAAACGTTTTTTTATGCCATAGTTTGATCACCAAAGGCCTTCCGCAACATTTTCAACGTGTCCGCACAAGTATATTCGTTCCGCAAACAAAATTAGATGCAAGTTCTTTGCTGAACAAAATAATCCATTGCGAAAATCGAAAAATTCACTTTTGTATGTTTACAAAAACACGTGTAACTGGGAGATAAAAAAACCTTTTAACAAACAGACGCTTGGAAAATATAATAGACAGTCCTACCAACCTACGGGAAAAAAATTTACCTGCCTTCCTAATACCCGGGAGTTTTAAATGACAATTTCACCTTACTTTTTGATCACAGTGGTAAGTTACCGGCAAAGTTTGAAATCCGGAATTTTATATAATGCCGAAAACTAGCCGGCAATGTATGAAACGATTCATATATCATACATTTCCTAGGTATTATATAGAATTACAAATGAGCAACCGGCTAAGAATGAAATACATCTCCGATACGTGTCGAATAACACGTCTCCGGTCAGTTGCAATTGCTCAGACGAGTGGAAGCGGCCAAGGATTCGTCAGGTATATGTGTAAAACAAACTGCTAAAATATGAAACGTCTTTGCGTGAAAACTGCAATTCAAAACGTCATTCAAGCTTACCATGTTGCATCAAGTAGGATAATTTTAATTTCTAATTTTTTATATGAAAATTTTGTTCCACTTCATAAGGAAGGCATAACTTGTTATATACACCTTACATTTTTCTTTACGTATTTTGAATAAATTAATTTAATGGAACGCTCTTTTTTTTCACAATAACATTTGTACTTTTCAGAATGCACGTCATTTGTATAATAATAGCCTTATCAGGACTTTTTTTCATACATTGCCTAAATAGCAGTTGGCATTCTATAGAATGCCTAGGTCATATATCCAGTTTCTAGATCGTTCCCCTAATAATTAATTTTTTTTAAAGGAAAACTGCAAAAGTGTTCAATGTGTTGCTAATAAAACCACTTATTTCATAACTTGCTTATTCTCTTTTAGCCTTTTCTGCTCTTTTGTTTGTTTGTTTCATGTACGGCCTGGAGTTTGCAGATTCCTCGTCGCTCTGTTTCGTGGAGTGACTTGTCCGTCGTTTGTGTTTCCTCCTAGTGTGCCTGTGTCAAGTTGTGTTTATTTTTGTGTGATATGTAAAATCTATGTCATTCTCGAATCATGAATTATTTACTACTACATATTTAATATTTTTATTAGAACTGTAAATATTATATTATACCTTTAGTATGGTTAAATAATTATTATTTTTGTTATTATTCATATTATTTTACTAATGTTGAACAGGGAAATTTGTGTTCCCGAATTTTAGTATTTTTATGTAAACTTCTAATTATTTATAATTGTAGCATTCAATTCTTATATTGTAATTTTATGTATTGACGTGTCTTATTTCCTCAAACGAAGACTAATAGAATAAAATAAATCAAATCAAATCAATGCCTAGGGAAAGTATGTAATAATTCTCATATTTCATACATTGCCTAAAAACACCATGAATTATATGCAATGCATTGTATAGAATGTCGGTTTTTCAAACATTGCCGGTAACATATATATACTAAATTGGAAACAGCACATTGAAACTTTAGTACAATGAAATTTCAATGGAAAACGTAGTCTTTTTGTACTTCTGTACGGCTATTGTGTAAACAAACTTCTAAAGCGTGAAGCCAGCGCTCACTAATCTATCCATACTATAAAAGCCAAACGTACCCTGTAAGTAACACAGGAACCGAAGCGGCGGTGATAGCTCCCTTTTAGATAAACAGTAATATATTATTATAATCCGTGATAATGTAAGAAATATTGTGTTATAGTCCAGTTTATAACTTATAATTTATTAATCGGATTGAAGTAGACTGCATGGAATGTAACGAACGTAATATGATAAATCGTTTGTCTTATTTAGTCAGACAGCTTCACAAATGTCAATGGTAATTTATTTAATGAAGATTAGGGAATTCGCGAAACACCAGTACGGATCTTAATTATATTCCAGTAACTAATCACCAGGTAATAGAATATTATTATTTATAGCATTTATTCGGGTACTTAATACTGCTAATTACAATATTGTTATTTGTGATTTACTGCCCAACAGAAAATACCCAAATTGATAAACATCGTACTTCACTAAGCAGACGATAAAGAAGGCACCAAGAAAGGTTATTTGATGTAAGAAGAGATGAGGAAAGGGAAATGACTCAGTTGTCCGCTCAGATAATGAGATGACAAATGAGCCGTAGAAGAGCACAAAGAGAAGGACTACGTCAAGTGAATAATTTTAATTTATTCCATATATTTGGAAGGAACGCTGGAATATACTTTGGGATGGGTATGTAGAGGAATTTGTTGCGTACACTCTCTGGCGTCAGGAAGACGCGACAGTCAGACGTCAGTGTGTTGAGACCCGAAAACTAAAAAACGATTAAACCGTTTCTCACAAACCGTCAAATTTTGGCTTGGAGTGGAAAAAAGGTGTCCGTGGGAGTTGCCTCAGAGGGACAAAATAGAAAAGAGTAGTCGGGTGGTGGTCACGGTGGAGAGAAATTACCATGCAGGAGAGACGTGACCACGTGAGGAAGAATGCACACTTGAATAAGAGACTAAACTGAAGGATTTCATGATTGTCAAGGGAGGCAGGCAAATAACAGCGTCTCTATCTCCACCTGGAGGAATTTGGTATCCCTTCATTATATAATACACGCATCCTACTTAATAAAAAAAGGTATACATATTATAGGTTAAATGTATGAACACAGCCAAATTAGTAAGAAATATTTTAATAACAACACAAACAAAAAACAAAAAAATGAATACAACCTTTCGTCTCGATCTAGAAATTTATCAGGTGTACAATGGAATAATCTAATAATTGAAATACAAATCATATTTGACTTATAAGAACTTTAAGTATAAAAATTATATAAAATGCAATTTCCATACATTGCAAAATTCACCAGCCAATTATTGACTTTATATAAATTAATAATTAATTTTTTTATTAAATAATGCAGTTTTTTTAACAATACCAGACTATATTTGATTTATTTACAACGTTTCGGTACGTGTTTGTACCTTCATCAGGTCTTTCCTAAATATGCTAAATGTTAAAACCTACTTTCACTTCCCATCAAAAAATAACACAAACTTTATAAGTTTTTCCGAGACACTTATTCACAAACTACAGACAAAGTAAAAACACGTACATAAACGTTGTCGTAAATAAATAAAATATTGTCTGGTATTGGTCAAAAACCTGCATTATTTATTCTCGTAAAAAGACAATCTTTATCATTTTTTTTATTGTAAATATTTCATAATTCTTCAACAATATTTGTGTGCTTCTTTAAACATAACTATTATGTACATTTCGGTTACATACGGTATTGGAAATTTGTTTATATAACGTCGATATTTGGCCAATATTAATGGAAGATTTTGGAAATGTATAGAAATATTAAATTAAATCTATTTTATATAATTTTCATACATTAAACATGTTTTAGTCTAAAATTCTTTATTTAAAAAAATAGATATTTTTTACATGAATTTTTAGATCAACAGCTGTTGAAGTGCTAGATTGAGAACGAAACGTCGAGGTAATTTTCATGTTTTTATAATAAATTATTTCTTGATCTTTCGGAGGTACTCATATATTTATAATTCTATTAATGTCAGATAAATATAATTATTAACGGTTAAAAAATGCCGTTATAAAAAGACGCTAATCCGTGTCGAAACGACCTGCCCTTTTTAAGTTCAAATTTTCTTATATTTTGTTTCGCTTTTATGGTCTGTACGAAGGTCGTTTTTAGTATTATTATTATCTTGAAGAAGAACAGTGTCAAGGCTCCAGATATGTAGGTTACCAATCTTTGTTTTGGAATGTTGAATTTTAAATTCGTATAGCAATGTTTTAGTTTGGAAACAAGAATGGCTGATAAATTTGACACAGGTGCATCCAAACTTTTTATATTGTCGTCACTGAGACGAAGTGAAATTTCCAAGTCGCATGAATCGTTGAAAATTTTTCTAACGTTACAAACTGCATAATCAAAATATTTCTGGATGATTTAGAGAAGGATTGCGTGATTAATGTCTGAAGAGATAATTTCATAGAATCAATTCTCATAGAATTACAACAACTTTTTTTATTTTGACAACAATTGTATAGTAAAAAACCTTTTATTAAGTTGTCAAGTTTTTTATTAAAACCGAAACAGGAGCTTTCGACAATCTATATAGTCATATTCATCTGAAAAAAACAATAAGGTTGTTTCATCTAGAAAACTAACATTAATCTGCAACCATTCTTTTAATAATTGCTATTGATATAACACAAGATCTTTAATTACCTGCTAAGCTAATATAATAATTATTAGTTAAATTATTTTAGTAACAAGTCACATTTCCTAAAAACTGTTCATACTATATCAGTATTCGTCTTACAACAGTATTTTTTTCCGTAACACATGAGTCCAACAGGACACACCACATAAGTCAAAGAGGAAAAAAATAAAATTTTTATTTTCTTAATATTATTTTATAATGCCTATTGACACTCGAACCTTAGTTATACGTACAAAATATATAAAAGGAATTATATAATTTAATTCATCATAAAAATATAGAAAATGTATAAAAATACGTAGAACTTCCCTTCATTTTATATACACAATATACAGTGTATATAGGTGTACCTTAATTTTTATATATTATCTACAAAGTTTTAGATTATTTATTAATTTTAGACATTTGACATAGTAAACACCTATATATATATATATATATATATATAAGGTAACGAATAAGTATTATTTTACATTAGCCGCTAATTAAAATATCTTTTATATTAATAGCAAAGAATGGTTGCAGTTTAAAAAAAGCTTTACAACTAAATAATAAAAGATTTTTTACTATACAATTGTAGGTAATTTCTTTAAAGAATGCTTAATGCATAACAACAAAGTTGCACAAGTAAAGCTCCCGTAACGCAACTAGAACACTTCTGCACGTAAATATCAGACAGTCTTCAACCATTACTAACATTATAGCAAACAGAGGCTAACTTAAAACACGAAATAAATTAGTAATGTTGCAATTTCAGAGTGAACATCAACTAATAGAATTGTAACTGTTGGAAATTAACCGCTCTGGAGGATGACTCTAAAAACAAGTAACTTTTTAAGGAGACCAATTGGAAAGGTAATTAATAATAAGTTAAGTCAAGCTCGGCGTATGTTCCTGCAATTTCTTCTAAGCGTAATTAATGGAAGATGTTACGAGGTTGCAATTAATCTAGCCTTCTTCATTTAGTAACTTTTACCTGAATAATCAGGATTGCTCAGCTACTATATTTCAAATCAATTGCATACTTAATTTTTTTTCTTGTGAATATATGCCGTTTTGAATTTCTCGAGTTTTCGTAGGATATTTGGTTCCGTTTGGTGAACGAAGCAGCCGCGGTAATTTATCGGCTCATATTTGTCGGCGAGATGACAGTTCCGGCTCAGGCAGCGTTGCTCTAATCTCCTCCAGGACGCCACGTTAAGCACTTCCTGATGACAGGTCCACGGCCAGCTGTTATCTCGCAACTTCGTAACGCGGACACGACACTACCAGCCTCCTCACGTGAAAACATTCCCCTCAAAACTCACCCTGCAGTCGCTGTATCCCTGGAAAAATGGACGAGCTGGAACATATTAATAAGCGTAAATCTCAACTGGCAGTTGAAAGGACACATTGACACAGAGTTCCGAACTCTGTGTTAGAGAACTCCAGGGAGGCCATGTAATAGCATTAAGAAAACAACAAGGGAAGGTACGAAGCATTTGGATAAAAATGACATTAAAATATAAATATTGTAAATTTTTAGAGGAATTGACATTAAAGAAATAATTTTTCTTTTATATTTATAAAAAGTTATGTTTGTTACCACTCAAAAATAAAATAAAATCTTACGTAATGATATATATATTTGTGTGTGTGTGCGCGAGTGTAAGCTTTTATTTTATTTTAAAGAAATAACAGTCTGGGCGGTCAGCCGTCTGAAGTGCAGTCCTGTTATTTCTTGAAGAAGGGGGCTAAGGCCCTTGAAAATTCGATATACTCCTTACCATCCGGCGCGGTGACGGCAACTCTCAATTTAAGGTAACTCAATCGCTCTTTCCTGTACATTTTAATTAATTTGACGTCGTATCAATTGTAGTTGTCGTACATTCAATCAGTAGAATGACGAATAGAGAATTGTATAATCGTAAATAAGGTCCTTTTCGCAAGCATTCCAACAAAGCAACTCATAAACGTGTTATGTACTTAGACAAATTTTGTGCAGTGGTATATGGAACAAAAGCCAGCGTGTAAATAAAAGTGCAGAAACACGGGACCATGAATGAATCGATTAAATAAGCCAAGTACGCTATAGTTAGAGAAAGAAATCAGACATTGAGTCACACACAACATTGACCAATTGTCGTCCAGAAAGAAGACGGGGTCTATTTTGACTTGAAAATATTATTTGATGAAGCAAGAATATTCTCGAAATTGAGAGGAAGGCGTGTAGGAGTTTATTAATTTGAGAATGAAGTTCAACAAAGTTGATTGAAAAGATGAGGTTTATATTGTTTTGTATTTTTGTTTAGAACTAGCTGTGTGCCCGGCGTTGCTCGTGTTAGCATAATTAAACTCAGCGATATCTTTAACACCGGATTTGACTCTAATCTCGGTTGTTTTTGTGTTATTTTTATGTAACGCCCCTTCACCTACCGTGCCTAAAGGTGCTACCCTGTTATGTCGAAAGGAATTGAAATTTTACAGTATAATATCTGGAAAAAAGCTATCTATTTCATTGACCTCGCAAAATTTTATTTCTACGAAAATATCGCCCGTTTAAAATTATTTAAAATTTCCACTCCCGTCCTGCCACACCCATGCGCGTTAAACGGCAAGTTTATTATTAATTAAACTCAACGACATACATAACCCCGGATTCAACTTCTATCTCGGCTGTTTTATTTTTATGCAATGCCACTCAACCCCCACCCGTAAGGGTGCTCGCCTCCCATGTCAAAAGGGGTTAAAATTATACACCGAAAACATCTCATTGACTCAGAAAAATATTTATCAGATGCTAATATCGTCCAATATCATGAATGAAAATTTCCACCCCAGTCCAACCAACTTCCTGGGGATAGTAGTCGTTTCTTACTCCAATAATGTTTGTTTCCGGTTCGAAAGAAATTCGTTTATGAAATTTTGTCAAATTTGATTCACGGGTTTATATTTGTATGCGGAACATACATATACACACCTCACAACACACAAAAACACGCGTACAGTCTATTTTATGTATTAAAACGTGTATATGATTCCAGAATTTGAGGACATGCATGTAAAGTCATTAAAGGGAATAGCGTCCTAAGAGACCGTCCGGAAGACTCCGGAGTCCAATAAAGTGAAAAGATAGTCGTTACATCGTTTGTGAGGACGGATATTTCAGAAATCCAAGCAGATGAAACAACAATAACAACCACTTGCGTAACTTTGAAAATATGGAATAATATAATCTGGAGCTTCATCTCGTTTCAGGTCACAGTAATAACGAATGAGAGAACAAAACAGAATAAAAAAGGGAAAAATGACGATGTAAAAGTCTAGTTCGGTGTGGATAGTTCTATCAGTAGATCGACAGAAATGGGAGTAGTCCATAGTGACGTCAGGTAGCCCAAAGTAAGGACAGCAAGTGGAGAGAAGCACAAAGTAGTTTGGCGTGCAGGTGTGTGGAGGTGACGGTAGTAAAAAAGAATAGAGTTCTACTAGCATCAGCTGTCATCAGAAGTAGCCGAATGTATAATGGTGGGGCGAACGTCCATTAACAAGGTTATCAAAGCGCCCATTGGCGCTATCTACCTGAAAAGTTCACGAGTAAAGAAAAACCTTCATGATATAATATCGCCTTCAGGATGATGTCACCAACTTGAAGTGAAATAACTACAAATACTTCGACCCTCGCTTTCGTGAGATCACCAAAGATTTTAGTGAAAGTGAGAAATGGCATCCAAAATTGTGTACACCCAACTTTAATCTCTAAGTCTCTACACTAATTCAGCACAAGCCCTGAGAAGAAAAGGTCATAGGTTAATCGTTCTTTAAGTATAATTAAATGTGAAGCGAAAAATATTTACAATACTTGAATAATTTTCTTGCTTAAAGAAGACATTTCTACATATAACAATTTTTACATCGCATTGATAAATTATATGGAAGCTTAGGACATTTCTGTTAGTGTATTTGGGTTGGT
Organism: Zhengitettix transpicula; assembly: GCA_037074705.1. NCBI lineage: Eukaryota > Metazoa > Arthropoda > Insecta > Orthoptera > Tetrigidae > Zhengitettix > Zhengitettix transpicula. Next base: position 80,319,648 of record CM073591.1, read on the forward strand.
TGTTCAATTAATCTCTGGTTATTATTTAGAGTTAAAATTTATATCCATATATTTTACATTTCAGTTGATTAAAATGAGTAAAAAGTATTATATGGTCACTTGAAACATGTGGAAGGTTCGTTGACCTTCCTGCCCTTACGTTCGTTGTTGGTGTAGTTCTGAGGGGGTTGGATGGAAGTAGGGGGACGTGCTTTGGTTGGCTGAAAAATTGGTTTTATTTGTCGGGGAATGTTGGGGTTAGATTCTAGTTGTTATTGAGGGATGGTGGTTGTGGAGTATTTGATAAAGGTGTCAGGAGGTGCCTGAGTGTTCACGTAGGTCTGACTAGCACGGATATTAAATGTTTGATTATATAAATAGTTGTTTTGAATACTCCAGGATATATATATATATAATTGGAAAGTTGGATTGTAGAGGACTCATTATTAGTGGATATAGAGCGGACGCCGCAACAATCCGGCGAGACAAAGAAAACATTGTTGGGCAGTTGAGAGAGTTTACGCGCTCAAAAATCTAAGAGACGAAGTTTTACAGTTGGGCAGCGGACAGCGAACAGTTCGAAAGCTTTACAGTTGGGCAGGCAGAACGAAAGAATGTGGTCCAGTTACAAACATGCTCTTAAATATTGAAAAGTAAAGCAATCTTCAGTCGGGAAGGAGAGAGTGCAACTAATGTTGTATTCGGTGGTCGTGCGATACTTCATCATGCTGGCCATAGAAAAACCAATGAAAGACCTTTTCAACTAAAGTTACGAGATCTGCAAATCCAGGTTGGAGTAAAGCATCGAGAACCTACCAATTTGTGTTAGACCAACTAACAAACTACGCCAATTAGAATTTGTTGACATTTAGAGTCTGTGAGTACTAGAATCAGTGATATCCCCAAATTTTGTGCACGAAAAACCTAAAATCAGACCTGGGCGGCCGTAAGTAGAGAAATACTTTGAAATCATTTGTAAACCACTTTTAAAAGATAAAAGTCAGATCGTTCTTTAATTATTTAAATATCAATAAAATGAGATCGTTAATTCTTGATAAATCTAAAACTGTTTAAATTCAATCTGTAGTATTATTTCTTCTAGAACAAATTTCGTCTATGTTTCAGACGCATTAACTTCCATAAAAGGTAAATGTAATTTTGATTGTATAAATTCAGCCATTTATCAAACCCAGTTTAAGACCCTGAGATCCCAAATATTTTGTGTTTTAAAATTGATAATAAATTTTGTTTGTTCTTTAAAGTTATTAGTGTATTTCATTTAAGCCACATTCATATATTTTATAGTTAATTATTACAATATATATATATATATATATATATTCTAGCCGATCTACTGTGGTGTATTGGTCAGAGTAATATTTCCCTGCGTTAATGAGGTCCAATCAAGAACTCAAGGGCTGGAAAGCCACTGGACTCTCCACAAACACAAGCCAGAATGTGAATTATCATATTTATTGTAAATTTTTGAATAAAACTATACAATACAGATAAATACAGATAAAAGTTTTAAAGAAAAATTTATTTTTTAAAAAAAACAGAGGTCCCGGGATCGACTGACCACGTGATTCTCCAAAAACTCCAACATTTTTCTAGCAGTCGTCCCGATAGGACAATGCCCTAAATGGAAAAATTGGGTTGTGCTAGTCTGACGACTGTTATAAATATACTTATAGGAGAACATACAACAATTTTTGCCCTACTGAATTAAACTTTATTAAAACAATTGCTAGCGGATGAATATTCTGTCGGAAAAGATTGCAACGAACAATTAACAATTATTTCTGCATTTTCCTAAGAGAAAAATGTCCGTTAATGTCATAACTTCAATAATATTGTTAAAGGAGTGATACAATTTATTTCGTCCGTTTAGATTGATTAAATAATTGAAGCATGTAAAATAGATTTTTTTGTGGTACTGATTAACTCGTAACTATCAAATTTGAAGCGTTTATTATTGTAATCCTGAAGATCCACGTCGGCGAATAGCTGCCGCAGGGCCACGTTAAAGTAAAACGCACGCATCCGAGGTGAGTACAACCCACCGAGTTTGAAATTAAACAATAATGTACAGCCACTAAGTTTGAAATTAAACAGCAATGCGCGGAGGGGAGAGAGTTGGAAATGTAACATTTGTGTGCGATGTAATAACTTGCCGCAGGAGCAGCTACTCAAGGCAAGGACAATAAATCCGCCAGGTGCGGTCGCCATATGGCGTAGCGTCGCTCTGTGGCTTCGTATCCAGTTCCGGAGTCCACAGAAACAATGACACCTAAACAAGCGAACCCTTGTATAAAGTCACTCTACACATACAGTAACATTACCTAAAAAATTTCATCGTCTTTAATCATTTGCTGCTCGTTTGAGATGTACATTTCTTTACAGTTTCTTTCTGTATCACTATGAAAACAGAGATGTTATTTTTAATAAATAATTTTCACTTAATCAACTTGATCAGTACGCAACGTTAGTCTACTTGACGACGATGGTTATGATATTACATACAGTAACTACCTAAAAAATTTCAACGTCTTTAATCATTTGCTGCTCGTTTGAGATGCACATTTCTTTACAGTTTCTTTCTGTATCACTATGAAAACAGAGATGTTATTTTTAATAAATAATTTTCACTTAATCAACTGGGTCAGTACGCAACGTTAGTCTACTTGACGGCGACGGTTATAATATTCGCGGAAAGGTTGTCTCTTTGCTATCACTCTGACCGGGGACAAATCTCCGCTCGATCATTTGTTTATTTTTTACACAATGCGAAACACATTGTTGATATAGGCTATACAATCCTTTAAACAAGTCGCTAGAGCACAAAGTCTCTACGCCACAATGTGAATCTCGTGTTCTCCCTTGATAAGCCTTAAGGCCACTCGACGATTTCAGGGATGCTGGGCTTATTAATGCACGAGAATGTTTTTGCCAAGGAAAGTCCTCCATCCACAATACGAATGGAAGAGGATTACCGGGTTAACGTAATGCAGGAACAGAAAGACGAAGCAGAAAGTGGATAAGACAGAAATTGAAGTATGTTGATGACGTCACCAGCTCAGCTCAAGGATCGGTGCGGTTCACCGCACACGTTACACGTATATTAAATCGACACTACCAAAGAAAACAATTATTAGTACGTCTCACTCAGCCAAATCCCTAAACGAATACTCCGAGAAGATGCCAACAACTATCTCTACGCCACGATCGAGAAATATGGAAATCCTGCCAGCTGTATACTGATGCCTGAAAAACTAAAACAAAAACCACAAGCGTGTACATACACGTCAACCATAGGAAAGTTGTCCAGATCAACAGCATTCACCACAACAGCAGACATCTACGCAAAACTCATTGCTCCAGAAATAAACATTGAACACCCTCTAAACAACTTGATAATCTCCTCCTCTGACTCCTGGAAGCATTAAAGGTCATAATGGATCAAAAATCAGGACTGGAAACATTAATGTAATCAGACTACTCCTACAGAACATATCTGCATGTCAAAAATCAGTCCGTCTCATCTGGATCCCCGCGGATGCTCATATAGCGTGAAACGAGGAAGCGGTTACCAACGTACAACATGATCATCATCTTAACATATCCACAGTATACACAGTCTTGGACCTACACAAGGAGCTCAAGAAGAAGATACAATGAACTTGGCAGGAAAGGAGGTTTCATGATAACAACTGAGTTCCATCAGGAAATTCCTCGTCATCCGAGCTGATACTTCCCAAAAACCTCCACAGAAATCAACAGATAATAAATATCCCTCCATACCAATATCTCTCATGCTCAGCTCTTCTGCAGAACACCCCAACCAATATGTAGTCACTGAAACCAAATCCTCACCTTACAACACGTGGTTTTAATGCGGAAAACCGAAAGAATACTACAGCCAACTAAAGATTTCTGCACTGATCCAAAAAAATGACAACATTACTAGCTTATATATCGAGTACCCAAATTGTTCATTATTATTATATCATCTTCATGTACCCTATCATGTAACTAATGTAGAAGTTCGCCAATAACATTTAGGTTGACGCGACCATAAAATATCAATAAAAAATTATTAGACCTCTTATGGAGTATTCTCAAATGTAAAATATATCAAAGAATGGAATAAAAACATTGTTAACACGTTAACACGATGATACGAGGTAACTCGTAGACTGCGTTCTTTTCTAGGACGCCAACTACGAGTTATCTCGTCCTTGTTTACTTGTCATTTTTGTGCAGCTACGATTAAACTCGGAATATATTAGTGCTAATATTGATAGATAGCTTCTGGGAAAAGAACAATAAATCAATGCTGTCTTGCATGAACAGAAAATTTAGTAAAAACGAAAAAAAAAATATAGTTATAAAACTTAATTCAAATTCAAGAAATAAAATAATATTCTATTGTTTGTGGAACTTCTTAAACAATCTTCTCTTTACAGGCTTGCCACTTTGATAACCTATTAGATGTTTTTATTGCTTTGCATTTTTCAATTTATTGCGCAGCATATAGATTAGTTTGTTCCACCAGTAATGCAAGAAACTCATCCGAAAAAAATAAGTCCACCAGCCTTTGTACTGACGAATATGGACGCGTATTCATGACTCAGCTTTAGCGAAGCGACATGTCGAAGTGTGTCTGCGTACGAATTAACTCGTCGTTGGCTTCCGCGAAGAGATTCTGAAAATTGCCTTGGCAGTCAACGTGTTAATAAGAAAATAATTTTTTTAAGGGTATGGAGCTGCCACATGATAGTTAGGATCACAGTTGCCCTTCCATACGCAGCCCGAGCAGGCGAAAAATGATTAGTTTCCCCGTGCACTAGCGAAAATCTCTATAATCTAATATAAATTTTCCACAAATAACTTAATTTGTAGCACTCAACTGCCAGTCATGCATTCAACATAAAACACTTTCAAATATATAGTAGTAATTAAAAGGCAATTAATAATTAAAAACATTGTGGATTTGAATTGTTATCGGCAAACAGACACAAATCACACACAAGAATGGGCAATAATAACAAGTCTAAGGCATTGTAGGGCTCTTAGCGCGCTGAGTATGAAGCAGAGAGAGACCCCTTCAAAGCACTCAGCCCTAGACAACCACGATTTCCAAGAAACATTCCAATACAAACATGGGCTCACTTCAGCATAGTCCTACAAAACAGAGACACCAGACCGAGCTATAACACAGCGACATCTGAATATATAAAGCCCATCACAAGCAGAGAGGTTGCAGCGGCCGTACATGATGCAAAAAATAGGAAGGCCGCCGGCCCTGACAATATATACAACGAACATTTGAAGCAAGCAGTGGTATTCTTCAAAGAGATATGGGCTACGCTAATGATGAAATGTCTGGAAAACGGACACATCTCGGGCAGTTGGCGAAAATCCCGAATAAAGATACTATACAAAGGGAAAGGGAACACAGAAGACCCAAACTCTTATAGGGGAATAGCCCTACAGAGCACACTTTACAAAATATTCACAAAGATATTGACAGCAAGACTCACGGAGAAAGTGGAGGACAAAATACCGGAACTACAATTTGGTTTCAGAAGAGGTAGATCTATCATACAAGCAATATCGTACCTCATAAAAGACATTGATGAAGCACTGAGACACTACAGGGGGAAACTATATGCGGTCTTCATTGATTATACAAAAGCTTTTGACTTTCTCAACAGACAACTAATACTAAACAAGCTGGAATCAATGATTGGAAAAGAACATTACCTGACGATAATAATCTCAGACATCTTGCATGAGAACCAAGTAGAAATAGATGACAGTATATCAGTATCGGACCCAATAATACAGACAAACGGGGTACTACAAGGAGACCCCCTAAGCCCGTTATTGTTTAATATTGCGACTGCAGATATAGCCGAATCACTACCAACAGAAAACACGCGTCTCTATGTGTATGCAGATGACATGCTCATCACAGCAACCTCCAGACAAGATCTACAAGAGGCCTTAAACAATCTGACGAACTGGGCTCAAGAAAATGAACTAGAAATAAACCTTCAAAAGACAGCAGCAATGATATTCAGGAAAGGTGGCAGACACAGCACGAAAGACACTTTATACCTCGGCAACAGACCAATAAGTGTTACAAACAACTTCAAGTACCTTGGGATAACCTTGCAACCGACAGGAAGCACATTCACACTACACGTGAAAGAAAAAGTAATCGCTGCTATTAGAGCAATGCAAGATATTCGGATGATACGACAACTCTCCATAGACACGGCCACCTCCCTCTACAAAGCAAAAGTCACCCCAATAGTCACATACGGTTTGGAATTAATATGGGAGAAACTAAATAGAAAAAACCTGAAAGATATTGAAAAGATAAAGTCAACTTTTCTGAAAAAGATACTGTGTGTCTCAAAATATACGCCATCACGACTTGCATATGAGCTCACAAGGGAACCTTTCTACTTAGAAGACCTACGCTATACAACAGGGTTAACTTTGCCATCTACACCTGCATATCAACACGTGATCCAAGAACTAAAGGAAAAGAAGAACCAGATATGGGACGATTTCTACAGTACCACCGCCATGATGACAAACGAATAGAGGAGAGCATCATACGAACTACGACACATGGTAACCCGTTTCGCCGTGCACGGTTTTCACCACAAGATTTGTAAATCAAAAAGCTTTCATCAACCAGATGTGAATTGTGTTTGTGAATTATGTGAAATGGTGTGTAACAGATATCACGCATATTGGTGTTCCAGAAGATCTATCTCAATGACAGAATTTTGTAGAGAGTGACCCAAATTACTTTACACATTGTGTGAAATTCCTTATATTAAAACATTCACAGAAATATTGCATCGTAAATATTGGAAAGTAATAGCAGATTAGTCAGGATAGAACTTTCAAAATCTTCGTGGAGGAATTGTTCCAGGAGAACATTGATAAATTATTGTGGAGCGGAGTAGCCAACGAAATACCGCCAATCTTGCAAATCTTAAAGTGAAGTGTAGAAACAGTGATAACCAAGGCCTGATATAAAAGTAAAGTGTGTGAAAGTGAAATTGATTGTCCTGGTACCAGAGAGTGAGAGAGAGAACTGTAAGTCATAAATACATTTAATTATTAATTGCAAACCCTTAGTTAAAGATAAAATCATCATATTTAGTTTTTTTTTAATATTGTTAATATTTGTGTATTGGAATAACTTTACAGTGAATTGATTGTTTAAACATTTTTTTCAGGTAACAGGCTACATGAGGGTAATCCACATGGTGGCAACTTCACTTTAATAGCATAGGAAGGGATTTGAAAGGGGGGATGTGGAAGGGTAGAGGAAGGTAGCCAAGGATTAACTAGGGCCCCCGGGCTATATTTTAAGGATCCTACCCGGCATTCGCCTAAAAGTAATGCAGGACAAACCCTAGAAAAACCTGCATCAGGTAGTTCGGGCATTGGGTACTTGTCCCACGCCCTTCCGATAGCAGGAGAGGAGTTTGCTGTAGGGACGCAGCATTTCCTTCTCCGTGCCTCGACCAGTTTAGGGGGCAGCTGGCCGACTATTCCAATGGAAAAGTTGACAACTCTTACCGTATGCCCAAGGTCTGTGACCCCGGAACATACACCTCCCAGAACAGGCCGAGGTGCCACGCTTGTGGGAACCTTAGTTCAAAAACGGAGAGAGGAAAAGGCATCCCCAAAGGTAGCCCCAGTAATACCTTTCTTTATTTAAAGGATAAAGACCCTGAGAGAAAGTGTAAGAATTTTGGATTGTACATAATAAATGTTGTTAAATTCAATAAATATCTATTTTGTAACTTAAATTCTTTTACATATAATAAATTAATGTGTTTGTTTAATTAAATAAAAATTTATTTATTAACATCCTTTCATTCAAAGTTAAAGTAGTTAAATTAATGCATTCAACGCGGACTAACTGTTGTAGTTTCATTTTCGAATACAACATTTTTGGGTTCACCAATGTGGGGCACTGTTTAATTTTAAATTGTTTAAATATTGAATATATTACCTTTCTGGCTTTACCAACGTGTGGCTAACTATCATAATTAAATAATTTTCATATGTGAATATTACAATATAATATATATTTCAATTGGGTGAAGACCCGTACTAACCGCTTATCAAAGCACTATTTTAATCTCCGTAGGTATCTGGTATGATTCAGAATTATTAACTCGCCATATTCTGACTACGGCAGTCCCCATCCTCTCTCGTCCCTTCCTTTTTAAATACATATATACGTTGCTAAAACAACATGCCAAATTGTGCTCTGAACAAAATTTGAGCCGCTTGATAAACCGAGAATCATTTATTAAATCGATTCTCCGGAAAAGCCGACGTTCACGAGATATTCTCGTTAAGTAAGAACGCTGTTTACAGTTCATCTCCACAGTACACATTGCTGCTTAACAGGTGCATTAAAAAGTCAGAGCGAAACTGAGCACCAGTTAATTTCCTGGGTGCGTTTTTTTCTCTCCTTTTAAGCTTAAATACATTGTTTGTTGATCTCTCTCGAATTATAGGATTAACGAACGCTTCCGTAATCACCTCATCCGTTGAATAAAATCTCTTTCCCATTAGCAGTCTCTTCGCATTTTCGAACAGCAAATAGTCCGAGGGAGCCAAATCTGGTGAATAGGGTCAAAGTCGAGTGAATTACAACTAAAATAGACGTGTGGCTTACCCTGATGAAAAATAATTTTTTTTGGATTCACGTGCAAGAGGTTTATACCTATCAGACCTCATTATTATGTGAATATCTAAGGGTGACGTCATAGAGATCTCTCGTGAGATTGTGTTCATTCGGCAGTAGGTAAAGGACTCAAAGCCTAGCTGTTCGTAAATACGACACTGACAAAGATCTTGTAGGATGCTCGAAGAAAAATAAATTTTAATTACCAGAGGGTTTGTATGATGAAATAAGATATACGGCATTATTAGAGTCAGTCACGTTATCTTTGAATTGGATTCAAAATAAGGCAAGATAAGGATACACTCAAAGTCTAGCAGCTAATTCTTTGGCAGCAATTCCCGGAAAAAAGTTTTAAGATTTAGTCGACATGAAAAGCTTACATAAAAATAATATGAAATTAAATAACTATTTATACAATAAAAGATCACACTTGATGCTTTATATTTGATGATTATATTTCTGAAATTGAATAACTTATTCGAAAACATATAATAGACTCTAATTAAATTACATAATTTTTTAGGACTTGTTTAAGGATTCTGTATTATAAAAATAGTGGTATCGGGTAATAATATTTACTTTTCAGACGAAATTACTAAGTGCGGTTTGAGCAGAAAATTTAATCGCAGCTATACAAATTCATCTAATTTTCAACCACTCGGATCATAATATTTTTACTCACCCTATCTATTTTTCAATAACAATAATACAAACTTCGATATTTATATTGTGTTAAATTTTAATACCAACCCGTCAATGGTCGTTCATATAACGAAAAAGAGCTGAACCGAATTAATGCAATCAATGATAAGTAAAGTGAAGAACATAGATTTAGAAAAAGAAAGTTAGCCAATTCAGACAAAAAAAAAGTGATAATATAAATACTACACAACGTTTCTTGAATCGTTGTCCCTTTCCTCAGGTGTGAAGAGCCAAGAGCGACACAACTTGTCAGTTGACAAAACTTCACACCTGAGGGAAGGGACAAGGATCCCAGAAACGTTGTGTGGTATTGATATTATCACTTTTTTGTCTGAATTGGGTAAGTTTCTTATTCAACATTTTCAATCAGACGTAACTTTTTTCACTTTCAACATAGATTTCTTCTATAATTAATCCAAATTTGGGCAAGATGATTCATTTATAAAAAAATTCTTAAAGTAAGGCTGTTTTGTGACATCGTATTTACTATATTCTTAAAAGCTACACTAATGCTCGTCAATTTCTATGACTGGTACATACATCATCCATGATTTAAGATTTATATTAATACTGGGATAATATTCAGACACAACAAAGTATCGACACCCTTCTCTCAGAACTGATCTGAACCCAAAAAAAAGTTATCAGACCGCCCTGCATAGACTTTTTGTTTCAATCTGTTTTCGTCACACAGGTCACAGCGAGGCTGAAGATGGCGAGATCACGGTCTGGAGCCAATTGAAGTTCCTATGCGTTTGGTCGTTTGTCACAGGCGCCCACACAAAACGATTTTACGCTCAAGTCACTGACCAACGTCGACCGAAGAAAAGGTTTCTTGATTCGCACAAAAGTCTGCATACCTGGTCTGTGCCCGACATATGTTGAGGCCCCATACATCGGATTTGTTGCCACAGCTTTGTTTTTCAGACTTTCTAACGTTATTGGGGGTCATTAGGGATGCTGCCTGACATAGCAATGATCTGAACTGATGCTCCTTTTCCACGAGGATGAACAGAATGGCTTACAGTTAAAACGTTGGTGTATCACTCCATCCTCTCTTTGTATTCCCTTTCCTCATTTAATTCATCCTTTGGATTTCCTATTATTTTTCTTTTCAAATCAAGGAATTGAAAAACTGAAGAGCACTATCCTAGTATTAAATCCGTCATCGTCATTGAATTTCAAGTCCAAGTTATTTTGTTTTCGAGGAATTTTTTTATTAGTAGCATCCCTTACAAAAGAGCCTTTTGTAACAATTTTCTGTCACATAATGGTGTTTGCCGTTTCATTTGGTTCTGTTTGCTAGATGACCGATCCTCCCCTGCAGACTCGAGGGGCTTGTGTTTAGGGGTCAAACACATTAGTTACTTGCTGATTCCCCTGAAACCATTGGACCTATCATTTAGCTGCCCCTCTAATCAGAGCGGCTTCGTTTAGGCTTCATTATCTTCAGAGGCGGATTATATGCAACTACCCCCAACTTGAGTCAGCCAGAAGCTTGACAAAGTCTTTTCATTCATGTATCGTACAACTCATAACACTCCCTGGACGCGAGTGTTGTTGTGGGGTGCCTGTAAGTTACCTTAGATTCGATGGCAAGGAGTAAACGAAACAAATATCTCAAGCCGTACATATCTGAGAGACAGAACCTGAAGACGAAGCAGACATTTTAATATAAAGTACCACGGGAATATTAATGCACTCCAGAGATGTGGCAAAATTAGTTACAATTCGGCTGTAACCTTGGCGAATATCGAATAGCTGGAAAAACTTCAAACTGAAATAAAGAATTTTTGTAACGCAGAGAAATACTGAGATGAACTAAAAACGACCCTTCCACGCAAAGTAATTCTTGTTGAATCGTGTATAGTATCGGAAACTATCGAGTTAGTCGTCGGTGGTATGTCACTTTGTTATACGTTAATTATGTATAAGTTTGAGACCGTCTACAATTGATGGTGAAATACCAAAATGGCTTTCGAATATTTTAATCATCACAGAATCAATTACAAACGATTCTTGCCGACATGACCTTCCATTATTGAAATTAAAAATAAGGAGTACAACTTTATGTGGTACTACAATGAATACGAGAACTTACCAAAGAACGTGAGTTATGTTTGCGTGATATCTTTCTGGTAACGTCACGCGTCTTGGCTTGAATCAGTTTTGTTCCTACCCTATATAAATTACTTTTAAATAGGTACCATAATCCAACCAAATATAAACGAGCGCGCCTAAAGTATTAAATAAAATAATCTGCGGACTGCTATAAATTTTCATTTAAAACAATTTGAGATGTCTCAATAACTCTAAACTTCATTAAAGTACGAAAGTATTTACTAGTATAGGGAATTTGCCTTTTAACTTGTATGATTTCTTAAACATAATGAAACAATAAATAAAATACATGTCATTTAAAGTGCCAAATATAATCCATTCAGCCTACAAGCTTTTAGAAATATATTACAATGATTCTATACGCAAAAAATCCTAAATACTATTTTTATATACCTTTTGGACAGAGATAATTTAACTTACACTGCTGGTGTCAAGAATTGTCGTTGGGAGAGCAATGGAACAACATGTAGTTGACTGAGGTAGCCGTTTATATATTTTAATAAATTAATCATCGACTGGACAGCAAGCAAGAAACTCAATATTGACTGATAGCATATGCTATCTATTATTTCTTTGTTCAGCGAGCTGAATTTCAGACAACAAGACTGGACCAGATCAGCTTGAGCTCTGTGATGGATGTCTTTAATTTTTTTCCGTCACTGTCGATCTGGTGAAGTTTCACGTTGTTTGTGAAATGTTGATTATGTAAATAAGGGCCGTGTTATATAGTTCTTGCTTAAACAGCGATAGTCGTTTTGTTTTCACCGCATAGTCCACAATTACAAATACAATTTGTATTTATTTTAAGTATCATGTCACAATAAATATCTTTTTATTCTTCGGTATTACAATTCTTTCCTATTCAACGTTTCGTCTTTACATGAATTACAAATATTCTATTATGGCTAATTTCCTTTCTTGTGCTTCTATCCTTGAGATATATTACTTCTATTTTTCTGTTATAATTTTTGTAATATTTTATTGTTAATTCAGCGAGTGTCCGGCGGATGCTATCTGTATGGCTACTGGAGGAAAATAAATTAGCTCTCGAGTTCTTCAGACCGACGGGAAGCTTTCATCAATGACGAACCGTACTTCTAATTTTGTTCCAGATGGTCAACGTAAAAGAAAGTGCAGCGGGGAGGTCTAATAACTCATTCGTAACTAGCGTTCTGATCTGTTTGAAGTATGAGTAGAGCAGCGTGACTCCGGGCTTGTGTACGAGTAGTTGGCGGTGCAAGTCCATATCTTCCATCAAGCAGCGGCGGCCGTACAAAGAGCCCGCTGGCTCCCTACTACTTATGACCATCTGATGATATCATCCTGGCTGAGGGACAGACTTTCCACCCACTGTCCCAAAATGCCGACTCAAGTCTCCCATATCAGAAGCTAGTGGAACGAATTACGTGAGTCAACTGCTGCATCAGTCTGACGCTGCTTTAAGGAGAGGATTCAGTTGTTTAAACAACGCCGATTCTTTACTTTACTCCGCCTAACACTTGAATGGATACCGACAAGTGATAATCGTAAGAACGAAGGCTTTCTACGACCGGGACCCGTTGGCCGCTGGATGGAGACCATAAGCGATAGAGACTTTTCCCAAATATTCCGTGTACAGTCGTGTTATGTCAAAGTAATTAAAAGACATGTGAATCGTGGTTTTTTTCTCAAGGTTGCTTAACTCCATTCTATGGAGAACGTTCTGATACATGCACAGCATATTCCACGTATAATGGTAATAGATGTAAAGAATAATTGGAAGAAAAACATCTCTCGTTGTCTTGTTCGTTCCTCCGGTTTTTTTTCCAATAAGGATCGGTATTTTAAGAAATATAATTGTTAGGCTTTTATTATAATAGAAACAGGGTGGAGTAAATGATGATCAGCAAACGTTGATACGCCAGTGAACCAACATGAAAAGAGAGTCTACTTCAAAACTATCGAAACTTTAAATAATGGAAAAGTATGTCAAAATTCTCATTACTGTAAGCATATATTTGGGAATAGAATTGTCGTCTGCAGACATATTGACGATATTTCTTTAAAAGACACATCATCAAGAAACAGTAATGAAAATTTTATTCGTGTATATTTTACTGAGGAAAACGTAAATTGAGTTGCGGTATAATGTCCTGTGTAGTGACGTATAGTTCCTTATGGTGTATGATACAGCCGGAATCAAAATTTGTTTGTTAAAATTACATAATAATCTAATTTAATATGTAAATTACGCAATACGATGAAGATTTTAAAACATCGTCTCATAAATAAAAAAAGACAGACTGGAGAATAAAAATTAGTTATTCCTGTCAGGCTCAACTTTCCTTAGACTTTAATCAAGTTTTGATTTTGTAAAATCAAAAATATTGATACAGAATATTTTTGGACGTTATAGAAGTTACATTAACGTCTTATACTATGAATTCTTGGAGAAAAAGTGCCTGATAAATCGATAAAGCTTCAATATCCTTTTAAAATATTTGATCATAAAATAACTTTGGCGTTTTATTGAAAATTTTTAGTATTATCATGATCCACACCGACGAATGTTTATAAGAGATCGCCTTAAAACTACGGTCGACTATCGAACTTCCTATCATTTACGGCTGTGAAGATAATAAATAGTCCATCTAAATGTTTGCACACGTGCGTACAGAGCCGAGAGTCTTACAACGTTCCCACGTCTTACGAAAATTATAATTTGAATAAGAAAGATAGCCAATTCGGACAAAAAAAAGTGATCATATAAATACCGCACAACGTTTCTGGAATCCTTGTAATTTTTTTCATATTAAAATGATAATTTACTGCAGTTTTGGTGTCGTATACATCGCACCCGTTTGATCATTTTGCATAGTTTGTTAATAAAATTACACACGCCAGCCGATAAAATCCAGTGGCACCAACCAGTTAACTTGCTTCCATTTTCATTTTAATAAACACAATTGCCGCTGTTTCTCAGTTACAATTACAACAACACTGAGAAAAATGAATCTTAGCTATCAAAATAACGACAATTGAAATCATCTATCAAATTGCATTCATATTAATTCTTGTTAAAGTCTCCATTTATTTTACATGTCCCAAATATAAATATTTTTAATTATAACATTTGTTACAATATTTTCAAAAAATTTCATTAGTCATTTTTATTTGTGCAAAGGAATATATTTCCATTAACGTTAAGTTTCGTCTCTTTAAATTCCATATTTTTACCAGAAAAAATGTCTTTTGAAAAATCATTGTTAATGATTTCGTAAATATTGTTTAATAAAATACTTTTCAGGGTAACCAATGAATCGTGACTATGACTGCCGATGCGCATTTACGTGATTTTCCGACTATATAACGTATACATATCAACGATGAATATATATTATTCGCAGACTATGTTAACTGACGATATATATGACGTTGATATGTTTGACTTTATTTGTACTTTGGATATGCTGAAACACGAAATGTATATTAAACAAAACCAAATCCAGTAACTTAAAACTATGTAAATATTTTTATTTTTATTCTACAGGTTTCTCATGTGTACCATGTTCTATCACATGGCTGATGAATAGCCAAATGTATTACAAAATTATCACTCAGTCGTAATATTTCGTAGGGCACAGCACGAGCTTCCTGAGGGAAAAAAAATTCTAGATCAGGCCATCATCGGAGAACCAGTGAAGGGGAAGGAATCTGCCTGTCCCAAGAGAACGAGGATCCAGATGCTGGGGAAATAAAAGAGGAAAGAAAGAATTTTCGGGTTCTGAAAAAGAAATACGAAGATAGCGATAACGGAGTAAGGTTCACAGTTGCAGTTGTATTTGCTGCACAATGCGTCCTGTAGTTCATTATTAAACTGTGGCAAGGCGTGATTTTTATATATTCACTATTTAATAATCATATGAAAGAGATATTATAATTATTTGTAACGCACGCATCAAATATTTGGTTGTAAAACTGCCACAGTTTCGTTACGTCACTCAGTGATTTCGCAACACCTACATCCGTTTGTGGAACAGTTCTAACTTTAGAAAATAATATTTTATTCAGGGAACGCCGACGACAATAGTCGATCAAGTGCAACAATCGATCAGGCGGAATTAGCGCGGCGGTGCGGAAGTGACATCACTGCCATCCACATCTGTGGGAATATAAAAGTCCTCTCTCCATCCACATGTGAAGACATGGACTCGTTCAAGTGGCGTTTCTCATAAAAGATGAAACGAAAACTAATTACATAGCTTTTGTTCTTCAGCTCGAGTGTTACTCACAGTTATTGCTTTTAATTTCCGTATGCGTCAAATTTCATTAGTTGTCCCAAAGAATCAAAATCGTTGGGTTTGTGTGCGCCTCTTTAATGTAACGCTGTCGGCTTGTATTCTGTAGATCAACTAGAGAAAACACTTCCAACCCAGTCGACGTTATTTCCCGGTACAAATAAATAATTTTGAGGATTTTGTGAAAGGAAAGCACCGAATTGGGAATTTGGTCTTTACAATCGTGAATATTGTGGATGTAAGAGCGTCTTTCTGAGTTGAAATAAGTAAATCATAATAATACTTTATTTTTACGCCTGCTTTTTATTAGTAATAAACATAATTTGACTGCAAAACTGCAACATTTTCGTTACGTAACTCAGTGTTTTCGCAATACCTACACCCGCAGTCCATTACTCTAATTCATATAAAAATACTACACTTAACCCACTTTACTATAGAAATCTCAAAATTGTGGACGAAACGTCGTATAATTTTTTTTTAATTCATTAAAAAAATTCTGACGTATTAGCTAAATTATTTATTTATTTATGAAATCATAATTATCAGATTATATTAAATTAGTATTTTATTCAGGGACCGCCGACGACAATAGTTATTCAAGCGCTAAATAAAGAAGGTAACCTGATGACAATAGAAATATTTACGGAGACGTTGTTGATTATTGATTAATAAAATAATATCTGAATTATAATAAATTCTGTTAAAATTGTCGGTAAATATATCTTGCCTCATAAATTTTATCTTTATAGTAGACCAACTAATCATTGATTTGATTTAGATGAAGTATCTATGAATAAATAATAAAAAAATGACAGACTTAGACATAGATTCTTGGAAGCACAAGATAGTAACAAAAACAGAAATAGAATTGCCCGTCGTATATCAAAAGGAAGCGAAATAAGAAAATATTATTTCAAAATTAAAAACAAAGGTAATTAGGAAAGGTGTAAAAAATTTTTAATCGAAAGAAATTAATAGCGAAATTTTCAATATTTTAGCGTAGAATAAATTGTATTAAAAACAAAATAACTGGAATATTTAGTCTATAATATATTTTAATGCTGTTAAAATTTAATTTCTCAGTTACGGTTACAGAAATTAAACAAAAAATTAGATAAATTACCTAATAACAGACAAATAAGTGTGAAATTTTATTTGTCACGTATTTTTGTTTATTATTTGGCTATTATGCTTTTAACAAAGTCGTTTTATTTTTATGATTTGAGTTAAATAAGCAATACATTTGAAATGCACTAAATTAACTCTGGGTTCTTATAGGGACTATAGGTGAAACAAAAAACTTTTTGTACTCTATGAAGCTTTAAAAACTATTTAACTGGCAGGTTTGTTTTTCTACGTCTCCACTCAACAGATCGAACAACAAATTATGGTTTCTGTGGCGTGCAAGAAATAACATCAGACTAAAAATGAATAATATGCTGGCACTATGAACTAGACCACAAAAATATCTCTCAGCTTTGACAAAACCCCCACAATCAGATAGACGTTGGTTGCCTGCTTCCCTCTCCGCAATTCTTTTACGACCGAAACTCGTTATTTCTATAAGCTGATTACGAAAAATCAGAAACAATTGTACATTTCCACAGAGCATTATCCTTTTCCAAAGAGATGTCAACGACCGGAACACAATATAACATTAAATTGACTACTACTGCGCTTTTGAATCACCACAGCGAAAATACAGAAACGTTGGAAAATGCCTATGTGAGATTAAAAATATTAAGAATTTTTTTTTTGATAATAATAATCAACAATAATTAGATCAGTTTTTGACTTCTTTGAGACACACAGTATGTAATCAGAAGAAATTAAAAAATATATATTGACATTGAATTTTTTTCAATGAAAAATTATTGAACGGTAAACTTCAATTTTGAATTGACTGTCTTCACTTGTTACTCACATTAATCTTAGTTATAAAATTTATCATTATTTGTGTTAGTGAACCACATAATTTAATACAGGACGGAGATATAATAATATAATACGAGGCGAATAATAAAGAGGAATTTTAAAAAGGCTGTAAATTTATTGTTTATGCTACATAAAGAAGTTTGAAGAAAAGTAAACGTGGACATAGAAAAGTCACTAATTTTAAAAATAACCATTAAGTCCATTCTGACCTACACATTCTTCCTCAGGTTATTTATCACTTTTCGGTGCATTTTCAGTCGGATTTGAGCCACTTCTTGTTAGATCCGATCCATCAGAGCTTGAAATCGTAAGTGGTTAAATTGACGCTCTTTTCTTTTGAGGTAACTCCACAATAAAAACTCACACGGAGTGAAGTACGAGATCCCTATTTCGAGAGATCGTGTGATTTGTAAACTATAGCACGATTCAGGAACGAAGGCGGGTGCCGTAGATTGAGAGAGGAGAGGGAAGTCGAACGTTGTCAGCATGTGCGCGGGATAAACACATAATCGACAACGATCTATCGACTTAGATTACGTAGTCCTAGTGTACTATATTTAATTTCTTGTTTATCTATATGTTTTCCTATATGTAAAGCATTTATATTTGTATTTATTTATAAGATTAATTAATCTGTATCGCTAATATGAATACTTACTTATTTTCAACTATTTGCATATCAAACTCAATTATTGTAAAATTTTATTACTATTTTGAACATTTTCACTTTGGCGTTGATTGACGGCAGTTTGAGACAGCGTTAAATAATATCTGCGTAATATTGTTGGTTAGGCACCACGACGAAATTCTAACGCTGTGTAAGACAATTCTATTGGTTCGTTTTTCGATACTGCGATATGTTAGAAATAATGTGATAGGCAAATTGCTCAGAATCTTCTACATCCTACTTGAGACGAAGTCTACTACGGGCCGGCTAACAAGAAAGTTACGTACCCGGGTTTGGTTATAAGAGCATTTTAATAATTTAGTGCAAATTATTAAATTAAAATAACAAATTCTAATCTTTTTCTATATGTCATAGGTGATAAACTGAGTGCGTTACTACGTGAAGCACTGGAGCTGCCCCTGCCTCAAATTTGAGCGGGGAGAATTTTTCCACCGAAACCAGAAACTCTGTGGCGAAAACCGTTCAACTTCGTTTTGGGGTAGCAAAATCTAGCAATCGACGCGGTAACTAGAGGAACGTCAAACTATCAAAGGGAATCAACATCAAAATTTTAAGACAAACCGACAAGAACTCTAAGCAATAAAATTCATAGTCATCAGATTTTCTGTTAAATACTTTCATAAATCTCCATTATATGCAGTGTTACTTCGAAATTTGAATTTAGCAACTCTCATATCCACAATATCCTGAGGAAGAGACGTCACATGAATTTCAATGATATACCTAAATCCTGAGAAATAGTAATATTTTGATGTTCATTTTTGTGGTAAATGTATAAAATGTTTGGAGTCAAACTGATGACGCCCAACAATGTTAATTAAAATTATTTTCAAATATTCAAAATTCATTTATGAAACCTGTTTCTATCTTCATAAATATTTATATATTAGTGAATTATATTAAATTTTTGTATGTTAAAAAGCCTTGATTTTGTGGTCCAACATATACCATGTTTAAGTAATCAGCTACCAGTGTTCGGCGCAAAAGAATCTGAATGTTGTGACGTCAGAGATACAGCTTACGGCCAACTTTAACATTGAACTTTCTCCGTAATATTTCAACACAAATGAAACTTGGTAATAACATATATAATAAAATACATTTATATAGATATTGACTTGTCCTATATCCTCAGTAGAGGCAATAAATACATCTAAATACTTAACAAACTGGACGCATAAATATATTTTTCTGAACTTTGCTTTAGCCACGTAGAATTTGGGTCTAGCAACAGATTTGCACTTCGTTTTTTCCTTTCGATTTCAGCGACGTCCCTGTGGAAATTCCCCTCTCCCCTCCCCATGTTTGACGTTAAAAGATTTCTCTTAAGGAAAAGTCCAGATCTACTTCTAAGAAATGAATTTCGGAGACATTCCACATGCCATGTCGTTTTAGTTACGAATCACATCAGTGAGAATTCAGTAAAAATGTTCCGATTACCGAAATAATTTAATTTAACATTTTAAGGTCTGCCCAAGGAACTAGTATCACTAATGCACAATCTTTAGATTTATCTTCTTCTTCCAATATATTTGCGGCTATGGAAGTTTTTTTTGTGATCAAACAAACACATTTTTACCCCTATAAATTGCAATTCTCGGCGATTTTTTCGCGGTCCACTATGCAACCGTACCACTTGCGCAAAAAACAACAAAATTTAACTCAGCCAATAAATCGGAGGTTAATGTTTTACTGGAAAGCAAAAGCATGTTTTTTAAAACTACCCCAAATTGGTCGAAAATACCACAGGAACTTACAGGCCCTTTTCATTCACTGCGTATTGTAACGCGTCAATAAATGTTTATTGAACATGTTATAATTTTGAATTCGGATTTAATTGAACGATGACCACGTGATGTCAACATTCACAAAGCCCAAACTGAAAGGAAACCACACTTTAAAGGAAAATGACCAATAAATTTTATATGAAATATATAAATGGACGCGTTCGTGTTGACGCGAACCCTTCCTTAGAAAATAATTTCGTCTGTCAGACCCACAAAAATTCCGTGCTTTCAAAAATCTCCTGAAATTTAGCATCAGAGGTTCATAAATTAATCTGACGATCAATATCATATGTCAGAGGACTTGAATGAATGAATTTATTGTTCCTGCAATTGAGTTACATTCTATCACAAATATGAAAAACAAATCCACTCAAAATTTATAAACGAGTTTCTAAAATAAAAATATATTATTTCACTTCACTAACACGTAATTTTACTTATTCCTTGTAAATTTGTACAGGTACGAGGAAATATTTAAAAATCTTCTGCAGGTAAATTGTTGCAATCATTTAAAGTTTGATTTAAAACGAATATTTTTGGACTGAAAGTATTAAACTTCCCCTGCCATATTTTTTTAAAAATGAGCCCCTCTCCTGTAAGAAGTGTCTTATTTACGTAATATCCTCCCAGGACTATCTGTCTACATAAGTTTTGAGAAGAGCCTTGATGCGGTAATTTTGTCGTTTGTTTCTCTAGAATTTCGCAACCTAACTATTGAACTTCGTCATTTCCGTGACCAGGTCATCGCTTAACAAATTTTGCAGCCAACATCTGTATGTACTCCTTCCAGTATCTCAATCTGATATTTCTTTAATGGATCCCATAAAATAAAGACATACTGTAATGGAGGATGGACGACAGATTTATATGAAAGATCGCGTCGTTTCGAGCTTCCCCTTTTCAAAATTTTTATTACAAAATGTACCAATTTTCTCTCTCAATTTGAGATACCCAACCCGTGTTATTGCTCAGATATGTAACCAAGTACTAACAGTAACTCTGTGACGCGTATTTTGTTTTATTAAATTTGTTTATCAATAACGCGTCAATATTTCTCTTATATTTGGAATTTTGAAGTCAGCATATATAAAGTACTTTGTTTCGGAATGGGGATTTCTACCGGTCGTAGAAGCAGCTGCCCAAACAATCGGAAAAAATTAATCAAAGCTGACGCCGCCAAACACCGGAGGAATCCATTATTCCAAGGGATTAGCTCAGCCCAGTTGGAGTTCCACTACGTACAAATTCTATTTTGAAGAACAGTTTAGTAGCCAGCAGTCGGAGATGAGAGAAGACTTTCTGTAGCAGCAGTCGGAGGTGATTGAAGAGTTTAATAGCCAGCAGT
Source organism: Zhengitettix transpicula (assembly GCA_037074705.1). NCBI lineage: Eukaryota > Metazoa > Arthropoda > Insecta > Orthoptera > Tetrigidae > Zhengitettix > Zhengitettix transpicula. Next base: position 80,341,219 of record CM073591.1, read on the forward strand.
CGGAGATGAGAGAAGAGTTTCTGTAGCTTAGCAGGAATTGTAATTAGGTGACCAGTATCAGCGTCGACGGGGTGGACAAGGAACAAGTACGTTTCCGCAAACATCATAGACTCCGCGTAGATCTACCAGCACTTCTGAAGGAAGGAAGGACAGAGTACAAACTCAAATTTCCTGGAATGGGAGGCAGCCATAGCAAAGGAAGAATTAGGAGTCGTTCGTGTTCATACACGAAATAAGAGAATGTAAACTCTGTTGCCGTCTGTCTCTGCTACGCGATAAACAAGAAGGTGCCTTGAGTGAGGGAATTATTTTCGCTCCGTTTCATGTTCTAATTTGGAAAATATAATAGTAACGAAGTAAATAAATTATGGCGAATGTGTATTAAAATATGTTTCTTTAATTTCTTTTGTGAATAAATATATCATTCACTGGCGCGCAATTAAATTAAATTAATTCTAAATCAATTAAATTAAATAATTCAGTTTCAAGACGTTACAACTCTCTTGAAGTATTAAGTATTCATCGATATAATAATTATTTCAAAAAGGAAGATCCCGAGTCACCTGGGTCAGTTTTGAGAGGTGTATGCTTCGGGGTTGTAGACGTTGGGCAACTGTTTCCGCTCTTCCCCTATGGAACAGTCGGCCGGCTACAAGCTTGGTCGAATCATGGAGACGAGAATGCTGCCTCACCTCAGCAAACCCCACTACAGTCATCGGTAGGACCAAGATCTCGACCTACCTGATACAGATTTACCCGGATGTCGGGTATGGTGTTTATATTATAGCCCGGGGACCCTAGTACCCACATCATCATTTCTAAATCTTCCAATACTATTGAAGGTGAGAAACCAAGTCGATGACCCTCATGTACTCTGTTTCTTAAAAGATATTGCACTTGTAACATATAAAGTTCACGTCATTAACAAATGCTCAATAATAAATAATAATATAGCGCAGTAAAACACCCCTCAAATTAAATCAAGATTAATTTTTAATATTCGGATAAAAAACGCATGTGTACCCAGAGACGAGCTGCGGTTTTTTGGAAATTACGGCCATAAAATTCGACGCCGAGGTGACGGAGTGTCGAGGAGAAACCGTTCCTTCAGACAAAGGTGACGGATTATGGGAGAACCCTGCCTCATACCTGACCAAAATCCCCGAATGTTAACCCTTCCAAAAAGCGAGAGTAAGCCCGCCAAAGTGTAAAATCGACGGATATTGAGGCTGAATCAAACACGAGAAGAGGTTTCCAACCTCTGGTGGGGAACAGAGAGATTCGAGCTGGAAGACGAACAAGCGAGGAAAGAGGACAGTTCCTATCTATATCCCGGAGAACGAGGAAGTCTGGGAAGGGAGAAAGTTCAGAAGTAAAAATAGTTCTCATGTACAACTTGGAGAAGTAAAAAAGGCCCAACCGTCGGAATAATAATCCGTCTAGAGATGCTAAGGGTTGATACGCCGACGAGGAATTTAATTACTTTTTTCATATAAAAGTAACTCTCCAGAATTATATTACAATAATTATACCATTAACCTAAATTACTGATCAATCAAACCTAATTATATTTATGAAGTAGCCTATATGTGCAACGTCATGATCAAAATTGACTTTTGTCACTTTTTATTTATTTGATGTCTGAAGAGTTTATTGTGCTTGTAAACGATGGAAGGGAAGGAAAGTCTAAAGAGAGGAATTTGTGGACATGGTAACTAAAGTGAGGAAATAATTTAATCAGAAAGAGGTATTTAAGATTTCACTTTTACAAATACAAGAAAAAGCTTTCTTTATTAATGACCATTCATATTAAGAACCTACTAGTGCATGATAACATAATCAAAATATATTCATATAATATAATAAAAATCAACCATATTTTTTTGTCATTTTTACCATATTGTATTCACAAAAATTCATCTTAAAAAATTTAGTTTTAAAAAATATAAAACTCAAGTACTAAAGGGTTTATGGCATATACTAAGTCATTTACGTAAACTAGGAACAATAAATGGCATATGGCAACGGAACTGAGGACAATTCGTTTCCTATTATAACCTTGTCGGTCACGCAGAAATTCCCACATCTATAAAACCACTCGCTAATCAATGTCAGTTATGCGACAATTTGTCGCAAGGTACAAGGTCAGAGACGCTTACAAAATCCATGACCAACGTCGTCACCTGTGCAGGATTGTGATGTTTTGTTTGAATGGATGGATCGATCGATTTTCACTTAGGATTCGTTTATCAGAATGGTTTATTACATGACAATTATATAAATTCCTAAAATAAGGTCTCCGTTGGGTCTCGTTCCTCAGCACAAAGGAACTAGTGTGTCCAGCAACACAGTTCTCGGTACGGCACCCGTCAGCTGTTTACTCATACGATCAGCTTACAACACACAGCTATCAATTCTGTTAAATAAAGAATGAATAACGACTCATTCGCTGTTACTATCTCAGGCGTCTCTGTAACAGCTTAATATTCTCTTTCTCAATAATACTGCACTGTTACTGATTTGATGTCAACACTAAATATCAATATAGAAGAGGGATGTCATTTATCTACACCAGCAATCCGAGAATATGAATTTTATTAAATACAGTGTAACGCGTGTATTTTGGTTTAGTTTTGCTTTGTCTCGGAAGTGTTGTTTGCTGTGGTTTGGAGAATTAGAAATCGTGCATTGGCGGACGGATGCCGGGAGTTGTTTTCTGTGAAGTGTTGGACGAGGTGTGCCTGGGGGTGGAGGAGATAAATATTTCCATCCAAGTAATTTTCGTGTCCTGTCTCGATTGTTGGCCTCAACATGACAGAATTGTTGGCCATTGTTGACTACGGAACTGCAGCTGCGTGTTATAACTCTTGTAACAATGGAAGAATCAGTGAAACTGACATTTCGACCAAGTTTTCTAATAATGAAAAAAAATAATGGGAGGGACCTAAGATAAGCTTCTGAAACTGGGGCAGTTGTTCTACGCTCACCGCAGCTGGTGGATGTGATTATGAGAGGGTCCGTATTGCGTTACGTGTATACGTTTTTAGTGTCACCGATCTACAAATCTCATGATTTTTTCAACTTTTCCAAGTTGTTGTCTCTGATATTGTCCGAGGCAGAATCGTCGTGAGAAAGGGGCCACAATTTGTTAGTGAAGAGTTCATCGAAGCCACACAATTTAGTACGACGGCTTGCCAGCAATCACGGAGGCCGACGCCTTAGCCAGTGGTCAAGCCCTGAGTCGACGCCTTGCAACGGTCCTGACTAAAGTCATCACTGCAGTTAACCCGTTCTGCCGGCTGTGAGATTCGTAGACGCCAGTATGTCGGTACGGGAACTACAGTAGACAACACAACACATAATAACAGTACGTATTTGGTACGGGCAGCAGATCTCTTCTACGTAAAAAACCACAGGTGCCTGAGATAAGAGTTTTTCATGCTTGACTGAAATAAACTTATTACAAATTCTTTAATGGTCAATAATTTTTTGATTTAACGTAAAAACCCAGCCCACAAAAATAATTCTTTACAACAGCTTGTAGATGAACTGTAAACGAGGGAATAATCTATGACGCCTAGATAAAGAGCTACTTAAATTTACTGTCGGTTTACTTTCCGGTAACATAAATGTCAACACCGCTAAAACTAAATTGCAGTATGTGACTATTGAAAATTAAGGAGATATTTAATCTCATTAAAGTGAGTCAAAGAATCAAGATATATGTTCGATTGTGCCGTTTTATGTAAATAGAAGCGATAATAACCCCCGGGCCTTGTTTACAAAGGGCGTGATTTATATTTGGGTCTCAGACCAATTTACAAAATGGGTGATAAATCTCTGGAGCGATCCGTTGCAATTTTGTAGCCAGCAAGTGTGCAATTTGTGTACGTTAATTAAATATTTGTATAGCCATGTTGATATTGTTTTTGTACCGATGCTTGCACAATGCGTACGTTTCGGCAAAACAAATACGTTTCTGTCCTGAGAAAATAGGCGCGATTATGTAGTTCACGAGGGCGTGAGTCATCTTCATAGGTCATCTAGGCGTTTATCGGCAGAGTCTAGTCGGATTAACACTTCAAAGGAAATGAGTCACGACACATGTTTGTCTTAATACGTCTCCTGACGTCACAAGGAAAGTTTCTCGTTGTTCTCAGGAGTCTTGTTATATTCTTAAATTAATATATAGAACAACGATAAACTGTTTAGTCGGATTAAAACTTCAAAGAAAATGAGTCACAACACATATTTGTTATATTTATGTCAGTTTATCCAAAAATGAAATTAAAAATAACAACGTTTCAGTAACAATTTGAACGCTCGTCAGGCTGCGACTTGACTGAAAACCTATTTAGTATAATAAGTCTCTCAGTGAGTGACTATGAAAAATCGTGTTGTGTTTCCATGGTTACTAAACATCAAAGCGATATGAGTGCTTTTAGTTACTAAATTTTTATTTTATATATTTAAATTTTATATGATCATAAACTACATTTGATTATATATAATTAAAAATCGATAAAAATAATTGAAACATTTCTTAATTAAATCAGTAGTTATCAAGACAAATCATATTTAATGATCAATATATTGTTCTCTGAGTTCAACCGGGTTTCGCATAATTATATTTAGAACGCAACGTTTCGACGACTAAAAGCTCTGCCGTCATCTTCTAGTCGTCGAAACGTTGCGTTCTAATATAATTATGCAAAACCCGGTTGAATTCCGAGAACAATATATTGAACAACTGCACCGGGAAAGGCTTCAATCTTTGATATTTAATTATGTTACATTTTGTTCGCAAACTACTCAGACATTCAAATTATTTTTTGTGGTCCTAATGAATATTATTTAAGTACATATTACAAATGCACCATGAACATTCCTCACGGCGACTAATAATGTTAATGGTACGAAGAAAGTTATAAAATAATAATGCATTTATTATAAACTTTGTACAATGTGTCAAGTGGATCAGACACGACTTTGGTCAGAGATATAAAATTTATTAATGTTTCATAAAGTGTACCGTTTCTCATTTAATATCTGCGTTAAATGTGTAGAATTCATTTGTTAGTAACGTGTTTAACACAGGGAAATTTTGTTTACTTAATTTCTATACTTATGTCCTAAAATGTTTTCAAAAATCAATAAAAATGTAACTATGAGAAAATATTTTTTAGACTTCTATTAAATATGCAAAAAAAAACCTGTTCAAAGTAGCTGCAAGGTTTTAATATTTTAGCCATCAAAAATTCAATATTGCCGGTGTAAAAATACTGTAGAATTCTTGAGTCCATTAAGGTACCGGGAGTATATTTTACTTCGTTAAGGTAACGGATTTATTTTTTGTACCGGAAATATGCTAGACTCCATTAAGATTCGTGAAATATTTTTCCACTCTGTTAAGTTATCGGGAGTATTTTTAACTTTGTTAAGGTACCAGGAGTATTTATGGTTAAATAGGTCGGGGAAGGCCGTTACGGGAGTAAATGGTTTTAAAAAGTAATTCTCCCGATGGCAGTTTAATCACGTTTTGACCCAGAGATTAATTCAGTTTCCGGGCTAATATAAATAAATACCGGGGAAACGCCGAGCACTCAGCTTGTATAAAATAAATGTTTAATATTGTGATGAAATATTCAGTACTGAACATTTCGTTACTATTATAAATTTATAAACTGGAAGATGTTATATTTCCTTAAAATATGGAGGAGGGGAAGGAGAGCTATTGATGTTACTAGAACTATTTATAATTGGATTTATTATTTATTCCAGAAGCCCTCAACTGAGGAAATTGTATACGTCAATGCTACAAAACAACTCTACAACCAACCAAAACACATCTCAGAACTACACCAACAAGGAACATAAGGGCAGGAAGGTCAATGGACCTTACCCATTTAAAGTGACCATGTTATATTTTTTACTCATTTTCATTAACTCAAATGTAAAATCTACGAATTAATTTTTTAAGAATAAATAAACAATTGAATTAACTATATTAAAATTATATAAACAGAAAATATATTAAAGGATAAATAAACATAATGACAACTATACAAAAATATTATTAGCTGCACGTATAATATTATACACTACACGTATAAGGTAATAAATATATTTAAAATAGGCAAGTAAAAATGTCAAAGATTGTTTGTTATGTAAATTACACTTCACAAACATCACCAAACTTCCTGATATCGATACACTTTTGAATACTCCAGAAAAATGTTGCTGACAGGCTGGATTTTTCGTCAGGTGACTATGATTAACATGAAAAAAATAATTGTGCAGTATCTCATGGACATACAAACAGTAACTATAAATTTCAAGTATCATCCAACAGTTTCAAGGGAACTGATAGGCATTAGGTATGAACCGATTTATGAATCCATCGACCGAATAAATATCGCGATTAAGTAGAAAAGTTTTACAATTATTTACAAATAGGATGTAGCTAGTAATATTCTTAGTCGTTGGAGGAAGACTATTAAATAGTTTTATACCGGAATAGTGCATATTTCTTTCATTAGGTATCTATCCAAAATTCGTTATAAAACCATTGAATACTATAAAGTGTATACTTCCGGGAAATAATATTTTTTTAAGGTGTAGACAGGCAATGTATAGGGCAATCCACATGGTGGCCATTCCCCTCTTATAGCATAGGAAAGGGAGTGAAAGGGGGGATGCGGAAAGGTAGAACAAGGTAGCCAAGGATTAACTAGGGCCCCCGGGCTATGGTTTAAGGATCCTACCCGGCAATTCGCCTAAATGTGATGAAGGGAAACCCCTAGAAAAACTTGCATCAGGTAGGTTGGTTATTTGGTACTTGTCCCACGCCCTTCCGATGACGGGAGAGGGGTTTGATATGGGGACGCAGCTTTAGCCCTCGCCTTGCCTTAATGAGTTTAGGAGGCAGCTGGCCGACTATTCCAATAGTTGATACTTCCGGGAAATAATATGGTTGGAGCGTTAGAATGAAATGTATGTATATTACCAACTGCGATTGGGATCTTTCCCGGTGGCAGTCTAAAACAAATATATAAACAAAAGTATTACAAATAAAAAAATTTAAAAAGAAAAAGAGAAAATAATAATAAAATAAGTATCAGAAATTTGCCCTGGAAATTTGTTCAGTCCCCCACACTTCACTTTACTAAAGAATAATATAGACCAAAACTTATTTAAGTTACACAATAAAAAACCTTTACTAGTTTATTTATATTATTCTTAAACCTTCTTATTGGAAGATTTTCCTCAAACACTGCTGTAGGTAAATTGTTCCAATCGCTTATCGATCTGTTTAGGAATGAGAATTTCCCTACGTCTGTTTTTTGCGGTCTCATTTTGATTATATGTTTGTGATCACCTCTGCCAATGTAAGTTGGTTTTTTGCGATCTTATCCCTTATGTCTTTCCACGCTTTATTAACCGTGTATGTTTTTAAAAGTGCACAAAGTCTATCTTTCTTCCGTCTGGTTGCCAAAGATTTCCACCCCAATTCCCCTACCTTTTCTCGCCCGTCCCCGTATTATAAATTTTGCTGTCCCCATCTGAAGTTTTTCTAGGCCTTCTATGAGGATCCCAACAACTTGCACGAGTAATTTAATAATAAAAAATATATATAAACTGCCTTAGAGCGTGTCTTGTATTACCGCCGTGAAGCAGATCCACCAGAAAACAGCCGTCTTGTCTGAAAATCTGTCAATGCCTAAAAATTATCTGATATCTCAGGTTAAATATACGTAACCTGTGTGTAATTCTTGATCACACAACAAACAAGTAATCAGGCAAGGTCCTCTTTTCAGAAAAACAATTCATTCATCTGTGATTTCTGAACACAAATGGCTTACAAAATCGAATTTGTTGAAGTCAACTTGCTGCTCTTAAAATTAAACTAAAGATTATTATGTAATATTTAAAACAAAGTAAGAGACATTCTTTTAAGAAAATTAATGCAACCAACATCGAGCTGAAACAGCTAACTTGACATCTTCCACATGAATTTTATGAATTTAAACCACAATAGACGATATCGTTAGCAGGAAGATATGGTCTACTATTTCCACGACTTCCAAATCGATTCATCGCGTTATGGAGCAATCAACCAGCACTGTTGTATACTGTGCTTCCACCAGAGCTGCAGTTTGTTGGGCGGAATAGGAAGCCGGAGATGCGATAGCCACAGCTGCACGAACGCTAATGCGTTTTCTTACGCGTCCCTTCTCTATTGACCAATGCTAGTGGCCACCCCAACACAGATAATATGCTATAAATTGATCCGGTTGCCGTACATTCGATGCGGATGAAAGAACCTAATATCAAAACTCCACTTCTATGTTACAATTTTTTAAAGATTAACGGAATAAGTACAAATGATGTGTAAGTGAATGATATAGTGAATAATGATAGAATAAATGTTGATTTTACAAGCTAATAAATTGTTTCTCATATTTCGGAAATTTTCGAAATTATTACTTTGATGGAACTTATAAAATCAAAATTATTTCTTCGAAGGTACTTGAAAAATCAAGTATATGCCTCCTCTAGGAAACAAACATTTTCTGACAACTACAGTCTTTAAATACATAGTTGTCAAACTTTCAGCTATATTCATTGAATTTTATAATCTGGAAAAGCAAATAATTTATGTTCTTTACATGATATAAAAAATACTAATTTCAGAAATGATTAAACGGTCCAATTGTAAAGTCAAAAAGGCTAAATCAATCAAAGCCGAGTAGGATGAAGTTCTTCACACGTCTTCCCCAACCTCTAAAGGATTGAGAATGAGTCTAAATGAAGTTTTAGCTGTTGTTTCATTCACTGTATTCGCCAGATTAGGCTCCCTTCTACAAGTTATTATTTCACAACCTATACGATAAGGCCTTATTTGAGGTCCATTCAGAAAGTTACCTTATTAATGAACGGAAAATGTTATAAAATTATGACCGAATAGCATCGAGTTGAAAGAAGAATAAACTCGACCTGTTCTGAGAGGTGTATGTTCTGGGGTCGCTGACCTTGGGCAAACGGTAAGTCGGCCAGCTGCCCTCCTAAACTGGTCGAGGTACGGAGAAGGGAATGCTGCGACCCAACAGTAAACTCTTCTCCCGCTATCGGAAGGGCGTGGGACAAGTACCCGAAGCCCGACCTACCTGATGCAGGTTTTTCTAGGGTCCTGCATTACTTTTAGGCGAATGCCGGGTAGGATCCTTAAACTACAGCCCGGGGGCCCTAGTTAACCCTTGGCTACATTCTTCTACCCTTCCGCATCCCACCTTTCAAATCCCTTCAAATCCCTTCCACCATGTGGATTACCCTCACGTAGTCTGTTATCTAAAAAAAACCCTGTAGGAGGAAAAAGTCTGCGAGGGCTATTCTCTCGCAGGCAGTACCTGTGGGGTATGTTCTCTCGCAGGCAGAACCTTGTAGGAGTGACAGGAAGGGGCTACCTTTGGGAATGCCTTTTCCCCGCTCCGTTTTTCAACTAAGGTTCCCACAAGCCGAGGCACCTCGGCCTGTTTTGAGAAATGTATGTTCCGGGGTCACAGACTTTTGGCATACTGTGAGAGTTGTTCTTTGTTCCCATTGGAAAAGTCGGCCATCTGCCTTCTAAACTGGTCGAGGTACGGAGAAGGGAATGCTGCGTCCCCACAACAAACTCTTCCCCCGCTATCTGAAGGGCCTGGGACAAGAACCCACTGCCCGACCTACCTGATGCAGGTTTTCTCGGGTTTGTTCTGCATTAGTTTTAGGCGAATGCCGGGTAGGATACTTAAACTATAGCCCGGGGGACCTAGTTAACCCTTGGCTACCTTCCTCTACCCCTCCGCATCCCCCATTTTCAAATCCCTACTTATGGTATTAATTGGGAGTTGCCACTAATTGGTTTACACCCTTGCGATCTGTTACTCTAAAAAAAAATAATCTTACCTTAAAACTTTCAAAATCGCCCTTTTTCGCATCCGGGTCTCAAAAAAAAATCACAATTAATCTTTATTCTACCCTTTCCTACAAACTTTGCGACTCCGTCTTGCACTCTTTGCTGTTTATTTATGTGACATCAACGATAAGGGTCTGAGCATGCAGCAACGTACTCCAAAATCGGTATTTATTGACCTCCGAATGCCCGGAGTACGCTTAGAATTTACGAATAGATGGCGGGAAAATTTATTATATGTAACAATGTCTTCAAAGTCGTAAACGACAATTTAGTGGTGACTGAAATTCTCCACTTAAAATAAATTTACAGATATTGGAATTGTGTGCATAGGTTCTTAACAACTTTATGATGAAACTAGGAGAGTTGAACATCATGATCAGAATGTTTGCATATGTCGAATAATCAATGCATATGGCGGTATCACACCCGACGAAGGTTAGCAGACAATGGAACGCAGATGGACGAAATCCGATAGTATTCAAACTTGATATGCCACTGAAACCGGAGACAAACGTGATTGAAAATTTAGTAATCCCAATATTAGGTTTCAGAACTGTTAAACATGAAAATAAAAATCACGGTTATTCTAATGTTTGTTGTAATAAATATGGAAATCTATATGTTGGATTAAAATGATTATATCATTAGATGGATGCCAGCATAAAACACTGAAGTATTAAACTACAATATACCTAGAAATTAGAATATTCCTGTGGGATATTATTGCGCATAACTTGTAGAGCAGTGTAGAAGTGTGGGTACAGTTTCTGCAATTCAAATTGCTTTTCTGGTAATATGTATCTGATATTTATTTTGAAACCAACTCTTCACTGTTTTGTAACATTTTATTTGTCACTGTGTTGAAACTATTAATTTAAATCAATTGAAGAATTTCATGATGAATTAAACTCTGAATGCTTTCACTGATTTTGGAAGTATACTGTGTTTCTTGTCATACCTGAAGGTATTAGGCCAGTTTCTACTTGGAAATTCCCGGCCGGTCACCGTTAAGTGGTGAAGTTCGGTCGTTACGACGCATATACGATATTATTGCAAAAGCGAGTCCATTAATTTGGGAAAGAAAAACTCTGAACGTTGCGAGTAAACCCGTCTCCAAGCTCACACAAAATGGAGTGCATTAAGGATTTTAAGTGATATATATTCAAGTACTACGTGAAACTCTAGAATTTTTTCCTATTGGATATTTCTTAAAACTTTCTCTCTTCGTTGCCGGAAAATCGTAAACATATTTTCTGAATACTATACCCGCTTCTCGCACGAATTGGAGATATTTATATTTTATTCTTTCACTGAGCTACGTCATAATAATTTATTTATGAAAGCATTAGAAGCCGGCGTGCACATAAAACGTGGCGTTATTGAGCGTCTTCTTGTCACTGTATTTCTTTCTGTGGCGGAACGTGAGTTTTTTAAGTTATGTGGTCAATCAGCAAAAGCAACCATTTTTAAGAGAATAACTGTGTAAAATGTTAATATACTAATACTCAAACGTGACGTGAAATATGCTACACAGTTTGAAATAGTGTCTATTTTTTAAAAGCTGATTAATTTGGCATTAAATCGACATGCCTTTCCAACATGAAAGTATGTTTCCTTCATAAATATTTTAATGAAGTTAATTTTTAGAACAATCCATGCCTGATACCATTATTTTACGTAAGGTCGTGCAGTAAATTTTGGCACTATGACGAAAGCCCAGGAAATTCAACCCCTTATATGTTATTTTCTTTAAAATAAATAAATATAAACTACTTTAAAATAAGACTTTATATTACGGACTGGTTCAATTTTCTTTTGATTTCGTTGCCATACCGCCGGATGCGACCGCCTTTCTGTGTCGTAGCACGGCACGGCACTGTTTCAATGTGCTCACTAGTCCGGGGCACAGAAAATATACAGTTTATTGAAGTTTACGTGAGTTGTGTGTCTGTGTGTGGTGGGGGAACGGAATACAGTACATTATAATTTAACATTCCAGACAGAAATAGTGTGCTGCTGCCGTAAGTAGCACAGTTGGCTGCAATGGCGGGAGCCTGTGCGCCGCAAGGAAGGAAGTTTAGCCTTCGATATCGAAACAGCAATTCGTGCTGTTAAAACACAATATAAAATGACTTCTTTCTAAATAAATGCGAAAAACACCAGCCTAATAGTCAGAAATGATTTATTAGCAAATTTAAAACTATATATTAGACAAATACAACGTTTCATCCTTCATTGAAATATCTTTCTTAAAATTTACAACAACATAAATGATTAAAGTGTGTACAAACCACACGTTTGAAATTTATGTTAATCTTAAGATTTATATAATAAATAAATCTTAAGAGGTCCATATTAGGGATGAATCGTTGTTTGTCAAATAATTAAATTTGATGATAAACTTCTTCTGACAGTTATCCTGGCGTTTTTCACATTTATTAAGATGTTCTAAAAATTAACAAAAATTAATTCTTCCTAAATTAATTTATGTACTGTGTAACATGAGCCCATGTACACCAGACGCCACTGATTTCTTATTTTAAGAGTTCTGTTTTCTATAACGGAAACTCAATACAGTTTGGTGGAAGAGAATACGGTCATTTTACATTGTTTTATTTTGCTTTGTGACCTTTTTCAACGTGTAAATGTCGCTTTTAAGTTCATGTTTTACGATCAACAATACTGACGGCAGAATTATTTAGGTATTGTTGTAACTAAATCGTCGATGTATCTCTCGTGGGACTTTAGAATTAACGTCCCATGAAATGAACGAGCCATCCGCATCTACAAGGCCTACCAGAACAATTCGTCGTATTCCACAGGGATTTATACCGCTTTGAACCCTGAATCCCGGCTTTCTGTGGTTTCTGTGATCGTATAGGCTGAAAATTTGACACAGATAGCGGCCCTGAGTATCGAGAACCGTTATAGCATGAGTATTGCGAATGTAGGGTGCAACAAATCTCTAGTTACTTTCATTCTTTAATAATGAATTTAATTCAAGGAGTAGTTCTATGACTGGAAAATTTATCGTACAACTATTCGTTAAATATTCTAATCTCCTAATGATTTCCACAGATAAAGCGTTATGCTCGTGTACATTAGGATTTGCAAATGCTCTTCTTTAGGATCCGTAGCAGAACCAATAATCTCTGTTGTGAACTGAATCGTGGGTTAAAACGAACTTATCTAATTTATTTCTATTATAAATTCCAAAATTAACGGAAGTAAGTTTCTTATTCCACAGTCAGTACCAAATAAAATGAGCCACAAAATTCTCATATCAAACCACTTAATTCTAAATTGCTTTTTTATTCAGATGAAAGGCACCACAGTCTCGATACATATCATGAAAGTGAAAAGTATAGCTTAAGATACCACTTCTGAAACAGCAACATCAAAAATTGACTGAAAAGAGTGAATCAGGGTCAAGTGATGGTGAAAGTAATTTTGCCTTTCCGATGTATCTTTCAAAATTTAATTTTATATCTATATTGTATATTTTCACAGATTTAGTTTCATGGCATTTGATTTAAATTTTATATGAAGCGTCGAGGCTTATTTTTGTCCTATGTGAACTTAATTCTTTGGAATAGGTTTGAATGTTGTACCGAAGACGTCACTGGCGCAAATGACCGCCATTTTCCAGGTAAAAGAATTATCAATAATTTAAGAGAGAAAAATAATTCTAGGTCTGGCACGTTTCCCTCGTACACGAATGTGAGCTGGGCTTTCACCAGCATGCGGAAGTTTCGGGAGCATGGAAGGTGAATAAAAAATGGACCATACAGAGCGGCGAAGGATGATGCTTAATGAGTGACCTGGAAGCACGAGGTACTTTCAGTTTTTAGTAGCGTCAGGCGAAGTTGGTTAAATGTGTCCACCGGGCCAGTTTTCATCTACTACGTGTTCTATAGCCATCAGATCGACGCTTGCCAGACAGAGCGTAATAAGAATTTAATTAATCGATTTGGAGTGTTTTTCATGACAGGTGGCCCTTTTATAATTTTTCCCGCCTTATTTATTGTTGTGTTTACAATAAGGCCTTCAGAAATTAAGATTTTACAGTAATATTCTATTAAATAAAATTGACTGTATATATGTATTAAGTTTGTGTGTATGTTCCATATAAAAATCTACACCCGTAGCAAATTTCACCAAATTTCGTACACGTATTCTTACCGATAGAGAAACAAACACTGTTGGAGTGAGACACGTTTAACACCCCCAGGAGCGGGGGTGAACGGGGGTCGAAATTTTCTAACATGCTAAAACGGCCGATATTTGAGTCAGATAAATATTTTTCGGGCTAAAAGATATTGATAGTGTTTCTACCGATATTATTTGTATATAATTTTAACCCCTTATAGCACGGGAAAGGAGCACCATTGGGGGTGGGGTGGAGGGGCGTTACTGGAATATAACGCGAATACAACCAAGATTGAAGTCAAATCCAGGATTATGGATGTCGCTGAGTTTAATTAAGACATTCAACTTACCATTTAACCACCAGGGGCGGAGGTGGATATTTTGAAACGTGAAAGCACGGCCGATATTTGCGCTTAATAAATATTTTCAGGGTTAATTAGATTGATAGTATTTCTACCGATGTTTTTTGAGTATAATTTCAACCCCTTTTTACATGGGTGGGAACCACGCTTAGGGCTGTGAGTGGAGATGCGTTTCCCTGAATATAACGCAAAAACAACAGACATTCGAGTTAAAATGGGGTTATAAATGTCGATGAGTTTATTTATGACAACATGGGCAACGCGTGGGGGTTGGAGGGGCTGAGCGGAGGTGGACGGGGCTAGAAATTTTCAATAATATTAACCGGCCGATTTTTGCGTCGAATATATATTTCAGGATGAATGAGATTCATAAAATTTCTCTGTGTATAATTTCAACCCCTTCCTGCACGGGAGCAGGCTTAGGGGTGCGAATGGAGGGGCGCTACATAAAAATAACGCAAAAACAACCGAGATTCGATTCAAATCCGGGTTTATTGATGTCTGAGATTAATTATGACATTCAACTTTTTGTTTAACCCTCAGCAGCGGGGGTTGTCGGAGATGGAAATTTTCGAACATGTTTATACGGGCGATATATTCGATGAAAGATACTTTTTCGGGGTCAATCAGTTCAACCCCTTTCGTCATGGGAATGAGCAAATTTATGGATAGGGATCGAGGGCGTTACATAAAAATGAGGCAAAAGAAACCGAAATTGAATTCAAATCGGGTGTTATGGATATATGGCAACCTGGGCAACGCCGAACACGCAGCTAGTATTAAATAAATTACTCATGAAATGTGTGTTAATAACCGTTTAATATATGCTAATTTAAATCCAGTTTTGTCTGAAATCGTTTCAAATAAATAATTTTTTTAAACCCGCATCACCACAACTGGAAGAATGAGAATGTGATGACGTTCGTCAGTTGAGTCTCTTCAACGCTTACAGATATAGACCACACGGTATCTCCTTTCGGCGTCTGATTGATGGCGTAGATAGGAAGGCCGAGGGTTTATGTGCGATCAACCGAGTTGGAGTAAGGAGGAAAAACAGTTTCAGTTCCTGGTACCACGAAGATAACTAGGCGAGAGGGACTGTCATTGGAAAAAATTAAGTTTGTTGAAACTTAATAGTGAAACTGCGTCATTAATTTTAATAATAAATTTTTTGTTTCAACCATAATTTATTCGTGGACATAGATTTAGATTTTTATATTTATTCCATTAGTCCTCAACTCAGGAAATAGGACAGATAAAATAATTATTAAATACAAACATACTCAAAAATAAGAAGAAAATACACAAAAGAGGAGCAAAGACATCACACATTCAAAAGCAAGAATATATATAAATATAAGAACAAAATAATAGAAATGCAAATAAAAAATAATATAGTCTCTATGCATAAAATAGTCAATTTGAAAATGATAAAACAGTTTAAAATAGATTAATATTTCCACAAAAGAGAAGGGAAAAAACGTTACATAAATAATCAAAACTGTAAAAATATTTAAATCGAATTTAAATTAAAGTTTTACGATTATTATTAACTACTTATTACTCACCTAAGCAGAACCACTAATTCACTCATTTCACTACTTATACTTTAGGCGACAGGAAAACTCTTTCTTGTCAGACCAGTGATGAGTTTATTTCTGGTGATGTATGTATAGTGAGAGGAATAGGAAAAGTAAACATTTAAAAAATACAATATAAATATTTAGCGCTGACCTGCTGTGTCGCATGCGGAATGGACAAGGTTGTTTGTGCACGTCACGACCATGAACACTGCGGCTGCGACTGAAGGAGAATCGCTACGATAAGGACGTACCACTCGAAAAATCCGGAATGGGCTATAGAGCCAAAGCGAAATAAATAAGTAATTACTATAATTGATTAAACCCTAATTTTAATACAGTCACATATAATTTTTTTTCATGTAAATTACATTAAAATGATCAAAGATTGAAGTCTTTCCCGGTGTAATTGTTCGATAAACAGTTCTCGGTTTTCACACGGGTATAACATATTTAAATACAACGTTTTGACGACTGAAAGCTCTGTCGTCATCTTCTATGCGAAGTTCCGGAACCATTTCATGTTATATGTACCCTATATATCTTTTTTCCTTACCATGCTCATTATAAAAACAGTAAAATTATTAAGTATATTATTGAATTAAAATTATGTGTATACCACATATTAATATATATACTCCATATATAACATGAAATTTAATGGTTCCGGAACTTCGCCTAGAAGATGAAAACAGAGCTTTCAGTCGTCGAAACGTTGCGTTTAAATATATTATTCCCGTGTGAAATCCGAGAACTGTTTATCGTACATTAAAATGTCATGATTTTAAATAGATCGTCAGGAGCTTTCGGTTTTACTAACCATGTTCATTGTAAAAACGGTAAAATTATTAAGTAAATTATTGAATTAAAATTATGTGTATACCACATATTAATATCAAAGATTGAAGCCTTTCCCGGTGTAGTTGTTCAATATATTGTTCTCGGAGTTCAACCGGGTTTTGCATCAATCGGTATTGCACATATTAATATATTACGTCACAGAGATTTAATCATATTTTACAAACCTGATAATTTAATTAAAATATTTCCTTTGGCCAAACTTTTTGACATGGTTATATATTTCACCTCCTATTATTTGCAATAGAGTAACATGTATAGTGTCTAATGGCCAAGCTGTGACTAACTGGTCTTGTTGTGTCTACCACAAAAAAAACCTTGCATATCGATATATCAAGGATATCGATTGGAGACAGATAATTGCAAATGCTTCAACGTAAATTATTATTTATACAATATCGTAATATACAGGATGTGATATATAACCCTGCCAAAAATGTTGGTCTGACGTAATATTGTAATTAAATTATCATGTCTGTAAAATATTATTAAATCTCTGTTACGTAATATATTAATATATTATATACACAGAATATAAATTCAATAATGTATTTAATCATTTTACTGTTTTTACAGCTGAATATGGTTGGAAAATACCGAAACTACTGATTATCTGTTTAAAATCATGGCATTTTAATGTAATTAACATTTAAAAAATCTAGTGTGACTGTATTAAAATAAGGGTTTAATCAATTCTAATATTAATAATATATACATGATTAAACAAATAAGAATATAAATAAATTATTTTTATATGACGTGATGGACAAGAAAGGAGGTGGTAGTTATTGTTTTTAAGTTCATTGATGACGTGAAATATATTGACCGTCTACGAAAGGTGACGCAGTAATTAATACATTCTCGGAATCCGTAGTTGAAACTTCTAGCTTTGTCCCTTAAGATGATCAGAAAACCTCAGAGAAGTTTGAAACTTACTTCTTACCCTTTTTGAACTGTCTCCTTTCATAGACAATGGTAAAATCTGTAACCACCTGAGTGAGGTGGGTGCCGAGAGTCGCGGCACAGTGGCGCGCCTGGCGGACGGTCGCGGCACTAGGCCAGGTCGCTCGTGTGTCTTCCTCAGTGAGGCGCGGACTGTGGTGTGGAGAGCAAGGAATCGCGACCATCACATGACACCCCCGACAATGATGTGGAGCAGGTGCTGGTGCTTGGTGGTGCTGCTGGTTCAGGTGGCAATGGCGACGAACACGAGCCTCGAGTCCAAGATCAGGGACGACGCGGACCTGTCTCAGGTAAACACACTCAAGGTTACGAAGGTGTGGCGCTCGAGGCATGGCGCGAAACGCGACATTCCGATTCCGTCGGCAACAAAACAAAATCGCGCACTAGTGAGGATCTCCAAACCCCCCTTCCCTGTAAATGTTACTGTGAATATTTGCTACACGACGGACGGAGACGGCGTCCTGTCTTAAATACACGCGGTACGCGTTCGTGGAGTTACCGTTATCTTTGGCTGAAACCAGTTTCTACTCAACATGTGATTCTGCATTTTACGACGGACAACAAACGTAAATACGGCAAGTTCGCAAAAACTTCGCACCGTCAAACGAGCGCATTGCGAAACTGCGAGCGGCGTTTAAGATCTGGCGACGATAAAAACGCATTGTTTCAAGAAACTAGAGGCGAATAAATGAAAAAAAATATATTATAAATTTTGTTGTATTTTCCATGGGCGTAAGAAAAATATTCGATGACCTTTTATTTTCCCCTTCAAGTCACGCCCTAACTCGTAGAAAGCTATTAAAGGGAATAAGAAATAAAACAGTGATTGAAACCACGGTTGTTTTACATAATTTAGTAACGGTAATAAGACTTCCAACTTGAAATTTGTTTTCTAAAATTGTATATTTACGTGGATCGAATTTTACTAATTTTTTGTAAAAACTAGAAAATTGTAAGGAAGAAAGTTACGGTCTGAAAATGGATTAAAATAGCTGAGGAAATAAATTAATAATTTCGCCAAGTGTAAACAGATATGGCCGTAGTTAACAATCGCACTACTGTGCGACGTTACATCGATTTCGAAAACCTCTTTATCAGTAGACTGTCTACCTATTATGAAACACTCATTCCAGACGATAAAAATTAAAATTTCTGTGATTATAAATTTACGCTTTAATAATAATAATAAAAATTGACACACACAAACGTTTCGCTTAAGGTATTGGCCAATTCTTGACTGCATTAAGGGCTATGATTGGATATTAAAGTCATTAATTTTAAAAAAAATATCGTATAATATTCATTTAAGAAAGAAACTGACGATATAATCTGAAATTATGAATTGTTGTTCCTCAAAATTTTACCGGCGTCACTTGGTTGAAACTATTAGTTTATGTTACAATATCGGTACATTACCACATCCGATCTTTTAATTTTTAATCATGTGTTTAGTATTGGACTTATCTAGCGATCCTCTCCTGTGCCACACCCTTCGTCGTTACAGCCTACCAGAAAGTTTCGATTTGATAATACTACTCTCCAGAGGAGAATTAGTGGCAATGGCAGACGGACTTGCAGAGTACCGAAGAAAGCTTATTAATATCACGAAGATCAGTTGAACTTTCAGTTAATCATATGCCCCGTGGTGAGAGAATGACGGTCAATAGTTGAGTTCCGAGGACAGTATTTTTAGAGGCATTGTCCACCGACAGCGACTGAATGCCTTGCTATTTCTATGAACCGCAATTTACTCCAATTCTCAATCAGAAAGCCCCCTGTCACTCCATTGTTCCACTGTTCAACTATTCGTATGACGGATTCCTCAAGGCTGAGCCAATAATAGCCTGCGAGGCTTTGAACTGGGTAAATCATGGTTCAATTATGACGTCGGTTGTACGTGATGTGCTGCAAGAGTTTCCATCGATTCCCTCCTGTTTGTTAAACCCAGAAACGGGACGTAAATACTATACTTTATTAAGTGGGCTTCGTAACTCTTCCGTTGAGCGTCCTACCTCACTCTATCCTGTGTTCCTGCTGTACTCGTAGTGCAGAAATCAATAGACCAGCCGACTGAGGTTCGATCACTGACCACAACACTTTCCTGGAAACAGAGAATCGACATTTCCTTGTACGTTATTTGACATTAGCCCGTAGTCAAAATCGATTATTTGACTTTGAAAGCCTGTGAGACAGTAATAGATTTTCAGTAATGACATAGGAGAATGGAGACAGGTCACTGAGCGATTAGGTTGGAAGCTCCTTAGATATATATTTGAAATATTTAACTATGGTATAATAAAGATATATTGACCTGTAACAGAATGTGGACTTATGATTATTTTTCTCCCCATTGAACTAGAATAGACCTGTAATATCCTACGCAATGACATAGGTTTCTCGAGATGGTGCGAGCTGTTGGACACGTCAGCATTATTTGAATATTATTTAATTTGATTTATTAAATACAAATCATGACTGCGAAATACCAGACATAAACTTTTCCTGGAACGATTCCCGTACCACAGCTTCCGTCTTCTATTTTGCAGATACTATAAATAAACACAATAATTCCCTATAAATTTGTTCATCCAACCATCAACAGAAGTTTCACGATATTTTTTTCCGTCTCATTCCCAGAGTTCGTACGTGGACTTATTTTTCGTTGACATAGTAGCGTATTCCTCACAATTCCTCGCTCACTCGCATTAAGTGCACTCTAGTGTTTTGCAAGTGTTTGTACCGCGAAGGATTAACAGCTCTGCGGGGTTTAACGAGGACATTTTCCCACTGCAGTTTTAGCATTTAAATTCTCCGGTTTCTGCTGGATGCGGAGTTGCACTCGCAGAATTGCACGCGCGAGGAAAATTTCGCGATCTGCGTTTTGCGTTTGTTATTATTTCTGCCGGCCACGAGCATCACTTACATTTATCGCGAGTCGGAAATTGCTTAAATGGTCTCTCATATACGTGTATAAGGCAGCAATACATTTATATGAGTTGTAAGCGTAGATATTTCAAATAATATCTGCTCTGAAAAAATTTTTGAGGTCTCCAATTATTTCAGTTTTTAAATTGTTTATTTTGCGACAAAATACATGCTAGCAGGTTTTCTAGGGTTTGTCCTGCATTGCTTTTAGGCGAATGCCGGGTAGGATCCTTAAACTATAGCTCGGGGGCCCTAGTTAACCCTTGGCTACCTTGTTCTACCCTTCCGCATCCCCCCTTTCAAATCCCTTGCTATGCTATTAAAGGGGAGTTGCCACCATGTGCATTACCCTCATGTAGCCTGTTAACCAAAGAAAATTTTTTAAAAAAATCATACGCACTTTTTATTCAGTTTTTTTTATGATTGATGAATTGGACAGAAATATTTTTATTGATTAGAATTTCAGAACAGTGTGAAATATAGATAATTTATTGTTTATCATTTTGGTTATTAAAAAATCGTGGTCTTGCAAATCCCTTTCTTATGCTATACGAGGGGAGTTGCCACTACGTGGATTACCCTATACATAGCCTGTCTACACCTAAAAAAAAATCATACGCACTTTTTAGTCAGTTTTTTATGATTGACGAATTGGAAAAAAATATTTATATTGATTAGAATTTCAAAACTGTGTGAAATATAGAAAATTCATTGCTAATCAAAAAATCTTGGTAAGGTTAATTTTGTAGAATTAGTTGTACTTCTCGTATACGAAAGCTCGTGATATATCGTTCTCGTTTTGCCACCATAGCAAAATTCCGATAATATTAATTTGTAAAGTACATACGTAATCACCAGTCTCTATTTAAAACATTCTGCAGGAAAATACTGACAACGAAAGTGAACTGTGGATATTGTAGCGGTTATTTTCCTTGTCAAGTAGCCCACAAATTTTCCAAATTTCATACTTATACATGCATCGTATTTGTTTCGAAGTTCAGATGAACTTCTTCTAAATTTGTTGAAATGCATAAAATTTTGTTCGATTAAATTTAATACAAAATAGCTATGAATTATAGTTTTCAGTGTCAACGAAATTAATTTTATTTTTAAATATAAATTTGCTTTATTATAATTCGATCATTGTCGGGATTCAAATTAAAAATATTGTTTGCGGTCTGACGATGACAAGGGAGTTTTTGCGTAGGTGTTTGTGGTTGTAATATTCCGATTGAATGTTATCGGTGAGGTTATATTCCGTTCACTGAATCCAATATAGAATTTTTTTTTGTAATACCAAATACTGATAGTGTTTTCGTTTGTGCGGTTGTCACGTTAATCATTTAGATTAGAAAAATAAATCCCGTAAATATAACACACAAATTAATTTTTATATTTCCAGTGACATAGTCCGGTAGTTTAAATCTTTGACGTGTACTTTATACCTCATTAGCATGTGTTGCAGATTTTTATCGAGACAAATTTTAGTTTTTCTGAGTCTCTAGTCGTAATATTAATTTGACATATACCAGGTCCCATTTGAAGGTGGCCAACATAAAACTTCAGACAAGACCTTTAAAGCTAACGTATTCCGAAAGATTATAAACTCACGTTTTAAGTGAAGTTCTCTGATCCCGCTTATATTCATTTTATCGGGCTTCATTAATATAATTGAATTCTCGGCAATACGAAATAAAAGTATTCCAATATTATTAAATGAGGGAAGGGACCAGTCAGACGTTTGTAAAAACTATTTTCGAGTTTCTAAGAGAGTTAATTAGAGGCACGTTTCGATGATTTACCCTGTCATCGTCTGGAAAAATGTCGGAGCAAGTAATCGAAACGTTTCTCTGTGTGAATTCTACTTCCTTACAACTTCGAGAATTGCTTAAACAAACAATACATCGAGTAAAAATTCAATCTTCGTCAGCCAGACGTTCTTCCAACCGTAGTGATATTCGTACTTGTGTCAATTTAACGACGACGGAACCTTTGTCAAAACACTAGCATGTTACTTATATAAGCATAACTATGTGCATATGGTTAATTAATTTTTATATAATCTGGTTCCAAGAAAATATTATACAAATTAAATACAATCCCAATGTCATAGCAAAAATGCGAAGAAAAGTACGACTTAATGAAAATCGTTCTTCCTTAACTGATAAAATATTACACCACAATTTCTTAGGAGAAAAGACTTGTACGCATTCTACTGATATTGTTCATGAAGGTATTTACACGTAGCTACACACTGCTAGTTTCAAGATATTTGAAACTGTATTTCTGTAAATACGTTTTCCTCTTGAACATCGTCTCGTCAAGACGATAAAAATTTTCCCTGGTTTTCTAAGGTTTCCACAAGCCGAGGCACCTCGTTCTGTTTTGAGAGGTGTATGTTCAGGAGGTCGCCAACCTTGGACATGTGTTAACAGCTGTCAGCTATTCTTATTGGAACAGTCGGCTAGCTGCCTCCTAAACTTTTCAAGGCACGGAGAGGGGAATGCTGCGTCCCCACAGAAAATCCTTCTCCCGCCATTGGAAGGACGTGGGACAAGTACCAAATTCCCGACCTACCTGATGCAGGTTTTTCTAGGCATCACTTTTAGGCAAATTGCCTTGAAATAAAGCCCGGGAGACCTAGTTAATCCCTTTGCTACCTTCCTCTACCTTTCCGCAACCCCCTTTCAATCCCTTTCCTATGCTATAAGAGTGTTAATTACCCTATACATAGCCTTCTTCCCGGTTTGACTAAATTGTTGGTATGCGGACAAAAAAAGACAAAACTTCGTTTCATCGAGCATTTAAATCAACGTACCACTGTGAACAAACGGTAATGTGAATTTATTTATAAAATATAAATTCTTTATTTATTCTTCCAAATCAATTTCATCCCCTTCAAAGTAACCCCCGTCCGATAAAACGCACTTTTTCCAACGCTTTTTCCAGTCTTCGAAACAGTCTTTTTCCGGTATAGCCTTCAAGACCTTCTTCAATTCGGTTTTTATCTCCTCAATCGTGTCAAAACGGCGTCCCCACATTGACCTTTTGAGTTTGCTGAATAGCCAGAAGTCGCACGGACCCAAATCAGGCGAATAAGGTGGTTGCGGAACGATATGAATCGAGTTTTTGGCAAAAAAGTCGCGAAGAACAGTGCAGTATGACATGGTGCATTATCGTGATGAAGGAACCGAGAGTTGTTCGCCCATAATTCCGGCCGTTTCAGACGAATAGCTTCACTCAAACGACGCATAACGCTCAAATAATCTTTGTTGACAGTTTGGCCCGGCGGAAGGAATTCATAGTGCACCACACCACGATAATCAAAGAAAACTGTCAACATGGCCTTGATTTTCGATCGACTTTGCCGTGGTCTTTTCGGTCTTTCTTCACCTTTTGCACGATATTCGCTGGATTGGTCGGTGGTTTCAGGGTCGTATGCGTAAATCCAAGTCTCGTCTCCAGTAATGATGCATTTCAAGTGGTCCTGATAGTCAAACAGCAAAGTTTCACACACATCAACGCAACGCTTTTTTTTCCAAAAAATTGAGCGATTTTGGCACCAATCGAGACTTGACGCGTTTGAGACACAAAACATTCTTCAAAATGGTTTGGGCTGAGCCAAATGATATTCAAACACTATCAGCGAGATCTCTAATTGTCCATCGACGATTTTCAAGCACCAAATCTTTGATTTTTTGGACGTTGCCCTCGTCGGTAGACGTTGATGGTCGTCCAGAGCGCGGTTCGTCTTCAACGCGTTCTCGGCCCTCTTTGAACTCGTTGTACCACTTATAAACGGTTTTTTGTGCCAGAGTTTGATCACCAAAGGCCTTCCGCAACATTTTCAACGTGTCCGCACAAGAATATTCGTTCCGCAAACAAAATTTGATGCAAGTTCTTTGCTCAACAAAATCACCCATTGCAAAAATCGAAAAATTCACTTTTGGTTGTTTACAAAAACACGTGTTACTCGGATATAATTAAACCTTTTAACAAACAGACGCTTGGAAAATATTATAGACAGTCCTACCAACCTAGGAAAAAATATTTACCTGCCTTCCTAATACCCGGGAGTTTTAAGTGACAATTTCACCTTACTTTTTTATCACAGTGGTACTTAATTACGTAAGATAGTCCGAGGAACATAAATATAAACTTGCTTGATGGGTTTAAGTAATCACATCACATCATGGAATGTATGAAAAATTCAGCAGGGTTCTCCTTAGTTTGCATTTCCTGTTTGTGGATTGCTACTTAAATCTGCTCGTGTTCTCCAGAGTCTTCTGTGCTTAATAAGTATTCTCTGTTCGTGTCATTGCGTGATTCAGGCGGCTAACCCTGTTTGCGTCAGGCACTAATAGGTCTAGAACTTCAACGAGCTTCCGCCACAACCATTGCGCAAACACACGACGGAATGTGACTGACTAATCAAGATCTTCTCCAGACAAGGACCCTTCTTACCATCAGCGCCTAGAATTGCTTTTGTGAAACTTCAAAATTCGGAATTTAGACATGTCACGTTGGTACTACGCACTTATTCGTCGTTTTTTTTGTTTTAATGCGTCGATATTATAAAAGAAAATAATACTATCTATTAAATTTTCATAGTCTCATTAATACAATTCGGTTTAGATCGATTGGGAACGGGAAGATCGTATAAACATATTATGCCATGGAAATAAAAGAAACTGAAGATCGGAGATGCTATTCAGAACGGAGGAAATTTTTCATATTGTTTTAATTACTCCTAAAATGTCACATCGTAGCTTGCATCTTCACAGATACAGCATATTGTATTCTTTATTGAGTCAAGTCTGTTCTCTATTTTTATATTCACGGAGAATGGCGGTAGCATAATAATACAGGTTTTAAGTTAAATTTTGGACAATTTAAAAACATATACGTAGTTTACAATTGAAATTCAAAACTGTTTTTAAGAGGCTGAAAATGACAGTGTGTCGAAAGCTATCCGAGAAGTAATGAATGTTTCACAATAAATTGATTAATAAACTGTGTTCAGAGGCAATTTGATAGGTGAAGATGTAATATACAGACTAATATAATGTAAAACATGAATTTTGACGCTGTAATTGTTGCATTTCCACCTTTTTCGTCTTGTCGCTTTCATTATTCCACATTCGTCCATCCATTCGAATTTTGTCATTAATTTTCCTCAATTTTCGAATGGTCCTGGTTTTAGTCTCGTAGACTCTTGGAAGGATCCACCTTATTGTTGGCCTCTTTCCTATTTAAAATTTTAATCAGTCTTCTAAGTGACTCTGCTTCCATTACGCACTTAAGCTTCTTATCGTCATACTGCTTTATAGCGTTTCGTAGCTTCCGAAATAAGCCATTCAGTATTACATGTGATGTATTTGCTCCTGATTCATCTTCCCCCCTGATATTTATGGTTTAGAGAAAATTAAGGTGGTTACGAAGTAGCAGTTTTTATAGTGCCAGAAACATCGCGACCGGACTGGGAATCGAACACGAGATCTCGCTAAGTTATGGAGTACTCTTTACCAACTAAGTTATCAGAGTTGACTCCCAGTCAGGTGCGAGACTTCTCCATCCACTGACCTGATTTACAGACTGACGTACAATTTACTGAATCAACTTCTTACACGTTCTAAATTTAGTCAATGAAAAAGAGATGCTCTGTGTAAATTCGTGATTGTGTAATGATTTCAATTCAAGAACAGAAGTAATCTTCAAACAAAGCTCAGTTGAAATAGAAAAGCGTCACGATGGAAAAACCTCGACCGGAACAGGAGTCGAACACGGGACCCCAAATTTTAAAATTAAGAACAATAATTTAACTGTGATCATAATATTAAGTATTCATAAATTTCAAGTACCCAAATTTCATTCCATATGTTATTATTTTAATCCCTGTCTCTTTGGCGTTCAATTACAAAGTCATTGAACATAAATTGGGCCCTTTTTCGAAATTCGCAAATAATTTTGTTGTAATCTCAGCGTTTTGTAAAATATACTTGAAGGATGGCGTTATTTTTAGGTAACAGTTTATAATTAGATTTTATTAAGATAATGTTTATTTTTACTGCCAAAATAAATTAGTTGCTTTAAACGAATCCAAATTCACCATTTACAAACACTGCACTCTCACCAATAATCCACTGCCTTGAGCTTTAGTAGCGTTTCTTCATTAATGTATAACATTTACGTATCTTTTATGGTCCATTCTCCAAACTCGTGACCTGATTACTAAGTAATCGTACGTATTTCGATGAAACTTCCAATAAAAACTGCCTTATTGACTTATCTTTACAGGAAAACCTCCCATTCTCTCTCTCGAGACCGGAAAAAGAGACCCTTCAAAACCAAGACTATTTATTTAACACCTTTTTGATTTTTCTTGGTCTAGACGTTCAGTATCCACAGGTTACTGTATAAGTTGCAGTCATAATGAGAGAAAAGTTGAAACAGTTTGGGAGTCCCTAATTTCGTATTGTTTTCTCCCATTTCAACCAAGTTTCATACACAAATATTGTGTCTATAAACGACCTTGTCGAATATTATTGATGTTAAATATTACATAAAATTATTGTCCCAAAAATAATTTTTTTTACTGATTGGTTTACAGTCGTATTAACAGCTCAGTTTATTAGCGACTAATTAAGGGAATTCATTTTTGCTCTGTCGGGGACCTTATTTTGACGCACATCCATGCCCTCGCCGGGTTTCAAACCCGGGACCTCTGTGATTCGAGTCAGTCACGCTGACCACTACACCACAGGAGGTTGGCACTAAATAATTGTATTACTCTGGAATTGATTTTAGTTCCACCCTTATAAGAAAAATTCGTTACACTTACATAAACAAAGTTGCAGTTTTCAATATAAAATCGGGAAACTTTTTCGACGCACCACAAGTTACAGCACACGTAAACCGTATAATACAATGAAAAGGTTGACAGTATTCATAGGGAAAATTTATCTGAATCTAATTCGAAAGCAATTCTATTACGAAAGCAAAATCATTCCCGACTATCACTTTCCATGGTAAACTGACTTGTCAATGTTTAATGAATTTGAGGACTGAGGCTCCTTTGATTTGTACACAAAATTTGGTGATGTGCAACATTAAGTCTCGCAACAAAACAAACGCACGATAAACAATATGCAGACAGTTAATTGCTGTTGTATTGAAATCGGTTTAATTTACGATCAGATGGCTACAATCCCTCGCATTTACTATTGCAGTATTACAAAGCTAATAGCATCCAAGACCAAGCGAATGCAAACCTAAATTGCATTCTGGACTCTATCAAATACGATAATCCTAGATGTAATACTCTATCACCTGCCTTGAATAAGTCAATAAATTCCACAAAACATTTAGTGTCCTTATTGAAACGGCCTGTATAGTAACCAGAGCTTTGAATTGGTTTCAGACGGTATTAATAAAGTTTGGTATGACATTCCGAATGATAATATTCATCAGTATTCGCGTTTGTTTGTAGCGTTCCTCTGTCACCGCTTAACTGAATGCTACATCCGACATCCAGCAACCATGACCTCAATTATGTGCCATACACATTCAGATGTATCTACATTTTTACTAAAACTTCATTTGTTATCCGACTTTGTTCTTTGGCGCGACAAACAAGCATGTATAATTTTATTATTTAGTTCATCATTCTACTGAAAATAATTTTAATAAAATTTCAGTTATTTACTGTGGCTTTAATTTTTTTTCCTGTTTGTAAGTTGAAAAGGTAGTACTTCAAAAATCGTAGTTAAAGCAAATATCGGAGAAAATTGTTAGATAGAAATTTTTGTAGTTTAAAAAGGCTTGTCGAATGTAAGGATACAATACTTAACGTCACTAGGTTGACAAAAAATTCATGTCATGATCGCGGCTCTCCGCTCTCTGTATCGTTTAATCAGTCCTACACTAAATTGGGTTTCCTCAAAAATCTTCAGACGCGAAGGATTTAATGATTTTTTTTTTTTAAAATAATTTTTTTAAAAAAATCAAAGATCAACGTGCAGCTGACTATGGGCATCTGTCTCAACTGATCGGAGTTTCGCATTTAGATGGGGCGGATAAAAAAGACTACAGTTCGGTTATAAAAGAATTTTATTTAAATAGTGGACTGCCGCCTAGATAAAAAATTAATTTAAGTTCAAGAGAACTTTACACGCAGCAGTAATTAAGTCCTTTATTACTTGACCGCACGACAGCTGTTGCAGATGGTGATCGTTCATTAACGCTTAAAAAATAGTTTATAACAATGAAGCTATCATTACGTAATATAGACTTGAATTCAACTTCGTGAGATTTTTGACATTGTAGAATTATCATAAATTCTTCATATAAAGTCTACGCAGGCCCAACATTCCACATGCCTAGTTACATTTAAGCTACTTATAAAATAACAGGACATGAATATGCTGTATTGCGAACGCGTCCCGGCGTCCCGGCGTCGTCGTGCTGTCACCAATGCATTACCCGAGAATCCCGTTCGTCTAGCGCTCTGTCACAAAGCGAATCCACGTGTTGCATAAATTTGCTGTGTAAACGAAAAAAAAATTGTTTAAAATACCTGCATTCCACTACTTTGGCTTAACGTCGAATTTGAAGGCCAGAAACACGATGATTCATAAATGTTTTCTTTTCTTCTCTACAGCAGTGAAACGTCATCAAAATATTTATTACTTGTTCTACTCATTTCTCTCGTTATGATAAAGACTTCTACAAATATACCTTCGATCATAGATTGTTGTTTACATTTTTAATACATCATTAAATTAGGATATGTATTACATATTTCACTTATTAAATTGTCGCTGAACAGTTTCTTAGTCAGACTATTTTTTGCGATACTTTCATTACATCATGGATAGTTTTCGACACACTGTCATTTTCAGTCTCTAAAGAACAATTTTACAAATTGTGCACTATTCAAATGTTAAGAAATTTTGCATGTTCACCAACTTAAAACGTATATTATAATGCTATCGCCATTCTCCGTGTGTATACAATATTGAAGTCTTTACGCAATATAGAACCACACAGTATGCTGCATCATATATATGAACGTGTATATATAAACGCAATAATAATAATAATAATAATAAAAATGTTGTATAGAGTTTCGGCATTGGAGAAAGCGAACCGTTACAGTGTTCCACCTGTGCGTCTATATAACAACTATCGCATTCAGTGGGACGGTGCGTTACCTCGAAATTTGACGTAAATGTACTATCGAGACGCTTCGCCGGCCACGGTCATGACCGCAATACCCTCAACTAAAACATATTACACTTAAAAAGCTCGCGAAAGAAAATTTCTATGCCACGTATAGAAAAGTTACATTCAAATCATAATGACTTATTGACTGACCGAAGGCAAGAAATGAAGACACCATTAAACCCCGCAGACAAACCGGTATATGGTTTGTTAAGTTTAAAGTACGGAAACCGTTTTGTCTTCAGGTATAGTAATGGTAACTGTCTCTTATTACGCAACGGTATTGTGTCGTTTGCACCGTGACTTCAGCTGAAACGACCAGGATTAGCCCCAGGACAATGCATCTGCTCATACATCGGTTTTTGCGATTGAAAATGAGCGATTTAGGCTTCTACATAGTTCCAAACAACGTCGTTCACCGTATTTACCCCTTTTGTCACTTTTATTTCTATGAGCTAATAAAATATGACAATCGATCTGAACCAAACCGGGATTATATAAAATTTTGTTTGTTTGCTATCCTTTTTTTTTTGGTTACCAAACTTTTCAGTATTCAACAAATCATAAATTATTTAAATTTTAAGAATTAACAAAAATAAAAAAATTAGAAATTTAATTTTTGATTCTAGAACATGTTGGAAGAATGCAGTTGAGCGTTCTTGAGAATATTTCTCAATAAAACACTACCAAATTTGAAGTCCAGACTTGCAATAAACATAGTGAAGTGCGTCGTAGTGTATCGTGATGGTTTAACAGAGCAAAATAATAAAAATAATAATTACGGAGAAAGAAATAGGACCCTAAATCAGGAACGCTAATCAGACGTACTCGCCTTTGTGATTCATCAACAGTAGATTAGGTCGTATTTATGTTTTTTTTCTTTTAACAAGAATAATGCTCTTTTATATGAAGGGAGGCATTATACACACAACACACACACACTAACATTATAATTTACAGGAAAAACGCCATAATGTAAACTTAAAGATGGAGATAAATGAAGTGTGCGTTGTTTGCCTCGAAGCGTCACAACAACAAAGTTCCTAACAAATACACCACTTTACTCTCAAGGTTTCTAGTACAAAAAAAACACTTCAATAATTTTCAAGTAGGTTTTACCTTAAATTAAATTAAACGCAGGAAGTACGACACGTGCTGGTGAAAGAGTGAAACAAATTTGCTGTGTACATGAGACAAATAATAGTTATTCGATCAAAAGTTTAGGAACAAGGCCTAATTTTTAGTTCTGTTTGGTGTATTTTGGATTTTCCTAGAAATTTCGATATAGATATAAAATGGTCTATTTCATTCTTACTCCGGCTTGGAGCTAAACTTAACCCCTGTCGGACGTATTTGGTTTTTGCTTTGACGAATGCTTATATACATTTCTGTTGGAGAATGATATGCTGGACTTAATTGTCTGCGAGTTTGGATTCTGTTTGAGCTACCTGATATGGGGAGGATTCCGCGTTTGATGTCGGACAGCGGTGTGTGGAATCAATAACAGAATTGCAAATTAATACCCACCTTTCATCATTCGAGAACTTGTGAGGACCACTTGAGTTATGCGCTTAATAGATTGGTCGGAAAATTGTATTCGGAACTGGAGACTGTTTTTGCTGTGAAATGAGAGTATAATACAAAAAAAATTGACCAGGAAGGCTATTGTCAATTACTTCAAATTGAATGAGACTTTTTTTTTGCTTATAAAATAAAACACGAATCATTTGTGATCTGACCCTCATATCCCATGTCATGTAAAATGAAACGATATATCTGGCAGAAAGTTTCACCCTTTACTCTTACTCTTCCTTTGTCGTGCATTGAATTTCATTAAAAGTTATGGAAAAATCAGTTCGTGAAATGTTAAAAGTTTTGCCTGTATCCTTTACTGTATTGCAACATTCAAAATAAAGCTATTACGAATAGTGTGACGCATAGGTGAAAGCTCTTAAAGGTTCTTAAATATTCATATTGCAACCGTAAATTATTTATCTACACACTGGATGTGTACGATGATTCCGAGGGTGTTCTACGTAAATATAATTCTTGGTCATATTTGTTAATTTCACTGCAACGCACTAATTCAATGGATTCCCCTAGATGTAAAATTTATGGGCCCATTAACATTCGCAAATTCGTCGAAGTACATAATTTAAAATTTAACAGCGGGCTACCAAATCCCAATATGAGTCCATTGGAATATGAAATTTTGAAGCGTTTATATTCACTGACGATATGTGCTTACTGTTGATCTCGTCATTAATGGCGTGACAAATTTAAAGTTTGTCGACATTTATTCCGATACCCCGTCCCTGAACTACAAAATTTCCTATCTAAAGCATCTGTCTGATGTTTGTACATTCGCTGACCATTGCTCGGTTTCTGATTGTTTTTGTTTAATTTCATCGGAATGAGTTTTTAGACTATCAAAGAGCCGGATACAAGTATTTTAAAATATATGGATATTAGGAACAATGAAATGAGTTTATCTTTACCGTGAATTAATATTGGATGGGTTTCAAGAAATGATTTACAGTGATGAATATTTTAATAATTAAAGGTTGTATAAATTTAAACGCTATAAAAGAACACGAACAAACACGTGTTCCTTGAATTTGCTTGGGTATTCATTTGCCATGTAGCAAAGATCTCTCGGTGGTCTACACACCAACTCTTCGCACATCAAAACTTACATCGCATAAAAAATACTGGTGTGACGTCCACGTATCAACTTCGTTTTCCGCAAAAACTGTCCCCTTATCAGAAGAAAGAAATAGAACCGAGTCTCTCCGATTATAAATTCCAGAAAAATTGACAGCTACGTGTTGTTTGTTCAATGTCAGCGATCAACTGAATAAATTTCAGTCTCGTCACCGCAGGACTGTCTGTGACTAAATACCTGAGAATCCCGTTCGTCTAGCGCTCTGTCACAAAGCGGAATCGCCGTGTTTCATTGATTGCAGTGTAAATTATATCAATTTTAATCGTGTAAAATGCAACTACTTTGGCTTAACTTCGTACGTGAAGAACAGAAACAGGGTCATTCAAACATCTGTTTTCTTTTACTTCCTCGAAATATTTATTATCCTCTTTGTTCTCCTCATTTTCTCATTATGATAAGACTCCTACAAATAAGCCTACGGTCATTGATTTGTTTTTAATTTTTTTAATAAATATTCGATACGTTTTATTTAGGATATCCTTCTAAATACCTCACATTCTTATTTCAGGCATTAAGATCGACTATTTGATCCAATTATCCTTAGTAATCACTTACGTTTTATCCTTATATACAACACTAAAGAATTTTATATAATTTTCAGCCACCTTTTTTATATCATCGATTTCCCAATAGCTTAACTATTTCATTAGTTCACTACAAATTGTAATTTTTCTCTCCAATATATTTTACATATCATTTCTACGAGAAAATTGCATCTGTTTCTCTCTTTATTCAAATCTGTTTCAGTTGAACAACTGAAAAACAGACCCCTCAATTACGAATGTCCTAAGTGAAATCTTATTTCCGGAAACACCTTTCCACTACAACAGTCAAAGTTTTTAGTATGTAATTTTAAGCTCTTCCAATTTAAATAATCAGAGGGTCCTTCACACAGCGATGACGCTAGTAGGAACAAGTATTATCAGTTCGATTGCATACTGTAATGTTTCAACCATGTAAGTTCAATTGTCTGATTCTTGAATGAAGGAAAGTAAACGAATGTAGATGTTATGGGGAAAAACGATAAAATCTATTCTGATCATATTTGTTGTAAAATATTTAACATCATCAATAAAGAAGTGTGAAGCAGAAGTAAAGCCTCCATTTCGATTGCGAACGTTCAGCAACAACTACTATTGAGGAGATAATCGTAAAAATCTGAAACGTACTACAGAAATACCGCCGATTGAAAATTATCGAGCTTGTTGATATTACAGAGATACTAGCACCCAGATTTCTAAAGAGAGAACACTTTAATTTTGAAGGAAGTTGCTCTAGAAAGCAATAATCTGAATAAATTGTTGGGCATCCGCATCTTAAGCAGATTAGCGCAGAGTCAAGTCTGGAGAATTTTCATCTTATAAGGAAGCAGTAAACTGAAGGAACAGCTTCAAATAAAATGTCAGTTTATCCCTCACCCCGTAATACAGCATTTCTGTCGAAAGCTGCGGATTATTGTGTTATCGAAAGCGGCGGCGTCGGCAGCGAGGAAAAGAAACAAAGAAGCAAAGCTGACAAAGTTGCTCGCGGCGCTTGGGCCACGCTTTCTTAATGTCTGCAGAAATTCTTTCTCTCCTCGTAAAGCTACGACTCGGTCCTAGAATTTAATAACTCTCTCAACGGTGGATAAATCGTTTACTGTTCTCCTGTAAACATCCTTAAAGTAATTTTATCGTTACGAAATTCGAGAAGTTTTGTTTACAGCAAAGCCAAACATTGATTCTTACAATAAGAATTTCGTGACGTAAATCAACTTTATCAGCCCGGATCACTCTTTTAATCGTTGGTGCAAGGGACGAATAGATAACACGGAAGTATGGGAATAGATGTGTTAAAGTATTTTACCACGGAAGGAGACAAAAACCTGAGCGAATGGGATTTTTATAAGAGCTGAATGAAATAGAGAAGGTAACATCCCAGAATTTAGTGAGGCTTGTATTGCGTTATCCAGAAATACCAAACGCCCTTAGGATGGTGGAGTGTAAAACCGATAAGGAAATAATGGCATATATAAGTCAAATTAAGACGATGAGGGCAGTTAGTACTTGGAGATAAGTATGAAACCATAAAACGCAATATTTTTTAAATTATAACCTAAATAAATCAAATAACGAAAAACAGATATTTAAAATTATAAACTAATAACGAGACATGTTGAGTCCTAATGTGAACTCTCATTGGGCTTTGTTTGCATACGTCTGTCAAGGGTTCTCAAATTATGAAGCAAACACGTAGCTTCATAAATTTAATTTTAACTTCAACTGTTTGTTTTCGGATATTTTATTTGTTTAACTTAAAAAAAACTATACACGCGTAAAGAAATAACGTTAACTAGAACCAAAACTGTCAAAATCAGGTGCCTCACGTTTGGCCATGAATAATTTTAACTTACACATAAACGTTGTTAAACTGTTGATTGGGTACTTTTAAGAATATATTGTTACAAAATATGTTTTCTTCGAAGGTGACATGATAGAAAAGCAGAAAAAGAGCTAAAAATTCGTAATTGTTTCAAGAATTTGCTGAGTGGAAGTATGGTTTTTTTTACCTTAAACTAATTATATCTATATTCAAATGTCTGTGTAGTGTTGTAAACAATTTTTTCATCCAAAATGTAACTAATAAGGGATTTAAAAATTTATAAATTATAACACTTTAATTATTTTACCAAGCAAATCTTGAATATTAACAAAATTAGTGCACATCTTTTGACCATGCAGCCTATGTAAAGTTAATAATCTTTTTTATGATAAATACATTATTTTCACGTGGTCTCGGTTTAGAACTGCATGGTAGGAGTTTTGCGCAGCCGGCATCAGCGGTACTTCTCCTGAAGTTGTTTTCACGAGATCCACACGATTGCGACGTCGTGATGTCATTGGCCGGTTTCAGGGGGGTGGTTATAAAAATCACTCTACTGGAAGGTCTCCTCACCGTCAACCTGGCTATTCTCCAATACTTAGCTTACCAAATCTTACTTTTCACTGCTTCATAAATCCAACTCCAATTCATCGTTGACGGTACTCCTAAAAAAAACACCTGTCTCGTTTGCCCACCAAAATTCGTTCTTTCTAGGTCGTGACGAGTTCAATTTCATCAAAAAATTTTCTGACCTTCCGTCTCTATCAGCGTAGCAAAATTTAGCTGTTTTAGAAGTTTCTAACGATGGTCTCCAAGTTTTCTGTCTGTTCAATGTCCTTTTATTTTGACCTAATACGTCGCATGTTAGAAACGTGCACACAGTCTCCTACCCACCTTGCTGCACATAATTACACTGCAGGTCATGCCCATGCAAATTAGTGTGGAATACATGACCAAAACAGCATGATTCAATGACTTTAATTCAACAAATTGATCACGCGTTGGTGAATACCGAATCTGATTCATAAAGGGCGGCAAAAGTAGTAGGAAATTAGATTTTTCTACACAGTGACATAAAAAAATTCTCAATAAAAAATGGGGGAAAGTAACACACAGTGTTGATTTAGTTCCAAATTTCGAAATTATACTTAATTTAGTTTGGGAGGGTAAGTAACTGTAAGGGCTGGATAGTGAAATATATTAATATCAGAAATAATAAAATAATGTAATAATGACTTAATATGGTACTGTAGTAAAGTGACTATAGTAATATGTATTAAAAGTGAGTTAAAAAAATTAACTGACATTTCAACTCAGATAAATTTAACTGAGGCCGTAAAAACTCCACCCGCATTTCATACATACTGTAACATACACGTATTTTTTAATTGTGCCCGCATCATAGACTTGGACAATTATTCAGCCCCGTTTATTTTATCTTTACTAACAGATGATAACTTAAAACTGAGTCACTTGTTAATTTAACTCACAAAATATTAATTACTAACACGTTTGACCTTGAATTTTTTTTTATCCTATACCACCTATTTTTATACCTACTTAGGTGCTAAGAACATTAAATCCATCAATCAACACGAGGCAGGTATATTGGATGGTATATGGTGGTTCCTAAGAGACCGCAGCAGAACAAAATGGTAGCAGTTCAATTACAGTAATATAAAATTGTGACTATTGGCGAGTATGTAAAAGTTTTGAGCCGATATATGGCCTGAGAAATCTAAAATTCGTGTTTTTGTGATGTAGATACTTTGAAGTTTACATCTGATTATCAAACACTGAGATACTTTCAACTTCATGCTCTATTTTCTCATAACCGGTGTAAAACAAAACAAATAAAAAGTTAAATTTAAGATCATAAATCCTGTTGACAAACTATTTTAAGAAACATTAACAATCATAGTATTGTCTGGACTTTGTCAGAATACTTGACGTTGAACCTATCATACTAGAATCATCTCTGATTCACTTTAAATGTGCAAAGTGATAGGAATACTTTAAGTAGGATCTATAATCCCTTACTTTGAGTTTAAGCTCTTTGGCTTCTTATAATTATCATCCTGTTCAACGATTGTACTTTTCTTAATTCAAAATTGGCCGTTTTCACGTTCGAATAAAAATTTGAAACATGTAAATTTATATTAATTCATATCTTCTACGGTATCACGATAATGTCATGCTTTATGGATTCTATGAAAGATTTAACATTTACTTTTATGACAGCCTGTCTTCAGTTCCCAGACGATTCTACACTCAACATCTTATTTGTGGCCATATACAAATTCCTTCTCTTGCAGCATCACTAACTCTGGATTATTTCGGAGTATGCTCCAGACGTTTCATTTTGTTGGTCTAACTCTAGTTCGTCCACAATCTAGTCCTGGGCCCTACGTGTAGAACGATCGGGCGGCACGCGTAAAAACAATGCTTCACCATAAAATTCTGTTCACATGTCTGTATTTATAAATACATATATTTGCTATTTATATTTTCTTGAAAAATATTTCGCCGACAAGTTGACAGTGCTTAAGTTGCGGCTCTGCCTGAAATGGAGGAATGGGGACGGCTTTGGGAGCCAGACACATGATTGACATATTGTGTATTGGAAAGAAAAAAAAAATTGGTGAAAAGAAGAGCTGAATAAATTCTGGGGTGAAGATATTAAGTGTCTCTTAAATTTTTCCGGTAAGTTGAGCCTGTGGCAGTGTTCTGGGAATGTGGCGTGTTGCGGGGCCCCAGCTGTGATTCACGGCTGCTTGAACTTCCGTTCTAGCTGACGCCTCGCCAGGGCCTGTCTGTCCTTCACAACCATTTACCTCCAACCAACATATACGAATGTGGTCGTTGTTCCAAAGTGAATCAACTAACACGACAGTGATTAATGTGTATGGTATTTTCATTCTTTTTTGACCAACTTAAGCTCGTCCATAGCATTTTCTACAATTAGATATGTAATGAAATAACTCGTTCCTACAAGTAGCTCTTTATTCGTTCAGAATAAATTTCTTGATTTTATCTTAAGTGCTACAATAGGAATTAAAACCAAATCACGCCCCGTAAATACCTAATTAACGAGGACAATGGTTTAAATATGCAACCAATTTGTTTGTACATACTAAATTAAGAATTTAATATCTGTGATTCGAATTAATGCTTTTGGCATTCGTTTCCATTTTTGTCACTTGAAATACACGTGGAAGTTTGACAATTTAGAAAGGTTGTTTGGTGAGCAATTGAGCTTCATAAATATATTAGCCAATAAGTCAAAAAATATATTTGATGTATTTTTAATTTCAATTACAGTGAACGCAATAGAGACAACGTTTCTTCCAGAATTTATAACTTCAACATACATATATTTTAATAAGAGGAAAATTAGTAATTTAATTAATTTATGGAATATATATATTTCTATTTGTATTCTAATAAGTAGAAGAAATTAACAAATCAAACATTTTACATGGTACAGATATTTAAAATATTTACAAAGTTAAAGTTAAAGACGTCAATCGGGACTAATCTCTTTTGTCAATTTTGTACGCATACTTTAACCGCGATTATTATTGAACTTATAAATAGATTAAATATCCATTATCTGAATTATTGGCTTACATATTTAACATTGAATAACGTCTTTTCGTGTTTCTAACCGAGTGAACAATTGTATCCGCCAGGTTTCGATGACGTTCACTGCCATCTTGCTAGAAGGCGATGGCAGTGAATGTCGTTGAAACGTCGCGGATACAATTGTTCACTCGGTTAGCAGCACGATAAGACTTTATTCATTCTCTACACCGAGAAAGACTGTATTCATATTTAATATTTATTTTTAAATTATAATATTATATATATTATGTATTATATATATATAATATATTATAATATAATTAAATTATAATCATATCAACTGCTAAGTCATTAGAGACTTTGTACACTGTAGAGTTTAAGTTTTGTCGGGGAATAAATTTTTACAGTTTCTCAGAATGAAAGCATACAACATCCATGCCCTATCCGGTTTTTGAACCCGGTATTTCTTTGATGCGAGGCAATGACGCTCCACAGGAATTTGGCATATTTATTTTGTTATACTGAACTGTCAGATAATTAAACTTCGTAAATCTGAAAGTATTTCGAATTATAAATAAGTTATTTGATATGATTTTAGCGGTTACTGGAAAAATATTCACGTTTTTGTACCGGAATATCGAGGAAATGCTCAATCCATAGGGTTTTGATGTTAGTCTTCAACTGAAGCGTTACTTCTGTGGCGGTATTAAAGTAAAATTAAGATACGTCATTGAAGAACAATTTTAATTAAATACGTCCTGAAATAAAATTAATCTTTTCCTATCTCGTAAATGCAAAGCTGATTGTGGACCGATTTCGTTAAAGGATCTTCTTTTTCAGTTTAATTTTCCGTAAGAAATCCATCGATATGATTCAGTCGTAGACTTGTTAACTGCATGTCGTATTGCACAAGAGTCCACATGCGAAGCAGTTTATGTTCTCTTTAAGACGCATCGCATCCTTTCCGAAGACACAGCATCATCAGCATTCTCAGCACAAGATACTTACTTCCTGCCACCTGGCCCTTCTTAAGCATACTTGGTAAACGTAAATCGATTTACAAGTACGATTTTTTAAATTAATCAAATTTACCATCCAGTGATATATGAAGCGAATAACAGAATTGTATACTAATCAAATTGGCATTTCCGGGATCTGAAAGAGTTTTTTAGGTGACGTTTTGAATGAATTACGACTTTGGAATTTTTTCGACAAGTAAGGTAGATATTCTGGAGTACATTTCGCCATGTTCCCATATCACTACTGGGGCGATATTGTCCGAATTTTTTGAAACGTAATACTTCCTAAGTTATCATGAGTCCATCGTCTTTAAATTATTTCATATTTTAAGTACAGTTTCCAATATATTGAGATTCGGCAGTCATAACAACATCCTTAAATCCATTAAATTTGTACGTTTCACGATTTCGGGACGTGATAGTCTAACGTGTCCACTTCCCTGGTTTGTTTTGCAAGTATTTCTCGTGAACGCCAAAGCAACGCCGACTGTTTTACATTGTTGACGTAATGTAATTTAGCCTTCCATCGGTAGGGTTATCAATGCAGAGGAGGCTGTATTTTCCTTTGATGAGAATGTAAACCAGGTTTGCTTTTGAAACGTGAGAAGACTAACAGTACACCCTTATAATGGATTGTAATTACAAAGTGTAAAAACCGTGATTAGCATTCGCCACCCCTGGAATTATTCCCTCCCTTGGTGTTGCAGTGAGGGGGAACAATCCGGGGCTAATCTCCCCGCAGCCGTCCTGGGTTGGAACCCCAATCATGCAAATCGTCCTTGTTAACAGAAAAAAAAATACACGCCGTAAGAGTGTAAAAGTGCTATCTGCAAGGCATTTGGAAAATTTAGACCGGGACACTTATATTCCATTTACAGCATCCGAGTGTATTCAACTGCAAGCTGTTAACAAACAGAGACAAAAGAATATCGACGCTGATTCTGAAACTTGGGATCGATTTTCCGTGTTCTGTTGTGCGGTTGGTGTGATCAATCTTGAGCTACTCTCTGGTTACAACTCGATTTATCTACTCAGTTACAGTGGGTGAGCAGCTGAATATACACTACATCTGAATGTGTGGGAAACATAAAGTGATCAGCTCGTTAACATCAGGTTCCTTATGACAGGGAAATATGTTTTTACAGCTGATGAGACGTGGATCCCATACAATACAGAGATAAAATATCATTGAAAACGCCAAATACTTTGAGCGGAAAAATATTACGCAGGAGTCGTCGAAATTCAGAGCAATGATTATCGTTTTCTTCGACATTCCGAGGATCATTCTGACATTTAACCAACTATGTTATAAAATAATTAACAAATTTTATGAGCGTATTACGCAGAAGTATTCTGATTTTGGATGGAATGGGCTGGAACTTGTAACAGAACAAAACGTTGTCAGTCAAGAAGTCTGTAAAAATAGCACTATTTAACGTCTAATAATTCCCCTGATGTAGCATGAAAATTAAGTCGGTGTTAATTTTCGACAGCGGAGACTGGAGATGCTCATTCAAAGCAAAGCATCACGAAAAGTAAGCAATAAGCAATGTACAGAAAGGTTATGAGTAGTTGAATAAACAAATGCAGGAGAGTAGACTCCATGGAGTCGTAATTTGAAGATGACCGCCAGTAATTATACATATCAATAAAATAAAATTGGTGCAGCATTAGCCTTGTTACTTTGTCAACTTGAGAATATTCACTAGATGTCTTGCAGAATAAAACACAGATGTACTTCGTTACGTTTTATTAAATCCTGGAAAACATTTTTATGAGAAACCATAAGAAACAAAACCTAGTTTTCAGAAAATTTCAGCAAGCGCCTAGAGCATAACCTCGGTGTGTTTAGTCCGCGCGCTTCGTGGAAACCCGCCGCCCTACATCATCGGCGTATTAATGAGATATATTGGGTTTAGTTTTTGCTTAAAACCAATCGTGTGTTTGTTTATCTTGGATAGGTGAGAACCGTGTACTTGTGGTTAATCACACTGCTCGGAACGCAGTCTTTAAGATTACTCTCGGTTGATTTATAATTTTAAAAGAGAAATTTGCTAACACTACGTATATTTTAAATCATTTCTCCGGCTATTGAGCTTTAATCTGTGATTTCAGCTAGTCAGACGATAAATGCTTACCCGCTCCAACATCAAGTAGTTGAATCAATGCAATACGTTTCAGAATTTGCCGTTAGAAAGCGGGTATTGGGGGACGTTGAGTGGCTTTCTGTGTAAAGGAAACTTCACTTCAGACAGACGTGTTTGTGCGTATTCAAGTGAACCAACGCTCGTGTATCAAGTTTGAAGTATTTTGTTCAGTGGAAATACGACACAACCTGGTTCGAACGCTTAAACGGTCTATCATGAAGTTAATGTAATGCCTGAATATCTTTGTAACCAGTTCATTTCTACCTAAATATATGAAACCTGTTTTGACGAGAGTTGGAACTTTTTCCTTTCGTTCTTGGAATAAAAACTAGCAAACATGGTTGAGTCAAATACGAGCATCAAATCTTCTCGACAACATATAAACAATAGCAAGTAACAACTGAAGTTAGTTACAAAAATAATCTGCAGTTTCCGAGTCTGTTTCATTTTAATTCAAAATAGTCGACAGTGGAATACGCTATTCATACGGGAAACCTTTGTTGTTGTTTTATTTATTCTTCCTGTAATATAGCAGCGAGGTTAAAAATATATGAATATGGAAGAGAATATTTTTTTGGAGG
Organism: Zhengitettix transpicula; assembly: GCA_037074705.1. Taxonomy (NCBI): domain Eukaryota; kingdom Metazoa; phylum Arthropoda; class Insecta; order Orthoptera; family Tetrigidae; genus Zhengitettix; species Zhengitettix transpicula. Next base: position 80,383,651 of record CM073591.1, read on the forward strand.
CAAAAATTCTATTTATAAACAGAGCTCTTTATGCTATTTAGCCTTCAAGTATTCTTCTACCTCTACTATTGTTTCAATAATTCGAAAATTCTTATAGTTCCAGAACAGACTTCACTATGATAACGAAATTACATCTCATAATTTTTTATTTGGAAAACACCCAAATTATTTCGATTTACAAGAACTCCAACTATTAGCTCATAATTATTTTATTGGTTATTATTGAATGAAAATATTAACCTATAAGATGAAGAAAAAAGATAACTAGTATTCATAATATAAATAAATAAATAGATGGCCTTGACTCATAAAAGTATCTTTATTAACAAAAAATATTAATTACACGACGTTTCGACCTCTTTTCGGACCTCATCTGGTTGGTGTATTTTTAATTAACCATTTAGAAATTAATAACATGTATTTATAATAAAATAACGTTAATTAAAATAATTAGCAGTTCTTAAAAATATTTTAAATATTTTTTCTAAATTTCTGAATTGTAGAATAAAAACTTTCCAACCTGGTCTGGTCCCAAAAGAGAACGAAACTTTATTAAATTAATATTTTTTGTTCATAAACGTTACGTTTTTCTGACTCAAGACAGTCTTTTTATTTATGCATATTACCAGTTATATAAAATCCTTAAACTTTACAATAATGTTGGTCAAATATTTATCTGACTTCATTGAATTAAAAATGAATAAACGACCTAATTTGACAGAAATATATTTCAATAAAATAAAAATTGACTCGATGTGTCGATCGTTTTTGGAAACTATTCCGTTTTTATATATAAAATTTTTAATAGTATGAATATAATTTATTTAAATATCGGCACATAATTAAAAAATGTGTAAAAAATGTCTAAACGTGTACACCTTACACAAAATTTCAGCCGAAAAAAATTCATTCATCGCACTACAACTCCACTTTCTTATTTTCCAAACGTTTGCTTTTATTATTGGGATTATGTTCTACAAATCTATCGTCCGTCTTTGTCACTTATTCTCACAGTATCACCATTTACTATTCTGGGAATGGTATTTTTCTTCACATGAGCTTCTTGTTGGTTCGAGGTAGTTTGTACTTACGTACAGTCAATTTCATTTATTTGAAGGCAAAAACCAAATGCATGTTATTGTGCCCTCAACATTTTTCCAATATTTGACTTTGGTTCTATGTAAAGGTGAATGATGATGCTAGATTTTTTCGGTCGGTTTTTCTTTCCGGAACGGAGAAAACAATTCGCGCCAAAACGCGAAAGCTCTAGCCGTCTGATTTGTGGTTCCAGGATATATTTGAGTATTGACCGCTTTATCCGGTGTTTAAAATTAAAGAGAGAGAGAAATTGTAACTTTTGCACCTGTGCGCGTAGTTATCGTTGTCTAATCCTCGGAGTGGTTTTTAAGCAGATATTCGCCACAATGCTACCGCGTTTCAGTAATTAGCGCTTCTCCACAGCTGGTATCGTGTGCCAACCGACAGAGACTGAGTCATATTAGCAGTAATTGCCTGGGGGAAACACGATTCGCCCAGATATATGGAGAGTCCAAACGTTGCCGATCCGCCGAAAGGAGGATGCACGATCACCTACACACCAGTGCTAATTGAATCTGTATTGCTTATCAACATGTCTTAACTTATTTCAGCATCCTTTCGTTCAATCCATTGATAATGGACTCTTTGTACTTGTTTTTTATTAATACCGATTCTGCGTTTTAATCCTACGTGTGTTTAAAGAAGAAGTAACTGTATTCGTAGGAAATAAAATCAGCATGGTTCAAAGATAACGTCTGAAAAATTGAAGTTATTTCCCAAATTTACCGACAAAAAATCATGACGTCATTATTATAGATATTATTTTGACGACACACGAATTATAATTACAGTTGTTATAGAAAACCGTGTTTAATAGGAAAACTTTCATCGGTTTCAGGAATATTAAATATGACTATGAAAAAGAATGACATTTGTCAGAATTTTTTTCACGGTTCCATAGTGCCAAATGCACCGAATTAAAATTCTGTATTACACTCGACGGTTAAAGACCTGCGCATTTAACCAACTAAGGACAAATTATACTCGAGATTTTTCAAAACGGTAATACAATGGCATGTAAATTCACTGTTTAAAAACCATCATATATGTTTTGATAAACGAGAAAATATTTTAGATAATAAGTTAACTAATAATTTTAAAAAAATCACTTCTTGGCACAGAATATGGACGCCCCTTCCTGAATGCAACTCGCAACACATATTTTTCCTCCAGTATGTTTCATCGTCTACGTTTCGCTGTGAACAACAGAGATATGCATCATAAAATTAAACGTACCATTTGAAGACTGCATGAGTTATTAAAGAACACCAAACAGTACCAAAATTTTGATTACTTATGAGGCTTCAATACTTCAATTTCTAACACTTTGTAATAAGTAAACGAAAGAGATCTGTACCTTTTATAAATGAAAACCATTTAAGTTTTTGACAGAGTTCGTTCCGTTTGATATAATTTCTATATAAAATGTCAAAGTTCTCGATTTTAAAAGATTGAAAGGGTAACATCTCGCTTTGAGAACCAGGAACAATTAAAGATGCAACCACTGGGAATTAGATCTGCACCAAAAAAAATAAACCATTCATATGTTAAAAGAAATGATTGAGGTTTATACATTATAATTAAAAAAACAATTTATGTAGATCTGAACATAGTTTCATAAATAGAAGCAGGAAACTGAAAATTGTCATTTGCAGTACAGATTTTTGGAATCATTGACGATTTAATTTCTTTATCTGCTTCTGAATGACTTGCTATTTTAATAATCTAATTTTGCCTTTTAATTCCATAGCTTCAAGTAGATTTCTTACGTAAAACAAAATGAAAGGAAAGAGTTAAGTAAACGTGAAGGACTTTCAATGTGGTTATCTATTTGTTTCACAATATAACTATTTTAACTGCCAATTGGTTTGATTGATAAAAATTACACTACTTTAATACTAACCGTAGCATCGTATTCCAGAAACTGGTCCATCTCCAAAAATCATTGTTTTGTCTTTAACATAAAAGTATAACGATAATTATCGGTAAAAATCGTGTAAGTAGACAATTATTTGAGGAGTTGCAGGACGTAAGTTGTATTGAAAGGTTTGCGTAGAAGGCTCGAAGCGTCTGTCCTGCGGCTGTAGCCTACTCGTATGCTAATTGTGGCTGTAATAGGCGCGTTTCCTATCGCCGACCCACTTACGAGATCCATACTCGGGAAATGGCTACTGCTTCATTTCCTCGTATTTGTGTGGTGACCACGTGACAACTGAGACTTAAATAATTAAAATTAGGACACGACTGAAAATAATTTTGAATGTTAAATTCTAAATTGTTTTGATGTTCTTTAAGTCGAGTAAATTTTTAGATATTCAGTCTTGTTAAAAATCTATATTTTCGCCTCTGAAGAGTTTCCAAAAAAGAACCATACGTCGTGCGAATTTTTATTTCATTAACATTTTCTAAGTTTTTAATTTATAAAATATATTTCTAACAAATGTGGCTGGATTGTTCATTTAAAAGTATTTGAAACGAAAATTTAATTTCTTCGTTGCGATTTTTTAGGCAGGCGACTGGGTCCCGTTACACGAACAATAGTCGATAATTGAGGGCGAGGGTGCAGAATTTCGTGATACCAAAGCAGGATTCCGGATTACCCTCGGCCCAAACTCCAAAGAAGCCGTTTTTCAAAACACCGCGCAATATATATATATATATATATATATATATATATATTGTAATACCAATTAAAGAGGCCATTAATTGTTTTAATTAAATTGGATTGTTGGCGGCACGAGTTTTGAAAGCGACAATCACGGCTCATTGTCGGCGATAATAGTTGAAAAACCGCGCACTCGTAGGAAGTCAGTCTGCGGCGAGAGACGAAGCGGATCAGTTCACTCGGGAACTGAAAACGTAAAATGTGGATGCTAATTTAAAAAGTATGAATAGCGCGGTCCAAGAAGTCCAACTGCGAGTTCTATTAGTTTACATAAAACGCGAGTAAACAGATTTGACGGAGAGAATCAAATAATAATCGCAAAGTTGTAAGCAAAAGGTTTTGCTTCACACAGACTGAACTAAATTTCGCATAGAGGCATCAAGGAGACCTATGTCTGAGGGTTGACTGAGGGGCGGCTGATCCAAAGTTCCAGGTGGCAGAGAACGAGAGCATCGACCGTGTGAATAAAAATTTAATTGTGTAGAATCGGGGAATAATGGCCTTTTTAGTGAGTGTTGTTCTCAAGCTCCAAGAATAAGATCTGGTACCAGAAAAACATTCGTGAGTACGAAACAATTATTTAAAATCTGTAAACGAGGATTGAAGGTAGAAGTCAGATTTCGTTCGTTTTTCTTTTCATTTAGTTTCTTTCATTTCGTTCATTTTCATATTGTATTAAGTTATATTCAAAGAGTTTGAATTGTTAATGTTAGTTTATTAAATTGGATTATTCTGAATATCAAACCCAGTAATGACCCTGAGATAAAGAGAATTTCGACGTATTTGATTGTAAAACATAAAGTTGTATTTTTCCTAGAACGCCACGAATTGCAAAATTGAAACAAAATATTTGTTTGTTAACTTGATTAAATGCGGCGTATAAAGTAGGGATTACAATTTGTACTTTTAAAGAATAAATTTTTAAATATTAATAACTTTGTTGATTATTTTTTTTAATTAAGACCACCTTTTAATTATTACATAAATTGGCTTCCACAACGTGGGGCAATTTAATTAATTTACCACTTTTTAATTATTACAATATATATATATATATATATATATATATATATATATATATATTACAGAATCATCGTGTATTATGAAGTTACAATTTTGAACTAATTGTCATCCCTAAAATTAACCGCTATTTTCGTAATCAATAGTTTGTCGAGAATAATTAAATGCCCTTCAATTACGGAGACGTACAATGTAGAATTTCTTTGTCATTATAAGGGAAGATAAATTAGGTATTATTTAAGCAAAATGGCAATTGTTTTAGATATGTAATGAAGTGGTTCGCAGCCGGAAGGTTTTCTGACATCGGGATTGTTTGGGAAGCGATGTGCATAAATTCACTTTTGCAGCGCAAGCACGTATAAAGCCGTACGTAAAACCGACAGAGTTTGCTGTTCGATTCAGATTTTCTGCGAAAGATCCGAATAATTTATTTCCAGAGACAAGTGTTTAAAATTTCATATCGCGTTTCCTTTGTCATTTATACATCTGCATGTTTATATTTTGTGTTTCAAAACAAACGGCCTCAAAAATAGCATTAACCATATACCTCGGGAGCAGAAAACATAACAAAATTTGTTTTACAAAAGTAATACAGTGGCCTGAGTAGTTTGAATATGATATACCTTCTCGTCTTTATGAATAAAACGTTAACGTATCTAAATGTCTGTTTGAAAGAAAAACTGCTGAACATGTTACAATATTTTTTGTACCTCTATTGTCTCAAAGTGCAACATGGCCTATACGGTATGCCGGCTTTCACGTTCAGACTGAGGGGTTTATATGAAAGTGAAAACGAAATATTAACAACCTTTCATGTCACAACCAGTCATGTGACTGGTAAATTATGCAACAATCAAAAACCACAACGTCATTTTTATATATTTTACAGAATAAACTCAAAAACACCTTAACAGAGTTTATGAATTTTTTTATTTCGTATTTTTCTAAATATAACAAAGGATTTGAAGTAGGCAGACTTTCGTGTTTAACTTGGGGTTGGGGAAAGTCAAAAATCATAATGGTTGGCTACAGAAAATAGCAATATCTTTGAATTAATTACACTTTATTTGGACAACAATTGGTGATTTTTTATTAAAGTGGTTAATTACATTGCATTATCTTCGAATTATGACATTTTGATACCGATATTATTCGTGTGACATGTGTGAATTATGAGGTAGGAGGATGTTAATAAAACAACTGCATTTATTTTTATAAGAGTTACCTCCCACGGGTGATTAATTTTACTTCCGTCCCTGCTGCAATTATTCGTAGAATAGATGAATGGGCAAAGTATTTGAAAAAAAATATTAATACGTTGATAATGAAGGTAATGAACGACTAATAATGGAATGGACGATATATTCCAACGTCTGAGATATTGTTCGGGCTTTATAATAATTTGACTTGATTGCTTCGAATAATTGCATTCTCTTTGAAGTAATGACAATTGATTTACTTCCTGTAGTGGTTTACAGGTCGTGTTAGATCATAAAACTACATAGTTTCTCGATAGTATTCTAAATTATAGTATTACGAAAGAATTAGATGAGATATGACCAAAACGTTTTTGTTTTCTTATTACTTCTGGGTCCAGACTTTTCGTGTTCTACTTTTGATCGTTTATAATTCTAGAGGTTTCTTTAAATATTTAGCAGATTTTTCACCTCTTCACTCAGACTAGGCCATTGTGGTCCACATTTATAAGTTTAAAGTCACGCAACGCGGAATCTTGTGACTCGGCCTGTGGAATATATCTATTGGTTCAGGATCCAATTTATAGAACTGTTAGATAAGAAATGCCTTTTTTGTTCGGATATTTTTTATATGACCCACACTTAATTCAATTTTTAATATTGTTTATTTATGCCCGTTAAAATTTTATATTTTACGAAAACTATTATAATGACTAGCTAGTCCTGCACGTCATTGAAGGGCTATGAACTTCCAGAAATTTCGATTAGAAGTAGAAATTTTATTCCTAAAATATGTTTTATCAAGTATTTCGTAGCCAATAATTTAAATGTGTTGCTACTTTGTCCAAAAAATAAAATACGCTCTAACTATGTAGTCAATTTTGTAACATAACAAATGAAAAATTTAAATCTGAAAATAAAATAAAAACTTTGATGTTTTTTTAGTTCATCCCGTTCAACCGGGCTGACAAATTGGTCGGTTGGATTTTTCTTCATATAGGAATATATATAACAATATATTCTATTTGAGTCTCGCTGTTAAACGAAGCTTTGATGCAGATTTTTCTAGGGTTTTCCCTGCATCACTTTGAGCCGAATTGCCGGGTAGGATCCTTAAATAACCCGGGGGCCCTAGTTAATCCTTGGCTACCTTCCTCTACCCTTCCACATCCCCCCCTTTCAAATCCCTTCCTATTCTATTAAAGGGGAGTTGCCATCATGTGGATTACCCTCATGTAGCCTGTTACCCTAAAAAAATTGTGGCTTCGTAAACGTACAGGTGAATTGTATGGATACAATCGTTTACATAATTAATAAAAATATTTTTTTCTTAAAATCGCCCGAGAACATTTAGTATCTTGCTAAATCAATTAAAATTTAGTTTACGTATGTAACTGCCAGTTCCCTCGGAGACCAGATCAACAGTGATACATATCCCCCCCACCCTCTCCCTGAAAAAAGTAGAAGTTATTCAAGTTTAGAACCTACAATAAAAATTGCTTTGTGGGAGTTGCAACCGTTCTAGTTGATTTTCCCCATACAGTTTTTTTCCGTGATAGATGAGTGAGCTTCGGACAGAAATTACTCCGCTAAATGAGCTGCCTTTGTTGAACTTCTCAGGGAAAGTACGTCCACTTTTTCGGCCGTGGTGCAGTCTGCTAGATGTGGCCGAAGCCCCTCCTGCAGACACACCTCGTGTCAGATGGCTAATAGGATTAGCTCCGCTTTGAAAAAACTTTTCCCCTTTACCTCAGACGCAGATGTGCTGATTAAATATGGCGGCTGCAGTATATTACGATACTAATTGTCAGTGAAGCCCCTGCCGTTGGATTACATCGGGCGACATCACAGAACCGTTCCACGTTATCTGACAATATTTTACGTTCGACTTTGGAAGCGGTAACTTGTTCGCTTTACACAAGAAATTATTAAATTTTTTAGTTATTTTCAAGCTTAATTATTCCAGGTACCCGGCTGTAGGCTATGTCTATTAAGTGAACACTGATTGAGGGGAAATCGTTACTGGCATCGAATCCACACACAACAATATCCAGAAATAATTGTTTCAGAATGAGACAGGAAAATGGGAGAAGTGAAACTTAACAGGGCAGACGATTTTGCGAGGTGAAAATTTTTAAATGCCTCGAAATTAAAAATAAACACATGGATGGAAGATAGGTGACAAAATTATGCAAACACTTAGGATTAATTTGTATTTTCGAAAATCTGGGTGATTCAACAAGAAATTGAGGTGTTTAAGGTGGAATTAACGTGTCACTGACGAAAACAAGAGAAGCAAGGGATAATATTCGGAACATTATTGACCTGATGTCAAGCTGGAAAAAATTGAAACGTCCTGCCATGCGTCGGTTGACAAACGACTTTCGGAAAGTTTCTATACACAAATTTATAAGGTAATTTTAACAATATTTAAACATTATAAACCTGAAACTAAGGACACACATAAAAGTTAACAATCATAAATAACAGACAAAACACCAACGATGTCACAAGATATTACAGAGATACTAATTAGATAAATAAATTTTCAAATAACAGACAAAAATGCCACTGGATTTCTGCTTTCCTTGTTTCTTTCGTCAGGTGATTCAAAGTCGCAATAGCCTCAAGAACGACACCACACAAACCAGCTGACTTACTCAAAGGCAAAGCTTTGCTAAATTTCGTCTTAATTGGCAGTTGTAAAATGAAATAAATAAAATAATAATCCTGCAAATATCCTATTACAGTATATTTAAAGAGTAATTTCGTGCATACGAGGACTGTAGATAAAATTTCCACGAAATAAATATTTAAACATGTTAAAATCACTTAAATGGCCTATACGTGTTTTACATTAGTATCGAACTTTTATATTTTCCAAATTACCAAGATGTTCAGTATCAAACCGTTCGTGATTGGCAATACATTATTAATCCTGGGTTGTTCGTCCAATATCACACTGTGAGTAATTATTACACTCAATTTTATAAACTATATTAAGTGTTTGTCCAGCGTTTATCGTAGCTAAAATATGATAATTTGACGTAGTGGGCTGTGACGTCACACCAATGGCGGAAAATATACTACGATCCTGATTTTCTGGAAAATTTAATATTTTGGACCTATTTTCCGATCCCACTGATTATGTATGTTGTTGAGTGTATAAAGACGATAAAATTGAGCAATTTTTCTACCGTTTATGTTAATGAATTCGTCTCTTCAAAGCCCATATCACCACTTCAGATATTTTGAATATTTTTTTCAATGGTTGCCTAAATCTTAAAATGTTCCAAATTTCACCTTTCTAGTTTTAATATTTTCCACTCTTCATTCATATATCAGTTTCTCCTCTTGTCTATATGGATAGTCGCTGAGTTATTTATTATTCTGAAAAAATTATAAAATTTGATGTCCTAAATTTGGACTTTCATAAACTCTTTTGGTTTGTTATTTACAAGTTTTTCCGGCTCTACATTTATTTATTACAAATGTATATTCACTTTATTTGTATGAATACACCAGTCTTCATATTATCTTCAGACGTTATAAAACCATTTGTCTGTGTGTTTTAAATTCACGATTACTTCGACAATCACGAGTTCGAATCGCGTCCCGCCCAGACTCCATTTTTTTTCGATTAATTAAAGGGTTCGACTACCCGATGATAGCCTGTGCGTGCATTTCAGCCCGACACGAGATTATAATTTCATTAATCGACCCTTACAGCTAATGCACATCGACGTACCACTCAACCCGTAATCAATCAAGTCCCTAACCTTTAATCAATATGACATGTTTCTTAAATAATGAATTTCTAACTGTGCTTTGGTGCCATGTCGGAAACTGTCCGGTCATTTTTTAAAACTCGTATGCAGAAGCCTGAAACACGTAACTAGTCGAATCAAATCGATAGACGCGGACAAATTTGTTAACTTAATAGGTAATTGATAATTTCCTTGAAATAAAACATATAACATTGGGGCCACTATTGTAAGCAAAATACCAAATGTTCATGAGGTTGTATAATAATCAAAGTTGTAGATGAAAATCTCGGGTCAATTGTTTGTTAAATAACAACGTTTCGATAGCAAGCTCCGCCATCGTCATCAGGTTGACTGTCAGATTCCCCGGGAAAACCGTCGTTCTCTAATAATCATAGTTAATGGGAATGTCAAAAATATTAATTTGGAGTGTTAAATCAGAGTAAAGTATATATTTATTATATATTAGTAAAGGATATATTTAGAAGCCTTTATCGGATGGCACGGGCAGATTTTCTCAAATTGTTGTGAGAGATCAGTTAGACTGAAAGCTGATAGATGAATTATAGATATTAAAAATTTCAAATTCAGTCCCAATCTGATTCCGAGGACTAGAGCCCCATAAAATTTTGTTTACGTCACTGAAACGCAAAGTCTTTAGCTTTCCTTCGCAGCCCAGGATGCAGCCAGAGTAAGACGTGGCTACGTTTACGAGAATTATGTAGCCTTAGAAGACTCTGAGATGAAATTTCATAACAATGAACTAACAACGTTCTTTCCGCCCGCTCCCTCCACACCCAGATATATTGTATACATAAAAATGCGTGTTTTGCAATAGAAATTGGCAGAAAAAATTCAGTACTAAATCGACACCCACAATATATTATGTGAAAGTAGCTATCAATTAATAATAAAACCCTGAGATGTATAAATATGCCATTATTTTAAATAGTCTAAATAATATTAAATTATTGTATTTGTTTACCTCTTAGTTATGTTATGAAATTAAATGCTTTAAGATTAAGTATATTTTTATTTTCTTAATTCGTAATTTTACAATTTAAAAAAGTCAAGTTTATTAAATTAAAAGCAATAAATAAACCATCCAAATCCCTTTTATTTATTACATTCTATAAATTTTATTTCCTATAAAAGGACTAATTCGTCAAATCTTACGACCAATTAATTTATACTTGTAATAGAGCGTAAACGAATTTTTTTTCTTTATATAAATAAATCAGTTTTGTATTTTGTACATTAAGTGCGATGTTGAGAAATGTTCCGTGCCTCCGGGTCTTGACGCTCTTTCTCGTATTTTGCGTAGGGATGGTTTGTGGGATTCCCCCACAGCCTTGCGGGGCTTTGCAGATCCGTACTGTTGCGTCTGGCAGCCCTGGATTAGAGTAATGTTCGGCAGTGCCACGGCAAAGGGGAATTCCCTATCTCGAACAGTGACGTTATTAGCTTTGATGTCGTAAACGGCCGTAGGCTGTGTCGGTGGCGCCGCTCGGATAATAAAGTTTTTACTTGTAATTACTTCGGGCGGTGCCTATATCACTAGCTGGCTAATTATGGGTGTCATAAAAGGTCACTGCTTGAACGAGCCCCTCCTCAAAGTTATTTTTTTTTTATAAATGTATTACTTCAAACGTTTATCCCTTAATTGGAGAGGGAAGTAATAATAAACCGTTTACCCTGCATGACAGATATGTCGATAACATGTCAGGCTTATTTAGTTCATTGAATTAATTAACCTGTGTTTTAATTGGAGTATCCATTATTTCCGTATAGATTGGAATATGTGTGAATCATTCGAGAACAAACGGCGGTGAAACGTTGGGGTTGATGTTAAGGTCCGTTCCCTCCAGAATATAAACTGCCACATCTCAGTCTTTATCGTAGGGTAAATAGTGAATGCGTTAAGGGTACAATCCGTGCCGTAAAATACTTGTTCCCTCCTTATGTAGATTCTGAGGAATATAAAATAACGTATCCATTTTATTCTACTCTCTTATAAAAAAAACCGCTCCACATTGTATGTCCATGTGAAATAAGTGTAGCATCTTTAACATAATTACACAATAGACGTTTTTTGGCTCAATTTATGCTAATATATTGCTTTGAATCAAGTATAACGGTTGCACTAAAACAAAGCAGACATTTTCAAATAAAAATTCTGAATGGATAAAATCCTTTAACGAATTATAGTCAAATTTGGAAATTGGAATTGACGACGCTTTGTGGATTACCTGTTGGCGATTTAGATTTGTTTTTTCATTAGTCCTCGAAACAGGAAATAAAAACGCCACATGAAAAAAAAAATTAGTAATCCCATAAAAGCATGTAAATTACGAAACGACGGAAGGGTTCACGATTAAGTGGGCGTGTACCTCGCAATATAATATTTTTTAGATGTACACATGTTAGAAATAAGAATATCGAAGGTTAATATCCACTCCCAAATAAACGTTGCCACCAAATTACTATACACTTCTAAATAATTGGAACATATATCACAAGAATTTGAATCAAAATTTTATTTAGTACAGAGTTAAGAATTTAAAAACTTTTATTTTATTAAACATTCATTTGACATTATAAAATATTTTATCATTATTAAATTTTATAATGAACCCAATTGTTTTAAACGGTCAGGAATTTAAATGAAACATTCAGAAATTTTTGGTGGAACTGTCTGCGGTTTGTCATACAAGAAAATGTATTTTTCCAAAAAAAAAAACATTTGTCATTTTAATAAGGATTTCACATTATAAATATATAACATTTTTTTAATATAAATTTTGTATGGTAACATTTAGTTAAAACCATTCATTTTCAAAAATACTCGATCTATGCACAAGCCATCAAATTGTCTTCTTATGGACTACGTAATTAATTGGTTTATACATTCATATTTTAATATGTTTATACACAAATTAAACACTCCACATTGTTGTAAATCATAATAGTTTCAAACGCAATTTATTTGTTTAAAATGGAATCTTCAAGTCCTATTTCTCTTTAAAATATTATCACTGACATAATTTTGACAGATTTTTATTATTAATTGTATATTTATTTACATGATTGTTCAGAAAATATTTGCAGAAATTTCAGTTAAGAGTTGGCATAGGGGGAAGTATTTGCTGTTTTTATGCACAGGAATATATTGGATTAAATATCTTGAGGTGATGCGGGTGTTAGATTGTAGATTTTTAAATCGTAGTTTTAGACCCCAAATTAAGTAATTTGGTTTGGAACAATAGAAACGAATCTTTTTCAAAACTTACAAAGAGGGTCGATTCGCGAGAAACCTTTATGAGCGTTTATAACAACTTATTAATAGGAGGAAACGTGCGAGGCTTTACGCAATATACGAAGCGTATTCGGACGAACCCGACTGGAAAGAGATGAAAAAATATCATCTTACGGCGCACACTTATATGTGTAAAAATAATCACCCTTTAAAAATTGTAGAAAAAGGGCAACGCACATACGTAGGAAAATATTCATTTGTAAATAGTTTAATACGCGACAGGATACCTTGTCTGCAGAAATACTGACGGCTTTTCTGAATAGTGTTCGCTTTAGACGTAGACTAAGAAAACTATTGTAAACATTTACATATTAAATATTTTTTCTTATTACTTTTATTAATTTCTTATCTGGTCAGAGTAAATAAGTGGTAGATAAAGTCAGTAAAGTGAATAATAATTTTTAAAGCAAGCCTGAAAATGGTAAAGAAAAATCCGGATGCTTCCTATCTTTTTTTCAGCTTAAAAACTTTTAAAAGACTTTATAATAATATAGTTTAGTGATGACCATATATTTTATACTTTCAATTGTAATATGTAAAGTTGGCTCAGGGGATATTCTCAATAGTAGCTAAATAATAAATTCAAATACCACTTGAAAATTATGTTATTTTATTAGAATTAACTATCTATTGGAAGGAAATGTCTTTCAGAATTATAAGAAATGGAGAGTGCAGTTTCTCCGTAGGAATAACAAGTATTTCTTGCTCTATGCGTGCTCTTAGCCGCAGAAAGTTAATTTTCTCAAATCAATATTTTTGTTACGTAATTTTTATTCAATTCTATTGAGGTCAATTAAAATGTATCAATGCTGATGATGAACCCGTTTTCCTAAATCATTATTTTACCAATTATCAATTAATACATTAAAAAATATACTAGCGCTGTTTGGAGTGAAATGTTGTTTTTGTTTTAGGGTAACAGGCACATGAGTGTAATCCACGTGGTGCTAACTCCCCTTGTTTTTTTAATATTGTAAATATTTGTGTATTGGAATAACTTTACAGTGAATTGATTGTTTAACCATTTTTTTAGGTAACAAGCTACACGAGGGTAATCCACATGGTGGCAACTCACCTTTAATAGCATAGGAAGGGATTTGCAAGGGGGAACGCGGAATGGTAGCGAAAGGTAGCGAAAGGTAGCCAAGGGTTAACTAGGGCCCCCGGGCTATGGTTTAAGGATGCTACCCAGCAATTCGCCTAAAAGTGATGCAGGGAAAACCCTAGAAAAACCTGCATCAGGTAGGTCGGGCATTTGGCACTTGTCCCACGCCCTTCCGATAGCGGGAAAGGAGTTTGCTGTGGGGACTCAGTATTCCCGTCTCCTTGCCTCGACCAGTTTAGGAGGCAGCTGGCCGATTATTCCAATGGGAATAGCGAACAACTCTTACCGTATGCCCAAGGTCTGCGACCCCGGAACATACACCTCTCAGAACAGGCCGACGTGCCTCGGCTTGTGGGAACCGTGAAACGAATACCCAATTGAAAATATTAACTTCTGTTTATAACTTGTCTGTGTGTTTTTAATGTAAACAGACTTTTCAATCATTTATTTCTGTTGTTTCTATACAGTGCTTCATTCCCTAGGATCTATTCATGTTTATTTAAACTCGTCAGGTAACACACAAAAGTGAACTTAATTGTCAAAAATCTATTCTCGTTGACTATTTCTACAAGTCAGCCACTGATGGACTAAGTTTTCAATTCCGGGCCTGTATAAAGCGCGTGGTTTTGAGTCAAAGAAGTCGTCAAGCCACGTTCGGAAAGGAAGTTCCTGGAAGGCTGTTCGCTATGGATCGGAAAAGGTAGAAAATCGGGCGAATGTAGTGGGCGTCGAATGACTTCCAAACCTTATCTCCTGAATAGTGTGTGGGCGGGCCCCGTGGTGCAGTAGCATCACTTCACGAAGTCTTGTTGGTCGTTTCTCTTGACTTTCGTCTGCAAAACATCTCACTTGGTGACAATAAATGTCGACACTGATGGTTACACCTCGGGGAAGCAATTCGTATCGCGGCACACCCTCGTCGCTATCCCGTCTAGATTCATAAAATTATCCTTTGTGGACGCGTGCTGGCCTTTGTACTTTGTACTTTGTTGGAAAATAAATATTTGATGGTATCCACGAGCCAATAGTCACCTGATATTTTCGTTCATACTGCATTGAAATTTTTGGACTAAATTTGCTTATTGTTTCCTTTTTATCCAGTTTTCTAACTGAGAAAACTTAAATCGGAGGTTATGATGATGAGGGTAGAAGAAAGAGATTGAATTAAAGTGTACTACCAGTGATCATGCTTAGCAGCAGAGTAATAACGTAAAACA
Source organism: Zhengitettix transpicula (assembly GCA_037074705.1). Classification (NCBI taxonomy): domain Eukaryota; kingdom Metazoa; phylum Arthropoda; class Insecta; order Orthoptera; family Tetrigidae; genus Zhengitettix; species Zhengitettix transpicula. The sequence continues at coordinate 80,399,032 of CM073591.1, forward strand.
TTACACATACTTGAACCCAACTAGACGCTGATCTGGATTGTAGTAAAGATGTTACGAAATACGAAAAATTGCACAGTACTGAATGCGTGCGTTGTGTTGAGTTTTTATTCTCATTTATATTTGTAGAATCTATTAGTCCTCTAAGAAAATGAGTTAATACAAATATAAAAATACGTTAATAAGGACATCACAAAAATACTATAAGTTGCACATATACGTAAATGGAAAAGCTCCAGCCTATTAATCAGAAAAAATATTATCATCAAATTTTAAAAAAATGATGTGAAACGCTGTCTAAGAACTAGAATCAATAAACATAAAAACAATTTGGAATTTAACGTCCAAAATTTTTAACTTGCGTATTTAAAAATATAATTTAGATTGATACAATGTGCAGAGTTTAGATTGAGAATGAAATGTTATTCGAGATTGATGAGCGAAATGTTACGTATTAGATCCGGTGTTTAGGCCAATAACGTGACACCAATAATTTAAATAGAATATATATGAATCCTTGGTATTGTAATCTATTTGTTGTATTATATAATTTTTTATTTCAATCACGATTTTAAAATTCAATAATAGTTTTAAAACCACTGTCACGTTATTTCGGACTCAAAATGTGAGTAAACTGCACGTTAAAAATTGTGTTAATAAATTTTGATATTATAATTATAAGGAATATTGGAATAAAAATTATCTTGTGTGTAATTTTTTTCTTAATTTCTATAAAACTGAGTATAATTAAAATTGTACTCCTGAAGAAGACCCAATTAAGGATGAAACGTTCTGTTCGACAGATATAACGTTTAAATTTGATTTAAAAAAATCTGGCCAATAGGATTTTTTTTTCACATTGTTTTAAAAAGAATTCACATTTTTATAATTGATAAAAATTATAAATGAGATAAAATGAAAGTTACCCGTAAAATTCAGATAAAATTAAAATGTTTGTAAAATACACTAAACTTGAAAAGTAACACTAGAATTTTTTAATAATCCTGATACATTTGGATTCCCACAGATCTCTTCAATGGATGCTTAAGAATTTTATGAAACAAAAGAAAATATAAGGATAATTATGGAGGTTATAAAAATTTCTAATATATAAAATTCTAGTTCGGCACAATTGCAAAATTGTGTTGGCGTTAAACTTAAACATCTTGCAATTATTTTAAATTATCTGATAATTTACCGTGTGTGTGTTATTTATAGTCATTGGCAAACAAAGATTCGTTATCAAGTCAACGTTAGGTAATCAAAAATAAATTCGGAAACGAATCAGCGTTGAATATTAATTTATGTCGTTCAAAAGGGAAAACATAAATAAAATAAAAATAAAACTGTCTCAGTGTGAATTAGTGTTGATGTAGGGTCGTATTTGCATGCTATTTCCGGGTATTCGAGGCAGCTGTCCAGATCCCCCGCCCGATCTTAGTGGCTCAGGGGCTAGGGTGCGGATAAGTGAGGTGTGACCTCATCGGCATTTGCATGCGTTAAGCGATTACCAGCCTGTATTGGCCGTGTTATTGTTGTGTAATCGCAAGGGTCGTTAACATGTATGAGTTTGCTACGCCCACGCTTTGGGGGGAAAAGAGGACAGGGCGGGAAACAGCTGTCAAAATCCTGTCCGAAAACGAACGCCGACTCTATTCATGTTGCGGCGACGAGACAAATGAACTGGCGCAGTGACCGTCGCAGTGTATTCATGATTACTCAACCGTTCGGGGTAAAAATGCTAATATTGCTTAGCTACGAACATGCTTTATCATTTAACTGCTTAAATTACACTAATCTAAATTCTGTTTGCCGGTCTACAATCAGCCGGAACCATAACTGAAAATTTGTTTGAGCTTCGTAAAGAAAAGTCTCCCGTTTCAAACCGGGTCAGAATAGAATTTCGACTACAAAATGCCCCGTCGCCAATTTTACGTGAAATGCCTAGTCTGTAGTAAGACTTTGACCTACGAACCCCCCGCAGAAGTTCCCAACAATTGTCGGAGCCGATGCACACTCCCACAATATTCTCGTTGTTCTCTGATCAGCGCCTTCTTCCACAGAATGGCGGTCAGTTTAAGTTATCGCTGTATCGTACAGCTAGGGCTTGGAGCATTATGAAGTGAAAACGTGCTCCGATGATTAGGTTGTAACCCTGCAGTCTCTTTTGGAACTCTTTTAAAAAAAAAACACGAATGAGCCAGATTCCTAATTTTTGTCAGCAGTAGAACAACACGAACACAAAACATATATTGATAAAACAAGTTCTTGTTCCGTGCTTCTGCGAAACTATTCTAAAATACTCTGTTGAAATTCGGACACGTTACAGGCATCGCACAGACTTCTCCACAATCGACAAGAATTTACCAGATACAGCTTTTCCGAGATCCTTGGAAACTTTATTCTGGAAAATACTTATTTAGGATTTAATAAGAACACGTACGTGTTATCAGGTTCAACAAAAATTTAATTTTAGTCTCGTAACGTTACAATTGAAGTGATAAACTTCCGGTTATTTATAGCCATAGTCGAAAATTGCCAATTATTTCTTACAAAATACGGCGTTACGTGGATGAAACAAAATTCTTTGGTAATCTGAGGAGTGGACTAATTAAATCCGATTCATAACAAAAACCTCGAATAGTAAAATATTAAAACAATTTTCTTATAACTACCACGTTTCCTTGGTCTACTAAAGCACGCGTCAGCCATGAAAGTGTGTGGCGCAGATTCAGGGAGTAGTAGTGGAGGGGGGAGGGCGTAACAAACGTATACTGACTGAGCCAAGCTTTAGACGCTTACTGAAGCTGATTGGCTGCGCTCAGGGAGGGTCCAGCATTTCCAGAGAGACACTAGTCTGGGTCGCCAAGAAATTTGACTGCGATCTGTAGTCGATTTTCAACAATAAGATTCCAGACTAAGATTTCACTGACGATGTTTAAGTCTTCCCCGCGTCACTATTCAAATCAGGATTCTATACGGCCGACCTTTTATATTCCAAAATGTGGTAAATACATCTCTATAACGCAATCATCACAAATGTTCGTTAGCTCTTGGCATTTTACACATGTTAGTTAACAAATAATTATGAACTGCGTTTTTTAAACGTACAAAATTTTTTTGATAAAATGAATTTAAAAAAAAGTTTTCCATATTTGATTGATTAGATCTGATAGGTAATAATTTAAATTTTTTTGAGTATGTAAAGGTGATTAATTCAGAGTCCTATTGTGTATTTTCCTTAGTGTCGAAAATGGAGGTTGTGGAAGTATTAAAAATATTTTTTAGTTAACAATTTTTATGAAAAAAAACTTCCATTTATTCAACGCGATGAATCCTATAGCATTATTCGTTTGTGGTACTAATTTGTTGGAGCACAATAAAGTTATACTTTGATGTTCCCAGGATCTTTAAATTGCCTTACGGTTGTTCCACCGTTAAATTACCAATTATTTCTTATAAAATTAAGGCGTAATTGAATGTAGACTATTTGGTTCAGGCCACTTGTTCACTCTTTAATGCGGCTGATAGAACAGTAATGAGTCATAAAACTTGGGCTCGCTCGTAAATTAGGTGACAGCACCAGTAATGGAGTTATTGCCGTGGAAAGTTGATAATAACCTGAGGGAATGAAAAGTCGGGACCGACCAAAGGATGGTTGCCGTGCCGTGCCAGCCGGTGTGGGTAAATAGTTGAAATAAGAGTCGTTGAGCAAGTTGTCTAGCTCCATTAAGTAATCGTTAGCGTGGTCGTCCGTTGCATTGTCGGCCATATCACCAGAAGTGCTTGTTACTACTGCCCTGGGAGTGCAGCACCGTTGCAATCACCATCTCCAGACAATCGCCTGTGAATGACTTTCTATCACTCACCAGAACTTTTGCCGACGGTCACGCATTAGAGTCGTGAATGATTTTCCAAATAATTTCACATGCTATTCTTCGATTCGCTTTACACACATACATTTCTTATGAAGCCATCACTCTTATGACTGTATGTATGTCGTTCTCCATATTTCATACATTTCTACGTCAAATGGGTTTTCCTTTAATTCTTCCAAAACACGCATTTAGTCTTCTAATTTATATTTACTTATTTAAGTATTAATTTTAATGTAGTAATACATTTTTCATAAGATTTTGTAGAATATTTAAGCCATTTTACGTCTAATTAATATAGTTTTTTTTGTCGTTAACAGACAAATTTTTCTTCCTCGGACCTTACCTGTATATCAGTATTTAAACCTCTCAATTTCGAAAAGTTTCTTCTCCTTCGAACTATCCATGTTTTTATTCTGTATAATTCTGTCCTTCATTCGCAGTTTAATTAAACGAAGCTAATTCAATATTTAAAAATAATTGAATAAAGAATATTTTTTTATTTGTGCCAAACTAATTACTTTCAGATTCCTTACAGCACATTCGTAATTATTTTCCCTAAATAATAGAACTATTTCATGGGAATTTCATTGAATCTGTTGCTTTTATCGTGTTTGCTTTTAACCATGACTTTGACTTAGGTTTATTTGTAAGTCTTTCTTCTCCACGATTTTCCAATTTCATTGTATTTTAATATTCCTTGAAAACCTTTCTTCATTAGGGTGATAGAATATTTCTGTCCGTTAATTTGAGCGGCTTTTGTTTTATTTTATTCTCCGACAATGATCAGTTTGATTCAACAAGATACCAATAAAAATATTGTAATTGCTAAAAAATATTATTATATTTGAGACTGGCTTTAATTCATGTCACAGTTATCACCTATAATTATAAATACAGCATTTAAATATAAAGAATCACTTTGAAACTATCTTTTTGTTTTATCAATGTTATGAAAGTTACATGATCCTGTAATAGTCTTAAATTTTTGTATAACTAAAAAAAAATCTGCAACATATAGTACAATTTAATAAACATTAGGAGTAATATTCAGGAAAAAAAATTATTGTATTTTTTTTATTTCAGTGGAGTTTTCTCACTTCTGCGACAAGTACAAATGACTCATAATCTTTTCTGTCCATGTATAATGAAAGTAATACAAAGATGTTAAATAAATAATCAGTGTCTTAATTTTCTAAAAGGAATTATTTTTCCTCTGTGCTCATTAAGCCTCAAATGAGCTATCCATAACGTATTGGTGATCTGTGAAATGACTATATCAACCAATTATATCGAAATGTTTGTAATAAGAATGTATTTTGAATTCGTTTTTGGGTTTTCCTTTAATTCTTCCAAAACACGCATTTAGTTTTCTGATCTATATTTACTTATTTAAGTATTAATTTTAATTTAGTAATACATTTTATCACTTTTTTATCATATTTTGTAGAATATTTAAGCCATTTTATGTCTAATTAATACAGTTTTCTGATTTATGTAGTACGTTTTGTTTTTGTCGTTAAATGTATGTAAATTATATATAACTTTCCGCGACTGAAATGGAAAATTTTCAGAACATATATCTACAAAAAATTGTGGAAACAAAAAAATTAAACGATTTTGAAATAAAAGGCTAAGTAATTAGCAATTAATAATTAATAATTGTCCACACTTTTAGACACTTTACTACTCTAAAAGAAAAGATACAAAAATGTCTTATTCATTAATATTTATAATTTAAGAGAGGGAAAATGTCACTCAATTGACCTGACATAGTTTCCTAATACAAAATTAATACAATCCGTCTAAAACTAAAGTTGTACGACAAAAAAAGTGGATTGTTTGTAACATTAAATTTTTGTTTTAAAATTGCCACGGAAAATACACAGAGTACTTATTAAACGAGAAATGAGCGCAATCGCTTAAATTATTGAATTAAATATTACAAAAATTATCGTTATGGTTTAAAGCTTACATTATTTGCTATCAAAACTAATAATTATTTTATTCACATAATTTATTTATATATACTAATTACATAAATGGCTAGATAACGTACAAAAATACTCAATGTTCCAATCAACTTCCCTCGATCACTCTAAAATCTTACCCCAACGTTCTCATATTCATCAAACGAACATAACAGTCAATTAATACACATCCCAACTTCGCCTAAACCCCCTCAGAAAAACAACAGCAATGAACACAAGGGACAGAAAGCCAATGGACCTCCCACCTGTTTCAAGTGTCCAAGTTAAATATTTACTTGCTTTTATTTGTTGAAGTTAACAGAATTAAAAATCTTGGGATTGAAATTTTAGGAATAAATAATATCAAAGAAATAGTGTTGTATTTATCACTATGTTTTTCTGTTATTTGGCCATTTATTTGTTTAGTTAGAATATTTTAACAGACGTTTTATATTTTATAATTTATTGCATTTAGTCGGTGTTATGAGTTTCCTTATTCTCATCTCTAAATTAAAACAAAAATAAATAAATCTAACTGATAACAATGCTGGCAAAGGTATCGTAAATGATTTTCATCCTTTGATCTTTTTGCGAAAAGAGATAATTAAATGTCCATTTTCAAGGTGGTATCTAATGTGGGATAATACATTTGAAGTGTAAAATTCACGCGCGTGTGTTTCAAATTTCGTAGTTGATTATATGCTACTAAATATCTTTGGGATCTGTGTAATGGCGAGGCAGTGAATTGTCACTTAGATTGCAGGCAGACTTAGCAGCCAAAGGCCCTCTCTAATGGACTCTGAGACCCGTGCGCTAGTCGTTAATTAATTACTAGGTAATTGCATTATGTCTTCCCGAGGTCGCCACGCCCTTGTATAGCGAGCTAACAAATACAATTTATGGACATCGTCTCGTCTTCTCGTCGAAGCGAGGGTAGAAGCCTGAAACTGGAAACGCCGCAGCAGGTGAAGGCGAGACGTGCCGAGTAAAGTGCCGTCGTATTGACAAAGTACTCGGCTCTAGCAAAAACGACTTCCTTATTAAGTCTTTACTAGGAACTCTGTGTTCGTGTCGCCAGTATCTTTCCTCTCTCATCAAAATGAGTGCAACTGGACGGAAGCTTTCAGGCGAGAAAGATCACGGTGACTTGAAAAGTCCGAGGAAAAAACAAAATCTTTGGCAGACGCGCTTCTTCCAAATTGTCATTGAATCTTAAACACTGTATCGATGGGAATAAGCTGGTGAGTTGTTATAAAATCAATTTTTATTGTTTCGACCGTGACTTATTTTAATCTACTAAGGAGGTATATTTCTCTTGAGATCATATTTATAGCATAATATTAAACTTAACCCGTACAGCGTCTTCCATCTTGTACAGTCTTGTAGATCCATAGTAAATTATATTTTGTATTGGCGACTAGGCTGTGTCCATCAAAACACAGATACATTTATTAATAAATTTAACCTGCCAAATCATTATTAACTTCTCCTTTAGAATCATTGCTTCACATTAACAATTAACTATTAAAATGAAAAATTTACGGCTGATTGAAAATAATGAATAAGAAAGACAAAAAAGTGATAATATAAATACCACACAACGTTTCTGGGATACTTGTCCCTTTCGTCAGGTGCGAAGTCGAGCCTAGAGCTACACAACTGCACTTATCAGTTGACAAAACTCAAAAGCGACGAAAACGCAACGACAATTGGAGAGCCCAAGGGCTAGCAACAATAAGGGAGCAACGACAATGGAAAACAGAAGGTTTAGCGTAATAATCAATTATTGAGTTCATAGTGTATGCTTTTAAATTAATAACTGTGATGCTGGATTTAATGTGAAGAAATGAGTCCGGAATTGTACCTGGCGTCAATGTCGGTCCCACTCCACACCTACAGCAAACATTGTGTTGTTTACAAAATCTCTTGCTCTAATTGAAATTTCTGCTACATAGGGCAAAATAAACGTTCCCTTGATATACGTATCAAGGAACATGTGTCTAATATCAAACTTCCCATTGATAAACAATCTGTAGTATCCAAACGTATCATTAATAAACTATTAAATTAAACTTGACAATTTCCTGGCGTTGCTCTTGTATTATATTGGAAAACCGTAATAAATTCTATCAGGCCCATAGAAATTTGAAAGTATAAATTCAGTATACGAATTATTAAACTATAATCTCTCATAAACCCGCCATAATAGTAATGTACCCCTTAACTGGATTATAAACGATTAGTTTCAACTTCTGGAGCAAGCGTTCATAAATTCTTGGGTGAACCCTCCCGTGAACAAACAACATGAATTTCTCCCATGGGAGAAACACGGCGTCTTTAAAATCCACGCCGTAGCACTTAATAAAGTGCTCCCGTGTGCTTGTTGATCATGGTCGATAACGCAAGTCTCACTGGAAATTGTAATCGCTTTAAGTTAAAAAGGGAGATCCCCTCTCTCATTCCTGTTACGATTGTCGCTTAGATAAAATATCTGTGAATCGTATCTATACAGCCTTCTAGATAATTCTACATCGTTGTAATTGAATTAACATGATTATAAAAGTATCTATTCGACACATATAGGTTATTCTCGATATTAAATCAGAACCCCCTACTAAACTCATCCCCCATGTATTGAACGTAGTTAAAAAAATCTCATTTTCCACGGCTGCTCAAAAGACTTCGAGAAAAATTGGAGACCAATCCCTCCTGTGGCTCAAACGTATATTTGAAACATACTTGGAATTTTATTCTTTATAAATATGGGGAACGAAAATTAAATTGTTTGCAAAAATAGGTCATCCTCAAAGTTCACTTTGTAATATTTTTATGAAACCAAAATTTTTTCTCTAGTGTAAAAGATGAAAATAATTTATTTACAACGTCTGCACCTCAAATTAACGTTTCAGAATAATTTTTAGCACCTAATTTTTTCTAGAAAATTCATATATTATTTATAGTAAATAATACAAATTACTTCAACTAATCTTATTAACTTAAAATAAATTTTATGAATGCTGTGAGTTACCTGCAGAAACGTTCTGTGGTATTTATTTTATCTTTTATTATATTTTACTATATATTTACTTTTAACACGGGCGTTTTATATTTTAAATATTGTGTGTTACGGTTAATTTTATTCTTGGATGAGAAAATCGCTTGTTCGTGTTTTAGTTAATTTAGATTTATACCATGGAAGACGGAAGCAAGACAGGGGACAAACGAAAAAAATTATATTGTGGATTTGATGATTGTTATAAAATAAATGTACTAAAAATCGGCGCGTCATATAATAAAGAATAAAATTATCTAATTATTTTTAGGAAAACGTTTCTAATTATTAGAAAATATTCCCTTTCGCTGTTTTCAGTAATTATACAGAAATATTCCTTTTCACTATTTCCTATGAAGATACCGAAATATTACTTCCATGAATTTCTTAAATAATAATTTTCAGCGCGTTTTTGAAATACTAGATGTCAATATCATAGGGTATTACATTTAATCTAATATTACATAGGTTCCTTTGCTTTAGTAAATGTTTAATTACTGCAATATTGGCTACTGTTGCAGTGAGATTGTTTAAATGAGGGTTATTCAAGAATTGTCTTATTCTTAAGTATATAAATTTTTTTCCGACATCTTTCTTCATTTTGGTCATCGGGTCCTGCTGTTTTTGCCTCGCGTGCCTCATCAACCTCAATTGAGTAAGTACTAGGAATTTAAGCAAAGAAACCGACACCGTCTGTTGGTGTCGACTAAACTAAAAAACCTGACAAATTTTCGTAATATGTTTTACTGGCGACGCAGCGAGATTGTACCTTTGTTTTAGTAATTGAATAATTTTATCTGTATAAATTATCAGAGAAAAATTTAACTAATATTTAATATCTATTTTGTTTCAGGTGAGTCGATTTCAATCGCGTTTATAGTAAGTACCTGATTTACCCTTTCGCATGATAAAAGCTTTTATGAATATTAAATTCTTTCTTTGAAGGACTGCCTTAATCCATCGTAACATTTATATTTTATGAGTAATAACAAAGGAACAAAGACGTAACATCCAGACTCCTGCGAAGTTATCTTTAAAATGTAAGTTCAAACGTGAGGTTGTTTCTCAGTTGAAGTCTTACCTTAAAGGTCAACATTTTTCTCCATTTTTATTTCGCTACATTTCTGCAACCTACAGTCATACTTTTAAAACATCTCTTTTATTGGAAATATCGAATGGAAGAATATTTTCTTTTCGTATTAGTAGAGGACCGAGTTACATATATTGTATTCATTCATTTATGAAATAAATTAATTACTCGATTTTAAAAAGTTGCCTCTTACTTTAAATGCAGTATTTTTAACCCGACAGCGTTATTTGTCACATTTTCCAAATTTTATCGCACGTAGATCCACAAACTCTGGGTTCCCTATATTAGTCAGGCAAATGCTGAGATGAAGTCTTTATGTAAGATAATGGTCGCTTCCTTGCAACGGTTCCAAAAATAGCCGAGGAAAACAAAGGCTAGATAAGTCGTCAGACTGGTAACAAAGCGAAATTGCGTAATGTAAGATGACAATGTGGAAGTCGTCTCGGTAACTAATATCCCTCATGGATTATATACAACACAAATTATTTAAAATATTTTGCCATAATTAATATTTTTTAAATAATGACAAAATAGTAATAATAATATGCAAGATTGTTTTTTCTTCCTTTCTCATCATTCACATCAGAATTATTCAATTTTTCCGTGTAAAAGATGAGCATTTAAATGTCAAAGTGAAAGAAAAAATATCTTACATCATCACGTTTCTCAAACCAGCTTTTACTAAATATAGAGTATTCATTGCAGTAAAATATATGTTGTAATTATTCCGTAAGGAAATTTTCGTAGTATTTGCAACCGGGCGTGTACAAATATCCTTTTGTCTCAATCTAGAAACTGCAGTTTTGAAATAAATGACGTGTATACATTTATACAAAAACGGAAGGGAAAAAACTACCAAATGCGTATAGATTGAAAGGAAATGGTAGGACTGATAAACCCATTTCTGAAAATAAATCCGCCTTGAACATTTCTTCAAATGTTCCGTTAACAAGGATTTAAGCAGAACGTATGCATCCTCTATTATTTTCAACGATCATATACAGTGGTACTTCAGTAATCGACTCCAGACTAAAATTTTCGCTGTCGTGCGACCGATATGTGAAGCTTGATTTTTTTATTATACACACAAAAAAAAAGTACATGAGATATTGTAGCGAGCCTTCTTTATAGTAATATCCTTCTTGAAGGTTCTCATCGTACCGACAGGATCCGAAACTTCTCATATTTCCCATTGTTAATGTCTCAGTTTCCGTTCCTCTGTTATCTGAACAGCGCGACTACCTTACCCAATCCCATTTAATAGATAATTGAATTTACTACTATTGTCTGGAAGTGTCTGGGAAAATTAAATGATTTTCTATTTAATGTTGTGGGGAAACGTGACTCACATAACGGTTTCGGTTGATGACAATCCTGGATCGGATTAAATAACATTTATAACGGAAAACGAAACAAATAATTTACTCAGTCAAATTTCTTATTCCAGACAAAGATTCCATTCCTGAAATAAATAATGGTCACGTGCAAGCTCTAGTTGTTTTTTAACCCCATCGTTTCTTGACACTCTAGCATGGATACACGAATCAATATACGAAAATTAACTAAACATAAATTACTGAAAGTTAATTTAGAATAGAAATAATGTCAAGGAAAAGTAGTAAGATGCGATTGTGTCACCACAAGTCATAATTATTTCGACGTAATTGCCATATTATTTAGAATGGTTTCAAATAGACGTTGTAAATTCTAGGGAAGCAACTTTATTTCTTAGGTGCTTCTGCTATAAATATCTATAATTAATTTTCTTTAAAAATTTTGGCAGGTTTCAAAACAGATCTTTATAAAATATTCATTCTTGGTAGGAATTGCGTTTTATAGTCTACCCTCCAAGTTCAGCACCGACCCTCCTCCTCCTTCCTTTCTGTGGTGTTTGCGTAGGTAAACGTTGAATAAACATTAACCCTTGGTTGTTGCCCTTCGACAATCCCCTCAAGACTGCTTCACAAGAAAACGCCCGACTTTAAACTGACCGTCAGAAGTTAGTTAACTGTAGTCTCGCAGAGCTGAACTACAATTACGGCAAAGACATATAAGAGTATACATTCAGTTTCATCCAGAATCGTACTTACTCAATGTGTTTTAAATACAAATTTATTTGCAGTAAAGAATAAAAATAATTCAGTAAAGAATAAGAATAATCGTTGTCAATTAATAATTATTAAATATTAATTATAGCAACTCGAAATTTCAATAATTTTAATTTTTTTGTAATATTTAACAGTTTTAAAGTAAGAAAAAATATAGACTGACTAATGAAGTCGTGAAACTTTCATTTATTTTCACTGTAATTCAATTATTAATTCAAGGTTTCATATTTATGGGTTTCCGAAACAGAATACAAACTTGGACAGAAACGTTCATCGTAGTCAATCTTTACTGGTGTTTATTTTTTGTATTCTTGTATTAAGGTTCAGCTTAACTAGGTTTAAAGGTAGTATTAAGTTAGTTTAATAGAAGTTATTACACATCATGGCAATAGAAAGTTTCCTCCGTAAACAATTTACTAATTTAGATATTTATCCATCTTTATAATTCACAAAGTAGTTTTTATTTTATTTATAAAGATCTTTCGAATATATTTGCTACAGAATATAAAAAAGCATTGTAATTATCGAAAAAAATTACTTTGTCAATTTTAAAAGATCCATTATTGGCCTTGTTAATATTGTAATTGCCACAGATCATCAAAAAATTTAAAATTATTAAAGTGATACAGTAAAAATTATGAGTATGACAACAGAATACTGTGTTAATAAATTATAATAGGAAAAATTACTTTGTAAATTTTGTAGATGGTTATTATTGTATAAAATAAAATAAATCTTAATTATATATCCGAACTTAATGTACTAATTTTTACAGAGCTGCAAAATATCTACAAAGCTACGAAGGACGTAAACCATTCCACCCGGTATTCCGCAATTCATTATTCCTAAGAATTCCCTGTAGGTATTAATTTTGAAAATGTTGAAAGCCATGTTAAATAACAGCATCTGAAAGCATAGACGTAATATTCTAAGCATTATGTGAACACGGTACGTTGTCTTCGACGAACAAAGATTAATTTGTCACTTAAATATCTCTTCCATAAATCAAATAATTTAAGGCTATATTAAAATTACGGTAAAGCAGGATATAGCAATTGTAGAAAAATATCCTGTCATATTACTGACGAGCGTATATGATTTTCTCAGAAGTGAAGATGCAGATATTTGTTCAAATGGTCCGAAGAGGCGGCTTTTGTTTCTCTGATTCACGTACATTATCAGTAAACACACTGGAATAAAATTTGAGAAAGTACGACGGTCGCTTAAATAGTATTGTTAGTTGGTGTAGTATAAAGTTTGAACACAGTTTCTTCAATAGTTTGATTTTTGTGATGAAGAGATGTTAATAAGGCAAGAGCTGGTTTAAAATACAACCTTATTAAAAGTTTAGCCGCTGAAGATTTAAAAGGAGTTAGTTTTTTCATTAGCCAATATTTACCATCGTTTCCAACGGGAAAAAAAATAGAAATCCGCAATGCAGTATTGAAAGATCGCCGTCAAGACAAAACTACCTCTTTTGGATGAAAGTTCTTTGTCACCACGTAAATGCACTCGCCTCCGCGTCTTCAGCTGTTGCAAAACTTCACAAATTGTTCGGTGGACTAATTATATTGATTGAAAAGAAATAACTTTGTAATAAATCATTGTTTCCTTTTTAGAGCGACCACTTTTGAAACCACAATCATACAAAATGGTCCTTCCTTTCAATATGAGCAAAGACAGTCATTTCCAGAAGCGGGTGATGAGCAACGGAGCAACCAGCGAACGCCTACTTTGAACAGATAGTCTCCGAAGAGCTGGATATACTTTAGGTAACGGTGGGTTGGGATTTAATGGAAGTGAGAGCAAGAAATATGTGTCTTATCGGTTTTGGAAGACAGAGGTTCATTTGTAAATTACAGGCGACGGCGCTGGATGATGGGATGGCAGGGACAGGTTCATTTCCGAAAGTGGCGCCGTTTGAGAGTCTAGCGTATTGATCCAGACGTCCGTCGTGTTTGTGTCCGGAGACATCTCTTCGCGGTACGGGACATATTTTCCACCCGAACAGACACGCACACGACCTGTGGATTCGATTAGCGTCGCTCCCTTCCCACATCCTCTGCATTCATTTCCGTTCGCGAACCGTTCGTTCACAACGCCACAAAAAAAATGTCACCTCCAAACATCCACAATTCAAGACTTTTGTGTTGAAAATATAATTACAAATCTAAACCGCCAAACAAAGTGATTTGAACAACTTCCTTTTCACGTTCAAGACCAGAAACAAATATGATAACCACGACAACGCCTGTTTAAATGTTTGATCTTATTTCATGATTTTAAGGACAGGTAAGGAAAAATAAGGAATAATGAACGTATTTGAAATGGAGTAATGTAGCTCACTGGAAGATTGTGGATACATGTCCTAATATTTGTATATTACGCTTAAATCGTAAATATATTCACAATTCCACTATTAATGCGCAGAACTATTTCAAATCTTTTACCTGTTTCACGCGACTATTAAATTTAATTTAATTACACGATTCCGCATCATTTGCAAACCATGGTATGACGGTAGTAAGTCTGGTCGTTTATAAAATTTTTACTTTTTTTCTGCAGAAATAGAACGGGTATACGAAACTAAGCCTCAATTAAACACCAAGACACAGAAACTGATAGAAAATTGGTAATCATATGTGATGCATATGCAGGGTGACTGAAAATGATCCAGCTATTTCGGTTGAAAACTAAACGAAATGGCCGTCTTTTATTTTTGCATTGGTAACCATAAATAATAATTTCAAAGTGTTTTTTTTCACCTGAAATATTTTGCACCCTTCATAACAAATTATTGAGAAAAATAGTTTTCAATAAAATTTAAGAGCTCTCAATTATTCGGCCTAATGTGACGGAAGGACAGGCCCGGTAATGAACTAACTCGCTTCCTACTCCACCAAAATTCGCTCTTAACGATATTTTCTGACCTCCGTACAGGCCAGTTTTTTATAAAAGCTTATTGTGTAGTACAGTAGCTAACGTATTCCATAATTGTTGATATCCATCTCTCACGGTTCTTCATCAATAATAATTCTGTACCTAAACAAAGTAATTAGTTATTGTAATCTAAGATCGCTAAAACTATGAAATTTTCAGTCACGACGTCCATTCGAGCTTTTGTATGAAATGAAGGTCCTATTTCATTTAACACGTTGAGTTGTGGCTAGACTACAGTAGACAACCATTTAGCCCATGTTGTATTGCAGAAGAACATTCCCCAGATTAATTGAATGTTTTTTATATGATTAGAGAAAAAACGCCTATGTATCCAAAGTCGTGCTATGGCTTGCAGTGGTAAAACGGCCACAAAATTTGGCGCGGGTGTCCAGAAGAAATCGTGCCTTCAGACAAAGGCAGAGGATTATGTGAGAAAAACGAGAACCTCTGGCTCAGGAGCCAACGATCTCTCTAAAATTCTGAAAAAAGAGAAAGCCCGCGAAATTGTTAGACCGACGTAGATTGGCTGAGAAAAACCACGTTGAAGAGCTTTCCACACTCTGAAGGGGAACGAAGAAAGTCGGGCTGAAAGGTAGACAAGCTACAAAAAAGGACAGTTCATACATACAACTTGGAGAGGAAGGAAGTCTGGGAAGTGTAAAGGAGTAGCTCAGAGAGATGTAAAGTTCAAATCAATCACTTGAAGGAAAAAAAAGCCCGACCGACGGAAAAGGAGAAGATGAAACATCGCCGACATCGACGCCGCCGAAAGGAGGAAGCTGGCCTACGGATTAGAGATTTCCTGTGAAGTACTTCCGTCGGCTCCACCAGTCTACCTGCATGGGGAAGCATCTAGCCGACGCAAAGACGAACAGGGGTGTTTCCGATTGCGACGTTAACAATTGAGAATTCTGCCGCGCGTATCTGCGATCAGAGTCTCATAATAGCCTTGATATTTGCCCATTTAACGCATTAGTAATTTGAGTCTTGAATGTAGTAGATTAAAGTAAATTGAAATTACTGTTAAATTGTGTGAAACCTTAATTAAATTAAATTTTAATATAATTTTTATAAATTTCTAAAAAACCTGCCCTAGCTTATTTTACAATGTCATAGCAATAGTCCAACACAGCTATTCGTTCACTAGCCATAGTAAACTATACTGTCGAAGTAAAATGTAATTTATATTACTCTAATCTTTCAAGCGTGGCTCTATAAAGAGCACAAAATTTACCAAATTGAACAATCAAATTGCTTCCATGTGGGGCGTGGGAATCCTCGTTGGGAAACACCGGTCTGGTTTGTATCCGCTAATGGAAATATTAAGTTGTTGTTTAATAACACTAAAGAAGCAAATAAAATGCGTTGACATTTAGAGAGTACTATTAAAAAAAGGTCCATTTGTTTCACGCCCAATTTAAGTGTATTATTTGTTGAGGACTTGTCTTTTGTTCGCCCCAGCATTTCTCGAGTGTTGACAAAACCTGGCTGCAGCGCAGCGCGCGAAAAAAAAACAACTCCTGTGAGTCTGCACTTCAGGTGTTTGCTTCAGGAAACGCTGTCGTTTTCTCTGAAATGACTGACAACAGGCAGTCTGTCGTACTGTCACCGCTCCTGTAATTTCAGACTAGCTACAAAAATTTAACTGCATGAAACATCTGTTGAAGCGAGCGTGCGATTCTGATTCCCTGAAATCTGTGATTAAACAAATTTTACTAAAATGATTTGAATTTTAACGAGCATTTTTTTTTGTCTCAAAGAATTAAATTCGTCTAACAATTTAAATCTTTCTCCATTTATTTAGAATTAAATACTACGGGTATTATTCATCTTCAGTTGCCTTAATTAACCGTTTAACCCTGACCAGTGCCCCATTTATGGCGCTTACTATGCTACAATCTTTCTATTTCTGATTTCAACCCAGTTCCCACAATCGTAACATTAAATATCTTTGGCTGATAGATGTTTTATTATAAGACATTTGAATCTCACAATTTAGGGATGTAGACGTTTTGACAAATATCCAGCAACAAATTGATACTGTTAAGCGACATTTCATAAATTTACATTTTCAATGTAAATATCTATAGGACGAATAAAAAGTTATTAAAAATATTTAAGTACGTGGTTATACCATATTTAATTCTATTTCTTTATGTTTTTCGGTTACAACTGGCAAGGCAGTATGACCTTGCCTCTCAATTTTACTTATAAATTGTATACAAAATTATTAAAAACTTTAAAGCTGATAAGGTCCCAGAAGAAGATGAAACGAAGTGAAATTATTATTTTTTGCTAATTAACTTAATTACTTTTTGACTCAATGCTGTTTATTTATATTATTATAATATAATCATATTTTTTATACGTTATATTTATTACTATTTGTGAATGGCCTTTAATGACCTATTTTTCTCGTAGCTGTAGGACAGTTTTTTATATATAATTTATATATTAATATAAACCTTCCCAGAGAGCTCTCACATCTCTCTGGTTTTTTTTTGAACTAAGGTTCCCACATGCCGAGGCACCTCGGTCTGTTTTGAGAGGTGTATGTTCCGGGGTCGCAGACTTTGGGCATACGGCAAGAGTTGTCCGCTATTCCTATTGGAATAGTCGGCCAGCTGCCTCCTAAACAGGCCAAGGCATGGCGAGGGGAAAGCTGCGTCCCCACAGCAAACTCCTCTCCCGCTATCGGAAGGGCGTGGGACAAGTACCCAATGCCCGACCTACCCGATGCAGGTTTTTCTAAGGTTTTCCCTGCATTCCTTTAGGCGAATGCCGGGTAGGATCCTTAAAATATAGCCCGGGGGCCCTAGTTAACCCTTGGCTACCTTCCTCTACCCTTCCGCATCCCCCCTTTCAAATCCCTTCCTATGCTATTAAAGGGGAGTTGCCCTAAGTGGATTACCCTCATGTAGCCTATTGCCCTAAAAAAAAATCAATTGATATTTAATGATTTTAAATGCAAAAATATAAAATAAATGGCTATGTTTTATCTATACATATAAATTTTCTGATTCTCATAGCCTTTTGCCACGGATTTTTGGATTGTCGTGATGTGAACTTTACGAATATTGTCACGATGGAGGCGTCAGTTGATCTAGAAACTGTTGTGTGTCTTTTTTTAGTTTGAGTGTCAACACCTCAGGCTCTACCGTACTCAGGATTCACACACCCAAAACACACACACACACACACACAATTCTTAGGCTGTTGGACTTGAGATAACTTTACTGACCCTCCGCTAAGTGACGCTTCTGTCAACAAGGGTCAGCTGCAACGTCCAGTTGTATTTCCAATGCTAAACCTACGTTTTTTCACACAACATTATTATGTTTCGGCTATGAAAAAAAAAAGAAAGTACTGATGAATTTGATTTAATTGCGTGTCTATCCTCAAATATTGAACAAATTATGTTGAAACTTATTCGCTTAGGAAACTTTAACCTTGACATCAGTGTTTTTAAGTCTCAACCCACCATCACTTGGAAAACTCTGCTCTAGGCATCACGAATCTTGGAATTCTTATCAGTTTAAGTCCTGTCTTTTAACGTATATTTGTCTACGATAGACTTACCTCTTCAAAGTTTGTAATGAGACAACTGGGGTTAGGGAAGGAAACATTCTTAACGCTCCAGCTATTACAATAAGACTATTTTACGTCAGGTCCAATGGGCTGGCAATGACAACAATTGGCAAATTATGCACTGACCTGCTTGATTTGAGTTGAAGAGGAAGATTCTCCAGCGATACTCGGGTGTAAGTTCATAGTTAGGTGGTAGACTTCCTTCACTAGGCAGTACAATTTGTCTCAATTCTCTCTCCAGGTGCTCCGCCTTGGATAGTTAATTTTTAATAAATTCAGATACGTTGTTTTGAAATATTTAAATATTTATCTCGCCATGTAACATTTAACATTAAAACGAGAAATTTCGCTCAATCATCAACTAGGTGTTTTGTTTCCTAGGCAACCGGCTATAGTACTCCCTCAACGTAAAATAATATATTTTCTCTTACAGGTAATAATAATACGATATTATAAAACATTATAAACATAAAAATAAATGAAAATTGGCTCCATTACAAGTTTATGAACCTCTGAAAGTATTACACTGCTACGTAAACGGACATAGTCATATGAAGATTTAAAAATATGTTGTAGTTTCCTAGTGTTAGTTGTGGAAATATGCTATACGATATTGTGTTCTTTCATACCACGATCACATAGACAGTTTTTAACGAATTAAAAAATTTCAAACTATCACTGTAGTAGTCCTGTCAACGTGGATACAGTTTCTTTGATTGGCGCAATGCTGTACTGACATTCGACTGAAACAGTTTCATGTTCCGCTTTACAAACTTTATAATTTCGTGAATATACACACCTTGGTAGAGTTAGTAATTCAAACTTTTGGAAAACTGTTTAAATATTTATTTATATATCGTACTAGAAAGTATTCTAATGGCACACTTTTGTATCTTAAATATTTCAATGATCTTGAAGCAATTGCCCTAATTTACAATGCAACAAGAACATCTATATGGCGAGTTCACTTTATTTCGTTGTCAATTCGAAGACCCAGAAAAGGTGCATCAGCTGATAACTTGTCTAGAAACTGTTCCTACTATCCACTGAGAACTGGACGAACTGAGTCTTATATAGTGTCAGTAGATAATTTATTAACCATAAACCACACATGTAGTTTGTTGAGAGTTCTATCTACATTCCTAACAAGATTACCCGTATTTTTATCTGAATTTTACTATATTCGTGCCATGTGCTTAGAGAATTATTTTAGAGGAAGTACGAATTCCGGAAGATCATTAATATAAATTAATATCAAGTATGAAAATGATTTTCTTACCATCACTACACTTTATTACTCAACTAGCTGGGTGCCAGGCGTTGCTCGTGTACTTATTTATATAAACTCGAAAAAGTATTTAATTGAATACTTAAATATATTCCTTGAGTATTTCAGGATATAATTGTCAATTGTCACTCAGTCTTCATACATTACGAAATATTACATTGATGAAATTGTTAGCTAGACTCACAACTAATATAGCGCGAAAATTAACTTACATTTTCCGCAAGGATGGTAAAGTAATTAGTATTCTTCTTTATTACCATTCGATGGAGTATTGCTGTATAAAATTATACTTTTTATTTAAAGAAAATATTTCTGCTTTATTTCATTCCTAATAAAGGAAATATTTCCTTTGTTCGTTGCGTAGTAACGTCTTTCTCTCGCGTGACGTCATTGTCTCTTTGCGCGCAGTAATTTAATATTTAATGATCACAGTTTTTAATTATAATTCTTTCCACATGCATGCTAGGCGTTTCTCACCCTCACAGTACCGGATCTCGATTTTGGCAGAATACGTATACCAATTTTTGTTGCATTCTGTCCACGCGATAAAATTTGTATAAAGAACAACGTAAATACATAAATACATACATACAAATATACATCCTTTTTTATTATATAGAAGATAGCTATCAGACTCCACTCTAATTATTTGATAAACTTCTTCATACACGAATATTTTCTACACGCATTTTATCTTGTTTATACTTTCGATACTAGTATTTGTTCGTACATACATGTCAAACCTTTCAAACTTCTATTTTCGTATTTTCCAATGGGTCAATTCTTTTTTATCATTACCGTCTCTTCTGCAGTACTAATTTATCATTAGAAACATTTTCTCGAAGAAAACTTAAAAAAAAATTCACGTTGTTTCCAAAGTTTTACTTCCTGAATACGTTTTACTAAAACAATTGATGACCTTAAAGAAACACTTTTTAATTTTTATTTATATTGTAACGACGTTTCGATAGATATATGTAGCTTCTTCAGATATTTTCCTGAAGAGGAGGTATTTACAAATTATTAGATTTATAGTAGAATTATACAAAATAAACAAAGGCAAACTAAAGTAAAAAAAATTGCCAAATCAATACAATAAAATATCACAACACAACTATTAACAAGTTATTAAATTCGCACAGTTTGAAACAGGTCAATTGTTTTATTAATTCAAAAACAGACGTTAAATTCAAACTTTCAGTAATTTTTTACTTCAAGTTGTTCCGTGTGTATTTTTCTCATGGAAATTTTTATTTTAAAACCAACTTTTCATTGTCATTTTTAAGACTTCTAAATCAGAATTCTCTGCCGTTGTATTTGCAGTTTTTCTTCCATTTTCTTCCTGGACATTTGAAGAAAACATACCGCAATGCACGGGACACGAAGCCCGTTGCAGCATCTACACACTTTGTAACCCACTAAAATTTCCATATTGGCACGTGAATGGAATGCCCAGCAGCGCTCAAAAGAAAAGCGGCTTTTTAAAACTTGTGTGTTCTTTGTCATGTCTGAATCGGAATTGGCACGAATGAATAGTATACAGCTGGCTTCATTTAGAACATTTACACACGTGTTATTAGATACAAATTGAAATTAAGTCCTTGGCAGCAGAATGGTTATTTCGTTTTCTGAATGAATTATTTTTAATTTTTCCCAAAAACTATTTAATCGGATAGAATCATCAAACTTGTTTAGGTCTCTAAATTCCTGCTTTAGTTTAGGGATTTATTTTATATTTAGCAAGCTAATTCTTCCTTTAATATTAATTTAACCTTAAATATTATTCATATTTTCGAGTGATTACATAGCCTGTATAATAATAGAAATATTATTCGCGTAATTTAAAGTTATTTACTTACCAGTAAATTCATTTCAATGAGTTTTCCTTTTACTTTAGATTTTGTTCAAATATTTATCCGTACATGATAATTTTAGTGTTTTTTATATTGAAATTCATTTAATTATTTACGCTGCCCGTCTATCAAGTGAATGTAAATGTATGAATAATTACCAACAGTGCAGAGGAGAATATTTGCAACGTATTTATTCCACCGTTAAAAACCAGATGTAGATGCAAATATATCTTTTATTCATAAAGCCATGACGAGCCATAGTGGATTCTTAAATATATTCAAATATTAAATCTATACTTTGAAGGTTAACTATTGACATAATGCGTTACATAGTTAAGTCTTTTCCGAGATTTTACTTTGTACGGTCTTGAACTGTATCTCTACGCGGTGACCTGTTACACCTCAATTGAATGACTCAGTTGTAGTGGGTGAGCAGTCAAATATAATGGTCTCTTTACGCTAGGTAAAGAGTTAAGCACTTTAACATAATTTTTGTCGTGAATCTTAAGTGTTATTAAATCTGATCCAAGCACAGAAATGTTTTATCTCAATTCGGTTCTACTTTTTCGGCGGTCACCAGTAATACTACTACAGGTAAATAATCAGATTTTTTAGAATTGATTTTTTTATCTGACGAATAAGCAAATAAATATAATGGTCGATTAGTCAGAACTAAATCGTTACCAAAAATTCACTTCCAGGACTATATTATGATTTAAATCCGTACAAACGGAAATACAGTTAGTAAAATACTTAACTTTGGATTTCATCGCGTGAATATAATAATTACGTTTTTTGATAAAAATTTCTTTATTGACGTTAAAATTTTTCCGGCTATAACTGGCGTGGAAGTCAAGCCATGTAATTTATATAAATAAATATACGGCTTTGAAAAAAAAATTGTGTATATTACAAAGAAATTAAATTTACGTTTCGTCCTCTATTAGGACATCTTCAGGTTTAATAACAACATGCAAAAAATTTAGAAGCAACATTCTACTGCATTGCTTGTTGCAGCAGGAACATTTTTCGACAAATCGTCGTCTATTCAATTTTTTTTGTAAATAACATAATTTTCTGACTGAATGCCTTATTTATATTTATTTATTTATATTATAAATAAATATATTTTTTAGCCATTAGCATGTATTTTATATTTTATTCAAAATTATTTTTATCATATTAAATATTTTTTTGTATCCTGCTTATTGAAGATCTTGGCACACATTACAGTGAAGTTTATAAAAAAATTCAGCATAAATGAAGATATTTTTATCACAATTATTTATTCAGTTCTAATATTTTTCAACTATTTTCAGCTGTACCCGCTTAAGTGTGTGTTAATTATTAAACTTTATCTGATACATTGGCCCTTACTAAGATATTTTGTTGAACTGCGTTCTGTATTACATGCGACTTAAGTTACTTAGTTTATTTCAACGCGTGTGTGTTTTCTAGAATTCAAATTTAGACTCCACGATAAATTTGAGGAGATAAAATTTCTTCCGCATAAAGTAATTTCCCGTTGAACGAATTCACAATACACAGGAAACTAAATTTTGCGAGACAGACCTAGGAGAGATGGGGAAGTTTCTATAATTTAAAGTGTATTACAGCACTATTTGTTAAAAAAAAATTATTACCGTATACAAGAAGTTTAGATGGATGACTTAATTTATTTCACTAAATGTTAATGTCTCCGAGAAAAATTAATAGTCATTGAAAATATTTTCTTTACCAACACTCGTGTAGAAGTTTCTCCCACCTTTGCATTGAAATGGTCAGCGCTGACTCGCGTTTGGACGTCCTTAGAAGCCGTAACTAGGAACTCCAGACGTTTGAGTCAGCAGGCAGACTTCTAGCTCACGCACGCTACGCTGATAAATGCTCTCAAAACGAGCACGTACGTAGCTTAACAAAGATAAGGGGCGAAAAATATTGCAATTTTCTTCTCTCTCCTCACTTTATTCACACGAAAAAAAAAACACAGCGAGAAATACGTTACACGGACTTCCTCTTTTAAACCTCATGAGCATTTCTTCATTATTTATCGTAGTGACAGGTCTGCAGAAATGCCAAGTAAAAATACGTTTTTAAGTTGTATAAAATTCTGTTCGTGAAGCACCGCAAAAAGTAAAAGGATAGTTCATTCTATGCTTTAAGAATACTTAGTTAATAAAGAAATAAAGTTAAAGTATTACTTAATGGAGAATTAATAAGCTGTCTCGAATTGTAATAGAATGTTGTAGCATATATTTTTTTAATTTTTTGCATCTAGCTGGACGAAATACCACAAATTGCATGAGGTTTAATTATGATAGTATTTTGACGCTAAGTAGGTCACGTTTTGTAGTAAATTTAATCGTGAAATCGAATATTTGAAACACTTGAAAGGTAAGGAACTATTTACTTTCGTGTCATTTAATACGTAATTCGTTAAAACCGTTTTACGTTTGGATTCAGAAATGGTAACATTCCTAAATGACAAGTTTCAGAAAAATATAGACTTTGCTTAGGCAACGTCGGTTCTGAAGTTTGACAACGAAAGCATTTATAATGCTCAATTCTTAGGTCTCTTATTGTATTATTAACATGTAGAATCTGGCCAAATAAAGTCTATTTTGAATTTCTGCTGCCAGTTGGCAGACCTGCTCAAGCGAGAACTTCCAAAACATTGAAGTGACGAGTGGGGAAAAAGATATAAATAAGGAAGCCAAAGACCTTAACTATATATTAGGGGTTCATAGATTCTGTTTAACGAGTTGGTGTCTCTTTAGACTTTTAAAGAAAATTTGTGATGTAAATAAATTAATTTTGATCATTTCAGAGATGATTCTAGTGTGAAAGTTTGGTTCAACGTAAAGTATTTTTACCTCAGTCCAATCAAAATTATTATTGAAGTGCTTTATATGGTTTATCAGCACGAAATTCTTTTCAATGGAAAGTTAGTAGTTTCATTTATGTTTATAAGGCACGTTTAGTTTGGCCTATATACACTGTGTTGCAATACGAACAACTAATTTTATAAACCACAAAGTGGGTGTCGGTTGGGTCCAAATAGTCTTTTTCCATTTTTGATAAATCAAGGGAAAGTATTAACTTCCTGTCTCGATCTTTGGCTTCCTCATTTATATCTTCTTCTCACTCGTCACTTCAATGTTTTGGAAGTTCTCGCTTGAGAAAGTCAGTCAATTGGCAGCAGAAATTCAAAATTGTCTGTAATTGTTTTGATTCTTCATGTTAATAGTACAATAAGTTGAGCATTCGTTGACAAAAACGAAGCTACATTTCCCAATTTTACCTAACCAAAATCTATATTTTTCCCTATCTTGTAAAACTTTATAAATGGATAATAAATGGATAAATTTAAAAAACTTTGCCTACGTTATCACCACAATTTTGTTTTTCATCAGTTGTCCAATTTAATCTGAGTTAAAAATGATTATCATATAATTTCGAGGTTGAAATTGAAGCCTGATTAAAATCCAAATGGTGGTGGAAACTTTGCGCGAAGTTTTATTAAATTTATCTATTTACCTTTCATAATAAAATTGGCTCTATCAATTGGCTATTTTAACGTAGTTAAATTGTTTCATTCGGAAACGTCAGAATATTACTCAGATTGCAATAACCGCTTTCAAAATTTGTGAGAGTATGGTATCAGCAGGAGATGGATAAACTACCAAATACTTCAAGGCACATGTCTCTCCTAAATCGCTGGGCACTCTGGATTGATTTATTTTTCAATGCCATGTCACGTTTGTGAAGAATCTCAGTTATTCATAATTAATTAAAACGGCCGTGAACTTTACATAGAGATCGCAGCAAAGCCAACTACGACGTTTGATCAGCGGGCCCACTTTAACTTTTCTCGTTATTAATTAACTGCGAAATGTAGTCCACACATACGCCACTCACAAAGCTGACTTTATTCAAGGAAGAACTTCAGTGTGTCCTGTAACGTGCCATTCATTCCCTTTTGAAGTTGATTCCCAGCGTTTCTCAGGGTGAAGACTAATATTACGGCTGCATCTAAATACTTAGACCGGTTACAATCTAGCACATGCTAGTACACACTTTATATTCTCAGATCATATCCGCCATTGTTTTTATTTTGCGAATAGCACGCAGCGTCACGTTCCGACTACCAAGGCACGTGCGTCTTGGGGTCTGGCCCGAATCAAATATTTACATTCGGAAACGCATTCGTTCCATCCACTTTGCACGCGTAGATTATGCACGAACCCACAGCGATATTACAAAACCCTTATGTCGTTATTGACATTTTTCCTTCCTGTATCTTACTCTTTGAAGGAAATTCTACGAAGTTCTTTTGTCGACTCCTATGGCGTCGATGATGACAATAGAAGCTTCGCTAGGGAGAGACCTGCCGAACTTGGCTCGAGAAAAGAGGTGAGTGAACACTCGCTTTTATTCTTCTTGGCCTTTGAAGCGAGCATCTTCCTTTTGAGCTTCTCAGTCGCTATAATTTCAAACAAAGAGAGGTATGAGGCGTTCGTTCATTAATAAAGATAATATCCACCTTGTTTACCTTAACACGTGCTATCTGTTAATATGTAATTAAGGAATTCATTGAAGTTAATAAGCACAATCAAAGAAATGGAGCATTATTTCAAGACCAGTTGTTTTGATTATTATTCTGTTCAAGACGAGACAATTTGACGTCGTCAGGAGAGCTACCGTTATGGTTTAAATTGTAGAACATTAAATAACAACGAAATACTTCTAATATTATACAGTTATTGAAATTATAATATTTCACGAATTCATTTTATACACATTGAGATTTTTTTGTGTATTTGTTTTTGAAAATTATATCTACTCTATCACTCTGCCAACTAGTCACGAAGTATAGTATGTTGTTGACTACAAAATAAGATAACTAATAGAGAAAAATATAGAAATAGCTCTCAAAACGTAAAGTTTGAGTAAAATGAGTTACTGAAGTGTAATTAATAATAGATTTACGAGTGACACTATTCAAAAATCCTTCTTGATTTATTCTGCAACTTTACAAAAAAAAATCGTCTGTTTATATTCCAATTTTGGAGTCTCTTCCTGACGATTCATTGTGTTTGTCGTCTTTTTGTACGCTATTTTCAATATTTGTCAATAATAATTTCAGAAGACATATTCTAATATTAAGGGGATTAAAACACTTCCCAGTTTTTCATTCTGAATTGCGGTACAGCCTACCCTGTGCTCTGTTTTAGATGTTTTATAAAAATGGTGTTCCTTTGGATGTGGCACTTCATTTGTTTTCAGAGGTCACCCTCTATTTATATTCATTCAACCTTGATTTTTCTAAATTACTCAAATGTTTCGTGTTAGCCGATTCAAAAACGCAAGAGCCGCAGCAACGACGCACAGACGTTTTATATTTTGTAATTGCCATATTTCATGCCATTCTAAGTTTGGTACGTTATACGCAGATAATAATAATTATCGTGCGTGAAAGATTTTTAATTGCGGTGCTCTGCTTTCGTGATATAAATACCACAGCCCCAACCGAGTATCTGAGTCTATGAGAATTAAGATACAAGAGTGAACAAATGAAACCGGAAAGGAGGTTTGAAAATTTCGTTTACGTATTATTCTGCAAGAAAATACAAGAATTTTTATTCATCACTTTAATCTAATTTGAAGAATTTTGTACATTTTCATCTGGCGAACTGAATAAATTCTCGTCAGTGCATTTCATGTACAATTTTGAAAATTTGAAATCTACATATAATTTAATTCCGTCAGTAAAGCTCGCCTTATTATTGTCACAAGTATTTTAAAATTAAAATAATTAACGTGTTACAATATCTGATGTTTGACATAAATAAATCTTGATCAGAATATTTTTAGAATATTAAGTGCTTATAATATAAGCGAAAAATGGAAATAAATTTATGTTTCTTAAATGTTAACAACATTTTTATAAGTTTTGTGTGTAATTATTGCAGTGCTCTAAATTTTAGACCCGTGGGAGTAACTTTGCCAGCGTTTATTGTTAGACCGAATAGAAAATACCCCGAAACTAATTTTCCTAGAGTAAATGGGCTACTGGAACTAAAAAAAGACTGAGGGATGAAAAGACTGTGTTTATTGGGTGTCTAGTGAAAGCGCTGACAGAGGACAGAAATGGGACAGATTCCCGTGACTTAAACAATAAGTCCGACTTGACAACCGAATTAATGGTTCCTTCTAAAGTCCGAGAGAGGAAGTCGTACCGTATCTCGACAATAAGACGGCGTTGTCGTAGACTAGTTTCGTAAAACCCGCTTTTGTATCCATAAAAGTTTAGAAAACTAGAGCAGTTGTAATTATTCAGGCATTAAGTTTTACATTCATGAGACGAGCCCAAAGTAGTTGAGTCTCTCTATAGCTAGGTATCAATAGTTTAGGCAGAGATCGATCAGCGGAGCCGCCACCCGTTAACTATGACCATCTCACGATCGACAACCTCAGTATAAGCATCACAGCCTTCCAGATTTGGCCAACCTCAGAATGCGGTTTCCTGAGAGGAAAACAGTAAACACTCAATCCTTGTATAATAAATTGTCCTGGAAAATCGCGTTTAAATTTTTATTAAAATAGTTCCGAATCTGAAACACGCTAATTTTTTTAAATGAATATGAGCGGAGATTAGTAATAATTATTTAACTTCTAATTGTAGCATCCAAAAATTATATTGTAATTTTATGTAATGACGTATCCTAGTTCCTCATAAGAGAAATCAAAAAAATCCAATCAAAAATAAAGTTTTTTCGATAATGTTTCGAAATAAATGCTTAAAGTTTTTCCTTCCAATTTTATATAGGATTTTATATAAATTACTAATAAGTATAATGAAATAAACACTTTTTAAAAAATTATTCATTTTATTATAGTAGTAAAACCGTCCTCTATTAAGTATTACAAAATATTGCCCTACAGCGTGTGGAATTAACGAATTTACTTCCCCGTCCAGTTAAGTATAATTATATATTTTATAATATATTTGAGTAAAAAAATATTTGCTGTTTATTAAAATATTCTAAAATCAAAGCCTAATTCCAGTGGGCTTCTGCATTTAAGGGGTTTCCTTAACTCTGTCAATTAAATTTTTTAATCGAAGAGGAAGTATACAAATGTCTTCACAGAATTTTGGGTCTTGAGCGGAGAAAGTGGCCATAAGATTCCGTAGGACCCCTGGAGTGCGTCAATCCGTGATTTGGTCGGCTGTGTGTCCTGTGAGATAGAGTGGAAGGCAGCGGGTAGAGTAATTGCGTCAAGGACGAACCAATTAGGGCGCCTGGGGCCCAGCAGCTGCCTCTGCCTCTCACTCTCACCCTTCCGCATTCGCAACTCCGGTCAGCATTCTCACCTATCGCTCCTCGTCCGTCGTCATAGTTGGAGAACGTTCGTTACACTATCCGATGGGCAGTAATACTTTGCATTTCGGATAGAGAAACTGTTTAATCACTTTATTTTTTTTTCCAAATGTGGATGTTTAACTAACTCAGTGCTTCGGATTTCCGATGCTCTGCCGACCTTAATCACAAACTTCAAATTTTATATATCAATTTTATGTATAAAGTGAATACCCGATTTTCATCAGTTTTCAGTTGAACCAAATCAACCGATTCTAGTTAACGGAACGACGAAATTACCACATTTTAACCAAAAAAAATACATCAAATCCTGGTCTTGAGTATGCTTCTGGTAGCAAAGATCTGGAAACCGACTGTCCGATTATATAATTTGGCCAATCAGAAAAATAATTTTGTGATTCAATAAAGAAGTTTTTAAGAATGTGTATGAGTAGTTTTTAAGTCCGAAGCAACAATTGAAAGTAGAAACTAAACCTATTTACACGGTCACTTTTTTTAAAATCAAATATATTTGTGGGTAGCTATCAGCAACTACCGTGCCATAATCAAAATTTTTACCTAGTTATTAGGTACGTTTATTGCCGAAAGCTACCTTCAAATATATTTGATTTCAAACAAGAGACCCTCTAAATAGGTTTAGTTTCTCCTTTCAACTGTCAAAATTTAACGGTCAATCAACCCAATGCAACGCTGACGTTGTGGTTGCGTCCGGCTCGCAGACATGTCGCTCGTTCCCCTCTACTCTCATTTCCCTGTAACACACGTAACGACGGATTGGCTGCAACCAATTAAGGTTTTCATTTTACAATCAGCTTGCATTAACTTCAAATTTAGCTTTATCGCAATGAGACGGAGATTTTTCCCAGACACAAACATTTTTCATTTTTATTTATTGTAGTTAACTCGCAAGCAATCTAATTTTGAACTTCTAGGAACGCAATAGAAATTAAAATGACAAACTGAGAAAAGAAGTCTGCGTTAATTTAGTTCATTAGTAGTATATATAATAATTGGGTGCGTCATAAATATTATGGATCGTATGACAAATTGTTTTCCTCTAGAACATTGACATTTTCGTCTAACGACATGCCTTTAAACAATTTAGGCATATAGCTCCCGTGCTCGTGAAAATAATTATTTCTGCCAATGGGTTTAACATTTCAAATTAAATAATTCAAGATTTATTTTTTGATATTTTACGTATTATCTAGCATCGTATACTATAATTAACAAATATTAAGAGTAATAACTGGCTTTTTACATGGCGGAAAATCGGAGAACTTTGTGGGAGCCACAGCAAGTGAAACGTTACTATTGTTTATTTCCTTCTCGTCGTATTAATTTTATCAATTCATGTTGCACATTAGAGTTGAATTTATAACTTGACGGAAAGCGAGCTTTATTGTATTTTAATTTCTATGCGTTATAAAATTAAATTTCACTGAACCCATACTTCTAAATTTGTAATAACGTAAATAAATTATATATCTATTGACTTAACTATTAACTTTTCTGAAATAAAATTGAAAGTCTAATCCTTAAATTTAATGTTGATTTTTGTACACTCATATTTTGTATACACACCTAAATGTAAATTATCCAAGAAGCTGTTTAAATCAGTGTATTCAAATTAAATATAAAAACTCTGCTCATGTATCGATACTTGTTTGTGGTAAGTTAATAGTTTCGTGGTGAACATGAGCTGGTAGTCCGCTAGATACCAGATATGATTCAGTATCCGAGGCATGACGAACCTTGGCCTGCCCCAAGCGCCTACAACGCTCCTATGGGAATTCTGAACATGCGAGGTGAAGCTCCTCTGAAGTCCCAGTATTCTCCGGAATGTTTTGAAACAAATTACCTGCATACCGTGCTGGAGCAGGCTCCAGAATTTTGCTGCTTTCCCGATTAACCGGAGCTGAATGCGGGCTCTGATCTAATCAATCCTTGCTCGCCTGTTCAACATATTCAATCACTTTCTGACCCAAATAAAACGTCTTACTACCCCAAAATGACAAGAAAAATATCCTGATTCATATCAATCATGTAGATATTTTTAACAGAATTCGAATTTTCTATTTATTTTTTGGAGACTTGAAATTTTGAATAACATGCTAATAGTATTTATACCTAATCTTAGGAGAAAAATAAAATTATTAGATTAACAACGACTGAATCGTAATATGAGATTGATATCTCAAAAATTAATTCTCCTATTTTGTAGCGCAAAAGAAATTTAATAAAAGATTTAATAGTACCAAGACGGAATGGCCATAAACCTGACACCACCGACCCGAGGGATGCGAGACGGACGTGCGTCAGGACAGTGGTAATGGATTAGTAGAGTCCTTGGGAAATTTGGAACTAAAGGGTAACAATACCACAAAATTTCCGAT
Organism: Zhengitettix transpicula; assembly: GCA_037074705.1. Taxonomy (NCBI): domain Eukaryota; kingdom Metazoa; phylum Arthropoda; class Insecta; order Orthoptera; family Tetrigidae; genus Zhengitettix; species Zhengitettix transpicula. The sequence continues at coordinate 80,430,571 of CM073591.1, forward strand.
GGTCATCAGGTCCCTCCACGTCCAATACCTGGCTTCCGCGGAAATGAGAAATCAAAAGCGATTGGCAGAGAACGATCAGGTGACTTGATCTCTACCCCTTGAGGGGAGGAGGGGGGGTGTTGAGGAATAGGAATAAGAGAGACACGTCCGGCTGGGATGTGGACGCAGGTTTCCATAGAACAGTTTGAAGGATCCTCTTGGGGAGAATAGTTCGATAGAAGATCTTGGAGAGGACAGATGAACGTAAGATTTTAGAAAGAGCAGTTCGATGTACTATCTAGAGAGGCAGTTGAACACTAGCTTCTTGGAGATGAGAGAAATGCATTTTACTTCACGACAACCTGGGAAAACTCTCCACTAGATGAACTGGAGTCCATCACCTGCGTCTTTGACCCTGCCAACAGGAAAAGTCACCCCGAGGTCTGAGCACTCGGCGTCAAATTTTCGAGAAATATCTCTGAATACGCGGAAATTCACCCGAAGCTTGTCGTCTACCTGCAGTGCGGACGCAGACAAACAGATGTGTGCGTAATTTTCGAATTGGGACAATTATGATGAACTTCTGCTACACGACACCCATCTTAATTTAATAATTTGAGTCCCTGATTATAATAAATGTTTGTAAGTGACCATGAGAAAAGTAAATATCCCCTTATAATATAATAAATGTATTAAACATTTGTGTGATCAAATATCAACACCCTCCACCCTTTTTTTAATATTACAATTTATTCTATTAAATGTAATCTGAGAACAATAGAATAAAAAGATACATGTAACACAAGTTAATAGTACATAATGTTAGAAAAATTAAAATTTTACTCAATTCAGCGCAATATTTTGCGCATATTATCCACGTATATACTTATTTATCCTGAAGGCGAACTTTAACTTTTTATTTCCAGTCGTTAATAATTTCTGAAACAGATTTTGTAGATTCCGGTACATATTTTGAAATTAGTATCAGACCTGATTTAATTGCTTAGTTATTGTTAATTAGCGAATGTTTATGCATTATTTCTTCTTTCCTAATAAGTGTCCTCGAGGATAATTATAATTCATTTTATGAAATTTCTGATTTGTACTGTAATTTAACCTTTGCATTTAACTCAAATTATTATTATAGTTCGGGATATTTTACTGCAAAATTCTTCATTAAGGCGAATAAAATTCTTAAAAAATGAAAGAGTAAATATTTTGGTAAAGATGCACGATAAATATTAAATTGTAGAATAATTTAGTAATTATTCTTCATGCTAATATTTCATGTTTCAAATCCAATCAAGTTGTGATTCAACATAACCTGCCTGAAAATTTCCTAATACCAAACAAAAGATTTGTTTTCGTGGCATTATATTTGTTACATTTCTATCTGGAATAGTGTCATTCTAAATACCTTAATAAATTGATGACGAGGCTACATAGTACATAGCCTATGATAGACAAATCTTCTCCGTAGCTCCTTCCTTTGTGTTTCATGGATTTCAGATAATCACTAGGGCAAAGGCTTTGATGATTTGCCCATTCCTTCCCTAAACGTCGCCAATGAGCTAATGAAAGCCCTAATAGGAAGGCAGATTTGGTGCCACGCGTTTCGCGCGCCGCCTTTCACGGAATCACGGTTGCCTATCAATCAAATGCGAGTCCGCATTTCAGTTAAACCCTAATTACCCTTAATTCGGCCGTGCAGTTTCTAATGGTAGGAACATGCTACCCCGAAACTCCATTAACGAACTGTGGGGTGCTGCCTCTATATAGCACACGCGACCGAATCCAGGGCATCGGGAGGAAAATAAAATTCTCTATATGAGTGGTAAGTGGTGTTATTCCCTTAAAAAAACAAGAGCTTCAAACAAAAAGAAGTTTTGAGCAACAGAAAAAAAACACTTCTTAGCGCAGTTTATTATTTAAAAAGTAAATGTATGTCCACTCACGCACGGATTTAATTACCGTGTAATTTTGCTTCAAACTTGTATCCAAAAATTTCTGCTATATCAGTGTGTATACTCTCCTTAATATAAGCACGCGTCATGTAATATTTGCGATTCATCTATTTGAATGGGGAATTATGTTCCAATTGTTGTGCTTACAAATTCAAGTTCCATTATCTTTTTCCTTGTTTTTCTGTGTACCTTGCTTTATCTTATAAACGACTGGTACTATGTAGTGATTCATCTCTGGTCCATTACTTTTCCAATGTGTCCCATTCCATATCACTCAACATTCATATGCTTACTACCCGATCTCCAACATTCGTCTTATGTACTTTGTCTATTGTTTAATTTAAAAATATAAAACATTGCAAAACATTAATTTGTATTTTAATTCCTTAACGTAATATGTAGTGCATATGTGGCACAGGTTTAATTATTTGTCTAGTATTTCTGCAGCCGTTAAAACGAAACGGGTTCAGTTTCGCGTACTTGCAGCAATGCTTTATTAGGAACGAAGAAGACGTGGTGGTTTCTGATAGAAAATTTTGGTCATTTATTTATTACATTTAATATCGTACAGTTAAAGCCGCAGAACAGTATAGAGGTGCGCTGCAATTTATATCTCAAAAGCCCCACATTTTGATAATAGATGGACGAGCAATAAGCTATGTGAATTGTGTACCGAACTATAGTCATAGTACGAACTTACGACAATTTTTCTTTTCTTCAATGTAAATAATCGCCTACATGTAAGTCGTTTTTCATCAGAAACTATGGTTAAGCCTATGAAGAAGCTATAGAAATACCTTACAGCATCTTTCTAATGACTGAGAAAGTTAATAGAAAAGTAATGAGGACTACTTTGAAAACTGCTTTTAAATTTGGAGGATGGCGTTTGAAAAATTTATTAATCAGCCGTCGTACAGTGTGAACACACCGTTGCTTAAACTTTATTTGATCCAAAACAATAAATAAACTCTAAATAACTTTACTGTTGCAATCAAATTGAACCCTAAACTAAAAACCATGATGTCATATAAAATCTTATATCTCCAAAAGGTTCGTTTCAAACTTAGCATCAATTGGTGGCTGGTATTTCTAGTAAGATAATTTATTATAAAAATAAAATAGGTTTAGCACTCACGAAAGTCGTTCGCAAAATACTCCTTCACTGTCCAGTAACAAATTATTTCATTTTTTAAAAGATATTTCAACAACATTTTACGTTTCTTAAATATAGCATTGTTGGTTTTACGTAATATTTGTTTAAGATTTTTGACAGAATAATGTAGGAGAAAGAAAACGCAAACATTACAAGGAAAGCATATTTGGAGTGAAAAATTAAAACATTAAATAATATGGGATGTTTTATTTAAATAATTTGATTATTAATTGAGATTTGAGATTTTTTCCCATGCTCATAGTGGATACCACGAACAATTGTGTATAGATAATTTTAATATGCCACATTCACTGAAGTAAGAATTAAAAATTGCAAAATCGTTAAATGGGTAGGCAACGCGCATTTATCTGCTTACGTGTCCTCTGATGATGATGATGATCATGCTGTGGACGTAGGTGGATGATGAATGATCTGGAATCAAAGTTATAGTCCGGACTCCTTCGATGTGATTAAGCGTGGTAATTCTTGTGGCAGTTGATAGCTCACAGTGGAACAATGAATAAGCTTGATGTTATTGTGATGTTTACTAAGGAACTGTTCGAGTCGAGTCACAGATTACAGCTCATATGACTACACGACTTCTCAGAGATTAATTAAAACTATTTCATACAGCTCGAACCTCTTCGAGAAATAAACATTTACTACACTCTAACTCGATTAGGCTGCAAAATTGATATGTCGTTGCTTCACCCAACACGAAGAAATGTTTCCAATAAATTTTGTCTCTTGCAGACGGCTCGTAAAACCGCCCATCAAACTTTCTTCTGTGAAAACGTGCATCAAAAGTCAGCCCAGTTTCAGAGAATAGTCTACACCGCACCACATCCAGCTGGCACGGGACTTTCTGAAACCCTTTAATTTTTGCTGGCTGGGCTGTTTTCGGTCTCACGTACTCCAGTCTATTACGAATTTCTCCTGTATAAAGTAAACTTTGCTTAATGGCTTAACTGTTTCCTGGATTATCCCGTACGTTTCTTGCCGCGTATAATATTCTGGTTCCACTGCATACACAGCTACAATAGAGTTCTTCCATTTTTTCGCATTCATGTTATGAGATTGGTAAGTATAGAATTTTTACACGTCAGTTTTTCAACGTATATACAAATGTAGTTAATCTTTTATCAGTTGGTACACATCTGGTCAAGAGAAACACTTTCTCAATTAATGTAAAATCGTACAGAAGTTTAAAAACAGTTCTTACCAACGAGAATAGATTTCTTCTTGAATCCAATCTGCCTGGTGCTTCAGTTGATATCGTGAAAACGTAATCTTCAGAAGCGCTTTTAACTTAATGGAAGCCACATCTCGATTTTATCTGGCTCTAAACTGAACGTGATGAACGAGTTTAAATCACTTAATTAAACGGAAACACTTAACAATTTGATTTGATTTGAGGTAATCTTGTATTATTGTTCACTGAATAATTAAATACGTAGGATTGTTCATATATAAATGGGCAGAATATTTATTTATTTAATGAAGCTTTAAATATTAAAATAATTGTCAGCTACGTGTCGCTACAAAACAGTAACAGTAAATATTTATATTTAAAAAGATAAGAACTTTGTCAATTGTACTTTACTTTACCTATTAATGTACAAATTCCAAGATGGCGAAAAAGAGGAATTGAAATGTGAAATGCGAATATTTCCGTTTCTCTGTGTTATGTGCGTTTTTCGTAGCGTTTTACGAAATTGTTTCTTCTTTCAATTCATTTTGCTTCATGTTATTTTATTTGTAACGCAAACGTATTTAAGATGTATAAATTCAGAGGTCTGTATGTATTACCCTCCGTTTGATACAGATATTATTATTTTGTACCTGTTGAAATAATAATATTCAACATTCAAACGCTCTCACGGGACCCTTATCCATACTCAATTAAAAAAAGCTATATAATTTAATGAAACACTTCGCAGAGTCTTATAAATATCGCGTAACATTAACTTAACAAATAAATCATATATTTTACAATAGTAAGGAATCACAAAACTTCGAAACTTTTGTATGTCAAATCTAATAAGACTCGTAGACGTACAAACTATGTTGAAAATATACTTCGATAAAAGTGTAAATGAAAATGTACTGTAGCGTGAAATTCTGACATTCTAAGTCTTCAGGATCTGCAGCTGAGATAAACTGCTCGCATTTATTCCTAAGAATTTTATTCTTACATAAATAAATAACAGCTTTTGGTTCGAACAAAATTGAAGACTGATCAAATTTGTTTGTTTATTGGTATATATAATTTGATAGAATTACGTTTTTAACCGATAGAAAATTTATTAAGTAGTTAGTATAACATTATTATATTAACATTCTTTATAATTAGTTTTGCTTTTTGCCTATCTAAATAATTATTCAAATGTTTTTGTACACGACTGAATAATTTTGAAGGTTGAATTTCACATATTTTAATCATTAACATATATTACAATAAATAAATTGTAAGAAATTTTTAATTATATATTCATATAATTGTATTATAAATTTAATATTTATAGAAAACTATTAAATATTTTATTTTTGCACTTGAAGAGGTTCCAAAAGAAGATGGTGATTATTTTCATTTTATTAAAATGTTTCTTACAATTTGAAGGTTTATTATTTCATGATGTCATTGAAGGTAGATAAATATAATTAAAAATTGGGACTTTTTGAATAATTTCAAAGATAAACAGTAAAGTGTATGCGGATGTTGTAAAATTTAAAAACCTTTGTACTCTGGGTTTAGCGCAGATTGGTAGACGTGAAGAACCGCTAGAAACAAGTCGATCAACGATAGCGGACTCTTTAAAAACGTACTTTTCAAAGCGTCATCAAGTGGTTCTGAGAAGTATAGCTCGTATGGTGCTAATATTTGTTGCAGATGTAAGCATGGATGAGGTCTGTTGTAGTTGATGGATGTCCTTAGCAGACTATATTTTATGTAAAATGATTATTTTAGAGTGTATCTTGTGAATAAATAGGGCAAAGTAATTTGAATATTAATGACGGATCACTGTATGACGTGTTTCTTGTCGAGAACCGTAACGGGCTTTATATAAGTTGGTTTCAGTTTGATCCTTTAAATTTAACTTTCCTTTGCACTTTCAGATTCATGGCGGCAGTGCACCACTTCACTCAATTTCCAGGTTTCAAAATTGCATTTCTGATGCATTATTCTGTCAGTTATTGCTGTCTGATGAGACTATTTACAAGAAATGTCCTTCGTACACGGAAGCGCGGTCGTTGATTGTATGTAGTGAGCACGTGATCGTGATATTCCACCTTCTGATGTTGTACGAGTAAGACGCCGACGTGCCCTACGCCATTTCCGCTGCACCGTCTGTGAGATGACAGGAAGATAGCTTGTATTTCGCGCATCGCCGGAGCCCAGAAGGACCACTAGAGCATCGCTATCGCATCTCTCCGACTGTCACTCACTCCACACCGCAAGGCGCCTTAACAAAAGGAGATAGTGAATGCGTTGAAAATGTTCGCGATTCCCAACAATAGTCCAAATATTGAAAAACAGCATTACCGGCTTCTATCGTTGAGGATTACTAACGGACTACAATTGGCTTCATAGCACAATGTAATGACGTAAGATATACGTCCTATTAAATCTATAGACGAATAAATACGAGCAGTTTATCTCAGCTGCAGATCATGAAGACTTATAATGACAGAATTTCACGCTCCAGTACATTTTCACGTCATTTAAATATTCCTTCCAAAATTTCATGTAAGAGTTTACAACGGGAATGGAAACACTAACGTAAACGTTAGTAAACCAAGTAGGTAACATGTTACCAACAACTATGGAGCGAAAAGTATTTTCCAGAAAATAAAATGCTAAATTTAACGTTTCATTATACGAAATAACTGCAGTTTAACTATGTCAGCGTACACGAGGACAGTCCAACTCAAAGAAGGTACGAGTAACAGTCTCGGGCTTCAGCGGCCACATTCCAAAAATACCTCCTGCTTAAATAAAGTGTTTTTCATTAAATTGAATAGTTCTTTTTAATCGAGTGGAGATAGGGGTCCCGTGAGAGCGTTTGAATGTTCTATATTATTATTTGAACAGGTACAAAATGCTCCGCTGTAAAATCTAATTTTAAAACGGGAATAAATTTAGTGCGAGAGTGATGAAGTATTTTGGAAGACCTTTGTGAAGGTATTAGATAACAAATATTTAATACATTCCTTATAACTCATTTACCCCAAATATATATGTTGTATTCACTTTGAACATCAACGAACCTTTCGGGATCAGTTTTCCGGATGTGATAAATTGTGAAATTTCATTTCGATTGTCAATAATTTGCCAGTGACGACCTCCTGTGGTGTAGTGGTCGGCGTCAGCTTCTCGCATCAAACAGGTCCCGGGTTCGAAACCCTGCAAGGGAATAGAAGTTGTGACATCCCCCGCAAAATTAGTTCCCCGGCTAGTGTAATTCAAAAAGTGAACAAAGTCGCTAAAGACCATGGGTTTTGAGACGACTAAAAATAAATAATTAACGTCATTAAACTACAAGTTTTTCATGTAATATTGTTTAAGTTTCTTTCACCGAAATATCCTATTGTTTCCATCATAGTTTCAATTTTAACCGTATACTTTATTTTATTATCATTTTAGTTCAGAGATAAATTAAATGTGTTTAATTCCACGTAAAACGTCTAAGTTCTATCTAGCCCGGCGACTAACAATTTGCTTGTCATAATTGTGGTTTCATATCACAAAGGAGCTGTCGAGTGACAAATATGTTGTAATACTCATATTTATTTAATCTGCGTTGATGTCAAATACCACAGTTCCCATTCACATGTGTAGCAGAATTATTTAATTCCAGGAATACTCGGCATAGTTTAATTTGCTTAAATTCTATGCATTATGATGAAGTTAATTAACGTAAAATTTGTCGCATTTTACGATTTTATTGTTTAATGGCAATGAAAATCCGGTTCGGTTTCAAATTGGAAGAGGACATTCCACGCAAAGCGTATTAAAAGTTAACATTTAAATTTAATGAATTAATTAAATAATTTAAATAAATTATATACGTTGTACTGTGTACTTTTCGTGGTTGCGTCGTAAATGAGAAATTATAGTACTTAATAAAATATTGACTCACTCACATTTGCGTGATTTTATCATAATGTTTGATTGATTCACTGTTTACTTTTCAAGATGATTATTAAGAAATAATTCGCCTGATCTGAGAAACCATATAGAAGAATGGAGGCGTGTTTAAAGGCACGGTGAATCCTGTTTTAATGTGAAATATCGGAAAAGCCTGCTTGATACTTTCCCCTGAAAACTTTATGATTCTGTACCAACGTCAATAATATACTTAAGGTTCTAAAAATTAAAAATAAGTAAAATCATTATTTCTTTTTTTGTTGTTGTTTTATTTGTTTTGACAGGAAACTTTACAATCTAAAGATTTTACAGTTGTGATATATTATACAATATATATCCTGTGGAGCTTTTTGTTTCACCTTCTGAATTTGTGTATCAGAATTTAGTGAAAAAAATATTCATATGAAAAATTACGACACTTGGGAATAATTCCATACGAATATGACTGTCGGCGTAGAGGGGAAGAATAAACAAGTATCCTGCAATTAATTAGTTATGAATCACACAGATGATGAAATATGAGCAACATATTTGTTTCGATATTAATGATGATTGATGTAGTAGCCGATTTTATAATTTTTGAGCCCACGAATTGCCTGCGTATTGTGAGATGGAAGCTGTAACTCCTGAATTTCTGCGGGCCGCATTGCAAGGATGATGAATTGGCTGCCTGTTCGTCGCTCATATCCTCTCCTCTAGGCGCGCTCCCCTAACTGGAACACTTCATACTGAACACCACTTTGCAAGAAGAAAGTTATCTCCTAACTGAAATCAATACCTTACCACATCTTAGCTCAGGTCAATTCTTGGAAGGGAATTTCCAGATTAGAGAGCGACAAACTTGAAGACATCTCTGGTTTCCAGTTAACGATTCGGAGTGATTTGGAACTAGAGAGTTCTGCTATGAATACTTTCTTTCCTGAGTTTAGTATCCTAGACTTCGTTTTTCTGTCCAGTACAGTAACTGCTAATCTATAAATGCATTGCATTATTTATCTTGAATCTACATTTAAATATAATTGAAATTTAATTCATTGACAGGTGGACAAAAAATAAAGATTGTAATTAATTCATATAAGTTATGCAAATTTATTGCAACAAAATTTTATTGTGATACAAATTTATAAAAGATTCGGCCTACGGCTTTTATTTTATGAAACTCTTGGGTATCTCCCAGAGCGGTTATCGGATCTCATAAAAGTTATAGACCATTGCATTGAATAATAAATGTATAAAATAATAAAACCAAAAAAGGAAATTTACATTAATTTTTAAAAGTTTTACAAAGATATCTCCCAAAAATATAAAACAAAAAACAATAAATCTGAAATTTAGCGGTATAGAACAATTGTAAAATATTTACAACTAGTTTATTAATTTAAATTATTTTACGTACCATTTTGAGAATTATCCTTATATTATCCAAATTTCATCAGATTACACAATTAAAACTTTCTCCGTTTGAGCAAATAAACAAGAAACCAACTTTCCACGTAACGCCAGACAATGAAGTCCTTCAGAATGTTTTACCAGATAAACCTGTCAGTTTTAAATCGTTATGTCTCTTTCACCAACTTACATATAAAAATCGCCAATTATGTAGCCAAGTGGCTCAACTCTTGACATTGTCTCAGATGGTCGTGAAAAATCTTGGGCTTCGACCAACTTTAATTACCAAAATAAAGCTCAGTCCCGACCTCACTGCAAGTAACGAATAGAATGTTTGCTGACCCGCTTCAACTAAGAAAGGGGAACGCAAATGTTTAATCACATGCTATTTACACGACAGTGTGTACAGACTGCACGTCTCGTTGCCCCTCTTAAAAACTCTTTAAATATTTATACACTAATATATGAACTTAAAACGCGAGGCAGACAGATTCTATTCTATTCAGATTATTTTCCTCGTTGACAAACTTCTGTAACTCTGTATCTTTTCCGATTCAAGCCACCGGGTTAAGAAATCACAATTAGTGGTAAATACACCATACTTTCAGATGAATCTATTTATGTATATGACGGTCTAATTGTAAATGTATGATACTATATCAGAGAGTTGAAATTCGCGCTTGCCTTTTCCATATCCTCGGTCCACGTAGCAATATATTTCTCCACAAATTGACAACTTATTATTCAAAAAATAGTTTTATTTTTAATATTTTTAGTTTTATCAATCTTCTCCAATAAATAAATTTGGATGTTTGTTCGTGTGTATGTTCCGCATGTAAACGCGTGGAACAATTTCGTTCATGTTTCGTGCACATGTCCTTTTAAAACCGGGAAACACTGGGAAAGACGATACTACCATCCGTAGGGGGGATGGTAAATAGGGGTGGAAATTTTTAAATATTCTAAAACTGTCAATATTTACGTCAAAACTATTTCTCGAGGTCAATGAGCTTGGTAGTGTTTCTCCCGATGTTTGTGTATAATTTCAACACATTTCGGCAAGGGAAGGAAGCGACTTTAGGAATGGGGGTACAGGGGCTTTACTAAAAAACAACCTAGATTTGTGTCGAATCCGGGATTATGGATTTCGCTGAATTTAATTATGACATTCAACTTACAGGTTAAGTTTTGCTTCAGCACCTAGGAGCGGGGATGGAAGTGGAAAATTAAAAATATAAGAAAACCATGGTAAATGGTCAAAAGTTTGTAGAAAATTTATTTTAAAAAGAGATCATATTTGATTAATTTTAACTCGAGTTAACGGAGAGGTTGACTTCAGATGGGTCTATAATCATGTTTTGCAACATGACGTTCCCTCTTCAGGTGCTGTTGCACATTTGCTTAATGTCAGACCCCGCACTGACAAAGGAGGGCAATGTCCATTTATTTTGGTCCAGGTGGCCGGCAGCTGCACGTCACGCAGTGTTTGCACACAGTTAATTACATCTTCCAGCGACCCTCTCGGCGGTGACATGTACGCCCTGCATTGCCTGGCTTGTTAATCACACACGAGGCACGGCACAAATATCTCTTACGTGATCAGCTTAGAGACCGCTGAAATGCACCGACGTAGAAGTACCAAACAAGAGGATCAAGTATGTTGCTATGTCAGCAGCATAAGGCTTCTTTCGCACTAATGAAACAATTAACTAGTACCGTGATGTGTACTTTCTCTGTTATAATGAAGAAAATCCTATTAAATATGAACGGCAACTACTGTAGCATTCAAACAAAACATTACACAGAGAAAAGATTTACTCACACGCCTGTAAGATATTTATTCTTCTCAGATTTAGAATTTTTCTATGTTAATGCTATTTTTCAAGCTTTTGGGTGCGTGACTATCAGTTTTTCTTTCAGTCTTCACGTAAAATAAACCAAGGTGTTCCGTGTAGCGATCATTATCTTCCTTATATAACCTTCGTCTTTTTAATTACTGACAGGTTGGACCGATCGGCTGCGTTTCCACAAAACCCTAAATACTACATTTAATCCATGGTAAACTGACACACAAACATTTCGGAATACTAATTGTAGTACAGGTTTTCGGTTTCATCGGTTTATATAATTCTTTCAGTAATTAGCTATCATGACTTTGTAATCCTAGAAAAAGGAAAAGTCCAGAAACGAAATCTCCGACAGAAGTAAGACAATGGGAAATAGAAGTCAACGAGACAAAATATACATTGATTATAATAAATTGCCAAATAAAATATGAAATGAAAAAATGAAAAATTTACGCCTGATTGAAAATTAATAATTAAAAAAATAACGAAATACAGACAAAAAAAGAGATAATATAAATACCACACAAGGTTTCTGGGATCTTTGTCCCTTTCTTCAGGTGCTAAGAAGAGCCTAGAGCGACACAACTGCCCTCGTCAGTATACAAAACTCAAGAGTCTCTTCTTAGCACCTGAAGAAAGGGACAAGGATCCCAGAAACGTTATTTTGACTATCTTTATTATTATCTTTGATTGAGAGAAACAGAGGGTAAAATAAGAGCAGAATTATATCCTATATCAGATGCACTCTGGAATCATTTAATATACAACAGAAATTTATTTGTTATGAATATGCGTATTTAATGTTATGAGGAATATTTTTTATGTAATACGAATCTTAATAACCCCACTCACAAATAAATAGAGATTTGTATATCTTCATTGGATTTATTGAGGGAGTTATCGTCATAAAGCCATCTTCTTCACACACACAAAAATAGATTTAATTTTAAAACGATTTTATCATGTATAGAATGACTACTTTTTTACATCTTCTATATTAGAATATTTTCCATTCTCCCCAAGATTAAAAATTCCCTTCAGCGTCTTTATGGTGAGAAGAAAGAGAGAAAAGTTCAAATTTTATATTTACTAGAATTTAATACAAAGTGAACAACAATATTATGTTTTATTAGAAAACCGCTCATCGGCCTGTTTGGAACGAAAGAGGCGCCTGTGGTATTCCCCCTCGTGCAAACACCGTTAGCTTTTAACAAAGCTGTAAATGAAACGTGTACAAAAGTTTGATCTGTCACGCGGAATAACAGTACAGGTCTTAATTAGGACGAAGTACAGAGGCCAAAAAAAAAATTGTCAAACGAAACTGCATGCAGGTTCTAACACTGCATGTGGCGACATTATCGGCACCATTCTATCGATAAACCCGATGGAGAAATCAAACAGAACAGCACAAAGAGCTGTCAATAATGTCGTTCACGACCCCGCAACCTGCAGCCAAACGCTTCGCACAATACGCCCACTTGTAAAACCTTCCTCTTCTATGTGAGCTACTGTACTGTTTAAAGGTTGTTTACTACGACTAGTGGAACTAAATTAAGTTAATTTTCCATTCCATATCAATATTTCCATTCCATATCAATATTTTCCGTGCAAGTATTGGAACCGAATTCATTAAATTATCTTACGATTGAAGTGTTACAAATCTTTCCGTCTCTTTAGAAAAGATGTAGCTTCTCTATTTTTAAAATATAATATTAACTGATATATTGTGTCCTAAGCTGGCCTGTTTTATTCTCTTGTAAAAATATTAAAACATGATTATACATAGTGTCTTAGTAAATAAATCATTTTTCTCTCTTTAAAGTATAGTACTTAAATTTTGTATCTACTTAATATACTGTTTATGTATTCTAATATTTATCATAAATGTTTTATGTGGTTTCTATACTGTCATGAAGATACACGACCTGATTCTAACTCTTCGATGACCGATTATGCAATATGCAATAGCACGCGTCATATTTCTTGGCGGCCCAGTTTAATGATCTTCGTAGGAGATACTCCTTCCCGGTGCGCAGCCAATAGACTTCAGGTTGCGCGCAGAGCTCGACCGCGTTATCCCGAGTCGCGCGTGTGTGTGTGTGCGTGTGTGTGTGTGTGTGCGTGTGTGTGTTTATTCTATGCTTCCTCCCCATTCCCCCTCCCTCTATCTGTGCCACCTGCCTTCATTCGTGGCAACTGCTATAGTTTACAATTTTACTTCTATAATTGTGTGTTAATACGCAGGTTCTTGTCATTTCTCTTAAAGAGTAAGAGTTAGATTTTCTCCTACCACTACCTTTTATTATAAGTTCATTAAATGTCCAAAAATATCTTTGAGTTGTTTCGCTAAACATGGAAAACAAAGAAATCTGAGATTTTCGTATGCTTCCAGGAGTGCGTTCGACGTTCCACCAATTTTTTTGTGTGGGAAAAATTCTTAAAAATATGCTACGATCTCACTATAATGCAGCGATTTAAAAGAACGTATTTGAATAATTATACTTTCCCTACTGCTTTGCTTTCCCATTTTCAACAGTCGGGTACTTATCGGTCATTGTCAACACTGTTTTCAAGCTTGTAAACACAGCCTCATGTTACTGAGAGTCAAAACTGATTGACGACACTTTTTCACGAAACATAAGTATCCAGCAAGCGAAAATTTATGTTCTCCCGATTTCAAGTGACTTCTATGTTGCACAAAAACTAACGTAATTACTGGTATGTCTGAAAAACCAAATAACGACAGTTTCAATTTAAAATATTAATTCGGTTAGGAGCTGTAGTAGTAAAGTTGTATTCAACTATACAAATCAGATACCAAATAGTAACGTTATTCTAAGAATCAACATTCTTACCTCTTAATTCAATTAAAATCACTAAAACTCCACAATTAGTTATACTATATTTGTACTTATACATTCTGAAGGACGATCACGTGTACGATATTGAAGTAAGCACTTCCAACGTATCTTCAAGTAGCTTCAACTTTCAAAGATCTTAGTTGAACATTATTTCTTTAATTTTGTAGTTTCAATTTATTAAATCTACAGCTTAATATTTGTCTAAATCGTTTCCTTCATTTCTATCTTTAACATTTTTTTTTATTAAGATTGTTTATAGTCGCTTAAATATGCAGGTCGTTAGCTACTTCTATACAATAAATTACATTCTTTCTGTAAGTTGTGCTTTTCTTCCATTGGAACAGTCAGCCAGCTAGCTGCCTGGCACGGAGAAGGGGATGCTGCGTCCCCACAGGAAAACCCTCTCTCATCATCGGAAGGGAGTGGGACAAGTACCAAATACCCGACCTACCTGATGCAGGTTTTTGTAGGGTTTGTCCTGTATTAGTTTTAGACGAATGCCGGAAAGTATCATTAAACCATAGCCCGGGAGCCCTAGTTAACCCTTGGCTACCTTCCTCTACCCTTCCGCGTTCCCCCTTGCAAATCCCTTACTATGCTATTAAAGGGGAGTTACAACCCCGTGGATTACACTCATGTAGCCTGATACTAAAAAAAATTACCATTCTTTACATTAAAATACATTTTTGTTACAAATATTACCGTGCCATACATTTAACTTTTTACAATTCGTTGAATATATTGATCTTCTCTAAAAAAACATCATGGCTTGTATTTTATTTCGATTAATATGACGTCCGCTATTTTTAATTTTAATCTGTTATTTTTCTTATATGATCTTAATATCAAAAGATTTTTTCAGTGCTTGGATTAGAAAATAATGACTCTATTTTTGGGTTTAAGGCTTAATCTGCGATTATAAATTCCAAAGTATAATAAATGTAGCCATTTTGACAGTTAATATGAGGTATTTGATAAACTAAGTTTTATTAATTAATCTTCCAATTTTTTGCATTAAATTTGTGTAGAATATCACTCAAGGAGTCAAAAGTTCCTAACTAATTAAATATTTTAAAAACAGACAGTTATTTGGTTTTGTGTAACAATTTTGATAAACCGTCATATTACTTCGCTTCAGGGAAAAAAAGAATAGAATTTTGTATCCGGCAACTCTCCTTGTGGTCTCTATAGTCGCTGTTTCGCTTCACGTGTTTATAGAAGAGTATGTGACGTGGATCATTGACGTATGAGAGGACACTTCAGGTTATTCTTTTCCAATGTCAGGGGGGGAACACCTCAATTATCTTTCTACAGTTAACGTACTTAAAAGAGGTGTCACGTCGAAATGGAGATGTAATTGGGTGATCACCCTTGCCCCGCAGTCTCCCGCTGCTTTACAGTTAAAACTTCCCCGACGTCACGGGAGTCACGTAGTCGTGTATTAGCACTGTCGAGGCAATTATTTTGCTATATGGACGAGCGACATATTTGAATATTTACGAGCGTCGCCTCTTGACATGCAGAGTTTCTGCATGACGGGACCGCGGAGGACTCTTGAGCGGTGATTAAATTCTTTCCAGCAGGCTGTCACAACACTCGCAATCACGTCGCCCCAGGAGACCTGGAATTGGCTGGAGGAGTCTGGACGATTAGCATGACACAGCTACCGGCGCGAGCAGCCGAGCGTGATTCCTGTGGAAGAGAAGCGAAGGGGGAATTATCCGGGTGACGGCCGTCCAGATGGCCGGGCGTCTCGGTCTTTGACAAATAGACGCTACCCAAAGCACAATGGCAGCAACTGTCCCGAGAAAACGCCTCGTCTTCGCTTCCGCGGGAACGACATCTGTGCTCGCTGAAATGGTGACGGCCTTCCTGACGTGAATGGCTCATTATGACTTCCGTTACAGAAATTACGACGGCAACTCTTGGAAACAAGCCGGATTTTATCCATGGAACTACGCTTGCTAAGCCCATCCAGCTGTAATCGACATAAGTTAGTCAAGTACTCTCGCGGTCTATTTAAAAAAAATACGCGTGCTTCGGCTAGGGAACATGTATAACAAAAATATATCGTAAAATACGACTTACTACGACAATTGTGGAAAAATAAACACACAAGTATATTTAGTGTATCTAATTCATTGCAGTTAATACTTCATTTGCGATTCGTACGGGACACATGGATAATACTAAACTTAAAGTGTTATTAACTCAATGGTAATGTAAATATTTTTTTTTGTCAATAAGTATCAATGTTATTTCAAAAAAGAGTGTTATTACCCATTGAAGATTCAGTAATCCGTAGTCAATTATTCGAAACACTCTATGTTTCAAAACCATCAGTATGAATACATATTAATGCTATAATGATGAGCCGTTTTTAATTTTATCACGTTCAAATTTTCAACACATTAAAGTTTCATAGATTAATATATTCACCCACCTGTCCTCTGAGAACTTGGCGACGTTTTGAATTTTTACCAGTCCCTAATCTGCTCCAACGTACGATTATTTATTTTACTCCCGTCCTTTAAGCAAGTTTTGTAAATTCAATTTTTATCTAGTCCAGAAATTTAATTCTTGTCTCGCCATGTAATGCTTTCTTCGGTTTTAAACACGCAAGGTATTTTAATACGCATTATAAATATTTTTTACATAAAGTACGCGATGATTTAAGGTCTCTCTTCAGCACTTTCCTTCCTTACACAATTATTCCTATAACCTGTACTATATTTCAAGGCTATTACCAAATTAGCCATTATTGTAAATATGCGAGTAGAAAGTCTATGGTGCGCTTTTAGTTATCGATTCGTTACCAAATATTTTTTATAACTGTTGCCTAAATTACTGCCTGGAAGCATGGAAATGTGGCTTGCCGGAGTCGAGCAGCAGACACAAGACAATGGCGGGGTGGATTGGAAAATCCGCAAGTCCCGCAAGCAAGGTCAGGGTCGGCCAAGGAAGGGGTAGATGACCGGGAGGGTATGGCCCTAAAATAGATGGAAGTGGGTCACGTGTGCACAAGGACCAACCAGGAGAGAGGGATTTTGAGGAGGCAGAGAAAGAAGTCTGCGAACACGGGGAGATGAATTTGGACCGTCGGTGAGAGTGGTCAGGGAGAGTTGATCCTGAAAGATTTTGGTTTTGCACGTGGGTCTCCGGTCTTCTGCGAATGCTGCGGAGAGAGAGAGAGTCGCCAACGGGAGTCGACCCTGTCCGAGCTGCAGACCTGGGAAGTCGCATTCCATGCTTCCGGGTATCGCGTCGGTTTGCCACGAGGAGAACCACGGTTAATCTTGAGAAAGGGAGGGGGTTACATGCATCCCTGGCAGGCTGGAGAGCTTTCGTTTTATATAAATTCTCATAAAATGAATTCTTGTTTTTATTAACTAAATATTATATTTCCCTTTGCTGCAAGAACAATTCTTGCAGGTGGCGCCCAAAAAATCGCATATCATTAGTTAATTTGACTTTTAGCTCACCACAAGTCCCCTGCTTGTCGTATCCCAACTACACTTCTCCTGGGTTTCACGGTATCTAAACAGTTCCATTTTTGTCGATTCAACGGTCACATTTTTCTTTCCAATTATTTTTTACGTCCAATGTTCCGAAAAACATCTGGTTCAGTATTTAACGTCTTCAATTATTTATAGCTCCGCTGTAGACCTTTAACGGCGCACATTTTATTTGAAACCATATCATATGATATATGTTTCCTCATATTAAGTTTGCTCATTCTGCTACACCTCTGTATTTAATATTCTCTAAGATGTCACTATTCGTTCGGGTACCGGTTCCATACATATAACAAAAAAACCTTGTTGGGTATTAATTTGACAATTGTGTATACCTATAACAATAGGATTTTTTGTCGGTTCTGAATGCAGACGATAGAAATGAAACTGGAAGCGGTGAATATAACACAACATAATTGTTATAGTGACCCAGTTTATTGTCTTTCTGTACATTTACTACCCCCACCCCGTGCGCCGCCAATTGAATTCAGAAAGCGCCTACAGCTTGACCGCGTTATATAGGTGTCGTGTACGTGTTTATTCCACGCTGCTTCCCGTACCACAGCCTCTGCGTCTGACGCGTGTTATGGACAAGGTAGAAGTAACAATTAAGATAATCGGTCTCTTCACGGCCTAAACATGACATACTGGACCTAATTGGTTCTATCCGAACTCTATACCGTTCTTTTTCTGCACGTTGAAATTACTACTTGCATTATTTTACTTCTAATTATTTCATTGTGTTCATTTTTCTTCAGATTCTCTCGTTTCTTTTACGAAAGCGTCGAGAAAAATAAACCAAATATCTTGTAATTCGTCAAGTTATAAATGCGTGTCAAAATATGACGTTATACTGTACTTTGCTGAATAAAGAGAATGTCATGGTTCTTTAACAATTTTCTCGCAACATTTTCTTGTGAATTAATAGTTACCGGTTTGTGTTAAA
The DNA here is from genome assembly GCA_037074705.1 of Zhengitettix transpicula. Classification (NCBI taxonomy): domain Eukaryota; kingdom Metazoa; phylum Arthropoda; class Insecta; order Orthoptera; family Tetrigidae; genus Zhengitettix; species Zhengitettix transpicula. The sequence goes on from CM073591.1 coordinate 80,449,374, forward strand.
AATATGAAATATAAAACGTTTGTGTCAAAAGTATACTAATTAGATAAATAAGTATTCAAATAAAAGTCAAAAATAAGTGCTAAATACAATTTTTCTTCAATCCTTGTTGCTTTTGTCAGGTGATTGAAAAAGCGCACACCGCACAAACCAGGTTGGGAGGTATTTAAATTAGCACTTATTTTTGTCTCCTATTTAGCATTATTTAACTAATCAGTATACTCGTACAAAAGCATTATTTTTGTCTGTTTATATTTTTTAAGTGTTCTTTCCCCGTTGTGTGTTTCTGTGTGGCGAACGATTTGCATATAACAATAAAACAGTAAAACGTCCCATTGTCCCAAACCACCACACCTTTACAAGCAAAGGGCTAAAAAACGGTATATTTTTAACCGAAACAGAGTATGTATGATCACATCCATTCGGGAAAGGGATTATATCCGGAATTTATTATTTTCGGGAAAAGGACGGAAGAAGTTTCCTGTAATTAGTCAAATTGATTGCTCAAAACAGCGGATGATATCCGGTAAAACGAAAGTTTAGCTTATGATCTGGTCTACATTACTTCATAATTCATAACATATTAAACGGCAGGAAGGTGGGGTTAGGGAAATTACATCATCTGGACACTAAACGCCAGAGGTCAACACAAGAATAGAGCCTCGATGGAATGATTCTGAATAAAATTTACAAATATTAAAATATTTAAAGTCACGAGAAACAAAGTCTCTGGATTCGAAACATTGATGATAAACAGTACGATTATGCAAGAAAAACATGGAAAAACGAAATTCTTGGCAAGTAAGATTGCAAATAAGATGCTGTGCATTATATGTCAGTGGGGAGGATTTGTTAGGAAAGTAAACCAGACTAGATGGTTAACCGTAGGTTAATACTGGGTTAGCGTTCGGCAAAAAATATTTGTTCTCGGAATCTGCTATTAATAGAATCGTATTTTGGTATAATTTATTCATTAACGCGTTGCTTATAATTCAGTTTCAGTATAAATTTTTTTAATGAAAACTCGCTTACCTGTTGGCTCTATAATAATTGTCTTCTCGCTTACTATTTCCTAATAAAACGAATTTTTATTGTGTACCCATACAATGCCTCTTAAAAGACAGAATTTAATTAGGCTGACTGAATTTTTGGTTCTAACCTTTGCTATTACAATTTAAGTTAACCTAAAAGCTCCAGAGAGAAACCCGTTTCACTGTAAAGCGAACAGGATCCCTGTCGAACCAGTTTTTTGATCGTTCACCATTTTGTCTCTGGATAGCGGATGGAAGTTTAATTTCTGTAAAAACATATATATTCTCACTGTTCTGCATAACAACGAAAAAAAGTTGTATCGGTCCAACTGTTTTCACGTGATAAGAAGAAAGACACAGACGGTCAGGTAATTAGATAGAAACGTTATCGGATCCCCTAATGCAAAAAAACGTAAAACCATTCGATTCTAAGAAATAGACGAAAGTATTCAAATGTATATTAGCAAAGAAAACTGGATTTTGCGTCGTCATGACAGACTAAGCGGGCGTTTATGTGGCGCTGAATTTGGGAAGGGAGCAAGGAATAATTCGATGAAATTAAGACAAGAATGAGAATAATGAAGAGAAGAAAGTATAGAGAATAGTAATACTTTTAGAACAAGAAGAGAGAGTGCTGAAATCGCTCCTAAGGTATTGTTAATTAAATTTAATTCCTAGTATACTAATTAAATAAATTGATGTATTACTACAGTTAAACTTGGCCGAGACATTTACAAATTAGGTTCGAAATATTAATTATAGAATTAGTCATCCTGGCAGGTGGACAAAGTTTTACTTCGATCGTGGAAACAAAAACTAAACCATTTCAAGCCAAAACGACGCAGTAGTCTCCTAATGCGCACGCTAATATATTCTCTGCAATTCCCTCATTAGTCTCTGCTCTCATATGGGAATTTTATAACCCTTGAGTTAAAGTAATGAAGGCTATCGATGGCTTGTTACCGGTGTTCTCCGGGAATAATATACCCAAGGGGCGTTTTCCATAAATCATCTGTAATGACGTCACTGCAGAAACTCGATCTCGTCGGCCATTATGACAGGCGCCATATTGCAGCCAGTTATTTCTTCCCTCGCCCCTAAAAAACAACACTCCGACGGGGAGGGTTGAGGGTGCTAGGGCTAATGCGTCATTGTCGTGCGACAGTTGCAACCCCCAACTCCCCCCCCCCCCAACCCCACCTTTCCTCCAAGCCAAATTAACTTCGCTGTTAAAGTAGGGAGGTCAACGATCCCCCCCGAAACACACTGTCCAGGAAGAGTTTAATTCGGATGATCAGTGAAGCACGCGTTTGGGGAGATATCTAATTTGTGTAATGGACAGACCTTTTAACGCTCCGTGAACTAAGGGAAGTTGGGGGGGGGGGGGGCGCGGTTGTATTTGTATATTCAAAGCCGTTGTTTTCGGGCCTGAGGCGGCATTTGCTTGCCATTGTCAGGACGACAAATGTGAACGGGACCAAATGGTACCTTGATCGTCGAAGCGTGAAAACGTATGCGAATTCTTTCGATTAGCATTGGTTATTCGCTTGGAAAATTAGAAAGAACTCCGCGAGTGCCTTACACATGTCCACTCGGAACCTCACCTCCTGTTACAATTGCGATTATCTGGATGAAGATCTCTCCTAAAATTAGATATCAGATCTGATAGAAAAATATGGCCTACCCGTTCTTGGGAGGAACAACATTCTGACTATGACGCTGATGTTCCGCGAATTCTTCATGCTTCACGTTTTACACTATCAGTAAATAATGACAAAAAATAAAATACAGTTTACACAAATTTAGGGTCTTATCTTTCAGATTTGAAATTATAAATTGAAATGATTTATAATAGTAATTTAGTAAAATATTCAGTTTCAGTAACAACAGGAAAATTAAATGATTAAAAGATCAATGTACTTTATACAAGAACAATATTTCCTAAACTGTGCGTTATAAAACATTGCAACAGGAAACTGAATTTTAAGGCTATAAGTATTCAGCATTTGTTAACAAGCATTTTCACTGCACAAAAGTTTAAAGTTGTGTTTCGTCAGGGTTCAGTCCGTAATTTGCAACAACGTCTCCATGGCTTGTGCTGTAATTTTCTCTACATTAAAAAATTCTCATGACCCTATAATTCGCACTGGATTGAAATATCTGCCATTAAATCATTGAAAGAATTTTGTTTTACGTAGCTCCTATCCATCATATTTACATCACTGAATTTTTTCCAATAGAAATATTTTCCAATAGAAATATTTTCCATTATTTAATTTCATAGGGTGTCAACGCTTTGCATACAGTTTTTGGGTTCTCTAACATTTGTTGATATGTTCTCCATGTTTTTTTATCTCGTTACTTACAATTCATCGTTCCAGTTTCAACAATTTTTTTTAAATTCTGAGCCTTCGTTGCTCTTTATAGGCTATGAAATTTTCTCACCTACTCTTGCGAAAAGATATTTTTTCCCCGTAAAAAGAAAAATGTATAGCTGAATTTTGAGTTCTATGTCTTTCAAACTGTGGATGAAATTTAGGATTGCCTCAAAGTTATTTAGCGCTTCATGGAAAACCCCGTTCAGCCATTTTTCTGTAAATCGAGAAAAATTTGTATCAAAGCAGTATAACGCACGTTTTGTCTTCAAATGGGCGATGGTAGTTGGAACATCGCCCAAAACAAACTCACGACTGTGAATAAAAAAGAAAAAGGTTTTTAATCAAATTGGATCCAACCGTTTTCGTGATCAAAGCTAACAAGCCTGAGAGATCTTCTTCTTCGGAAAACGTAAATATGTGATGGACTTCTCGTCAGGTAGGAAATTTAAAAGTAGAAAATAAACAATAAAAAACGTAAAGATGCAGTGGAGTACTGTCGTCTCGGGTTCGGCTGGGTAATATTTCGAACGCATGAGTAGTTAATGCGTTTATTGATAAACTCGTAAGCAGGGTCGCTGATTTATAAATGGCTCCGCACGCGTCGCGGGTCGACGAGAAACTGATCCGAGTCTGACTGAAAGTATTTTGACCTGGATCGACGACTGTTAACGGACAATAGAGAACGGATCTACTGTTTCATAGGTTATCTAGAGGAGTATGAACTACCAGCCAAATGCATTCAGTTTACTAGATTACGAGTAATTTGCAGATGTACATGCAGATTTCCATGTATCCTTAATGGAGGCTTAGCGTACACGTATTGCAAACTATTTATTATTCAGAGCGTGAAAAAATAGTCATTAAAGGTATAAAGTTTACCCGTTTTTTCTGGACAAATACTTTCCAGAATTTCGTCCGGTTTGATGTGGGCTTTGGTCAAGAAGTTGCGATGATGGACTGCCGCCGTATTCTTCACTTGAAGATGACGGCAGTGTCCGCCCAAAAAGCGTCGTGATTCTGACAATAATTTATTCATGACGATGACAGTGCTACCAGTCGAAACACTGGACGTTTTTCAAAGGACAGAGGAGGTAAAAGAAGTGAGCTTGTTTGTGGTATGAAGAACTGGATGGTAAGAGTGGCGCTTCTGACAGTCGTACGTGCTGCGGTCAGATCTTCCAGTTTAGATAAGAGTTATTAATGTGACTTGTTTATTACTGTGAAGTGTTTCGTAGTCAACAAAAGTAGAGGAGCTGCACGTTCTGTGCTGAGAACAAACACTTAACTAAGCGGGCACATAGTCGTAAACAATTCATGAGGTATACGCCGTGTCAGCATCATACGTGTGCGACCGGAGCAATATGTTCACTCCTCCATAGAGTATAGTGAAGATTCATTTCGGAGATCGAGGGTTCTCTTTCCTCACTAATCTCTTTATTAAGTGCTTCACTTTTTCGTTCTTCTAATGAAACAGTACCATACAATTTTAAACTTTAAGTTTCTGTATAGCACACACTTAAAGTTGTCTTTTATACATTTATGTTCATCTTAGTCTTTTAACTATACTCTAATTTCACTGTATTATGGTATAATAAATCTTCCATACGCATTATTCTTTCCTTCTCACGGAGTAATTGCTGTTCATTCTATTCATTAAATTAAAGTTCAATTACTTCCTTCCATCCATTAGTTAATTTTTCTTGTAAATAAAGAAAGATAACGTCATGTAATTCCTACCGTACCATAATTATATTTCTTACTAGCCTTGCACGTGTACTTATTTATTTAAACCCGAAAAAGTATTTCATTCTATATTAATCTTTAGTAAAGAAGTGATTTAACCTAAATGTTCCTAGTTCCGTATATACTTTCGAAAGGTAGTGCATTAATTTAACAACGGTAAAATACATTTAATTTCATTGTATTAGTCCCAACAATCATACATTTGAATTTCTTTACGAATAGAATACTTAAATATACTCCTTAAGTATTGCAGGATATAATTGTCCCTCAGTCTTCAGACATTTCGAAAGATTAAATTGATGAAATTCTTAGCTAGATTCATAATGTAAACAAATGGCCACCATATTGGAGTCACTAATATGGCGCGAAAATTAACTTACATTTTCCGCAAGGATAGTAAAGTATTCCGTTTTGTTTTTATTATCATTCAATATAGTGTTACTGAATAAAATTATAATTTTTTTCAATGAAAATATCTCTGCTTTATTTATACCGCAAAAATGAACTATTTCCTTTGATCGTCGCGTAGTAACGTCTCCCCCCCCCCCCACGTTTCTTGTGTTTTAAATAATATACGTACAAAGTTTCGTTGCAATCTGTCCACGCGTTCAAATCTGCAAAAAAATTAACGTAAATACATACATACAAATATACATTGTTTTTTATTATATAGATAAAAATAGTCATGGTACAAGTCAATTTTGGCATTATTACACCAGTAACGAATTAAGAAGAACATTATGTAGCACGTAAGAGATTTTATATAAAATTTAATGAACATAAAAATGTTGTATTTGAGAGTAAAGTCCTATAAATTCGGATCGCAATGCGTCTCGATAGTACATTTACGCGTTTTCCGAGGTCACAGACATTTCTACTGATACATTATACTTATATAGGCTCGCTAACAGCCACCAAATAGCAACAATAATTATGTAAATTTAGTTCCAATTATATGTTGTCCGCTGATATTAATTACAAATACTGAAATATTTATAATAGAACACGAATATTTATGAAAATTTTTTGAGAAAAAATCATAAAAACAACAGGGTTAGTGGTTCCATATTCCAACATTTAATATTATTTTGTCATTATATGAGATGGAGTTGAGCTTTTGGAACTATTCACTCCCTATATATATATATATATATATATATATATATATATATATATATATATATAGAAAAACAAACTTTAAATGGTAAAAGGTCCATAAATTTAAAATAAATAGTCTCCGGATAAACTTCAGCCTGATGTTAAAGTAACGTAATTTGAAACAGAACGATGATTATAAAAGTCTCAACTCTCTTTAAACTTCACAACAACAGTAAGACAATACTTGTTCCCAGATTTTCGACCCAAGTCTATAAGAAAATTTTCGCTTAATTTCTGTCTCAAAACTTCCTTTTGATACACTTTGCGCTACACGGGCTATTACTTGTTTAATTTAATTTTAATTGTCTTTTCATTCTCCCTGCATCGTAAAACCACGATTTGTTAGGCTAAATCTCAAATTTTCGACATGGGCTTAGGTCTCTGGATAACTAATGATTATTGTAGTAAAATCATCTAAGAAAATTAAGTGCAGCGAATGATTTATCAATAAAACTACCGTAATTACCTAATCGGTAAATAAGAAAACCGTTCTCCGTAATTTTCTTCCTGTGTAATTTTCTACCTTTGTTGTTTTTTTGTCAATACCTTAGGAGAATTTTAAGACTGGAGCAGTAACTCCGTATATTCTTTCCAAGGTTCACAAAGCGTAAGTAATCCTCAAGGTTTTGACACTTCAACTCTCAGATGGGAACGTTCTCAAAATCGACGCAAGATCAAAGTTCGCGGGTGTTACCGTAATTATTTCTAAACCCTCTCAAGGCTCTTGTTAACTCTTAAAAACTACAGAAAGAGAGACGTCGGTTCGCAATTACCGCCCCAGCGCGGACTGACTGCAATAAAAATAGAGGAAAGGAAATCTTCCTCATGACCATATTCGAAACGATTCTGCACATGTTTGTTTTCAATTAACTGCTGGATGTAGTGTAAACATCAGTATGGAAATCTCATTTGTTTTTTATTCACTAACTGTCTCTACGCTCTTTCTCCACTCTACCTCGATCTCTCTCCGCCTCTCGCACTTTCCACGAGAATCGAAAAACACGAGTTCATTTTTTAAATTTCCGGTTTCTATCTATTTATCATTCTCCTTTCCTCTTCCGCAGTTCTTTTGAGGTTTATGAGTAGCACGCCCGACTTCTTCATGATATCGTTTGATATAATGAATAATTAAAACTGCACAACTCCGCACCGCTATTCATTTCCGCTAAGGTATTGCTAAGTATGCAGAGTTAAGAACTCTGCTGATAATTTAGTGCATTAAATGTAGTCTGACGGCAACTTTACATCTAAAAGAACAGTAATAGTTTCACCCGAACTCTATGGAGTATTACGATAAATTTATCGTCAAAGCGCAGCGATGTCACGACGATGTAAAAACGAATGGTTATGAACTATAGAAAAAGACCCGCGCTTTCCCAATAAAACTCTGCTATTTATTCGCCGCATTGAAAATATATAATTTCTTTAAACACCAACTCTTCCACTCCTTCCCACGAAATTGCTAGTATTGTTTTTCCCAACCAGTGTTTGTTCCTGCATCGTACGTAATAAATGCAAAAGTGTTTAAGGATGTTCCTGGAACTTTGTTCTACCCCGTCCGTCCGTATAGAATTCCAGAATTAAACTCGGCGACTTCCATTAGCCAGGATTACACAGCAATTTCGATTTTATTACGTTATTTTTATGAAATACCCCTGCACCCTCAACCACTACGGAGGGTCCACTACGATGCCAAAATGGGTTGAAATTATACAATATAAACATTTTCACAGACCCTATATATTATATGGAGCCCGAAAAACTAATTATTGTACCCTGATATCTGCTGTTCACCCCAAGGAAGTTGCCTAACGTTTAGAGAAGCAAACAAAAACCTTCGCAGGCGTGCGCAAAACTCATCAAAAATTCATTGCAATCGTATAAATGTAACGCATACCGAACAAAGATACATTTATTTATATATTTCATATATATATAGACAAATCTTCCTACGTTACTTACCTTACACTTTCAGGTGATTAGACCAACAAACACGCACAGTTGTTCTGTTCCACTCGATACGTATTGATCGGTATTAAAATATTTTTTGCAAAGAATTACTGAATGTATTGTGATGATTTTCGGCTCATCAGAACACACTGGAATAATATCGAGTCATATGTAGATTTCTAATGGGATTTGATTAATTACATATAATCAATTATGGAAAACTATCAATCAAATATTAATTCTATATTCTGAGGGCTTGAACATAGAGATAAGAGAAATCATTTTGCATACATAAGTTAAACAGTTGATTTATATCTGGATTACGATAGCTCTGTCACAGTAAGTATTAGATTCCGTTTCCTGCTCTGGCCAAGTTACGCGTGCATTGACGCAGAATTACCGGAAGCTTCGTGATGCGTGCAGGTCAACCGCGGATCACGTGTCTGGCTAGACAGGGAACGATCTGGCGGCTTCATGCCTGCGACAGGGTTGTTAATCACTTCAGGGATCTTGCGGACGGACTCTCCTCTCAACACTGTCGTTATCAAACGATCCCATTCACGTAATGTCCGTCCAAATTCACCACATCGCTACAACTCCTAAAACCGAACCAGTGTCGCCAGTGTCAAGCACTTCTTACTGTCATGGATACCCCGCAATTTGCAAATAAATTCGATGACCCTGGTCATAGTCAGATTCCTTTAAGGTAATACACATTCGAATTTAATTTCGCCTTCAAATGATTAAATTAGCGCTTGAATTCGCACTTTTTCATGGTTCACGAATTCACCAAACCGGAAAATATTTTTTAATTAATTTCTTCTTACAACGCTGTTAATAGCCAATATAATTTATGGCACAGTATTAGGAAAATGAAGGATGGAAGATTAATGGACGAAAGGTTACTTAAGACACTGTCGAAATTAAAATTATCCTATACGTCACAGTTTAAATTCTGTAAATGTGTCTAAGACGTTAGTCCTTAAAATCGCAGTGACATAGAAAAGTTCAAATTTTGAATATTTTCAAAAACCTGCAAACTATTTATCTGATAATAATAAATCGTTTAAACGTTGAGTTCTTTAATCTTCATAAAAATGAATAATTATTCTGTTTAAATTGGAACGCTGAAGTAGGAACATAGTGAAACTCATTTTCTATAAATAAATGAAACTTATTTTATATATCTTTCAGCAGTTGTCATACTTTTATTTGATTAAGAATTTAAGGTTGCTTGTATTTATCTTAGTTTCGTACATAGTTTCATATTTACGTAGTTTCCCTTGTTATTGCTTAATTCGGTTGTTCCAAAGTTATCAATCAATAATTGACAGATATTACAAAATGTTGCAAAGAATTTTAAGATTAATTTAATCGAATAATTCGATAACATCTCACATAATTTTACAAATATTTTTCACTATCATGACGTATTTCTGTTTTTATCTGAACGGAAGGGAAGTGCAAATTTGATTTTGACGAACCGTGACGTGTCGCTCTGAACTGCCGCCAATTACACTTGGCCTTGCTCAATTTTAGAAGGAGCAATTGTGCACAATGGCGACGACAACGCGCGGATAAACGTGAAAACCCACATAGAGTCGCAAATCGAGGTTGATAAATCGTTACGTAACCAATGTTCGACAGTTTCGACTATTGTTTTACTGAACCATATTCGTTACACTGTTCCCATTTATTATTTAAGTGTCCTGGAGTATAATAAATAGTCACACTTATTTGATAAAGACTTTTTCCTTCCACAATGTCTATTAAATATATTTTAACAGCAAGAACACTTCCTGTCATAGTTTTTTAGCTGTAATCTGCGACTTTTCCATGTACTACGTTTTTGATTAAATACAACATTTATTTTTTACCTCTAATCTTTTAAAACAATTCATGTGTGCTAAAAGAAGCCGGTTGACTCATTAAACTTAGTTCCAGGCGTCTTATTCCAAATGAAGAATACCAAATTTTTTAATATAAAGTTCAATGTCATATGAATCGTAGAAAAAGCAATTAATAGAAAATATTTTTCATTGGTTTCTGAAGTACCTAAATAATTATACTTCCCAGAAATGAGTCGGAGCCGCTCCATAACAGGAGCTTGCTCTTCGACTCCCGCTTCTTGCGAAGAGTCGTCACTGAGAGTCGATCAAAAGGAGATTTTTGCTCTTGAACTAGCCGAGAGCTGGCGCACTGTGGTGGAGGGGATGTCGCTCAAGGAGCGGATTGCTGCACAGAGGCGTTTTACCCTGTATGGCTCTTCGGAGTCATTCGCTCCTTAGTTCTCCGCTCCTTAGTTCTCCGCTCCTCGAAAGTCGTTCGTGTGATCAACTCTCCCCGAAGCGACTCATCTCTACAGTACTTCCTTATTAGTTAATAATTAACAACGAAATTTCACCAATCTACTTGAAACCTAACTAAAGGTTTATAATTGATGTCGTGGTACTACACTCGGATTCCTTCTCAGCTGTGTATTGGAGAATCAAAGATCTTGAGCATTCCAAAAGTTTTGCCAACCGACTCTCTTCTTCCAGGCTTTTAATCGTGTCGAATCCGATTATTGTGTCTCGGTTTTATTCTATGATGTAAAACCTTAATTTATTAATTTTGTATACAACTGTAAATGGTTAATACTGGTCACATTTATGTTTAAGCGTTAATTTTCATTTATAACACATTTCACTTCAATTATATACATCCAAATAGAACTAAACATATACACATCATCGTAAATATCATTAAATATTCTCCAGATTTCAATACATTTTGTAAACTTAAATTTTGTTAATACCTGAAGATGGTTCACACCAGAAATAAATCAAGTTGTGTAATAAATAAAATAATTATCGAAACTTATGGATATTTTAACCATCTTTGGTTTTTTATATCATCGCGATTATACATTTTATGTTTTACATGATTTATATTAATCTAATATATCAAACGTAATTCCAAATTATTAACTTTTGGAAATAGTAGTGGACTATTTCTTCCACATCTAAGTCAGTTTGATAAATCCGTAATAGTAAAGTAGACGAAAATAATTATTCATGTCGCCTGGGGTGTGCTGCGTGTCGTTAAAAAGCTCTTACTGTTTTCAACACCTGACGAGAGCAACAAGGGTTGCTGAAACGCTGTTGGGTACTTTTTTCTCTCTTGTGTCTGTTAATTGGCTGCTTCAATATCTATTGGCACACAATATTGTACACACAAAAATTAATTTCGTGACGCCCATCGTCCATCGGTTAAAAATGTATATTAGCCATACCAATGTCATGGATTTGTTTCATTTCTGTTGCAAACACTATTTTTCAGGACTAATGTAAACAAAACCCTTATGGGGGTGCAAACTCCTTCGAAAAGTTTCGTTTTCACGATATTTACGGGAAATATGTCAAATTCTTACCAGAAGTTAATGATTTCGATATCGTAGTGGTTAATCTAAAGCACATAATACTTTAGGATTTTTTATTTTTAAGTACTTCAAATTTGAAGGTATTTGGAGCCTGCCTGAAGTCAAGCTGTCTGTTGGTTTGCAGTTGTTAATGTCTGCAAAATTCGGATGGATAGAGCGAGTAGGCCTGGTGCCTGCCGCAGCGATGTGGCTTCTGCGGATTACCGACCGCCACTGCATCAGGGGTGTCGATATACCACTCCACAGACCACAAGTATTGGACAACCCTCACCGGCAGAAATAAAAGGCAGCCACAATTTTTATATTCATCAACATGGCGTATTATAGCCATGGTTACGTTTACGACTGACGCCTTCAACGAAATGTTAAAAATGCATTAGTTGACGGAAACTGCGTTGACTATAAACATTTGAACAGTGTTTGTATTCTATATAAACAAGACTCACAGAAGCGCCAGTAAAACTAGTAATTGAAAGTGATATCCATAATACAAAGTACACTAACTGAGTGGCATACGCTGTTTTGAATCGTAGAATAATTGCATGCAGATTAAAAAATAATTTGTACCACATATTTCTTCTTGGCGTGAATTTTGGTTTATTGTAGACTACAGCTTATAGATATTAACTAGTATTCTATCAGTAAATATTCATCGTCACTTCGTTGACCGGGTTGAACCCACACACACTAGCGCAATTTCTAAATGTTTCCCATTGAAATAGATGATTTGCATTTTTGAAAATTATCATGTAAAATTTAATGAACAAAAATGTCAGAATAAAATGCGGAATGAAGAAATTTCTAAGTCTTCAAATGCACTTTTTTTCCAGTCCAATAACTATTACTAATATCGTATATTTACCTATATGCCAATATAGTATTTTTTTAATCATAACGGATGCAAAAAAGATTGCAGAAACAATTAGGGGTATTTATTAACTACATATTTTGGTCTTTTATTTGACGATTTATTTATATAAATAGATTCCTTTTAACACAGACGTTTTATATTTTAATTTCAGAAGCATTAACATTGTTTAAATATTCGGATTTATCACGAGCAAATTTGATTCCACATTCGTCTACTTTACTAATTCTTAGAGGACTTATAAGATTATAATTAGTTATTAAAACCCTGAAAAGTGTTAAGAATTTTTGCATTGATTATTTTCTTGTAGTATTTGAGACAATTTAGCTCAACTATATTTATTTCCCAGATACAGTTTTATCTACTTCTTTAAGAATTTGTTTCTTGCTGATATTTATTAACCAATTTTTGGTATTAATATCAAAAAAATGGAAAAGTTTTATTTAATAGCCAATCATACATTTTTAATTTTTTCCCCATCTTTGAATGAAGAAAACTTCATGTGTCGCCTCTTGAAAAATTCAAATAAATCATCTTCAATTGACTTAGTAAATTAGTAATTTATTGTGTTTCTCGAGATCAATCATATTTTTAATAATATATTTAATACTAAAGCAACACAAATCTTCCAGGCCTCAATCATTAGTCATGTTCTATTCTGAGAGAAGAGTGTTTATGTGTAATTACTTACTAATTGGAGTCGCTGTTTTCTACGTAGTGTTTAAGGAATATTCGCAGAACAGTCAATAACGAAGTAGGGGAAATGGTTTACAGGGACTGAAGAAAATTAATGGCAGCCATACGGTTTCATTTAATGATCAATTCTGGAATTAGTTTGTCATTGCCTCGTCTAACCGTAAAACTATTCACGACACGGATATTTCATTAACTTATTTATGTACACGTAAATTTTCCTTGTTGATACCCGTGACGACTGATTAATATTTTTTTTTATTCCTCACATAATAATAATAAAAAACAATTGTTTCAATGTAAGTAATGTCGTGGCATTAAGAAATTCTGCGTCTCCCCCTCGTTTCTATAATCGCCTGTGCGTGTCTTTGTTAAACGTAGTGTGTCCAATTTGAAATGACTCGCAGGTGTTTTAATAAACCCCGCCCCTGCCATCGGAAGGGTGTGGGACAAAAACCAAACGCACGGCCTAACTGATACAGGTTTTTCTACGGCATCACCTACATCACTTTTAGGTGAATTTCCGGGTAGGACCTTTAAAACTTAAGCACGGGGCCCTAGTCAACCTTTGGCTACCTTCCGCATCTCCCCTTTCAGTCCCTTTCCTATGTTATAAGATGGGAGTGGCCATTACGTGGATTATCATATATATAGTTTGTCTACACAACACTTCGTATTCGTTATTAATTATCTTGAGAAAATTTTGTGACACATATACTGCTTTATTTAAGACTAAAACGATTCGAGGACTCGGAAATTTGGTGAGCTGCTAATGTGAGTAGATGGTAAGGTCAATATTTAGTGTGATTCGAATTTCGAAATTAGCGTTGGAAAATTTAATATAGTACTTACATACCCATTAGACGATACATCCATATACACAGTTTATAAGACATTTAAAAGTAAAATATCTATTAACAGAATATTTATGACTGTTTGTACGAGTAGTTTCCGCCAAAAGTACGATGCCAGGATTTTCACAATTTTTTTTAGTAGTATACTAATGTATCGGTCACTCTTTTTGACTTATATATTTAGAAATAAGAATAATGTTAGGTTGTTTGAACGTACTCAAAAATGTTTAATAACCTTAATTTTTTGGCAAATGAATATGATGTTCAACACGAAATACTCTTGGAGTTTTTCATTTAATAACTACACAAAAAAGAAATTTGTCTAAAAAGTATTTAGTCGATTCCTGTTTTGGTCGACTTATTTATTGGTGGACGTAATTGTTGTTCGTGGACCCTTTTAATGGACGAGTTATTTTTTTGGTTGAAATCAGTCGCCGAGTAAATATCTTAAATTTTCATATATTTAACGTCCACCAACGGGAAAACTGCTCATTTTTAGTTTAAATACATACAAAAACACGCATGCATGATAAATTGTAAGGAGTTTGATTTTTATTATAGGTAACACTAAATTCGTATATTTTTTTAAGCTTAGCTACGTTTCGACCTGCGTGTTGTTCTTTGTCAAACACAGACTTCAAAATAAATTGTAATGATTAACTATTTAATAAACAATTTAATTAAAACAAAGCCCCACGTTGAGGATCCAATTCGTAGTATTCAATATAAATAAACAATTTATATCGCCACGTTGAATCGTCAATTTGTAGTAATTACTTTTAAATGATCAGTATATTAAAATTTAATGATTGGGTTTTAATTAAAAATCAATATTTTTGAGCATACAAATATATTAATTTATTCAAACAAATTATTGAAGTTATATTACATATTAAAACTTGACAATATACCACGGCTAGATCTCAGGGCCGACCATCGGGCCTTCAATAAAGAATATTTATGTTAAACAATTAAATTTACGAAGTTATTAAAGCATGAATTTATACAATCAGTACAATATAAAAGATGAAATGTGAAATCTGACGATAAGATATAATTTACTGGCGGGTTTACAGATGTAATAGTTGTGCAGTTTTACCTTACAGTTTTGTTGTACAAATAACATGGGCTCGTACACACACACACACACACACACAATTATTATTGACACTTTAAATACAGGCCATTATACACAGAATTTACTTTCTGCTTGCCAAATTTTACTCACAACAGTTGCTTCGCTGTCCTCTCTATCAAAAACTTATGAACATTCTCAAAGTTTGGTTATTTGTTGGATGCAATAACCTGGCTCCCAATAATTAAAAACTGTCTAACTCGTTAATGTAGGCTAGACTCCGAATAACAGTCGGCGTAGTATCGTTGCAGTTATTTGTTCATAGACTGCAAAACGTAGATCGTTCTGAATTTTAGAGCTGTTAGACTATATACAGCACTGCCTCCCAAATACACACTTTCTAAAATTTTGTCCGAACTGTTATCGCTATGCCTTCTGTACACACACTGGAGCTCTGCGCGTCTCACAAAATGTACTTCGACAATCCCAGCAAGCAGGCATTATCGCTCCATATTCTTCTACACACCTCGTGTGTTTACGTCGTCAACAATACAAGTCCAAAAATATTGTTAATTAATTAATTATATTCAATTTTAATTACTACAATTTATATTTTTATAGAATAAAACCTCATTTAGAATTTGTCTATGAATTTTTGCTACAGAATCTCTGACCTATCATATTTATTTTTATCTCATATTTGCACTTAAACCTCAGTTTATCTACAAAGAGTGTTCGACAAAATCCTACAAACAAACTTTAAATTTCAAAATATAAATTAAATTGATTCTTTAGAAGTTAAAGTTCTTCTATCTTACATTTTCGTAACGAACGACTTTCTCTTCCAACTTACTTACCTCTCGTCAATCCGTCTTAATTCATGGGATGACTGCAAGTAATGGTTAGAAGATCTGTGTAAGTCGAGCCGGTATTGACACGAAGGGAGCCACGGAGATGACGTCGTAAATATTGACTCGGCGCGTTGAATGAGCTCGGTGCAGAACAAAGGCCTTCCAATTAGCGAGCTGTGTCCGACGCGTGATAAGCGCCGAATCGATGGCACCACGAGGTGAGAAACGAACACGAAAGAAGTGTGAGCAACGTTCAGAAATTTCCATTTCGACCAAACCGTCCTCGGCACTGTGTCGCTAAGCAGGAGAGCGCGAGCCACAATAGCGCACTAATGATCTCATTCAAAATACGTGAAACAACCTCGGAGCAAACTGTAAACGCCAAACTGAAAAATCTCAGTTAAGTTTTCTAGGACTACTGACTTCTATTATTGAAGGACAGACTCATAGCTGAAACGTATTAATATAAGACGTTTGCAGATTCGAAACAGATAATCCTGTATTCTAGCAAGAATCTCCACCATGAAAACATGTTTTAAAGTGAAGTGAAGTTTGGAAACTCTTTATATTCATAGTTTCCATTTTTGCTAATTTTCCAGCAAACTTTTTATGAAGGAAAAATCATATGGGTTTTCGAACGATTTCAAAAATAAATGCTGAACATTTTATTTAATCCTCGCCGAAAATAAATTAACGATTTCAAAGAACTTACTGATTTAACAGATTAAAAATCTTTAGTATCGCATGTTTTGAGGAAAGTAGCTGTAATAGTTATTTACAACTGTGTAAATGCTTGAAAATCGGAAGTAAATTTTATTCGCAGAAAATTGGTGCTGATAATGAAGTAGCGAACAAATTCGACTTGATTCAAAGAAAAAGGAATAGACTTAATTGAAGCCAATAGAGTTTGGACATTATCGTTATGTCTATACCGCTAAAAAATATAAACTCGTTGTTTAATATCAGATTTTGATCAATTTCCACAAGAAACGATTGAATCCCATCCTTCTCCACCTAAACACCTCAGAAGGCAAAAAAAACACGACAAATTGACCTGGCAACCACTGAAAATTAACAGACACACACAGATATATATATAAATAATTCATAACTTCCTGTTCAACTACTCACTCAAGAAGCAACTACATTTATCAAGTTAATTTTAACATGTTAACGTCATCAATGAATCACAATTGTAAAATCTTGTTATCAAAAATTTTTCTGTATATTAAGATTTAAAAGAAATTAAATAAAACGATTAAGTCGTTTTTTATTGACTAATTAGGCGTTGCGGAGGATCTGGATGATGTCCCAGTTGGTACTGCATAAATTCCGAAATCAAATTTTAGATATTCAACTCAGAATAAATTGTGTATATGTGAATTTAAAACTGATAAATGAAAGGGTTGAAAATTATAAAGGCAATTAAGGAGAAGCTCGGTAGAAAAATATTGAATGGATGTAATAGTTTTATAATAATTACGAAAAAATAAATTGTGTACTTTCGAGAGAGATAAGTTTCGTGATGATAATGACATGTGCGTACCTCCCTTACATTACAGCGAAACAACAGGAATTTATTATTATTGTTATTATAGCTTCATGGACATTTATTCATTTTATGGCTTTAATAAATTTGTATATTGATTCAACTTCTATTAATTTCCACATCTAGGACTGCAGAAACAATTAAATTATGGACTACTGGGCGTCGAGCAAAATAATTAATGGGCATGTACATGAAATAATGGTTTTTGTTGTAAATACTACATATTACAGAGGAGTAATTTAAATCGTGAAATACTATAACATTTCACATTAATATTGTACAAACATTTGTAGCTCCAATAATTAAACGTGTAAATACCATTATAAGCAAGTAAACACATGGGTGATTACGTAGACAAATCGATCGCATCAGCGAATTAAAATAGCCCAATTAACATATTATAATATATTTGTGTATAGCGATATCTTCGCTGGAAGTCTTTTGAAAGTTACACAATTTTTCAATTTTGATAAAAATCATTTATACCTCACTCCAGGCATTTGACAAGTAAAAAGATCCCGATGTACCAGATAAGTTATTTTTTAGTATTTTCTGCATAATTTTTAGGTGAATTCCGGATAGAATCCTTAAACTATAGCCCTGAGGCCCAAGTTAACCCAAGGATAACTTTCTCGACCTTCCGAAATTCCCATTCCAAATCCCTTCCTATGCTATTAAAGGGGTTAAGTGGATAATCCTCCTGTATTCTGTCACTTTTATAAAAAAAAATCTCTTGTCAGCTTCAATTACAATAGAGAACCCTTGTAATTTTTACGTAAATAAATTAAATTCAAAAAATATTTCATTTTTACATTATCCGTTAATGTAATAACAATTTCTTTTAAAGTCAGTAATTATATTTATTCAATATATTCACTTAAAAAAGTATTATCCTAGTGAATATTAAACCGCATATGCCTACAATTTGCTTTAAACCGTGCAACTATAGTAACTGTCTGTTCATTCAGAGTAAATTGTTCGAACTTTATAAATTATCCAGTTATAGACTGCATTATTTTGCAAGCTAAATTTAGTACTTTCTAAAGTCTTTAAATTAAAAACACTAAATCAAAACTATTTAGTGTTGAGGAACTGCATGAAAAGTGCATTACTCTTTAGACACCGTGTAATGAAAGAAGTTATTTCATAGCCAATAAAAGTAGTACACAGTTGTTGCATTAATCAGGAGAAGATGATTTTTTCATTCTGAGAGTATACACTTCAGTTTTACAAAACTCAGGTCAGTATGAGCTCCAAACACAAATTAAATTTACTGTGCTAATAACACTAACAAGGTTCAATACAAAATAATGATACCTTTGGAAATAAATTCAGTGGTAGTAATAGATAAATTCCCACTACTAAAATTGAGAATAGGATACTTGAAGTATGAATTATACGTGTGTAGACCAATTTAAGGTTTGTGATAAGTAGAAAAAAAGAGCTCCAAACATGGTGGAACGAATGAAATAGTGTGCGGAACACCCTGCAAGAATAGTAAACGAACAGTGAATTTTAAAAATAAGCTTACGACCGAAGGAACGTGAAAAAAAGCAAGTTCGAAGACGACTAATGATATTTAAAATCAAATATTTTGCAAAAGTTTATATAAAGTAAGTTGGCTTCTATATAGTAAAGGAACTATATTTCTCTATAATACCCAAAAATTTCGACCTTTGCGTATTTAAAAACGATGACAAAATTAAATAAGAATGATTTGTGATTCTTGCAGACTGCATCGCCCTTTTGCTTGATAAGCCTGATGTATATATAAGGTGTATAAATCTTGACTTAGGTTTCGTGGTTGAGTTCCTTTGTTAGGAAATTTATAGCGGTTTCCAAACAATTACTTAACTACGGTATTAAAACACCTTATTTCTTCCTCTATTCGTATGTGGAACTATTTATAAGTTAATCAAGCCGAGGTTAACGTCGTGGCGGTCTTATCAGAGTTCCTTATCAACAAAACAAGCATCGCATGACACGCGTTGTTTTACTTAAACAGTAAATTATCAGCGGAAAAATAGCAAAATTTACAACAGGAGTGTGTTTTATTACGATGATAAGGAAACGTTTGGTATTATTCATAATTAATTCCATTTCATGCACTCGTACTGAATTTTATTAAATACTAAACTTTTTCAAATGACCCTTAAACTTTCCACGTATGTTTTAGGCCCAAATTTAAAAGTAACGTTGTTATTACATTTTTTTCCCAAAAGAGTAGAAAGTTTCAGCCCGAAATGAGTTGTGCTCGCATGGATGCTTCAATTAACCATCGGAGGCTTCCAAAAAAATAAAAGTAGACATTCTACGTTACTAAAAAATGAGGTTTTCGACTAAAGCAAGCGTATTGGATCTAAAAATGTGTGTACAATATTAATGTGACATGTTATAGTTCACGTGTTTTTTTTAAATTACTCCTCTGTAATATGTAGTATTTACAAAAACCATTATTTAATGTACATCCCCATTACTTATTTGCTCGACACCCAGTAGTCCATAATTTAATTGTTTCTGCAGCCCTACACGTGTAAATTAATAGAAGTTGAATCAATATACATATTTATTAAAGCCATAAAATGAATAAATGTCCATGCAGTAAAAATCGATTAAATCATTTTTTTATTTTATTTTAGGGAAGGCACCTCGTTCTATTGCGATCAAGATTTAAAATAATTCAATACTTAGCAAGATATCTTTAATAGACGATTCACTTTCATCGTGCATTGTTCATTTAACGAAATTTATTTGTCAATCATACTTTAAAAATTATATACCAAATTTCACATGAATATGTTTTACGACTGGCGTCAATATGAAATGGGATCATTAAGAAAATATTGACATAAATATAAGCATTACTACATACTTAAATAAGAGAGAATATTTTTATTATTACACAAAATTACAAACAATAAACACGACCAGATGTAAACGAGCTTAGGTGTTAAGTAAGAATAAGAATTATTATTTTCCTGCAACATTATACTTAGTATAATTAAGAAAAAACGGTTCCCCTAACTTCGAAGTATTTTAAAAAAATAACTCGTATTATAGTTCTATAAATAATAAACACTACATCTACGTAAACCTAAATAAGTGAGTGAAAGGATTCACGATCCAATATCATTTTTAAATATTACTAACGTTCGAATAACATGAGTATTTATCAGTTATTTGACTTTAGAGACTGAAAAATATACCAAAAAATTAAGTCTGTTTTAAAAACTCGAGCCCAAAACGTCTAAATAACAAGTTTTAATATTGTATGTACTTTACTCATTCACTACATAACGTTTAATACTAATATTTAATCCTACTTCGAAATACTGCTCAGTTGATTCCTGTTTCTTTTCAGTATATGCTAGCTCGTGAAATTTAAGGATTGGCAGAAGCCTGTGAGGACTGTTCCCTTGCAGGCAGAACCTTTCTAGAGAGACCCAATACCTTTGGGGATGCCCTTTCCTCTCTGCGTTTTTGAACTAAGGTTTCCAGAAGCCGAGTCACCTTGAACTGTTTTCAGAGGTGTATGTTCTTGGAGCGCAGCCATTGGGCATACGGTAAGAGTTGTTTTGTTCCAGTTGGGACAGTCGGCCAGCTGCCTCCTAAACTAGTCGAGGCGTCCATATAGAAAGTCATCGGAAAGGCGTGGGGCAATTACCAAGCGCCCGACCTACCTGATGGAGGTTATCTATGGTTTGTCCTACATCACTTTTAGGCGAATTCCGGGTAGTATCCTTTAACTATAGCCGGGGGACCCTAGTTATCCCTTGTCTACTTCCTCTAACCTTCCGCAAAGGTGAATTGCCACCACGAGGAATACCCTCATGTAGCCTGTTAATCAAAAAAATATGGATTGTGTAGTTTTCTCATTCAATACCTTCGTGACCATTACCTTTTATTGTTTGTCCTTTGAATTCCTCCGGCACTCCTGAACCTTGACTATATATACAAAACATTTATTTAACAAGTGTGCTTCGCAATTAATTAAATCTGTAAAATATAGGCAATTCACTTTATATTGCATTTTTCTATGCACTCTTCATTTTCACGCATTATTTAATTATTTGCATTATATGAAATTAGCCACATTTGTTGTGATATTAAAGTTTTACGGATACGACTATAGCAGCAACTTCCAACACATCTCACATTTTAAATTCGAAAGTAAACACTGTTTCACAGAGCAAATGAATTATTCGTTGGTTGAACAGTTGCAAGTTCCCTGCAAGTATTGATTCCGTTCCGTGTGGTAGAAAGAGGAAATTACACTTTTGCACCGACCCTTGCTTACTCACCGCAACAGTGAAATTTCCCACTGACGCATAGGTGTAAGTGTATGATCGAAATCGTACTGCCATTTGTCAGGCTCACGTATGTGCATTATTCAAGGAAGGATTTGCGACCACAGTCTATTTCGGTAATTTTAAGTAACTGACACGGAATTACTCACGCGCTGTGTTTGCTTTTCTCATTAGGGCAGCAATTGTAGGTATAACATATAAACAATGCTCTTTTCTGAGTGCGAGTCCAATGGTCCTCCTTACTTGACTTTATATATGCTTGTAGTCTAGATTTCCTTAATACGATTTATATATTTCCGTCCTATTAATAAAATAAATACTGAGAATGTGTGTAAACATAGTTGTTCCCAGATCCGGTTATGAGAAAAATAGCTTTTCAATTGGACAAGAATGTATAGCTGGTCAGTAATAGCTAGTCATGTCTAAAAACAATGCACAGTGCCCCATTTCCCTGTAATTGTAGTGGGGGTAGACCAGAGCTCAGTTTAACACGAACCTTTGTTACAGCAACTTGGTAGAGAAAAAACGATTCCTAAACGCGTAAGGAAATATATTGTCTGCTATTCAGGGTATTTGGTACGTAAAAAAATATTATCCGAAATATTTAATACATAAATAAGTACAGAGTCTTCAAGAGGGAGTTCCCACCGGACGGCAATCACCCCTCCAACTTCTCCTTTCTCCAATCACGCAACAAAAACGACATGCTATTTCACTTGTATTATTATTTTTTTCATAATAAAATTTACAATGAAGCAAAACTTAGTTTTGATATACGACCGGGAAAGTTGCAATCTACACTTGTCAACTACCTGAAATTTCTTATTTGTGTCTTTGCCACTCTAATCACGCCTAGCAAGTTTTCTACGAAAGTATAAAACGTAGCTTTATCTTTCAGTATTTCAGCAAACAAATATTAAATATTTCTTTAAGATCTCTTTTACTGTTCTTGTATTTTATACTGTTACTTTCGAAGCCAGTATCTGTTGTTCACTGTTTTTCTTAACAATTGGGGTTTATTGTATGGCCATGAATCACGATAGTGCATTTACGTTAATTTTCAATGGAATAACACACGGTGTACATGCTCATATGTTTAAAGCTTCACTTAAAATTATTTTTTTGCAATCTACGGAGGTCAGGGACCTACATTCCTATCCTAATCTCCTGTTATTTTTAAAAAATATATTTTTATTTATATCAAATCAAATTAATCTCTGTAAAAGTCGGGCTTCGGAATATCTACGATTTTTTTATAAATTACATTAGCAGATATATTAATTGATATTTATAATGTTGGCCACTATTCCATTATAAAATCCCAGATAATTCATAATTTCTATGTTATAATAGAGACCCGTTACCATTTCTCAATATTGTAATGACTTAGATTTTTACCTGTTTGTTTTTTTGTTCCAGGTAATAAAATTTGTCGTCTCGCTGGGTGCTGTGTGAGAACCGTGAGTTATGGATTCTGTCTAACACAATGGACTATTATAGTATAAGTGTAGGACTTAGATTTAGTTTGAAATTAGGTGAAGACTACCAAAGGTTGCGGTAAGCTGCTTGGTCCCTTTCTCACGTTGACGCGCAATTTTGGGGTCCTTCGCGGTCAGAGTGGCTGATAATCCCCATGAATATGCAACGCTCTTATTATGCAGCTGCCGCTCCCGCCAGATGCATAGTCTCTCCTTGCTCTAGCCACCTCCGAGCGTACTTACGAAAATTTTTCATCTCTACTATAAACTCGTGCGAAGCAACAAACCGCTTAGCTTCCTAGATAAAATTTAACCTGAGGGTTACTTTGCTTTATAAGTTGCAAATTTGTGAGAATAATGAAGTATCACACTTTGTTTCTCTTATAATTAATCTGCGATGCAATGTCAATACCTTAACATGATCAAAAATTGAGTTGACATGAAAAACATGGGGGGGAAAGGGGATCACATCTGTTATAATATTTCGAAGCCCAAATTTCCAGAATCGTAGACTGCCTTATCATAGCTTGTTATAATCAACAAATACGTTTTTGTTCTGAATGTGATTTATTGGTCAAAGAAACTGTGATCAACGAACAGTCACGATAATACTTTTACAGAAATTCCAACGATTTAAAATATAATTAGAAATATATATATATTGGAAAAATCTTGAACCGGGTCTCCGAGTTAGTACGTGAATGATCTACCATTCAGCCACCGGCGTCGGCTCATATATATATACCCATATCAGCCTTTTTTCGAATAACTATATTATACTTATTGTTCATGAAAAGGTATTACCACACGATATATGAATAATCGATTGTTGGTATTTTAATTGCCTGTAACAACATAATTGGGAGTATCCGTAGTCAACTTAAAAAGTTTATTTTTGGATTATAAGTCCTGAAAGGTTTCGTTGGTTAAAAGACAACTTTTACTGAATATAATAATTCCTAACTGATTTTTAACATCCATTAAAAGAAAAATATTGTGTATAATGTGAGAAATGTACGTAGTTACGTTACTCAAGGTAATTGTAAACACTGTACGTCTTGAAATCATCGCAAAAAACTAGAAGGTAATTATCAACTTGTCCGAAAAAGAATGAACCAGTTTCAAAAATTTATTTGGACGCCCTCAGACGATATTTGAATATTTTATTAACCAAATGTTAGGTACTATATCAGTTTTTTTATACCCTACAAAGATTCAGCGTCTTTCGTGACAATGACGATATCTAGTCCGTTTCCGTTCCCGTTCATACTCGCATCTTTTTCGGATACTGTGTATTAACCCGCACTTCTTGTTGTGAAAATAACTAAATTAAACGTTAAAATAATATTTATAAAAAAACGCCTAAAAATTGAAACCACTTGGCATACTCTAAATTAATTAACTGAAAAACTGTTTACACTTTAATCCTGTGATTCTTAGATATGGTTAGTCTTGAACGCTAAGTCTGTTCTTCTTAATAATAAATTCAGATTCAATACATTTTATTCATTGAATGTATACCTAAATAAAACTTATAAGCAGTCTTATCTTAACTAAAAATAACGAACTTACTACTCAGTACAAATATTGATTCATTCGATAAACTATTCAGGAATAGAAATATAAATCTGTACTCATGATGGTTGAGCATCAGTCAGTCAACGTAAGCTCATTCAGTTTTTCTATGAATTCTTCAAAATAATTTGGTCATATGTAAATAATAGTTGAAACACAATAATTCAGATCATCGATGCTTGTTGAAGAAACTGTAATATTTATTTAATGAGTTGCGTTACTTAAAGCAATAAAGAAATTTGTTCCTTTCCTCGAATATACCAGTAAGCAAATATAGTGTCTAATGAGAAATTCGTTTGGAAATTACTATATCAAAGATTGATGGAGAATTTTATTATCAGCCAATGATTTTTGGATCAGCCTTATAGCAAACATAGTTTCGTCACAGTTGTAATTAAATACGTGCTTGGGAATTCGCAAACGTGTTCAGTAATCGAGGGATCTGATTCTGCAATCCTATGGCGATAATATTTTAATTAATCTCCTACCAGAGTTCACAGTCGGGTTCATTTTTTTCCTTAATAGCCTTATTACCGACCACTGGATCATACCAACATCAGACACTGTTTCTTCACTTTTGTTACATTAGTTGGGAATAAATTTCAGTATCGTTTAAATCAATATTAAAATTTAAAAAGTTTCACCGGTGATGAGAAAGTGTTAGAAGAAAATTATGCGTACAATGGCATCATTTTTACGATCCTCCTCCCACTGAGCCATTGAGAATACGCCTATTCGTTATGCAAACCACCAGACCCCTCGAGAAATCTGGATGTCCAAAGATCGAAACATACTAGCGGCGACTCGATGTCGACTTCAGGTGTCGATCGCTCTTTCAAGGAAATTTATTATCCTGAAACATAAATGACGTATAAAACAAATATGTGTTTTTAATAAAGGCTCCTCGGGTTTCGGCGAAGTTTAGACGGCTATCACTGCCTTCTTCTCCTTGGCTACAAGTAGATTGCGTTGCTAGCCGTCAAAAGTCGCTGTTTACGGAGGTGACCCTGGTTGAAACTCGAGAAGCCTTTATTAATTCAATTCTCCAGAAAACCTACGATTTTTAATAACATATGATATATTTTCCTAATTATTTTTAGTCACTTCCTCGAATGGGAGAGAACAAAGATCGATAATTGCGGGAGGGGATTCGGAATTGCGTGAGAGTAGACCGAGAGCCTGGATTACCTCTACCCCAATCGCTATAGAAGCTGATTCCGGTCTCCGCTTAGTCCATTGCAGAATCGTAAATTTACCTATGGAAAAAAAAATTAAAACACTTGCCGATAAGTAAGTTTTCATTCAATTATGAATCCAGATTGAAGTTCGTGACACATTTTTTTGATACCATATTGAAATATGACGAAATCTATATTTTTGATATCCTCATACGAATACATGTTCGTTATTCCAATCATGCAAGATATTTTATGTTTGTATAGTAGGTTTTATTCGGCGGCCGCGTTCACCTCGGTGAATAAGACTTAAATAATGTATGCTAATTTACAAGCATTACGGACGTACATTTGAAACTATTTATAGTTCTGAGTTCTGGAGACCCACGGTGCGGTATTATTCTTAAAAATTTGACCTAGCCCATTTATAGTAATTATTATCCAGTTTCCCGGACTTCACACGGATATAAAGTGTACGTCACTCTTAGGTATAGCTTTAGGTTCAAAGATTTATCAACGCTTTGTGCTGTTGATCGGATAAATCTTGGAACTGTTTTTTCTTTAAAGCGTTAAGTATAAATCATTGTGAATAAAGTCTTCTCTGGCTTCTGAATGAGTAATAAATAATTGTTTCTATACTAATTAAATATGTAAAACTTTTTTCTTCGTAGATTATCTATTGGATTACCGTCTTTATTCATCTCCAAGAAGCTCAAATATGGTTTCCTAACTTTCGCCATTTTCTCTCTAGATGGTGGCTGATACACGGTTCTGTATACGAAAAAATGTTCCCTCGAAACAGGTCTGACCGTTTTATTGTGTCACCGTAGAAGATAATTGACAGGCAGTCCGATTACATCGGTTTCGCCTCACGTAGTGTAATGAAACGTAAAGATAGATGGCTATTTTTGGATTAACACCAATGGTTGTTGATTAACGCCAGTTTGGATGAAAAAACAAATTTAATAATTTTCAAATTCTTTAATTTTTAATTTGAAGCTTCCGACAATATTTCTATTGTCACCTGTACAGAGAAATAAAAAAAAGTACTAAAATATTTCCAATTTAATAGGAATCAAATACATAAACCAACAGTTAATTTTCAAAATGATCCATATATTTCGTTATTGCACAAACCATCAATTTGTCCAAAATGTTTTTATTTGATGTCTCGTAGAATCTTAAAATCAAGAAATATTTTTGGACAAATTGAAGGTTTTTGTTATAACAAAATATACGGATTATTTTAAAAATTGAAAATTAATAGTTTGTTAAATGTTTTATATCTATGAGTTAAATTACAAATTATGTAAAAGTGTTATGTAAAATAGTTTTATTATTCTGTACACATGACTATGGCAATATTTCCGAAAGCTTCAATAAAAAAAACGTAAAGATACTTTAAAATTAGTATTATAAGCCGATGTCTTTGTATAGATTGATGGGATTAATTGTAGTCTTAATATTAATTATATTCTATTTATTCCTTTTTTGTAGTTGATATACCCTAATGAGGAGAAAATTTAATACAACACATTTATAATTTTGAAGAATGCCACGTATTGCAAAACAGTTCTATTTATTTAAATAATTAAATAAAGTTTATAATTAATTATAATTAAGTATAATTTTCTTCTGAAGTCTGATGATGGGCATCAGTAAAACATATTCTTTTTTAACCAGTGACGTCAATACGGAAGTACAGGAAATTAACATGTTAGTAGAAATTTAAGTAGGTCATTTTCCGCTGTATTTCTGTCATTAATAGAGTTCTCGGCAAATTTAGCAATGCATCTTTAATTACTCGGCTTGATGATATTGATACAAAATTAAAACTATTGTTTCGAATAATACATTGTGGTGTTCCGAGTTTTTGAAATTTAATAGATGTCACAAAATAAAATATCTATCGGCTTATCAAGCCTGGAGTTAAAAATCCCTCTCGATTCTAAAATGTAACGAAATGTAATAACATTAGTGTTTGAAAATATTAAAATATTATTTAGGAAATCGAATGACTTTTTATATTCATCCGATGCAATTAATAGATTCATGTAATGCTAATGTCAATGCACCGCCCACGGCTTTGAACTCTGACCTTCGGAAGGTCAGCAGAGGGGATGCGTCCTCAAATACGCTGTTTTCGCTCAAAATAGATTCGCACCAAAAAAAACCCTTTATTGACGAGCTGGTTCTCTGGTCTTTTTTTAACGCACGTAATCCGACATAAGCATTGATTGATACTGAAAGAGGGAACAGTTTCCTCAGTATGTCACAATTATTTGATTCTTGTTACACGCCGGGTTGATTTTGATTCATAATAAAAGTATGATTTCGCATATAGATATTGTGAGCTTCTAAATTTATAATTTTGTCACAATATCAAATATCTATTTCCTCAGGGGAGTTATGCTAATAAGTTATAAACCCGGAATATATATTTTTTCCATAGAAATGTAGTCTTGTAGATCTAGGAATATTCTAAATATAACCAAAGAATTATAAATACTCTTATAAGGAGAAGAGTCTTGATATATTTATAAAAAAAACACGGATAAAAGCTACAAAACCTATTATGTATTAAAGGAATGAGATTAAGGTTGGAGACTTTCGCAATCAAATAACAAAAAGATAAACTATATATTATTAAAATACTACATGATGACCAAAGCACAAAAAGACATATTTGGTAAGTTATATATCTCTATTTATATAAGCATGACAGATATTTAACTAAAAAGGAAAGTTAGGTCAAAAAATAAACTGCGGTCAAAGGTGCATATATCGACAAATTAATAAAATATTGGAACAAATCTCCTTCAACAGTAAGAACTTAAATAATACTCAAATTGTTTTGTGCTTAAAGTTATTAATTTATATTTTCTCTTTGTTTTTATTAATTAAGATATTTATTATAATAAACGTATCTCTATTATTTTTTAGTTTAGTTCATTGTGTCGTTTTACCAGTGCGGTATTTAATTGCCCGACAATTCACGCACTGTCGAACACTTATTTGTGGTACGCAAATTATTTCTCTTTTGTTTTATTTGCGTTTTGCGGATAAAACAGCCCCCACGATTTACCTCATTCGATGTAAATTATATATAAACAACTCGTTCACCTGTTTCATCTATTACGGTATATTTTTTTAAAAAATAATGAACAATAATGCTCCATTGAAACTTATTATTTTATTCACAGTTGCAAATTTAGTGTGTGATTGGCACAGTGTATGGTAGAAGTGGAAGCTTCTCAACGAAGGATGATCGCAGAATACGTCAAAATCTAAAGCTAAGAGAACATTCAGTGTTAGCGAAGTCATTTAGTTTGCACCAATTAAAATAGCGTAGTTGTAGTTCATTAATGTGGGCTTATGAAATATAGCAAAATATGGAAATCAAACCCACACAGAAAACAGGAAGCTTTCGTAATATCGTGGCTTAGAAGACTACATGAATAATTAAGGAATGAAAATGTCTGCGAAAGAACTACTCACATATACCTCCATTGAACACTAATTGAATATAGAATTGAGGTGCGCGAGTCGCTATACCCGATTATATATAAATTTCTGTTATATTTCTGTATGTAAAGTTCACGATGATTAATACCTAAACAGTTACAATTTCTTGTATAAGTCTTATGTTTCTTCTTTAACAAAATTTGATGCATGATTAATTTAAATACATTCCAATGCAGCACTTATTGTACTACCTATAGTTATTCTCTCGCATACTAATCTGAAGCAAACAGTACCACAGATGTACGTACTGTACATCGCTGTTTAGTGGTTACGTAATTTTAAAAAAAATTACTTTCTCCCTTTTAACACATTGCTGAAAATTTTATATTTAAGTTTGACATGCTAATAAATTAATAAGATTATTAGTCGGGGTTGATTGAATATTGCATTTAATATTGTCAAATTTAGAATGAGAAATAATAAATTCCCCAGCGTTTCATCCCTAATTTTGTGGGACCTTTTCAGGTTTAGTAATAATAAATATTTTGTATTGTATTTATATTAAAATGATGTAAGATGGACTAAATTATTCTCATCGTACTTAAAGTTATAATCTAAATATTGAAAGAATTTTTAAAATATTAATTTATATATTATTGATTTTTACACCTGAAGAGTTCCCAAAAAATTAGGATAGAAATATTCGTTGTATACTTTGTTATGTAATAATCATTTCGTTGGTTTTATTATTTAATATAATATTCCTTCTATTCATTTAAGAAAAAAATTTCTGACTTAATTGGCCACAAACAATTTTATTACTGAAAATTAAAATTTTAGAAGTGGTAATAACGTCTCCCTTTTTTCAGTCTTCTTCCAGGTATTATTATTAGTTTATTGGCGATAGTTTCGAACTACTTGCAGCGTTTCGGGAATCCTTCAGTTCATTTACATATTGTTAGATAAATCACTTAAAATTCTTGAGGCGGTTCGACTAGCTTCCTGTTCTTTTATCAGTCTGTAGCTGTAGAAACTGAAACTGACGAAAGCGCCAATTCTAGAAGCGAGCACAAATCATTTCTTTTGTTACTTTGGAGTCAAGCCCGTCCTTTGTATTTTGTCGTCTACCTGCGTTTACTTTCGTTGCTCCTTCCAGAAAAGGGTCCATTGTGCAACTACCTTCGAACCAATCTTTAAAGCGTCCGACCTTTATTATCTAACAATAATGAAATAACTTCTATTTTTCCAACCTTGGAATTTCAATTACGCACAAACACCATTGGTAAGAAAGTTATTTTCGGCTATCGACTGAGCTCCGAAATTTCGGGTTTCTTTCATGATCGTCCCAAATCTTGTTTGTTTCGTTTCCAATTCTTTATTGTATTCAGTTGGCTGTCGACAGCTACCTCAGAGTATCATCTTACATCATCGTATTCATGGTGTTATGAAATTCATTTCACTGACGAGGCTTGAGTACACCTGACGTGTCTCTTAGAGGTTTCAAACGGTCATTTACATTCTTCTTGACACACACACACACACACGAAATCATATATATATTGTAATACATACATTAATAAATTTTTGATTAATGAAATTTGCCCCACGTTGTGGTAGTCATTTTATGTAATACATCAAATAAAATAAAATATAACTACCAATTTAAACAATAATTATCTTTTATTACACAATTTACAATTTACAATTACACAAATCTGATGAAATTTTATAAATCAAAACAATTTTATTCACCTAGAATAAATTTTAAATAATTGGACTCGGTATCCTCAAGGTCTTTACTGGGTTGATAAGGAAACGGAACAAAATGTTACAATTAAACAAATACAGTTACAATAAATGAAAAACGAAATGATTGAAACGAAATAATTGAAATGATTGAAACGAAATCTTTGAAACGAATTGAGACTAAATCTGACACTTTTTTACCCTTTATTAGCAATTTACAATTATTAATTCAGAAAATAAACTTACACACTCTCTGGTCCACACACTCACTTCATACAGGCTTAAAAGGCACCAGGCTGCGCTCACACTCTGGTATCACAGCCACCTCCTCTTGACGACGTCACCCTCTCGACGAATTCAAACACCTCTGCTGGCAGACAGACCTCCACGATGAAACTCCCACTTGTTGACGACTGATGTCCAGCTGATTACTCTCGGCCACGTAGCTTGGCCTACCATCCGATGAGAACTGTAAGACATTATTTTTTTTATAACGTTGTATAAATTAAAAAATCAGTTAGGTGAGATACTGGATTAATATCGTAGCATTAAAAAAGCTATATCGAAACATGTGTACTCGGCATTGTTCATATATGTAATGTAATTATTGGCATCAAAGGTTGAAAGAAGAATCAAGGTTGGATTGAGTTCATTCATTCATAATAAATTCAATCACATTTGAATAGAATACCATTTAAATTAAGGGCCAGATATTTGTAATCCCAGTGATGACATTCGGCGGTAAATTGTACTTTAGTGTAAAAAATATAATCTTTGCAACTAAAGTATGGGACGAGCCAAGCTGGGGAAGACTAGAAGCGCTCACATTACCATGTTACGAAAGTTGAACACGTAAATTTTAATGGAGAAGGTAGGCATTCATATATTTTTATTAATTTAATTTTGAATATTGTGTTACAGCTGTTGTTTTTGATGGTTTATACTTTATTGTATTAGTTTGTTGCATAGCATCTTTCATTACACCTACGGGTCCGAACCGAACTTAATTCCTTGAAATAATTATTTTTTTGTCCTCGGCCTTCTGCAGAGGAAACGACCACATCTTCGTTGTATGTTATGTTTTTTTTAATAAATAGACAATTATGCGTTTTTGTAAATTTAATTTAATTACTCTGCGGGTGATATTATAATATAAAAATCGTGAATTTCATTGAAATAATTGTTCCATCAACGTAATTTTTTAAAGTTGTGTACAGGTTATGTATAGGGTAATCCACATAGTGGCAACTCCCCTCTTATAGCATAGGAAAGGGGATGCGGAATAAACAACAAAACTAGTATTCTAACAGTCGTAGTCTGTGAAAAGATTGATTCGTCAGTCTTCGTCAGGAGCCCGTTAGAAGGGTTGCGATGGATTTAGACAAGCAACAAGCCCGCAGATTGCGTGACATCACGCAGCCAATTGTACGCAGGAAGCGCGGGTTTTGCGTGGGCGCAATCGTACGCACGTGCGTCAGATACAGTCCCTATCTATAACCTCACGCTACACCATTTCCGACTATTTCGTAATGAGCAAATGCACAATCCCGTAAGTTACTTCTCACGTTTAATGCCGACCTTCCCTAATAATCACAAAAATAAAGCAGCTGGAAAGGAAGGAAGCAGATGAAAGCCGAGTACAAGGGGGAGTGGAAACCATAAATAGCAATCTAAAATCAGAATGAAACAAAATAATATGAAAACAAAAAGACCTCAAGCAGGTCAAATAAAAAAAAATTAAGTGCGTAGGAAATGAGAATGACACGGAGAAAAATAGGAATAATATTAACATGGAGGCATGCGTCAGAAACATGTAAACGACTGTAGACAATGAGAAAATTCAACTAACGGAGGAGAGACTAATGCAAAAAGTATGTAATGCAAACAATGTGTTGGGTGAGTAATCGAGACAAATTGAAAAACCGATAATGAGAAGCAAAATAAGAGGCAAAGCGAGGTGAGTGATGACAAAAAGAGACCAGATTTTGTATGATTGTATCATTTCGATTTATGATTTCGATTTATGATTTTGGGGAGGGAGTGTGGGAGGCCATGACGAACAGATGCAATACAGCAGAAGATGACCACAGATGGCTTAATGAATCAGCCCATAGTCTAGATACATAAATGCTGCGTCCCCACAGAAAACCCCTCTCCCGCCATCGGAAGGGCTTGGGACAAGTACAAATGCCCGACCTACGTGTTGCAAGTTTTTTTAGGATTTGTTCTGCATCACTTTTAGGCATATTCCGGGTAGGGCCCTTAAACTATTGCCCAGGGGCCCTAGTTAACCCTTGGCTACCTTGCTCTACCTTTCCGGCTGCATTCCCACTTTCAAATCCCTTCCTATGCTATTAAAGGGTAGTTGCCACCACGTGGATTACCCTCATGTAGCCTATTACTAAAAATAAGGTGTATAGCACAGGTTGCATATGCAAAGACGTAAACTACATTTAATGTTTTGCTATAAAGAGACTTATTTGACTACGACCAAAACTTTCCCATGGACGAAAAATGGTGGAAGAGTGAATTTCTGTTGTGATGTGGAGGAAAAAGATCCGAGAAGTTACAGTGAAGTTGAATAAATTCCGTCTAAGATGAAAATTTTGTTGATTTATAATTATTCAGTGGTATATTTGCGAAATGTAGCCGCAAAGTGTTCTTGGAAAACTTGAAATTCTCGGTTAAAAGAGGAAAGTTAGTTGATGGAAGGAGCAATAACAAATATTTACATCTGCAAAGCGGAAAACGTTTGCTTTCTGGGACACGAGTAACAGCAGAGAGGACAACCAGTCGCAGCCCGAACGTTTGGAAAGCAGCCATTGAATTTAAAGGCTTCCGATGATTTCACAGCAGTTACCTCCAGTCTAGCAGTTTTGTGAGATATGAAGACATTTAATACGAGTCTGTTCCTAGTATTATTTGCCACTAATATCCCTCCTGTCAGGAGAAGCCCATAGACCTTCCATTTAAATTATTATATTAATTATATAATTAATATTTTTTATAATTGTATTTCATTTTCCCTTTTCACTTAAATATTAAATATTCAAATATTGATGTCAATTAGTCTAATAAATTATATTACAATAACCAATCGCCATTTCCTATTAATAATACAGTAGTCTATTGAGATTCAGGGAAACAGTATCGAAGCAGAGCATGCGGTACTTCATTTGCGTCCAAAATATTCTTTATTTGTCGAATAAGACTTACATACTAAATTTATGATAGTAGAAATTTTATAAAATTGCGAGCACTATCGATTTTGCTTTTGCACTGGCGCAGTCGTCGTGGATTCCAACTAATTGAATAATCTCCCACCGGAACGGGCAAATACCCTTATGACTACTGTTTATAATTAACAACAGGAAACTTCGTGTTTGTTTACGCGTTTCTGACTTCCGATAATTTAATTTCAGGTTTTATTACGTCGCTCCGAAGAATGACGTTAAATGGTTTAAAAAATCGAATTATCTCTTAACCTCGGACAAAATCAGGTACAGCGCAATAGTTTTTACAGCTCCAGGGAAATCGGCGGAAGGTCTTCCTTTCCATCAGAGTCCGGTAAAAAGTGGAAGTGGATATTCAGATGATTAACAATCTCTGTCACG
Organism: Zhengitettix transpicula; assembly: GCA_037074705.1. Taxonomy (NCBI): domain Eukaryota; kingdom Metazoa; phylum Arthropoda; class Insecta; order Orthoptera; family Tetrigidae; genus Zhengitettix; species Zhengitettix transpicula. The sequence continues at coordinate 80,484,302 of CM073591.1, forward strand.
GCGTATTTTCAACATTACATTGTGCTGACCTCAACGTACTGGGTTACCAAACTTGCAGTTCCATTAATTATTTGGTCTTGAGGTTCAGATTTACTCCTGCTCATGTAATGACAAACCTTTCTGACACCTAACCTTATTATTCACAGACCTGTTTCTATTCACTTGTTTCGCATTTGTGTTTCTCTCCAAACACCTGAAAAGAAGGTTTTAATTAGATTATCCATATGACCAAAAATATCTGATAGTTTCCTTCGATGGTTTTGTAAACACCAATCCTCTGTTTTATTCCGTCAACCTATTTATTCTTTCCGAAAGAACAGCAGATTATTAAAAATTGTTAAAGATAATCGGTCTTCAAAAGAAATCACGAGCCACAATTTTTTCTACCTTTGTCCACCAATTGCGTGCCAAACCGTTTATGTTGGTAATTTATCGGCTGAAGGTTTCAGAAATTCACGTTGCAAAACAACGCCTTAAAATCTGCCGGTCTGAAGGAATGAGAGTAAATTTATATATCAAATGTATCGATCGGTAAATCCTACTTTTAAGTCCAGTTATTATTTACCCATTTTTCTGAAGTTTTACATGATCTTTCATTAAAACGTCTTTGGCAGTTCATCCGTTAAGTTTCAAGATGATTGATTTCAACCAGTGTCGTATATTCAGGCTAATATATTTGACAACTCAATCATATTTTAATGGTTTTACCCTTAAATATCTGCACTTACAAACATTCTTTGAGCATCAATTATGTTGTACTCACAATTTTCCTTTTCTCCATATCATTTATATGAAGTCAGTTACACAATCTCATATGAGCACATATGTTGTCCCCCTTTTTGTTTGCATTGGAAATAATAAATTTTGTGCATTTGGAAACTTGTGCGTAATACGCTTCATCATTTTTGGACCAGTATTCAAGGAATTTTATGTCTGTGATAAAATGAAAACTTGATTTTAGAAATTGCATCTTAATTTGAAAGTGTGAGTTAGGGTGTTGTGTGACCAACACTTTGAGATTTGTGGTAAAAGGAGAGGATTGATGCGGACCCAGATGCTGGGGGCTAAGTCTGCGGTGTGCTGTAGCAGATGGGTCCGTGAGATATGGCCCCCATCAGAAACACAACTTGGTCCTATCTTCCGCGCCAGATGCGGACGAAAACTCTCGATACAGTTCTCTCTGGCCTTTATTGGACAATCGTTCACCTCACTGTCGGTCGCTGGCGACCTCTTTATTCGCATAACTGCCTACTCGACGATCGGTAACAATAAAACTTTTTCACTTTTGCCCACGTTAATGGAAAACAGAAATTACGTACTTGAACCGACATCGATTTCTATACCAGAGTACCGTAACTTACTACACCCTTGTTGATTACCGTTATGTCTATTTTCCAACTTGCACCCTCCCTCCACCCCCACCTCCAGTGTATATAAACCTGTAATGAAATCCTCCTGGTGAGAACTGAAAAAATTTATAGAATTAATGATAACTTCAAAGTCAATTTAAAAGATTTAACTTATACCTAAATTTACGATTATTCCTTCCTTCCATTCTTCTGCAAATCATCCAGTGGTTTTCTAATATACATCAAGTGAAATAAAAAAAATACTCGAACCAGAAACCATTTACAGTTGAGTCTGAAAAAATAAGTGTGATGTAACATAAACTGAAAACATAAGTGAAGGATGTGTGAGTAAAAGGTCTAGAAGTCACTTCTCAGAGTTGCTGTAAAATATTGAAACATTTGAAATAAGTTGTATTTTATGTTACAGTCGTAAAATAATCGACTGTGTTGGCGGTTTTCCTAATATTTTATGCGACCAATGAAGTAGATATTTCAGCCAATCTTCATCCTGGTTTATTTGAAGTTAGACGCCTAGGGCTTAGGTCGGGGAGGAGAACGCAAACGGGTAAATATTCCAAACACTGCTGCTATTGATACTGGTTAAATGAAATGTTTACCAAAAGGTAAGTATCGAATAAATTCCTACTCCGGGTTAATTTAAATAAATACACGGGCAACGCCAAACACTGAGCTAGTATGTAATAATTGCTTTGAATGTATTTATACTCTATACTGACTTACACACGACTTAAGTCCATATGTAGTTAAATTCATCATAAGAGGCCAGGACTTTAAAACGGTCACGTTGTCAACAATTATTTTTTTTAGGGTAACAGGCCACATGAGGGTAATCCACATGGTGGCAACTTCCCTTTAATAGCATAGGAAGGGATTTGAAAGGGGGGATGCGGAAGGGTAGAGGACGGTAACCAAGGGTTAACTAGTGCCCCCGGGCTATAGTTTAAGGATCCTACCCGGCATTCGCCTAAAAGTCATGCAGGACAAACCCTATAAAACCTGCATCAGGTAGGTCGGGCATTTGGTACTTGTCCCACGCCCTTCTGATGGCGGGGGTTTGCTGTTGGGTCGCAGCATTCCCTTCTCGGTACCTCGACCAGTTTAGGAGGCAGCTGATCGACTGTTCCAATGGGAACAAAGAACAACTTACCGTATGCCGTATTACCCCGGAAAATACACCTCTCGAAACAGACCGAGGTGTATCGGCATGTGGGAAACTTAGTTCAAAAAACCAGAGAGTTGTGAAGGCATCCCCAAAGGTAGCCCCCGCCAGAGCTCTCTGGGAAGGTTTACCTGCGAGAGAATCCTCTTGCTAGCGTCTATGAAATTTAACTAATTTATTTAAGAATCTTACAAACGACTAGGAGAGATTTCTCTTATCTGGCAGTTGTGTTAACGAGTATATTGTAATATGGTCGAAAACGTAAGTGGTGGTGGACCCCAACCACACTAACCGTAATTGTAGCAAGTAATTTAGTAATTCAACGTAATATCCTGGGCCGTCTATGAGACGAGTTTGCTACTGTATAATACAATATATTGTATAGCTAGAGTTAATACGAAGCTGAATTAACCATCCTGAAACAATTTTGTGAAATTAGTACACCAATCAGTTTTCTCACTATTGATTCAGGACTGTCAAATCCCTTCCTATGGTATTAAAGGTGATTTGCCACCATGTGCCGCCTGTAACTCTATAAACGTACTTATAGTTAAATAGCTTTGAAATGGGAGATAAAATAAGAAGTACTTGTAAGGACTCTTTAAAAAACCAAGCCAATTTGTATTGTCAATTCAATCATTTTTAGAAGCATGGCAAATCTGAACATTGGCCAATTGGATATTATGTTTCCCAGATCGCATGTACAACGAAAAAAAAATCTGAACCATAAATAAGAAGTACTAGAAATATCGCATTGATTCTAATTCCTATTTCAGTCTTATCATTTCCTACTACTAGCAAATAAGAGGTCTTATATAAGCATTGTAACTTAAATAACCAACGTTAATGAAATAGAAGAAAACTTCTAAAGTCACTGAAAATATGAGCAACATTATTCATAACTTTCGTACTTTTGCCTAATGATTAATTGTAGTACTGTAACAGTTCTTTCGACTGTGATAACGGTGTCAATTGACAAATTGTATCTCCATCCCGTCATGGCGTCGCAGATTGTGATTAATTTGGGTGACATGGCATTCAAATTGGCGTACGGGCGTTGAGATTTGTCTCTGTTCTATCTAATAACACCGTAGTAGGTTGTTTCTGCGTCTTCAATTTCCTCCCAACCCGTTAACGTAAATTCAATATTTAATGTGTACAATAAATGTGAATACGTCAAAGAATAAACACAAATTTGCCTTTAATCTCTTTTATACACACATTCAATTATCTCTTAATATTCTCATGTTCAACTTTACTTATTTTTTTTTACATATTGTCTAATTTCTATGACTATTAATGCGTCCGACACTCAACGAAGCCTATCTCAAATTTCGACTTCTTCCAAAAAATATTTTCATTATATCCTCAACTCACGATCTAAGTTAGCATGTAACAACCGTGTCCAATGTATGTATGTGCTTTTGGTGTAAAATTAGTACGTCCTTTAACAACAACTACATTCTAAGAGTACTTTAAGGCATGTTTCTGATGTGAACCTTGGAAGAGCAAACTGAAAATACAATATTTGTCGTGATGTTGTAAGGCAAACGGATAGCCAGCGTACGCGCACATTCCATTTGTCTGTTCAATTTTGTCGAATTATTCTGTGAATTGTAAAATCACGGCACTGATAAATAGAGACTCTAATGCTCCAGATCTTCATTAAAAAATAAATTAATTCATTTAAAAAATTACACGTGTTGCTTCACGTTTGAAGGAAAATAATTTGATCATAAATAGGACACAATCTTCTGGTAATGATCCCCAAAATTGAATTATAGCGCGTTTTATTAGCCTGGCTGGCGTCGTGGACAGTGTCTCGTTTTCATTTTCTGTTCTCTCACTTTGTTCCTAGAGAGACGTTTCTATTATTCTGCACTGCAACGCATTTAGTTTTCAATCCGATTTCTCGCTCTCTAATCATACCGTAATTTTACTATAATTTAATTTTGACGATATTTTGGCAACTAGTAGAAAATTACTATATAATAAAATCAAGTACTACAGCACGCCTTATTGACCCTTATAATAAATAATTATATAAATTTTGTGCTTCTGTGGTCGAGAATAATTGACAACAATTTTATTTTAAATCTAAATTACCATATTGAGGTTAATGGCGGAAGTCAGAAAACATACGAAACAAAAGGCAATATTTGAATTATTTTTTTTTGGGTGTAGATAGGCTATGTATAGGGTAATCCACATAGTGGCAACTCCCCTCTTATAGCATAGGAAAGGGATTTGAAAGGGGGGATACGGTAGGGTGTAGGAAGGTAGCCAAGGGTTACTAGGGCCCCCGGGCTATATTTTAAGGATCCTACCCGGCATTCGCCTAAAAGTAATGCAGGACAGACCCTATAAAAAAACCTGCATCGTAGGTAGGTCGGGCATTTGGTACTTGTCCCACGCCCTTCCGATGACGGGAGAGGAGTTTGCTGTAGGGACGCAGCTTACCCCTCGCCATGCCTTGGCCTGTTTAGGAGGCAGCTGGCCGACTATTCCAATAGGAATAGCGGACAACTCTTGCCGTATGCCCAAGGTCTGCGACCCCGGAACATACACCTCTCAAAACAGACCGAGGTGCCTCGGCATGTGGGAATCTTAGTTCAAAAAAAAACAGAGGGATGTGAGTTTGAGAAATCGATTATAGCGGTCTGATCGAACAAAGCAACAATGAGAGAAGCGAGCTCACTTTGCTTTATTGAAAAGTCAAAAATGGCGTATGCGCGCTAAAACTCGGGGGAACTAGGAGTCAGTTGGCGGGAAAACATCGTGAGGAGCAGAACAAGTAATATAACTGTTAGTTAGCGGAGAAAGATTGTTAGGAGCTGATGGCGGAAAGACATTATGAGGAGCAGAACAAGAAATATAATTTGAGCAGAGACTAGACATCGTCAATGTATAACTATTTTAAGTTGTAAATAAATACGAAGAAAACATTCACGCCGCAAGTATTGCAGCGTAAATAATTGAAAAGTAAGAGCAGTTTAAGTCTACAGCCAGGAGCTAAAGAAAAGTTAGTTCGCTCAGAAAGAATAAACAGTTAAAATAAATCGTCAAGGAGCTACGTTGCAGTTTACGTCCAATTCAGTAAAAGACTAATAAATCTACGAATCATAGGGTTCCGGTAAGGCGAGCAGACATCAGATAGCTGACATTCAGGAAGATCATCCGAGTTCCTGTGAGCCTATCCATTTTGGGTTTAATAGTGTAAAATCTGTGAGTCGACATTTTAGAATCAGTGTAAAAGTTTGCCATAGTGTACTTCCGAAACCAAAAAGAATGCTGGTACCAGCTGGACAGATGTAAGTAACAAAACCAAAACTAATGATTAATTGTAAACGCTAATTAGAGGATAAGGTCAGATTTCGTTCTCCTTTAATAGTCAATCAAAGTTAATTTATTTTCTTTTTAATTTCTTTCTATCGACATATTGTTTAGGTAAATGTGAACTGTTTGTTTATAAGATTTTAAAATCAATTTGTAATGTTCATTATCAGTCGAGGCCCTGAGAGAATGAGATCCCAAATTTTGTGTTTGTAATCATCTTTTGTTGCCACAAAATAAATAAATATTATGCTTGTTAATTTTGATTATTATTTCTTTTAATTAACGCCTTCCATTTAATTATTACCTAAATGACGCTTCACGTGAGGCAAATTCATCCAAATTCTTTAAATTAATTAAGGCTTTCATTTAATTATTACAATATGTATATATATATATATATATATATATATATATTGTTTTTACCTCAGTCATTGAATCACTTCTGGTGTGCTATCCGGGAAGGATACTTGTTTTCTGACTATGCTTAATATTTAAAATCCAGTTGTAGTGAGGCTGATTCTGTTTCTTATCAATTAACAGTTTATTAACTAGATATTTCAGGCATAAATTATAAATATTAATAAAGACTTCCACTCTAGTTTTCTATATTGAGAAATCTCATGATTGTTCAACTGTCATCCTTGACATTTTCCCGCCTTCCTATTTTAAGAAGACTGAAATTAAGGCTCTCCTATATTCCCTTGCTATTGTTAGTAAAATGTAATAATGACACTGTGAGCGGTTTCATTTGAGCTGGATTTATTTGCCGCGAGACTCCCGGAAGTTTGGGGCGTCGCTGTGCTTCCGGTAATGGCTGCTGGTCTTCTACAGCACCTGAGGTCTCGGTCGTTACCAACTTTGCCCCTGCACCTGTCTTTCGTCGTTTAAACCCATGGCACTCAAGACATTTTCTTGCGGAACAAAATTACCAAATCAGGGACGCCGACACAATGGCTGCGTCGTGCTTCCAGGACAGAACCCGTTTCGATTATGAGTCTCCGAAACGCCCTGCTGCACGCACTTCACGATAATTTACCAGTTCATAACCGAAGCTCATTGAATCATTCTCGCCTTTCGTCATTCACAGAGGAACTCGCCATTCCAACTTTGCTTTTTAGTTTGGGGAAAAAAAATTTCTATGACAATTTAATTTAAATTTAGATATAATTTTATACTTTACTAAAACTGCCACTAAGCTTAGTATCAGTTAATAAATAAATTAATTCAACAAGTAATTGCCTATAGAGCGATATAGTGGAGTAAATGGCAATAACTTTATTTACGCCCAATCTCTGTTTCCCGTACCTTCCGCCGTCAATCACCTTTATTTAACTTTTCTTAGGTTGTTATCATTTCAGTATTGATAGCTGATGCATTTCACGTGACGAGACGTGCCGATAATAATCGGACCAAATTATGTGTGTTTCCAACGTTCATTAACATCAAAGTAAATTTCTTTTTAAAAAAAAGATACCTTTTTCCGACTGATTGAAGTATTATTATTAAATGAAATAATAATACTTCTTTAGCAGAAAATACCTCGAAATGAACAAAGCAGAGATAAACACTACTTTGAAAATTTCCCTTTACAATTGGAAGAAATTTTTTTTAAAGAAATATTTGTAAAAGTTCACTTTTTAAATGGATGCTGTTCAATTTTACTGAGCCCATTCATATAAGTTGACATTTTTATTTTATTCATGGAAGATATAAAAAACATACAGATTCGGTTAATTGATATGGTCATAACATGTGTTAATATACGAGAGAGAAGGACATATATATATATATATATATATATATATATATAGAGAGAGAGAGAGAGAGAGAGAGAGAGAGAATGTTGGAGAAATTTATACAGGTATTATTTCATGACGTCATTTTGGTAAAAATGAGAATGAATTCCATATATATATATATATATATATATGTATAACAAATCAATTATGAGCATTTAAATTAAATTAATCTGTATCTTTTTTTCTTCCACGAATAAAAGAAAAATGTCAACTTATGTGAATAAAATACATTGAAAACTAACAGCATTCATTTAAAAAATTAACTTTTCAAATAATTTTTTGAAAAAAAATTCTTCCAACTATAAAGGTAACTTTTCGAAGTAGAATTTATCTCCGCTTTGCTCGTTTCCAGGTATTTTCTCCTACAGAATCATTATTCTTTCATTTAATATTCAACTTATTAACAAATGAGTGTGGCATAATTAGAAAAAGCGAGAGGATAATTCACGTGTACGGCGTTACATTATAAATTCCTTTTCACGTTTTTCTTGCCGTAGAATTAACCCCGGAGCCGAGATCACGAAAGACATCTTGTGTGCTAAAAAATTTAAATCAATCTTCGCTGGAAAGGAACTTGTGTGTTTTCGGAAATGCAGAGCAGTTTTGAGATTGCGAATTCTCAAGCACTAAGCACTTCCGATTTTAATGAGCATTCCAAGGGTTCCTTTCGCCTCTCTGCTTGGAAATACCGGTTTTCACAAGATTTTCATAATTTCTCCGCCACGAAGGGATGTAGAAATAACCACCTCTTCCATGAATTGGCTCTTCCGCCAAGTATAGGCGTAATAAAAAATTTTTCGTTTACATTTGAAATCCGTCGGATCAATTCGAGGTGTGGCACGTCCATTTGAATTTATTAAAATGCCGACGGTTTTTATGAGTGTGCATGTTTTAAGCTATTTTTAAAGTCTGCGGGAATTTCGGTGGTACGAAGACCGGTTAAATTTTAAAGTAAACTGAATATAATTTCACCTTAATTTAATCTGCTCTTATTTACATCTTACTACAAATTTTGAAGCATAATAAAAATGATTACATTTTTATTTAATAAGGAATGTGGATGGAAAAGTGTCGATCGGGCCGGGAATCAACACGGTACCTTTTTTCCAACCATATTCCTTAAATTACAATGTAACAATGAATTGAGGCTTGAATTAGCTTTGAATATTTATTTGAAATTTTATTTTTGTATAGACTTTGAAATATCTATAAAAATTGTTAACAAAAAATACTAAATTACAGATGAAGGAGTAGATAGGCTATATATAGGATAATCCACATAGTGGCAACTCCCCTCTTTTAGCATAGGAAGGGAATTGAAAGGGGGGATGCGGAAAGGTAGAGCAAGTTAGCCAAGGGTTAACTAGAACCCCCGCGCTATAGTTTAAGGATCCTACCAGGAAATTCGCCTAAAAGTGATGGAGGGAAAACCCTAGAAAAACCTGCATCAGGTAAGTCCAGCATTTGGTACTTGTCCCACACCCTTCCGATGGCGGGAGAGGGGTTTGCTGTGTGGACGCAGCTTTCCCCTCGCCGTGCCTTGTCCAATTTAGGAGGCAGCTGGCCGACTATTGCAATAAGAATAGCCGACAACTCTTACCGTATACTCAAGGTCTGCGAACCCGAAACATACACACCTCAAAACAGGCCGAGGTGCGTCGACTTTTGGGACCATTAGTTCAAAAAACCGGAGAGAGAAGGAGGCATCCCCAAATGTAGCCTCCTACAGAGTTCTCTGGGAAGGTTCACCTGCGAGAGAATTCTCTCACAGGCTTCCTTGACTAAATTACAAACCGCGTATTAGATAAATAAAATTAAATTTAGTGTTCCTGATACAAGAGATTATCTCATTTTAGTGTTAACACAGAAATAGCTTCACAATTTATTAACTATGGTAAAAGCTTAATTACCATTCCAGTGCAATTTAAAAATAATACTTGTACTACACCCTGTGACTTTATGTATTGTGCTTTTATTTATGTTCCGTCAATCTTATGTTTATTTTTGTGATTAATGTACAACACGCCTAAAACTCAAATCACATCAAGCATAATTCGTTTAAAATACCGTCTCCAGACTTTAAATGCTCATGAAACCTAAGCTATCAACATTTTAAATATTATATGAACACAATCATTATTGCTAGTTAATTTTTAAATGCATTAGCTAAAAATCTGAAGATAAATATATATTTCTGTTTTATTACTGGATCAACGTGTTTGCTATGGAATAATATACATAGTAGTAATCTTGTTTTTTCGATGTTTACTCATTTTTATGAGTTTTTTTTGTTGTTGTTTAACTGCTTCTGGCATTATTTTTCGATTCGCCGGGTTCTGTAAATATGCTGTTTTCCGTATCTTGGCTGGAGGATTTCAGAGCAGGATAAACATGCTGCGTATTAGAATTCTTCCGCGAATTCGGAGATTCTCGGGAGTAAAGTAGAAATGGAATCAGTTTCAAGATCAGCAAAGTGTCGGGGTTTTTTTCCGATCCGGAAATAATCGTCCGTCGATTTCAGGAATGACTTTTCGATATAAGGCGATATAAGGCGGAAGTCTTCAAATGATTTCCTTCGTTCGTGTAAAATTTATATTTAAACCGTAACCATAAGTACAGAAAACTGTCCCACTAACTCTGTTTAGCAACACTTTATTTCCCGTTCATAAATAGTTTAAAACTCGCATGGATTAAATGCCTTAATCCGATATAGCTGACCCATTTATTCCTGAATAAGTCTGTTCATATACGAGCCAACTAACGGAAGTTTTGAACCTTTTTAACAATTTTTTTAAATTGTTTGTTCGTTTGGACTTTCTCTTCGACGTTACCCAACTCGAAGGGCCTTGGCCTACCGAGACGACTGCCAGACTGTCACCTTGCATGACACATTCTGGATTTAGGAGTGACACGTGGTCAGTTGTCGATTCTCCTTCAGTCTTAGCCCCAGTTTTCGTGACCAGGACGAGCACAAACATCCATTTCCACGCCAGGATTCCAACCCGGGACCCGTGTGATCCGAGACTATGACGCAGACCACTACACCACAGCAGTAACTGTAGTCCGTTTAAAATTACACGTCTCCTGGCTTGTCCGCGTGGAGGGGGTCACTGATGCCACCACGTACGACACACGACTTATACAGATCACTGAAAACAGTATCGTGTTGATCGGCAAGCCTGCTTTATTTCAAGCGTGGTGATTGGTTGATTCAAGGTCACGGGAACAACCGCCATCGGTCTTGTAATATGAAACAGACTATAACCCCTCCTAAGTCAAAAATTTACAAATGTAGGAATCCACCGTACTGAAAGCATAAAATATCCGTTTAAAGTATAAACAAAATGAAATAGTGAATAGAAGCTTCTCTAACTATCAAATAAGAGGTGTCAATTTTCAAGTCTCAGCCCTGAAAATGAGTGGAGTTTCTGTTCTGCGCGTGTTGCACCTGCTTTTGCTGGCTTTCGACTTTTGCAAGCAGAGAAGAATTTCACGCCTACAAATGCCTGAATGCTAAATAAACAATAATTCGTCTGGGGAAGTTATTAGGTGTGCGGCAGAGAGATAACCGCCGCAGTTGGCGCTCTTCATGTAGGTTAATAACAGTTGCAGAAATGTTTGGACCTTTGTTACGGCGGAATGCTCTTCATTACCGAGACGGTCTCTCGCCTTCATTGTGGCTCGCTGGTCCCTTCTCATTAACAGCACAGAATTGCTTGCCATTAATAGTGCGGCCGCTGTGGAGGACACAAGTGACGCACTGCACTTTGAACTCTGCTTCAAACCATTTTCGCGAGGGCAGAAGGTCTCTTCTCTTCTGTTGTCCATATCAACTCCCCTTTGAGCATAACTTCACGAGTAAGCACCTGGAACACTGCCACATTTTCTCCAAGGACCTAAATGGTGTGGCTGTTGCGAAATTTCTTTCATTCAGCACTGACATATTGAAAAGAAAAATACGTTTCTTATGTTACAGGTTAAAAGGCAAGCTTTGGAGATAGCCGCCTTGATTATTATCGACCGTTTCGTTATTTAAATATTTTGTCACATTAACAGATATACATATAAGAATTTTTTTTAAAAAATTAAAAAATCAGTATCTTCCGGCATTCGTAAGTATTAATGAATCTTGTGACCAGGTCATCTCAGTGAATGAGATTTCAAAATAAAATATTGCGAAGTCGATGTCAAAACAGTTTTTGCCATTCATAATACGATCGATTAAAAGCTGAAAGAAGTAACTATTTTTTATTAATCGACAATATACACGGTTAATGAGGCACTTGAAATTGTTCGTTTTTATTCATAGTTCTAACAAGCGTTTATTCAGGCCTGAGACACATCAGAAGTTGATTGTCTGTAGAATCGACTTAATCTTCGGTACAGGTGAAGGAATAATTTTGCGTTCGTCGATTTTGTTAATTAATTTGTTGATTTTCAAAATAAGACAATTCAATGGTCCTGAATCGTTCATTTGAGAATATAAATTAAGAAACGTTCTGAATAAACTGATTCAGTTCTTTTCTTTTTAAGTCTAATGGCCTGCTTTCGAATAGAATCGGTGTATTATAAAGTCCACAATTTATTTTTTTATTATACACAGTGACACCGAAACGTTGACAAACTTTTCGTCAACTTTAATTGAAATGATTAGGGTTCAGATGAAATTATATGATTTGCCTTAAAGTAGATGCTTGATACTTTCAACAATTTTTATTCTTTCACGCCCCGTCATGTCGACAATTAAAATCAGAACAGAATAATTTTAATTTTTTGTAAAAATCCGTTAAATATCTACATGTAGGACACACAAAATTAAGAAATTACAGACAAGTGAAAATCGCTTCCAAATATACAAATTACGAATATAAGTTAATATATCTTACTATCACTTAAAGATCACCAAAAGAAAAATACGTTGCAATTAATTTGGTTTAAAGTTTTAATAGCTGTCAATAGAACCATTAAAGGTTATTGTTTCTAGAGTAACTACAGAGTGTTTAACGTTGATTTATTTCCAGCTTACGAGATTACGTGCGAGCGTAGATCACGGCAATAAGCAGCTTTCGAGGTTATCAAATAAACGTGCGGTTGAGATGATTTGCATAATTAATTGCGAGTTAATGTGATAAGTCTCTGCCACATGTTTAACTATGGAATGGCGTCGACGGTCAAAGTTCCCACAATGAATACACGCTTAACCAGTGAAACAACAGATAAAATATAGTTTATAACATTAGAAAATAAGAACGGTCTCCAGTAGCTAGTTATGAATACAAATCATTTGTTTGATAGAAATCCCAGGCCATTTAAATACGAAAAACTGTTACTTATTAGAGTTTTCGTTCAGAACAAACGATTTTGTTCGCGAACTAATAAGTATCTGACAAATCACTGAAAATCGGAGAAACCTTTTCAAAACTATACCTGACGGTATATCCCGCAAAATCAACTGGTATATCAGTTTTTTGTAACGGCAAATATATGTGTAATATAAAACAGGCGTTTTCTTAAACATTCTTGACTTAATTTTCTTAATATTGCTGTGCTGTAGTTAGATTGGGACCAATCCTCAAGATGTTTCGAGCCCAGAGTTGAATTTTACAGTCATTAACAGTTACTATTTCATAAAGCGTCTTTAACGATATTATTTTATCAAAATGCTGATTCGGAATAATTTCATGTGGAATAAGACTGGAACTTATCGTTGTGTATGTAGGTCGGGTTGCCATCCTACTGAAGAGAGTAGCAAGTTTTTTTCGGAGATTTACACATCAATCATCTTAATCAGATTAGGTTGTTATTCTCCTGACTAAAGAGCGTGTATGCATGAGGAAGTGTATCAACTTTTATTTTCTTCTGCAACCTAAATCAACGAATCCGATTAAGTACATATTTTAGACAAAACATACCGAGCAACATATAACTCCATTTATTCACCTGACATGTCAAATTTTGTTGTTAATGCTTCATATTCACTCATCACACATATGCATATATGCTACGTACTGCTCAAAACATTTCTGTTTGCATAAAAAGCTTGCTATCGGCGAGTCTGTGCAGGACCTCCACCGTCGTTTTCTCTTTTGCCTCGTCCGTTTAGTACGAAGTTGATCTTGGAGAATAGGATGCAGATGAGGAGGATAGTTTATCCCGGAAGGGATTATTTCCTCCTTTGGAGTTTTCCTGACCTTGGCCATAAACCAAGGCATTTAAATCAAGATTACCATAAGCCGAGACAATTAGGGTGGATGTATGTTCCGGGGAGGAGGTGTTGGACATACGGGTAGAGTTGTCCTCATTGGAAAAGTCGGCCAACTACCCCTAAAATCCAGTCGACGCATAGTCGGGCAAGTTACGTCCACACAACCCTAATCTTTGCGGAAGGGCGTGGGTACGAAGATCCCGTCCTAACTTATGTTGGTTTCTCTGCATCACATTTTGGCGAATGCCGGATAGGATCCTTAAACTACAGCGCGGAGTACTTAGTCACCCCTTGGCTACCTTCGCCTCCCTTCCGCATACCCCGCTCCATCCCTTCCTGTGCTATTAAAGGGGAGTCATCAAAGCATATACCCCTCTGACAGGCTATTACTAAAAAGAATGGGGAATAGGAAGAAATCTCAGGGTGCGAAGTCAGAGAATGGGGAGGATGTTCAAAGATTGTGATGTGTACCGTGGCCACTAATGGCTACACTGGGCAGACGCATCTCCTGGGTGCACAATTTTCCAAAACTTGTTTATAATATAGTTAGTTCACTGTTTTGCCAAAGGGTTCGCATTCTTTCATAAGGATGGATATTAAAGAAAGAGATAACATATCCATGAGCGTCAAACGACTCGTGTGTGCTTTATTTTCTCTTGAGGGGAAGAGTTTTTCCAATGCATGGATTCCCGCTTGGTTTTTGTATCGTAAGTAAATATCCTCGTCTCAGCAGACGTAATAACGCTCTTTTAAAGCTGGACTCTCCATCAATCTAACTCGAACACAGTATCCACCATAGACAACCCTGAAAATAGTTCGAAATTTCAAGCAACAGTCTATCTATATTTTTGTTTTACCATGTAGACATGGATATTTTACAAAGATACTGAGTTTGATATTGTTTCAGGAAAGCATTGAGAAGAGATAAATGAATATTTAATGCATGATAACGTCATAGACGATAAGTCTGATAACGCAGTTTATTACATTCTAAGGATAGTAATCCTGAACTTTCATGTATTATGACAACTTAGATGCATCAGGCTTGCTGATTACCATTCGAAATCTAAGACATAGACCTGCAGCGACATTCACTACGCCAGTTCCATTCTGTGACATTAGAAGAAACCGATACTGTAAATGTGTTTAGTGTGTACGTATCCCCCTTGTCAGAGGAGTATCATTTGTTAGTAGTCACAATGGAGAGCGTATCAAAGTGAAACTTGAGCCTCATGCGTGGCCTCAGGGGTCGAGAAGAAGCGCCGAGGGTCTGTGGCGTGTGTTTGACAGCCGCGCCCTCTGGCAACTTGCTCCATACAGCCTCATAAGTCGAGCACATATTCTACCCACATACATACATTTACTGACATTTTTTAATTGAGTAAGTTTTCGCCTTCTGTATTGGTGCGCGATTGTTATATACCCTAAAATTTCTACGAGTATATTGCCCTCGTTCTTCAATCAGATCCTCTCAGAATCTGTATACTGAGTGAATGTTTCTAAGAGAACATGTAAACCTGCAACGTTGTACTTGGTCGCTTAGTGAACGACTATAGGCGCCCGAACAGCACTGGAACATTGTCCGACGTGAGTCAGAGCACGGGATGGGGTTAATGTATGACGCCAGGGTCAAGTGGTGTCTGCACAGCCGAAGACTACGGAAATGACCTGCTGGCCTCAGACTGGTCTCATACTGCCGCCAATTTAACTTTCTTGCTGCCATGCCAGACGTTAAGAAACCTCACTCACACGGGGCGACAATCATCCCTCTGGGTGTTAGAGCGTAGACAAAACAATTCAGAAGATAGGGATAATCACTTTCACTAGAAGTAATAATAAATGAAGCAGCATTTATATTAATTATATATTATTAGTACTAGAGGGCTCCACCCCGTTCTTGCTTCGTTCACCAAATATTTTTCTAATATTTTTCCCAAAAATATTTCCTAGGAAATTTGAAACGCTAAGAAATTTTTAAACGTT
Source organism: Zhengitettix transpicula (assembly GCA_037074705.1). Taxonomy (NCBI): domain Eukaryota; kingdom Metazoa; phylum Arthropoda; class Insecta; order Orthoptera; family Tetrigidae; genus Zhengitettix; species Zhengitettix transpicula. Next base: position 80,500,154 of record CM073591.1, read on the forward strand.
CCACCTGGTTTTGAACTGGGACCTAGTTAAATTTCCTGTCTTTAAAGCCATGTGAATATTGTGGTTTCACCAATGACCAATTAGTAAGCCTTCTTTGATTCGAAACCAAATTATTGTAGTAGAGACAATAATAATTCATCCGCGTCAAGTAAAGAAGGGCTACGTTGTTTGAATTTTTAGTGTTTGGTTGACGTGTGATATCTTGCCCTGATTTATTCTCTTTTACTTTATTGATTTAACATATCCCTTTTATAATTGACGTTGAACCGACACGAATTACACAATAGATTCCATCATTGCAACATTAAGTAGAATATCATTCAAATGTAAAGTATTAATGTTAACATTGATGAATATTCAGCTGAAAAATTGTATATACACTTGGGTGTTAGATATTGCTCCTAAAATTTATCAATAATAATATCGTTTCAACTTAATTTCTGTACTTTAATTTAATTAAGTGCAGCTCGTGCAGGAATTACAAATAATATTTGTGATAAATGAAATTAATGCCTGACGTAATGTGACACAATTACTTTCCGTGTAGTCTACTCCATATACATTAATGGATAAGCGAACAATATTTATTATACATTTACAGAATTTAATAATATACTATATATTGTAGTGAATAACATCGGTAAGTGGCCGCCCTTTGTCCGCGGGCCTGAGAAGGAATAAATTAAACGGCCCCAAGAAGCCGGAAGGTACGCGTCCCTTTTTTTTGCATCGTTTGGGGGATGGGGCGGAGTAAGAATATATACTCCGAACCCGGGTGAAAGAGTCAGACGCAGGCAGACAGATAGAGAGAGGACTGAAAGTGGAGTGAGAGAGGCGAGAGGGTGGAAAATTTAGCGAGCGAGAAGCAGAAAAGGTTTTGGAGAGACGTCCATCGCGGGAGGCCGAAGAAGGAGATCGTGTGCTGCTTACTACAAGACCAGTGATCCACTGCAAGTCGGCTGACGCCACAAGTTAAAGTAAGGATCACCATTTCTGTAAAGTGCCTTCAAAAGTTAAAGTTTTTTTACACAGTGCGGAAATAAGCTCTGTTTTTGAATAAGCCCCCCTCATTACCCTGTAGAGAAGGATTTTATAACCAAGTCGGAGCTAATGATAATTTTTTTTGCTGACTATATGTATATCTGCTAGCGCCCAATAAATTTTTTTATGTATTTTTATGAATATGTAATAAAGTTTTATATATATATATATAGTAATAAAGTCAAATCATTATAATATACTATTGTACAAGAAATTCAATCGGGTGGTCATTGCGTTTCATATATGTCACATTTTGCCTTTATAGTATAATTGTAATTATATTTGCAGAGAGAACTTTATTTTGTGCTTCGAAGTTACTTTTAATTAGTAGTACACGCTACGTTAACACCAAACATGTTTTATAACTCTGTCCAACATTCGTTATAGTTTTAAAAATCTAAAGTTTTTTTAAAATTATTTAGTTACTTCATCTAACATTAATTAAATACGGTAAAGAGAAGAAATTACATAATCGGTATAGTTAACCAGTATCATAAAATATAATGTATTTAATAAATGTCAAATTTTTTTCCGCGACTATCAAAAACACACCGAAAAGGCCTACTTTCATAAAATAGAATGTATTTTGAGAGGGGCCAGAATTTTCAGAGTGGCAATGCTTTTCGAACTATGCTCGTCTTGTAGTAACAGTCCGCATGTTTTATTTACAGGACGTATTCCAGAGTCGAGTAATTTGTATAATGATATTCCGTGAGGTATTGAGCATTAATTCTGGAGGAAATTTCAGTATACATTTCATACTTTCCATGATAAAATTTGGAAAATAATCCCGTAGTAAGTTCAAACTGGACAAGGTTAAGGTATGAAACTTCTACGAATACAGTGAGGGCACCTTTCTTCACTTAAAAGTCATAAGAAATCCTAAGTGAACTAATGAGAAATATTATTTTATTAATATTCCAGCTATTACATCACCAAACGTGGCTCAATTCACGGGCCGTGAGTTTCCTTTTGGTGACAGCGAATTGGAAATTTAATGCATCTCGTAATTGGAACTAGCGGGCGGAAATCTATATCTCCAAGTTGACCATCTAGTCTAATTCTTGAAACACTCTAAAACAGTTATAAATATTCTACTCCAACTGTTAAACTTAAAAAAATCATCGCTTTACTCAGCTTAATAAAATGATGCTAGATATTTAATCTATTTATTCAGGCGATTAAAAATAGCCACGGGCAACGAAAATGAAGTTACTGGTACCAACAGAAGTTCTGAAACACCTTGCTTCTCCGTTAAGAAGCCGCGAATTTGGCCACCGCTCCACCTCGTTAGGTAACGAAGTTTGAGTGCCTTCAGGGAGAACGCTTTGAAGACTCGCTCCTGATTTCTTCGGCAAAACAATCTGCAGCATCGATCTTCAAGCTGGCGAACGAAGCAAGAAGGAAGTCGACAGTAAATTTCAATAATATTCAGTATGATTAAGATTTTTTTTAATGTAAAATAACGGACTCCACCCACGTCAGATCTGTGCCGGAGACTTTTGTCTTCTGTCGTCACATGTCAGACAAAACTCCGCAGATCCGGTCTGGAGACTCACAAATCCACGCTCTGGCGCCGATTGACGTTCAGAAGCCTTTAGTCGTCTGCCGCAGGAATCAAAACGTCAGACTAAAGTCTAAAGACCAGATCCTCGCAGATCGAACGATGATTTAACGGTTGCACAAAAGTTCATAGACGTGATATGCGCAGATCGTCCGTTTACTCCTCAATGGTGATGTCATTCCTACTCGTAGAGCAGCAGGCCTGAATAGTTTGATGATCAAGTAAAAATTAACAAAGAGATAATTAAGTGGCCAATAAACATACATAATTAAGTGTTTACGATGGTTGTTTGATAAGTCTGGTAAAAATGTAACAAAAACAACTTTTGTTTTTAGAAAACTTACTTTATTTTTCAACAGTCTCCTTCCATGGCCATATTCTCAGCCCAGCGAGTTTCCAATTTTTTCAGCCCCGCAAAAAAATAGGTTTTATCAATCACTGCAAAATACTCTGTCACGGCCTTGATCATTTCTTCATTTGATGAAAATTTCTTCCCACCAAGCCAAATTTTCAAGTCCGAGAAAAGAAAGAAGACACTTGATGCTAAGTCAAGTGAATAGGATCGATGAGAAACCAATTCGAATACCAACTCGTAAACTTCCGCCGTTGAGGATGCTGCTGTGTGCGCTGGCGCACTGTTCTGGTGAAACAGCACCTTCTTGCGAGCCAATCTCGTCGTTTCTCAATTAGCACCCGTTTTAGATGATCCAACAGAGCAGCATAATAGATCCCAGCTATTGTTGTGGTATATTCCAATAAATCTATGAATATTATACCCTGAGAATCCCAAAAGACAGTGGCCATCACCTTTCCAGCTGAAAAAACGGCCATCGCCTTTTTCGGTGCTCTTTCACCAGCTTTTGTCCATTGTTTTGATTTTTGTTCTCTGGAATGTAGTAATGAATCCAAGCTTCATCGACGGTTACGAATCTTCGAGTCTTGTGGGTTACGCCTCAACATTGCTAGATTCTGTGTTTTAATGTTTTTCCGAATCCGTTTTTGGTCCAACGTCAATAGTCGCGGTATTCATCGCGCGCAAGGTTTTTTCATTGCCAATTTTTCCTGGACAATAAAATGCACTCGTTCAGTTGAGAAGCCTACGGCATCAGCTCCCTCACGCACTTTTAGTCTCCTATCATCCATTACAATATTATGAACGTTTTCGATGTTTTCCTGAGCGGTGACCTCAATTGGGCGGCCGGAGCGAGTTACATCTTCTGTGACATCGTTTAAACTCATTAAACCAGGAGTAAATGTTCTCTGATAATGGTGGAGAGTCCGCATGAACTTCATACAATTCGGTTTTGATTTGTGCAGCTGTCCAACACTTCAAATGAAAGTGTTTAATGACAGCGCGAAATTAGCTTTTTTCCATTGTCTCCGCCTGTCTATAGATCTAACTCAACAGAAGGCTGCCAACAATGAAACATTTAGGAATATCTAGGAAAGGATCATGTTTACCAACATGGCGCGACAGTGAAAAATTTCCCGCTCTTTCATAAAAATTTACCAAACTTATCAATAAACCCTCGTAAGTATTTACCGCACTGTTTCTGTTGGCGTAGTTAGGTGAAGGCTTTTGAGCTCGTAATATTTTTTGGACGATCTTACAGTTCTTACGTCTTTAATAACGTTTGCAGAAACGATGTACGATATTTATTTCACTACTTAATTTTGTTAATTAGCTACTTTTTGTTAGTTTTCATATTATACAGAAGTTTTTAAATTTTGAAAAACTCAGCATTTTATTGACGGTTTAATATTCCAATTTTATTTCAAATATAATTTTTAGAAATTTCTTTACAGAAACCTTATTGAATTGACATCAACTCATTTATACCTTGCTTCTTTACTTTTATTTTAAATATCTCATCAGTTGTAATCAAACTGAGATTTACCTTAAACCGACTTTTTAAGTTTCAGGAGAAGCATAATGCTAATGCGCTCAATCACTTTTCGTTTCCAGCATTTTCCGTCGTAGCGTAAAAAACACGATTTTATTCAACTTCTCGCCCAATGGGACTAAGTCCATCAATCGAATTGTAATTTGCATTCCCGAAAGAATTCAGTTCAAAGTCGAACTGATAAAATAGTTCCCCAAGTTACGACATCGCTCATTTTTTGCATTTAAACCTATGAATTAGTGTTTCTCACTCAAATGTTACTAGCGATTTTACTAATATATATGTAAAAATACGTTCTTTGGACGCACTTGAAAATTATAATGGCAATCAGATACAGAAAGGGATTGATTCACAAATACATCAGTAATTTTTTCGGGATACTGCGATCTTAATGCGCCAAATCTGGTGATTACCTTTGTACTCAAAGTCTGTGATTCGATCTTGACAGACCCCTGTGATTTATATATGACGTTAATTTGGCCACTTCCATTAAGTAGATATGTCATTCTAGCCAAATCCCTCAACGTCGAAGCCATAAATCTCCAAAATTTACCGCTGTACGAGTTGAACCTTGAAACAGTAAACGGCGTCGTTAAAAACTGTTATTTCAATGTCAGGCGCGAAACCTGACGATGCTGTTTTATGGAAACAGACTATTCTCGGTAAAGTGAAATGATTTTTTTAATGCTATGCTACGACATAATTTTCACTGTCATATTCGTAAATCTTTTGTTTACGCTTTTTTCATTCAGATAGCTTCGGGATTGAGAGGTTTCTTTCATTTCACCCTAAGTATCTGTGAATGTCTTTATTTATGGTCAGTATCTCTAAAATAGTAATAAAATGAAATATTGGCTAAATACTTATTTGAATATTGTGGTTTCACTAAGAGTGATAAAATTCATTTTACAATGATACACGCCTAGAGGTGGCACCACGTCCCTCGTATGATCGATTGTTCGATTTTCCTCCCTCTTTTTGTGTTGTGAATATTTTTAGTTAGATATACTACCATTTGTACAAACGTAAGACCATTCAAGACTGTAGCCAGCACCACACAGTTTGTAAATAGTTTCATAGACGTAAGAGTGCAATATCAAAATCATGTCTTGATAGCGTTCAGTTAAGTGGCAATTATATTTATATAAACGGTTTTTTAATTACAGGATCATTTTATGAAACATTATAATAACTAAATTCTTCAAATAATAAATGTTCAAACATTGGTATTAATTTCATGTAATTTGATCACTTATAACCCGAGTGTAATTTAAATAATTAATGTAATTTGCACACTATGTATCAGAAATTGTTAGTCTATTGAATGGATTATTCGATTATTATTAGCACTGTGACCTCACACGCGCGTAAATTTAAATGCAGATTAAATGGTCCATGATCATGATTGTGTTCACAGTTTTGGTTACAACTTACAGTACAAGTTAATTAGGTATTTAATAATAATAATAATAATAATACTCAAACCCTACAAATTTCATTTTAAAACCGAGAACGATTAAATATTTTTGGTTGCATATGAAAATTTATTCCGATGCTATGTTATATTTTTTTATTATAATAAAGATGATTTGTCTTTAATTTTAATATTTATTAAACCGAAATCTATTGATAAATGAGACTTGGCTATTTTGTGCTACTGCGACTGAATATGAAAGTTTTTCAAATTGATGGGCCCACTATGAAGCAGCAAAGGTCTGTTAAGAATAGTGAATGAGGATAAGTGAAAATCTGATGACGTTTATCAATATGGAATATGCAATGTGATTTAATTGAAAAGCGTGCTGAGACTAAGTTACGGTTCGCAGTTGTAAACGTGAACTATACGTGTGAGTGAAGCGTGTCGAGTGTTGTGTTGTCGACTACATAGTTAAGTCCCAGAAGTCTCCCCCTATGCTGATCTGTCCCCCACACACGTCAACTCTGTTTGATCAAGTTGATCGGAAAGCGTAACTATTGGCACACGATTGAAGGGGAAATCATCACGGTTGTCTTTGCCTGTTAAGATTAGGCTGCACTTCGAAAATAAATCTCCCCCGTAAGCTTCGTTCTGACACGTTATTGTCCCTGCTACGTTTCTAGATTCCAAATACAACATTCAATGCAGCATTATCCTTAAATAAATACACTCAAGGATATCGATCAATCAATCCAAAGCGAAACGTGAACTGTGTATTAATAATTCACAAGCCATCCGACTTGTAAGCTGTACTGAGAAGCATTTAGAAAGAAAAAGTTATATGCTAGTTCAGAAGAAACTGAAATTAAGGATTTTAATTTTCCAACGCAGACTACTTTAAAATGATTAATCCAGCGTTTTTCCAACTTGGGCATACGGTAAGAGTTGTCCGCTATTCCTATTGGAATAGTCGGCCAGCTGCCTCCTAAATTGGTCAAGGCACGGCGAGGGGAAAGCTACGACCCCACAGCTAACCCTTCTCCCACCATCGTAAGGGAGTGGGACAAGTTCCAAATGCCCGACCTACCTGATGCAGGTTTTTCTGGGGGTTTTCCTGCATCACTATTAGGCGAATTGCCGGTTAGGATCCTTAAACCATAGCCCGGGAGCCCTAGTTAACCCTTGTGCTTAACCCCTTTCAAACCCTTTCCTATACTATGAGGGTAGTGGCAACTATGTGGATTACCCTATATATAGCCTGTTTACACCTTCTTCGTGTAGCAAACTGTTTATTAAGATTCGGTAACCGGAATAAATCACTTGTATCGCTTAATCCGGCATATTTGATGTACGTGGAAGCTATTCAGAGCGCTACAATGTACAGTTCTCGGTATTCACTCGTGTGTAGAATTTTTAAATGCGACGTTTCGACGACTAAAATCTCTGACGTCATCTTCTAGAAGAAACGTCGAAACTTCGCGTTTAAATATGCTACACGCGAGTGAATACCGAGAACTGTTTATCGAACAATTATACCGGGAAAGACTTCAATCTTTAATCGCTACAATCTATTCCACCAAAATTGAACGTTTGATTTCTTCAACGATCCACTAACGCTGCATAATTCTGATTATTTTTACCTTCTTGCAGTCTATCAGAGCATTTGTCTACGGTAACCTTACCGTGAGAACTCTCTATGGAACTCCTTACACCCGCCCCGATCTTCTGTTTTGACTGTTGCTTCGATTCACAGGTAGAGCTATGACCGTAAGCTTCATCTATATTAATAAAATATAAATAAAACTCCGTTGATTTCATTATGGAAAATCCAAACATTTTTAAAAAATGTTCATTTCTCATCAGCCATTCTGTGGACAATTTTTGAAATACAAATGTTTATCTGAAATGTGACGGAAACAATCTACCAAAAAAATTACAATCTTGGTTCAGCCGAGTTTGAATCAGCATTGAATAGTCCAGTTTAAATTCGTTTAATTGTCAATCTTGCTTCCTTTATTCTTCCCCTCTATGAAAGTATTTTTATAACTGTACGATAGTTTAGAGGAAAAATTACGTCTCTTAATGTAAAAACTAACTAACTAACTAACTCCTTGGCTCGACAGCCCATGAAGGCCCTTGGCCTACCGAGACGGCTGCCAGACTGTCATCTTGCATGACACATTCTGGATTTAGGAGTGACACCTGGTCAGTGTGTCGATTCTCCCACAGCCTTAACCCCAGTTTTCTTGACCAGGACGACCACAAACATCCATGCCCATGCCGGGACTCGTACCCGGGACCTCTGTGATCCGAGGCAATTACGCTGGCCACTAAAACACAGCAGGCCGGCCGCATAATCTAAAACAATTTTTATTTAATTTTTATATTTGAAACTATTAACAAATATTACTTTATATTGAAATTACAAATCTAGCATAAAAATACATCAGCTCTCGTTTTGTATCCTCCAAGACAAAACCAATTATCGGAAGTAGTCTAAAGGTTAGAGAGTTAGTCTCATAAACGTAAAGACGCGGATTCAGATCTGATAGGGCCCTGGGATTCCGGACTTTTATGGAATTAATCAACTAAACAAAAAATTGTCTGCGGAGAAAACTTATATTTGCAATTATTTTGTAGAAAATGAGCGTTGGTACTGACTCAATTAAATAGCAAATAACATGTGTCTATTTCTCCAAAGATACTCACTTAATTATATCTGGTGTGTAGATGTCAAATATATCTAATATATAAAATTGACTGTATGTTTGTGTGTGTGTGTGTACCGCATAAAAATCTACACCCGTGGAGCAAATTTGACCAAATTTAGTACACGTTGTTCCTTTCGAACCGGCAACGAACACGATGGGGTAAGACACGCCTACCACCCCCATGGATGGGGGTGAACGCGGGTTGAAATTTTCAACTTCTTTAGCGTTAGAAAAGTGCTAAAACGGCTGATATTTGCACCAGGTAAATATATTTCCGGAGTAAATGAGGTTGATAGTGTTTCTCCCGATGTTAGTTGTGTTTAATTTCAACCCATTTCTGAATTTCAACGGAGCACCCTTACGGGAGCGTGTGGTGAGGCGATACATAAAAATAACGCGAAAACAAACTAGATTATAGTCGAATCCAGGGTTAAGGATGTCACTGAGTTTATTTGCGACATTCAACTTGCCGGATAATTTGTACTTCAACCGGAGTGTGGGTGAAAGGGGAAAACAAGGTTCCCTGTACAATCTTAATCCTTCAGTGCATGATTTGTTGTATTTTTTTAAACTAAATTTTTCAATATGTATTTTTGTGAATACAGTACGGAAAACAAAACAAGTCAATTTGACTCATGACGTCGCACATATTCAACAAATATAATCTGGTCTGATTTATCAATATTTCACATTAATAGGATAATTATTATTATTAGTGAAATTCGAATGAGAATAACGCGTAAATTTGCTTTCTTGATAAAAAAAAACGGAAAATAATTATTCTGAAGTTGACCGGCGGGTAAAAAAATCTGACATACGGGGTCAACTCACAGACAGCTAGGAAAGGCATGTTTTAACATGTCCACGGATGCCAAAAATTTCATATTTCCGTAAGGGCATGTTGTTCTATATCTGCATCACAAATTAGCTCTCTCAGAAACAAACCAGACGCCTCGGGAGGGATACTAAAAGTTATGTTGCATATATGCTATACTTTGCACTAAAGGGCTAAACGCCCGGAACAATTTCACCGAAATTTTGTGGTGTACCGGGAGTATTTTTAGGCTTTTTGATTAGCGAGAGTGTTTTTGTGTCTCTTAAGGTTCCGGAATAATTCTTGACTGTCTTGTAAGGTATTGGGAGTATATCTGACTCTAATACGATACCGAGAGTATTTTTTACTCGAAATGGTACTGCGTGTATTGCTGACGCACTTACGGCACATGAAAAAATTTTGATTTTCTTAAGACACTCTCAATGGTACAGGGAGTATTTCCGACACTCTTAAGGTACTTGAAAATATTTAGTCTGGCTTAGGGTCCTGGGAGTATAATTAACTGTCTTAAGAGGGTGCGTGTATTTTTGACGTATTAAGTACCGTGTATATTTTTTAAGTCTCTTAAGGTATCAAGAATATTTTTGACTCTTTCAACGTACAGGGAGTAATTTTTACGCCCTTAAGGTACGAAGCGTATTTTTTAATTTCATATTCATAGGTAGGTTAAATCGCTGCATTACTAATAAATTAATTTAGAATTAAGTAATTTTTCAGATTTATATAATGTAATGCCAATTAATTAGGTCATTAATTGTTTCGACGTAAAATTTGAATTGTTTGAGAAATCCATTATAGCGCCCTGGTCGAACAAAGCGACAATGAAAAGCGAGATCACTTTGTCGAAAAGTCAAAAATTGCGTATGCGCGCTAAAACTCGGGAGAACTAGGAGTCAGTTCGCAGAAAAGAAGAACAAGTAATATAACTGTTAGTTTGTGGTGGGACATTTCAGAGGACGGAACAAATAATACTAGAGCAGAGACTAGCCGTCGTTAATGTATTATTAAACAAAGTTGTGATTTTAAGACAAAGTAAAAAATTCACGGAAGTATTACCTGGTAAATATCGCTAAGTAAAAGCAGTTACGTCTATAGCCAGCCAGGGAAGGAAGCGAGCAGTTTTTACGTATACAGCCAGCCAGGAAAGTCTAAGAGAGTTTACGTCGATAGCCAGCCAAGGAAGGCAAGCAGACATCAGATAGCTGACATTCAGGAGGACCATCCGAGTTCCTGTGAGTCTATAAATTTTGACTTCAATAGTGTAAAATCTGTGAGTTGACTTCTAGAATCAGTGTATAATTTTTGCAATAGTGTACTTCCGAAATAAAAAGGAATGCTGGTACCAGCTGGACAGATGTAAGTAACAAAAGCAAACTAATTATTAATTGTAAACGTAATTAAAGGACAGAGTCAGATTTCGTTCTCTTTTAATTGTCAATCAAAGTTAATTTCTTTTCTTTTAATTTCTTTCTATCGAAATATTGGTAGGTAAATGTTAACTGTTTGTTAATAAGATTTTAAAATCAACTTGTTGTGTCCATTATCAAACCCAGTGAAGGTCCTGAGAAATTAATATTTTAAATTGTAATTGTTTTTGAGTTAGAAGCCACAAAGTGAAAATAAATAATTTTATGTATTAAATTTTATTAATTATTTTATTTAATTAAACCCAAACGGTTGATTATTACAATACATATATACCCGAGCAACGCCGAAACCCAGCTAGTATTAAATAAATTTTCAAACATCTTTTTTTGCTTATATTTATTCAGTATAGTGATGTAAATTGCAAAATAATCGAACATTTATTTCCAACGTAAGTTATTATGCGTTGTTACGTGGGTATTTCTACAGAAACTTCGTTTTCCTCCTGTGCACGTCAAAGAGAATTCTTGGAACGTAATGAACATTCCTCGTCCAGGAACGAGCATATTTTCAATAGTTTTTTTTTCGTGTAATAGGAAACGAACAAAAGATGTCGACTGAGAATATGTATCAACATTGTGCTCACATACTGCTCATTGTTATGAATTCAATGTTTTCAGTAAGCAGAAGAGGCAGATGAAAAAAAAAAGGATGGGGACGAAAGAGAGGCACTTCCACGAGCCTTTGTTTGCCTCGTACAAAGCATCGACTATCATAATAACAAAGCAATTCCTGTTCTATGAAATACTAGCGGTATTGGAGCAATTCAGGAAAAGTTCTGCTCGGAAATAGTAGAAACCTTCAGCCATGAAAGATGAAGTCGTCGAGTTTATGACCAACACAGGACGACTTCTGTGTAGGAAGCTGTACAGCATTAACTTGAACTGGTTTACAGCATAGAGCTTAAAAAGTTTAACAGTAAACCGTAATGTACTTATATTTTTGATGACAAGCATCTAAAAAGGATGTCGGTTCTCAATAGAAAATCTACATTTCCTTTCCTTCAAACTTTATTTTATTTTCCTTGTTATACATCTTTGAAAATGTATGATAAATAATCATAATATATAGTTCCTCAATATAAATGATTGCTAAGAAGTTATACAGAATCAGCTTTCCGCTATTCATTCTCTCTTGACCGGGGCAAAATTATTTTTATTTGCAAATACGTAGAACACGGCGTAATTATTATTTATTTTATTTTGTTACATTTATTAAGTATTTTACAATTGCTTTAACGTTGAATACCATTTATTCACATATTAAAAAAATAATATTAGCAAGTCATAACATATTGACTCGTCTTACTGCCGAGTCTGTCTACGCGTTGTAGGGCGTAATCCCACGTTGCTTCGCGATATACAGTGACGTAACTCTCGATCCAAACGACGCTACATTCTCAAAATCCAAAATAAAGCACGCATCTCATATTTAATTTCCAATATATGACTTTCGTGTCAAAACCGTTAAATACTACAAGTATTACTCTTGCTCGCTTAATGTGTAAAATTTATATAACTCTGATTGTTACTAAAAACGGGTCGATCGTACTCCATTAAGAGTTGTCAACAAAATAAGAAGACACTCGAAGAATCTTCCATCTATTCTACCCCATACCCATCCAAACAATTATTATGCTTTGCTAGACAGACAAAACGCAGCTGACTCAATGTGAAATCATGCGCTACGTTTTTCTTTCATGTCCTTTGGTTATATTTTGTACTGTGAATTGTACTGAAAAACAGCAAGGTATGCTACCTAACAATTAATTACTACTTAAAAACAAATACAAGTTTGATTATCCAAAATGCTCCAATACTTTATTTTAATCAGTTATATTTGACGAAAAATTAAATATTTAATATTTAATAAATGATTTTTAAATATTGATAGGACACAAGTAGCACAAATGATCTCTAAGCGTACCAGAACCAAGATTAATTGGTTTTCATTTTTTTTTATTAAATATAGCTCGTACCGAACGATTCTACTGTTAACCCTTCCTATATCGTTACACTCAGTTATTACTAAATTACGACTTACAGTTTCTTTATTCTATTTAAATGCGAATGTTTCATTATAGTTTTCAGCCTTTGTGCTCGCTGCAGCAACTCAAAATATTGTATGTTACTACTATAAAGCGCACTTTGAAGTGTGCGACAATAATTTTATATACGTATGAAAATACACAACTTTAATGTACAAAGAAATAACAAAAATATCCCGTTCACCGAACATTGGTTTCGAAGAACAAACTTGACTATTTCACACTAATTCTTATCTCATTAACTCTTCAAACCAATGGTTTTGCCGCCTACACCATTTAGTTTCTGTCGGCGGCAAGTTCTGCGGGATCCAGGGACGGGTTTTAGTTCGTCCAATGCCTTCATCAAGCGACTCACGGGTTTTATCACATAGCATGACATTCTCCCAGTTACATGCAATACAAAAATTAATTAGAAGGATCAAAGAAGAAAGGGAATGATGCGTCCCCACAGCAAACTCCTCTCCCGCTATCAGAAGGGCGTGGGACAAGTACCCAATGCCCGACTTACCTGATGCAGGTTTTCTAGGGTTTTGTCCTGCATTACTTTTAAGCGAATGCCGGGTAGGCTCCTTACACTATAGCCCGGGGGCCCTAGTTAACCCTTGGCTACCTTCCTCTACCCTTCCGCATCACCCCTTTCAAATACCTTCCTATGCTATTAAAGGTGAGTTGCCACAATGTAGATTGGCCTCATGTAGCCTGTTACCCTAAAAAAAACATCCCAAAGAGCTCTGGCGGAGGCTATATTTGGGATGCCTTCTCCTCTCTCTGGTTTTTTGAACTAAGATTCCCAGCCGACGCACCTCGGCCTGTTTTGAGAGGCTTATGTTTCGGGGTCGCAGACCTTGGTCGTATGATAAGATTTATCCGCTATTCCTATTGGAATAGTCGGCCAGCTGCCTCCTAAACTGGTTAAGGCACCGAGAGGGGAAAGCTGCGACCCCACAGCAAACCCCTCTCCCACCATCGGAAGGGCGTGGGACAAGTACCAAATGCCCGACCTACCTAATGCAGGTTTTTCTAGGGTTTTCCCTGCATCACTTTTAGGCGAATTGTTGGGTAGGATCCCTAAACCATAACCCGGGGTACCCAATTAACCCTTTACTACCTCGCTCTACCTTTCCGCATCCCCCTCCCCTTTTCACTCCCTTTCCTATGCTAAAAGAGGGGAGTTGCCACTATTTGGATTACCCTATACATAGCCTGTCTACACCTACTTCTTCTTCATCCTCGCCAAGGGACATAAATGTCTAGCACCGATGTTTATAATCCTGGCCTGATTAATTGTTAAAAATAATTCAGCCTAAATAAAAGTGTCACCAGAAATTTAACATGGAATCCGCATATTTATAAATGCAGTAATTCAAATTTATTGACAAATATCGTAAAATTAAAAGTAAAATACTAAACACAGCTGTACAGAATGTGCGCTCGCTACCCACGATATCCATACACCAAGGAGGTTAGTATCACAGACAATATTTGATGCCGCACGTAAGAAATAAACACTATAAAAAAAATATTAAAACACACAAAACAAAGTAAATTTGGAAAACTGTGACTGGCGTAAAATAACATGTCACAAGTGCAGAGGTTAAATAGTTTACTTTTATTTTTAGTTTCGAAATAGAAGATAATTTAGTAAATTAATTTGGTTCAATAACCGCAGTTTTGGGAAAACATTTAAAAACACGTTACATTTTATCATCTTTATTTATTTAAGGTTCTTTCCTTTTATACTGAAGGTCCGTTCATAAATCTTTGATTTTACTATCACGGACAACGACGTCCGCTGCTACTCGAGAGAACATCATCGTAAGCAGTATCTGGTCCTCTCTAAAGAAGAGGATGCAATACTGTTTGAAGTACATAACAGAAATTTCATCGCTGCGCTTTATGAAGCAACGTTCTCAATATTAAATTCTTCACATAACACTAAAAAGTGATACCCCTTTATACTATGCAAACATTTCACTGCAATGCTTCAGTACATGCGAACTCCATAGCGAAATATCAAATTTCATTCGCATTTTCTTCATATTTAATCTTTATTGGCTATTTTCTTAAGTTTCTTCGTTTTGTATGTTAGCTCATTAAACAATTTTGAATATAAAAATTATTAACCCCCAGGAATTTCTCGATTTAAGAAATTTTACGTGTATTCTTGTAGATGAAATTTTTGTGTATCTTCGGTACCATACGTATTTTTTTTTAATTTATATAATTTTGTGTCTTTATTTGACTATTTTCTATTTTTTTATATTATTAATAAACAAATCGAGAAAGTTGCAAACTTTAATTTTCTACGTAATCCACATATTGTCTCGTGTAACATTTAATTTGAATTCTTGCATCTTTTTGGAACTAGAATAAGTAAAACGCGCATTATTTAGAGCCATTACTTCATGGTGATATTATTAAGATTACAGAACACATAAATTATTGAAATGTGATATTCCTTTGAAACGCGGCACAACTATGATTAAGTCATGAGCTCATACTACCTCAGTCGTACGTATTAGCATTTATTTCGTCTTATTATCCTTACGAAACGGCTTAGCTACAGAGCTTCAATCTACATACATTTCTAGAATAATTCTCAAATTTCACATTAATTTATTCTTACTGCAGCAATATTACCTAGGTTACATATTTCCCTTTTTTTTCGCTAGTATAGTTTTCAGGTGTCATTTTACGAATCAATAAGCTGAATGGATCTGTATACTGATCCATGATATTGTAAAACTGTTCAAAACTATCACAATCTTTCATGACATTTACGTAGCTGTTCTATATGTGTATTATTTGAAAAATTATTTAATCTTCTGTAATCAGTTTAACCAGCATTACTTTTATTCCCCGTTCTTTGTGACTGGGAGATCTTAAAAACAAATGACGTCATTGCATAAACGAGGAGCCACGTTAATCATATTCATATAAAGCATTTAGAAAATAAGAGGAAATTTTATTTTTTAATTATTTTCCTTCAATATGGAATGGATTCTTTGTAATTGGATTAACAATTTATTTTGCATAGCAATTAAATAAAAAATTACAATATTAACATTTCACCTTGCACTGCATACTGCTAGAGGCTTTGCGTTATAATTATTTTTAAAGAAATATTTTTAAGGTTTATGTGGTCTCTTTAGTATACATGTCTTAACTTAATTTTATGATTGCAAAATTTTTAACGTATTAACAAACCTCCTATTTTCCTATAAAAAATTAGAACTGGATTAATTGTAATTGTACACCTGAAGAGATCTCGATTAGGTATGAAACGTCGTGATTTTAAATATTATGTTTTAATTTGATAATATTTTTCTGACAAATAATAGACTCGAGTATCTAACATTTGGTGAATAACGATTTCACTTGAATATCTTTAAAGTAAAAAAAAAACACCGCAATGAAATACGATTGCTGCTGATCTTTTCAATTCTCGTGTTGCAGTCTCATTGATTTTATATTCTTTCCCTCTCCATATTTTATTTTTCTGGGGTTGATACACGGTACCAAAACATACTGTAGAGGAGACCCGCACCCCAAATGAGTGTAATCCACATGGTGGCAACTCCCCTTTAATAGCATAGGAAGGGATTTGAAAGGGGGGATGCGGAAGGGTAGAGGAAGGTAGCCAAGGGTGAACTAGGGCCCCCGGGCTATATTTTAAGGATACTACCCGGCATTCGCCTAAAAGTAATGCAGGACAAACCCTAGAGAAACCTTCATCAGGTAGGTTGGGCATTGGATACTTGTCCCACACCCTTCCGATAGCGTGAGAGGCGTTTGCTGTGGGGACGCAGCATTCCCTTCTCCGTGCCTCGACCAGTTTAGGAGGCAGCTGGCCGACTATTCCAATGGGAATAGCGGACAACTCTTACCGTATGCCCAAGGTCTGTGACCCCGGAACATACACCTCTCAGAATAGGCCGAGGTGCCTGGCTTGTGGGAACCTTAGTTCAAAAACGGAGAGAGGAAAAGGCATCCCCAAAGGTAGCCCCTTCCGTCTCCCCTACAACGTTCTACCTACGAGAGAGCATCCATCGCAGTTTCTGCCTGCGAGACAATAGCCCTCGCAGACTCATCAGACAGCCATTTTTATATATATATATATATATTTTTTTTTTTGAGAGGTGAATGTTCCGGGGTCGCAGACCTTGGGCATACGGCAAGAGTTGTCCGCTATTCCTATTGGAATAGTCGGCCAGCTGCCTCCTAAACTGGTCGAGGCACGGAGAAGGGAATGCTGCGTCCCCACAGCAAACTCCTCTCCCGCTATCGGAAGGGCGTGGGACAAGTACCCAATGCCCGACCTACCCGATGCAGGTTTTTCTAGGGTTTTCCCTGCATTTCTTTAGACGAATGCCGGGTAGGATCCTTAAACCGTAGCCCGGGGGCCCTAGTTAACCCTTGGCTACCTTCCTCTACCCTTCCGCATCCCCCCTTTCAATCCCTTCCTATGCTATTAAAGGGGAGTTGCCCAATGTGGATCACCCTCATGTAGCCTGTTGCCCTAAAAAAAAAAAAAAAAAAAAGGGTAACACGCTACATGAGGGTAATCCACATGATGGCAACTTCCCTTTAATAGCATAGAAAGGGATCTGAAAGGGGGGATGCGGAAGGGTAGAGGAAGGTAGCCAGTATTTTTCCAAATAAATTTCATATTTAAGGGTCCTGCCCGCTGGAATCTTTTCAGGAATGAAATTCTGTGAACGAAATGAGTATTATCATTAATAGCTCTGACGTTCTATATTTTAAAACCGAACTTTCCGTTAAGCTCCTCTTATATGGTACAAGAATTGTGAACCCGGGAACGTATTTCCGGGCTGTGTTCTCTCGTTTTTTCCAGTTTGCTTGAGGGTATTTTCTATTTTTTGTGTGTGTCCGGCGCCTGTAATGGATAGGTCACAATGGCTGGAGACTCCCTCTTTAATTAGTAAGGCTCGCGGCCCCGGAAAATTGAATTGCTATCTGAAAGGACGATTAAAAACTGAGCAGCGCTTGGTTCCAAGGTGTAGCTTCCGCCTAGATGCGGTCTCGCTTTTATTCGCAGTTTCCCAGTTCCCTTTCATTCTCTCCGTCCGATTTATCCTGAGATCTTTTATAACACTGCATCTTCCTTCATCGATATCGATTATTAATAATCACCTCGGTGGAATGCTTGGAATAGAAAAGCCTCTTTTTCATTGTTTTGTTCAATTTTACATTTCTGAATAAAATAAAGTTTTGTAATTATTACTACTGACACTTTATAAGAAGCCACATTGGGACGCAAATTACGTATTTTATTTTGTGGAAGTATTATTTATACTTTAAAGTTCTACAAATACAAGCAATATTTTAATGTATTTATTCATAATGAAATAATAGTTCTTTTATACAATATTTTTGAAATATTGGTTCCTATTGAAGTATTAATACCGTCTATAAATAAAACAGAACGTTACGAATTTGCGCCCAACTCTGGCTTCTTCTTCAGAATTAACAATAATCAATACAGCTGTACAAAATCAGTTTCCATCTGTTACTTCGTTATCATTCACCAACACATATGAAAGGTAAGATTTGGATCTGCTTACAAGCGAAAAATGGCATTTTACATGACAATCGCAAAAACAGACTAATAAAAATGAAAAAATGAAAAAAATTACGTCTGATTGAAAATATTGAATAAGAAGGATAGCCAATACAGACAAAAAATGTAATTTAATACCACACAACGTTTCTGGGATCCTTTCCTTGTGCCTTTCGTCAGGTGCAAAGAAGAGCCTAGAGAAACACAACTGACCAGTGCAGTTGTGTTTCTGTAGGCTCTTATTATATCTGACGAAAGGTACAGGGAAAGGATCCCAGAAACGTTGGGTGGTATTACATTACCTTTTTTGTCTGTATTGGCTATCTTTCTTATTCAATATAAATTTTAATTTGTAATGTTTTAGTAGTCTTAGAAGAATCTTTGCATCGAAGCTAAAGTCAAAAATTTAATTATTTATTTAATTATGACTTTTTATTTAATAATAGGACATGGTAAAATGAAATAGTACAGCAGTTAACGATTTTTATACTTAATAACAAAAAATTTTCTAAACTTCCTACTCTAATTACACATTGTCAAGAAGAAACAATGAAGTATATTTCTCAGAGGATTGCGAGTTCAAAATACAGTGGTCATAAATATTTGTAAATGTGAAAATGTGTGACCTTTGCTCAATAATATTCCGCTTCTATGGCGATCTGACAGGTAAATAGGATCCTTGGGTAACACTAAAGCCTCAATCTCTCTTCTAATGTGTCCTCGTGGGCCGGAATCACGGTCTGGTTCAGTTCAAATTTCTTTTACAACTATCATAAATCATTAGCTACTCGCTCCTTCCACGTTCCTCTCTCCACTAATCCACGAGGGTTGCACTCCACAAGTCGTTGAATCCACCACAGAACATCGCCTGAATTCTTGTTCTCTCCATAGAGTTAAATAAATTTCGTTCGACATTATTTGCCTATGAAGTAGCAATAAGTTTTTCTTTAATACCAGGGTTCTTAGCGGCATAACGTGGCCGGCTAGTTTTTTTTTTCTGCACACGAAAATATTTTAATGATCATATGCCTCTTGTATCACAACTGCTTTGCCGACAAGTTTTATATTTCTTTCCTTGCACGAGTTCTGAAGTCAGTTCTGTTGTGCTTTTTTGCGGCCAGTCGCTAACAATCTCCATTCAGTTCCGTGAAGTTTCTCGATTCTGAGCCCGAAGCTCAGTTTCTCAAACTTCACCTGCTTTTTAAAGCTTCTATATTATTATACATTGTTTAGATCCCAGGTCATCGATTAAAGAGAAGACCTGCAAGAAATTTTTACAGTTACCTAGTTTTCACTTTAACGAACGGAAATCTCAAACCGATTTGACAGTGCAAAAATTGTGTGATAATAGCTCGTCCTGTATATACTTTTCTAATTACACTCTTTTATTAAATGAGTTCATTTTCATTTCAGTAGCATTTGCTCTAAGGAAGTATGGTTGTCTACATTATATGTAGAGTCAATAATCACCTACAAGTCATTTTGTTACAATCCTAACTCTGTTGAGAAAATATATAAATAATGAAAAATATCATACGTAAATAATTAAATACAATAGTGAAAAAAGTATTATATAATTTAGTGTTACTATATTAATTAGATAAATTAAAATTGTGGCCCAAAATAATTCATACTATTTGACTATAATTGTTACACTTTAAACATGTCTAATGACGAGACTTTCGTCGTTTCGTAGCTCGTTCTCAAGCATGAAAAGAACAAAAGGAAGTCTTAAAAATTATACTATTGCGAATTCTTTAATACAAATAAGACGGGCGTAACTTTACTCTTATATTGTTCATTTACTTACCGTATTTGACAAATATTTGTTTACTTGCTGTTCAGTACTTATTAACTTTCACCCTAATGTATATAATATTTACATGTTTACTTCATAATTTCACTCAGGATTTATGTCGACACGGTCACTGGGGCAGTGAGACTCCGGACTTTATTTATGCTGACATGAGCCTACTAAGTGGCAAGACTAGACTATTAGCTCCTGCAGGACGAAGCCTCCTGCTTCTAGACGGTACTCGCGGCAGCACAGTGCATAACTGTCTCGCCACTCCTATAGTTGATGCCCCAATGGGGTCACGCTCGTGACAATATCATATTTTCATCTAACGCTCACGACAAATAATCGAGTTATTTAAGTAATCGTTAAATTAACCGTAATCTGTTCTTAATAAATGAATGTCATTATCTTATAATATAAGCGTCCGACATTCCACGTTATTATGCTGTTGACTTTGAAATACATAGTTTATTGTGCTTAATTCACATTATTTGGAATTTTACAAAACGAAATATTTATGCTCTCTAGACTTTGAGATTGATATCTCAGTTCGTTCTTGCTTATTTGAATGACTACATTGAAAATAACAGTAATATATTTTAAAATATAAATGCTGATACTGATGCGATAAAATATCCAAATGAAGTATATTTTACTGTGATAAATGTGTAGTGCAACAGAAGCACTTAGATTGCATACTCAAACTGACCCTCTATAAGAAAGATTATTAATTTAGGAAAAATATTGTTCACTAATTTTTCCAGGTTGCGTTAGTACAGTTCGCTATTCTTGGTTAATATATATAATAATACACATGGTAATAAATTTTCTTATGAAGTTCGTCAAAATACTTCTTCTCTAAAACGATTTGTTTCCGAATCCATAGTTATTTTTTATACTTATATTTTATACGTAAATTAATTCATTTGTTACTTTAGCGTTACCGTATTCGTACGCATGTTCTGTTGTTTCAATATCATATTTGAACAGCAGATTGCACACGGATTCGCGTCGTATCTTGAGTGTAACTTACAGAGACTGTTGTCCAGTAAAATCTGTTGCCTGTGTGTGACTACGAGTATGTCTCGTGTGGGGTTGAGGCTGACCTGCTCGACCCTTTACCGCAATGCGGAGGCCCGCTCGACCTATTACTAGACAAACGTCTCGAAATGGTGAAAACTGTTATCACCGAAATGAAATTCTATTTATATGACGAAAATCTGTCCATACTATAATGTAAGGCTAATCGTCGCTCGTTACTTAGATCAAAAATTGTACAGAAATGATCTATGAAATATAGATATATAATATTGTGCTGGGATAAAAACAAAGTAACTCACGAACGTCTTCACACATGGTATTCAAACTGTAAAAAATACACCAACAGTTGAATAATAGAAGAAACCCAGTCAGTACTGGTGAATTTATACTCTGGTATTTTGAGCAATAAATCGGGAACTACGGACCTGAAAAGATTATACCGATGGATACTTGCGCGTCTTCTTTCGTGAATTATTCTTAAGGTCGGATAAAAGGATACTGAATAATCAGGCAGAACACTTTCAACACTGTACGTCCGCATATCAATATTACAATAAGACTCTTCAATTACTCAAACGTAATGTCATTTGTATTTTCGAAAGAAATTCGCACCAACCTATAATGAATTTATGATGAACAGAATATAAATATTTAATTTAAGCGAAGTCAGCATATTCATCTCGCTCTTTTATATTTTTCAGAAAAGCTATTTATTATTAACGTTCTTCTTGTCAAGTAGATTCATTCCTGACGATTTTTGGAAATTATTTTGACAAAATTAAATGAAATCAGTTCGTTTATATCTTCGTTCTATTATTCCAGTAGATGATTTTCTATTTGTATTCGTCCGTACAGCTGCGTCGAATTGAAACCAATGGAATGCATGTCACAGAATTCTGTATAACAATAGTTTCGTTGATTGACTTTTAACAATGACCACAAATGGGGAACAATTGCAGTATTCTGCTGTTCATAGTGTGACAAAATTGTGTTTAATATCATCCCATAGAAATCTCATTATGAACTGTTCTCCACAGCACATTAGTACGCACAAAAAAAATTTTTTAAAGAATACCATTTTTATATATATATTCATGAAAAATCATTCTAAGCTAAGAAAAATATTCACAAGCATCAGACTTCTTGCAAACTGAATATTTATTACTAATTACTCAATATCAATCGTATTTAAATTTAATAAATATTTATTCAGTGCATGATGGAAAACATATTTAAATTTTCAAGTCAAACAGGAACTTTCGGCCCACCTACAACTCGGCAGGTAGTTATCACATATTTACAACAGATATTTTATAAAGTTGATGTACATGAACGTTTTAATCTTTCCATTCAATCTTTAACGATACACGTTTTTACAGATGATTGCTGTCCAAAATAGGACGAAAGCTCCAGTTTGATTTTGTCATTTAAATTTGCCATGTAGCTTTAATTTAAAAAATGACTAAAATTCAGAAAAAAGTTAAATTAATGTATTTTTATATTTAACCCTATGAATTTTGTTGAAATTGGTGGTTAAGGTAATGTCAGTTGACGTGACATAGAATGACCCTATTTGATGGTAAAGATCTACTTTAGACATTGTGTTACTGGTGACGAGACTCGGACAATTATGGTGTTAATATTTTCAAATATCAACAGAAATTATGACGGAATGAAATTAAATATGCACTTATTTAAAAATAAAAAATAATTTACACCTGAATTACTAATATTTTAGTCATTGATTATTTGCAAATTCATATTAAAGATATACATAGTTGTGAGATTTTAAAGTTCATTATTTCATAGGATTTCATAGAAATTTTTTGAAACGGATCAGCCAACTTTCCCAACGTGAACATGACCGTGCTTGAATTTCGCTCCGTTCGTGAGTCTATATTGTGACAAGAGCTGATGAAGTCTGTGATTGCATCGTAAGCAGGGCAGCGTGTCGATGTTTCGGGCGCCAGGGTATTGATCCTGGCGAGGATCGTAGCCTAGTTTGCGTTGTGTTGCCACCGCCCTTTCATCTAGTTGCTCTTAATAAACCCACGATTAGCTCGCACTTCGCTCTACCTCGGATATTTTGAATCCGGCGGATTTGATGCGCGTCGTTATCAATTCACTCATCATGACTGTGTTTGATCATGAAGGTATTTAAATGGTTATTTCTCTGTGTGAAGTAGTGCACATGTTCAATAGTACGATCAAATTATACTGTAACAATAGAAAAAATAGTTAAAGCAATAAATTTGATTTACAGGATAATGTTTTAACAGTATTGTAACCACAAGGTTTGATGAAATTATATTTTAAATCTCATATCTTATCAGTTAAATAACCTAGAAAATAAACCTATGATAATAGAGACCACGTGAAGCTGAATGGTTGAGTTGTTTTTCGTAATATATCTAAATGGCCTAAAGGATAAGATATAATCTGTCATATAGGCTTATTATTTTTTTCGTTTTATTTTGATCACCACCGTATACATGTAAGAATTTCACAATTTGGACGTGAACGGATGTTGAGCAGCTCTTGTTACGATAAAACTGTACACTTTTAAACTCGTGTTGAGTTGCAGTGCAGACTCCGAAGAAACCCTGTGGTAACTAGTTTGTAGTGGCCCCACGACAGATCACGTGGGCTGATCTGGCCTTTTTATTGGTTCCCCACCTTCTAAGCAAGTGTCTCTGCACTGGGAGGGTTTTTTCTCTCAGTCTCTGAAGTCACTCTAATAGTTAGTCTAGCTACTGTCGTCTTGGTGTGTGAAGGCTCCTGGGATTTTATTAGTTCAGCCCAGTCTTATTATCTTTATTAAACTTAATCTTTAACTTCCTAAAGCTTTCTGATTTGTTTAGTTCTCTGGGCGGTATTATTGATACCAGTAACGTTATCGTCAATCCTATTCCCTTTCCTATATTTATTCCTCTCGACGCTGAAGAAGAGACGTCGCTGAATTTTCTTCGACCTGATCCATTTCAGTCTGATCATTTCCGTACCTACGCTCAAAACTAAAAGTTATTGGCAGACCTTATTTTGGTCTCGGAGTTTAACAGGTTCGATATCTCAGTTATTCATGATCTCACTGAAAAAGATTTATTTTAGTAAGACAAATGATAGAAAATATTAGCTCTCAGAGGTGTCAAGAGAAGGAAGTTACAGGCTCCAAAGTCATACTCGTATGATGGTATGATGACTTGAGAAGGTGATCGAATCTATGTGTCTACGAGTATGAATAATATTAGGTCCAAAATTACCTTTCCTGCTATACGATTGCTAAATGGAAAACAGTTACTTAATAACTTAGAGACTGATTTATTCACAGAGTTTTAAGGGGTTGACAAATTGCGGCAGCTACTGGGATTCTTGTGGCCCGCCAAGACAGTCAGAAGAATCAGCCTTGAACCTAATTTTCCTTTCCGCACGACGATTCTTCTAGTCTAGTATTTTCCTCTAGTAAAACGCATGTACAATATGAAGACGTTATTTACCAGAACAGTTTGAGGAAGATGAGCCGGGTCAAAGTGAAAAAGTCTGGGCATGGCAGAATGAAATCCTTATTTCTGGACACGAAAGATATATTTCCTCATGATTTTGTTACAAAAATTGGATATTAACTTAACTTTTCTTGCACTAAAATCAACAAGAGTAAATTTTCTCTTTGAGATATCTCGATCCTGATTTCTACAAAATTGTAGAAAAGTGTGATATGGTACATTTGCATCATGGAATTGATTTTTAAATTAAATGTGCTTTCAATTATAGTTGATATGAAATTAACACAAAAATAAATTTAATAAACTACCATTTTATTTATATGTATTGATTTTTATTAAACAATTTTCTACATGTTTTGAAATTCAAAGTTAACGAATGAATGCAATCATTTTGAGAGGTGCCGCCCTCCAGTAACGTTCGCTCGAAAATGTGGACTCCGGGCCAAAACAATTGCCCGACCCTGATATATTGCAATCGGAATAAATTAATGACAGGGTTATGAGAAAATTAATTATAAAGATATTGGAATTAAAATATATTTTGTTAATTTATATTCCAATTCTTCATGCTAATAAGCACGTGTTTTGCGTTCCGATAGTGTAATCAACTAATAGTAATGTGATGACACTGTAATGCATAGATTTCGATTTGCAATACCCGTTGAACTCTAATTTTGTCCGATTATTAGGTTTCCACAGACTGGTTGAAGCTCAAGTTTCAATTCGACTTCTCTTTCTGTCCAGTCTCGGGGTCTGTGCACAGGCAATAAGAAGACTTTACGAAAGGAGACACGAAAGCATCCCTTGGGATTTGAAATTGCTTTCCGATGGTTCCGATTTTCCTTCCGCAGCGTTCCTTTCTGTAAAATGTTAAGATGTGATCAATATAGAAGTGATTTGTAATCCCGATGCTGCTGGAGTAAAGGGTTCTAGTTCTCGACTTACGTCTCACTCAAATGGTGATTGGTTTCTGTCGGTAAGAGAAGGAATATCACGAATCTTACTCAATATGATAATCATTTCGATATCATCTCAGAAATTTTCTGACAGATATTGTAATGAGCAAGTATCGTTCACATAGGATTACTTGGCAGTTCCATATGTAAATCAAAGTTCCCACATTTCATAATCTCCTTCTACGACCATAGTAATTTCCGTTATATTTGTAAGATCATAGTTTTCTATTATAGATCATATAAACCACTTTTGCGCGGAAAAAGTTATGTCGTTACGACGAATCGGTACTTGTGACTTAATAACTGTAATACATGGGTTTCCAAGTAGAATAATAGCTTCTAATAAATAATAAATATTTGTATGTGTGTGTTAAGTTAGTGGAGTAATTTATATCAAATTAATAAGAAATATAGCCAACTCAGACAAAAAAGTGATGATAGAAATACCACACAACGTTTATGGGATACTTGTCCCTTTCCTCAGGTTCGAAGAAGAGACTAGAGCGACATAACTACACTCCTCAGTTGACAAAACTCTTTTGAGTTTCACTTTTTTGTCTGAATTGGCTATCTTTCTTATTAATTATTTTCAATCATGCGAAATTTTTTTCATTTTAATTTATACCAAACTTGGTACCCATATCACGATCCGAGAATTAACCCTTTGTTGGTAAGGCATCCCTCAGGGTACGGGTGCAAAGTTGTTCCATTGAAGAATAATAAACTGACATTTACCTTGCCGGTTAAGATGACGTTAGAATGGGAAAGCCGACTAAATAGATTCACATTCGTGTTAAAAAATTTAGTTTTTAATAAAAACCCAGGCAACGCCAGGCACTCTGCTAGTTATAAACTAAATAGTTAAAAGTTTTGTGGATCTTTCTTTCATTGTTTCCTAATTTAAAATGGCTGAGGCTTATTTCCGGATAATCTTACGTATTAGGTTACATCCATACATTTGAAATTATATTGGTGTTTTTTTATCGTTTACCAGAAATTTTAGAAAAAATAATCACAATCATATAATAAACACTCCTTCATAAATTTAAAAATTATTAATTTCCAACAATATGTATTTTAAATGGCGAAAAGTATGCACGGTGAATTGGATTTACTGTCTACCGAGTTAGATTACCTCTTTATTGAGTTTAGTTAATGAATAATCTGTTGTATGTAGAATTTAATCTCTGAGAATCTAATTGACATATTTGTAGTTACGATATTGTTTCGCAGTTTTAACTATTGCGACAATGTTTGTATGTTATTCTGCGTATCAATTATAAAAATTTGGTTCAAATGTGAAGAATACCTGAAATGATCTTTATTTCATTTTGGTGCAGGCAAAATTTTATTTTTTATATATGGAAACTTTGAAAAACTTTCAAACATCAAAATTTGTTGTCCTTCTATAATTAATACACAATTATTGTTTGGAGTTTAGAGGGAAAAATTAAAAACTTTATAACGCTAGATAATTTTTTTATTATTTATAGTCTCATCAAATGCTAATGTCACTGTTGCTTATCTGGGTACTAATTCGAGGGAATTTCTCCGTGTGAAAACACGCCCTCGGCGGGATTCGATCCTGGGACCTCTGTGACGTGTTGCTGTCCATTACACCATAGGACGTCGGCAAAATAATTTTTGTTTTAGATTGTTGTATACATTCACGAGATGGCAGCCCGTCAGGGTGTTGGAGAGCCCCTACAATTTATGTATTGTGTGTGTCCGTTAAGCTTTCACATTAAGACACGGTAAAAGATGGATATTTTTAATAAAATTCATTACGATCCTTTAAATTGCCCACTAGTTAGAAATTTTACTGCAGGATGTAATTTTTTTTTGTCTCGGTAAATACATGCTGTTAAAAGGAGCGATGTATATTTTAGAATTAAATATAATTTCTTCCCCAAAGTATGAATATTTCTGCGTTAGTACTATTCTCAGAGATCATTCATGCGACGGTAATGTGAATCACAGGCAGCACATCTGCGTACAATATTTCAGGACTTATGATGACGTAAATTCTCGCTTTGTCATCCCTGTTTGGATAAACACGATACGCACTGCCGAGTTTAAACGCAACTCTGGCTGTAGAAATTAGAACAGTACTTAATTTTTAATGGTATTCTTTCCCCGTCGCCTCATTCCGCTCTAAGCTTTGGCATTTTGCTCGGTGTGCCAGCAGCTTTTATCTTCTATCCCCCAAATGCGACTCCAACCTCATTAGTCTTGGCTTTCATCTTTTGTATTGCCTTCATGCTGCGAGGATGTGTTCCTACAGAGGAATTCACTTTTCATTCTTTCTAATCCCAAAGTCATGTATGAACTTAGTTCTGTGAGTGGTTTGCTGCAATTCACCAAGAACTCGCAGTTATCTTCTCACGTTGATAAATCTTTTCATTTAGAATATTAAACAGTTAAGTGTGTCATTGGATTGCCGTGGAACTCTGTTAAATTATAAATATTTTTCGGTTATTTATATTACTTGAAACAGGTTGATTTTATTATGAGAAATAATATTTATTTTAAACTAATTCTGTACAAAAGTTTTAAATACCTACTCATATTTGACATTTAAAAACTCTTCAAAACGTTCTACGATCTCATTAGCGAGACCTCGCGTTTCGCAGTATGCGATGTATTTTACAAACCGTGAGTTACGAGACTTAAAGGAAAGCTGTGCATAGTTGTGGTTGCGGATGAAGGCTTTTCCTATTTAGATCTTGCACGATAATTTTGACGTTCGCTTCAAACATTAATTTAGTAGTGCTTTACGCACAGTAACAAGAAACTATTTTCACTGTTACTTGCGAGAAAATGGAAAAACACATTTTGTTGAAACAAAATTATTATAATTTCCTTTAGCCCCGTTACACTTCGCACGTTTGTTCAACTTTTTTAATTAAAAATTTTCTGAATGTCTTCAAAGTAACAGTTGGTTTAAGAATTGAATTGTTTCTGGTGAGTCATGTAACCTTCACAGAGAGGCTGCCCCAGAGAGGCCTGCGAGGGCTATTCTCTCGCAGGCAGTACCTGCGAGGGATAATCTCTCTCGCAGGCAGAAGCTTGTAGGAGAGATGCGAAGGGGCTACTTTTGGGGATGCCTTTTCCTCTCCGTTTTTGAACTAAGGTTCCCACAAGCCGAGGCACCTCAGCCTGTTCTGAGAGGTGTATGTTCCGGGGTCACAAACCTTGGGCATACGGTAAGAGTTGCCCACTATTCCCATTGGAATAGTCGGCCAGCTGCCTCCTAAACTAGTCAAGACACGGAGAGGGAGAAGCTACGACCCCACAGCAAACCCCTCTCCCGCCATCGGAAGGGCGTGGGACAAGTACCAAATGCCCGACTACCTGATGCAGGTTTTTCTACGGTTTTCCCTGCATCACTTTTAGGCGGATTGCCGGGTATAATCCTTAAACCACAAGCCTTGGCTAGCTTGTGCTACCGTTCCGCTTCCCCCCTTTCGCTCATTTTTAAATGCTATAAGAGGGGAGTTTCCACTACGTGGACTACCCTATACATAGCCTGTCTACACCTAAAAAAAAAAAGATAAGAAGTATAAAGTCGTAGAGGGCCAAATTCCCGCCGTCGAAACTGCAGCCGTGCTTTATTCTTGATGGAGCATCACTTTCTTCATGGCTCAAGACGTTTTCACACGACGACACTTTGCCCATTAGCGTTAGTCTTTTTTTCTAAATAGTCACTAAGAATAATTCATGCAGCATCCGTACAACCTCATCTGATTTCACGTTCATCGCCTCATTAGGAATCGATTATCCCGCAGAAACCCACTGTTTCGACAGTGGACTGTGGTGGTTAATTCATGTTTCATCAGAATTTATATAACCTCAAAACTCCGACGAATCAGCACACAAATTCGTTTATTCTCCAATGTGATCAAATGCGGCTTCCATCTGTTTGCTATTTTTAACACAATTTTTCATGTGTAATTCGAAACGTTATGTCATTTTATATGGCAGCATAATATTGAGATATTGTTCAAACTTGTTTCGGTATTGCAAGCGCCATATCTTGTCTGAGTATAGTCGACCAGCTGCCTCACGTGGTCGAGACATGGAGAAGAGAATGCTGCGTCCACACAGCAAACCCTCTCCCGCTATCGGAAGGGCGTGGGACAAGTACCAAGTGCCCGACCTTCCTGGTGCAGTTT
The DNA here is from genome assembly GCA_037074705.1 of Zhengitettix transpicula. Classification (NCBI taxonomy): domain Eukaryota; kingdom Metazoa; phylum Arthropoda; class Insecta; order Orthoptera; family Tetrigidae; genus Zhengitettix; species Zhengitettix transpicula. Next base: position 80,530,149 of record CM073591.1, read on the forward strand.
TTTCTAGGGTTTTCCCTGTATCACTTTTAGGCCCCAAGGCCCTTGTTAACACTTAACTACCTTTCTCTACCTTTCCGCATCCCACCCTTTCAGTCCATTTTCTATGCAAAGAAAATTAAGGTTAATTTTGATACTGTTTACATACTTTATTATTTCATAATCGGTAACAATTATAAATCTTTAATACATTTTTTTACGTATTACTCGATGTCCACTTCTAAGATGGTCATTCTCAAGAACGCCACAGATACTCTTTCATCTTATTCTCTCTGGTTACAAGGTTATACATTATAATTTATTGCATTTCATTATAAGGTGATATAATTAAAACTTCAATAAACATGTATATCAAGGAATAACTACCGTAATTTTTTTAATTGTAACCAGTAAGTACCTCAGAATATAAAATTTAACCAACAAACCTAATTCTCTGGCACATTAGACAAATATTTTAAAGCATTTCACAACATTAAATTCAATATTTAAAAAGGCAACCTGAAATTTATTTCAATATAGAATTGAAAACTTCTGAGTATAATATATACCTAATGTTTAAATTATTGTAATTTTTGGCTCCATTCAAATTCATCCCAAGTTCAGATAAAAGAGCTATTAAAATTAAAATGAAGTAACATACTCAAGCAGATTTTAAAATGAGAAATCAAATTAGCGGTTAATATCTACACTGTATTTACCGCTACAGTAGAATTAAATCCAATTTATTGAAATATAAAATCAAGAAATTAATTTATAAACATTCTGGCATTTTTTTGGTATGAAGCCACCGTAAATTTTGTGTTACTCATTGCTGATATATTTTGTTATTATTATAAATTAAACAAGCAAATTAAATATACTTTGGACACAAAAAGCTCTCATTAAAACCCGAGGATGATATGTTTTTAATCTTCTTTAAAGAATTAAGGCATAATAAGTAGGAACGCATCTAAATTATTAACATATGTCTTTCTTATTACTTATTGCGTTTATTTATTCCGAAAGATAAGTTTAGTCGCTGCCCAATCGTGACAAACAATTTTTAAAATGTTGCCCTAGTAAAATTCAATTTTTATATTCTGTTGTTTAAAATTAATCTATTTAACTAAAAATGTACTTTTAATTTTGCTATTTTAATTGTGGAAGTTCAACTAACTGTAAATATGTCGGGGAACAACTAAACACAAATCACTGAGTTAAAACGTCTTTGGTATTCGCAGATTTTTTAGAAGCGTGCGCTACCATGTTTCGTGTTATTATTTCCTTGTTTCTACAATGGTGTACCTTAAATCCGCTATTAAAGTCCAAATGAAATGCTTAGTTGTACTGTATCGTTAAACGTTCATGAAGAATTCACTATGTAGCGTTGTTCTCGCCGTCCCGGGGGACTTTCCCGTTCTCTACCATACGGGAGCCATACGAAATGCTTCCATTATTAATAACATGCGGTATACTCTTGTTATTACACCGTTGGCCTTCTCCCCTGTCTTCTGTTTCGCCCTTTCTTCGCGTCCTGGATTTCATATTCCCTTGTCCTATTCTCGGTAGTCTGTCGTTAGTGTTTCAAATATTAATTTAACCTGCACGAGCCGCCTCCATAATGGACAGAAGGATCCCACCTGCACGTGTCTGGTTGATTAGATAGAACATTTTAACATGATTCTAATATTGTTAGTGTAAAGTCGGAATTTCAAAATATATATGAAATTATTGTGGATAATTTAATCATTCCAAATCGTCTATTGAATGATACGAGAATGGCATGAGAGAGAACATTTTACGAACTTCTTTCATGGTTGTCTCCTTGAATTTCGCTTACTCTATCTCTTTTCCAGATTTATCATTCTAGTAGTGAAAATAATATCTCATACGTAGATGTTTTCATGAAGCTAGTGAAATTGTACAATTTAATACCTTATCGAGAAAGAGCTAGAAAAATGAAGTGTAATTTTGTTGGTTTAACAGTGTTTAACATTGAATAAAGCCTTCTCGGGCTTCTAACCGAGTAAACAATTGTATTCGCGACGTTTCGATGACGTTTGTTTCCTCGGTTAGAAGCTCGAGAAGACATATTCAATCTCTACACTGAGAAAGACTACGTTCCGTGTTTAACATTGTTTGTAATTAACATTGTTGAAGTTTAAGATTCAAATTAAATGTTGGGATGATGCTTTTATTTAATGGAAAGAATGTTCAATGGTTGTGAAGTCGTAAAATTTTGAATTGACAAGAAGTAAGATTTTTTTTAATCAAAAATTTCTTTTGTGATCAATTACAATTTGAGGGGATTATTGTAATAATATTTTATGTTCAAGTGATTTGTGTTGAGATAATTTGAATTGGATATATTTGTATGGGGCAAGAGTGTATGTGGTGTTTAAGGATAAGAGTATCGTTGGTGATGGAGATCGAAAAGTTGCTATTAAAATAAATATTAATCAAAGGATGTATGTTCGTGGATCCCAGAAATAAAACAGTGAGTAAATATATTAAATTTTACTGTATTGGTTCTCTGGGATAATTAAATTAGTACAATACCAGCAGTGAAAAGAATATCTCATACGTAGTGCAGTGAGCCAATATGTCTTGGAATTTCTTGGAGCTAAATCTACAGAATATGGAGCACGTTAACCAATTGGAAGCGAAATTTGTGGAGTTCATCAGCAACAAAGAAAGATGTATGAGCGTTTTCATTGTCCTCGTAAAAATCGTAATTTTTAAAACAAATATGGAAGTTTGGTCTGAAAGATTGTTTCGCCAATTTTCAGATAGGTTATGAAAATCACGCCTCGAGAAACCTGAAACAGTGTCCGTGACGTCATCTCCCTAATGGAACAGTTTCTGCTTCGAAGGAGTTCCGCCCGCTTCGAGCCATTGTTTGCACTGGTAATTCGTCTCTGGGGTGCAGTAATTAATTCACGGTTCATCAATAACTTCACAATAACATAATCGAATTGCATTTATAAAGATCAAAACACCGCTGAGAAATGTTCATACGTGTGCGATTCTCGTCAACGGTTAAAATCATCGGTTAAACCGCTGCGCTGATAGCTTTTCCATACTCAAATGCCCACGAAAAATATTGTGAATACAATCGACTCGTATATTTGCAATCTCAGGAAGCTCGCGGTAGCTCAATACTGCATTGTGGATTTCTCCTTTTATTTCCCCCATCGCAGCGATTGCTAGGCAACCTGAGCGCCCAATCCAAATTTGAGCGCGTTTCGATTGAACTGCCCTCGCTCGTCTTAACCGTTGGTAACTATGGTGACGATACGTTTATTGCGTAATCTAGTTACTCTCTTTATAGGAGACGAGGTTTAATATCTTATAACCACGTATGAACGTTTTTGTACCTACACTCGGTTACTTCTCTTTATTACCACAATCAATCAATCAATGGAATACACATGGTTGATGCTTTATAGTATTCCATCTAAAAATCACCGTTCGTGCCCGATGCAGTCGTTTCTTCGTCAGGCCTAGTACTTTCCGAACGGCACGTGTGCAGGTAAACGAAACGAAAATCATGTCACAGGAATTTTTGGATGGTATGAGATTATTCCTATTATGCTTTCTGTATTTTTTCTAAATAAATTAAACCAAATCTCGAGTATTAATCAGAAATAAAAAATTACGCCAACTGTTATTTCAACTATAACTAGTTCTCCTTAAACCGTGTTATATAAAAATAAGAGTATATTGACCATTGTGAATAACATCTCTATCCGTAGAACGATACCGTGGGTGAGAGAAGAAAGTAAAAAGGCTTGAGGTAGTGAAATATTTAATTCTGAGGTGGAATGATAGAGCGAGATATTACCTCGAAAGTTACCTATGTAAGCGCACACGAGAGTGCACAAACCAACGTAATATTTACAGAGAGGCATATGAAGTGCTACTGCAGGAAGAGGAATAATTTAATTTGTGATCTAAAAGCTCTAAAACCTTACCTTCATACAGAAAATATTCTATACGGTGAAACATTTATAATATTATACACATTGTAAACAAATCAAACCTCTAGGAATATCTTGAGAAATACACCACCTGAGTAGGGAAAAATAATTGTTGAATATTTTTTGGTTGGAGGTGGGGCGAGGCCAATTTGAAATGTTACATACAAAAATATTATTGCAAATTAAGTTTTTTATTAAAAAAAAGTGATTTGAATCCTATCGCAGCGAAATGTAGTGTTTCAGTATTACGGAAAAATTAAAATAAAAGGTTACAAGTGAGAAGAGAAATTTCATTCGAAACCTTTTTTTTTAATCGACAAAGTTGCTGCGAAATGGTGTATTGCGGAAAGTTAAAATAAAAGGTTACCAGCAAGAAGAGAATAGGCAAACTTTTTGTTATATTGATTTATTTACAGTCGCATCAACAGCTCAGGTTATTAGCGACTAATTAAGGAAACTCATTTTACCTTCTCTGAGGCCTGATTTGACGATCCGTGTCCTCGCCGGGATTCGAACCCGGGACCTCTGTGATGCGACAAACTATTGAAATGTAGTGCTTGAAAAAATTTTGTTACAAAATAACTCCATATTGACCATTGTAAAAATTTGGGACAAATTAGCAAGCACGTAGATATCAAGGGAAGTACATGGGTTACAGTGTAGAAATGAGTATTCTGTGAATAAAGGTTTCCAGCCCCTACATGACGACACCGACTCTCAATTTCATTCAATATGAAGATCATGTTAATCAGGTAACAGTTTTATCTTGAGTGTTATTTTTTTTTAAGTCTAATATTAAATTTTTCAATGTCGAATGAAGAAGAAAGCGCGTGTTAAAGAGGCAGAATGATAAGAGTAGTGTTAATCGCATAACCGCACTTGACAGATGTCCTAAATAATAATAGTTCATAATTTTAGTCCACTTGTTGTGGTATTAGGGTGAAATTAGGTAGAATGGTTTCGGGCAGGGTACGAAGTACGTGATTTGCCGGCTTGTCGTTGGCGAGTAGCGTTTGTAGGTCACTGAAAGCTATCGATCTATCGCTGCGCCGCGGTGTCGTTCTTACCACACAGCTACCAAGGTTGCATCTACTTCTACCGACCTCGCTAATTCACATGTATTTCAGCTTCCTGCTGCGTTGTTACGGGCGCAGAGGAACATGCTCCCAACTTTGCTAAATATCATTTCCGTCTAGATTAACATAATATAAAGATATTTGACTGCAGCGTAGAATCACTGGGAAAATACTGTTGTATATGAGACAATTCCTAAAGTTTTATGCGTTCAAAATGAACTTCCTATCCGACCAGATCGTTTTATATAGCCATGGATCACACCGTTTTGACTATCTATATGAATCTACGTAAGACTAGTTTAAGGAACTTCTCTTTGTTCTCTTCTCTAATCTCTTCAGAGACGTGATTTTTACAATGGATTGCTCGCGGACTTATAATATTTGTTAAGTGCACTGAACCTTCTAGCAGTGTTAGTTGTTTCAGTGTACAGTACGATACGCTAGATTTCTTGTCAGGAGTTTTTTGAAGATATACCTCATAATTTTTTTTAAAAAAATATTCCTATTCACCACTTTTTCCATACATTCAGTCTTCAACGGCACGAAATATTTATTATAAGCTCCAAGTATTCTAGTTCCATTCAGGTTCCATGATCATACCTCTTCCTACTTTCCATTCGTATAGAGAAATAGAGAAAATATATAGAAATATTCGTCGTGAACACATTCACAATTTTTAATCTGTTTAATGTAATTTTTTTTCTTAGTCCCAGAAATTCAGAATAACAACAGCTATTAAAGTTATAAGATTATTATTTCATTTTAACGAAGGGAGAGTGGATAAAATACTGAGAATTTTTAATTAAAACGGAGTAATCAGGATTTTATTCTTAGCATGTCGTGCGGATGAATGAGAAATAAAAAGTTAAACTGCACGTGATCAATTCTTTGAGATGCGGGAAAAAGTAGTTTGAATATTACATCCTGCATAAACAATTTCTGATTTTCATATACGGAATACTCTTTTCAAATGTGGTGAAAAATATAGTCAAAAAGCCATACACACAATAACAGAGAACAAACTCAAATAAATAAATCTGTAATAACAACTTTTATTATAAATATGCACGTGTTAGTGGTATTCTGAGAAAATAATTACTTAAAAAAAATTGTATTATGCCAATGTATAGATAAATAATAATAGTTAAATTCTTTGAATTGATTTCGAATATATATATTTATATATCATGATTGTATAATTCTTTCAGCAAAATAAAATATTACTATAGATGAATATGATGTTTTCCATATAAAGCTCCTAAACCAAATGTAATGCATATAAAAAAGGCACATATAAAACCAGCGCCTGTAATAATACGATATAATAAATAAATAGGAAACAAAAACTAATCTTATTCAACCATTTTTATACCTCAGAAAATATGTTTTCCAAGTACGGAAAGACATGACATTTCAAAAAGAAATTAAATACATCAAGTTCTTTTTTATTAAAGATATTTTAATGCCAAAATAAGGCAAAACTGTATATCAGATTCGGTTAATTATGTCAATCGTTTTTGTAAGTATATGAAATTGAATTCGTTTTTGCATATAGCGAAACTTTGGAGGATAGATTCTTACTCTAGAAAACATCCTGGAATCTCGTTTTACTTTTTCTATTGAGGTACTCATAAAAATATATTTGGACTAATTAATTATAATTTTAATTATTACGAAATACTTGCAATGCAACTGAACTAGAGCTGTAGCTCAGCGATTTCTCTCTTCTCCTTACGACTTAACTTTACCTAGCATTTCCTGCAAAATATCTTGAAATGTTGATATTAATTGAACATCATAAATTGTTGATTCAAATAAATAAATGTTCCAGAGTAATTTTCCGATAGTTATATTTATTTGTACCCTTTACATTTTTTCTGATTGGATCCTAAATTTAATTTCCTTGCGCATTTTCCCCCTTAGCTATTGTGCAGCTCAAATGTCGCCCTTGAAATTCTGAATCGATAAGCGTCGTGCACCCTTCTCCAGAGAAGCCGAAAATAAACTGTCGATATTGTCTAAATGCCTGAAGTGTTCGAGTAGTCTACGAAAGTGCTTCAAACTTCACAGCCTTTGAATATCATTCAGTGTAACGCTTTGGGTCGATTAAGAAGGATAATTGTTCAATAATTAACTGGCGGGACGTGGACTGCAAATGTATTAATATTTGTAATAAAATGAATGGAGTCGTCTGGATACCTTCCAAATGTCATTGAAAATTTATTTGATTTTAGAATGGTGTTCGGAAATACTTTTACCAAATAAGCTAGATGAGGAGAAATTGAAAAATTCTAATACGAATTTCCTACTCTTGAAATGCACATATTAAAGGCTGAAACGCTGTAGTAATAATAACCTCATAACAATGTATAATTAACGTTTAGTATCTTGTAGAAGTCACTATTTTTCTTTATTTACAACCGCCGGGAAATTCAGCAGTATATATTATTTTATTAGTTGGGCGCCAGATAATTTTTACGCAAAATTATTAAAACCAAAATTATTACTTTACTTTATAGATTTTAGTAGAAGTATAAAACTCTCCTTATTCACTAAGACGTCTATCATGTTTTTTTTCTCACAGTCCAAATAAATTACAATAAATTCCATATATCTCGTTTTTACAAACTTCTCCCCCTCCAAAGTTTACAATAATAATATTTCACAAAAACAAAAACTTAGCAACCAACCTTTTATTAATAATATATAAACTTCTAGATCATATAAATATATATATATTGTAATTAAAAGGAAATATAATTAATTAATAAAAAAAAATTTTGGACTTGCACTGTTGGTGGGGTAAACATACGATTTGTGTACAAGAATATGGGGCTATAATGCTTGCTTGCTGGGGTATTGTCGAAAAACATTTTGCTAGACGCGCAGAGCGGCAGTGTGTGGACAGGAGGCAGAGGGACAAAATTTCAGAAAGTGTGTTTGGGCAGGCAAGGCTGTATATAGTCTAACAGCTCTAATATTCAGAACGATCTATAGTTTCCAGTTTTGAGCAAACAACTGCAAACAAAAAAAAACGCCGACTGTTATTTTCCTTATTGCAGAATATTTTCGTAGTCTAGCCTACGTTCACGAGTTATACATTTCTTCAAATATTGGGAGCTAGGTTATTGTATCCAGTAAATAACCAAACTTTGATAATGGTAACAAGTTATTGATCGAGAGAACAGAGAAACAAGTGTTGTAAGTAAACTCAGCAAACAGAAAGTGTTGCCTAGTAAATTCTGTGTATTATGGCCTATTTATAAAGTGTTAATAATAATCGTGTGTGTGCGTACGAGCCCATTTCTTGGTACAACAAAAACTTTAAGGTAAACTGAACAACTTATTATCTGTAAACCCCACAGTAAATGATATTTTATCGTCAAATATCAGAGTTCAGATTTCATATTTTAATATTTTACTGATTGTTAAATTAATGCTTTAGTCACTTTGTAAATTTAATTGTTTGGCCTAAATATTCTTTATTGAAGGCCCGATGGTCGGCCCTGAGATCTAGTCAATAATTGGATGTAATAAATTCATTTACTTGTTAACTTTAAAATTTTTTTTAATTAAAACATTCGATCACTTAATTTTTAATTGTCTTATCATTTATCTTTAAATAATACAAATTGTTCCTACAACATGTGGCACGTTTAAATTATTTTAATTGAATTACTACAAATTGACGCTTCAACGTGACTATTTAACTGTGAATAATGTACAATCATTACAATATATATATATATATATATAGAGAGAGAGAGTCCGTGCTTTGTTTCATGTAGATAAGAAAATATACTTATTTACCACTTATGTTCTTCTGCTTGGGGAAAATTATTTCTTAAAATGTAAAAGTATTTATTTACCTATTTCAAAAATTTTTTTTAACTATTTCTGAAATTTTAAAGGAGGGAGGCAGTAGTTGTCCCCCATTTGCATGGTCTTGGCGACAAAAGTATTGTAGTTCGTACCGTAAAATGTGTATTCACATACCGCTCTGCCGGTAAACAACCACTCCGGAGAGGTAAATCATGGTGTAAGTGATGTTTAAACGCTGCTCTTTGTGGGTTTGATCCTTGTAGCACAAATACAGGGCTGCTTCTGGCATTTCTCAACTCCCCGTTGACCTTTCCGAAATACACCGCAACTACACGTTACAATTTCCTGGGTAATGGAGCCACTCGGGTAAACAATTGTGTAGCTAATATATTTCCATTAAAAAGATTCTACCATTTAGTTACGCAGAGCGCTTCAAGCTAGGTTTTTCGCGCAAGTTCATGTTTCAAAACGGGAATTATCCTTCTTACCGATGAATTCGAATGAGCTAACTTTTTGTATCGTCGGTTCTCATAACAATCCTTGTAAACCCTATTTGCCCAGGCATTCACTAGCGCGGTCTTCAAAAACGTTTCCCAGCTACTTTTTGTAGTCTTAAAACGAATTATAAAGATGAAATAAGTTTGAAATGTGAAAAAGTCTGCGAGAAATAGAGACGATAAACGGTTTTGAAGAGCCATGCGAACAACTAACCTTACATATTAATGAATGTTCTCTCAGTTACTCAATTTTCTTGAAAATATTATTTAACAACAGATTTTTTTAATAATTTAAACGGGTAACATTCCTTACATATTTTTGTTTCCAGTTTTTCTTTTTACCTAAACTTCAAGTTCATGAATGATCCAATTCAACAAATGCTACATCCGTAGTACAACGAAACTAATCTTTATAACCCCCCTCCCCTCCCCCTCCCCCCTCCCCTCCCCCTCCCCCTCCACTCCCCCTCCACTCCCCCTCCCCCTCCCCCTCCCCTCCCCCTCCCCTCCCCCTCCCCTCCCCCTCCCCTCCCCCTCCCCTCCCCCTCCCCTCGACGGAACTGGTTTTTTTCCCCATGCAGTATTATGCAAGTAGTCTAACTACAGAGATACTATAAAACTGAACGTAAAAGTAAACCCTTAAGTGCATAGTGTAGCATATATGCAACATAACTTTTAGTATCACCCCATAGGCATCTGTTGGTTTTTAAGAGAGCTAATTTGTGGTGCAGATATGAAACAACATGCGCTTAAAGAAATGTGAATTTTTTAGCATCCGTGAACGGGGTAAAACATGCCTGTCCTAGCGTTGGGAGTCAACCCCTTAAGCCATATTTTTCTAGCCGCCGGTCAACTTAAGAATATTTACTTTCTGTGGGGTTTTTTTTCAAGAAATAAAATTTAAGCGGCATTTTAAGAGTATTATAATTGCACAAACATAATAATAATTATCCCATCAATATGAATTTTTGTTAAATCATACATAATTATATTTGTTGCATATGTGCAACATCATTAACCAAAATGACTTTGGTATTTGATATTTTTTTGGTAGTTTTTCCTTATTGTATTCACAAAAATACGTTTTAAAAACACAAAAAATGCACTAAAGTAATAAAGGCCATTACAAACAAAACACATTAACGGTATATGTAATGAATTATGCAACCAAAATATTTCGATGTATGAATTTTCCGTTGTAAGTTTGTAAACGAAAAGGAACCAGAATCCCAAGGTTTTTCTGCTGACTTTGATCCCCGTCAAAATGGCTGATTTCTGAAAAATACAATTGTTTGTATTTACGTACCTAGAATTGGTGGTTCGATTTGCAGCACTCGTACCATATGTATAACGCTTGAAATGTTATTAATTGTCTTCAGCAGGAAAAATAACTACACAAAATCATATATGTTAAAATGGACAAGTTTTTATACCTCATTTTTCTTACAAATGTTTACAAATCTTTAATGATCATCCCTTTTTTATAATGATTCGATCAAAGCAGTTGTTCATTCTGATACTATATTGATTCATCTTTGACAAAAAAAATACTCAATATTTTTTAAATAAACCGATCATAAATCTTTGCGCGTCGACCTTTCCAATATTTAATGTTTGTGGTCAGATTGTAAATTTTAATTTTGTCCTTCAAACATTTTTGATAGTTGTTTAGTTTCAATGTTTGTTAAAAATCACTCAACCAGATTCCCATATTTTAAAATGTTTTTTAAAAACTGTCGTTGGAATTTATTTGAAACGAGTGCGGCTTATTACGTTGGTTGCTTTCAATGAAGTCTATGCTACTTTTCTATAAATGGATTGTTTCTAATGTTGATCAGAGCACTTTATTGTTTACCTAACTGCAACGAGCGTTAAAGGCCAGCGACACTTGCGGCAGTTTTGTCCCCTTCGTTACTTACCGTCACGTTTGGCCTTTATAGTATTATTCCAAAGCTTATGTCTAAGTATGATAACCCTTTTAGTTGAAATCATTACTAATGGAATATATCTAGAAACGATACGTTGCTGTTACAGTTTGAACTTAAGAAAATTGTAATGAATATTCTTTTATATCTTCTTAGCTCAATTTTTTTTATAAATTATTAAGTATCAGATAGGAGTATTCTATTTATTTTAAAACGTTAAAATGGGATTTTTACAATTCTAGAATATTTTACTTGCTTGGTTTTCATGTCAATTAACATTTTTCATAACCCCAACTTTAGCTTTTTAGTGAGTTCCGCGTGATTTTCCTTTCTTATAAATGAGGCGGTTAATGCCAGAGTGGGTTTTCCCCTTTCCGAACCTATTTGAGATGAGATTTTAATTTTTTGCTTCACATTTGTCACCCTATGTCCCAGAACTCTTTGCGCTGCCATTTCTTGAACGTGGAATAACCTAAACTACACACAGACCACTCTGGCACTGAGAAGATGGCCACGGACTTCCCTAAACTGGAATTACACAATTTCGACAAGACTCTGGAATTAACGGCCTCAAATATGGAAAATAGAAAATTAATAATTATCAACAACTCTTGGAGGCTATATATACCAATATACTCGTAAAGAAGCCTGTTAGCAACATCATCAACATACATTATTAAACTCAATAATTGCTATGATCCCTTAATATTACGCTAAACCTTCTGTTTTCACATTGTCGTTGCTCCCTTATTGTTACGCTAACCCTTCGGCTCTCCCGTTGTCGTTGCGTTTCCGTCGCTTTTGAGTGTTGTCAACTGACAAGTGCAGTTGTGTAGCTCTAGGCTCTTCTTAGCACCTGACGAAAGGTACCAGGATCCCAGAAGCGTTGTGTGGTATTTATATTACATTTTTGTCTGTATTACTATCTTTCTTATTCAATATCGCCAAACGTTTGGACCAAATAATCCTGCATATCTCCTATTTAAAAGTGTGTTTCAGCGCAACCTGGACTATTGTATATAAGTAATCGGGGACTACATGTTTGACTTTCCTTGTTACAGTTTTACTCGTGGCTGGAGCACAACATGGTTGCAAACAGCACGCTTCAACTACGCCAGGTCACAGTCTTCGCGCCCATCAACCGTGGCTTCCAGAACTACAAGACGAGGGATGGCGACGACAACATCGTGCTCTACCACATGAGTAAGTCACAACCTAAAACCCCAATGACTTCCCTATCATTTTATGAATTCTTCGATTCCATTTAATTCCGTTAGTCTATGTTGAGGAAATAGGATGAGTAAGAATACGTAAATAATAAGAATATATCAAAATAACAACAAAACTGGCAACATGCATAAGCATGCATACTTATGTAATTCTGAAAAAAATACAATTACTTATGAATTGGATAAATGAGAAGTGGCTAGTTTATAAATCAGATAATTTTATAGATACCTGACTAAATCTATTCTAAATTAGAGGGGAAAATATTCGCGTGAATGAGAAATGTTGTACTTAAAATTAACTCCAAAAAAGGTTAAAAATTTCGTAATTTAGAGAGAAACGTAAAAAAAATTCTGAAGTTTGTAAGTGGCCTGATGTGCAGAGACAAAAAACCAATCTCAAATATGGTTTGTCCCGCTTGCAAGTTAAAAAATATAAGCTGAAGTTGTTTTTATTGTGCTGTATTATGATATGAATTTAATTCATGCCGTGACTTGTCGCCAACGATACAGCAGCTAGATTTCAGCTAAATAAATCAACATGGGAGGATACCGTGAATATCCTTAAAACAGGGATTATCTCCAGCGATTATAACAGAAAGATAATGAAGTATCCAAAAATCGAACGAAGTTAAGTGAAGAATTAAATACCACGCAACGTTTCTGCATTCCTTGTCGATTTTTAAGTTGATCGTCTTGTTTGTGCGGTGTGTCGTCCGCCCATTTCTCACGAATTTTCTTCCCCTGACGATAGTAACATAGAGTGCAGAAACGTTGTGAAGTATTTAATTTATCACTTAATTTTGATTGTTTGTTGGTTACTTCATTCTATTTTGTTATCATCGTTGGCTCTACAGTCCATTGAAGGCCGTGGCCTACTAGGACGTCTGCCAGACTGTCGCCTTCCATGACACATTCTGGAATTAGGAGTGTCACGTGGTCAGCGTAGCGATTCTCCTGCATCCTTAGTCCCAGTTTCAATGACCGTGGCGAGCACTAACATTCATTTCCTTGTCGGGATTCTAACCTATGACATCTGTGATGCGAGGCGGTGACGCTGACCACTGCGTCACAGCAGGTCGGCGGTTACTTCATTCTTTTTTTTATTAATTTTCACCTAATATACGTGTTAAAATTAAAAATTTACGTCACTTTGAAAATTAATAATGAAGAAAATAGCAAAATACAGACAAAAGAAGTGATGATATATGTGTATGTATATCACCAACCGCGATTGGGATCGTTCCTGGTATCAGTCTAAAACAAATATATTGTAATAATTAAAAGGAAATTTAATTAATTAATTAACAAGATTTTTGGACTTATATTGTTGGCGGCGTAAACACACGACTTATGTACAAGAATATGGGGCGATAATGCCTGCTTGCTGGGATTGTCGAAGTACATTTTGTGAGAGGCGCAGAGCAGCAGTGTGTGGATACAAGGCATAGGAATAACAGTTCAGACAAAATTTCAGAAAGTGTGTATTTGGGAGGCAAGGCTGTATGTAGTCTAACAGCTCTAATATTCAGAAAGATCTACGGTTTCCAGTCTATGTGCAAATAACTGCAACGATACTACGCCGACTGTTATTTTCCCTGATGCTGAATAGTTTCTGAGTCTATCCTACATTCAAAAGTTATACATTTCTTCAATTATTGGGTGTCAGGTTATTGTATCCAGTAAATAACTAAACTTTGAGAATGGTAATAAGTTTTTGATAGAGAGTGAAATAAATGTTCTAAGTAAACTCAATAAGCAGAAAGTGTTACCTATTAATTTCTGTGGCCTGCATTTAAAGTGTTAATAATAATCGTGTGTGTGTGTGAGTGTGTGTGTGTGAGTGTGTGTGTGAGAGAGTGTATGAGTGTGAGTGTGTGAGATTGTGAGAGAGTGAGTGTGTGTGCGTGTGCGAGTGTGTGTGCGTGTGCGAGTGTGTGTGTGTGTGTGAGCGAGTGTGTGTGTGTGAGCGAGTGTGTGTGTGTGAGCGAGTGTGTGTGTGTGAGCGAGTGTGTGTGTGTGAGCGAGTGTGTGTGTGAGAGAGAGTGTGTGTGAGAGAGAGTGTGTTTGTGTGTGTGAGTGTGTGTTTGTGTGCGTGCGCGTGTGTGCGCGTGTGTGCGCGTGTGTGTGTGTGTGCGCGTGTGTGTGTGTGCGTGCGTGTGCGCGTGCCTACGCGCGTGTGCGTGCCTGCGCGCGTGCGGGTGTGTATGCGCGCGCGCGCGCGCGACCCCATTCCTTGGCACAACAAAACTTTCAGGTAAAACTGCACAACTTATTACTGTAAACCCGTCAGTAAATGATATCTTATCGTCATATTTCCAAGTTCAGATTTCAGATTTTTATATTGTACTGATTGTTTAAATTAATGCTTTAATAACTTTGTAAATTTAATTGTTTAACATAAATACTCTTAATTGAAGGCCCGATAGTCGGCCCTGAGATCTATCCGTGGTTTATTGTCAAGTTTTAATATGTAATATGATGTCAATAATTTGATTTATTAAATTAATTTATTTGTATGCTCTAACTTTTGATCTTTAATTAAAACATCCGATCACTTAATTTTAATTTGCTTAGCATTTATCTTTAAATGATGACTATAAAATTTTTGCTTCAACGTGTGGCACGTTTAAATGATTTTAATTGAAATACTACAATATATTAAAAAAAGTATTACAAATAAAACAATTTTGAAAGAAAAATAAAAAATAATAATAATAAAATAAGTCTCAGAAATTGTCCTAATAATTTGTTCACTTCCTCCACACTTCACTTCACTAAAGAATAATATAGACCTAAACTTATTTAAATTACACTAATTTATTTATATTGTTCTTAAACCTTCTTATTGGAAGATTCTCCTCGAACACTGCTACAGATAAATTGTTTCAATCGCTTATCGATCTTTTTAGGAATGAGAATTTCCCAACGTCTGTTTTTTGAGGTCTCGTTTTGATTTTAAATTTGTGATCACCTCTCCCAATGTAAGTTGGTTTTTCAATCTTATCCCGTACGGCCCTCCACGCTTTATTACCCGTGTATGATTTAAAAAGTGCGCAAAGTCTATCTTTCTTCCCACCCTCATTTCTCTACCTTTTCTCTCCCGTGACAAAGTTCCCGTATTACAAATTTTGCTGATGTTTTTCTATTCCTTCTATGTGGTGCTTGCTATAAGGATCCCAACAACTTGCACCATACTCTAGTATGGGACGAACTAGAGATTTATAAGCAAGTTCTTTTGATTTGCCACTCACCTTTCTAATATTCTCATTCTCAAAATGTAAATATTTCCAAGTTTTCCGAGACGCAGAATTTACTTGTTCTTCCCACCCCTAGATTTGAGTTCAAAATCATTCCTAAATACTTTACCTGAGGTATTTTCTCCCAATTTACAACGTTTCTGGAAACCTCAAAAGCCTTTTACTTCTATATAATCACTTATTTTGTCTGTATTTGGCGATTTTTCTCATTATGAATATACCTGTTCCCATTCATTCAAAAAACTATACCAATTGTCACATTTCTCTTACCAATTTAACTCAATTCGCACTCAAATTCAATGGCAAACAATTGATTGGTGACTTGGAAGCCACTGATTAAAAAGTGAGAGAATTTTCACGGTTTTAGACTTAAGATACAGCTGATAAATGGTGACCCACTCTGATATAGTGAAAAATAAATATGGATCCCTGCCTCATAATCTTGCACAACTTATCCTACCTTTACTCATTTGTATTTGTCCGTATCGTTCGTAATGTAATGAATGTTTGTTCGGCGGAAGGATTCTGCGGTCCGCTACCATTCTTCAAATAAAAATCCTGTTCTGCTACGTAGCTCACAGGCATTAATTTAAGTTACCCTTATTTGAAGAGACAGCAATGGTAAAATTAATGAAAGTGAGAACTGTATGCGAGGACTATTCTCTCGCAGTCAGAACCTTGTAGGAGAGACAGAAAGGGGATCCTACCGCATCCCCCCTTTCAAACACCTTTCCTATGCTATAAGAGGGGAGTTGCCACTATGTGGATTACCCTATACATAGCCTATCTACACCCCCAAAAAAAAAAAATAGCCCGGGGGCCCTAGTTAACCCTTGGCTACCTTCCTCTACCCTTCCGAATCCCCCCTTTCAAATCCCTTCCTATGCTATTAAAGGGGAGTTGCCCAAAGTGGATCACCCTCATGTAGCCTGTTGCCCAAAAAAAAACTCTCCGTTTTTTAACTAAGGGTCCCACAAGCTGAGGCACCTCGGCCTGTTTTGAGAGGTGTATGTTCCGGGGTCACAGACCTTGGGCATACGATAAGAGTTGTTCGCTGTTCCCATTGGAACAGTCGGCCAGCTGCCTCCTAAACTGGTCGAGGTACAGAGAAGGGAATGCTGCGTCCCCACAGCAAACTCCTCTCCCGCTATCAGAAGGGCTTGGGACAAGTACCCAATGCCCGACCTACCTGATGCGGGTTTTTCTAGGGTTTTCCCTGCATTACTTATAGACGAATGCCGGGTAGGATCCTTAAACTATAGCCCGGGGGCCCTAGTTAACCCTTGGCTACCTTCCTCTACCCTTCCGGATCCTCCCTTTCAAATCACTTCCTATGCTATTAAAGGGGAGTTGCCACCATGTGGATTACCCTCATGTAGTCTATTACCCTAAAATAAAAAGTAGAATTCATGAAGAAAGCTTGCGAGAGGATTCTCTCGCAGGTGAACCTTCCCAGAGAGTTCTGGTGGAGGCTACCTTTGGAGATGCCTTCATATCTCTCTGGTTTTTTTATGAGAGGTTTAAGTTCCGGGATCGCAGACCTTGGGCATACGGTAAGTGCAGTCTGCTATTCCTATTGGAATAGTCGGCCAGCTGCATCCTAAACTGGTCAAGGCACGGCGAGGGGAAAGCTGCGACCCCACAGCAAACCCCTCTCCTGCCATCGGAAGGTCGTGGGCCAAGTACCAAATGCCCGGTTTTCCCTGCATCACTTTTAGGCGAATTTCCGTGTAGTATCCTTAAACCATAGCCCGGGGGCCCTAGTTCACCCTTGGCTACCTTCCTCTACCCTTCCGGATCACCCCTTTCAAATCACTTCCCATGCTATTAAAGGGGAGTTGCCACCATGTGGATTACCCTCATGTAGCCTGTTACCCTAAAAAAAAGTAGAAATTAAATTAAATAAGTCAATAATAGCAACTGTACTGCAGCTTCTTTAACATTCATACTGAGATTAATTTTATTAGAAGTAAATAGCTCAGATAATTTTTTTCCTGACTCAATCCAATTGTGTATTATGTATGGTCAGTTTTCGCTGTTACTGTATTTGATTCTTGAACGTTTACATTTTTCAAAAAAAAGTTTACATCTTGGCTCGGCCTTCACACAACGTATAGCCAACCTGAGGCGTACAGAATAAACAAAACGTCTGCCTTAAATAATAAATACAGAAATGTGTTATCAGTCAAGCATGACTTTAAATTTCCGATACATTTCAGAAATGCTGTGATTCACGATTACACAAAGCAATTATTTTTCATCCGGAAATCGCTTAACAGCAAAAAAAAACTTTTTTATTAGCTGAGGTACTGCTCGTTTAAAAATTTAATCAATGGACTTAATACTATTTCTAAAAATAAATTCCAGCTGATTTAAGCCTTAAGTCAACATTTGTGAGAACGTGTTTATTTAAAACTCTTCATCAAACATGTGCATACTTTTCCGTTGAGGATTAATTATATTCTACAGTAATTTGACAAAAATTCCTAATCATTTGGTAATCTTTTAGAAATTTAAAGCATAAGCTTCGTTAAACGTGTTAAACAGTTTAATTTTGTTCTGAATGATTTGAATCAATTTCTGGTAATTCATTCAAAGTCCCAGGTTTAAATCAAACACATACATTCTTCAAACAGTTATTTAATTTGGTAGTCGTAACATCTTGCGGCTTTACGCTATAACCATTTAATGTCCAATTCTAAATTTATAGAGTGAAGCTCGAAATGTCTTTATTATTCCGATGAAACACCGCTTACCGTTCTTTACATAGATCTGTTAGAATTGTCGATTTCATTTTTATTTACGGAATACTTGCGTTCATATTTTCCTTTACTCGAAATTTCTGATACAGAACAATATTTTACTAAAATAAACATTAAAAATACAATATTAAAATGTGCGCGAAGTGAGTTTAATTATTTTACTGTTTCCTGTTTGTAATGTTTTGAAGTCTTTGTTTTACATGAACGTGTAACTTAAGTAAAGAAGCCAAACAATGTTTGCACGGTGGACGAACACCTTGTAAAAGGTGGAATGGTGACGGGACCATGCAGCACTGTGCTGTGCTGTTAATATTTTCTGAAATCAAGTCCATATTTCTTACTACAGTGTGTATTCTTGATCCTCTAAACTTTAAAAAAATAATTATTGTTAGAGATAAAAAATAGTCATACGTAAATATAGTTATATTGTAAGTAGCTTTAAGCTAAATTTTCCAAATAATTAAACTTCCAAAGCGACTTTTTGTAATTAACATTAAAAATTTACGTCTGTTTTAAAACTAGTAACAAGAAAGACAAAAGAAGAGATAATATAAATACCACACAACGTTTCTGGAAGCCTTGTTCCTTCCTTCGGTTGCAGAAAAAGAAACCGCAAGAGCCTTTGATAGACACAACTGCACAACTCAGTTGACAAACCTCAAAAACTGTGATGTGCAGTTGCATCTCAGTAGGCGCTTGCGTTTTTTTTCTGCACCTGAAAAAAGCAACAAGACTTCAAGAAACGTTATGTGGTATTTATATTATCACTTATTTTGTATGTAGTTGGCTATCTTTCTTATTATTACTTTCTGTAATTGTCGGGCACATTTTTTGGTTTCTTTGCGTTCTTTAATGTGTTTCTCTTCATTTAGATTTATTTATCAAACATTCTGTACTCGTACGTCCATTACCTATCGGTATAAACTTAATATAAAACCGTCCAAACCCTTTTTTTAGTAACAGGTCTTATGAGCGTAATAGAAGAAGTAGGTGTAGACAGGCTATGTATAGGGTAATCCACATAGTGACAACTCCCCTCTTATAGCATAGGAAAGAGAGTGAAAGGGAGGATGCGGAAAGGTAGAGCAAGGTAGCCAAGGGTTAACTAGGGCTCCTGGGCTACGGTTTAAGGATCCTACCCGCCAATTCGCCTCAAAGTGATGCAGGGAAAACCCTACAAAAACCTGCATCAGGTACGTCGGACATTTGGTACTTGTCCCACGCACTTCCGAAGGCGGGAGAGGAGTTTGCTGTGGGGTCGCAGCTTTCCTCTCGCCGGTTTAGGAGGCAGTTGGCCGGCTATTCCAATATGAATAGCGGACAACTCTTACCGTATGCCCAAGGTCTGTGACCCCGGAACATACACCTCTCAAAACAGGCCGAGGTGTCTCGGCTTGTGGGAACCTTAGTTCAAAAACGGAGAGGAAAAGGCATCCCCAAAGGTAGCCCCTTCGTATCTCTCCTAAAAGGTTCTGCCTGCGAGAGAACATCCCTCGCAGGTTACCTGGGAGAGAATCCTATCGCAGGCTCTCTCCGGGGATCTAGTGGGTCGGGGGGGGGGGGGATGAAGAGTTTGCTGTGGTTATTTTAACAATATTTTCTAACATCTAACTGAAGGTATGTGTCACATTTTTCCAATTAGGACTTATAACCCCTTAGATTGACTAAAGTCAGTTTCATACGATCATCCTCTCCAATGAGGATTTTGTTAATGTTGAAACCTTTGAGATCCCCGCGGATTTTTCATTAACTTTAAAATAAAAACTTGCAATCAAGCTCGTATGTAAATCCGTCGAGATCAGAGTTTATCGGATGAACTGACATCAGTTAATTAGCTTCCTCCCTCCGTTATGCAACGTATCGATGGAATAAATTCGATAATATGCATGACGAATATTTTTGAAATTGAAAATAAGTGGTTAATTATAAAGTTAAAGTTGGTACTGGGCACGATAGCTGTTTCAAAACTTTACATACGAATGATTTTATATATATATATATATATATATATATATTTATTTATTTATTGTAAAATAAAAACTATGAAATAATTAACTGTGTTATGAAGTCTCAAAAACTATCCTAATTTAATTGGTATAATGATAGTTATAAAAATATAAAGTATTACACTCGTATAGATCGTAACAAATAAAATAATATTGATCTAATTACATATTTAAGAATATAATCTTTTTCCATTTTAATTTAGAAACAAATACTAATAAGATTTTGCAATAAAACTTAATTTAAAATGAACAAGACTCGATGGTGCTAATATGAAAAACTTTTTCGCATAATTTAAATCACTTAGCACTTCTTTAATTAAAGTTACTTGGTCAAAGATTAGCCTTGTTGTGTAAGTTATCTGTTTACCGGTAATTCATGTAATTTTCTCAAAGTCTGACTGGATGTCCTCTGGTAGCAGCAGGTTATACGAACGCCGCGTGGATGCATTTGTCGTTTCCGCTGTCAATAATGTCTACTCTATAACTATTACATATAACCATAAATTTTCAATGCCTTATAAACCTGCTCCTCTTACTAAAAATCTCTCATTAACTTTCCACCTTACTCACCTCTGTTTTTACTTGATAAATTTTTAACAGTCCCTTACTAACTTATTACTGATTCTAACTTAAAACTGTCTGCCCTACATTTCCCTGAGTAGCCACTTTTCCAGCTTACTAACCCATATCCCTCATCTCACCCACTGTCTCCTGCTTCTCTCACGGCATCTAAACTTCGCCAGCAGCAGCTCCAAATCTGCCTATCTTATAGGGATCGAATCGTTTTCTTACATTTTTATCGGACACTTCCCTCACAAATTTTATATCTAAAAACATATACGGGTTCAGCGTGCATTGCTAAATATAATTCCATGTAAATTCTCTCAAGCAGAAGAAATCACGATTTTCTCCATTTCCGACAAGTTCACGATATTTCATTCATAGTGTTATCAATTGGTCCAAATTTATGCGACAGAAACTATTACCGTACTAAATTTCATTAACATCCCCGTAAATTTATTAAATGGTTGGAAAAACTGCCATATTGTCAGAAAAAAAAAATTTTTTCAATTGAAATATAAAATAATTACAATGTTACGACGTCTCGTCCTCAATTTTGGGACTTCTTCAGGTAATAGACAGTTTTGAAAATTAGACGTTCAAATATATTTAGTGCCACGGTCTGCGTCCTGACTGTTGTAACCGAAATTTATATTTGGACATCTAATTTTAGAATATATGCATACATTCAAAACTGTCTTACCTGATGAAGTGTGGACGTCACGTCGTAATGTCGTAATTATTTTATGCTTTAGTTGAATAATACATTTTGTGTGACAAATTTGACGTTTTTCTGTTCATTTATTAAATTATAAAACTCAGATTAACTTGGATATCAAACCCAGTAAATTATCGCCTAAACGGTTCACAAAAAGGTGAGGAATCGATTATTTTCTCACGGTTGCCTCATGTTTTATTTTATTTTTTATTTTTTGGGGGCAACAGGCTACATGAGGGTAATCCACGTTGAGCAACTCCCCTTTAATAGTATAGGAAGGGATTTGAAAGGTGGGATGCGGAAAGGTAGAGGAAGGTAGCCAAGGGTTAACTAGGGCCCCCGGGCTATATTTTAAGGATCGTACCCGGCATTCGCCTGAAGAAATGCAGGGAAAACCCTAGAAAAACCTGCCTCAGGTAGGTCGGGCATTGGGTACTTGTCCCACGCCCTTCCGATAGCGGGAGAGGAGTTTGCTGTGGGGACTCAGCATTCCCTTCTCCGTGCCTCGACCAGTTTAGGAGGCAGCTGGCCGACTATTCCAATGGGAATAGCGGACAACTCTTACCGTATTCCCAAGGTCTGTGACCCCGGAACATACACCTCTCAGAACAGGCCGAGGTGCCTCGGCTTGTGGAAACTTAGTTCAAAAACGGAGTGGAAAAGGCATCCCCAAAGGTAGCCCCTTCGTATCTCTATCGGAAGGGCGTGGGACAAGTACCCAATGCCCGACCTGCCTGATGCAGGTTTTTCTAGGGTTTGTCCTGCATTTCTTTTAGGCGAATGCCTGGTAGGATCCTTAAACCATAGCTCGGTGGCCCTAGTTAACCCTTGGCTACCTTACTCTACCTTTCCGCATCCCCCCTTTCACTCATTTTCCTATGCTATAAGAGGGAAGTTGCCACTATGTGGATTACCCTATACATAGCCTGTCTACACCCCCCAAAAAAACACTTAAAAATAAAAACCTACAAAAATGGACAATAAAACTAGATGAAATTAAAACTTATTTCCGTCCTTAGTCAAGATCTTGCTTCTTTCTGACTTTTCACTGCAACATCATCTCGTGAAAATTAATTCCTGTAACCTCGATAACGATTATTGCTCATTTCATCAAACTGAGATTTTTTTCCCAAGGTTATATCAAATACACACTGTTCAACTGGAATTCTGAACTTTGAATGTCCAAGGAAAAATTATCTTCATCCGCGAGGATAATAACTCCATTTAAATTGGCCTGTTCTATCTATTCTGCAGCCAATTACGAGCTGTCGGAAAATGTTGAAAAATCAGGAATTTCAATATTAGTCTGAAAGATTTTATTTTTTTATATGGCCCCTCATATTTTTTTTTGCTTTCAAAAGTATCCACTGGTCTTGTAAAAAAAAGTTCTTAGTTTCAACACTAACTAAATTTTAAGACAGCGACGGAGCTTATTTTCCTTTGTGACGTAATTACTAAGCACTGGAGCCCCTTAATTCCTGCTTTGGCATGTCATGTGCTTGCTTGAACATAAAGAAAAATTCAATATATTCTGGATACAAGACTGGTACGAGACGCATTCGTGAAGGAATGTGCAATATAGCCTGAAGACCTTGCATAAATTCCCCATGTAAAACGTCTCATTCCTTAAGGAATTATTCCACATAAATAATGTGAGATTTTGCAGTCTATTGAGTTTCGCGAGAGTGTCGAAAATACTGAACCTATGGAAGAATAGTACAAATGACAGTTATTTTAAAATTTCATCAATCAGAAATTATAAAATAATATGTGCGACGATTCTTGAAATAAATCCCGCGAATTTTTCGATTTATTATCAGTTTTCTTAATATTCTTGTTCTTATTTCCTAATTCTGCATTACACAATTCTGTGTCAGAGGAAGGATGATTTTTCTATTCGAAGGAACGATGTCTACGAATGGATATTGAGCCAAACTAATATTCCCGGAATATAAGTATAAAGTAAAGTTAAAATACTTAAATTTTGGAACAAAGGCTAAGACTGGCGTCCCAATCCGCTCGCTTTTGTATTCTCGTAAATATTTCTGAAATATTACTGAAACTGTCCCAACCAGCTAATCCAAAGGATGTAACCGATTCTAAATAAGCGTGATATCATTGCTTGCAGAAAATCATAATGACAACAATGTAGCACAGCTTCCAACCAATACATTAATAATTCCAATAGATAATAAGGTGAAAAAATTATATATTTGCATATTTTCTCTCTGGTAGGTCACAATAATCACAATTTTATAGGCCTACAATATAATACAAATGTTATAATCCAGGAGAGTCTGCGAGGGCTATTCTCTCGCAGGCAATACCTCCTAGGGATGTTCTCTCGCAGGCAGAACCTTTTAGGAGAGATACGAAGGGGCTACCTTTGGGTAGGCCTTTTCCTCTCCGTTTTTGAACTAAGGTTCCCACAAGCCGAGGCACCTCCGCCTGTTCTGAGAGGTGTATGTTCCGGGGTCACAGACCTTCGACTACGGTAAGAGTTGTTCGCTATTCCCATTGGGAATAGTCGGCCAGCTGCCTCCTAAACTGGTCGAGGCACGGAGAAGGGAATGCTGCGTCCCCACACCAAACTCCTCTCCCGCTATCGGAAGGGCGTGGGACAAGTACACAATTCCCGACCTACCCGATGCAGGTTTTCCTAGGGTTTTCCCTGCATTTCTTTAGGCGAATGCCGGGTAGGATCCTTAAAATATAGCCCTGGGGCCCTAGTAACCCATGGCTACCTTCCTCTACCCTTCCACATCCCCCCTTTCAAATCCCTTCCTATGCTATTAAAGGGGAGTTGCCCAATGTGGATCACCCTCATGTAGCCTGTTGCCCTAAAAAAAATAAAAATAAAATGTTATCAACTCGTATAATTTCACTATTCTTACTAATGAATGGGTCACACGTAACATCGTAGTAGTAAGATGTTGACAGAAAAGAAAAAATAGGCCACTGTCCTATTCCATTAACTGAAATAAAATTTTCTTTAATGCGATCAATTTTCAATTTTTTTATTTAATTACACTTCTTACTTCTTGGCTCTATCTATCAGATGATAAAACATCAATTTTCGATCATATTTAGATTTAAGTGGTTATAATGGGCGGCATATGGATGTGAATGTAGAATGAGAGAGGTTTTACGGGGTGGCAGGCTGTG
Organism: Zhengitettix transpicula; assembly: GCA_037074705.1. Lineage (NCBI taxonomy): Eukaryota > Metazoa > Arthropoda > Insecta > Orthoptera > Tetrigidae > Zhengitettix > Zhengitettix transpicula. Next base: position 80,555,123 of record CM073591.1, read on the forward strand.
TAATTACGAGATTTGCACCTTATTGTTACAGACTGTGTAAAAAGAGTATAATTGAGAACACATTTTAAGGATCCTACCCGGCATTCTCCTAAAAGTAATGCAGGGAAAACCCTAAAAATACCTGCATCAGGTAGGTTGGGTATTGGGTACTTGTCCCACGCCCTTCCGATAGCGGGAGAGTAGTTTGCTGTGGGGACGCAGCATTCCCTTCTCCGTCCCTCGACCAGGCAGCTGGCCGACTATTCCAATGGGAATAGCCGACAACTCTTACCGTATGCCCAAGGTCTGTGACCCCGGAACATACATCTCTCAGAATAGGCCGAGGTGCCTCGGCTTGTGGGAACCTTAGTTCAAAAACGGAGAGGAAAAGGCATCCCCAAAGGTAGCCCCTTCGTATCTCTATTACAAGGTTCTGCCTGCCAGTTGATACAATAAATGTTTGGAGTTCCAAAATTCGTTGATTTTTAATTTTTTTTTTAAATTTTTTAATAAGTAATCCGACAAGTTTTTCTTAAGTAAAAATTTTTTTGAGGCTATCTTAATTGTGTTCTACAATTTGGAGATGTTAGAACTTAAAATTAAAAATGGCAGCTAAGAAAACTTTTTGAAACTTTGAAAGGAGTATAAAATTTAACATACCCTCAAAAGTTATTTATCGCTTCAGAGAAAGGCGATTCAACTATTTTTCTGACCAAGCAGCTTAAGTAAGGTTTTGTAACGTCCCATATTGTCTCAAGATGGCGGATTTCAGCTTTATATAGCTTATGGCCAAAATAAGTTTTCATCTAAATCACTCCGACCGTTTTCTTGTGAAAGCGTAACTAATGGACATTGATTATACGAAAGAGTGGAGCTTTAGGTTATTTAGTTATGAATAATAAGCGGAGCTAGATGTAATTGAACACTTTGAAATGTTCATGTGGAAGTATAGTTTTTGAATTCTCGTCTAGTTTCTATACTATGGATATACTGAACTCAACGACGATCTGTATTTCATTTATATATTATACTTTTTTAATGCTTATTTGCCCGTTGGCAAGTCAGCCGTCAAAGCTTTGAGACGAGTTAAATAGATTTATGTTTGTGTGCTGCAGACTCTGGATTCGGCTTTCAAAAACCCCACTTTTCTCTCTCTCTTTGTGCATGTTCCGCTTTGGACGGAAAATCAACTTTAAAACTACCAACATTTATATCTCACTCAAACAGAAAACGTTTCACGGCGTTTATTTGATACCCCTCATTTCTTTCATGACGATATCAGTGCTATGGTTTATAATTCAATAAATATGCTTGCTTTCTCCGAGGCGCCCTTTTAATTCAGAATATAGGTGGACCACAATTTAACTTAATAAAATCTGTGATATTGCACATTTTATAAGCAGCTCAGAAACTGAGGTAAAATATTTGTATACGTGTACCTGGTAAAAGGCTGTGATAAATTTTAAGGAATTACATTTATTATTCCCTTATTGTATGCATTTCTTGACACCGTTTTGTAAAGTGATAAAGGGGGAAAAAATCTTAGTTTCACCAATTGAAACGCAAATTATTGTACAGAAAGCATACATTATGGTTATTGGTCCTTGATTCTAATTTTAAAGCGTGTCATATAACTCGGCCTTTGAAATACCTCTCGCTCACCGCACAATTTTAATTTCAATTTCATTAGATAATATGAGAAAAGTTTTAATTGCAAAATATGAGTGGTCGATGGCTCTGGGCCAAGTCACACTGAATGCGGTGTCGCAGTTAACAAAACGTCACAAGCTGCACGAAATGAAAAATATTTCCCTAGAGTCATTCTTTTGAAAGCTTAGCCTCAACTATTTCTATTTGTCTAATGTAGGTTCGTAGAAATCACTTTTCGAAGAAGTGGTATGATTTCAGCGTGGCCAATAATATTCAAAGCGTCATTATCGACTTTTTATAATATTTGTGCTGACATTTCAAGAGATGATAAAAGCCCCAAATTGTAAAGGAGTTCACGACAATATTCCGGTATTCTTTTTTTTTATTTTATTTACTCAATATGCCAAAGCTTTGCTGTAATCAAAATAAATAAAATTGAGACTGAATTTTATCTGATTGGTGATTCCAAATTTTTTTTTCGGTTGCTAATTTACAATCTACTCTTAACACTTTAGAGTAATAAGTAAATTTTATTATTATTAATGCTGTTTGACACGAGAAGGGCACCGTCCAGTGGCGGGTGTCCTGGATTTATTCAGTGATGTCTTCTGGTCATAATCTCTTCAATCTTCTCACTACGAGTTGTTGGAGGTAGAGGTCGGTGATGTATTTGTTGTAGTGGTTTAGTGTTCGATGTGTGGTTTTTCTGGCATACGTCTTGATGGTTTCTGAAATAAATAGAATTTTGAGGTCGTGATATTTGCTGATGTACCACGGTGCAATGTCCTTGATTGGAAAGCCTGCAAGATATTTAATGGTTTTCTGCATCCCCATAATTCGATCACGTAAGACCATATATGTTGTAATAATTAAATATAATATGAATGTGGCGTTTCTAAATGAAAGAACTTTAGTGAAAGTTATTAAACAAGATTTATTAACAATTTTAAAACAAGTATAAAATACACAAAATATTTGGGATCTCAGGGTCTTGAACTGGGTTTGATAAATGGCAGAATTTATATAATCAAAATTACATTTACCTTTTATGGAAATCAATGCGTCTGAACATAGACGAAATTTGTTGCGGAAGAAATAATACTAAAGATTGAATTTAAACAATTTTAATTTTATCAAGAATTAAGGATCTCATTTTATCCATAATTAAATAATTAAAAAACGATCTGACTTTTATCTTTTAAACACGGTTTACAAATGATTTTAAAGTTTTTCTCTACTTACGGCTGCCCAGGTCTCATTTTTAGTTTTTCGTGCACAATTTTGGGGACATCACTGATTCTAAGTTCTCACAGACTCTAAATGTTCACAGGCTCTAATTGGCGTTGTTTGTTAGTTGGTTTAACACAAATTGGTTGGTTCTCGATGCTTTACTACAACTAGTTGCTCTGTCTCCTTCCCGACTGAATATTGCTTTACTTTTTAATTTTTGAAAGCATGTTTGTGACTGGACCACATTCTTTCGTTCTGACTGCCGACTGTAAAACTTTTCGTCTGGTCTATTCGCTGTCTGCTGCCCGACTGCACATTTCCTGACTGTTCGTTCGTCTCGCAAGTTTTGAGCGCCTAGAACCTTCTCGACTCATCAACAATGTTTTCTTTGCCTTGCCGGTTTGTTGCGGCGTCCGCTCTATATCCACTAATAATGAGTCCTCTACAATTCAACTTTTCAATTAGAACAATGTCTTAATTACCAATTACTACAATGTATTAGTTTGGTTTTAAACCAATTCCAAAATATAAATATCTACTTGTGAAACATTTCTGTTCTCCGTATAAATCAAGTTCGTGAGTTTAGTTAGAACCAAACGATGAACACAGAACCGGATCCTTGAGATTGAATTGGTTTGGTTGTACCTGAAAAAGAGAAATTCCGATGGAATTCTGAGGAAATTGATAGAACCAGACGTGATGAAACAAAATTGGAAATATATGCTCATTTTTTTGTAAGGGCCTGCCAACGGATGCTACAATTATTCTAAAAGGTACAATAGGATTGTGTATTTTAGGTACCCGGCTATGTCGGCAGAAGAAAGAAATAAGGTGAGATATGTTGAAGAATCAATGTAATAATTCTGTTTAAACCTCTTTGGTATACTTTTGAGTTTGTCGATGACAAGATTGACGCAATTGGCTTTGCAATATTTATAATTATTACTATCAGATAAAAATAGTCTGTTTGATATAGTTAGTGATCAAGAGCAAACGTTACAGTTACAGTGTTTTAGTTAAAAACAATTTTAGTGTGTTTAAGATCTATTAATAAATTCCTATGAAATCGAGATAAACGTTGACGTTAATTTTGTTGGCATCATGTAAAAATTGAACGGTTTTGTTGCTTGATATTGACATGTTTTTGGGCGGAAACAAATTGATGTTGGTTTGAAATGGTCATGGTTCAAACTTACTGTTAATCAAAAATGAAACATGTTTCCTTTTACTTTTGGAACAATTTCAAAAGATATAAGAGATATAAATTAAGTATATAAAACGTAACATATCATTAATTATAATCGATTCAAATGAGCAATTTCAGTTTTATAAAATCTGACAAGTCAGACTGAACAATTTTTGAGAATTCAAAATGACTGTGCTTACAAACTTGAGGAAAGAATTCCACGAAATATCAGCATCTACAGTGTATGAAAAATTCTGGTTCTTATTCGAGCATTGCAAGAGCCTCGAGTGCGACACTACCGCTCAGTCCAGACGACAAACTGAAAAACCTAATTTTTTATCAAATTTAACGCTTATTCAATAAATACTTTATAGAATCGCGGCAGTATAATATAATACACACAAAGTCGTGACTGAACCGTGTCGTCTCAGATCCCACTATCTTCTCTCTAATCGGATTATTGTTAGCAACCAGCGATATTAATTAAAAATATCACGACTGCCGATCGGGCCACACATCATCCGTGGAACGCGGAATTTCAAATGTCCGCCAAACGATCGGTTAAGTTGCTTTGGACACAGCATTCTTTTTTTATGAGTTTATAATCTGTCAACAATAGTCAATTCACATCATCAGCCATTTCACACAAGAACATACATTTTTCCTTTGGTAATCATGTCTAGTTTTTTGCCAAGAACAGAACATATGCATTTTCTGCTTCAATTTGATCAAATATGCTGCCGAATCACATCAAATGCTTCTAAAGGCACATATTTCCTTATAATCCTCGATGTGCTACGTCCTTCACAGTTCTAAACTATTATTTATAACTTAATCTTACATTCTTTACTTTTGGAAACATCAACAATTTGAAAATGAGGATTGCTAAATCCTTATCATGTTCTTCGTTTTCAGTATTCTTCTCAAGAGTTTTCCGGACCACTTGAACGATTTACCGCCTCACAACATATTTCTGATTGCGGGAAGGAGTAGGCAGGTTTCGAGTCACCTGACCCACGACGGAAGTGGGCTAATTGTAATTTCCTGGAGCGACTGTTCCGTGTGTCGCCAGGGCAGGATCAATGTTGCACCCCGCGCCTCATTCACCTCAATGTCCACTTCAAGTCCACAAAAGAGCTCAAAGCAACGCCATTAGACGCCTGAGCTTGGTTCCTGCAATCTTATGCGGGCTCCGTGCTTAAACACGAAATGAGTAGCTCAACGAACAAGGAAGACAATGAATTTCATGAGGAACATATTTTTCAAAGTATCTATGCACTACCGCAAAATACTGATATTAACGTCCTCAAACCGTTTCACTTTTAGTTTAAATAAATATAAAATAGTCAACTACAGCTGGGTACAATTACTTTAGTCTCTGATAATTTTATTATTTTCAAAATTGTAATATAATTAATTTATTCACAGATGGTTATGACAAATGACGAAAGCTGATTTTATTAAATCTTTTCGAAGTTTAATGCATCGACACTAAAATATTTTGTATAGGGCTGTTAATAGTTTTTTTATATGGGACTATTAGAACTATAGTCGTTTTAGTGCAAAATAATCATTAATTTCAGATAAATCTGGTTGTTATAACACCATGACATAAAATGTAGTTAATCTAACATTTATTTTAAAGTTATAATTATTTGTCAGAAGAAGAGGTAACGAAACGTCGTTTATATAATAAAGTTTCATATGAAGACATTATAACACTGTATTTTTCTGACCTATAATATATGTTACCTAATATTTATATTGTGCTTTAAGATAAATTTTAATAAATTCATAGTATATAATTTAGTTATAAATCGGTTTTAACTCTTCTTCAATTCTTCCAGTCGGCCAATGAAAATCGTTGAAGGAAATTTTGATTCCACTTCGCTGTAACTCGCAACTTCCATTTACAAACCCTCCACTTTTCGAGAGACAAAAAGCGTTGAATAAGATGATTTCCATTCTTCCTGCCTTTGGAAGCCAACATCCATGTTACAAGCCTTCCAAAAAATATTATGCGCATCATTCAGGTTACCTCTGGATAAAACTGCTATGGACACGTCAAAAGAAATGCTTAAGTCGAATTTTAAAAACTCCGCCGTAGAGAAAACTGACGAGTGAAAAAATTCTCGTTATACATTCACTATTTCGATTTTTCTGAAAAAAAAAAGCGCTTCAGCATTTTTGCTCTATATGTAAACGCGGCTTTACCAGTGTTATTAAATTAGACGTATGTACCACTGAGGCACGTACGATCACGTACCAAGTTTATGAATTTTGTAGAGCTGTACATGCTAAATACAGTATTAAATGTTACAGTTAAGTAAAAATATAACACGTCTGTTTGAATAATAAGATAAAATAGTCAAATACAGATACAAGAAGTTATGACATAAATACCACACAACGTTTCTGGAAGCCTTGTTCCTTTCTTCAGGTGCACAAAGAAAACACCAGAGCCAAGAGCGACACAACCGCACGCTACAGTTGACTAACGATGCTTTTGAGTTTTTTCAACTGTAGACCATATGTGTGGTTGTGTCACACTTGCGTTTTCTTCGGACCTGAAGAAAGCAACAAGACTTCCAGAAACGTTGTGTGGTATTTATATCATCTCAAATTTTGTCTGTATTTGGCTATTTTCTCATATTATTACGTTTGAGTTAAGTGTTCATAATTACTCCATTTACGTGCATATGAATGTTGTTTCTGAACATTTGACTCAATGCACACTGACAACAGACACACATCAGTTCCATGATGCTATTGACGTGTGACAGATGTGGGGAAAAAAATTTATTTGTGGATCTATAATTTGGCTTAATGTTGAATCCTGTTACAAATTTTCCGTTTAAATAAAAGTCAGAGTAACATGAGACATATATTATCAAATATTAATTTTTAAAATAATAGATTACACATAAAACTATACCTACTTATATATATATATATATATATATATATATATATATATATTTGATCGTTATCATTAGTCAACATCATAAATATTAAACACCAGTATTAAATAAAATTCTTCATTTTAGGTAACCTTGCTCATACACTTGATCAACTCGGCAATTCTGTATTATCAGAATTGGAAGGAAATCCACCATTGTGGATAACGAGACGGCAAGCTACAAATGGAAGAGAAGAAATTTTCGTTAACAATGCTATGATACTACAATCGCGGTCTAACTATGAACAACGTAATCATTTTGGAAAGAAGCAAGTACTTCATGTGATAGACAGTGTTCTGGAACCTATATGGTCAACATCTGGGCAAATATATAACCCTGATGCATTTCAGTTCCTTAATCAGTCAGAAAATCTTGATTTGGGACAACACCGTGTCAGGTTTGTATACAATTATTGATGCCACTCGCACAAACATTTTTAACTGTGTAATTTCCATCCATGTTGATCTCTCTCTAATTCAATTGATAAGTTATTCAGACATCAACTTCAACAATCAATGTAAATAATTTTACTATTTAACTTTCATTACTGTATTTTATAATTACAAGATTTGTTAATATGAGTCAACTTATAAATTTAATTTACATAATCATCCTTCATGACTAGTGGAATTGGATAATTATAAATTTAATCCCTTGTTTGAAGGGGATTGTTGTGGAGATAAAAATGTTCTAAATTTGTATTTCATTTTTTCTTCATATATGAAAAAATAGGTAGCATCTAATGATGTAATGAGAAGGTTACATATCCAGTTGTACTTCTATAGAAAATGATGAATTAAAAGGCCGTGTGACTAATTGCATGACTTTATCAAAGAATAATAATTATCCTTCATCCCAGATTAATAGTAGACAAAACCTAGCCATCCGATACAGTAATTCTAAATATTTGAAGTGCAAGGAACAAAAATTTGGACATTTTGTTTGTGCATAATGACGAAATAAAGTTGGTCCCTTCAACAGTCTGAACTGAATCTTTGAACAGAAAATTTAAGAAATTTTTAATGAAAATAACAATCATTGCAAATATTCATTGTTTAACCAATGTGTTTTATATCTACAGATTCATTACCTACAAAATAATTAGGGTTGCATATACTTATTTTTAATTAATTCCACTTTCGTTACCAATATAACAAGTAAATATAATACCTGTTTCAGGAATTTTCGGCAGCGTGTTTTTCAAAACAACAAGGCAGATATTTTTAAAGCAGAAGGAAAGTACACATTCTTTATTCCTGTTGATGAAGGATTTAAGGTATGTTTATTTGCATGAATGAGGAATTTTTTTATCTGTTAACTGATTTGCAGTAAATGTTACTATTGTGATCAAATTGTTATAGCCTCTCCCCCGGCCAGAAAAAATTGATCAGAAAGTTATTGATGGTCATGTGATTCCAAACCATGTTTTATTTACTAGTGCCACACCACTTGGCAAAGAATATGAAACTATGGCATTTAGTGATATGCTTCAAGTTGTTGTTTCTTTTTCTATGGAATCAGATGGTAAATCTGCAAGACGTAAGTGGATCATTATTACTTATTTACTCTTTTTATGAAATTATATAGTCTCAAACCAATTCACATCACCATGGTATTTTGATAAAATATTCTGCTGCAATATCCCAATCAAGACTACATTATTTTACAGGAAACTGGGATTCCAATTCAAAAGTGTAAATGATTTGGAACCATAACAGAATGCCTTTGTGAAGCTAGTGTTAAATTTATGTAACATTCTAAAATTAGTCAACTTATAAATCTGATATTTACAATGAATTATTTTCTTAGCATAAGTGTATTTTCATAGGGAAAGAGGTGTCACCCACTATATAAATTTCTTTTACAATAGACTTTCATTAATCTTAGTGGTTATTTATTTGCCCTTCAGCAGAATTCCCTTTCTCAAACTTCAACAACTTTTAATAATTGTTAAATTTGCGAAATTGAAATTGTGTTTTCAGCTTATGTGAAGAGCAATACTCTCAATGGTGATTCCAACCATGCAACAGGCGCTGTACTTGCTGAAATTGTAAAGGCCAATATTCCTGTAAAGAATGGAGTTGTTCATTTAATACAAAGGCCACTAATGGTAGTGGATAATACTGTTATACAATTCCTAGAGGTAAGTGAATATCTATTGAAGTCTGGTTACAAAGAACTAATTTGATGAATTGTTTAAGATTTAAACAGTTCTGGAATAACAATATTCTGAAACATATAAAAAGAAAATGAAATAAGATGTTCTTGTGTTGGGAATTGAATGTTATATTACTTACATATAAAAATGAAGTTCAGAATGATTTCAAACATTACTATTCTTCAAAGGAAATTGCAATTTATTCTTATTTATAACATTGTGCAAATTATTTCCCAATAGAATTTTCATTTATACACCTTTGTGTCAGCAAACCAAACTACAAAAAAAATTTACTTATTATTTTAATTTCTCTTGAAATGAAAATGTAATTAACAATCATATATATGGTAATTTTTTTAATTTATTATATTACAAATTAGTATTTAAAATTATATTAGAAAAATAAAATGAATATAAAGGTTTCTAAAAAGTAACAAGGAAGAACTATTATATGAACTAATTTATGACCTCTGCTCTGCAATATGTTTAATATACATTACATAATATTTTATATATATACTAATTTTATTGTCATTATTTTTTGGTAACTTAAAATTCATCTAAGTACTCCTTTGAAAACTGAAGTTTAACTATTTGTTTTTAACCAGACAGCTCCTTAAAATTTTTGAACAACATTGCCAAACTCCTCATTTTTTATAGTGTTTATTCTGTTATATTCAATGGAACTTACCATATTTGCTCTGAAGTCACAATTAATTTTTATTGATACATTAGTACTCTGTTTATTTATCAATTTTCCAAACTTCATAATTTGAGTATGTTCAATATTTTCAGTCTGAAATTTTTCCTGATAGGCTTTATGAAACACAGAATTATAAATTATTTGTGAATGTAGAATTCTTTTCCCAGCACAAGTTTTATCTTTTTAAAAATTATTATAGTGTTTAATGTCAGTCACACCATAATTATTCAATTTTATGTCGGTAGTTAGTGGATAATAATCTAAACACAATACACTAATGACAATTAAATACAAATTTTATTTTAAATATTGTAACTATATCAGTACTCTTACAGATACAAAATATGAACATGCTGGTTACAATTAATAGCTGAAGCACTATCCTATTTGCTAGTACTTCTTTCTTTGCACTTTTTGTATCTTCTTATTGATTTTTTCAATTTTGGTTCAAATAAATTGACATAAGACCAATTTAAGTAACGTATATATGTTGAGACATCATATTATTGTTTTTATCGGATTGCTAGATTTGTGAATATTTCTAATATTAAAATATAAAAGCAAAAATATGTAAATAAAGAAGTACATCATTTCATATACATAACTATTTATTCTTCAGTGATGGGATTATAAAAACTCATTTTATTTTATTAATATAACTTAATTGCTTGAGTCATTTGTTTTTTGTTCAACTCGATTAGGTATCAAAGTAATACTCCGTTTTGAATGTTTTTTTTAAAAAAAAAACTGTTTTTTTACTAGTACTCTTCAAATTTTTTTAATATTAAGAGTTTATATGTAAAATTTAAAATTATTTTAGAAGCAAAACAATCCCATCTCTGAATCATGCATACATGTGTTGAACTATCTTTTGAATTCCAGCACCACAGTCCACGAATACCTTTTCATGCACAAACAACTAAATAATTTCTTTTCACTTTTCTTTTCACATTTGGGTATCTTGACTCTCTTCTGAAGTCATTCAAGGTAAACTGGATTTCTTAGTTTTCTCAGCATCTTTCTCTAATACCTGGTGTTTTTTTTCAATTGCTTGAATTTAATACTACTAATTATGAACGTCTTATCTTGTTGTAGTATTTCTTATCAGTATTATTTTTATTATGACTAATGCTACTACTAATATTACTACTATGTATGTGTTTTATTCGAATGGTTGTCGATAAATTAATGTCTTTCACCACATGTAAATTTGAAAAATGGTTGATAAAGTAAGTGAAGATATTAGTAATATTTGTATCTTGTAATATGTTGTACAGTCAGCAGCATATTTTAAGGTAGGCATATATTACTTTAAAACTTTCTGTATCTGACAGTTTTTACAGGATTACTACTGTTAGTTTATTTACCTAAAATCGTATTTATTCATAATATTTTACACACAGTTGCTTGTAATGTTATATTTATTGCAAACAAAATCTCTTACACAATAGGCCTATTGAAATATAAGAATTGCAGCATATCTCATGACTTATTTTAGGATATGACTCCAACTAAAATTCATTTACACTAACAAGAAAACAACTTTTTTGAGTTTCTAATTAAGTATAATATAAAATTTGTAGAAAAATTGAATTATAATTTCTGTTACTGCTTTTTTATTCATTCAAATATTATTATATTTAAGCAAGCATATTTTTGGCATTACTTATTTTTCATTGATACTGGTTAAAGGTCCTGGAATACAAAAGAACAAACAAATGCTCATGATGTGCATATGGTGATGTGCAAGCCTTAAGTTTATAAAAATTAGCATTCATTAATTCTACATTACTATATTATCAAAGTCTCTTTTCTATTCATAATACCAGTCCATTTCAGTCACATGTGTATCACTAAATGTGTTATATGTTAATGAAAATTGACTTACTGCTTTGCATTTCCATTGTATCTGAATTCAGGCCTTTAAATGCACACTTTGTTTCAATATTGCTTCATAATAATTGATTGTAACTCTAATAATTTTACTGTGACCCAAGCAGTGTATTATAGACTTTCTTATGTTGCAATAAAATTTTCACCAATAATTTGTTCTGAATCAAATTTGTTGAATATACATTTCAGTTTGATTTATATTAATCTTGTAATGAATCTAAGTCTGATAGATTGTGATAAGATGATAATTTTCCATCTTTATGAGTAATTGATTGTAAATGTGATAAATAACATTCTATTTACACCTGTTCATGTTTTTGATGTGCCCAAGAAGATACTCTCACATTAATGTAAAGAAATAATCTGAATGACTGACTGACAGTAAGAGTTGTTCACTCTTCCCATTGGAACAGTCGGCCAGCTGCATCCTAAACTAGTTTAGGCTCAGAGAAGGGAATGCTACATCCCTACAGCAAACCCCTCTCCCACCATTGTAAGGGCATGGGACAAGTATCGCTCTTAGGTGAATGTGGAGTAGGATCCTTAAATTTTAGCCCGGAGGCACTAGTTAACCCTATGCTATTAAAGGTGAGTTGCCACCATGTGGATTATCCTCGTGTAACCTGTTACTCTAAAAATAAAAAACTGACCAATTTAGGAGTTGCCACTCATGTAGCCTGTTTCTAAAAAAAAACCAACCAACAACAAAAACTGCCCATTTTTAAGACCAGTGTTGTGTTGACAATATAAACATTTATTCCTCTGTTTATAAATTTATTTGTAAAATCTGAGTGAATACATATTTTATTATTATTATTAATAGGAACAATTTTTAGTCCTGTTTACTGTATTGCAATCATTCATATACCCTCCATTTCTCTACATTGAGTATATGATATCAAAATATGAGTGATTATTTGGCCAAGTTCATTAACCACTAGTAATCTGTAAGAATGTCATTACCTGTTACATAATATGGATACTACGGCACAATCAAATAATTGATAAGGCTATACAAGGGGAATTGTCTAACCTGCATATTAAATGTGGTTTTCAAGACACTGTGCAGGGTGTTCTGAAAGTTGTTGTGCACTGGAAAATGGACTCCAAATGTAGATATATATGTTGGAACATCAAAACAAAGTGACTTAAAAACTTCACTAACTTTCTACATGAGAAGCATATCACAATCAGATCTGCAGAAAGTGTTTCCCAATAAAATTAAGTTGGTTCAGACTTGTATAGCCTGTGGTCTTCATTTCCAACATATGATGTAACTGCACAGCCACTTTCTAAACCCCGTTATGTTACTACAGTTAGAAAATATATTTTTATTGGTTACTGGCTTTGCAGTTCACAATTTCTTGAAAAATATCAAACCTTCTGGATACAACCTATAATTCTCGGGTAAGCCTCATAAGCTCTTTCCTATTCCAGATATTATATTATATATATATATATATATATATATATATATATATAGTGTATGGAAAGGAAACAGAGAAAGGTTGTGGCCTACCTGAAATTGAAGATCTCCATCACCATTCAGGATTGGAAGTTCTATTTTTGGAGGCATTAGTCACCTTCAGCAGGAGAAAGAAGGCACACATGGCATGTTCCAACTGGCACAATATTAAGTCCTTCTGTCCTGTAGAAGTGGGCTCAGGCCCTCAAACATTTGACAGATTTTATCCTCCCATCCTGGCAACACCAACTGTCAATTTAAGGTAAGTCAGCTGCTCTCTGTTCCTTTTTCTTATCCAAATGAGTTATACTAATTAATTGATATAGTGATATAGACAGAAAAGAGAGAGAGTGGCCGACTTGCCTTAAATTTACCATCCTTCATAGCAATAAGCAAAGGAGCATTTCAATTTACCACCAGGTGGAGTCCTGTTCGGTATTGAGGAAGCAGACTTAGGTCCTTGAATATTTGACATTCTATTAATAGGATAGAAGGGTAACACTGTGATTGACTTGGAATCTTTAAATGCTTAAAAGATTTGATTACACTAAGAATAAAAGTAAAATTAATTTTAAAATGAGTATGTCTTGCATTTCTCCAGATGCACTTTCTATACATTAGAAAAAGCTTTTTGCAAATTTATAATCAGAAAGAAACTTTTCTTGAGTCTGATATAAAAATATTATTTGTTAATTCAGTGACAAGTAACAAAATGAGAGTCAGTTAAGATTTTTTCCATATATTTAAACATTTTCTGGGGTTTAGCTGTTTTTATTTTTTCTCTTTAATTTTTAAAGTTTCTATGATTTGCCCAATTAATAAACATATTGCAGGGAATTCTGGACTCTTAATTGTAAAGTGCTCTCCTACAAATTGCATGTTTACAAAGTGTTCTTGCTACTTTTCTGTCTTAAACACCAGTGTAAATTGGGCTGTTAAATGAGTTTAAAAAATGCATGTACCATAAGGTTTGTACTGTTGCATGTAACTGCATGATCTAATTTCACTGTGATGTGTGTATAACTAATCTGAGCCATAAATATCACAAAGAAGTTATACTTGTTGAAGTTTAATGCTTTTAAAATATCAAACTCGGTATGAATAAAGTATCTTGAATATTAAAAAAAACACCAGAAAGCTATTTTAAAGAATATTCATTTTCTGTAAACTTTTACTTCAGCATTAAAGACTTCATAAAAGTGGCTCAGATAATGGTAACTAAGGATGTCAAACCCAAGTCACGATGTATTTTAAGATAATGAAGGTAATATTCTTAGAGAATATAAATATGGGAATTGATGACATGCTCCTAAATTTCTCCCCTGCTTCATAATACATGCTCTACTGAAGAACTTGGAGAGAAAAAAGCTGCAAGTGCATTAGCCTTCATCAATAGCAATAATGATTTTCATTTTATTGCATTTAAATGTCTGTTACATGGTTAGTTCTCTGGGATTTTGTGCTATCCTCAAAAGTTACAAGAATTAAATGAAGAATTGAGACCTGATTGTTTTTATTCTTTCATCAATAGGGATAAAGAATTTGTTGATTTTATTAAATTAAATTTCGGAATCTCGATTTACCAAGCATTAGCTTGTACTATGATATATTGAACAATAAAAATATGTAATGTGTTCTGTTACTTTCATAATCGATTCATCTGTCTTCTCTAAATTTAACGCTACCCCCACACAGTTTATGTATGGTATTAATAAAAGGCTAAAAATTTTGCATCCTATTGAATAATTCAAATTTTCTAATATAATATTTAAGAACCTGGTCAAATATGTTCGTAATCTGAATTGATAGTTACTGTAGCATTTCAGCTAGATATTATTACTAGATAAGTTTTCAATAGGTCAGAAAAATTTAAAAGAAAATTTAGAATGCAAGATTTGTTTAAATTAATAACTTTCACATTCTATAAATTAATTTAAACTTGATAAATTTGGTTTAATCAAGTTAACAATGTTATTAATTTGCATAATTTTAAAAAATATCTGAAGCAGAGTGAGATCTCCAAATTCACTCATGGTTATGCACTATTCAACTCGGTGAATACCTTATGAAGTGAAATTTCAATATTTATCAAATTTATATCTCTTGGAACACTGTTTTCAGCCTATATGCATTTAAATTCAGTATCTGCTTTTGATGTGCATGAAAGTAACAACCAGTATATAAAGTTTTCCAAAATACTCTGGAACTTAACATTTTATAAATATTTGAAGCAGAACACAAATATACTTTTACTACATTAACACACACTTGATTGTCTGTTTAATTTAACCTTTCTTATATTTTTATATCTTATTCTTTTGTTACAATATGCCATCATCATGATTTATTTTCTCATTCATTTATTACTCCTAGTGTTTTCCATAAATCTCATCATTTTTAGAAACTCAACATAATGGAAAGAATTTGGTTCTATATAATTAGTAGATAAAGTGATTAGATACTAATATTGCAAACATATTATACAAAATAAAAATAATATTTGCATTAGATTGAAATATATTAATCTGGCAAATAAGCAGTAGGATTTAAGTACTTCTTTCCACTCAATCTTATTTCCAAAATACTTTATAACTACAAAATTTTAAGTCATTTTCAATTTATTTTATACTTTATTATAAATAATTGTTTTTATAACATAGTTAAATTGCCAAAAACATAATGTTCATTCTGTGATGCTACATGTATAATTACTTGCCTGGTAATTGCTGTGGAGTTTGGCATCCTTATCTATGTTTTAACTTGACAGATTGTGTTGCACACTTTAAATTCTCTCTTCTTTATACTGTTACACAGGATAATATGTTAATTTACTATGCAATTGTAAATTATTTAAATGTATTTCCTTGCTTACAGATTTATATCACTTGGTGTCCTTCACTAACTTTGTGGACAGATACATTTTTACTACTTTTATCTGAAATAAAGATTTTCATATGCAGATAAAATGATATTTGGTCTTTTAACTAAATATCATTAAAGTTACTTATAATTACTGAAAACTGTGAAAGGAATTTTGACATCACAGCAAGAACATTTTTTTCTCAATAATTATTACCTAATGCATATTGTATTTGTCACTGTTTTTTCAGTGTAATTAATGTACTTCTTCCCTTGCTTTGCATGTGACGTCGTTTTGCGGACTGCATGGTGTGAAAAATAGGGTTTTGTAAGTATTGAGTCTTTCTATCTGTTAAATGAGTAGAGGCAATTGCTTCAGGATGGTATAAATAGAATACAATAAAAACCTACTTGTATTTAATTTTAAATGGCATCTCGTAATACATTAAGGAGGATTTAGTTACAGAATTTGAATTTTTCCCACTTCATTTGTTTATGTAAGTTTCGTTAATTTGTTTAAACTTGATATTACACCATTACCACACAGTTGTTGTTTCAATATTTTCATTCATTTATAATACTTACAAACTCTATACTCATATTTGTTTATCACCTTAAACTCAATACCTTTAATGAAGTTTCCATTACATATTTGTATCAAAGTGTTTGTTAAGTAACACCCTCAAATATACCCATGGAGAAACACTGCATAAACAAAAATTTTTAATATATTGTAATAAACTACTTGAAGATTCTTCATTATTTACTGAATTTACATTTGAAATGCAATATAATGTCTTAATTAACTTTTGAAGTATTTACATAAATTTAAATTTACTTTACTTTTCAGTTTAAACTAAATTAATAAAATTTTTGATTTATCAAATTTTATAAAAATTCTTAATATTTAATGACAGAAAATATATTTTACATAGAATTTTGCCATGGCTATTTCTTTTAAATGAGACATTATCTCAGGGCATTCCATCGGGCCTTGGGACAGTATAGAATTAAAATGAGGTATCAAATTTAAAAAGTTATTCAGATTAAATTACAAAATGTTATACTTTAAAATATTCCTCCAAAATACAAACAATACGAAATTAAATTTGATATTGCCAATAAATATTGAAGGTTTACTAAAAAGTTACCAAATTTCAAATATGCTCTACCTACATAGGTTTTATGATCAATCTTGAATATCACTTGCACAGAATTCATAAAAACACAAACTTTAAATAAATAAATACTTTTGAAAATAGGCCATTTTATTGCAAGTCACTTTCATAGCACACACAAATTAATTCCTTTTAGAGTGCTAAACTGCAGGATTCCTCTTACGCTCATACAATGTTTCACTAAACAGTTTGCAATTATGATTGCAAAGATAGTTTTTCCAAGGAATTGTCAGTTTTATTAGTGATTAAATAGTTACAAGTTATGTCATCTATGGTCATCAGTTAATTATAATGTTCCAAATATTTAAACAAACTTCCATACTACTAGTATCACTATGGACACCTTGCCCAATGACTACATTCTTCTTCAAAAACTGTAATGTTTGCTACTTTGCTTTTTCAGCAACTTCAATACTACTGGGCCCACTACACCCCACCTTTCCCACTACCACTTTATTATTTGATGACCACATACATATATTTATTATTAAAGTTCAACATTATTTTACATTTTCAATAATACTAGTCCAAACTCAAACCCTATCGCCCCCATGACGACTTTTCAACAACAGTCCAAATACTCTTGCCCAATGGCTACCTCCTCCCTCGACCTCCCACAGACAAACTAACTATTTTCACTCACTAAATTCACCCCCTCCCATTCGTATTAATGCTATCTAGTGGTGAGAACTTGACATAATCCGTGTTCCCACAAGACGCTGTGTGACCCATTACACTTATTTCCCACTGTTGCTAAGACAAAAGCAGTAAAAGAATGTTTGGCAACACACTGTTTTCAGCATTTTCACGCCACCCTGACAGTTCAAAATATTCTTTCAATGTCATGGCCACAATTTTATGCAACAAAACCTCACAATTGAACAAATCTGAACATATATTATTACAAACATTGGTGTAGATTACAATATATTGTGAATGAAATCTCTCAATTACTCAATTATATGGCATCTTTAACATAATTTTATCAATAAATATCCCTTTCATAGAGTTCTAAACCTGTAAATATTTTTTAATGTAATTCTATATTTTAATTATCTTCTTAACTGATTGTGGAAACTGCAGCACTGAACTGGCAATGTGTGTTTATAATAATGTGTACACATATCAATTATAAACTATCAATTCCTAGTGTTCAAAATTTATTTTTGCATTAGATTGAGAATTCGCTCTGTATCATAAAATGCAACTTATACTAAATTTACTGTTTCTTGGAGGAAATGATTTTGTAAATAGTTAGATACAGTCTCTTCAGTTATATAATAAGGTTTACAATTTTTTAAATATAAAAATTTAGTTCTATCCTACTGACTGTTTTCAGTCAATATATAGAAAAAATCATTCAATTCCTGAGGAAACAAATATAGGCAAGTAATTAATGGAGGAAAATATTTTTCATTTTCGTTCATTTTTAAAGACAATTTTTTTTATTAAATATTGAAGGGGATAATGTTACTAGTTCATGTATTCCACTCAGAATAATATGGCATTGAAAGAAAATGAACCAGTGTTCTATGGTTTGATCCATTTTTCAGTCTTTTAATAAAATTTGGCTACCTATACCAAATTATTCACAGTGAATTTTTCCCTGAATTCATTATATAATATTAGCATAAAGGTGATTCATTGCTAATTGAACAAATCATTATTATATTTACATGTTGGTGAACATTTTTAGTTACAAATACTTAATTATTAGAAAGTAAAATAAATGGAATGTTTCACTATGTATATTTAATTTATATTTAACACTCATTTGTATTCATTTATAACTAAATGAATCATTTCAGTTACTAAACAATCCATTATTCCAGTTTTTAAGAGTACAAAGTATTGTATATGTACAATCTATCCTGAAGCAACTGTCCGTAGATCAATCATTGTTTTGCATAGGGTCCAGAACTCCTGATGCTGCTACCAGGGTGTCTACAAAGTTTAACTCTGAAGCAGCTTAACAAGGGTGGGATAAATGGGCTTCTGTCACACACATCAGCTTAATTATATTGCAGCTGAATATAGTGGCTTATCAGTGCTTATAATCCATACCTATTCCTTTTGTTGTTCATATTTTTAAATTTTTTGTTTTTGATGTATAATTAAAATACATTTCACTTTATATTTATAAGTAACTTCCTATTTGTAAATAATGAATTTCAATTTTCAATGTGCAAACAAAAGGAAGGTGAGTGGGAGACATTTATAGTTTGGCCCAAAAGTGTGGAATTCTGGGCCCATCAGTAGAGTTTAGATTAATTAATTTTGTTCCACACAACAACTACTTACCAAACACAGATATCCTCATGAGTTGGATTAATGAATTTAGTATGGAAGCACACGTGTTAATGAAGAATCATGGAAAATGGTAATAAAGTAACATCTTGATTATTTTTAAATTTACAGTGAATTGGAAATATAATAAAGTTGTCATTTTGTGTTGTAAACTGTAAAATGTGTGGATTGATTGATTTGTTATTTATCTCATGTCACAATATTAAAATCATTTTATTTATATATCTCTTCTTTATCTCAGTGCATTCATTCACATTTTTTTAATTTTATATTTTCACTTTCCTCATTTTTGAATAAGTTATTTAAACTTTGTGCATGTAAGTCAGTTCTGTGTATAAGCATGTTTTGCTTTTTAAAAATTTACATTTCTGTGTTTTACATCTGGAATTTACATAGTATTAATATTCAATAAAATTTCAGTGTTTTATATATAATTTCCCTTTCTAATGTTAAAAGCAAAAGATTGCAAATTAAAAAAGTCAGAGAATCCAATATTTTCAGTTTTGATTATTTTAAAATTTGAATGTTTTTAAATGCCCATGTACTCGGCTCCAAAATTTTATATTCATAATCTTATGACTAAGGTTTGGCATATGATTCATTAATCCAAATCTAAAACCCACATTATCAATTAATGACAATTAAATTTACATACACAAACAGTTTGAATAATTCCAAACCACTGTTGAAACTATACATTTATCTTATTGCATTTCTACAATATTGTTGCTGCATAACATTGAAAGTTTATTTTATTTTCTGATCAGTATTTGTCAAATTTTCATGATAAACTTATTTAAAATAATCCATCGTGTGTCCATAAGTTTTTGCATACAACAAATTTATATGTATATTATACTTAATTTTTGTTTACCAGGTTAAAATTCTTTTGTTGTATTGGAGAAGCAAATAATGCTGTTCTCTGTTGCTGTTTTCTTGATTTTATTATATCATTCATATTGAACATATTTTGTTTTCAAATAATTATAATAATACAGATCCTTGATCTCTGTTCATTTATCATTGCATTTGAAAAATATATATGTATATATAATTATTGTATTTGTGATGTAATGATTACATGTTATCCAAAATGACAATATTCAAAATCTAATCTTGTGTTAAATTAAACTTTGTTCAACATAGGAGAAAGAAGATGGCCCATTGTACAAGTTCTACCAAATAATATTAGATGCTGGTGGTGAGTTCATGAATCGAATCAACAATATGAAGGAGCTTACATTGTTTGCACCATCAAATGCTGCCTGGACTGAAACAAAAATAAATCATTTGGTTGCTGACAAGCAAAAGTTCAGAGAGATCCTGAATTTGCATTTATTGGATAAGAAACTAAGCATAGAAAATATAATTGAAAACAATGTACCTCAGGTATGTTAATTAGTATAAAATAGCAAACTAACAAATCACTAACCATTTACTGTATTTAATTATTGAAACAAATTATTATGAAATATTTTTCCTATTTATATGTGGTTACATATAGTAGTTTGTAGAATTTATGGAAACAATTTCTCAATATACTATAGTTAGTTAATTCCCAATGAATGCAGATTTGTTCAACTGTTATATAATTTATGCATGAACACAGTGCATTTAATACTCTTTTCAGTTTTTTCTCAAATCCATATAGTATTAACCCAATTGAATATATGGTTTGTGCATATATATTATCAAATACAGAGAAAATGTCAGTACCGTGTAAGACTAAACTATATCTAATGAACACAGCAGAAACTAAAATAGAAAATCCTCTCAGAAATAATTTCCACCAACATTGAGATAGTCTCCAAACATCTTTCTAACCGTAAAAAATATTCTCAACCACCTATATGAACTCTCCTTTTACCCAAGCCATTACTGAAAATTTTAAGAACATCTTTCTGTCCCAAGTGCCTACACTGAGCTTCAATTTCAGGTGTCACAAACTATCTCTTTTTCCTTTCCATGCCAATACTCTCAATTATATATATAATTGTATAGTGAGAAAAGATTAAAAAATGGGAGAAAGGTGGGAATCTGCTCTAAAGAAAGAATATGCTCAGACATAGAAATAAACACAAAGGGAAGCATATGTTCAGAGCATAGAGAGTAAAGAAAGAAGAATGTAATACCAAAATTAATCAGCAAGGCCAGGAATCGAACCCAGATACATTTGTTCAGTACACAAACTGCTCTACTGACTGCCTAGTGAATATAGCCAGTCTTATTACAGGATTACAGGGTAGAATAGATAGAGTAGAGGGAGCAACCATTAAGGAATAATTATGATATATATCAAATAAGGAAATGTAGCGAGGTCGAATTGATTAACTCATTTGGATAAGAAGCACAGACAGAGAAATTTTATTTTATCCCAGCTGACTATGCTACCTGTTAAATGCCAGTCCCACTTTCCTATCCAAATGAATTATATGTATATAACACATTTAGTTATGAAAGAGAGAGAGTAAAGTCGACTTACCTGAAATCAGTCCTGGATCAAGTATTAATTTCAGGTAAGCCAACTTCTCTTTATAGCTTGCCTATCTAAATGTGTTTTTTAATTAAAGATGTGACATTGTCAAAAATAATTGCAATATTGGTATGGAGAGGACAGCTTGTGCACAGAATGGTGTAACATATATATATATATATATATATAATTTGACCTTGTCATATTTTCCTAAGGAGCAGTCAGTTTACTGATAATAGAAGCTTGTTATTCAGACTAATGTAAATTATAAAATTTGGAGAACCTTCACCCACTTGATCTTTCAGTTACTAGCTAATAGCTAATGAAATTAGAAATGTTTTTTGAGTAGCTGGAAATGTCAAAAATGTATACTGTATTTGTTGTGACATTATCACAACTGAGTATGTTTGACATTTTATTACTAGTGGCTGTTTTTTATATACAAATTGTTATATATAATGACATAGTGCTATACATTTAATATTTTTACATTATTGTCCTATAAAATATACTATGTTCAATATATATATATTGTTTGTATTCAATGGTTTTAGAAAACAAACAATTATGATTGAGGTTTCAATTTGTATGAATCAGTGAATTACTTACATGTTTTGTGGTGGTGTTTCTTATTACCTACAAATTATGAGTAATGCATGGAAATATTGACTGTTTCTAGCTTTTCCTCAATAAATTTAAGTATTTAAGCATCACTTTAATGATTTGTGATATTTCTTTAGATTCAATAAGTCACTTTAAAGTGTAAGCCAATAAGATGACAGTAAGTACAGTTTCCAATATTATACAAGAATATACTATACATGTTCTAGCTTACTGTTATTATTATTATTTTGGCTTTTGTTACTAATTGGCTAATTGGAACTTAATTACAGCTTGTAGTTGCTATTGTTACATAAGGGGTTCTTTCATTAATTAACATTCACTATGTCTTCCCTTAGTTAATTGAATCTTGACGAAAGAATTCTGTTTATAAATAGATACCAGAGGAAAATTAATTTTCTAATTTTTTGTAATGTTTTATTCAATTATCCATTAATTTTTGACCCAAGAGGACAAAAAATATATTAAATTGATATGCACTCTTTAAGTTTTATCATATAATTTATACCTCATTTACAATTTTATTCCCATAATTCTTAACACATCTCTTTAATGCATTAAGCTATTGTGTAATTTAACATTTGAATTTTATATTTTGTAGTGCTATTCAGTTTCAATACTATTAGCATGTATTTTTCATGAATTTATAATCAACATATGTGTTCTATGTTTAACATTTATTTTCTAATAATCATTTCTCAACTTTTTCACAAATTATGTAACATTTTCAATGTAGTTATCAGTTTAAGGAATATTTAAAGTATTTTAGTAACTAAAATAATATTTTATTCATTGTATTGTATTATTCATTTGTATTGTGTATATTCCAACTACCGAGTAACAGCCAGTATAGTTTTAATGAAATATATGGAAATAGATAATGTGAATCTTTACATGATCATAGTGCACACTGAAATAATATAAGGTGAATTCATAATTGATATAGATTACAAGATTAGTAATTAATTATTGTGGGACAACACAGTACTATGAAATAAAGTCATATTAATTTTTTATTATCTCATAACATATATTTAATACTTTTTTAAATATTTTTACCATAATTTTGTCATCCTTGACTAAAATTGTAATGGGTCAAAACTCTCATAAAAACAAGTTAATGAAACAGTTTTCAAGTGCTCTCTGACAGGTCCTATTGATGTGATAGAACAATGGTATGAATTAAGTTGAATTCAAATTGAAAACTTACAGTAAATATTACTTAGATCCAAATTTGAGCCACATTGCTGTAACTTACAATAAATGGGAATCATCCAGTGATTTCAGTCCTTATTATTTATTTAAATTTCTGAAACAATTAGTCAACTTGTAGTATCTGTTGTGTAATTACACTCTTATATTTACCATTTCACATTTCTTCACTATTATGTAAAATCCAAAATACTTGACCAAAAGTAATGTGCTGTTTTCTGAAAGTTCAATAGTTATATAGATAACTTTTTATATTTTATGGATAGTAATTAAAATATGCTTTTTACTAAGCGTCAAAGTATGGAGAGCCCTTGTTCACGCTAGCTGTTCCAGGTTCCCACTGCGGCTGAAAAAAAGAGCCTGTACTTCAATATTCTTAATGGCTCCGGAAACAAAACAATAACTGTGGAAGGTGGTGGAGTCAATGCAACCATAATTCAGGCAAATATTGCAGCAACAAATGGAATGGTTCATATTATTGACAAGGTTCTTGGGGTACCATACACAACAGTACGTGAGAAGCTAGCAACCGATCCAATGCTTAAGTAAGGTTTCTGTTTTAATACCATATCTAAAGTATAAAAATTAGTCCATTTTCCATAGAAATCACTTATGGGAAGTTTTCTGATATAATGACATAATATATTAAATCTTCTGAAAAACAAATTAGAAACACAATCTATATCAAATACAAATTCATTATTTTAATGTACATTTCTTTTACAGTAAAACCTACCACTTAGGTGAAGTTGCAGATTTCAATACTATCCTAGGTGATCCTCACAAAAAGTTTACTTATTTTGTGCCTCGTGATTTAGCCTGGAAGCGAGCAGAAGTCAGATACCCTTCTGCACACAAGAAATTGTTTATGAAAGATTTTACATACCAGGTCAGTAAATACTTCAAATAAAATATTGAAATGTATGGTAGTAAATTATGTGTAGTATAGAAGTTTGGGTGCCAGGTTATTTTTGTGAAGTAAACAACCAAACTTGGATAATTTAAATATTTAATTTAACGAACATGAAACATAGATTCCTAAGCCGTGGTTTGAACTACTCAAGACATGGCTTTCTGTACAATTTTGTAGAGTGTCTGCTCCTGTCCACTCCTGACAGGGAACTGCCCTTTCAAGGCAACGCCAATAAAGCTCACCTGCCTCAATTGGTAAGAGCTCAACAATACACAGAAATACCATCAACACACAAAATTACGCCTATATCAATGGACACTCATATAGGTTACTATATATATATATATATAGTAAAATGACAATAGGTCAGTGTAGGACCTGTTGTGATGCTGCATTTAGTTTGATCAGCTTTCCTTTGAGTTTTGTATTACTGTGCCAACATTGTTAGGTTACATAATTTTTGCGAACATGCCTAAAAGTTTTAGTCTCAAACTGAGCGGAGCTCAAACTGGATCTCTAAGAGATATATATATATTGGTATGGAAAGGATAGAGAGATAGGTTGGGCTTACCTGAAAGTGAAGTGCGGTGTCGCCATGAGGAACTGAAGGTTGTGCTTACTTGAAAGTGAAGTGCGGTGTCGCCATGAGGAACTGAAGGTTGTGCTTACCTGAAAGTGAAGTGCGGTGTCGCCATGAGGAACTGAAGGTTGTTTTTCAAATTTTCGGAGGCTCTCAGCCTCCCAGCCTCCTTCTTCAGGAAGGAGTGTTACACCATTCCGTGCACCGGCCGTCTGCGGACTGCGGAGTTTTGACCGCCGCACGGCCAGTAGCCCATAAACAATCAACACCCCCACCAAGCCACTAACTTTCTCTCTCAGGGGAAGGTTGTGGCACAGGAAAGGTTAGGATACAGATCATTCATACAAAGCATCCCATGTATACATGTATGCTTGAACATACAAATACACATAAACATGCACAGACACACATAAACATGCACAGACACACATAAACATGCACAGACACACATAAACATGCACAGACACACATAAACATGCACAGACACACATAAACATGCACAGACACACATCATCATGCACAGACACACATCATCATGCACAGACACACATAAACATGCACAGACACACACACACACACACACACACACACACACATGTATGCATACTTATACATACATAAGCATACTCACATGGTCTCGTGAAAGCGGGGATGGTACATAGGAAGGGCACTAATTACAGGATGTTGAGTCCAGGGCTTTGCCTGGACTGCAAGACATGTTGGAAAGATAGTTCCCATAGATGGAGTTCTGCTTCTGATGAATCAAGGGGTAGAGCTTTAAGGATGGTGTGTGAAGCATTGGTTGAAATTGTTTATGTTGTGGTTTTGGGTGTGAGCAGCTACTGGGAATTGGATTTTAGATAGTTTGACAGTGCTGCGGTGGATATAATCTGTAAAATTTTCTGTGACATTTTGAAATTTATTGAATAGTACTGACTGTCCACTCCATTCAACTGCAAACTGGACTGCCTAATGAAATACAGAGTTTTCAATTGCTTTATAGATAATTAATATTTAAATATTTCAGAAGTTACATCATAATGAAATTTATAGGTTGATGGGACCTATGAAATTGGATGAATGATTGTAGAACCATTACAAATAAATAATGTAAATGCAATGTGATCATCATGGCCTGTTAAGCAACAACTGAGCAAATATGAATATGAATAATTTTTTTAAGTATTAATTTATTTTATTTTATTTTATGAAAACAGTTTCATAATCTAGTTGTGTATTAATGAAACTTTTGTATTATTATTATTATAAAAACATGAAACATAATGTTCAATAGGAACATTTTATCACAATAATACATCATTTACTCCATAATTAAGCAATATCACTTGTATGAAAAGTTTTCATTTTTTAATTGAAAAATTCAACATTGTTCATTATCTTAATTACAGCTATCCATTTAAAGAAGTATTTTGCTTAAATATGAAAAATAAATCAATTTTGCATAAACAATTTTATATAAACAATTTAATACTGCAGTTTTGAAACAACAAATCTTGGTTTTCAGGTGAAACAAATACTTGAACGCCACTTAGTAATATCAGATCGTTTGTATACAATGTCTGATTTAAAGAAGATGAGTGCTAACTCATCATTTGTACTTCCAACCATGAGGGACCATCTGAAGCTTAAAGTAAAAGAATCTGATAAAAGTAAGAGAGAATTTTTTTCTGAAATTGTATAGTTGTTCTAATAGTTAGTATCAATAAAATAATTTGTGATAGCTTTTACTGAAGATTATTTGAGTGATTCAATTTAAAGGTTTTGTTTTCAGTTTGAATACTTGTATTTTTAATTAAAAAATTTAAGTTAATCAGGACATCTGTTTTTATTCTTTTATAACCTATAATTTTCTTTTCTATACAGAAATTTTATTAGTATAATTTCTTCTAATTTAAAATGTATTAATATGGATATGAATGTATAATATATGTTCGAAACCAAATAAAAATTATTTTAATGTTAAATATGTATTATGGTTAGTAGTGTACTTATTTTCAATCGCAATGGAGGCAAGTGGTGTATTTAAATTTTTATTGGGTTTTGATTGCAGGTTACTATGTTGAATGGCAAAATGAATGGATTCACGTGTTCCGCCCAGATGTGGAATGTACAAATGGAATAATCCACGTTATAGACCATGTATTCATGAGAGAAAGTGATGTCCAAGTGACGAGAAATAGGGCAGGAGTTCTCTTGGCCCCACATATCTGTATGCTCCTAGCTGTAAAGTGGCTGCTGCACTAGTGAGAATTGTATGTATTGTCATACTGGGTGGTGATGAGGTCCTACAAGGACTGAATTTACAGTGTAATTTAAAGTGGTGCATATTTGTGATTGTATGAAACCATAGAAATTGTGTTTTTGGAAAGTAAATTTTAGAACAATGATTTGTTATTACATTCTTCAGGCACTGATAACTTCTCATGAATGTAACAGTCTGCTCTAGTTCACATTTGTTAAATGTTTTGAAGTTTCTAGACTTGTAAAATTGTTTAAGGAAAGTTTATAGTGTATTCACACGAAGTTGTAAAATTTTGTTTTTATATGTGTAAAAAGATTTTGGGTACCTCAGCTATGAATCTGATTGAATTGATGCTTGCTACTGTCACCACTTTAAATATATCTTAAGTCACTGTATTCCTCAATGAAATGGAAAAATTGTGCTGACCATTTTTACTGGGAATATTTTATTGGACACTACCCAGTGTTTGCAATCTGTTGTGGAACTCTTCTCAGGCCATATTTTATTTTGTGCCCTAATGTGTTCCTCAATTTAAATGAATCTCATTTATTTGATTCTCTCAATAGAGCTTTATTTCTCAGCAATAATTGTGTTGAATCATATCATTGTTCAGTTTTTATAAACACCTTTTTTCTGTAAAAAAAATTAATAACCTACACAATAAACTAATTATAAAATTAAGGGATTGGGTTTATTTAATACTACATGGTTTGATACATTATTAGTTACGAATATTAATTCAAAATTTTGAAAAAAAAAATGTTAGTCATTCCAATTTAAAAGTATTTTTTGCTGCGTGTTTTCCTTCTGCAAGAAATGTAATGTTCAAATATAAATCTCATTTACTTGATTCACGCAATAGCTTTATTTCTCAGCTATAATAGTTTGAATCATACCATTGTTCAAATTTTATAAAAACCTTTTTCTGCAGAAATAATAACCTACACAGTAAAATAATTAAAAAATTAAGGGATTGGGTTTATATAATACTACATGGTTTTGACACATTGTAAGTTAAGATTATTAATTCAAAATTTTGAAAGAAATTGTTATTCATTCCAATTTGAAAGTATTTTTTGCTGCATGTTTTCCTTCTGCAAGAAATGTAATGTTCAAATATAAATTTTAACTTTATTTTATGGCAACATCAACTCAAACTTGTAGTTTAATTGAAACTAAATTAATTTTAATGGAAAAAAGTAGAACTAAATCTGCAATAATATATATGTATAAATGAGAGATGACCTAAACATTCTGATACTGTTGATAAACTTGAATATGTAAATTTACTATTCAAATTTAATATTTCCTTTGAAAAGTGTATATCTTTAATGATACAACTCAAAGAGGATTAAAGATTGTCCAATTACAAAAGGAAATATATTTGGATCAGTATTCAACAAATGTATTTTATGTTGTATAATAAGTAATAAAATACTAATTCATAAATATTGTAATATGAAGGTGTCTTTGCTTGTTGAAAATATTTTAACATTTATGGTCAAATCAGTTCTACCAAATTAAAATAATACACATTATTGAAAACAGAAGTAATATTTCTGACATCTGAATGAGAAAACCATTTCTTCATTTCAGTTATGATAAAGAATTGTAGCAGAAAATTGTATTTCAACTCTTACTTTTAACAATAAAAATATTTGTATGTAAGAACATTTATTTATATGTTGAATCTATAGTTGTTTGTTTCCAAATAATTTTTTTAATGTAGTAGTATCCAATCCCATTCTCTGAAAATGATGACAATGATGAACAGTCTTCATGTAACATAGTATTTTTCTTATTTCAATGAGATGACTTTAATGTACATTTTATTTATTATTGTAGTGTAAGTGCATTCTAATAATAAGAGATGAGTGATATTTTTAATGCTGTGACCATTGTAATTGCCTCTTCATGGGTTGAACTGAGTTAATATTGAATATGTAAGAAATGAGGGTCAGTATATTCAATGTATATACTTGTTCAGAAAATTCTATTTCTGCAATAACCCAGCCTCTTGTAAGTTTCATTATATGATACCCATTTCTTGCTCAACAATTATGAAAGACTAATAATCAGTGTAGTGTTGTTAGTTGTATTGCATACCAAATATATGTTTTTCCCAGTTTGGCTATGAAAAGCAAATGATAAGTGATAAAGTAAAAGTGGAAGTAAAAAGAGTAACAATTTAATATTATGTTGATTTGCAATTAAATTACTTTTGAATGACTATTAACTACATAATAAAAAAATGGCAGAAGAAATTACTACATTAACCTACATTTTGAAGATAGTTATCTCAATTTTTTCATTGTGTTTAAATTTCAGACATTTTATTTCAATAAAGCTTATAATTTTGTTTACAATAAAAATTTTTACATATCTATGTAAACAGAAGATGAACCCTGAATTAATTTTTAATTAGTCTATTAAAATGTTCAAAAGTGTTACTTTTTTTATTTTACAAATTCAAGTACTAACTCCATATTTTTCAACAATAAAGCCTGATATAATTTGTGAATGTTTTTAATTTTTTAAAGAGTATGAATCATTCAATGGTAACCAAATTTAAGTATCCAATTGTTAAATTAAAATATTAAATTATTTTATTTTAAAAATATTACCATTCATAGAACAGAGTGTATTATAAACATAACAAACTTGAAAACATAAATGCCAAAATCTGAAGCATTTCACCACTTTGTCTTTATAGACAAAAAATAATAATTTTGAAATAGCATCTTCAATTGTAAATTGAAATACTGTATGTTTTAATTATTGGTGTGTTTCACAAATTTTAGTATGAGTATGCTGTCTTTAGACCATTTACAAAATGACTGCCTTTAGCTGTATAAACTTAAATCTACATGCTCTTTAACAAATGAGTAACAATGTTATTTAAAATGCTTCTGCTTAAATTATATTCCAACATATTCTAATAATATGTATATACCATAATGTAAATTTATTGAAGTTACTAGTTTTATTGCTTTTGAACTTTGTTGCTAAAGAATTTTGTCACTGTTTGTCCTTAATCATTATTTCCATTCAATTGTCATTCAAAATTCTATTTTCCACTGAAAGTTTTTGTCCTCAAGGATTATTAAAATTGTGAATAACTGTTGTATAGCTGTAATTTTATTGTACATATTTATAAATAAAATGTATGGATAATACTAGTGAAATGCTTCCTATTTTGATAAATTAGTTTATGTCCACTGTAGCCACTGTGTTAAAAGAAAACATGTTAAACAGTACTCTTCATTATAAAGTCATCATTATGACTGAAATTTAATTTTTAATAATAAGAATTTTTTTTACATCAAATTGTCATGTTTGTGTCTTTATTATTTCCTTAGATCAAAGCAAGCAACAAAAGCTGAATATATACATAAAATGCTAAGTGAAGCAAGTATTCATTAAAGATTTAACATGACACTGCCATATTTAGCATTAATTCCTACAGAACACATCATTCAAAGTTGCAAATTCTATATAAATCTACAACAGTGAGTTAAAGTGCACATACAATTGAGATAAACCATCAAGGCTTGTAATTAAATTGATTAATATTTACTAGAAGGCTTTTTTATTTTGACCTAATGTAACAGCAAGTGTTGTCATATAGAAATTACAAATCATATAAAGTGCAGATTGTAATTAATAGAATTCATTAGATAAGACATATGAAACTGTATTTAATTGATTTGGACAGCTTTTGGCCAGGATAGGCAACACTAACAACATTTAAATTAATGTACTTCACTATATGAAATTGCAATTCATATGAAGCAGGGTGAATATTTTACTATTTTCATTCAGACTATTGAGATATTTATAGTCCAGTCAAATTTAGTACAAACTCTGTAGCTTAATCATTGTCAATTGGATGTATAAAAAAGCAATACATAAAAATTTTCAGATATAGTTTCTCTAATAACAAAAAAATCAAGAAACTTTGAAATGTATACATTCAAATGAAACAATGTGGAAAGGCTGCAGTCAAATGTTTTGGACAAGTGTGGTCTCATTGTGGAGTACTGTTGATATGTGCTTCTGTGTGAAAAACATTGAAAGCTACAACTCATTTTGTGCCCCATTTTGCAAGTAGCAAAAATATTTGTGCTGCTACAAAGTACTGTTAATAAGATATGAAATGATTGTAATTATATTACTGTATAAAAATGATTGTGACTCACTTGCTCACTTCATCTGTTTTATTTGTACCCACCTAAATATTCCATTGTAGTTATGTAAAATATATTAAATGGACCAAAATAAAATTAACATCTTTAAAATATTTGTAATTAATATGAGTAAATCAACTTAAAACAGGGAAGTTATTGAAGCTATCCTCAAATTATATGTAACACACTTGGATAGGAAAAAATACAGCAAAGTTAACTTACCTGAAATCAACAGTTGGGCTGAGTAGTAACAATATTTCCCATTTTTGAGGTCAACTACATGCCAGCCAGGCAGGAATTGTTGAATTCAAACTAAGGTGCACAAGCCAGTGAAAATCAATAATCAACACCAAACAAAGCCAACAACTCTGTCTCCCTCTCAAGGAAAGGTCACGACAATGAAAAAATACATTCACATACATATTAGAGTGTAAGGAAAAAAGGAAAGGAAGTTAAATAGTAAATTAATAGAATGGGGGAAGGATATAACAGATCATTATAATAATAATATTAAATTGAGACAAGATTTCAATATAATTTAACTCTTGCAACAATGACTATAATAATATTAGAGGATGCAGAGTTCCAGGATTTTGCCTAGACTGAAAGATGTGCTGGAAGGAGAGTTCCCAAAGACGGAAATCAGCGTGAGTCAGGGGCATAAGGCTTTAAGGAGGGTCAGTGTGAAGCATAGGTCAAAATTGTTGGACTTATATATAGGTATATGTAACACATTAGGATAGGAAAGAGAGACAGCGATACCTGAAATCCGTAGTTGGTCCAATCCGGCATAGGTGGAAATTCAAATTTTCGAGCGCCTAAGTCCATTTCTCCAGGAAGGAAGATCTGAACCTAATGTGTTATTTAATTTGACCTAATCACATTTTCCTTAAGTGTCGTATATAAAGCAAGTAAAGGAAATGTGACATGGTTAAATTAATTCAATTGGAGAGGAAAGAAAGATAGAGAGTGGCTGACTTACCTTAAATCAAACAGTTGGAGTCACCAGTAACAGTTCTGACCAAATCACCACATCAGTTCACATTAAACCCACCAACACCCTACAATACATTGAATTCACCAATTATCATCCTGAACAACCAAACCCTTACCCCTTAGGAGAGCTCACACTTGCTCTTCTTGGCACAGTCTGGCTCCCTACACCAGGTGGATTGTCAATGCTTTCTTAAATAGGAAATACCCTAAAGATCTCCTTCAGAAACAAATATCCTGTGCCATATCCACTGTCCAACTACTCACAAACCAACCCTTGGCATCCCTGACCACAACCTACAAAAACTAAATTCCTTCTGGCCTACACTGGACTGCAATCCAGCCCAGATATATAAAAAAACATCCTCCCCACCTTCAGTCCAGGCTACGTCCTGGACTCAATATCCTCTAATGTTATTATAACAACCGTTATTGTATAATTATAATATTGTGAATATAACATAATAATACAAATCAATGATAAAGAGAAAAACTTTCACCAGCTATTAATTAAAGGACACTCCACGTACCAGGCAGAATGAACATTTGAAATTAGAAAATTATTTCTGACAGGAAGTTCAAACTAATATCTTGTTGATAGAAAAATAATTCTTCTACATGCTGAAGATGAGTGTTTTATATTATAACACTTGGCCTATACACAGGGTAATCAAATCTGTAAACTTTTGCTTTATATATTAAAATATATGAATTACTAAATTATTGTCCATTATTGAATTTGGTAACAGTGAATATATAGAATTTACTTCAAGTACGTGGAATAATTAAGCATGAGACTGTTGATTTGAGGGTAGGTTTATGTTTATTATTTTTGATTTGGAAATATAATTAACCCCGTCTAGTCGTCTTAGTGCTTTTCTTTTGACAGCCTGTGGTTTGCTGTCCTGCTGTGTGAGACATAGAACCACAAAGGGTTAATAGAATATAATATTGGTAAAAATTTTAAATAGTCAAAAAATATTATGAACATAAAATATTACAATACCAGCTATCATAATATGCAAATAAGTAACGGGCATAAACTATAGACCATTATTCTTCAATGTTTCCCACCGCTGAATTTACATACATTATGACTATAATAACAACTTGACAGAGCTAACCTAGGCAAGAAAGCCTGGTGGAGCTTGTCTCAGTTCTCAAAGGTAGAAGCTTCCTGGACAGATGGAGAGGGCCTTCTTCAGGTATGCCTTTTTGAGAAGTGTATGTTCTAGGAGCACAGAACTTGGGCGTTTGATAAAAGTTTTTTACTGTTACTCAGCCAGCTACCTCCTAAACTGGTCAAGGCATGGAGAACAAATGCTGCATCCCCACTCCCTTCATTGGAAGGGTGTGGGACAAGGATCTAGGGGCCAACTAACCTGATGTATGTTTTCTAGGGTTTGCCCTGCACCACTTTTAGGGGTCATAGTTAACCTTTGGCTACGTTGCTCTACACTTCTGCATCCCCCCTTTCAAACTCCCTTCCTATGCTATTATAGGGGTTGCGACCACATATATCACCTTAATATTTGTCTCAAACAAAGTAAAAAAAAAAAGAGCTAACCCAGAACATAGTTTCTTGGTACATGATGAGCTACATATTGCGGACACCCTGTGGGCTGCAAGGTAGGATCATCAAAGGTGATGTCTACTTTTGGCAGTTGCTCAATTAAAAATATGCTTTTTCATTAACCTTATCAAACTGGTTAGTACAAAATCACTGGCTGTTCAGCAATGGCAGGAGAATAGACAAGTTCCGAATAATCTTTTCTTTGATCGTTTACGCTTTACATCATCTTCATATTACTACTGTTTCCAATTGACCTGCTACCCATATTATTTATAACCTTCCCTTCCAAAACCCAGTATGCCTCTCAAATCTTTGTGGCAGTCCCCTGGCCATGTCATAAATTTTAAGTAGGAAAGCTCTTATTTTGTGTGAAGGACCAAATACTTAATCTGTTACAATATTATATTTTATTGAACCGTGGAAAAAGTTATAATGTGGAATCCATTATTTCACACTCACAAATGTATATTGATAATGAAAAGTACTAATCACCATTTGAAATTCTTTCCCTTTCATACTTTGTGACTTGTATTAACAGACTCGCCAATGGTAGTATATTAAGAATTTACAACCAGAAGTTAGCATTTACTCAACTATCATATCAAATCAGAAAAAAATATAGAACAACTGCATAGAGTTTACTTTGATATGCATACTTGTTTCAAAATGAATATCCACAGCATGCAAAGCTACAAGTGATCTTGGTAACTAAAAACTGGTTCCTTTTTCTCTTCATTTTGATTAATTTATTTGCAATCTGAAACTTTAAAAATTGGTGAATTCAATTCAATTCATGTCCAACCAGCACACAGTTCAGATCTACTATTTTGATGAACGTGATTTCAGGTAAGTAGGATATGCTGTCTCTCCTTCCTGTCCAAATGTAATAGTACATATTAGTAATATAAGTAATATTCGTAGGCAGACTAAGGAAATGTTAATACTTTTAATACAAACCTTTCAGTCAGACCACAGACTGAAGAGGGTACAAATAATTACTGAAATGTAACACAATTAAATTTAAAAAAATATTATAAATCTTTATGGATGATAAAAAATGCCAGTTAATGGGTAGTTAAATATAACTTATTAATGAAATTTCATATTTTAAATCAACGTTATTTAATATACCCAACTTTGGGTATTATGTACATTACATATTTCCTGTTTATACAACTGTCATTGTAGACATAAATGGAACGAATGGCATGTACCTGTAAAAGTGGATCAGAAAGTTTAATATGAAAGCTTTTAAGTTTTGTCAACTGACAAGTGCAGATGTGTCACTCTAAGCTCTTCTATCACACCTGACAAAAGGGACAAGGATCCCAGAAACATTGTGTGGTATTTATAATGACACTTTTTTGACTGAATTGGCTATCTTTCTTATTCATTATTTTCAACGAGTTGTAAATTTTTTCATTTTGGACCACAAAGTTATCAACGGAATGAAAATCATTAGAACTAATTGTTACCAAAATCATATTCAATAATTATTTTACACTAGTAAAACATCTCTACATACACTCCGATACTGATTTGGCAATAGTTGACAACCTTCTTCACATTTTCTGTATTGTCATTGGCTCATGTGCTGGAGTACCCAGATGGTATATCACCTTAAATATCTTTATCCTGAAAGAAAGTTGGACCATTTAACTAATATTTTAGAAAAAAATAATCATTTAACAATTACAGTGCAGTGCAGTGCTGTACTTTATTCTATTTTTAAAGCCTAATGAAAATAAATCCTTCATTACATATTTCATGTAACTAAAAATTTTCCCAAAAATTTTTAGATAAAACTAAATTACTTGGAGAACACAGTTTATGAAGGCAATTCCATGATTGTAGATAGTGAAATCAGCATTCAGTGAGATAGGTGATAGGGGGAAGTTAAACAAACAATTCAGTTTTTATTAATTCTATATTTATGAAAATGTATCTCATTTTGATGTAGGTGCTGTTGACTTTTACATAGTTCAGTAAATGATAAATGAGGAGATAACTATACAAATTTTCTAAACAAAGAAATTGAATTAAAATTAAATTAAAGATGCAACGATAACATAAATTTAACAAAAGTCATTGCTTGATCTTCACATACGGCAATGTCCACGCTGACATTTTTTCCCCACATTATCAAAATTTTAATTAATACTGGACCAAAAAGTATCACAACTTTTTCACAATCTTCAAGTAAACATAGTGAGTAATTAACAGCAGTCACTTCAAGTATTTGTACATTGTTTTAATGTGTACCCTGTTTATTTTATAAATGAATTAACCCTTGTTAAAACAGGAGCGATAAACTTATTGAACATTTTATTCACGATATTTGCTAACACTTGTATCCAATGCAATATAAACATCGCCATATGATGTAACTTGTGCCAAGCAGATTAATGAACTGTAACCTGCTTTACCAGTTATTTAACTCACTTTCAGAAATGAGGCACAAAAATAAAAACTGTATCAAGCAAATAGAGGTAAATGGTTTTTTAAGCTAGACACAATATACTGTACAATACAGTTTGACTTGTACATACATATCTATAATTTAACAATTCCATTTATACAAAAGTCTTAGCCTAAGGAAACTCTCATCTCTCTTGCATTATTTTGGCTTGGTATGTTAATGAAGTACTTTGTACATAGTTTACAGATAATTTTACATATGCATAGTTTCAATGAAAATTTGGATCATAGCCAATGATTTAATGTAATATAAGTGGCATTATTTAAGCAACATTGTTGGAACTAAATCAGGTTAATTTAGAATTAAATATGAAATTATAAATGCAGATTTGCTACACTTCCTATATCCAGACCAATTGAAAAACTATTATGGAACAGTTAACTACAATAACAAATTACAATTACAAAATAAAACAATTTAACAAAGTGTTCATTCTATCACAGAAATTATGGCAAACAATAGATAAATTAAAAACTGTTGCAACATGGTCTATTTTGGATTACAGATACAAGTTTTGGCAATTCTATTACTACTAATTAAATAGCCCTTTTAATTAAAGAAATCTAATATTAAATTAATATTATCAATATAAACAAAAAATAACTTTATTCATACTAAAACATATTTTTGGGCATAAAAATATAGTTAAACCTGCATTTAAAGAATTTTGAATACCTTTTACTAAATTTTATATTGCTACAAAACTTTTGGAAATCACACAGAATAGGTTTTCTTATATTCCAGAATAGAATATACCAATCACATAAAATAAAAACATTGTTAAAAATTTATTAAAAATAAAAACACAGTGTCACTTTAATCACTATATCTCAATCTTATTTCAACCATTCAATTGTTTTCTTACAGAGCATTTTACAATATTACAGAAATTTTCCTTTATTAAACTTATTTGAACATATTTCATTCTGTGGCTTTCTCACACTAAATTTAGATTACTCTTTTCTTCAACATTGCTAAACATGTTCCTTATATAAAAAGGGGGCTGCAGTAAAATTCTGCAAATAAAACATCACAGATCGCTTTTTAAGTTCCTCCTCCAAATTGAGAAAATTTGACATTGTAGCATTGATATATACTAGTCAATACAAAATGGAGGAATTATCATACTTCAAACAGCATAAAATTCTTAAATAACTTGAATCTAACATAAGAACTCCATGTTTTGTTCCTCGGTGGAAAGTACACACATGATATTCATAAGTGGTGTTTTCTTAAATCACAATATAAAATGAAAACTCCAAAAATATACTGAAAATGTTTGCCAATTAAAATGAGGAAGAAAAATAACTTACTTGTTCGTGCTAACACTATATAAGCAATCTTTTTCAGAACCTCTCCTTCCAAAAAGACAAATTTGAAGATGAATACAACTAATAAAAATAAATTTGCCTGACAAAATTAGAAATGATTTATATTCAACATAAATAAAACAAGTGTACAGAGTTCGGTTAATTTAACAATTGAGAAAAATTTCAATTCCCATTGGGACTCTTCCTTCTAAAATAAATAATATCTCGCTAAGATGCATTTTTGTGAAGGTTTATAAAACAATGAATTTGATAAGGAATATATTACAAAAATGTGCCAAGTACTGTTACAACTAATTATTAAATTAAGAAACCTATAATAAATGAAGCAATTGCCCTATGATCAGATACACGGTACAAACAACTTTGGAGATCATTTTAAAACAACTAGACTTGTCACTCCAGAAAACAAAAGAAAATGAGTGTAAAACTTACATTTTCTAAATGATTTGCTGGTTTTATTTTATGAAAATGTCAAAAATAAGTTTTAATTTACACTCATGTTCACATATCACTTTCATGGCCTTTAGTGGCAGATAACAAAATAACTGAACACAATTTTGTTTAGTAATGAATAGTACACTTTACAATAGATGTCTTGTTTTCGTTCATCACTTCCTCAGCTTTCAGTAGCAAAGAAAAATATGAATATTTGAACACAAACTAACTAAACAAACAACACATTTATTAGATCAGGGGTGTTGGAGGTAGGTGTCCTCCTCTGCACTCCGCTCTTGAACACAAGAATCCGCTACTACGGTGGGATAGGTGGAGGCGGGAGCAGGGGCTGCCTTCAGCTCTGCTTCACCCTTTTTCGTGGAGGTCCAATGGGGGGGATCTGTTGTGTCGCAAGGGCACGAAATGCTTCTGCAATGAGATGTGGATGGGACTGGATCATCTGCTTCCATGCTTGGGTGTCCACAACATCTGTTGGATGCCTAAAAATAATTTATCCCATTAACAAACACTTTTCATAATAAAACTTGTGTGAATAAAAATACTTTTCTTCATAACATCTTACACATAATGTAGAAACTAAATTACAAACTAACTAAATGTACAATAATTTCAATTATTGATGTGTGTAATTATATTCAAAAATAAATCAAATATTTAAACCAAAAGATTGGTCCATGAACTACAGAAAAATGAAATTATCTAAAACTATTCCCAAAAGTGATGGAAATATTATCTATATCTAATGCAAACAATTGAAAATTCCTAATTTGATTAAAAATTATGATTAAATATACTCTTTTCTCCCATTTACATAATTGTATTAGTACTAACTACATTAATTTATTATTTATACCTCTTAAAATAAGTGATTGGGAGCTGTAAACCAATGAAACATTTCAATTTTATATATTCCTTTGCTTTTGTTTTATTTCTAATTGCCTGCAAGTAAATTTAACTGGTTTGTGTTAAATTAATAAAAAAATATGATAAACAACTAATGCTTGTTGTTTTTAACTGTAATTAAATAACTTTATTAGATGCAGATTTATTAGTAGTTACACTCTCAATTACACTGCCATTGTTACTTGAACCCTTTCATATTCACAACTGTTTGTGACATCTTGGAAATATATAACTTCTTTGGTGAATAGTATTAAAAATTTAAATACTTCAATTAAACTTTACTTTAACAAAGCTAATATACAAAATTCACATTATGTTAATCTGTTAGTTTTTTACATTAAGATATAAGTAAACACACTGATGATGTTTATTGGTTTGTTATAGAATTAACTAGATTCTTGATAACTTTCAAATGTATGATAAATAAATATCACAGCTGTGTTTAAAATGTTTAACTGCCCAACTTACGATTTTTTCATTTAACAATAGTATTCATTATTGACTATGAACCTAGAAAAGTATTTAAGGTGAACTCACGTATTGATGAAGTCAATTGCTTGAGCTTTCAGTTGGTCAGCACTATGAAGATCTGCCAAGATCAAAATGTCTGCAGCATTTTCTATTGACAGATTTGTACACAGAGCTTCTTCACACATAACCTTTAACCTCTCTAATGCATACTTATCGGCAGCTGCTAGGAGATCATCGGCCATTTTCTCTAAAGATGTAGCTCGGCCAGTGTATATATACCGCAGCATTTCCCTCAGAACTTCATGATCTACATCCGTAATCTCTACTCTGTTGTATTTACTTTCTTCCATTTCATGCTCAAACATGGCAGCAAAAACAGGGCTTCGAGCTGGAGAACATACAGTACACAAAATGGTTTAGATCTATGTTCAGGGAGGTAGTGAATCACATTAATTCAAATATCACATCATATTTTATCTGAACACCAATTGAAATTTTAAGTAAAGTCTACAAACTTCATTGAAGCATATTTATACTCTTAAGATAAATTCAGTGAAATAAAAGATTCTCCTAAAAAAATGTTGTACATACAAAGAAAGCCTCAATTAAAACTGAAATTAATAATTGCAAATAAAGGCTAACTGACTCAATTAATACACCAAATATGAAACAAACTGCTGCTTTACAACATGAAAATCGGAATATCAGAAAAAGGTGTATTTGTCATTAATTGAGATCTTTACAATATTTACTGTGAAATACATCAATTTGAACATAATTCTCACACTGTTAAGCTAGTTGACTGCAATAATGTAGATGCTTTAGCAGTGGAAAAAATCAAATATAATACAGTCTGAGGAGTATTTGAACAGAGTGGCAGGAGAAATTTTATCTAGGAAAAGACAAATGAATAATAAACTGAGAAAATAATTATCACCTTACTTTATACTGAAGAAAATCTCTCACAATGTACATTCATTTGTCATTAATATAGATATTGATTTTCTGCCACATTGAGTGGCCCAAGAAATAAACCTTAGATTTATAATTTTTATGTGAACATTAGAGATAAATCTGAGATATTTGAAATTGCCATTTGTTGGTATTTTCTTGTATTAGCTTCAAATCATTTCATGTGTGTCTAGTTTCTTTGGTGTGAATTGATAAATGTAAAATTTTGTTCATAGTATTTAAATTATTATTAAAATAAATTCTCATCTCCACATAGTTTAAAACATTTAAACTATTAAAACATATAGACAAAATGTTTCCAGTTCCACAGAACAATTGGTGAAAATAAAAGTGTTATATTTATTGGCCTACATAGACGAAATAATTTCTGCATTCTTAAGAGATGAAGGTGAGGTGGTATGTGACAATTTCAAAATAACAAATAGATTAAATAAGTATTTTATTCAAACTATAAAGGAAATTATAAGGATAATACCTGACCCTAGTAATAATTTGGAAATACAAGATATAATCTATAATGGTGAAATTTTAGTTGACTTGCCTGCTATAAATAAGAATTACATATATAGAAATGTAGTAACATTAAAAAATGTTGGAAGTGAAGGGATGCTAAATGCCAAACTCTTAAAAGCAACATATGATATTGTAGGCTCGGAGTTCTCTGTTGTAAATAAATATCTTGTTAACCGTATTGTATTAAATTCAACTAGTCTCTTGTATTACACATTATTATTATTTTATAATGAGTTACCAATAGCAGTCAAAATAAATAGTTACTGCATAAAAAGTTTAAATGTATTTTTAAAAAATTATTGTTGGTGATAAAAAAAAGTGATAGTTAAATTGTAGAAAGTGTAATTAGCTTTAAGCTAAATTGTCCAAATAATAAAATAAAACAGTTCCATGCAGAACAAATAATTGAGAAATATGTGTCATTGAAAGCAATCACCAAGATAAATAAAAAGTCTAGCAGGATACACCAAAAAATTATCAATTCGAAAAAGTTTCATTCATTTAAGCATAGTGTAAGCAACTAAAATTATAACAAAAATGGTAATTTATTTAAAATTGTCAAGAAAACACTATGGGAATCAGTCATTGTATACCAATTGATAGTTTTTGAAGTTTGTTAAATTTATTACGAAGGAATTTTATCTTATGTTCCAATTTTCTATGTAAGGAGAAATAATCAAAGAGGAAAAGAAAAATACAAGCAAAGGTTTCAAACAAAAAGAATTAAATATAAGACTACTAGTTTCATAAAAATCCAAAACTACTATATGTATCGACCTACTAAATTTAGTATATGAATACAAGCCAGCCTTCTCAGTTTTTGTTTCTGAAATAAAATCAGTAGGATTTGCCACATATAATTGTGGCCCACAGTGGAAGAGGGCACATGATTAAGTGGAGGAATTGTTGGTAAAAACAAAGTGTGTTTCTGTTGTATGATTTAGAGTTTAAGAATTCTAGGATGTTAATATTGATTATAAACATCATTATTTGAATGTAAAAAAGGAACCTAAGTTTTAAATTCATCTTCAGAAAAGAAATCGTCCTAAAATGTTAAAGAAAATTTTTAGGAAGTAACCACAATTTTAATCATTTCTATTTAACAGACAAAATTTTGATATTTTCTTAACAAGTGTAATAAATGGTCAATTGCATTTTACTTAAGAGATTCCAAAAGCCATATTTTACATACCTGCTAGAATTGCCTTGTGTGCTTGGAATTCTCTCCCACTAACTGACAGAGTAACATCACTAAACTTTTGACTGTCAAATAACTTGCCAAAGTCTTCTGGCAACCTGCATTCAGGAACCTTAAACTGCACAGCATTCGACTGGCCAGAAATATTGACACTATCTGCGACTACACTCACCTGTAATAATATATCTTCTTTAAAATAATTCAAATTATATTATTGCTATTTGTAGATTTTCTGTGCATTATTGATTACTTCTATATATTGTAGAAGTGAAGGAGTAAATTAAAACTTATCTGATCTTTCGGTAAAATTAATATTTTCATTCTAAAGAAACTGTATCCTGTTTAAAATATATTGCTGATGTCAAATGTATAGTACTATTTACCTCACAAAATATTGTCAACTTATCATCTGGTAGCAGGCCATTTGCTTCGTCCAGCAAAAAATCCCTTCTTATAAACTTTTTGAATCCCCAATCTTTTCCCTGTACAAATCTGTAAGCTCTTTGACTCTCTGAAGCAAAATAAAAACATGCATATATGAAATACAATCTTACAAATTTTGTAATAAATTAATTGTATTACAGTGTTTTAAGCTACTATAAAGCTCTTGTAAAATTGCAAAAATATAACACATCGTGCATAAATAACATTACAGAATATTAAAAAAATTATTAAACACTGAACAATCATTTTTCATGAATCATTTTTTATATTGCTTTATATATTAAATAAGTTGAATTATATTTATTGTAGATGTAAGCAAAAAGTAAGGTTTTTATTATCAAACCTAATAATATTTTTAAAAATAAAATGTAACAATTTACCCATAGCTTTGGTCTCTTCTCTTTTGGCATTAAGGATAGAGAATTTGAACTTTGCTCGAACTTCCGACTTATTGCAGGAGACTAGTAGTAGGTAGAGTGATAGATAATCCTTACTTTCCTCATCTAATCCTTTAGGATTAACTCTTAAACACCTGTGAATGCAAAACAAAGATACTTATGACAACAAACACAAAAATTACATATAACAGAAACACTACCATTTTTCACAAAATGTGGAATATTTAATAAATAAACTTATATCAAGTATATTTTATCACAAGTTTAGTAATTTTAATAGTTCATAGATTTTCACTTCATGAAGCTTAAAAAGATGTAAACTGAATTATTTCCCTATTAAAGCACATTAGCAGCAAAGAAACAGTGCATGGCCAAGCTTCTTATTTCTAAAATCCATTATTATAATTTTAAAGAATCTTATTTCAAGTAATAAATTGCATTACCTAACTCATTCCACATTAATATCAGCTACCAAGACACATAGCTAAAACACAAACACAACTACTATGGTTGTAGTGTCTACCCCATACTCAACATTTACAACTCATATTTTATGGGGGGGGGGGGGAATTAATTAAATGAAGTATTTCCATAACAACAAAATATGAACCATCTTGAGTTGATAAACCCATAAACCTCGGGTTACTGTCATAAGGAGCTGTTTCTGCTTACAAGTAAACGAAAGCGTCAAAAGTAGAAAAATTTACCATTTTAATTTGTCATTTGCTCCCGCAGAAAAAGTCGAGGACTTCAGAACTTCACCCATTTCTTCTCTGCAGAAGCTAAAGTTGTTGATTGTCCACATATAACTAAACTTCACTACTTTCACCTGCAACACAAAAAGAGTTTATTTGCCATACACCAAAGAAAAGTTCAACAAAAATACATACTACAACGTGGATGATGATTCCGGTTTTCCCATGGCCGGAAAAATCTAATGTCTTTACAGTGCAATTCTAAACGAAATTAATCAAGGTTAATT
Source organism: Zhengitettix transpicula (assembly GCA_037074705.1). Taxonomy (NCBI): domain Eukaryota; kingdom Metazoa; phylum Arthropoda; class Insecta; order Orthoptera; family Tetrigidae; genus Zhengitettix; species Zhengitettix transpicula. The sequence continues at coordinate 80,599,653 of CM073591.1, forward strand.
TTCTATTATCTCCGAATAAAATCGTAAATTATCGGTAGCAGAAGAAACAAAAACAAGGAGTAGATGAACGAGTATAACAATAATTCGTTTTACTATTTAAAAGTACATGTCCTTACAAAACAAAATACCAACGAAACAGTTTTCCAAGTCGAAACCTCACTACTAATACTAAACGTTTGACAATGTCTCATGATTTAACTAGAAGTAGTAATTTGAACTGGAAGGGCATTCGAATATGAACAAATTAATTTCATATTCAAACTACGATGAATGATGTTGGTGAGAAGAAAACCATTCTCATCCGAGATATTCACGGTGATACTCAAAACAATTCTAAATCCTCCCACTTAAAACGTTTTAAAAAATACAATTAGCATTACATTCCATAACGCTAAAATAGATTGAAAATTACATTTACAGACTAACAAATAGTTGGGTGGAACTTAAATTATTTTTTTTAAAAAAAAGTGTGTCCAATGTTGAGGGGGCAACGCGCCTGGTCACGTAAGGTGGCCGCGATGGTATTGACCTCAGCCGCCCGCGCAGGTTGAACGAACGACGCAGCGGTAACTGTAGCAAAGGTTGTCGACCTTCTCGCCAAAACAAAAAAGAGGTCCGTTACTCGGTTGCAGCTTTTGCTGTGCGAATCGAAATTTGGCACGCCGTGGGCAGCGAGAGCAGCGCCCGGCCTTGACACCCCACACACCCCCTTACACATTCAGAGTGTGCCTTAACAATTATTTTATTAAATTGACTGCTTGTACACAAAGTTCTATTTAAAGTTTACCGAAAATCAAATTAATGTTTAATTTGGAAAATAATGGAAAATGGCTGTACTTGTCAGCACGGAATGAGATTATTTACATGGTCCTTTTTGGCTTTCCGCGGAATTAAATGCTAAGAAGCACGTATAAAACGCAGAGAGTTCTCAACTTCTACTATTGGTAAGCTTTCACATACAATGCGCTGTCACTAAAGGACACTTTCAGAATGTACATTAATTGTTTTCATCTCCGACGGTGATGGTACCTATGTAGGACCAGTCGCCTAAAACATGCCACGTTACTCTTTATTATTCCACATATTTCGAGTGTATCTGCTTGTACAAGGAAAAACATACTAATATTGTCAACCGGAAAATTTACTAGTCTCCGAAACTACTGCATTTATTGTCTGATGAGAATGAAACTTAAAAGCGTTGACTATCTTTCAGTTGATATTGATTGAGCACCACATAGTCTGTGTAACTTCCTTTACATACTCCACCCTTATAAGTTACCAGTGCTCCCGCGATTCAGCCAAGTAGTCGTCGATAGTGTTTTCGGGGTTCGCATCAGGTTCGTTTCGAGGAGACCACGTTTCTACAGCCGTAATTTCTGCTGACGACGATGGTAGAGACCAACATCGAAAGTCATTGTCTTCTAAGCTGGAATTTAATTAACTAATCATTCACCATATACACAGGTAAATCTTCGCTGACCTAAGCAGATATTCTCAGTTCTTTATAAACTTTCACAAAAAGAAAAGGAATGGAATCAAATCCAGCAGATTGTGAAGTTTCGCGTCGGTCGATCTACGAGACCGGAAAAGCTTCAACCAGGCATCAGAAGTCCATCAACATCATCTTACGTAATGCAAGGATATCGAACGTTTTACGCTTTAAAACTTAACATTCCCATTTAGCTTGACATTTAAAACTCAAGGAATCTTGCCTCTTCCAGTTTGGCAACTACGTTACACCTTCGAAGAATACACTTTCAAAACTAACGGGATATTGTCCAGTGCAGTCCACAAATTCCCGATTAGAATACAACGGTAAAATTTTAATTTGTGACGGTAGACACTCTGAACAACAGTCAAGAGCAATGTGGACATACGTTCGTCGACTCCTGGATTGGTTAAGGTAAACCTTCAGGAAGGAGTTTGCCCAGAACAGAATATTAATCGACGTGGCCGGTCATACGTACGGGAGACCCCTGAATTGGCATACAGCGGACCGACTGCTGGAACTAAGCTGCTCGGAAGTATGATTGTTATGCAGATTGTGCTTACCTGCGTGTAGCACCAGTTCTCGGCCACGGGTGTGTTGGCCTCTGGCGGTGGCGGGCTGGACACGCGCGACACCGCCATCGCCATCTGGTTGGAGCTGACGCGGGGGTTCTGGGATGAGCACTCACTCACCACCGGCGGCCTGCCAACAAACACCATATATTCTCAACACGTTCATTTCTACTCCATGTGGTCGGGCAGATACACGCGACGCTCCGGGGCAAACGACCTCCGAAACTGAAAGGATGCTATATATACAGCAGGCTCAACGTCGCCGCCTCGCTGCTAAATATATTAAACGCCGGCTAGTGTCTGCTCCAGAAAGTGACACCAGGAAATCAAGGTGACAAAACGCTGACCAGTTTCCAAACAGGATTCAGGTGAAAACCCCTCAACTAACACAAATCAGAAGTGTGGAAGTAAGCTTCAATATTGTACGTCAACTATAGCAAAGAATGTGACATGATTAACCTACACATTCACATTCTTTCAGTTCAATTGAGAACATTCACGACTTCCTTCAGTATTAAGCCTGAAGTATAAAAACCATCAGGTTTGATTTCGAATTAGGATTGTGAAGTCCTAAATACGTACGAAATTATAAAATATAAAACACCTATGTAAAAGTATACTCATTATATAAATAAATAGCCCAAATAAGACATAAATACACACAACTATTCTGCAATCTTTGCAGCATCCGTCAGGTGATTAAAGAAACGCAAGAGCCGTAAGATCGACACACCGCACCAACCAGATGACGAACTCAAAAACCAATTTGGTTTGATTGTCACTTGGTCTATTCGAGAAAACTTTGAGGGTAAAAATTTAAATGAAACAGATAACATGACGTAGATATTTAAGAATAAATTATTTTTGTGAGATGGAGAGCGAATATTCCGAGTATTAATCATAAATTTCTATAAAACTAATGTCATTTATTGAATAGTATTAGATTGCTTATGCAATATGCTTATCAAATTTCCTTTAGACACATGGAAGCAGTGAAATTATGAGAATACAGAATGATAATTCCAATCAATAAATTGATCGTTTACTTTACACTATCAATCAGCTTAAAGATTAGAGCTTATATTATTCATTATCTTTTTTTTAGTGACAGGCTACATAAGGGTAATCACGCTGTGGCAACTTCCCTTTAATAGCATACGAAGGGATTTGAAAGGAGTTGCGGAAGAGGGTGCTAAAAGTTAACTAGGGCCCCCGGGTTATAGTTTAAGGATCCTACCAATCAATCACCTTAAGAAATCTAAATAATGGCCTGCTTTGTTACGATATCTAGTCTTCGAGAGAGATAAATAATGTTTAAATCTACACGTTGACATGATTAGTTTGACGTCGTTCCTTAACACAAAAGGTTGTTTATCTCGCAATAGTAAACCTTGAAAAACGTTTTACGGAAGGTAATATTTTCTTCGACAAAAACAGAAATTTACTGATTTAACTCGCAATCACCATTAGAGAGATTAACAAAGAGTCTATAACAATTCGAATCAATAGGAAACATTTCAGGTTGAGAACATAAATGTGATATCCTGTTTAAAAGATTTTAAAGGCTTTGTCCGGCACGTTTCATAAAGAAAAAATAAATTAGGATTGCGCTTGAAGTTCATAGAGGGTGCGGAAGTGGAACGTTGACGGCAGAGAAGCCTGAGAAGAGTAGAAGCATTTGAAATGTGGCATACAATGAATGTTTTAAGTTTGGCGAATAGGCAAAATCTAGCAAAATCAGCAAAGTCTTTGATGTAATCTAAACAAAAGAGACGGGACTGTAGAATAAATCATACATACATGGTTGAAAGGAAAACTACTATACTCGTACATGGTTTTACGAATAATTTTTTTTTAAAAAAATGTTACCCATGAAAATGATTCAAAGTACAGACGAATACGATTATTTTACTATTCGCAGTCTCTCCACATCAAAATGAAACTAATTTCATTTACTTTCAAGAAATGGTAAAGGTACGACTTCGTTAAAAATATATTGCAAATAGAAACATAAATTTTAGACATTGCAGATAAAGAATACGACGGTGGCAAACTGTAATAAATTTTAAGGCTACCATTAATATTAAAATGACTTTCTGAAAAATAAGGAAATTTCCATAAAGTAGCGTCTTTGTTCTGCAAACGAAGTGTGTTCCGTGAGGGTCAAGTGGTCTTGGATCCATTTCAATTGCAATTGTTTTAGGACTTTGGCAGCCGATTCTCGGGTAGCTGGTTGGATTTATATGGATCTAACAAAAACCAACTACTTTATTCAGTTTGACGCAACGTGTAAGTCATATCAACTACTGCTTATTAGAGCAACTGCGTTCAACTTTCAATCAGATTGCTTTATTTTATTTATACTAAATTGTTACTTATTTTGAAAGACGACTTGAATTTTCATTAACTACACTTAAAATGGTTTATTAATTGAACTTTAATTCCTATTTTTGACGGTGATTGTTCCGCATGAATTCTTAAAATAAGTGATCTACTACCAAAGAACGCTTGAGAAAAAATGCTGGGCAGCGAAACAGAAAAATACTTAATTTTCTTTATATATGTACGACGAATATGAAAAGATTTTAAAGTTTAATGGGAATATAAAAGGTTTACGATACATTAAGAATAGTACTTTTGAACGCAAGTGAGGTATCATATTATCCACGCATAAGACTCCACACATATAACCAAAAATTCTTTTCAAAACCCATTGTTTCACTATCGATAAAAATGCGACCCGTGTCGACCATCCCCTATCAGAGCAAGTTTTCTACAATATTCCTCTGTAGTCCTGCCCAATTCTGCTATAAAATGAAGTTATTTAGTAAGAAGTCCAAATCTCATCTTCGAGCTGAATCCTCCTCGTTCCTAATTTTTAAATCGATTCTCCGACCCATTCTTACATACGCCTGCCCAGCTTGGAGCAACGCACCTACCAGTTCGCTCAAACTTCAAACCATGCAGCATAAAGTGCTACGTATCGCAATTAACAGCCCGTGGTTCATACGAAACAGTCAAATACGCCAAGAATTAAAGGTTCATATGATTTCTTATTATATCATAGCAGTGAATTGCATTTTACTTGCAGACCCAGTTAAAGAAAGCTTTAAAAAAAGTAAAAAGTCCATTCATTATCATTATGAAAGGTAAAGTATATTGAACACACAATAATTTTTTTTTAATTTAACTGAAATTTTTAAATTTAAGAGATGTTGATAATGAAAGTATTCAAAAAGTAAAATAATAAATGTTTATGAAGTTAAGGCATAACAGGCGGGCACTTGACATCTCTCGAAGGCTTGACCGCGAAGTCGTGTACTCCACACAGAACGGCCGTGAATGAACAAGGTGAGTCTAATTAAAGGAATGAGAGTCTATGAACATAGCTAAGCAAAGCCTCGATTTGCACCTACGCGGACCAGGACCTCCGTGGCCCGTGGTTTTTAACGGCGCGAGGTTGCCAGCAGCTACCTGAGTGACCTCGCTACCTTGGGCCCAAACAAAGGCAAGGCACAAAGACGGCAAGGGTTCGAGCCCCGAGGTGCAGTGGTACAGAGGACCAAGGACAAAGTAGCGAAATTCCTGAGCAGCTGGGATATCCTGACGACCGCCTTGACCCTGGCCGCCAGCTCATAGGGAGCACTGCACTCCAACACACGCTCGACGCCCAGCCTCGTCGTCTTATAATCAGAAAAAAACATTTCTGCCACGAAGGTGTTACCAGATCAAAAACATAAGTGTTGGAATTTGGATGTTAAGGAGACAGCATACTGATCTCTTATTAAACCTATTCTTGAATACATAAATCCTTCCGTAGAATGTAATAATAAGATGCAGGAGAAAATTATGGATTAAAGGATGAGCACGACGGGAGGAACTCAGAAAAGAAGAAAGAACATCGAATTTCGTGCAACTTGCAAAGTTTTTAGGAATTCACCGGAATGACAGTTATATAATATTTCATTTACATAAATGTAACCATGTCGATAAAATTATGTGGATAAATTCTCGTTTTGAGACAAAAACACGATTGGAACGATTTGTCTGCCAATTTATTACCGAAATTGTCTCGTGAAAATTAGTAGTAAAACTTAAAAATGGAATACATGTTAGAAGCATTATAGCTGTGTACAAAGTTTTAGTTTTTCAGATATACGAAAAATAAATTATTTTGGGAACTGAGATTTGAGGCTACCAACGCTGGGAAAAGTAGGATAACTCAAAACTGAGATATAACGGGATAAAATCAAATTCAGAAAAGTAAAATACTGATTTTCAACACAGATTTACAATTTCTAAATAAGTCCCTAGAACAAAGTATATGATGCAGAAATATAGGAATCTGTGAAAAAAAAATGGTAAGCCCGATAAGATGACTACATTTCACGTAATAAAAGAATATTGACAGATAATATGAAGAAGGAAAAGAAAATAACGTGTCAGGAAGAAATATCCTTAAAGCACTCTGAAAAGGCAGGTTCCTTACCAATCGTAAAGGCAGAAAAATCTTACAGGTACTTATTTTTTTCTCGTTCAACAATTACTACTGAAGTATATCGTTTAAAATCTAGCCAAAATTGAAATAATACTTCAGGAGAGTAACATTACGATCGTTTCACATGTTCGGGAATAATAATTGTGCTGTAAACATAATAAAAACAGCTGCTAGATATCCAATACCCTACTTGTAGATAGCGCGATACGAAACGAAGGAACACCTGCCGTTTCCTCGCCAATCAATGCATTTTCTGATACGCGAACAAATCACAATCCCTCGAAAGATTTAAAATTCTACAAACTGATTAAGCACTTAATCAGAAAAAGGAAAGCAAATTCAGGCTGCATTAGAAATAAATTTAACAGCACCGACTGAGAAATAAAAAAAAATTGATTAGTTAAACACAGCCCAATGTGTGAAGGCCTGCAGAAGATTGTGCACCAAAATATAGCGAACTTTTTTCACTATAGGATAGTGGACGGTAACGTGCAGGATATTTTTCTACTTTTTTAAACTAAATTTTTTAATATGTATTTTTATGAATACAATGCGGAAAAAATAATCCAAAGAAATTAAACGTGACCTAAATGAATTTGGCTCACCATTTTGCACATATTCAACAAATATAATTAGGTCCGATGTATCAATAATTCACATTAATTGGATAATTATTATTTTAGTATAATTAGAATACCCTGAGAATAACGTTTAAATTTTCATTCTTGGAAAAAAATACAGAAAATAAGTATTCTAAAGTTGACCGGCGGCTAGAAAAATCTGGTTTAAGCGGTTGACTCACAGAAAGCTAGGACAGGCATGTTTTAACATAGATGCCAAAAATTTCATATTTCCGTAAGTGCATTCATATCTGCATCACGAATTCGAAACAAACAGACGCCTCAGGGGCGATACTAACGGTAATGTTGCATACATGCTACACTATGCACTAAAGGGTTAAATAAACCAGAAAAGTACTTCCGAGACTCGATAAAAGAACGGGATGAGAGCAAATAGCTGTCGTTATGTAATGTTGAATAAGGGCAACAGTTGTTTTCAAGCAGAGCCCAAAGACCCATAGCCGAAGAGAACACAATAGCAGGGCTGATGAGATGAGCAATTCTGGTAACTTGTTGAAGGTCCTGCGTTATCGATCGCCAAGGGCCGGACATCTGGCAGAGGCCGAAGGGGAGACACGCACACCAATAAACTTTCTCAAGCACACAGTATTTAGTCTACGCACACTATAAATATCTATGAATAAAGACTCACAACAGAAAACAAGGGAAAAGAGAAAGTTCCTATAGGGGAACAAAAAAAAGTAACACCAGGAAAAGGTTAACGGTGCAGATCACTCGCGAGACTGTACTCTTCACTATTAAACTAATCCAACAACCAGACTGAGCACCTACGAAATCTAACTAGTAATATTTTAGAAGAACGATCATCACAATACAGATTATGTATGAGTGACTTATACATACATACATTAAGATCATTAGGAAGAAATAATGAATATATCGAGCGATTAAGCCAATTGGCAGATGTAAAAATGATTAGTTCTAACAGAATTAAGACATTTTCAGAGTAGTTATTACACTTTTGTATACGTATTTCATACCCTCCACTACTCAATCGTACATTCCTGTTCTATTTGTATAACTCTGACAGAAGTCTTACAATAAATATCATATTTCTTTATCCTACTATGTTGAGTAGCGTTGCAGTATCTCCGTCGAATTTAGAATTTTGTAAGTCCGGTCACGTCCGTAATCATAGGGTTACATATGCTCCTAATTGTCGATGGATTGACATAACTGGAATTAACATTTACACAAACAAGTTGGAAATGCGTCGCGTCTAAACAACGTTACTGACTCATAGGAAAGTCTAATGATTTGATTGAGAAGACGAAATCAATAAAGCCGATAGTGGATGTGAATCCCTGGACGGACGTGAAATGTGCACGCGTAGGCAGGGCGGGTCGCAGTTCGCCGCTTCTGAGATCGATAGCACGTGTCCTAGTTCGCTAGTTCGGGGTCACGTCGATAATGACGGAAGAGGATTTGCGGATGCAACAGTTGTCAATACTGTATACCACGAGGCCGTACCGCACATGCTCATTGCCGAATCGTCACTGTTGAGACTGGTTTTATGCGGTTCTCCACGTCTCCGTCGCCGGCGCTCAACTCCTCTTACTACAGTATTTTTATCGCCAAAAAGAAATTATTTCCGAGGTCAACTCACATCAAAATAAAAAGTCTCATAGTATTTTTCTGACTGTTAATGTGTTTAAATATAATTTTAACCATTCTTGTAATTGTATTCGGGGTTTTAAACTGCTCGTCGTTCAACTTTAACGTGGTCCTGTATTCCATACATAAAGTTTTAGGCCGGAATATTATCTAAACGTTAGATTGGAACAGAAGTGTTTTGTTATTTCACAATCACCACTTGAAAACAACTGGGGTAGCAAAGAAAATATCGAAAGCAACATGAAATGAGGATTGCGGAAGCAAAACAACTTTTGACAGACGGGAATCGGAAAGAGAAATATTTTAAATCTCGTCATACGAATTATACAGACTCAATGAGGTATGATAAAGTTTTAGAAAATATTAGACCAGTAAAAAGTTCGTGGGAAATAATTAAATACTCAGATCTAAATGAGAGTGGAAAGTAAGAATATTAGGGATAGAAAACTAACATGAAAAACAATTTATCGTGTAAGACGTAACAAGTACTACGTTACGAAGAGCACAGGAGAGAAAATTGGAAACTATATTAAATCAATTACATGTTGCATCTCTGACGATTTAACTTTCAACACTCTACTTTGAAACAATCGTGGTGAATAATCATAGTTTATATCTCTCTATAGTGTCACCGGCCAGTACTTGTGTGGCCGTCCAGCAGGAAGACATAGGTCTTTTATGACTGTATGAAAAATGTCGTGGTCCCCCTTGCATCGGGAAAAAAAACTCCCTCTTACGTGGGGAAGGGGCCCGAACCGCTACTAAAGGGGCGGACTCCCTTTCTCGTATTCGTGTTCTACTCCGACGCTGTTGATTCGCTCCGATACAGCTGCAGTACTCGTACTATGGCGTCCATCACGTGCAGGGGTGTTCATAGTGTAGCGGCTCGGGAAAGTATATTCGCGTCGGTAGGCGTGTTCTCGGCCAGACACACTTTCGCTGACACATTTCCCGACAGTTTTCACCGGCGCACAGCAGCTGTACGATTCTGGCGAAGGTGAACGAGCAACGCATTCATGAAACCCGAGAACGCCATCAGCGGCCATCAACAGTTCCGGCAAAATTCGAAGGACACTAAGTGGAGACCAGGCCGATTTAGAAAGGAAGAATTTGGGTAGTTCACACGCAAATGACTTGTGAAATGAGCTGTTTTCTAAGCTTCTCGTTCCACTTTAGCTTGGACAGCTAAAAGACACTACCAAATCGTCCTGGCGAGATTTTCCAGTTATTTATTCTTTGTCTATTATAATGAAACTCTTCAAGTTGACCCAATTCCGTCATACGGATAGGATTAGGGACGATTACGGAGAGGTATTAAATAGATACAGTTACAGTTGTTACAAGTGTGTAACATTTTGTAGACGTGAATAGTTACCTGCAGCCATTCTACGTCAAGTAAGAAATGTGTTTGCTACACGGCACAAGGACGACACTGAAGCAGTCCCAGTTTTCTCGAGGTAAAGAGTAATTTTAGTTCCCGGCGCTTCGACCTCCAAACTAAGACCAACGACGTACCCGATTATTTACGACCCAAAAGCACAAACACGCTATCGAATGAGGAACGCTGACAACGCAATATGTAAAGAGATGGTCCAACTGCTAACTGAGAAAAAATAGTAACATTCGGCGGGTACATTATGGCATTGTGCGTGACAAGACTGGAACTCAACGTTAAGAAAACATTTTTTAAATAACCAGGACGGGGGTTATCAGATAAACTTCAAACACAGAACTGTGTTTCACCCTGATTTTTGAGCGGTTTTGAAATGTTTATCTGTCTTCCTTATCTTTCTTCCTTCGTTTACAATCACAGACGGAAAGATTACGATGATTGATTACAGAAGTGCGCCCTTTATTGCAGGGTGCAAGGACAACACTGGGGCTTGCCCAGGGTTGTCTGTGGTACAATAAATATAAGATGTACTTTATAAAATAAATTGACTATTCCACAGCAACGATCACTCAATTGAAAGTTTTCGCGGGCCGATAGGTCACGGAAATGACGAATTATTTCCATCACATTATTTTCATTTTGTGAAACATTCGCGTACACATACACATAGTTTCCCAATCTACAAAAATAAATTGTCCTTTGGTTGGCCGGGTTGAACGGGATAAACTAAAAAACTGCTTAAGAGATTTAATTAAATTTCATAATTGTGGACTATTTCTACATTTTCAGCATAGTCCATATAGATTGTCGAATTTCAAATCAAGAGTGGTGGGGTGGGGTTAGATGAAAGTCAAAACACTTATGAAATATTAGCTACGTCTAACTTCATTGCTCTTGAATTACGAACACTTTCCTTATGAATATCATTGGTACTTCTTTATAATCGAGATAATGCACTGCCACTTGACAACGGATATTGTGCGTGATACGTAAGAAATGCATATGGAGGACGATACCGAGACCACAGTATATTAAATGCACTATTAAATTGCTGTTGAGGTGGCCAACGCAACATTTCTTGGTACTTGATGTAGTTATTAGCCACTCAACGACGACACAGCTAGTTGTGATTTGGAATTCAACATTTCAAGCGGACGATGTTTTTATCAAACTAAAATAACCCACATTATAAGTTTCGTGTTAGAAAGTGTTTTGCTGGTTGATAAAACGTTCGAAGATTTTTCCTATTGTTTAGTTATTTCTAAGCTTAACAATTCAGAAAGAAAAGCTACTATTATAACAGGCAAACGATGTTTTTCAACGTGGAGTCTGAAAAGCAGAAAACAATTGAATTTGGTTTGGTTGTCCTAGAGTGTAAACTGCGTTAGATATTCACAGTTTCAAGAAAATACGGACACCCTTAACATTAACCTTCCGGTTCCGAAAGTCATTGTTAAACTCACTTCGATAGGGTTACGTGAAACCACAGGAGGTGAGAAGCAAATACAGATGTTAAATTAGTATGTTGTGGATCATGTAAGGAATGAAAAAGTTTTGGAAAAAACTGGAAGGGACAGAATCGTAGGAGCATCCTGAAAAGTATGTAGATCATGCACCGAGATTTAAGACAAGTGTACCACGTAGAACAATGTACAGTCAGAATACTTGTCATGCACAGGCACGTCTCAGTCCGGTCTCGGGGTGACAGGTGTCCCCAAATTAAGAAGTGTCCGTAGAAAACTATAATTAACAACTTTTAACCACTCGTTCTCTTAACTTCTTAATCTCGATAACAAGGTTGCGTCTGCAATTAAAATGCGTCGGCATCAAACTCCAAATATAAACCTTGTCCTGTCGGAATTTTAGGGTGATTAGCGGAAGTTTGCCGTGACGTGTGCGGGAAGAGACGACTCGTAGTGTGTCTAAGAGAAGGAAGGGTTTTGGGGGCAGGGTCGCAAAGGTAGCGGCCGTGGCACTAATCTGCAAGGGGAACGATTTCAGCAGCACTTACAGTAGTGTGGGGCATTGGGACGCGGCTTTCTACGATAAGCGGGGTGTGTGCAAACGTGACACGTGGCAGTGACCTTGCGAGATAACGACAGGTTGCACGAAGGCCTCGTAGATAAGCCTCGAAGGAGGCAGAGAAGAAGGTGATGCGAGGGTGGTGGGATCACTCGGGACAAGGACGGCCTACATGTGCCGCGAGGAGAAAGTGTGCGCATGCGCCATCGGGGGGTCACACGTGGTGGACAAAGAAGCCTCTACACGAGGTTAAGGACCGTCTCCGTGGGCTGATCTTCACAAATGTGTGGATTTTAGTCAGCGACTTACATCAAAGTTTGCTCAAGCCGCTGGCTTCCGAATCTCATCCACAAACCAGAATTTTTAAGTTAATCTAGTGTTCACAACGCTTTCCCATTGTCTGAGAGAAAACGTAAGTAAAATACAAAGAAGAGTCTTGAAGGAATAATCGACGTTTCAAACAAAGCAACTCTGTTCGTCTTGGATTTGAAATATGGCAATGATGATCTTTTAGGAGATGTCTAAAGAGGACTGCAAAGATAAAGTGGAAAGATATCGAAATCTAAATGAGGCAGTAGTAACTCACGCTTCCAAGGAAATAATACGGTTTATCTGCATGATTAAGTTAAATGAGAAAGAAATGTTCACGCTCGATGATCAAGAGAGCAGACTGATGAAACAAAGAGAATACTCAAATAATACGCTCTGCGGAATAACAATCATTTACAATACTAAAAAATCTTTTGCCTCTTTAAACATGAATTTACCCTACATTCCTCAATTTCAATGTATACACGAAAGCTATAAAACTTTTGTTGTAATTGAAAAAATGAAAAAAAAATACGTCTGATTGAAAATAATAAGAAAGATAGCCAATACAGACAAAAAAAAGGGTAATATAAATACCACACAACGTTTCTGTGATCCTTGTCCCTTTCGCCAGGTGCTAAGAAGAGCCTAGAGAAACACAACTGCACTGGTCAGTTGACTCAAAAGCTTTTGAGTGTTGTCAACTGACCAGTGCAGTTGTGTTTCTCTTTTGTTGTAATTGTTCTTCCGCACTTTGCATTACAGCACGATGTTCATTATTCTTGATGAATCGTCACATATTTATTTGAAGATCAACACTAATGTTACGTTCATGTTAAACATAATACTCTCGGTGTACACCATTGTCTGGGAGATTGGTGAAAATGAAACTGAAGCGAGAGTTAGTACGAGGGAAAGTAGAAATAAAATAGAAAGACCTTACGACTAGAAATTTTGTTAATCTTTTGACAAATTCGTACAACAGTAATGAATTCATTTTCTGTTAGGCCTAAAGTACTGTATGAAAACACTTGGTATGACGCTGGACACCAAATTAAGGTGGAAAGAAAACGAGAAGAAGAACTCAGCATAGAATGCCGATAACACAGACGGCTTATCGGAAAATATTCCAAACCTGTCCTTATAAAACAAAACTTTAGTGTATAATCAAATTATAAAACCAACATGGGTGTAAGGTAATCTACTTTGGGGTCGTGCGAAAAATAGCAATATCAACAAGATTCAGAGTTTACAGAATAAAAGTTTGCGTGCCATGGTGAATGCGCCATGATACATACGAAACACAGACATTTAACACGCTAACCGTCAAAGATGAAATTAATTATTTGCGGATAAACATTAATCCAGACTACACCATCGTGTTGACTCTGAATTTCTTCAGCTGTTTGAAAAACCAACACCTTCACCGAAGAGGACCAAGTCATTTGACCTCGTCTAAGTGCATTGTATGCTAGTGACAGTGAAGTTTCAGAAAATTAGAAAAAATAAATCATATCATTGGACTAAATTTAGCAGATAGCAACCTAGTTTTAAGAATTAACCAAGAAAAATTAATGGTTGGTCTTCTAGACCAGTTGTAATATGCAGAACATCAATGGACGGTTGTTTTTTAAAGAAAAAAGTAATGAAGAGGAAACTAAGGAATGTTTGCAGGAATAACATTATGGAACTCAAATGAAAGACTAAAGGGAGATTATTGAGACATTGTCCCAAGTGTATTTTGGATTTCTAATATGCGCGCCTAAAGGACAAAATTCTAATAATGTCTATCAGATCCGTCAAAAAAATTAAAATGCGCTATGTTCGAATGAGACGTAAATTATTTAGGACGACGTAATGCAGAAACACACTTGCAGCATATCAAAAACGGCAGCCTTGTCCTGGAGATACTCGACATAAACGTAAAATACTGTCCCACTCACGAGTAATGTACTTCAAGCTAGCTCTACTTCTTGTTTCATGACATATTCAAGGTTACCTTTCATCGTCGCGACATTACGATGCAATTGGGAGAGAGAGAAATGTCAGACTGAATGTTAGAAAAGCGAGGCTTTACAAAACAACTTACACATCTGCATTATTTTCGTACTAGATGTGTGTCACTGACCAGCTATTAACTACATAAAAATATCAACGTTAATTAAAAACATTATTAGTAATCCAAAGACAAAACAGCTACTCGAGGAAGTTTATATACAAGTATTAAATTAAATTCTATTCCGTCACTTTTGAGTCTTACTCCGTTAGGGATTTATTTAAATAGATTTTACAAAGGAAAAGGCTCGTTATGCAAGACTAAACGATCTTGGACATTCGAAAAAGTATCCATTTATTTCTCATCAATAATTAAAACTGTACCAAAATCTTCAACAAATAACATATGCCCTATCTGCCAATTTTGCTGTTAACTGATCAGAGATGCCTGAACGAAACCGCTTATCTCGTCTAGTTTCGACTCCATAAAAACAATCTTCTCGCAAGTCCATTAAAATTATTTATTTTACACAACTGCAGTTCTTTTGTCTACAAACACAACGTCAAAAAGAGGGTCTCTACCGAACGGAAAATCTGGAACAGCAGCTCCAACTTCGTGTACGATTATGTAGACTTAAAAGACTTAACGCACCCAATTTAAGGTATTTTCCATGATCTACATAAATACAAAAATATTTCTACTTTAACATCACGCGTGGCTAAGATAATTTAGTTTATTTGTTTACTTTAATTTGTCTCAGAGTTACTGTTTTAAATTAATTTTCCTTTACGCAACTCTCCTAAACTTGAAAAATTAAATTCGCTATATTTTCTCAGCCTGTATTATTAAACGAGGGGATATTGAACACATTTCCCAATGTTCAAAGTTTCATTTGAATTGTTTGTTCACACTAACGCGAAGCCAACTGGCATTCTCATTTAAAGCGTCTTGCGAATCCTGTATCCACGGTGCAAGAGCTGTAATTAACTCGAACCGTTACTGCCTCAAAATAACCCTACTAACTTAACGCCACAGCGTCTTGGAAGGTTAACGTACTTTCTCGATGATGCCAGAAAAGATAAGTTTTCGACATCATTTGCCACGGGTAACTACGGCGTAAAATAGCCAGCGCTTACGTTCCTACATGAAGATTGAATAAAAATGTACAATTTAGTGCAACAAATGTTCTTGTTAACCGAAAAATTAACAGGGTAATTTTATAAATAAATGGCCATGTCAGAAAAAAATATGAAGTTTATTGCAAAAATATATATTAAATACGCAGCGCTTCGTCCACTTGTTCGCTTGCAACTTTTAACAAGGTTTCTTAATTCTCTGCATTATTGTAAAACAATTGAGAATTGAAATATTTTGAGTCTACGAATGCAATTGTCATGGTTTTGTTTCCCGGTCCTAGCGTGATGCGCGCAACAACCATAGTAACATACTGTTCAGGGTGACGATGTTTTGGAGGCGGCGAGACTAGCGGAGTGCGAACGCAACTCGTGACGTCATCTCACACTATTAGCTAACGCACACGCATGGCACCTTTTCGCCTTCTTTACTCAACCATGGTACGTAATACTTTTACGTTATTTTTATTTTATGAGACACAGTAGCGAAGCCCCGTAGCGACATCGGATGGTAATGCCCATAAAAACGAAATTCTCGATGCTGAATCTTGAACACAATAAATCGCACCATAGACGTGGCCATAAGCGCATGTACGAGTAGTAACCTGCAGAGCTGCGAATCATTTTTAATTACGACAAACTTTTTTTTATTTTTGTTCAATTGATTTACTGCTTTTAGGTAATTTTTTACTCGCAGCTATGAGCTCGTCGAAGATTGTGAAACTTCGTAAAGACTTCCCGATTCAACATATCTCGCTTTATAGTAGATTTTAACATTGTGTTGTCTTCGTACTTGATATCTAACCTTAAAAAAATACCAAAAACAGAAATGGAAAAATTATCATTCCTAAATATGACGATTCATAACTGTAATAATTTACCTGTCCTCCTCAATAAATCAAATTTAGGTTGAATCTAAAAAAAACGTGGGCAGTAAAAAGCTTTTCTCCTAACTAATTAAAATCATAATCAAATTTAGATTAAGATGTAGTGTTAAACCGTGATTATTCCAGGCAGTTTTTGTTCGGGATACAAATTTTCCGAGGACAATGGTTTAATATTGTTAGAGTAAGCTACATTATAAGTAATATTATTAAGTACCTGCCACAGGGCTATTTGCCCAAGTGTAGATTATTAAATTACACGCATTACTGAACCATTTAGTTACATAAGAAATCATAGCTTGTGACGTCTCTTAAAACGGAATAATTTATTATAGAACATCCACAAAGGAAGTGTGCAAATCAGAATTGTTGTGGATTCTGGCAAGCTCAAATAAAAACACTGGTGTGGATCCAAACATATATCCTGCATTCACACGTATGAAATGAAAATTAATCGAGTAACAGCTTTCAATACACGTTGCTACTAGCAGGTGTTTCCGATCGAACCCTGTTTTGCGCAGCTGCTTTAATACAGGTCGTAATGACAAGTTCACAGTCCATGAATGTGATTTGGAAGGTTTACGGAAAGACGTAAGATGCGTAAATTGGAGAACTACAAGTTGGAGCGCAAAGGTTAGGGTCCTGTTATAAAACAGTATTAAATAAATATTTAATTCCAAGAAAAAATTACTTGTGGGATAAACTGGCAATAGAACACAAGCAAGGAAATTAAAAGTACCACCCTAGAAATCTGCCACGAGCTGCACAAAAAAATGTTCATTAACGAATAGTAAAACTCCTTTCCCGAAGCGATATAATTAGAATTACCATTTAGATTTCGTAGGATTTCCACTCCTGGGTATACAGACGCGTGAATGTAATACAGCAGTCAGTGTCTTCGTTGAACATAGCTTATAGCTGCGCAGCCATTAAATATTCGCAAGGAAAAAATTTCAAACGATATTTTCGGAACGGGACGTACTATGCAAAACTTTTCGTGAGATTCTACGGATGTCAGGAAAGTGCAATGTAAACAATACAAACCGTCAGTACTTGTACAATGTTAAATACCTGTCACGGAAAAAGATCTGTCTCGTATTTGCAGCCTTCATTCCCAGCACAGACTACAGATACACGTCAGTTGTTGAGAATGGAGCAACGTTCTTCCACGTGAAGGCTCGTGCCTTATCCAAAGTTTTCCCCCCTCAGGACACGCACAGAGCCTAAACGGGAAAACTGCGGAATCGGCACCCAAAATTGAAGGGTGACGTTCCGAGAATGTCCATACTACGTGAAGTGCAGCGTGTCCCAACGACTCGTTGCAACAGCGTCCTACAAACATGAATTTAGCGCACACGTGAGCATGTTTCAATCTGATTGCGAGCGAGTGATCCGTGACGATTGAAATGTCCGAAGTGGGTTGCGAGGAGGGAAAGTGGACCAGAGACAAAGAGAGGGTCTCTACCGAACGGAAAATCTGGAACAGCAGCTCCAACTTCGTGTACGATTAATATTTTCTGTAATATATATCTCACGGTGATGTAAAAATGTCAACTTATTGTGGTTGAAGTAGACTGGTAATGTCCACTACTAATAGGACGACGGTAACCGTATGTATTTGCAACGCGCTTCCGATAAGTAGCCATGGTTCAGCATCAGTCGACATTTATTCAACGTAGTAAGTAAAGATAGCTTCACTAGAATCTCACTACTAAAACTATATGAATCTGATGAACATGCCTTTAAATAAAATTATTACCACAGTGACTAAATTCGTAAATAAAATCGAGAAACGTATTTTTGACCTACTGTTCTCTAATCTATTAGCTTTACTGAAGACTCGGAACGTCGTTGAACACGTTCCGCTGCTGGTATCCCAGATGGGCAGGAACCGAGTAGAGGCGACGACCTGAACTCCGTCATAACGAAACCAGCATCAATTTTGTAGGACAGAGGGCCTGAACTCATCAACACCAAACTCCCAAACGAAGAACTTAGAACGGTCGCATTGTGGGAGAAACCTACGAATATTTCAACCAATGTATAACTTATAGATATTTAAATTTTTAAAGAATACTTTAAAGAGCACATTCGATAACATGGTAAACGCTTCGTTCATGTTTCAGAAGTGGTGAGCAGGAATCGCGGAATTTGTGAACGGACGATCGGGTTCGGGATTCATCGAGATGAAGACAGAAACTGAAGGTCCGGTGTGACACGTGAAGTCATTACTGGCAGAGCATTCACTTGAATTTAATAGCAACTTAAAAACTGTAGGATTTTATGAGAGAAAGTTAATATCAAGGGACCTTAAACTATCATCATAACTTGGTGTAAATCAAGTGGAACAGTTTACACTTTTCGTAGTCATTGAACAATTTATCAAAAGTAGCGGACTTTTCACACAACTTATTTATTTTTCATCCACAATCTAGCATTTCCCTCGGAGAGTTTACTCGCTGTTCAGGTATTCCGGTGATTATGATTGGCAAGAGTTTTGCGATTGTCAAATTATTAGTCGAAACGTCGGAAAGTACGTAAGAAAATGTAGCGTCATCCCCCGTGAAATCATTTAAAAAATTATTATGGACAATTATGCAAGGCTAATCATTTGGATGTTTCGCTTACCTTGTTTACAAATTTCAACAGTTTCGATATACCACCGACGCTTTCCACACATTTTCCCCCCTCTTTCAGTTGTCTCATCGAGTCATAAATGGCCCACACATTAAATAGAAGTAGATTTACCGAATTTGCCTCGGCAACTCAGGAAATCATTCCCACAGCGATATGTTCATAATATGACCAATTCACATAACAATGCCTGATTTCAAGTACCATTTAAGAACGACATGACACTGAATTTCTCCCAAATCAGCTCCGAAGTTGACTATTGATCTCTATCGAAACGTTCCGGTTATACCTACTAACAGCCCTACGTGAACACATTTACTTAATCGCGACATTACCAGATGACAGCAATGAATTAACCAAGAACTACGAGCTACAGGCTCTCGCCACTGCCAGAACATTTAAGCGTAGAAGTCGGTGATGAAACTAATTCGGAGTCTGAAGTTCATATCAGTAATCGTGTTACATTTTAGTAGTACTTTTCGGGTGTTACATTGTCTGAATCAAGATAAAAAACAAGGAAGAATGAAAGAAAACAATAGATACACAAAGAGAATAGAAATAAAAAAAATAGGAACTAAAAAGGCAGAGAAAACCAAGAATCAAGACAGATAATCCAGACATAGGTTTATCGAGCGGAGTTTATAGCAATGAAATAAATCGTATAGACGTGGATAACAAGACAAAAATGGTAAAAGTAGATTACTCCACGTTTCGAAAACGAAGAAACTCTGTTCATCAAAGAAATGTCAGAACTTCAATATTTCCTCACCGTTGGCAACATATTTAAAAGTAGATTAAATCCCGGTCGCTGCAAAAGTGAAGTAGGCAGACTTTGACGATTCGCAACGATGCTAAAGAGGGAGAATTCATCGGGAGGAGGTGTCACATATACAATGTAGGACGAGTCGATGTACCGATCAGCGGCTAATACCGAAACGGCGGGAACACGGCGATGGGAAAATTTGCGTTGCCAGTATACTGGTTGTGAAAGCGCCGGTGCTCCAGTTGGGAAGTGTTCCAGTTACACCAAAACACATTAGCCGCGATACCGTATTCGTTTGCGCAACAACGCTTCTTCCGTACGAGGTTTTGAGGAGGATCCAGACAATAGCGCACTCCCGGATCAAGGACTCCGTCCATTTGAATTTCCAAATCCGTACGGGAGCTGCGCTGGGCTCCAAGGCTACGAGGGCGATCTTCTGGGATCGGACTCCGCGCGGAGCGGCGCCACCTGTGAGTGGAGGAACCTTGGCGCACCGCACAGGCCTTCCTCGAGTGCCCTTCGCGGAGAATTAACGTTATTAGAATGTGGGAGAGGGGACGCGGCCGAGTCCTTTACTGCGACCCGGAAACTTTGCGCAACTCTCGCAAATCGTGTCGTCCCAAATTCGACTCGAAAGTTCTGAAAAGCGGCGCGGTTATCAGCTAATCGGCCCGGAGATTTACTTAAGCTACAAACCCAATTCGGGTTATCGGTAACGCAAACGCGATCTGGCCACAAATCGCCGCAGACGTGTTTTCACGAAAGCTCGCCTCAGGACGAGGACGTCCGATCATTTTAAACGCTTCCATTATACGCCGATATCTTCAGTAGCTACCGACTAAATTACGTAAATCACCCACCGCGACTAGGAAGTGGCCTCCAAATAACAAATCAGCCGGCCATTCAATCTTTGTTATGTAACCAGAAACCTATACCAGAAAAGCGCTAACGAAGTTAACACAAGCTCAAAGCACTTCAAACGTGACTTTGTAACACTCGAGCGATAACAGCGCTAGACCTTCGAATCGAACGTCTATTATAAAAACGTAACTGAACGTGAGGCAATAACATCAAAACACACATCGCCCTTGCCCGGAGCATTTCTTCCTGGCCAACAAGGATTTCTGGTTTATTCCGTTTAGGAACTCTACACCACAGACCATGTCACTCGTGTAGAGGCCGCCCGTTTGTCGACAGTTTAACGTAGGTCCATATGTAAGTAAATGATTTCTCCATTGCGTACACTGCAAATTCTCAGGAGTGGGTGTTTTACAAATAATATACGGAAAAGACCAACAAGAACAAGCAGAAAAACGGCGGACATCAGTTCTCATAAAACACCCGTACTTAAAATAACTCTCCAGGGACAGGAACTTTTTACATATATCTCAGTTTGCTGATGTTCCCTCAGTATTAGCCGACGATAAAATGTTCGCAGAATGGAAGTGGAGTTGACAGAATAGATCGGAACAAATCGAGAAAAACTGGATGAGAACGCAAAAGAAATTTAAAAGGTGTATAATAGAAACAGAGATGCAGTGGAAGAGTAAAGTTAAATGGCAGTGGACACGAATCATTGCGAGAAGACGTGGGAAGTGGTTTCTGAACTTTAATCACGAGGAACACGAGTGGAAGCCAAGTGTTTGGTCGAACGATCAAAATGAAATCACTTCTCACTATATAAACACTAAAAAAGCAAAAATAGGTTGCAACTTTTAATATATAGGATGCTACATGATAGACAGAGCTCGTGTCAAAGAAAGTGACAACAAAATAACGACGTTGGGCAAGGATGGATTGCAAGAAACCCGATAGGTATATCGTAGAGGGATGTATAAATAGATAAGTGGTACCGTTGGATAAAATTGATACAGGTGAAAAGTAAGTACCCAAACTTTATAAGAAACTAAAGAAAACTACGACCATTCCAAAAACAGGAAACGTATTACGGAAAGGGGATCACGGAATATATAATTAATTAAATATCTCAGAAATCTAAAATCTATTCCGCACAGTAAGATCTGAACTGCCAAATTTTTACAGACGTCATTATTCAGCCGAGACTCGTGGTCCAGTGAAATGCAAACTCGGAGACACTATCTAGGTTCTTAATCTTAAGTAACAGACGAAGTGAATAAGACGGACACACAAAAAGGCTGCAACAGGGTTCTCAAGGAACTGGTATGTGACACGCATCACGACAAAGAACTCATCACCCCAACACGAGAGCCGAGGTGATTAATAGGTCGGCTTACGGTCCGCACATCCCCCTTGCTCAACGTGCAAACCTGACGTGAAATAAAAAAACAGAAAAGGTATCACACATGCAGCGGGAATAAAGAAGATTCAAACCCGGTGTCACGGAAAAACTAGCAGCACACCGGCCTTCAAAATCAAACTGAAATAAAAACTGAGAACAAGTAAATCGAGATCACGGACAAAATGGTCAGAAGCTAATTTGGATATAAGATGGAAAACATCCCCGAAAATACGAGATTTCCCGGAAGAAGGCGACCGCCCATGACATACTTGAACGATAACGTGCTGTTGTCAAAGCAGCGGTACAGCACTGGCCAGGAAAAACATTCAACACGTGCTGCCACTTCCGCTCCCCTCCCTTCACAGATCTGCTCGAAAATCGAACACATCAAGAGAACGAAGCTCGCGTTAAGAAGCAAGATCAACTTACCGATAAAATGCAAAACGTCAAGTACAAACACAATAAGGGTAGCATTCTATTTTTTCTATACTTCCCCGACGACTGTCAACAACTGTCCAGACAATGATTTCTTAAGGTAATTAGATAGTAAAGGAGAAATTTACCTGTTTAGTGCAAACATAACCACGGTTGTTCACTTGTATCCTAGGGTGCAAACTTCCATTATCCACACAAGAACGACACAACACAGACGTGACCCCCCAACACTGCACTTCCCGCTCCCAACAAGGCAGTGCCCCTCATCAGACTGAAGAGCTGAACTGCCACGGCCAACAGTCCCCGCCGCCAACGGGTGGGGGAAAGGGAAGGGGAAGGAGAAGGCGACGGAGCCCTTGGTCGCTGCCAACCTCGGCCCGACAAACTCCCAAGCAACACACACGACTCGAATCCTTTCTTAAACATTGCAGTTTGTTTCGATAATAGTATCATATTTTTACTTCAAAAATGTTAAATGATAATATATTTATTATATCACAATGTGAAATAATGACGTTATTTTAACGTACGCACATGAACGGGCCATAGTAGTATGATTTTAATTAAATATATAAGACTATAACTCGCACTTCGAAAATACTATGCGGTTGCATTCACGTTAAAGTTGCTAAACGCCTGGTACGAGTTAAATGACTACAAACGAGAATTTCAAGATTATAAGTCTTTGGACTTCGGTATGACCCGCAGTGAATCATTTCAACCAATAAAAAAAACTGACCTGCGACAAGCATTCTCACCTGCAGTTTAATAAAGACGATTTATCTCCCGCACGTCCGCCCATGGATGAAGACAAAATGGGAAAAAAGAGGCTTTATGATAGTTGAGATTCGAAGAAGATAAAGAGTTGAAGTATCTTCGTGAGCCCGAATCGTCTGCTAACTTGGAAGTCTCTGATTAAAATTCTATTTGTACAGACTTTAGAAAATTTTTACTGTATTGCGGGTCAGGGGTATTTGTTTATAAATACAATGCTTCTTTTAATTATTTAATATTAGTTCTTATTATAAATCGTAATGAAATGGTCGAACATGGATTATGCGACTATTCTCGTCGCAAGTTATTCGGATGTAAGCCTCTTCTTTTAGTATGTTGTCTATCATTAAATTATAACAGATATCACTGCTTCCTTGACGCGTGCACCTACACTCACCTGAAGAAGAAGAAAAAACTGTACCTGATTAGTTCAAGTTCATCTGGCTTTTCCTTTGTTAACAGACAGCATTGTTTAATAAGCAAAAAAAAATGTTTAAAAAATAAATTATACCTCTGCTTATAATTTCGCATAGAGGGTGTGTCGAAACCTGCTCAAAAGATGATCAGAGTGTCTTACAATTCTAAACAAACATTTGCTCTACATATCTTTACTAGTTCGGAACCAATGCTCGAAATATCCCGACGTGAACCCGATACCCCGGTACGAGCAGCTGCTACACCGAGAGAGACTATTGACTATTGAATTTGGAGGGAAATGTATGCAACGTACCCGCAGCCACGTGTAGCTGGGTGCATACTTGGCGTGGAGCAAACTCCGGGAAACGTTTTTCATTCGTCGTTCCCGAGAGTCAGCATTGTTTCGCCATTAAATGGCGGTGAGAGAAATGATTTGCCTGGTAAGGGAGATTGTGATCTTCATTTAAACGTGCACAATGATTGTGTTATATACACTGCGGCTACAACAAACCACCGCACAAGTGATCTGGAATATGACACGTCGTAATCCGAAATAGAGAAGTTTGAGAACGGTCATAACGAGAAAGAATTCTTTGGGTAATTCGACGTGGCTATAAATTCGGAAGGTCCGAGGGACGCGGACCTGACACGTGTATCGTATCCGGACGCCTCCGAGTTCCCTCCGAAGCAAAGGCAGCTCTGTGCAGCTAAAACTCGGCGACCTTCGGCAATTTTTAAGGATCGAATACGAGTCAATTGGAAAGCGCAGAAAGCCGACGTTTCGTGATTGTGCCTCGTGACTTGGAAAGTAGGGAGCGATAGGGGCACCGCTGTGGAAGATTAGGCGCTCGCTCGGTGAAATCTCGCCTGAATGCATAAGAAATTCTACTTTCATTTTTGACACAGTTAGGCGACTAACCGAGCAACTAGCTTCCACTTACATTAGAGAAAACGAATTCAACAATATTCTATTCTTTACGACGCCCACAATAACTTCCACGGCGAACCGACGACTCCCGAGCGCAATCTTTTAATGCCCAAGAATACTTCCTCGTAACCCAGCGGTGAAAACTTGAAAAAATTTGCATCAGTGGGAACGTTGGTCAGATCAACCCAATGTTTCTACTCACAATTAATTTGAATTCGGCGTTTACTTTTAAAGAACATAATGTCGCAATTAATAATGTCTTACAGCAAGAAAAGAAACGTAACTTGCACAATAAATAATTATCTATTCATAAAAAAAATAGACCAAAACTATTTTTATCTAAAAAAAACTTCTCAAAAAATCGTATGTTACTAACTACAAGCCTAGCGAGCCTTGCTGTAGCTTAATTAGATGAAATTTTAAACAGAAGTCCGTTCTCTCACAGGCCTTTCTTGAGAAACACACTTAACTTTTATTTTATAGGAAGCGGGTTTGCCCGACCTACCTGATGCAGGTTTTTCTAGGGTTTTTCCTGCATTACTTTTAGGCGAATGCCGGGTAGGATCCTTAAACCATAGCCCGGGGGCCCTAGTAACCCTTGGCTACCTTCCTCTACCCTTCCGCATCCCCCCTTTCAAATCCCTTCCTATGCTATTAAAGGGGAGTTGCCCATTGTGGATCACCCTCATGTAGCCTGTTGCCCTAAAAAAAAAGTTTCCGAGTCTTTCAATGAACAAAAGTTTACATCTTACCAGAACATACCATTGTTCCAGATAGTTTTGAACCCAAAAATTATGCTAATTTCTAGCTGTATGTTCTATCTCTCATATGCGGAACCCTCGTTAATTACTCTATAGAGTAAACCCAATTTAGGAGGTTTATTCCTTTAACGACGGATAAGACACGTCTGCCCAGGACCTATTTCTATTATTTTTCTCCGAAGACAAAAAGCTGAGCTTTTCGAAACGCCGGAGTATTTCTTCTACGCACGCAACAGTAACCCCTCATTATTTTTAATTTCACTTTACAAATTCTAATACACGTATCATCTAATACAATATCCTGAATAATTTAGAATTTTTATTTGTAAAAATTCGAAAAACTATTGTTGAGAATGACAATGATTAAGCAATTTTTGTGTGAATAATGAAATATGATCAATAATGAAATCCAACAAACGACTACAACGTGTTTATTAATATTTAACTTAAAGTTTTTCTATAGAGGTCAAGCCCGAAATTAAATACGTTTGTTCAATATAGCTACTTCTATTTGACTTAAAGCTGCCACTGCGGATTAAGAATGATTTTTTTTCTTAAATTAATTTTTATTTTGATTAGATTCCACTCTAAACACTCCTATTTTATTTTCCGGTAAGTCCGTTTAATTAATCTTCTACTTTCCAGTTTTGGCATGAATGTACCGATTTGAAAGTAGAACAGTTCATTGTTCATTCCGCTTTATTTATAACCTCAAGAATCCATCAATTCGAAAATTAAATACATAATCACCCCAAATGTCCAAATTCAATTAATTAGTGTTCAGCAATAATTTATTTAATTTTGGTCGTAACAAATACGTTACTGATGTGTGTATCTATACAAAACAGTCATTTTAACGAGTTTTTACGTTCATTCATTCAACAATGGAATTTAAGAAGTAGGTGATTATCGATTTAAATTTCTGTTCTTGACTCTGCTAATTCGTTCAAAGAATAATTAAATTACGCAAGCTACATGCATTAAATAGAATACAGTGTTTGATACACTTTTTCATGGATTATACACACACATAACAAGGCAATTCTTTTCTGAAATGATCTTTTTATAAAATGAATACATTTTCAGATTTGAAATTGTACATTCCAATATTTAAAATGTTTAATTAAAATGTTACTCGTATATTTTATCAATCGGAAAAACTTTAAAATAAAATTTTTATTTCAAATTCAAAATTAATTTTACAAAAAATTATTTTTATCGAACGTCAAATTATTTTTTAAAATATTTCACTTTGTTGTACCATTGCATTTTTTACTTCATCAAACATACCATAAAAGCGGAAAATTGTCGAAAGGTTTTTCTGTTTATATTATAATTCTTCGTATATATATTTTTTATTTTTCTAATAACACCTACTTACTTTATGTATGAATTACAATAAGGTTAAGAAAATAAGCATACATCCATTGGAGCTAAAAGTATCAAAGCGCCAGAGCTATACAGGATTTAATTAATCTCTTCGAAAGACTATTAGCAAGCCAAGAACAAAGTTAACGTTGCGGACAAAACAAGCAACAGTTTCTTAATTGTATTAATACAGACATTCTCTGACGTTAAATATTCGCGCTTGATTTACCGCATAATATATAAATTTAGTTTCAGGAATTGCTGATTATTTAAGTCAAAATACATAACTGTAGAAAAATTTATGATATAAAGATACAACACAATACAACTACAAAAAAGTGTTATTATAAAGTTAGCTAATTAAATTAGATCCGAAATTTAATGGAGAACGTGGGGGTAGTCGTTACTAAATTGAGAATGATGTATTGGAAGAGTTGTTGAAATTGTACTAAAATATACAACGTTTCCAGAAAGAATGTCACAATAATTCGATAGCATCTATTGTGTTTTAGTCTAAGTTACCACTCATATCATAGCCTAGTTGAAATGAAAGTCACCAAGACTATTGCAGCGTAATTAACTTAATACCATCAACCGGTACCTGTAAAATATTTTCCATAGAATCATTAGAAATAGCGGAATACTTCCATACAGAGGCACTTCACAACATAATTTAGGATTTTTAGAATTCTATACTGATTTCACAATTTGTTTTTTTTATGTTGGAGTATCGTAAGGGATGAAAGGCGGTAAGTAAACAGGAAAGACAGTGTCAAGAAAACCATTCTCTGAAAACAGGCACGTAAATTTGCTGTTTGTACCAGATCAATAGGCGATCGGAATGAATTAACTGCCGCGCTGTTTGAGTAGCGTCGTGTAGCGGAGTAAACCAAAAACCACCCACGGTGCGTATTAAATCGAATTAGATTACAATGAACTCAAATTTAATTTTAAGCAGAATGATTTACTCACTGCCCGTCCAACCTAGGAAAAGTTAAGATTTATTAAAAATAGTTGCAACGGGTGAAGAAGTAGTATAAATCTTGCCGAAGTTAAAGAATTAATTTGTATCTGCAGATTTATATTGACTATATACGTCTGTGGTTATAATTAGATAAACACGCTGAGTTAAATTTATGTCCAAGGGTAAACTCCAAGGCAGTACTTTGCGTCAAGTGAACGAGTCACATAAACGTCAATTGTCCTGACAACACAATAGACCCCCCCTCCTCTCCTCAATACTTTATAAACAGTCGTTGAAACGAGAAGGACGTGCCATTGGAGAAATGCACTTTCCCACATTAGGGACGACCAAGTGAAAGGTCTGTTGGCAGCCTTGAGCGAAATGCGCACACCCTACAGGCGGCCACGGTAACTACTATCGAGCGACGGTGATAGGAGAGAGGAGAGCTAACTCAAAACAGATCATCTTATAAGGTGGAACCAGTCAGTCGCACGCATGACAAAACAGCGAGTAGCTCTCGACAAAAAAGTCAACAGAATATCATAATAGGGAGAGAGGAAAGTAGTGAAACAGGAGAAAGCGCACTGTAGATACTCATAGATTCATTCTATGATATACGAGTGCACTAATTCTTTCAGAAAAAGCAAATTAAAATCACGTACTTAATATTTCGATATCGTTCGACACGAGGGCACCATCAGATCACATTTCGAGCAAATATCTGGTATGTCACTGTGGAACATTTTATTCTTGACGATTCATACAAAAACGAGATCATTTGAGCAGGATCTTGTTAGTCTCGCTCTTAACACAAATTTTTAAACTATTCTAGTAAGAGTCATTCAAAATTAACCTTAACTCAGCACTTGGTATATGGTCCCTATTCCCGATCCACATTACTGAGGAATCTGTTTTTAATCCATTGTCAAACGATGTTCCACGCTTACATCTGATTCCATTTTCCGCAGTCACAAATGCACTAGCTTAAACATCTATTGTTCATATCACATCGGCCTGTTCTGAGAGGTGTATGTTTCGGGGTAACAGACCTTGGGCATACGGTCAGAGTTGTCCGCTATTCCTATTGGAGTAGTCGGCCAGCTGCCTCCTAAACTGGTCAAGGCAAGGCACGGCGAGAGGAAAGCTGTGACCCCACAAAAAACTCCTCTCCCGGCAATTGACGGTCGTGGGACAAGTACCAAATGCCCGACCTTCCTAATGCAGGTTTTCCCCTGCATCAATTTTAGGCGAATTGCCGGGTAGGATCCTTAAATTATAGCCCGAGGGCCCTAGTTAACCCTTGGCTACCTTGCTCTACCTTTCCGCATCCCCCTTTCACTATTTTTCCTATGCTATAAGAGTTGCCACTATGTGGATTACCCTATACATAGCCTGTCTACACCTTCTTCTTCCTCCAATGACGAAAATCAACTCTGGGTGCAATATTATTAATTTTTATTAGAAAATTGATAGCAGTGGAGATAGCTAATATGTGGATAGTGTTGGTCAGATGTTTCATTTGAAATTTTAAATTAAAATATAGAAAAACAAATTTAGTGAAGGACAAAAGTGGTATCAAGAAGGAAGGACTGGAAGAAACCAACTTTTCTCTACTCGTTTTCAGGGAATAAGAATCATCAGTTGAGAGCATAGACACGTTAGTCCGCAACCCTCTAAAAATGGACCTGCTCGGTTAAGTCCAGCTCAGGGAGACGTCTGTCAACGGATTTCTGTATCTGACTCTTTTCTTCCCATATTTTCTCTTAAACACAGACAATGGCACAAAATACTGACCAAATATTATCAATTTTAATGAAAAGTTTGCATATATCAATTGCTGAACTTACGCACTTGACGGTAGGTCTACTTGCTTTGGTTTTAAAGCGCATTTTTACAATATGTGAATATCTGTGTTTTTAGATCTATATTTACTTAAAAAAAAGAATTAGGTGAAAAAATTGCATATCATAGCCACATTGACAATTTTTGAAAATTGTTGATGGCCTGGTACTCATCTAAGAAATAGAAACCGCTACTATCGAGCTGTACTTCAAGCGAACCTTTCTAAGGACCTATATGTAAATATGCAGTCAATGAAAATATAAATATCATAGTAACCAAAATACGTTCGCTCAGGCACCGTGACTTCGCTTGGTGAAATTCGGGTGGGGAAATTAAACCACGCAGCTACAAACTAATATTTTTTTGTTTCTACATTTTGAACAGACGATTCACAAATTTAGACCAAACACGTAATAGAATAATTAGAAATGTACGAGTAAAAACTACGAAAAATAATAAGTTCCGAAGTGAGTGACAGCGTCCATGAAAGATGAAAATAATTTCCCTAGAAGTATTATTGTGCCCCAGAAAGAATATGGAGGCGAATTAAAACTTTACTTGCTGTCTTTATGCCTTGTACACATTGTTTTCCTATATTATCAAACACAAACAGGTCTACAGAATTACGGCCTTCAGAATTCAGAAGGATTTTCAAAACAATATTCATTAGCAAATGTTTTCAAAAAAGCAGCCCTCGATAACAACATGCGCCGTATTAAAGTGGATTCTAGATCACGATGAGTCAACTTATTTACATGAATCAGCGCAATAGTTTTAGGGCAGCGCACTCGTGAATTGCTCACTTCCGCAGGATGACACACAGCGCAAAGTTTTTTTTAATTCTCAACCTTAGACATATTTATTCCGAGACACTAAACGTAGAGAAATGAAAAAAAATTGTTCCTTACAAACACATACTTTATTAGGCTTTTGTTGTTCGAGGGAAAAGCTCGTGGCACACAACGCGACTCACAAACAAATTAAGATACTAGAATAACAATTATGCAAAATTTAGGTTAATTGCTGGATTAACCGAATTACCATCCTACCACGAAAATTATGTACATATTTAAAATTTGCATATACTATAACCATATTTAACCAACAAATAATCTTATGATAAAAGTTTTGTCAAATAAATTTAAAAAAAACACAACACGACTGGATAGTAAACAGCGCGACAGGATATATGTTGGTGGGTAAAAATCCTAATACAAGGCACTAATCTATGTCTAATGTATAATGTACTTCTTATTGGAGATGTTAATGGAAAGTACATGATAAAGAATTTGCACCGAGTGTTGGCCGTATCAAATTAGTACTGCTGCTGAAAACAATGAAAAAAAATCGCATATATTGAAGACGTATTTAAAAGACTGGATTTTTTCTTTAGTAATGAACACATGAAATAAAAAAGTATGGCGACTTTATACCAATATATGTGCGCGAGACAAAAGTACGACAAAGCTGAGGACCAACACCGTCATGGAGATTTGCATAAAATTAGTTCTTTTATTTTATAAAGTGAATACCTATTTTCACACAAACATTAATACTTACAAAATGCCACCTATTGTTTGGTCTGAGATATCAGCATTCATAGTTTACGATTATAGCGCCTGTAAGAACACGTAAGAAAGAGACCTTATCAGACAACATCGAGACATATTGGATTCTACAATAAAACTCACATTTACCTGTCATAAAACTACGTCATTATTTCACTAAAATGTTTGTGCAAAGCGTCGTTACTCCGTCTTCATGTCCCGTGAACTATGATTACCACAGAGCGTCAATTTTAAATAGTAGCATTGTTAATCAAACTTGTGGCGTGGGAGTCTTTATAGTTGAACTTCCAGAAAGCCATAATTTCAGGAAAAATTGTACCTCAAACTTATAACCTTTTATTTACTAATACATAATATACAAGCAGACATTACAATATGTATTTCATTTAAAGACTTGAGTAAAATGATGAGTTGAAACACTAATAAACAGCACACGACTACCAAACCGCAACAGACCACCTTCAAACATCCTCCTTAAACCTTATTTCAATCTGGGCCAACGACTGGCGCACAGTCATCAATCCTTCCAAATCCGTAACCGTTCCGTTCTCCCTAAAAATAAAAGGCCACGACCTATCAGTCACTATCAACAACTCCACTATCCCATAAATACCTTCGCCTAACCCTCGACTCCAAACTAACATAGGCCCTTCACACTTCCCACCTTAAAAAAATAATAATCCACAGATTCCACAACTTAAAACCATTACTCAACTCAAAATCTCCTTTATCCTTCACACCAAAAAAAAACTCCTTTACACATCCCTCATATATCCCCTCTGGTTTTATGCCTGTTATATCTGGGCTTCGGCCGCTACCACCCACATAAATAAAATTCAAATATCCCAAAATAAATTACTCCGGTTTATAACTAACTGTCCCTGGTACGTTACTAACTCTTGAATCCACAATGACCTAAATATTCCCTCGACCCAAAAAAGTATAATTTTAACCGCCCTAATCCAACGTAATAGAAATCTCCACCACTTCAATCCCATTATATCAAATACAGAATCCCATCTTCCTCCACCTAAACCCCTCCGAAGGCTAAAAAGAAAACTACAAATTGACCTGGCAACCACCACAAATTAACACACACACACATCTATATATATATATATATATATATATATATATATATATAATTAAATAATTCATAACTTCCTCAACTACTCAAGAAGCAACTACATTTCTTCAAGCTAATTTGAACATGTCAACGTCATCAAAATTGTATCACAATTGTAAAATCTTCGGATTAAATAATTTTCTGTATTTTAAAATATAAAAAAACTAATAAACAGTCTAAAATTGATTTTTCTTAAAAAATAATAAAATTGCCCTCATATTTAAAAAAAACCTTATAAGCCTTCATTTTTTACGTCATAATCGCCTGTAATATTAAATTGAAACAACAGATTTGCTTAAAAACGTTCAATTGACTATTGTTAACATTTGTCAAAGGACTTGATGACAAATTTGTTTAGCTGTTAAAATAGTTTTAACAGAAAATAAAATATTTCACATTACCTCAAGCCTCACTTTGCATGAACAACTTTTTATGCAAATAAGGCAAAACATTGTCAATTTTACGGTTTTATAGCACGAGAAAGAATTCTGGAAACTGACTACCATTTGGTAGTTATGATTAGCCTGAATATAATTATAGAATACATTTATCAAAAAACACTCATCGCGATCTTTCAGTTGTAAAAGCGTAATGGAAAATAAATAAAGACAGTTTTGTCATATCGCATTGCTCAGAGTTCGAGAAGAAACTATGTTATGATAGGTTTGCGAATTGTTTGCAGGTTCATACCTGTCCTGACACGATAAGGAATTTGGTCGGAATGCTTCAGTGAGCTGGACAAAGATTACAAAATATTCAGGGTCTTTTATCCAAAAGTATTGACCCTGTAGGAAAAACTGATAACTAGATTTCGAGAGCAATCATTGAATTTATATGGACGTGCGCCTCTTTATAAAATAAATATTTCAGCACTTTGGCTCATCCTCAGATAAGATAAATTACAGAATCCAAGGATGTAAGAATATACCGTTATCAGCCATAGGTGCAATGATAATATTTCTTATAAAATATTTTTGTCTGGTCTGATAAGGCTTTTAAATCACGCTGATCAGATGCAATCTAACTATAACCCTGTAAATAATTTTGAACATTTCTTTATACATACTAGGGAAAAAATTATGGTACGTCTGCACGTAAACCACTCAGGATTTCAACCATTTCGGCAATTAAATTACAGTTTAAAAAGTCTGAGATTTTTTTTACTGATATTTTAACATCAACATTTTACAATCGTCCAAGGATAGTGAAAAGAAGCTAATGAACTCGGCTTGTTTTACGAAATTCTGTTCGAACCTATTTATAACAACTAAAAACGTCCACAAAATAACTGGTAAAGGCACTGGAAACCCAGAAATCTTGCAGTTGCTTTCTAGGAAATGACACGACGTAATGAATGGATGTGGAGAATATTTCGTGCCATTTCTGCTCGTATCTCAAAGGTTACGAAAAAAAATTTTGGTTCAACTATAAATTTAATAGTGCGTAACTGAACAGATCTTCGCTCCTTCCTCTGCAAATTACAAAATCTGAAGACTGTTTTATCATGAATGGAAAACAAATAATGGAACATAGGTCGCGAATGAAAATATGCTCCTCACTAACCAGAACTATTCATATTTGTTAGTTAATTTTAAAAATATTACTGCTGTCTTCTTTTTATTTTTTCACATTCTGCAAACTAGAGCAAAATGATGATGAAAGTTCGAATTTCGGAACAAGTCAATGCGATTGAATCACTACTTATAATTAGTGATTTTGTTAAAAAAAATGCATTTGTTAAGGGTTTACTTTTTTTTAACCTGTGGTCATTCTTGTATTCATGTTTTCTCCTTAAAATATTAAATTTACTTATTTAATAATTCATAATTACATTTTCTCATTTTTTTATTGGAAGTTGAAATATTGTTTCATCAATTAGATGAATTAACCAGACCGTTTTATGTATTCACGACTAAGACTATTAAAAAAGTGTGTATCGTGCTCCCACAGCTATTAAAAAACAACATCCTGTACAGAATATTTTCAAGTATCTGATTCAGTGAACAATCTCTATGACTAATGTTTATTTCACGGAAAATAAAACATTTAAACTGTCGAAGCTGTTAATGAGATTATTACTTTTTTATTTTGAAGTATAATTGTTATCTTTAAATGTATCAGCGATATCTCAGAATTTGTTCCTCAATTAGCTCAATTTTCACTCTAGAAAATTAAAAACGAATATATCACAACTTTTACAATTCGATGCATTGAAGACTGTCGTTCACCTAATAATGTACTGCTACTATACATCTACGATCTCGCCTTTTTTTTATAGCAGCGCAGGGCATTTACAGCCATATGTTCGGGATAATACGTTATCAGTTATCCACGTCAAGGTCGACAAATTGATAAGAACAAGTGACGTATACGGATGAAGTTCGTAATTTCAGGAGTCCTTGTATCAGAACATATGTCACTTCCGTGTATCTTATGAGTGGTTAAAACCAATACTATAATAACGCTACAATTTTATTGCCATACGGCTAAACAAATATATACGTAGCTTTATTTTGTAAGTCGCGGTAGTTGAGAAAATCTAGGCTATGAAATTAAGATAATTAATTTAGTACTAATTTTTGTCTGCTGTTTGAGTATTAATATATCTAATTAGTAAACTCTTAACAGTCGTTTTATATTTCATAATTTCTCCTATGCAATTTAATTAAATGTTAAGGGGCAAGAATGAGCACAACGGCGATAAAGTAAAAATGGGAAATCGTGTAATCTATACAAGTGTTCTTCAAACAGATATTCCTCTCAGGTTCCAAATTTTAATTCGGATTGGCAAAGTAGTACGCATTAAATACGAAGGGAAGACTGAATACTTGGAAAACCTAGAATCTTTAGTAGAATATTAGAGACGAATAACATCGTCAAAATAAATAATAAACAATTTGCGCAAAATGTTCATTTAGATTAATTTTGTTTCCTTAGCTATTTTAAAAAAATGATACGTCTACCAATGCCTACATAATTACATAAATTAAAATTGTAAATGTATACCTTATGTCCTAATGAATTTTTAATAACTGCCTATGGAAAATTTTGGAAGTATTCTGAAATGAAGACATTTCGGAAGGATATAAAACACGGGCTTCTACTACGAAATGTGGCACAGTAAAAGGGAAGACGATAATTACCATTTATTAACAACATATTTAAGTTGGATGTGCTCTGCGCTGTGATATGAAAAGACAATGGATAAAGTTCAATAGAGAGTAACGTCAAACCTGACGTTGAATGGCCTAAGATATCGACATGGGGTTTATTTTTTCACCAACGTGCCAGTTTTTTTATCTATAAATATTCCGAGAAGTTGTTTGTTTGCCGACAGAAAAATTTGCCTTAAGCTGGCCGAATACCACCCACGGTTAATGACATATAAGAATACTATTTTCCTGAAGAAATATACTGGCTGAAGAATTCTCTCGCATTCCACCTCAATTCCATTGTCTTTTGCTGGGGAGAACTTCCGCGATGAGGATAGAGAACAAAAAGAAGCAATATTCGAAGAGAACTTGATAATCGGTGCGTAACAGTCCACAACTAAACGCTTCGTAACATTATCGAATTAATTAATACTATTAATTAGCCGAGGTTTTCGTCAGACTGATGATTTCTGAGCACGTAATTTTTATTTGGTATTATCCCAGCCCATCAATCATTTTTGATGAATCTTAATTAGAGCATTTCTAATAAACTAGGTTCGGAGAAAATGTTTTCGTATCCATTGCAAATATCTGTGACTTTTATAATGAGACGGAGAACACTGGTTAACAATATCACCCTAAGAGGAAGTGGCATCGAAAAAACTAGTGGGAAAAAAATGGCATATATAACATTAATGTAAAGCTATGCCATCAGTTAGCATCCGTACAGAAGGAAAATAATTATTTCATTGAAAAGGTATAAACGAAAGATGCAATATTTGAGTGCAAACCTTCGTAAGGACATAAAAGTATAAAAATGCACACTACACAAGTGGATCTTAACTTTGTCAACTGTGCAATATTCCACAGTAGTAATCAATGTTTTGTAATTTACTCGTCTTCACTTCAGACTCCTTCATACATTTTTCCTCCGCAGCTACACAAAATTATTAAAGTATACAAATATAATTTTAATTTAGAAATAAGTAGTTCTAAATTAGGTTATTTAATAACTCATTCCATATCCTTAATGTTCAGCTTCTCGATAAACTTTGGTATATGACCTAATAGAAATACTACTGATAAGGACCCTGAAGTGAATTGCCGGATGCAGGATTTGCTAAGTGCTCTATAGGGTAAAGTTAGAGCCAATATAAACATTCTACGTAATGAAGTGTAGTTTTTCTTTGCACAATGAAGTGTTGTAGAGTGCATAAAAAATTGGTTTTAACACGCATTATGAACTATGTGGCGATTATAATTTATAGTGCATGTTCTTAACAGAATTAGGTTTTAACAATTCGACTCAATAAATGCACCATTTCCTCTCTAAGTCGCGTGATGAAATGTCTCGGAAAATTGAAATGCCTGTTGCGTGTACTGACGTGACAATTTTAATACGTTCAGCACAGGCGGGCTGGAGAAATTGGATTCTCGTGAGCGTAGAATGAAACACGGTCGGAGGAAATGTGGCGACCACGACCTCTTTCCACGTGGCTTGTGCTTCTCCTCTGCAATGCAAGGTCGAATGTAACGGTGGCCTACTGCAACTAAATTGGACCTCACACATCCCACTTCACAACACACTCGGAAGAAATGCTCCAAATCGCGCTAGCGGAAACAAATAACCGGCATCCTTAAGTTATTATTTTTCATATAACGCAACAGGTTCAGCTTGAAAGCTGAGCTAGAGCATATCGTAATTACAAAACGAGACAAGGACAAAACAAATCTTGCGACCTTTTTGTAATTAATTGCTCTATCCCACTTTTTGCAAGGCTGATGGGCCTCTCCGTGCTTTTGGTCTCTTGGGCACGTAATGTACAAATTATTTATTGAATTGAGATTGAAAGTTGGAAGAAAGAGTACAAGCCTTACCTTATTATCCATTATCACTTGAGAATCATTCTACTGTGGTACCCCACGTAAATGAATGAAATGTATATATGAAACCGTTCAATGCTTAAAGTCGTTCCCTCATAGACAAGAAATTTTATCGATGACGTAAATGAAAGAGTTTTCAGGCGTTAGAGTAAAAAAAGGTGAACAAAAAAATTTTATATTTATATTTTAATTATTTATTTAAAAAATAAATTTTTCAGTTTTTATAATTCGCTTGTATACATAATATTATAAATAAAAATTTATATATATATATACGAATAATACTTTTACAACCTTTGGAGGCGGGTCCCACAACCTAAATTGATGAGAAGAAAAAAGGTAATAGAAACTTATGTCCAACAGCCAGTCGTTTTAAAATTATGAATGATATACCATTATGATGATGAAAAATATCTGGCTTTATTATAATATTATAAACAATTTTTTCGGTTACAACAGGAAAGTCAACAGAAAGATTCTTGTCTCTTAATTTTATTCTTGGGATGTATAGAAAATTATTAAAAATTGTCATACCTGATGAAGTTCTAGAATAGGACGAAATGTCATGAATTTAATATCTTGAGCAATAAACTTAATAATTACTTTTCTGACTCAAGGCGATTTATTATTATGTTCTCCCAGCACGTCTTACTTTATTCAGAACACTCTCTCAGACCTGCTACAGGATGTGTCATTGCAAATAATAAGAAACATGTGGTTTATACAAGAATTCCAGCACACTTTAGTAACATTGTTCGAGAGGCACTAACTGATATTTACCAGATGACAGATGAATAGTTCCCATTTCCCTCCAAACTCAATCTTTGGAATATTATTTGTGGAACCATCAAAAACAATTGGTTTGTACAACACAAAGGCATGGACTCTTCATCAACGTGTGTTGGACGCCTGCGAAACCGTTCGACATCGTGTGGGGGAGTATTTGAAAGGGTGCGTCAGTCCATATGACGAGTGGATGTTTGTATAGAAGTCAGCGCAGACCGTTTTAAACATCTGCTTCAAGGTTCCGAGTTGATGAAATTTGTAACACTTGCTAATAAGCTGATAATATGTATGTTTCGTCGTCAACAACTAAAAACGAACGACTTTTGGACAGATGTTTAAATAATCTTTTTTTCTGGGTTTAGGTGCCTCCAAAGTTTGTAAAACTACTTTTTTTTGAAGGTGTAGACAGGCTATGAATAGGGTAATCCACGTATTGGTAACTCCACTCTTATAGCATAGGAAAGAGATTTGAAAGGGGGGATGCAGAAGGGTAGAGGAAGGTAGAAATGGTTAACTAGGGCTCCCGGGCTATGGTTTAAGGATCCTACCCGGCAATTCGCCTAATTGTGATGTAGGGAAAACCATAGAAAAACCTGCATCAGGTAGGTCGGGCATTTGGTACTTGCTCCACGCCCTTCCGATGGCGGGAGAGGGGGTTTGCTGTGGGGTCGCAGCTTACCCCTCGCCGTGCCTTGACCGGAGGCAGGTGGCCGACTATTCCAATATAAATAACCAAGGGTTAACTAGGGCCCCCGGGCTATAGTTTAAGGATCCTACCCGGCATTCGCCTAAAAGTAATGCAGGACAAACCCTATAAAAACCTGCATCAGTGAGAGAGAATATCTAGATAGCTGATTTTTAATTATTTGGACATATATACAATAGCATTGGTATTAAATATGTCAAATGATTCAAATAAATTACTTCCTCAACATACGCGAGATATTATCTTGCTGTATATTTTGGTAGCAAGATAAGTGAAACAAACATGCCAACACCAAATGAATAAAATAACTATACAACATTTATGTAAGACAGAAAAAGAAAATTTCCAAAACTATACTATGTAGTCCGGAGTGAATTAAATATAAAATTATTAGTATAACAAAAATAGAAGCCGAAGGAATATTCAACGCACGCAACTTAAAATTTAATTTGAATAACATTTCTGCCTTATTTTTTACTCTGTCCAGTTGATAAGAGCGTCTGCCTCAAGTTTTTATCAGCCCATTGAAGCATTAACTCTCATATGAATTAAACTTAATAATACTTAATAGTTTTTCATGCATCCCACGAAATCTTTCATAAATATTGTAGATCTCTAAACAAGAAAAACTTATAGCATGGCTTATTTGAAGTAACATTCACAATCGTTATCAAGAATTTGACCGAAATAAGTAATTTTCTGATACGCCTGACTAAGTTCTGGGGAAATGAGACTCGAAACTGAATGTTGTGAAGCACTGCTCTGTGAGATTTGATCGTGTGGGAACCGGAATGTTAAGTTCAGTATCTCCGCAAACACGTGTGCAACATTCCTTTGTAAGGATTGTGCAAACCCAAGCAGCCGATTAGTCATCACCTCGTGGGGAAGCTGCCCGAGTTCAGACATGACTACAACTTATGACCAACGAACACAATTCTAAAACAATTGTCGGAAATTTTGAAAGGCGCCTTACCCTTGTTCACGAATAACACAATTTTCGAGTAGTGCAAAAGCTCAGAAAGGTTGGCAGGTAAACAATACGAATTTAGCTAATTCTGTTGCCTTCAAATTTCTATACAGATGCTGAATCGTTCCAACAATTGTTGCCGTGAAACAAATTGACTTGCTTCTATTTGCGTATTTTTTTTAGAAACGAAATAAAGAAAAGTGACAAATGAACAACTGAACTTATGCTCTATAATAATATTGAATCATAAACCCACTTGGTATTTTAGAGTTTGTGTTGATGTGAAAAAAAGTTATTTCATTTACGGAACAAAGTTTTGAGCTTGTGGAGCAAATAAGAAGAAATTAGGAGGCTTATTCCGCCAGTTAGGATTTGCAAAAGATTTTCATCTGAGAATAGGGAATACAGAAGTTAAAAAAGGACAGTTGGGTAGCACAAAATGACATTTGAAAGGTTCCAAAGAATTTTGAAGATTAAATGGACAGGCAAAGATAATTGATGAGGAAGTTTCACGAAATATTAGCGGAGTCAGGGAGCCAGTCCGAGCTTTCTGAAAATAGATGAATTAATGGTACTAATAAACATTTTAATATAATATAATAACAATGACAGGAAAAAATATAAAGGGTAAGACAGATAATTACAGTACACGAAAATAATAATAGATTCTGCTGGGCGTATTTAAGACATCCGATATGACGACGATACAAGTTGAAGAACAACTCTACACCATCGATGACTCAGGTCTCCAAGAAATAGATATTTACACAGAATAAAACCCTTTTCCATCACGTAAAAAATTGTCAGACGATTAATTTTATGTAACTCTCAACTTTCCCATTGTGTGTCAACATTTATTACAACCACTTATACTCAGACGACAAGTCGCCGATTTCCCTAGTGGTTTAATCTTCCGTTTATCCCTTCAGCTTCAATAAGTTGAACAGTCTTTCCCACCATAATATTTCCTAGTTCGTATATATATATATATATATATATATATATATATATATATATATCAAAAATCATAAA
This sequence comes from Zhengitettix transpicula, assembly GCA_037074705.1. NCBI lineage: Eukaryota > Metazoa > Arthropoda > Insecta > Orthoptera > Tetrigidae > Zhengitettix > Zhengitettix transpicula. The sequence continues at coordinate 80,640,571 of CM073591.1, forward strand.
ATTCTTGGAGATTGTTTATAACCAACGGCTATAATCACAGACACGAAACCAGAAATCGTTTCGTTCTCAGATCGGAAAAATCCAACAAATGTGCAAGTGTAACATTCATTATTCAGTAATAACTTAACATAAATGCTTTCTTGAAAATATGGAGGGTTTCAAATACTATGGCACATTTATAAACGCAAAGTACCGTATTTTACGGACTATAAGACGCATTTTTTCTTCAAATAATTGCTTCCAGAATTCAGGTACGTCTTATACTCGAAATTAATATAAAAATGCCCAGTGTTTGATTTAAAATTCCCGCCAGTCATAAAAATGTCCATATATTCGATTCCGCAAAAAACCTATCTCTATCTGGAAACAAGATTTTTTTTTTAGTCTGGGTTTGTAATCTAATAATAATAGAAATTGTAAAAATGTTATTTTAAAAAAAATTGCTTAAAAATTAAGGTGCATCTTATAGTCCGTAAAATACGGTAAACGTTTACTTTTCTTATCAATGCTTATTACTCCATTCCTGATTTTTTTTAAATCGTTCTGCAAGAACGTTCTGCAATCGTTCAAGAAGATGACTGAATTTCCATTTTAATTAGTATAACTTGCTTTTGTTCTGGTAATTTCCTATGGCAAATACGAATCGTCCAGGACGAAGATTGACATCGGGATAGAAACCATTGCGTTCCTTTCTCCATTAAAAGTATGTTAAATTTTTAATTATATCTGTGACTTAGTGATTGTAGTGCAGTGTTTATGCTTACACTATTCAGTAAATAAGACAATAATTGTTTTCCCAGTTTGTGTATGTTCAATTCCCACCATCATCTATGCAGATATTTTATTATTTAAACGTTGATTAGTTAGTAGTATATTTCCATATTACTACTGATGAGAGGCCAATGATATATTTATTACGATTACTATGTACTAATGGTTAATATAAAATAAATTTAATCAATCTTGGAAATTCAATTTAGGTGGAAACTTATGCAGTGTCTCATTTTACATGTTGTTACTATTAAGTTTTCGGGAATTTGAAACAATTCCGAATGATCATATAGGGAAAAAATACTTACAGTGAAAAAATTTACGTCTGATTGAAAATAATGAATAAGAAGGATAGTTGCAGTGCAGTTGTGTTTCTCTAGGTTCTTCTTAGCACCTGGCGAAAGGTGCAAGGATCCCAGAAACGTGTGGGATATATTACCCTTTTTTTGTCTGTATTGGCTATATTTCTTATTCATTAAAAAATACTTATTCCATTCTCTCTCCAACTCCCCAAATCTTTTCAGTAATCATCAAACATCCACCTCATCTTCCACCCCAAACCTCTCAGAACAACAAAATCAAGATCTCAAGCCAGCATGTTAATTATTTACTTTATTTATTGTAAATACATTGTATATATATGAACACAACTGTAAAATCCTAGGATGAATGTTTCTATGAATAATAAAAAAGAAAGAAAGAAAATGGTTCCTCTAGGCTTGTTGTATTTTGATACATGTGTGACGGTGCTTTGTCTCGTCATATTCCTCTGTAGAAGACAAACGGAATCAATAAATCAAAACCTACCAGAGCATTATATTAAAAGTGTAGGACAACCCCACGATTTGAAATGTTGTCTCAGAGTGTCCACTCAACGGCATCAGACTGCCTTCGCAATCAGATTTACTGTATAACATAACTATATTGTTGTGAAAACCAACAATGAAAAGGACTGTAGGTTTTGAAGGGTCGTTTTTGTGTGAGCGTGCTTTAGGGATATGGAGAGCTGGGTAAGAATGTCAGGGTTGTCTGTTTGTGGGTGGCCACCCAGTCTCTACAGCGCGACCTTGCCACGATTCTTTGTACAGATCACAAAAGGGGGAGTACCTACTATACCGGTGGTAGACAATTCAATTCTGGGTTGCGGTCTAACCTATATCTCGCATCTCATATATTCATAAAGGCAAACTGTATCGTCATTAAAAAAGCAATTACTTTAATGTGGCAAGTGACATTAACTTATGAAGCATTGAGCAATATTGTATATTGTACGAAACACACTCGATCCATTAGTATAGTTAAACGTATTCCGAATATAAAACAAAAAAAATAATTATGCTAACAACTATTCTGAAGATCAGATCGAAAATAAAGTGAAACATGTATATGCTAAATACAGTTGGAGGAGATAATAGAAAATTTGCTCGTAATTAAATTTCCTTCAAAAAGAGGCAGCTGAGATTGTTTCTGACAAGATATTATCACTGGTAAATTTTTTAAAATTTTTTATTTAAATAAATAATTGAATACTCGTATGAATACACAAAGCTGTCACCTTTCGGACAAAAATGGTTTAGGTTTGACATGATCTTCGACTATTTTGTTTTAATGTTATATTACGGAATACACCCTGTCTGAAAAATACTGATCCCTATTATTATTATATGTATTCTATTTTTCATTACAAAACAATTATAACACGCTATCAGTTACATATCTTATTCAACATTATTCTGAAGATTTTCAACCTAGGACAGTTCGAAAGATGGAAAAACGCCATTTAATTTGATTACTTCAAGAGAGGCCTAAGTGGAAAACTTCGCGGTTTGAGATTTGGTATTAAAACATTAATATATTAACCTGAAAACGAAAGGAGCAATTATTGGTCATCCGCATAGTTATCCTCTATGAATAGCGTTATATTAAAAAGATAGATGTAATTAAATTAACAGGTGACATGATAGCTGAAGCAGTGGTGGAGGCGTAGTTTATTACAGAGTACAGGTAATTTTGCATGTAAATGTAGACTCGGGCTGCTGAACGTAACATATATCAACTATAAATTAGGCATCAGCCATTTTGTGATACTGCAATTTCCTAGGAAGAAAATAAAAAGGTCACACCAGTCACACGATGAATGTAGAAACTTAATATAGATGTCACAGAATGTTAAATAATCTTATTTGCAGGTATATGATATGAATTACGCACACGAGCGCTCATATAGGGAAAAGTGGAAACAATTTTCAATATTATTATTTCTAAATGTAACGAATATGACACGCGGAAACCGAAATTTGATATGACAGCAGACAGGAAAGGCGGCGACAATGACAGGAAATTCGAACTACATTCTCTTACAGCGAACATTAACGTAGAGTCCAAAAGCACTCATCAACGCTGGGAATCCTACGAAGAAAGACACATGTATTTACGTTGCAACCATGAAAAACGTCGACATCATTTTTAGTAATTCAACTGATGGCGTCCGAAAAAAAAAAGTACAATTGTATAATTTTACCGAATGAAAGTTTGATAATTTTAATTTACTTAACTTTAGAAAAGAATTAATTTCTGTGATCGTTTTTGAGCGGCAGGAAATACCCACAGCTGGACGAAGCGAGGCTATCAACCAAGAGAAACCAAATTGAAGGGTTACCTTAATAAGACAATAACAGATTGACCTACTAAACAGGGATCAGGCTATCCTGTGATGTCAGTAAGAGTGGGCGGTCACCGCGGAATATATATCATTTGATACAGAGGTGTAAGTGGTATTTTATAGTCCTACACATATATAGTTATTTCATTTCTGTCAATAATTTTACACGTTACGAAATACAGCAAGGGAAAAAATCAAATTTTATCAATCTAACCCTCAAAACTAATTACAATGAGTGTTTTTTCAAACGATTCCCACAAAATTTTATCTACGTTTCTTTTACACACATTAAAGGTTATTAGTTTTATTCTTCAAACAAATTGCATTTTATATTTCAAAACAATAGTATTTTAAGTATGTAGGATATATTTTCAAGCATACAGACGCATAAATTTTTTTAAAAAAATCTATGTTCTTTATACACACTGTTAAAAAGGTTTACGGGTGCCATTAAATATTTGATTACACGTGGCAATTTATCTTTCAACGGCCACGTACATAAAGCACGCAAGTTACTCGTTTCCCAACAAACATGGAAGTCAGTGAACTATTTCATAAGATTGGAAAATGCAGGAATTATAGTTTACATGTAATTACAAATATTACCATGGTGTAAAGAAGACGGCGAAATATATATTAAAAATTAATTAATTGGTTAAACTTGCATGTTAATAACGTACTATTCTAGCGACAAAACTTTTGTTTACATAGTTTAAATTTGCCGAATTAAAAACAAAAATACTTCACGATTCGACATCATAGAAATAATGTGATGCGAAAACAATCAGGAGATGATTTCAACGAATTCCTTCTTCCATTAATCAGAAATGATGAAAGAATAATAAAGTAGTATTGAGTACAAAAATATTCAGACTTTATTTAAAAACTAATTGTTAGAAAAAATACAGCACTTGAAAAACTTAGTTGATGATTCGGTCCCTACTACAGCCAGTTAATGAACAATACAACAAAAATTAATACTGATTAGTAATTAACAAACAGTCGAAGGTGATACTTATTAATTACAATGAAGGGATTTATATTAAACTTTTTTTTTGGATAAAAAATTTGAAGAACGTTCAAATTCATGTGGAATATTAGAAATATTGAAATATATATTACTAATACGCTTAGGACACACCAAAATCTAGTTTAAAAACATTCTCAAACAAAAGAGAAGTCTCGCTTAAGTTCATAGCGTCCTTTACTTGAACAAACATTGAAGCCATGAGATTGCGATTTCAAGGAAACCTTGAAGGACTGCTGTCGTAAAAATTGCGTAAACAATATTGAGACTATTAGCCAAATCACCTGTCATTTTCAAAAGATCAGAGGAATAAGGAAAAATATAGGTGCTTAAATCCTAATTCGTTATCATGGCTTTTTTTTCGTAAATTCTTGGAAAATTAGTAAAGGATCTAAATTCCTTGAGATTATTTCCGGGGTCGTACTTGAACCACTAGACAACGCAGCTTTCGTAACCAAAATTGCACATTTTTGCTGTGCGATATAAAACACTTCCTCCTACGATAATACGCAAAATACTTAGTCAAAATAGATATCGCTGACATTTACGTGTGTAAATTATTATTCTGTAAAAAAAATCTATTCTTTGTACATCACTTTAGTTCCTTAACAGGCTGCAGTTTCTTCTTGAGATGAATCTCCGTTTCCTAACATTAAAGGTCGATAAAGTAGGATAGGGTGAACACCGAGCCGTAAAGGAATTTGTATTGATTTCGAACACGGGGATTTAAGAAACAAATTATACGACAAATTTTATTTTTTATATAGGCTAATATTTTTTTCTAGACCTTCTACATATGAGAGAATAAATAATACACGATTTATGAGCGAACGAAGATCACACAATTTATTTTTCAATATATTCCTGATTTATATTCTGCGAAACTCATGGCTTACTATGGTAATGCTTATGAACTGTATGTATGAGAAGCTATTTCTAGAAAAGGCACGTATGAAATATTTTTTTTCTGAAACTGTAACAGAACATTTTAAACGTTATTGGTCAAAAAGTAAAGCTTGAGTAATATAAGAAACAAGGAGAAATACGTTTGACATTCCGAAGCATTATTTCTGATACACAGCAGCCTTAAGAGTTGTGAAGTAATTTTCTACATTGCTTTCAAGTAAGTCAGAAGTCGTTTTAACAGTACTGCAACCTGTCGCTGCATTGGTCCTACTCAACAATTTCTTTAGTAGTGTGGCACACTTCCCTCAGACTGTAAGTGAAATATTTGTCTAAGCCTAAACGACGGAAGTATTAAAAAGATCGTGTCTGCGCTAATTTAAAGTCGTGACGGCCTTGGTAACAGAATCGGTGGCACACGGACATACATAATGCAAATTCGCGCACCCGAATCCGGCCGAGGTCACTGACTTTTCTCTGACGAATGGAATGCTAATACACGAGGCTTTAAGGGTCACCTCAGTCTCGGGGGAAGGCTTACGACACTGGAACAACCACGGGACAGCGTGTGTCGCAGACAAAAGGATGGGATTAAATTACTTCTGCATCCTTCTCAGAGACGTAGGGCGGAGAATTGTGTGCGTGGAGTGGAAAAACTGAAACAATTGAAACTAACGATTCTGCCATCTACCGGACGAGGTCGGTCCAATTTGGGGGCCGGGCCTAGAACAGCGCGTCCCTGACACGGTAACCCAGGCGTGCCAACTGCTCCACTCTTTATACCCGCCACAGACGAGCTTCTCTGGGGGGCAGGAAGCCCGTGTAACAAAACCGGCAGCGCTAAGAACACAACTGCCGCGAATCTCGAACACTTTTTAAGTTATATACTACAAAGTTTTCGGCGCAAGAACTGAGGAGACAGGTGAATTCAATTTACGAAAAAAATAACAAGTGCCGATTTTTCAGTATGAACGGGTGAGTTTATACGGTAAATACACTCAATATCAAGATCAAAAAATTAATAAATATAAATCATTTTTATAACTAAACAGTCGTGATGAAAAGAAATGTGTTCATTCTTTAAAAGGAATCCCATCCTCATCCACCTAAACCCCTCAGAAGGCTAGAAAGCAACTACATTTCTTCAAGTTTATTTTTAACATGTTAACGTCATCACAATTGTATCACAATTGTAAAATCTTCGGATTAAAAATTTTTCTGTATATTAAAATAAAATAAAAAAAGTCTTTAAACGATAGACTAGTTTTTCTGAGGAAGATCCCAAATTCCAAGAAAAACAAATAAAATAAAATACATCACACATATCGAATGATTAATTTATGAGAAATTTATTACATTTAATTTATTTTAAATATATTCTTCTACTTAATGATTTCTTAGGAATTATCACAGTTGCGATGTAGTCCCTCAAATATGTTCTCTCCATCTATATTACTATACTAAAAGTAATTAAATATTATGATTTCATAGCGTAATCACTGTCTGCACTTTTATTTTTACCTTCGAATATATTCAGTAGCATAGCAATGGTTTCAGCCGCCCACCCCCTTATTTCGGTATTATAATCCGAAATGTTCCAAAATTTACAGGAAATTCTTAAATTATGCTGCCCTTAAAAAGTGTCGCCACGGCCACGCTGATTATATCTCATATCCTAAGGATTCATTAGTTATACTACCTGTGTTTAGTCTGCATAGTTTGTAACTTAAAACGGGATAATTACGTGGTTACGAAACATTTCATGGTTTACTTTTAATTAACTATGTATATCTGAATAGATTTCAAAATTATTGTAAAATTTCCGAATTATATTAATCTCGGTTGGAAAAAGCAAAATAATATGGTAACGACATTGTAATTACATGAATAAGACAGCTGAAACATATAACGGGAGATATTCCGAAGCACTGCAGCTATTTTTAAAATTTATCCACAACATTGTGGTCACATTATCTTCATCTCTGCCTAATTCACACTTCATGAAGCTACATACAATGAAATTCCCAAAAATTTCTTCCATTAGCTTCATTTGTGAACATTTGATACGTTACCACGTGTACGATTACAATAACCGACAATGTCATTTTACTTTCCATATCGTGCCTATTAGATGGCTGTCAAATTATCTTTTCAGAATGTAAGAAGGCAAGTAAAATAAAAATAATCTCACATAAATGAGATTATAAGAGCAATTGCGGTCCAACCCTAAGTTTTTCGTTTATTTGAAATTTGCAGGTTTAATCATCATAAAAATTAAAGTCGAGCGTATTATTTGATCATTGAAAATGAAATTTGTAAAAGATTGTATTTTTACATCTGTTTACATGAAATAAATAATGCATTTTTTTACCAATACCAGACAATATTTTTATTTATTTACGACAACGTTTCGGTACGTGTTTGTACCTTCATCAGGTCTTTCTTGCGGAGAAATTGTAAAAAATAAATTTGTAAGAAGCCAATGAATTTATAAAAGTGTTTGAACAAAAATTATTATACTATTAACAACGAAACTAAGAAACACTCACCTAAATATGCTAAATCAAAATAGTTTTTAGCATTTAGCATATATAGGTGAGTGTTACTTAGTTTCGTTGTTAATAGCATAATAATATATGTTCAACCTCTTTTATAAATTCATTGGCTTCTTACAAATTTATTTTGTACTATTTATCCGCAGGAAAGACCTCATGAACGTACAAACACGTACCGTAACGTTGTCGTAAATACATAAAAATGTTGTCTGGTATTGGTCAGAAATTTGTAAAATCTTAACATTATGGAAAAAATTAAAAATAAAAAAAAATGTTAAGAAAATTTTATTTACCTCATTTAGATAAGCTAGTGGGGAGACCAATGTTGCTCTCATAGCTTCAAATATGGTTGAAAGAAGTGCCATACAACAATAGGTAAACTAAACAAAGCAGAGAAGAGATTACAATTACTAATTTGAATAACTGGGCTACACAGTTACTTTAGACATTTTCTATCACAGTCCGAGCTAACTTAATTGAATGGCGAAGTGCATAACTAAAAGTGTGACTATCGTACATGAGTACGTGTTCGCGTTAACACTCACAGTGAAACCTGCCGGTCGAGCTGTATCAGGGTCCATAAATATCAATTCATTCATAAATATTTTATTTCACAAGTAAGATATAGAAAAAAAAATAAAGAACACAATTGTTAGAAGTTTCACACCAAGCTCTACGGGATGTATAGAAAGACGTGGAATGGTAAAGGTTTTCTCAGACTCTTCATTGCTTAAATAAAAGTGCAATTATCCACAGCACAATTCGCTGATCGTATTTTGAGAATTACGAGAAATCTTTTTTATCCACAGGTGCGCTGTGAATTTCGTAGTACAAACTAATAAAAAAATGAAATTGTTTTTCAGTGCCTCATCAAGGTTTCTTTTGTATATTTATGTACTTACGCAATCATGTATTCTCTCTGAAACTCATTAATTTTTTATCATACGCCTATGAAGATGGAGACAACGTCATTGCTTACATTTTCCTAAAATTTACTTTTGCGTAAACCGGATCTGTCGCAAATAACTTACACCAGAAATTGGAACCATTATAGCTTCTGTTAATCTAAACAGTTTGCATTTAAAAATATACACACACTTTTTTGTACCTACCTAAGTTATATTTGACTCCTCGACTCTGCGGCCTCTTCATTCAATTGTAAATCTCCATTATAAAATATTTTCCTCTTCAACTACTCACTCAAGAAGCAACTACATTTCTTCAAGTTAATTTTAACATGTAAACGTCATGAATGTGTCACAATTGTAAAATCTTCGGATTAAAAATTTTTCTGGCTATTAAATAAAAATAAAAAGAATCATACGGGATGATTATTTTCCTACTAAACTAAATTGATAATTACAATTCAGTGGGTCCCGATTACTTTACTTTATTAATGGCCGAATTAGTACGAATCTTTACATAAATGTATTTGTTTTAATATGAAGATGAGACATTTTATCAAAGTTAGCTCCATAAAGATTGATAGCGTAAAAGTTTTACGTGCCAGAAATTTAACTTCGTGCAGTCATTGATAAAATTATTGTCGTGTAGCGGTATAAGGAAATTTTCGGGTATTCAACATAAATTATTATATAACATATGATTTATTCGTTATAATTTGATCGTTTCTGAATTATGCTTATTACATTTCGTTTCATTATATAGAAGTAACGAAATTTTCAAAGTGTTACTTTCAAACAAATTATTCATTTACACTTCAACCATTCAGTCTATATATTAGAGTGTAAAGTATTTAATAGTTATCTGTTTATAGAAACTGGATACTTGAGGATGATCCACATTGTGGAATAGGAATGGATTGAAGGAGTGACGCGGAAGGGTGAGGACAATGGTTAACTAGGGCCCCCTAAATGAGACGCAGGGAAAATCCTTGAGAAACCTACATAACCTCGATAACTGGAGGCGGGAGTACGCATCCCCATGCAGTATTCTCGACTCCATTCCTTAACCAGATTTGAGGCAGCCGGCAGACTGCTGTGTTGGGAGCAGCGGACAACTCTTGACGCATGCACAATGCCTGCATCACCGGTCAATACAACTCTAAAGGCCGACCTCCTGTGGTGTAGGGGTCAGCGTGACTGCATCACATAACAGATGTCCCGAGTTAGAATCCCGGCGACGGAATGGACTCTCGGAAAAAATCAGTCCCCCGACCAGAAAAAAATGATTTCCCATACTGAGTCGCTAATAACCAGAGCTGTTGATGCGACTGTAAATAAATCAATTAAAAAAGTATAAAGTCTGGCCTAGGGGTCACGTCTTATGGAAACTTTAATGTAGATAGTCTGGCTAAGAATCACTAATCGTTATCCTTTTTTTACTTTTGATTAATAGGCTACATGAGGCTCATCCACGAAGTGGAATCTACTCATTGATAGCATATGAATTGCCCAGAATATATATAATCTGTATAACTGAACTGCAAGAAATTGGTCGTTGTCACGTCATTGGTGCTCGGTAATTGCCTCGGTAAGCTATGACGGCTCTTTTGTTACACAAAAGATTGTCTACCAGGCAGTATTGCCAGTCACATAAAATGTTTTAACTTCAAAACCAAATGAAGGAAATACTAACTTCCGCAGACACTGAAGAGTTTATGACGAACAAAACACGGCTGGCTTAAGTTAAGAAAGGACCTTCTCCAAACAAGGTTTTGCTGTTATCGGAGCCCTGACATGCCGAAGAAGCATCGAGAAAATCATTTCAAGTATGTGTCACTGACAAAATTGCACCAGATAACTGTCCATTGTCGATGAAAGATAAAAAAAAAAGTATGCGAAGGGCAGCCGTGAAAAAAATTTGTAATCTACTTCGTCGAATATGAGGGGAAGGGGTGGATCGTAAACTCATGTGATCACGAATTTTCTATTCAGACTTCTGTTTTTATGAGGTCAGATTCTTTTTATAATTTATGCTATGATCAGATCAATCAAAAATGTTCACCGTAAAGAAATAGCCCTGATGACCGAGACCGTGATAGCTAATCCGGTAATGAGACTAAGGTCGTTCCTATGAATACTTCTTGCTGTTCATATGGAAATGAACAGTGCGCAAAGCTAAAATCACTATTTAAAACGGTCGAGAAGGCTCTAGGAACAGAATCAGAACGCATGAAACATTATCCCGAGTGTCATACATTATTTCTGAGCATACAGATGTCAAAACGATAGCATTAACGAGAGTGAATAGTCTTCAACTGCTTTTTTTCAGCAATATTAAAACTGCCTTAAACTGATCGTAAATCTCTGATGATCTGGAATCTTATCTCATTTCTTGAAGGTTTCTCCTCATGTCTTCAATTCGGAGCACACCTATCATATACCATCACACTCAAATTCGAAACATATAAACTACCTTTAATTATCAGCCGCTGTCGTCTTTGTAGTTCCGCAAATGCTGACCCCATACTTTCTCACACCGCCATTATCTTCGCAGAAACGTGTTTGCGGACCGTGTCTCTGATAAGCACTATAAACTTTCTCTTCAAAAGGCGAACGCTTATAGCTAAATTAGAACACTACATCCAGTAATCGAATCCCTAAATTGATCATCGCCCGATAGGCCAATACAAGTATGAGAAAAAAACAATTTTTATTAAATCAACGATCGAACAAATGCAAGAACCGTCGTAATATCTAATGTTCAACAGCTTCTCCAACATATGATTACACAACGAGGGTTGCAGCTGTCGAAGCACTACACATTGCGTTCCAACAACCCTACAAGTGCGTCAAAATGAAAAATCACTTTCACCCAATGCCTCACGAAATTTTCAATGTGTTCAGACACACACGCACACACACATCTCCGTGTGATATGTTGTAGTCAATATAAAAATTATTCGATTCTCGTGAAATGGTCAGCTTTTTAGAGCCTTAATCAGTCCCCCAACCACAACCACCCAAAAGTTTCCATCTCATTTCTGATCTTCAAAGTAATTTAATAGCAGGTATTCGAATGACCTTTTCACAATCCGGTTACAATATTAATTTACTGGGTAGTCAGAATTGTTCAACAGTCCGAAATTAGAATAAAATACAATGACATATATAAGCACAATAACGATATTTAATTTTTTGTTTTGTTTTATGGATTTATTTACAGTCGCATCAACAGATCTTAAAATAATAATTTTCTGGGTAGTCATAATTGTTGAACTGTTTTTTTAATATGCAGAAAATTTTTCAATTCGAAAAGATTGTGATACATTGATGACGTTAACATGTTAAAATTAACTTGAAGAAATGTAGTTGCCTTTTGAGGGAGCAGTTGAAGAGGAAGATATGAATTATTTATTTATTTATATTAATTTACGATGGTTGCCAGGTCCATTTTCAGCCTTCTGAGGGGTTTAGGTGGAGGAAGATGGGATTCTGTATTTGAGATAATGGGATTGAAGTGGTGGAGATTTCTATTACGTTGGATTAGGGCGGTTTGAATTATGGTTTTTTTGGGTTGAGAGAATATTTAGGTAATTGTGGATTCTAGAGTTAGTGGCGTACCAAGGACAGTTAGTTATAAAGCGGAGTATTTTATTTTGGGATATTTGAATTTTATTTATGTGGGTGGTAGCGGCCGAAGCCCAGATATGACAGGCATAACACCAGAGGGGATATATGAGGGATGTGTAAAGGAGTTTTCTTGTTGTGAAGGATAAAGGAGATTCCGGGTTAAGTAATTGCTTTAAATTGTGGAATCTGTGGAGTATTATTTTTTTAAGGTAATTGTAGAACAGTTCGAAATTAGTATAAAATACAATGACATATGAGCACCATAACGCTACTTAATTTATTTTATAGATTTATTTACATTCGCATCAACAGGTCTGGTTATTACAGACTCAGTACGGGAAATCATCTTTTTCTAGTCGGTGGACTGATTTGCCGAGAGTTTCTCTCACGTCATTAAACATCCATGTCCTCGCCGGGATTCGAACCCGGGACCTCTCTGATACGATGCAGTCACGCTGACCTCTACACCACAAAAGGTCGGCGAGTTAAAATTATTAAGGTTATAAATTATAAAGTTTGTGGTGCTTTCTAGTTATCCTGCCCTTTTCTGTAAGATAAGTACAGTTAAAAAGGAACGTGTAAACGGAAACAAATAAAACAGTTCGATTACTGGGATGTAGTAACGTTGAGGTACGACACGGCGGACTCATTAGTCCTACTTAACTATTTTATCCAAAATTAATTTAAATCCATACCCGTGTTACAAAAGTTAAATTCAACCCGTTGTCTCAATGTACTCGAAGTAAATTAGGTAAACCATAAAGAGAAACGTAAAATTACTAATTGTAGTCTGGGATTTCCTGCTGTGTGTATAAAACGAACGTTACAGTAAACTACCGGGACAGTTAGAAACGGATAATACTGGAAGATAAGTGCACGCCTAGCGTAGAAAATGCGGCTACAATGTAGCGGTACTACTTATTATTGAACTACAAGACCTGGAAACGATCTGAAGATTCCGTCGAGTGAAAATTCAATCTGAGTTACACATAAATTCGTCGTTACGTACGCAGAACTTCAAAAGAACTAATAATTTAACAACTTCTAATACTTTTTTCGTTCATTAAAACTGTATGTGACTAGCCGCTTCTCTGTAACAGGCTGTATTTATTTCTGAACCCATGTTTCCCTTGCAGGTAAATAGATTTTTACTGGTCGAAACGTTATAACTATTTTCCCCGTTTTTATACCTTCAATCACTCGACTATTACGAAAATTCATTAAATTCTCTTGCTTTCCCTTTTCTCCACCGCATAGACACTGGCATTTCCGAAAAACAATTCTGCAAGTTTCACCACAACTAATTTAAAATCCATATTTCATCTCGGGTTTAGGAAATTTAGAACTGATTCTCTTTCTCTGTTTATTATTTTTAAGGAAGCTTAGTTAAAAACAGACCTCAGGAAAAAACAGGTTCCGTAAATGGAATTTTAGATAAGATTTTAGCGGAATATTTTTTTTATTGATGACGTGAAATTGTGTAAATGTCTAATTGAGACGACAAAGTATCTTGCTGTTCGAAAAGTTTGTTTGGTATTCCTTCTTTATTCTCTTACTAGCTGGGTGACCGACGTTGCCCGTGTTTCCTTTTCTTTTTTTACAAAAAACGAAAAAGTATTTAATTCTATATTAATCTCTAGTGAAGAAGTGACTTAACCTAAATCTAACTGTTCCCAGTTTTGTACATACTTTTGACCAATAGTGCATTAATTCAGCAGCTATAAATTACATGGAATTTTATTGCATCAGTCCCAATAAACTTACCTCCGAATTTATTTATAAAACGAATACTTAAATATACTCCTTGAGTATTGCAGGATATAACTGTCCCACAGTCTTCAGACATGACGAAAGATTAAATTGTTAGCTATATTTACAAAGTAAACAAATAGTCGCCATATTGAAGTCACTAAAACGCCGCGAAAATTAACTTACATTTTCCGCAAGGATTGTAAAGTATTTCGTATTGCTTTTTGTTATCAATCGATGGAGTATTACTAGATAAAATTATACTTTTTATGCAATAAAAATATTTCTGCTTTATTTTATTACTGAAAAATGAACTATTTTCTTTGTTCGAGGCGTAGTATCATCCCTCGCCCTCGTGTGACGTCACGGTCTCTTGACGCACAGGAATTTAACACAAAATTATCACTTTTTAAAATTATAATTCTTTACATCTTTATGCTACAGAATTCCCACCCCCCACAGTACCGTTTCTCGTCGTTTGAAGAATTTGTGTACCAATTTTTGTTGCAATCTGTCCACGAGTTTAAATTTGTGTAGAAATTAACGTAAATAAATACATGCATACATACATACAAATATACATCCTTTTTTATTATATCGATTAATATTTCATTAATTTCCGGCCAATAAAGTCACGTACTATTGATTCTCCTCCATTTCTTACAAATTACATCGAAGATAAGACTGCTTTTGATCCTTTCACAAACATTTTCGATTTGTTTGTAAGACAATGCAAGTTTTCAGTCTGCCATCGATGATAAGAAAGAATATAGTATCATCACATCAATCAATCAGATTATTTTCTTTAGATTACCAATAATTAAAGCGAGGTGCTGTGTAAAAGGATGAAGTATCAGCACCTTCAAAATATAACTTGAAACGTTGATGTTCACGGCGCTGTGAATATTACGTGGAGCCACGACACGTCCCACGGACGAAATTTTAATATGGCCCTAATAAGCTGAGCGTTGCTAATTCTGTATTAAGGTTGATCTAGTAAGTGTAGGAAATGGTCGCAGCAGAGTGTGGCGTGGCAAGTGGGACGAGTGTGTATTTTCACCAGCAGCTGCCACACGACCCTGGGGGCAAGAAGTGGCACACGGGTCCACGCGGGTCTACGAGGGATCGCACTGGAACAAGCGCGCCTTCACTTTCCCTTCCTGCTCCTTCGGACTAGCGTCCTCGTGCTATACTTAGATTACTCAAAAGTGGTTCAATTTATGGCAAATGGCCACGATATTAAATGTCAAAAAGAACAGGAAATCGTAAAAAAAACGACAAAATGGACTGTCTGCAACCAAAACGATTTAATTAATAAGAAAATTAGCCAACTATAACAAAAAAGTGATAATATAAATACCACACAACGCTTCTGGGATCCTTGTCCCTTTCGTCAGATGCGAAGAAGAGCCGAGAGCGACACAACTGCCAAAACTTGTCAGTTGACAAAACTCAAAAGCAACGAAAAATTGAGAAAAGGCAGAATATAAACATAAAACGAAATAGAAGACGCTAATAAAGGCTAGCGTCAAATAGTGGTTTACTCAATAGATGTATGACCGTGAAAAGTTTTAAATTTTGGAAGATCGTTGGTCGGTCCTATTTTTACAAACAACCTTATTTAATTTCATCGCATTATTTTGAATATATATATATATATATATATATATATGGGGGATTATAACGCATACCGTTTAACATTGCATCGACTTCTTGTCTGCTAATAATTCGAGAAGCGTGGAATTGATACCGCACTACGTTACACGAAGTGCGCAATTAATTTAGGATTAAAATTATTTTTTTTTGTTTTCATTCACTGTGGTTTGACGACCATACAAAATCCAGACTCAGAGTACTGCCAGACTGTACTCTGAAACTGCTGTCAGTCGTATTCCCGGAAGACCTAAACCAGCCTCTCCTGATAAGATATTTAGTTTGAAGTATGGTATGGTCCTTCGATATTCAGATCCGGATCCCTGTACAGTACCATTGGGAAGGGAAAATTAAGATTTTAATTCAATGAACCTTTTGTTCCGACGATTTGGTATTAAGAATGAACTTACAGAAACGTTTGGTTGAATCGTTACAAGTGTGAACATCAAATTTGACAATACCAAGGAACAACGGAATGGACTCTGGTAATTCCAAAATCTAATTAATGTAGTGTTCCGTTTAACTTCACAAAAATGTGCTCCGTACTTCCCTTGGAGGACTCTTTAATTACGTTTGTGGAAAGAAAAATTTTCGACAACGAATCGGTAAACATCATGTCACTTTCCAATCGGTAATGGCATAACATGCATATAGTAATAACGTGGCCTAAAAACCCAAAATTTGGTACAAAATGCCGACATCTATATGGCCACGGAAACAATTAATAGCAGTAATAATTTAGTTTGAAAAAAGCTATAAGAGAGCGAGGACTTTCAAGGTGTAAATTTTGGAAAAAACATTCTCGGATTACAGTCAGTCATGAGATATGTTAAAGTTCGTTTCGTAGCAAGTGAAGCTATATTTTATATTACAACTGTGGTACACATTAGCCAGTAAATATAACTTAATAATTAACAAATGTGACCGATTCTTATCTTCCAGATGTGAACAGTGAAACAAAATTTTAATCGAAAGTATACAGTCGTAATTCACTAATTAAGTCCTATATACGAAATGGACGTGCAAGCTATGTGAATAATCAAAGAGCAGGTTCAGTTCTAATTTACATGACAGATACTTGTGACGACCCCAAAGCAGGATACCACAAGCTACGAAAACATCCATCAAAACTGGAAACTTGTGACAAAATAAATTAAATTGCTCAAGAAGTTTTTGAAAATTCTAAGCCCCATGGAACATTGAATTAAATGCAATGGAAATCTAGACTGTAGCGGTGAAGGACAATGTGGGAAATAAAATGTACAGGGAACGTAAGGAACGAGATAGATTTAAAACATGTTTGCGAGGTAATAAATCTGACAAGACAACGAGGCGAGTCCGTCGGGAACTTATAACTAATGAAGATAGGTAATAATAAAGATAACTATTATAGTTTCAATAATTTATAATATAGGATGGATAAGAATATAAAATGCTTTAGTTTGCTAAATAATAGGCCAGTAGAGATTAAAAATAAAAATAAAAATTTTTGACTATCCAATTCGTCGATAACCCACACTTAAAATAAAATTTTCTCAAAGAAATACAGAATGAAACCATTAAATGGACGAGAAGAGTGGCAAATATGGCAGGGTGAAACACACAAAGTCGTTCAAATAAATGTTGGGAGAAGAAATTTGTAGAGCATCTTGGAAGGTTGGGATGGAAAAATTAGGAAGGTTGGAGGAAATTTATGTAAAATAGTTGCTAACGTGAAGAAAAACTGAACATGCGTAGGTAACAAGAAATAGTCTGCACCATTAAATTAAAAATTATTATTCCCCAGGACATACAACCTACACTGCTCAAACAATTATGTTATTTCCCTTCAATATTGAACCAAGACGTAATAAGACAGTCATTATTTTACTCTTCAGTTAGTTCTCTTTATATGTGGACCTCGCAACGCGGCTTTCTACGTCCATGGAGGTCTTTTCATTTCGTGAGCTACCTAGTTTGCACAAAGTCTTGCCAGGTTTCTCCTCTTCGCGTTTCGAAATTACTCGATTCGTTATCCTAAGTCCTAATTACTTCGCTGGGATTTGAAACCCTTTCGAAGCCTATGTTCGGCTCTTAAGACTCATAAATTAATCGAACAAGTTCATTTGTGACCACAAACTTGGTTTTTCAAACATAGGAAGCAAGATATAAAATAAGGTGCAGATTAGCAAGTTAGCTTTTTATGACGGAGGACTAACATCATTGCTGTGAAAACGTATAGAATTTGATATGAAGTAATAAGGCACTGTCAGCCTACCTCTGTACCTGATAAATTATCAACTCACTATCTTCTAGTGAAACGTAGGAAAATTAAATTTTAGTGTAATGCAAAGTTACCCGATGTAGGTAAACCCGACAGTTGCAGAATATGACGTGGACAAGCATCGAAGTGTCGCGGGTTTTCGATTAAGTATTGGGAAATTTTAAACACGATTTATGAAAACAATTTTAAACCAAGTCTAAAATACGTGAATTCAAATACAAATCTTTTTTTAAAAAAAACACACTGACAAGTGACAAAAACGTTTTTGCTTATATATACTTGTTATGTATCAAACCACATACAGATCTCTTCATATCTTTATTTCCTTAGATATATAAACTACAGGAGCTTTCGGCGTTTTCCATACTCATCTGCCATCTACCGTAAAATGTCTTCAATGACTTTCATGCATTTTCACTTGCATTTCGACAATTTTTTCTTGTTCGTAACATAATATATGTTTACGACTGTCACTGTATCTGGTTAGTCAAGAAATCAATTTCTTGGTTCGACACATAACAAGTATAAAATAATCTTTTTACAAACATAAAATGGTATGTTTAATTATTCCAAATATCAGGCTCAACACTGCTGATACTAAACCGAAATCTGTAGATATATTTTTATACGTAATACCCGGTACTGTCAGAAGTTTTTTTTATTTTAGGGTAACAGGCCACATGAGGGTAATCCACATGGTGGCAACTCCCCTTTAATAGAATAGTAAGGGATTTAAAAGGGGGGATGCGGAAGGGTAGAGCAAAGTATCCAAGGGTTAACTAGGGCCCCCGGGCTATGGTTTAAGGATCCTACCCGGCATTTCGTCTTAAAGTAATGCAGGACAAACCCTAGAAAACCTGCATCAGGTAGGTCGGGCACTGGGTACTTGTCCTACGTCCTTCCGATAGCGATAGAGGGGTTTGCTGTGGGGACGCAGTATTCCCTTCTCCGTGCCTCGACCAGTTTAGGAGGCAGCTGGCCGACTGTTCCAATGGGAACAGGGAACAACTCTTACCGTATGCTCAAGATCGACACCGGAACATACACCTCTCAAAACAGACCGAGGTGCCTCGGCTTGTGGGAACCTTAGTTCAAAAACGGAGAAAGGAAAAGGCATCCCCAAAGGTAGCCCCTTCCGTCTCTACTACAAGGTTCTGCCTACGAGAGAACATCCCTCACAGGTTCTGCCTGCGAGAGAATATCCCTCGCAGACAGCTCGCTTGATTACTGTCAGAAGTTACGGTAGTTTTTCATTTTACGGTAACAGATTATGATTGCGGCCGGCGAAATCTCCTTTACCTTTGCGCAACAAAACGTAAATCGTTCTTAAAGAGACAATGATGTTCATTACATCAACCTTATTCATCAAAGTCTGTCTTTATTACCGACATCATACAGACAATGTATTATTTGTAACTCCATTTCTATAAATGTACAGTGACCTAGTAGTTATGTTCTCAAATGTATCGAACTGTAAAGTTTGTCATTATGTTGCACACATTAATGTAAACTGTACGAACATTCAAAGACAAGCAGCAGTTTCCATTTTTATACACGAACTACTGAGATAATGTAACAGCTGTGAACAAAGCATTGCGCTTTGTTTTGTCGTTACTGCTTTACTATCGGTCTTTACGACTTCGAAGAAGACATTTCCAACCTACATTTTGGCGTTTGAAAGGGTAATGTACCAACGACATCGCAACCTTCATCTTGACGTTCTGCTAGATGGATTGGTCACATTCTACTCGCACGTATATATATATATATATATATATATATATATATATATATATATATATATATAAGCGGAACCGGCCCGGATGGAGTTGGAGGACGACGGTTTAACTGAAAGCAATGTTCTAACGATCGTTGAAACGCATCTGTAGCATGAGACGTTATACTCCCACATACCCGCTCAATTGACACCTGTGAATCTGCAAACACCAAACAGCTGTTATATATATTGATATAATGAAGGTCGCATTAAAAACAAATTTATTTCTAACGAGAAGGATATTCTGACTGATTAATATACTTCACTTCACACAGTTCGATTAGGAATGTTAAGTACTTGACTACCTACCCTTACATAAGACTACACTTGCTTTCCAGAAGATTAATTTATTGTTAAATAGTACGTTTTATGACAGTGAACTGTTATTCTTAACTTAATTCTATGAATTCCAATTTTTGTAAGTGTTCTTAGTATACCTATTGAGTTTGTATGAAGGTACCACGGCAAATATCTAAGTTAGTTATGCAAATATTCAAAGAATATCAAATATCCATCATTTACAGATCCTCTAAAACCCTTTCCTACTTGATTAAAAACTACAAGGACCCACTTGACACCTACAGCAAACATTATGTTGTTTACAAAATGTATTGCTATAATTGCAATTCCTGCTACATAAGGCAAACAAAACGTTCCCTTAATAAACGTATGAAGGAGCATATGTCCAATATCAAACTTCCCATTGATAAACAATCTGTAGTATCCAAACATATCATCAATTCTAAACATACATTTTTATTGGCAAAATGCTAAGCTTTTACACATTGACACCAGGTACAATTCCAGACTCATTTCAGAGATGCTTCACATTAAATCAAACATCACAGCTATTAATGTAAAAACAGACACTATGAAACTCAATAATTGCTATGATATTAATACGCTAAATCTTCTTTTCCCACTGTCGTTGCTCCCTTATTGTTACGCTAACCCTTCGGCTCTCTCATTGTCGTTGCGTTTTGGTCGCTTTTTAGTGTTGTCAACTGACAAGTGCAGTTGTGTTACTCTACGCTCTTCTAAGAACATGACGAGAGGGACAAGGATCCCAGAAAAGTTATTTTTGTCTTTTTTGTCTGAATTGGCTGTCTTTCTTATTCATTAAAAAAAATTATGTTTGGCTGACACGTAAATGTAGAGGTATAAATAAATAACTGTGGTACTATGAACGAAACGAAAAATAGATCTACCAGACGTAAACGCATTATCCAAAACGGACTGAAATACAAATGAAAGTCTCGACATCATTCTCAACTGTTGATATCCAACCAACACACGCATCTTCACGGATTCGCGTAATTATCTTACGTAAAAAATATTTGAATGTCATTCTAAAACCGTTAATGATCATATAAAAACTAAACCTACTTTATAGTTAAGAACTTGAAACAGCAAAACTTCATTACATATGCAATGCCATCCCTTTTAAATGAAAAATAAAATGCCGAGAAAACCATTTGCATGATGTGTGGTCACACACAAATTAAGTTATCAAGATTCGGCATCTACTCGTAAAACATTCAAATGTTCTAGCCTAATCGTCAACACTAAACGCATTGATATGGGAAAATAAATTATTATTATTATGAAGCAAATATTAATAAATCGCTCCGAACCTTACTTAGTAGGGTAAAAAAATGCTCATATAAGACACGTAATATGAAGACAGTATAGGCTTAAACAAAATAGAATAATCCCCAATGCCCTATTAGTGCTAATAGTTACATTGCAATTTCATTAATTAAATTGAAACAGAAACCCGTTAAGTGCGCATAACACGTTACAAGAGAATTAATAGTTATTCCTACGCTGACATTTGCAAGCAAACACTACACAGTAAACTTCAACAAACATTCCAATATTATTTCTACATTACTGCCAGTCAACACGCACGTCTCACTTCTCAAGAAGCAAAACTTTACCTACGGCCTAATGTAAAGGTAGTTAATCCAAGTCAAAAATTAAATATCTTATAATTAGTACCATTAATTATGATTTTGTCTTCCACTTACTATATATGAGAATATACTATAATTCACGGCCCGTTTCTCCATATTTATTTCGCATACACTATCGATATTTTACACATTTATTTCAGTAATTATTGAATAAAATTGTAAAATTGCTTCAATGGAATTCCATAAACTAATCTGAAAAATAAACCTTCAAACACCTGTTAAGTTACTGCAACACTAAGATATTATTATACGAGAACTAGTAATCTACAAGAAAAATCGTCCTACGTATCCTGTTCCTTCATTTCTGTAGTCTATATATATTTACTGAAATACTACTACAATTTCTGTTGTTTCTTAACCAGTACACGTGTAAACTGTCGAAAACACCTTCACACTTGACATTTTATCCAGACTTACAGTCGAAATAAACTTATCTGCGATTAACTAAAATTAAAAGAAGACATTCCAGGTTTAGCTTTCATTCTTTCCAGAGAGTTTTACTTTAAATGTGAAATACGAAAGAAGTATTTTAAAATGTGAAAGTGGACAAACATTCAGGTCAAAACTGAAGTGTTTGCAAGTAACACCTAACGACACGTTCATTAGCGTTACAAAACTGCGAAGACCATAGATGGCATTACATTATCAAGTACCTTGAATTTATTTTTCACCTAAAGGCTTCTAGGACACTAGTTCCTGCTCACTATTAATATAATGGATCGTTTTTATATTGTTTATATTTAAAAAAAAATGATCATAAAACGTATTTCCTATTAACGAACAAATTCTTATGAAGATTATGGCTGACTAGTTAGAAATACCTTCAGTTCCCATTTGCAATTATTTGACTTCTTTTATGTATGGCTAAAATTACAACTAGTGATTAACAGATTTTTAGTGGTAATGTTTTAGACTGGCTCGCTCTCGAAATAGAGAACGTTCAGTTGAAGAATAACAAAACTCTTTACCTTCCCAGAGAGTTCTGGAGGAGAATACCTTTGGGGATGCCTTCACATGTCTCTGGTATTTTGAACTAAGGTTACCAAATGCCGAGGCACCTCGGCCTGTTTTGAGAGGTGTAAGTTCCGGGGTCGCAGACCTTGGGCATACAGTAAGAGTTGTCCGCTCTTCCTATTGCAATAGTCGGCCAGCTGCCTCCTAAACTGGTCAAGGCCCGGAGAGGCGAATGCTACGCCCCCACAGCAAACCCTCTCCCGCCAACGGAAGGGCGTGGGACAAATACCAAATGCCCGACCTACCTGATGCAAGTTTTTCTAGGGTTTTCCCTGCATCACAATTAGACGAATTGCCGGGTAGGATCCTGAAACCATAGCCCGGGGGCCCTAGTTTACCCTTGGCTACCTTTCCGCATCCCCCTTTCACTCCCTTTCCTATGCTATAAGTGGGGAGTTGCCACTATGTGGATTACCCTATACATAGCCTGTCTACATCTTCAAAAAAAATTAACTAGTTCGGAAACGCTCAATACGTTTCTTAATTAATTTTATTTATTTATTCGCGTCAACTGCTAAAGTCATTCTACACTTGTCGCACACACGAAACATACATGCCCTTGACGGGAATCGAATCCGGAACCTCTGTGGCCACTACACCACAGGAGGTCGGCTCAATACACTTTTATTAAATATAGATACGGATAGAAAAGTTACCCTAAATTTCGGGATCTATTTCATCGCAACACAATGGCAAGTCGACGGAAACGTGTTCGTTTTGCAAAAAAAATAAAAACCAAAAATTTAATATCTGAGCAATAGATTATTAATATTGTTACGAAATATCGGGTTCAATTAATGAAAATTACAAAACCGGAAGACGGTGGGTGGACTTTCAAAATTCTTAGACCACATATACAGAAACTTAAATCTAGAAATGATTTATAAAAATTGAATCGATAACAACATAAGTACCGTAATATTCATTTATTAGTTTTATACTTGAATAAATATATTGTAATACCAATTAATTAAGACATTAATTGTGAAATTGAAAATATAAATTGTTTGAGAAATCCTTTGTAGCGGCAGGAGCTTTGAAACAACAATAGAAAAACCGGCTCTGTTCCTTTGTCGGAAGGTCCGTCAAAAAAGCGTATGCGCGCTCAAATTGCGAGACGGGAGGACAGTTTGCATTCAGATATTGAGGAGTTCAGTTCGCAGGGAGATTTGTTGAGAGACTGTTCACGGAAAGACCTCGTCGAGGTTTAACAGTTTTGGAAGGAGAATTCAACCAGGTTGGCAATTAGCAGGACAAAGTAGAACATTCATAAAAGTAGAACGTCGAAACCTGCTAACAAAAAGCAGTTTTTGTGTCCATAGCCGGCCAGAAATAGCAGAAGTTTCGGTTTAAGTCCGGAACAATAAAGGCTACCCAATCGACGAATCGCAGAAATCACCTAAGGCGAGCGGTCAACCGATAGATGACGGAAGGAGGATCATCCGAGTTCCTGACATCCTAAAATTTTTGATTTAGAATCTGTGAGTTTAGAAGCAGTGTAAAACCCACAATAGTGTTCTCGAAAATAAAGGTACGATGGAATTCTGGGCAGACGTGAGTAACAATTTACAAAACAATTAATTATGTAACGTAATTAAAAGATAGCCGTCAGATTTCGTTCTCTTCTTTTTGATTAAAATTGTTAATCAGAGTCTATCTTTTTACTTTTAATTTTGTTCTAATTTTAAATGTTCTAGTTTAATTGACGAGTAAACTTCTTTTCTTTTAATTGAAATTTGTTGTTGATCAAAGACTATAAATATTATCGATTTTCCATTATAAAACCCAGTGGAGACCCTGAGAATTTGTTTGATTTATTGCCAGAATAAAAATCTTTTGTTTGTAAATTTAATTAAGCTTTCATTTAAAAAGCCCATCATTAGAGAATATTACAATATTGATGTTCAAGTGTATTAATTTTTATAAGAAAATTTTCTACCCATTACATAATATATTGAAATTAGTTTTATAAATGTCTAAAAAAACAACTAGTCCATCTGTTAAGAATGGAAGTAGACTGCAGCCTTCCTGGCATGGCGTATTAAAAGTCGTAAACGGTACAAGCAATGCTGGGAGAAATATTCTGACCACATTTCATCGAATAATTGGAACAATTTCTTCTAAATTTCTTATACTACTGAATAATAAAATTCTATAGGTATGAATGAAAGAAGAAAATGTAATATACGACATCTGAAAAGAAATAAGAAATGAGCCGCATATTCTGTCGTTTAAATTGAGATATCTTCGTTATTTTCTAAATACGCATCTTCTTATGACGTAATGATATGCGGGACAGGACAGCAGAAACACAAAAACTTGAAATTGAAGACGTAATGACAATTTTTTGTAATTCTCTTCCGAGTGTTGCCAACATTACCGACTTTCACTATCCTGGCTATTAAATGATGCCTTCCAGGTATAGTAGCCTCATAAGCTGGATTATGTTTACAAAATAAGCCACACTAATCATCAAACGCAATTGAATAGTTTTCATTCTTAAACTGAGAATTTATTTAACTCGTCTGCCGATATCAATATTTGACTATTCAATTAAAAGCTAAAAAGTATTTGACCGTGGCAAGAGCAACAGATTTCGTAGTAATCAGAGATATTACCTGCCCTTCAGGGATAATTATTGAGAATTACATTTGAAAGTATTTCGGAACAGCAAAAGAAATTACTGTACATTAAATAATTTTTTAAATATTTTTTAATTCAAATTTCACCGCGTGTTCTAAGTGTGAATGCTCGTCTGGTGTATGTATGAAATAAAAGTTAAAGATAGTATCATCAGATCATAACAAAGACATGTCAGTCAAAGAACATGATAAATAAAATGTGAATAAAGACTAATAACATTTATTGAATGCGTGAAAATATATTGCATAAGAAACTATGTAAACAATTACAATTCAAAGTAAAGAGAATAATGAAAGGAAGCTACTTACAAAACAGTGTGGAAATTACTAATCAACTTGACCCAGTGACCAGGAAGGCGCAGAAATTATTACCTTGCGTTACGGTCCCACACGCGTACTTTGTAAATCACTTTCACTTTACGCGTTATCAAATACTTAATACGGAATCATCCACTTCATGAACTACTCTTGCGATTACTAATTGTTAAACGCTCCTTGGGAAATCCTGACATTTTACGTTATTTCACAGTATTACACATTTTACACTCTAATGTCCAGACTCAGCTCTGAAAGTTCCTAAAGACGAACAATGTATTATTTTAATGTCTCCTATTCTATTTTCTTAATTTGTAATTTCTTATTTAAACGTATGTACCAACTTTTACTTTCTGTTCCTTCGCGAATCATTTATAAGCAATTTTTCCTCCCATTTCGGAATACTAACAGACATTCTTTTACAAGCTGAACTGGTACGAAATGGGGAGTGAACGCGTGGAGGGGAAGGGTAATACAAGTGGATTTAAGACAATGGCAGATGCACGTGGAGAGGTCCCGCATATGATGTGAGGATGAGGCATTGTGGTGGGCGGCGGACTCAGCCAGATGACACGGTCACGCATCTGGAGCGCGACCTACTCAGCGCCGCGCCAGTTAGTAGGTTGCACTCCTCACATATCCCTCACAAAAGGCATACACAAGTCTAT
This sequence comes from Zhengitettix transpicula, assembly GCA_037074705.1. Classification (NCBI taxonomy): domain Eukaryota; kingdom Metazoa; phylum Arthropoda; class Insecta; order Orthoptera; family Tetrigidae; genus Zhengitettix; species Zhengitettix transpicula. Next base: position 80,667,081 of record CM073591.1, read on the forward strand.
TAAATAGGAATAATTTAACTATGCCCAAAAATATCAAAAAAAGGAAATTTTAAGCTCCCATCAGACATTTCCTCATGAGAGGCAAATCGCCACCTGGCATTAAAGAAAAGTTTGATAAGTATGGTCCATGATTGGCTCAACCATTCAATAAAATAATTTTTCCAAATCAAAAATCCTGATATAGGACTAACAGTTTAATTTACAAGTGTATTGAGTGTTACCTCTTAAATTTGTCATATTACTTATAACATATAATAGACATTTTAAAAATTTCCTCTACTCAATAGAAATGACGTATATAAAATTACTTCCATATTCCTCCAATACTATCGATTTTGCGCCCGTCCACCATTCCTATTATTCTACATAATTTCGTGTTTCGAACTCGAGTCCGACTTCGCTTGTGCACCTAATATCCAATCTTTCGATTTGTTTCGCCTTCTATAGTTACAAGTTTCAGCCCTCCTCCTCATTCTCGCTTTTATTTTCACGACTTGTTACTACGAATATTATATCAGTAGTTTACATACGTTTAATTTGTGACCTACCGTGCTCTAAGAGGACATTAGTTCCATCTTACTCCTTGGACCACTATGAAGGAGTACGTACCGTATATACTATGTCACATCTCTTCATATAATATATATATATATATATAGATATATAGTCCTTATTTTTCTTCAATACTACAAGTGATTTCACTGCCCAAATCTTCACTATGAAAGTTCCATATCCTAATTTACACCTAAGTTCTTTGAAAACTAGTTTCAAACATTTACAATGAAGCTGTATTCATTCTGTTGAACCTTCGCAGAAGCATCCCATCTCAAGTATAATTTGTATGTGGTGATTTACTCCAAAATAATCCTCAAATTGCAACAATAACTCCTGCTATATCATTTTATAATTTTAAATCGGCATATTTACTTCAGAAGTTGATGCCAGGTATCCGCCGCGTATTTTTGTTCAATTAGGTAAATGAAATAATTTTCGGAAGTCTGAAGTTCACAGAGATCTGAGGAATACGTAAAATAGATGTAAAATAGAATAGTGAAAGTATTCTCCTTCAATAGATTGCGACCAAAATATTTCCTCCCTAAGTATGGCACAGGTCTGCAGTTGATACGGACTTAATGGAAATACAATTTGTCTAAATATACTACTGTTATGCTGTCGTAGAATAAAGTCATACGGCTTTCGGGAACACTCACGTCGTTCATCTGCGTTCCAGAAATAGATGTGGCAATTAAAGAGATAACTTTTCTGCCCGACATCAGCAAGGAACATAAATGTTTATGCTCCGATGGGAATTGCAGTACGGATCTTCACTACCACGATGACATCAGAAACAAGTCACTCATTTAGTTAGCAGTGGTTACGCTTACTTTCCAAATAGAAACAAATCTAGACACCTAAGTGCTCAACAGTTTAAGACAGTCACAAATCATATTAACATCCCAAGCTGTAAATCACGTTTAGCAATCGTTAGAGGAAGATACATGTCACATCTAAGGGCTTCTCTGATGTACTTCTGACACTTTCAAACACAAATATGAATTATTTATCATGAAGGTTAATTATTTTTACATCCAGACTCTTATGAAATAAGACCTAAAGAAATTTTCTACATACTTCATTAATTTAACATGGAATGTGGCCAAAGTTACACACATATGTATGTTCAATCGTGCTTCAGAAATATTTCTGCAATTACAAAACATATATATATATAATGTGCCTGAAATTTGAATATTCTGTTACCCGCAGTTTTATGCCGAGCATAAATGAACCGTTAATATCTTTGAGAAGATAATAAAATAGAAATGACTTTGTAAGATGGGTTCAAATGTAAATATTAATATATAATAAAATCAGCAAGTTTTTATATTACTCGTCTCAAAGATAGAATTTGGACTTCATTTTAAGAGCATAAAGAACTACAGCTGGATTTGATCTCAAACAATTTGGAAGATAAAAAATTACGTTAGTGGAAAACATAATACAAGGGTTCCATATTTATACCTCATAAAATATTTAGGATAAACGTGATATTTTTATTGTATACACTTCGCTGAAGGCGATAAAACGTAAAACAATGGAGAGTGTCGATATACTCAGAATAAATGTTACCTAAAGTTTGAAACTACAAATGAAATGTAATTAAATAAATAATTTTCGGCTGCTTAGTACGCCTTTAAAACTATCCGTTTATCAGCGCAGCTGTATTAATTCTTGAAACCTATTTCGTACTGCCAAGAGCGATAGACGCAAATTATTTCATTTAATACTAAGCAAATCTCGCATTAGATAGTCAATATAAATGTTATCACTGGAAGTATGAAAATGATTGTGGTACTCACTTGTGTACTATCAATGATCGATGAATGTTTATCAGAAAGTAAGCACTTAAAATAAGAACGAAACTGTATTGTCTGATAAAGCTATGCAGTCGCCTTCTGAAGCATGACGACGGCAAATCGCATGAAAAGCGCACAGCTTGGTATACAAATTGCAGAAATATGAACTCCTTGGCTTGTGACATTTTATCTGTGTTGATATAATTAAAAAGACATAACTCGACCGAGTTACGTCTTTGGATAAACTAAAACGGTGCAGACTTTATTCAGTCTGGCCCCGATGGTCTTTGGATAAATTGCTCTCATAAAATATTTCAAAGACTTTGAACGTCAAATTTTTATCACTTTCATTACGAGATGACTAGTAAGGTTTTAATATTGTCCCAATACGATATTACGACAAACTAAACTTTTCACAAATAAATATAAGTCAAAATATACCTTAAATGCAGTTTCGTAAATTCCTTATGAGGAGAAAATATTTATTCTATTCGGAAGTTACATAAAATATACTTTATTTCAGTTTACGACTCCCGCGAATTATTTGGCTTAGATGAGTAATTATTAGTTTAAAACACTCCAAAAAACTTAAATATTTTGCCGTATTCTAAAATGTATGCTGTATAAAATTGTATTCGTAACATGCGTGAGAATCTTAAAGATATAATATACAGGGGCGAAACTAAAATTCTATAAAATAATTTATTGACTAAATTACATTTAGCTTTTACAAATGTTCAGAATTTGCAAAGTTGCATTTTTAATCAGTGGACTCGAAAAGTAAAAATACAAAAAGCAACTACTACGAGACTAAGTTGTAAACATTTAAGTAAAAATACTATTGAAAATTATAAGCCAATTATTAAAATCATAAACACACAGTGTCTTGAGTATACTTATACTACTTACATCGGTCTAGAATAGTACTTTCTATTATTTTGTGTCAGGATTCTATCAATTCACATATTTGGTTCCAAATGGTGTAAGGGAAGAGCAGTTAACTAAGCGGGGTTGATGAAAGAACGGAATGGCTGATTATGGAAAAAAAGGGCATTCTATGTAAATTTTGTTAGAGCGTGACCTGGAATACTAACTTCATTATAGAAAACAGTAATTCAGGAAAGACTATAATCGAAGATACAAACAAATGCTACTTCAAATATTAACGTAATCTTGTACTCCTTCAGACGAATGTACAGCGCATATTCTTTGCATACGATTGTAACAGAATATTCATCATAATCGCATGAAAAGCGCACAGCTTGGTATACAAATTGCAGAAATATGAACTCCTTGGCTTGTGATCTTAGCCACACAAGTTGGGCGCTTTTTATGATTCTTCCTGGAAATTTACCTTAATTAGTGAAAGTACGTGAAAGCAGTACAAGTTTATCATTAGGAATGAATAGTTCGGGCTATACACCTCTCTCGTCACTTGAAAAAAATTACACTGTAATATAATTATGTTCATGTCAATAATTTTGGATGAAAAAAAAATACATGAAGTTCATTTCACTTCAAAATTCATTTCCAGGGCCGCGTGTCATGCAAAAATAACACAGTAACACAAACTTGGCGTATTCCAGTGCCACTCAATAACAGGGCTGTGGAAAGGGTTGAAATTGATCGAACAAAGACACTGTGACGATTGAAAGTATGCAAAATTTGAAGCAGCAGCAAATGTTAAGTGATGCAATGAAGCCGATTCAACTTCCGTTATTTTCTGAAAAGTTTTCTACTTCATTGCAATATATATTGGATCGCAAAAACAATACGCTATAAATTACGGAAAAACTCGTACATATATTATATACAATTTTATTATCCAAAACCAAAATTCCAATTCTGACGATAAACATTTCAAAAAATTGTTTTAATGTAGTTAAGTTTGGCAGGACTATGCATGTACTAGACTACTTTGGTAGATATACACTATTAAAATGAAAAAAATTACGTCTGATTGAAATTAATGAATAAGAAAGATAGCCTGACAAGTGCAGTTGTGTTGCTCTACGCTCTTCTTAGCACCTGACGAAAGGATCCCAGAAACGTTGTGTGGTATTTATATTACCATTTTTGTCTGAATAGGCTATCTTTCTTATTTAATATATCAGTTGAGCATTTAACAAAGCCAATGCATAACATCGACACTAACTAGCGATAATATAACAAACGTTGGAAATGTAAATTAGGACCAGTTGTACTGTGATTGTACCCAGTAACCCTTCGAGGATTTCCTTGTTCAAAAATCTAATAGTATGTGGTATTATACACTGCATATTTCAAAATGTTTGGTCGACCAATGGTTGAAACTGTCAGATCTATCGATTGTACTAACTACGACTACTGAGCTAAAAAGAAACTAGTCTAATGTATTGTGTCTAGTAATGGCATAATAAACGACTTACTGAATTTTAGAACAGGTGTAATTATTTAACCAATTTCAATCACCGATGCATTTATACTGGGAAAAGATTTATGGGTACTAATATGTTAAACTCTGCAAATTTCTGATCCTGGCTTTGAAATCTGAAATTGTTCGGAAGAGGGTATAATGGTGAACCCTGACTGAATTTTTGTATCAACTACAGTGGAAATTTATTACTGTTAATTGGCATGATTTCTTCAAGTAATTTAGCGTCCCTTTGTTTGTAAATATCTAAAATCCCTACATCTATTGACAATATTACCACACGAGACTAATTCAAACAATAAAATAACATGACAGAAACTTTTCTCTTTCCTTTCTTTATTCATATAACTAAGCTGATCCTTATTAAAATATAACCACACCAGTTGGTTTTAGTCAGGATTAAACTCGATTTTTAGAGCAAATGTGGGCATTGGCAAAAGAATAAAAAAATAGTATATTTGAGCAACAAGTAAATATTGGAATTTAATACAAATACGATGTCGTCGTATGAAGTAATAATACAAATATCCAAATAATTACAAATAGGAGTTAATATTCAAGAATTAATGATACAAGTGTAATGCCCTATTCCAATAACGAATGAATCAAAAACGCTCTAAGGAGAAAGTGACTAAGTACACCAAAAGAATTTTACTTAAAATAAAAAAAGGCAAAATCTAAAATACTGGTTAGCATAAAAAATATATATAAATAATATTAAAATTAATTTCTAAATGTGTTGATATAGAAGAATGTTTAATATAAAGCAATGGATGAGAAAGTGATCTAAAATATTATAGAAAGAAGGAATATTCTGAAAATTGGACGAGACAAATTAGTGGGATAACACCTTTTAATCCATGAAGAAAACTATACTCTACCACTAACGTTCAGATATGCAATACAACATATGGCATTACTGTAAGCTAAACTATCGTGCCACTGTCGATTCAAAGCACGAGTCCAACTCTTCACGAGTAATTGAAACGATGAAGAGCTAAAGAGTTGGAAGTGGCTCTCAATTGTCTGAAACCAGACGTGTTTCTAAATTCAAAACTATTCAAAATACTAAACCACTGATGATACTAGGCTAGAGATTATGTAACAATCCATACCAATTCACGTTTGTAAGAGTTTCAAACTCGAAATTTGAAAAAAACTTAGAAAATTAAGTTCTTAGTAAACTAAATCGTGGTAAGAAAAATTCCCAACTTCTAAACGTTTACTATACCTCAAAATTAAATTAAATTTTTATATTACTAGTCTTTTCTCCAAAGTCCATCATATCAAGTGGACTTTGAATGAAGAAGATATGACAATGTTACCGCAATGAGAATATAACTGTTATTTACAGTAGAGTATTCAAACATACTGCATATTTCTACAAAGCTAAAACCTTCAATGATACCAATCAAATAAGAACCAATTTTATTTAAATGACTCCATAGTTGATTTGATTTATTTTAATTGATTTAGTTGACGTTGAAAGAATAATTGAAACATCAACTAATAAATTAGAAGCCTTTATTCCGATGTTTTTTTTCTGTAAAGACATGCTAGGTCAGAAACGTTTGTATACGGGGAGAAATTTCCCATCCCGTATAACATTTCACGTGCGTGGATCGAAACCGGGTCAGTTCCTTTGCCGACCCGGCACTCAGCCTATGCCTTTTCCCGAACTCGACGTGAAATACGTGAGATACGAACGGGCCACTCATGCGCAATTCGTCAAATCCAGAACACTGTTCCCACGAGCTGAAATCTTCTTTATGGAATAAGAGAACAAAAGGGTGGGTCGGCGTGGGCGCACTTTCTCCTCCGCGTTGCTACACTCGCCGCTTCTGACCTATTCTACCCGGACAAAAGAAAGTTTTCGTCGAGGTTAACTTCCCAACAACTCCGAATCTGGAATAAGGAACGGTTATGAAGCTATTTGTCCCGTGAATTTATAGACAAACCCAAATTAGTAGAGATTCCTACCACGCTGTTCGTTTACCCGTCCCTTAATTATTTGCCTACTTTGAAAGCTCAGAGCTAAAATATTTCCAAAGATAATTCAACGACTTCATTGTGCAAAATGCTGATTCCTTTGGAAACTTTTGACACACCCACCAGTTCGATGCGGATCCAAATTATGCCTGTCATGCCAAGCTCTTCATCCATCGTCCTTAATTATATGATTCTTGATGCCATTGATGGAATGATTACCGTCCTAGTCTTTCTTTTCATAGAACTTTTCATTACAATATTAGTAGAATACTTGTCAGAATGTTTCACACTACCTCCACCCATGATCGAAGGCTTTAATTTTCAACATTCTCCTGCGACAACATATTTTGAAACCAATTTTAAAAAAAGGTTATTTTTGTTTTCAATTTCAGTAATAACCATGATTGTAGTTTTACTCAGGCTTATGTTTTACATAAAAGTCTCATGAAATAGACTGTCCATTCCTCTTTATGGCGTTCTCAAATAATTCTTAAAAAACATTTCAAATTATTACCTTATTCTATCTTTTTTTCTTATACACAATACTAGCATTACAACTCTCATACCTTTCCTTCACCAAAATCAAATTTAATCCCATTCTTAGGAATGAAATGAGTTAGGAAAATAAGGTTCCAAATACGTAGCCGTACAATGATCTAATTTTCAAAAAAAAATTTCGGCTACAACGTTTGAACCCTTATCTACAATCTTTGTTACGTAACTGAAGTGTCTCTGTAATAGATCTCAATAATATCTCAAACGATATGGTGATTATATAATTACTGAAATTACCTTAATTTTCTAAGCTCATAATCCACAACATCCGAAAAAGACTATAATTATGTGTACATAAGGGTGTCTTCCCATAAAATTTAAAAGGTGAGTTCAGAGTAATCGTTATATTTGGAATTAATAATGGTAAAACTTATTCTATTGGCTATAAAGGAAATATTTTATTTACTAAATACTGCTAGGTAGGTAACTCATAATTCAGGATATTCCAAACTTTAAACCTCGGTCACTAAAGATCGAAGACTTTCATGGTGAATTGAATTAACCAAAGCTTCTCGGGTATCCAACCGGGTGAGGTTGTAGAAAAGCGACGTTTCGAGGGCTGTCACTGCCATCGTCTTCTGGCCTAGAAGAGCTAATTTAATTGTTAATTTAAACCTCGATGTCTCAAAACGAGTGTTTTACGTGCTAAAATTTAGAACAGTTATAATTTGACTTTTTTATCATTTTTCCATAGCAAAGTGTTGACTATGGGTTTAGACTATGATGTTCCTTAGAAAATTCAACCAAATAGATTTTGATCTCGAGAAGGATGAGGTCCTTTACCTTGATATATATAGGCCCTATTTTAAAGCAATTGTAAACGAAACGTGAATAATAGATAGAGTTCTAAGTTTTCGTCAGTTTCTTTCTGAAATTTCAGAGAATTATATAGTGTGAATTGCGTAATATACAACAACTTTAATTTAATGTTTTATTCTAAGAAGAAAAACTTCTAAGCTAATTTTTACCATGAACACACTGAATTTGCCCTTTGTTCTTTATCAGGTATTTTTAATGCGGTTTCAATTACGTTAAAAATAATAAAACGTATTTAAATAATTTTCACGTATTTCAATTATTATACGTTCTTCTCGACGATTTTGAGTGCCTGTTTTCGAATGTTATGAATTTTATGAGGCAACACTAGGCTGGCTGTTTTAGCAGCGTGAAGAACATGGGGATTCACTCTCCCGTCCGGCCGACCTCATTTGGCTTCTCTGGCTTCACCAAAATGTTTCAACAATGTATGGAACCTAACCTGCACCACCAATAAACTACTGGGAACTTGGTCCATTTAATTTGAATTTCGAAGTACAAAAGCTGCGAGGACATGAAACTTTTCACGTCATCAAATGAAACTAGAAACAGAGAAAATACTTGGTATTGAAATTTGCTGGGTGAACAGCTCTAAAGCATGAAAACTTCTGAAGTCCGCTCACCGAGACAAGGACACGTTTATGTGTTCACCGTAACAGCCCTTAAATGACACCGAAATGCGAGAAATGGTACCACCATTGCGTATCGAGGTTATTTTCGCTTGGTAGAATCGCATGGGAGGCACACACGTTACACCGAAATCGGTTTATTACTCCCTGTTTGGCGTTCCAATCGAAATCAAGCAAGTCGAATGATTTTTTTGAAAAATTATTACGTCTGTAATTATCTTTAAAAGTCAAATCCCACGAGGAGACTAAAAAGGAAACTGCATAAAATGGTGAATCTGAACCTCTGTACTGTATTTGTATAACTTAAGGTTTATGGGAGTATTCATGGGATATCAAGTATCTGCAAGCAGCTTTCGAACCATCCATGTGGCGATATCCTGGAGCTGTATTGAGTTATAAATACTTTTGTTACATGAACGTCGCCTAATAATAGAAACGCTTACGATGCTTTACTTGAAAAAGTTTTCACGTGACCTATGAACAAGACGTAGAAAGGATAAACAAGACAAGTCATATTCATCCAAATTAACGCGGAAGGGTTGTATTTCCTAGATTATAATTAAGTATTTCCATGTATCCATCAATCAGTTACAACCACGATTTTTCAAATAATCCTCCCAGTCTTCATTCTTACTGAAAGTTTTTTAAGATTATTATTGCTGTGATAATTATTGATCGTATGTTATATAAGTTTTAATAACCGACAAAGATTTTAACAGACTATATATATTATAAAAAAATTGAAGTGAAAATGTTCATTTATTGATCTGGGACCATTAACAGGTGATTTATGAAACAAATCCCAAATTTAGAAACTTTCAAACATATTTGTATATAAAGTTAAAAAATAAATTGGTCATGGATATTATTGAATGAGCCAATATCTATCAAATTACATATTCTCAATATATCTGATATGTATCATTTCAGAAATCCACCTAGTTTTGAACTTTAATTTAGTTCCAATCAAAACTATTCAAATTTATTTATTTTTATAACGGGTGCATTTATACAAAGAAAATTTGTTAGTTGCTTTCCGATATATATTAACAAAAAACTTCTTTACACAACCCTGTTATATCTGGGGTTCGGCCAATACCACCCATATTAATAAAATTCAATTATCCCAAAATAAAATACTCCGTTTTATAACTAACTGTCCTTGGTACGTTACGAACTCTAGAATCCACAATGACCTAAATGTTCCCCCAACCCAAAAAGCCATAATTCAAACCGCCCTAATCCAACGTAATAGAAATCTCCACCACTTCAATCCCATCGTCCTCCACCTAAACCCCTCAGAAGGCTAAAAAGAAATTGATCTGGCAACCACCGTAAATTAATATATTATTATATATATATATATATATATATAATTCAGAAATTCCTCTTCAACTACTCACTCAAGAAGCAACTACATTTCTTCAGGTTAATTTTGACATGTAACGTCATTAATGTATCACAATTGTAAAATCTTCGGATTAAATAATTTTCTGTATAATAAAATAAAAAATATGTATTACATGTATTATATATATATATATATATATATATATATATATATATATATATATATATTCGCGATTCGGTTGAATTTGTGCCTTCGGGTATATTAGGATTGATGACTGAGTAAGCCCGGCTTATTACGATAGACATGCCAATCTTTAATGTTCATAATAAATAGATGTTTTATACTCTTAAATGCGGGTCTGAGCAATGAGACAAGATTAATAGTTACAGAGTTGACTAACCACGTGATATAGACTTGTTGTGTTGGATTTTCGAAAGGTAATGCAGTACTATTTCCCATAATTTTCTTATCGCCTTCAGAGACTTGACGACCGGTATTTATAAGCAGTGGATAGTTTCCGGTCAAGCCACCATTTAATGTCATTAAGCAAATCATCTTTACTCTAAATGTCTAAACGCAGATTTCTTTGAAGAGAATTTCGTATATGTACAATTTATTTTGCAGCAATTTATCCGACAGATTCTGTATATATACTATACAGTGGTCATGGAGAAGGCAAAACTTTGGCAGAGTGCGAGTGCAACTCAGTGACTTTGCGCGCCCTCATCTACGAGTCGCTCACTTGTACAAACTGATTCATTGAAACGTATAGTAAAAGATATTGAAGTCTGAGCACATGTGTCCCTTTAACATTGATTTTCCAATATTAAATGCCAATTAAGCAAGCTTGTCTCGGTTGATTTCAACGGGCTTGTGTTACTAGTGTTCTACTTGTAGCTCTTTTAGTTTGTCCTACATCACGAGTATAATTGATACGGTTTGTAAACTACGTTATATTAAACAGAGTTGTAAAACAAATGTTAAGAGTTTATAATCAAATAGATTATGACACAAGTCCTGTAGCCCTGAGTTCGAATACTGGCGCCACCAAAAATAATAAAAAGGTGTTTGACGTCAAATGAATTATGTACATATCAAAACCAAAGTTTCAGCGTGAAACATAGAAATACTAAAGTGTTACAGAATTCGTAACTCGTCGTCATGCGTCTAGCAGCCTGGTTAAAGTAGCCTCAAATATATCAGGGTTTGATTGGTCGTCTTACAATTCAAGTTAATGATAACTTACGCAACACGTAATGGACCGTCCAAAGATTAGCAGTTCAAAATTGATCAGATAAAGTATATTGATACTGAAAAATTTATAATGGCCGAGATGACTAACATTTACCTCAAATCTTTAGAATGTAATCCATCTTAATTTTCTCTGCGAATCTACAAAACGGATTAAAACTGAATAACGAAAGCAATTCATCGTAAAAGAATGCGGTGCCTACCGTTATTTTCAGAAATCCTCAGATATTTTGCGGTAGAAAATGTGGATATAGGTAGGACATTTATTGATGTCTGCGAGATTTAGTTTCAAGTACAAAAAATAATAAATTTGCAAAATGAATAACTTCATTTCAGAAGTGTTTAATTAACGGATCATTACAGTTTCTGAATTTATTTACATTAAAAAATATGGTTTCCGATACATTTTTCTTCAACATAAATGAAATATTTATAGAGAAGTGATTTTCCATAAACGATAAATAAAAGTTATCTATGTGGGACAACCAACAACGTGTATGGTTACACATTAACCAAATTTCGTAAGCGCATCACTTCAGAAATGTTAACTACAACTATAAATAACTCCCAGAGTTCTGCAAACATTTTCTTCGTACAAATTAAAATTTTAAGAGTACCTACAAGAATAGTTCTAGTACTCACTAAAACTCTCAATATAAATGCGTAACACTGAGACCGGCAAAACGTGAAATTGTTATGGGTAAGATGTTTTCAATTGTTAAATAGCAGTAATTTACGTAATCTGAAATTTGAAGGATTCTTCACGGATAAATATCTATTTCAACTGATGTCCTTTTAGAAACAAGTCGTTTCAACAAAAAACTTCTCAAAACTAAACATACGCATTAATCATATCAATATTGGGAAGCACATCTAAGAACATCGGTTGAACTCAAAGAGAAACTACATTAAATAGAAAGCCACGCAATATAAATAAACAATAAGACTGAAGCACCTTATAAGTCAACAATGTAACAAACAGTTTCTCATTGCATCACACTAATAGTAAAAGTATGGACTATAACTTAAAGCGTGAAGCTTGCTTCATAATTTGACTAACGATTGAATGAACGTTGTTTATATTATTGTAATTAACATAATCAGGTTTTCTTAATATACAGAAAAAATTTTAATCCAAACATTTAACAATTTGATACATTGATGACGTTAACATGTTAAAATTAACTTGAAGAAATGTAGTTGCTTCATGAGTAAGTAGTTGAAGAGGTAGTTATGAATTATTTATTTATTTATATTAATTTACGGTGGTTGCCAGGTCAAGTTTACGTCTTCTGAGGGGTTTAGGTAGAGGAGGATGGGATTCTGTATTTGAGATAATGGGATTGAAGTGGTGGAGATTTCTATTACGTTGGATTAGGGCGGTTTGAATTATGGGTTTTTAGGTCATTGTGGATTCTAGAGTTAGTAACGTACCAAGGACAGTTAGTTATAAAGCGGAGAATTTTATTTTGGGATAATTGAATTTTATTAATATGGGTGGTAGCGGCCGAACCCCAGATATAACAGGCATAAAACCAGAAGGGATATATGAGGGATGTGTAAAGGAGTTTTTTTGCTGTGAAGGGTAAAGGATATTTCGGGTTCAGTAATGGTTTTAATTTGTGGAATCTGTGGAGTATTATTTTTTTAAGTTGGGAAGTGTGAAGGAACCATGTTAGTTTGGAGTCGAGGGTTAGGCCAAGGTATTTATGGGATAGTGGCGTTGTTGATAGTGACTGATAGGCCGTAGCCTTTTTCTTTTTAGGGAGAAGGGAACGGTTACGGATTTGGAAGGATTGATGACTATGCGCTAGTCGTTGGCCCAGATTGATATGAGGTTTAAGGATGTTTGAAGATGATTTGTTGCGGTTTGGTAGACGTATGCGTGAGAAGTGATAGAGATATCGTCTGCAAATATTGAGGTGGTAGTAGAGGGGCTAATAGGTGTAATGGGTGTAGATGGAGTAGAGGAACGGGCCAATTACAGTTCCTTGTGGGACGCCAGAGAATAGTATGCAGTGGAGAGAATCTTGTCTGTCTTAACTCTGTAGGATTGATTGGTGACGTAATTGGAGAGGTTTAATTAGTGTTGGGAGAGGCGGGGTTTGATTTTAAACAGGAGGGAAGGGTAGTGAACTTTATCGAAGGTTTTTTTCGGAATCTAGGAATGTCGCTAGTCATATTTTTTTCTTCAAAGGAATTGTTGATCGTTTCTGTCAGAATGTTGATCATTTGCGGACAGGAGTGATTGTTCTGAAAGCCAAATTGCTGGTTGGGTATAAGGTGGGAAAGTTGGATTTTTAGGTCTAGGCAGGAGTTTTTCGAAGACTTCGGAAAGTATAGGGAGAAGGCTGATTGGTCTATAGTACAAAATCAGTGCTTTAGTATTGCTACTAGCCATGTCATCTGACCTGAGCAACACAAACCGTGAAAGTGTCGGTTCGGGTAAATACCAATTTCATGTAATCACGTGATGGACTTTCAAGTCTAGTGACCCAGCGGTGATCAATACAGGAAGAGCATAGCAAACAGAGCGAGAGAAAATGAAAGTGTTGAGCTCTCTCTGTGATGTCGCAGCTAGCGAAAGTGTGCCGCTGAGAACTTATCTCCCACCTCGAACGTTACTAGAGCACGTAAGCACGTAGAAACTCCAGCACCAACTAACTCTAAAAAAACCTGAAAACTATTCATCCTCGCATAATTGTAACCTGCTTTGTTGTTATAAATACGTTCGTTTCCTCACAACGTAGTCAGAGGTACATGTGTGAAGAGTTATTATTTAGAGGGAGAGAGAGGTAAGAGATGCCAAGTAACCAATGGTAAATGATGCACATGTGGATTTATTAATTACTTTTATAAATCACAAGCATCAATCAGAATGTGAGAATGGCGAGTATGTGTGTATATAAGTTAGCACAAACATCAATACACAGATCGGGATTCGAACCTGTCGCCTCTCTGATGCGACGTTATGTCGCTGACTACTATACAATAGGTAATCATTTTACGGTGTAGTATATTAGGATGTCAATGTAAACATTCATGTTAAGTCTCACATAATGACACGAAAAAAAGAACTACAAGCCTGACGTAATTGGGGCGTCGAAATTAAAGATGAAAAAGTGTTCACATAATGAAGGTAAAAACTGTTTTTCAGTCAAATGCTCATTTATAAGAAGCGAATTGATTAGATAGGGAAGATTGATCGTTGTAAAAATAAATAGAAATTAAAAGATATCGGAAAGGATAGACTAATAATAGAAGAACAGGGTGAACTGAGACTCGGACACAACATAAATGTGAGTGATAGGGAAAGTGCTCTGTCAGTGCTACATAAGGTGAAAGTGTACGAGAGAAGCCTATATTATTGTTGTACAGGAAATAAGTAATTACAGGTCACGTTTCTCTCTTGCTGTTTCAAACCATTGTTTTCAAATGTTGCTGATACCAGTCTTCGACGGTTTCAAATTTTAATCGTAGTGAGACATAGTTTACAATGAAACGAACAATATATGGATGACACAATCAACGTCCCCACAAAGTTTTGAATACTAAAAACAACAGTTACAAGGGGGAGGTAACCTCGATACTGACTCGTGCATAACGTAGCGTTGAGTAGCCTGTTAAAGAAATTAATTTTTCGTTACGCAAGCAGAACAGCGTGGGTCACTTCGATATGGTTCCCTTTCTTTAGGCAGAGACGCCTCAGCAGTGAAAGTGCTGTTGGCCTGGTGTTCCACTTTCAGACGCCATGCCTTCCAGACGCACGCACTTACGACACATCACCAACCTCGATGACAAAATATGGACGTACGAGTATATACGTGTGAACGCCTGAAGTAACGTACAAACGGAAATCAATGTAGGCTACCTGTGTACAATGATGGTTGGAAGTACATATGACAGTATTTGTGTACATGTGGATGAACATAATGTACTTTTGTATCTATGAATGGAAAGATGAATTTTTTTAATCGTAATTCATATGACTAGTTCGACGTGGTTCAATTCTTCATTCATTCAACATTATTTTATTTACACATAAAGTGATGGCAGTCTTTCCTATTTACTCATATAATTAATTTTACATTCCACTGAGTATACTAATATCAGATAATAATCATGCTTCGTAAACCCATTTCACCAATACCGTACTGTGGTTTGTCTGTCCATATAATTCTGAACCTTTTCTCCGACAGACCACTTCAAAAGCTACAAACCAATTGTTTTTTCAAACTTTCCAACTCTCCAGATTTCACCGTAATCCTGTGTCCAAAAGTACGATTCTAGAAACCTTTAGCATAAGCCCAGTTCAATGTTAGAAACCAAATATTTTCTCCGGAAATTTACAGTTTAATCATAGACGCTTAGTTGGTCCGTAGTTATGAATTACGAACGCACGTACGCTTCAAAATAAAATGAATTATATGGTTATGTACAGAACATACATTTAGTATATAAACAGACGCTTATGGATATATCTTAATTATAACTGGATCCATTTACAGGTAGTTTTTTTATTTATTTTTCGTACATATCACGAATATAACACTCACTTAATCTCTTTCACCAACATAAATTCACTGGTGACTTTTGCTATTAAAAGTAAAATGTAAAGAATGAATTTATTAATCCATGCTGATTGCAGAAAATTCTCAAAGCCTTGACAGATCTACAAAATGGAAAATTGAGACCATTGAACGATACCGAATAAGTCTCCTATTATTCAATTGCAGCATCGTATGGATCAAATTGCTGGCAAGAGATCGTCAACAATCCTCATGTTGGGAAAAAAATCACTGTTATCTGAAATACAAGAAGAATATTTTCTTATTTCATTCATTTGATCCAATAATACAGATAACATTTATTTGTAACAACGATTTAATGTGATAACAGAATGTTACATCATTATATAAAAGTACAATGTTTTAATTTTCGGTGACGTAAAATACAGAAGACTTTAGAACAATACTTCATGAACTAAATAAAATATAATGGAATGGAAGATGTCACGAGTATGAAATGTCAAAACATACAACATATCGCCCACTATATTAAAAATGTATCAGAAAAGGAAGGAACAGTCAAGCTTCCTGAGTTTTATTACGTTCCTCCAACACAGACAATAACTTTGAGAAGTGATCCAATTGGCCTCGATCATTTAGGGACACATCCAAAAAAAATCTGGTTCACACACTTGAAAGCGCTGAGCGATAGGCACCTACGGGGATTATCAGACTGGTCCATTTAGCTCACGAGGTCGCAACACTACCACGAAACCGCGACATTATCTTATCGCGTACGGCTTTCAAAGAGAGAACCGCCCCCAATGGCTTATACGTGTTTTAGCCTAACCAGTAAATTTAAAAACAAATCATGTAAAAGCTACCCGCAATTCAAAACCAACTGAAAGCTTTGCTACTTCTTCATAATGAAGCATTTATTAGCAAAACAGGAATTTGACCATCCTGATTAATAAGATTTTCCATATTATAAGAGGACTTAATTCAACTCAAGTATAAGTATATTAATTTTCTTTGGTTTTTCTCTTTCTCAGTAACAGGAAAAACGACACTTAAAATATGTAGTCAACGCCTACTGTTAAGTATGGAAAACATTGTCGTTTGTTACAAATAAATATTATCTGGATTATTGGATCAAATAAATGAAATAAGAAAATATTCTGCTTGTATTTCAGATAACACTGATATATCCTACATAAGGATTGTTGACGATTTCTTGCAGGAAATTTGATCCATATGAAGCTGCAATTGAAGCAACGTTTAGCTCCAAATCCTCAATTAACAGACAGTTCTACTAAAATTATATACACATTTTGAGTAACACTTCAAGCATTGAATTAACCCAATTGACGCAGATTACCAAACCTAATTCTAGTTATTCGGTATGAAATTTTTACAACCAGAAACCTGGCGACAATCACGCTAGAGTAAAACACTTCATCTACACATGCGTCAACGTCTGACCGCGTTGTTATCTACGCGATTCACTACGAATATATTGTCGGGAATGTCGATATATCATATCATTTGAGCACTGTAATTTACATGAAGACATATGTTCTTTTTCATGATTTTTCAGTAATATCTATAGAGAAATGTTTATATAATGCCAAAGTTAAATAAGGACCTGAGCTATACGGACGATTCTATGAAATAGGAACGAACCAAGCCCCTTTTCTTTTAGAAATGTAATCGTCCTCTCCTGCCGCTCAAAGAACAATTAATATAATTTTTTTATTTAGAAAATTGATTCTGTTCATCCATTTCCAGACTTGTTGTACTATTAGGGTGATGGTACAGGACTGTTGAGGAAAAATAAACATTGTTAGTTTACGTTTCTTACAGGTATTAGAAAACATTTCGAAAACGTAACCATAGGATACATTCAAAGCAGAATCAATTCCCTTCTAGTTTTGTCACGTAATATTACTTGATAAAATTTATATACTGCGTTCCGTAACATAAATGAATAGATAAATCGTTTATTAGAACGAAATTATCGTAAGTTAAGCTTCTGGGTTACTTGGACGTCAAAGCTGCTTGATAAACGATAGATAACAAAAGATCTATATGTGCATTTTGAGAGAGCTTTGTCAAGGTCTTCTCCATTGTGCCGTGAATACACGTGAGATCAGCTCTACCGGTCGAGACATTTTCTATACTTATAACGGAAACCAGGCTGGCATAATTCGATATTCAACGGAAATTATCGCTAATTCGTACCAATTAAATCCAAGTATGACCTAATTATAGAATAGAATTATTTTCCATAATATAACTACATCTGAAACAGGATGTTGAAAGTCACAAATTTTACATGATATTTATATGATGATATTTACATGATTATTTGATATAATAGTATAAAGTAAAATGTTAAAGCTTATCGCACTTATACATAATATTTACATAACTCCCAATAAAATTTAACAAAATGATTATTTTTAGCAGTATCGAATATTAAAAATTAGATTTACATAATAATAATAATTGTTTCATTATGACAAAGTGTTCACGGGATTCCAACCGGATGAGAATGCAGAAATTCCACGACGTTTCGATAGCGGGCTTTGCTATCATCTTCACCAGCTATCGAAACAACATCGTGGAATTTCTGCATTCTAACCCGATTGGAATCCCGAGAACACTTTGTCAACTACATACATCGGGAAAGCCTTGGTTCGATGGTTCTTTCATAATGACAATTAAAAATACTTAAGTATTTAGAATGTAAGAGAATAGTATAAAATAACGTGAAATTAATTATTTAAATACAATGACAGACTATTTACAATAATGTATTGAGCTTACAAGTTCACATATATATATATATATATATATATATATATATATATATGGGTGTATGTATGCATGTGTATAAGGATTCCATAAACTCTTTACAGCGTAAAATCAATGGATGTCTATTTTTTTAAGCTAATTTTTGACAATGACTACCGTTTCTTAATAATTTTATGTAATTAAAAAATGTGTTAAAAATTAATATTCCTGTTCGTCACCGCCTTCGTGCGGCGTGTCGTTCTTAAATCTCTTACGATTATTCATCGCCTGATGAAATCAACAAGGATTGCATAAACGTAGTGCGGTTTTAATATATTGCAATAGAAAATTCTCGACAGGACCGGGAATTAATTCACCCTCGTATCTTTATAGCTGAGGGTAATTGAAATAATTTATTCTGTTATTGACTTGTGTGGTATTTATTTTATAACTCAATTTTCTCTGTTTTTTGGCTACATTGTCTACTCCTATTTGTGAAACTGACTGACTTAAAGATCTTACGTAATTTATTTTATCTTATGAATTAAACTAATGTAAAAAATGAAAAAAAAAATTACGTCTGATTGAAAATAATGAATAAGATAGATAGCCAATTCAGACAAAAAGGTAATATAAATACCACACAACGTTTCTGGGATCCTTGTCCCTCAAAAGCTTTTGAGTGTTGTCAACTGACAAGTGCAGTTAGGTTTCTCTAGGCTCTTCTTAGCACCTGACGAAAGAGACAAAGATCCCAGAAACGTTATGTGGTATTTAAATTACCTTTTTGTCTGAATTGGGTATCTTTCTTATTCATTAAACTAATGTATATCAGAGTTGATACTGAATTTATTATAATTATTGACTACAAACACCACGAATAAATAAATAAGAGTGAGTACACATAATTTCTTGAATAGCTCTCTGTATTATTACATAATATTATATGTTATTAAACTTTTGTGGGTCAGAAAGATTTTTTTCCCTACAAAATTATAGCAAGTTGCCGACATGTGGTTCCTTATGTAGCCTATCACTTTCAAAAATAAAAATAAACCTGTGCATTATTCATGCGAATAAGTACCTACGGTTCTCCGGACTAATTTTCAAACACCATTGCCTGTAACATCACCTTTGATTTCACATTCTTAAGGAAAGCTTTGACTTCTAATTGTCGTGATTTCGCTACAATATTTTTTGGTACGGTCCAATGAAATGATGAAAATGATAAATACTGAAAATTCGGATGTTTTGAACATAATAACGCAAGTTACACTAAGTAATCTCAACATAAAATCTGGCGGAAGGAAGTCTAATAATAACATACAAAAATTCTCTTTCCTTATCACCGGAGCCCTCGTTTCCAAGTCGCACTCAATTTTAAACATATCTAACATTTATACTGTAAAAACACGGCTATAAGATTTATTTATAGAATATATAGTTATGACAAGATTAATTAAACTACATAAGCAAGATGTTCGAAGAAACGATTAAATGTAATTTCCCTACATTCTTCTAAATGTTTGTGGTTTTCAATGACAAATTTCAGCGCGATGGATTCAATCAAGCTACTTGTTTCTACTAAAATTCTACAAAGTATTAGGACTATCCTGAAAACATTCGACCATTATTTGAAGCGAACGAGTTTGATCTTTACTACTGTCACTTCTACGCACTTTCAATGCAAAAAAACAAAGTTGACTGGGGATATGGGACAGGTCTGCTTTGAATACATGTTTCCATTATACGAGTGAAACATTTTGACAGTTATGCACTATTAAAAAATTAATGACCTTTCACAGATGAAAATTAAGACTGCACGAAACGTATTTTTTCTTTCAGTTCTCCCTTATTCATAGTAAGTACGCCCCTAACGTGCGAGGAAGACTAATAACCTATATCCGGCCCAATTTATTGTTCAAAACGTATAAAAGTCGAATAATTTCCATATTTGGTACTCATACTGGTCAAATACCCAGTACAGTTCCTTCAAAAAATAAAAGTTACTTGAACTTGGAGGTCCAATGTTTCATGTCACGGAATATTTTCGAAGATCAACGCGCTTCTTCCACCGAGGCTCACTTCTTCCCTCAACTACAGTAAGCAAGCGTTTACAGCTATTTATAAAAATAATACGCGCATTATCAAATCAAGTCTGTGGATTTGAATAGTCTCTTCACGAGTGCATTCACTCAGAAAAGTTGCCAATAAACCACAAACATATTGATATGTTGAAGACATTTAAGTGTCAACGTGTGCATAGTATGTTTCATTCTATTTCCATTAATAGCAATCTCACACAGTTTGTTGAATAATGTTAACTATCTTGAGAAAGAGAATCCAATCTTATTCTTCCTATGTAGTCCATTAAAAATTCATCCGCCTACATTTCGAATCATTGATTTTCTTAGTTAGGATTCCAATTCTAGCAAATTTTGTTTCAGAAAAGCATACTTCACTTAGGTATTGAAACAACTAATAGAATGGAAACCGCTTTCAAAAACCACTGCCGTATATAATATTCATGCATACTTAACTCAATTTCTCTCATAGATACGTTAAAATAAAAAATGCGGCATGTGTAATGCTATATAAACGAAAATTACATTCAACCACATTATTAGTTGGTTTTACAATTTATTTTACCAGCCAATTGTTTTAGTTCTACTATCTATGTGTTAAGACTAATGGTTATTTTGAACATTTGGTAAGACACAAATTTATTTGGTAGAAGAACCCATAAGAAGGCTAATATATCGATAAATTATCTTTTTGACTGGGTGAATATTTTGTATTAAAAATTAATTCACGCAGACATAGTAAGAGGTTTGTTTTATTTTCAGAGAAGAATAAATAATATTTTTAAAACATTTGTATTTTATTGTTAATACATAGTAATTTAATTTTGCATGTACTAAAACATTATTGTTCATAATAGTTTCCAACAAGGTTATAATTAAAAGGTTTTTTTAACGTCTGTTTCGAATTAATAAAAACAATTGATGACCTTATACAGACACTTTTTATTTATTAAATTACGACGGTGTTTCGATACCTTTTTGTATCTTCTTCAGGTATTTACCTGCAGAGGAGGTATTTACAATTGATTAAATTTATGGTATAATTGTACAAGGGCAAACTTAGTACACAAACTTACCAAATTAACACATTAAACTAGCACAACTAAACGAAACAAGTTATTAAATTCACACAGTTTTGAAAGGAGATCCGAGGTACACTATTCACTTGACGCTAACAAGATTGAAGCAAGACTGAATGACAGGGTGTAGTTTTGAGGGTTTGACCTGACATCTGGAGATTTTGTAATAACAGTCCATTGACCGTGATCGGAGACTCTCAGGAACGTTAATAAATAACTTATCAGTAAATACAAATTTACAGGAAAAACTACTTACAAGTACAATTTATATTAACAAAACAGAATAAAAAATTTATAAAAATAAGGAGTTCTAAACATTGCTTAACATAATTGTATTGTTGGGCGATTTGACTGTGTTTTTGATGCTTTTTATGTGTATCATAACTGAAAGGTTAAGTTTGTATAAATTTGGTTCAACATCCAACACTTCAACATTTTCCCTATCAAAATAATTATTTTTCTCCAATCTATGGTTTGTTACTACGTTGTGGTTGGCCGTTTTATAATTACTCCTACGCTGTTTCAGTCTTGTTCCTAAGGCACGTTTGGTCTGACCAATATAGGATTTTTCACAATTAAGTTCAATACAATTAATTTTATAAACTACATTGTCATATATATATCGAAACGTCGTCATGATATAAAAAATAAATGGTGTCTGTATGAGGTCATCAATTGTTTTTATTAAGGTTATAATTAATTACAGTAGTGATCAATTATGATCCGTTTCTGAGCACAGTTCCGATTTTGAGACGAGTTCGTAAATAACTCAATCGCATAATTTTCATTTACAATTACTTCACAGTAGTGTAAAAAATGTCTCAAATACAAGTGCGAAGTATTGAACTAGTTGTTTCGGAGTTACCGTTGTTGTAACATTTACTTCGTGATGTGTAGAGACGAGCGAGAAACCGAGAGGAATGTCACGGTAATGTAAGATACGGTCTTGTCGTGGAGAATATTGGTTATCTCAGCAGTTGCTAGCGTCAGCTTTCAAGGTGCCCTTGTCTCCAAAACCGCCAGAACACATTGCATTTTTAGGAACGAGTTCTTTTCACAGATAACCCCATAGTCTTAATGAATATTAACTGCTGCATTTGAAACCTCGACGGCGGTACAACAATAACGCATATAATACATTCAGATTAAACTCCACAGTCAAAATATTTCCACTTATTAAATCGTTAAAATATATTAATAATTTAGATCGAAAACTGAATGTGTCATTAGAACTTAAATCGCAATCAAAATAAACCGCAACTAATCCGTCTGTAATGTGTAATATTGCACTTAACCCCATAAAACTAGATAGATTAAAATACGCCATGTCTATGTTTAGTATTCTTAAAGCTACGTTTTATTAAGAAATTTCTTGAAAACTTACACAAACATTAATTATCTATATCTGTTTTTCCGCATCTGCTGTTTGTGCCCTCAAATTATCTGTGCAGTATATATATATATATATATATATATATATATATATATATATATATATATATATATATACGGACAATTTCAACCAGGTTTGGTACACATGACTAAATCCGTGTATGGTATGTGTGGGCAGCAATAGGAGTGAGAATGTGTGAAATTTAATAATAATGCTAAAATTATGGAGGTTAGGGTAGAACAAATAGTTTTCGGGATTAAGTGTCACGGGAGAGGGAGCACCACCCGGTAGGGGAAGAGGTTAATGGGGGTCACGTGTAAAAATACGAAAACGACCGAGCTAAGTGTCGCATTCATAATTTTTGGAAGTAACACACTTCAAGCCGTTAAAGATCACCCCCATTGGCACGGTGACGTGCAAAAGGATATAAAATTGGATCATAATGTTTCATATGAGTGTCGAATTAATAGTTTTCGGTGACGCTGAGATGAACAGAAAATTCTCCCAATTACGGTTCCCAGACGAATGTTGCAGAGTGAGAAAGGGGGAAATTGCAAAATATTCAAATCGTCCGAGATTACTGTCGAATTAATTCATTCTGCTATATAATATTAGATTGGAATAAATAAATACCCGGGCAACGCTAGTCTGCGCGGATTGTGTGAATTTGTGCATTCTCGTTGGCAGTCGGATAAGCTCGGGTTAGTGCGAAGGATACAGATCAGTCTTGAATATGTCTTTATAAGTAGATACTCGATTGAAGGCTTGTGGTTAAATAGTTATAGGATTAAGAAACCTCAAGATGGTGGCTTAAATACTTACTGAAACTTTGAAAGGTAATGTAGTAACAAATAGCCTTCAGACACTGTGTTACAGTTCGTTTTAAGGTGTAGGAATTTTCCAGTAAAAGCGTATATTTTTACGTCAATAAACAAATCATATTTACGTGAAATGCCGTCTATAAGGAATTTTATAAATGATTTCGAAGGCTTTGTAAATGTGCAATACAATTTACAGTACCTTATCAGAAGATGTTTAGAGGACCGATGATATGAAGGATCGAGACTTTACAAAAGTGCGAACACAACTCTGTGACGTAATATCGCACTTTTAGTCCGGAGGTCACGTACACAAATTGAGTAATTGTATAGCAGATTGTATTAACCGTTACCTGGGATAACATTTCCCGGTGGATTACAACATGCTATTGATACTAATTGTTTGTTAAGAATGTCCATTCACGTAAGACACCATGTAAAATTTTAAATTTCCTTCTGGCCTTGCAGCACGCCGACGTAAACTGTTTAAAACGCCTACCTGCGGGGTCTATCTATTTTTCTTCTTTCAGCGATGACCACCCAATAAACTTTCGAAACCCCTTTCTTAAGCGGCTAAAAACTTTTTTTGTCAATTTTTATGTCCTAGGCCTGTCCAACGGTCACTTGCTCTACATCCTACAATAATATATCCCAATTCAGCCGATAATTACACAACCAAAGAAGACATTTTAGCGATCTTCACTGCTCTGTTTCTCAAAATAGTTTCTAATCTATTGTCAGGGCCTTTCTTATTACGTCCATAAACAACAACAAATATTTACGGTTAGTTCGTTTACATTTTACAAATCCCTCAAACAAGAGAAAAGGTTGAATCCTGGGAGTTATGGGTGAAGTTAGGCGATCACGACGACGGCTGCATAGAGAATAGCTGAGCTTCAGGTTGGGATGGCGCAAACAACTTCAATGCCGTGGGCCGGATGTGTATTGTGAAGGGAGAGGGGGTACGAAAATACCTCACGGCAGGCTAAACATTTACTCGCACACAAAGCAAGCCGATAAAGCTCAAGAACTGGGTCAGAAGCGAGGATCCCGACATCACTTCTTACGATGCACAGTACAATACCATAACTTCCAAAAATTACTCGTAATTCTCCTTTGAGATCGCAGAAAAATAAAAGAAAACGGTAAAAACTAATATGTAAATTGAATACTGCTTAACATATGATAAAAATTATAAACATTGTACTAAAACAAAAACGCCATGCTTGATGCTAAAGCACAAAGAACAAGGAGAAAGAGAGGAACGAGATAGAAAAGGGAGTGTTGTAGTCGGTGAATGAGAAAATGAGAAACAAAACTCGACGAGTAAATAAGAACTCAAAATATGAAAGATATGGACGGTAATTCAATCCTGCTCTGATATTACAATTACGATTTCCTGGAAGCTACACCGGTCCGTTCCCCATCGCATAATCGTATCTTTACGCCCGTTAGTGCGAAGAACGTGAGAATATTTTGTATATCATTTCTTGGAAAGACATGCCTGAAATTGTTGACCTTACGTAATTTGAAATTAGAATGGATGTCAACTTTGTGTCATACATCTGGGTCAAAAATAATTGCATGGCTCGTGCGTAATTCGCAACATGGGGGCCTGGACGTCATATTCGTGTGGCGTGACGTTTCAGAACGAAACGATGTAAAAGCAAATAAACTATGGGAACGATATTGAGATAATCCCTTGTATTCTTAACATTTGTCCTCTAAACAATTTTCCTAAACAGTATCGTTAACATATTTAATTACAATCATATCGTAATCGCCCTTAATGACGTTAACACAGAAAAACATTTCTAACGTTAGCAGTTATTATTATTACTGGACATTACACAAGAACTAATATAAATAAAACTTTACTGGGTCTCCAACCGGGTTAGATAGCACAACTTTAATGCAAGTAACGGCTATTCACCTGACGACGATGGAAGATCACGGTATGCAAACGACGTGTAGCAATAAATATTTAACCCGATTGAAAAATAATGCACACAAGGAAAGCCCTCGCTCTCTTATATATAACATAGTTTAAAACAATGTAATTTCAAATTATCTAAATTGCATAAATTATTTGACGAAAAAACAGCCGTTTGCAGACCATTAAAAATATTTTATTTTATTAACTAATTAAATTACACAAGATGTTTCGGTCCTTATGCTGACATTCTTCAGGCAAAGATAACAGAGTTTGTCTGTTATTAGCTGTTTTTTCATCAAATTTATTTACACAGACGTTAAACTTGATATATGCATAATTTATACTATACAATAACTGAAAGTTCAAAGCTGCTTTTAAAATTATGAAACACTATAAATATAATTCTACATTTATTTTGAACCATAAAACAATATAATCTAGGAGGAAATTTTAAATGTTTAGCAATAATTTCGTCACATAATTTACATAAAAGATTTCCGTATACATTAAACGAAAGGTCGAGTATAGGGTTGGGAATGTCTCATGAATAAAGCAGAAACGGTGGAAACTTGATTGACATTCCAAATTTGCGTAGAGTATTTATACTGAAAAATTAGGAAAAAGTTCCGAGCTTATGTGGCTGAAAGGGGAAGGGACAACGATATGCAACATTTTTTTGATAAATTTTCTGATAGGACGTTAAAAGTAATTAACTGCCTCCAACGAATATGAATTATTTATTCACTATAATTTACATTTTGTCATGTGAAAATGTCGATCATTTATACGTACTACAAATGGCGATTTCTCACAATTTTATACTAAACACAATCGCCATTACTGCAAAGAAAGATTCTGACTGACAAACAGTTTTCAGTTTGTTGTTACTAAATACTTACATACAGATAAGAATATAAATGCAAATGGTCGTATAGATAGTACTCATCGCGATATATCATAATATCCTTTACGAAGTTCTCCAATTCCACTTCAGCCATCTATTAATAAAAAGCGATTTGAAAACGTGTGGAACATAATCCACAATATTAACACAGTCACATCAGCGCAAGTCGTGAACGTTTTACATTGGACAGAATGATCATTTAATACCTCCCCCAGATTTAGTTTTGGGCAACATGCATACAATTTATTCTCATAAAAATATTATAGTTCAAAACCTTACATGTATTCCAATGCCTACCGGGGCTCTATAACTGGAAAAGAAGAAGATTAAAATAATAGCTGTGATCTCGTGGTAGCGGGTTCACATTTCGCTGACAGAAGAGACCTCAACCATTGTTAGTAATATAGCGGCGTTAAGTGGATATGAAGTTATTTGCACGTAAAAAGATTCCTTATGCGATTAAACACTAAATATACAAAATTATTACCTGAAGTCAGGCCCAACGCGTAATCAAAATTTGGCAGTCTGATTTTTAAACTTGAGTAAACATTCACACAATGCATGAAAGAAAAATGAGCAAACCTAAACTTTTTTTTTATTAAAATAACTCAACTTTTCTTAAATTCAATAGATAGTGTGCTCTTACATGATTACATGCGTACGATATTGTACTGGTACTTGTACTGTGACCAGCAAATCTAAAAATAAGAACACGAAAGCAATTGCATATGGACGGATAGGCCAACAATAAATAACTTCGATTGTGCCCTATAGCAAAAACCAATTGATAGTTCCCGACCCTCATAAAAGCAGCCAAACCTATTTTCACCCCAACAAGAACACATTTGTGGACTCATTACTTGGCTTAAATTAAAAAATCCAAAGGCTTTCTTACGAGTTTTTAATATTGGACACATGATAACACATTCAAGTGCAATCCAAATTTTTCGTGAGCTTTTGTTTTGATAATTCACTGCGCTACATATCTGACAAGTTGATAGAGATAAGCCCAAGGTTTCACCGATGTTGCCATCGTAACGGAACCGGAAATAACTAAGGTTACTGCCGTGTTTTCGACTATTCGGCAACCTTAATGCTCTGAAAGATTATATTACAAGGGCTAGCTAGCGGTGGATCGAATATGGAAAAGTGTTGATTTCGCACGGAGGCTCATTAAAAAACTGCACCGTATTCCTTTAAAATTAAATAAAACGGAGACCGTGTTCCTTTGGAAATTCTGTGATGTAAATTGACATGATGTAGGCCAATATTAAAAAGCACAATTGACCAGTAATATTATCGCGCTGAACGTACGACAATAACGTCATCTAAAATCATTAGCCAGCATGTCAGCACCAGTTTTTCTCTTTAAATCTGAAAGTCAGACAGGTAACGTTGTTTCAAACGTACAGGAAGGAATGGCGCACATGATATACGATCACCATCATTTCTAGATTGGATCCATCTCTTTCTACAAACTAGTTTAATTATCTTTCCAATTCTTACACGTCTCTTTCAATGAAGGACATGTTAACAATTTGTAAACATGTATTTATTTACGAAGAACAAAATGTTATGTCACTGAGCAGAGTGCCAGTTCTTTTATTCTTATATGGTGAAATCAGGAAATTTTAACCTCTAACTCAAGAACTCAAAACTTACGTTAAAAAGAATAGGATGAAATTCGAACAAAGCTTCAAGTACAAATACCTATTTACACGAAATCTATCGCATGAAGTCAAAACAACAGATAACAATGAAATTTTCAGCTTTGTCCGAGTAATGCGGTCTTGAAAAATGTTTGGAAACAAAACAAAGGAGTCGCCTACCATACATAATATTTGCCAGGCCTAGTTACATTTGATTATCTTTTTTCTGGTGCGAAGAATGACACGAAGACGAAGCACGACCTGAATCGAAAAACGCCGGAGGCCTTGACCAGAATTCATAGCGAATAGTTCAATACGTATTTCTTGGATTGGCGCTAAGATTGCGACTCTAACTGACCAATAGTAGGTCGCAAAATCATACAAAATGTCCTTTAATATAGTAACTCGGAGAACAATTTCAGAAAATTGTGTTCGTAGTCCGAGAAAAACTGTTATTTACACTAATAAATTCACTAAATGTTCAAAGAATTTCACAGACTTTTTCCGATAAATAGATTAAGTTCAATGACAAAACCTTTTAACAAATACTAAATTCGGAAATTTGTGTCATGTTTGAAACCAGATTATTTAGATTCTCCGACAGTACAAATTACAACTTGTACTAGTTTTTAAACTGTATTTTATTTTCAAAACGTGAGTAAAAAAGAATAGCGAAATAGACATTAATTCAATTAGTTATTTGATAATTTTGCTGTTATTTATGATATATATATATAATTATATTTTTCGAAATAAAGTACAATAAATAAATAAAATGTTTTAAGTTTTAAGTCAGAATACAATTGCAGACTTGTATAAACTCAACTAGCAATGATTTATGCTCTGATTTTGTTTACACTGTGAGATTATCAAGCAGAGTGATGGGCTATAAATGAAGACAATTGCCAGAAATTGATGTTCCTTTACTCTCAAGATGGCACATACACTGGAACATTGCTAATAAACTTAAATTAGCTTTCATGAACACAAAATGTATTCAAATAAAAAATAAGCAGTAATAGTGTAAAAACTAGCTTCCTTGTGTGTTCCTCTTGCTTTGAACTCTTGTAAAATTAACAACAATTTTCTGTATGAATTAACCCACAATAACATTTTAAGTCTAATTCACACTAATCAAATTTTACAGTTGAATTTTCCAACTGAATATTCCCTATCATGTTACTATTTGGAAATGTTTAACTTAAATTTATTTAACAGCTCTAACTTTTATTTTATTTTATTGATATTATGGCAGATATCAGAACACTAATTAATAATGGCTGCAGTAATATTTTTCTTCTTTATTTTTCCAATAAACTGTTACTGAAATTGTTAGTGTGTAAAAAATATACATAGATAACCTTTGATATAATTTAAATTATAAAAATCATTGACTTTATGGTGTTAAAAAGTTCGTAAGTAAAATTAAAATAACATGTTTTTTTAAACTAGACAAATCAAATTTGGCTATCAGTTAAAATCTACCATTCTCACATGACTCCATTAGACCATATTGTAGGTGAAACTGCTAGACATCTAACATTATTTTAATTTACTCTCTTTACTCATACTTTTATTTTATAATTTCAAATGTATGCAAGATTTTAATATAAATATTCTGAATAGTTAGTTCTTTCTTTATTAACTTAAAACAGCAGACATGTTAATAAACAAGACTAATAAACATGATCCTCATGTTTAGCAGCTGTTTTCAATACAATTATGTAAAACAAACTGATGTTATTTGAGCCATTAAATTCAATAGGATTGATACTATTAATACACCATATATTACTAAATTAAATATTCCTTCTTCCATTCATACAGTAATAAAATGTTCAAACCTTGACATTTTTCAATATTAAATTTTTTTGGATTATATTACAGACCAGAAATTTTGGTAATGTTCTGAAACTAATTGTTACATTTCAATCTGCCAGTAGGTCTTTGCCAGACACAAGATATACATGAACCAAGATTATACAATACAATTTCCTATCTCTGACTAAATTCTTTATGTTCACTATGTTTGTAAAAGAATAACAAAGATTTCAGGCAAGCTATTTTCCTTTCATAATGATGTTTTAACTCTTTTTGTTAAAAGTAATATAAAATTATATATATAAATACTAATATCTCATTAATGCTATAAGGCTTCAAATTTATTGGTATTGCTTCATAATGCTGGAAATTTAATCTAAACGATACATTTTCATGTAGCAAAAACTACAAATTTAAATAGAAAAATACAATACCTATAGTTATATTGCCCAACATTACCAAATACACTGGTACTTGACACAATAGACCTTTCAGGTGTTATGGAAACATAAACTCTGGTTCAATTTTTAAGATTAAAAAAAGAAAATTATTAATTTTAAATTTAAACAAAACTTCTAACAGAACAGTTAAAAGAATGTTGCATTTGCTTCATGATACATTTATATCCCCAATTCATCATTTCTTAATCAAACAAATTATCAGAAGGCAGGTAATATTTCATGATTTTATAATTATTCTCAAATAAACATAAAAATTCAATTGAAGCAACTTAATGAAAGATTTGTTGTGAAAGAAAGCTGTTGGTATAATAAATATTATACTGCAGAATTTCTTTATTATGGACTGGAATAGATATAAAATGTAAATACATTTAGTTTACAAATTAAAAAGATTTGTCTGTGTTTCTTCCACATGATTTCTCCCAAAATAAAATATTCTCAAAAAACTATGTTATCTTGGAAAAACTTTGAAAGGAAATTTATTTGATCTAATTTCCTTTAGTTTGAAATTTATTATTAGTAAGAAATTACTATTTATAAGATTTATAAGACAGTGAAATTGATGTAAAGACAAATAATTCAATCAATGTTAGACTTCAAACAATAAATGAGAAATCAGATGCTCCACGAAAAGCACATAACTTTAGAAAAATAAGGGATCATGAACATTAAAAATTAAATTTTTATTTAATAAATATTGGAGACTTTAATAGCAAAAATTTTGGTTTATCACGTTTGTTATTTTAAATAAAACTGCATTTTCTTCGTTATCACCAGAGATTTTCACTCAAGAACAATATATTTGGTTATTTTAAACTGTAGCCCCATTTATCTCTAATTCTATTTTATTACAGTACTATTAAGTATATCTACTATTAATGTTTTTCCAAATTTTATTTGAATAAAAAGTACAAATTTGAAGGAATTCAAAACATTATTTTTAATACAGATTTGTAGAGTCTATACATGTTCAAAGATTATGATTTTATATATTACTATCAAATCAGCATACGAAAATACATGAAACGTAACATAAATAAAAGTAAGCCCTTGAAAACCTACTGCACAAATTATTGAAAATACTAAATGCAACACAACAGTTATAAGTGATGATAATTAGTAAAGAAATAGAATATATAAAACACATTTAGATACGAAAGAGAGACAGCGATGCCAACTTACCTGAAATCAATAGTTGGTCCACTTTGCCTTAGGTGAAACTTCCAAATTTTTGAGGGCTTAAGCCCCTTTCATCACGAAGAAAGATTTGAACTGTGTGCTGGCTAGTGACAAATATTCACAAACTTCCTTCCTGATGAAGACCCTCGAAAATTTGGAACTATCACCTAAGCCAGACTGGACCAACTTTTGATTTCAGGTAATTCGGTACTGCTATCTCTCTTTTCTAACTAAATGTGTTATTTAATTTAACCTCATCATATTTTCCTTAAGTGTTATATATATATATGTATGTATGTATAAAGCAAATAAGGACATGTAACATTACCTCGTTTAGATATGAAAGAGGGACAAACAGCAGCTGACTTGCCTTAAATCAACAGTTGGTCCAGTCAAGCCGGGAAGAAATAGTATTTCAAATTTTCCAGGTAGCTCAACATTCAGACCTACTGTCCTGAAGAAGGGAGCTCATGCCTTCAATAATTTGACATACTATTTCTTCCCAGCCATTTGTTGATTTAAGGTAGGTCAGCTGCTCTCTGTCGACCTTTCTGATCCAAATGAGTTAAACATTTAGATAGGAAAGAGAGACAGCAAAATTGACTTACCAGAAATCAACAGTTGGTCCAGCCAGGTTAAAGAGTGTAAATATTTCCAATTTTCAAGGCCTGAGCCTTTATGCAATCCCAGTCAGCATGCAGTTCAGACCTTCCTTCCTGACAGAGGCTCAGGCCGTCAAAAATTTAAAATATTTTCACTCCTCAGCCCAAGCGAACCAACTATTGATTACAGGTAAGTCAACAGCACTGGCACTCTTTCCTATCTGAATGTGTTATTTAATTTGACCTTGTCACATTCTCCTTATATACATACACACACACACACACACACACATATATATATATATATATATATATATATATATATATATATATATATATATATAGAAATATATGTGTGTGTGTGTATAACTGACAATTATTTAAAAAACTCATATTTGGTGTTTAAAATTGGATGAATTTTTGATACACATAACTCGCTGAGTAATTCAATAAAAACTGTTAATGAGAAAAAAATGAAGACACTTGTGTACTAATAAGGCCTCACAATCTATAACAACTAGTAACATTGTTTTTATTTTTTAGAATAAATGTTGGACTTTAATATGTACTATACCATTTATTATAAATTAACAAGATATATATAAAAAAGATATTTCAACACTTATTGTTAAGAATAGACAAAAGTTAGTTCACATATTATAGTCCAACTATTTTATAGTGTTAATAAAGCACAATTAACGTTATACTTAGGATTGCACAAACCCATAGAAATATTCAGAGATAACTATTTATCAACCATTTTGAAAATGGTAATAAAGAATATAGCACACAGATAACATATGTGCATATGCCCATATTTTAAAATGAATTTGTAAATAAAATAAAAATCAAAGTGATATATTTCTATAATGTTTCAAATATATTTTTTCACATAGTACAAAACTGACAACATTTTGACAAGTTCACTGTATACATATAAGGTACACCTATTCAACACAGCCCCAGTGGTTGTATTATTTCAAAAATCAGATTATTTTATGTGATAACTCAGAGTTTTCAAAACCAATGATCTGCAAACTGAGAGATGAATTTTCCCAACAATGTGATGAAAATATAAATGAATTAACTTGAGAATGCACAACCGTTCAAATTCAACACTAGTATATTACTGCCAAATTTTGAATGCAATATTACTATCAGTGAAGTCTTCTGACATTTAACCAATGCACATGTATAATGTAGGTGATAATAACCTTGGAATATTAGTCACTGTTTGGCAATAAGTAGTAACAATATATTAAACTCGTAGTATTGCTAAAGACACATACAATTATTCAAATAAGTAAATATAGAAATTTTACTTACCGAAACATAGAGATATTTTCATTAGCTGACAGACAGCTGGGCAGCAAAGGTGATACAAGGTCACCAGTTCGTAATTCCAATTCACTCCCACGTTATTCTACAGCTTTACAGAATGTCCTGAACAATGACAACCAAACTATGTTAAGTTTCTAAAATCTACGATAGTAATTTCGACAGTGATGTTACTGTTTAATTCTATAACATTGAAACATCGGCAGCAAATATGACAAGCAGATTATATCAAACTGAATGCGCAAGAAATTGAAATGATCTCATTTTCAATTCATTCAGCCAATTTTCTTTTTTTCTATCAATTATACCACGTAAAATTCAAGGACATTCAACTCTACCAAAAGGACAAAAGATGATAACCTTCATATTCAATCGTATTACTTACGTAGACGAAGGAAGAGAGAATTGAAAAATAGGTTCCATTGCTGAATATTTCTGACTTACACATTTGTTTACGACGACAGTTTTGTATTTCACAAATAACATAAAAGTCCCAAAAACCATACACCACACTGGCCTAAAATGAATGAAGCAAACCTCAATACTAATTTGTGATCACACAGTGTGGTAAACTTAACAGAACTAGACTCCACCATGTGAATTAATGTTTTTTATGGGCGAATAGTTATATACCCGGTAGTACCAAATATAATATAAGCAACTAATTTACCCAATTCAATCACAATAATATTTGGCAATTAAATATAAGCAGATACATGCGTATTCATATAACACTTCCCATTAGTTACTTATGTCTTATGTTACCAATACGTGCATAAGTTAAAATCTCCTATGCAGGGCTTTTTAAATGAGTAAAATGAATGTTAAGTTATTATAACATATATTTTGCTTCTTTACGGAGATATCTTTTTTATAAGTAACTCGTTCATGAGACATAATAAACCAAATTGTTTTCAAAAAGAAAAAATAGAACCTAAATGTTTATTTAAATTTTCAATACAAGTTCATATTTATATTACTTATTGACAATTTCGCAACTCCGTTTTTTCCATCTCAACCAAATTCAGTTCAAAATCTAAAGGCTATATGTACTTCATACTTCTTGGGAAAATGCCCTATTCGTCTTTTAATGACCGATAGTGCTCATATAGTCATAAATCTTTATTACGATTGAATCCGACTCGGATTTTGGAACAAACTTACACCTACAGAGTTGGAAAATTTAAATACTTTCAAAGTGCCGTTTCAAAAGCACATATAAAATACTCCTGACATTATTGGAAGAGTTTGGAGTCAATTATTGAAAAAATCGTTGAGCAGACCCATCGCATTGCATGGAACGCTAGCTCTACAATACAATACTCTACAGTATAATGATCAGACAAATACACGATATGTAATACAAAGAACCTGATAAACTAGAAAATCTTAAGTTTTATCAGGATATGAAGTTCACACAAGGAGACTGTAAACCGCCATTTCGCGTTAGTGTTGCGGCCATGTTCCAACAAAATATTCACTTGAACGAATGATTTTATTCTTGCATGATGATGATTCGATATAAGCTTAGGTTGCTTTGCCAGCTCTACTTTAATACTAGAATTAGTCAAATCTCGTATGGTTTAAACAATTTTTTTATTATATTAATCTATTAAGTGGCCACCAATCTTGTTTCCATATTCAGTTAAGCCTTAAGATCAACGCAGGATGAGTTTCAGTACTTTTCAGAGCAATGAACACGTGTAATTCGTTGTTCTATTCTACATACTACATTTATTTCGCAATATGCCTGATAAAGGTGCAAGATCTAGACACTGAATAAAACGATTTCGCTGGTATCCGCCACCTTCCGCTTGATTGGCAAATGCAAGAAACACTTGAATTATATATCCATACTTACGTTCTTCGTATTTTAAATAAGCAAACAAAATATCGTTCTGCCTTAAAGAAACGTAATATCGAAAATAGTGATTCAAAAAAGGATTCGGACTACACAGCGTTCTCTACCCACACAAACTTCTTAATTTCGTAGTTTTTGATATTGACTAAACCATAAAGGTTGGGGAGGATTTTTCTTATTATATCAGATCATTATATAACGTTTATTTCCGTAGCTAGAAGGCGGTGTAAACTACTAAATTTCAATTAATTGTTTGGAGCATATCGGTGTTTATTAAATATATAATTTATTACTTACACGCAACGTTTCTGGAAGGCTTGTTCCTATCTTCAGGTGAGTTTTGTCAACTAAGTAGTTCCGTTATATCTCTCTATGCTCTTGCGTTTTTTATGAACCTGAAGAAAGGTAGACTACGAGGCTTCCGGAATTATTCTGTGGTATTTATATTATCACTTCTTTTGTCTGTATTTGGCTATCTTTCTTATTAATTTCCAATCAGACGTAATTTTTTAATTATTTTATTCTTAACTATTATTTATAAAAGAATTATAGAGGTGGAGACACGGATATTTTTATTTGAAAACTCTTAAGAAAATGACGACCTACAGATCTTAATTGGACAACTAAAATATTTTTAATTTATTATGTATAGGCCCAATAGTTTAAAGATGTCTTCAATCCATGGCACTAATAACTCATTACGGATTACACAAATTTTATATTATACTCTAGATAATGGATTGAAATTAAATACTTTTTAAAATTTGAATACCTGTAGGCCTAAAGCCCTCTGGAATAGTTGATCTGAGTTCCAATCTGGATTAGATATACTTCTCAACGTTTTTCTGTTAAATTTTTTATTGTGTGTTTAAGTTTTAAGGACCAATTTTCTAACTGTTCTAATTGTTTTTTTTTCTTACGATCAA
This sequence comes from Zhengitettix transpicula, assembly GCA_037074705.1. Lineage (NCBI taxonomy): Eukaryota > Metazoa > Arthropoda > Insecta > Orthoptera > Tetrigidae > Zhengitettix > Zhengitettix transpicula. The sequence continues at coordinate 80,703,797 of CM073591.1, forward strand.
AGAAAGGTCTAATCGAAATTTACGTTAACATTGAAGAAGAAATTTGTGAAAACTAAAATTCAAGATAATTGCGAGATCATGAATGACTGTTCGTCGTAGAAACGTCGTTCAAATCTCATTTTAAAGCGCACAAAAATTGTGTTGTATTTTCTTGATACAAAGCAGACATTTCGTTAGACGCATGTGTAAATACAATTATGAGTTACGGACTCAATATTAAACACAGATTGCAGCGTCTGATATTGAGTTAGTCTTGGGTGACACCACATCGCGATTCTTGATATCGTGTCTCCGAAACAATGCACATTGTATTTGTAAAGTTAACGTCGAATTTGTCTGAAAATACTAATTATTTTACTCAGCGTTAATAGTAAAATAATATAAATAATAGCTTACTCTGAACATATAATGAAGTAACAAATAAACAACAAAGTTATAACATATGTTTCTAAAATGCTTGTTGATTTCGTCAGGTGATAAAAAATCGTTAGAGGAATAAGGGCATGTCGCAGCAAACTACGTAACCAAATATTTTGATACGAAGGCAACAAGAATTACAAAATTTATTATATATCTTAATTTTCTTTGTTTATTAACTACTTCATTTCTATTTGTTAATTTTCATATAATACAGATGTTTTTATATTTTCATTAACTTATTCTGTTGACTCAAACAATTCAATTGACCTGTTAAATATGATTAATGGAAGTTAATGTTCAACAGTTATTCAATTTATTTATGTAACATATAATTATCATTAATTACTTTAATTCTGTACTTGTTATTTCTCTTTGTTTGTTCATAAAAGCTCTGGCTATATTTCATAATTTCACACTCTTAAGATATACCAATCACAGTACCTACACTTCATAAAATAAAATAATTAAACTCAATTTACTTGATTAGTATCACCCTGAATAATATATTCACATGATATTTAAAGTTTTATTTTTATTTATTTTTTATATTTTTCCCGCCATAATTTCAATACTAAGTAGAGGGGATGTAAAAATCTCACTTAGTTAATAGTTCTCCCTCAGTTCTTCAAAATTGGTTTGGTAATTATCGGATGGAGCCCAAAAATTAATAAAATTAGGTCTGAATATAAATGGAATACTTAGCCATATTAGATTATTAATGTATTGAGTAAGTTTACATTACTACAGTCATAAAAATATTATGCAAAATATGATACAATAATGATTTATCTATTTTTGAAGGCCTGATTTATCATTTTAATCAATGTCATACCTTGGTCTATTGCTTTGTTATTTTTTTGAAATCGGGTGTTAGCCATGTCTGTTTATTTCGAAGTCTAATTTATGGTCAGGAATCATTGATAATAATATACTTGAAATTTTCTATAGAACTTTTGAAATAAGTTACAAAGTTCCTGTTTTTATCTTAATCAAGAGTCAATAAAATAACTCAATTTATCAGCATAATACAGTTCTAGTTCATTTGAAATATTTAGAAACCTATAATAAAACATGTTACGCTTTCAGAAACATATCTATTTAAGAAAAAAAGACTCGTTTCCACCATTCGTGAAGATTTTGCATAAATTATACATACCTGTTAGCTGTAATTATACCCTGCTGAGAAGATGTAGGCAACAGTAGCAAATTAAGAACATATATGTGCAAAACATGTATCAATAACATGTTCAACGTAAAAATTAATTGATCTTAAATTGATTTGGATATAACTGAACTTTAAGCTGTATTTAAAGTGTCAAAATATAGACTGATGATATAATAAATGACAACTGAAGAGGAAATATTTATTTACAGAAATATATATTGTAATTGGTTGTTGTTTAGTGAAATAATTGTTTATAATAATGTAAATCAAATTTCTCTTATAAATTTCCTGGGTAATAACATAGATAATTGGGTGGATCGTGTGTTTTTGTGTGCATTGTTTCTGTCAAAAATGACACACTATGTTAAACCTTCATTTTCAACTGATTTAAGATTGCTTTCCCCTTGCTATATTTGTACTTGAGTAGAACCTAAGTTAGTTTCTTCTCCAACCTGTGGCCGATGATGACATGAATTTTGTTGAGTACTCTCTGAAACTACATGATCATTTAGAGAACTATAAGGAGGAGGATAAATAAAATTTGTTGCAGTTAAGTTCCTGCCTACGAGAGTTATAGGTTGTGTGAGTCCTGGAATAATAGTGCTGTTTAATGGAGGGCGAGCCATAGTTTCATGATCCTGAAAGCAAACATAAAAAAGGTTAATAATTAAACATCTTTGTAATTATGGTTTATTATAATGAATTTAAAATATGTGATGGGATTAATAACTAACTAGCAATTTAACTCAAACACTTACTGTGCAACACTGATAAGATGGTGGCTTTTCTAAAGTAAAATGATTGGTGTCATCATACCTAGGAGGCCGATCTCTCAGCCTATCTATTACAAATATAGCTTCGGTAGAAAGGTTAAACGAATTCCTTTGCATTTCTATACGTCGGCGGGTTCTTCGTCTGTAATGAAATAATTTAATGATATAGTTTTTAAACCTTAAGAACAAGACTATGTTATATAATATAAATTCAGCCAGATGACTCATGAATATATATTATTTTCTTGTTATCTATTCAGATAATACTTTTAAAAAATATTGAGGTAAGATCTGTCAAAGTTTTTAAATTTAAATGTATAAATAACAGTTAAAGTACATAAAATAATATTTATATTATGTTTGCAGAAACTTTTGAATCCTAAGAATTTCATAAAGCAATGCACTGGTAGCATTTATGTCTGTCAGATCACAGACAGTACATTAAAACCATGTGTTCTGAGCACATAGGCTTCACATAATCTTTATTGCCCTCCTATATTGTGTAATAATTATCTATTTGGATAAATTTTTCACTGTTATGGAACATTAATATAATACTTACTAAATTCTTTCCATTCTTACCTGGCACATGTTTTCCAAACAATACTGAGGAGTGCAGTGGCAGCTATGACAACTGCGGCTCCAAGTGCAACCTGTGCAGCCAACATGAATTCGTCATCATTCTCATTACTGAAAGAGGAATATCACATTTTTTATAATCATTATTATTCTGCATAACGAACAAATAGTTATTAAAAGATGCCGGCCCAAAGGACCGAGCTCTACCACTACAACTGCCAGACTATCATCTTACATGACACATTCTGGATTTAGGTTTGACACATGTTCAGTATATCGATTATTCTTCAGTTTTAACCACTGGGTTCTTTAACATTGTGGACACAAACATGTATGCTTATACTGGGATTCAAAGCCAGAACCTCTGTGTTTCACGACAGTGATGCTGGCCAATGCCCTACAGAAGGTCAGAAATAGTAACTATGAAGTCCCTAAATATATTTATGGAATTCCATCTTTGCACAATTCTTTACATCTGGCATATTGCCATAAGACATCAGCAGTGCAATTAACTGAAAGATCATATCCAAAACATGAATGCCTGTATTCATTTTTACAGTTACGATAGGTTGATTATGTAAAACCATAACAATTCTGGAACCCATAGGCATTAAAATGTGGACTCCGAGTGTCGGCATAATGATTTATTATTATTATAATATGAACAATAATACTGAATAACATAAACAGTAATGTGACATAAATTCCAACAATATCATATAGAATTCAATATTAAGTGACCCAATAAATTGAACAATCAAGTGTATGTAAAACAATACCCAATTTCTATGTTATGAATTAATAAAATGTAACTTGAGTTCTTATTCCCAGAAACATAATAAGTTTTAATAGCATGAATGGCCAATGATTCAGTTAAGAATTAATTCAAGCAAGGATTACTTGTACAAAGGTATACTATGTCAGTTAAAACAATGTAATAAAATAATATTAGTTTGGAATTTATTTTATCACTTAATTTTGTCTGTTTATTGGCTACTTCGTCCTCTTTTGTTCATAATAAATATAATTCTTTCAACCTAAAATCCCATATGGACAACTTTCTTGTAAATATTCAACTAATTTTTCAGTATTGTCACATGCCACCTTGAAAGTAAGATCAACGAGAAGTTAATTTAAGCATATGAAGACGTTGGACACCTGTATAGAGAAAATGTCATTACTTATCAGGATTAGAGGACACCACATTTATATACTGTATATTAATAAAAAATACTGTCTATTTTTCACTCACTCAAAGATGAGTCAGTGTATGTATTCTGTAATATTTAATTAAATCAATATACTTTCGTGTCCTTGGTTTCCAACAGTGTAGAGATGTTTCTCTATAATATGTTGATAATAATAAGAAAAAAGCCAAATACAGACACAGAAGTCGTTATTTAAATACCACAAAATGTTTCTGGAAACCTTGTGCCTTTCTTCAGGTGCTAATAAACATAAAAAAATCTGTAGAATAAATTTCACGGTAATTTGTGCATATGTGCTATTTACTGCAGCCCAAAAATAAATTCCACAATAATCTTTTTTTCTAAATTTAAAGAGTTTTGATAATAATTTATTTTACTGGGAGAATTCCTGCTTTGATTTCGAAGACTTTAAACTGGCCGCGCTAATGCAGCCAGCTGTCCATCTCTATGCTGAGCAGATTTGCAATCTTCATTTAGAAATGCGCATACGCAGTATTCCGTTTCACCCCCACCCCAGGCACTATTAAAACTCGACAAACGGTCTCCTTTCTGAATTCACTACAGCTTAGCCCGTAAACAATACCGCCAACGTGTGTGAATTGTTCCCAAAATTAACATTATTTCAAATATGTAAGAAAGAAAAAAATACTTCCGTGTTACAAATGTGTCTCGCCTTGGTACTAAATTTTTCCGCTTTTAAAAATTAAACACTGTTACAAATCATACACTATAGAAAGAATTAGAAAATTAACATGGTACGGATGGGTATTGGTGACACTGCCCTTGCTGCAGTATTATTAGTATTTATCATAGTTATCGTCATAACATTTTTTATTGTTGCTTGTGGTGATTTAGTACATAACATAAAAAACTCATTCTTATCACTCAATGACAGTCTCTCTTATTGTTCAGTACACCTACATTGCAACCTGCTCCGGTATATTATTAACGTATTTTCTATTGTAAATTATAAAAATTATTACCTTTGCCAGCAATGATGACATTCCAGTGCGCACGATGTATTAGAGCAACCTGAAAAAAATTATCCTTAGTGTGAAGATTTTATAGGTAGATATTTTAATGAATTTGCAAAAGTAGGGCCTACTTACATCTTGAGCAGTCGTTCGATTCACAGCACGATGTCGTAGTATTACACCAAATGCTTTCGTCACAGCCATCACTTTCTACAAGAAAATTTATTTCTGTATATTTACTATTATAAGATCTGCAAATACATTTTTTTATTCGTTTAAAGGAGAAATACGTTTTTCCTCGGACATTGAAAGCATAATTTTATGGATAAAACCACATAAATTTATATTTTACCATTTAATCCTACTCACCATCCTACATCCTAAAATTTGAGACAATATTCATGTTCAACCCGGAAAGATGAATTTACGTAACTAACCAAGTCATCAAACTCAATATTTTTTAAAAATGAAAAATTTACGTCTATATTGAAAATTAATAATACGAAAAATAGCCAAACACAGCCTTATTTGTGTAGTTGTGTCTCTCTAGGCTCTTGTGTTTTTTTTCTGCACGTGAAAAAAAGAACAAGGCATCCAGAAACATTGTGTAGGATTTATATCATAACTTCTTTTGTATATATTAGACTATATTTCTTATTATAAATTTTTCCCTTATATTTTATGAGTATGATGTATGTTTCATAAACTAATTAAATCTACGACAAAGCAAACCATTTTTTTTTGTCTACTGCGTGTTTTTTCCCTAGTTTTCTATATAAATATATTTTTATAAATTAAGACCACTGAATCCAGACTGTGGGTGACTCCTTGGGTCAGAACGCATTACGGCCACTTAAGAGATTAAAAAACCCGGCTGATAAAAAAGGGGGGGGGAGAGTTCCTGATCACCACGCACGTTCGAAATACAAATTCAAGGATAAGAGGAACAGGAAATAAGTGGGCTAGGCAACTAATAATTGAAAAAATGAAATATTCTTAACGATATGATTTAAGTCTTCGAATGGTGTCCCGTAATTTATTTAGAAAAATAATCTCATATATATATATATATATATATATATATATATATATATATATATTATGACATATGACATGTATTGATATCTTGAACAAGAAAGGTTTTTAATCGGTCACAATTATGAAAATAAGCATTTATTGAAATATTTTTTCAATTTCGATTTTTTGTGAAATTTTTGGCAATTGCCATAGTCTCCTTCAAAATTTTGATGTTCCTTAATTTATATTTCATGTGTTCCATCGATATTTCCTGCATAGTGTGTATTTAAAATATGAAACAATTGTGTTAAAAGTATAATTAAATAAATAATTAGCCAAGTAAAAGACAAAAATAAGTTAAATAAACCCCACACAACGTTTCTGCAATCCTTGTCGCTTTCGTCAGATGATACAATAAAAGCTATTTATTTATCTAAGTAATATACTTTTAACAGAGACGTTCTATATTTTAACATTATATTAGTTATTATAGCGTACCCTCTTTAGATATTTTTGAAGATAGTTGCGTAACGGGATTAAACGAAGACCAGTAGGGACTTTAAAGTTCGATTTTGATAAAGATATTTACTGCTTCCACATAAAAGCTATATTTTTGGGTAGACACATTCACGTAAGTATATTCGCTACATACAATGAGAACCCTTATGGCATCAAGGAGAAGAGGATATTAGAAATTGGATCAATTTTGTAACAGCCAGTGGCGGCTGGTGCAATGTGCTTGAACACTTAAATTAAGAAGAAATAATTTTTCTTAATTATAAGAACTTTCATAATGTTTTAACACTGCGAATCATTCCTTCGATATTCAAGACTTTAAACTCCCCGCTTTGCGGTGGCCTAGCTAAAGCAGTCAGCCGGCCATTCAGTGATATCGCCGCGATAGCACAGGATATTTTACTTTAATGGGAAATACGCATGCGCAGTACAGCTTTTCACATCCCCGCGTCTCCCATAAAGCTCACTAAAATGACTCTCTTGTGAACTATTCAGTAATTATAAATTTATTTTAAAATATTTCACGTTTTCAAAACAAATCTAATAGTGCTATATTTAAAAAAACACACAAGGAAACAACACTTAACGGTCATCATGGTGTGAAAATGTACCGCACGCCCCTACATACAACGTTACACAATGGCTTGTTCTAAAAATTAACTTGATTAAAAATATGAACTTTACTTTCGTGTTAGAAATGCGTGCCAATTTGGTGCCAAATAATTCCACTTTTAAATATTAGACACCATAGGAAATTATGTAGACTAATAATTAGAAATGTAGCACATAAAGGGGCTGTCGGAGTGTTGGTAACACTGTCGCTATTGTAGTATTAATATTTTACATATTAATCCTCGTAAAAATTGTTGCTTGGGATGATGTAGCACATAACTTCAAAAAGTCACGAGCCGCCACTGGTAACAACTACGGATGAAATATTATTAACACCGATTAAATCAAGAATGACGTATTTATTCGGAGTCAAAATCCTTGGAAGAAGTGGGGGAGGTAATTTTGAGGAAAGCTATGAAAATATTTGTTTTGAGAATTGAGAAAACTCGGAAAAGGTTGTTTCTTTAAAATATTTGACAGTACAAATAAATCCGCACTAACTAGCGAAATTATTTACGGACTATAAGTCGACGTAATATGTTCAGTATTATATGAAAAATAAATAATAATAGAGACAAAATAACGTTCCTGCGTTCACTGTTGCTTTCGTCAGGTGATGAAAAATCTTAAGACCTAAATGAACAGACCTTGCTTGAAATAGAACCAACATAACTTTTCAAACAGTTATTACCGCAGCACGTTGCAGTCATTCCTACATATTATACCACTAGATCTAGAAGGTTCAAGAAATTTTAAGGTCAACAGATTATTATGTTGGTTAGAAATAGCGATATATCAATTTCGACCGTTATTAAAATTTATATAAAAAATTGATAAATTCTGTCCTGTTTTTTCCATTAAAAATTAGTTGTGATAGTAGTATTAAATGACCAAATTATGATTAAAATCTAATTCATTTCGCAGGCCTGTATGGGAAGCATAAAGAAAACGTAACTCAAGCTTATAATGCGTGGAACAGTAAATATAACTACGTCAGTTTAATTAACGGAAATAATCATTTTAAATTTACGTGAAAGCTGAATAATGCAGGGTGTCAAGCATTATATATAAACCCATTGGTTTTAAATTTGAGAATAATCTCTACCCAAGTTATATATTTATTGAATGTAATTATTATATTTATCCAGGTTTATCCCGGTGATTTTTATGAATGAATTTATCTCCGATTTCACATCAGTCCGAAGAAGATGGAGGTGCCAGTCTTGGAAACGTCAGTGATGACATGTATAAACCGGTCGGTTTCATTCAAAAAATTTGTTGATTAATCACTATGAAGGCAAATAATTGGCAAAATGTTATTGGCTATTTGAAGAGAAAATGACGAGTCTATAAATGTGTACTCATCAGTTACTGAGATTTTCCGAAGCATAGCATCCGTTAATTTTTATTTGTAAAAAATAGTAAAGAGTGCCTTCATTGCAATAGTAAAAGTTTCCTTGGTGGGAGAAGTTTTCAAGTCTGAGTTATCTAAAACCTCCATATGAATATTTTAAAGTAAAATGGACGAATGAGAAAGGTCCAGGAGTGTAATATAGTGTGTCTCAAGCCGTGTTCACAAGAGCGTTTCAGTGAGGATTTAACATCCAAACGTTTCAAGGTAGCAGACAACTCTCAGGGTTGTGTCCTTCGTCGGTTATGTTTTGTGATCGTAACCTTCTTTCTGCATTCGTCCATTTGTAATCCATAAGCATTAAATTATATTATCTTTGACGGCCTCAAGTATAAATTGAATTCGGATATCATGTTCAATTGTAGTGAATTATCCCAATGAAATGATTAAGAACAATACGTTAGATATAGTTGGATTTGAAACTGTTGACATTTATATTACATAAAGTTATCTAATTCTAATTTGTTTCATATTGTTAAAGCAGTTAATTTACATTAAAATAGTATAGGCAACAAAATTTATTTTTGTTAACTTTTTTGGCTATTCATTAAACAATTCCGTGCAGAGCTATTTATTTACCGTATTTTCATGGGAACAATACGCTCATACATGTCCGGAAATTATATATATATATATCCTCAGCATTGTTGAAACAGAAACAGTGACATATACAATTTGTTTGATCTTTCGTAATTTTTAAAAGGTAACGGTTAAATGCCACCTCATGAAAAACGTATACCATGGATATATAATCAATGTGACGACCACTGTTGCAAAATATGATCTCAAACAAATGTCGAAAGTATTCTTACGACTAAAATACTTTTCTCTGTCAAAAGACCTCGAATATACTTATACAAATGCATATAATTAATACGCACGGTAGGATAAACCAAAGCTACTACGATAAAAACGTAGGGCTATATTTTTTCCGTTTCCAATGTTAATATTCCAATATTTCCTTTTACCAAATCATCTATCATTTAACGACAAAAAGAGAATATAAATTAACAAAATGTATAACTAATGTCTATGAAAAGGGCGATATAGAAAACTTGTTATCATATAAAAATTAATCTCCTTTTAGTATCTTTTATTGTAATTCTAAATATCTTGTCTGTTGAATTATAATACGTCAACCAAAATCAAGGTCAAACCAGAGATAAATGTCTAGAATTTACTAATAAGTGGGACCTTATTTCGCCTAATGAAAATTGACAAAAGAATCAACGATAAATAATAATGTAATTTAAATATATAATACACCTGTTGGGAAAATAAATATTTGTACAACGCTAAATGATGAACAATTTTCAAATAAATAATTACAGAAACTGCACTAACCATATGGATGTAGCTGAGAATTACTAGATGAAACTAATTTTAACACAAAACCTGATATGACCAACAGTACCCACATTGTCACATACACAGACCATCCCTAACTAAACCCTATCAGTAGTTTTGGACCTGATAAGATACAGCTGATATCTGAGCAGACAGCTTCAAGTTGGTATTCACAATCTTCATGCAATAATGTTTACACTCACATCACCAAAATTAAAACTAAAATAAATCTAATAGGAATTATGATTTAATTTTCTTCTCAAGTATAATTATAGTAAATTATTTCAATACAATTAAAGTAGATGAGAACTGTTGAGTAATGTATTTCATAACATTGAATCATCAGTACCCTTAAATCATGAATTCTTTTTATATAATAAAGTTGGTCCTGCTTTCATATAGGCCAAATATGATTTTCATTCTAGACTGAAGGACAGCAAATGCTTGGAATTATTTGAAGTTCTATCAATGGTTCCAAGAAAAACCTAGTCTTTTATAGAAAATTATTTCATGTCACCAAGGTAAAATTTTAACATAAAACATCATGGTGTTTGCTTTAAAAGACATTCATTTTTTATCAATCTAGTATAAACCTTTAGGAATCCAATACTTCTTTACACTACAACCACTCATTAAATAGCTCATCATACCTAAAGCATGTGCAGTCAGATTTCAAAGAAATAAGCTTCTATTGAATTCACTTGCCGATATATATTTACACTTATTACATAAAAAAAAAATTGAAATCCTGGGCAAATCTTTCCTTTCCAATAGTGTTTATAATAATCTTGATGGTTTTTCAATCATCTTGTTTATATTAAAACTACCACTTGTGTTCTAACAAAATATTTTGTTCCAATTCAAAATTGTCTCACAATACTACATAGCAGAAAATTGTAGAATAAATTTAAACCCTTTCATATGTTAAGAGTTGCAAATGCAAAGAATACTCAAATGACACACTTTTCCTTAAGAGATTATGGATAATTTTACACACAATATAAATATAATAATTGAAGGATGCTATATGCATATACAAATCCTCATGACACTGTAAACAACTGGAAATTAGCATTTCAATTAACTTTACCACTGCAATAATTTTAGGTATAAAATTTATTACAACAGAAGAATCACAATGTTGATAACATTGACAAAAGCAAGAGTTCTACCTCATTCAAATGCACAAAATAATTTAATATTAGGATGGTTTGTACAATAGTTTTAATTTGTTAGAGCAGTTAGAGCATCAACAACATTGCCCGCATGTTCTCGCAATGTTCGTTCTGCCAATGTCCTGGATATCTCCATTTCGTTCATCTGTAAGAAATAAAATTATTTTAACTTTTAAATACAAATTAATGGCTACCAATTATTCAAATGTGTAGATTTTAAAAGGTAATGTGTTGAAATCTATATGCCAACAAAGGAAGACAGGTTTAGCTAATATTTCTGAGGAAAAACTAAACAAATTAACATATTCTTTGTGACAGTTGTATATACAAATATCAGATTTAATTGTATAATGGATAACTTTTGATAACTGGCATAATCACAAAATCTAACAAATTAAGATATTCTTTGTGACAGTTGTACATACAAATATCAGATTTAATTGTTTAATAAATAACTTTTGATAACTGGCATAATCATAAAATCTAATTACTGTTCCATTTAATAATTTTCATTATTAATTCAGTGTGTTGAATGATCACAGTAGTCCTATAAAGTCTTTCCTTTCTTCAATAAATAACAGGCTTAAGAATTCATGTAAAAAGATGTATCATACGTAGTTAAATTCATGGGCAAATTTCACTAACTTACAATCAAATCCACATCTTCTTTAGTAATAGAAATCTTCATCAGTTCTCTCTCTTTAGCCATTTTTTCAGCTTTCTCTTTATTTCTCTTGTCTCCAATATAGGACATTGCCTATGGAAATTTCATAGAGAAAATAAAATAAACTCTTGAGGTTATGTACATGTCATTGAATGAATGGCAAATTATTGAGGTTATGTATAAGGAAACACATGTATAAGAAATAAACATACCCCTGAGAAATCAGCGGAATATATTTCCTTTTCCTCTGCATAATCAGTAACTTTTTCCAAGTCGGCAGCGCCGCTGTCATGTTTCAATACTTTCTTTTGTGTTTTTTCTTGAACTTCGTCTGAATCGCCGCCAATATCACCATTCGCTTCGTCGTCCGCCATTGTTAAATAAGCAAAGACGTGGACAAAATATATTTTACATTTTGGTTGCCCAAACAATTATATCTTATATCTCGCAACCTGCTGACGTTCATGGAAAAGATGAAATGCCTAAAAAAAACCACAACAACAACATTCGCAATTATGAATAGCAATTTACAGCACAAATTTATGACGAAATTTGCTATTTGCAAGAAAATTTGACGTCATTACTACCTAGTTTGGCGATATCAACTGCCGATTTAACGCCAGACGATCTCTGACCTTCTTTACTGTCCGAATGAATTAATTAATTTGACAAAGTCACTTTAACCTTACTAGCTATATTAATTCTATTAAGCGGAGAAAACTTCGATCTTTAAAATAAATTGGCATTTTTTCCCTGGCTTTCTTAATTTTAAAATTCGGTATTTCTAAGGGAATAATAATTTATTATTTTGAATTTTTACAAGAGTAATTGCTTTTTTTACTGCTTCTTGCATAAAGGAGTTAAGTTATTTCCATTTCTAATTTTTCTGTGTGTTTGAAGCTTATTTTCACGTTTATTGTTTCATCGATGGTTTCTGTATATTTCTGCCAGTCAGTGAGTGCGTTAAATAGTTTGACTACTCTCGATATACTTATTATTTGTGCTAAGTGTACATTTCACAGGAGGGTGTTCTGATGATCATTTAGGTTCAACTTCTATGCATGCGGGTGATTTGTCATTGATGATGAAAGAACCAAAGAGATCAGGTACTTTGCTTGAATCTGACGACCAGTAAGTTGTGAAAGCAGGTAAATGGAACATTTAGTAATAGTTAGTCGAGGTCTCAATAACGTGTTTTTCCAGTTGCTACAAGTATCCTCTTCAGAGCGTTTGTAGGTTCGTCCGTCCATCATTCGAATATCAATCAATATTTATTACATGAATATCATATACTATTTAAAATTCAGACACTTTTCTTGGGCAAAAAAGAGAGAACATTCCCAAGAATATTTCAACCATTTCATAACATCTGTAAAAGTAAATAAATTATCCTAATACGTGTTTTATAACTTTCGCATGGCCAAAACTTTAGCTCATCACAACTTTGTAAAAGGTCTCTTGACTCAAAGCCATTCATCTTTGAAGCTGTTCCAAAATAAGTCATTAGATAATTTTAGAGAATCCTCCTATCCCGTTATCACCGAACTTCGACAATCGTATCTTGCTGTATCAGTTTTGGCCAATCTTATGTGAAATATAATTCGTATTAACTGCTGAAGTAAACCCCTGAATTCAATATGTAATTGAATTTTGATATAACTTTAATAAATCAGTACTGGAATTTGAAATAAATGCTACATTTTATCAATTTCAAGTATATAATTTTATATTTTATTTTAACACATTTATTAGATTAATTCTTTTATGTACAGTAATTTCCAAAGAAAACAGATAATCGAAGAAATTAGAATAATAACACAAGTAATTCACGACTAGTATAACAGTAATGAAAAAATAATTTTGAACAATACAAAATTTAAAATTGAGTAGACGTTTCGATCAACTGTTGTGATCTTTGTCAATACTTTAATCAGACATATAACCCAGATACATAGAATAGGCTCAATTGAAATAAGGAGAATTCCCACGACTTGGAAATATTTATTGATTGAAATTAAATGATGAGAGGAAATATTGTCACGTTTTTATATATCATCATATCCATTCTACGTACTTCTAATTTTAAATTATCTTTGTATTATCTCGTCCGAGTATCTTCGTTTTTTACTATCTTTGTGCAGATGGCGGTGATTTCAATTAATGTGAAGTTTTTATAATTTTGAATATGGAAGATTTAAAGGAGGTTGGTCTTAGTTTGTTCCAAGGAGCAGAATCTATTCTTGTAGACAAAAATAATCAACGACTCGAAGAGGAAGAAGACTTTGAAGATCGTCAAAGGCGACATGAAGAGGTTATGCTACGTTTGTTAAAATGTGTCAATTAAAATAAAACAGACTGCAACTTGTTACTTGTATGATTTCAGATTGAAAATATTTTAAAAAATGCCTTTGATGATCTCGATTCCGACGAGGATGATTGCAGTAGTATTAATAGCAGCGGTAGGTTATAGTTAAATGTTTGGCTTATGTCAACAAATGCTCCATGAATTCGATGCTTTTTATAACAGATTGTCAAACTTTTTTTGTTTGACCTACGTTTTTCGCAATAGATATGGTCCATGTCAGACCATAGTGACGAGAATCAGTGTACCAATTTTTTTAAAAAAATAAGCATAAAACGTCTAAAGGGACAGAAACAATTTGGTTAATTTAATATTGTATGTTTATAGTTCATGGAATAATGTGTTTATTTGGTTCATTTATTTTCTTTACATTAATCATTTGTTCATTTTACAATGTACTACCCATAAAGCTGTAGACAACTTTAAATGGTCGTGATTACAGTTGTTTTTAACTACCCCATTAAAAATTTTTTGTTAAAAAACTATGTACTATGTTGCTATTGGTTGCTGCAAGTTATTTTTTGAAAGTAAAATTAAGTAATAATACTTGACACAGAAAATTTATATTCTTCGTAATGGTGTAAATCTTGTTAAAAAAAATGACTAATGCTATTTTGCCATAGTTGCTTCGAGTATAATGCATACTCAGATGTCAAGAATATAATTATAGTCAAAATTTACTTTTTTTGTGTTTGTTCTCTTTTTATGAACAATTTTTCTTCAAAACATTTAGTCCGCTTTCTTTTGTCAGACAATAGTGTTACTAAAGATTATTCTGGGTACATATTTCAAGCACAGAAGCCGGATAAAAAACATAATCTGCCAGAAAATGAACAAAAAGATACTGGTTCTTCCAGATTTTCTGGTAATGCTATTTTCTATTTTTCATTATATTACAATTCCAATTAAATACGACTACATATATATATATATTTTGTAATATTCCAATATATAGTATTGTTGAACTTAAATTCACTAATTAATGTATAATGGTAATTTGAAATTTATATTTACCATCACTATGAACAAGTCCTTACCTTACTAAAATTATTACAAAATGAACAGGAACATTTCTCTGATTTTTGGGATAAATATGATTCTCAAAATATATGGTACCAATATTAATTGCTGCCTCTAAATATATATATGACTGAATGAAATAAAAACTAATTTTAATTTTTGTACTAATAAATTTCATTTCCAGAAATTTTTCCAATCTCACTCTCACACACAAACTGACTCAGTGCTTATACCAAACCTTGTTTCGATATGTAATTTATGTACAAATCACTTTTGAAGAGAAAAACTGATATAGGACTTGCAGTAAGAGTCCTTGGGTTTCCACAGTTAAAAGAAGTGATTAAACTTCTATGTTTCAACGACCACAAGATCTGTCATCTTTGCCGAGAAAATGATGACAGAGCTTGCAGTCATTGCAATCTCGTAGTTTAATTTATGTTGTACCTGTGTGAAACCACAAGAACTGTTTATGCAGTATTGCATCGATATTTGATGATATTGCACTTGTCAATCAGTTTGAGGACAATACTTTGTATTGTGTACAAAATCAATTCACATTGTTCTCCTTACTGAAGTAGTACAGAAATCTAAATTCTCCAGCTTACAAACACAATCCTAACTTAAAAGTTATTTGCTTCTTCGTACCTTATACATATAAACAAAACATATAGGTACTTTTCCTTTAATTAGTTTCCATTATTTACTATGTTAATTTCACACTCCTAATTGTTAAAGATACAACCCCACACAGGAATGTTAACACATTTGTGCAACTTATAGGTAATATAAAACAATATGACAAGGTATGTCAGACAAGTGATAAGAATTTAAAAAGTATTTTGTGTTTCTGAACCTAGCAGTGCCTTCTTGACAGCCATGATAAACTCCTAAATTGAGGACCCAAACAACCTGAGTATTAGAGTTAACTGCTTGTAAACTTTTCTCTAGGAGCTCGTATGAATTATTATCCTTAAATATTGTATTGTAGGCAAACAAGAGTTTGATTGGGATAAAATGATTGGTATTATGAATATGGACTTTCATATTACAGTGTATGTGGGAATCTATGCCATAACAGGGATGTGAGTGTAGAACATTGTGACACCTTGGCACTGGATCATTAACTGTGATAACACCTTCACAACAAAGATAGATCATCGGCTGTATCAATCGTTTGCACAATGCTTCAACACTTACAGATGTGGCATTGTTTGTGTCCATTTTATACTTCAGTGAAAGTTGTATGCACTCATCAGCTAATTCCCTTGACCATTGTTCATAAATGTCTCAGGCTACAATAGGCTTGTGAATGTGCAATGGTATAGAATAGGTTCCAATTATGTTTTATGATGGATACTGTATATCCAGATTTCATTGTCTATCACCACAATGGCTGAATGTCAAGCATGATGGTGTGGGTTACCATAGGATATTATTCACTATCTCAATTTTATGTATTAAGGGTAGAATAATGAGCAACTACCACACAAAAAGCTATAAATTCAGTGTACTCTCACAATTTGAAGGAGTTTCTATGCATAATATGTACAATTCCTGTGGGCTACAGTTCTTCATTCGAATTTTTGTGCCTATGTGGGTTATTGTCAGTATACAACTTGTACAACAGCCTACAGTTGCCAGCACCAACAAAACATTTACAAGCAACACAGAGGGCCATTTCCCATGAAGAGATCTAAGGTCTCTTTGATTGATTCACATGACATATAGTAGCTCTCCATGCAGATTTATTATTATTATTCCTTTGTGGTGTTGAAATGTTGACAAAGTGGATTAATGAATCAATACAATCATGTACTCTATAGTTTGTGTAAATTTAAATCAGCTTGATTTTTTTATGTTCAAAATTTATACATTCATTTATAATTTAATTCATATTTTTAATTTACAGAAGAATTTCTTCCAAAAGCCTTATTAAATACATCAAATTCCACTTACGTTCCTCCTAAACACAGTGTGTCTCCAAGAGTTCAACTTCATTGTTCTGATACAATAGAAGACAGAAATGTTGCTTACAGAGAAGCAGGTAAGATATGTGGAATTTGAACTTGTTTTATTGTGTTAATTAATGAAGTTGAGAGCCAAAAAAATACATATTTTGTCATTCTATATAAACCTATTTCCAGCATTTTACTTAACCCATTTGCTTATTTCCATCAGTACCTCACATTCAAAATGAAAAAAATTACATCTGATTCAAAATTAATAATAAGAAAGATAGCCAAATACAGACAAAAGAAATGTTAATATAAATACCACACAATATTTCTGGAAGCCTCGTTCCTTTCTTCAGGTATCAGAAAAAAACACAAGACTCGTGTAGTTTTGTGTCTCTAGGCTCTTACATTTTTTCTGCACCTGTAAATCATTGATAAGGTAAAATATTGATGTTTTGCACTTTAACTGTCAATATGCAGGCATTCCATTGTATTCGCAATCAAACCTTTGATAAACTTGCCAAAAACAAAGATGGCACAACAGCCAAAAAAAATATATATAGTTACCAATTAATTTTCATCATTTGCCACAAAAACCATTAAATGCATTGATGGTTAAATTAGTTATTTATATGAAGTATGATGTTTAGATAAAGGAATGTTATTCTACTTGTCTGTGTTGGACAATAAGTATGTTTGTTAACAAGAAATAATTAGTAATTATATAAATAAATATCCAAATAACAGACAAAAATAAGTGCTAAATTTCTGCAATCCTTGTTGCTTTCATTAGGCAATTAAAAAAATGCAAGAGCCATAAGAACAACACACCACACAAACCTTTTTTTTTTAGTTTGGCTCTTACATATTTTCTGCGCCTGAAGAAAGGAACAAGACTTCCAGAAACATTGTGTGGTATTTATATTATCACTTCTTTTGTCTGTATTTGGCTATCTTTCTTATTATGAAATATTTCCCAAACTAAAATTCATCTTAATGAAGAAATGACATTGAAATTTTCATGTTCCTATCAGATTTAAGTAATATTATCAAATTGAATGATATTAAAACTTTCTTTTGTTAAATATTTTAAACTTAAAACTTTCAACTCGGGGCAGAAATAGTATGAATTCATATACATGGAAATCAATAATCACTGACCACAATTCTAAAGTTACTATCAATAATTGATTGCAATGAAATGATATATCTAACTTAATAAAAGTTGGTGTGCTTCCAACCTCAGAAATTTTGTCCTGATAAAGTATATTGTGATTTAAATATGAATTTTTATTGTCCTCAGATTTTAACAGTGCTGAACAATTGCAACATTTACTTATTGCTCGTCAACAAGATATACAGAGATTGTCTCAAGAACTACATCAGTTAGAATTGGAAACAACTGAAGAAAAAGATGCTTTATATCGTAGACTGGCTCTTAAAGAAGCTGAAAGAGATAGAGCAAATATACAACTTAAAAATACTCAGGAACTCTTGGGTCAGTACAATCTAATAATTTTAATCAGTATGAATGTTAAAAACACCAGCCTCTTAGAAAAATTTATGATCATATTTAACAGGCACAACATTTCATCCCTGATTGGGTCCTTTTCAGGTGTACAATTCAATTCAATTCAGTAATATAAAAAATTAAGAAAAAAAGTCTTACATACATGATAATTTTTAGTATAAATATAATTTATAGGGTGTTACACTTTATTATAAGAAAATGTAGATTAACAAATTTCTAACCTGTGGTTTGCACATACTTTGTTGCCAAAATGGCTGTTAAGAGTATTATTGAATTTAAGACAACAATGGAAATAAAAATTAATATAATAGAATAGATAGATCACAATAATAAAGAAACATAAATTTTATTTAAATGGCCGTAATGTGTGTGCAAACTGCATGTTAGAAATTTTCTTATAATAAATTGTATGTAACATGCTATAAATTATATTTATACATAATTGTATTTTTCTTAAATTTTTAGATAACTGAATTGAATTTTAATTGTACACCTGAAGAGGCCCCAATCACGACTGAAACGCTGTCTGTTAAATATTATGTTTTAAATATGGTAATAAATTTTACTGACTAATAGGCCGGTGTATTTAACATTTATTTGAAAAAGATGTCAGATTATTATAATTTTTAATATTGATGCAAGGCCTGAGAAGTTTTGCATCTAACTCAATATTATTTATATACTTAAGTAATTTAATATTTTGTTTATCATTCAGTAATCTAGTAATACAATTATGCCTTACTTAAATTTTGTAAAAAGAGTTTAGGTAATTTGGCACATCTTATTTTAAAATAAAATATTGGTTAAATTTTTCTAATAAAATTAGAATTTGTCTTTTTTAATCTTAATACAGTAAAGATCAGTTTCTTCAACAAACATATTAATATGAAATTTAATAAAAATTTAATTTTCTTGCAATACAAATAGTGAAGTTGATTTAATTTTATACATCAGATATATTAAAAATACCTTAATCAGTCTGGAACAATATATAATTAATTTAACTTCAGATCATATATCCCAAGCTTTTTGTAAAGAAACAATATTACAGATTAAGTTTACTTCATCACAACATAATAAATTTTGTTTTTTTCAACAATTGATTGGTTATTTAACAGAAAATTTCCACACTTCCACGGAAATAATAATTTTATTGCTAATTATCTGAGTGTGTGGCATTGCTTGGGTATTTTTTTAAATTTAGCCCAGAGAAGGAATTGATTTGACACTAACCCTTGGTAAACATTTAATTTAACCAGCACAAATAGCGTCAGTGTTTGGATTACCCATTTACATTCCCCCTTGGATCAAACTTCAAATAGTTTGGAACATTTACCCATTTACATTCCCCCTTGGCATCAAACTTCAAATAAATCAAATTGATCTACCTGTTTAAGAGGGTACACCGAAATTTGTTTCTGTCCTTCCATCCCTAGAGTTTGAACTACAACTTAACTTATGGTAAATGCCAGAATTAAACTCATTGAATTCTAGAACACTGGATGTGACACCAATTTCGAATGTTTACGTTATTTTTATGTAATGTCCCTCTACCCCCTCCCCCCTTCCTTAGCTAGTGCTGAACTCCCATGCTGTAAGGGTTTAAAATTATACACTGAACACATTTCGAGAGAAACTAATAATGTCATCGACTACAAAAAATAATTATTCGACACAAATATCGGCCATTTTGGCGTGTTTTAAAATTTTACTCCTGTTCACCCCTTGGTAGTTGCCTAACTCTTTGAAAAGCCAAACAATATCATTAATAATCCTGATATAATTTTTAGCAAATTACCTCAATCCAAATGTTTCCTCATATGCCCTTATTACAAATTTCTGCATCACAAATTATTCCAAATTTTTAAAGAATATCAAATATCCATCACTTACAGATCTACTAATACTCTTTCCTTCTTCTTTAAAAATCACAAGGACCCCACTCAACACCTACAGCTAACATTGTGTAGTTTACAATATATCTTGCTCTAATTGTAATTACTGCTACATAGGGGAAACTAAACATTCCCTTAATACCCAAGGATAAGGAACAAAATAATATCATTATCATAGGAACTAATATCATATATATCATAGATAAACAATCTGTAGTCCCCAAAATTCAGTTGAACAATTAACTCAATACTTTCAATAATTACCACCCTACCTTTGAAATCAAGGTTCGTTCTTTTAATTTTTTTGTGATTTTGTCATAGTTTCAAATTTTCAAATAATAAGATCTTTACCACTCGGTATTAAAATATACATATTGAGGAAGAGTTCTTAATTATATGTCGAATCACCCCTTTTCACACAAAAGCACTGGTATATA
This sequence comes from Zhengitettix transpicula, assembly GCA_037074705.1. Taxonomy (NCBI): domain Eukaryota; kingdom Metazoa; phylum Arthropoda; class Insecta; order Orthoptera; family Tetrigidae; genus Zhengitettix; species Zhengitettix transpicula. The sequence continues at coordinate 80,724,858 of CM073591.1, forward strand.
ATCTAATAGATAAGGCAGTCAAATTATCTCATCATTCTTATCATAAAGATAATCTTGACAAAATGTTTAACATCCTTCTAATTTCTTACCAGTTGTGAATTATTTAAAAATATATCAAAATTAGATTGATTAAAATTAAGTATGATCAAACAATTATGAATTAATAAGCCGAAGAACAAATTTTTATTGTACTACCCTTTAAGGAAAACAGAACACAAACTTATTGACTTGTTTAATAATTATGGCATTGAAATCATTTTTAAAACTTCAAATTAACACTTGATATAAATATAATGTTATTACAACACTACTTGATTAGATTCTAATTCTCGTTATATTGGGCAAATGAAATGATTGATGAGCAAAATGTTGCATATTAGGTCTAAGATTCCAACTATTAATGTTAAATAAGACAAGTAATTTAAATAAAATTTAACATTCTTTGTTATTGATCAATCTGTTGTATTATATAAATTTTTATTTCCATCGTTAAATTAAAATTCAATAATACTCTTAACAGCCGTGTCAATAACAGTTAAATCAGCCATAATGTGTGTGCAAACTGCTCCTTATAAATTTGTTAATCTAATTTTTCTTATAATAAATTATAACACTATTAATTATATTTATAATTGTATTACAAATTATCATGTATGTAAGACTTTAAAATTAATTTATATACATTTGTTTTGAAATTAAGATGAAATAGCCAAATAGAAACAAAAGAAGGGATATAAATACCACACTTGTCTGTATTTGGATATTTTATCTTATTATGTAAAACTTTGTTTCTTAATTTTTTATATTACTGAATTGAATTGAACATCTGAAAAGATCCTAATCAGGGATGAAATATTGTGTTTGTTAAATTATAATGTTTTAAATTTGATAATAATTTTCTGGCTAATAGGCTGGTGTTTTTCACATTTATTTAAATAACAGTCAGATTATTATAATTTTAATCATTATGTTATTTTCAGTGGAGAGCAAGGGAAAAATTTCAGCCTTACAAAAAGAAGTGGAAACTTTGAAATCCACCGTTTCAAGTCTAGAGAAATCAAATCAAGAGGTATAATTTTTTATGTTTACATTTTCCATTAAAAAATTCATTCATCGAATTAGAGGCAAAAGCAACCACCCTTCCCCCTACATTAAAGACCAAACCATTAGTGTGTCTACAATTGCCTCTTATCTTTATATTACACTTTCCCAAATTATTAAAGAATATATGAATAATTACACAGAAACTTAATATAAAAATAGTTTTTACCAGGCAAGAAGCAAAATTTCTATTACCAGACCCTCCTTGAATAACTCCAAAAGTGTTGATGTTGTACATTCAATTCCTTCCATTACCAGAAACATTGTTGTAGAAACAAGAAGAAACATAAATATAAAGATCAACTAGCACAAAAGAAGTTTACAGTTTGGAAAAATCTCAAAATCCCAAATTAGCTGAACATGCATGAAAAATTAACCGTAAATTAAATGATTAGGAATTTGACATTATTGATTCTCAACAAAACTAAATAGAAATTTAAAGGAGCAATCAACATAACATCCAGGAAGGTTGCATCTCATTCCAGTGTCTATGTCCTAGACTTTTGGAAAACAAATGTATATAAATCCCACAATTTTTTGTGGCAAGTTAAATTCCCTTGCAACTGTACAAAGCCTGTGACTCTCAGCCCAAACCTTAAGTCTAGTAGAAAATTCCGAATTCTTCAATCTGGCACAAAGGCCTCCATAGTTGACTCTGGATTAAGCTGATTGTAGTATGTTTATTTCCTTAAGGCATGTTCAAACTTGTATACTTTATTAACCATTTTTTTTCCTGAAGACAAACAGGTTTTATACTGAATAAGTAGTCCTTAGGTTTACACCTGGGCCAAAGTAAGCTTGATGTTTTGATGGTGTACTCTGCCATCTTTCTCCTGTAGTAAAAGTGTCTAAAATTGAGTAGCTTCTTATTATTTTCCCAGTTCACTGCTGTTTGTACTTCCAACCTTTGGGGTGAATTATCAGCAGTATTGTATCTCTTCAAGTCTTCTGCCCACCTTGGAAATCTTTGACAATTGGTATGGTGGTAACTTGCTATACTTTGTTAGTAGAACAAGTTGCACCATAAAAAATGTGAGGTTGACTTGAGTGCAAGAAGCTATCAGAATTGTATCCAGCAAAATGCTTGTGATTTTATTTTTTAAGAACTTAAAAATAAATATTTGTTGCTGCATTTGTGTGTATATATATATATATATATATATATATATATATATATATATATATATATATATATATTGTAATAAACACAAAAGAGACTCCTTCTATCTTTGCCCACCGTTGTGGTAGCCAAAATGTAATAACCACAAAGGGTATAAAATAAAAAATATAAGGTTTGATTTTAACAAACAAATTTATTAACACAAGAAGAATTTACAATTTACTTTATATTCTACTATTATAATAAGAAACTCTTGCTCTCATGGGTCTCTACTGGGTTTGACAACGGACAGAATCGAACTATTAAAAAGACCCAACATTTAAGTTTTAAATTAGACAAAAGTATTTACTAAATTTATTTATAAACTTAACCTATAGCTTGCTTCTAACTTTATTATCAAAAGAAGAGAACGAGATCTGACTGTTATCCTTTAATAACGTTTACATCTGTTAATATTGTACATTCCAACTTACGGTTTCTCAGGTTTACTTCGACTCGTTCTTTAGACACGCACTTTATAGCCTTGACATTCACTCACTGATTCTAACACAATATCACTGGTTCGCCGATATCTGGTTCTCCATATCCAGTGAAATATTCCAGGTGTTCGTTGTGCCACTCCTTGACTTCGTTTGCTGCATGCAGGTCGCCTACCATCGAATACAGGTCAAATTCTCGTACTCATACAGATAGAGCTTCTGTATGTTAAAAATGTTCATAGCTGTTTTAGTTTTGCTGACTGTCTCTATCTCCTCTCCCACGCTAATTGTCTCTATCTCCTACGCTGACTCACTAACTGTCCCTTCGCTGCGTCCTCCGTCTCTCTCCCTTGCTAACTAACAACTGTCTCTTCGATGCGTCCTCAGTCTCTCTCCCTTGCTAACTAACAACTCTTCGATGCGTCCTCCGTCTCTCTCCCTTGCTAACTAACAACTCTTCGATGCGTCCTCCGTCTCTCTCCCTTGCTAACTGACTACTCTCTTCGATGCGTCCTCCGTCTCTCTCCCTTGCTAACTAACTACCGTCACTTCGATGCGTCCTCCGTCTCTCTCCCTTGCTAACTAACAACTCTTCGATGTGTCCTCCGTCTCTCTCCCTTGCTAACTGACTACTCTCTTCGATGCGTCCTCCGTCTCTCTCCCTTGCTAACCAACTACCGTCACTTCGATGCGTCCTCCGTCTCTCTCCCTTGCTCACTAACTACTCTTCGATGCGTCCTCCGTCTCTCTCCCTTGCTAACTAACAACTGTCTGTACAATAGGTGATTTCCCCTATATATACCCCTAGCCTCCTTGTTTTTCTCTTGCTGCAAAATTACGGCGCAACGGCGCGGTGACAGAATCCCATTACTCTAATTTACGTTCCGGCCACTGGAGTCCTTCCGCCTTCCGAGACCCGACACTCGCGACAGATCCAATTTGTCTTTGGACCTCTCCGCTCACAAATGCGCGATACTAATTTCTCCAGATCCCAAGTCAACAAGTGCCTGGACCCTCATCATTCCAAGTAATTGCGCCATTCGATACGCTCGCAGCTGCTGTACCTCGCCCCCGCAATTATCATGACTTGTCGGTTGCTCTCTTTTGTCCGACTCGCACAAAATCTTTTCTTGCAAGTCCCAAGCACTTGTCAGGTCATTCGTCAGAGACAATAGCCTGCTCTAACATAGCCACTTTGGTAACATCTGCTCGCCCACGTTCTGCCCTACGAATTCCCAAATCAATAAGCTACTGGACCCGCAATCACTCTTAAGACCCAATTGCCGCATCGTCACACTCTGTCTACAAATTACGGCTTCCTCTCTGCCGCTCACCAGCACTCATCCCAGATAAATGTCTTACCGCTCCGTCTTGTCACCTCGTGACAGGACCCGCGGTTCCTTTTCCCTCGCATTCTCTCCACGACACGTGCGCCGTCTCCAATCCAATGCATTATATTAAATGCATTACAATATATATATATATATATATATATATATATATATATATATTGGTATGGAAAGGATAGAGAGATAGGTTGTGGCTTACCTGAAAGTGAAGTACGGTGTCGCCATGAGGAACTGAAGGTTGTTCTTCAAATTTTCGGAGGCTCTCAGCCTCCTTCTTCAGGAAGGAGTGTTACACCATTCCGTGCACCGGCCGGCTGCGGACTGCGGAGATTTATCTCTCTATCCTTTCCATACCAATATTTTTGACAATGTCACATTCTCACTATTACAATATATATATAGTTCTTTTCATATTTCCAGTTGAGTAATGAGCTGAGTATGAGGCATGCTTCTGTAACTGATTTACACCACAAGATACTTCTTATGGAAAGAGGAAATGTTAGTAGCACAGAAACACTTTTGCAGAGTTTTGAAGAAAAGTACAAACTTGAAATTTCTAAACTTCAGAAGCTGCTAGAAGATAAAAGTACACAATGGAATGAAAAGGTATTAATTGTTTATTGTGTTCCTTAAGTATGAATTTTTCATGATTAAGTCTAAAGCAGCATTTAATTTTCCAAAGCTTTATATTATTTATGCCATTAAATTGCTTCATGCTTTTTTTATCAGACTTTACTACATGCTTAAATATAACACTATTCCAAAATGGATATGAGAATCTAAGTTACCATTAATATTTGACTTATAGATGATTTTATGGAGTAGGAGATAATGAAACTGAAAGAATGTTGCTATGTGCTAGTGTACTAAATATGGAAAATACTACCTCTATTGTAATATCTGAGAATATTGTACTTTGACATATATTCTGTTATAATAAATGTACTTTAATTAAACATTACAGTTAATCAATTGTTGGCTACAGGAAAAACAGCATTAAAATCCTGAGAGCAGTAGCACGGCAGAGGTGGTGGAGGCTCTCTGGGCAGAACTTTTTTTGGCAGCAAAATTTCCCAATAAATAAGAATAATATTTTGTAATCTGATCTAAAAATTTCAACCAATTTTTGTATATTTTTACACACCTACAATTTAGACCGAATAAAATGAGCACACAACTTTTTATTATTTAATCTGTGATGGAGCTGGGGAATTCCCTTTCTTTAAATGAGGAAGGTCAACTTGCTGGCTCTAGCCACTGGCAACACCATCTGTACTAACCAGTGGTCTTGTGCTAGGATTGCTACAGCAAATATCCTAAAGTTCAACATTGTTTAGTAACAACTGCATCAGTTGTCCAAAATACACATTAGCTCAATTAATGATTTTCTTTAAGTGCATATTGTAATTTGTAATTGTTAAATTATTGAACTTTGTCAAAAAATAGTATGTAACTATAAATTGATGGTCTTCATGTTTAACTCTTGGTAAACATACAACTATGTGAGTATTACAACTTTTATAATTGTTAACCTGTTAGTTAATTAGTTTGCTATTTCACATAATTATTAGAAGTACTTACTTTCTACTAAATGGCCAAATTTATAATTAAAATAACTCAAACCTTTGTACTAATACTAATTTTAAATTAGGATATTGGGGCAGTGGTGTCGGGAACGACAAAATTTTATAATTTCTATGAATTTTGGACTTAAATGCCTAAATAAGGGGGAGAAGTGTTTGGCTTCTGCCCCGGTCTACACCATTGTCTCAGAGATGAAAATGAAATTTTAAGTAATTGAAACGGTACAATTTTATTTGTAATGAACCTTTTGCTATGTATTTAAATTTATTTTCCGAATTTAAATATAGAAAATCATTCTTCTTAAGTTATGTTCTGATAATTTTATTAGAGACTGAAATGATAATATTTATAATTTTATATGTATATTTGCAATGACTTTTGATACAGTAATACATTAAGTGCAAGAACCAAAAATAGAACTGACATGAAGTGGAAATAAATGGAAGAATTGTTTCCTATTTGTAGGAAAAGGAATATTTGGTCCGAGAAGATCGTTCACGAGAGGTCTGTAGGAAACAAGAACAACTTTTATTAGAAAAGTCTGAAGCTGTTAACCAACTTGCTCAACAATTAGAAGACAGCCAGAGACAACTACGTCATTATTTAACTGAAGAAGGAGGAACGGCAGTATTACGGGCTCAATTGGAAGCTTCATCCAGAGAACAGAACAGGTTGCAGAATCAATTACAAGAATCTATGGTGAGTTACTACAAGTTTATCTTCATTCTATATAGTGAACTAGCCACAGAATTTTTAATTGTTACTTGCTTTATTGCCTTTCTATGTATTAACAAATATATAATTGTCATCTACAGCTTCTAAACAATTACTAATTGTTGGATAAATTGAAATGCAATAGCATACAAAACCCTTTATTTTTCAGTCATTCGTAGCAGTGAAAAATTAATGTTCTTTATAGCACATATAGAAATGTATGCTGTAAAGACCCCACATATTCATAATAACTTTAACTAATGATTTTTAGATTTTTTCACTACATGTTTAGTACACATTATTTTTCAGAACATATAAAAATAATTTATTTTACATTTAACTATAATATTCTTTGCAGAGACAGATCGAATCATTACATAATGATCTTAACCAATATCAAACATTAGATTCATTAGGGCTTCTGGTTGTAGAGAAGCAACCAAAAGCAGAGACTGGCGTGAATGGAAAACTGAGACAGGAATTGCAAAGGAGCCTTATAGGTAATTTTTATTTTTATATTTGTATTGAGTTTTGTAGTACCATTATGATTTAATGTTTCTTATTTATAGGGCAGAAAATAAAACGGGAAGAAATTCAAAGACTTCAAGAATGTATGGATTTGAAAAACAAAGAAATTGGAAATTTAAAAAAACAAGAATCACTCTTTGGTGATGAAATATCAAAGTTGAAGGTAATGCTTTTAGGAGTGTTCTCAATACTATTATAGTTATTATTCTAACTATTTTTTCTTTTTTTGTCATTTTATAAGTGTATTGACTTAAGCAACCAATGTATTTGTATTACTCATAATCAACTCAATTATTACTTAAAATAATAATAAATTTTTAAAATGCACTGAGAACCTCCAATGTATTCTTTGCTTAGATGGACTTAGTTGAATATGGGCCAAGGCTTAGAATTGTAAAAGATATGTAATTACTTAAAGCTTCTAAACAATATCGATAGGACATTTGAAACTTTACTTCAAACATATTTATGCCAGTACTGATACTTCAGTGTGTCCTGAAAATTTCTATCTTACTCATATGGTTACAAATTAAGTCACATATTCATCTGGTATTCCTTCAAAACTACCAAATATTTAATTATTTAGTAATTAATCACTGTATTGGGTAAATATTAATGGTAATATTATGTTATTTAACTTGTATTTTTTTAACAATACTCTTTCAGAATGAAGTTGTTGACCTGTCATTCCAATTAGAAAAGGAAAGAGAACAATCTCAGGAAATCGAGACGCTTAGAACAAAATACTTTGCAGCAGAAGGAGCTCTAAAAACTATGGAATCTGAGCTAGCTGAAGCAGTTAATAATGGAAAATTACTGTCAGAAAAAGTGAAAAATTTAGAGTGTAAGCTGAAAGCCTTGGGAGATATTAGCACTGATGAGTATCTGCATTTCCATGAACAATCACTAGCTAGAGTGAGAGAAGAAGCAGCTGATAAAGAACAAGAATTAGTGTATGATATTTTATGTTTTTCAAAATATTTAAAATTAAGATATTTTATTGTGTAATAGCCATTTATTACTATGGACACAATCAACAGCATATCCTACATCTTAAGCAATTTCAGAATCTACTATATATATATATATATATATATATATATATATATATATATATATATATATATATTCAAACTTGGATAGTGAGGAAGGATAGAAATAAATAGGAGAAAATAGGAGGATTGTGCTTTATGTGAATTCATATGCTCGGGCGAAGAATTACGCACATAGAAAAGCATATGTTCAAAGCAGAGAGAAGGATGGAAGAAGAAGGAAAGACTGAAAATATTTGACCCAGGCGGGACTTGAACCCACGTATTCTGCTTAGTACACAGAATACGTGGGTTCAAGTCCCGCCTGGGTCAAATATTTTCAGTCTTTCCTTCTTCTTCCATCCTTCTCTCTGCTTTGAACATATGCTTTTCTATGTGCGTAATTCTTCGCCCGAGCATATGAATTCAAATAAAGCGCAATCCTCCTATTTCTCCTATTTATTTCTATCCTTCCTCACTATCCAAGTTTGAATGTGAATTAATTCCTTAAATGGATTCTCCTAATATTATATATATATATATATATATATATATATATATATATATATATATATATATATAAATTACGTCACAATGTCATGTTATATTTTTGCAGCTTGCTTTATATATGGGTTATTTTAAATTCTTCATATAAATGTTTATTACAATAATATTTGTGCATTCATCAAACTTCATGAAAATTACAAAAAAAAATTCTCTTTTCCAGTGATTAATTAAAATTCATGAGATGTAGGGACTGAACAGTCATTTTCTATTGATATCTGGCACTCTGCAATCAATTATGGCAAATTTGGAATGTACATTAATTAGTGTTTCATTTGTGACAAGTAGAACTAATTAAAATGAAAAAAAATACGTCTGATTGAAAATAATAAATAGGAAAGATAGCCAATTTAGACAAAAAGTGATATAAATATCACTCGACATTTCTTTTTGAGTTTTGTCAACTGACAATTGCAGTTGTGTCACTCTAGGCTCTTCTTCACACCTGAGGAAAGGAACAAGGATCCCAGAAATGTTGTGTGGTATTTATATTATCACTTTTTTGTCTGAATTGGCTGTATTTCCTATTCATTAGGACTAATTAATATAATAATGGTAATGCCTGGAAATATAAAAGACACATCATTTACACTAACATTGGCAAAAAACTTGAAATTTTTCTCATAATAACATTTTCTATTTTAGGTTCTTATCACCCTACATGATTTCTGCATCAATAGTTTTATCTGTTGTTAGAACTATGTAAATTATTCCAATTGAATATTAATGTTGCTTCTCTCTTTGTTTTTGTGCACTTGGGAGAACTAGTTTGTTGTATTTCATTACCAAAATTAAAATATAAAACATCTGTCTTAAAAGGAAAATAATTAGATAAATAAGTAGCAAAATATAACAGATAAAATGAAAAATATTTTTACGTCTGTATTGAATATTATTAATAAGAAATATAGCCAAATAGACAATGTTATAAATACCACACATTGTTTCTGGAAGCTTTGTTCCTTTCTTCAGGTGCAGAAAAAAGGCAAGAGCCTAGAGCGTACAACTGCACAAGTCAGTTGACAAAACTCAAAAGCAAAAAAAAAAATGCAATGACAATCCGAAACATAAAAAAGTGCTAAATAATAGTTTTCTCATTCTCCCTTATTACAAATTTTTACATCATAAGTTTGTCCAATTTTTTAAAGAATCTCAAATATCAGTCATTTACAGATTTACTATCACAAGGACCCACTTGACACCTATAACAAACATTGTGTAATTTACAAAATACTTCCCATTGATGAACAATCTGTAGTCTCCAAATATATCATCAATTTGAAACATTTAAAATGCTAAGAATTTAGATGTTTACACCAGGTACTATTCCAGAATTATATCATAAATGCTACATATTAAATCTAACATCACTGAAATTAATGTAAAACTGTTACTGTGAATGTCAACAATTGCTATAATCAATTACTAATACACTAACCCCTCTTTCCTTTTCCATTGCATTTAACTTAATTTTAGCTTTGCTTTTGAGTTCATCACCTGGTTTATGTGGTATGTCTTTCTTACAGCTCTTGAATCACCTGACAAATGCTACAAGGATTGCAGAAATGTTGTGTGGTATTTATTTAGCACTTTTGTCTGTTATTTAGCTACCTATTTGTATAATTATTTGTATTTTATTACTGTTGAATGATTCTCAGTTAAATAAATAAATCATGTTTTCTAAACTTTGATGTATTTAGACTAACATCAGCAATGAAACATATTTCCAATTTTTAACCTTTCTTTACGAAAACACTCTCTGTTCAAAGAAAAATACTATTTTTGTTCAGACAATTTATTATCCCAAAAATAATAATTATATGTTATTTTGTTAGCTTAATAAGTAATGTATATATGATTTGACTTATGTTTCAGTTGCAGCCAAGCAAGTTGAAACAAGACAAATTCAGTGGATGAACATACTTTAATATTGATTTTATTTTTTAGTGTTGGTTTCGATATTTTTTTATTATGAACAATAATATTACTATCATTTACAGTATGCAGATTGACCTGAATCGATCAGAAGTAGATAGAATTAAAAAGCTATATATTGACCTTTGCAAATCTAAAGAGCAATTGCTGCATACATACCAAACTGAAAAAGAAGAATGGCAACAACATAAAAATGATCTAGAGAATCAAGTAACAGAACTACAATCTAGATTGGATAATTTCACAGCCAGAGTGGGGAAAGAGACTGAACGTGGTATATTTTAATTATTTAGAAATGTCTAATTTGTAGCGTTTGTTCACCACTGTTTTGGGAATCTGTAGCATTTAAAACAAGTTTTTATTTTATTTTCAGCAAAACAAGAAGCACTTGCACTTGTGTTAAGTGAAATTGCCCCTGAACCTGCAACAGCAATAAATTCCAAGAGTGTTTGTATAATTTTTGTCCAATTCCTTTGTTAAATGATAAATATTTTAAATTATCTTCTTGTTCATTATTTTTACTATTGCCAATAGTACATGCGATTGGTTTTCTTATTGTTATAGGAAATGTCTGTTAACTTATATGTAAAAATTAAAGTATTAATTAGTTTTACTGACTTAGTAATAAAATTGATTAGATAAACATTTCTCTCTCTCTCTCTCTGCCTTAATTAACCACTTTTATTATTATTAGATTATAACAAATATTATGACAAGTTGATTCTATAAATGATATAATGAAAATTAATTTGACATTTGCTTGATCATCATTTTCCATTTATGATTTACTTTACTTGGAATTAGAAACTTTTCAGCTGCTTTGAGAAATGAGTTTAAGTTGTATTCATTAGAGACTTGTTACATTCCTTATTTTGAGTGCGTATCTTCCAGCTTTGGTTATACTCAACAAATGTAAGGAGATTTAAAAATGTGGTAATGATTTATTACAAATAATTGTTGACAATAGAAAATATCAAGATTATAACTGTGGGACATGTGCCGAAAGCAACAACTCATTTTCTTTTGCAAAATGATTTCAATAGATTCTCATGGAATAATCAACCAACATGACATGTTTTGGTATGATATAAAAAATTGTCTGGAAGAAACGTATCAATTTAATTCTCAACTTACATATCTAACAAGAATTTTAAATATCTCATTGCTGTATCTAATGGCAAACCCAAACATTCAGTCACTAAACTATAACACAGAAATTTATTTGTTACAAATACTCTGCGCTACCAAATAGTGGGGAGCGTAATTTTGATTTTGAATTGGATCACAAAGACTAATAAAAATGAAAGAATGATAAGGAACGGAATCAAAAAGTTATATTATTTTGAATTACCTTCTTCATTGTGATTTCATAATCATAAGAAAACATTTTTTATTGTTTATTTAATTTAGGAGCAACAGGAAAACTGCACATGTAAACTATTACGTGAAAAATTGGCATTATTTGAAGGAAAACATCAGGGATTGAAAGAAGAACTTAATCGCAAACAAAATGAAGTGAGAGAAAACAGGTCCCACATAGCAACCTTGGAGCAACAAATATTTGACGGTTCAGGTAAGTTTGAAAGCAGCTATTAATAATCCCAATAGCATAGAAATATTAATAACAACAAAACATAAAACTTGCCTTAATGATTTTATAGTACATTTTCAAATGTATTATCAATATGAAATTGTCAATCCCTACTTGAAATCCTTATTCCATGATCAAGGATAAGATGAGTTTTCAATTAAATTATTAATAATTTATAATAAAGTTGCTTTTGAATTTAGCTCAAATCTTGGAATCATATTTCTGAATAGATAATTATCACATTGGTCAAAATGTGGTCAAAAATTGCATATAAAATGGCTTATCCTAACATTAAAATGATATTCTACAATTGCAAAACTACTTTTCTAAATTATAACATGTGAGTAAATTTCATTGTACTTTTATTTTGCAGTTGAAATTGAAAAATTGAAAACAGAAGCAGAAATATTGAGGAAAAGTAAAAATCAAAAACTTAAATTACAATCTGAATTAAAAGATCGTGATTTAAAATTAATTGCATTGAATGCTAAAGTTTTAGATGTACAGCAATTGGAATCTGAAATACAAGTACTTCAAAATGAGCTCTCATTATTTCGAAATAAATACAGTGATCAAGAACAGAAGATAACTCATGTTGAAAAGGTTGAAGAAGAACACCACAAACTGCAACAAGATATGATAGAATTGCAATTGCAAGCAGAAATGGTTCCCAAGTTGAAAGCAGAAATCAAAAGTCTTCAGGAAAAGTCAAAATGTGATCAAAAAGGGGTTAAAGACAATGAAGAAACATCCGTAAAAGAATGTTTGTCTGAAGAAATAGTAAAGCTGAAAGAAGAATTAATATCATTGCAGGAAGACTCAAAAAAGAAAGAAGAAAGATTTTTGAATGAAATTAATTCCACTAAACAGAGGGAAAAGGATTTATTGATGAAATTACAGGTAATTATTAAAGGTGGTAATTTATGGAGTTATAAATATTAGTATTAATTCTGGTAGCTATTAATTGTATACAGTATTATATTGTATCTATAATATTATTAAGCAGTATATAACAAAAACAACATTATTAAAAGATTTCAATTGTCATTACATAATAAACCATCCATAAAAGCAGATAATGGGTCAAATATTTGCATTTTGAAGTTTGTTGACATTGGAGTTGAAATATTTAGTGAAAAACTTGTCAGGTTTTCCAATGGCTATAGTAGGAAAAATTATGAGATGTTAGAAGAAATAATAATCCTATTTTTCAAACAGTAAAAATTTGGATTGTCTTCAGGGAAAAGGGTTAAGAACCAGAGCTGAACGCAAAGGATTCAATAGCCAACTCTTGGTACTAATCTGAATATAGTATGTTTATTTCATTAACAAGTGTTTGCACTCTTATGCTCAGCTCTGATTCTGAAGCCTTTTCCCTACAGACAAACAAGAGTTTATACTGATTGTAAACTGTAGGTTTTCCTGGTGTATACAGTTGATGAAATTTTGTTGGTAATACAGCTGGTTAAGTTGAAAATGGGAGGCATTTTGATGACTGTTCATGTCAAAACCACCTTACCCAAAGACGATGATGTGCACAGTCATCTAAACATCGTGTGTTTTTGGTGAAGTTACCTGGTTGGAATCTCAAAAGAATTTTTATAAGTTTATAGTGTTCAAAACAGGGTTATTCTTTCTTTCATCCTCTCATAATTTTTTTTACTTTAGACAATTCATCAGACATGTTTTGCTCTGTACTATTTTTTCCTGTTTCCTTTCCTACTTCTTCCTTTCTTTGCTTCTAAACTTCCTACAATTATTTTCTTTGTTCTTATACTCTGACCATCCCTCATTTCCCTGTTTCTATTGATTTATTGTAGAGTTGTGTTAAATTAAAGGATTCTTTTATCAACTATTGATGTATGAAATTTATATTCATCTTTATTCAGAATCCTGTTGAAAGAAAAGACTCGTCAACTTCACCTGATTCGGGAATATGTTTAGGATTTGACATTGAACAGCTTGAACTAAGGCATATTCAAGAGCTTGAAGCTGTTAAAGAACATACTGTAAAATATTTTGCTACTCAAGTAAGTGTATTGATTAATTCCTCTTTTTTTAAGTGGCTAATAGAAATGTATAACCTACTGCAACAGAGTTTTATAGTTTTAATGATGAATTAAGACAATAAAAACTGCATAGTTGAGTTATTTTGTAAATCATTATAATTAAATATTTCATTGTAATTTATTAGGCAACAAAATTATTAGACTTTTAAAAAGAGTTGAATAAGTGTATTTAAAATCATTGTAAAAATTTATTTTTTGTGAACCAGAGGTTAGCACACAGTAAATTTTATAAATGTATAGAAATTATCATTCTTTTGGTTTACATATATTCAACAGTTTGTTATTTTGAGTTAATGAGTATTCTGTTTATCATCTTTAAATTTTATTTAGTAAAGTATTACTTTCCAATCAAATTAGTTTTAATATATTTAAATGGTAGCTAATTGTTAAGTATTTAATGACACACAACCAACTGAGACAGCTAGCATAAAGTGCATGACATCTATGTCCTGAGGATGAAGGATAACACCTCTGAAAATTTGAGAACTAATTCCTGCCTGACACTGTGACACAAGTCCTCAATTTCATGCAAGTCATTAACTCACTATCTCTCTTTCCTATCCATGTAAATTATTTTGACCATATCACATCTTTCTTTATTATTATTAATCTCTGATGACTCACTTCCATTTTTAATTGTATTGTATTGCTTCCCTTAAAACAAAATAATATTTAAACTACAGAAAATAGTTATTATTACCTAACAGCACTCATACAATTCTTGTTTTTTCTTCTTCAGATTAGTGAACTTGAAGAAAGGCACAAGTTAAATTTGGATAATCTCCAAAAATTGCATGCTGAAACATTACATTCACTGAGATTAGCAGCCATGGAAGGTAGAGATCAAGTTACTGCATTGCATAGAGCTAAGGTACAAAGAATTATTTGCCTTTTTGATAGAGAGAATATTAAGTTGTAAAATCTTTATGTGACCAATGAGAAACTGAATTGTTTCCTACGATACACACTAGAGAAATAAATTTCATTCCCCATCACAGGAATTGTAATTTAGAGTATCAGGTATTAATTATTTTTTAGAGTCTAACAACTATTATTGCCCTCTCATCTTCATGTGTTTCTAAAATGTGTGTTAGTATTACATACATAATTACAAATTTATTAATAAGAAAGATAGACAGATTGTTGTAAAACTGGAAAGACAGTTTCCAACAATGAGGTTTGGCAACAGAGGAATTGAGTGGACAGGGTTGCAACAATGTCAGTGTTGTAAAGGTCAAATATGTTGGAACGATGGTTGACAGTGTGATCTGCTGTTGACAACCATTTCATTTAATAGAATCCAGCAGCAGTAGTAAATTTTCTTGGATATTGGTCATTAATAAGGTAGTGCGTACAGTTTAGGTAACTAATGGTGTAGATAGTTAGGCCCATGGCTTTATTTTATCATCGAGTACAGATTGTTTTGGGGGATAAATTTTTTATATTAGGGTTGGCTGTAACTCTTTATATGTTTATTATTTTTAGGAACAAGGTGAAAAGAGGGTGTTACACCTTGATGCAGCTTTATTAGAAACCAAGTCTCAACTGCAACAAGTACAAACTAAATATCGATCTGCCAAGAAGGCAGTTCACGCATACAAGGTAATCTATACATAAAAATATATAACATTTAAGTTTTGGTAGACTAATCGGAAATTTAGGGCAACAGGCTACATGAGGGTAATCCACTTAGGGCAACTCCCCTTTAATAGCATAGGAAGGGATTTGAAAGGGGGGATGCGGAAGGGTAGAGGAGGTAGCCAAGGGTTAACTAAGGCCCCCGGGCTATATTTTAAGGATCCTACCCGGCATTCGCCTAAAGAAATGCAGGGAAAACCTTAGAAAAACCTGCATCGGGTAGGTCGGGCATTGGGTACTTGTCCCACGCCCTTCCGATGACAGGAGAGGGGTTTGCTGTGGGGACGCAGCTTACCCCTCGCCATGCCTTGGCCAGTTTCGGAGGCAGCTGGCCGACTATTCCAATAGGAATAGTGGACAACTCTTGCCGTATGCCCAAGGTCTGCGACCCCGGAACATACACCTCTCAAAACAGACCGAGGTGCCTCGGCATGTGGGAACCTTAGTTCAAAAAAAACAGAGAGATGTGAAGGCATCCCCAAAGGTAGCCCTGCCAGAGCTCTCTGGGAAGGTTCACCTGCGAGAAATCCTCTCGCAGGCTTCCTCACTAATCGGAAATCAGATTGATTTATATATGTAAAACATGTAACAATAAAGTGACAAGGAGAAAATTAATTAATTCATTTGGAGAGACACGGTAGCTGAGCGATACTAAATCAAGAGATGGTCCAGTCAGGCTGGCAGTAATAAAAATTCAAATTTTCGAGGGCCTGAGTCACCTTCAGAATCGTAGGCCTGAACTGCGTTCCAGCCAGGCACGAATTCATCTTGTCACATTATCCTTACATGCTTTATATATATAATCACATTTTTATAGAAAATAGAGACAGCGTAGCCAACTTAGATGAAATCAACAGTTAGTTCATATACATGACGCGTTTAGATAGGAAAGTCGACTTATCTGAAATAAATAGTTGGTCGAGTCTGGCTGAGATGAGAGATTACAAATTTTTTAGGACCTGTGTCTCCTTCGTCTGGAAAGAGGGTCTGAACTGTGAGCCGACAGCACAATTTCAAACTAAGGTCCACCAGCTGTTAGACTGGACCAACTATTTATTTCCAGTAAGTTGACTTCCCTCTGCCTCTTTCATATCTAAATGTGTTATAAATATGAAAAAGAGTTTGTCCTACATGTGAGCATGTTGTAGAGTTTAACTTTAATATTTGATCTCTTATGTCTCTTTCCTATTCTAATCAAATATTTTACAAACCAGTAAGAGATATAATCCATTATTGTTTTTAAAGGTGTGGTCAGAGGAAAGAGAGAGACACTGTAAGGAAGAATGGAACAGAGTAGAGGAAGGTTATCGACAAGCTTTATCTCAGTTACATTCCAAGATGGAAGCTATTCTTCAAACTGGCATGGCTTCTTCATAGTTGCAGTATAAGGTTTTTTTTTTTTTTAATATAAAGTGGTATACAGGTCAAATTGTTGGTGTGGTTCTGGGTGTGTGATGCTGTTGACAGTAGTGCTGCAGTTAGCGATGGGGTTCCTGAAGAGGTCTTTTTGTTTGGCCAATGTAGAGAGGATGGAAATCTACAGTTAATCTAGTAAATGATGTAGGAGGGAAGGCAGCTAATGTTTTTTTGATTTTGTTAGTGGCTTTTTGTGAAGTTTTCTGGAGGATTTCAGGAGAGTGAAGACATGGTACTTGTTCCTACCCGGAGGTTGTGGCGAACTCTGAAGGGTACTATTAGACAAATAAGGAGTATTGTGGAAATGTTTTTTCTATGTCCAGATTGGATTGCAGTCCATTGAAGGCAAGGCAGAGATTGGAATTGAGCTTGTAGTGCAGAAAAGTAGTTTGTTGAAAGAGGTGAACTACATTATTTTTTACTGTGGTCAAGAGTAGGTTTGGGTAGTTGGGCAGTGGATATTGCTAAACTGTATGTGAGGATGTAGTTTGGATGACAATTGTTGGTAGTTGATTTTGGTTGAAGGTACCATGTAAAGTTGACTTAATATTTGATGTCAAGGTTTTGGAGGAATTCAGAAAGGAAATCTAGACTGAATGGCATGGAGATATTTTATATGAAATGGAACTTCAATGGAGCAGAATTTAGGCAGTCCCGTTTGAGTTGTTCCATGAACAGTTTGGTGTAGGAAGGATCCACCTGGATGGCAATGGCTGTGCCAGTTATCTGATGGTTGATATCTTTGCAAAAAGTAATTCCTTGTGTGTACAAATTGGGTGCAAACCATCAGGAAGTTTTCATTAATTTGTGAGGTAAGAAATGTTTGAATTAGGGTAAGCAATATGTTGTCACTTTGTTATGGGAGTTCCTGAACTGGTGAAGGAAATTGTTTGAATTATGGATGTATGAAGGTAATTTTTCAACTATGGTTTATAGATATTCATACACTAAAGTGAAACCCTTTGAGCAGGAAAGTTATAGCTAGTAATAATTGGGCAACCTGGGACACCAGGTTTGTATATTTTTATAGCAAATAATAGTTAGGCATTCTGGTGCAAGTAGTTCAATGGAAGTGGGGATGACTGTTGAAGAGGATGTTGTTCCCCAGACAGATTGGTCTGTTATGAAGGTGATAGTAGGGTTGAAGTCGGTATGAACAGCTTGTGTGTTTTTCCATCCCACAGCTAGCAGTCTTCTGTAGGTGCAGTTGAGAGAATGACAATTTTACTATTATTATGTAGGCTATGAAGAGATAATGTTCAGTTGTTTGGGGTTGGAGTTAAGGAAGTTACACAGGAGACTAGAATGCAGGTAAAGATTATGGTTAGAAGAGTTTCAGAGGAAGGTTTGAGAATTATGTTTTGTTCTCAATGTGGCCAAATATTTCAGGTAAGCCATTAACTCACTGCTTCTCTTCCCTATCAATATCAATTATATATTTGCATCTGGATAGGTACAAAGACTGAAAATGGTAGTCAGTATTTAGGAGTGGCATTGTTCTTCAGCAGGTAGGTCCACTCTTTTGAATATAGACAGAAGAGTAGATGAACTTTTCATTGTGTGTCCTGCACAATAGAACCTCTCGGCTCTTCACCAATGAAGGAAAGCTGAAACTGATTGTATAAAAAGGAGAAAAGTACATAACTTACTGTGGTACAATTGGCAGAGGATGTTGAGTCATGGGCTTTTATATATGTATAATTTCCAAGTCAACATCTGAGACAAATTGTCCTAACTGCTGAAGAAGAGATAACACCTCTGAAACATTTTTTTTTATTTCCTTTGTAACACATAACTTATCTAAAGTGAAGGTATTATCAAATTCTTACAGATTATCAACATTTATCTTATGCTTAATAATTGTCTATGCAATCTCCTAAATTGCCAAATTAGAACAAAGGTTATGATGTATAGATGAAAATGTTTGTGCATATGTACTTTCTGGTTATATGGTAGAAATTAGTTTCTGATTCTATACTTGTGCCATACTTATCATCTTAATATTCAGAATTATGTTTTTATGTGCAGGTGAAATGACTCTATTGAGCGACAATGACAAATACCTCATGATGCTGCAAAAACTAAGATGGATTTGTGTGTTATATAGCAAGTTCAAAAAATTGTACAATATCAGTTTTTTGTATGTTTCTATGTAAAATATTTATCATTGAACCTGATACTGAAAATAAAACTAAATATATTTATTATTGTAGCACTATACTTTACATCCATTATGAATATTGCTTGGTTCTAACTGTGTTAGATTACTTCTATATTTATGAAAACTATCACATTTTCCACATGATTAAACATGGTGTTTTTGGTGAAAGGAATTCCAGTTAAATGTCTTTTATACATATAATTGGAATGGAAATGGAAAGAAAGGTGGTGGCTTACCTGAAATTGAAGCTTTGTGTTACCATTCAGGACAGGAGGAAGATGTTAGCAGCATTCTTCAGGAGAAAGACATCCCTGTGCCTCATCTGTACAGGAAAGAGTGACTGACTTACCTTAAATTGGTGTTGCTAGGTTAGGGTGAAATGATGTGTCAACTTTTAAGGCCCCTTCATCAGGACAGTAAGACAATATCGAATGGCTGGCCAGCCATTCCTAATATCATGAGGATCTCAAAAATGTGACAAAATTGGTTCCTATTATGGCAATATGAATTATATTAATATAATTCATATCAATATTGATTTATACATTAAGAAAAGCTTCTGAGGTTTCCACCTTGATTATCTCCAAAAACAGCATTAAAATTGTTTGCATTGCCATATTCTTCTAATTTGGAAGATGGCTGTGTTAACCGGGGATACATTGTTTTTTATGTAGATAACGTTGATGAAAACCCAATAAGCTTTTCTAGTTGAAAGATGTAAGACACTAAACAAAGCCAGTATATTGTTAAAAGTTCAGGTCCTCAATTTTATATTAATTCAATTCATATCAATATAAACATTATAAGCTGATAAATATATTTCTGTTATTATATGAGTAACATTTTTATGAAGAGTCAAAGTTATTCAAATGACAGTCTAAACAATCAAACGAGTATTCAGGGAGGTCAAATTGCCAACAGAGGCAGTTTTTTTGAACACCTTGATGCAGCTCCAAAAGTAAGTTTATATCTGTGAAAAACCATATCTAGCAGGAATAAAATCAAGATAATAAATTATACCAAAAATTTCTTGAATGGTACTAGTGTTGCTACTGATATTTCTGGATATAATAGAACATCCAATAATGAATCATTCACTACCATAGGTCATAGCAACAATTCAGATAGGTTGAATTGATCTTCCATAAATTCCATGTTATGAAAATTGACAGAAAGCTTTCTTTGATGATATCAAATGTGATGTTTACAAATATGAACAAGTATTACTTCTATTCATTTGAATGTTGTTAAAAAGTGTATCCCATATACATGTTTCTGATAATTAGCCACAAGAGAAGACAAAGTAGTAACATTAAAACATTTTAAGCTTCATTTGCCAGTAATTTCAATTTGGTGTAACTAATTAAATTACATTACAGTGTATCTTAACTCATACTTTTCTCTGGCCACAATGAAATGTCTTCAAAATTTAGATAACAAAAACCGTTTTTTAAAAAATAAGTAGGATGTCACTATAATAATTATGTTGCAAAGTATGTGAAAATGCAAGCAGTTCAATTCAAGAGGTAATACATTAATTTAAAGTACAAACAGTCTTGATTCAGAATGTTGCCTGAATTAAATAGAGTTGTAGAATGAAGGTTTTCCCGGTGTAGAAAGTTAGTAAAAGTTTCTCGGGCTTCCAGCTGGGTAAACTCATTGATAGCACATGCTATCCACGAGTTTACCCGGCTGGAAGCCCAAGAAACTTTTAGAAACTAAAATAGAGTTGTCTGAATTACAGGAGGGCCAAAACATTATAGCTTAAATTGTTATTTAATTATGGTCAAATCTCTTTCAACATTAAAACTGTTGAACTCAGACTATTTCTAAAAATAATAATAAAAAATTGGATAGTATACAAAAAAAATGTTACATTTTTGTTGTACTGGAGACTGATTAAATTAGCTCAAGATGAAAATATCTCCAGAATCTTAGAATACATTACACCATTAATTATATTCCCATGTTTACTCAACAATATGTATCTGAAAATATAAACTTGGGAAAAGGAAACTTTCAGGTTATTTGCTACATTATTTATTTAGTGTACTGTATTTGGTTAGTTTAAAATTGGGAGTAGCACTTTTCCATATTGCTGCACAGAACTTCCCAAAACATATTCCACAAGCAGATAACATTTTATACCTGAAACAGAAATAATTTTAAAATAAAATTAATTGTTAGTTATTTGATCAAAATACAAAAGAAAACAGCTCTCCTCAAAACAAATATTTGGTAAGTCCGGAATATACTAATCATCAAACAGAATGCAAAAATTAATGAACATCCAGTTCATAATATATTTAAAGGAGTGCTAATTTTTTTTGTAACTTTACAGAAAGCTTATTAAAAAGTTAAAATGAAAATTTATATTCAGTAGTACGACTACGTAATATATGCGTAACTAATTATCTCATATCAACGCAGATAAATTTGGTTTGGGTAAAGTTTGAGTAATGCACTTAACCTCAAAGAAAAATATATTTGGTTAACGTTAAGCAATTAATCGAAACTATTTTAAGGTTGAAAATTATCAGCCGGTATAGGATAATGTGTATCTTCGAGTAAGTCGTTCTAGGTGGCATATACTGAATCTAAATCACATTACAACAAAGAATTTGTGCTAGAGTGCAGAAATAAACCCTTTTCGTGAATCGTACTATTATTGTAAAGCTAACTTTCGAAGTGAAATTTTCAACGTACCTGCTCGACGCCTTTCCATAATATCGAGATCAATAAATTCCGATTTCGCTCAATAGATGGCAGGGAAATCACTCGTGGGGTAACGGAGGTTACTATTGGTTGAAATGGAAGTAGTCCCTTGCACAAATTCTCGTTCCCGCCTCGTGCGCTGTGTTATTATGTGGACCCCTCTAGGCCACCATTGGTCCACCGCGAGCGAATACGTTGTGGCGACTCGACTGGCCGTCATTCCTGCTTTGAAGGTAAAGGCTGGAGGAGGTAGAACGTCGCCAGTACTGTTCATAGTGTTAACATAATAAATAGTGCGTCATGGAAAAAAGAATAGAACTAGAGAAGAGAGGAAAAAAGCCAGAAGATGTAAGTCTAAATATATATGTATCTTTCTAATGACGATCAATGTATTATTGCTCATATAATGTCTTTATAATTTCGTATGTGTAAGGTAATCGTTCTGTTATGAAGTTGCATGCAGTACTATTGCTTTCTTCTGAGCAAATATTTATATTTTTGTTATAAAGTATTTAATATCTCCAATTATCTTGATATGATTTTCATGTTTTGGATTATTTACTTTTGTCGGAAAAGACATAGGAAGTGGTGCATGCTGAACGGCTGTTAGTAATTACCGATACATATACAAATTATATATCTAGTTACCACGTTTTAGTTTACAATTTGCTAAGGTTTTATCCTCTTTGTCCATTATATATTATTTGTATCATGCTGGAGTAGATTTCATATGTTGTCACTTCGTAATCAAACAATTGGCTATATTGTTTACTTATTAATTACAGTTTTCTTGAATTATTTGAATATGTCGATCAGTCGCCATATTGGGTGTTTAATTATCTGATTGACAATTTTTATATAAAGACCGCGGTAATTTCACGTATATGTATAACGCGTGGTGTGTATTTGCGGACTTAAATTTATGTCTTGAAAAATATGGAGGCGGTGGCGGCGTCTTCTTCGTACATACATAATATAAGACATGAGTACCCATATATCAGTTGTTAAATCAGAAATATCAAGCACATATATTCTTCGCCTTTTGAAAGTGTCTGATGACATGTAGCACTTACATTTCTGATTTAAATGTTTTAGCGGGTTGCTAAGCGGCCATGATGGGCATGACCCTGTTACAGATGCTTGTGTATGGGACCGTGGCACGTAGGCAGATTTCCCGACATCGATGGTTCCACTTTAACTTCGAAATCCTTTATGGTACAATAGTCATATCCTGCCGTATACTGCAGTACTTAACCGGATGACAGTAAACTGTGCTGTTAAAGTGACATTGTCAAGCACCTACTTCGCTCCTCGACCAACTAAGACGCAACTTTTGCGCTCTTCTTGTCTATGACGTTTCGCTGTGGAGGTGGTGCGATCAATAAAATAGTTCCTGTCTTCTATTAATACGAACATGTTAAAAACTTTTATATCGTTGTTACTCGTTTTATGTTGTATCGATTATATTTTGGAATTGTCCTTTTTCATTGTCTATCTATAATGAAGCTGTATTACTGCAGTCGCATCATTGCGTTAATATGCCGCCAAACTACATTTAAAAATGTGGTTTCGGGGATAGACTGCAAAGTTAAGTTTAAATTTGTTGTATTATTTTTTCTTGTGTAGCTCGTTACCACTACACATTTCTTGTTTTTCCGCCTTAATAGTTTTTTCGCTGGAATGCGTTCTGAGACATCAGATTAATTTATTCTTTGTATAGTGTTTATTATTTTTATTCTGAATTGCAAAATTTCTTCAGATTGTTGAGCTGAATCTAGATAACTGCCGGAGTACAAGTATAGTTGGATTGACGGATGATTTTAAAAACTTGGATACTTTGAGTTTAATTAATGTGGGGCTTACTAGCCTTAAAGGCTTTCCTACTCTACCCAATCTTAGAAAGGTATGTGTTTTCCTATGGGATTTTAGCTATACTTCTGAGGATATTAGATGTTAATTCTTTTTTCCTCCAATAATTTTCAGCTTGAGCTGAGTGATAATAGGATCTCTGGTGGATTAAACTTGCTTAATGACAGTCCCAAACTTACTCACTTGAACTTGAGTGGGAACAAGATACGGGACATAGAGACGCTAGAACCATTGGTATGTAAATTAGCTTATATAATTGTGTGTATATGTTTATATGTATCTATATAATGTAGTTATGTTAAATTTATTTATTTGCAGAAAGAATTTCAAAACCTTAAGAATCTTGACCTCTTCAATAATGAAGTAACATCTATTGAAAATTATAGAGAAAAGGTTTTCAAGCTTTTACCTAGTTTAAAATACTTAGATGGGTAAGTTACCTGTAAATTGGTTATTGTATCATTCATATAAAATACATAAATTATCATTTATACTTTTTTACAGCTTTGATATTGAAGATAAAGAGGCAGAAGATAGTGAAGTTGAGGATGATGAAATAAATGGAAATGATAGTGGTAAGGTTATTCTAATTCAATGGTATGTTTTGATTCTAACTTCAGTAAGTTAACTTTAATTTTAATTTGTAGAAGATGAAGAAGGGTTAGAAGAAGCATTAGAAGAAGAGGAATTGGAGGAAGAAGAACTAGGTCTAAATACTATCTACACAGAACACTTTGATGTGAGTTTAAAAGTTTGTGAATCTATTATTCAAAATTTGTTTATTTTTTAAATAATTTTACTTGTTTCGTAGGAAGAAAGTGAGGGTGATGATTATGACGGAGTTGAAGATGAAGAAGAGGATGAGGAAGATTTTGATCTTGAGGAAGAGGATGATGCAGCTGAAGGTCAAGAGGAAGAGGATGGTGAGGAAGGTGAGTAATGACTCATTTTGTGTTGATTCCATTTCTAATGTATGGAATAAATTTAACAAACATATTTATATGGGTACTGAAATGTATTTCCTAAATAGTTTCAGAGCCCGTGCCGGCGCCGAAGGGTAAGAAGAGAAAGCACGAAGAGAGTGAAGGCAATTAAACACTTTGTTAAGTGAGTGACTGAATGAGTGGTTGAGAGTCCATTATGGGCCTCAGACAGCTGTTAATCAGACTGGCCATGCCAGGTGGGATTCTGTCCCACGGACTGTGGTGTGCTGTGTGTGCTGACAAGACGTCTTTTGTACAGGAAGTTATACAGAAACATAAAGTAAATAACATTCTTATTGCACTTGTAATCATGCACATTAAACATTCTCTCGTACTAGTTCATAAAGACTTTCGAAGTGTAAATTTATTTTCTCCCACTTGAGTAGTAGAATTTCCATATATATATATATATATATATATATATATATATGCATATAACAGAATTTTATTTTGTCCTAAGAAATGTGATGTCCCCTCACAACCACCAATTTTATTTTGTATTTTTAACTTAGATGATGAATGCCTTATCTTAAAAATGTGCAGACACTTTTGTCTATCAAATTTCCAGTTTGTGGAAATTTGCTGTTATATTTTATAGAATCTTTCAACTCACTACAGGCAGGCACTATTTGAAAATGTAAAGAAAAGTACAAATTGTGAGAATATTTTGTAAAATATTGTGTTATAAGTAGTCTTAATTTGTAGGGAGATGAAAGATTGATATATTGTATGTTCTGTAAATGTTAAGGCTGCACATTCTAAATTTTTGCAGAATATCCAAACTTGTATAAAAATAGTTGAGGAAACATTTTTCCATGAATTATCAGGTATATGTAATGTCAGTTTTGTTGTTAAAAATTACTTTTTGTCATATACAACTCTAATTCATTGTACATATAGTGCCTTTTTTCCTTGTGCCCAGGTCCTATGAATTTATAGGTGTTAAGGTAAGAAATTTTTTTGTTGATATTAATTTTTTTTAATTTTCACTGTCCGCAGTTTGAAAAAGAAATGCTTTTTACGGATCTTATTTTGAGAAAATTAACCCCTTGATACAATTATTTTTCTATCTAGTCTCCTTTCTGTCGATATTTGTTTGTAAATTAAACATGGTACTGGTGTTTTGCTATTAAAATAATTTGTTTAGAGTATGAAGTTCATCTTCCTAGTTCATTGCCTTTTTGTGGACACAAGAAAATAATCTAGGTTTATAGGTACTTGTTTACACCATATAAATTCTGAAAATGTGATTTAGTTGGAGGTGTAGAGACTGGAATCAAACTAGTAGGGATATAATAGTGTTGGAAATTCATATTGCCAATTATTAGATTGTGGGTACCAAGTGTAAATGGCATTTCTGGATTAGTAATAAGATAAAATAGTTAAATGTGGACAAATGAACAAGGTTACCAGAAACATTGTGTAGTATTTATATTAACTTTTATCTGCTTATTTTGTTTTGTTGATTGTCAAAACAAACTTGATTTCCATTTTTTGATATGATTTTATTTGTTTTGAAAGGAATTGTTTGGGGGATTAAGCTGCTGTATTTTGAAATCAAATTGCCAAACTTTCACAGAGTTTTTGTCCAATATAACACTTGAAAGGGGTTGTATTATTAACTTAGTTGTTGCAATACTGTTATTAATAGTCTTGTTCTTACGCAGGATCCCCCACCATCTGCAAATTATCAGTTTTAATTAATATAAATTATGCTTGAGTGAAGGTTATGGAAAACAGACTTTTTATTTTGCAGAATTGCATGATTTCTAGAATTGTAAAACATCTTTATAAAATCAAATGTTGATATTTTCATTGTTGTTATTTTAAGTACATATGCTGATTCTCAATGTGAACATTTGTGGTGGAGGGATGTACTAGTGTTCCTGCAGCTGGTTGTTTTTTTTTAAAAAAAAAAGTTCATAGAGAGTCTGTATTTGAAGAAGGTTCTTTTTTGCCTCTCATTTTTGGTAATGTTTTAAACTGCTTTCCATTTAACTAATAATAAGTGGAGTGTTGTATCTGGCACAAAATGCCAAAGTTGAAATAGTGACTTATTTCGAAAAACTAATGAATTTGGTTTTGAAATTTCATAATGGTTGATTCAATGTGGTGGTCAGGTGTTCCTTTATATTGTTTTAAGAAGATATAGGAAGGCAGGGGGGAAAATTGAAATGAAGTGGATTAAACTTTTCTGTTTGTCCTCTGTGAAGAAGGATCTTCAGCTAGAGTGTATGTAGGGTCCATAAAGCTATTTACTCTGTTCAGCAAAATGAGACTGCTGTTTGTATTGCTCTTAATCCTCATTTTCTAAATATATTTAATTTCCTCTTTTTATTTCACTATTTTTTTGGCCTACGTTTTCTTTTAATACTAGTCAATGGAACACCAGACCAACTTAAACCTTTTCAGTTTCTTGATGGATAGATACATTAATCTAAGATATGAATACTGTAATGGTGACTGCTTATTTGCTTAAATCTATCAAGTATAGTTTTCTTGATATTTTCACTCCAATTGCCTAATTTAAATATTTTCTCCAGTTCATCTTCATAACTAATACAAATCTGCTGTTGCTAACAGCATTCTGGATAATACATTCTGCAAACTTGTTGAACCTCTTAATTGCTTTCTCTATGCTTGTCATTTTTTCTGGGCTGTGGATATTTCTTTCTCGAGGTTTCTGTAATCAATGTACTGCAAGGAATTTGGTAAAGCCTGAATTATTCTTAAATTAATTATATTGTTGCTTATTAGGTTACAATTAATGTAGAATTCCCTCATTTTTTTATGTTGTATTTTCTGATCATGAATGCTACATACTTCCCATTGAGTTTGACTCGTACTGTTTCTCTTTCAACCTAATATATCGCCTTGAGGCAAGTATGGAAGGTATATATGAAAAGTTATTTCTTCAAAAGTTGTAAGGTTATCAAATGTCTTGTGGACCACTTTCCACACTAGAAGCAACTATTTTTATAATTGGTAGTGCTTAGTGTCTATGTAATATTGTTTACTTCAGGATACTTTGTCATATCTCCACAAAGTTTTTTGGTTTAGTTTTATAAAAGAAAGTACACACGAGATGTATAATTTTTTCAACCTGCAACGTAAAATATATCGTGCATAACTATCCTTCCCTATTTGACTTAAAAGGACCCTCGGGAAATAATAATTTACTTAATATTATATTCAAACTTTTAATGGGTATATTCCATTTAAAATACTCATCTAGGTGGATATCCAGAAATTTACTACTATTTGATGAAATATTTTTATAGATGGCTTATGGGAAGGTTTATTCCGATAGTCTTATTAGTGTTCAAAATTAAATTTTTTTATGAGCCATTTATTTAAATTTGACATTGTTATATCAATATTTTGTTGGAGAGTTTCACAATTTCTTACACACATTACAATATTAGTGTCATCGGAAAACAGGACAGTGTGTGCATTACTTATTCGGGGAGGATCATTTATGTACAATATAAATAGCAATGGGCCAAGGACAGATCTTTGTGGTACACCATATTTTAAAGTACTTGGAGTTGATCGATGAACTAATGACTAACTCATGTAGTGTGGAATGGTTTATATTGGTGAAACCATACGATCCATTAGCGCCAAAGATATATCTTAAGTTACGCCAATTCAATTTGTTAATGAACATGTCGCAATTACAAACCATAACACTGACTTGACCAAAAAAAAAATCTTATCTTGGCTCGTAAAATAAGTGAGGCGATGGAAATACACAAGTGGCTAAGCAATTTTAACCATAGTTGCAGTTATGGATTATTGCAAAGCTGTACCTCTTGCATGGGCAAACAAGTTAAATTCTAGGAAGGAGACTACAAAAAATGGGCCGGAATGACCTTGGACGTATATAATCACATAAGATGGAAAGAGCGTAGGTCTTAGCCCAGCATTCACAGAGCTATGGAGCGAAACGCAGGAATAACAAGTGACGGAAAAATTGGTACACTATAACCAGGACCGTGCGGTAGATGTTCTCAGTATTATTATAATTTTTTAAAAAAATTCTTTAATTGTGATTTTTATTAAAAGAAATACGAATACGATTTTTTTCTGAAAATATAAATGATTCAAATTGTATTTTGATTTCGCTTCGTGTGCCGCCTGGTCTTTCATAGCATGGCCCCTCTAACATTTATATTAATATGGCCACGAAAACTACCAGTTGCAGTGACGAGTATAATTTTTTTCCATCGACTGATTCTTTTTTGGTAGACAAGTTTTTTCTAGCGTCCTACAAATTCCAACTGCATCTTAACCCATTTGAAGAGCAATAATTTCCCCAAATTTTTTCGAGCAAGGAACTAGAACCTACGAATTCTAACAATTTCTAAATTCCGATATCATTTCTTTCACACGTTCCGATACCAGCAGAAAAGATTTTCAGAATTAATAGTAAAAATCAATTGTAAAGAATTTTCACTAGAAAATTAACCAGTCGTAGAATTACCAATCCCAAACTTGCAGGACATTTATGGGAGAATCACTATAATTTAAAGTTTAATCATTCGAGCCCCATACATACAAACGTAAGTTAAAGATGTCCTTTATAAATAGACTATTAGCATAAGTTAAATTTTCAGAAATTTTAGTTGATTTTAATACATTTAAGGAGTTGTCTACGTGCTCCACCCGAGACCGTTTAACAACCAGTTATTCGATAGAGTTAAAATTCCGTCAGTCTGTTTCTAAGGTCTAACGTTGTAAGCAGAATAAGTTGAATTTTGTGGGTTTATCTTAACAGAGTCCTGGAACTCCTGTACCATTCTCTGATTTTTAACTTCTTTCCCCAGAAGATTAATTTTATTTTTTGTTCGAAACTTTATTACTCTCCTCACTAATAATCACTCAATTATCTGTTATACTTTCCACTTTATTTTTTCTTCGACATGGACTATGGAATCATGAAAGAGAATTCTACAAGTTCATCTTATTCACAATTGAAGTCGATAAGAAAGGTCGACTTACCTGTATCTTTTGTACATTATGTTTGGTTGTGTATGTCAGAAGTTTGATACATTATAGAAACATACATCTTATCAGTATAATAGTATGGATAGATTGAACATCGTTAGCTCTAGATTTATGATTATCTTCATAGTAAGTTTTGGTTTGCGTTAAATAGTTAATATAAACGTTTTAAACACATGCCGGTTCAGGACACAATAACCTAAACATTTATCAATTGTTTAATGTAAACAATGTATGTAACCGTCATTGTTGTCATTAGCAGTCTTGTGATCTATCTAACCAAATATTTGCTTCAGTAAATCTAACAGAATAATACATACTTTTCAACCCTATTTTACAAAGTATAACAGGACGAGCTTCAACTCTCGACAACTCGCAATGCGAGCACGAAAACTAACTTTGCCCTCATTAATTAATTAATTCATAGTTATTTCGTATTTATTGTAGGAAATTTATTTGATGTGTTTCATGTTTATATTCCTTTATAAGAAAGATAGCCAAATCAGACAAAAGAAGTGATAATATAAATACAACACAACATTTCCAGGTCCTTTGTCCCTCTCTTCAGGTGCTAAGAAGAGTGTATAGCAATACAGCTGCACTAGTCAGTGCACAAAACTCAAAAGTGAAGAAAACTTTACATAGACCCCAAAAAGTAATTAATCGATACTAATATTGGCCGATTTAGCATATTTTTAAATTTCACCCCTGCTTATTCCCTATGAGTTGCCTAAGGTCGACAGAATCCGGCGTGGGGTTACGCACAACAACTCTCCATAGTTTCATTGTAATCTGATGAATGTATATACATATGTATAGTAAGAGAGTGAGAGATTTAATTTCAGTAAATGAAAAATGCATCTGAGTTGACAGCGTAATACAGGACTCTGAATTTGGTTTTCTTATATCTACCTAGAATATTAATGAATAGGCTTAGCTGTTCTTCCTTAAGTTAGACATTTCAGGAGAATATGCTATATAATTTGTCTTCTGTTTCACATATTAAACACATTTTAACTGTAAGTGATCACACATAAACCTACTCCACAGACAATATATAAGATTAAGTTCTTTAGAATTTACAAGATAGTCATTTAATTCTCATGGTTTGGAACTTTTGAAAAGTTTTAATTCTTTCTTCCTTGTATTAATGTTTTTTGTATGATACTATGATTTTTCATTTGTTTACTCAGTTATTTTGTATTTATCCTAAAAGCATTTCAGATTACTTTCTTCTTTATAACTTTATCGCATTTTGTTAAAAACCTTTAGGATAATTGTATTTTTATTTTTCTCTGTGGTATTCTTTCTACCTTATGCCATGGTAGGAATGTTCCAAGCGTGAATCATAACACAATGAAATCCAAACTACAGGGAAAGAAATTTTTTACAAATATAGTTCCATGTCATTTATTTGTAAAGTAATACAAAAATGATCAAATTATAAAGAATATAAACTTCAAATCATAATGACACAGTTTTAATATGAATGTATGTGTGCAATGAAAGAAATTTCAGTAAATGCTTCACATTATTAAAATAAATGGTATGGACTGAAAAGAGAGAGAGAGATTAGGTGACTGCCTGAGATTTTTTAAATATGAGAAGGAATCAGCCGATTTCTCAAGAAAGATTCCGAACAGTGAGGTCAGTTAGCATACAGTATGCATATGTCTTGAACAAGGAAGCTAATACCTTAAAAAATATTAAGATATTTGTTTTGTCTGATGAGGTGACACTGACTGACCTTAGTTTCAGGTAAGCCAAGTATGACATAACGTCAAAATGCAACAGGCAAACCTTAAATTGAAAGTTGCCGTCACCTTATCACATAGTATGGAGCATGTCAAAGATATGTGGTTGGCTGTCATAAAGTGCAGTCCTGTTCTGTCCAGAGGAAGGGAACTTGGGCCCTTGAAAATTTGACATGCTCCTTCATATGCAGGGTGGTGGTGCCAACTTTCAATTCTGTCAGCTGCTTCTCTGTCTCTCAATCCTGTCCATATTAATTATATATGTATGTGATAATATAAATACCACAACATGTCTGGAAACCTTGTTCCTTTCTTACTAATCAGTTGACAAAACTCAAAAGACTTGAGCACTTCTTTTGTCTGAATTTGACTATATTTTCATTTATATATTTATGTAGTATATATCTTAAATTGTTCTTGAGTAAAAAAATATGCAGAATGAAATGTTTTTTAATATTTAAACTGAAGATTTACGAAATTCTTAATTGATCTAATATTAATTTGTTTCAATTTTCAACATATTCAGGTTGTACTATGCTGTGTTCCAATTTTGCAAGGCAAGCAGGGTAGCAGTCAGAAGGCTGCATCTGTTGAAGAGGTGAATGATGTGAAAGAATTGAAGAAGCTGTTGAGGACAAAGAATAATGTTTTGATTTGCTTTATTAGTTCAATACGTCAAGCAGCATCAGTTGCAAAAGTATTTCGTGAATCTGCAGAATTAATACGTGGACAAGGTACAATGGTTATAGTTGATTGTTCAGGGTAAGTGACAAACTTTTAGTGTGACAGAATTGTTTCCCGATTAATTAAGTAGAGTGGAAAAATTTAGTTGACACATTTATTATTAATTTTATCATTTTTGTAATCAATGCAGTTGCTCTATCTTGACTGGTAATAGCTCTCCATAGTTTGGTTTCTATCCAAGAATCTAGTAATCGCAAAGATATTGTCATAAAATGTGTCCTGTTCCAAGTGTTGCTTTCTGTTGTTGGGCACTTATAATTTGAAGGCCCATGAATCCATGTACTTTTGAATACAAGATGGTATTGATTAAAGAGCTTCAGCAATTATGAGTGTTTTAGTGGTCTTCTTTTCCCAGATACATTCAATTTTGATTTGAGGTATTTGTGTTTTCATGTTTTTTTCTTAGAGCACTTCAATATCAAATTTCCAGACCCTTTTTTTCTTGACTACACTTGTTCTGTTCCAAGTGATCTGCTTGTTCATTTTCAATTATTTTCTTTGGCTAATGCACCCACAATGTGTTTATTTGTTGGAAAAATTGTACTTGTTGCATAGATTATAATGGGTTATGGTGACTATCTACTTATGTCTCTCAAGGTAGTTGTTTTGTGTGATCTTTTAACATCCACATAAAATGTTAACTGTTTCATCAGCAACTTACCATAAATGAAATTTGTTAACGTGACTCGTGTCGTCCTATACTATATTACATTGGGTTTTAGAGCTTGATTTTGACCTGCAAATAGAAGTCTTAAGTTTCTTTCTTGAGTTTACCTATCTTCAACCATTTCTTTATTATCAGCATTTTCTTAAATGTTCTTCAGGTATTGTCCATGTAGCAGAGTCATTTCATCACTTTTCTTTCTGTTTTTGACCATATGCTCATTGTGGTCTTTGTTTGTTTCATTATATTTTATAAGAGCTTCTCTGTTCACTTTTTTCAAGATATCCTTCTGACTTGCTTCCGCATAAAATTTATAAAGATTGCTTTGTGCCTAGTGCTGATTGCTGTACTTGTATAATTCCTCATCATCCTTCTATACATGGTAAATACACTCTGTCTACATTACTTCTTGTGTGTAGTGCATGGTTGATGGTCATTCTCTTAAACTTGAGTCAATTTGACTATGACATCAGTACCTGACAGGTGTAGTCCATGTGTATATGGCTTTGATGATACTCCCAGCATTTAGTTTTGACTTAGGCTTTTTTGGACCCTTCTCAAGTATTATTTAATAACCTATCTCTTGACCTTTGCATATTTGTTGTTTCTGATTGTAGTATACCTAGGTACTTATAAGCTGCTTCTGGTTAAATGCTTTAATTTCATTGTGTCTCATATTTATTCTGTTCTTATGCATGAGTTTGCCTCTGTTTAGTCTTAAAATTGGATATTTGTCCAAGCTAGTTACTGCAGATCTGAAGTGTATTTAACAATGATTGTCTTGTGACTTTCTGTACATCTTCAAATTATCCATGTACAGTAAGTGATTTAGCTTTGCAGCTGACTTTTGAGAGCTGATATCCATATCATATTTTGCTCATTATATTGGACAATGGCATCAGTTTTATAATAATAAAAGTTGATATAGAGGG
This sequence comes from Zhengitettix transpicula, assembly GCA_037074705.1. Lineage (NCBI taxonomy): Eukaryota > Metazoa > Arthropoda > Insecta > Orthoptera > Tetrigidae > Zhengitettix > Zhengitettix transpicula. Next base: position 80,758,806 of record CM073591.1, read on the forward strand.
TCTGATTGGAAGATGCATCATCAGATGTTAACTTTATCACACTAATTTCTGTGATAAAAGTGTATGCAGATGAACATTTTTGAAATGTGCAAGTGAGATTGTTAAAAAATAATAAGAATAACTTTATATATGATTACAATCAATAGCTACAGAATATTTTAAAATAAATAAATAAAGTCAGAAAATTGTTTTTCTCCTTTGTAGCATTATTGATTTTAATGTGTTTATTTTAAATATCGGAAAGTTGTTATTGCAGTAATGCAAACTGGTTTTTGATTAATTTATTATTAACAAATTGAAACGATGAATCATTACTCACTTTTGACAGAAATTTCTTGCAGTATTAGATATATTTGAATTGAAAGTTTCTGTTTCTGGTACAGTGTAATTGAGTGATATGTTGATTGAACTTCAAGTTAGCATTCTGTAAAAAAACTGTAACGTTATGTTATTGATTATTATTTATTTTACAGTGATGCCCGAAAAATGTGTAAAAAATTGAAAGTTAATCCAGAACCATTTACTTTAAAACATTATAAAGATGGAGAATTCCATAAAGATTATGATAGATTGCTTACAATTCAATCAATGGCGAGCTTTATGCGAGATCCTACAGGTGATGTTCCTTGGGAAGAAGATAGCACTGCAGAAAATGTAGTGCACATTCCAGATACCATAGTAAGTAGTTACATATACAGCATACAGTATAAAGGGTGAGTCCACGGTCATAGGACAAACTATGAGTGTTGGTAGAGCTTACTAATGCATATATTTTTGTAAAAAAAAATGCATGGTTGAGAGTGATGGGTTGAGGCATGAACACAAAATATGAGACACGAACAGAAAAACGTTGTTTATGTACATCATCATCCCAAAGTGTTTTCTTCCAGCAATGTTTACAATTAATGCTCAACATTAAAAAAATTTGAAAATAAAATAACTTAAATTTAACAATTTGAAGGCTCCTTAGATTGTATTGTGTTTAATTTTGTCTCCATAGTTAACAATTGTCTCCATTAAATATTTAAATATTTGCAGGCTTTGCAAAGATTACTACACAAGAAGGATGCTCCTCAGCAATTAATGGTTTTATTTTATGCTCCATGGTGTGGATTCTGTAAGCAATTAAAGCCAGTGTATGCTGCTGCTGCAACAGAGCTAAAAGGTCATTCTGTTCTTGCAGCTATTGATGTTAACCGACCTGAGAATGCTGTCTTAAGGCAGCAGTTTAACATCACAGGTTTTCCAACTCTAATTTATTTTGAGTAAGTTTATTTAAATTAGCTAATGTTGAAAATGTTTACTTTATATAATTTAAATTGGTTACTAAAGTAAGCATGAAATACTCTGTGGTTTTATTTGTATTTTTCTGTGAAGAGAACCTATTCTTCCAAGTGAATATTCAAATAAGTTCTATGTATGCTTAAAGGAAATCAATGTCAAATTATCTGAATACAAACACCTCAGACATGGCATTCTTTATTATATTAATAGAACATTGCCTCTTAAGTTTATTTTAATTTTTTTTTGCACTCAGTTTATATTCAGAAAATTTGACTCTTCAGAATTTTTCTTTCCTGCTGCACATTCATTGACCTTTCTGTAATTTAACAGAATAAATTATCCTACATAAATTTTTGAAAAATAATTCAGTTGCTAAGAAAGCTGTTTTTCAGGGTTTGTATGTCAAGAATTTGAACTCTTCTGAATCTTTCATGAACACCTTGTATTCTTTGTTTCCTGTTTGAAACTTTCCCCTTCCTCTACCACTATTGTTATATATTGATATTATCAATTCAGTCAAAACTTATTTTGCCATAATTATTTATTTAGAATTAAGAAAATAAAATAATAATACAATTTGAGTTGATCATTCTTATTAGTATGGGTAAATTGTATAAAAAATTTTACATTCTCAAAAGTGCCAAATCAAAGATTTTAGTCCTATGACTTTATGTGATAAGAATGTGTTTATTTCAGAAGTGGAAGTCAAATGTTTGTCTATGAAGGGGAAAATACACATTCTGGGTTAGTGTCTTTTATGAAAAACCCAGTACAACCTGCTGAAAAGCCTATAGAACCAAATTGGTCTGAAAGTGATTCAAGTGTTGTTCATTTAAATGGAGATAACTTTGATTCTATATTAAAGGTCAGCACTTAAAACATTTTTGTTTTAACTTTTTTGTCCTGATCAAACTTCTTCAGATCATGACAGCATCTAAATTTTTATTTATATGCTGTTATACTTATTTTTCATGTCGCTAAAAATTGCAAGCCCAGAAGGTCTCCTTCAAATTGAATGAAATTTCAAAGCAAAAAAAACAAATAAGGAATCATGAATAAAGAACTCTTGCATGCAGTCCATGTTGATGAATTATTGTGCACCAAAATTCTGTCAGAGATGAAGCTGCTCCCAAACTCGTTTCACTGCACTGGTTTTATGCTCCTTATGAGTTCCTACAAACCCTCTTCATGAAGGCCAATGATTGTTCCTTTTTCAAGCTCGGTAACTTGCTGAAATGTCACCCTCTTTTGTTATGATCCTTGTCCTACAGCTACTACAGACTATTTTGGGTTTGCATACAAGCAATCTGCCCTTTCTCAGACACACATTTAAAATCTGTTTGATTCCATGCCACATCATATAGTAGCAGTTATTGCAGCACATAGTGGCTTTGTCAAACACTGATTTTTGACATGTAATATCGTTTGTGTGTTTTGTAATTTTAATTGGTCATTTGTGCATTTAATTTCATTCAATTATAACGTGTCCTTCAGTGTGTTTCAATTTTTACAAATGTGAGTTTATATAGTAAAAAACGCCACTATTTGGTAATTTGTATTCAAAATTAAGTAAATAAGTATATCATAATGTTACATGTGTATTTTGAAAATATTAAATACTGAATGTCTGAAGGTAATGAAATATTTCTATATTTATTTGGTTGAATATACATGTCCATCAGATTAATAATTATAATCAGATTTTAATGTACAATATCAATAATGAAACATCTGTGATTCAAACGCAATAGTACTGTATCTTGCGCAAGTGTACTCATTCTCAATTTTCCATTTCTTCTTTACCATGCGCTGATTGAAGTTTGTTTTGGATGTATGATTTTTTCTTAAAATATTTGATCATAGATACAATAGTGTACACACAGAAATATTGCCACATTTGAAAGTCCACAATATCAGTGCTAGCATGTGTGCCTGCAGAATTGCAGACTCGGGTTCAAATTCCATTCATCGCAACAATTTTTATTTATTTACATAATTTACTTTTCAGTTCTAGAAGTTTTCTTTACCAGAACTTACTGTACTAAAATATTCCATGACTATAAATAGTATTTGACCTTGAATCAGAGGTAATCTTTTCACTGTGCATGCTTCTGTACAGTGCTTTAGTGTTAAATAAGTGTCAACATCAGCTAACAGTTTGTGTTACTGATTCACCTAAACCTCTTGATACGCGACAATATACACGTTCCCCCCACCACCAACTTTGCCAAGTATTGAGCATTGCTTTAATTAATTTAATTTAATTAATAAAGGATTTTGGATTTAGGATTATGTCTTTAGTACTTTTATTTTTTTGGTGATGAAAATTTACTGAAGAAATCATTCATATTCTCTGCAACTTATTTCAAATTTTTAAACTAGGAAACTGTTTTGCATTATGTATTTATCAATCATGCAACATATTTATTTCTGTGAATATTTGCACAATATATCATATTTTGTGTCTAAATCATATAATTGTACTATTAACATTAATTTCTTTAGGGAGAAGCTTCTGCATTAGTTATGTTTTATGCACCATGGTGCAGTCACTGCAAAAAAATGAAACCTGAATATGAGAAAGCTGCTGAGAAAATGAAAGTTGAAAATGTGAGTCAATATTAATCCCAATTCACCATAACTTAGTGTAATCTATCATTTATATTTAATCTCTTAAATTTTAAAATATAAATAAAAATTGATAAATCGTATATTTTCTATGGTTTAGTATAAATTTATTTTTCAAAGCACTTAATTATACGCCATATAAATTTATTATATATGTCTTGTGTCTTAAAAATATTGTTATTAAATATGCATTTATTGTAGAAACACTCATATTTATTCTGTAACATTATTTATATTTTTTCTATTTTCTTAATAAATCTATATAAAATATAGTAATTTTTGTCACATATTATTTATTCAGATTCCAGGAATCTTGGCTGCTGTAGATGCTACTAAAGAACCGGGAATAGCCAGTAGATTTGGAGTTAAGGGTTATCCAACACTGAAATATGTTCGTTTTGGAGAAATAGCATTTGATGCTGGAACTTTTCGTGATGTTGGACGCATAATAGATCTCATGAAAGACCCAAAGGAGCCTCCTCCATCTCCACCACCTGGTAGACCCTGGTCTGAAGATGAGTCAGAGGTTGTACATCTTACTGATGAAACATTCAAACCATTTCTTCGTAAAAAACGACATGTTCTTGTGATATTTTATGTCCCTTGTAAGTATACAATTTTGAGGATAACTTCAAAATTTCTTTTATACTTGATTTATATTGGAGCGACTGTACATATGTATAAATAATACATTGATTGTGTCATCAAAATTCGGAAAAATTTAAAAGATTTTTTTTAAATAAAGTCGTGTGAGTGAGATATTACATTTTATAAAACATTCTTTTACATAGTTCACAGGGGATCTCTACAGAACACAATCATTCAATGTATCCTCTTTAGTTTGAATAAAGACCTTCAATTTTGTTCTAAAACACTATCAAGCATATGTAATGTATCTCAGTCTATTATAAAATATAAAATGCTGTGTTGAAAGTATACTAATCATTTAATTAAATAACCAAACAACAGGGCAAAAATAAGTGCTGAATTCAATATCACATGATTTTTCTGCTTTTGAGTTCATCACCTGGTTGTGTGTGGAATGTCGTTCATATGGCTCTTGGATTTTTTAAATCACATGAAAGCTTATTGGAGACCCTTCAATTATGCTCCATACATAGGAATAAAGGAGATTTAAATAAATTCTGTTTGGGGAAAGGGGGAATTTATTATTGCAGATATCTTCTCTTATGATTGCAATTAGTTCTCTAAAATGAGTGTCTGAGTGTCTGTTGAGACATGCTTTCTTCATTTGACTGATCCTAATCCTAATATTTTGCCACATCATCATAAACTGTGGAATTCAGTTAATTAAAGAAGCGAATTCTTTAGTGCCCTACTCAAATGCTTTGACAATCATGGCTCTTTATCATACGCTGCACTTTGTTTCAACATCTTAACCATTTTGAGATTATGACTGTTAACTACAAACATTTGGCAGTGCAGAGTGCTCACATTGACCTCTGGCAGAATATAAGAATAGAATTAAATTTGCCCAGATTTTACTGACACATCCAGTTAACTGAAAAATAACATGTTTGTATTTTGTAAATCTTATAAATAAAAAAGAGTGTATGTATGTTTGTATGTTTGTTTGTATGTATGTTTGTATGTTCGTTATACAAATCTACACCGGTAGAACAAATTTCACCAAATTTCGTACACGTGTTCTTTACGACCAGGAAACATACACTGTCGGGGTGAGACATGTCTACCACCCCCTGAAGCGGGGGTGGACGGGGGTGGAAATATTTGAACATGCTAAAACAGTCAATATTTCAGTCGGATAAATATTTTTCGGGGTCAAAGATATTTATAGTCTTTCCACTGATGATATCTGAATATAATTTTCAACCTCTACACCCTGGGGAAAGAGCACTTCTAGCGTTTGAGGTGGAGAATACAAATCTACACCGCTGGAGCAAATTTCACCAAATTTCGTACACGTGTTCTTTGCGACCAGGAAAACAACACTGTCGGGATGAGACGCGCCTACCACCCCCAGAAGCGGGGGTGGACGGGGTTGAAATACTTAAACATGCTGAAACAGCAGGTATTAGATTTGGATAAATATTTTTGGGGTCAAAGATATTGATTGTGTTTCTACCAATGTTATCTGAATATAATATTCATCTCCTACGCCCTGGGAAAAGGGCACCCTTAGGGTTTGGGGTGGAGTTGCTTTACAGAAAAATAACGCGAATACAACCGAGTTTGGAGTCAAATCGAAGGTTATGGATGTCAGTGAGTTTACTTCGGATAAATATTTTTAATTGCCCATTTAACCCGAAAGGGTGGGGGTTGGAAGGGGAGATAAATAGTCAGTTCTTGCGCGTTCTTGGAGGAGAATTACGTGAATACTATTTCAACGGATGTTGTTGAAAATATAAATCCCTTTAGACATTAGCGGTGAGCTTGCTTAGGGCTGCGGGTGAGAATTGTCTATTATTCTAAAACTGCCAAAATGTTATGTGTTTATGGGTAAACTAGATTTATAGTGTTTCTACCGATGTGATATGAGTAAAAATTCAACCCTTTCCACCACGGGAAAGTAGCAGATTTAGGGGTGGTGTTGTTCATACTATTTTATCGATGTTGTTTCCATTAATAACGACGTTTAATTTTATAAATAAAAATGAGTGTATGTATGTATGTATGTTTGTATATTTGTATGTTTGTATATTTGTATGTTCGTTATACAAATCTACACAGCTGGAGAAAATTTCACCAAATTTCGTACACGTGTTCTTTGCGACCAGGAAACAAACACTGTCGGGGTGAGACGCGTCTACCACCTCCAGAAGCGGGGGCAGACGGGGGTTGAAATATTTAAACACGCTAAAACAGTCGTTATTTCCGTCGGATAAATATTTTTAGGGGTCACAGATATTGATAGAGTTTCTACCGACTGTTGGGCTGAGACGCGTCTACCACCCCCAGAAGCGGGTCGGGATTATCAGTAGAGCACTTTTAGGTGTTGGGTGGAGGAACGCTGCAATAAAATAACGCGAATACAACCGAGATTGGAGTCAAATCCAAGGATATGGATGTCGTCCAGTTCAATTATAGCATCAAATTGGCCATTTAGCCCCAATGGGCGGCAGTGGATGGGATGGAAATTTTCTAACATGTTAAATCATCGATATTAGCGTGGAATAAATAAATGCCGGGACCATTGACGTTGATAGTATTTCTACCGATGTTGTTTGTAGGCATGATAGGGGTGGGGCTGGAGGGGATTTCCTTGAAAATAACGGGAAAACAACCGAGATTCGAGTCAAATCGAAGGAAATGGATGTCGCTGAATTTATTTATGACAATCTGGACAACGCGCGGGTATCGGCTGGGTTGGGATGAGTTGACCGGCTGTTTTTTGCGTCGATTAAATATATATCGGGATGAATTAGAGTAATAAAATTTCCCTACATGTTCTCTGTGTATAATTTCAACCCCTTTCGGACTCATAACGGTGCATCCTTAAGGGTGGGCGTGAAGTAGCATTACATAAAAAGAAACCAGAAGCTATCGGGATTGTCACTGAGCTATTAATTTCCTTGAAAATAACGGGAAAACAACGGAGATTCGAGTCAAATCGAAGGAAATGGATGTTGCTGAATTTATTTATGACAATCTGGACAACGCGCGGGTATCGGCTGGGTTGGGATGAGTTGACCGGCTTTTTTTTCGTCAATTAAATATATTTCGGGATGAATTAGATTAATAAAATTTCCCTACATGTTCTCTGTGTGTAATTTCAACCCCTTTCGGACTAGGAAGGGTGCACCCTTAAGGGTTTGCGTGGAAGTAGCATTAGATAAAAATAAACCAGAAACTATCAGGATTTTCACTGAGTTTAATTATGACATTAAACTTGACCGTTTAAGTCCCCGAAGCGGGAGTGGTCGGGGGTGAAAAATTTCAAACATGTTAAACGGTCGATATTTGCGATAATGATTTCCTGGGGTTAATTACTTTGATAGTATTTATACCGATGTTGTTTGTGTATAATTTAACCCCTGTGAGGGGAGCAAGCTTAGGGATGGGGTGGAGGTACGTTAAATAAAATCTCGCAAAAACAACCGAGAATCGAATCAATTCCGAGACTATGAATGTCGCTGAATCTAATTGTGACAACCTTGGTTAAGTGACGGGTTTGGGAGGTGTTGGGCGGGGGAATAAATTTTCAGACAATGTAATCGGCCGATTTTTGCGTGGAATACATTCTTTTTCATTATCGTATATTTGTGGGGGTGGTCATCTTCTAACATGTAAAAACGGCCGATATATTTAGTCAATGACTTCATCCCCCTTCGGCATGGGAGGTGAGCACATTTAGGGATAGGGTTCGAGGAGCTTTACATAAAAATAGCGCAAAAGTAACCAAAATTGGAGTCTTATGGATGGTTATAGATAAATGACATCTTGGGCAACGCCGGGCACCCAGCTAGTATGAAATATAGGAAAGAGGGTAGGTTTTTGCCTCATATCTGACCCCTTACCACCTGTTAAAGTTTGCAGAGTCCAGCTAATAGTCTAATGTAATCATAATTGTAATTACATATGCAACTGACAATAGCCTCTGAAATAAAACACTCAAACTTTCATTCAGAATTTCATATTCAATTACTTATTTGGTTCTTGGTAATAGTATGTTGATTTGCTCTGTTATTAAATATTCCTCATCTTTTGTCATAAGTATATTATTATTGAAAACTTTATTTTTTTCTGCTAATCATTTGATTTAGAAATGGTTTACTGTATATTCTTGTGTATAATGTGCACCTTTTTTTACCCAACATTCGATCAAAAAATGATACATGAATTAACGACTGTGGTTTTGTCAGAAGTAATTGTTCATTATTAGACCTTAAATTAGTTGAGGACAGATACTTGTATAGTTAACATTGATGTAGAAATTGAGAAAGATTATAATTTTTTGTATGAAAAAAATTATAATTTTTGAAAAATAATTTTTCACCATAAGAAATGTAAGAATATAGGTGTGTGCATATACATGAGAATATATGGTATTTCTTCTAAAAAGGTATCATATCTAAATATAGATCTAATTACAACTTCCACAGTAAAAGAAAATTTGAACATGTTTTGTTTCTTTGGTAAATAATTAATTTTTGTCATTAATAAGTATTAATTATTTATTTTTGACGTATCATTTAAATATTGTAATAATTTGTAATTATGATTGAATTCGTAAAAATTAAGGGTGTGGGCACTGCAAGAAAGCCAAACCTCAGTTTTTGAAAGCTGCTGAAAAGTTCAGAGATGATCCAAAGGTTGAATTTGCTGCTGTTGACTGTACTGAACATTCATCAATTTGCAGTGCTTTTGAAGTTAAGGGATATCCAACAATTAAATACTTCCACTACTTAAATAAGGAAACAAAGGACTACAATGGTGGACGTACTGTAAGTAGGAGTTAAACAGTTTTTAAAAAGTGAAAAATTGTTAGTAAATGCCTTGTCTGTCCTTTACAAAAATTTCATAGTAGTTGAATACAGGGTATCAGGGAAACAGTAAAGCTAATAAATAGATGTGTTTTTGAGAAATCACCATAACTAATTCTTATTTATAGAGTCTATATTTAACCCTTAAATAGTACGATATATTTTAAAATTTTCGTTAATAATTTTCCTAAGTATTTGTGTTCAAAAAGGCAAGTTGACAGGTCTGTTCATATTGTATAATTTGTCAGTTCATTATAATGCTGTTGAAAATTTATCCTAATAGTATTGTCTAGGAGTCTATTTTTAACACCTGGGTTAACCATGAATTAAATCTCTTTCCTACATAAACAATATTCGTTCATTTTATCATTTATCCAGTTCTTTTGGTAGTATGTATGTATATAATATTGTACGTTTATTAGAATTCACACAGTTCACTTTATTTGTAGCAGAGCATGGTTAGAACGAATATCTAAGGAAAATAAAATTGATGATTGAATTGAAACAATACACAGTCACAGAACATGGTTCTGATCCACAGAATAATAAACTAAAAGAAACATTAACACTTCCCAACATATAAAGCTTTATTAAAATTAGAATCCACTTGGATGTACTTATAAATCCTTGACATGTTATTGCTTTCTAGACTAGTGACACCTAATATCATTTTGAGGTAAGATAGATACTCTCTTTTCTATTATATTTATGAACATACTTAGATCGGAAAGGCAGACAGTATAGCTGACTTACCTCAAATCAACAGCATGACTGGACCATCTGTTTTATATAAATACGTACACACATAGTATTTTAATTTGGGTCAGTTGTCTGGCGTAAAAATCCTTTCTTTGCTATTTTTTGGAAACTGGGGAAACACTAGTAAATTCAAATTTATCTCAGGTTTTCATCCAAATTACTAAAAACTATCATTTCATTAATTATTTATTATTCTCCCTGAAACATCCTCCCTCCTGATACATATATCTACAAAATAATATACTACCACTTCTACAATCCAATATTGTTATATGCCCATGTATTGACTTATAACAGTAATTATTTTACAGTGTGTCATTATTATAAACTTTTCAGGAACCTGATTTTGTAAGTTTTATGAAGGATCCTTTGGATCCTCAAGCAGGTATGATACCACAGCAGAAGTCAGAAACTTCAGAATGGGGTACTTACCCTGGAGCAGAATTCATTAAACACTTAACAGAGGACAATTTTGATACAGTAATCAAATCAAACCTTCCAACACTAGTTTTGTTTTATGCGCCTTGTGAGTATCACTTTTGATTTTTAGTAATATAATAAATATTCTTTAATTATATCATTATTCAACAGTGTGTAATCTGGAAAATATTAGTCTTAATATGAAAAGAATAATAGAAAAATGTTATTATTCCTAAAGTTGTGTCAACCTCTTACATTTACACCATGAATTTGAATTATGGCAGTAATATTTCACCTTTATGTATTTTTATTAAATTTCTGGTTATGTTATATGTGAGTTGTGCTTTACATAATTTTATGTTATATTTTTTTAGATGTGACTCATTCTGATTTTGTACAATGTATAGAATTGTTCCTATCTTTGAATTCTAACTCTATCATGAAATTAATTAATTAATTATATATATACTTTGCACAAAAATAATTTTCAGGGTGTGGCCATTGCCGTAAAATGAAACCAGATTTTTCACTGGCTGCTCAACGAATTCAAGATGAAAAAGGTTCAGCTGTGTTGGCTGCTGTAGATGCTACTTTGAATCCAAGATTGCAAGATCGATTTCAAATCACTGGTTTTCCTACTCTGAAACTGTACAAAGGAGGATCACTTTTAAAAGAATATGAGGGACCTAGAACAGCAGACAGTTTTGTCAGATACCTACGGTCAGTTATCCATGAAGAGCTATAATTAATTTATATCAGGGTAATGAAAACTTCCTTCCGTGTTGACGGCCTACTTAAAATATCATCCTTTTTTGTGTGTGTTTGATAATGTACAATTATTGAGTGTTCTGTTGAAGTTTATTAATATATCACTTCAAAGTAATGAGAAAACTATGCCTTGAGAGAATATGATCTATTTGGAGAACTTATATTTATTTATTTATTTATGATTTTTCAGACCTGATCATATAACTTGAACCATTTTTTGTGATGTGTATTTTGCAGAGTTTGTATTGTTAAATAATCAACTTTTCTAACTATTTGTACCTATCTCTTTTAATAATTTGGTATACGTAACAAGAGCTTTTCTATTTTAATCAATATTTGGTCGAGGTCACTATTTTTGTACATGCAATCATAAAATTGATTATATTCAAACTGTAGCAGAAACATTTTAATGTTGTACTTAAAGTGGTGAATTTTTACAAGTTTATAGATTTTATTACTTTTGCTATTTGCAAAAGTTGTTTATTGAATGTTGTAGGAAAAATAATTTATTGGAACTTGTACAATTAAAGATCTAAAGTATGGATTGAAGAGATGATATCTTAACTAAATTGTTTTAATGGCTATTAACCATTACTTTATATTTTCATAAAATAAAATAGAATTTTTTTTATTGATTTTGTCTCATTTTACTGCATTTGTTGTTAAAATTGTTTACTACTTTACTTTTTAATCTGTGTTGTAAGTATTCATAAAACAAATATTTAGTATAATAACTTTGAATGATTGAAATGAGTGTGAAATGATAGTGTCATTGCTTTTGTGTTTAAAAGGTAAGTAATGAGTAAAATGTTTACAAATGTAATGGTTATAAACTTAGTTTGATATTTTGAAAACACAGGGAAGGACATATTAGATGATGATTTTCAGGTAGAATTGATGTTATATTAAGCTGAAATTTTTATTTAATGTTGGGAATCGTCATGGTTTCATGAAGTGTGGGAACAGGAAAATGATAAAATAATGTTTCTTGTTTACCAAACTGTTAAATTTTAAGTGCAGAATTTGAAAAAAAATTAGAAATTGTCAATGCTGTTATTTATGTTCTTCATATGATTGTACTATTTAGATGTTCATTTCTCAGTGTGATATAAAGCTTGGTCTATGTTGCATCAATCTGCAGTTGATAGGTCATTTTATCTATATCTATTAATCTGCCAATCTTTATAATTAATTCAATTGGATAGGAAGAAGGGTTGGAGAGTGGCTGATTTATCCTAAATTCAAAGCTGGAGTTACCAGGCTGGAACCAGTAGCCTGCTAAATTTTAGAGGGCCTGAGACTTTTTTTTCAGGACAGTCAATTGTTGCTATCTCATGGCTGGCCAGTCAGGGTTTGAATCTGACTCTGTCCTGAGCAAGAGGACAGAGGTCATCAGAAATTTGATGTTTTATTTATTTAATAATTCATTTTATATAAAATATGCTTACATTTCACATAATTTGGGTGTCAAATAACTAAAGCTGGTTTCACTACAATATGTGTCAATGTATGCAAAGAAAGTGGGTTGTGTTAATAATAAATATTGTGCAAGTTATCCTTAAGTACTTTTAGTAGGATAGAGTTAAAATTAAGGAGATGGCCAATCTTTTAAGTTATATTTTCAATATTCATTTATGTTGCAACACTTTATTTAATTTTGTTTATTGAAAGATACATTTTTATTTTAGCAACACTTATGAGAATTTTCAGATTTTTTCTGTTTATGGTTTATGGTTTGATCCAGATCTGGAAACTGAATTGACAGAGTTTAAAAGCATATTACAATAATATGTGTTGAACATATTAAGATATTTTTTTTTTGTCATTTTTCTCCTACACTAACACAATTGTAATTACATTAACAAAATTAATATGTTGGGAATTCATGTTTTGGAAGGCACTTTGGTTTTTTATTAGTTAATATTTTCCTTTTTTGTTTATTTTAGCATATTAAACATTGGATGATTGATTCAGGAAAATGATGGATATTTGTTGCATAACCTCTTACAAATTTTTTGGTTAATTTTGTTTCCTGGATAAACTATTAATGTATATTAATTAAATTGATAAAAATCTTATTGTAATAATGTATTTTGGTTGTGGACGTGTGTTGTCAATAATAACATATGCATTTTGAGGTGATAAAGAACAATACTAAAAGTTGTTCAAAGTTTATTAGACATATTTGTATTTTACATTACATTTCTACATATCTTAATATAATCAAAGCTATTTTCTGCAGAAACTGAAAACAGTATGTTTGTCCATATTCAACATAAGTAATGCCATTTTAAGTTGAAAATTTAACTCTTATATTACAACCATATTTCTAAATTTGGGACATTGATTTTTGAGAGCTTATTCATTTACAGGGATGTTGAAATCTATAAACATTTAAATTTTTGCAGCATATATTCTCATAGTGAGAACATAAGGAAATACTGACAACAATGAGAACATTGTGCACGAATAAAGTACTTGAAAGTATTTTGAATTTTGTTCTTAAAACAAACATGCTAAGGGTTAGAGACACAATATTATCACTATTATAAGCTATTTCTCTTAAAATTATACAATAAATCCACAAATTCTTAAAACTGATTGGAATTTTGTTATTATTTGAAATGGAAATGTATTTTCATTGAAGGGAAGATAGTTGGTGTTTTAATTCTCAGCAGCTGTTTCTGCAGGCGAGAGAGCATTCTGAAACAACATACTTATCAAATTAATCAAATTGTTGACATAGAACATCAAATATACACTTTAATATCACTTTTTTGAAAACATATAATATGTTTCAGATTGTGGATATTTCTTTTAATAAATATTGACAAGAAGTCAAGATTAGCAATACATGAGCCAGTACAATTATTATAATATATTAAAAAAATTAACCAGTCATTTTATTTATAAATATTAGACCTTTTGAATAATAGAGCATAACAATAGAATACCTATAAATTCATTAATTCTGTTGAAGTATAATGAAAAAAATGGCTATAATGTTTTTGATTGATATTTACCTGATATTAAACACAGTATTGAGTGCATATATAACTAATTTTAAAGTAAAACACTTCACCTCATATAATTTAATCGAAAACTGTAGAAATGATTTGATATTAATAATTATAAATAAGCAATGCATTTAATATACCTATTAAAATTTAGGAATATACCAGTATTCATTTGTAAACTTTAGGAGCCCTGTTGTTTTAAGCAATAAAAAGTATCTCATTCACTGTTTCAATTATGACCTAATGCAGATGTGAACACTCATTCATGTTTAAAAAGAGAACTAACTATTGAGTAGGCCTACATCATATTTGTTTGTAATACATTTTTGTTGGTGTTCTGTGGGTTAAGTATTTCATCGTTTAGAGATTTCTGATAGGAATATTTATGTATGTGGGTTATTCACAATGTTATTTGTAACATGACACCTTGAGTTTTATTAAGGGGACGTAAGACAATTACAATTTGCGGTTAAAATTTTTACAATATTTGTAATAATAATGAAAAAATAACTCGTTCACATATATATTCGTCTATTTGTGTTACAATATTTGTCTACGGCTGAGGAAAAATTCGTTTCATTGTGATTTTATTTCGAATTATTGAAAGGAAAATATTTTATACAAAACAGGTAGATTACATTACAGTTCTGATTGGAAATGTTATGTTAATCGCGCATTTCACTTAGTCAATCCGATTTTTCTGCTTGCTCGATAAAAGCTATTGGCGACACTATTCATTGCAATTTTTTTTTGTGGACGTCATTAAGAAATGAGTTAATTTCTGGGGTTATTTTTACCTGTCATCCTAAAGTCGCGTTTGACTCGTGAAATTATATGGTAGAGCGGGACTTACATTTTTATACTAGTTGGGTGCCCGGCGTTGTCCGTATACATATATCTTTGCTTATTTGTATAAGTATGAAAAAGTAATTAATTCTACATTAATCTATTAGTCAAGTAGTGATTTAACCTACCTATGAGAGTAATGTTAATTTCATCTAATACTCCCGATACCGAATTAAAAAAAAAGGTTAGTACCGCAAGGGCGTCAAAAATACTCGAAGGAGCATTGAGAGAATAAAAATCTTTCAAGGTACCCCAATACAGTTAAAAATAAACGCACTTCCTTAAGAGAGTTAATTATACTCCCGGAACCCTAAGCGATCCAAAGTTTTTTCAAGTGCCTTAAGAGTGTTTGAATTACTCTCGTTTCATTGAGAGCAAAAAATACTCTCGGAACGTTAAGGGATTCAGAATACTGTAAATACCTGAAAAGAGTGAAGAATAATCCTGGTACCTAAACAGAGACAAAAATACTCTAGCTACTCTAATAAAAGTGTCAAAAATAGTCCCGTTACCTTTAGTCATACAAAAACACCCACCCGATATATTTATGAGTGTCAAAAAATATTTTTATTAGGTGAAGACAATCAGAAATATTCCATTTAGCATAAGGAGGACAAAATTACTTTTGTTATCTTGAATTTTTTCAAAAGTGATCTCGGTACCCGAATCTAAAATACTTCTGGTACCTTAAGAGGTTCCAAAATATTCCGCTACTTAATGAGTAAAAAATACTCTCTTCTAATTCTTAACAAAGTTAGGGTATTCAAATTAATGTTACATTTTTAAAATGTATTCAAATGCGGGGATAATTTACATTTCTTAACAGTGAACCAGAATTCACAGTACTAAGCAATGCTATAAGACAAATGACAACTAGTGGGTCTGTGTGAACTCACACTGACGTGTTTCATCCCTAGGGTAATCTGAATAAAAGCTCAAGAGCGTGACAGTTCGTGGCCACAAAAGTAGCTACATGTGTAAAATTATCGTTTCTTCTTCTATGTGATACAGAACACTGATCATTTCAGATTTACTATTTTCTAGGTTTACTTACCGTACAGGATTTAATGGAGACTGTCTGAATCGATTACAAATATTTATGATTGAAGTCGCATATATTTGAGTATCGTTTATATTAACTCTTACAGGGTATATATGTTAATGTTCACTGTTTTGTTTGAGGTGAAACTTATAAGGATGAATATATTTCGCTTTGGACTATGGATTAGATCTCAGATTAGACTATCAACGTTGAGGAATTATGGTGACATCGAACTTTGGATTAAAGTTTATCATAATCAGTCGTGTTCAAATGATATGAGTTGTGAAAATATGCCGTTATGTTTTCTGTGGTATAACAAATTGGCTGATACTTGCGAATCGTACACAATATCGGACCGAACGTGTACCAATTTTCCTTTTCTTCCGTTTTTTTTAATAATGGCTAATTGTATTGGTATTGTAATGTAATTAGTATATGTCAGAATAGTCTACCTTGAAGTTATAAATTTTCTAATAATATCATTTGAACATGACTGATTATGATAAACTTTAATCCAAAGTTCGATGTCACCATAATTCCTCAACGTTGATAGTCTAATCTGAGATCTAATCCATAGTCCAAAGCGAAATATATTCATCCTTATAAGTTTCATCTCAAACAAAACAGTGAACATTAACATATATACCCTGTAAGAGTTAATAAAAACGACACTCAAATATTTGCGACTGCAATCATAAATATTTGTAATCGATTCAGACAGTCTCCATTAAATCCTGTACGGTAAGTAAACCTAGAAAATAGTAAATCTGAAATGATCAGTGTTCTGTATCACATAGAAGAAGAAACGATAATTTTACACATGTAGCTACTTTTGTGGCCCAGCATTTAATTGTCCACTTACATCTGACGATACATTATTATTGTATCTCTCTTACAACGGAGTTTTATTCACAGTTTACTTGCATTTCGTTCACGGAACATTTTGATATATTTACAATCCACTCAAACTAGGAGGCTACCTTGGGGATGCCTTCACTTCTCTCTGGTTTTTGGAACCAATATTCCCACGTGCCGAGGCACCTCGGTCTGTTTTGAGAGGTGCATGTTCCGGGGTCGCAGACCTTGGGCATACGGTAAGAGTTGTCCGCTATCCCTATTGGAATAGTCGGCCAGCTGCCTCCTAAACTGGTCAAGGCACGGCGAGGGGAAAGATGCGACCCCACACCTAACCCCTCTCCTGCCATCGGAAGACAAGTACCAAATGGCCGACATACTTGATGCAGGTTTTTCTAGGGATTTTCCTACATCACTTTTAGGCGAATTGCCGGGAAGGATCCCTAAACCGTAGCGCAGGGGAGCCTAGTTAATCCTTGGCTACCATGTTACCTTTTCGCATCACCCCTTTCCTATGCTAAAAGAGGGAAGTTCCCACTATGTGGATTACCCTATACATAGCCTATGTATACCTTCTTCTACTCCCCACCTTCAGTTGTTACAACTGGTCATAAAGAGCGTGTGTTTAGAACGTTAGGATGCTGTTTTCCAGGATATCACAGGCAGAATCTGAAGAATTTAATGCAGAAATCAGACTAGCAGAGAACAAAAACATAACAGTTATAAAGTTATATCCAAAATGTTAAATTTAAAAATGAACCAAGTTAAAGGAAAATGGGATGAAGTAAACCTACGTTTCCAGTAGGAAAAGAAAATTTATACACTTAGCTTCCAAAGTTCATATAAACGTTGACCTACTTTCTTCACCCCAGTTTTAAGAACACTAGTATTTATCCTTGTCTTTTCTACTAAATGAGATATGATGTCTTATCGTACCGCATAGTCCATCCATCCAAAACAATGCGGAATTATAAATGTACTAGAGGCTTTTAATTAGACCTATAATAGTAACATGTATACTGTCGAATAATTTCCATAGAAATACTGGCGCGTGGTCAGGCTAATTCCGACTTTGAAGTTTCTTCTAATTTTGTATTTTGTTGCTTAATTACGTTTCAGCAAATAATTTTATATGACGTCAGAACCAACGGATTTTTTTTAATGTTATTTTTGTTGTATTCGTGGTATAACGGAGGATCTTGATTGCACATTAGTTTTAAATAGGGTAAATAAATGAATAACGGGAAACCGATTGTGGGTTTTTGTCGAAACTTGGAGTGTATTTTTTTTAAAGATGATAGTTAATGGTGCGACCAATATGTGTTTCTATATATTGTCGTCTCATATGAGATATTGGAGTGAAATTCGAAATGATTGCCGTTAAATCGTATCTATCGTTGCCAAACTTCGTGTAACGGTTGCTGAATTGGTTCAGACGAATTTTACTATTATTACCTACCAAGCATGTCTGATATTTGGAAAGGGGTTTGATGACTTGGCAGATCTGATGGATCTCACTTGGGATGTTTTCAAAGTTTGAAGACGATTGTGTATAAATATTCTGGGGTTTCAACTAAAATGATTTATTAAATCATATAAAATAGCCCCCCAAAAAAAAACAGAACAAGAAAAGGTGTCTATAATTATAATCATACTACATTACATTTCTTTGTTGCCTTATTCCGTGTTGATAATTGAAGTATAATCAGTATGATCTTTTAAATAAGTTGTTGCACATAGATGCAAGATAAACAATAATTTAAAATACGTTGTTTCACTTGCTCTAATTTGTGTTTATGTGCTTGAGCACATATAGCCATCATAGAAATGATCCACGACCATTGGGTTAATTTTACAACTGTGTGCTGTAATATACGACACACTGAAGTTGAATTTCATTGAACGTCCAAAGGAACCTTCTGAAAGATAATCCAATCTCACATAATTGCTATTACAATCGTTCTATTCAGCCGTTAAAGCTTGTTTCAAACTGAGATTTCAGAGCTACCAACCATATCGTAATCAAACGGTGAGTCGTGATTTACGAATTGACTAATTTAATTTCAAATGTACAAATAACTAATCCTAATCATTTCTCCATGATGTTGCAGCTTACATTTTATTTAGCTTACTATTTAAGGTTCTTCTAGTCGAAACGCGATGCATCCTTTGGTTGCATTTAAGTGCATTCCAGGATTCTTTGAAATAATATGTTTTATGTATTAAAAGTTTTTTGAATTTGCTGAATAAAGTATTTTCTCGTTTCGTAGTGTGTTCATAGTTATATTAGACAATACAGTAAGTTACACAATTAAGTTGTGGAGAAAGTTTAACTAATTCACATTTAGAACATATTGTAAATAGTTTTTTCAAATGTAATATGTAGTCATTGAATTTATACATGTAATGGTAGCAAAATATTCACGATTTATGTACGTTTTGACTACAGACGACCCGAGAGCTGGAGATGGAGATTGAGACTCCAAGAGTAATTAAATATCAGCCATTGAAGTGGTCCGAAAATCCAAGATAAAATAAACCAATTACGCGACATAATAAGTCACGTCCCTCACAGACAATCCTAGAATTGGAATACCGTAATTCATGAACGATACGCCCACTTTAAGAATCTTATCTTTGAAATAAAATGAGTAACCAATTAGCCAAATATTATACAGAACTGAGTGATGAAATAAGTAACATGCAATGTTTCTGCAATCCTTGTTGCTTTCGTCCGGTGATACAAAAACGCAGAAGCAGGAAGAACGACACAATACAGAAACTAGGTGACAAACTCAAACGCAAAGCTTAAACGCAAACGGGGTTAACCTAACAATAATGGGTCATAGTCATTGTTGAGGTTCATAGTATCAGTTTGTACTTTAATTGCAATGTTGTTAGATTTAATATGAAGCACTTCTGATATAATTCTGGAATAGTGCTTCTAGTCAACTTCTAAAATCGTATCATTTTATAATTTTTCTTTGGAGACATACTGTTTGTCAATGGGAAGTTTGATATTGTTCACAGTTCTACGGGTATTAAGTGATCATTTTGTCTACTCAATGTAGCGGGACTTACAACCAGAGGAAAAGATTTTGTAAACTACATAATGTTTATTTGTTCTTTTCAAGAAATAAAGTGTATCAGTAGATGTGTAGGTGATGCATATTTGATATTATTAAAAAAATTGGACGAACCTGTGTTGTTTGTAATAAGGAAGAACGAGAAAAAATAGGATTGAGGGGAATTACAATAGTGGTAGGATGTTGGATTTTGTTCAATTTAATGTTGATATATTTATTAATCAAATTTAAGGGGTACTCAAATTAAAATCTTACGGACAATATTTATGTTGTGTTGATGGAACTTGGAATTAGAGAGAATACACATAGAGATGCATAAAGGTGGTCTCGGATAGGAAAACGGTATATGGAAAAACGACCAAATATACATTTTCGTGGGTTTACTATGCCATCTCTACGCCGTGATAGAAGCAGATGTTGATGAGGGATGGATTTGTTTGTCTGATCCGGTGGTGATTTAGAGGAATAATACAATTTCCACCGCTTCCTTTCCAAGGGTTTTCTTGTAAAAGACTGTGGGGGAAGGTAGTTGGGTCTGATCTTTGAAACTAATCTTGCGAAAAATCAGACCAACCAACGGTAGTGTATACTCTTGTTCCGAGTTACGATATGCTCTGAAGAAGAAACATTGGGGTCTGTTCATCGGAAACAATCTCCTTGATGACTATGAAGCTGAGAAAGTGATTCCATGTGATTGATAATCGAAGTGGTCTTATCTAGCATTCAACGGAGTCTAATGTGCATCAGTAAAACGTAATTATACATTCTATCAATGAGAAAATTTATGAGAATTTAAACTGCCGAAAGAATGTTTTCAAGCTTACTTTTAGCTTACAATATAGTGAAAGTGTTTGCTTCAGGGCACACCTGAGATCGTACAATAGCGAATTACTGAGTCACTCATAAGTTCATTGATTACTCACTGACTACTGGATTCCTCATTCTTAATTAATTGCTGCCCAATCAGACTCCGTAGGTAAATAACACAGAAAGTGACATCAAAATCGGATAGTTTCTAACACGTGTTAGAGCACAGAATAAATCGATTTTTTACTGAGTAGTTACTACTTGTTTTGTTTACTGTTATATATATATGTTAGTCTTAGTAATCTAAATGCTGATGACGTATCCTTTTTCCACTTTACGAGCCTAACAGCTGAATGTTGAAGTGTGGAGAGAACTGACCGCCAGGAGAGGGTCAGCACGCCGTCCGAAGCGAAGTCGCAGGGAAGGAACCCTGTTGGACTTGCGGACCAGCTCATGAGTTCCCACGGGTTGCACGCCACGGTTGTCCAGGGCTTCCTTTTGCAACAACAGCTCGTACAGGTCTCTCACATCTGGAACACACAAACACACGTGGCTGTAAGACGATATCACGGAAAAATATTTGGTGATGTTAGAAACCTCTGGAGAAGAACTGCCAGAAAACTCAAACAGCACAAAGTATTGAAATGATTTACTTGGCTTATTTTTATTCCAAATTTGTATTCTGATGTATGTTGGTAGTGTGTCCTACTGTCAACTGCTGACACACGCACGGTCCAGAGATTTTATCAAAATAGCAAATTTCAGTGACGTGGTTTTTGTTGAAGGTTATCTTCAATGAGTACGCAAAACCCTGAGCTTCTCGTAGAACATTTTTGGCAAAGTACGATGAAGAGACGATCAGCCACAATAATATATTTCAAACATTGTCGCCATGGGATCGTCAATGATTATGTTCACGTGATACCAGTTTTCATTCACAGCTTGTGAGGTAGTTATCAGAACATAAAGTATTTGAACCTGAGACTAAATCAATAAAAACAAAATTATTTTCAAAGTGCTAGCGTTAACTTGTTCGGATTTTGAACTGAAAAGCTTGTAATTGGTGGAATGTTGGAATGATTACATGATCATATCTTGTACATGATACAAGCATGCAAATTTCGAAAGGACAATTTCATTTAACAGCCACATTAGAAGTAAAAAGATATACCAATAAAGTAAAGTATGCTTTTTATAGTGAGAAATTATGACCAAATTGACACGTTTAAGGATGCGAATCCTTTCTACGAAACAGATTTTCCTTTGTTTAAATATTAGTATTTGTAAGACTTAGGTAGTGGCAAGAGTACCTGATATAGAATGGCTAAAAACATTATACTTAAAAAACATTGAATTAAATATTAGGTAGTTTCTTCACTTAAACGTAATGGAAAATATAATCTTAGTTTTCAAGAATTTCCAATCTTGAGTCTTTGAAATACAACCGGATATACTAAGTATTCTTATATTCGGGTTCACTTGCATAATTTTATCGCTTCTTATTTCGATGTTATGTACATCAAACACGCTCCAAATTAAATTTTACGTTTTGTTGTTCCCGCTAATTATAAGAGAATTTTCATCTTCTTTAGAACTATCATAATGTTTTCAATTGAAACTGCGCCTTGTAGCCGACAAGGAATTTTTTTCTCATACAAGGTTGATTTAAAACTGTTGCTTTTCCTCTGCATTCTTTAACAAGACTTCTATCTCTTACTTATTCATTCTAAATACTCTCTCGCAACTTCACACCACCACTTGTGGCTATATCCTTTTTGTCCACCGAAATTCCTTCCATTGGAATGGTTGAAATTTCCGTCCTACTTCCGATAATTTCCTATTCTATATTTATTGTATTTTCTAACGTGTTTCCGGTCAATTTTTCTGAGCGACCATCTGCTGCACAAATAGTATATGGTGTTTAAGTACTTGATAGTAAGATTTTGCGAACAAATTTTGCATTATGTAATGAAAGTTTTTTTATATAATTTCTTTAATATTTGTATTGTTGGCGTAATAATTATGTCACAGGTATTGTAAACAACAATCAGTGTGACGTAATAATGAAGTGTGTTAGAGACGTATTATTGTCGGCATATATTTGAGGTTGAAAGCGTGGAGGAAAACACATGACAGTCCGTATTGGGAGGCCGTCTGATGATGGTCATGGTAACGAAAAACGTCCACAGGTGGTCGCATTTAGCCTAGGATATTAAGTGAAACAGTAAAGTGGTTTTAATATTCAGAATAGTAAAGTACAATAGTCAGTTTTCATTGACTGACATTGCTAGTCTATCTACCATTACAGTTTATGGAATCTTTTCTTCTAATTATTTATCCCATTAAATTGACACTCCAACTTGAGTTTTATTAAATTGTTTATTAATAGTGTGATAAGCCTTTCTCAGAATAATTAAAACAATTGGTATGATTGGTATGTAAAGTATGTGCCTTCTTTCATTTGATGAAGGAGGCTGACACCTCCGAAAATTTGAAGAACTTCCTCCTGTTCTGAACGGTGATGCCGACCTTCAATTTCAGGTAATCCAGCAACTCCTTTCTCTCTTTCCTTTTCATACTCATTGTTATATATATTGTGGTAATTAAAAGAAAATCATTAATTAAACAAAAATTTGGACTCGCATTGTTAGCGGCAGAAAACACACAAGTTGTACACAAGAATGTGGCAAGAATGCATGTTTGTGATTATTGTAAGTTGTTTGCTCGCTAGAAGCGATGTGTGCTTCAGTCATCGTGGAAATATAGCTGTGGACAGACGAAATATAAAATATCCAGAAAGTGTCTGGATATATATATATAACACAACAGCTTAAACATTTCGAACATTTTACATGTTGCAGTCTGTGAGCAGATAACTACGCAAATCCAACGATAAATATTTAGAGTTCAGGGTCTAACTTATATTATCAAATTAGACTACTTTCTTCAATTTTTTGGAGCCCAGACAACTGCATCCAGCAGTTAAAAAACTTTGGAACGAGTTAATAAGATTTGTTAAAACGAACAGTGAACCAAGCATAGCAAATCACTTTGGCAAACTAAAAGTGTTGATTAGATTCAGTGTATAAAAATTGCCTGTCTATAAAGTGTAATTTTCTGGAATACCAGAAATATTAAGGTAAAATTTCACAAAATTGCTATCTGTAAATTCGCAAGTAAAGATATTATTGTCAGATTTCCGATTTCGTTCAAAATTTAAAGTTCATATTTTATGTTTTTGCATTGTAATAATCTATTGATGAATTAATCCCATGATAGCTTGATAAAATTTGTTTGTTTAACAAGTACTTCTTTATTAAAGGCCCAGTAATCGACCCTGAGAAATAGTCATTTTTTATTGTAAAATATTAATTGATAATGTAAATTGAAATTAATTTCCTTTAATAACTTTTGTAGAACTTAATTGTTTGTTCGTCATAAATTTTACTTGTTTGTGTAAACTGCTTGCTTTACATTTCATATTATTGAACGCCCAATTATTACATAAATGTTTACTCCAACGTACCGTTTATTTAAATGCTATTAAGAAATTACTACAAATTGGCGCTTTAACGTGGGGCTAATTTCAAT
Source organism: Zhengitettix transpicula (assembly GCA_037074705.1). Lineage (NCBI taxonomy): Eukaryota > Metazoa > Arthropoda > Insecta > Orthoptera > Tetrigidae > Zhengitettix > Zhengitettix transpicula. The sequence continues at coordinate 80,783,374 of CM073591.1, forward strand.
TCTTTTTTATAAATTACTATAATATATATTGTAGTAATTGGTAATTAAGACATTGTTCTAATTGGAAAGTTGGATTGTAGAGGACTCATTATTAGTGGATATAGAGCGGACGCCGCAACAATCCGGCAAGGCAAAGAAAAACATTGTTGAGGAGTCGAGAAGGTTCTACGCGCTCAAAACTTGCGAGACGAACGATCAGTCAGAAATGTACAGTCGGCCAGTAAGCAGCGAGGAGAAAAGACCAAAATTCCAAGGCATAAAAATTTGAACAGTACAGTCGGACAGCAGACAGCGAATAGACCAGACGAAAAGTTTTACAGTCGGCAGTCAGAACGAAAGATTGTGGCCCAGTCACAAATATGCTTTCAGTTATTAAAAAGTAAAGCAATATTCAGACAAACCAATGAAGTGCATTGTCAACTAAAGCCACGAGATCTACAAATCCAGGTTGCAGTAAAGCATCGAGAACCAACCAATTTGTGGTAAACCAACTAACAAACAACGCCAATTAGAGTCTGTGAGAACTTAGAATCAGTGATGTCCCCAAAATTGTGCACGAAAAACTAAAAATGAGACCTGGGCGGCCGTAAGTAGAGAAAACTTTAAAATAATTTGTAAACCGTGTTTAAAAGATAGAAGTCAGATCGTTCTTTAATTATTTAATTATCGATAAAATGAGATCGTTAACTCTTGATAAAATTGAAATTGTTAAATTCAATCTTTAGTATTATTTCTTCCGCAACAAATTTCGTCTATGTTCAGACGCTTTGATTTCCATAAAAGGTAAATGTAATTTTGATAATTTAAATTCTGCCATTTATCAAACCCAGATCAAGACCCTGAGATCCCAAATATTATGTGTATTTTATAATTGTTTTTAAAATTGATAATAAATTTTGTTAGTTGTTAATAGTTGTTCATTTAATAGCGCCCATCCATTATCATATTATATTTAATTATTACAATATATTGTAATACTAATTAGAGGCCATTAATGATTTTGAAAGAACAGTCGGGTGTTGGAAGTCGAATCGGAAGTTGAAAATCAGACAGCGAGCAGGGTGGCAGGCACAAATTCATCCGGAAAGATTAAAAGTTAAATTTGAGTAAGAAGTTTTGGACAGTAAATTTCAACGTTAAAGTTACAAGCAGTAACTAAATAAATCACGCCGAAATAAAAAAACCTATAAGTTTCCAGAGAGAAATAATTCGGAACAATTTGTCCAACCAATAATCCAGAAGGAGTTTGCAGCTTTCAGTTTCCAGGGGAGATCCAGAGTTACGACAGTGTTCTTTAATCCATGTAAATTCAGTGATTTTATGGACTTTTAGTGTGAATTGTGAGGAGAGCCCTAGCCCAAGAGAGTTAAGCCTGGTACCAGCAGATGTTTTGTAAGTACGAACAAATTTGATCAAGTTTTGTAAAAGATAATTAAAGGGAAAGTCGATTTCACGTTTTATTTGATTGATTGATTAGGTTGTAAAGGACTTTGATTGTGTAACTTAAATATAAAAGTTGTTTCTTTACTTAGAAAGCAGAGATAAATGACCCTGAGAAAAGAGTTGTAAAATCTATAAAATTGAAAAACTTTAACTGTAAATAATTTCATTTAAAAAATGTTGTAAATTTCAATTGAATAAAAGTAAATTGTCTTGTAAAGTTTCTAAATAATTTCGTAATTATTTTGCAGTCCTTCACTTTAAATAAAAATGAATATAATTGATTCATAAACCAACTATGGAATTCAAATAATTAATTAATCTTTTTCAATAAAGTGTTTAATTAATTAATCCCATTGTGTTCATTACAAATTGGCATCACCAACGTCAATTGATTTATTTATCCTATTATTGTGTATTCATAACAATATATATATATATATATATATATATATATATATATATATATATATATATATAATGTAGGCTTGTGTATGTTCAGAATACACTCTGAAACGTATGGCGCAATTTCAACTAAATTTTTTTGTTATATGACTCACAATATGGGAACTGTTCGACCGAGATATTAGTGTCGAATAGTTTTCCGGAATTAATAGAGCCACTCGATGCAGTTCAATACGAAAACAACAGATATTCGATTAAATCAATAGTCGCTAAGTTTAATAGGTAACATTACAGACGTTATTAAAGTTGAATATAAGCCCCAGTAGTTTCCGAGCTTGGGATTAGTGGGCAAATTATATGTCCTAAATGACCGAGATTGGTTTCGAATTCAAGCTTGGGGATCATTCAGTTGCAAAGTGACACTTCCTGTGCCGGTTAAGTAGAAAGTTCAGTCACCATAAGCATGAAGAAGTGTGCAAAAATGGCCCATTTTAGAGAAGGGTCATTTAAGTTTGGGGGCGCTGTTATGGACAGTTCCGCTCCCGCGTGTTCTGTCCCTGTCCGTATACGGCGGCATGGAAAGGAGTTAATTATTAAATATTGAAAATGACCGAGATAGTTTCAAATTAATTCATTCTCTTGTCTGATATAAATAAATACCCGGGCAACGACCATTCTCTTGTCTGATATAAATAAATACCCGGGCAACGACGGCGTGAACATAGCCGCTTTGGATGCGCGTCATAGGCGAGGCATAGTAACCGTGTTAGTGTGACCTAGGCGTTGTCATTGCCACGGGGTCCGTAAGCACACGACAATTAAATGTACCCGTTGAGGATTGCATTTAGATTTTCTGTCGGAATGAGTGCAGTTATTTTTTCGTGTGAACACGATTTTGGAGAAGAAATAACATGAATTCTAGAGCAAATATTACAACACGGTATGAAATCTGATTTCTAGTTTAATTGCCACGTTAATTAATTCGAAATCAATTATCAAAATACCGCCCGTCGTGAATTGGGCTATTTAAATAGGCATTAGAATATTTGACGAACGATAAATAACTTTGAAAATCATTTTTTTATGGTCATAGAAAATCGGACGGCAGTGCTCTGATTTTTGTGGAGATTATTCTGATGTCTACGTATTTCTGCGTTTTAACGATTCTAAGTGTTTGCGCTACCGAAAAGAAATATTTCGCCTTGAAATGAATATACAGTGAATATCCGTTCTCTTAGAACATAGTATCTAACTATCTCTTTGCATTCCCATCCAATTAATAACGATTTATAAAACTGAACTATGAGCATGCGCTATATGTTTCCTTCTGTGACGGTCTATTTTAGGTACGACTTCCTTGTAATATATTTAAAGTTATCTCGGAACATGTAACTTAGATATTTATCTATTATCTCGGAACTTAAATGTTTTTCCCACCTTCCTAATGTATTTTTAACTCCTGTCGAGGCATTCTTGTCATTTGGGTAGGGCTTTAGGCCCATATATCATATGACACACCGAATTTGTTCACAACATTTTTTCATATCTTATCGTGTAATTAAGTATTTTCGCCAATTTCATATTGAGTATTCTAATCGTATTAATTGTCGAAGTATTTCTTGAGTGACCTACTTTGCGTCACAAGCATGGTTAAAAAAATTTTCATTTAAGATAAAATGGTGTATTTCATTTTAAAATATCAAACAACGATCACAGTTCGCTTTTGTTACTAGGTTTCAAATATTTATTGCGTCTGATAAACATGCTGATTATTTTGTTGTCGCCATGTCGTAATTTTAATTATGTCCTTACCCTGTACAAATAGCTTTGTGTACTTGCTTTCGTTTTGTGTAATTAATTTTTAGTGATTTATTGTAAATAGGTGCGAGTAATTCACATTTTAATATGACGGTATTCTGAATAGTTTCCGGAATCGTTTCTAGACACTACTAGAATGATTTCCCTGCAATTGTCAGTAGACGCCGAGTGAAAGTGCAAGCATTTCCACCTGCAGTCGTTTTAATCAGATGCGGAACTAGTCTTGTTAGAAATAAAAAAAAGGAGTATCGTGCAATGATAAAATCACTCAATCACTCAATTTTAAGAAATCTACACGGTCTGTGTTACTTCTGAAGGAGGAGGTTAGCGCCAGTGAAAATTTGAATAACTTCCTCCTATCCGAGGTGACGATGCCGAACTGTAATTTCAGGTAAGCCACTCACTTTCTCTCTTTCCTTCTCCTAACAATTATTTTAATTATTGTGTCATATATATATATATATATATATATATATATATATATAATACATAAATGACCACCGCGATCGGTCTTATATGCTGATGACGCTGATGTGATAATCTCAGACTCAATCTAAAAGTGCACAACACATTGAAACGCTGTAATGTATGGTTCAGATCCAATAACTTAACTAAGAATCTACAAAGGGCAAAGTTAGTAAATTTTTCAACATCAAGGGTAAATTATTAAGTAGGGAACGATAAGATTTCTGATAACACACGGTTTCTAGGCATAAAAATTTATGACGGATTAAAATAAAATTATCAGATTAAATTCGTTTCTGCTAAAACAGGCTATGCCTGCTACGCACTCAAGTTCAATTCTGGGAAAGTCGACACAAACACTGCTGAGATCATACTTACTTTAACTCACAATGTATAATAGTATTTAAATATGGGGTCATTTGCTCGTAGCTTAGACAATTTCAGGTACTAATGAGTTATTAAAATAGTAGGTGCGAAGGATTGGCGAGCAACTTGTGTTTTATATAATTTATATAAAATATTAATATATAAATTAAATATTAAAAACAACAGCGTATTAGACAGATTATATTTTATTATTCTACATATATATATATATATATATATATATATATATATATATATATGACACAACGTTTCGTCCCAAACTGGGAAGTCTTCAGGTGTATAGTTACATTGAATTACAATTACAATTTATAAGAAAAATTTGGTTAAAATATTTCTACATTGCGGGCCGAAAAAAAACCCAAAAAAATGGTGTCTGATATATTTTGTTTTAAATAGATTATAATTTTTTCTGACTAATAGGAATATTAAAATTTGTTAAACGTAATGAAAATTTGTTCTTGAGTAGTGGAGAGTGACACGAAACCGATTGACTTATACAAAAGGCAAACTTCGGCTTCAAATTAATCAATCCAGTATTCATAATTCCGGGATAAACCTATTTATAAATATAACGAAGAATATAAAAACTGACTAAAAATTTCTATATTTATTGCAAAATGTAAAAATAATCCTATTTTGAATTTCCGGCTTACTCTCTTAACAAATTTTCCAATCGATATTCGTTAACAGTTGATTTAGACTACCTTCCCCCACAAAAGTAGTATTAAGAAGAAATTTTAATATTACTTCATTATTATGTCATGCTTCACCTGATGCGAACTAATTTCATCATGGGATGAGTATATAATTTAAACAATAATTTTTCTCAGAATGTATAATTTTCTTTTCCTCTTTGATGAGATCTGAGAAAAATTATTGTTTAAATTATATACTCATCCCATGATGAAATTAGTTCGCATCAGGTGAAGCATGACATAATAAAGTAAATATTAAAATTTCTATTACATATATTCTTAATTTATAATTTTTTTTGTATTTTCTTTTGAGTATTTGTGAATTGTTTTTATTTCTGTGTTTGCGTTTTATGTCTTTGTCATTGACGTATTTTAGTAGTAATGTATACTTCATTGTTGTAATTTAACATCTATGTATGTAATAGTGCTTCGAATTGTCCTATTAGTAGAGGACTAATGGAATCAATAAATATGAAATATTAATATATAATTTTTTAAAAATTTTTACCTAAAGACGACAGCCGGGTTCGGGTACTTACGAAAAACCTAAAGGATTCCGTTTAGTATCGTTTTATCGTAAATGCAGTGCTTTGAAATAGAATATTCGTTTCGAAAAGTATGTGGTGCGAAAGTTAGAGAAATATTTCTTGTATATCTATATTCTCGACTCAATAGTTTTGTTAACAGAGCACAATAATATTGTATCATATATAGAAATATAATATATTTGCAAATGAGATTACATCTAGCTGTAATTAATAATATATTAATATATACTGGAATGAGTTTTGACCACGCACTATAATAATAAAAGAAAAACGTATTGCTTCAACTAGCGATGCGTTTGTGTATTTTTAATGTAAAGCAGACAGCTCAAATTGAAATCGGAAAACAACATATAGAATTGACGTTTGAGTGTAAAATAATTGAATGGCAGTAGATGAGACGGTCTAAGCTGTTATATTGGATTTGTGGTTAGTCGTGTTGAAAGCAGCCCTGAATCATTGCTCACGGTACTCAGCCCCCAATCAACGACCACGTTTCTTGCAGGCTCCACCATCTCATCAGCTCCACTGCGGTCAGGAGCTTTTACTTGCAGCCTTCTTTGTGCTGCACATACTGTCCTGTTGGACGTTGTAACACGGCTCTATCTACTTAAAATGAAACTGAAAATATGGAAAAATGGAGGAATAATTAAAATTATTTTGCTACATTTTTTATTGTGAAGGTTATCAGACTTTCAGCTGAGCTTTGGATCATATCTGGGCAGTTTCAAACTATTTAAAACCCGTTAAAATACAGGTAAATATAGATTTGAAGTGAATGGTAGACTCTACAAGTACCAGCCGATTAATATTTAACAGAAATAAGTTTTTCTTAACTCGATCACCCAGATTTCGGTTTGTCTGCTTTTTCCAAATATTCTAGGAAATCTTTGGATAAGGCTGATGACGAGTCAACAAGCCTCATAACTAGTACATGCCCGATTTCGACAAAATTCAATAAAGCTATAAAAACAAATACTTCTTTAAGATGTTTTGGTCTAGGTCGCTGTAAAAAGACTGCATAAAGTCGGGTTCAGGCACTTACGAAAAAGCTTAATAGGCCCGTTGCAAACACAGCGATTTTTAACGAGGTGTTAAAATTATCGTCGATGCTCAAAGATAGCGGGATACTTACTCAGCGATTATTATCGCGGATTTAAATTTTCCGTCGTAAAATTCTCAGTTGAGAGTGCTGTGAACAGTGTAGTTCGAAATAAGCAGAAAGCAGATTCCAGCATTACTGTTATTTCGTCGTCGAATGAAAATGAGAAGAAAAACTCGACTAATTTGGGTTTATCCAATTAATGAAAGAAGGTTTGAAGGTTTCTACATGCTATTTGAAGAGATGAGGCAGGATGACGCGAAATATGTTTTCAAGGTTTTATCCCATAACACAGGTCTTTCTTTAATTAATGAAATAAGTATTTCATTATCTATGATGCCATCCAAATTATTTATATTCGAAATATGCAAAAAAGGGATACAAAGGATTGGATGGCAAAAAACAACCTTTCCATACGAAAATTCAACTCAAGAATGACAATAACTCAAGCGGTAGAAAAACCTCCGTGTGTGCAAACATGCATTGGGTTACGTAGGCCACTAGTTGCAATTGGCGATAAATTTATCGCTGTGCACTAGAGGCATCGAGCGACTGCTCAAGCTGTCGTCCGCGACAATTATATCGACAAGATTATTTATCGCCCAATGTGCAAGCTCTCATTCACTTGAATGAACTTCTGCGGTTACGTTGTCAGAAATAAATTATCGCCTCGATAAAAATCACCGTATGTGTAACGGGCCTTTAATAATCTGAATAATTCGATTACTGTGATGCGTTTTACATCTGGTGCAAATTTCATAATGGTATTGCAATGAGACTATATTAAACATAATTTTGAAACAACTAGTTATACAAGAAAGTTGCAATTGCCCCCCACCCCTTGTATAAGACCATTGTAATTTATTATTCAAACAATGAAATTCTGTGACCATTGTCAATTGAGATTCAATCAATGAAACCATTTATTGTAAAAAGACGAAAGTAATTATTTCACTCGTCCAAGCAAACCTTTTCCAAAATTTCTTAATTGGTTTCCTGAAATCTTAGTGTAAAACTAAGCCATGCCTATTTCATTGGATTGATTTCTTCCATTACTCCTCGAATAAGGAAGTAGGATACGTTATTACATAAAATTAGAATATAATTATTTAAAACTATAATTATAACAATTATAAGTTAACATGCACATAAATGAAAAACGGGAACAAATTTCCCTGTTCATCATGACTAATAGTGCTATATAGGAATAATAATAATTATAATAATAAATCGTTATCGTTGCTAAGGATATAATACAATATTTACAGTATTCGAACAAATTGAATACGAAATAGGTAAAAAATAAATATTTAGAGAATTAACTATCATAAAATATGGAATTACACATCACACGAGAATTAACACAAAACTAATTTCTTCAGCTATCGTTATGCCTCTCAGCATAAGAGCAGGCTAAAGTTTCTCAACCTGAATTACAATTGACCAGAATTAAGTATGAGAGCCGAATGCCATTTATGGCCACATCACGTGGCAAAAGTGGATGTTATGTGGGTATGTCTGTTAAAAGACTTGCAACTAGAGCCAGCCAGTCTTCAAATTTCCTAAATGACCAGATTATGACTCCAAAACATTTCCAGTACATTGCAACTGAACAGGATAGAGGAAAAACTCAGAAAAATGACAAGTAGGACAATATCCCCTTTAATATGGGATTTGTAAGGAAAATGCGGAAGAGAGAGCAAGGTAGTCAAGGGCTAACTAAGGTTCTCTGGCTATAGTTTAAGGATCCTACCCGACAATCCGTATACATTATACAGGAAAACCCTAGAAAAACTGAATGATGTAGGTCGGACTCTCGGTACTTGTCCCACGCTATTCCGGTGACTGGAATGTGGTTTGTTGTTTGGACGATGCATTGCCTTCTCCTAGCCTTGACAAGTTTAGGAGGCAACTGGTAAACTGTTCCAATGAGAACAGAGGACAGCTCTCGCCTTTGGCACAGGCACGTAACAAGATAAACGTTGGTTCGGTGGTACTATGTTGAAACTTATGTTACAGACTCATCATAATATTAATTTCAGTTAATGATTTAGAAAAGGAATAACAATGTAAAAAACTAATAGCATCACATTAAAGTTAGGTTAGTGTACATCTGAGTTATAACAAAAACAAAATGTAGGTTATAAAACTATCATTACGTATTAAAGACATAAGAAAGTAATACGAATTCGTAACGAGAAAATGTAACGTAATATTCCTTTCTATTTTAGAGAATGGATCAGTATTAATAAGTCAGAACACATGTGTCGAAACCACGACGTATGATTTTTATTGTACAGGTGCCTTTAATAACTAAAAATTAATTTTGGGTTTCGTTTCGACCAAAAAAGGCAGTGTCCACTATCCGTGTCGTTGGTTGTATCCTATCAAATTCTTTCTCTAAGTTTTTCCGATAGGGAATCCGATGGTGCGGAATAAATTTCCTTATATTAGGACTCGTCGCCGACGGCAGAAAGGGTTTTAATTTTGGGCGGACCAAGCAAGTGCTTATCGCCATAACGAGTCAGGGCCATTCAGCCCGAATTCCGTGAGCGCCATTGACGAGGACGTCTGCTTTGATTAATGCCACGCGCTGACTCCTGCGGTAATTAGCAAAGCCCAGGGCGATGTAAGAAGATAGGCGTCTTCCGATAGCGTGTCAATGCCAGGTCGACGAGAACTGCTACTGGCGAGCAGATGACGACACTCCCACCCACCTTAATAATAATAGTATTATTAATACGCGATAAACAACAATATTTTGACGATGTAAAATTAAACATGAGAAACGGTGTATTTACATTTTCAGAAATATAATTGCTTAACTGACTTTTTAAATTTTATCCGGCACCATTTTTGAATCGCAAATATGCGTGTAGAGAAACAGTAATTAGCAATTCATACGACACGGAACAAACAATAATTATATGCTATTTATGAACGTCGAAATTGTGTCTAATTGTCCGTATATACAACAGTAAAGCCATATAATTCGTTTTTGAATGGCACATGTAATATCGATGAAAATTATATGAAAAATAATAATAGAAAGTGTTTTAGGATATGATAATTTTTTTTTCACATTTTCTGTTCAGAATATAATGAAACAATTATCGATTTCGCCATGCAAAAATCCCAGGAAAGATGCCGGTAAAAATTGATGATTTCCTCAAGATGGTGAAGAACAAATATTTTATTGATTGTCCCACAGACAAAATAAATGTGGAAGGCAATCAAACTAATTAATCAATTTATAACAACTCTAAAATAATCAGACAACGTTACGTAATTTAGAGGGAAGCGACGTCTTCAAACTCTTCTGTTGTAGTTTTGGGGCGTGACTGCAAGTTTTAGTTTTCCAGGATAGAGAGTCAGAGAGCGGAAGAGTGGGAAACGGAGGAAAGTAAAGAGTCTCCAGGCAAAATAGCAAAATCGAGGTCTGATATGCGTCATTAAATCACATCTTACGTAATAATATATAGGAAATATGAAGCAATCAGAGAACAAAAGAGCAACCAAAATGCAAATTCAAACCCCACCGCTACTCACATCTAATTAAGCAACGTTAGTACAAATATGCACCAATAACATTCTTTTAATAAGATTATTTTTAATTGGTTTACGAGTATCAATTTAACTGGTTCTTAATATTTCAGTTTTTTAATAAATTAATTTATCAATAAAGCAGGAAAATGATTTAATTTTGCGTTGGATTAATGTTTACGGAATCTGATTAAAAATCATTGTTCGTTGTTCATTGAGAACATAGCCCGTCAGCTATAAAATTGATGGAATAATTTTTATATATTTTTTATAATAAATATCACACTAGCTCGGTGATAATCGAATGCATTAAGTGTTAACCTATTTAACGGCACGCCAATGGAAACATTTTGTATATGAACGTTTTGTGTATGTCTAGTAAAGGTATTAGTCGCGTAAGGACAATTTTTGCATTGCTTACATTTTTTCAAAATTAATTAATAATTAATTGATAATTGAGGAGAAACACAAATAACTCTTTGCTAAATTCAAATTTATAAAATTACTCACGTAATTCAACTGACTGCTCGCTGAGTTTGGCTCTTCCGTAGAAGTTGTTCAACCCTTAAAGGATTTAGCTTTATATCCATATAAATTGGCAATAAAGACACATCTCCAAGATAAAATTAGTTCGGCCAGACGTGGTTTACAATCGAGAAAGTGAAAAAACTTACTTCAGTTTGCTCGATACATCGACCGGGCAACTAATTTACAGTAGTTTCTCATTAATTATTCTTGGAATACTAATTACCGTTCTGATATTTACTTTAAATGCGAAGCTCTTTTGTATATAAATTTAATGGTTGACAGCGACGTTTTCTCCGCCTACAATATAATTAGAGTCAAGTATGTTGTTAAAAACTATAAGCTACAGTCCGTGACAAGTAAGCTCCGGTTAAGAACAAATTTTGCAGTCTTTACTCAAATTAAAATATCAATGCACAAAAAACAGATAAATATAGTTACACTATTCAGGAAAGAAAATCGCTGCAAATTTTGAATGTTATCAGAATATTCAACAGATAAGTTGGGTTTTTCAATAACACAGAAATAAAATTACAAAAAATTAGTGTATTCTGAGAATTAAATTAGGGACCTGGTAACAGCATTTGTTATGGAAAACTTTTTCAAAAGCGCGGTTCTCGCAATCCGTAATTGGTCACATTATTGATATCGTATATCGGTAGATGGCTACGAAAAATGTTTCTTTTCTTTTTGAGATATACTGATCTGTAATTTATTTAGCAACAGATGTTGGACACTTTATCTTTAATGATGGATGGAATTAATGCGGGAGGGCGCGAAAGTAGAAACGAATTAAACAATCAGATCCATGCCAGCTTGTAATGTGGCGTGAATTTTTAAAATCTAGCAGTCATTTGGGTAAAATAAGAGCGTACCGTTAGGTAGCGCAGTAAAGGACAGGAACATTAGCATGTAGAATTGTGTAGAGGCTAAAAATAGTAAACTAATTGCAGTAGGTAGTTAAAACACAGAACTGAGACAGTTTAGTAAAAGAGGAATAATTTGATTGTGTTGAAGACATGGGAAATATTTCGCGCGAGATTTTTTGGAGGAATTACAGGATCCAAAGAGGTATATAATATGAATATTGTAATGCCAATTAATTAGGCCATTAATTGTTTGGACATAAAATTTGAATTGTTTGAGAAATCCGTTATAGCGGTCTGATCGAACAAAGCGACAATGGAAAAGCGAGATCACTTGCTTTGTCGAAAAGTCAAAAATGGCGTATGCGCGCTAAAACTCGAGAGCACTAGGAGTCAGTTGGTGACGGGACATTTCAGAGGACGGAACAAATAATACTACAGCAGAGACTAGCCGTCGTTAATGTATTATTAAACAAAGTTGTGAATTTAAAACAAAGTAAAATATCGTAAATATCGCTAAGTAAAAGCAGTTTACGTATACAGCAAACCAGGAAAGTCTAAGAGAGTTTTACGTCTGTAGCCAGCCAGGAAAGGAAGTCAGTTTTTTTACGTCTACAGTCAGGAGCTAAAGAAAAGTTAGTTCGCTCCGAAAGAATAAATAGGAGATACGTTGCAGTTTACGTCCAATTCAGTAAAAGACTAATAAATCTACGAATCATAGGATTCCGGTAAGGCGAGCAGACATCAGATAGCTGACATTCAGGAGGATCATCCGAGTTCCTGGGAGCCTATCAATTTTGACTTCAATAGTGTAAAATCTGTGAGTCTTAGAATCAGTGTAAAAGTTTGCAATAGTGTACTTCCGAAACCAAAAAGAATGTTTGGACCAGCTGGACACTACGTAAGTAACACAACCAAAACTAATGATGAATTGTAAACTTTAATTAAAGGATAAAGTCATATTTCGTTCTCTTTTAATGTCAATCAGAGTTAATTTCTTTACTTTTAATTTCTTTTTATCGACATATTTTTTAGGTAAATTGTGAACTGTTTGTTAATAAGATTTTTAAATCAATTTGTTGCGTCCATTATTAAACCCAGTAGAGGCCCTGAGAGAGAGAAAGATCTCAAAGTTTGTTGTAATTATCTTTATTGCCACAAAATAAATAAATATTTTGTTTGTTAATTTTGATTATTATTTCATTTAATAAAGATTTATTTTGATTATTACATTTTGGCTACCTCAACGTGAGGCAAATAAATTAAATTAATAAAGCCCCAAATTTTATTATTACAATATATAAGATGAATTTCGTCATCGTTCTAAAAACCTTGGAAGATAGAAGCAGTTCGCTATGCAGACAAACAGCCAGACTCCGACAATATTAGAATAATTGCCGGTGAATAACTATTACGCCATCAAGGTTACCTTCAACCACCTAAAGTAAATTAAATGAAAATATTAATGATTGTTTTAAATCATGCCCACGAAGATCAATCCAACCATTCCCTGAGAACAAAAGTTTTATTATTATAAATATAAGCACTGAGCCGTTGCAAGTTAAAATTAAGTGTAAATGTGTAAAATAATAAAATTGTTTTGTAATGAAATTAAATTAACAAAATTAACTGTTAAATTAATAATTATTATCTTAGAAGTCTAAGCGCTCGGTTAAATTAAATCAATACCTGGATGCCCGGCGTTCCTCGGGTTGTCATAATTAAACTCAGCGATATCAATAACACCGGATTTGACACTAATCTCGGTTGTTTTTACGCCCCTCCACCCCCACTAAGGGTGCTCCCGTCCTATGGTGAAATTGATTGAAATTTTACACTAACAGCAACGGGAGAAATACTATCAATGTAATTGGCCCCGAAAAATATTTTTCCCATTCAAATATCGGCCGTTTGAGCGTGTTTGAAAATACCCATCCCCGCCCCTCGGGGTGGTTAGACGTGTCTTACCCCAACAGTGTTTGTTTCCGGTTCGAAAGAAACCCGTGTACGAAAATTGGTCAAATTTACCCCACGGGTGTAGATTAGTATGCGGGACATGCATACACTCAAACCCATAAACTCAGTCTATTTCATTTATTAGATAAAAATGAGGACGTGCAACGATACGAATAGATTAGCGGAGAACAAGACAAAGAGCCGCTTCAAAGAAGTTTTGGGCTGATTACAAAAAATAGAGATTTAATTGACGATTCCAAGCGATGTAAGAATTATAATTTAATTGGGGAAATAACAATCAAGTCTTTTTAACAGTAAATAAAAAATAAGGAGAATACTTGAACACGTTTCATGTTTCACCGTCTGAGGTCTTTTATGATTTATTTGAATTAAATATGAATAACGACAAGATGAGCGTTCCTGTTACAGTGAGGAAGAATGTAATTTTAAAAATTTCTACTGAAAGTAACGCTTTACTTTTAGGTACTATAAACGATTTGTTCATAGGCGTAAGTAACGTGGTGAAAAGGGAGGGGGGGCGGAAAAGGGCTGCTTGCATTCCATAGAAAGAAACGCTTCCGAGCCGTTTGCGAGATTGTATGGACTTTTTGTAATGGTTCGCCCTAGTAAGAGCGCAGAGTGAAAGGGGTAATTTATAAGGGTGTGAGATGTACAAAGAGGACGGGTTCAATCTTGTTTCGAGGTATTTCTAGGTGAACACTTTGGTGCACGCCTGAGGTACTCCGAGCGGTGGCCACTGAGCTGGAACTTCCTGTGAGCGGCCCCTGTTAGCCACAACATTGTACCTCCTGCAGGTACGAGGAATATGCCTTACATTCATGCATTTTATAAGGTTTCTCCCCCCTGAACACTTGGCACGCTACACCAAGTGGGACAAAAACATGTTGGATTGCAATTCGCAACCACGAGTCAGTTATTCTCAATGCTGGAATGACGTTTACACGTAAAATGAATACAGACGCAACTTTAATGTCGTTCAGTTTTAACGACTATCCTACAGAATGGGCGAAATACTGCCTACGAGTTACGTAAACTGGATAAAAAGGTTTGAGTTATGAATTCGAAAACATCTGATCATAAGTTGGTTACGATTCGAAATTTTATTATAATGCACAGGACGAATTTATCAAACATAATGGAAAATAGACACCAGGAGTGATTCTTACTCTGATGATCTGATCAGCCAACTGTTGCATTCATTTTACTCAATATTTTTAAACAACAATTACATTTATTTCCTCAATCTTTAAACTGACACTCGGAAGCAGCGGGGAAGTTAAACTTCATGTGTCAACGTTTACTTGGAAATTTCACACGTAATTAATTGGGTTTCTCAAGTATTGACGGTCACTACCGTCTGTATTAATAAACATACCGTGACAATGATGTGTCAGAAATTAACTTACGGGTTTCCATTCGTATCCATGAGACTAATACCTGATGATTACTGGTAAAATGTGCTCAAAACAAATGTAGTATGTAGAAACAACAGCTATTGATTGACCAATTATCGCTGCATTTTAATTTTACATTCCTTGCAAAAAATAACCGCGACTGATTCAGTACCTTTGTTTATTCATGTGAAATGTACAATTGATGGTGGTCAAAGTAGGACTTCATTCCGTCAACAAAATCTGCATACGTTTCTTCCACGTCTTATCATACTTCTGTATATCATTGATTGTAAGGATCTACCGTTTTTGGTTATATCTCGTCCACTGTTGAAGCCAACAGTGCGCACAATTTGATTTTCATTAGATCTGCATAATAAAAAAAGGGTGTATGTTTGTATGTATTTACGTTAATTTCTAAAATTCTAAAAAAAACACGCGAGAACAGATCGCAACAAAAATTGGTTCACATATTCTTCAAAACTCTTGAAACGGTACTGTGGGGGGTTGAGAAACACCTAGCATAAGGGTGGAAATAATTATATTTTACAAATGTGATCATTTTGTGTTAAATTAATGCGCGCCAAGATACTATGACGTCACGCGGGAGAGATAGACGTTATTACGCGACGTACAAAGGAAATAGTTCCTTTTCCCGTATTGAAATAAAGCAGAAATATTTTCATTGAATAAAAAGTATAATTTTATCCAGCAATACTCCATCGTATTATAATAAAAAACAATACGAAATACTTTACGATCATTGCGGAAAATGTAAGTTAATTTTAGTGCTATATTAGTGACTCCAATACGGCGACCATTTGATTACAAAATGAATCTAGCTAAGAATTTCATAAATTTAATCTATCGTAATGTCTGGAGACTGAGGGACAAATATATCCTACAATACTCAAGGGATTATGGAAGAACAAAAATATTTCCAAGAAAACCAAGATTCGCATATTTAATAGCAATGTCAAATCAGTCCAGCTCTACGGATGCGAAAACATCAAATTACAAAGAAATTGCAAACATTTATAAATCGCTGTTTAAGGAAAATAATTGGTATAAGATGGCCCGAAATAATAAGTAACTCTGCATTGTGGGAAGCCTGAGGTGAGACAGAAATAGAGAAACAGATAAAAATGAGGAAATGGAAGAGGACGATCATGGAGGAGGAGAAAGAATGTGGGAAGACCTGGAAAGAAGGTAAAATGTTGGCAAAGAATAGAGTTAGGTTGAAATGTTTCACAGATGCCCTATGATCCTAATGGAACGAAAGGATATAATACTACTCAGGGGATATATTTAAGTATTCTATTCGTAAAGAAAATCAAAGGTATGATTGTTGCGATTGATGCAATAAAATTCAATGTATTTTATAGCTGTTCAATTAATGCAGTATCGGTTCAAAGTATGTACGGAACTAGGAACATTTAGATATAGGTTAAATCACTTCTTGACAAAAGATTAATTTAGAATTAAATACTTTTTCGGGTTTATATAAATAATTATTTATTATACGGGCAGCACCGAGCACCCAGTTAGTTAATAATAAGTCTGTGTTTGCGCTTTCATGAGAAAATTGATTTCAACGTGCTGATCATTTTTCGTACCCGACATTTTTTGAAGTAGAGTAAAAACCGATAATGTTCAACAGTTCACCCTCTACAACTGAGTAGAACAAGTTATTGCTAATTGCTTAAGACTCAAGACTTTAGATTCAAGGGCGAATAAAGTAATCGCGCGACACGGAAAATGGTCGTTAAGCTACTCAATCAGTCTTGTTATTTTTTTATGTGACCTCTACTATTAATGACTGATACGTGGCGTAACGTAGTTTAACATTAGGCACCAAAGTACAGTGTCGAATGTAACATTGTACAGTATAGTATTAGATTATATTCCGCAGACCATGCAGAGGAACTAGGCTTCAAGGATGTGGAATTAGTCATTGTACATTGAATATATTTTAAAATATTAATCTAATTGTGTCAGTTCATTAATTGAATTAATGGAGTGTTAAGCAAAATCTTGGTTAGTTCTTTCTTAAATTTGATTTCAACTGTTTAACGTTGTGTGGAATCTTATTAAATATAGTAATACATTTATAATGAACGACTTTATAGTGCTTTCTTGTGGTTTAATTAAAGTTATTCTTGTATTTAAATTGGATACATCTGAGTTGGTTGATTACTTATCACAGGAGACTACAGCCAGACGTTCTTGAAAACAACCATTTTCTGAATAATAAAGATTTTGTCTTTCCCCGAACAATTACCCCCAAAAATTACTCAATATGTCAAAAACAAGTGAAAAAATTTCATATTAAACTAACTTTCTGATCTTTAAGATCACTGCATTTAGAAATTATTATAGCAGCTTAACTTGGTTGCAAGTTTGTTTATGTGAATTTGCCAATTTGCTTTACTATCCACAGATAATCATTTTGAACAATCAATTCCGCAAATTTTATATTTTGTGATATCGAGTTATATGTTCTTGTTCTAAATTGCCTAAAGTGTGTTTTTCCACAAAATCTATTAGTTGAAAACCAGTCTGTTTATATAAAGAATATATCAGAACATTTTCATTACAATTATTACATTATAATTCCCTTATATATAGAAGTAAACAATATATATATATATATATATATATATATATGCCAACGCACACGTAATAAATTTTCGCACAAAGTAACTTTGTTTGTATGTTGCTTACGTGAAAAGGGAGAACGAGAACGAAAAAAAGAGGAGAACTTAAAGGAGAGGGGTTAGCAATATAAAAGGAAGATTAGAGAGAACTGCATTTATTTGATTTAAAATCTGAATCACTTTAGCCGACGTGTCCAGTTCCTTTTAGCCTAGGGTTAATAAATATTTCCAATTCCATTGGACGAAAACGGTAGGAGAAAACTTTATCCGGATAAATATTGGTAACGTAAGCGAATGAGGGGGAAAGAAAAGTAAATGGAGGGAGGAAGGGAGAGAATTGAGTGAAAACTGGATTTTTAACATAAAAAAGGCATCTTCGTGTAGTTTGAACTTAAACAAAATGAATCATGAATTTTCGCCTGTGTGGTTTTTACGATTGCCCCAAATATGTATAGGCTGTAGATTCGGGAACATATTTTGCTCTTAGGACCCCTTCCTTGGTCGAAAGATAGATTAAATCTATAGAATCGTTAGCAAAATAAAATTCTGTAATCATTTTCTCAACTGTTATAGAATAAATCAGATACTGATTAATTCATTTTCTACTAATTTTTTTTTAATATTTTCTACAATAATTTTTGATTATTTCCTAATTCTCTGGAAACTCAAGAAATGGAACGCTAAATAATTTTCGATAATAACCTTCGAACAGAACAGTAGCAATTGTATTATAATTCTTAAGAACGAAACTAACACAGTGGAGCTGTTTTCGAAGAGGAAAATAAGTGAATTTCTAATTGAGTGTAAGATTGGAATCCGTTAATTTCAGAAGAAGCGACGACGTTTTACGGACATTCTAATAATTAATCTGAATGGTTTCAGAGGTTCGGTAAAATTATTTGGACGTATTATGCGATTGAAGATTCGTAAAGATATATTTTTTGGAAGTTTCGTACATTCCGTAGTAAAAGTTTCCCTGCAAGGAGTATTAAGGTATACTTAGTATTTTTGATTCTATCGTGTACGGGTAATATTTATGACTCTCTTAAGATACTGGGAGTATTTGATCTCTTCTAGGGTACCGGGTTTATTTTTGATTCTCGTAACGTACCGGAAGTATTTTCTACTCCTTTAAGATACTGGAACTAATTTTGACTGTATTTGGGTACCGGGGGTATTCTTACTTTCATAGGCTAGTGGAATTACTTTATCTCTCATAAGTAAGTTATTTTGACTCTCTTAGATTTCCGAGGGTATTTTTGACACTTTTATTGTACCGCAAGTATTTTTGAGTCGTTTACGTTACCGGAATATTTTTAACACTCTTACGATATCGGTAGTACTTTTGTTTATCCTAAGTAACGGGACTATTTTTAATTCTCTAAAAGTATCAGGAGTATTTTTGACACGATTTAAGCTAAGAGATGAAATGTTAAGAGCGTTACTGGTATTATTTTACCCTGATTAATGTACTGGGAATACTTTTGACACCCAGTGAGTCTCTTAAGGTGCCGGGAGTATTTTTGACTCTCTTAAAGTACCTAATGCAATTTTGACTCTTGTACGGTACTGGGAGTATTTCTGGATCTCTTAAGTTTCCGGGGTAGTTAATGTACTGGGTTTCAGACTTTTAAAAAGTTATTCGGGTTATTTAAGGTACCAATATATTTCTTGACTCGATTAAAGTTCAGTGAGAAATCAAATGGTTATGATGAAATTAATATTTCTTTGGTATACGTAGGTTACGTGAAATGGTAAATGGCTGCCAGTAAAACAACTTGTTGACGAAAAAGTTTTAATCGAATTAATTACTTTTCCGAGCACCCAGCTAATTCATAAATTATAATGATTGAGTTTTATATTAGATATATTCTCCAACGGTTTTTGTTTATAACAATTCATTACAATTTTATTTATCATATGCGATGGTTTTATCTGTTGAAAAGTATCCTGCAATAATAGAATTTGAAACGTGTGGGAAATTAATTTCTTCCATATATTAAACAGAGGAGTCTGTAGTTTAATCTGTTTCTATGCGTCCTTTTCAGTAATACGTAATGTAATTCCGTAGAAAATAATGTATGTGTTTGCTATAATCACTGTTTACTAAAGAAACTTATCTGTGCGGAAGACAGTTACATCTTGGAAAATTGACAATGTGAAATTTAATTAAGGGCATGATAGAACCGCTGTATTATAATACAAGTCGCAGTTTTTTCTTGTTCGTACAAAGTCTTTCCCGAGGTTGTTAATGACACCCTGGCTCCTTGGTTATGTCGTCCACGGTCCTGTGTCCGTTACAGACGCTGAACTGGCCTTCTAATTACAAGTTTTCAAAGCAGTGACATCGTCTTTCGGTCGGATGTAAATGAAGGCTTCTTTTGAAAAGTGATGGACACAAGTGCGTATAGTAATTAATAACGCCGAAAGGACGAACACGCACCCTAATAAGTATTTTCGCACGAGTTGAAATAGTTATGAAATACAAACCGCATATAAATATATATGGTGATACAATTATAAATTAAATCCGATTTTAAAAACATATTTCAACCAATATAAATATCTTGGGTAAAATATTCTTATTCGCGTAAAATTCACATTTTGAAATAAAATTTTCGGAATGTTTTCCGAGACGCTGACAGTGAGTGACAAAAGTAACATTGATGATGTGCCGGAAAGAAACTGTCAGCCGTGAATTGATATATGAGAGGTTGGGAAAAAAAAGACACGTTTTCTTCAATGGCGATGTATATGGTTGAGGTCCCGAGGCGAAGTGGAGATGTTGCGTGTTTCGGAGAAAAAATAGTGAAGAACATTTACTCTTCGAAAAGATCAAGCCTGAGATGGCGTTCATGTGCGCTTTCTTTAAAAGCATTTATCGGAGATAATAGATCTAGCTAGTAGAAAAAGTTCAATAATCTGAAAATATTTTGCATCGGTCATTCCAGGATCAAATGAGAATTTTTTACTGTTATAATATATGTTGCTTTACATGAGGGAGACTGTATAATGGTTTGTTTTCATTACTTGATGCTTGTACAAGTGTTCCAGCATATAAAATTGAGAAACTGATAAGATACACAGGTTAGTTAGTTACTCATAACGGAACGGAACTAATTACATGCAAGTTATTTAAACAATCATATTTTAGAAGATTATTAAACTTTGTAAAAACCCAATCTACCTTCTAAAAATTATTTCAGAAAATGGTTTATGGTTTATTTGTATCATACGTGACAATGTAAGACGTGCAAGTATAGTCAGAGGAGAGACGATCTCACTGGAGTTTATATTGATGATCACTACTATCACAAGATTGAATGCGGGCACGTGAAAGTATACAAACGGAGCAGAGAAGAACAAGGAATTATTATCCGACCTCCTGTGGTGTAGGGGTCAGCGTGGCTTCCTCGCCTCGGGTTCGAGTCACGGAGAGGACATGTATGTTTGTGTACGTGAAATATTCTCTCGTCAAATCAGGCACCCGAAAACGCAAAAATGAGTTCCCTATATTAGTCGCTAATAACCTGAG
The DNA here is from genome assembly GCA_037074705.1 of Zhengitettix transpicula. Classification (NCBI taxonomy): domain Eukaryota; kingdom Metazoa; phylum Arthropoda; class Insecta; order Orthoptera; family Tetrigidae; genus Zhengitettix; species Zhengitettix transpicula. The sequence continues at coordinate 80,804,725 of CM073591.1, forward strand.
CTGTTGATATGACTGTAAATAAATCAATATATATATATATATATATATATATATATATATATATATAAATGAATTATTCTTGCGATGATACGCGGTGACATAAGCGACTTTGAGAAGATACATATTGTTATGACACAACGCCTGGGAACGAGTAATTCTGAAACGGCGAAGCTGGTTGGCTGTTCACTGTTCGAGTACAACTCTGGTGAATGCACAAGTGTGTCGAACATCCCTTCATGTTTGAAGTCTTAATACATGGCATCTTCCAGTTATCTCAACCTCATGGAACACATATGGGACGCCAGTTCCACGACCCCAAAACATTGGCCCTTAGGGAATTTCGTGACCTATGCGTAACATATCAACGGATGTCTACCGAGGACTTTTCGAATCCATGCCATGCCGGATCGCTGTTGTATTGAGCTGAACATCAAGCTATTAAGCGGGTGGACATAATGTTTTGTCTCATCAGTCTAAATCAAAAATTGAAAACGGCCCTCAAGATGAAAAATTTGACAAGTTAAGTTTAAAATATTTACTAAGGTTGATATAACCTCAGGGTTTGATAGGGCGTTATCATAAATAGCGGTTTACTCGTTATTTGTGCAGTAATCGGAACAATTTTTCGGTTCTCAGCGTTAGAGTTATATTTTTGAACAAATATTTCTTTACAGTGGATACTGTTTATAGGATAGGTCTGGAGTCTCTTTTTTTCTTTTAAGTGTTTCTTAAAACTTATTGATCTAGTATTATGTGCTATTTGTTTAGCTATATCTGAAATATTATTGAATGACGATCTTCTCTGAATTTTTGAAATATTCGAGGAGTGATCAAAATCTAATGTTACAAACTAATGTACCGATAGTACATACAGTAGGTTATTTTTTGACATAGCCTTCATATCGGTTAGACACTTGTCGCTTCGTGGGATGAGTTTGAATATTCCCTCCTGGTAAAACTCATGACCTTACGTGTTCAGCCACGTTGTCGGGAAAGTTTTTCATCTCCTCGTCTGAAGTAAATTGCCGGGTTCCTAGGCGCTCTTTCAAGTGAGGAGGGAGGCGAAAGTCGCTTGGAGCGACGTCCGGGATGTAGGGAGGATGGTCGATGATGTCCCAACGAAATTGCTTCAACAGCGTGAAGGTCTCTGGGTGAGCTGTATGAAGTCGCACGCTGTCGTGAAGGAAGATGACGCCATTGTAGGGACTTTGACCTTTCTTTCCTCACGTGAAGGAGCATCTAGGAGGCCGACAATTAGCTTCAGACTAAGTTGTGAAATACATTGCGACAACGTGGCTCAACACTCCTGTATGTACTATTGGGTGATAGTGTTGGTTGTATGAAATAAAATGTACGCATTTCACTGCAGGCTTTGTAACCTTAGTGTCTGATCATCCATCGTAGATTTAGTTTAATTACTGATAACATGCCCCGTAAAATGAAAGTCTTTTGACAGGATGAATTGTAAGTATTAATCTTTTCAAATTGTGGATGCCTCTTTAAAATAGCCTCAAATTTATTTATCGTTCTTCTGATTTTCTGTAATTGTAAAAATAACCGTGTCCTAACAAATAATGGAACTTCATTTATTCTGATTCAACATGGTGAATTACAATTTGTTATGGCTGGAGAGGTGGCTTAAATTTGAAAAGATAATAAGTTAACCGAAATCGACCCTAAAGTTCGGCAGTCTGTCTTATGATGATACTCTTATAATTCTTTCGTCTCTACATAACAATGCAATAAATATTCGCCGTTTTATAGTAAAAAGCAAACACGGACATACAGGAATTTATGTAACATCTGTTTCGGGTTCCATAACTGGAGAAACACAAACATAAGCTGAAATTACTCGATTCTAAGCCACGTAGAAATAAAAATATTATTTTATTTGTGGACCGTGCTTAAAATCGACGTTAAAGTAGATATTACCTTAAGTATCACTGACTTTGATTCTGTCTGAACCGGTACACAAAATGTGTATAGTAGGGAATATTTTAAAGCGATGATAAAGAAATAAACTTGACAAACATATGAGACATTTAATTTATTGGCGGGAACTGTGTTTTAGCTCTGTTCTGCTACCTAAATTACTGATGATGTAATATCCGATCAATGTGCCGGAGGCTAAAAACGGTACGATGAACATCGGCCTAGAGGTAATGCCCCCAGGATGAAAGGATCCATGTAGCGAATCCGAAAAACGCTGCTCTGTTAGAGGAAAGCCGGTGTCAACCAAGTGGAGCCAAACTGGTTCAAACTATAGACAAAGGGAATGTTAACAGGGCACTCATTAAAATTAAATTTAAATGCTTGTATAAAAATATTACCAACATAGCACCATCGACTCTCGAATTGCAGCATTATTTTTCGTAACCATTGAAGTAAATTAAATTTTGTACGAGTTAAGTACGTCATGGTATTAATATGACTAATTCAAATGATAAATTCATTTGCAGTACTTCTTGTAATTTTTTTATGTAAACAATAATATCCTCAATGTCCGAAATAGTAGATTTCGACGTATCAAGACGTCATATTCATCTGAAGTCTGTACATATAAATTATTATACGAATATCATATTATTTGAATTTAGTATGCAACCTTGTTAATTTGATTTCATATACATATTTTGGTAATTTACAATTGAATTATTAAAAATTATTAACAAAATTATCTTATGTTACACAGTTAAATTATAGTTGTAATGTATACAAAAAAATTTGGTTACAAGGAAACCTACAAATGGAGGAAAGAAATTATAATAACTAAATTTTTTGATAGTGACATTTCTTATTCGTTACATTAAACTAATTATTCTTCATATTCTTTTTAAGTATACTTAAAACTATTTGTCCACTTGACTTATTATGGATAGAATATTCTATTAGTCCATTGTTATTATTATATAATTAATATCAGCATTTTCTTCGGAGCATGAGATTATTTTCTGCTGTGGTAATACTGCCAGAATTTTAAAATCGTTATTACAGTCCAAGTTAGACAAAGTATTTATGTCCGAGAATTCTTCAGGAATCTCTGAATAATTGAAATGAGAGTTCATAAATCATTATACCAAGTTGTATGAGAATTTAATCAAATTGTCTCTTTTCACTAGGCCCCCGAAGTTCGAAAATTTTATTATAGAACGAACTAAACAATGCATTTGAAAAATAATAGGCAATATGCATGTAATACGTTTGACTGTTTCATTAATAATTATGGTTGAATTCTCAAAAGCAGTCTGGATTCAATGCTTTATTTCTCAAGTTTAAAATAAGCTATTTTCTGTCTCATGTTGGGTATGTCTATTTAGGTAGAAGTAAGTATGAGTATCATAGATTATTTATTATACCTGATGGTTTAAGAAACAAAAAGCAGTGCACACTGTTTGAGACGGACGTCGTGACTTCTCTATAACTTATAACTTGACCGGAAGATAGAACTGTAATAACTGACATCAAGTTTATGCTTTTTGGAACATCGATTATTTCTTCCCCTCACCCTACGTACACAATTAAAGTTTTGCGTGCGTAAAAAAGTGCTCCAGCCGACATTAATTTAGATACTTATTTTTTCCCGTTGCAGAAAATACAGGCCAGCTTCCCATTGTCATTCGATTAAATCCAACACTTTGAGATATCAGTTTTAATTTCCTTCTTGTGACACTCCACTTCATCATCGGTTACGGAACCGCGAGGGAGAGATTTATTGTCAAGAGGAAAACTTCATTACGTTCTTCTATATAAGGCGGGTCATCTAGCTGCATTAGGCTATTCTAACTTCTTTGGCCGTTAAATCTGAATCCCTAATTCCGGGAAAGGGTCGAGAGGCTTCATTAACAGTCATAAAAACGTTTCGAATAAAGATCACGACCTAGCTATATATGGAATTAACACTAACCTTTTCTTTTCAATACTACTTTATTATATTTCAAACGCACGTTCACTCTCAATGCTTAACTCAAGAATGATAAATAATTTTATAAAGGTGAGTTTAAATAACGTTAGTGGGAAGGACAAACTTACATAAACATGTAATATCCCGTTATAATACTATTAAATTCAATTTATACTTAACATTTCAGAAAAATATTACAGTAAAACGTTTTTGTACTGTAACCAACGTTTCCTATTATTTGAAATTAAATATTTAATAAAATACGAAAGGTAAAATTTTTCATTTACTTGAGAGGTGTAACAATGTCATGATTGTGTTAACCCTGTGATTTATATTATAAATACGTCTCTCATAATTTTCAAATATTGTACGGATTGTTTAAATAAATATAGTGACAAAAATTGTTTGTAAAAAAAATAAAAGGTTGAAGGCCAATTTACAGATGACGAATATTTTAATGAACATACAACTGACACATGAGAATCTTAACCTCAGTCTTGGACTAGGAAAAATCACCACTCTCAACGGCATAACGGTATGTTACAAAAAGAAAACTGTAGTGTGGAGAACCTTCGGTATCTATGACGCCCTGTTCTTCATATTCTCGCTCCATCCAAACTTCCAACTTACAGTCGCCACTTCCCACTTACAAAAATTCTCAACTTCCTATAAATCTAATCACACCCCGGATAAGTTCACCACTTTCAAAATTACCTCCCAACTGAAAAATAATTAATATTCAACTGCAAAATAATAATTAATAAACCTTCTTCGAGCTCAGCATATCCTTTTAAAAACTCCTAGGCCCGAAGCCAGTTCTTAACTCCCCTCTCTTTGGTTTTGTTTTTTACTAATCGCAGTTTAGCCTCGTAATTCTACTCTTAGCGCCATAGTGTTCACAGGCTGAATTTTTCGAAGGTCTCGGGTAATATTGATTGCTTCTGGCATTTGAAGAAATCCTTAACAGTATGACTGGTGGCAATGTGACCAAATTGAAGTCCGTGTGATTAAATAAATACATGAAAGCGCTCCATTTACGTTTTATACCCGTAACAATGTGCCTAATCGGATAAATTTTACAAAATGACGTGTACGAAGTATATTTTTTTCTGCATCATACGCTATCTACTTCTGTCATGGATCAACTGTATATTTAAAATTATTTCGGTGTTGCACACAGCCTTAAGCTGATGTTAAGCTGCTATGAAGACAGACAGACCGTAAAAACGCATTGAATTCCTTCTTGTGAATTTGGGGAGGCAAATGTCCAGCATTTTAATTACCTTAGGTATTATTTTTGTTTTTTTTTGGACAGTTTTTGTGAATAGAAAAGGAAGGAAATGTGTCGAAATTTTTTAATACTTAATCCAAGCCTTCTCAAGAATAATTTTGTGAAACGTAGGATAACAGTAAATTAAACGAAAGGGTTATAAAAGAAATCCTTCTAATCAGAGGTCCCATGGTTTTCCGAGGTGCCCATTAGTCGGCCACTTGAGTAATGGCTTTTTGAGAAGTAGAGTAGTAATTAGAAAGGTAATATAATATGTAAGAAACCATGGAAACGCGAAGGATACATAAGTAGAAGTAACTGGAGGAAGAAGTTCAGAACTACTTACTTAATTAAAAGCGTAATAGGCGTCTGCCACATGATGGGTCTCATAAAAAGCTGAATAAAAAAAGCTCAATGTTTCTAGAAATTAAGAAAAATGCATATATATATATATATATATATATATATATATATATATATATATATATATATTGCAGTAATATTGAGGATACCTCGTGAATAATTGGGTATAGTAACTGATATAAGTATGTAAATGTAGCCTTTTCTTTCCAATCTGGAGTCTCACGTTTTTATAATCCGGGTGTATATAAAAATCATGTGACACTTTTCATTTTATTAGAATAAAAAATGCGTCAGAAATATTTTGGTATATTTAATGAAAAACTTTCAATTCTCAACACATTTATATTACAAAAATTGATACCTGATTTAAGATGATTTTTTTTACATTTATTTATTAATAAAATTCCTCCGTTTCGTTCTATTATCGTGTTAATGTTACTCATAAGAAAGCGTGTACTTACTCTCGTAATCTGAGTATCCTGGCGCAGAGAAAACCATCTGGGCCAACAGGACAACGCACAAGACAACACAGCAGCTTTTGGAAACGGCCATGACTGTAACAGAATTGCATTCAAACATGTAGACATATCATGGGTTCAGACAAGTATGAAAATGCACTAATATTAATCGACCTCCTGTGGTGTAGGGGTCAGCATGACTGCCTCACATCACAGAGGTCCCGGGTTTGAGTCCCGGCGGGGGCATGGAAGTTGGTGTGCGTGAGAGAAACTCATCAAATCAGTTCCCCGACAAGGTTAAATGAATTCCCATACTAGAGCTGTTGATGCGACTGCAAATAAATCAATAATAATAAAAAAATATTAATTATAAAACTTTAAGACCATCCGACGTTAAGAAACCTTTATTCATTTTCAGAAAAAAGGATATTACTAAATGTTAACTAGAAAATAATAACTTTTACTATGCAGCTTCACGAATTTAGCGTTTGTGTGAGACTGCGGAATATTATTTGGTTGTAATGTATTCGAGGGATACTGTTAAGGTTATTAAAACAATGTAGGTATGTACTATTCCAATATTTAATATATTGTTCTCGGAGTAGAACCGACTAGAAAATCCTTTCGACATCGACATCGACATCGACTAGAAGATGACGACAGAGCTTTTAGTCGTCGAAACGTTGCGTTCTAATATAATTATGCAAAACCCGGTTGAACTCCGAGAACAATATATTGAACAACTACACCGGGAAAGGCTTCAATCTTTGATTATTCCAATATTACTTATTCGTAGCTTTCCGTTCAGCCATTAATTCACTATAGTTGTTGATTTTCATTGGTTGATCGTCTCGTATTTATTAACTACCGTTGAAATTAATTATGAATATTCCGTAGAAGTCAGCGAGAGGGTGTTACTGTACCCAAAAATAATTTAATTAAATTAAATCTAGATATGAATAGGTATTGCATAATTTATTAAAGAAACTAAAGTTATATGATGGTATAAATCTAAAAATTATCAAAGCTGGTGATTTACATACATGTCCATTTGTGGTTTTAATTAGTATTTGACAATACCAAATTACTTCCTGGACAACTCATTAATTGTTCTAATTTAAGATTTTTTTTAGTCTAGTACATCGAATCAAGTTACATTATTTTAATTAAAATAATACTTATAATAGGGAGACACGTATATGATTATAGTATTTACAATTTTCAAATATTTAAGTTGTAAGCTTGAGGTCTTTACGATGACCATTTTCATTCCAAGTTAGAGACGAGAGAAGTTGAGGAGCTTGATTATACTGTGAATGTTTCCGGCATTTTCCTTTGGAACGATCTTTGAGATTATGAGGTGCAATAAGGATGATGGGAGGAACGGATAGTGTGAAAGTATGCAGTGCCAGTTGGTATATGGTAGGTTGGAGTTAAGTGATTCCAGAGTGATTTAGGGGAGGATGATTTCAATGGGGAGTTTGCGTTGGAGTCTGCGATTTTGTGGAGGAGGTACCGATGCTGTAGAAAAGCTCAATAGTTGGATTTGGTTGGTTTAAGGAGCTATTTATTAGTGACTTGGTGGATTTATGAATAATCGTAGAAATTAGGGGAATTTCAGAATCTTTGTGGATAACTCAGTTGTGAATTTGACATTATTCGGAGAATTTTTAAAATTTTTATTGGAGTGAGAATAGTCAGTGGATCCGCGTGTGGCACATGAGTATGACCTTATTGGACGGATTATGGATAGATAGAGGAGCCTTTTGGTGCTAAGGGAAATGGGAGATTTATTTGAGGAGGGAAAAGTTAGTTGGAATATTGTTTTATCTACGCAAAAAATCCTCTGTACCCCAATTTTGAAAATCATAAAAGTTCTAAATTCATATGAGCGTTTTTGCTGTAAACTGCATATTACTACAAGTCATGCTTCTAAACGAAAGTAGTGACTCCATGAGCAAAGTGGGCTTTTTATAACAACTGCATAAATTTTTTATCACGTCCAAACAACATTGCTTTTTTGGTACTAGAAGCAGAAAGTAAACAGATAAATTTATTTAAAAACTAATAAAAATAATATTTCTTTAGTCAAAATGAGCATTACAGGCAGATAGGGTAACTCGTAACAATAATTGTACCGAGTTGTGAATTGTGGCAAACCGTTGTGAGGCGCTCGTGTAAAGCGTAGCTTGAATACGTATTCAGTCGAGGGAGGAAACATCAAAACAGCGGCTTCAATACCTGGCCAAAAAAAGAGATATTTCATGTCCTTCGCAATTCACAAACATATTGGCAAATTATGCGTGGATCGGTTACGGATGAAATACGACAGCCATTTGCTGGTATTGTAAACGTCGACAATGACGCATAGCTGACGAGCTTCCGCTTCCAAAATTAAGTGATGGAAATTCGGTGTTCTGACACTTGTGGGGCCGAATGCAAAAAAGAAAGAAAGAATTTTATACCAGTTGGCCTAAAATTTTTGTTGTCTCCTTTCACCAAAACTCTGGTATTGTTTGCGTGAATTGATGTGAATGCTTTAGCAGGGGAATGATTGTCAAAATATTAATGTCAATTTTTCAAATGCCTATGTAATTGGATTTTAGTTTTCAGACCACTCAATCTTCATCGAGAATTTAAATGCGTCGGGACAACTGAAAAATTTATGAAGCTCACTAGGAAGCGACAGGTAGAAATATTATAAGCCAATATTAGTTCCTCTAACACCATTCGTACTTTATTGTATACTAAGTGGTTGCCCGGCGTTGGCTGGGTTGTTATAATGGAACTCAGCGACATCCATAACCACCGGATTTGACTCGAATTTAGATTGTTTTTGCGTTATTTTTATGTAACGATCCTTAACCCCCCCTCCCCTAAGGGTGCTCCCCACTTATGCTGAAAAGGGTAGAAATTATACTCAAACTACTACATAGAGAGAAATACTATCAATCTAATTAACCCTGAAAAATATTTATTCAACGCAAATATCGGCCCCCCCTGTCTTTGGAGGTTGAATGTAAAGTTGAATGTCATAATTATACTCAGCGACATCCATAACCTCGGATTTGACTCCAGTCTCGGTTGTATTCGCGTTATTTTCTTGAAACACCTCTCCATCCCCACCTTACCGTGTCAAAAGGGGTTGAAATTATACACAAAAAGCGTTTATAGAAATAATATTTATCTCTTTGACCCCGAAAATTGTTTATCCGACGCAATTGTCGGTTGTGCATGTTTGAATTTTCCATCCTGTCCACCTCCGCCGTTTGGGGTTGTAGACGTGTTTCACCCCCACGGTGTTATTTTCTAGTTGAAAAGCACACGTGTACGAAATTTGGTGAAATTTTCTCCACGGGTGTAGCTAAGTATGCTGAACTGATACACATAGAGGCAATTTTATTTATTAGATAATTAATTACCATAAATTGTACTTATCTAACAATCTGTGATGTTTCGATAATTATAAAAATTATCTAATAGTTTATTATGACAGAACTTTTATTGTATTTGTAATTGCTGTTTAACTAAACATACGGTTTTCTACGATATGAAAAATTACTCCACGTGGTGTGATAGGCCTAATTAACCCGACCTAGAGAAAGATTTGTTTGGAGAAGAGAAACGGACAACAAAACAATTTACGTAAACTCCATTGAGCCACGCTCTGACTTTTCTTAAATTTATTTTTGGTAATAGATGGGCTAATTCCGAATGCAACTGAGTCGTGAAATGTAAAAGCAGGGATCCAGAGTCTACAAGGGAAGCAGCTGTGTTAATTAAAAAAGACGAACTTAATCTGTGATAAGTGGGAAATTCCTGCAGAAGACTGTAACTTTAGTTGAATGCAAGAAAAAAAAATTCCCTCGTGGGAGGTTGATTTGTAGGAGTAATAACTTCTCGCCTCACGTTCGCGGCACGACTCATGTGAGACGTGTTAGGGCTTCAGAATAAACACTTCATTGTATATATAGTTCTATTTTGGAGACTCGAATCCCGACAATAACGAAAAATTCTGGACGTGTAATGTGTACTTAGTCAAAATTATGGCACTTAATAATATGCCTATCTCCTTAACGTATCAATAACGATCAGCGATAAACAGGGGAAAAAATCATACTCGTATAAGTGACACAATCTGACGAAATAGTCGTAGTATTACTACAATTGATTCATTCCGGAATGAGCCGATCCGACGAATCGTATGTTAATCAATTCAAGCAATTGAGCCAAACCCAAAGTTCTAGTAATTAGTTTATATCTAATCGTTCTTGACCTGTTACCCTGTGGAGGGTTTCACAGCTATTGAGGTCTGTATAATTTCTGTTTCTACGTCGTAACACTGAAATGCTGCTTCTGAAAACAAAACTTGACTTACAAGCACACAGGGTGTGCAAACACTTCACAATCATAGTGTCAACAGGATTCAAGTCCAGGAATAACTTGACATTTTGGAGACGAATCCTCGATGGTCTAATGTTCGCTTACATCTGAGCGCACTTTATCTAACGTTAAAATCTGACAGGTTTATTTTCAAACTTTTATAGTTAGTTTTTTACTTACATCATATATATAAAATTTCTCTTATGGAAAAACGAGTTTTTTTATCCCTTTCTCAAGCAACCAACAACATCAGTAGAATATCTGTCGATAGGAACTTTTTCAATATTGCAGCCTCACCTAATATTTTTCTCTATAATGTCCCAAAAAATCATAATAAGAAATAAGCACAGTTCGTAACAAAACTTCGGTCACGTTCTGAAAATTTCGAACATCTTCGTCAAACACGGTACGTCACACGGCATACGCGTTACATTCCTCACAAACTATTTCGTAGAATTTAGTAATATCCCACTGGTCGTGGCCGTGACTCAAACGTGCGACATTCTCTTTTATGATTTTTTGCTATAATTCCGTCAACACTTCTTGGCGCTGTTAACGTTGGCATAAAAATTTCTGCATTGGTTCGTTAAAACTGAACAAAATCAAAGAAATTGATTTCACAAGCTGCATGCAGGAAAAGAAAATCATCTCGTGGGATAATTGTGAGGACATCGGATGTAGAATTTAAAAATAGAAATTAACTAGGAAATTATTAGATAGGCTGTGAAATTCAATAAAATCTGTTAATATAAGAACGATTTTCACACACGAACATGGGTATTCATCCAAAAAACTATAGTGAATGCAGCAAAAACAGGTATACAAATTATAATGACATAAGTGACTATGAAATTCATACCCTTCTAAATTAAATGTATAATTAAACCTACAGAAAAATGAGTACGTTCATTCTTTTGTTTATGATGATAAGGCTACATGAGGGTAATCCACGTGGTGGAAACTCCCCTTTAATAGCATAGGAAGGGATTTGAAGGAAGGGTATACGGAGGTAGCCAAGCGGTTAATTGGGACCACCGGGCTATGCTTTAAGGATCCTACCCGGCATTCATCTAAAAGTGATGCAGGACAACCCTAAAAAATCTAAATCAGGTAGGTGGGGCACTTGGTACTTGTCCCACGCCCTTACGATGGCGGAGGTGGGATTGTTTTCAACATTTTCATCTTTATACTGATGTTAAATGCAGTCGACTGCGTTTTGAATATGAGAATTAAATAAATGCCATACATTTTAGGCCTACCGTTATTTATCAGATACGCTCATTACATTTTTGTTATGTAATTACGTTACGGAGACTTCAGCAGTTGGCTAACGCAACTCGGTGATATTGGATTACGTAAGGGTTTTTATAAAAACATGAAGTATTGTTTTTCGGCTAAAATACATACCAGAAATAACTGCTACTGTAAATAGGAAATCATAGTTTAGAAGTATATCGTTAACCTGTAAAAGTAAATAATTAGCTGCTATCGAAGTGCCTATTGGCGTGATATACAGGTAATGTGTAATACAGTCAGTGAAACGTATTCCGAAACAGGTCTGTGCGAAGTGTATCGATCTATATTTACATGTTGGATTTCACTCTCAGAATTCTGAAATAACAATTTTCTTGTATATAGTGAGCAACCTCTTCATGTTTTTGAATCCTGGTGAACCGAGTATGAAAAGACTGTCATCGTTTTTGACCTATTCTCGAATTCAGCAGTGTACCGTATTACCGGAATCGTATCCCTGGTTTACTATAATTGGTTCTGGAGTGCAGGGAACTGGCGACTCAGACACCAGATTCTGTGATAACTCGAGGACTACACGAGACAACCCTATCACACGTTCTCTTCTGTTCGTGATGGTCAATTGACAGGGTAACGCAGGAAACTGAAGGATAACTATTCAGCTCATAGTTTCGGTTTCTACCAATTCTGAGGTTGTGTCTGTTAATTAAGTGCAGCAGTAAGGTGCACGACGACTCGAACTTGTCAACTTCACTCCTCTCCTTACACCTCCAGCTGCTCGTCGCGTCCTTCCGTCGACCGGAAGAATAATAACAGCATTGCCTGTCGCTGACGTCTTCGGTCTTCTTTCTCGTTATTTCATTAATGCGCAGCTGTCAGTCGGCGAAATAAGTTTTATTTGCAAAAACCAGTCTGGCGGAGAAGAGAACTGTCGCGTCACGTGGTTCGTCAGAACTTCTGCCCCTGCGAGTCGCGTAATTAACTTCACATCCGATAAGTTATTATTTTTTTCGTTTATTAGCTGAGATAATCGTGTCGGGTTGGAGATATCTGGGTCTATGAAAGACCTGCAAATGCCTTATAAAACCAGAATACATTATCCTATTAATTACAACTGGTAAGAGTTCAATTTTAAATGTAATATTGTAACTGAAATAATGCTACAAATATTTATATACATTATAGTATTTTTTTCTCTAAAAATACATAGTTCTACAGAGGCTGTGGATTCGAACCTAATTCGAGGACTAACGCTGATATTTTAAAACGTTTGAAATCCGATGCCACTTCGAAAAAAAATCTTATGAGCCCACACAGTTGCTACAAAACTTCAATTCCAAACTGTTTTTTAAGATTTCAAATAACAAACTAGAAAGTATATTAGTCGGATTTACCGTTATTTTAAAAAGTCACGTACAATAACCGCCAAAAGTTGATGAGGGACGGGGAGAGACAGAAAGTAGCAAGAACACACGTTTGAATATGTAAGTATATTCTTAAAGTAAGAATACATTTGTGAAATTCGAAAGCATTCCTTTCAAGAAGGGCTGAATTAGATTAATTTATGAAACTATGAATGTCTATAATTTAATTGCATGAGTTCGAGTAAATATTTGGCTCTATTAACACCATTAGTTCATGAATGAAAATTGAAAAAAATCAATGTTTCATTTACATACTGTAGCTGAGGAATCATTCCTAGTGAAACAAATCATTATCCGTAATTTTTCTGAAAATTAAATTAGAAATTTATTTAGTTTAAAACCAAATATATTTCCATTATGTAATATGGTTAATAGTTTTGCCCATTATAAAATGATGAAAAGAAATTATTTCTAGAAACCTAGACATTCACTGTGTGTTGCATTTTATAGTTCTTCCTTCGTGATAAATGTCGATGTAATCACAGCCTTCACCAGTTTAGGTCAACATAATAGCAAAATCTGTTACTCTAAAAAATTATTCCATATTTTGCAGTGTCTTCTATTCACCAATACTGTTTTGACCAAATACTTTCTTCCTCCGACTGCGTATTCTTCTTAAAACAATAAATACCTTAAATTTATTTACTTTCCATAAAACAAAATTACAGACCTTTCTCATACCGTCATTTATATTTTAAAAAATTGAAAGAATAACACCAAATTATTACTAGAAACGAAACGCAGATCTTGATTCAATTTACTTTTGCTTCTGTTTTCATCCAAGTTTCCCACAATTGAGTATTTTGCCAACTTGCTCAGGTGTAGTGGCTAGTATGATGGAGTTCGAATCCCGGCATGGTCATGTATGTTTGAGCTCGTCATGTTCCTGAAAATTGGGGTTACGGACGATGGAGAATGCCCTAATTCCAGAATGTCATGGAACATGTCAGTCTGGCAGTTGTCGTAGTGTTCCAAGACCCTCAATAGGCCAATGAGAGTAATGATAAATTATTTTAGAACAAGCAACCAATTCAGCTTGACATAAAGTATCTTCAATTAAAAATATTAAATTTACGTCTGTTTTGAAAATTAATAATACAAAATAGCCAAAAACAGACATAAGAAGTGATATAAATACCACACAACGTTTCTGAAAACCTTTCTCCTTTATTCAGGTGCTAAGAAAACTAAAAAACAGAAGCCATTGAGTTTTTTCAACTGAATTGTGCAGTTGTGTCGTTCTATGATCTTGTGTTTTTTAGTATTCTTAGCACCTGAATAAAGGAGAAAGGTTTTCAGAAATGTTGTGAGGTAGTTATAACATCACTTGTTTTGTCTGAATTTGGATATTTTCTTATTATTATATATCTTAAATTAATAATGAAATCCTAGAATTGAAAATTAAATATTGTAGAGTAATAGCTTATGTTTTTTATAAAGCAACTGAATAAATTATTTGAAAAATAAAAAAGGTGTTCCTAGGCGTATTTTTCATCTAAATAAATAAAACACCCGAAAAACTATAGATTGAAATATTTTTGAAATCTAATATACTTTGTAAACCCATTATTTGTAATGTCCCATAACAATATTATACTTATATGACTTTCAGTTACGAACAAGGACCAGAGAAAAACAGTGAGATGTTAATAAAGTTATAAACGGTTTGTATATTTTAGGCATTAAGCTAATCGTCAATATATATTGAGCGACTGTCAATTCCTTGTAGTAATGATTGGAATTGGCGTCGTGAATCTCGCAGCTTGTCTCGTCACACATCCCGAGCACGCTGTTACTGTCTATCTCAATAAGAGAGTCCCTATTGGTTTCTTGTTACGGTTGTCTCGCAAAGATTCGGTGATAGGTCCCAAGCTACTCCAGATTTCTAAATAAAGACGACGTTTCTTACGCTACAGGGTGTTGTAAATTGAGCACTCCGGGTAAACGGAGAAAAGACATTCAGAACAATCTACTGTGAAATTTACTAAAATTTAGTTCACAAAAAATATAATTTTCATATATATGTTAGAAAATATACACAAAAAACACAAAAGCTCAGGTAAATCAATTTTTAGAATATTTGATAGTTCTTTTGAGAATTATCAAGTAGAGAATACATGTTTTCAATGTAACAAATATAGAATGTTACGGAGTAACGTATTGCTAATTGTGATACATATAACACGCATTCGAAGCTGTGTTGTTACATCGTGCCCGACAGTTCCTGAATTGGAAACAGAAGCATGAACATGCATGGATTTTCCAGGTATGTCACTTTAAATGCTGTGGAATTTAATCGTTATTGTAGGGAACGACCGAAGGAATGCTCAGAAGTAACCGGACGAAACACAGAACACATTATCTGCAAATGAACACTAAATTTCGATTTCATGACAATTATATAATCTGCAAATATGAATTCATGACAATATGAATTCCCAACTTTTGAAGTAGACACATAATTATTTTTGTTGAAAAAATAAGACTCAAAAATATGCTTTACGTTTTACTGCACCGTATAATTTAATATAAATTGAATTGAAAATAAATTTTATGTACTTCTCCGTAAACCTGGATCAGTAGTAACTAGGAAAGGACACGGAAGACCATTCAAGGTCAATAATATCTCGCCAGTTGCGAAAAAAGTGATAAAGGATGAGTAACGTTCTCGTGTTTTATAATCGAACACTTATTACCTGAACACTTAGTCCGCAGAATTTATTTAATTATGGTATTGATTACATCGGGGGTGTTTGACGATATTCCGCTTTATAATTCAAATAATTTGTTTTAATTATTAAAAAGACCGCCTAGTTTCAAAAGAAAACTTAGAATATTTACGAAATGAACTAGTATATAATAATAACTCCCTTTTTAAATTCCTGTTACTAAACGAATATTAAAGATAACAATGTATATATATATATCTTTTTTAGAAATGAAAAAAAAAGTAATAGATTCCAGACGTAATAATTGAATTTCGGGTCACGTGGCTGCCTTCTAGATGCCTCAAAACAATTGTTTTTCTGAGAGTTAAATTTCTAGCACTTAATAAATTTTCCAATATATATATATATATATATATATATATATATATATATATATATAATCGCTATTTTGTTGCAGGCTATATTATTTTTGTAGTTTTATTTTTATTTTCCATAAAATTGAATATTAGAACTAAGGAACTGCGGAAAGTGCATTACACGTCGTTTTAAAGTGTAGGGCGTTTTTGTTTCGTAGCTTCTCTCTGTGTACATTATGTATTGCTTACATTCATGAAGGGACGCTTAATTTTTTTAGCTGGTAGTGTAAAGATTGAAAACATCTGGAAGCATACATATAATATTTTTTTTAGGGCAACTGGCTACATGAGGGTATTCCACGTTGGGCAACTCCCCTTTAGCACAGGAAGGGATTTGAAAGGGGGGTTGCGGAAGGGTAGAGGAAGGTAGCCAAGGGTTAAATAGGGCCCCCGGGCTATATTGTAAGGATCCTATCCGGCATTCGCCTAAAGAAATGCAGGGAAAACCCTAGAAAACCTGCATCAGGTAGGTCGGGCATTGGGTACTTGTCCCACGCCCTTCCGATAGCGGGAGAGGAGTTTGCTGTGGGGACGCAACATTCCCTTCTCCGTGCCTCGACCAGTTTAGGAGGCAGCTGGCCGACTATTCCAATGGGAATAGCGAACAACTCTTACCGTATGCCCAAGGTCTGTGACCTCGGAACATACACCTCTCAGAACAGGCCGAGTTGCCTCGGCTCGTGGGAACCTTAGTTCAAAAACGGAGAGGAAAAGGCATCCCCAAAGGTGGCTTCGTATAAAAGTTTACATATAAATTTAATGGTTGTCAAACAAAAGTGTGTGTAGTTTCGGTAATAACCTACGAGTATTAGCGAACAATTCCAGAAAAATGGGAGTACAATTAAGTAATTCCTTTGAAAATAAAAACCCACCAGCTTTGAATATCACTGAATAATGGAGAAATCTCACAGAAATAAATTTTTGGAAAAGGGGAAAATAAATGGAGTCGTTTATGAAGTGGAAACCTTATAACTGAACGATTCCTGTCACGGTGAGGTCTGAATAGCATTTTTATTTTAACAAAGGGTAGAGGTGGCTGCAATCTTTAGTTGCTGGAAATGAATGAAGCGTCCAGTAACAAACACACAGATGCCACAAATAAATTATTTATTTTTATTTAAAATTCTTATAATTTATTAGTTTTCTAAGCGTACTTATGTAATTAAGTATTGAATAGTTAATGTATAATTATTATACATTACATTATAGAATTATATTGCAATAAACCTATGGAGAAAAAATTAGAAACAGAAACTTATGAAGAAAAACGCCAATGTGAAAGAGAAGCAAACAAGGAAAATGGTCTTTGCTGAATATGAGCACTTAAAGAAAGAATCAACGGAGCGGACAACTAATTATTGAAATGTAGTTCTAGTCTCACGTTTCCTTCTCTTACTTTTCTCAGTAATTTGTGGACAATTGCAATATTTGAATGAGTTAGGTATTTTTTCACTTGATATATTGAAATTATGTACTAAATTAAATAAATAATCTATCTCGCGATTATATTTGATATGCACATGTTCTTGCATGCCATTTCCTTAAATTTTTTTTTTTGAATTTGATCAATTATCTCACATATGCATATTATATAACATGGCTCACTACAGTACAGTTAGATTGTGGCGATTAAAGACAAAAGAAACCTTTTGTTGTTTGATGTTGACAATTGACTTGGGAAATAATTAAGTAATACAATTGATGACAAATGAAGATATTTAACGAGAGTAGAGAAGTGTAATTTTAAAAACAAATTTATGGATCAATCCCAAAATTTAGTGATACCTTAACAAGTATAGATACATGTCTAGGAGTTAACATAATTGTTATATATTTTATAGACGAAGGATTTAAAAGTAAAATTATTTTATTATTATAAAGAACTAGTTATGCTCAATACGCTGCATTTGTATTAAGACAAATAATACTGTTAAATTAATATTGCTCAAAAATGTTGAAATTCGTGAAAATTCGAATATATTCTGTTTGAGTCTGAAAGAGATAAAATTAGTGTCTAAAAATTATAATAATTTGATAGGATATTTTTGAGTTTTTAAGTGCGATAATCCCCTTACAGAAAATAGTCACTGTATTTACATTTAAAGTATCACACTAAAGTAAAATTCATTACAAATATACATTTCAACTTTAAATTTAGAAATCATAATTACAAACTATGAAAGAAATAATTCAAAGTATCGATACATTCCGTATTTTAGGAAGCATATCTGCACGAAACATGTTCGCAACGCTTCTCTATTCGAGTAATGTCAGATCAATTAGGTAATAACTTTACGTTGCATAAGTTGGATTTTAAAGCCTCACATACAGTTGGAAATCAATATAATTATATTTTAAAATAAGGGGGGACTGCATTTTACACTATAAATAAATTTACTGAATACGGCACCAAGATAGAAGAAGAATCTATCATATGTTAAAAAATTATTACATTAAAGCGTTTGTATTCATCCAATGCTTCAGTTGTATAAATTAATTTTAACAGCTTATGTGAACATATTTTATAGAATTTATAAATCTTCAGATTTAAATAATTATAAATATTATCGTAAACAAACTAGCCAAAGTTTTCTTTTTCCTTCTGATAGACACAAGTGAAATGTAATTAAAATATAGCGTCTGACTTCATTAAGGGTGTAGGCTTATCTTAACGCAGACTAAGTATGACAACGGAACTTATTTAATTAAGACTAAATACTAGGAGACTGAAACCACTACCATAAAGTTCTGGCTCTTTACGGCTTCCAGCGACTGTCCGACAACATTACTGTCGTCTTTACATTCAGTAGAGGGATGATAAAAGTGTGGTGTAACCTCAGAGGTGGGGCTGTTGACAGTAACATTAAGTGCGCCTAATCCACTTACGTGGGAGTGATCAAGGCTAAATTCAGCAATTACGGCTAAAGCACGGCTGTAAGAGCAAACGGAATTCCGAGTGTGCGGTCCAGAAAAGCGGGCTTCAGATTTCCCATTAATTTTTGACGAAGAGACTTCGACTTCGGCGCGCCCATACAAATACGTTCGCCATTGCTTTTACACGGCTAGAATACTTGATTTACTGTGCGATTGGAACTCAGTAAACCGTGTTATCGAAAATGTCTGCCTTGCTCAATAATGTATACCTTGTCATCAGCACTAGACCGATTTCTGAGATAATATTTTAGAGCACTGGGATGATTAGCAAAGTAAGAGTGGAACTAGAGGTTGGCACGACGAGAAAAATGGCGTGTGAACTCTTACTATATAATTATTACAATAACAGTGTAGTTGTTGGTGATCATATAACAGAATGTGTACAAACTGGATGTCGTACTCTACGTGGAAACAATTTTAAGAAACATGTAATTGTCAAGTAAGTTCAGTAGAAAGTATTATTAATAGGATATTGAAAATGTTGCCCCGTAGAAGTAAGTTGTAAATTTATAATACAATTTCCGATTTAGTAACTGCGAGGTTTATGTCTGATTGCTCTTGAGAGATTACAAATTAAAATAATTAGAGCAATAAGGTACATATTAAACAACTAGGATAGTCATTATGGAAACATATTTTGACTTCATTAGTATTAGGAAAAACGAGTATTTTGATTGAATGTAATTTTTGTTTGTTTTAGGGAATAACATATTGGCAATAAACTTTATAGATCTGTCCAGAAAAAGTAGTGATATCTTGCAAAGTAGAGATATCGAACTACAAATATAGATTATTGTTATATATTTTATAGAAAAAGGACTAATACAAAAATAATTTTTAGTATAATTAAGTTCTGGTTTTCTTATTTACTATTAAGACAAATAATACTGTTAAAATTTTTTAATAAAACTTATGATGCGAAAGAAAATGGTATATATCTTGAATAAACGGAATTCAGTAGGAATATTCCTTTGAATTAAGAATCACGAAGATGTGTTTCCTTCTTTTACCCTGGATTCAATCTTTTATTTTTCCCTTCCTGATTCTTTCATAATTTCATAGACAATGCAATTTCGAATAAATTATCAACTAAATATATTATAAAAGAAACATAATCGTTACTAAACGTGGCAGATTAAAAGAATGTTGGATTGAAATCGTGCTGTTTACAATAAGTAGTCTAGTATAACATTTTTTAGTTGTGGAAATTATTTCGTTTATAAATACGTAAAACATGAATTATAATTGTTACGAAATAATTTTTTTTTGCATTTTCAACAACGTTTGTTAGAACACAATTGGTGAATTATATTGGCGTCAAATACTCTTCGTTAAGTAAATATTGTGTGTTATTATTAATCAGCAAGCTTTACGTTTGTATCGGGCAGATGCGTCGGGAACATTGACCCAATGTACACGGAATGTCAATCAACAAGTTATTTTAATCTCCGTATAAAAACGCGACACGCCAGAGTAAGTTAAAATTTTGTTTGTTCTATTTACAACGAGCCACCGGACCAATGTTATTTCATGCCATATTTTAAATTTCAATACGTGGTCTTAAATTAGATAGTAAAATAAGTAGTTAAACATGATATACACACAAAAGGAATCTGCGTCACGTCATGAATACTTAAACCTGTTACCATTTAATGGATTTTTGCGACACTGTAATAATAATACTTTTATTGAAAATCGTTTTTAAAGAAATCAGTTCAATTATTAATTCAGGATCAATTATGAGTCGCGGGTAATTAGGAGAAGATGCGGATGGTTAAATAATTTATTGAATGCTAAGTTTTGATTAGCAATGGTACGGAACTGTAATTTGAATTTGGATGAAAAACAACAATAACATAGAATTTGTGTAAAAAGTATCAGTATATATATATATATATATATATATATATTAATTCAATTAACACCGAATGCGTTATGCATATTAAAAATGGTCTACTAGGCCAACCATTAATTGGAGTAGGTATATAATAACAAATGAATAATAGACACGTTATGTATGTCAGCAGAATCAGGTTCGTCCACGATGGCATCTCAATATAATCAACAATACTCGAAAAATATTTGAAATATTATTCATTTTTATTTATAGAGGAGATAAGGAGAAGTTTCCCGAGTACTTAAATATTTTTATAAAAAGACAATTGATGTCCGTAATCATAACACCAGAGGGGAGAGAATTTTTTTTTATTCAGCATCTGAATCTAACAAGTACTAAAAATTCGAAGTTTGATAGAGGGTTAATATTATATATTGAGTTGACAGTAGCAGTAAATAATACGAATTTTAAAAAATTTTATTGTTAGAGATATAAATAATAGTGATAGGTAAATAGCTGTATTGAAGCATATGTAATTAGCTTTAAGCTAAATTGTGTAAATAAATAAATCGGGTCGACTGACTTATATATGTGAGTACGAAATAAAGTAAGACGTTGGAACTGATTGCAAAATAAAACAGGGAGAAGTTTCAAAAACAAAAAGGAAAAAGACGAAAGGAGAGAAAACTTAAGTTTTAATAGTATTTTTTTAAAACTAAGAATGGAGCTTTCAGACAACAGCTTTCTATATAATTAAAATAATACTTTGACAGATTATAATCGGGAAAGAATTATGAATCTATTGAAACGTGTTGAATAAAGCTGTGAGAAGGTTTCTCGAAACATCAAACTGCCATCCGCCATCTCGATTCTAAATTGCGAACGTAACAAATACTGATTTTAATTGCTTGGTTTTGATCGCTTTACAGAAATAAGCACGCTGAACGGTATTCCTTGGCAAGTGGAAAATAACGTTGAGACTTTAAAATTTTTCTTTGGTTGAGAAAATTAAAAATTTAAATTTGAGGCTGCCCATTTTGCATTTATTTTACGGGGTTTGCTATTGACAGGGAAAAAATCTTTACTGTCGTATAGATAGAGCCAAGGTGTAACAAAATGTTATATAAAAAATCTTTATAATGGAACAACGAGTTTCAAATAACTCGTCAAAGAGAAAATAGATCAAAGCCCACTCCTATCCATATTTAAACACAAGAAGAATCTTTGTGCCTAAACTTAATCCTAAAGTTAAGTACCGTGCTCAGCTCTGTATGTAGGGCGTGTGACATGTTAGTAAAGAATGGCTTGCATGTCTGATGATGATATTACTCAGCCCTTTACGTTACTACTAATTGAAGAAGTCCACGAAATTTATGCGACATACTTTCACTTTATGAAACGTGTAAAGGACCAACAAAAAGGACTTTACAATTATTTCAGTGGGAATCAGAATGATAGCCAATACAGACAAAAAAGGTAATATAAATACCACACAACGTTTCTCGGATCCTTGTGCCTTTCGTCAGGTGATAAGAAGAGCCTAGACAAACACAACTGCACTGGTCAGTTCACAACACTCAAAAGCTGTTGACCAGTTCAGTTGTGTTTCTCTAGGCTCTTCTTAGCACCTGACGAAAGGAACAAGAATCCCAGAAACGTTTTGTGGTATTTATATTACCTTTTTTTGTCTGTATTGACTATCTTTCTTATTCATTATTTTCAATCAGACGTAAATTTTTCATTTTTTTATTATAGTGAGATTTGACTTCTTTCAAAGTTGCATTCATTGTTGTATGTAAGGATAAAAACAGTTACTTCCGAAAAATAAAAGTTTTTTTGATGGTTGAACACGAGTTATCCAAGCCTAATACATGAGAGGGCGGTGATAAACAAGAAGAAAACAAATATCACCTGAGCAATTATTAGCAACGCTTTCCAGTGGACAGATGAGTAAATGAAAAACGTTCCGGATATGCTCGTATCAATTTCCCGTCCGTTCACTGCTTCAGGTCTAATTAAAACGCAACCTATTAGCTGAGATTGAAGAAATATTTCACAGCCGTAGAGAATGGAAATGAAGCTTAGCATCGGACACAATGCACACTAATGAATTCGTTAACTGCGAAGCGCCTTCTTTAACTCACAGAAGATAAGAGTTCTAAAGTTCTGCTCCCGGATTAAGGTGCGTAATCTAGAGACCCCTTTTTTATATAGATAGCCACTTAAGTCTGTCCTAAGTTAATCCTTCACTCAATATTCCTTTTCCTGGATTTCACTTTGTTCTTCACGGTATAATACTTTTATTTACACAATGAATACTGATAGGGTTTAAATTTTCGTTTTTATGTATTTTTGCTAAATGAAATATAACTTTCGATGCTCCATTTAACACGAATATAATAATTTATTTGGTTACGATTGATATGGATTTTAATCTATTTGATTACTTTTTAATTATTAACGATGGTAGAGAAAATTGAAAGAAAACGATAGAAATATTTATAAACATGTGAAGTTTTGCAAAATATTAATTTTAAAAATCTTTTGTTCGAAAATTATAGAAGTATTTATTTAGTCCTGTCAAATGAGAAAATATTTAGAGATATTATAGATACTTTCATAAAATAATTTAAAACTGATTTTCTGATAAACTGTTTTTATGTTTTTTGGCATTAATAAAGTAATGAATTTTAGTTATACATATAAAATTACGTTTATTTGGGCCAAAATTAACTCAATGAAATGTATATAAAGGTATTTCCACCTGATTTCATTCATTGATAAAACACTCTTTAGTTTATTAGCTTATTATTTTACAAAAATGATTATACTCCGCATTTTCCTATAGTTATTGAATTTTCTACGATCTGGCTCTGAATAAGTCCCTGTGGTTTGGAATGAAATAAATTCTTTCCACATCTGAGCTGTCTGAGCCGCACGATGGTTCTGCTTTGCGGGTAATGAATGTGAGTTATCCAATGTGGCCTACCTGTCTGCTTGCATCAGGAACTCATCCGGGTGTCCTAACAGTTAATGACGGGTTCGACAATGATTCACCACCTCTACACAAATTTGAACCGACTAAAAGCTATTACGAGCAAATTTGAGAATGTCTATCTTCGACAGATAAAGTTCAGTGACAAATTCATGCATGTACAAGTATTTCGGAGATATCTTTTTTGGAATAATTTCAGTAGCTACCTTCGAGTTGTTCAGAATTTCGTTCATGATCTCAAATTAACGTTTTTCGATGTCGTAGATAATTCACTATTTTAAAATAAACGAAAAGTGCCGTTAGTCCTATGATAATGAAATAGAATAATAATGCGTTCGTATCGAATAGAACAATAATTATTGTTATCAACTATACTTCCACTTCCCTTCTTGATAAAAAAAACCTCAAGGACCCACTTGACACCTACAGCAAACATTGTGTAGTTTACAAAATCTCTTGTTCTGACTGTAGTTCTGTTACATTGGTCGAACAAAAAGGTCACTTAATACCCGAATCAAATACCATATGCCCAATATCAAACTTCCCATTGATAAATAATCTAGTCTCCAAATATATCATTCAAAAAAACATTCAGATGTATATCAGGAATGCTTCATATTAAAATCTAACGTTACTGCAATTAAAGTACAAACTGACTTTATGAAACTCAACAATGGTTGTGATCCCTTATTGTTACGCTAACTCCTCTTTACTTTTCAATTGTCCTTGCTTTTAACTGCGTTTTATCTTTGCTTTTGAGTTCGTCACCTGGTTGGACGGTGTGTCATTCTTGGGGATTTGCGCTTTTCGAATCACCTGACGTAAGCAACAAGAATTGCAGAAATGTTGTGTGGTATTTATTTAGCACTTATTTTTGTCTGTTATTTGTCTATTTATTGATCTAATTAGCATACCTAAAATTAATATTGAACAAGAAAGATAGCCAATTCAGACAAAAAGGGTAATATAAATATCACATGTGGTATTCTTTCTTATTCATTGTTTTCAGTTATACGTAATTTTTTTCATTTCAAAATTAATATATGTAAACTAAATTTTCATTTATCACTGAATCTATGTCGATACCGTAGTCAAATCACACAATGAGAACAGAAAATAAAATTATATTGATTAATAAAATAATTCTCTTGGATGAAACGAGGTTTTAAGCACTTAACAAAACTAAGCCTCGTGAATGTGATATCTATGGATTCATAATTATTAAGTGCTATTGCCTTTTTCCAACAAAGTAATAAACTTGGGTTAACTCTAAGAAACTTGTTTAGAATTATCTTCGTGATATGTGCAAGTAATGAGGCCATCTGAAAATAACATTTGGATCTTTTTTCAATTAACTCTGTTTTCTTACTAGAATTGCACATTATTGCGTGACATTGAGACACGTAACGGTATGCAAGTCATGTATTAACTGTGAATCGAATATCATTGCAATATATAAATTCGTTCAAATTCTGGGCTATTTGTTTTGAGTCAATATTACTGATTGGCTGATCAATAAATTCGAGAAATGTATTTTTTGTTAACTTTGGACCACGAGGCAGTTTCCAATGCATATTGTATACTGAGGAAAGTTTGATGAAGGTTCTCGCATTTTAGGCATTAGTGTGAGATATATTTACACACGACGAGAATCACGATTAATAATGACAAACTTTGGCAGATGTTTCTTTATAGGAGTTCGTGTAATATACAGCTTAGGGATTCCGCAAATGACTCTTGAGAAAGTTCCATTAATAATTATTTAATTTAAATTGTAGCTCTGCTATATGTTAATTTATTGAGTTTGAATAAAAACTAGTTTTTAACCGAGTCCTATAATATCGGTGTTTGAATATCCTATGTATATAATACATTTTTATAAAATGTACTATCGTGACGCCTCACCGGTCACGGTCACGATTTATACGGATTTAACCTCCACTAAATCATTTATTGTAATACTTAAAACATTTACTGAAGTTTTTCAACTCTGTGGAGTGAGCCTGAGAACAGCGCTTGCAGTTGGGCTACTTTGCTCTCTCTTCCGCATCCCCTATTTCTATCTCTTCTTATGTTATGAAAGGAAAGAGACCCCAACATTGATGACCCCCATGTAGCATGTTGCCGCCAAAAATACTTAACTTATGCATAGTAAAACGTAATCCATATGTTTGAAAACTTGTTCATTACCTTACATTTCCCGGTATCTCTAAAATTGGACTATGATTCAGTGTGGGTTTAAAAGTGCCCTTTAATGGCGACTACGAAGCCACAGCAGACGTTTTCAATCTTCGACGCGGACCCCGGCGTTCTCATCTGGATATCATTTCGGCTGTCCTTTCAAGAGACAGGTTTGCACTTTAGCATTGTTTTGCTGAGGTGAGCTGCTGTAATCAGGGCGCCTCGCCGTCACAGTCTTAATGAAGCAGTGTCTTAGGCTAAGTAATGAACCGCCCAGAGACCGAGGGTCTTGTTTTGCGAATGGAGTGCGGCCATCTCGCAGTAAACCCAGCCGCAAATTTCGAGACACTCGGAACTCCTCGCAAGCGCGATGGACAAAGACACGCTCGTAATTATTTCTCACGTAGGGGATTCAACGTATTAGGAATGAGAGAATGAATAGTTAATAATCACTGTTGTTTCATTTATACTTTACTAAAAGTTGTATTCATTAAATTGTATTGCCGATATTTCATTTACATATTTCTGCAGACAACAAGAAAGTAAAAAATATTCGCAAACATGCAGTCAACTAAGCCTGATTAACAGGGTATATAGAGTATTTATAAGAAAAGCCTGAAATTACGTTTCAGAAAACTTCCTATTGTCTGGTGCATATTACCCAGTTAATGAATTTGTTAATTGGCCTGTAAAAAGCTGATTTATTCATATCTTCCCCACAAAAGCACTAGAGTTACCAAGATATACGTTATCGTAATACTTCTTAAATATTTAAACTACATAATTTATAATTTTTACTTTTTCTATTTTATTTCTCGAATAACCTAACGTCAAATCATCATTAAATGAAATTAATGTAATCAGGCAAATAAATAAGTAAAGAATAAGAATAGTAAAATGTTAAATTAAAATTAGATTTAAATATTTTTAAAGTTTTTAACATTTATGTAACGATTTTTTCCTTCTCATTTATATATAAATCCTTTTCTCTAATGTATTTATCTATTTTATTAATTCTTATTTTCAAATTGACTGCATTATATATATTATTTTCATATTTTTGATTTTATAATTAGATGAAGAAATAGCCAATTAACATAATAAAGTGATCAAATAAATTCCACACTGTTTCTATAATCCATGTTGCTTTCGTTACGTGATAAAATTTCGCAAGAACGACACAACTCAGAAACAAGGTATTTTATTTTATGTTTGTTGCGTGTTTATGTGTGTTATTCTTTCTTTTGTGTTTGTGTATGCCTTTGATTCTCATTTGTCTATTTTTATGCTACGTACTTCATTGCTGGGTTTATTATCTGTGTATGTAATACTTGCCTTTTCTTATTTTCTCAGATGAGGACTAATGAAATCAATAAATAAATCTAAATCAACGTTCCCCCTAATACCTAGGCTCTCGGGAACACATATACATATACCAGGAAGCGTAAATTCAATGATAAAGAGAAGGTTAATACGGGTGATGAAATAGTTATTAAAGAGAGTTCTGAGACACTCGTATACCAAAATGCAACAGAAGGAATTTATTTGACTTATTGGTCCCGTTAGTCAACCATTGGCGAAATATAATCCATAAATTTTAATAAATAAATAATAACATATAATATTGAGAAAATAATATCAATTACGATTTCAAAATACGTAAATATGAATTAATTTTCATCAAATGTCCTATAAAATTAAAAGGGTACCGTGGCCGTATGTCGGTGTCTTTGAATGAGATAAACTTAAAAAGCAACTGAACATATGTCAAGAAAGAATATATATTTTTTTCTATTTTATACAGTTTTACCATAGGGTATATAGTTCGCCAAATTTATAGTTAAGAGTGTGAGTTGAGAAGAAAGTTAACAAACATTTGAATTATTTATTACTGAGAACTACAATGTCTTTGGATTTTTAACATTTGCTTTAGGAATATCATTCTCAGATTTAACGGTACTGTAATATACTTTCTATTAAATAAAAATTCATATAAGTTTATAAGTAAGTACATAAGCTGTATGTTTCGAATACATCTTAAATACGTGAAGCAATATCTACTAAACATGTCACTTAGACTCAAGAAACGATTACTGTGGGAATAAGACACCCCTAGCACTCCTAAGTGTCGGGGTTGAAGAAGGTGGAATTTGAAGAGTGTCAAAATTATTAATATTGGTTTCAAATAAAAGGTTTTCGATATAGGTGAGATTAATAGTGCATCTCTCGATGTAGTCTCCTTTCAGAAGGGGCTGGCAAAAATAATGCGAAATAATATTGACGTAGAATCCACGTCTTTAGTAGGCCACTGAGTTTAATTCTGGAATTTGTCAAGCCAGTTAAGTTGACGTTCAGACCCCTTGGCATTGTTGTGGTAAAGGGTAAAAGAAAGGACAATAATGTTTGAAATTGCACAATTCAGTGTCTAATACGTCATTTTATTTTTGAAATAAAAACGCCACTTCCGATGACAATTAAGTCACGATTAATTACAACATATTAGTAATTACTAAGTGGTTAATGTAGAATGATCCTTTTTTTAGATCTAATATAAATAAATATCCGGACAATAAGATTGTTATTGAATATAATACTTAAATGAGAAAAAATAATGTGTTTATATATATGTTTTAGAATATAAAGACTTTAAATTTATAAATATAATTGTGAACTGGTTGGGTGTCCGTAATTCATATGGAAATGAAAACAATGACCCCGGGTTTTAACGGTAGGGATAGTTTTAGTCAGAAAGATTTAACTACGTTGTTACTATTAATTCCTTAATTAGAGTACAAAGTGTTTTAATTAATTTATTCTTATTATTTCTTGTTATATTCTCGACTACTCTTTACAGAAAATCTTTACTTATGTACCAATAGATGTTCCTGAAGTAGATTAGAAAATTTGCCGACTAAATATAATGTTTATCATTTACAAATGTCGCACGATTAGTATCAGCATGTATGCACACAAATTCACAATATGTAAAGTACTAAAAGAGAAAACAGCAGTTGTTCAAGGACTAAAACTTGCAAAAATTAAATCAGAAAACTAACATTGACGTAATTACATTGGAGAAAATAAATGTGATGATCAACGAAGTAAGAGGACGTATGTGCTGAACAAAAGTATATCAAACAATGACATTAATTTGTAAGTATAAGCAGAAATTTTAACCTAGTATAACTTTTGTATATAATATCAGAGATCAAAGAATAATTTTGGAACAATTATTCGAAGAAATTCTACGTTATGGAAATCGAATTTATCAAGAGGTTATGAGTTTCTTACACATCAATGTGCGACAGCGTTATTGGCGTAAATATCTGAAGTATTTACGATTAATTGTACCAGTATGAAACAAACTATACTGAGGAAGACCAGTGGAATGTCTTCGTGTAATGTAAGACGTAATAGTGACGTATTGCATTCTGCAAGAAATGGGGATCAGTGGGCAGGAGACGTTACGGGGAAGAGAAGTTGGTAGATGAACAACGAGAGTTCTGAACTAGAATGAACAGTGGCTAGCAGGACAGTAATTTATTAGGTGGGGCAAGAACATTAAGACCACGGAAGCGTTTTACTGGTTGACGGCAGCCAAATGCAGTCCATAAGGGAGATAAATGATAAAAACCATAAAGAAGACCACATATTAAAAAATGTATTGAAGTATATAATAGTCTATATAGTGTATCGCAAATACGTTGCACCGATTTTAAGTCGTGGGAGTCATAATAGTTTTCAAAAAATCGTTCATTCTCCGATGTAGTCTTAATATAATACAAAGCTGCTCAAAGAAAACCAATGGCGAGACTAGGACTACTCTGTATGTATATATTACGGACTATAAAAGCCGAAAGTTGGGTATAATTTTTGTATAACACGATATTTTGTATGGACTCCAAAGTAAGTAAGAGGACAGAATTAATGTTTTGTGCTTTTAATAATACCGCTTAGAAACTCGCGATAATTTAATATTTGTGAAAGTAATTGTAATTGTTTCAAATTGTGTATTATCAGGAATCCTTTCTCAACTCTTTGCGGAGCTAAAGCGTCGACTGAGAACTGAGGATGCCTTTCCCTTTTGCTACAACCACACACCAGCCTTTTGAATTGGACAAATTGCTTCGGGCGAAACAAAAGAGCGATTTGTCCTGGTTTTGCTCTGAGGAAATTGTTTCATTTATATCTTCCGTAAGGCCGCAAAGGACACAAATTGCGTCTTACTTGTTGAAAAGAAAAGCGCATGCAACAAGTTTTTTTGATGAGACCAGGATGATAAATTGTTACTTGTTTTTTTGTGGATATTTTTCAATATTATTTTTAATAATATTATTTTATTCTATTTCTATTCCGTCTTAGAATTTGAAAGTTACGCTCTAGAGATAGCGATTTTTCCTATTATAACAATAAAATCCTTAATTGATTAAAATCGTCTTGGTCAAGCCGTAACTTTTTAATTTCACGTGGTTAACTGTTTTACTATAATATATTCGTCGAGTCAGTATTTAATTAATTTCGAATTTGAGCGATGTAAGTTTAACCTTTAAGAATATTAATTTAGCTGTATAATGCTGTGTAATGTTAGTGTACGAAAAAAATATTTAAAATTAATAAACTAGCATTGTAAGGAAAAGTATTAGTGAATAAGCCCAGTTTTCATGCCAAAAGTGAATACATACAGTCCTCGTCACCAAAGTTGAGCTTCCCTTCTTGAATGCAACACGCAAAACACCATTGTTACTGAATGTTTATTCAACTCGCTACGAAAGCAAACAGTTCCTCCGTTGTCTAACGATTAATGAACCTGTTACACAGTTGCTCTATTCCATTCACCATAACGTTTCTTTCTCATTTTATAAAAAAAAACTCTGGATAGTGGTGCGCACATTTAAATATAATTTATCCGAATTAATTTCGAAAGAATATAGTTAAATTATTTGCTATTGTGAACCTATTATGAAATTTTGAAGAGAAATGAAAATTAAGTCGCATAAGATTTGGTGCTAACACTATAAGTAAACTTGAACAATGAAAAATAGATTATGTAACCCGTGTTGTCGCATAAAGAATAAATATTAGAGTAGAGGTTACAGAAGTGTTTCAATACCACGGGTTATAAGCGTTCTACAGAGAAATAAAATTCATTCCTATTGGTAACACAATTTGATATTTCCTCTTCATTCGTCGTAATAATAATTATTGATAATTCTCATGATATAAAAATTAATAATATTTGTTAATATATTTTACCTTCGTGATATGCCTCTAACGTATTGAGACGCCCTTTGTAACACTGAGTCTTCCAATGTCAACCTCGCAACGTCAATATGTGCGAGTAAAAAAATGTTGAGTGCTGACGACTACAGAATTGAATGTCGAGGGTCTGGGGTGTAAGGAATGCCATCAGGTCGTGTAATATAGGTAATGGACAGCTGCTCGTTCCTGCGGTAAGCAGACATTTCCACCCGATCCGCGATCGCAATCTCTGACAAGACTGGGAAATGCGAACCTCTATAAAAAGGAAGCCGGGAGTGGAGCACGCCTGAAATTCTAGTAGGTCCTGCGACGCCCCGGGATTATTAAACACTTATTTAACACCACCTTTCACAAATTGCACAAATTGAAAGATTGAGCCCCTCCCCGTTCCCAGAAACATAGAAGCTCAGCAATATTCAGAATAACAACGATTATTACCTTTTGAGAATTATATTAGTATCAAGTACAAATACCTTACGTTGATTTCCCGAAAACCTTTATGCAGAATAATGATGATAATAATAATATCTATGCAAATATTCTGCAGAACCTGTTGAACACCTCATAATTCGAAGCAGAAAGATGGCATAAACCGAATAGCTCAAGCGGTAGCGTGTGTCAGCGCAAACCTATAAGTGTTTTATATTTATTATGTTTCCCGGACGGAGTTTAACTCAGTCTGCCGTTAGTTGGCAGCCGCGGAGATCTATCAAAGCTTTACTTTTTAATCGTTACCAAAAAACAGAGATAGTTCTTTATATTATAAGGAGAGGATCTCTGATTGAATCTGGAAAGTTAACCGGGGAAAAAAATAGACGTGTAGAGGAGAGGTGGCCGATTGAAGTAGAGGTATATCTGAGCATTGAATGGACAATCATCGTGGAGTTTCGCTTTGCGATTGGGGGAGTGGCTGGTAACAACTGAGATCGTGAGTCTGAACGTTAAAGGACGTTTGATCAGGACAGCGAGACGAGAAAGTACGCAACCTTTTCTGATCTACTAGGCGATATTTTTTCTTAGAGTAACAGACTACATAAGGGCAATCCACGTGGAAGATATCTATTTATTGTGTGCATTTATTACTACATTTTGCAATTATTATTCAATGCTTGGCCCTGCCGTCAGGTTCGAAATTCTTTGATGAGTCAACAAGACCATGACAATGCACTGGAAATTAATGTAAAGTAATAGTTGGAGGTATTTACATTAAATGCGTGTTTGTCTTTGAATCTCTTTATTTAATTTTAT
The DNA here is from genome assembly GCA_037074705.1 of Zhengitettix transpicula. Lineage (NCBI taxonomy): Eukaryota > Metazoa > Arthropoda > Insecta > Orthoptera > Tetrigidae > Zhengitettix > Zhengitettix transpicula. Next base: position 80,837,314 of record CM073591.1, read on the forward strand.
TCTTTTCATATGGATATAAAATATTGTAAATAAATGTTAATATCAAACATTTGAGATAAAATTCTGAAATACCACGCCTCTATCTTTACAATGGATTGTTTGCAAAAAGTACTGGAGGGGACGGTTTGGAGAAAAATCCAGAGAAAATAATTGAATATGAACGAGTCAAGATCCTGTGGGACTTTCGAATCCAAACGGATCGCCACTTGGAGCAAAACATCCCTGACATCACTGTGTCTGGAATATTGATGTAACAGTGTCCAGTGACAGTCAACTCCAAGGAAAATAAAACTAAAAAATTATGCTGTACAAATACCATTAAATTGAAATTGCACATATCAATAAATATCAACTGCACAACTACCAAACGTAGCACTGCTTGGAAGAGCTAATCTTTTACGAAGATATCGTTGCAATTCCTTGTTCCTTGGATGGGAACCGAACCGCGAAGAACCAATCCCTGTCATGGCTGTGATTAATTAGTATAATAATAAATGTTTTTATAAATATTTTTCAATGTATTGTAACTTATAATTTCTGTACTTATTCCCATTGTTGCACTTTTGTGCCTTAGCGACTATTTAATATCTTCAAATACTCATTTGTTAGTTTTAGATTCGAATAAAATAGCTGGCATGTCACTCCTACTCAATTAGAAGTTTAATTATTTTAATAGTCATGTAAGGAGGTCTACAGCAACCCTCGCAATATTGCATTGCACTCATGCTTTGACATTCAACCTCAGCATATATTTTTGCTGAAATGTTAAAATTTGTTGAAGTTTCGAATGTAAATTATCTTCGCCCTTTCCATGTTTACTCACAAATTGTGCTAACTGTGCAAATATTTAAAATGTTCCTCGTTGTAATGTTAGCGTATAAAATGTAGCGGTCGCTGGAGTGTCACTTCAAAACATTGTTTCGTCAGTGAGCTGTGATATTTTTATCAAATAATATGACGTGTTTATAATATAATTCTATAAATTGATCCACGGAAGACAATAAAATATATATTGTACTAATTACAGGCCATTAGTGATTTGATAATTGGAAATTTGTGGTGGATTGTTATAGTCGAAAATATAAAACAACAATGGGTACACATGTACAGGCGAGCCTTTGTCGGCAGCAGGCATTCTAAAACTCGAGTCTAACAGGGGCAGTTGCGGGCAGATATTCATCGAGAAAAGCCGCGGGCAGAAATTTGATCAAGTAATGGTTGCGAACAGTAAATCATCGAGTAAAAGTGGCAGTAAAGTTATCAATAAGCAAAGCCACGCGTGAAATTCAAATAGTAAAACTGTTAGCGAATTTCATTGAGAAAGAGTTTGATAACGATCTGGCTGACCAATACTTCGAACGAGGAATACCATATTTGCCGGCGAGAAAGAGACTTAATGCGTAGGATCACAGGAGCTGTATGGAATAATCGTTCCAGTTGAGAGATACCGAAGTTAGGAAAGTGTTTTGTAATCAATTTAAATTCAATGAAATTATGGCCTGTTAAATGTGAAAAGTGTAAAGTGCATCTGAACACAAAACGAAAGCCTGGTACCAGCAGAGACTGTAAGTAGAAAAAATTTAATAAAGGTTTGTAAACGTTAATTAAGGATCAATTCGTCAGATTTCGGTTTCACATTTATTTTATTGCTTAAATTTATTGTCGTGAAGAAAAAATTTTGATTGTTTAATTTAAATGTAAACCCTGTGATGAGAGTTGATAAAATCTGTAAAATTGCAAGAACACAAATGTAAATAATCACGTCAAGAAATGATGTTATTTTACGTGGAATAAATTAATTGTTTTGTGAAGTTTAAAATTTGGTAAATTATTTTGAATCCTTTTCGTTTAAATTTTAAAAAAATAATATTAATCCATTAATCAATTGCTTAAATTTTGTTAATATTCAATTCATTACATTTTGGCACCCTCAACGTGGAGCTAATTCTTTCAATTATAAGTTATTCATTACATTTCGGCTTCACCAACGTGGGGTAATTCATCTAATTCTATTAATCGTCTTTTATTCATTACAATATATATATATATATATATATATATATATATATATATATATATATATATGGTTTCTCTTAATAAATGATCAAACGTTTGTAGGGAAATCCAGCGGAGATAGTTCCTATGACTGGGTGTCATCTTGAAAGCTATATTTTCAACGGCGTCAAATCATACGACAACAATTACATGATTTAATAACCTCAATGATAACTACGTTAAAATGTAAAGGAGCGCAAATTGTGTATAGGTGTGCAGGATAATAAATGGATAATTATTGAGGTTTCTAGAGAGTTAGACTGTAGTGTCGTACAAGGATGTTTCAGATTTATAAACGTCTGTCGATGACGAAACATAATATAAAGTAAAATGTAAGACGACTGTTTTCGCATTATTTTCATGTAAAGCCCCTCCTTCCCCACCTCTAAGCGTGCTCCCCTACCTTGCGGAAAGGAGTTGAAATTATATACAAACAACGTCGGTAGAAATACTATCACTGTAATTGACTTCGACAAATATTTATTCCACACAAATCTCTTTGACACCTAAAAATATTTATCCGACTCAATTATCGTTTTTTTTTAGAATGTTTGAATATTTCCACACCCGTCTACCCCCGCTTCTGGGGTTGGTAGATGTGTCTCACTCCGACAGGGTTTGTTTCATTGTTGCAAAGAACACGTGTAAGAAATATGGTGAAATTTGCTCCAATAGTGTATATTTGTATAAGGAACAAACAAACCATCAAACATAAATACATACAAATAAACACTCTGCTTTATTTATTATATTTTTGTCTGTGATTTGGCTATTTATTTATGTAATTAATAATGTTAAATTTTCTGAAGAAGATGACATCACAGAGCAGCCTCAATTAATAATTTATTGAACTTATTTAACGTAATTCAGTACTACGAATCACCGCTTCCTGCTCGCTTCCATACCGGTGAATTTGGCATGAAATTTTATGTTTCAGCGTATATAAAGTTAATAAATTTTTCATCGTTTGAAGACTTTTTTTGACAACAATATGAAAACTATGGACTTACCAGTGTCTAATTTGCTTGTTACCAAAATAAATAATGAAGTAGGTAGATATAAAATTCATTAATAAAAAATCATCTCCTTATGTTTTATTTTGAGCAGTCCGATATGTTGTTGACCTGTGATAACTTCCTCTGATTTTTTCCCTTCTACTTTATCTTTGTGCTGTTCTTCGGATTACGCTAATTGATACCTGTATCATTCTCTGAACAACTAAACGAATTATTTCTGTTTCCTTTCCACTTTCAGCATGACTTAATCGTCCATGTCGCTACGATGTTAATTAATTAGGCTGTTTTACAGTAAATATAATTCGTTAATTATAAAATTTCACAATTCAGCGCGAACCGAAACCGGAATGGCTCAGCACACAATGTTTCAGAATAGTTGTGTAAAACAAGAAAAAATTATTGAAAGTGCATAATAATGCGACGAATTAAATTGTTACGCTGATATCATGGCGACGAATTGTTTTGAAACTGGCGAATGTCAGTCCATAATGTACAAGCGTAATAGGAATTAATAATAATATAATTAATTATGATTTTGAATTTTTTTTCAACGAGTAACTGTAAAATAATTGAAATGCTTAGCGCTGATACACGAATTCCTTAGAAATCACGAAACTAGTATTTTTTTTTGATTTGTGAAATTAATATCTTCCGATTACTTTCTGGGAAGTCTACGGCGTGCTGATTAAGGTATTATAATTATTAAATTGGATTGTATTACTATATTTATTACGGGATTACCGAATATAAAAGTTTGTGAGAATATTCGAGAAGGTTTATTTGTTCTCATGGTAGCTAATGCTGAACACGAGTCCACTCTAAGAAGTCGAATATTAGGAATGTTATATGAAATAAAATCTGTGATATGAAGACATTAACAGAAAATGGAACAAGATGGAAAACTGTTAAAATGAGACACATAAGAGATGGTTGAAAAAGGCGACTCACATCATCTACCGATGCCTCGATTCCAGAGCTGCAGTTGAAAGGAATCCACGGAACTACGAACCCTCATCGAAGACTGCAGCCAGAGATGTTAAGTAAGTGGAACACGGTAATAAGTTCTAGCTGGAAGCGGGGGTTGTCCTAAGAAGCGCGAGACACCGGGATTGGATCTCGCCTACCGCTGCCTGCTGACATTTTGTTTGAGCTCGACGCTCTTTTGTTTTCCGTGGTCGATTGTTCTTCTTACGCAAAGCACAAAAGCACGCTAAAACACAATGAAAAGGGTGCACAATAAAACACGGACTCGTTGGCAATCCAAGTCGTCGCTCAACCTGTTCAGACGAGATGTGAACTGATACGCTCGCCGTGGGCGAGAAGGCCAGAAAGCATTGTTACAGCTTAGCATTGTTTCCTGCAACAGGTGTAGTAAACGGGCATTGCGTGTAAATAACAGGTAAAACAGCGGCGATATCACAACATCCATTATTCTCGCCAGATTGAAAGGCAGGCGTATAAAGACCGTCGCTGGCAATCATGCTCGAAAGCTTTCCATGTTCTTTCCCTTCGCGTATTACAAGCACATGTTCGGAGAGAGACGCAATAGAGTTACATTTAATCTGCAATCAAGAACAGCTATTGTCTAGAAATGGCGAATGAAAGTGCGTACTGAATGTTTTTCGTAGTCGACAGAAATTAGTTCCAAGTCAAATGTTGATAGCATAACAAGCTACGTTTCCATACTTACCTCTGTGGTCATCTACCGGCTTTCGCTTTGCAGGAAGAAAGCGGTAAGCAATCGAAACGTCGCTAATAAGTAATTTCACTCCTCAGAATCTAAAAATAGTTCGTAAAACGTTTTATAACTTGTTACAGAACGGTTAAAAATGTACATAAAAAGTCACTAACGGAATTATAATTTCAGCCAAGCTTTTTTTAAATTTATATTTGCAGTATACACATTTTTTAATTATGAAACTTAACTTTAGTTTTACAGTTAAACTCATCATTTCAACATGTAATACCTGTACTTGCGTTCAGACGTTTCGTCAAATTCGTATGTATAAATAAATATACGTCACTTACACCTAACCCCTCTCCTGCCATAGGAAGGGCGTGGGACAATCACCAAATGCCCGACCTACCTGATGCAGGTTTTTATAGGGTTTTCCCTGCATTACTTTTAGACAAATTGCCGGGTAGGACCCTTAAACCATAGCCCGGGGGCCCTAGTTAACCCTTGGCTACCTTCCCCTACCCTTCCGCATCCCACCTTTCAAATTCCTTCCTATGCTATTAAAGGGGAGTTGCCCAATGTGGATTACCCTCATGCAGCATGTTGCCCTAAAAAAAAGAAAAATAAAGATGTATGTTCCTAAGGAAGCTGTCTGCGAGGGATGTTCTCTCGTAGGCAGAACCTTGTAGGAGAGACAGGAAGTGGCTACCTTTGGGGATGCCTTTTCCTCTCTCCATTTTTGAACTCAGTTTCCCACAAGCCGAGGCACCTCGGCCTGTTTTGAGAGGTGTATGTTCCGGGGTCACAGACCTTGGGCATACGGTAAGAGTTGTCCGCTATTCCTATTGGAATAGTCGGCCTGCTGCCTTCTAAACCGGTCAAGGCACGGCGAGGGGAAAGCTGCGACATCACAGCTAACCCCTCTCCCGCCATCGGAAGGGCCCGAACTACCTGATGCAGGTTTTTCTAGGGTTTTCCCTGCATCACTTTATGGCGAATTGTCGGGTAGGATCCTTAAACCATAGCCCGGGGGCGCTAGTTAACCCTTGGCTACCTTCCTCTACCCTTCCTCATCCCCCTTTCAAATCCCTTCCTATGCTATTAAAGGGGAGGTGCCACCATGTGAATTACTCTCATGTAGCATGTTACCCAAAAAAAAAAAGAATCGTTATTTTGTTTTCGATTCCAAATGAAATATAAAATTTTTCCTTGTTTTTTCCGTTAATGCCAATTAGTATATTACATAAAAATTGCTCCTGTACCCTTTTCCTTTTTTTTGTAATAATTTTTGTAAATTTTGTAATTTCGCAATGATTCTGTTTCCTTCGTGCAACACTCGCCTAAAGCTCCTATTTAACTATTTTAAACCTTCATAAACAACTACAGTAAATGTGTGTGTAAGGTAACTCTAAAAATAGTTTAAATATTAGTATTAATTATTATTATGCATCTGAATTCGGTTGTGTGTGTGCTTTAAATATAATTATGATTTCTGTATAAATTTTAATACGCAAAGAAAATCCTGTCTCGATCAGGATAAACTGTTATCTTAGTCAGCGTGATCACCAGATATATCCCCCATCATGGGCGATTATGCGACGACACATCCAGCGACATCCTCATCCAGAGCGGCCTGTTGTTGACTTGACTGAGAAATTACGACACCTGTACGCCACAATGCATAAACCTTTGTATGCTTAGTATCAAAATCGGGACTACAGCTTTTATTAATCTGCCACCACTTTACGTTTGAAACGGTTTTCCTCGCGTAGGTCTGTAATCTTGAAATTATAACCGAAACAAATTCTTTGATTTAATTTCATTTCTCTAAACTAATTTCTTCTTAGTGTTGGGATTTCATCTTCCACTGGTATATATGTACATATATATTAAATTAAATTTTAATCTTAGTTTGACAACAATGGTCTAATATATTTTCTACAGCATTCGTTATTCCGGACGAAATAAAAAATTTAGATATACAAACTTTAATAATGAGATATAAATGTTTTATTAATTAATGGAGAATATTACTCGCTAAAGCACTTTGTAGATAGAAAGGACAAATTGGATCCTCTTTAATAAAATAGTTTTCTTGCATCTTATTAAATACTGCTATTATTTTACAATTATAATCTTGTAGGATTTAACTGCAGACTTATTTTATTTTTCATGTTCTACGGAGATCGAAGTAAGATTTGTTGCTAAAAATTCCGTCGAATGAAAATTGAAGATTAACATAGTTATTTCTTTAATCACTGTTATATTACGAGGGTGAATAAAATATAAACAAGACTTTTTTTAAAATATTTATTTTGATTTTAAACGCACAAACAATCATAGCTTATTTTTCTACATAATCTCCTGATTTATAAACACATTTTTCCCAGCGTATAGGTAATTTTTTAATTCCTTCCACGTAAAAAGAGTCAGGTCGTGTTTGTAGCCAATTGCGCACATATGCTTCAACCTCATTATCGCTGTGGAATTTTTGCCCTCCCAAAGCTTCCTTGAGAGGACCAAAGACATGGAAGACGCAGGGAGACAGGTCTGGACTGTATGGAGGGTGTTCCAGTGTCTCCCAACCCAGTTGCTCCAATTTTTGTACGGTCAGGGCTGCTGTATGGGGGCGAGCATTGTCATGGAGGAGAATCACTTTTCTCATCGGCAGGTCTCGTCTTTTGCGGCGATATGCAAGTCTGACCTCAGTCAAAATTTCGCAGTAGTATGCCGCATTAATTGTTCTGCGCTCATGCAAAAAAACAAGGTGCAGCAGGCCACGCTGGTCAAAAAAAACGGTAGCCAAAACCTTGCCAGCCGATAATCGTGACTTGGCTTTCACTGGTCCGGTTTCTCCTTTCTTCCTCCACTCCATACTCGCTTGTTTCGACTCAGGGGTGTAGTGATGAACCCACGTTTCATCACAGGTGACAATGTGAGAAAGAAATGGGTCTCCATCTTCCCGAAATCGTGCAAGAAGGCGCTCACACACTTGAAAACGATTCAGTTTCTGGTCAACTGTGAGAAGGCGAGGAACCCATCTGGCACACACCTTGCGATACCCTAGCTCCTGTGAGAGTATAGAGTAAGTGCTCCCATAACTTATTACAACCTCAATTGCAATATCCGAAGTTGTTAGACGCCTATCACCTTCAACAAGTTGACGAACACTGTCGATGTTGCCCGCTGAAATGCTGGTGCGGGGTCTGCGGTCATGGCTCTCATTTTCAACACGTTCACGGCCCTCCACGAACTGCTCTAGCTCGCGACAGCGTCTCTTCCCCGAACTGTGCAGTCAATCTTCTCAAGATTTCGGCCGGTTTTACACCTTCTGCAGCTAAAAACTTGATAACAATACGTTGCGCAATAGAGGGAGGTACCTCCAGCTCGGACATCGTAACGATGGACACTGAGCAAGTCTATGATGATGAGTCACGTACTTCCCCCACTCCTGACAAACCAACCCAACAGCCAATAACAGCGGAACGTTCTTCCATCACTATTGCGCGCGCAGGTCCAAAAGTCTCGTTTATATTTGATTCACCCTCGTATTATCTTTAACGTAATTTTATATTATATATTTTTTGTAAAGAACAATGTTTGATTTTTGAAGTTTGTAATTGTAATATTTTGTTCTTTTTTTGTAATCTTATATTATGACGTATCCTGTTTCTCATGGAATGAATAATAAATCTAAATCTAAAACAACTCTCCAACATAATAATGTATTACGGATGCTCAGAATATCAAATTTTTTAGTTGGATTCCTTGGTCCATCGGATGACTTCTTTTCTAGCAATGGGACATGGGATTGTCATTTTATATTTCTTATATATTCTGCAATGCTCGTAAATTTTCCATTCCTTTTGAAGTAGTCTTCGCCGACACATCTTACATAATTCCATACGACATGATTTTTTTTGTATATTTGTGCAATTTCTCGCCAAAGTTTGATTTCTGTATAAAAAAGTTTTGTGAGAATTTGTCATCATTTGTTATATTTCGCTCAATCTTAAAAGCAGATTTTATTTAGTATTGAAGGCATGCAGTAGCGCCAGAAAATTACACAAATTAGTATACTGTTTTTTAGTTTAATTGTACTACGAATTAATGATGTTAGACACTGGTTATAAAATAATAACGACAAATTAGTTCACGCTGAGGTAAGACATATAACTCAGTGCAACAAAATAATATTTTTTTTTAGCTTGAAAAAGAAATTTATTTGCTCTGAAAATTTTCGCAGATTATTTGAATTTATATTCCGCGTATTTCACTGTTTGCCGTACAACCAAAGTTTACTCCATGCTAGCTGATTTTAACTTGACAAATACACGCGTATGCTTACTCGTATAATTTAATATAAGAGTTCAACTACACTCACTCTTCAAACACAACTGACATAATTAATAATATGCAACACGTTTGAAGTTGAACAAAATATTATTCGATGCAGTTTGATCAGACGCCATCCTTACAGAATTATTGACGGTTTCCTCGGAATTAAATGACCGTATCGAATACACTGTTACGTCCGGAAGGGGGAACCTTTTATGCTAAGGTAATTTTGGTGAGATTTCAGCTTGGAATACCAGATTCTAGTTATGTAAGCAAATTTTCTTACTTGATGACTTTTATTTTCGTGTGCGTGTGTTTAGAGAGCGGTGTGTAAATTTGTTTTGAAGTGTTTCATTTGGAGGTTAAATATAATTAGATAAATAAGTAGCCAATTACAGACAAAAGTAAGTGATGAAATAATTACCATACAACGTTTCTGCCATCCTTGTGACTTTCGTCAGGTGACTCAAAATCGCATGAGCCGTTGTAAAACGCCACATTGTTGGAAACCTAAGAACTCTTCCAACAGAAAATTCACCGTAAAAACCTAAGGAAATTAATAGATTTAATGTTGATTATGTAGATAAATGTGGAAGCCGAAAGAATCTGGAAACGTGACATAACATAGCCATATGTTATCAAGACTCGAGGTTTTCCCCGGTGAATTGCAAGAATAATTTCTCTCGGCTTTCCAACCGGGCTTTAAATATAATTTTTCAGTCTGAAGGAGATACGGATACCAGTCGTCGAAACGATTACATGTACAACCCAGTTGGAAAGCCGAGAGAAATTCATTTAGCTATATGTTACCATACATGAATACTAATACATGCGACTGTCAATTAGATACATTTTTTTTAAAAAAATACCGTTATGTTACTAAAAATTTTCCTACTAACACCTTAGATATTCAAATGTTTTTCATTTTACTCAATTTTTGTTTTCAAAAGTTATTTTTGTTATATCGAAACTATAAAACTGTCTGATGTTGTAATATTTTTTATATAACCTTAATTATACCTAGTTTACTTTAAAATTCATATATAAAAGTCGATTAATAATTTAATGATAAAAAGCACGTTATTCCCCGGCGATAGGGTAAATCCCGTCGATGGTTAATGGGAGCAAGTCACTGAACCAACGGAGCTCATTCCAATACGAATTTACAAAAGTTATACAATTATAAGGGACTTATATTTTTATTGAAGGATTAATATGATCATGATCCTCAGACCCAACTGTTTTTGGTTTTTTAAATTGGTCGAAATAGATACACTTTTGTTTCTGAAAATTTGGGTACGATGCTTTCTTTTCCTAGCAGAAAATGAAAATAATTCTTCAGGAAACTCTAAGAAATTATCTTAATAGGGGAATCTGTATGTTTTAGATTAAAAGAAGAGGAAAGCTCAATGAACTGTTTATTGCAATTTTTTAAAAATATTTTAATTATATTAGATCTGCCCATTCTTAAAAATTAAATACTTAATTTAAGTGTATACTAGTTTAAAGATTTCTGTGGTGGGCGCTGATTTTGTGAACATAATTATGATGTTTGGCAAAAGAAACAACCTGAATACTTAAAGAAAATTGTCTTATCTCTAACCTACGAGTTCGGGAGCGAGAACTGGAAATCCGACCTCAGTATTTGCCGATTACAATAGTATAAACATGTAATTTAATACAGTTTGTTAATGGAAACGTCAAATCAACACCTGGCTTGAAAGTTGCGACAGTACTTATTGAAGTTTAATTTTCCAGTAAAACACCGCAGTTAAAGTTGGTCAACGCGGGGAGAGGATATTTTTAGAAGAAAATTACGAGAGTATTTAATTTTTTTTGCTAAAGATGTCGACGCCGGGACGAGAAAATTTCGTGGTGAGAACCGTAACGCAATTGTCAGTTACAGCCCCGCAACGTTTTGTAATTTCGTGGGATTGGTTTCTATCCTTTGGAACATCTCACGTACAGTATATTACCAGATATCTACAACAGTCAGTGTTAACTGAATATACGAATTCACTACAATTTTACGGAATCGTCAGAGAACAGTACATAAAAATTATGAATTCTATATTAATCTTTCACGGTCGTTTGTACATTGTTTACATTCACCATGGATTCGACAAAACCCGATGAATTTTTCTTATTTAATAAGGATTTTTAAAATGAGTGTGCTTAGAGGACCACACGCCCGAAGAGAAAATTAACATCAAACTGGCAATTTATAAATTAATATACTGAATTATGGCGAATTAATTCAGAGAAAAATATTAAACGAGTTGATTAATAAAAACTACATTTAGTTATTACAATTGAGAAATATCCCAATTTCAGCCTCAATATCGAGAATTGCATATAATAAAGGAAAGGAGGTAATTGAATTTAATATTTAATAAATTACATTTAAAATGAAAAATTTTAGAAAAGATATAGAAAAAAAGTTTTATCCCGAAATTTTTATCAGCTTCAGGTTTTACTATATTATTCATAAGCAAAAATGTATGATAAATACGTTGTATTTTTTTTGTAGCTGCCAGATATATATTAAAAATAAAAAATATCACAAATCCTCCAAAATTTTTTAATTAATAATAGAATGATAATTTAAATATAATGAACAAAATTTAGACATTTCACAAAGTTGATTAGTTGATTAGTAAATTATTAATTAAAAAATAATTGTTATTAATTTAAATTTTTTTCCTTTTACTATGAAATCAACTAAAGAATTTATATTTTCATTTCTGTCTTTAGTTACACGAAATAGATAATATTTCTTACGACAGATAACCAGCGTTGCCTTTTCGGTGCATAGAATTTGTATATTTATTTAATCAATATGGAGTAGAATAAGAAATTTATTTAGTCGTATTATTGTTTGTTTTGTGAATAGCATGTTTCATTTCTGGGGGAACTAATCCCCGAACCCCACGTTTTGATAATTCGTGCCCACAGTATACGATGATACGCCACGTTGATTTCAAAGCTTCGCGTGGTATTGGCAGTCCAGAATATCATATTCACCGTCTGACGTCAGCCAACTTCGATATTGCCGTATTCAGTTCGAGTTCTAAACACTTCCCTCTTCCCCTAGCAATCTCTCCTTCTTGTCGGGACATTAAACTCTTCTCAATGTCAGCGATGGCGGTAGAGGGGGGGGGGGAAAGCCGACATTCAATTCTCAGACTAAACAGCTGCCTACGCAAAGTTATTACTTCATTTTCTGGTTTCTTCTTCCCACATAAACTGCAATGATTCGCAAGAATAGCGCTTATCATATTCAACGAACTTATTTAATGGTCTCCTTTAATGGTCCCGCGGTAAAATGTGCGATCGAGATTTGGATCCGAGGGTCTTGATCCGGTTCTGCTATTTAAATGAAATGGTAAAATGCTTTCTCGTCGAGATGAGGTTGCTATCGATGACATCAAAATTTAAATTAATGCAAATATTTCGTTAGCACGATCAGAGCTACCGAGTGGTACAATGTCTGAATATAGCAGAAATCCAATATACTGATTATATAAGTGACGTAATAATGCTTTATAGTAGGTCTAATTTCACATTCTGTTACAGACCGTTTGCTATCAGGACACAGAATGACAATCGTACGCAAATAATACCAATAGCATAGAATAATGAAATTGGTTCCGAATCTATGGCGTTTGTAAATTGATTTTTTTAGGGCAACAGGCTACATGAGGGTAATCCACGTTGGGCAACTCCCCTTTAATAGCATCGCAAGGGATTTGAAAGGGGGGATGCGGAAGGGTAGAGGAAGGTAGCCAAGTGTTAACTAGGGCCCCCGGGCTATATTTTAAGGATCCAACCCCGCATTCACCTAAAGAAATGCAGGGGAAAACACTAGAAAAATCTGCATCAGGTAGGTCGGGCATTGGGTACTTGTCCCACGCCCTTCTGCTAGCGGGAGAGGAGTTTGCTGTGGGGACGCAGCATTCCCTTCTCCATGCCATCCCCAACATATACCACAATACTACATCTAATCTCCCTCCATGGAAGTTTATCGACCTACAAATAGATACCTCATTGACCTTGATTCCCAAGAAGATCGTTAGGGAAAGTGCTACAGGTTACCTCGATGCGCTATAAAGAAGCATGGAAACCCTACATTGGTTTACACAGATACCTCAAAAACGGAAGTAGGCACTACCTGTGCGGTGATTCTTCCCAACTTCAACAGGAAAATAGCCATCCATAATTCTACTTCTAGCACCACCGCTGAAACCTTCGCCATAGCAATGACAGTTGAATACTGTCTGGAATCTTCAATCAACAGAATTATGATCCTAACATACTCTTTGCAATCACTAAAGCACTTACGAGACCCTAAAATAAGGAATGGCACCATCAACGCCATCAGAGACCTACATCTCTGCAGTTCGCGAGGGAAATCCGTGCAGCTTGTCTGGATCCCGGCTCATGCGGGCATCGCAGGGAAAACGAGGAGGTGGACGCACTGGCGGCCACTGCACAAGAAGATCTACCATTGTTCGAAGCCCCTACCTGTACAGCCTTGGAATGTACAGGAAAAGTGGAGGGTAGCTGGCAGGACACGAGGAGAGGAGGAAATAACGGCTTCTTCCATCAGAACCTGCAAACATCAGCAACCTCAACAACATCTCAAGAAACCAACAAATAATAGTCTCCAGAATTATAACTTTGCACACCCAACTCACACACGAATATCTTTTTTCCAGAACAGAACAGCCCACCTGTGATGTATGTGATCAAGCCCTCAACGTCCAGCATATTTTATTTGAATGCACAAAATATGAGGATATACGTAGGAGGACTTTAGCCGAGTTCTCTGGAGAAGACTTCTGCATACACACCACGGCGATCAAGAGCCTCCTGGAGTTCGTCTCCGACGCAAAACTGACATCCGCTATTTGAAATGTTGTTCACAATTGGAAATTTTCTAACCTGCTGTAACTTAATTATGTAAATACTTTTAGAGGGTCGCCAATAACCAACAGGTTGACGCAACCATAAATCAATTAAAAAAAGGTAACAAAGTATCTAGGTATCTGGTCAATGGTGACGTGACTTCGGCGAAATTATTAATCCGGCATTCTATTGTCGGAGTTAGGATGCCAAAGTCGAGATAACTTTCGCTCTAGGGACAGTCCGAATTCAGTTAGTCTACGCCCATATAGGTGTTCAGACTGTACATACACAAAGTATGAATATACGTCTGAAGATGAACAGATGTTCCATTTTCGTTCGAAACGTTTATAATTACTCTCTTTAGCGCAAACCGTATTTGGTTTATTCCTTATATCTGCTGTTTTCACAATTCTTAGTTGTTTTTATACTTCCATTGTTTTTCTCTTACATCAGAATAGGGTAATCTATAAACATTTAAAAAAAATTGTGAATATTGAATTCAATAAAATAGGAGGACGTTAACCGGAATACGACTGATTTTTTAGAACGTTAAAATTACCTGTATGACTGTCAGTCTACAGTATTCTGACCATATATATCAGAAGATACTTTCATATTCAATTTAAATAAAATTAAGTGCTTGTCATGTTTTCTTGTCTCGTTGTTACAAGAGAAAGTGTCAACGAGCTCTACATTTACAATAGACTCAATGAGTTAATCGCTACGTGGAAGTGAGACTAATTCTCATAAAAAAATTATAATTATTTTAGTGCCGGTCTTTTTAAAATTGTTTATTAATGTTTTAAATGCATTTACAATACATTTGAGTATAATTAATTTTCTTAAAAATATCAAATTTACGTCTAGGGATATTATTTTAATTTATACATTAAATTTCCTCAAATATGCATTGTATTACTATTTTATATGTTATTGATGATCGTTTATTTATTAATTTTCCTTATTTATACATTAGATATTAAATTAGACATTTCTGTATACATCATTTTTGTATTTTATAAGATATCAATTTTATCATTTATGTTTTTTTAGTCGAATGTTTATCTTATTCACGGATGTATTTTCTCAGAACAGTAATTATGAAATAAGTAAGTCCAAACATTACTGGACATTTACGAGTCCTGCCTGTTCGCACCCTTGACCTAGGGTTAAGACGAGCAAGTTTACTCTCCTATGAATTCTGATAATACAATATAGGATAATACCCCTTCCACATTTTATTGTCTTTTTAAAAAACTCTTTATATAAAATATGTAAGTTCCTTAATTTTTTCCACAGTCTTGAAATGTACTTGTACTTAGTTATTTTTCCGGGTCGATAACGAGAGTGAGAGTGAAGTGCTTTTACGGTCACACATTTCGTAATATGCGTGTATATTTTTTTTCGTGAATATGGATGGAACCTCCTTTCAACTTGGCCGGGAAGGTACAAAGATGTGATGCGATGTTTGCATAACGTTGCCTTTCATTAGAACAGCGGATGCTGCGGTTTCATGCCGAGTGAAGTTGAGCTTGTCATGGAACCTGGAAGATGAAACGTGTGATGAACTTTGAGTTATTATTTTGGTGAATATACTATTCGGATTAAGACTATACCGGAGTATCGCTAATTTTTTCTTCTTTATTTTTCCGTTTGCTCCTATAAATTGTATATTGGGAATGTTTTCTTTCCCAGCAGAACTTATTGCTGGAATTAGCATAGGTTTCTGGCAAAATGAAGGACTTTGACGCTGTAACGTGAGTTGTACTCCCTCCAGCCCCCTAAGTCATGTTCTTAACGAGAGTGCTGTCGTTAGGTTGGCAACTGCCCACTTACAGGGCTTGTTAGGCGACTTATAGCTTCCTGTCGTCAAAAATGCTTCCATCGAAGGCAGTTAAGAAGGCGTTCGGTTCACCGAGGGCACCTTTATGACCTAAGTTAGTTAAGTATGATGATTTATCAGACGCCCTTATTTCTTGACGTGGATCCCTTGATACAAAGCCACATAAAATAAGATTAAGTTTGTTGACACGATTTTAATTTTTTTTATCACATTTAAAATATCATTCTATCCTTATTCTTTTTAAAAGTATATTGTCATAACTTCCATCTCACATATATTGAGCTTCGATGCACTGTTGATGAATTGAACAAAACCAATAATTAATTTAGGAAATTTAATATTATATTAATACGGACGCAGTTAGTTATCGCAGTCTGCCGTATTTTTAAACGACAAAGAGTTTTTTTGGAGCAAAAAGTTTGTGGAGTATCTCTTGAGGGAATTAATGGCGGTGATTGTGAAGCAATAATAGATCAGTGATTGTTGTGGAAAATCGTATAGATTCACTCCGAGTTCTGCCGAGCTTTGGACGGACAATTGCCTTTGAGTTTTCCACAGAGATTACACAGCGAGACGTCGCGTTGTGCAGTCCATCCTCAGTTACGAGATTGTAGTATCCGACAAACTTTATTTGTCGTATGCATTTCAACATCCATTGTTTATCTTGTATAATGGTTTTTGCATACCAATATAATGCCCTGTATTTAGGCCCATTATCCCCTGTTACAGAGGCTCATGTGACTGAGCTGTATATGATGAATATAAAATGTAAAGAGCCGAAGCCACACTAAATAATTTAATATTGTTTCTTTATTTAATTACATTTACATTTATTTATTGTAAAATAACTAAATGAATGTTAATGTTTTAATTTTCAAACGCTTGAGATACAAATTCTTAAACCTCACATAGGAAATCTTTACAGTACTTCATATATTTTCTTCACGCAATATGTGATCTTTACTTTATGCTGATTTTCTTTAAATACAACGAGACTATTGACATTTAAATATCATTTTACGTTTTGTAAGTAAATTTTTAGATAGTAAAAAATTTATGATTAATATTATAGGATGTAAGTAAGATTTATTGATCTCGTGGTTCGTTAATGGTACAGTAATTTGTATGTCAATGTGGAAATAATGATTTTTACTTATACACAAGGCATTATAGGAATGAACAAGGACACATAAAGTGGAATACTGAAACTAGGGGCAGAATTTAAAAAATTGAAGACTGTTGAGTACAAGAATATTAGTGTTTTCTTCTTAGTTATTTTTGCGTCTTTAATACGATAGATACAAGTGAAACAATTTTATTTATTCTTAACTTTTCACATATTTAAGAACCAAGTTCAACAGCTACTGGAAATGAATCAAATACCTTACAATTTAAAATATTTTATTGTGGTATAGTTGTTTGAAAAATATTAATTTCAAGTTTAGCCATGATGGTCACGGCGTCAAGATGGATGTAAAATTTACAATTATTCAGGAGAATATAATTATTAAAAATAGATAAAAATTACACACATTTGTGTAATAAACGTGTATTTTTCTTTAAGAGATTTCAGCCGAAATGACAGGGATTGTAATTAACAATTGGAATAAAAGCATACGTCTTAGCAAAAACGATTGAACAATATAAAAACATAACATTACATAATTTATAATTTACAGAAGCTGTGCTTCAAATTATACGCACATATTAAATTAAACATTAAACTGCACTAACGTAGTTTTAATCACAAAGTCGTGAAGAAACAATCAGACTACTTTCTTAATTTGATTTTTATAATTTTTAAAAACTGTATGTTCGCAGGATGATTCACAAAGTTTATTAAAAGAAATGAACTGGATGAAAATTAAGACGTATACTGAAAAAAGGGTGAAAAGTGCAACATTGGATTAAGTGGAAAGATAATTAATAATATTTCATTAAGTGCGAATTTAATTTGGTTTACCTCAAATATTATTATTCTACTAAATGTTTGAACCATTCAAATATCATCTTATTTGCGATTAATTGAATACAGATTGTCTCACTAGAATCAAATTAGTTGCAGTCATTCAATTAATTTTGGATTTATATACAAAATTAAACAGATTCCTACGTGTGGAAATATAAACAAAGATGTTCAAATCACAATTTAATACACAGAATTCTCGGTTCAGCCTCTGGCTTGATGAATAAAGCTTAGGATCTGCTTCCATCAGCAAACCACAAGGTTTACCTGCAAATGAGAATTACTACTCGTGATTAATAATTTACACTAACTCTTCCAACCGTTATTAATGCAGCAATACGAGTGTGTTTGCGCAGGATAAGGTTTTCAAGGTAACACCCCTAAATTAAAGGATGGAAATAGTGTTTCTTGAGAAAAGAAAAAGCTCGATGGAGTTCTAAGCCTATATTGACAAGTTATTCTCAGTAAGATTCAGAAGGCCATAGCCTGATATTAATTTTATACTCTTAAATAATAACGAATGCTTATTAACTTTTAATTTCATTTGACTAACTAAAATATATAAAAAATATTGCCATCGAACATATTAAACGTGTAGCTCAACAGAAAGAGCACACGTTTACCGAAATTATTGATCCATTATACGGGTATTTATTGAAAATAAGAACAACGGAGGCAGTCGAATATTCGAATTGAGAAATTGTGAAATGTGTATGTATCACTCGTTAGACACCCTGAAATTTTCTTTTACAGGAAAATAAAAGCAAAAATACATTCTGAACAAAATGTATTTCGAGTACTGCATTCAGAAAGGGTCGCACAATTTTTGTGATGTGTTGCGTAAATTAATAATAATAATCCTAAATATATAATTAATTCAGTTTTTATGTTTTGTTGTTTCAAGAGCAAATAATCAAGAACGTGAATAAACACGTTGATTATTACGCCCGATTGACGTATAATCACTACTCATGCAAAAGCATCTTCACGTGGTAATGGTATAATCGTCGAAAAATATACGGAGGATCAGCATTTTAAATATATAGTTAGTTTTAGGAAAAGCTGAAATCCAATAAAACATCTTCATGTTGCGATGTTTTAGGTTCAGTTAAAACCTTCAATATCTTGAGCTTAAATTATGCATATTTTCGGTAAGGTACTAAAAACTTGTTTACGTGAACCTTTTTTTCTCTTGTCTTAATTTATGAATGATTATCTAACATTGTAATAACAGCGTCTGTCCATAATATATTTTCTTAGAGGCGTATTTCTGCAGATCCAATATGTAATATTATATTCTGTCGAAGATATGCTGAAAATAACATTTGGTGAGCTTCTAAAGGATTTTCCCAGTCTTCTTTTCTACAAAGGCAGACAAGATCATCACCAGATTTTGTTCTGCGTGTACCTGAGGACGTCAGTAATGGAGTGGATTATCCGTCCGCCTTGATGGAATATCCGATCAGTTCCTCAGAAAGGCTGTCGACATCGTTGTTCTCGTAAATATTTACCACGACCAAGAATCGGCAACGTCCTTACAAAAATCACAGAATTATATTTTTCTTGCGCCAATGTCAAAATGATTCGTGATTCGAGATAAATTTAATGTTCAGCATATGTTGCTACAAATATTATTTCGATGTAAAGCATGCTTTCAGTATGATTGAAAAGGAAATAAATTTTGTTCCCCTCAGTGTCATTCGATTTCACTGCAAGAAAAAATGCTTTCTTAGACAATATCGAATTGTCATTTGAAATGCGTGCTGAATATGAAAAATAATAATGAATAAATTATTTCTTCGTTCCATTAAATTATTTTGGTTTGGTCAGCATCAGGTCAATACTGATGAAAAGAATTCATAAACAAGAAAATTTCACTTCCCACATCGCATGTGAATGCTGGAATAGTATTTAAATCGAATGTATTCAGAAAGAAATTGATTACACTGTCAGTTACGAATTAACAATTAACCTGAAACGTAGAAGTTGTGAAGGATTAATAATGAGAATTTAATTAAAATAACTTCCACACGTAGAAAGGACAATACTGAAAGACGGTGGCCAATTTTTGTACCATTCTGTGAATAAAATTTCATAACTTCTATTTGTTTATTCGTGAGACATAAGATTTTGATGAAAATAATAAATTTTTCCACCCATACGCGTAGCGCTGAGTAGAAATATTTTTCTCTGCTACATTTCCCATATGAAGAATTCGAGCTTAAGCTAGTATTGGTGGAATGATAAATGTTTCTTTCTTCCCTGAACGTATTGCATGTGCAACAGCGACATTAATATCGTTATTCAAACGAAAACAAAACGTTGTTTCATATTTAACTATATCATTAGGAAATATTAAAAGAATGTTTATATTTATTAGAGAAATCATTAGATATACGTGATTATTATTTTTTGCAGCATTTATTCACGAAATGATTTTTGTAATAAAAATAAAGACGGTTATTTAACATAAGTATTTAATATTACAAAGTGCATGTATCTTATCTTTAATTAATTTAATTTAATAATTAATAGACAACAAACGCAGTATTTCAAAAATTGAGAAAATTAATAACATAAATAATTCACGTTAAAAGTAATAGAAATGTAAATAAGGAAATATAGTAAAATTGTTCGTTTATTAATTATTATATAAAATTGCGGGCATGTATTCAAAAATAGGAAATAAATTCCTGCATTTTCCTGCTGGTAAATTTTAGTGCAATATTTGTATAAATTGAATGTTCTCTTAATATTTCGGATTTTAATTCTGTGATATAATTGGATGGGGTATTGGGAATGTATTTTTTACTTTGATATAAACAGCGTAATAACCAATTATATATACCAATCAATGTAACTCAGTTTAAATAAAAAAATATCGAAAGAAACCCAACCTGCCTATAAATGAATAATATTTCAAGTTCATTACAATATTGAGAGTAAAAATATTATGAGGATGATTACTTAGATGAAAATATGTGTAATTTATTAGAAATTAAATTTTATATGTATTTGGAATATACGTAAAGTTGTAAAGTAATTTCACGGTCTTAGATTTATTCGATTTTAGACTGAAATAATCAAACTTTTACACCCAGGAAAACTTAAGTGCCCTTGGAATTTTTTTTTTAATTTGATAGTTTAGTGTAAATTTTATAATTATTTTGGTAAATATATTGTAAAATAAGAAAATGAATATCATAATCATTTGATTCAGAACTAACGATACATATTGTATTAATTAGTACATTATGACACTTGGAAACGGTTCCATTTTCAACTAAACTATTGTTGCATTTATTTATCTGACGATAAAATTTAATTATTTGACGCATTTAATTTTAAAAACGAGGATCTAATTCATAGACGTCACAGTATATTTACGATTTTCTTTATTTATGAATTGAAATCAGATTATATCTTATCAAAGATTTTGGTCTAGAATCTTACCGTTAGAATAGTTGTGATGTTAAATACTTTATATAATATAATTTCCAATTGACTAATTAGGAGTATATGCAGATTTTACAAAAAATAGGTATACGCGTACGTTTTCCGCATTTTATTTGCATTTTAGTATATGTTTTTATGACTTAATTAATTGAAAATCAATATATGTAATTATTACTGGCATTATTATAATGGTATAAACATCTGTCATATTTTTTTAGAGTTCATTGAACAATTTTGCGGAAACCAAATGAGCTGCTGCCTCGGTCAATGCTCCTGTCTGATTAGAATTAGTAATTTGATTACCTCACCACAAAAGTTAATTTTATTGAACCGTGACTTATCAGTTTTGCCTTATAATACCGCCCGCATTACAGTTACAATCATGCAGATTAAGTTTTCTTCAATAATAGCAATGATGACTTAATAAAGGGATTTGTGAGATTAACAATGATTATTCAGTTCAGTTTCCCAAACAATTTAAGTGTTAATTATATGAAATTACAGTTGTACTTATTGAGGACGGAATAGTAGAAATAACGTTGGCGTTTACGTAATTTCATAATACAATTTTTTATTGCCAGTCTTCTAACAAAATATTAAGGAAGATCGGGCAACATCTTACGTTCATAAAATCTCGCGGGAAACTTATAAACAACTTACCTATAATAATTTATCGACATTTTCGTACTCTTATACACACATTTTAAATGAGAATTACCATCCGTTTTTAACTTAAATTTTGATTAGTATCTTTATAAAAAAACTGTCGTTTTCCTAGTGTGGAATCTGATAAATAAGAATTATTCAAAATATTTTTATTAACGTTTAAAAAGTTAGTTAGAACTAATTTAAAAAAAATTATAGCTGAAGGACCATAATGTTAATTGAGTCGTTGCTTTAGACAACCAAGAAGAATTGTCATACGAAAAGAATGCTTAACGAACGCAAAAACACGCTTTTTCTCTAATTTTACGATAATATAAGTACTCTATTTAAATTAATATCAAACGTGGATTCTTAGACTAAACTCCCTAGAATTTTTTGTTTGCTACAAACCATATTCCATGGCATGTTCTAAATACCCACATAATAAATATTTAAAGATTTCTATCATATTATGAACCAAACGGAAACATATCTAACTTCTATATTGGAATTTTTAAAGCATTTATATTTATAAATAATAATTTCAGTTAAGTTTGTTGGAAGATAGACATAACTGGAGACTAAAAAATATTGTGTAGAAGGAAGTGTGAAAAAATTTTCAATTATTTTTAACTACTATATTAACCGCGAATTACAAATATTATAAGCTACTTGCTTTTACTTCATAATTTTTCGGAGATTAGGAAGTGAAAAATTAAAAATTACGAATTTGTATACTTGCAATTAGTTGTAAAGGAGGTAATAAAATATAATATTAATGCATAATTGAAAATTAACAGAGACAATGATATAAGCAACGAAATTTACATGCAATTTAAATTTGCAACATTATTTTCACAATCATAAACATTCTGCTCTACATACGATGATACGTTTATGTTCCATAATAAAGCATGTAATATTAAAATATTACAGAATAGTGTGCACATCAATGAGTGTATGTGGTGTGAAATTAATCAACGAAAAAGTTATTTATAGACACAAATATATGTGATACAAATGTTCGAATGCAATTTAGATTGTCATGTCACGTTCACTATCATGCTTCTTCATTTTTTATGTCTATTAATTAAGAAGGCTGTTTCTAATAGGGTACAGATATAAGCACTTTATGGAGAGAGAGCCAGAAAAATGACATACATCGTTACGAAGTTTAATAAATTTAACCAATTTTGGAGTCTTGCCCGAGGCAGAAATTTGTTATGCATAGAACACGCATTTCCCTCATTAAAAGCTACATCCAAGTGTGTAGAGAGTACGATGCGAAATACAGGGATTCCGTCCAGAGGGGGCGTGTATTATTAGCTGTTGATAGAAAGCGCTATAATTGGAGATGGTTCCGGTTTACTAAGTAAACTTACGTCTGGATAATGTGGTAAGCACCTTTTAATAATCGTAAACACAAATAGCAATATAATAAAGTATTTTAATTCTTTATTATTAACTAAGATATTCCGGTTTGCATTCAACGTAGAAAAACTTTTTTAATCTGAAGAATAACATGAATTCGGATAATTAGAGAATGAGAAATATCTAACAATTGAAATATCTTACTAGTTTAATCTTACACCTTTACGATTAATTTGTCAGTCAAAGGTAAGAATGTATTAAATTTTATTTGTATTCAAACATTTTCCTTCATCTAGAGGGAAATAAATAGTATAATTCTGTCGCCTTATTAAATAAATTTAATACATTATCACATGTAATTAAGAATTTATGTATCTTATTTAATAGAATTAAATATTTATTTAACAATTTATTTATTTGAACACTGGACATTTGTAGACCATAATTATTTTATAAATAAAATGCTGTATCCAGCGGCAGTTAAGATGACGGCCCAGCTACCCACTCCTCGAAACAGAAATCACATTCAGTGAGCGACTAGAGCTTGACCTCGTTAAATCATTGTTGAGTATGTTTTTTTACTCCACGGACACCGTGGTATCGTCGGACTTGAATTACCTCCCTCACTCTGCGGCACCCATCTTCCTTCTATAGATTTATATTAACGCAAGCTTAAGATTTACTTTATTAGTTGTTTCCTGATTGTTTAAATTTTTTAATCAGCACGTATATTTGAATACTAAGTGTAGTCCTAAAGAAAATGTATAAACCAGTCTGCAGGTGTTGAAGTTCATATTCGTTTTATATAATAACACTGGGATTAATATATTATATTTTACATTCAGGGAAGGGTACAATAAAGAATTCACCCTACGTATAGACAGCATACGCGTCCAAGATGCTCGGAATTTTTTTTTGTACCCACATAGTGATTTTACTTGGTTTTATGTCTGATTGTTATTGATGATATGCCAAGTAACAGAGCGACCAGAACCAGAGTGGCTCTCAACGCGTGACTAATTAACTAGGCCTGACTCAGTCAGAGCTACGAAATGCAAGATGATGGTAAATTCAATAATACGATTATATACACACGGAAACTTATATTGACATGACGCTTTACTTAATTCAGGTTAGATTATTATATTTTATTTTCAACCAAAATTGTGCGAAGCAGATCTTGGGTGAAATTTAAGGTATGAATTTTCAAACATTCCCTTTTGTTTTATCCGGGGTCAATATTTGAATAACGAAATTAATTTTTCTTCCGTTATGGGGTGAGTAGCACGTCCGTTCTGTCTTCATTTCAGTTTTGTACATTACATCATAATAGGTATTTTTATTATAGTTCGTGAATTTAATAAAGCGTGTGTTAGATGAAAATTCCAGTGGCCGTGCTCGAAGGAGAATAAATAAATACAACGAAATGGATAATTAAAATTCGTATTTCTCGATTACATAGTTTTTTTTACTTGTAACACTATGAATCTAGTTTATCGTTCTATTGCTGAGGGTTTAATTAGAATATTTTGATATTGTTGTTAACAAATTTATCCTCGTGAAATTTAATTCAATCACTAACATAGTGAAAACTTGCTGTAAATATTTAACATAGTCACGGTGGTTTACTGTAATTATTCAAAATCGTCTGATACAGAAAATAAAAACAACCCTTAAATTACTTAAAACTAAGGTAATGATTTCGAGAGCAATAATATTTTTTTCTAAGCGTATGAAGAAATACATTTTGGTGATAATTGATTGGTCTGGATTTAAGAAGTTTGTTTTAATACACACAAAGCTTTACGCAATCGCAGAATTTTAAGATCCATCATGTACATATACATGCACTTGTTTTTAAATTATACGTGTGACATTATACGTTAATTATATAGGTTTGCTGTTTGGTTAAAATTAACATGTATCTTCAAAAAATGAAATATTCTTAAGGTAATTAATATAATCACATACAGAATTTACATTTATTTGACTGTAGTACAATTATTTTTAAAACTAACAAAGGAATTACTGAACAAATGATCCAATGATATTTGCTAATTCACGATGCAATCTGAATTGTCTGACAGTGAAATCGTAGATTAGTGCAGTATATTCATAGATGGCAGAAAATTTTCCTCAAACCTCACGCTAAAAATGTGAAATTATATTTATTTTTATTCACGGTTTGACAGACCATTAAAAATTGTGTAATAACGGTGACTGAGATAATATAATTGGAAGGTTAGAAGTAATGCTTTACTGACGAGTGATACTGAATTAGTCTCTCATTTTACCCTTCCGAAGTATTTCAACATCGTTGCATATTGGCTGTTCTTTGCTTCTCGACGTCAATGGGAGAACGTGAATGTACAAAAGTTTTTAGACCCTGGGTCTTTAGTGTGCTACATCGTAAACCAGGTGGAACCTCTGCTTAACTTTCTTTCACAGACTTTGTGGGTCGATCGTATCATCCAAATAAATAATAAAAAGTTTTATGTTGACTTATAGTCATTATAAATCCATTACTTATAGTAATTATAAATCCATTCTCTATATTTTTTCTGACACGATATAAATTACCTATAGTTTTAGTAATAGTTATTAATGCTTTTCAATTTTCAGTTCACTCTTCGCCCTTGCATTTAGAATTACTTCGACGGATTAAGTTTCCTATACGGACATTAGACGGACTTTGACTGATCATAAAATATCTTCTGTAAGGTAAGAAGTGTAAAAAATAAAATCTTATTGTAGGATTATTAGAAGCTAAAATGGTTAGCATTATTTCTTGGTTGAATTTTATAACGTAAGACAATATTATTAAAATATTATTCAAGATATTCAAGCCTTCAATACGAAAGGAACGTTGTTTAATTTTTTTCTTTATCGGAGTAATCAGGCAGACTCATTCGTATTATTTTTGTATGCCAAAATTTTATCGAGCCTAAATTGGTAATGTTTTAAGAAATATTATATTGAGGCTGATAATCTATTAATTGTGTCAATGTACTAGAACAACAACGCCCTTTTGTCGTTAGTAAACCAAATATCAATTAAACACAAAGGAATTAAATTTGATTTGATATTATTATGATATGAAATTTTTAGTTCGTACATGAGAAATGTTTAGCATATTTAGATCAGCCACGTCTGTTTAATTGCAAGTATATCGTTACTTTTAAGTTATAAATACTCGTCTGTATTTAAGATATCATTACATTGTAGGTTCTATTAAGATCATTTTCCATCAGATTTGTTCTAGTGTTGAAACATCGTATGGCACTTCCCTCCAGGATTTCGTACAGTCTCTTGTGAGATAGCGTCTATTTGCTTTCTTCTTTAAGAAAACACTTATACTGAAGAACTGAAATTGGGAGCAATGCCCCTCTTCAACCGATTCAGAAATCCTACCAGCTTAAACCTGAGGTATATAATTTCCTACCACAAAGTAACTCAAACAGTTCTATAACCTAGGTTTCTATAACGTTGATGATTGAAATTATGAAAATTCATTGATTTTTTTATTCGTTTCTGTGGTTGCCGCGTTCATACGGACCGAAAAACAGACACGTGAGCGTTTTATTTTCATATTTTATGCAGTATATATATTGTGCGTAGTTATCTATTTCAAATAATTATTTCGTGTTCCCCCTTACGGATATTTAATACAATTAATTTTAACTTAGCATAACAATGAGTAAACGTTTGACGTGGCTACTTATGACTGGTGCTTGTTCGTATAGTGACGTGACTTACTGTGGCGTAGTAGCTAGGCTGTGATAGGAGCAGCGAGGTGTATGCCACGATTTTTGGGTCTTGTAATGTGCCTTCCCTGACTTGATTTCAAATATGACTAACTGTGAAATCTGTGTTGTATGTAAAAATTACCTGAAATAAGCTGATTTGACATTTATTACGTTCCTATATTCACGTTAGCATTATATTTTTTAATATTAAATGGAACTTACGAATATGGAACGGTTATGGTATTAATTATTGTGGCGGCGGTTTAAATTCCAGCATAATACTGTTGAATAGAGCGTAATTAAATAATGACAAGCGTGTTCGAATTTCAAAGTTAGTATTATGAATGTAAATGTGAATGTAACAAAATATAACGGATGTAATGACATGGATATATATCTTGTAATGGAAATGAGTAAGGACGTCGCTAGAGTTGAAAGCAGATAGAAAAGCTTAGTAGCTCCCAAGAGTGCAGAAGATAGGAAGACAGTCTTTGCATATGGAGAATAAGGAAGGCGGTTTGAGACGTGTGTTGCGGGACTGCTCAAAAGTAGGACTCGGGACGGAATAAAAACGTGTAAATACGATCATATTTGCTGGAGTTGTTCACGGTTTTCCAACCGCGTGGCGTTAACCAAGCACGAGGTTCCGTCGAGTATAACCGTTGACATCTTCACTTAGAAGATGGTGCTAGTCGACGAAACGTAGTGGCTTAGTTAACGCCAACCGGTTGGAAACCCGAGAACAATTCCAGCAGCTTATTCACGGGGAAACATACGAAAATTAACGAACATATTTGCCAGAGTTAATTTTAAAAAATTGTTTCATGTGAATGAAATTGATAATACATATGCACGTTTGAATTAATGAGAACGTTTCCACGGCAGTGACATTAAACTAGACAGGATCCCTGTCTATCTTGTTTTAAAAAGTGCATTCAACGGTGAATGACAAAATCAGTGTCGGAGGAATGTGAATTATTATTACACAACAACTTTAACTTCATTAGTCGAAAACAAATTATTGTTTCGTACAGCGAACTATCAATTTATTCGCTATAATCAAGAAAAGAGTTTTAGATGTCCCCCTCATTTTAACTTAAACTTTACGTCAATCTCAATTGTAAAATTTGAAGCTGATGAGAGTTGTGGTGCTTTCTGTTTACAGTTACTGCGTTAGAAAAAAGTATATTATGTTCATTTGCAGCAGTGTGAATTAAGTGGCTTAAGACTGTTGTGCAGCAGGAGCCGGGGACTGCACGCACGTCATTACGGCACGCACGCCATAATCAGCGAAACGCCCGTCCTTTTGTCTCGCGTACTTACGGCCGCAGGGCCAAGCCTCCCGGTTATTTATGTAAAGTTTTTGCATAACAAACATTGCCATCTGCGACTTAGAGCTTGTACCTGCCACTGAAAGCATTAATATTGGTAGCTGATGGACTCAAGTTTTAAGGAAGTATTAAATATTTTCATTCCTATGTATCTACGAAAATGTCATTCTCAATGTAACTAATAAGGAGCGCAGAATAAACCAGTAAAATGTAGCGATAATTTATGATACACTAAAGCAATGGCCAAAATGAAATCGTGTAACACTAAAAAAAATTATAATAATTGTAAATAGTTGGACTTAATACACCACATTAATGATATATATATATATATATATATATATATATATATATATATATATATATATATAAAGAATAAAAAGACTTATGCTGTAACTTGATATGTACAATTACTGTTATTTTCCGTAGAGTAAACACACTTTTCCGTATGTTCCTTCCACTACTTATAACATTCCTGCAAGTCGCTCCGCCCTTTTGATTGGTACCTCCTCCACTTTTGTAACCAAAATTTTAAAGCATAGTGTAAAAAACACGATTATATTAAACTATTTACCCACTGCGACTGAGTCGATAAATCGACTTGTAAAACCAAACGCAGTTCGTGGTAGAATTCAGAAACCCCACAACAAAACACGCAAAATAGTAACAGCAAGTGTAGTTTTGTTTTATTGTCTGACCTTGTGACCGTAAATAGAAAACCAAAAGTTAAGTTCAAGTTTGTCATTATTTAATTACATCTTAAAATGAATATGAGTTTGCATAAAAACTAGGCAGGGATTAAGTAAAATATTAATACTATAGATTTACTGAAGGGAAATCACTACGGAACTATTTTACATCATAAGAAAATACGTCGGTGTTTTGTACGAAGCACGATCTCAACCAAACTTTAAGCCCCACCTGCACATAAGAAAGCAAAATATTTTTCTATCAAAAAGTTCATATCTGTTAGATCTACTGTCTATTAGCTGTAGGCTATAAATTTTTTCGCGGAAAACGACGCCTGGTGATAAATTAAGGAAACATTATGACCCGAAATTGAAAAACCTCAGTGTTTTTATGACAAAATGTAAAGTACAGATAAAGTGGCGAATGGCTTCGCCATTGGTATCTATAATGTGATCTCCAGAAATTCTTGAATCTGAGGGAAACGTCTACGTCCATAGTTCGGTTATGCAATACGGAATACACGTGAGGTTCAACACGAATATGAACGCTATTATTCTGCCCTACGAACGAACCGATGGAAATATTTGTGAAGAAATAGAAGTTATAATGGTAGTGGAATTTTAAAGTTCTGAGATTAAAAGCACAGGCGAAATTTGGGTAAAGAAATTGATTTTTTTCGCAGATTCAGTTCTGAGAAAACTGCTTCATAAAATTGATCGAAATTTATTTAACTGAATACATAACCTAACACAGAAATATTACCTTACTCTACAAAACTCATTGCGATTTTCACATTACCAGTTATAAACGAAGAATTTAATTACACAATGTATTCAAACTTCAGAATCACATCTGTGACAGTTTCGAAGAATGAGACTATTGTATCTAAATTTATTCTATTTTAAATTCTAGTAAGGGCATTACATTCTGTATACGTTGGTGTATTAAATTGGAGCTGAAAAATAATGATTGGGTTGTTTAATTTATTCTATTAGGATGTCAATTCGCTCAGTAACGTCGAACCAAAAATAGTAACGTTAACAGTTTTATAAATAAATTTCATAGCAATTAATTGCCGCATACATTTCGGAGATGGAATATTTAATACGGTAGATGTAAATTCATAATTGTGATCGATAACTGCATCATTTAAAAAATAAGAATTACATTCACGATGGATTAAAATTTGACAAATTTTCTACTGTTGATACGTTAGTTGGCTATTATAACTACTTAAATAAAAATCTCAATTAGTTAAAATACGCATCAACATTTGCGTCCATTCATCAGAATTGTAATATCAGTATAATTTTCTTACGATACATACATACATACTTTTTCTGAGACACTTTGTCTGTAGCAACTTTAAAACTGAAAAAGAGCCAATGTTAAGCCAAAGATTATAATTTTTTTTCACTATTTATGAAAATAATACTCTATGTCCCATTTTATTATTTTACCCTAGTCTCCTTATAATACAAAAATTTTAAAAATATTTTCCTTCTCTCTACATACGTTTAACTGCGATTTTCTTTTTCGTGTGGCCATTCCTTAATTAAATAACTAACTTCAGTGTACGTGAAGTCGAATAGTGGGTAACTTTTAGTGTTTTTTATTTACCTTGGAGTCCACCAAGTTATAAAAGGGAAAATACACAGCACAGTTCCTCCAGAAATTCCGTTCTCGAGTATTTATCACGCGATATATCACGATCAGAGACAATATAATAAATGGTCAAATGTTTAACTGTAATTATGTAGGGTTCATTTTTCGAGTATTATGGAATATCAAGCAAGAGATATAAAATAAAGTTTAGAAGCAATACTGAAACATGATGTGACATTCCTGTCTCCCTGTTAAGAACGAAAATTTTTATATATAAAATATGAGCACTGACCACTAAATCGGTAAGGAAGCCTGCGAGAGGATTCTCTCGCAGCTGAACCTTCCCAGACAGCTCTGGCAGCATCCTTTGGGGATGCCTTCACATCTCTATGGTTTTTTGAACTAAGGTTCCCACATGCCGAAGCACCTCGGCCTGTTTTGAGAGCTGTATGTTCCGGGGTCGCTGAACTTGGGCTACGATAAGAGGTGTCCGCTATTCCTATTGGAATAGTCGGCCAGCTGCCTCCTAAACCGGTCAAGGCACGGCGCGGGGAAAGCTGTGACCCCACAGCTAACCACTCTCCCGCTATCGGAAGGGCGTGGGACAAGTACCAAATGCCCGACCTACCTAATTCAGGTTTTTCTAGGGTTTGTCCTGCATTACTTTTAGGCGAATGTCGGGTAGGATCCTTAAACTATAGCCCGGGGGCCCTAGTTAATCCTTGGCTACCTTCTCCTAGCCTTCCGCATTCCCCCTTTCAAATCCATTCCTACGCTATTAAAGGGGAGTTGCCACCATGTGGATTACCTTCATGTAGCCTGTTACACCCCCCCCCCCCAAAAAAAATAATTAAATCGGTACCCACTCTTCTAAAGTAGATAGAAGAACAAGCATGTGTACCAAGACACTGATGACACTGCGGTTGTAGTGAAAGGAGAAAAAGTGACCACGTGAATAAACGGGCGAGGGTAACTATCCTATTTGTATAAATATTACATTCAAAGTTTGTTGAATAAAGTAGCGTGTATGGTAAATAATTCCAACAACCGATGAAACTATTAAAATTCTTAATAACGGACTAGACAAATTGCTTTACAAATTGTATTATGTAAAAGATATGAAAGGGACTCCGAGTATTGTGTAAAATTGGTTATCAGAATTACTAATAATAAATTTTGAATAAAGATTATCAGTGTATCAATTGTTTATTAAAATAATTTCAATTAAATAACCCGATGATGGAGGAGTAAACCAATTTACCATAACCTTTGTATTTCAATAAACAAATGATCCGCCGGATAAACCGAGTATCTTTTATTAAATCAACAATACACCTGGCAAGCCTATGTTATTTGATAATAAATATTATTTTCCAGGATGTAACGTATTATTTTACTTTGTTCCACATCGTTTTCTATTTTCTTTGTGAGACTTATTGAATCATTATCAGTCAACACGCCCCATAAATACTATTGGTACGTTTCTAAAACATTAGAACGTTCTTTTCAAAATAGTAACGTGGAAACAATCAACTATTCCATACTCACTCTTCGAAATGGAAAGAAGAACAAGCATGTGTACCAAGTTATCGCGGTTGCAGTGAAAGGAGAAAAAAGTGGACACGTGAATAAAATTAATTAAAATTGCTTCCTACTCCATATTACTTTCTCTGACCTAGGAATATAATGATTACACATTTCTCCAATATTATATTATATTTTTGAAATTCTCTAGAATAACAGTTGTTTTATAACTGCCAAATTTTTCTGTTATCATTTTTCTAATTCTTCACTTGAATTTAGTGAAAAGTCAATTTAAGGAAAATTTTTATATTGTGCTTGTAGTTGTTTCTTCCTTAATTTCATTGGCTTGTAATGAAATCGCATATTGATCGAACATATTATTATTTATTTTCAGCCTCCTGATACACTTGTGTACAATTTTGTACCAAACTATTAATTTTTAAATTTGGCGTATGATATTCGAACGACTTGCTGTTTCACTTTCTTTAAAATTCTTAGAGAAACAACCAGCACATGTTGATTAAAAAGTACCACCTATACTTCGTTCTAAGTTTAAAATAGGTGGAAAGTATTTATACGAATATTATATCTGTTTCTTCTTCGTACCGTTTCCTTTATAAAGGGACATAATTTTAAAATTACAGTCCAACATGACTGAGGCTGTAATTCAATCTTTTATTGTATCTCAAATTCCAAAATACAGACACAAACATTCATAGATTTTATTTTATATATTTGTACGCTTTTGCATATAACAAATATATTCATCTATGAATATATTTCCCGAAAATAGGCGATAATGGCACAAAAAAGTGCCTATAGCTTGTAATATACTCAACATGAATGTTTTTGACTGTAGTTTGTTAATTGAGATTCAATTTCCAATCCTTAATTTTTCATTAGAATCACAACTGTTTTTCATTCTGATACGAATTTTCTGCGAGTCGATATTATATTCAATGATACCATTTTTAGTAATTTCCTCAATACATAATTATATTGGAATGACTTGGAATTCGATTTTTTTTGGGCATGTACATCGTTGCTAGTGTAAAGATGGCACATCCAAACATAAAAAACATCCCATGAAAAAAATAGCCAATTAATCAGAAATGTATCATGAAAATTTTAAAATATTATAAAAATTCCCAAATTTTTTTTATTGTAATTTAAGATAACGAATTTATCATTTCGTGGTTTATTTACACCTGAAGAGGTATCAAAAATTTATGGATAATACGTATTGTAGTTTTTATTATAATGTTTTAAATTTTTAATAATAAACATCTGATGTTTTTTCATTTATTTGAAATAATATAATTATTAATAACAAATATTACCATATTTATTCAAATGTTCTGTATGAAAAACAGATACGTTATACAATTACTGAATACATATATAATATATATGTATATATATACATATATATATATATGTATATGTATATGTATATAATATAATATATATTATATTGTGATTATTTTTTTTAAGTTCTGTTAATATTTTTTTATTTACAATTGCGGCGGTATTCGCTTTAAAACATCTACTATTAAGAGGAAGATTGTGGCGGAAGCACGTTCTATGCTAGAGAAAAATGCAGGTCTTATGTTATATTAATCTAGCTCTTCATGACATAAAGTAACAGCTCCAATTCATCCTCCAACATTAACTTTCTCCGGAGCGTTATGAAACAAGGCTACTGTGTTATTTGGTATTCGAGATAGTAGGAGGTTTAATGCATTTGGTAGACGTTGAAAATTAATGATGGGAATGTTATCTGTGAAATGTCAGCGCAATAATAAAAAAAGGAGTTATGAAAAGGAAATCAGCGATTCAAGTATGCATTATTTTTGTAAATAAATGTGTCCCTGATGGCAGGTACTACGAAAGCTAAATTATATATAATGTAATTTATTAATTCATTGTCCAATAAGAAAATTTGTACCGAGAAATAATGACTTCAGTGGCAATGTATTTCTATTTAGGATCACTCATTTTAATTTACGGCCTACTCCTTCTTTTGTCTTGAATTTGAATTTTAAATTCATATCGTGGTCTTTTGTAACAGAAACTTCTTCGTTCAGGGTGTGGCATTCAGAACGCCAGCGGAGTCTGCAGAGTCCTACCACACGTGGACCTACTTAATAGTCCAGACTCAGAAAGGCAGCGGTTCATAACATTTTGTTGAATAAGCTATACAAGCTGAAGAGATTTGACATTCTGAATAGATTATTGAGGTTATTTTTCGCCACGTGTCTAGGCATTCAAAATATCTACTAGCTGGATGGATTGGGGGCAAAAAGGAGTGTATGTAATTTTTATGTGAATGTGTATTATTGGTCAGTGAAAACCGTATGAATCTTGTCACACGATGTGTATATCCAACTATATAAAAATATCAAGTTAAACGATGTGGATATATATATATATATATATATATATATATATATATATATATATATTGTAATAAACAGATATAAAAAAGCGTCTAAATAATTAAAAAGAATGTTAAGGGAAACAATTAATCAAAATTTATTAAAGTTTTAGTACATTATAAAATTACACAATAATATTCAGAATCTCAGGGTCTTTACTGGGTTTGATAAATGGGTGAATTGAATTTAAATTATCTAACAAAACAATTAAAGAAAAGAAATAATTGAAGAAAAGAAATAATTGAAGAACGATCTGACGTATCTTAATGAAATGGTTTACAAATAAATTTAGAGTTCTTTTACTTACGGCCGACCAGGTCTCAATTTTGGGGTTTTCTGTGCACACGTTTTTGGGGATATCACTGAATTTAAATTGGTTACCAAAACACTTGTCGAAATTTTAGGTTCTCGCAGCTGGAAACGGCTACTCCTTCCGAATTAATGGTCAGTCAGATCATTAACAACTTCCTCTCGATGACATCGGTGACGGTCTCTTTACTTATTGAGCTTTTTTTTACTGCGGCAGGAAATTATTAGGTTACTGCTTGTGGCTTTACTTATTGAGAAACTTTCCTGTAACCTTATTCGATGAATTACAGACTGAAAAACTTTTTGTTCAATTTTAACTTGCAACCTTTCCGGATGGATATCTGCCCGTTGACTGTGTCTGTTCGTCTCGTAGAATTTTGACTGCGTATATCTCAACAATGGTTCTATTGACTCGCCGCCCGCTTTGTCGCGGTGTATGCTTTATATAGTCTAATAATGAGTTCTTTACTTTGCAATTATAACAATGGATTAATTACTAATTACTACAATATATATATATATATATATATATATATATATATATATATATATATATTGTAATACTTAGTTAAGAAAGCCAGTATTTTGTTTAAATTTCATAATATTTGTTTCACGGTACAGACTAGAGGTGGTCGGCCATTATGTAAAATCTGTTTACTAATTCGGATTGGAGATCTTGGGTGACTCGTATAAAAAATGATGATTGACAGCGGATAAATGCTCACAAAAGGGAGAACTATAATTGGACATCTTTAGCGGTTCTTAGATCTAATGGCTGACGGACATCGGAACAAGACCCCAAAGGAACGATGACAACATTTTTTTGTTGAAATCCAATTATAAGGTAAGGGAATCTTTATCTAACAATACTGAGTAGCTCTATTAGCGTGAGAAAGCCGGATGATGTCAGAATGTGGGATATTCTGGATAGGGGGAAGCTGATAGGAAATTTAGTTGGATGCCAGAGAGAAAGGGAAAAGGACATGGTGCCTGGAGCAGCTGGAGGTCGGTGATAGTAGGTGAATTTGGAGTTGGATGTCAGAGAGCAAGGGAGGAGGACGTGGATGAAAGTTAGTTGGAAGCCAGAGAGTGAACAAGGTAGACGTGGTTGCAGAGAGCAGAGTTTTGGTCATCGATAAGAGATGTAGGCATAAAGTGGGCGGTTTTGACAGTAAATAAAGCCAAAGTAATGAAGAATTTAGAAGTTGGTGTTAGAATGGAATAATGTTTGTGTAAGAGATTTTAGAGGAGAAAGACGTAGAAGTTGATGTCATAGCTAAATTCATTTATTAAATTTCATTATTCTATTAATTTAGGGATGTCCTGGAAAATTAATTTTACTGGAATAACAGCACTGTAGAATGTACCAATTCTAAAATTAAATTTATTGTGAATAAAATAAAATAATAAAATCTGTTACACCTCAGAAGAGTAAATTATATGAGCTTTTTAACAGACAAATTTAAAAATGTTACTCTTCCATTAAAAAAATTGTTATTGACTAATCGATATAGAAAACCAACAAATTCTGGACGCGTCCGGCATTACATTTCAAATCACCCAAACAGCCAAAAAAGGACTATGATTTTTAATTTCGTTGAAAGGCCATAATTATTCGGATCACAGTATTCACTATAAAAATCTGTACATCGTCACTAACATCCTATTAGCTCATTATTATCCTCTCTTTTATCAACGTTAATATCAACCATAATTTTAATGGTATTTATAATGGCTTAATTAATCTCCGCCAATATAATATTGGATGTATTAACAAAAGTTCCAATTCATAGGTATGTTATGTTAAGAATGGTAAAGACCCTTTGATTCCTGACGATACTCATTTTGTTGTTTACAAAATTGAATGAAATGGTTGCAATGGTGTTTATAGTAAACAAGAATAAAGGAGAACAGAGCGAAGTATAAATTACTCAGAGAAAAATGTTATTTAAAAACATATTTAATTAATTAACCATTACTTCAACTGGACGGACGTCAGAATCCTTGACATTGAAACTAACTACTTTTTTAGAGTTATATAAGAAATTATTAATATTAGAATTAATAAGAACAATTATGTTAATGCCAAGAGTGACACTGAAGCTATTAGTAAATTTATGATCTGTTGTTAAGTAAGGGATGTCTTTTTGTTTTCTTTGGTTGGAGTGAATACTCGGGATCCTAGGTTAACGTTACTCTGTATTTCCACCCATTGATGGAAGAAACGTGTTCTGTCTTTTATAACTTCAATATTTCAGTTAAATATGCCATATAATTTGTTCTTGTATATTTATTATATCTTCAGAGAATTTTGGGGGGAATTTTGAGACATAGGGTTAATAAAATATGAAAAACAGTAGTGTATAGCCAGTATTTGTCCTTGAGGATTGGATGGGATTTGTTTATCCTGTTAGTAAGTTATTAAATGTGTTTGTGTGAAACAGCTACGTGCGGTCCTAATATGAATGAGTAGTAATAGTGTGAGAAATCGTGGCACGCTTGCTTGGCGAGGCTGACTAATGACATTTGCTTGCGTCTGCCCCTGGGGAACTGCAGCTCAATCAGTGGACATATATTGAGTCCGGGCCGTCGACATCTTGACGTCCTCGTGCCTCAGCCTCGGGCATCTGTTGTACTCACCACCCAGTCTAACGAGGGGCTGAAAATTAGCTAATCCTGCGCCCTCCGCACCTTTTCCAACATCAGATTAGTCCCCAACTGCTATGCAAATTGAATATCGAAATCACCAAGTACAGTAATGCGCTCGTTCGCTGGGGATTTGCTTTATCGTTTCGTGGAAAACAGATTTTTCGTACAGTCAGCAGCGTAAAAGTTGTGCTCCAATATTAGTAACGTTTCGGAGGTTTCAATTTGCCACCGACCTCAGCCTACGTTTCTCCCAAAAATTCTGAATAACTACGATATAATCATATAAATATAATGCTATCCTTTCTGTGACTAACTTAGAGTGAATTAATCATTACTACTTTACAATCAATTGTAATTTCCATATTTCATCTTTTCACATACCGCATGTTATTTGAGGAGGCAAAAATTGTGGCATGTTTTTTCTTTTTATATAAAAGTATATACATAAATATAATGTGGGGTTATGTATAACAATCCTTTCATTCAAGAAAAAAAGAATAATTTACTCTAGTTATTTTTTAATTCTTCGTCCGTTAACTTCAGACATCTATAATTTGAATTGTAAGTATTAAAGTATTGTAATAATTTCTTTCAGCTAATTTCATTATAATTAATGTATATGAGGATATTAAAAACTGACCAAACTGTATTCATACAAATATTCTTGATAATATAATAATTAAATTCCCGTTATAATAGTTGAAATGTTCACAGTAATGTAAAACGTAATTATCATGGGAAAAGAGAGAGAAAAACACAAAATTAGGTATAACCTAAAGGCTAAATTCTTATTATTCTCAAAACTCTAGAATTAGCGAAAAATCTACTTGTATTTATTTACGTAGTTAAAGGTCTTATATGAATGTGTATTCAGAGTTTTCTGTGTGGGTGAATCTAATGACAAAGAAGGTAAAAAAAAGCCCACTGCTACGACCCAGTCTATTTCGAGAATGGCTAAGCACCAATCAGAAACGTTAGACCTAACATAATATATAAAATAACAAATACAATCGTTAAAATATATTTGTGTGTTTAATAAGACGTGTTAATAAATACCCAAAATATTTCCACTTTCAACAAATAAAATAAATTATTCTTCAACGGCTGATTGCAGTTTGCAACACGTAATTTTGACTCAAATCATAATTTTGTATAAATTTTATGCCAAAGTCTATAGTGTCTAGAGTTAGACTATAATTCGCATATTCGAAACTAAGTTTCGGGGTTTTGCGGATAACATAGCACATTCGATTCTTAAAACTATATCATTTGTAATACATATTAAGAGAATCCGTTTTATGAGATTTCTATTTGTCTACTAATAGTTATGACGCACGAATTACTCCACTAAGACGCCTATTTGAGAAATATAGAAATATCCCATTTTCACTGTGACATAAGCATTCTTATATAAATTTCTAAACCTGTTAGTGTTTATAATACATTTATACTCAAAAAAGTAAGAATTCAAGAATTAAAATAAGCTTGTAGGAACCAGACGTTGCGGATAAATTAGATTTGAATGGAAAGCAACGTATTCTGTGGTGTAGGAGTCAGGGTAACTAAATTATATCACTGAGGTCACGGGTTCGAATCCCGGCGAGGGCATGGATATTTGTGAGAGATACTCTCGTCAAATCAGTCCCTCGACAAGGAAAAATTAGTTCCCATAATGAGTCGCTAATAACCAGAGCTATTGATGCGACTGTATAGAAATCAATATAAAAAGTTATATTTCACAGAATTATAATTTGTAAATTTCTTGTGAGGTTACAATTAAGTCTGAATTGAAGATTCATCGTCGCAAAATGAAATTATCATCTTCTTCTAGAGTAGATAAAATAAATATTGTATTCTTTTAACTCACATTTATTTTAATTAACGACGAAAGACGCCTGAGAACATGTGACGAAACCTGTTTTCATTACTTAATTTATTTTGTAAACGGCCACGTGTTGATTTTGCGGCATGAATATGATAATTCGTCCATTACTTCGGGACCACTTTAGCTCTGCGCTTTAGCTTAACCGCTGCGCTCAGAGTTCAGCAAATTACAGTCTCAAAACACTGCAAGGGGCCTCATCCTCTTATCTCACACACACAACCTATGCAGGGGTAATTTGTTTGGGAACGTTTTTTCAGAGCTGATAACTTTAAGGTCTATTTGAAAGCAGTCTCAAACGAATGGAATAAATAACAACGCGGCCTCATAAATGAGCCACTTTTTGTTTCACTATAACCGAATCACTTTCTTGATTAGATATTTTTTTCCTGTTGTATCCGATCAGTAGTTAATGTGACGCCAGATTATAAATGTAAAAAAATGTGTTGCACTAACATCAAAGTACAAAAGTCTGTTATATAAAGGCCAAACGTGTCACGTAAATAAGTCAAGGACCAAAACTATCAGCAGAGTGCTAGATACCTTAGCGAGATCTCCCCCGAGTTTAGTTATAATAACATATTATTATATTATAACCGGTAATAGTATAATAAATATCGTGTTCTAATCCAATCCATATAATATAAAACAATAATCGAAATACTGTGGACTTAATATAAAATAACGGACGAAATATATTGTATTCTTTAACACACATTGAACAAGACATTAATTTCACGACAAATAAATATTAATTCTATTATATATTGAAGACTGGAAAATTATTGCAGAGGCTGCATTGATTTGAATTATATTCCAGCAAGTCACCTATAGTTAAGTAAACTATAATATTTTATATATTGTAATCGTAGTACCCTCAGAAAGTTTTTGCCATGGTATCCGCATAAACATTAATACTTTACCAAACATTTACCAAAATATTTTTTGACAAAAATTATTGGATTCTAAATTCGACTGAGTATTAAAGAAAAGAAAATAACATTAAAACTGTATCCGACTTGTATTAAATTGAAATCGGTCAGAACATTTAT
Organism: Zhengitettix transpicula; assembly: GCA_037074705.1. Classification (NCBI taxonomy): domain Eukaryota; kingdom Metazoa; phylum Arthropoda; class Insecta; order Orthoptera; family Tetrigidae; genus Zhengitettix; species Zhengitettix transpicula. The sequence goes on from CM073591.1 coordinate 80,877,816, forward strand.
TTACAAACATTGTAAGTATCACATATTAACTAAAATGCATCGTAACCTTTCTTATATTGAGACATTATCTAAAAATTAAAAAACAAAATATTCAATTCCAAAAATAAATAATTTTTTATTTGTTTGTGATTCAATATTTTTATTGACTGTTGGCCAATTTATACTAATGTTAATTAATACTTTACATTTAGACTTATAATATAGATGTAAGTATTTTTCAGTGTTTTAAAGATCGTAATTTGAGGATGTTGGAATATCGCGAGCGTAATTCACGTTGTTTTCGTTTCGGTTTTTCCAGAATAGTGAAAGTAATGTTTACAATTAAACAATTTTATACTGTAAAATAGAAATTTACAAATTGAACAACGTCGTCGTTTTATGAAAATTTGAAAAAATTGTTAGATTGACAAACTACTGAAACGTCTCACAAGAACGTTGGAAAAAAATGCTTTACAACCGCAGGCGTTTTGTATATTCATCGGCAGGAAAATTTACAATTCAATTTTTTTATATTTTTCCGTTCATAAAGTGTAGTTGGGAACTCATTAAAATATTGATATAATCATCTCAAAAAGAATACATTGCGCAAAGTTTAATGATGCAGATACCGGTACGACATAGTTCGGGATTTTGTTTTCTTTCTTAACTGTTGGAAAAGTATGCAAGAACTTCCTTTTAGAACGCATCTGTGACCAAAATAACGGTGACTTATACGGACAGGCACGGGAATTCAACCAATAATCACATCCAACCTACGGTTACAACATACAATCACGTTTTCATCCAATGAATCATAAAATGTAATTTTAGTAGAATGAGCCACGATCCGATATGATTTCTTTTATTTGAAATTTTCTTTTTAAGTTTCAAGAGAGAAAACAAAACATTTGTACTACATCTATAAGTGATAGTCGTTTTAGTTCAGTAAAATTTTCAGAGATAGTTACAATGCGATCAAGATTCATTCGCCCATCTGCTGATGCAGATTAATGTAGACTGGTTGGTGTTCGACGATCAATTCTGTGTCACATCAGTTAACTTGGCGAACATTTCGTGTATAAACTTAATTGACAGGTAATTGAATGTTAAATGGTCCTGCCTGACGAAATTAAGTCTCAAGCTGTCACTGTTTTTTTAAAAAATCATCGGACTTACGAAGACATAATTTCATAGTTAAATTTATTCTTAAATATAAAAGTACATGTATTACATAGTAACTGAGTCAATAGGTAATAAAGTTTTATTAACAATATTTCGAAAATTTTTCCACAAATATCTCCAAATTCTTTGCTCTCGTTTTCCCAAAATTCTGTAAGCTTCAAAATATAATAAAACCTTTTTTTTCAGATCACAACTCCTTGCTTCTTGTGTGCTTTCCTTTGTCCCGTGGAGTATCTTACTTTAAATATTCCGAAGCATTATGTACTGTATACGAAAGCTGTTGTGCTTTTCATCCGAGTTCCTTCATCGGAAATTGTCTTGTCGACTGGTGGAAACGTATGTATAAGATGAATAATAATTGGAAGAAGATGTATCAAATTAACAGTCAAAATTATGTGATGCAATAAATACCACGCTCAGTTTCAGCAAGCCTTGTTGCTTTCGTCAGGTGATTAAAAATCGTAAGCTAAAACATATGGTGCCCACAGCTTCAAGACTCACAATACACCTCGCAGTACTTCACAATAAACTTGTTAAATGACTGTATGAGGTGAATTTAAATATTAACGATATTAACTTGAAGTAATGAAAAATATAGTCTGTTTTGAAAAATAATAATAACATAAAATTGTAAAAAAGTTGTTTAGTTTGTCAACTGTATTGTGCGAATGTTTCGCTCTATTCTCTTGTTTTATTAGTTTTCTTAGCACCTGAAGAAAGAAAGAATGTATCCAGAAACGTTTTGAGGTATTTATATCATCACTGATCATATAATTTTTTGGCCATTTTATCTTATTATTTAAAAATAATATATATTTTTAAAATCAAAATTATTTGTTAGTTATGAAACGCAATTACCTAGCAAGCCCCGAAGCCTTTCCGTGCACCGCCACAGCTTGCAAATTCCCGGGGAGTTGAAAAATTAATGGTAGAAACTCACGGTACAGCTCACTCTACGCACTGACCGAAGTAAACATATTCTTGAGTCTGTTTCGAATTTCAAAACGAATATTGTAAACCTCGGTTTAACCTGTCGCTTCTGTCAAAGTTAAATCTCATGTCTTACCTCCTCTATGTTTGTTCTTGGATCGCAAACCACACGTGTACCAAGTTTGGTTGGAACGGTTCCACGCATTAATTCATAACTTAATTTATAATATTAAACATTAATATTTATATTATTATTATTATGCTTTATATCGCAAAAATCGCATCTTCCAGGAAAATTGGCCCATCCTGATATTGACCTGTTATAGGCGATCAATAGTATCGTCAATAATACTGCACAAAATATTTCTGTGAATACAGAAATGAACCATTATTGCGCAATATCACACACAGACGATACAATATTTATCATATTGGACAATAAATATCTAACTCCTGTTTGATTGACTCAATATATTGTGCCATCTTTCAATATGATCTCTAGACGGTCAATATTATTGTGCAACATTAATTATTGTTCAATATATTGACGATAATATTAAACGCCTTTGGCGAACGTTAATCGGGATGATGTCGCCGGGAAAACGTGCATTGGGCAAGTGTATTTCGGGACTTTGTACTAGACCCATATATTACTGCCGCTGATACTCTTGAAAGTATATTTCTCGGAAAGTTGACCCCATCGCTGCCAAGAAAGTGAATCACGCTTAATTTCTTCCCATCGTGTGCCATGTATTTCAATATAGTGCCACCATCCACCTAGTTGATAAACATTCGATTAGAATACTAATACTAGCCGCAAATAATTTTTGAGAAACTTTTAATCTTATTTCTAAGAACAATTTCATCTAGAGCATACATTTTACAATTCGAAATTATTGTAATAAAATAAAATATGTTTTTGGGTAAGGAGAGAATTACACCACAAATCGGTCTACTCTTAGAACAGTCAAATGTAGATTTTTATTTGATCAATTCTCTGTAGACGGATAATCTTCTTGTATAATTGTTAAAATTATCTCGGGATTTCCACCGGGTAAGCTTGTCGAAAGCAGAAGATGATGACGTGGATTGTCATCGAAACGTAGTGCAAACGTCGAAAACACGCGGCGTTTAGCCAGGAAATGATGACGTGGACTGTCGTCCAAGTGTCGCTGGTTTGCGACGAGCTAAACCGGATGGAATGCCGAGAGAATTTCATCAACTATCTACACCGGGAAAACCTTCGGTCTATAATCCTTGTATAATGTTAGAATATTTATTAAAACTTGAAAAAATGTCTTACTGTGTGCTACGTACTACTCAATTAATAAATTCGTTAATCTGTTCGCAAACAGTTAACACATGCTACCATACCACCACAAAAGTACTGATATTATGAATATATTAGCAGTTTTAATATAAAATGTTTGAACATGATTTTTTCTTTTATTTCATAACTCCTTCAACTTGTCCTTACATTGATGATAGAGAGGATAATGTATCCTGTTTCATAAGAAAATAAGGAACTATAGTACATTTGTGGTCGTGTTTCTATAACATATAATTACGAATCTGTCTGAAATTCTTCTGCGAATAATAGGTGTATAAGAATAAGAAAAAAGTCTCATATAAAATTAAAACTAAAATGTTGTTATCATTTAACAGTTTTTTCTTTTTAATCAATCAATTATTTTAAAAGTTTTTAAATTTATGAAACTGTTTTTTTCTTTATAACTCCTTTTTTTTCGTATTAATACTTTTTAACTAGTGTATTTATGCATTTTAATATTTTTTATTTAATTTATTTTCTTTTATATATAAATATATATATATTTAATTTGGTATTTATTTCTTTATATTATGTTTATTTTCAGTATTAGTTTTATTTGTGCGTGTGTTTCCTTTATATATAATTTTTAATTGGTTATAGTTACTTTATTTATTGTTACATTTATTATGTGTTATGTAACGGGCCTTTGATTTATTTAGTTAGTAGAGAACTAATAGAATCAATAAATCTATTTCTATTTCTTAGGCTGTTATGTGCTATCGCAACAAATCTGTAGAGCCTTCTTGTATAATATTATTGTCGTAATTTTTTTATTTGTTAAAAGTACAGTATACTAGGAAAACACTTTCTCCCAAATAATAGCAGCATGATTTATTTTTAAGTAATAAAATGCAGATATCTATTTCGCCTAATTGACAGTATTCTTCTAGGTTTCATTGAAGGAAAACTGGTATAAATAAATAGTTTAGAGAGAAATAACCATCTATATTTATGAATTTCTGTTTTCTACGGTTCACGACGTTCATATTTCCTTCACTGAAATTTACTCTCATTATTTACTTCTCATTTCTTTTTTATGTCATTTTTTAAACGTTGTTTTATCCATTAAGCGACAAAGTACCGGCACAATCGTCACAACAATAAATATGTTATTGAGTGTCCATTTTGTTTCTTTTAATATTGTCTCAAATATGTTTGGGGTAAAACATATTGTACTGTTTGGATTTAATCTTGCTTGGTACCATTTTCTTGAGTAAACACTGACATAAAATTTGTTTTTCTTCCGTTACATAAAATCTGGAGAAAACGTGCGAACGACGATCACCCTGGAAGATACTATACCAGTGAATTTTCATAAACAAATCCGTCAAAAGGACTGCAGTTATTGATTCGGTACCAAATAATTTGAATTTACATTTAAAAAAGTAATTTGAAAGCAGTATTTTCTGCAGTTTTTATCTATACCCAAACTGGAAGCAATATTCGTAAATTAAATTGCTAATTTGATCAGATTTGTAGATATAGAAATAATCCAAATTGTAATTAAAAGGGGTCTGGACTCCAGCCGATATTTGCTACTCGTATAATCACTTAGGAATGTGCAATAGTAATAAAAATCTCGCAAGGGAAATTCATTTCACGTACGTCACTGTCAAGCGCTGAAATCTTCGTTTCCCAATTTCAGCTATGGAAGGAAGAGGGAAGCAAAATTAAGGAAGGAATCTTGTTTAGATGTTAAATGTTTCGTAACTTTTTTGTTTCTTGACATTAATCGATAAAGGCACTTTATATATATATATATATATATGTGTGTGTGTGTGTGTGTGTGCGTGTGTGTGTATATATATTTATGCATACATTCAAAACTGTATATCACTTGAGTAATTGTGGTCGGAAGGTAGTATTGTAATATTTTTTTGTTTTGATTATTTGATACACATTTTTCTGACAAAATGGCCCTTTTTTATGTGTTACCATATTATCCACAACTTTCGAAACAAATCGTTGGAGTTAACATGTTTGGTTTCGTAAATTTTACAAACCTTGCCTGAAGGCATAATAAGATTTCCCCAGAATTTGGAAACTGTCAGGGGTTGACTCCTTGGCTGCGGTGTCATTTGAATATTTGATAGACGTGCTACATACATGAACAAGATGTGTGAACGTGACTTGCATTCTGGAAGGTAGGAGATAGTCTAAAGGGAAATTTATTTATCGTTTGACCAATACAGCTTTTATTCGGTAAGTCGTTAATCACTTTGGAACAAGCTGCGGCCGCCGATCAATTAAGTTTGTGACCTTCGGGAAATGTTTTAGCTTATATGTCCTCTTCTGTTAGGCATAAAGATTTAATTGTGGGAACCGGAAAGCCATTACCCAAGGAGTGGTTTTCACTGTTTTCATTCCTCAAAAATATTCCGTTTTACTTTACATTGTGTTTCCGTTGAGGATCATTGTAAATAAACAACAAATAATAGTCTATATTAAATAGAATAAAAGAAATTAACGACCATTATAACAGACGATAAAAATATTATATTCAACACTACGAAGTTTCTGACAATTGGTTCATTTTTACTTTATTAGCAGTAATATTTAGTTTTAAATTTCAAGAACGATTTTAAATATTATTTTGTTTTACATTTTATTTCTTACACAATTCAAGATAAAATAATATTATTTTTTTAAAACTAGATATATAGAAGAAGAAAAAATATTATGTAAATTTGTGATTTGAAATATATTGTTTGTTCTTTACATCACTATTGTCAAAAATTCCTGTTACCGTAGAAACATAACTAATAACCTAATGAAGTACAAAAAGTACTGTAACCTCTATGTGTTGATTAAATATTTTAAATTGTACATTTTATAATTTTCAAAATAATATTTCTGTAGGAATCTTAAGTCGAATAATTTTCCATTATTCTATAGTATTATATGCAATAAAATTGTTTTTGAAAGTATACTTTCTGTAATCCAATGAATGGGGTTATGTTTTTAACTATTTCCGTAAATTTTTCAAACATACATTTTAAGTATGGAATTTCTAAAGATCGTTTCTATTTTTTTTTTCAGTTATTTAAAATTTCAGGTAATGACTGTCGTTCAACATTGATGTCACGACAGGTCCCAGGAGATATAACAATATACGGGTTATATTATTAACAAACATATTAGACGTTGCTTCTGACTTACTTTAGTGTACTAGGGATGAAAGTTCACCACTCAGTAAGCTGAAATTTAGAATAAGAAATAATATAAACCACAATTAACCATATTTTTAATTTTTAATTTATCCATAATAACAAAATTAGTCACAAAATGTTATTCTTCTAATTATTTTTATATTAACAACGACAGGAACTTGTGAACATATTTAAAAACTCAATAAATTGATGGCGATTCATATTTAAAAAACAGCGTTGTATTTTATTGCAAATAAAATGGCTAGTTTGGCAAAATTTAAGCCAATATTTGAAATAAATTGAGAGTTTAACTCAAAATCACTGCATGGTTACTGAAGAAACAAAACGTATTTGTTTAGTAAAGTCTATAATTAAAATATAATACATTAGTGTAAAAATATGCTAATTATATAAATACATTGCTAAATAGCAGACAAAAACAACAAATAGTGTAGTATTTATTTAGCACTTAGTTTTGACTCTTATTTGGCTACTTATTTATCCAATTACATATCTATAATATTTTTATGAGTTAAAATTACATAAATAAAATACTTTAAATAAGGTATATAGAAAAGATTGTGTAAATTAATTTTTCTCAACATATAATAAATTTCATACTGATTTATAAACGTAATTTATGAGTTTACAGAATGATAATGCCTAATTCAGACAAAAGCTCCGGTTATTGATATTAAAAATAATATTTACGTTATGTGACAATTTTGTGATATACATAAACAGAAAACTTATTTCCAAAATTGTGTCTTACTTTTCTGATTCTGATAAGAGTTCTGTGAAACATGGATACTGTATTGTTATGAAAAAATTTCATTTGTTCTTCTATGTCTTGAAGGATTGTTCCCGAAACTAATAAGGGATTTAAAATGATCTATAATTGATCAACCGATGCTTAAAACTAAACCGCAAAACCTAGCTGTGTGCTAGTCCTTCATACGGAAATGAAAATATTGCATTCTGTTCTAAATGTTAGTGACGGAACGTAACAAAATTATTTTCTATATATCCTATTTTTTGTACTACTTTTTTCCTTTGTCGTGTTTATCTTCCTTTCGATATTGACATCCAAGACTTTATTTATGCTCTAATACTAATAATATAAATAATAATGGCCAAATAAATAATAATTAAATTTTTAATAAAATAATTCCAAACCTTCATTGTGAAACATAATGTTTCGCTTACACTTATTAATAATTAAAGAGGTATTAATGTAAAATCGAAACGTTGTGTTTGTCCACGAACATTTTATAATTTTTTGTTAAATGTTTTGTTCGTACTTATTTGGATTTTAATATTTATATGATATGAAAATTGTAATAATTTTCTATGCAACTTCCGTTTATATATGAAACGCAAACAAAATCAAGGTTTTGGAACGTCCGCCATTTGTCTAACGCTTCTGTACAATACACGTATACGGTCCGACCGTTTTCTCTTGAAAAGAGAAGTCAGCGTGACGTACAAGAATTTCGTTTGTGATCGGTTTTGGGTCCGCCTAATGTATCAAACGTAAAGATATGTTGAACACATTCGAACAAGAAACATTCAAAAATAATATTTTATTTGTAGAGATAGTTTAACTGTTATTTTTTCTGAACATTTTTAAGTTGATTATTTGAAATACAGTAGTTCTATATTTATATATTTAAAAAAATATCGACACAGACGGGGAATCGTTTATTTCGCGGTCACTGTAACCACTGAATTATCTTCGAACTTTCTCTATCCGTTGTATCGACCTGAACACAAATTCATCTACAATTTACTAATCATATACATCACGGGGTAATTATAGGTATTCAGTGAAAAATTGAGTTTTTGGGTAAATTTATCATACGTATTGAATTAATTCAAGAGCACAAGAAATTTTCTCAACGAACCTCATTCCTAAAAGCTATGAAAGTGAATTAACAGATAATATTGAAAACTCTAGACAATTTTACATTACAATTGATCATACGTATTGAATTAATTCAAGAGCACAAGAAATTTTCTCAACGAACCTCATTCCTAAAAGCTATAAAAGTGAATTAACAGATAATATTGAAAACTAGACAATTTTACATTACAAGTAAATTTATTAATGTTTTTTTTTATCGAATCCAGTCATCAATTTTTTGAATGGCAAGGAAATTGTTTCGTAAAAACTCCTTGTACATGTTACTGATATTTCAGCTAGGCTTTCTAAAATATGTCTCTTACAAAGTTAATTTGATTAAAACAGTGTTAACGTTAGGATAGAAAAATATTTAAGCCAAGGACCATTTAATGTTAAAAAATCAAAACAAACAGAAGTCAGCAACCGTGTCGGGATTTCAATAAACTTAATTGCGACTCTCTCTCGTTTTAACCGTATGTACAGTACGGGCAAAGCGTTAGTTGAAGTTGTTGGGATTCCGGTCACGTATTCTTTCAATGAAGCCTTATTGACAAACAATTTGGCGTGTACCTAACACTTAATCCCAAATGCAGCTTTGTTCCGAGTGTGACATTGCCCACTTGACCGAAATTAAATTTGGTTTTGACGCCACTTCCTCGATTGATTGCCACCGCTGTGTGGTCGTACCGACGAGTGATGTGATTCACGAATCCCTGAAAACAGAGCTCATGTACATATATCAAAGAGCTCACACGCGAATATACGAGTAATTGGTTCCGTTCAAATGAGTCTACACTGCAGCTGTTAATAGCATATAAATTAGCGTACTCATTACACTGAAACTGCGAAGCCAATCGACGAGAGGATTTTCATTCTTCGTCAACCAAATGATTAACGACGAATTAATGAGCCTATCGCCAAATATGAAGCAACAGAAACGGGGTGTTTTATCTTAATAGACTGTATCCCCTGAAAGAATTAAATTGAGATATTTCGATAAGAGAAAAACGGGGACGAGTGAACGTGTAGTAATACGGAAAGGAAATATATTAGTTCTATATACTAATTAGTTATAAACACATATGGACAACATAAAATGTCAGAAAACATTTAACTTTTCAGTATTATGAGGACCTGACCTCATAACATGAATTAACTTAAAATAGTGACGATATAGGAGATTCTTTGTCAATTTTTTCGAAAGATACTTCCCAAACAGTGAAATTTTCCCACCATAACTTTAAGTGTGAAGACTAACAGGTTTTCTGTACTAAGGTTAACTTTAAATATGCCGGTTTTGTTAACAGAGGTAGAGGAATTAAAATTAATCATTAAAGTAAAAGCTATGAAAAAATCATATAAGATTATTTTGAATGTTTTTAGAAGTAACATTTTCATTGCTACTAATTATGTATTGCAGCGTAACATAAATAGTCCATAGAGGAACCAACTTTGAGGGGTGGTACATCTTACTAAAACATCCCTTTTTTTTGCATAGGAATGAATCATCGGAAGTGACGCGTTGAGGCAGGAACACAAAAAGTGAGAAAAATAAATGCTAAAAATTGCGTCCAGCACAGTAATACTAGTCTCTATTTGACTGTCTTGAGTATTTCGTTACTCGCCTATCCGTTGCGGAATTACGCGTGTGAAAAATGCCTGGCATCTTTGTAACTGTTCGCCAATCACTCCTTAGACGCAACGATGAGTATGTATCCTGTTAGGTGACATCCCTATATTGTATCGAAATGATGTTTAATTATATCCATTTGTTATACTCCAAACCAGATTCAGATTAAAAAGAAATCTTATTTTGTAGTTATAAAACGTAATATATTTTAAAATTTATAAACTTTTGAATGTAGTTGCCCATTTAATCAAAATAAAATTAGAGATTGATTTTAAATGTTCTCAATTTATACTTTGTATATTACTAAAAATCACATCTTTCCTATGTAGTACAACATAACTCATAAAATAAATTAATTGTCTTCGCCGTTTATTCGTAAGGAGGATGTTTACTGTAGTATTAGCTGTAGATATAAATATTTACATTCAAAATCAGAAGCAATGCTTTCAATAAAGCTCAGATCTAAAGAGAATTAGGCAGTGGTTCTGAATTGGATTCCCGGTCCTTTTGAGGTTTTTCAATCCAAATCTGTTAATTAAAAACATTTGTCTACAGTGCCTTGATATATTATTCGGTTTAATTGTTTCTTTAACGCTTTACTTTATAACTCTTTATTACTATTTCAAGTTTTTTTTAATACATTTGGTTAATTCTTGGCTCTATAATATTCCAGAGACTATTTTATACTATGGAGGGCGAGAATTTAAGATAGGCTCAAAATTATTTATGGTTTCAGACGAAACCTTGTACAGCTGTTTTTCTGTAAAGCAAACAGAATACAATGTAAGTGTGATGGACAGGAATGTAGATGACTAAATTAATTCGATTCTTAGCAATCTACAGGCAAAAGTATTATTTTATTTGAATATATTACACATAATCAGGGTATGGAGTCATCGTATTTAAAATTACACTTGTTTAAAAAATTAAATTAAAACATTGTGTGTACCAAAACCGTAATTTTGTTAATAATGTTAAATGGACTATTAATTAGAGATAAATTTCATTTTTTAATATAACAGTTTATTGTTCAAATATGGCAAAAGGGCTTATGGAATAACGAAAAATCTTTTTCCAACATTTTATAAATACTCTTTATCTGTTCTGTCCGTACCAGTAAGTTATTGCTATTATTAATATTTTATGACCTCTTGGTACATACCACTGCTTTATTAATTTTTCTTACTAACTATGTTTTAACAATTTATTATTACAAAAAATAGATATGTAAAAATAAATTATGAACACATTTTAATACTGGTCACTAGTTTATTAATATTCATTAAGTGTTTTCGTAATTTATTTCCAAAAAAGTAATGTGCAAAAAATAGTACACGCAATTTATTACGATTAACATTTTCCGTTTTCAATAGTTTTGTAATTGTTACTCAAACTAAATAAATTTTTGAGTTCCGATACACAACTGATTAAGTGAAAAGCGAGTAACTGTGGGGGTATCTGCGCATTGGGTCTTCAACTTGTTATGCACGCCCGCAACACCTTCTAAAGTAAACAGTATAATTTCACAATACCTACTTATTTGGTTTTAATTTATAGTTCCGAGTTTCAATAATAGATAACAATAGAATCTCGATTCAAAGTGAAATTAGTATTTTATTCTGTATGTTCCTTTAATAATATAACGTCGTATGTAAGATTTTTTTAGTCAGTTCATTTGACCTCCGATGTCATTGAAAACGTCCAGCCGATTATATATTTTCAATAACGAAATCAACCGTTTTTATCATATATCCGATAAATTTATTTCACATTCGTATAATGAGCAAAAGCTTGCTTTCTGTGATTCACAATATTTCGTGTGTCGTCTATTTTTTCTTGTTTTATTCACCAGATTTTTGGGTCTTAATTTTCAGTGAATATCAAAACCCACCAAAGCGTATCATAAATCAGTCCTGGTAATATCGTTTTACAGCTTTCTTTATAGGGTGTATAAAATGTGTGATTTTGTGCGTTTGATTTTAGTTAAAATTTATGTAACCAACGACGTGCTGCGTTGAGAAATAAAATTTCTTTTTGATCATTGTTTGATCACCTGACGGGTTTCTTTTGAGTGGAAGGATCATCCATCCGTTTTTATTTAAATTTATATATTTTCTCTCAATCGTAACCGTTGCCAAATCTCGCTTAACAATGCATGGTTTTTACACTAGTTTTTTCTTTCAGATAGACTTCGCCTTTAAACATATATTTAGATAATTATTTCATATTTCTTTCATCTTTGAAGAGCTTTGCACTCTCGTAGCCGTCGGCTTATATATTTTTTTTCACATTCGAAGACTGTACGCGTCAAAGCGAGCTGTGTCCATTTGTTTCCCTACGTGATGAATGAATGTCAGAACTCTCTGCTGTCTTACTCACTGTAACGAAACTAATTAAGTACATCACGAAAATCTCCTGAACGTCCATCGGGGAACGTCTTCCGTTCACTTAACTCACATGATGTCGGAATTAGACAGATTTATTCTCTCCTCACCGTATCAAACCGAAATGATAAACGAACGTATGATGCGATTTTTTAAAAATTAATTATGATTTTTTTCTGCTTGGGAAAAAACAGCAAACCATAACTGGAAAGTAAAATTTTAAGTCATACTCTATATTTTGCTACAACCTAGGAAAATATTGTAGTGTTTTGGGGCAAGAATATTCAAAGAATAATAATTGTGAAAGAATATTAATTAAAGACTCACTTAACCATTTGACGTGAAAATGCATAGTACATAAATTACAAAAAAATTCATAATCATATTGCTGAATATTCACACACGTATTATTGGCATAAGTTATGTACCTCGACGGTATTGTTATAAAGTCCCCGAGATCAAGGTAGTTGGACGAACGTATGCATGTTCATAAAACTGAAGAAAAATTTTTGCGGGAAGAAAAGAGAGAGAATATCGGTAGTTATGATACGAAGCAGCACGATTACTCAATTTTTTTCTATTTCCAGACGCCACCAAAAGTGGATGAGGTACATCCCAGAAAGTACTTAACAATTCTACGATATAAAAAGAATCAAAATATCAGAAATGGCACACTAAACAACTACATTGGACAAATTACTACTAAATATTTGCATGTCATTATATGGGTCAATATTATTCATTACTGTTTTAATTAATTAAAGTTACTGGGAAAAAGAGCATAAATCGATGTGAAAAAACCTTTCAGAGTCTGTAACACATTTTCTGCTATTTTTTCCGGAGAGAAAACCCTAACAATTTCATTAACTTTACTGTGAACTTGTGTAAACATAAAATTTTTCTCATAAATTTAAAATCATTAAAGTTTATTAATTGATGGTGCAAATCAGTCAATCATTACTGATCGTCGAAGTATTTTTGATGTTTGAGACAATTATACTAAGCATATGGATTTAAAAAATAGTAGGAGATTAAACAACGGGATGTAGGAGATAGATTCAGCCCTGTTTTGATTCACATACGTAGATATGTATGAAAGAAATTAATTCATTCACTAATAAATACAATAAATTGATTACGTGACTATCTCTTTCAATAGCAGGGGGCTGTTTGTTTGCAACATGATGACAAAGGACTGTATGCGATGCGTCAGTATTTTAATAATACAACAGTGCTCAAAACAAAAACGGTAGATTGTTTAATACGATGTGACTGTTACAACAAGCGAGATTAGAAATTATAATTACTGCCAAATTACATGATAGAAATTAATCCTTTCACAAATTTTATGCATGAGATTTGGATTACACTGGTTAACAACCATAATAATTTTTCTTTGGTTATATTATTTTACAAGCACTATTACAAGACAAAAATATCGCAACTGCGGACTGAAGAACTGACTTTGTTTAATAATGGAATTATTACACACTTTATGCCTTCATGGCTTCTGTTTTCGGAAACAAAGAAACAGAAAATCAATTTATTCCTTACTCAAAAGTTTCTTCCACCAGGTACTGTAAACTTATTTTGTATTAATCTTTCCTGTCTGTTGATAATTAGTTTTTCCCGTGTGGAACGAGATCTTGGTAGAAACGGGTGAAGTTATTTTTTTTCGCCTTACAGAAAAGCGACTGATCGGCTTTCCTCTGAAGCGGGAAATACCTTTGAGGCTATTTAACATTGTCGGTAACTGTTTGAAAAAGTTGAATTTTTCGGCCAAATATATATATATATATATATATATATATATATATATATATGTATGTATTTGCATTGGTAGACAGACAAAATATTTGTTGTCAAGACGTAGTGAACAAACTCAAAAAGTATTTAATAGAAGAACCTTCATACTGAAACACGATATATGAATCAAATAGCCCAAGCCCTATTCTGCAAGAATTGCATAGAGTAGATATGTTTTTTTCCCTCAAGATAACCCTAACGTTATGAACAACGCACAAAGTTTTCATTACCAGTATGAAGAACGGGGTACCAGGTAATTTATATACTACATGAATATACTTACTGACGCGTAGTTTTTTTATAATCCTTCTTTTGCCTCGATTTATAAACTGAGCACATTGTATTCCTTTATTCATTGTGTTTAATTTTTCGCATTATATGACATATTTTCGTCAAATATCTTAAATATCTGTATATATTAGGGGAGAACGGAGATGAATAATAAGTAAAGAACCAACGATTGTGCAGAAGCGATAAATTAAGAGCGGCTGATATTCATATTTACTTTCTGAATATTATTGCACTAATAAAGGAACCACGAGTACGATGAAATTTGCATTTCCGTGAAAGATGTTATGCATCCAATTCTAAATTATTCAGAGACCTATCGGTAGCTCCATATTACATTAACATAATAATAATATTCAAAGAAGTGGAATTTGACACGTGTTTCCTTACAAATATTTAAATCAGAAACAACGTTTACTTAGGTGGAAACAGATACTGATTGTCGCCCATATTTTTCTTTCTACTGTTGTGATATTATTCATCATTAGACAAAATGAAGGCTTTTATGGAGTTTAAATATGAATTGGGACGAAACGTAGTGATATATTGTTCTATATATATTAATTGAATTGTCAACTAATAAACCTCTTGTGCTGAGTCATTATATTTATTTAGTTTTTTGCTATATGTCAATAGTTTTAAATATATTTTTCGTGTTTTTGAAGTTTCAAAGTATCTTGTGCATAATACTAAAATAATAAATAATGTTTAAATGTATCTAAATTCGTACACAAACATTAAAAAAATGTTTATCATATTTAATGTAACACGTATATTGACTAAGCTCGCTGTGATTTAAATCACCGATTACAAGTTTTACAAAATGGCGATAGAAATAAAAATTAGTTAAATTGTTAAGTACGTAATTAATTCGGCCAAATAACGGCAGGATAAATAAAAAATTAAAAGCACTCCATTTCCTCTGACATTTTAGATTTCATCACGTATATAAAACTTAACACATTATAGAAGACGTTGTCAGGAAGATAAAATTATATCATAGAGACTACTTTAAGTGTTGATATCATTCCCAACATGAATATCATTATTGAGTGTACAGTTTCCGAAAATAATCTGGCCCGATAATTGATAAAATTTATCTTCTGCTGAAAATAAGTTCTGGAATGTTTTTAAGATGTATGAACATTTTGTATGCTTTATATTTAATTTTTGTACAAATATTTTTAAGTGAACGTATTTATGTGGTAAAATATTAAAGTAACAACTATCTTCCATACATTTGTTATCTATAATTGATCGAACTATATTATTTCGTAACGTTGTAGCTTGTATCGAACAAACGGTATTGTGAAGAAAAATATTAAATCGTGAAATATTTGCGTTTCCAAAACTTTAGTTGCTAGTAAATTCTAACCTGACTTTGTGTTGTTTAAATACCTAATTTTCAAACTTTGGTCACCTTTATTAACTCTGTGGTCCAACAAAATATTATATTCAAATATAATAATAGCAATATATATTAATTTAACTTTCAATCAAGGAATTTATTAGAATTAAATTTTTTATTCAATCTAAATAAAAACGTTTCCTGTCATAGCTTTATTAAATATAATTCATATTTAAAGTATTTGTTTAATTTTGAAGTTGTCATAAACATTTCCTTATTAAGAAAAGACAGCGTATCGTTTCTGTTCACATTGTACTGAGCAAGTGATATTATTTCATAAATAACCGCAATATCATAAATATACGTAACGTATTTAATACTATATTTTTAGAATGGAATGTTAACATGTAGTCAGTATTTTCAAAAATATGAAAAAATTGAAATTATACACTTTTTGAGAAAATATTTTTGTGGACGATAATGGTTAAGACGTCACAGGGACTTATTAATTAGTAAATTTGATGTTACTCATTATTAGCAATTATTACTTTACGAAACTTGAGCTTAACTGAAAACGAATTTTACAGTTTTTTTTTCATAATGCAATTTCTAATTTTAGGCTTTGACGTAATAAAGGGGCGCAATCAATCGATGGTCCAAAAACAAACTAGATTAATAATCTATTGCATTTCCAGTAGCACCGGTCAAAACTTTAAGTTTCTTCCTTATTCATCTGAAAAATGTTTACAAAGTTTAATTTTTTCATAATACCAACAAATTGAAATGTTTAACAAATATTGTGATGCGGAATTGGAATTTCACTAATTTCAAAAGTAAATAATCAGATATCGTCTTTTTTGCTGTTATTCTTTAATTTAAATCAAAATGTACTGATTGAAATAAACTGATAGTAAAAATGTTTGGTGCTTCAATGAAATATAATTTTTTGAAGCGTTATTCTAACTGCAATGTAAGGGAACGTATGTTTGAAGATTTGATTTTAATGTGCATTACGTGAAGAAATTGTCATTTAATAAATAATTATTATACACCATAAATTAATTTTAACCTATAAAACAATCATAATCCATTCTTCTTCTTAAATTATATGTTCATTTTGTACATTGAAATTCAGGGGAAACCACACGAAATTGTTTAATAACTCCTAATTTAAAATATCGCATTTTTTACATATTTTAATGGTTTTTGTTGTCAAATTTCGAACTGATTTGGACATCGCTATATAAAATATAACTTGGGTAACCAAAACCTTTATTGTGCTGTCTACGACTAGGAGAATCGCGTATTAAAAATTTCTGTTACTTGTCTAATTTACTGATACACGACTGTTGTATTTTACTATTAATATTATTAATGATAAAACCCTTCAATCACAGTCACATATAAAATTTATTTTAACGTTATTTACATTTAAATGGCAGGAGGTATCGGTTATTTTAACCATATAATATGGATCCTGACCTACAATTCTAAATCCTGACATCTTAATGTAAATAAATTTTATATGTGCGTGTGATTTAAGGGTTTTATCATTTGTAAAATTAATTTCTGTTATTTATCGAATTTTGACCATAGTTAGTTTCCTTTTCACTTCTTCGCTTTCCTAACTTCCAAACAATGTATGGTGAAATTGAATTAATATTTCAATAAATTTGAATTTAAATACTGACCTTTGGATATATTAAAATAACATTATGCTAACGTAGAAATTTATGATTTTGGATTTTATAGAAATTTTTAACAGAAATTCGAATTTCTAATATGAAGCAACAATTAAAATTAAAATGTGTCTGATTGTAGTGTTAAACCAATTTTTAGCTTTGCTTTATTATAAAATTCTTCTACAGTAGATTTTGATTCGTATAAACAGATTGTTTTGTATAAAATAAATATTAATGTGTTTATGGTTTACGTAAAATGGAAGCGAATGTAAAATATCTATTAAATGTGTTTAAATACGGGTTAATACTACGCTTCTGTACCACAGATAATTATATTTCTCACATATTTTGATTGGCGCGGTGTTCTTTTCACCCATACGGAATCAAAAGTTTTTCGAGGATATAAATTAGTGTACTGTTTTATTTTCTGACTACTGGCGGCTAACAGAAAACCTTGTTAATGTTGTACGCAGAATCGGATTTCCGATTTACACTGACGTCACGTAACGTGGCGCGACTTAATGCAAAGATGAAAATATAACCGTGATTATTTGTTTGTTCATCTTAATCTTTTCGATAGTAGAATCCCCCGTAGAACTTCTTGAAATCACTTCTGTTAATACTGAATTGACAAGTGTGGGATTTGTGAATAAACAAAATGAACCCAAGGACATGAAAGATTTTAATAACTGTGTGCGGGGATATCCAATTAATTAGACGCTTTATACGCGTGAGTATGAAGAATTCTTTTTCTGTTACAAATGTGCGTTCATTAGGCGGCATTGACGAGCGTGGTGACGCCGTTTGATTAATTATCCTGGATCACGCGAGAAAAACATTTTACGGTTTTACTCCGCAACTAGTGCTCGCGTGGTTCAGTGAAAACTATCACGATGGAAACATCGGGATTGTCCTCCTACAATGGAACTTTCGGCATCTCCGGTGTTAAAAGAATGTATGTTGGTGTTGATTCAGACGCAGAAACCACGCAAAGAATCTGGGAAGCCAGTGGCACGAACCCGTTAGAGTATTTTACACGCGAAGCCACTGAGAGGATCACGCAGATGCTTCCTTACAATGTGATCGTAAATTCATTTGGAGTCCGCCAGTAAGGAAGACGGAGGATAGTCGCCGGAAGTCGATATTATCACCTGAAAAACAGCTTGTTTCCAGCAATATTACACGTCCGTACCAATTATTAGCGAGAATTTAAGTTTGCTGCGTTCAGATGAAGATTGACTTTTCTCTATTTATATTTTCACTCTGATGTGTTTCAAGACCTGAAGGATTTAATGATCAAGACGTGAACCTAACACTTGGAATCTTTTTCACTCTAAAATAATTATCGTAGATAAACGGGGTTTTAAATCTCTTCTTTAAGTTCTAAGGCAGTCTGTAACCTGTTGTCCCGAATTTTGGAAAGCTTAGTTAATTTTAAAAATCCCTAACAAATATATTGCTTATATGTATTCGGTCATCCTAATCTTGAAATTTGCCTTTAAATCTAATAATTTTACAAATCAAACAATAACGTTTTTAATTTCTACTTAAAGAAGGCTTTTGAGTTTTGTCAACTGAATTGTGCAGTAGTATCCGTCTAGGCTCTTGTGCTCATTTCCTTTTTAGCACCTGAGGAAAGGAACGAGATTTCCAGAATCTTTGTGTGGAATCACTTCTTTTGTCTGTATTTGGCTATTTTTATTATTATTACTTGTCCATTTATTTGGGCTGATATTTATAATCTTACTATTAATTGAATTGCCCCTTTTTTATATCCGGCGTATATAGCAGTATGTAATATTTGTCCGTAGAGATAAAATTAATAATTGTAGATTAAAATTAGTAAAAATATTAAAACAGCGCTTTCATTATAGTAATTTTACAATAATTTAATGTGTTCGATAAATTGTAACTTTTGTTTCCTGTGACTGATATAAGGTTATGGGGAAATTCTATGAATAATAACAGTACTTGAAAAGTTCACACAATTGATCAACAATAAAATTACGTAATCTATTAAAAACTTGATACACGTTTCTTTATAAGTGAATTTTTTATCATTAATTACCATCAAACAATTGCGAGCTGGTTTAAATGTAATTCTTGCTTGTTACTAGCCAAACATTTTTAACATATTTGTTTAACATTTTACATATCGGCAACAGTTTAGAAAGGATTTTAAATATTAACAATGAAAAAATATCTGAATTTATTATAAATAAATATATGTCCTTTAGTCAGACATACATTACATAGTTTGTTGCAAAAATAT
Source organism: Zhengitettix transpicula (assembly GCA_037074705.1). NCBI lineage: Eukaryota > Metazoa > Arthropoda > Insecta > Orthoptera > Tetrigidae > Zhengitettix > Zhengitettix transpicula. The sequence continues at coordinate 80,897,699 of CM073591.1, forward strand.
ATATTAAATACACGACGTTTCGTCCTTTCCTAGGACTTCATCAAGTATGACAATAATAATAATTTTTAATCTAATTCAAGATTAAAATTGAGAGACAAGGTTCTGATTCCCTGTCTGTAGTACAAGAATTTTTTATTGTTATTCGTATGTAATTAATTTTTTTAACTTTTAAAATAATTATGGAAACTTTTTTGATTGATACGCGAGTATCATAAACATGTTTAATGGGAAAAAGTTTCGTTGTATACTAAAAATAGTAGGGGAAAATTATGCGGCTTATACTTTGGAAAATAACTATATTTTGCTGCTACGATTTGGCAGTACTTAAAGTTCCTCTCGTTTATGATATATGTGACCGAGGACTAAGAAACTCGATTTAAATGAAGAAGATTAAGATATTCAGACTCAATTTATTTTGCGCTTATGCAATGATAGCAGACTTTTACTTTCAATACAGTAAGTATTTAGGATTATATTTAAAATAGTGAATGATTACACTGAAAAAAAGCGAAGTTCTTCATCATCGTATACGATTAGAGAGATTTTCCTTTACATAGCTGCCGTTTGTACACCAATATGGAATAGCGTACATTCTCACCAACATAAAAACTTAATTTAAAATCGACTTACAGCTTAGTATTTAGTAATAGTATAACTGAATTTAAATAATATAACTACAAAAATTGAAACTTATAATAGAAAAATAATAAAAGGGCACAGGTTGCTGTATAAATTCTTTTCTCTTTCCTACCTGTTGCTAATAGAGAATGAGGAAATTTAAAGATAAGGTACTGCTTTGACAAGGAGCTGTTTAAAAATGTTCCTTTGCCGTAAATTATTTTGATTTCTTTGGTATTATTAAATTGTATGATTTTGAGAAGTAATTGAATTATAAAGGACCGCGGGGTGATATGGTGATTGAGAATGCCTATGACTTCTTACTCACTGAAATAAATTATTTAATTAATTTGAGACTCTCTCAATCCCGTATAGATTAATGAAGGAACACTTCTAATACAAGATAAAACCTGGTTGAAGTACAATTAATTAAAGTTTCATATACTTAAAATGACTTTATCAACCGGAGCAAGGCTATTACTTCAATACAAAAAATTAGTCGGAGCAATTAGGAACATTTTTAAGCATTGTTTTCTCGATTGCATCACGAACATACTATTTTAAGTAGAGGACAGAGTGGTTGTAGTTTCCAGTGCCTACCTGTTGGATGGAGTAGCAGTTCAGCGTCGCTGGAGGCGTCGTCGGGAGGGCACTGCGTCCGACGCTCCGCGACGCCGTTTATATAGAGCGGGTTGCGCCGGCGCCTTGCCACGCACGTGCTCCATACGGGCCGTACTTCATCTACACACAGAATTTTAAGGCGACTTTATACGGGTCTATCGCCTTGATCAACGTTTGATCTGTGAGAACACATCGTTTCGACGGAAACGTTGTATATCAGGAACGCGAATGCTGACATCAATAGGTAGAAATTTTCTCGGGAACTCCATTCCCTGTGAAAGAAAACGTAAAGAGAAAAAGGAACAAGGAGGTCTGAGTACAACCGTTCAAATTGTAGAAATCTGAGTTAGTTTCGAGACATAATTACGACAATAGAGTCAGAAACTTCCAGTTTTGACATCTCATATTTTGCGTCAGTTCATTCTCAATACGGATTAAAAACCCAATAGAATCCGTATATATGGTTTCCATATTATTATCAACGAAGAAAATCCATTTGTTAACGAGTTAATTTCAAAATGGTTTATCCTGTGGGGATAATTAACAAGAAATGTTCCTAGTATTCCGATCAGAATGTGTGGTCAGAACTCAATAAGTGCATTGAGTGGTGAGGACGATTAAAGTCTCGTGGCTACCGCTGTAAAATTTTGTATCCTTTTTTTTTCAGTAGAAGGGATATTGGGTCTATGTTAGAGATAATGCAAAAACTTATAACAATAAAGCTTATATTTAAATTGTTTACATATATGGTAAATATCAGTGGACGGCACGAAAGTTTCAATTCTTTTTCAACAAAGTGCACAATATTTTATTACGATATTAACTCCCAGTATTTTTAAAACTTCATACGTTTCGATTCTTTAACATACGAGGTTAATATCATTCATTGACGTGCGCATACGAATTTTTCAAGTAAATAATTTCAATAATACGTTTAAGAGAAAATTTCTTAAGGAATATTTATTTTGGGTAAAGGATTATGATTATTGGCTTTATTTGACTAATGAGCTTACCTGCTGGTACTTTGTGATTTGAATCATAATTTTATTTTTTTTCGAATTTATATCACCTGCTAACCCGTCCTCGGGGATGAAAACAAGGAAGGTTCTTAGTGTTACATTTATATTTTAATTAATATTTGTCTACAATGTCTGACATTGACAGGATAGTAATTTTTTTCTTTAATACTTTAATGCTTATATATAATTCGACCATTCTTTCTGGTTTTTTAAATTTAGGTCCGTCAGGTTCTTTTAGGATCTATTTAAAACTCGGTATCCGTCAATTTTTGATTTAACTATTTATAATGGGCGGTATGTAGCATATTCTGGAATGGAATTTTTCCTACAAAATCCGATAAAAGCGCCTCTCACCAGGAAGTGGGCGTGTGGAGTCGAGTCTGGTATCATTGGATGTACTCTTTCAAGACGAACAAATTTGATTACCCACTTAGCTTCGTTGAGTAGTTTTCGGGTTATTTCACCTTTACACATATTTCCCCTTACGGATTACAGTCAGCATCATACAAAAATTATGTACAAAACCAACGCTAAAATCTAAGTGAGAAAGTCATGCAATAATTTGAAGAGAATCAGGGCGCAAGGATCCGATGGTGACAGCCGCGCCCTCATAAACGATCGACTTCCTTGTCGGCCCTAGTGAGGTCCGACGGTAAACTGTATACACAGGTGTCACACATACAAATCCATAGTGTAGGAGAAGTTCTTGGAGTTAGTTGTGGTTTTCCTTACGGAAGAAGTAGAAAGAACTTTACAAGTTACAATACTTAATAAAATTTCACCTGTTTATAAGAGTTTAAGTTTTATAAATAACATACTACAAAATTATTAAAAATGGTGAAGGAAATAACAAACGATATTAAAATATCATTGAAAACGATTAATCATATGGATAAACTATTACACCACTGAAAGATATAAATTTGGCAATGGAGGATAAAAACCCTGCGTGAACTGTAAAAAAATAAATATACTACAACTTCAAGTTTTCTGAAAAGTCGAATTTCATATAATAGATTAAGCCTTAAACCAAAATATAAAGTAATTATTTCCTTATCCAGCCATTCTAAAACAACAAATCATTGTTTTTATTATGAAACTAAGATTTTATATTAGAAAAATGACATTAAAATTCAAAATAGCAGAAGTCACACAAAACACACACACACACACACACACATATATATATATATATATTCGAACAAAATATTCAATGATAGACATGAATGAAGCGATTTAGGTAAATATTATGTTACGTAGCTTTAATAAATTGACAACTGCTAAACAAAAAAAAAAGGTATCTTGGAAATATCGACTATTAAAGTTACAGAAAGGTACTTTGTAGTGTTTATTAACAATTTTACGAACGTGAGTGGTAGAAGTGACTGTTTTTAGAATGTGTTTGAATACAGGAATCAGATATTTTTAATGACGTAAATGGTAAGAATTGTGATTTAAATAATTTAACTATTACAACTATGCTTTTAAAATAACTTTTATGATATAAGGTATATTATAAGATTGTTAATCTCTATTTTTGGTTATATTGCATGAATATGAGTTTATACTTTGAAATATCTAATTAATGAATATATAATCAAATTGAGACTTATTTGTTTTGAAACAATGCAAATGACTGTTAATAAGAGAGATGGCCAATTCAGACCAAAAAGTGATAATATAAATATCACACAACGTTTTTTCTCTGAATTGTCTATCTTTCTTATGAATTATTTTCAATCAGACGTAAATTGTTTCATTTGAAAATGATTATTCTTTGCATATTTTTTTACATAATACTTCTTAAAAAAATTAGGAATATAAATGGAATAATATATCACGGTCATATAGTAATACGTTGTATTGGGCTTTCATATGGCTATGGATAACTGAAGTTTGTGTCGTTTGCAAATATGTTTATAGAAAAATAACGCATAGTAACTTTTTATTCAACTCTTATGATTGTCATTGTCCAATTCATGCTTTTAGAGATTTTAAACTCATTCTATGGATTGCCACTTTCGAGTAACTTTAAAATGAAGCCATATTGAATTATAACGCTTATAGGAACTGAGATAATTTTTTTTTTGTAACTAACCGTTTTGCTATTATTGGAACCTTTTTCGGTGTTCTATGCAAAAAATGTTATAAAAATACAAACGATGGATACTAATTTAGTTGTCAAGTGTTTAGTACTGCCATTTTTTAGTTCAGTTTCGATTAATTACCCCTTCCTCCCTCGCGCAAAAGGAAACTTTAATTTGATTCTCCAGTCCTGTGAGTTACGCTTTCGCCTTTATACAACTTCAACTTCTAATCTGCGATTCATCTCTTTCTGATTCTTGATTTCTGTCTTTACATGAGATACTGTTTTTGAAATACTAATAATTTAGTTTTAAAATTGAGCAGCAGTATAATAACAATTATCGAGTTCTAGAAACAGAAATATTTAATTTTTACAATCAGATTTGCTTTTTTTTTAGTATCTACAAGCAACTTTATCTATGAAGGGACTGCGCCTACAATTTAAATAACCAAGAAAGTAAGCCGAAAAGTTTTGATATGATTTCTTCTCGCCAAGCGAACAATAATGCAAGGTAAAATTCAGTGCGCAACATATCTTGCAATTGTGTGATCATAACTTGTAGGAAAAATCATATTAAAGTATAACTATGAACATTAGAATTCCTCGCGTTGGAACAGGTCGAATTAGAAAGGACTATTCCGGAAATAAATCGAACATCGTCAACATTTGCCATTTTAAGGAATACACTGTTGACTAAGTATAAACTTGATGTTGTCATAATAATTGTGAAGTTAAATTTAATTAAATATATTAATAAAAAAATAGAGATTTTTTAAGCCGCATTAAATAGCGATTGAATTATTTTGAATCAAATAACGCACTGGAAATAAAAAGTATTCCATCGTTTCCGCCATTATATTATTATTTATCCGTAACATATATTATATATTCTGAAGAATATTAATATAAATATTGAAATCGTTTCGCTTGTTTTGTATGTCGCTTTATTTTACCAGCGAGTCTTACCTGTTTTAATACACAAATTGCTAAACATTCTCTTTTCCTGTGTTTATGAGAGCAGTTACTTTGGAATATTCGGTAATATATCAATTTTTTTTATTCGTTCAAGGTGAAATAAGATTTCATAGGAGAGCAGCACAACGGGTTGGGAGCGACTAACAGCTCCAAGATCTCCCTAGAGAACTCTGCTTACAGCTAGGGTAGTTAACAGTTCTGCCCACTACATGACTTGTACAATGTGAAATTATAGACACAAATTAAAATCACCAGTACTAGGTTATTAGTAAGATTTAGTTAAAAAATAGCATATAGAAAAATAGAAGGAAAATCTGGCATCGAATTGCCGGTTGTTAGAAAATACAATTTTTGTTAAATGTACTCCAATTTCACGAATCAAATGAATAAATATTCATATATGTTTCCTCTGAATATTCCCAAAATTATCTCTTCTTGAATATAAAAAGTTGCTAAAAATGATAGTTAAAGCAAAACTTTGGTAGCAATGATTTTCGATATTATATAATGTAAGAAATTGTATCGGTGAGGGCGGCTTATTTACTGTAAAATCACAAACGATAGCGGGAGAAACAGCAAAGGGTAAGATTTTTTTTGAAGTATCGAAATGTTCTATTACCTGTTTAATTGATATGATGCCGTTGAACGTTAAAGTTTTAGGGTGGGTGGGGCGCGGGTTCGACAAGATATAAGACAGGAAACTATGTAGCAATATATATTTCTTCTCAGTTGAAAGAGGGGAAACGAAGTATTTAAAATAGCTTGAATCGGATTCACATCTCTCTGGTTTTTTGAATTAAGGTTCCCACAAGCCGGGGAACCTCGGCCTGTTTTGAGAGGTGTATGTTCCGGGGTCGCAGATTTGGGCTTACGGTAAGAGTTGTCCGCTATTCCTATTGGAATAGTCGGCCAGCTGCCTCCAAAATTGGTCAAGGCACGGCGAGGGGAAAGCTGCGACCCCACAGCTAACCCCTCTCCCGCCATCGGAAGGGCGTGGGACAGGTACCAAATGCCCGACCTACCTGATGCAGGTTTTTTTAGGGTTTTCCCTGCATCACTTTTAGGCGAATTGCCAGGTAGGATCCTTAAACTACAGCTCGGCGGGGCCTAGTTAACCCTTGGTTACGTTCCTCTACGCTTCCGCATCCCCCTTTCAAATCCGTTTCCGATGCTATAAGAGGGGAGTTGCCACTATGTGGATTACCCTATACATAGCCTGTCTACATCTGAAAAAAAAAGTTCATGCAAATTTCGCATATGACGTTCGTGAACATGGTTAAAATTAGAAGAATTTTAGCTTTTACATCGATACATCAATACATGAATTAGTACGTTTGAAATGGACGGCGCGACAAGAAACTTTGACGAACAATCGCTTTGTATTTTCCGTTTTTTCAGTCACCTGTATGCGAAGTCCGTTTGCGATCGGGTGTACTGTGCCTCGATACATGGAAACAACGCCACCTTCCAAACAGAAGCTCCAAGTTCCTTGTAATTTTAGTAGCAATATAGTTCTTCGGGTTCTCGGTAAAATTTGAAGAAGATGAAACTTCAGGAAAGTATATATTACGGACCTGTTATTCCTTTTATAATCACTGTCGTTTCGTATGTTTTTATGGTAGATTCTAACTTAAGCTTAAAACTTAATTACCAATGTTAGTGGAAGCCCATATGACAAACATAAGCCATTCAGCGAGTCTACGAACCCAGTGAGAGACTATTCGAAAAATAAATTAAACAAATCAAATATTATACTAAATAAAGTTATTTATATATAATCGGAAGTTTTAGGATGGTTCATTATCGCTCATTACATAGATTTTAGTAATGGGCCAATAGAATTATTGAAAATTCATGTTACAGAGTGTGAGCAGTTACACGTCGCTATTGATGCGAGTGACTGTAGTTTAGAATATATATCAAAGTAAATTATTGACTCTGATTTAAAACTCTTCGTGTTGTGTATCAATAATTGGAGATACACGTAAACGCAATCAACAGTGTTCTATTGGATACATACGTGTAAGTGGTGAGCTGCAGAGGGAAAATTGTAAACAATCAATAGCGGTTAAGATAAATAGGACTGTTTTAAAGTAATTAAGATAATAATAGCAACCTTATTCGATATCCAGATGAATTAAGTTTTTTATTCCAGAAGATTTCGTCGAATAAATATGAGATAAATTGCCGAAAGTTTCCGGAATAAAAAATATTATTTAATCTAATTCACTATTATACGTACCTGAGATAAATAATATCAAATAATGTCAAATAAACAGTTGGTAAATTCTCTCTGCTTCTCTCATTACATCTAAGGTCACTCAACACATAACTATTTGTAAGGACCTGTGGGAACTGTTCTTACCTCCGGCAGGCGAAACCTTTCTGGAGAGTCGAAGAGCTACAGTTTCGGGGAGGCCTCCTTCTCTCTCAGCTTTCACACTAAGGTTCCCACAAGCAGAGGCACTTTTTTTTCGAGGTGTATGTTCCGGGGCCGCAGACCTTGTGAATAAGGAAGAAGTATTCCTTGCTCCTATTGGAACAGTCGGCCAGCTGTCTCCTGAACATGGATGCGTCCCCACAGAAAGACCCTCTCCCGTCATCGAAAGGGCGTGGGACAATTACCAAATGCCCGGTCTGCCTGATGCAGGTTTTCTAGGATTTGTCCTGCATTACTTTTAGTGCAGAGGACCCTAGTTAACCCTTGGCTACCTTCCTCTACCCTTCCTTCCGCATCCCTACTTTCAAATCTCTTCCTACACTATTAAAGTTTGCACCACATGGATTACCCTCATGTGGCCTGTTACTCTAAAAAATATCAATCATCCAATTAAACATTTTTTATTCGTTGGTTTTATTGTTGAACCAACATGCACAAATAATAAAACGAAATACTTCCTCAATACAACTTGTTATGAGTTTCTTTTTGTATATCAGAAGTAAATGTAAGTAATGTAAAACTAAGGTTTTATTTTTTAAGTCACATTAAATAGCTAATGAATTATTTTGAGTCAATTAAAGCAATGGGAATATAGTATTTCGACTATTTCGCTTCCAACGTTATGTTTTGTTTTAACCGTAGCATAGATGATATACTGCCATTACAGAACGCTTACTCTACAAATACACCCGAGAGACCAGAACTTAAGTTCAAGGCTGTTTGGGTTAGAGTTCGCACTTTACAGTTTGTTATTTAACTTTCCAGGGAGATTTCAGCACGTATTTATGATCTTTATTAACAGTTATTAAGGTTGGTACAGCATGCATTAATTTGTAGAAGTAAGTCATTACAGGTACAGCTCAGGGTGGGTCAGCGAACGTCATTCACGTCCAGTACACGGTCTACTCACAGCTTCGTATTCACATGCATATACAACCAAATTGGAATCATATTCGTAATCATGAATAAATCATATATAGAAAGAAAATAATTATTTTAAACAATTTTGAAGTATGATTTCAATCGCTTAAAAATAAGAAACGAAAATTTAAAAATAATCCTGATTCCTTAAATTCCTTGGTACGTGAATGAATCAAATATTAACTTACTAATAAATATTATTATATTTATATTATCAACGAGACCTTTAAATTAGCCTTACAATACAGACTGTAATGTGAAGAAATTAGATAACCACTTCCTAGTTGTGCGTGTTAATCTTCAGATTCTAGAACTAACTTCGTCAATGGGTCCTCAGCAACGTCCACCCTCTGAGGTCTCGACCAGTCTCACCAATAATACAAATCATTATTCTTTTTTTATATAAACATAGACTTTCTGTGATACATAACATTCTCGTGTTTAATTTAGTAAAATAACTTAAGCGATATTCCTTTTTAAAATTCTTTTACAAGTTTCATTAATCGTAAAGTTGATGTAATATTCAAACTTTTAATGTAAAGAACTTTAAAAAATGGTAATACAGATAATTACAATACTAGATGTCATAATACGAGTCAAAGACAGCCATAACACCCGTTTCACAGTTAAAGCACATAATTTTAATGTTATTTAATTGTTTCTTAAACGACATAATAGAAAATGATGAGATTATACTTCAACTGTATATATAAATGTGTATGTACATAAATTCTTCCGTAGTGAAATAGCACACATTACGTAGAAACGTTTCTCTACTACAACACTCGATTATTTGAAGCCTATATCGGTATAAAAGTGAGTGTGTACAAATAAATCCCTCTCCGTGTTTCAATATTGACTGCGGCGAACGCTGATACAGCCTGAGCAATATTTTTAACCACGAACAAAGAATATAGCACGCGCCAAATCTGGTAAATCTGCTATTTTGCAAATTATTGTAAATTCAATTCAGTTAATTTAAATATTGTTTCGTAAAAAGTTATTGAAACAATGAGCCTGTTAAACACCCTGCTTGAATCAAAATACTAATTGTGATACACGCCGCTCCGTAGTGCAAATATACGACAGTTATTGAACACTCTAGGGCAGGAAATTTGATACATAAATTGTGACATATATCAGTTTTCCATTTTGTTATAATTTGTATTTTAAGCAGTAATAGTGCAGTAATGGCAGTATATAAGTGAAAAATGAGAATTATTGAATGATTTTCTACGACAGCGGCTCTTAATACCCTTAAGCGTAATTTTATGGAAAACACTTCGCATATGTATTTTAGCTTTCACGTTCGACGGTCGATCTAATGACATACGGATGTTTTGTTGTGACAGCAATCGATGTTACACCATCACGTAAATCGACGCACAGACGTGGAAAAAGGAAGTCTATTTGTAGAGACGTCTGACAGATGCGAGTAAATGGGGCATAATTTTATTCTTTATCGAAGAAGTATTGAAAGTATATGCGATATGAAACCTTTTTCCAAAAATGTTTATATCACCAAAATTTTCGGGTTTGAAGTGTGTCGTGTATTTAAGCAAATTGCATAATATCTCGATGTATGCTATTCCTTTTGTTACAAAATTATTTAATTAATTACTATCTCTATATAATTCTATTATCTATTAATAATCTGTCTTTAGAATACTTTAATTTATTAGCAAAAAATCAAGTTTCCGTTTTTCTTCGACTACCGGCGTGATCTTGTAGCTACTGCTTCATATAATTTATGTCATAATGTAATAAATAGAGAACAATTTTTAAAATATGAAAAATTAACATAATATGAAGTCGTAGTAGTGGCAGATGTACCACAGGGCTCTCATCTTGGTCCCTTATTGTTCGATATTTAATTATCTACTTCTGATTTTAAATATGTACTGTTTGAAGGTGACGTTAAAATATGTAAATCTATTAAATCTAATGAGAATTGTATTGATTTACAAGAATTATTGAATGACATTCTTAAATGTGCATGAAATTAAAAATATAAAATTGTAAAACCTTTACATTCTCAAGGAGCTAGAAGTGTTGTCATTTTTCTTAATATAAATGGTATATTATCAATGTAACCATTAAGAAAGCTATGCAAATTTTAGCTTTTACTAAAATAATATGTAACTTATTTTTTCTTTCTCTTTAGTACGTCAGCTCGCTCCACAACTGTATATATTGTTAAATTGCTAATTGTTTAAATTTCTTTAATTTTCAGAAAAATAAACAAAGTATTCGAATTATATTTAACATGGCATAACATATTAATAACTATTTTAATGTTATACGTGTAGTTGGTGAATCCAATATTAATGTTCTGCTCTATAGTTTTTCAATAAAACTGAAGTTATTCAGCATAAATTATTTCTTATATCTTATAGAATGAAATTTCCGGACCCATTTACAAATTTAAAAATATTGATGCAACAACATGTCTGGATTCTAAATATTGCTCTAAATATTAAAAATTAATTTTGCAGTTAGTTAATAACGATATTTATTGTACTTATTTAATTGATAAATTGAAATTTACCGTTCGTTCTATATATATATATATATATATATATATATATATATATATATATGCGGTTAAGCACTATAGAACAAATTATACTTTAAACAATAACATAATGACAATGTCAAACATGACGAGTATATAGTATATAGGTTTATTTGATTAAAAATTTTCTGAACTATTAATTTTACTCTGAAATGTAAGTTATTGGCGAATGATTTGGGAAAAATATTGGATTATATAATACAAATGTAATTTTGTTGAGAGTTATATAATTTTGTGTGACTATTTTATTTATATAAAATGGACTATAGTTCTTAAAAAATTAATAAACAAGTACACCTATAAATAATTGCTTGAAATTAATTTCTTATTTTTTTCTAATTATCGGCGTAACACGGTCGTGTTAGTCTTAAAATAAATTTGGATTTCAAATAAAAATATTTAAATGACTGCCATTACCTTAAATTAATGATGGACACCCTAAAAGTTTTCCGATTTGAATGTTTTGTCACTGAAAAGTCTTGGTTTCCCAGCATGAAAATCCAAGGAAATTGATACAATCGCAATGTCGTGAAATTATATGTTTTAAGACAAACGTTACATCGGCATGTTCACATAATTAAATTTCTGTTGTGTTAGAGGAGATATGCAATTTCCGTGAAATGCCAATGTGGAAGTCAAGTTAGCATCTCATTCGATAATACGAATTGCTGTAGCTCAAAGGAAGAAAGTCGTTAGCTCTCAGTCTTTCCCACTTTGAACAATTTTTTTTTTCATTTTGAGAGAATACTTTTATTTCCAACAATATATATTAGTACCTGTCATAAACATTGTTTCTCTTTGAAGCACTTAAATGTTTCTTTCACTCATTTACTTACCTTTTACTGTGAAGAGGCGTGTGTTCGAGTGAAGACATTTCCTCTTTACGTCCACTCCAATTTAAAAATAATTACAACGGCATCAATATCGTCGTTTATCCCTCAGTAAATCACAATTATTGACAAAGGATTTTGCTACTTACCATTTTATCAAGCATTTAGGACGTATCCGATAGCTGAAATTTGTATTTCAAATTGCTTCGTTTCGGATTGCTTGAACGAAAAATTCGCAAATTATATATCTTGCAGAAGTTCTCGGGACTCTGAATTTATACGTTAAAAGCTTTATACTGTACAATGTCGTTAAATTTTAATCCATCAACTATTCGATATTGGCATATAGTAGTTTATTTACATAGATAAATCATGAAATGAGATTTCTTCTGATGTTGACAAAGCGTTCGCAAAGTTTAATATTTGAATTATTAATGGATCAATCTCAATATATTATTGAAAACTTTACCAATACATCTAACGGAATTATCGCTATAGATAACTCTGGGAAAGTAATTTATGCAATCGGTGGGCACTATAATACTTCATGCATAGTTGTCTTCTGAGAATATAATATTCATAACACTTCCTATACCTTCTCTGTTACTTAAAATTATTTGATTTTTTCGGCTTTTTTTTATTTAAATGGCTTCAGCGGAATTATTATACGGAGTAAGTGAAAAAAACTTTGGGGTACAATCTTAGCTTATCATGAACGAATACTTTTTTTCAAAATCTCCGTTTTCTCGTCTAGATATTTTTGACATGTCATATTATGATTTTTTTAGCTGGAAAACAAAAAAAGACAATAATTGTAGTAAAATGATTCCATAAATGTTTATTACGTACAAAAAATTATACTAAATCTTTTTGATCATTTTGAATTGATTAAAAGTGCTGAAAATTGTGGCACGCCAAAAATGAATGAGTTGTGTCCAGTTCTACTTTCACTTTTGGATAAATATATTTAAAAATAGTATCGGTCAAGGTCCGAAACTTATAATAAAATATATATTGAATAATACAAAAACACTATTTCTTTCAACTATCGGTAAATACTAAAAACTGATTTAAGTTAAAATGAAATATATATATATATATTTATATATATGCAGTCATCCTTCCTTTAGATCCCTTGCCGCCATTGCTCGTCTGCCCAACATCTTGGAGGTGCGTCACGTTTTATTCTTTGATGTGTAATCGATTTCCTTATTCAGTTTGGTCATCTTGTGTCTTGTATTCAATTCTTATATTCTATAATAGTATTTTAGACGTTTGTATTCTCACTTATTCCGTCATTTTTAACATTACCAAGCCTAGAAATGTCAGAGCTCCGTCTCCAGAAGTCCATAAGAAGAGCCAGAATTTGGTCTTTGGATCAGTTCTCATCACTCTGCCTCCCTATTCTGTGATATTTTATACAATCGAGTGATAGTAGACACGTTTTGGTGCACATGCTATTTTATTGTTGCAGAAGATACTATTTTGTGGTTTTATGGTTCGTTTGTTTTGGCCAATTTTAATTTTTTTATATCATTTTTATATCATTATTTAAATCTAAGATAACTTTTCACAACATTCTTTGTCACTCGAATATCTTTTAATAAAAAAATTGCCTGTATGTATGCGCGTATGTTCCGCATAAAAATCTAAACGCGTGGAGAAATTTTGACCAAATTTCGTACACGTGTTCTTTTCACAACTGAATCAAACACTGTGAGGGTAAGACACGTCAACCACCCTGAGGAGCGGGGATTGAAATTTTTAAACATGCTTAAACAATCGACATTTGAATACAAAAAAATTATTGGTAGTAAAATGAGATTGATTTTCTTAACCATGTTTTGTTTCTATAATTTTAAATTGGGGAAGGGGTTGTAGGGGTGTTACAAGGAAATAACGTGAATACAACCGGTATTGGAGTCAAATATGGATGCAAGTGAGTTTAATTACGACATTAAACTTGCCGTTCAACCCCGTTGTAGTGGTGGACGGGTTGGAAATTTTCAAACCTACCAATATTTGCGTTGAATAAATATTTTTTGTGGATAATGAGATTATAGTATTTCTCCCGGTGTTGTTTGTGTTAAATTTCAAACCCTTCCAGCATAGGAGGGAGCACCCTTTAGGGGGGGGGGGTGTAGCGGTGTTGCATAAAAATAACGCAAATACAACCGAGATTCCAGCCAAATACGGGGATATGAATGTCTATGAGCTTCATTATGATAACTGGGCGCCAAGCTATCATTATCAACATTTTCCCCGTCACATAGGTATTCTGTTTCAGACGTGTTTATGCTAAGTACTTATTTTACGTATTATTCTTTTAATTTGCGTAGCATGTAGTTTGCATCTTCGTCATCCCCTACCACTATCATTTGGTCATTAGCAAAGAGTGGACTAAAAATCTCCCATCTATGGGAATACCCATTTCTCCGCATTTCTTTTTCCCTGATTTTAACGCCTCCTGTAATTATATCTTAAATAAAGTGGAAGCGAGTGCGCTTCCCTGGCGAAGACTTTATGTCTCTTTAAAATGTTGGGACATTTCATTTCCCACTTTTATCATTGCCGTATATATTAGAAGAATGTAATATACAATTTTACAAACCACTCCTAAATAATTATTCAATATGTATATTTACAAGATTATAGAAAATATAATAAGTTTAAAAATTAGATGCGTATTTTACAAATTTATTATTATTATATTGGATAGAGCTGAGTGCTGCGAAATATTACGCATAGCATTATTTGCATTCGAATTTAGCAATTTAAATAATATATTTCATTGTAGATACGTCACACAAATATTAATTGTTTATATAGGTTGCGGAATGATGAAGAGTAAACATTATCAATAAGAAATCAATCGAGATTTTTATGACTGTTGGGTTTATAGTCTGTTCAATTTACGAAGTATACTTTTTTAAAACCTTCACATAACTTGTCTGTTAAAGGTATTCATGCTGCAAATATCTTTAATGTATAAACGAAGACGTATTTTATTTTCTTGAATAAAACACACACAAACACATTTGTGAATGATTACTTATAATGATGGTGACGAGGATTGTAAATGATTTAAGTATTCGATCGTAAAATCCGTATCACCCAAGAAAGAAAATTTGTTTGCAATTTAAATATTCATTTTGTTTTCTATATTAATTTGTGTTAGGCTGTTGCGAAATGACAATATAATTACCGTTTCCAAAGACAGAAAATAATTCAAAAAAACAGTTTTGCAATTAGAATTTCATGTCCAATAAATTTTACAGTTGAAATATATTAAACGATACCGCTAGTTGATTTCGAAACAATTTAGCAAATGAGATTTTCCTTTGTAAAAGCAACATCTACTCTGTGAGCACGTTCTAGATAAATTCTTTCTTTACATTGCTGTACTCTTACAACGTGAAATTGGAACATAAAATGAAACTTATCACTTAGACGCAAGCAATTTTTTATCTGCAGCTCGCGCTTGGTATTCCATAGTGTTTCAACGCGTGTTCAACTTAGTCTTTGGAGAACTTGGCAGCCACGTTGAAGTAAAAATCTGAATCTTTTAATCATTACGACAAACTAGAAATTAAAAAAATGTTTCTTCTCATAGTTGTGGTTGAAAAAGAGTATATTATATTATTTATGCTAATAAAAGGGTTTTCTATAACAATAACTTGTATTTATATAGAAACCCAATTGCAATTAATATTAAGAATGTATGTAAATAATAACGCTAAGAAACTATTCTAAGTCAATGACCACGATGTTGACGCGATCGTTATAAACTTCAATTAAAAAATATTGTAATTGATTTTAATTTAATTATTGACAATTATATTTACATATCAAACTCAGTATCAGACCCTAAAAGAAAAGTATAGGACAATTGTGGGTCGTATAGCAGAGTATATCTTTTAAAAAGAATTTAGATCGAAAGTGCATATGTTATATTATCACACATATACTTGTGGTTCGCTCTTGGTACTCGCCAAACAGTAATAGTGGAACGTCCTGGGCCGATCATGTGAACTTCGGAACTCCCATATTCCTTCCCGACCTCGATATATCAATTCTGTGCTATCAACACATCAACTCCTTGTACACATCATCTTTCCAACTCCACATAACTGTCCACACCTCTATTTCTATATCAACATTATCATGTCTCCACAAAAACTTTCTCCAAGAAACTGCCCTCCTCTATGCTTCTGCTGTCTTCTCCATAAAAACTGTCTCTGAAGGTATTTTCAAAACTCACGTCGTTTCATGCTACGCCTCAAATATTTTCTTGTTCTCCTTTGCTCCTCCAATCAAAATTTTGATTCGGCCACAAATCTACGCTCATCCTCGTCCTTCCAACGTATGCGGTCAATCAGTGTCCCCAATTTTTCCAGATATGTATTTTGTTCGAAGTCGGTGACAGTTTATTTTTCAGATGGCGACTGGAAGTCTGGATTTTAAACTACCTGTCTCTCCTGCGAACACGCTGCAAGTTCTGGTTCCTGTTCATCCCGTTCATCTGTCTCTGAGTCACAAAGTATATTACGCATGCTGCCTAATTGTAGTTTAAGCGAAAAATAAATATTTTAAACTCTCAAAAATATGCGCGTTAAAATATAAGGTTTATATCAATGAGCTAACCACAGAGAATAATACTAATCTATCTTTAATGACCTTTAAATAAGCCCATATTAACTAAGTATAAGATTTTAATCTGTCTGAAACCTACTTATGGATGAACGTAATTTCGCTGCTATCTCTTAGAATCTACATGATTGCTCTTTATACCATTTGGACAGTAAGACTTACACTAGTGTAAACCACGTGTTTCACTTACGTATTAAACGATAAAAAATATAATAAATCGTAGGAATATGATATTGGCTAAATATTCTTAACAGATTCGCCTTTCTACGCTTTTATATTTATGGGAATCTTAGAAAAGTCATTATGGTAGTTTTCTTCATCATATATTAATCTGTTTACGTAAACATTATTCTATTATTCACCACTATTTTATCCATTTCTGTCTCCTCTTTATATTTTCTATGATCCTTAAAGAATTTTCTTCTGAAAATTAAGACTGAGTAAATTATTGGTATCACATGATGTTATACGACGAAGAAAATTTGACAAATCTCTAGTTTCACCTGTAAGCGTCTTCTAAGTGGTTAAGTTTCTATATTTTGATATAAAATAAGCAGAGAATGCAAAATTCACCACGACCCTGCTACGAATATCGAATACTTCCGATTGTAAAATTTCAAGAATTTTTACGAGACCTCGGCTTAATAAAAAGCGACACGAAGGCAGAAGTCGAAAGGGAGTCGATAATCATAAAAAATACACCAGGAAAGAGATTTCCTTTCAGATGTTTCGGGTTGAGAATTTTTTCACACACACTGGCAAAACATAGTGGACAAAATTACATATTAAATGCACATTTGTATTATTTTTACCTTCATATTAAGAATACTAATCAATAATATAGGTGAAACAACTTGTGTACGTGTATTTGTCCTTGAATAATGAATATTATTAATACTCTGTACCAATTTATCTAAAATCAGAGATTTTTCAAGAAATTCACTCGTTTGTAAATTAAAATGTTAATTAAAATATGTTGTTGATATTTAGTTTGTGTAGAAATTATCTAAAGATTGAGTAAATGCAGTTCATTTATTTCAAGATTGCAAACACGGCAATATTATTCAACAGTTGACGAGATTCTGTTAGTCGATCACATAATGAAGTTTGTGATGAGAGTTTGTGGAATTCATAGGCAGTTGGCGTCAGTAGTGAGTAAGAATAAGATAGTTAACGTTGAGCAGTGAGAGAAACATTTTACAAAAACTAATTTATAAGTTACTGAGAGTTATACAAATTGATACCATTTTTTGAAAAATATGAAAACCTTATAGAATAATTCTAAAAGTTTTTAGAGATAAATTGGACATCCTTGTAATCGTGGACTATTTTGTCCAGTTCTCTTCCTTCTTTCCTACCTGTCACCGCTAACCACGAAATTTAAAAAATTGACTGCAAATTTCACTTAAACGGGAACCGTAAATGTAAACTCTAAAACTATTATTAAAACTCGGCTGCAGATATTTGGAGCCAAAATTTCCACTTTTAAATTGACGGTTCTTAATTAATACTGAAAATTAAAATTTAAAATGTTAGTATTACTTGATGATTATAATTTTCCACTTTCAAAATGAAATCCTTCAAAACGTTGCAACAAAATTCAATTCTACAATTATAATACGCATATATAAATAATTTCGTTAAATAATAAAATTATATGAATATTGATGCCCGTTAAGTGATCTGAAGGAATAAAACTCATATAAATTTGCCAAATAAGTAAATATTCTTAGAAGTCATATATATATAAAATTATAATTATAAAGTAATACTAATATATATATATATATATATATATATATAAATTGTAACAAAAAATAAAGAAATATTTTTTTTCTATTTGAAATGTAGAATTAGATTTAAATTTTAAGAGTGCCCTTATATTTTTAAAAACATGATTTGAAATATGATATTCACATTAATTTACTAAATCAAATTTTTACTATTTATAAAGGTGTATTGCACTATTTTGAAGTATAACTCACATTAATTTAATAAGTCAAATTTTGACTATTTAATAATATTTCAAAATGAATCTAGTTATAATTATTTATCATGGTAGTTTATAATATTCTTATTAAATATTGAAATAGAAGAGCCGACATATTCAAAATTCGGGCTCTCCACATTTCGAAATCTAATTACGACTCAATTTTCCGTTTGTTTCGGGATCAGTAGCGCCACGTCATGCAAAACACTCATCAAGCTTTGTTTCAATGGGTTTGTCCTGTTGAGAAAATATTACACAACTTGCACGCGTTATGCAATACATATTACATTGACCTGTACACTGAAACTCGTCACGCAGTTACGGACTAGGGAACATTCCGATATCTAAATATTAAACTACCCGTATTCGTCCCTTATATGAAGAATAAGAGGAACATCGACACAACGTCAAAGCCATTAAAAATATTTAACTATTCTTATATTTGATTTACTTGACTACTTTAGGTAACGCAATTAATTTAAAATTTGCATTTCGTAGATATGCATATTTCAATATATTAACTTCTTTCGGCACCAGTATATTAAGTGTATAAAGAATTAGAGGGTGTCACCATGACACTTGCGATTGGAAGCGAGAGGTTTTTAAAAATTCAACTTCTCACGTTTTTTTAAGAGTAACAGCCTATATGAGGGTACTCCACGTGGTGTCAACTACACTTCAATAGCATAGAAAGGGATCTGAAATGGGGATGCGGAAGGATAGAGGAAGAGAGCCAAGGGTTAACTATGGCCCCCGGGCTATGGTTTATGGATCCTACCCGGCATTCACATAAAAGTGATGCAGGACAACTCCTAGAAAACTTGCATCAGGCAGGTCGGGTATTTGGTACTTGTCTTACGCCCTGCCGATGGCGGGAGATCGGTTTTCTGTGGGGTCGCAGAATTCCCTTCTCCATGTCTCGACCGGTTTAGGAGGCAGCTGGCCGACTGTTTCAATGGGAACAGTTGAACTCTTATCGTATACCCGAGGTCTGTGACACCGGAACATACAACTCTCATCTGGAAAGGCAACCAAAAAGTTTCGATTTCTTACACCACCTGCAAGCAACCAAAATGAACATAGAAAAAGTAGGAAACAGTTGACAAAAGCTCAAAGTTCGTAAAAAATCAAAACTCTACCTTCTCTGGGCATTTATTTGTTTTTGTTTTTCATACTGATAATAGAGGAATATATATGGCCTTGGGTGGTAACATCTCTGTAACTATCTTTTGGTTCAGGGTCCCTTTCATTATCCATCAATTTTCATCATGGAGCGTCCGTCCCTCAAGCAACAAACATCAAAGGGCAGGATTAATACTTACTTCACATCCACCGTAGGTTCTACACTCATTCAATTTTGAATTTGCCTCAAATTAGAGTTAACCAATTATTTATATGAAACCAAGCGAATTGTTTACTATTCCTAATAGATAAAAGACTCCCTTTTCTATTATTTACCGAATTTTGGAGGATACCAATATAATAAAAACAAATCTAAAAAACGGTATGATCACGTAATACGTTTAGAAATTATTTGTAATTCCAAAAATCGGTGTGTCATAACAGATTAAGTTCTTTGCTCGGTGTTACCCTGGTATTTATTAATTTCCCAATGTTATATTAGATACGAAAGAAATCAATTCAATTTATGGTGTAAAATCTTTCGAAGTGGACTTTCCCTTTTTTTTTTAGGGCAACAGGCTACATGAGGGTGATCCACATTGGGCAACTCCCCTTTAATAGCATAGGAAGGGATTTGAAAGGGGGACTTTTCCTTTTTTTTTTTTTAGGGCAACAGGCTACATGAGGGTGATCCACATTGGGCAACTCCCCTTTAATAGCATAGGAAGGGATTAGAAAGGGGGGATGCGGAAGGGTAGAGGAAGGTAGCCAAGGGTTAACTAGGGCCCCCGGGCTATGGTTTAAGGATCCTACCCGAAATTCGCCTAAAGAAATGCAGGGAAAACCCTAGAAAAACCTGCATCGGGTAGGTCGGGCATTGGGTACTTGTCCCACGCCCTTCCGATAGCGGGAGAGGAGTTTGCTGTGGGGACGCAGCTTACCCCTCGCCATGCCTTGGCCTGTTTAGGAGGCAGCTGGCCGACTATTCCAATAGGAATAGCGGACAACTCTTGCCGTATGCCCAAGGTCTGCGACCCCGGAACATACACCTCTCAAAACAGACCGAGGTGCCTCGGCATGTGGGAACCTTAGTTCAAAAAAAAACCAGAGAGATGTGAGAGCATCCCCAAAGGTAGCCCCCGCCAGAGCTCTCTGGGAAGGTTCACCTGCGAGAAATCCTCTCGCAGGCTTCCTTTTTTTTTGGGGGGACTTTTCCATTCGGGAGTAAGGATAAATTTGTGGAAGAACGCATCCTTGAGCAAACAACAAAAAGTTATTCACGGGAGAAACAAGCTCAAAGCCACTCCTCAGAACTATAACACTTTCCCTGTGATTTGATTATGATCAATAGTCCAAGTAACACTGGAAATATGAGTAACTCAAAGTTAGAAGGGAGATCTGTCGAAGTGTGCGGTAAAGTGTCTTTTAAAAATTTCACCATCAGTTCTACAACTTCTTATTTGAATAAAAGTTTATCTAATTTTAGCAGAACTGTCAGCAACCAGCTTGCTTTCCTACATTTATGTCGGACGTATTATTATACCCATGTCGATATTGGTCGTAACCAGCAAATCGAGTGTTACTACGAGGGTGGTTCAATGAGTAAGTAATGCTACCTATTTTTTTTCTCATTAAGTAGGTTAGTAATGAGAAAATTTTGAGTTTGGCGCGATTACTCATACATTCTTCTCCAATCAGTAAACAACTTCATAAGTCAACTAGTGGCAGCACTACAATCTCTTGCGATACATACGTATTAGACAGCGTTATGTGATTTAATTCTTAAAATTTGAAGCTGAAAAATCCAATCGCATTCATGAATGGATGAAAAATGTGTATGGTGGATGCCAGCACCGTTCGGCGATGGATTCGTCGCTGCAACGAAGCTGAAGAACAAACGCTGTGAAAACGTCCGAGCGTCGATGGCTTAGGAAGAATGACCAAGCTTTTTATCGCAGTAAAGTACATGCTCTTGTTAAAAGGAGAACAAAAACTCTGGAAAAGGACGGAGATTATATTGTAAAGTGAAAATTTATTCATTAATGTTTTAGTTTTATGCTCAGTAAATTTAATTTAATTGTATTGGCAATAAAATACACAAAAAATATGAGACATTACTAATTGACTCACCCTTGTAGACTATATAATCTCAGCGTCCCCGAAAAATATTTAATTGATACTAACACCAGTAGTTTTCACATTATTTTTACTTATAACCCTTACTACTCCAAACTCCCCCCCCCCCCACTGGTGAGCGAGGTGTGTCTTACACAATAGATTGTAAGTATACTGGTACCAAGTTTGTTTTAAAGTGCTCCATTTTTTAGTTATGTTGGAATATATATAGATTTAAACTCACAGTTTTTTATATTAATTATATGACAATGGGATTATTATCGTGTAATAGTGAGCAAAAACATTGACAATAATCGGTAAGTTATTTTATTAAATTTTATATTAAAAATTAGATTTGTCATACAATTAATATAATTTACTAAAATATTAATTAATATCTGCTTATAATTACAATTCCATAACAGGTAACCTATGAAAATTTTACATTACAGAAACTCCTAAAATAATCATTAAATTTTAATGCGCATCAGCTAAATACCAATAACCGAACTGTAGTGTTCTATGTTTTATTTATTTATTAAAGGTTTATACTGGTCATTTTCAATTATTATCGGAAATTAATTCTGCATTACACTCACAGAGATTCTGCGAAAATTTCGAAACGCAGCTAGAGTCTCTCTTGAAGACGGCAGTGTATTTGTAACACAGTTAAATTCCAAGAAAACCTGTATGAGATTTCCTGGTTGTCGTGAAATGAATCTTCATTCCGCACGCAATCTGTGCTTCAGTGACAACCCGCTCCCCTTAAACAGTTTTATGCTATTTATCTAGATTACTTCGTGACAGACTCACTTTTGCAGGCTGTTGGCTGTCAGACTGAGTGAGTAAAAACTTTTATTTTTACAAAATTAAGTACAATTCACTTTAAAAGGGAGACAGTTTAGTTCTTAGGGCACAGATCATGTGGTTAGAGCGTACTCATATTGTAAGTATTTTTTATCCTTCCTGAAGAAATTTCATTGATAATATATTGTAAAGAATAAACTAGTATCGCACATAAAATCTGGAAAATAGAACGTAGCATTCAGACGTTATATAACTTTCGAGCTGCACGGAATAATTGAACTTCAGATTTTATTATTATAAAGACCTTACTATAAGAATGTTTGGATTGAAGTAATGTACATTAGGGGGGTTTCCAATACATAATATTGAACTTTCCAAATATGTAAGGAAAAATTGATTTTTGTGGGAAGTTTCAATAAGTATCTACAATTGGATACAATTAAAATAAATTAAAAGTTTGTTTATGTTCCCGCACTTGAAAAGTGAATAAAGAACGTCGGAGGAAATAGATCAAATAAAATTATATAAGTTGTATGTCACTTTATGTAAAATGGGGGTTTATTTATAAATGAAGTTGATATGCGCTGTTCTCGTTCGATGCCTCTTCTTATGAAAATTCTCGATGAAAACTTCGATGAAAATTCTCAAGTTATAATCTTTCTTATTGGATGACTACCTTACGAGTACTATTCTTGTCAACGTTTTTCCAAGTAATAAATTTCCTTTCCTCCACTACTTGCCAGTCCCTGGAGTTGCGAGATCTTCCATTTGACTATAAAATTACATTATTGCGGAAAATTTGGAAATATGCAAGGCAATATGCAGCACACCCTGAATTTTGCCCCTTTGCAATAGCCGTCCAAAAACCCCTTGTATTTATGCCATACTTTTTAGCCGGGGTTCGTGCCTTTCGTCCGTGTCCAGAGATTAATAACTCGACTTCTTTGTGCCACCGCAAACACGCAAACTTTCACAATACTCTTTAATTAATGGAATATGCTATAAAAATCTTAATCTTATTAAAATTAACGGGTACTTTATTATTTTGTTTAAAAAAATGCTATGCTTCAGTATGTAACTATACAATTAGATCTTTTAAATATAGTCAGGATTAAAATTCTCATTAATCAATTTGCACTTTTAAAGTTCACATTCTGAAATAGGGTTTATGTTCTATTATGTTAGAAGTCATACTTAAGCTGCCTCATTTTAGTCTTTTCGTTTCTTTATTGTTGGATGAATATATCTCAGTGGCTGATGCGAGTAAAAATATAAAGTCTGGATTCCTGATTTCCGTTGTCCAGTTGTTTATAATTGATAATAGTAACTTCTATTTTGACTCTTAATTTTCAAATCCATAATTCCGCTTCTCACGTTTTTCTCCGAATTTTTATATTGAAATTTCAGACAAACTACAAGTACTGGATGTACTAACATTTTAATTTCAGTTCTTTTATATTTTTAATTAATATTGTATGTGAAATAATCTTGTCTTTTAGTTTTAATATTTTTTTCATGATAATTGTTTCAATAAAATATTTTACGCTGTAACGAAATCGGCGTTGATTACACAATAATCAATTAAATTTCATAAAGGAGGCTTAAGAAGTTTTCGTTAAACATATGACAGTCTACAGTATTATTTTTTGTCATGTCCTTTTCTCTGCGAACGTGAATTTGCATTTAGACAACACATATTTCACGCGACTGGAGACGAAATTTTCATATCTCCCAGCGAGGGAGAGTGTAACTTGGCAATTGTGGCCGCGAGGTTCCTTTTCTGCAGCTACTGTTAACGAGCCGTAGTTACGTAAGTAGACTTTGTGAATCCTCATCGCATTTATTTGTGCGTCTTCGTAAAGCCGATTTCGCTGTGACAACTTTTCTCTCGACAAGCTTCTCACAACGGGCTTATGAACGTGACACGAAAACACGGATTGACAAATATCTACGTCATTTCGTTCCCCAATTAGAAGTGATCAATACAACTTTTTAGACTCGGTTAATCATTTTTAATTCACCAAAGTTATTAGTAAAATAATTCTTAAATTTCAATATATAAAGAATTAACATCTTGTATGAATAACATTATATATTATTCACTTGAATGAATCTGGTTGCTTTTTATTCAATAGACTATTAAGAACTCGCACCATAGCAAATAAAATTAAAGATAATTTCATTATTTTTGTCGAATACAGAGGAAACGCATTTTCTCTGATACATTATATTTGATTTAATAAAAAGTGTCTGCTGAAACATTAAACGGAAAATTTCCTGTCTCAGATTGGCTTATGATATTTTTAGAGGGCACTACTGTGACTTTTATTGTAATTAGACAAATTAATGTTGTCCTTGGAAAGATTCATAATAAAACATCTGTATTACGGATAAGTAAATACGTTTAAGTAGCTTCTCCATAAAAGTAAGCAAGGTTTAATATCCAAAAGCTATAAATTATACCATTGCATAACCATGAATTTGAAGAGAATGTCGTTCATTTATTTATTTGCAATATATGGCAAAAAATTGTAACCATAATTAATATATTTAATATTCTGACGTGGGCTATTGAATTAATGGAAAATATATCATAAAAGGGTCCAAAAATTCTGTTTTCCGGTGTAAATCGTATGGACGACTAACTTTTCCCGAATTTTCATTTTGCCTAATCAATTTAAATATGACAATATCTTATTAGTTGCATTCCTTCCTTACTAGGTATGGCAGTTATTCTGATTGTTTAGTGACATTAAATAACATATAATGTACAGAATATTACTGATAAAAATGCGACACTCGTAACCCAAAAGGAAAATGAAAACGTTAACTAAATAAACTTCACATTATTTTCCAGGGGTGCTTACGAAGATTGTGATCGGAATAGTAAATAATAGTCATATTCTTACACCAGAGAATACAAAATCAGAATAAAAATTTCCATACACTTTTATTTTGCATAATCCAAACTTAGGATATATGTTTATGAGCCACATTATAAGTTTGGATAATTATTCATCGTAAGCTTTCATATAAAACTATTCCGCATAGGTTATGATTACAAAAACAATTTAATCTAAGACTATAATATCAGATAATCCTTACAACAACATAAAAATACTGAAAGGACGTTATTATCAAGTTATTCAGAAATTAATCTTGTTCATTTCTTTATATACTCAAATCCCAATAATTTTAAATTCCAGTTTCTTATGGAACTTGACTTCAAAATTCATGGAAGAAATAGTAATAATGTTATGTGTTATTAAAATGAGCTTATTTTTATTTAAACTGTAATTTAGACATCACATGGTTATTCGCCATATGTCAAAGCGCTAGATGGACGGAATTACCAGGTAGTTTACCGTAAGTCGTCTCTATCGGTTTGTAAAATTGTTAGAAGGAGAGAAAAAATATTACATTATTGTTGGGAAATGTACTTTTTAAAATTAAGTCCATATGCAAGTAACGTACTGGTACCAAAAATTCATTTACAGAACACATAGAAAGCATTTTAACCATGGAATTGTTTACAAATTAATAGATAATTTCATTACAATATTCTGTTATCTTGACAAAAATGTTTTTTCCCTGCCAGATCACTGAACGTAAGTAAATTCGTTTCCTGATACTTCTGAAACGTCATATTGTCGTAATTTGAACTTCATGTTTGTTATCAATGGAATTTTTCATCGCTAATAAAATATTTTATCCTGAACGCAACAAATACAGCTCTTATAAGCAGGACTTACATAATTTGTTCAGAATAGCGTTGAGTTCTGATACTGCATCACCTTCAACATACGTTAAATATATGAGAATAGTTAAGAAACGTCACAAGTGAGTTCGAAAATGAACAATCTAAATTTCTGCTTAACTACTGTTTCTATCCACACAGAAAATAAACGTAATCAGCGTAATGTGGATAAAATCTTCCAACATCTTTTCTTGATAGTATTGAGAAAATTTTCGTAAAAATATTTGTATTACATTATTTCTAAAGAAACTAATTTAGATTAATAATTTTGATACTCAATATCAAAACCTTTTTAGCTTTGGCTTGTGGGAAGGGAGAGATTGGACGGGAGAGAACTAAACATTGTGTCTGTGATAATGCAGATTGGGTGGAATGTGGATTCAGAATTCGCTATTAGCATCGGACATTTTCATACACATGTTGGATTAAATTCCAATAATACTAAAAGGATAATAGGTCAGTAACCTGTTTTGCTCTGGGTGATTTTGCCCAATGGTTAGTGCTTATCCAATTTAGTTTGACAAAAAATAGAGCATATATGTATTTTTAACATTAATACGAGTTCCTGTAATCTTTGTGGGGTTGAATGAGAAATACAAAAAATTCATAAGTTTATTATTAGTTATGTTGGTAATAAATGTATGTATAAGGAATTCAGCGTACAATAATTTTCATCTCTCTAGAAATATAACCTTAAAATTAGTAAAAATATGACAATAAATGGAAAATAATAAACACGTATGTCATGATTGAAACATACACAGCAAACCAAAACTGATATCTTAATTAGTTATCTTTGTCGAATTTTCGGAAATAAAAATGCTGAAATGTTAATTAAAGGAAAGCTTAACTAAGCATCAGGTCTAATGCCATGATAAGTTATTTATTTCAAGCACGAGGAAATATGTCGGCCGAACCTGGAATCGAACCCAGGACCACTTGCATAAAATAAATAACTTAACTTGGCCTTAGGTCTGATGCTTAGTTACGACTTCCTTATTTTTTAATTAATACTTCCAAAAGCCTCTGTTCGATTTACACAAAATGTCTCTTCTTTATTAGGCCTTTGAATTAGGCCATGAAGAAAAAGGGGACTTGTCAATTGTAGGTGAGCCGAATTTACGTCTTTGGAGGAATTTCACTACGGATAGTTAGTGGTTAGAGTGTCCTGAGTTCGATTCGCGGTCGGGTCTATGTGTTCCTCATACTTTAAATACTGTAACGTGTTTATCGACTTATTAGTGGTTATTTATATAAACAAAAATTAGCATTTAATTATAAAATATGTATTTATTTATTTTATTGTTAAAGCGAATAAAATTGTAACGAGTGATTTTACACTAGAGAATTTTTTATTCGATATTACATGTTTTCTGTCTTAAATACGAAACGTGTTGTATACGAAAACAGAGTATTCACACTACCGGGACGTTATGGTAATTTCTGCACGAGCGAGAAGTGGAGAATTACATACGATGAAGATAAAGTAGGGGACCAACAGGTGGTGAATGAAAAGACAGTGGTACAGTTGAGAGTCCTAGCGAGGTAGGTTAACCAGTGTGATTAGAAGTCGGTGAAAAGAAGAGATAAGTTGATTTATAGTCTTAAATACGCTAATATATGCTCAATTAAGGACTTCTGATTTCAACGAAAGATGTCAGAGTCCATGATTACTTCCGCTATGGACCCATCAGTTCAGACCGACACCAAACATTGTTATTGAAAACGATGCCAACGTCTATAGTCTTTCGCATTGCAAATACCAACCACAGAAATTGTTATAAAGAAAAATCCTTAAACTTTCTAAATTATTTTCACTGTTTTATGGTCAAAAATCCTGTGAAAGAAAGATAATCTCATAACTGTTTCATATAGAACATTTCTGTATTTATAATAATAATTACAGAAATATACAGATTTTTTGAACTCGACATTTCTAATACAACTTATTCTAGTATTCTTAAATTTTTATATATCCAAGTAATTTATTTGGAAACTTAAAGTATTCAAAACTTCAGGCAACAATTATAAGCTTGTATGATAATGTTTAATAACATGATTACTTAATGAACGAAAATATGAAATCAGCAAGAATGAATAATTTTATAGAACTATTGAAAAAACATCGGATTCTCAGTAATTAATATATTTAAGAAATTATTCTATAATACTTTAAATTTTCGTGGATTATAGTTGAATTGAAAGTACATATTACGAAATGCTTTTTCTTGGTCGTTTACAGTTCAGAATTAAACAACTCACATTTTTCTGTATTTCTTCATGTACTGTCCTATTCCTCTGTGCTTAGTCTGTTCAGATACATCTCCACTAAAAACCACAGACTTCCTTGCGTTTATACTACACCGCAACACAGAACATCTTCTCCCATAGACTATCATTTAAAGTGACTTTGGGCTGTTAATTAATAATTGAATATTTATCAATTCATGTCAACATGTCAGGACGACTTTCATAGGATTACGTCTGTACGATAAATCGTTTTCCCGAGCCCGATACATAATCTGTTTTATTGTATTACCAACTTACATGAATAAAATATGGTGGTCCTATAAGACACGTGCTATAGTCAATATTGTGACCAATTGTTTATTATTATTCGATCAGTCGTTTTGTTCATCATTACTTTTACTTTAATTTCTAATAAGTCCGTAAAAATGTGAAGTTTAGGTAATAATCATAAATAATAATCATCAGGAGGGCGATATACATGCTGAATCATTTCGGAAGTTATTTTGTATTGTGCAAATTGGATTCAGCAGATCAGTAACACCTTCCGTAATTAGCAACATTGGATGGATCGTAAATGACTAGGATCAAACGTGTTGGCTAACTGCAAATAGAACTCGGAATCCTAAATGGGGGGGGGGGGGGGAGACACGTTAGATCGCCAGATCAAATTTTAACGAATCATTAATAGAGGATCATTTGAAAATTATTTAAATTTAGGCTGACTACGCTCCAGACTTTAAATAAATACAAATATTAAACGAGAAACCTTTAATGGAAATGTTTTTCCAACCGAAAACAATATTTTCCATGATGATTCAGAAACATTATGAAACCATTGCTCACCTATTACACTTAACTATACTGAAAAAATGTAACGAGAATTATCATATAGTTATATTGCTGAGAAGATTTAATGAACAAATTTATTATTTTGCCACCATATTGCATAAATGGAAGAGGATGATAAATTTGAACTATGTTCTAATTTTATCTAATTTGTTATGGATTTTAATTTCAGCCAGTGCGATGAGGACATATACGAAGATGGACGGGAATGATTCGTTCAGTCCACGTGTCAAGGCAGGAATAAGAATATTGTACTACTGGACATAATGCTTCGCCGGTGTCGAGGAATTTCATATCGCAAAGGAATTTAAACACGAAACACGCTGTTGTCGTATTCGCAAGTCTTTTATGAAGGAACGAACAGCTTTGTTATGGTTCAATTTTATTATAATAAGACGGTATTGCGTTGCTATAGAATAAATGATGTCAAATTTCTGACGAGTCTTTTCCACAATTTTAATAAATGGAAGTATATGCTCAAGGGACAACAAAGCATCGAATACCCTAAAATCATATTAATGTTTATTGTAATACTTGAACAAAGTAGAAATGTTTTGACATTTTTCAACATCATTATACAAGAAAGAAGGAAACATAAAAAATGCGTACTGCCTGACTTCGTGTCTTATTTTATTGTTGATGTCATAAAACTGCATCGTAAATTAGTATTCATGAACAAGATAGCAATGTGTTTCGTCCTTAGATTTTTAACCCATTAGCGTTTCGAAATATGTAGATGCTATTTTCTGCTTAATTCACAAATATAAATTAAACAAATTGTTGATGTTTTTTAATACTTATAATCCCAATTTAAATTATATTTTGAATGAAAACATTATTATTCCAGTAAGTTTCTTGAAGTTTTAATCATTCGTTACTATAATAAAATTTTTAATAATTGGTACTAAAATCTTGCGTATTTAGGTTGATTATTAAATTACAATTCTAATCTACCTCGGCCACATAAGAAACCAATAGTTTTTAATTTAGTAGACAAGGCCAACGAATTACTTCACTTCAAATTCCGTATAGATAGTTTTTTAAAAATTACGTTCTTTATTTCTGAAATGTAAAAGTAATTTCCCTACAACCAAAATAAATAAAAAACTTTGAAGTAAATTGTTCTACCGTATTTGAAAATACTTACAATTTAAATTAATAAACCTGTTTGATGTTAAAGATATTATTGAAATAATAGCAAAAATCTACAAATAATACGCAATTTTGATAAAACATGTGATTTATGGAATTGATTATTTCGATAGAAAATCCTGTTATATTTGTCAGACTAAAATATCACTAAAAACTAAACAATGCGTCATCAGCGGTGGCGTAGTTTGAGTGAGGGGAGGAAAGGCAGCTTGGAATAAACACGTACCCCGCAGCTATCTAACACGGGGGGCGGGTAGTACCTGCGAAAGACATTAAACTGGGCCTCCAAGAAATGTGAACAAAACCCTAAAATCAAGGAAAATTTCGCCAATTTTAAATAACCGGTAGAAAAACATTCCGTTTTCACCAAACATGTTTACGTTTTAACAAGTTTGATTAATGATAAGATTATGAGAATAATTAGTATCAAAGTTTGATGAGTTAAATGCTTCGCATTTGATCTAATTATAATAATGTAAGAAATTATGAACAATTTTAAAATTTATTTATGATTCTTTTATATTTTGAATTTAATATGGCTTTCTTCTGTTTTATTTCTAAATTCTCATTTTATCAATGGATTGAAGTATTCTATATCATGACCTATTTGACTGCGGTTTTATTGAAATTTCTTCTGTTCTTTTTAAATTATTCCTCAGTTTTCTTGTGTTTATTACAAATTCAGTTGCACGAATATAAGTTGGCATTGTTTACTCACATAGAATTTATTGGAGAAAGTCCCAATTATTATAATATTATATTAATACATTAAATATATATAATATAAAAAATTATAGCCGTTATATGAGTAAGTCACCTGATTTTACACTTAAATTAGTATTGTTTAAATAAGAAATTATTTGATTACATATTCATTAACTTTTTAAATTAAATAATTGAACAGGACTTAAATAAAGGAATGAAACGTTGTAATATTAGTTATTTTAAACAGAATCGTTTTAATGCAACTAATATAAATATATTCTGACCTTTCTAGATCGTACTTCATTATTGATAGATAGATAGATAGATAGATGTATTCACCATTAGCCCTCTTAACAGGAAATAGGATTCGTCACAAATGTACAGTAGATAAATAACATATAAACAGAATTAATATTAAAAGGTTACACACATACACACACACACACACAAAATTCATATCTGTTCACATTTGTCTAGTCACTACATTCATACACGCACACGACACTAATCACTTCCTCGTATTCATCCCCTGCCGCTAGTACGGAGGGATGTCGTCATGGATATTTACTAAAATAATTAACTAGAATAATTAATTAGCGAAGACATAAATATATATTTTAAAATCAGTCGTGTTTAATCCTTTAGTGCATAGCGTAGCGTACATGCAACATAAGTTTTAGTATCACCCCCAGGGACATCTGTTGGTTTCTAAGAGAGCTGATGAAGATACGAAACACCATGCACTTAGTGAAATGTGAAATTTTTAATATTTGTTAACATCTTAAAACATGCCTGTCCCAGCTTTCCTGTGAGTCAACCCCTTGAGCCATATTTTTCTACCCGCCGGTCATCTTCCGAATATTTTTTTTGTTATTTTAATGTTTTTTAAAGCAATGTCATTCTCACGGCATTATAATTACACTAAAATAAGAATTAACGAATTAATGTGAATTATTGATAAATCAGCCCAAATTTTATTTACGTAGAATATTTGCATCATGAGACGAATTAACTTTGGGTACGTTTGATATATTTTGGTTATTTTTTCTGTATTGTATTCACAACAAAATCATCTTAAAAATTTAGAATAAAAAACTTAAAAAATCATACACTAAAGGGTTAAATTGTTATATGCTAACGTAACATGAAATCACTGCTTTATCTCTCCTGTGATATCAATTGCATATTAGTGATTTTTCCTGTGGTGACTATCCAGTACTTCAAAATTCATTGAGTTATGTAAGGTTTGCTCTTAATAATAGTTACGTAAAATACATTTTAAAAATGGACTTAAACTTATTTGTAGAGAACAATGTTGGTAAATAATCTACGAATTGGAATTTTGTGTCGTACACAAAGTGTATGTTTACAATCTGTCGCATATAAATATTGAATATGAAGTGTTCTGAAAATATTAATATTTACATATTTTCTGCAGATAGCTCTCATTTCTCTATTCATGCGGTTCTTTTCAGTCCTCTTCATGTAACATCATCTACTGGCGTGTAACTAATGTAATCTGCTTAGGCCTGTAAATGTTTTCTGGAAGATATTCAATTTATCCAACGTTATATGTTCCGGGGTCACAGACTTTGGTCATACGGTAAGAGTTGTCCGCTATTCCCATTGGAATAGTCGGCCAGCTGCCTCCTAAACTGGTCGAGGCACGGAGAAGAGAATGCTGCGTCTCCACAGAAAACTCCTCTCCCGCTATCGGAAGGGCGTGGGACAAGTACCCAATGCCCGACCTACCTGATGCAGGTTTTTCTACGGTTTGTCCTGCATTTCTTTAGGCGAATGCCGGGTAGGGTCCTTAAAATATAGTCCGTGGGACCTAGTTAACACTTGGCTACCTTCCTCTACCCTTCCACATCCCCCCTTTTAAATCCCTTCCTATACTATTAAAGGGGAGTTGCCACCATGTGGATTATCCTCATTTAGCCTGTTATATATATATATATATATATATATATATATATATATACTAAGGTTTTCCCTTCATTACTTTTAGGCGAATGCCGGGTAGGATCTTTAAAATATAGCCCGGGGGCCCTAGTTCACCCTTGGCTAACTTCCTTTACCCTTCCGCATCCCCCCTTTCAAATCCCTTCCTATGCTATTTAAGGGGAGTTGCCCAACGTACATTACCCTCATGTAGCCTGTTGCACCTATATATATATATATTTATGTATAAATTTCATTCTTCTTGATTTCACCAATAAAGAAGGTTTATTTCTCTACAACTTTGCCATGTGACATTTGTAGGATCTGAGTGAACGGCAGCAAACGTGTTTTTCGCTCCGAATTGCTCATGCTCATCAGACGGATTTAATTGTCGCATAACACTGACGCTTGCAAAATATACGTCCGTAGAAGCTGCTATGAATATTTAATCGCATCGCAAAAGCCTTGCTTCGAGGATATACGACTTTATAACAGTCGCATTCTTCTCGAATTATATTTATCCCCCAAGAGTCCCTGTTAGTTCTCGCAGCTTCGCGGTACAGGCTTTTAACACCAATCTGCGCATTCCCGTTAAAATAAAGACCGCTAAACTTCTACGTGTTCCCTATTAATGGAACGCTGAAGTCATTTCCTGGGGTCTAGAACACAGAAACGGCGTAAAAGTGGCGCCTACTTCATTCTGTGGGTCGGTGTATTCGTTAGGTGGTAATTAATTTGGGAACTCAATTTATTCTCAAAGATAAAACTAATTATTTTCTGTCTTAAATGTTAAACTTTGGAAATTAAAGATGATAAGATATAAGAGTAATTTCACACGAAGTGATTAGAAATATTGTTATCTACTTTCATATAGGGGAAAGCAAACAGAACAATAAGATTATATATTTCTGTTGTGAGTTTGCTGAGTCTTGTAGATCCTTAATAAATTTCAAGTAATTTGCATTCAATCAATGTATCGTTACCATGCATTACATTAGATAGTATATAATAAATTAAAGACTAAACGTTAAATAATGAATTTAAATTAATGGATAATCCTGAAAAATATTTCGCAAACCATTTAAAATCTTCGTTTATCGAAGTCAGTATTTATTTTATACTGTAATAAATGAGGGAGATAATTAAAAATGAGGGCCAGCGTTTATTGGTGGCGTCAAATAATCGCTTGAGTAATTATTTGCATTTTAAAAATTCTTTATTTGAATTAGTATTTTGTTTTATTTGTATACAATATTATGTGCACAATATTTCATAAATTTTTGACTGACGTCAAATAATACTTAATATACATGTTGATAAATAATTTTGTTTAAACTGCTGTTACTGTGAAACAAGAACTTAAACATAATTTTTCAGTTTTTGAAATATAATTAGGTAACAAAGTTTCTAATCTGTTTGCCCTTTATGATATTTACATATATTTTCCGCTTGTGCGCCACTCATTTTATTTTATTATAGAAATTACAAAATTAATTAACAGTGAATTAAAACTTTTGTATACAATTTTATGGCACATGAAAAAATTATTAATTTTATTTATAATGAACACTTATGAATTAAAAGGAATTTTTATAAAACCCGTTCAACTCATGGTTAATTTAAGTCATTTCATTATCGTTTCTGGGTAGAATCCATGAAATATGATGTGTATACTATGCCGTATTCTTTACGTATAAACGAATATTAATGTTTATATGTGGCAAATAATCTGATAATCCGTCATCACTTTCTCACAAGTATCCGCAACCAACAAATGCTTACATGGGTTAGTTATTATATTTAGATACTAGCTGAGTTCCCGGCGTTGCCCGTGTCTTATTTATATAAATCCGAAAAAGAATTTAATTCTATATTAATCTTTAGTCAAGAAGACACAACCTAAATCTAACTATTCCTAGTTCCGTACACAATTTCGACCAATAGTGCTTTAATTGAACAGCTATAAAATACATGGAATTTTATTGCATCAATCTCAACAAACATACCTCCGAATTTCTTTACCAATGCATAAATATACTGCATTAATTTAATAGCTATAAGATACATAGAATTTAATTGCATAATAGCAACAAACATACCATCGTTATTCTTTAGAAATATAATTCTCCGCGAACAAATAATTGTCAGTAAGTCTTCAGACAGTACTTCTTGAGTATTGCAGGATATAATTGTCCATCAGTATTCGCACATTACGAAGGATTGAAGTGATCAAATTGATAGCTACATTCCAAATGTAAAGAAATGGTGGCCATATTGCACTCACTAAATTAACTAACATTTTCCGCAACGATTGTAAAGTATTTTGTATTGTTTTTTATTATCACTCGATGGAGTATTACTGGATAGAATTATACTTTTATTCAATGAAAATATTTCTGCTTCATTTCATTACGGAAAAATCTAACTATTTCCTTTGTTCGTCGCGTAGTAATGTCTCTCTCTGTCGCGTGATGTCATGATATATTGGCGCGCAGTAATTTATCACTTAATGATCACTTTTTAAAATTATAATTCTTTTCACATTTATGCTAGTGGTTTGTCACCCCCACAGTACCGGTTCTCGATTTTGGCAGAATACGTATACCAATTTTTGTTGCATTCTGTCCACGCGATAAAATTTGTATAAAGAACAACGTAAATACATACATACATACAAATATACATCCTTTTTTATTATATAGAAGATTCTTTCGAAATGCAAAGGTGAAAAATGATGATATTTCCTGCAGATCATGAGTGAAAAAATCAGTATACCATCTCTAATTGTATGCGTAAAACGAGTATCATACTTTGAAAATAATCTGCACTGAGAAACGGAGAGTGAGAACGGAAAATATTGATTAAATTATCCCCTAAAATATTACCTGGTTTTTGCAGCTTTTACGATTTTTATTATTTGACTAAAGCATTAAGAATTGCAGAAAAATTGTGTAGTATTTATTTTATAAATCACTTGTGTTTCTTAGCTACTTTTTGAGGTCTACTATCGTTTGCTTCGTAGTTTAAGTGCTAATAATTAAAGGGTTGGATCTCTTTTCCTATGTAAATTTTTGAGAAATAATAATGTACTCCAAGGACCTCGTGATTCATGCGTGTAACCAAGAATAGGTTCGTCTAATACAGGCGGATTTGAATGACAGCGTTGCAGTTCTCTTGGGAGTCTACCCTTTTGAGCGTATTCTATATTGGAAAAGCTTTTATGTTCCTTTACTTTCAATCCACTTCCTTTCAGACTTCAGACCACTCATATAACCTAAGACGTTGGCAATGGTGTCATTTAACTTCACAAAGCGTTACTATTATGCTGTTATTGAAAAAAACACGGTCTCATAAGTGGAATTAACAGAAAATACGTTATACTATTTTTTAAATCGTTTTACTAACACACATTTTAATAGGAATCTGGCGGTAAATGTAACCGTAATATTTATTTTTTGTAACTCATACTTTAGTGGGAATAATATTATAATAGTTCTGTTGGGCATCAATTTCTGTAGTATTTATAAATTTCAGATGTAAAATTTTGTGCTTATTTAATTGATAAAGACGGTTCAAATATTCATATTCATGGAGAAAAACCCAAACACAGTCTCGTGTATTGTTAAAATAAATTAATATGTGGAAGCTTTCGACCTATTTGGACATTTTCAACCCCATTTTATGATTTTAACCTTAAAACCGCGTTAATACCGAAGTTATCAACACTAGAACTTTTATAAGAATTCTGGAGCATTTGTTGGCAATATTTTTTTCGTGTTTCCAACATTTACAACAGGCTTTGGGTAATGTTGCCAACATTTCTTGTCAACAATGTTGTAACGTCTTGTTGCCAACATTTGCTGTCAACATTTTAACGTTGTTGGTGACAAAAAATGTGGACAAAATCTGATGTAACATGTTGGAAGGCGTGTTTTTGTCCAAAAATAGGTCAAAAACTTCTACCTATTACAATTTTTTTAAAAAAATATAAGAGACTATGTGCGGTTTTTCTCCCATAGTCCGGGTGAACCTTCCCAGAGAGCTCTGGCGGAGGCTACCTTTTGGGATGCCTTCACATCTCTCTGGTTTTTTGAACTTAGGTTCCCACATGTCGAGGCACCTCGGCCTATTTTGAGAGGTGTATGTTCTGGGGTCGAAGACCTTGGGCATACGGTAAGAGTCTATTCCCATTGGCAAACTCCTCTCCCGCCATCGGAAGGGCGTGGGACAAGTACCAAATGCCCGACCTACCTGATTCAGGTTTTTCTAGGGTTTTCCCTGCATTACTTTTAGGCGAATTGCCGGGTAGGATCCTTAAACATAGCCCGGGAGCCCTAGTTAACCCTTGGCTACCTTCCTCTACCCTTCCGCATCCCCCCTTTCAAATCCCTTCCTATGCTATTAAAGGAGAGTTGCCACCATTTGGATTACCCTCATGTAGCCTGTTACCTAAAAAAAAGTTTTTCTCCCTGATTCTGTCTTATTATGCAAAAATTTTGTCAAATTGTGGCTCGGTTCATGATTTGAGCGCTAAATTGGACAAATAATTGAAAACGAAGCTCCTCTACCATACTCTGGGTTTTCCTTTCAGGAAGTTTCTTTCATATTAATATTTAATATAACTGATATTTATCTTTTAATAAATAAATAAGCTATACAACCAATTAATCTGAAAAAAATTGATTAATAAATGGAACCAAATATTCGTTTAAATACAACGTTCCTTTACTCCTTCAGGTAATCAGGAAAAATACAATTTTGAATTTGTGACGGTTGATGCTGAGAAAGTTTTCGGCTACAATCGTCATAGGAAATATTTATCGGCAAACCCGTCATATCTCGCAATCCATGGTGCTAAATTCAAAACTGTATTATACCTGATTACCTTGAAGAAGATGCTAAATTGTGAAAGAAACGTTGTATTAAAACAATTTTTTTGTCTAATTTATTAATAAATTTTCCTGAGTTATCGGCCTATTTCTTATTTATTTATTTTATATTAATTTTCAACTAACTCCAAAATTATTTGACGGGAGCCCGAATCGGAACTTATTTAAGATTAATTCGATTTACAGTGTTACAAGAGAGTCTTAAGAACTATAAATTATTCACTTACTTAATTAATGATAATTTTTATTACAATAAAATGTTGTCCGGTGGTAGACTGAACAGTGAGAAAAAATATAGAAATTAAATTACGTGGAAAATAATAGTTTGGAAATATGTGTTTCATTAAACTGATTAAAGTCTTTAGTTGAATTAAATTTATTTGATATTAAAAAACGTACTGGTTATTCCATATTTCAGTGCTAGAAATTTAGTAACATTAGTTCTTTAATCAGAAAACCGTCTCAAAGAAACGTCAGTATACGTACAATATTTTGAACGAAATCAAAATAAAAAACGAACTACTTCCAATTTTCGTAGGAGTATTTTGTGTCATAAACAATACGAGTAATACGATCTCGTTTATCTGAGCTGTAACGCTGACGGTTGCGAGAACCAGCAACATAGAAAAAGCATATTATTTTGCGTTTGCGGTATTATTTCAAACGGAAATATAACGAGTGTGAAAATTACATCAACATCGTACCTGTTTCGGAAGAGTTACAATATTTTCTTAGCGTTTCCGAGGGAGGTGTCTTATTGCCTGCCAAGCGTCGAGTCCACAGTAAACAGAAGAGCCCCAGGACGTCCATCCACTCTTTCCGAGTCTTCCACGACCAACAAAG
Organism: Zhengitettix transpicula; assembly: GCA_037074705.1. Lineage (NCBI taxonomy): Eukaryota > Metazoa > Arthropoda > Insecta > Orthoptera > Tetrigidae > Zhengitettix > Zhengitettix transpicula. The sequence continues at coordinate 80,936,854 of CM073591.1, forward strand.
TATTCCTGTACAATGCCACAATCCTGAGGGCCACACGATTCTCATCTATATGAATGAATCAACCAATGAATATTTATTAGTCCCGACTAAGTTCAACTTGACGGCTGTTAAGGAACAAACAAATGGAAATTAAAATAACTAGGAGTAGATGTTTACTTAAATCAGGCAATCAAGAAAACGGAATAAAAAACGCTGAGTAATTGTTTTTAGTAAAATTGAAAAAAAAAAGCAGAATAGACTGGGTTAATTACGTACATTTTCATTACATACCATTAAATGCATGTGTTCTTCTTACTCCACAAATCAGTAGATAAAGGAACTCAGTACGCCTGTCTATATAAAAATGCATAAAATACACTTTAAAGTTTCCAATGAAACTAAATTGTGAGCAAGTAATTATGAAATTATAATTGCAACTATAATTCTTACTGCCAGAAAATTAATGATAAACTCTACTTAAAAATTCTTAAAGGATATTAAACACCACATCACTTTATTATTATATCTCGAGTAGTTCTCCACTAAGATCCATTCCTCAAACTGAGCCTAATTGTTTTCAAAACCATTTCAACTGATTTTAATAATTTAATTTATGATTTATAACATAAAATGTACCTCCAGGGTCTGTATGTCGACTACACTGCTGTAGGAGGATTTATCCTTCGTATAATTTTTTCTAAATTTACTTCTTACATACCGTTTAAAAATTATAGCTAACCTCCTGTGGTGTGGGGGTCAACGTGACTGCCTCGCATCAGAGAGGTCCCGGGTTCGAATCCCGGTGAGGGCATGGATGTTTATGTGCCTGGGACATGATACTCTCTTCAAATAAGTCCCTCGACAAGGTAAATTGAGTTCACATAATGAGTCGCTAATAACCTGAGCTGCTGATGCGACTGTAAATAAATTAATAATAAAAAAATTATTACCTACTTAATTCGGTATATTTATCATAATACATAATAAAATGATTCAAAACAGATCTACATATATTCGATTTGAGCAGTAGATATGTCCGACAGAGATAATTTTTCTGTTATTTGTTTTAACTTGTCAGTAGAAATCTGAGAATTAATTAAATTGTCGTTAGGCGAACAACGAAGAAACCTATTTTGACGGAGGGAATCAAATATGTACCTTAATGGACGCAATAATGGGACTGACAACAAGGCAGAAACACTGGGTTAAAAATGTTTTCTATTTGTACTCCTCTCAGTTTTGCGATTTCACTGTTCGAAAATTTGAAAAGTGGACTGAGTCTAATTGATGTTTAGCCACGTTATGATCGTGAAGAGGACTTTTTACGTTTTTTAAAAATAACGGTGATGTTAACATTATTTATCTTGCTTTTACAATCGCGAACATAACTTTTGATTTCACCGAAAAACTCACAGTACGGCCCAGAGAAACGACATGTGCTTATTTAAAAATTTATACAAATAAAATCATTTTTAATTTTTAATATAATCTGATAATTATTATTTAATTCATAAACAAAACAGGCATTGTGTCATACAAAAGGTGTATTAATTAATAAAAACAAAAAAACACTACGTTACGAGGTTTCGTAATGTATTACTTATTTAAATATATTTATGCCAATTTACATTTCTAACTTGTGGCTTAAAGTTTGGTTCATCACCCGAGGAAGTACCAAAATTGAGGGCGAAACGCCGTATTGCACTGATGTTTTGTTTCATTTACGTAATACATATTTTTTTCTGACATATTGACTGTTTTTTTTATAGATTCGTTTTTATTTCTTTGTCACTTTATATATTTCTATTTTATCATTTCTTCTGACAACATAAAGCAGTACAGTATAGTGCAATAGGATTTTATATTTATTGCATAGATTAGCAAATCCTTAAGTAAACATTGTCAATTATTCAGAATTTATTTTGAAATTAGTATCTACAAATCACAGCTAACATAAAAAATCTAAACTAAGAATAAATTACATTAATTAATGTCACATCATGTAACTTACATTTAAGACTTCTACATCAAAATTTACATTTGGTGTAAACAATTTTACATTAAAAAATTTATTCACATGTGCATTTGTTTTTCGAGCCTGAGGAAGATCCAAATCAACACTTAACCAAATATTACTACTGACGTAACTGGGTAAATTATAATAATGTCGTTTTGTGGAAACAATTTATAACATATTTAAATTATTAAAGACCAATTTATTATTTAATATACATATTTCTGATCAATTTTATGTACCTTTCTGGAAAGCGTTAAAAATAATTCCCTATATATGCTCGTTTAATATGTGACGGATTTTATGGATGAAAATTATTATATGTCATTCTTCCATTTACTTAATGACCAAGTCTTACCTATCAAATTTCAGTTCCCTTTCAGTTATGATATGACGAGTTTCAGTTGAGTTCATAACTATTTCAACGAACAGCCACTCTCTGTTCTTACAGCATTCTGTAGACGTTCTTACAAAGATGGAAAGAATTTATATATAATACATGGTTAATTACAATCCATAATGCTGTTTCAATAAGTACATATCAAGTAAACTGTTTATATTACAATATACTCAGAAATAATAATATGATAAACGACCTTCGTACAGACAAATTTAAAATAGGGCCATTCCATGCCAAGTGTTCAAATTTTCAAATAAAATTTTTAGTCACCATCTCCAACTTTGCTGAAATTTTGTGTAGGGACAGATATGTGTCTGAGACAGTTCTCTGTAAAATTTCACCTTCATAAGTAGTAAGACATGAATGCTGGGGATTAAATGCTTTAACAGTTTCCGGCAGCAGCTCCATTCACGACGAATAAAGTTCTTACGTTGACTTTCCGTATTCGCCGAAACGACCTTCAAACGACTTTGAAACGACTTTAATCAGGTAAGAAGACAGTCTTATATATATATATAGGGAAATCCACATAATAATCACTCTCCATTCATAGCACAAGAAATGGTATGAAAGAGAGGATGCGGATATTTCTGAAAATGAAATTGTGCGACTAAATGGTTTATACATTAAAAACTTCCGAAATTCGCTTCTGAGTAAGAATGGGATCAAAAATGAAGTGGACAAAAAGAGTAATCAATTAAGAAGTATAAAAAAAGAGAAGAAAAAACAGTTCAATAATGAGGTTCATTATTCTGAATTGGATATATTCTAAAGAGAACCTATTTGCCACGTGTTAGCGACGTGGAAGAAGGACTCGGAATGTCAACGATTTGAAACGAACAGAAGAAAGGAGGTAATTTTTTAAGAGGAACTAAAGGAAGGAGTAAGAGGGGAGAGAAATTTCAAAACCCTCGGAGTAGTTAAAAGTTACTGTTAAAAGCCACGCCCCATAGGCAGGCAAGGTAACCTCATCGTTGATTAGACTGGCCTTTGTTGGAGTTTTCAAAGTAATTGTTTTGGCCTTAATGACGAGTCTCAATAAGTGAAATAAGATGACTCTAACAGAAAAAAGTCTGCTCTTTCCAATGGTAACAAAAAGAAATTGATTGTAGCAAAGGTTTTTTAGTATTTGTGTGTGAAAATGCACAAAATTTGACGCGTCAAATTTGAAACTCATATTTAATAGCGTATATCTTGACAACTAAGTGAGCTTAATAGCTGATACTTTGGAATTTTAAAATAAGTAATGGGTTTGGTTAGTTTAACAAAGCATAAGTATTTGAAAGGTTTCGTTGCAAAGTTGTAAGCAATGAAAAATATGCTCCAATTTGATGTGACAGATTATTTGAGCAACTTTGTGAGATAACAGTAATAAAACTAAAACTTTTTAAACCTTGGAACTGCAACCATCGAGTACAGTATAAATGGTTGTCTCTGGTTGCCATTTTTCAGGAAGCTAGCTGCTACAGTTCCACAACAGTAGTACTTCAAACTTCACAATCTATTTACGTGCATGGTTGACGTTTTTTCAGGAGGCCCTGGCGCCCGCTATATACTACTTATGAAGGTGAAATATTACAGAGAATTGTCTCAGACACATATCTGTCCCTACACAAAATTTCAGCAAGATTGGAGATGGTGACTAAAAAATTTTATTTGAAAATTTGGTCACTTGGCATGGAATGGCCCTATTTTAAATTTGTCTGTACGGAGGTCGTTTATCATATTATTATTTCTGAGTATATTGTAATATAAACAGTTTACTTGATATGTACTTATTGAAACAGCATTATGGATTGTAATTAACCATGTATTATATATAAATTCTTTCTATCTTTGTAAGAACGTCTACAGAATGCTGTAAGAACAGAGAGTGGCTGTTCGATGAAATAGTTCTGAACTCAACTGGAACTCGTCAGATCAAAGCTGAAAGGGAACTGAAATTTGATAGGTAAGACTTGGTCATTAAGTAAATGGAAGAATGACAAATAATAATTTTCATCCATAACATCCGTCATATATTAAACGAGTATATATGGGGAATTATTTTTAATGTTTTCCCGAAAGGTTCATAAAATTGATCAGAAATATGTGTATTAAATAAAAATGAGTTATTAATAATTTAAATATGTTATAAATTGTTTCCACAAAACGACATTATAATAATTTGCCCAGTTACATCTGTAGTAATATTTGGTTAAGTGTTGATTTGGATCTTCCTCAGGCTCCAAAAACAAATGCACATGTGAATAAATGCCTATAATGTATAATAGTTTACACCAAATAGAAATTATAATGTAGAAGGACTTTTAGTCTTAATTTTTTTTTAGGTGTAGACAGGCTATGTATAGGGTAATCCATATAGTGGCAACTCCCCTCTTATAGCATAGTAAGGGATTTGAAAGGGGGGATGCGGAAGGGTAGAGGAAGGTAGCCAAGGGTTAACTAGGGCCCCCGGGGTATGGTTTAAGGATCCTACTCGGCATTCGCCTAAAAGTACTGCAGGTAGGTCGGGCATTTGGTACTCGTCCCACGCCCTTTCAATGGCGGGAGAGGGGTTAGCTGTGGGGACGCAGCTTTCTCCTCGCCGTGCCTTGACCAATTTAGGAGGCTGCTGGCCGACTATTCCAATAGGAATAGCGGATAACTCTTACCGTATGCCCAAGGACTGCGACCCCGAAACATGCACCTCTCAAAACACGCCGAGGTGCTTCGGCATATGGGAATATGTAAGTTACATGATGTGACATTAATTAATGTAATTTATTCTTAGTTTAGCTTATTTATGTTAGCTGTAATTCCAGATTTTAAATAACATTCTTGAGTAATTGTCGAATCTCTTGTTTGTAAAATAGATCTCGTGCCATACTCTCTTTTACGAATTCTAACTGCATATTCTTGAAACTCTCACAGTTGGTTTATTTCGCAAGGCGGTTAAATTCTGTAAAGAAAAATTTGCTTGTTTGGGCGAAAAGTAAGCCTGCGAGAGGATTTCTCGCAGGTGAACCTTCCCAGAGAGCTCTGGCGGGGGCTACCTATGGGGATGCCCTCACATCTCTCTGGTTTTTTTTGAACTAAGGTTCCCACATGCCGAAGCACCTCGGCCTGTTTTGAGAGGTGTATGTTCCGGGGTCGCAGACCTTGGGCATACGGCAAGAGTTGTCCGCTATTCCTATTGGAATAGTCGGCCAGCTGCCTCCTAAACAGGCCAAGGCATGGCGAGGGGTAAGCTGCGTCCCTACAGCAAACTCCTCTCCCGTCATCGGAAGGGCGTGGGACAAGTACCAAATGCCCGACCTACCCGATGCAGGTTTTTCTAGGGTTTTCCCTGCATTTCTTTAGGCGAATGCCGAGTAGGATCCTTAAACCATAGCCCGGGGGCCCTAGTTAACCCTTGGCTACCTTCCACTACCCTTCCGCATCCCCCCTTTCAAATCCCTTCCTATGCTATTAAAGGGGAGTTGCCCATAGTGGATTACCCTCATGTAGCCTGTTGCCCTAAAAAAAAAAAAAAAAAAAAAATTTGCTTGTTTGTATTTGTAATATAATTGTAAATTTGTATTAACTGAAACTGAAATTAAATTAGTTTCTTGATTAGTCAATCAGCCAACGATATTGAAAGCTTGAATTCTTGAATATACTCGCAGTCCTAAAGAATTAATTTATTTCACAGCCTCAAAATCTGTAATTACTTTCGCACGCTTCGACCTCGTCTATTATTTGAATATTAATAAAACGCTCCGCAACTGTCGCTCGTAAGAAATTTTTTTAGGTGTTCAGAACTCTAGAAGGAAATTTTTCAGACTGTATTTTCAACTAATAATGTGTTCTGATAGTTATTAATAAAACTTAAAATAACGTATAATATAATAAACATTGCTTCTTAAAAATAAGCGTCAAGCTAACACGAAAATTTTTAAACTTTCGTCGCGATTTGTATACATTCGTCAGAGTTGAAATCTTCTTAACGAAACGGTGTCTCTCTTTATTTTAATCTACTTACGTTGCTTAAGAGTCGAAACATTTCTTATTGAATTTAGAACCAATGATTTAGTTCTGAAGTCTTCGTTTCTTTCTTTGCAGATTGTTTTAATTAGAATTTTAGTCGTTTTTATAGCTCGCTTCTCTTCGGTAATGTGGAGGGTCCTGTTTTATCCCTTTCTCAAGGAAGTTTAATCGCGTAGTAAACTTTTCTTTAAAAAAGGAATGATAATTACGGAAAATGTAAAAGTATAGATTAATGGAACATTAGTATAATTGAACGATTATCTTGATAGTGGGAAGAGTTGATTTCGATAAAATATAGAATGGTAAGTCTCTGATATAAATATATACAGTCAGTTTATGACATAAAGATCATTCACAACACTAAAAACTTTTTGAGTATACCATCCAACATTGAATTATATTCTGAAATTTTGGTATTCATAGAAGCTACGTAAATGATGTATTTACTCCTGGAGATTATCCGATCCTTGTCCTTACATTTCCATTGTTGTAATATTTAGGATTTATCAAGCGATTGAATTGAATCTTCCCAAGAAGGAGTATTTTCTTTTAAAAGTGAACAAATATTTGTTTCTTCCATTAGTCCCACAAAGAGGAAACATGATACGTTAATAAAATACATACAAATTAGTATAAGATTCCACCCAATTTCGTGATCAATTTATAACACTGACAACTTAAAGAAAAATTGCATGTTACTAGAGTTCAACATAAATCGTGATAACAAAAATAATTAAGCACTGACCATGATTTAGGTGAAATATTTATCATTAGTGGGAATTGAGGTTCTAGAAACTGTAGAAAAGTTTTTGTTTTCTCTTGATTAAGACGCTGTCTATTTTCACAGAATTATAAATTAAGGAAGTTCATGAAAGAGTCCACTAATACTGTTTCCGAGTCTGTGTTCGTAATTAAATAACCAAAATTGTTATCGTTTGCGTAAAGAACTAACTGAAGAGGGTGTAAACAACTAGGTACATCATTTATATATAGGATAAAAAGTAATGAGCTCTGTGGAGCCCTGTAAAACTTCATATTTTATAGATTCCCATTTGGAATAATGCATATTAACGTTCGCATTATAATTCCGTAAAATTCTAACGTATTAACGACTTTACCTAAGTTACAAATTAATTTATGACTAGTCGTTAAAACTAGAATAGACAAATACGATTTTTAATTACGTAATCATTATCAAGCGATAATATAATATATAATATAATATATAATATAATATATAATATATAAAAATATTTTCTATTAATCATTAATTTATGTTAAAAATTAAATTAAGAAGTGATAGTTAAGTTTTAAACATATAATTACCTTAGAAAATTTAGAAGAATATACTTAAGGCTTGGTTCAATATTTTTTGTACGTAAAATTTTAGTTTTAAATACATAATTAGGCTTACAGTAAATAAATTCATTTATTTAAAGAATATATACATTAAAAGATAGTCTTATTTAATTAATTTCGATAGCCGAAAACGATATACAAATTTAATGATCGCTTTAAGAAACAATTTCATTAGTTTCCTCATAATGAAATAATAATTTCGAATTTTTGTTGATCCGAAAAAAATTCCAGGGAAAACGTTTAAATCATATGTTCAAGTATTGTTTTTAAATGATTTTTAATATTTTGCTTGACTGTATGAGATGCGGTTAGACGTTGGTGAAGCTGCAGTTATGCAACGAGAACAGTAGTAATAAATCTCACGAGAGATAACAATACAATGCTAGAATCACGAAAATATTCAAGAAGTTTGTTTTAGATTACTACATAAAATACCTATACATTTACCTAAAGCTTTTATAGGAATTAATCAGTGCTAGACACAAAACATAATAAACGTATTCAAATTTATGTAAAATATCCCATTGGTGCACTGCCGTATTCAATTTTCGGGACTTGAGTTAAGTACCTTATTACTTGAGTCATTAATCTCATTGTGTAGAACATCATTTTTAAAGACTGATCAGTTTATTTTTCAAGTCTACTAAAAAAACCTTCCCCCCATTATTTCAAGATCCCGCCGCGGAAAAAATACTCCGGGCGAACTTTTACTATCTGGAACGTGGTCATAAATACGGATTGCGATATATGAGGCAAAATTGCTCAAATTACGACACAGAATGTGCCCAGCACCCGTACTGAACGGACGTGTCTTCGCAGCTACCGTTTGTTTACGGAACATAGTGTTCGAGCATTCGGCGGACCTCTGAATCAAGTGCGCCGGGCCACCGTGGCCACAAAAATCCACAGACTAGATTAATTTATCAATTATCAATTATCCAGCAGTATTAAAGTGCAACGAGTGTAAAATCAGTGTTCAAGTGCTTTCGCGTACTATTGCGAATTCAGTGTTTTAACATCGGTGTCCAGTACGCGTAAGATAACAGCTTAGCGCCAGATGGAGGATTCCCTCCCGGCGGCGCTCTCTCAACAAGTAACCCCTCATTCAACAATCAAGATAACCAAGAAAAGCCAACTCGCCAAGAAACCTTCGGACGACAATACTAAAATGCAGAGCCTACCGCCAACAAAACGGAGCCTCCCGCAGCAGCTAAGTCAAAACGAACTATATTCCTCTGTTTCGCCCCTCCATCACAATCCAACTTATGCACCATTGCTAAATATACCTCATACCATGTCTCAATTCACACCAACCGCTAGTAATATCACTTCAGCTTACTTCCAACCCGCGCAAAATTGCCAAAATAGTGACACAATTAGCATCGAAAATATGAGCACAGATCCAGAAACTGAATCTGAAATCGAAGCTGACAATGACAAACATCCCTGGCAATATATGAATAAAAAGCGAAAAACTACAAGTATATCAAAGTTAAGTGACGACATGACTGTACTTAATACAACCAACAGATTTAAGATACTTGCAGAAATTGAAACCACCGCCCAAACTACAAATAATCCCACCAAAAATAACTTATTACATTCAGAACAGAGACCTCCGCCTGTATTTATCTATGGTGTAACTGATTTCAAAGCAATGACCGAAGAATTAAACGTAGCAATCGGGAATGAAAGATTCTACTCTAAATCATTAGCCAACAACACAGTAAAAATAAACATAAAAACCATAGAAGCCTACAGGAAACTGATAAACCACTTGCGTAAAGAAAATATTGTCCACCACACTTATCAGATCAAGCAAGAAAGAGCCTACAGGATTGTTATTCGTGATCTTCATCACTCAATACCTCCTGAAGACATTAAGGCCGAACTAAGTAGACTTGGACACCCCGTTAGAAACCTGATTAACATTCGACATAGAATAACCAAGGAACCCCTGCCAATGTTTTTTATAGACCTTGAACCTCAAGCAAACAACAGAGAAATCTATAAATTAGAATTCATTCTAAACACCAAAATTCGAATTGAAGCACCCCGAATTAAGAACAACATTATTCAGTGTATTCGTTGCCAGGCATATGGCCACTCGAAGACCTACTGCACAAAGCCCTATCAATGCGTCAAATGTGGAGGACCCCACGACAGCAAAACATGCAAAAAGTCAAAAAATACTCCCGCTACATGCGCCTTGTGTAGTGGTAATCATCCCGCGAATTATAAAGGCTGCACAATATACAGAGACTTAAAAAATAGGAATACACCAATAGCATCAAATAAAAAATCATATATCCATAATACCAACCCAGTGACAGACAAACCAATCACCCAACAACCCTGCTATAATCCCCCCCAAACCACTCCTAGCTATTCTCAAGTTGTAGCTGGTCGAACTAACAATGACATCACAATCAACCAAGTAGCACAACGAGGCATCGAACAAAATCATACGCAAGACCTAACCTTACACAATTTCCTAGAAGAATTTAAAGGTATGTTTTCCCAACTTATGCAACAAAATAGCATGATAATTAACATGCTATCCACGGTCCTCAATAAACTCATACATTAATGGCTAAAACCATACGTATCAGCTTATGGAACGCAAATGGAATCCTTACCAAAATATATGAAACTGAATTGTTCCTAAAATTAAATAACATTGATATATTACTGGTATCAGAAACGCACTTTACGGACAGATCATACCTTAGAATACCACACTATACGTGTTATCATACCGAACACCCAGATGGAACAGCCCATGGAGGCACGGCTATATTAATTAAAAGTTCAATTGTCCACCAAGAATTGCATCACTATGCTGAACCGTTTCTTCAAGCAACTGTAATCCAAATTGAGAAACTACCAAATCCAATAACAATATCTTCTGTGTACTGCCCACCTCGGCACAGACTTAGCAAGGACATTCTTCGACCATTCTTCCAATCACTCGGTAATACTTTCATATGTGGTGGAGACTTCAATTGCAAGCATACCTACTGGGGATCTCGACTCATCTCGACAAGGGGTAGTGCATTATACAACTTGATACGTGAACAAGACTACGGATACCTCTCTACTGGCGAGCCCACATATTGGCCCACAGATTTGGCGAAAATACCAGACTTACTAGACTTTTTTGTGACTAAAGGAATGTCCTCCAATTATTTTGACATCGTCAACAACTATGATCTGTCATCCGATCATACAGCAGTTACAGCTACAATTAGTACAACAATAATCAAAAAGTCACCTAGACCGTCGCTATATAACCAAAAAACAGACTGGGATACATTTAGGACAGTGGTTGAAGAAAATCTACAGTATAATATTAGCCTACGTAGCTTTCATGAGTTGGAAGAAGCTGTCGCTCACTTCACTGATACTGTTCAAAACGCAGCATGGAATGCTACACCTGAGATCACCAAACAAGTACGGGATGATATAAATATCCCCAATGAAATTCTGACTCTAGTACGACAAAAACGCAGAGCAAGAGCAAAATGGCATCGATCCCGAAACCCATTAGACAAAACAATATTTAATAGATTAGCAAAAATTATTAAGAATAAATTAAAAACGCTAAAACAAGAAACTTTTAACCACTATTTAACAACACTCTCACGCACGGACCACAGTATCTGGAAGATAGCAAAAACAAACAAGAGACCGCAAACAACAAATCCTCCGTTAAGAAAAACAAATAATGATTGGGCCAGAACTGACCAAGAAAAGGCAGAACTGTTTGCTCAACATTTCGCCAAAGTTTTCACACCACACTCCGTCGAACCAAACGAGGAAGTAAAGCGCCTGCTAGATGCACCTCTGCAGCTGTCACTACCTATTAAAAACTTTTCCACTGTAGAGATAGACACTGAAATTCAACATCTTAATCAAAAGAAAGCGCCAGGTTACGATCTAATAACAGGAAAGGTCCTCGCCGAGTTACCGAAAACAGCAATAATATTCCTAAGAAATCTATTCAACTCCATCTTACGTTTTAAATACTGGCCTGCACCACTTAAATTTGCGCAGGTAATACTAATACTAAAACCTGGTAAACCCGCCGAAGAAGTCTCATCATATCGCCCAATCAGTTTATTGTCACAAATTTCTAAATTATTGGAGAAACTTTTACTAAAAAGATTAAAGGAAACTGATTCACTAGAGAACTGGATCCCGAATCACCAATTTGGATTCAGAAAGTTCCATTCCACAATTCAACAATGCCATCGAGTAGTAAACATAATCTCAACGACGTTTGAAAACAAAGCGTATTGCCCAGCAGTCTTTATAGATATACAGCAGGCTTTTGACAAGGTGTGGCACGATGGGCTCCTACTCAAGATAAAGTCTTCTCTGACAAGCGAAGTTTATCTTCTTATGAAGTCATACTTGTCCGACAGATTCTTCCAAATTAAATATGGTCAATGCCATTCTATAATCCACCCGATTGCTTCCGGTGTACCCCAGGGAAGTGTGCTGGGACCTATACTCTATCAATTATATACAGCCGACATCCCCACAACAGCTGACACATATATAGGTACTTTTGCTGACGACACCGTCCTCCTATCTCAACATACCGACCCACACATGGCCTCCTCAAACCTTCAAACCCATCTATCCCTTCTCCAAGTATGGCTCAATAAATGGCGGATCAAAGTTAACGAAGCAAAAAGTACTCAAGTAAACTTTACATTAAATCGATCAGAATGTCCATCAGTGTCCCTAAACAATATAGAAATTCCAAAATCAAACGAAGTTCGCTATCTGGGTCTACATTTGGACAAAAAACTAACGTGGAAAAAACATATATTAAAAAAAAGGAAGGAATCCGACCTGGGACTGAGAAAAATGTACTGGGCACTGGGGAGAAAATCGTGTTTATCGCTTGAAAACAAAATCTTACTTTACAAAGCTATAATAAAACCAATTTGGACATATGGCATTGAGCTATGGGGCTGCTCTTGCAAATCCAACGTCAACATCATCCAACGATTTCAATCGAAAACACTCAGAATGCTTGTAAATGCACCTTGGTACGTCAGCAATCGAACATTACATACGGACCTCGGAATGCCAACCGTTCAAGAAGAATGCACCAACCGGAGTGCCAGCCACTTCCTGCGTCTCCAACTTCACTCAAACGAACTAGCGTCCACCCTGCAACATGACCCTCCCTACAGAAGACTTCAGAACAAGAAATGGCCGAATGACCTGAAAGCAGTATAAGTTCACAATCCGGATAACGTCATTGGATGGGTATCCGCTCACGTCATTGTATTATTGTGTCATCACATTAACTCATGGAACATGTACTATATAGTTCCGATTGTTAATTTTCTAATAAATTTAAAAAAAAAAAAAAAAAAAAAATTACGACGGATACGTTTTACGCAATCCTGTTCCCTGTTTACAAACAATTTTTATTTTCAGGCAACTATAAAATGATGCGTTTTTTAAAGCGACAATACATCCGTTTACGAATTTCTTCCGCAATTCGCGGAAAGCTTTATTTACAAAATTTAAATACGGCTCCTTCGTAAAACTCAATGTTTGGGAATAATTGTGGTTAAAATAGAGTACAGCCGTAGCTTAAACAACAAACTAAATGCGATTTTGTGTCTGGCTGATTGTCTTCGGTTGCTGCATTCAGTATGCATGCATAAACAAGAAAACTATTAATAAATATTTAATAGTTCGAATGTATAGGAATTGAATTCAACTTAAATTATACTTAATAATTTGATTGGATTTATTTTGATTTGATTTATTTTATTCTATTCGTCCTCGTATGCGGAAATAGGACCCGTCAATACATAAAAATATAATATAAGAATTGAATGCTAGGTCAGTGGAAGTCTGCGAAGGAACTCTCTCGCAGGTGAACCTTCGCAGAGAGCTCTGGCGGAGGCTACCTTTGGGGATGCCTTCACATCTCTCTGCTATTTGAACTAATGGTTCACACATTCCGAGGCACCTCGGCCTGTTTTGAGAGGTATATGTGCCGGGGTCGCAGACCTTGGGCATATGGTAAGAATTGTCCGCTATTCCTATTGGAATAGTCGGCCAGCTGCCTCCTAAATTGGTCAAGGCATGGCGAGGGGAAAGCTGCGACCACACAGCTAACTCCTCTCCCGCCATCGGAAGGGCGTGGGACATGTACCAAATGCCAGACCTACCTGATGCAGGTTTTTCTAGGGTTTTCCCTGCATCACTTTTAGGTGAATTGCCGGGTAGGATCCTTAAACCATAGCCCGGGGGCCCTAGTTAACCCTTGGATACCTTCCTCTACCCTTCCGCATCCCCCCTTTCAAATCCCTTTCCTATGCTATAAGAGGGGAGTTCCCACTAGTGGATTACCCTATACATAGCCTGTCTACACCAAAAAAAATATTTTAAAATTGAATTATAAATAATTATAATTAATTAGAAGTTAACATAAAAATACTTAAATTCGGGAACACAAATTTCCCTGTCCAACATAAGTAAAATAATAACAATAATAACAAAATATTGACAGTTATTTTTAAGTGTGATTTATCATATCATTTACCGGGAATAAGTTTTGTTAATACATATTGTAGAAGCATTTAAACCTATAATATTAATGTAAAAATATTGTTTTTGTGTTTCAGTCTAAAATAGTAGATAAATTTATAAAATTAAATAACTTGCTTTTAGAGATCGAAACATTTTTATACGCGAAAATAAGGTTCTGAGTTATATTATATTTTATTAGCGAAAAACGTTTTCCGTCTACCTCACATGACGAAACAATTATCTACTAAACACTATTGAACGTCCTGAAGAATATCGTCAGTTGAGTAGAAAGGTTACTTGTGATGTGACTCTGGTTGTATACGAATCGGAAATCGCATTTTAAGCTAAACGCTGGTAAATAACAGTTCAGCCCTGTTTTAGTAAACCGTTTTCTGCATGGTGTAATATACGCTATTTCTTTGGTATTGTTTACATGGAATCGTTGAATTGGTTGTGTGTCTGCTCAGGAGAGTGTTTCGCTTCGAGCTGTGCGGTGCTTTGATTACGTACGCTTTTGGCTTCGGTCGCTTGCTACCGTATGAAGGTAAAGGCGTAAGATCCTTAGCTGTGCTTCAACAACGATCCAACTTATATAGGGAAGTGTTTTTCGTTCTAATATATCACACCAAATCCTACTAGTTTGCCGGACAGTTCGCCAAAGACTGGTAATACCTCAAATTCTATATCTTGAGAAATGCCGTCTAAGATATCTGCCAACAAATGAGATCTATCACATCCAGTTGTGGCCTTGAACACTAAGGGTTATATATGTGATATAATTTTTTTATGTAACAGACTACATGAGGGTAATCCACATGGTGGCAACTCCCCTTTAATAGCATAAGAAGGGATTTGAAAGGGGAGGGGGGGGTTGTAGAAGGGTAGAGGAAGGTAGCCAAGGGTTAACTAGGGCCCCCGGGCTATATTTTAAGGATCCTACCAGGCATTCGCCTAAAGGAATGCAGGGAAAACCTTAGAAAAACCTGCATCGGGTAGGTCGGGCAAACGATGGGAAATTAGCCTGCGAGAGGATTCTCTCGCAGGCAGAACCTTTTAGGAGAGATACGAAGGGGCTACCTTTGGTTATGCCTTTTCCTAAAACGATAGGAAGGAAGCCTGCGAGAGGATTTCTCGCAGGTGAACCTTCCCAGAGAGCTCTGGCGGGAGCTACCTTTGGGGATGCTCTCACATCTCTCTGGTTTTTTTTTGAAGTAAGGTTCCCACATGCCGAGGCACCTCGGTCTGTTTTGAGAGGTGTATGTTCCGGGGTCGCAGACCTTGGGCATACGGCAAGAGTTGTCCGCTATTCCTATTGGAATAGTCGGCCAGCTGCCTCCTAAACAGGCCAAGGCATGGCGAGGGGTAAGCTGCGTCCCCACAGCAAACTCCTCTCTCGCTATCGGAAGGGCGTGGGACAAGTACCCAATGCCCGACCTACCCGATGCAGGTTTTTCTAGGGTTTTCCCTGCATTTCTTTAGGCAAATGCCGGGTAGGATCCTTAAACCAGAGTCCGGGGGCCCTAGTAACCCTTGGCTTCCTCTACCCTTCCACATCCCCCTTTTCAAATCCCTTCCTATGCTATTAAAGGGGAGTTGCCCAAAGTGGATTACCCTCATGTAGCCTGTTGCCCTAAAAAAAAAAATTTTTGATACGAACGTTAGCTTGGTGGTCCTACTTCGAACCAACACTGCATTTCCCACCTCTGAGAAATATTTCCGGTCCTCCACCGGTCAATTTATATTTTCCCTTCGTTGGGTACAGATACTTTGCCAAGTATATGAAATGTAACTTATGGATCTCAGTGTTGACGCGACGAATTCGTCTGAGTGTGTTTGTTATGCGAGCGTTATTTACAAAATCAACTTTTTAATATAAAAAATAGGACCGTTTATGTGTCGATGTCACTTTAAGGCGGTGTATTATTTCGAAGTAGACGGCACTGACAGAGGATGTTCAACGTTCTTTCTTTTCAAAATGAAAAAAAATTACGCCTGATTTCAAATAATGAATTAGAAAAATAGTCAATTCTGACAAATAAAGTGATAATATAAATACCACACAACGTTTCTGGGATTCTTGGACCTTTCGTCAGGTGCGAAGAAGAGCCTCGAGCGACAAAACTCTTCTTCGCACCTGACGAAAGGAACAAGGATCCCTGAAACGTTGTGTGGTATTTATATTATCACTTTTTTGTCTGAATTGGCTATCTTTCTTGTTCATTCGTACTTTCTTTGTGTCTCTCCGCTACGATATTGAAATCTTCTATGTTTTTTGGCTATACTTTTCATTTTCAACAGTTTGAGACATTTTCCTTTCCGTGACAAACTGGTTTCTTCTGAAAAATTGTTACTTTGGGTCCGTCAGCATGATGTACAGTGTGCTTCAAAAAGAATCATCCGATATGACATGTATTCATTTTGAAAAATAATGAATCCAAAATTAATGTTAATTGTGTAATAACAATATAGTGTTTTGATATAACAACTCAAAGGTGTCAATATGCCTCCATTGAGAAGCGCGGTATATATTTGTGCGCTGTTAAAAATTTATCTCACACTATAGCGAGCCTGTCTTCAGTTACTGCCGACTGACTGGTTGCTGTTATGAGATTCCGCAGTTCGTCCAGTGTTGCTGGAAGTGGAGGCACGAACACTGAGTCTTTTATAACCCTCCACAAGCAACAATCAAACGCAGTCTGGTTCGGTGACCTTGGAGGTCGGTAATGTAAGGCTGAATCATTTTGTCCATTGATTCTATCATTTAAAAACTTCGCACGAACAGACTCGACAGGTTTCGTTTTTTAACACTGTAAATTTTTCAATCACATCGCGTTAAAAGGTGAATAGTTATGAATATTATAAATAAAAATCTGATGTGGTACACGCATATATACGATCAAGTCACTAATCTATATGATTATTGACATTATAATTCACTAAGAGTCTAATGTGGATGGTTGAACATTAGAAAATGATAGAAGCATTTAATTTTGCCAAATAATGTTGTTTTGATTGTAGTAATTAATTAACAGCGATGCTGATAAGTATAATTGAACTAACGATCATTGCGTATTTCCATGACATAATAAATTATTGTCGAATTAATGGACATTCTGATAGTTCAAAGTTGATGTCATCATAAAAAAATACGAGTTAAGAACAGGAATTGTAATTGTGAAGTTTAATGTTGTCTGGGCGTACTAGTAAAAGTGAGGTGGACCAAGGTTTACTGCTGCTTCAGAAAGACGATCGCAACGGCTATTATTGTTACAGGTTTATTTCTCTTATAGGCCGCTGTTATTGGAGTCTCAATAGGAATATAGTAATAGCTTGTCTGTAGACATTTTGGAGATTGTCCGAGAAGAAATTTCCAGAAAGCCAATAAGAAAGTTATACAGCCAGTGATTCAGAACAAACAGGATGCAACGGGACATTTAAATGCAAGTGCTGTAGGGACAGACTACAAAAGGGCTAAGCTTACGTATTTATTGTAATTAGAATGTTGAGACTTTAATTTTTACCTGCTGATTGAGTTAACTAACATAAACCTCTAGGCCAATAATTAATATCATCTTCCCGGGAACATAACAAATTATAGCGCGCTCGATCACGATACTCTTTATCCCCCTTATCAACATTTCACGTGTGAAGCTGCATATAACAAAATTTTATATACTTTTTCTCTTGGATTATAATTTTACTCTATTATTATGTTGGAACTTTCAATTTAATGTCCTCATACAATCATTTGATATACGTAATTTATATTGATTCAAGTTGAAAGAAGTCGCAAATTAAACACATTTCCTTCAAATGTTTATTTAATTTTTTGTTTGTCGAAACAGCCCTTGACTGTAAGTCATAATCATTTCCTATAGTCCAATTTTAATTTTATTTCTTGAAAAATGAAACTTGGATGTAAAATTAAATATTTACAATCTTCAATCTCAAATAGAACAATTAATTTTAATAATATAATTACCTCTATAAAGTACGATCGGAGACAAATTTGTCCGATGAATCTTATTAACAAGAAAATAAAATTAACACAATATTTCGTCTTTAATCTTCTCACACGGGTGTTATTAACTTAAATAAATTGCCACATTGTTCGACAAATAATAGCCACAATTAAGAATGCATGTTCTACTTGCAATGTCCGTTTCGGATATTTTCGATATATTACATGTTTTACAGAAAATTTTTATTAAAACGGATACAGGTTTTTGACAAACTTATGTCATAATCTTCCTAAAATTGAGGAATAATTACATATTCTGGTGATTAACTTATAACACTTCAATAAAGAAAATAAAAAAAATTTTAACTTATTCACATTAACCGTTCAATCTATTTTGTGCTGCGTCGTGTTTTATCATTAAATAACAATGTTCATATTAATGTCGCGGTACTTTTTAACCTATCGTGTTTGTTGTAAGACCCAAAAACAATCGATATATATATATATATATCGATTATTTAAATATGAAAATACAGACATTATTAACAAATCTATGACATGAAATCGACAGACTTCATGCCGGGGTATTCATTTCTGTTACAACGGGAATTGCAAGAAGAGAATACCTTTGAAATTCTGCTCAAAAATTATATACATCAATTATAGCTATATATGTGGAAGAATGTGGCAATTAAACCTTTTTAGACCTGTAAAGGACCTACATTGTTGACAAAAATTGTGTGATTACTATATTCTGTTTAATCATTTTCAAATTTTGGCTTTTTATGTATATGTATATATATTCATATGATTACGTTATTTTGTATTTTTATATGAATTTTTCTCATAATGAAAAATTTACGTCTGATTGAAAATTAATAAAATAGACAGCCAAATACTGTCAAAATAAGTGATATTGTAAATACCCACATAACGTTTCTGGTATTTATATTATCACTTCTTTTGTCTGTATTTGGCTATTATTTTTAATAATGTATCATGTAGATATATGATGTCTTTGTTAATTGTCCCATTTATGTATTTTCAAGTTGTGACCTATATATTTTAATATGTTGACTATGGATATTTCTTTAACTTGTCCTATTTACTCAGTAGATGACTAATGGAACCAATAAACAAATCCAAATCTACATCTGACCAATTTGGTCGTGATCATACATTAGAAATTATATTGAGGTCGGATAAATATATCTATTATCATTACAATATTTGAAATGAAAATCAAAATTCATAATTTAAAAACCATGGTAATATGAAAAATAAATGAATGTACAAGTTAATTATTTCTTTGTTCCTGGGTAACATGCACATTATCAATGAGTTAATCCGTCGGGATTCCTAAGGCAATGTTAAGGTCCTCAGTTGATAACGATAATACAGTCACACAGCACTCAAGACCTTCGTCTGAATTTTAAAATATTGTAAACTGAACTGGTATCACATGTTGAGTCATACCCGAAAATTATTATTTTTTAAATTATCACCTCATAATCTTCAAGCTGTAAGTTTCAATTATACGTACACGTTAGTTGTTTTTAAATTATATGGTCTCCAAATCTTGATAGAAAAATAACATATTTAAGAAAATAATTTTTTATTTTGTGATTGATTCAAACCTGGGGTTTGCATTGATTTAATGGAAATAGCCTTAAAATTTAAAAACTAAATATTTTAAAAGTATGTCTGATTTTTTTTTAACATCAACAAGATAAAATTTTCCCGTGTCATAATTAGGTAGCTATTATAGAATAGGCCCTTATTTTGGCCACGACTAGAGGTAAATGCTTCAGAGAACGTTTATCTGTTCGGCAGCGTGACTCAGGCAAGCACTTAGCTCCATGTCCTGCAGCCACCTGGGTCTCCTTTATGGCGTAAAGTACGGGCCTACTTCTCGTATTCATCTCCCCAAAAATTTTAGGAATGACGTTTCGAAATCTACCCATCCAGTGAAGTTTCAAAGTCATAACGGCAATATTTAACGGAAAAGTGAGCTGATCTTCGAAACAAACCACTCAAGAAGTAAACGAAAAAAACATGACGTCAATATCCATTACACTGAAAATGTTACATCGAACCACGATTTTCCCTTAACCGTCCATATTGTTGCGGAGAAGCTTGCTTATCTCATTTCTTTTGAAATAGTTCCATAATTTGGTACCAATTTAGTCAGAAATATAATTTAATAAAATTAAATTAGAACATATTAATAAAATAAAAACAGGCACGAAGTATACGTTTCTAATAAATGCATGACAGCCTATTCAAGCCTCAAATCATAGTTAAATTTAAATTAAGGAATACGTTTCTTTTTGGAAGATCTTCAGGTGAAAATATAAAAATTTTGCCTAGTTTGAATATAATTGTTTTCTTAAAATATAAACACATAATTAAAATTTAGTGGAGGAAATTCCTAAACGTGTGCGCTTTACTCACATAATAATTCCTTTAATTTAACAGATAATGAAGTAGCCAAAAACACGAGATAAAACAAATACCAAACAAAGTTTCTGCAAATTTTGTTGCAATCATCAGGCGTTGATAGAGCGTTTGAACGTCACGACATAATTTTTAATAATTCGTTAGTAATTAAATTGAGGAAAATACCTATTAAACTATGCTAAATAATAGTTAAATTTATGGAAGCAATTCCTTTGTTCAATTTTTTGTTCTAAGGCACTTTATAATGAGAAGTTCGAGTATTATTGTAAAATTTAGCACGTTTGTTTTGAAAATTAATAATATGATAAAGTTGCCAAATACAGACAAAACTAAGCGATGATATAAATTCTACACAACATATCTGGAAACTTTGGTTCGTTTTACACTTCATTTTGTCTGTATTTGGCTATTGTATCTTCTTTTTATTATTATTGATTTTTACAAAGTTTGACTTCTTTTTGAAGGTGAAGTTTTAGAAGATAAGTAATAGTAACGTAATATGTATATAATAAAAATAATATAGAAAAAATGTTTGGAAAGCTATTCTAATTTAAAAAATAGTGTTTAGTAATTATTGGCTATTTATTGGTTATCACTAATTAAGTATTATTATTATTATGAAGAAACTTAAATATAAATGAGTCAAAATACTTTTAAAAAGTATCAGAGTTTACGATAATTTTTTAAAATGCCCTGTGCGTTGACATATCTCTCAAATAATAGAAAAATATATTCATGACTGTAATAATAAGAATTCCTCTGATAAAGTACTTGTATTTTGTACAAATACTTTCCCGGAGTAGAGAAAAAAGCTTCATAAATATACGTCGAAATTTTCTTAGTCCTGCAACAAGCTTATTTTCTTATACTAATTGGAATTAATAGATAACTTTAATAAATCTCAAACTTATAATCCAGTGTCCGTGAATCAAACTCTAAAAGATTTCCGGAATAAGATTTGTCACATACTCTGAGATTTACGAAATTGCCGAAGGAAACTTTCGCGGATTCCGAAAATTGGGGTCACGCATTAATGGCTAAGGGAAGAAAAATTACCCGATTGAGTAAAGGAAGTTATCGGCTGTTAAAACCAATTTTATTCGCTACGTATCAAAGGGTAATGAGAAAAGTATCTGAAGGAATGTGCAATTCGAAGGCTATATCATAGTTATGACATCTCAATTTCGCACCACAAACATTTAATAGAGCCTACTTGAGTACACATTTTAAAAATCGCTTACTTAATATTAATTATGTTTAATTAATTTTAAAGTTGAAATGTCACATCTAATGAAAATGTTAAAGAATGCAATATACTGATAATAACTCGGAACACTGCGTTTAAATTAAAGTTTCAGACGTAAATTAAGGACTAACTGTTTTAATATAATCGTCCATATCTAAATTTAATTTTATGATAATTTAAGCATTACTAAATTAGAATATGAATCCGTTGCGACTTTGTTTTACTCTTAGAAAGTAACCTTATGCTATTTTTAGTGATAAATTTTTGAAATTAGTTTCATGATCATTAATTTAATATTTTTTTTCCTCAAATATTGGGGTTTAACTGTTCTTCCTTTAAGAATTACTTAAATACCTAGAAAATGTTATTTATAGACAAAGTAATCAATATCTCAACTCAACCATCACCACGCAATACTTGTGGATTAATTATTTTTTGTACTTTAGTCTGTTTTCATTATATTAGACTGTTTTTCTTCAAAATACGTTTATCTATCAGTAACAATTATTGTCTTTGTCAACTGAGTTCGAATAATGAACATTATATCAACATGTTAACCTATTTCAAACTCCTGTAACACTACGACTGTGAACTGGCCGCCGGGAACTTCTCAAGAATTTCAACTACCCGTAAACAGGTTTCACGCGGACCGGGAACGGTTTTGTAAAGCAAAATTCTTATTGGTTACCTACTATTTCAGAGATATTCTGGCCAACACGGGTAGTTTTACAAAATTATCAAGGCAGCCGAGGTTTGGCGTTACGGCTGATGGAAATCGATAACATTTTCGAATAATGAATGTAAACTTTCCCGGAGTACATTATTAATAAAGTTTTCTGGGTTGAGCACCATGTTCAGATTTCTCGATGTTGACGATATTGCGGTCATTCTCTACCGCTGTCAACTTCTTTAAATCTGAACCTGGTGCTCAACCAAGAAAACATTATTATAAACATTTACCATGTTTTTCATGAATATTCGATTCCCTTAAATTTAAATTTGTTCATGTGTATTGTTGAAAATTTGTCTCTGGAATTACTTTATTTATCAGACTGAGTCATAATTAACAATAACAAATATAACCCGTCTATTGAATGATAGATGTGATATTTGTTGCATATTGTGCAAAAATATTTGTACATCCCCTAAAAACGCTCTAAATTAGGTTTAAATTTTACTTAATATTTATTATATCTATCAGGGGTTAGGAATTTACTGGTACTAGTTTTATTTGCATGTGTACGTGCGATGAGATCGAAACGGAATGAGAAACGTCACAGAGCAAGGCGGTTTGAACGTACGTTGTGTTGTCTAGAGGTAACGGATAATAATTAATTAAGTACAAATACTTATTTCCATAGATGAAAATGTATGGACATGCAGAAATTTGCACTGATAAGGTTATGGTTACTAGAAAATTTTAAGGAATTAATTTACACGAATAAAAGTTATGTTCCTCCCATAAATATTGCAGTGACGTTTGGATGTGTTTTATAATCATGTTCTTAAATAATAAATTGTCCAAGATAAAGTTCTCAGGTTACTGATATGGAAATGAAAATTATTTATATTCTGTACTGCTTCGTACTTATTTGAAAATTTTCATTAAATTGTCCATAGTTCTAAGTTAATGTGTCTTAGAATTTTTCTAGACTCCATAATCTTTATTCTTCTATAATGAAGCCTATTATATAATTATACACGACTTATAAATTTGCAAAAGATACATAAGTGAAAACTTGTATAGGTTATACTGTAATTTTATAACACATTCGTGAAGTCGTTTAACTATATGGAAAATATGGACAGTGTAAAAATTTATTTATTCTAAAAAACGATTCAATATTTTCACACATAAATTAAATATCGCGATATCGATAACGATATATAATATTTTACCAAACAAGTATTTTCAGGTCATCGAGTCCAACTATTATGGAAGATCCGTTCAGATTAGCAATTACAAGGAAAGTGAGCGGAGATACCCACAAGATTATAAATCAAACGAATGGAGGAAGCGAATGAAATTTTAAATGAGATGCTCCGGCTAACGACGTGGACGGACGAGAGCGCTGACGTCACGGCGTCACGACGCCTCAGCGGGAGGGCGTCTTTATGCAGCGACCGATTGTCCCAGCGCCTGATGCGTGTTCGCTGTAACTTAGCTTTTATGATGGATTGCCAGTCGTTAATAAGAAGAGTAGCGCAAGGAAACCGTGTTTCATTTCATTTTTATAGCTTAGAAGTGCCTGGTGCAATGAACGACTTCGTAATAATTATCTCTGGACAGAAACACGCGCAAATGATCAACATTTACAGCTCATATTTCGGTAGGACATTTTTATGCTTGTTGAGGCACTTTATCACGGTCTGCCTTGAGATAGCCTCCCAATACTGCCACTATCTCTATTAAAAAGACGTATCACTGATGCTGAGATGATTAATTGTTAGCTTCGCAGCTGGAACAGAAGTAAACTTATACTTGTGGTCATAGTTATTCCAGAAAATTCGAGAGTTTCATTTAATAAATGATTCAGGTTTTATCAATCGGGTCAAATTCTTGCCAGAACCCATATCCGCGATCAGCATCATCACCTTCGTCAGGTAAACTACCTGACGACTGTGATGATGATAATCGCTGAAACGTTATGTTCTGACAAAATTTGTTCCGGTAGATCAACTGCGAATCTTTTATTAATTGTATTTACCGGGGAAGCCTACTGACATTAAAAAAATCTTTTTATTTATAAATGTATTTTCTTTCAATACAGAAGACAGGGAATCGAGGACAAGCGACCCATGGTTGATGAATTAATACAGATTTCATTTAGGACTCTTTCCTTCTATAATATGATCGTCTTTCTATAAAAATTTTTTAATTCACTACATATTCCATGACAGATATTATTATCCTTAGCATTTCAATAAAGGCGCCATTACATTGTCTCGGTCCGAACTACACGTTACCTTCCTCGATGGTACGGATCAATATTTATAAATTCTTAAAATGGAGCTGCTTATATCTAAGACTTACAAACTCTCAGTACTTTTATGTAAAATTTTCAGCCAAATACAATCCGTGGTTTCATTTTTATTATCGGTAAACTGAACGAGATACGGGCAGTTGTCAAACATTTCCACTTGGATGTGGACGCGTAAATAAATCGTCTAAATAAATCACAGAGGGACTTTTTGAAATACGTGTCACGAATGTCCCAGAGTTTAGCAGCGTTTACATTTGGGTAAATGAGTTTAAACGAGGTCTGACATCCTCAATTGAAGAATCCACGATATGGCGTTGAGTGATCGACGAGTTAAATTAAGCGAAAATCGCTTTACCCGTGGGTCATTTGTTTGAATTTGGCGCGAAAAATTATTTCTAAATATATCTGCAAGACGGGTGCCTCGTTTGCTCACAGGGGAAGGTAAATAAAATCATGTAGTTGACGCTTTTACGTTTCATTTCTGAGCAGTTTTTGCGTCTAAATATAAAACATATATCCACCACTACCCTCCACAGACAAAATAAATACGAGGGTGAATCAAATATAAACGAGACTTTTGGACCTGCGCGCGCAATAGTGATGGAAGAACGTTCCGCTGTTATTGGCTGTTTGGTTGGTTTGTCAGGAGTGGGGGAAGCACGTGACTCATCATCATAGGCTCGCTCAGTGTCCATCGTTACGATGTCCGAGCAGGAGGTACCTCCCTCTATTGCGCAACGTATTGTTATCAAGTTTTTAGCTGCAGAAGGTGTAAAACCGGCCGAAATCTTGAGAAGATTGACTGCACAGTTCGGAGAAGAGACGCTGTCGCGAGCTAGAGTGTTTGCTTGGCATAAACAGTTCGTGGAGGGCCGTGAACGTGACCGCAGACCCCGCACCAGCATTACAGCGGGCAACATCGACAGTGTTCGTCAACTTGTTGAAGGTGATAGGCGTCTAACAACTTCGGAATAAGTTATGGGAGCACTTACTCTATACTCTCAGAGGAGCTAGGGTATCGCAAGGTGTGTGCCAGGTGGGTTCCTCGCCTTCTCACAGTTGACCAGAAACTGAATCGTTTTCAAGTGTGTGAGCGTCTTCTTGCACGATTTCGGGAAGAAGGAGACCCATTTCTTTCTCACATTGTCACCTGTGATGAAACGTGGGTGCATCACTACACCCCTGAGTCGAAACAAGCGAGTATGGAGTGGAGGAAGAAAGGAGGAACCGGACCAGTGAAAGCCAAGTCACGATTATCGGCTGGCAAGGTTTTGGCTACCGTTTTTTTTTGACCAGCGTGGCCTGCTGCACCTTGATTTTTTGCATGAGCGCAGAACAATTAATGCGGCATACTACTGACAAATTTTGACTGAAGTCAGACTTGCATATCGCCGCAAAGACGAGACCTTCCGATGAGAAAAGTGATTCTACTCCATGACAATGCTCGCCCCCATACAGCAGCCCTGACCGTACAAAAATTGGAGCAACTGGGTTGGGAGACACTGGAACACCCTCCATACAGTCCAGACCTGTCTCCCTGCGACTTCCATGTCTTTGGTCCTCTCAAGGAAGCTTTGGGAGGGCAAAAATTCCACAGCGATAATGAGGTTGAAGCATATGTGCGCAATTGGCTACAAACACGACCTGACTCTTTTTACGTGGAAGGAATTAAAAAATTACCTATACGCTGGGAAAAATGTGTTTATAAATCAGGAGATTATGTAGAAAAATAAACTATGATTGTTTGTGCGTTTAAAATCAAAATAAATATTTTAAAAAATAAGTCTTGTTTATGTTTGATTCACCCTCGTATAAAACTATATGTTTTTGAAACGCTTCCGAAAAATGCTGAAAGTTGAAATCGGCAGGGAATGTGATGCCTACGGTATCATGAACTGACTTGACCAATTATATTAATAGGCTGACCGATAAAATTAGGCTTAGGCACGCTGTTTCTGTTCTTGGTTTTTGGCTAAAGAAATGATAGCTTTAAAGTCTCGGATGGTTTTATGGAGGTATTTTCAATGTTGAAATGTCATTCGAGAAATGAATATAGTCTGTATGTTGATCATATTCTGTTAAAAGGGCCAAGGATGTTGAATGAGAGATTATTGAAAATATGTGGTTGACACGGTAATTTGTTTAAAAGAATTTAAGTTTTTATGTACGGATATTAATATTAAGTTATAAAATATTGATTGTTTGTTTGCATAAAATTTGCTTTTAATTTTTTTATGTTAACTATTTGTTTACCCCGCCTATGTGTATGGAAGATTATCCACCAGCTGAGACGTCATGTTAGCCTAGTTGGAAACTTTTCCAGTATCCCAGGCGAAATCTCCTGAAATCAACCTAAAAACCTTAACTGCTGTAGTCTTGGTATCGTTAAAAAAACTAAAAACAGTAAACAATGTAAGTGGTGAATTCTGTGGAGCCTGAGAATACGAGAGAGTATGATTATCTGTTTCATAAAAGAGATTTAAAAGTTAATATTGGTGTATTAGAATTTCGCGTGGCATTGGCTAGACGTAGCTAACTGCTAATAATATTGTAAATTGAGATTTATTTTTGTTCTAAATATTGTTTGGCAATTTTCTCAAGAAATTAATTAATTAAGTATTATTTACACAACACACATTGAACATGTTTGACTCCTGCTATGTTTTCTATGGTGTAACCTAAAAGATCGGAAAACTTCACGTAAAACAACGATTTCCCAAAATAAACGCCTGTACTGCAGAACATTTTTACGTTTATAAAATGAGGACCTCTGGGTGATGTTGATGTACCTGAAAGGAGATTATACTGATAAATAAAATAGAATTAACTCAAAATAAACTATTTGTTTTGTAAGTACGTGTCTATTGTACGGATCTATCTATTCCATCGCCAGCATCAAATACTTTTATTTTAGTATTTTATTTAATGTTTCTCTTAAATCACCATAGCTAGTGCCCGGCGTTGCCCGTGTACTTATTTATGTAAACCCGAAAAAGTATTTAATTCTATATTAATCTTTAGTCAAGAATTGATTTGACATAAATTTAACTGAACTAGCAACATTCAATTTTATAGCATCTGTCCCTACAAACATTCCTCCGAATTTCGTCTTAAATATACTCGTTGAGTACTGCAGGATATAATAGTCCCTCGGTCTTCAGACATTACGAAAGATTTAAATTGATGAAATACTTAGCTACATTCACAATGTAAACAAATAGTCGCCATATTGGAGTCACTAATAAGGAACAGAAATTAACTTACATTTTCCGCAAGGATCGTAAAGTATTCCGTATTGTTTTTATTATCATTCTATGGAGTATTGATGCATTTTGTTCAATGAAAATTTTTCTGCTTTATTTCATTACGGAAAAGGAACTATTTCCTTTGTTCGTCGCGTAGTAACGTCTCTCTCTGTCGCTTGACGTCACGGTCTCATGGCGCGCAGTAATTTAACACTTAATGTCACGTTTTTTAATTATAATTCTTTCCACATGTATGCGATGGGTTTCTCACCATCACAGTACCGTTTATCGTATTTTGAAGAATATGTGTACCCAATTTTGCTGCAATCTGTCCACGCGTTGAAATTTGTACAGAGATTAACGTAAATACATACAAATATACATAATTTTTTATTATATAGATAGAATTATTTGTCTAAGTAAGTTTATTTTTGGCTCACCCTTGACTTTTGTTCAGTGCCGGAGATGAATACTGCGCATCAGATCCAAATACATTTAATTCAATGTATACTCATATCTGTAGTAAAAAGGGCAATCATATAAGAAGCAAATATCCGATATTCACAGTAGCCGTTGCCAGGAAATAAGAGGAGTGAGAGTTTTTGTAGTGTTGTTATTGAGGGATCAGGAAGGCGTCTCAAACCACTCCCGCTATCAGTAGTGAATTTAATTAACCCTCGATCTAGGAAACGCGGAGTTATTTCCGGGGCGGGATGATCTCGGATCGCTTTGCCTGTCCATTGTTTGGCCGTGGGGTATATTTTCAGTCAGAAACTGCAGAAAATCTACGTCATCATATCACTCATTATATATTTTTTTTTAATTCAAGAATAGAGAAAAAGCTTTCACATGCTCAAGCCATACAGACCATGAAATTAAATTGAATTAAAATATCAGGATGGAAAAATGTCGACCGTACAAGGCCTGAAGAATGTGATTTAGTAAATTGTAAGCGAATCAGTCTCCAGGTCTGTTAAATGGATGGAAAAAGCTCTAAATTGACGGGGGAGTCGATCTGGGTAGTTCAGATGGATACAACTCCACGTACCACGTGAACGACCTGGGTTTTGTTCCCCTTCCGGATGATATTTTTACGTTCTGATCCTTTAAATTGACTGTTTCGTTTTAAATAGATGATAAAATAAAATTATACATTGTTGGAACGCTAATTGAAAATAAAAAAATCTATCTGTAGCACCTAAATATTATTAACTTTAATATTCATTATACGAAAGCTGCATATTTTCTTTTAACAAAATTTAACCTGCCAATGTTATGTTTTTTATTCCCCAATATATGTTTTAGATTAGTATTATTGATAAAGTTTGGCCTTGTTAGTGTATAATTTCATCGGGAATGATTCAGATTTAAGTAGTGATATTTTAATTGGTTTGTATACTGAATCCTTCTATTTTCCCGGAGTTTCATAGATTTTAATCGTATGTAACATACGTAATGGCATTAAACTTCCAAGATGAATAACGGAGATTTTCATCTTTTTGAACTTTTTATAATGTTCTGACACCAAATTATTGTCAATAGGACTAAACATAAAGACGAATTTTATTAATTAAACGTAACCCAATAACGAGGATGTTTCTATCGCATGATAGATGTCCTATTTAACTTTGACAAATGTTAATTTTTATATCTGAAACGTAAGATGTAGCAGATACTACTACAGAAGCTGAGAAACTCGTGGCTGGTTGGTAAGTTGGCATTACGACCAGAGCAGCAGCAGATCTGGAAGGGCGTGTTGAATTTCCAGTTGTCTACGGCTGCTGGAAACCTTACTACGACGACCGTAGTTTCTCGTCCGCAAAACAATGCCTACAGGCCTTTGTGCGTTTCCACGGAAATATTGCAATAGCAGTTCTGACCGAGCCGATTCTATTCAAAGTTGGTGTTGTCCTTAACACGATGCTACGCGTGAATCTCTATTAGGGCAGCGCTAAGTTCTCATAAAGGAGGGACTCCGTTTCGGCGGCCATTGTTCTACACTCGTTTGAAAAACACGCTAATTTGGGCTTTAAAGTCACAATCGTTATTTCACTTTGCTTCCAGGAACAACATTGAAAGTCAATTAAACATGCAATCACATTTTCGGGCAAAAACGAGTAGTGAAAGAGTTTTGTAAGATACGCTTAATTTAACCTTGCACACTAGTGCTTGTAAACACTTTAGCGTCGTTATAATATTTGATCAAATTTTAAGTCATTATTGTACATCATAAGAGTTATATAATAATTATTTTACTGTAATTTTGACAAAAATAATGTTTTCATGGCCAGATATTTATTATAAGTATTTGAAAAATTATTATTTTTTAAATAAAACTTTACAAACCACACAATATAATATTTTACATGAAATTCTTATGAACTTTATTACGTAAACGGAAAGTAACAACATTTCATGTAATTATTGTATAAATAATAATGTAATTTTGTAATGTGGTATTTATTTATTATGCATGTGTCTCCAAGTTTCGGATGCCAAAAATTTGTAATGGTTCTATGATGTACCACTGTGAACCAAAAGTAAGGTGAATTTATTTATAAAATATAAATTCTTTATTTATTCTTCCAAATCAATTTCATCCCCTTAAAAGTAATCCTTGTCCGATAAAACGCTCTTTTTCCAACGCTTTTCCCAGTCCTCGAAACAGTCGGAATAGTCTTTTTCCGGTATAGCCCTCAAGACCTTCTTCGATTTGGTTTTTATCTCCTCAATCGTGTCAAAACGGCGTCCCCGCATTGGCCTTTTGAGTTTGCGGAATAGCCAGAAGTCGCACGGAGACAAATCAGGCGAATACGGTGGTTGCGAAACGATATGAGTAGAGTTTTTGGCAAAAAAGTCGCGAAGAACCAATGCAGTATGACATGGTGCATTATCGTGATGAAGGAACCAGGACTTGTTCGCCTATAATTCCGGCCGTTTCAGACGAATAGCTTCACGAAAACGACGCATAATGCTCAAATAATGTTCTTTGTTGACAGTTTGGCCCGGGGGAAGGAATTCATAGTGCACCACACCACGATAATCAAAGAAAAATGTCAACATGGCCTTGATTTTCGATGGACTTTGCCGTGGTCTTTTCAGTCTTGCTTCACCTTTTGCGCGATATTCGCTGGATTGGTCGGTGGTTTCAGGCTCGTATGCGAAAATCCAAGTCTCGTCTCCAGTAATGATGCATTTCATGTGGTCCTGATAGTCAGACAGCAAAGTTTCACACACATCAACGAGACGCTTTTTTTCAAAACAATTGAGCGATTTTGGGACCAATCGAGACTTGACGCGTTTGAGAAAGAAAACATTCTTCAAAATGGTTTGGGCTGAGCCAAATGATATTCCAACACTATCAGCGAGATCTTAAATTGTCCATAGACGATTTTCAAGCACCAAATCTTTGATATTCTGGACGTGGCCCTCGGCGGTAGCCGTTGATGGTCGTCCAGAGCGCGGTTCGTCTTCTACGCGTTCTCGGCCCTCTTTGAATTCGTTGTACCACCTATAAACGCTTTTTTGTGCCACAGTTTGATCACCAAAGGCCTTCCGCTACATTTTCAACGTGTCCGCACAAGAATATTCGTTCCGCAAACAAAATTTGAAGCAAGTTCTTTGCTCAACAAAATCACCCATTGCAATAATCGAAAAATTCACTTTTGGTTGTTTACAAAAACACGTGTAACTCGGAGATAATTAAACCTTTTAACAAACAGAAGCTTGGCAAATATTATAGACAGTACTACCAACCTAGGAAAAAAAATTTACATGCTTTCCTAATACTCGGGATTTTTAAATAACAATTTCAACTTACATTTTGATCACTGTGGTATATGAATAAGTGGCTCCACGTTTTTAATGCAAAAAATTTTGAATGGTTTTCAATATTTAACCAAGTCAAAATAATTATTTTCTCAACTATGATTTTACAATACCTCCATTTTTAATTTCTAATTTTACTTAAGGTCTTTACATGGCCACTAGTAAGAAAAAAATAAAATATTACACTTTATGTAGCAAAAAACAAATAATTTAACTGGCGTGATTAAGTTTACTTCACCGTTAAATAATATAAAATTCAAATGTTAGTCTTTGGACACATCGGTCAGGACGTGGCACACTCTGGTAGATCCGGTCTTGGCGTGTTTTCTCCAATCTATTATGCTCAGCCAAAAATCTGTAATGACATTGTCTTGAAATAATAATCCGACAATAGCATTTAAATTAAGTATTAAGCGACTTGCGCATTAGATAACGGGTCTATCTTGCTCTTTTCGATACGTTTGTTTAATTAATAATAATAATAACCAAGCTCCCTCAGAGATAAATCTCGATCAATATTCTATCAATAACTTCATTAATTACGGTAAATATAGTAACATAGCAAATAAGTATAACTTAAAATATGTTACCCCTGAGCTAACTTACTTGATTCGTGCCAACAGCTGATTTAATCAGTTCTTTCTGACAATAATACTTTGTCACGGGACACCATATCTTCCAAAGAGAAGGCAAATTTAATATGATATTTGCAATTTCTTTGCATTTGAATCACTACAATTGATGTCTGAATAACGAATTATGAAAGAGTATCGTTTTTTATTAAAATTGACATGAATTTCATGTATTGTTCGCATAGTCAGATTTATTACTACTATCACATAAATTAATTAGACAATGCTAAGTTTACTGAATAGGTTCTGGTATTTAATATATTGATTAATCCATAATTATCGTATAACGTAACGTAGGTTGCTTGTGATATTCTAACAAATATCGGCTGTTTTAAATGAAACTAGATTTTACTCACAGAATGTTTTCATGAATGTTTAGCAACTCATGCTTAATGAATAACGGATTTCTTCCGTTTCGGGATGAAACAGACTTTTATTCTTCATTGAAAGCTTCTTATGCTTTCTGATTTCTAATTAAATAGATAAATGATAACATATTAATGTTTGTAATGGGATATAATTAATACTCGCTTCTTTTATCGGCTATTTAAATCAAAAAGAGGTCTTGCGAATAGTCTTATGCAACTAGTATGTAATTTAAAAACAGAAAATAGAAACCATTCAATAATTTTCCGACATTACTTGTTAATTGTAATTTTCATTACGAGAAGACAAATCTCCACCATCTCCCAAATTCAACAACTAGGTTTTGAAGTTGGATAAATTACTGCATTACGTATTTGAGATTATAATTTATTATTTTAATATACTGCATTAAATAGATACGTTAAGCGCCATCAACGGCTTCGTCACTAAAAATGCATCAAAATTATCTCTTTCCTCGAGATCTATAACGAACAGTTGGCATCACGGAACGGTGCAACACGTTACATCACGATTTGGTGGCGGTATTTGGAAGTGTACATTGACTCTAAAAAAAATATTATGACCAAACAGGTGATGTCTGTCATATGTGAACTGGTCCTAACAACGCATTACGCGCCTGCGTTGCTGTACAGTCTATCTACCGCTCTAAATACTCGGCCATAAATATCAACAGAGTTTAATTACTCGAAATGAATAGTATACCATTTTAACATTTGGACATAGGCTTCCAGTTATTATTATTAATTCCCTGAAATTATTATTTACTGATGTTCGGTTTTAATTATCAGAACTTGGAAACTAGGAGAAGAAAGTACTCACACATTCCATTAGCCATTACATGGGATCGTTGATATTTCAATTATAAAAATATAAGGGTGAAACATGTTTCCAAAATAATTGAACACTGCTACTTTCGACGATTTGTAAATTATATTTTTGAAGTAATTGGGGGTTCTAAGTGACTATAACAGTGAGACGATGTGGAAAAACGCTTTACATTTTACACAACGAACATTTCTTCCAGTTTACTTTACGTGTGTTGATAGTCACTACATAAAGTGGTAAACGTTTCAGATTGAAATGTAGCCTTTATAATGTAAATGCACAGAACTGAAACTCTGTCGTATTTTTGCTAACAGGACACGTCATTGGGAATGTTTTGAATGGTGAAAACAGCCCGAGAAGGAAGTAATATCTTATTGTGCTGACGGAGGGAGAGGGAATGTCGACGTCAGTCTGAGGTTCCCTACCGCGTCGTACAAAGCCACGTCTCAGCTGTCACGGCAGCAGCTAACATCCTCTTATTATGTAACTACAGCACCAACGTTGCTAACTGGTTAATATTGAACTCGGTGACTCGTTAACCACGTAAAATTGTATTATTTGTTCCAAATGTGTCGTTTGACTTACATTCTTTCTTTCTTTTTTTCTTAATTTGATATATTTTCAGCATTCTCCTCAAATTTTACGCTTTCTTGTCCATTTCTCCGTTAAATTGTGCGAAGGAAACTTGAATTACAATATTATACCCTAACACATTTACTACATTCATTGAATTTAAAATTTAACCATTTGTCTCGCGTTAAAAAAAATTAGTTATAATGTGATTTTCTTCCACTCCCTTTTTAATTCGTATAGTTATTCTCCTATATTTAATAAACCATATAGGACTTGAAGTAACAAATACAGTAATAGCACATATCTTGTGGAGTGGTATAAATATAATAATCAAATTGTCATTTAAAAATATGTTTTAAATTAATAATTTAATTAAAATAGTCGGCCAGCTGCCTTCTAAACTGATCTAGGTACAGAGAGGGAAATTCTGCGACCCAACAGCAAATCCCTCTCCCGCCATCGGAAGAACGTTGGACAAGTACCCAATGCCCGACCTACCAGATGCGGGTTTTTCTAGTGTTCGTCTAGCATCACATTTAGGCGAATTGTCGGGTAATATCCTTAAACTATAGCCCGGTGGCCCTAGTTAACCATTGGATACCTTCCTCTACCCTTCTGCATCTCCCCTTTTAAATCCCTTCCTATGCTATGAGCGGGGATTGCTACTATGTGGATAACCTATACATAGCCGTCATCTTCATTTGCATACAGTGTTTTTCTTCATAAAAGATTACTTTTGTCACTTTAAAATACTTGAAAGTAACGTAGAAAATGTACATATTCTAAAATGTAAACAGGAAACATTGAATGAAAGCAAGGAGAAGTATTGTATTTTCAGTTTACCCAGTGAATATTTGAAATATATTGGTGGTATTTTTTCTAAAATTACTTTCTTTATCTTAAATCTTTGCAATTTGGGATTATTGTTACTTAAAGGTCGCTAATCATAATTTTTGGGAATGTATGTATGCAGTTCTAACATCACTTCTCCCCCGTTTAACTTCTGAATGTTCTTAATGTGAGATAATTTCATTGATTTTGTTTGAAAAACGGTGTTTTTTTTAAGTGATTTTTGAAAATCAGCGTTTCATTGCCGATTCATTTCCTAGTATTATACGTAAAAAAATTAATCTGATGGGAAAATAAAAGAAATAGTTTAAAAAGAAACTTAAGCTGTAACTAGTTTCAATACAATATTCTGTTTAGGATATTTCTTCCCATTTTTTTAATAATTCAATAATACTGAATAACAAGAATTTCCAGAAACCTTCAACTAAATATAAAAATCGCAATGAACATTATTTAATGTTTAGTGCTTTCAAATATCGTAAGTAAGAGTAAAAATTTACGAATACTGACGATATTTTCATTTTTTTTCAACGAAAATTCTGCCGTAGAAATTAAAATATTTATACTGAACTTTTGATTGAGGTGCATGTTTTATTACCCTGTGTTTACTTACTCCGGATGTTCTAAGATTTTAATAATTCTATTTGGATTACCTAATTATGCAATATAGAAATCGACTGAAAGAAATAAATCTATATGATAAATAAACAAAAGGTGGCCAATTTGTCAGAAAAAATTTATTATTCAATTAAAACGAAGAATAATTACAATTTTACGACGTTTCGACCACAATTTTGATCATAGTATAATAACATCTTCAAATTTACAGATTTAAATTAATTTTGAAAAAATATTTAACTGTAAAAGCTTACTGTTAGGAATCTCCTACATATATATTTAAATTATATGTCCAAGTTATTTTACATTTATAATTTATTATATAAATGTTGGCTATTTTTGTTTGATAAAGTCCAAAAATTGTTGACGGAACGTTTTAGTTGAATACATTTTTATAAAAAATCGACAGCGTTTTGTTTATTTATTAAATTATTTTTGTCAGATTAACTTAAATATTAAATCCATATCACGTTAATTAAAAAAATTGTTGTTAGCTTCAAAAGTTTGTGCAACCCTTCGTTCCCATTTTATTTCTACGTGTTCTTAATGCTAGGTAATTTAAATGCCGTCTTGTTTGGATCTGTATTAAAATCGTTTCCCCTTTACAGGATTTCTGAATAGCAGTGTACCATTAGAGATATATGGACTTTAATGTTAGGTAATATTATTTGAATTCTTTTCATTTAATAAAGATTAAATTTGCAGATAATATTGGAAGCTATTTATTTTTCCCGCAACTCTTTTCCGGTCATCCCGAGTCAATTTTTACAGAATTCTCTGCGAGCAAGCCTTATATAACGCAGTGGCGTAAGGTATTATCGATTGTGGCTATACGCAATTGCAAATTATTTCTCCTATTGAAACATCATTCTATAATACATTTAAAAGACATGGATCATTTTCCAAAAGAAATTTTTTTTGCATTTATGTTCCCTAATTTAGCAGATGTTACGTTATCAAGCAATGTTTTATATTATTATTTTTTTTCAGAAAAAGGCTACATGAGGGTAATCCAGTGCCAACTCACATTTAATATAATAGGAATGAATTTCATAATTATATTTAGAAGAATAGGCTACAGGAGGATAATCCATAATGTGGTAACTCCCCTTTAATAGCATAGGAAGGAATTTTAAAGAGGGAATGCGGAAGAATAGAGTAAGGTAGCCAAGGGTTATCTAGGGTCCCGGAGCTATAGTTCAAGGATTCTAACCCGCATTCCCCTAAAAGTAATGTAGGACAAACCTGCATCATGTAGGTCGAGCATTGGGTACCTGTCCCACGCCCTTCCGATAGCGGGAGAGGAGTTTTCTGTGGGGACGCAGCATTCCCTTCTCCGTGCCTCGACTAGTTTAGTAGGCAGCTGGCCGACTGTTCCAATGGAAATAGATAACAACTCTTACCGTATGTCCAAGGTCTGTGATCCCGAAACATACACCTCTCAAAACAGCCCTCGGTGTCTCGGCTTGTGGGAACCTTTGCACATGTGATCTTATTACGTTTCTGTAATTAATCTTGCCTGCCATATTTGCCATCCTTTCATTATCATCAGAAGTCCATAACCAAAAATTTCTATTTTTTAGTAAGTCTAAAATCGTCAAATTAACAGGCTCAGTTAATTTTATTTATTCAACGACATTCCGAGAGATTGGCTAAGGCACGAAATTGGTCAAACTTCCGGGACTTAATTAATTGAGTTAGAATCGGGATTTAGTTTTCATGCCAACGTCTTGATTCATGTATGTAATTTTTAAACATGTTCATATTCAAATTGACCGTTTTCTGTTTATTTATGATATAGATTTGTTTTCTTTCTGATGATAGTATATAGAAGATATAGGAGTTATAAATAAAGTCTTCTCGGGCTTCTGAGTAATCAATTGTAATCGCGATGCCCGAAAAGACTTTATGCATTCTCAACACCGAGAAATACTACAAAGAATATTATTAAAATATTAGAACATGCTATGCATGTAAACAATTGAAACTAAAACATACACATCAAACGCTCAATATAAGTAATTTAATTTCTACTCCAGAATATTCGACCAACAAACGGAAATCTGGTTAGTATTCGCAAATTTTTACTCATACTCATCAAGATCTTTGAAGGGGAAATTTACGTCCTCTTCTATAGAGATAACTTTGGCGCCGTATAATTTCCTGTACATACTCAGTCGAGAGCGTAACGTTTTCTTGTGACGTTAATAATTTCTCCTATTGACGCTAGACTAGAAAAATATTCTTAAAAATATGAGTTCACGTATATTTGTAACTGTATAACAACATATAATTTAAGGTAGACAGGATGACTAAGAGTAACTTGATTATGTGAAGGCCTATAATTAATAAGCTGGCGTGTCTGTTTGTGAGACAGTTTGAAAGGATGAAACTGAATAACGAATGAACAGATAAAATGAATATTAAAACAATAAATTAACAGACAATAACAGAAATTATTTTTTAAAAACATATAATTCAAAATTGAATAGATGTTTCGATCAACTGTTGTGATCACAACAGTTGATCGAAACGTTTACTGACTTTTAAATTATATATTGTTCAAAATTGAATAGATGTTTCGATCAACTGTTGTGTTCACAACAATAGTTGATCGAAACTTTTACTGACTTTTAAATTATATATTGTTCAAAATTAATTTCTGTTATTGTCTATTATACGATTTCGTTAATTTCTTGTGTTGTCTTACTGACGTTAATTATACTATTTTAAAATAAATATTATTTCTCAAGTTACAACATAGTCCATATATTTAGCCGAGTTTAAAGTCAAGATTGAGGTTGATGGAATGGTGAAAATACATTTAAATTATTGGCTACGGATGATTGCATTGTCTTTGGATAAATTACGTTTCTTTTAGGAATATTAATCTGCTAATTACTCGCCAACGACGGTCATATGTAGCCATTCAATAACTTGAGAAGTGTTTCAACTCCTGTTGCAATAGTTTACAATAAATATTAGTATGATTTCATAATAAGCCATTTTATTCCAATTTTAACGACTTAACAGATATGTTATTGACACGCATGACAGGAGAATTAAAAATTCGTTAAACTTATTAACATATGCTAATTAATAATCACAATCGAGCCAAAATCAGATGTGGTCATGTTTGTAAATATGTTTTATTAAGGGTTGTTTTAAGTACGCTAATTCTCTAGAAAAATTTATGTTAGTAGATTCTGACGCAAATTTCTTACAGTCGTGAAATTTTTTTTTCTAATCTGACGTGTATATTTGTAATACACTTTCTGGGGTGGAAGAGGAAGGATTCGCACTACTTTCCTCTGTTACAAAACATTTGCAATCTTCCTGACTGCCCCCCTTAGGGTCACAGAACCCAGCTGGGAAATTGGGAAGCCACTCTACAGCCCAACATACGCAGCTAGAACACACTTGCTACAAGCTTTCTCGTCAATACACGCTGTCGCCAATTTTATTAAGTTCTTGGGATATATTTTTTAAAGTAATTGAGAAACGTAATTAAATTTAATTATGGACAGAAATATGCTACATGAAAATCAAAGTATTATATTTAATATTGTTTATATCGCCTTCGTTAAGGACTCATGGGTTTCTAGCAGAGACAGCGTAAAAAAAGTATGGTTCGATAAATAATTAATACCACATTAATTCTGTAACACAGTAATTCTTATTAAAATATTTCTAAAGCGCGGGAATATCACGGTCGCTTGCTGTTTCTCTACAAATATTAAACTAGTTCATCAGTCATTTTGTATGTCATTTTAAAATCGAGTAAGTTATTAACAGATAAGAGTTTTGATTCTTCTGTTCTTGAGATTTTGTTATTTTTGAAAAATGATTCCGTCATAATACAAGTCAAAAGGAAATGAAAAGGAAGATTATTCAAAGTTTCGTTACCAAAATAACAAAATTTACAAGAAAATCTAATTGTGATCCTTCATTCTTTTCACTGAGGTGCTAATGGAGTAACATGAAGTAAAAACAAATCTTAGAAATCACTTAACGTAACTTCAGTTACTTCATTAAAATTCAGTGGCTATGAACGACATCCTCACCATAAATAACGCTTATTTATTTTTCAAATGAACCCTGTCGGACAATGTCTAGGCCCGGGGAAGTACTGGATGGTCGTACTTAACTCTCTGTTAGACGCGCTCCCTAAAGTAACGAGGTTAGTCGCGTTCCAGGGGACCTGAACTTAACTATTTTGTTGTTGATCACTTTTCTGAATCAGCTATTTTTAATATTTTCACAAACATTAAACATACGAATTTTAGATACATATATACATAATTAATACACCCAATTACAGTCTGGTTTAATTAAAACTTGCCACTTTATTCAAAATATTCGATAATTAAAATATACTATCAAAAATATTCTAATTTTCTAATATCAAAATATCATTTAGTATTATAATCATAAATTATTGAGACTCTAATTGTGTAAACCAAACGTCAGTTAGATGCCAGATTGATAATAAATTCCAAATTGCTTGTAATATAATTGTTTAAAAATGCAGTTGATTATTTATATGATTATTTTTTAATGAATATTTAAAGTCTTCTTCTTTTGTGAAAAATCTGTTGAAACGCTCATAATTTTCGTGTACATAATAGCATAATATAAATAATTATATTTTACGTAAAATAATTCCTTTAATTAGATTTTTTGTTTGAATGTTTATTGACAAGGAATTTTTGGCAAATTATTTTTGAGTATATACAAAAACACAATAATCATTCACACTTTGTGCAACAATATTGTGTTTTACATTGTTTTTTTTTAGTTTCCTTGATGTATGGCCCGGAGTTTTCTCTTTATGTAGTTCGTCAATTTCATGACCCGTAACCGAGTCATCAGACATAGTTCCTATGTTCAGTTACCTATTCATCTTATTTTATCTCAAAATCGTTGTCATAAACGCCATTTATGTCATAATTATCCTCTTCCAAAAGAAGACGACGAATTTCATCTACATCTTGAGGATTATTCAAGTTGTATATATTTTTACTCATTTTCCACAATTATTCACAAACACAAAAACGGATAGTTATAATAAAAAACTGAAAATATAATATCCACTTATAGGAATAAAAGTTAAGTATTAGAAAAGACATATTTGATACTAAAATTGAATAATCGTCAATGAGTTATACGAAAAGGAAGTATATTATTACTCCGTACTACTGCGGCAAGGGCGATAAAATACTGACGTTAGTGGTCGCAGTAGGCCCATGGACCTAAGACAAGCTACTTACTTATTCAAACGTCATTTTCCGAGAAACAACTGTCGATTTTGGAGTGTGAACTTGGCAGAATATTTTAAACACATTCTTCTAAGATGTCATAAAGGTTCATCCCTGTATCTGACCTGGCTATAGATAAAGAAATTAAATTGCGTCAGTGCCCTGGATCTAGCGCGACTAACGGACGATTAATATCCAGAAATAAGACAATTAATTAATTTTATGTATTTTTTGATTGTACGCATTATTTCTACAGTTACAGTACGTCCTCTGTTTTTCTTAGCACTTGAAGAAAGGGACGAAGTTTCCAGAAATGTTTTGTGATATTTAATCATCAGTTCATTTTGTCTTTCATTTGGCTATTTTATCTTATTATCGAATTTGTTTTTCTCTAAATTTCTAATTGTATCTATTAAGCTGATTCAGTTTCGATTTAAAATTTCTTAATAAGTTGGGCTTTCTACTGTATAAAATCTTCAGTTCTCCATAGAATTATGAATTATGAATAAAAATGTAAAATCTGTGTTCAGATATATTCTGTTTCAATATGGAGGTAATGGGAATTAGATAATCATAGATACTTTACGACAGGGCTAAACGATGATTTAAAACTTTTCCTGAGAAAATATTAGGTAATAACGGAGCGCTAAAATTCAAATATACAATCTTGATGTCATTAGTTTAAAATTCTGTGAAAAACAATTTCTTAAAAGCGATAGAATCGTGCTTCGGGTTTTAGGTCAATGTGAAAAGATGGTATGGAATATTTATAATGGATAGGACCTCGATAATGGACTCTCTGAACCCAGTGCATTTATTAGTTTTATTTCACTAGGAATGACCCGATCAATTTACCACAGAGTTCCAATCAGATGCGATGAAAGTTTACGTTTAGCAAGAATTCAAGTAACTATCTCAAGAAAGGCATTTTTCAAATATAAAACCAAGAAACTATGTAATAGTAATAGAGAAGTCTAAGCCTGTACATCGTATGCACTCAGGTAATTGCTGGGTGGGGTTTTGACATAATTGCAGAGTGACATATTTAGATTTTGCAAATCACTTAGGCAAGAACATTCGTCACGTCAACGACACAGAAGTGAAATAGTCTTCATACTGGTTTGGACTTGCTCTGCTACGGCGAATTCTGTAATCCTATAGCCTACGACATTTACAATTAGAAGTAAAACCACTCCAGTTCCCTTATTTTCTCTCGTCGTTTCGGCGAATACGGATAGTCAACGTAAGAACTTTTTTCGTCGTGAATGGAGCTGCTGCCGGAAACTGTTAAAGCATTCAATCCTCAGCATTCAAGTCTTACCCGGGCGGTAATCAATCTTACCAGCACTGGGAACTTTCTATGAAATGACAAGTCCTTTTTCGCTACGTCCTGTTCCTTTTCAAGCCACTCGAGAGAGAAACAGAAAATTTTGTCGTCGTTTCCCGGCTTGTGCAGTCGTATAAACGCTAATCACTTTTAAGTAATTATTACTATCAGAACTTTCCCTTTATCAGTGATCGTTCCACGTTAAACTTAAATTAAATCTGCGAAATGACTCTTAAATCAATACGACACGCTGACTGATGTGATCCTGGTCATGTTTCAGTGCTATAACCGTAGTTTAATACTGTAGATGTTGAAGTTATAGCAAGGGCTATTAGCTAGCTGGAACCGTCCTCTATACCAGGAAGGAAATATTGGTTTTTATCGTAAGGTTTAACTTTTGGCGTATTCATAGAAAAGGGCTTGGTTCTTTTATATTATTTAAACTTACTTTTGACGGCTTAGCGCTTTTTTGGCGTTTCCCTGCTAATATTATAAGTAACAATATTATAATAAACATGAAACTAAATTAATTCTATACTTGTTTATTAACCACTTCTATCCACTCAACATAAGGCGTGGGTCTGAATATGTGACGTAGTCACTCTTCATCATCATAGTCACTCTTCATTTCAGCGATTGTGGATTCGACAACAATATAGCGTATTTCGAACAATTTTTCAGCATTATCATCTCCCCCTCCCTGCTCTTAACGGCCAACTCGGCTATCTCCAATCCCAACAATCTCGGCCATTTTGGACACAAAGAGTCCAGTATTCATTGAGGTCCTAAAATTTGGTCGTGAATAATGTG
Organism: Zhengitettix transpicula; assembly: GCA_037074705.1. Taxonomy (NCBI): domain Eukaryota; kingdom Metazoa; phylum Arthropoda; class Insecta; order Orthoptera; family Tetrigidae; genus Zhengitettix; species Zhengitettix transpicula. The sequence goes on from CM073591.1 coordinate 80,980,184, forward strand.
ATATAGTAAATTGTGTAGCCTGTGCTCAACTGTATACAATGGATGGAGAAAGTTCGCACTCGATGTGGAGTCAACTTTGAGAGGTCGAGGTGCAGAGTTCGATTCCAGATCTGGTCATGATTTTCCATCCTGTTCCTTTAATTCAGTTTCATGGCCTTCAAGGTTGAGATTCATTTGAAAGAATTTCTTCTAGTATACATATATAAATATATTTCCGTGATTCAACTTTACTAATTTTTTACTCAATCTATTAAATGATAAACTGCCAACTGTTGATCAATTAAACTGGTTATAATGGGAGGTATATACCTGTATGCACGACATGCTTTAATATGCAATTTTGAGTTATATATTATTGAATATTTTTAGAAACTATGTAGTAAGTTTATGAAGGGGAAATAACACGATTCTAAACAGAGGTGAACTGCATAAATCCACGTAAATATAAACAGAGTTGATGCCAGTTGATTCAATAATAGTTTACTTTAAATTTCACTTTATGCTTCTTTTTGAGTTTCGTTTAAATACGCCATAATAATTTTAAAAATATTCACTGCATCATATTACATATAACAACTGCCCCATTCCTTTTATACAGCTAATTATTTATGATGCCGTGTCTAGTGGTTAAATTGGAGTATTTGTAAACATATCGTGTGGTCTGTATGCATAAGTGGAACGCATCGCACTTGCAAAATAGTGTTTTGTGTGCATATGGATTTTATAAAGTACATCTCTGAGTATGGTACGAATTTTTTTTTGATGAGTGTAGAGTTTCAATTCTCGTCAAATGTTTCGTACGTCTCGTGGAGAGGAAAACAAATATTACTGCCGGTGACGAGCAGCAGAATATGTACTATTTAAATGCATACGTTTCGCTTGTCGATCCCATATCGACTCTGGCCGCGCGGATCGTCGTTTTTAAGCGTTTCTCTCTTTTAAATCAAGCTGTTGATATATTGTCATGCATGCCCTTCAGTATCTGATGTCAGGGGCTGATTTACGCAGGCGTGTTCGGAGGGTTCTCACTTTCGCTCGAAAACACCAGGTCGTTGGAAAATATATCGAGACAGCACTTTCTCTCCAGGGATGGGTCCTGTTATTAAGGCCGATCACACTGTCACATTTTTCTTGTGAACTCCAAACGCAAAAAAAAAAATCTTTTGTTGCTAATCTTGACGCTATATTGACTTTCCATGATATGGAAAAATTAAGGGTATCAAATAAATAGACATAACAATAATGAAAATTCAGTGATAAATTAAGATAGGTCAATGCAAGACTCTGAGCCTTGTGGATTACGAAAGAAGATCTTGAAGACTGTTTCTTTGAAACAAAAATAGGTTTAATAAGACTCAACAAAAAAATGAACTTATAGTTAGTTGTTTATTGTAAAATTATGACTCGATGAAATTGATTCAAACTCAGTGCAATACGTTTAATACAGTCCAAACGAACTGAGGAAAGAATATAAATAAAGCACTTCTCAAATGTCAAGAATCAAAGAGTACATCTTCTTCTAAGAAATAAAATACACTGAAGATTCTGTGTATGAAAGTTTGTTCTGCATTCAAATCTAAACGCGTGAAGCGATTTCGACCAAATTTGGTACACGGTTTCCGGAAACAAACAGACAGGTTTGACACGTTAAAACGGCCGAAATTTACGTCGGTTAAATATGCCCATGTGTGGTTTGCATTAAATTTCAACCTTTTTCTGTATTGGAGGAGAGAACCCTTAGGGGTGGGGGTGGAGGCGCGTTACACAAAAATAACGCGAAAACCACCTATACTGGAGTCGAATTAGGGGTTATGGCTGTCGCTGAGTGTAATTATGACATTCAACTTGCCGTTTTACCCCAAGAGGCGGTGGTAGATGGGGTTGGAATTTTCATGTTAAGAAGGCCGATATTTTCGTCGAATGAATTTCGGGTGCAATGAGATAGATACAGTTTTTCCAGTTTTTTGTGTATAATTTCAACACCTTTCAATATGGTAGGGGAGAACATTTATGGATGGGTTAGAGGGGCGTTACATAAATATAACGCAAAACAGCCAGCCTGGATTAGAGTCAAATGTAAGGTCATGGATGTCGCTGAGTTTAATTATGACTACCCGAACAACGTCAGACACCCAGATAGTCTTACATAAATGTGAAGAATTTCGAATGGGTATTATGGAATTAGTTAGTTTGCATGGAATTCATATAATTGTATTAAATAAATATTTGCTGGTTTGAATTTGGGGAAAGTGAACACGAGAAAAATGTATAAAAAGAATACTGTTAAAGTGTCCCGCAGGACGTTTTTGGGCACAAAGGAGTCTCCTTGGCCGGGGCTGAACTAAGCAGGTCCATGTTTAGACAGACTAAATTGTTCACTCTACGAAACATAGATGTATCTTTCATGCCTCTATTTGAATTTTCCCTCCGCCTCTACATACGTAATTTTTCCCTTAAGAACACTTTTATTTCACTTTTTTTTTACAAATAACGGGCAAGCCAAAGCAATATACTATCTGAATTAAATAGACAACAGTTACCAGTAAATTTCAAATTTAAATTTAAGTGGACTATACAGTGTTTTTTTTCAGTCTTTGCTCGTTTTCTTCTAAATCTGCGTGTTTTCGCGTAAATTAGGGATATCTTCCCATGTAAGCGGCCACGCTGAACACGCTGACGTTGACAAAAGGTCGCTAACAGCATGGTATAAACTTTTAGAGATGTAACAGCCTACTAAATCATTCCATTTTTGTATAGTAATGTAAGGTCGGAAGTGCCGCGTAGAGGCACGAACTCAAAAAAATGAGACATGAAAAGAAAAATCGTTACTTATGTACAACACCGCAAATAACTTCTTTTTAGCAATATTTACAATAAATGTTCAAAATTGCTACCACAAACAGTAATACACGCTTGGTGTCGAAGTAGGAGTGATTGGCGAACGGTTTCAAAGGTGCCAGGCATTTCGCGCACGCTTATCATCAAGTGAATTGTGAGTAAATTTCTGAAAATAATTTTGCATATTTCTAATTTATTAAAATATCTGAATGAGTATATTATTACACCCTTTCTTATATTATTAAGAGTAACAGGCTACATTACGGTAAACCACTTGGTGGCAACTTCCTTTTAACAAAATAGGTATTTGAAAGAGGGGATGCGGAAGTGTAGAGGAGGGTAGCTAAAGGGTAACTATGGTCCCCGGACTCTAGTTTAAGGATCCTTCCCGGCATTTGTCTAAAACTGATGCAAGTCAAACCCTAGAAAAACCTGCATCAGGTAGGTCGGGAAGTAGGTACTTGTCCCACGCCCTTCCGATGTCTGAGAGGTGTTCGCTGTGGGACGCGGCATTCCCTTCTCCATGCCCCGACCAGTTTAGGAGGCAGCTGGCCGACTATTCCAATAGGAATAGCGGACATCTCTTACCATATGCCCATGTTCTGTGACCCCGGAACATACACCTCTCAAAGAAGGCCGAGGTGCCTCGGCTTGTGGGAACCTTAGTTAAAAAGCGGAGAGGAAAAGGCATCCCCAAAGGTAGCCCCTTCGTATCTCTCCTACAGGAGTTTTCTGTTATTTCAGTAAATATTAAATATATTTGAATAGTAATGCAACAGAGCGTAAATGGTTTATTACATGAAACCCAACAGAAATATTACGATTAAATGATTAATACAACCATATCCTTAATTCATTTAAAATATAAGAAAACATATCATATTTATATTCCATGAACAGATTAACTTAATTGAAAAAATACTTGCTCTTACAGGAACCCTAAAAATATCATCATTTTAATTTCTATTAAATTTCTATTAAATTATTATGACGAATATTAATCCTTTTCTGATAAAAGAATTATCACTGAAATGTATAATATCTTTTTTGTTTCTATTTAGAAATTATTTATGATTTGAATACGTTGATGTCCCTGTCCCTGAACCAAATGTAAATTTGTAGAACTCCCCACTGGTTTATGCTGCTGAAATAAAATTTTATTCGAGTAGTTTACACTGAAATATTTGTGAACTAATATTCATGCTTTGCAGTTTGGCGTAGATACAGGGGGTGAGGAACAAATGAAATCCCACTATCTGAATAAATGTTTCTGCAAACTGTTCATGAAATGAAGATATATATTTGTTCCGAAAATAGCGTTTTCGCGTTTTCGCGTTTTGCGTGCATACTTATACTTTTAAATGAAATTACGACAGAGCTGTGTTTCATATCGGTATTAGTCTGTCCGGGCAGGAGGCGTATGAAAGCGTCCGCAATATGCGAGCGGAGGTTGTCCTCGTAATCGCTCCCCTGCATGCTAATGAACGCCTCGGGCTGCGAACCGGAGACTGCAATCTGCATCTTGATCGTGGTCCTAACTATGAAAACAGAGTGCAACAAATACAGCTTAGGCATTATTAACAGAAAGGGAAGCAATACCCGCAGATTTTGGACAATATTTTATCTCGGGTTGTCAACGGAAGAAACAATCTAATTGTGTCATTTCAGTAATTTTTAAAATACGAATTGTTAAACAAAATTAATGTAGAGTAACTTTGAAATGTTTCCATTTTAGTTCTGCCAGATTTATTTCAGTTCGTGTTCCAGTTTCACAGAAGCTACAGCTCTATAAGTGCAATTTTAATAGACGATTGTGCGTACACCGAAGAAATGCGATGAGATTGGCTTTAATTCCTGCAGGAATTACCATCTACCATTTATTGGACGTAAGCCAGAAATTTCAATTCAGTTCTCCGATCATTACGTCAGTATATTGAGTTTGGATTTGTTTTAAACCAGGAGATTGGAATGTAGAGCATAATCCCTGAAGAAATTACGCGGACGAATAGAACTCCGAATAATTACACTGTAATTGGAAAATTATACATAGATTTAAAATAATATATCTCTTCTCAATTAGTCTTAGATACAAGCATAAATATTTAAGAAATTGTGACAGGACATAATTTGGGGATTATCTTCTATATAATAAAAAAGGATGTATATTTGTATGTATGTATGTATGTATTTACGTTAATTTCTATACAAATTTAAAAGCGTGGATAGATTGCAACAAAAATTGGTACACAAATTCTTCAAAACACGAGAAACGGTACTGTGAGGGTGAGAAACGCCTAGCATACATGTGGAAAGAATTATAATTAAAAACCGTGATCATTAAATATTAAATTACTGCGCGCCAAGAGACAATGACGTCACGCGAGAGAAAGACGTTACTACGCAACGAACAAAGGAAATATCTCCTTTATTAGGAATGAAATAAAACAGAAATATTTTTTTAAATAAAAAGTATAATTTTATACAGCAATATTCCATCGAATGATAATAAAGAAGAATACGAATTACTTTATAATCCTTGGGGGAAAATGTAAGTTAATTTTCGCGCTGTATTAGTTGTGAGTCTAGCTAACAATTTCATCAATATAATATTTCGTAATGTATGAAGACTGAGTGACGATTATATCCTGAAATACTCGAGGAATATATTTAAGTATTAAATTAAATACTTTTTCGAGTTTATATAAATAAGTACACGAGCAACGCCGGGCACCTAGCTAGTATTAAATATTTCCCGTCAAACAGCGATTATTGCGTAGTTTGAACCGGGTGGAAACCCGAAAACGTTTTTTTATGTTACAGTTTACTTAAAAACATAAAATTACTAACAAATATTTAATACAATTAAAGAAAGAAAAAATGCAAATAATTTTTACTCTACATTTTCAGGAATCTTGATGGTTACTGAACAGAAACAGTTTCTATTACTAATCATAATATTAATAACTGCCCAATACTACTGGCATATATGGATTAAATATTTCATATTTTTTATTAAATAAAAATAAATTGTGGAAATAAATCGTTGACCTATGTTACTAGACCGCACATTTTGTATAACTCAGAAACATTGTTCTTCTGGCTTCCTGGGATGCTGTGATGTTTCCTCGTACCGATGAACTCTCAAACTTGGATCATACACATCTATTTCGATGGCTGACTCATATTTGATAAAAAATATTGATGCTTGATGAACGTACAATAATTTCATATTTTTTAAAGCAATGCATCATCCTCACCAACCCATACTTTTTCTAGTTCCCTATACGGAATGTTAACCATCCCATGAAACATCTGAATATTTTGGATGTAAAGTGTATTCCATTTATTTTTTCCAGTTCGAACACTCTTTTATTTTTAATCTTACCTGCTGCCATTTCTCCTAAATATATCAACTCAGTACTTCATTTTTAAATTTTCCTGCTACTTACTGTTTGACAATTTTTTTCGGTAATGCGATGAATATTTATTTTTACATTAAAGTTATCAAATTATTCATTCGTGACGGTATATTTACATAGACACATCCCTCCTTTCAAATCCCTTTCCTATGCTATAAGAGGGGAGTTTCCACTATGTGGATTACCCTATACATAGCCTGTCTACACCCCCAAAAAAAGAAGTTAAAATCCCTCTATCGAAAGGGTGTGGGACATGTAGCCTGTTACCTAAAAAAAATGTTAAAATCCCTTCTTATGCTAGTAAAGGAAAGTATCGACTACGTGGATAACCCTCGTGTAGCGTGTTGCTCTAAAAAATTATTCTGATTGAGGTTTTCTCGCAGATGAACCTTTCTGGAGAGACGGAGAGTGCTACCTTTTCCTCTCGCCGTTTTTGAATTAAGGTTTCTACATGTCGCGGCACCTCGGCCTGTTTTGAGAGGTGAATGTTCCTTGAACATACTGTAGTATTGGAACAGTCGACCTACTCCCTCCTAAACTGGTTGAGGCATGGAGAAGGGAATGCTGCGTCCCCACAGCAAACCCCTCTGCTGCCATCGGAAGGTCGCGGGATAAGTACCCATTGGCCGACCTACCTGATGGAGATTTTCTAGGGTTTGTCCTGCTGTTTGTATGCAGGGTAGGATCCTTAAACTACAAACCGGGACCCTAGTTAACCCTTGGCTTCCTTCCTCTACCCTTCCGCATCCCCCATTTCAAATCCCTTCCTATGCCACTAAAGGGGAGTTGCCAACATGTGGATTACCCTCTTGTAGCCTTTTACTTTAGAAATAAAATTAATTCTCATTGAGTATAGGCTCTGTTTTCTCATATTTATATAAAGCTGAATAATTGACTGTAATATTATACTCGCCTAATTTCATCTATTTAGTCACTACCAGCTTCTAAATGCCCAATTAGTGTCCCAGCTGTTAAATCAATTTTTTTATATTATGATTACGTTTCGATACCTTGATCAATTTTTTTAAAGACGCTTGAAAATTACATTAAACTATGATATTAGGGGTACTGATATCATTACCTTTATTTGCTCGAAATTATTTCTTATGTCTGAAAGCTCTATTGTGGCGTACAATTGTGATTTTTTTTCTGTTTGATTTATTTTTTCTTCTTCTATTTTTAAGAAATGTCAGTATCAAAATTGTAAAAACGTATGTTTAAATTTAAAACGAACAAATACATATTTAAGTAGCCAATACACAGAGAAATTTAATGTAAAAACTTTGCTTCGAGCTTTGCAATGTGTTATTAATTAAAAACCCGTCCAGTATTTATCATTATATTACTACTTTGTATTTAAACGACTCAGAACCTCCACAAACAATAAGTCTTAAATTATTTAACAACACAATCGAAATTTTAAAACATTTTATTTACGTAGTAATATTTTATCCATCATTATTAGATTTAAAAGTTTTACTAACCAAACAATTATACTTAACAGATACGGATTTTTTGTTTATTTAAAGGAATAATAATAGAATAAATTTACTGCTTTCTGTTATGCTTTAAGGTTTCTTTTATTTTTATAAGTATTAAAGATCTTTATATATTCCTAAAAAAAATTAAAGGATTTAAATAGTTCTTAACCATTCATAGTTAATATTTACAATTGAAACAATTTTACATATCGTCTATTCCCTGACAAAAGAATTTTGCATTTTCATCACGGAGACTGACTAGGTTTTAGAAGCAATTCTATGCTATCACATCACAGATATCTGTAGTCTTTCAGTTCACTGCCCTGTTCTTTGAGGTTATTGACTTTATAACTGCACGTTTCCTTCCGTCTCTTTTAGTTATTAAGGTAATCGTTTCTACTGTCTCTGATGACAAAGAAAATAATAGAACAACGCGCCTAGTTGGAAACCGGAAAATAAAGTTACAACACTGCGTTCACAGAATAAAATTAATCATTTTCGATCCGTGGTCCCATAAAGGCTATTCTTAGGTCGCCAATAAAACTGAAAATTAAATTAAGTACTGAGGAATTTGGAGTCAATAGTCAGAGTCTGGACATTAGTATCGCGTTCGTCAGAAACCTTTATTTATTACTATCCGTTCTAGGGGATACTTGGAAAGAAATAATTTTTTTTAGGGTAACAGGCTACATGGTGGCAACTCCCCTTTAATAGCATAGGAAGAAATCTGAAAGGGGGGATGCGGAAGGGTAGATGTAGGTAGCCAAGGGTTATCTAGGGCCCCCAGGCTATATTTTAAGGATCCTACCCGGCATTCGCCTAAAGAAATGCAGGACAAACCCTAGAAAAACCTGCATCAGGTAGGTCGGGCATTGGGTACTTCTCCCACGCCCTTCCGATAGCGGCAGAGGAGTTTGCTGTAGGGACGCAGCATTCCCTTCTCCGTGCCTCGACCAATGTAGGAGGCAGCTGGCCGACTATTCCAATGGGAATAGCAGACAACTCTTACCGTATGTCCAAGGTCTGTGACCCCGGAACATACACATCTCAGAACAGGCCGAGGTGCCTCGGCTTGTGGGAACCTTAGTTCAAAAATGGAGAGGAAAAGGCATCCCCTTCGTATCTCTCCGACAAGGTTCTACCTGCGAGAGAACACAGAACATCCCTTGTAAGTACTGCCTGCGAGAGAATAGCCCTCCCAGACCCGTTAGCTTCCGGCATTGGAAAGAAATCAGGTGATTGCGACACTAAATTTGTTGTGACGCTGAGAGTCAATAGACAGCGATATAGACACTGGTACAGCGTGCTTGAGCTGTTGAGTAGTACACCTGAGAGTCTGTTACACAAGTTTGTGAATAATAAAATCTTAGCTGGGAGCGATACAGACATTCAAAACGAGTATAATGCTGCGGAATTTCAGAAAATTGCATGTGTTGTATCACGTTCTTTTTCATTTTAATGCTTCCAAATAATAATGCATTCTGAAAGAGAGTGCTTAGCATCTTTGGCGTCGTAAGAATCGTGGTTTCTATATTTTTATTCTATTTTCTCTCCTTCTATTATTCCGCGACGCTTCTGTTATTTTAAACTGCTACGTCACTCGTTTTGTTTCCCTTTCCACACTCTCTTTCATTCTTGTACTTTTATTTTTTCCCGTAATCTTACCACAATTTACTTAATAGGAAAAATTCTCAGTAATGATATTATAATTAAAATGTTATAAAAATAATACCTCAAATTATTTCATACAAAATTGTCTGTTTTAGGCGTTTTCTGTCGCATACAGACAGAGAATCAAAATAACTAAAAGGAAGTGTTTTGAGGAGTGTATGTTCCTGGGTCACAGATATTGGGCATACGGTAAGAGTTCTGCGTTGTTCCCATTGGAAAATTCAGCTAGCAGCTCCCTAAAATGGTCGAGGGCCGGAGAAGGGAATGCTGCGACCCCACAGCAAACCTCTCTCCCTAATCGGAAGGGCGTGGAACAAGTACCCAATGCCCGACCTACCTGATGCAGGTTTTTCTTGGGTTTGTCCTGCCTGTCTTTAAGCGAATGCCGGGTAGGATCCTTAAAATATAGCCTGGGGGCCCTAGTTAACCCTTGGCTACCTTCTTCTACCCTTCCGCATCCCCCCTTTCAAATCCCTTCCTATGCTATTAAAGTGGAGTTGCCACCGTGTGGATTACCCTCATGTAGCCTGTTACCCTAAAAAAATCACGCTTTCGAAAATATAAAAAATATCGAGAAAAAATACTGGGATGGTGTAAATTAATTCATATTAAATTATTTATATAATAAACACTCGAGTTAGAAAACTTTTGCCATGTTGTTGGGTTGCTACGCCCATTTATTTAGAAATATTTGTAAATCATCTGATAAGTTTGAAAACAATTTAAATTATTTTTATTAATTACAAATGTATTGTAATTGTTTCGTGTAAATTATTATACGTGAAATAAAAACTGATACTAACTAGTTACTATTAACATTTAGGATTTCATAACAAAATACCACATCCATAAGTGATTGGAAATACAATTTTAAATTAGTACTACAATGTAGCTTTATATCTTATTATTCATTATTCAGTATGACTCAGACGGTAATGATTTCAACTCAAAAATGGTATGTCATATAATACGACGATTGTAGATATTCATGTGTGGATGTTAATAAATTTTGCGTAATAATGGTTGAACGGCTCTGAGATAAGATGGAGTGATACAATTTGTTATCTCTCTTCTTTCCTTAAGCATTTAGGAATAATATATATCTGATTATGGCTTAAAAGATACCAAAGATGTCGAAACAGATTTAGTTTCTAAACTTAAATTTATATTCACGACGTTCTTTCACTAATCCATGAAACTTCGTGGACGTCACAGTGAAGAATTAAAAATGGCGAAACAAAACTGCTCGACTTTAAAGAGGACATACATTTAAATGCACGAAAGGAGTTGAATATTGTCAGTTTCATACCGGTTATTGTATTATTTTAGCAGAGGATAAAGACCAGAATAATTTGACGCAGTAACGACGAATAGAAACATTGTTAATTAATGAACCTATGCTTTCCGGTGAATCGATTTAATAAATTCTTCTCGGTTTATCAACCGGAACAAATTCTGTTGTGACAAAAAATAGACCCGGTTGGTAAATTGAGAATCGTTTATTTTAAAAATTTTAATATTAGTGTAGAATTATTATTCGCCCTAAATTAAATGTATTGTGAGTCGAAATTTTGTTCCCAATTTGAGAAATAAAAATCCAGAAAAACATAACGAAAAATTGCTAAATTAAATACCACACAACGTTTCTGCAATCCTTGGTGCTATCGTAAGATTTTTGAGATTGTCTCCTAGGTTTGTGCGGTGTGTCGTTCTTATAACACTTGCGTATTACCTCAACTCTCAAAATAGAGGCAGAATTTTATTTTTGCAATTTTGATGTTTATTAAATTAAATTATGTTCCTCTACCTTTCATATAATTAATGTTATATAAATTTTTACACTTTATATACATATATAAATTAATGTGTGTCTGTCTGATCCCTTTTCGTTCCCATACCAATCAACTTAGACGAAACATTTTTGCGAGTTGTGCGCGACTGTTTATGTCGGCCTTTCTAAGCGTTAGGAAACTTCCCAGAGGTAAACGAGTGTGAAATTTTAAAACGGCCCAATATTTCTGTCGAATAATTAGTTTTCGGGGTCGATGAGATTAAAAGTTTCTCTCCAGATGTTTTAGTGGATTATTTAACCCTTTACAGCGTGGGAAGTCATCACGTCTAAGGAAAGAGGCGTTTCATAAAACTAACGCGGATCAACTGAGATTGGTGTCAAATCCAGGGTTACAGAAGTTCATCAGTTTGATTCTGACATTCACTATGTCAGTTAAGTTGTAGCACAGCCTCTAGGTGTGGTGGTGAAGGACGAAAGGAGTGAAAGGCCGTTACATGAAAGTAATGAGTAAACAACCGAAATTTGTGTTGAATCTGGGGTTATGGAAGCCACTGACTTTAATTCTGACATGCTGGTTACGATGTAGTTCAACCCCCAGGAATGGGGATGGAAGGAGGAGAAACAAATTTCCGCGTACAATCTTAAGTTTAAATGTATTAAAAAAATTATTGTTAGAGATTAAAAGAATTGTGATAGGTAAATAGTTGCATTGAAACATATGAAATTAGCCTAAAGCTAAATTGCCAAAATAAATAAATAAAAATAACGTGTAGAGAAAGTTCTACCAAACTTTATACACATGTTACTTACTATCCAGGAAGAAACAACAGGGGGTTAAGATACACCTATAACGTCTAAGGATGGGGTGGAGGGGTTATCATTTAAAAAACATTCGTAAACAGTCATAATTAGCATAGAATAAAACGTTTACGTGTTCGCTGAATTTGTGAATGGCATTCTAGAAGTTAAAAGTATTTAATTTCAGCCTTAAAATGTAAGATAGGGAAGCACCCTTACCGTACGAGTGGTGGCGGAAGAGGTTTACATGAACATTGATACAAAATGAACGAGATTAGTATCGATTGCAAAGTTGCAGGTGTAACTGAGTTTAATTATTGTTCCGCATCCCCCCTTTCAAATCCTTTCCTATGCTATTAAAGGGGAGTTACCCAACGTGGATTACCCTCATGTAGCCTGTTGCCCTAAAAAAAAAAAGAAATTTTATGTTCCTTAACGTGGAGCTGGATTGACAAAAAGTTACCCGGAAAAGTTTTGACCCTCTAACTGGATGTATAATTGATTTTATGAGCGTACCAAGTAAATTTTTAGTCTCGATTTAATTTAAGGTCTCATTTCTTTACTCCTCTAAGGTACCAGTAGTACTTTTAGACCTTATTAAGTTAGAAAGTATATTTCACCATTTTAATTTGGCGTGCTTTTTATACAGCAGAAATATTGAATTGTTAAAGTACCGTCAGTCATCATCCTGGCTTATTTGAAGTTAGATGCCGAGGGGTTAGGTCGGGGCAGAGAACGTAAACAAGTAAATGTTTCAAACAATGACGATAATGATGATGGTTAAATGGACTGTTTAACAAGACACTACTGTAGAATCAATTCCATCTACGGGATAATTTAAAAACATACCCTGCGAACGCCTGGTACTCTACTAATTGTATTATGAATTTGCATGTTTATTCATGGAAAATAAACACGAACAGTATAAAAATTAATACTTGGATGATTTTGACCTATTTGGTAATTTTAAACCTAATTTTCTAATTTTAAAAAACAATTTAACGTGTCAGAAGGCACAATGCTATCATGTTTGTAAAATTTTGATTTCTTAGAATTTATAGATTACGAATATGAAATTATACTATTTAATTGAATTTAATTTAATTGAGGTCCAAAAATTATGAATGAAACGTCTTTCAATGCTTTTTCTTGTATCACGTTTTAAATATTTATTCTCTGTATTTATGACTCTGGAGGCTTTTTTTTTCATTTATTTTGAAGAAGTTAGATAAATGTAACGGTTTGAGGTGTATTATTCTTTCCCAAGGTTGGAATTTTATTACCTTACCAACATTAAATTATTAAAAGACCGTAGCGCCCCCGTACAACGAACAACGGGCATATTATTATCACGTGACGGAAATTGCCGTTCTCACAGGCGGTAAACATCGTTTTGGAAAATACCAGTCGCCCTTCAAAGGCTTCCTCAAAATAAAATAAACCACACCTTGACACTCCGGGCACAATTGCCTTTGTGAAGGCGGCAAGAATAGGAAGCCAATCATGTCAGCAGGAAGGCAAACGTGGAAACGGGACAGAGCAGGCTCCTCCTCGCCTCCAACTCAATGTTCATTCAATTAAACCAATAGTCTCATCGAATGTCGTGAGAACCCCCCCCCCCCCCGTGTTTTGTTCGCCCAGAACAGTAAGAAAATTTCATTTTCCTGAAAACGTTTCCTTTTGACAGAATGCGCGTCGAAGAACTTCATGTAGGATATTAAGTTTTGGCTATTGAGCTTCATTATTGAATTTTAAACCCAGAATTGAAGGCAAATAAATTAACGAGATTAGAATCAAACGTAAAATTAGGGACAAATATATTTATAAATAAACAGGAAATCATCCTTTTTTTCAGTAAAATGTTTATTAATCAACTAAAAATCTTTAAAATACGAGGTTTTGCCTACAATTTTCGAATTTTAATATACAGTTTTCAAATCCAGTATAACCGTCAGATGACGCAGACCTTGACACTATATTTACATTACATCTTCTAATTATAACATATATGGATACATTAAAAACGGTAATTTACCTGATTAAGTTTTAAAATTGTGGACGAAAGATCGAATTGTAATGACTATTTGAACTTTTGGTTGTTTAATACACATTTTTCTGACAAATTGACTGTTTTCTGTTTATTTATCAAATGACAGTCAGATTATATTAAATATTAAATACAGTTATATGCATATAACCTCATTTGAACTGTTATATGGTTTCCTCAATTATTCAGAAATAAATTATTTGAAATATTTAGGTACGATCTCGTTTTGTAATCTATTTTGATATATAATAATTAATACACGGTCTAGAGCCTGAAAATTATGTTTATTAACAAAACATTAAATAAACGACGTTTTTACACCTTTCGGGCCTCTTCAGGTTTAATCCACAATTTAGCAATTAATAACACAATTATTTATTATAATTATTTATCTATTTTTAATCCCACTGAGGTAACCTTTAATTTATTATCTAAAATAAAGCTAGGGAGTAGCACGTACCATCTCAATCGAGGTTCGTGACGAACAAATACAATACTCAATCGATAGGTAAGAAACGTTTAAAGAATCTTAAATTTTTTACTGTGTTTGACCGTTTAGGTTACATTCTCCGGTTTGAATATTCATCAGCCATGAAGTGGTATATTCATAAATTTTGGTAAAATTAATTTCGCCTCGAGGAGGATGTTGCGGACTGTCTTAATGTTTTGCTGCCAAGAAGGAACAAGTAAAGGACATCCACAATTACAACGGCAACGGCTGCGGTTTGAAAACATCATGTTCCAAGAACGGTCCACGATTTATATGGAACCTGATGTTCCATAAACATTTCTCGGCTATTATGACCATGTCAAAATCAGAAGGATAATATTTTTCTCAGGTTCGAAATTATATCTGTTAATTAACATCAAGTGTTGTTTCTTTTTAATGATTTATTTCATATATATATATATATATATATTGTAATAATTATAAAAATTTATGATTGTGGCGTTTCTAAATGAAAGAACTATTAACTTTAAAGAACAAACAAAATTTATTAACAAAGTTAAAACACATATAATATACACAAAATATTTGGGATCTCAGGGTCTTAAACTCGGTTTGATAAATAGCTGAATTTATACAATCAAAATTACATTTACCTTTTATGGAAATCAATGCGTCTGAAACATAGACGAAATTTGTTGTGGAAGAAATAATACTACAGATTGAATTTAAACAGTTTTAAATTTATCAAGAATTAACGATCTCATTTTATTGATATTTAAATAATTAAAGAACGATCTGACTTTTATCTTTTAAAAGTGGTTTACAAATGATTTCAAAGTATTTCTCTACTTACGGCCGCCCAGGTCTCATTTTAGGTTTTTCGTGCACAAAATTTGGGGATATCACTGATTCTAGTACTCACAGACTCTAAATGTCAACAAATACTAATTGGCGTAGTTTGTTAGTTGGTCTAACACAAATTGGTAGGTTCTCGATGCTTTACTCCAACCTGGATTTGCAGATCTCGTAACTTTAGTTGAAAAGGTCCTTCATTGGTTTTTCTATGGCCAGCATGATGAAGTTTCGCACGACCACCGAATACAACATTAGTTGCACTCTCTCCTTCCCGACTGAAGATTGCTTTACTTTTCAATATTTGAGAGCATGTTTGTTACTGGACCACATTCTTTCGTTCTGACTGCCCAACTGTAAAACTTTTTATAATATGAATTTTCTGGTCTTTACACCTCGCTGTTCTATGCCCGACTGCAAAACTTCGTCTCGCGTAAACTCTCTCAACTGCCCAACAATGTTTTCTTTGTCTCGCCGGATTGTTGCGGAGTCCGCTCTGTATCCACTAATAATGAGTCCTCTACAATCCAACTTTCCAATTAGAACAATGTCTTAATTACCAATTACTACAATATATATATATATATATATATATATATATATATATATATATATTGTAGTACACTTTCACACGCACAGATAAAGATCAAAAGTTAATTTTTGTGCTCTTTATTTACTATTTTATAATCACAAACACAATAATCAAAGTATAAAACATTTATTTACGTATATTACTGTAATCCCGACTTCTTTCTCGCAGATCGCCAAAGACTCTCCTCTCATACCTAATCTCTCAGACTTCAAAGAGTCCAACACAATTCAAGTACTCTGTCAGCATATTTTTATATCAATTTTGTGCATTACAATATATTGATTTCAGTTAAATTATTCTGTTTTTCTTGGGTATCTATGATTTAATAATTTATTTTTAAATTTCCCTTAAACTAATTTACTACTTTAAAGAATTTTGTAATGTTCATTTTGTGCCTTGTAGATTCTATGATATTCCGAGGACATATTTTCTTTGTTCGTATCCTTTTCAGTCATCGAAAATGTGGTTTTTGTACTTGGATGCATTTTATAACATTCACATATATTAACATGATGTGGATATGTGATAACTTAATATATCCGGTTTTTATTCTTGTTATTATTATTTTCTCCCCGCAATTAAGCTTACTGTTCGTTTTTTCATTCTATATTAAAATGAAAGATATATTTAGTTCTCTGCGGAAAAATTTATTATCTATCCAATTTACTTAGACTATTGTATTTGGTATTATTAACACTAAATAAATGAACGGGGATATTTAAGATAAAATTCATTTAATGGAACTGGGGTAAGTTTATTTAAATCTTATTATTTTAAATATAATTTTATTATTATTATTATTATTAGATCTGGTACTGAACGGTCACGTATTTATTACCGACTAACTGAACAATGTGACCATATTAAGTAACAAGGTAATTATGGAGTTATTTATCACCGTATAGGTTTATCAATAATTCAGTTATCGTAACATCTTAGATTGAGCTATGAAGCTCATTGTCTCCACACGTGTATCGTCTAAGATGTCAACCCACGGGTCATTCTAACTCTACTCTGATAATTATTAGTAATAATACATCTTCTTCGCCGACTACTTTCCAAATTCCGTTCTAACCAGCTACATTGAAAGTAATCTTTCTCTTCATCATACTCGCTGGACCTCCGAACGAAATAAAAGTTTTGTAATTGGTCCTTGAAGTCACGAAGTTGCTAAAAGTTACTAGAACTGGAAGATGATTGGAACGTTATCAGGTATTCCATCCAATTAAAATTTCGCCGCCTAACAGTTTCCTTTTCCACACCGATATATATTTTCTCAGAGTCCATGTTTGTCGACAATGTCTGCAGATTAAAGACATGACATCCTGGCGCCACCACCCAAAAGAAACATACCACTGTGAACAAAAAGTAAGGTGAATTTATTTATAAAATATAAATTCTTTATTGATTTCTTCCAAATCAATTTCATCCCTTTCAAATTAATCCCCGTCCGATAAAACGCACTTTTTCCAACGCTTTTTCCAGTCCTCAAAACAGTCTTTTTGTGGTATAGCCTTCAAGACCTTAGATTCGGTTTTTAACTCATCAATCGTGTCAAAACGGCGTCCCCGCATTGGCCTTTTGAGTTTGCTGAATAGTCAGAAGTCGCACGGAGCCAAATCAGGCGAATACGGTGGTTGCGGAACGATATGAGTAGAGTTTTGGGCAAAAAAAGTCGCGAAGAACCAATGCAGTATGACATGGTGCATTATCGTGATGAAGGAACCAAGAGTTGTTCAGAGGAATAGCTTCACGTAAACGACGCATAACGCTCAAATAATATTCTTTGTTGACAGTTTGGCCCGGCGGAAGGAATTCATAGTGCACCACACCACGATAATCAAAGAAAAATGTCAACAAGGCCTTGATTTTCGGTTTTGCTTCACCTTTTGCACGATATTCGCTGGATTGGTCGGTGGATTCAGGGTCATCTCCAGTAATGATGCATTTCAAGTGGTCCTGATAGTCAGACAGCAAAGTTTCACACACATCAACGCGACGCTTTTTTTCCACCAATCGAGACTTGACGCGTGTGAGACACAAAACTTTGTTCAAAATGGTTTGGGCTGATCCAAATGATATTCCAACACTATCAGCGACATCTCTAATTGTCCATCGACGATTTTCAAGCAACAAATCTTTGATTTTTTGGACGTGGCCCTCGCCGGTAGACGTTGATGGTCGTCCAGAGCGCGGTTCGTCTTCAACGCGTTCTGGACCCTCTTTGAACTCGTTGTACCACTTATAAACGTTTTTTTGTGCCATAGTTTGATCACCAAAGGCCTTCCGCAACATTTTCAACGTGTTCGCACAAGAATATTCGTACCGGAAACAAAATTTGATGCAAGTTCATTGCTCAACAAAATCACCCATTGCGAAAATCGAAAAATTCACTTTTGGTTGCTTACAAAAACACATGTAACTCTGAGATAATAAAGCCTTTTAACAAACAGACGCTTGGAAAATTTTATAGACAGTCCTACCAACCTAGGAAAAAAAATTACGTGCCTTCCCAATACCCGGGAGTTTTAAATTAAAATTTCACCTTACTTTTTGATCACAGTTTTACACTCGCCAAGCATTGATCTCTTCTTAACTTTTATTAATAAAATATTATTTAAAGTCTTATTTGCAGAAAGTAGTTGGCTATCGATCTGCATAACCGGCATGACTTATTTAAATTTAGCAATTGATAATGTATGAGTAGAATATCTTTCGATTATATTCGAAACGTAACAACTCAATATTCATTCATACCTACACTCAGCGCTTTAGAACATGTCTGATTCCGAATATTTTGGCGTTACTAATTTATTGTAGTTTTTTATGCAGCACTCATTAACTTAATAACCCTGTATTTCTTGGAAATATTAAACAATGTTCACAACTAGTATAATAATTGAGAGAAACGTGTTCAATAATTATTCTCCAGAGAAATATTTAGTTATTTCTTTTCATGCTAATATCCTGTTTTATCTACATTGCTTGCTTACTAACAAATAAATTTCTTTTTGCATCATAAATATTTTTCCACACAATTTTTGTGTCATAAATTCATGATTTATTCATTAACTTGAGTTTTTAAATAAATATGATTCCACAGTAGTCTTTATCACATTTCACTAGCATTATCTAAATTTTATTTTCTCAAATATCATCAAACTTTTTTAAGATTAGTTGAATAACGTTACTATTTAAAAATATAGGGTATTAACGGTAACTCTCTAATGGTTTACTGATCACTCATCACGATAGGTTTGTTCTTCTAACTTTTAAAATCCACTTATATTTATCAATAAAAGTTAAAACAAATTTTATATTTATTTACTCGATTCCTATTAATTCACAATGTGCCGAAGACTGAACCCTACAAAATTCAAAACAATTTTGTTTTCCTTGAGTTTACATAACGTCTTTACGTAAGTTCTCCGTTGAACTACTCGACTGAAGCTTAAATTCAGGTCCTAATAAATTTTCAATTCGTCAGACCCATATACTGGATATGTCTGATACTATTGTCGATTTCCGTCATATATTACTTCCATATTAATTTTTGTTGAACCTTTGAACGTATATAAACAGGTGAAATAAAAATAGTATCCGTAAAAAATCATTCGTCTTGTAAAATGAATAGGTACATATAAATATTAAATTTTTTTATTACTTGATTATATTACAAAAATATTCGAATGCTACTTTTTCCCTTACATTTTTCAGCAACTAAAGATGCCACCGTTGATTATCTACTATGTCCTTAACTCGTATTTCACTTCCACCTGTTTGTTTAGTTGATTAGCTAAGAATGTTCTTCTTCGTAACGCAAGTACCACTGAAGATTAAACGGCCTTTTTCTTAGTGACGCTATTTCTTCAATTTTCCTTCCTGCGAAATTGCAAACAACTTTCTCTGGATTTCATTAAGCACTACACACGGCAGATGACAAGTTGAGGAATAAGTTGGAACTCAAGCATACTCTTAAAATTATTATAGTATTCTACAGAAATAGCTAAAAATAAAATAAATTTTTTAGTTTTTTTTATTATTAAATATTTAATCTTGAATTAACATTGGTAGTCATTAGCGACTCCTAAAAACAGTTTACATAGATTACTATTACCAGTTTATGGTTCTATTTTAGATTAAGTCGCTCAGTTTATCTTCGTTGACGAACTTCAGCATCTTTAGGTAGATTTGGCTCAGGTGTCGCTAGATTGGAAAGATGACAGCTGCCTATGATGATGTTTCTTATACTTGCGTAAACTTCACAGCTCAGCAGGATCTCTTTGCACTGTGACTCTGTTCTGGAAAAAATATAGTTCTTTGGTTAATTTGGTGTGCTCTGATCTAATTCGGGAGAGGATGATCTGGTTTTTCCGGTTTAACTGTTTTGGGAAATTAGCCTCATTGAAAGCTGTGATTTTTGTATATGCTGATGTATTTATCATCTCGAGGCATATCTTTGTCCAGTACTTTATTATTTTTTTATTGCAGATTTTTATATAGTGTTGAACGTTTCTTCTACTGGTCTCATTGATGTTTAAGATATTTTCTTGAGTACTAGTTTTTTTCCATTGGCGGGATTTAGAGCTGTAGTTTGTTGATAAGGGTGCGTAAGGATTCCCGAAAGGGTCTATATTTGATTGCTCCTGATGCCTGGGTCTGCTGCTTAGGGGATGCATTTTTCCTGATTAGAGGGCAGCTGGACACCTGAGCCCTGAGAGCATAACGTATCGTTGTCATCCTACACCAGATGTTGGGTTGTCCCGCTTCAAATAGGAGTTTTTCTCTATTTGCTGTACTCAAGCATCCAGAGATTGTTCTGAATGCTATGTTTTTAATTGTAGCTATTTTTGATTAAGGATTTGCTTGCAGTTTGATAAATTTGGATACCATACTCGATTTTAGATCTTATAATCGCATTGTATGTTAGGATTAGGGTACTTCTATCAGCGCCCCAATTTTTTGCAGCAATACTGATGAGAGTATATAATCTTCTTTTTACTTCGGTGCATAGCTCCTCTATGTGGACTTTAAAAGTTAATTTTTTATCCCATGTTATTCCTAATATTTTTATGTGCTGGAGGAACTGTATATTTATACCTTCTAATAGTAGCGGTAATTGTGTAATTTCCTTTTTCATAGAGATGATTGCCCTGGTTTTATCACAACGGAAATTGAACCCTATTTTAGCGGCCCATTAAGTAATCCTATCCAATGTATTTTGAATTTGTTTCGTTGTCTCTTCTATATTGTAGCCTCTGTTAAAAAAAATTTAGTTGTCGACTGATGTTTTATTCTGAAAGAAATCGTAACAGTTATAGCAGAATTAATAATGCACCAAAAATAATAACTATGTATTGTCTCAGCTGACAGAAATTAATAACCGAGTACTGAACTGATTCATAATTTGCTTGCGTGCAAATGTTCATTAAGAACATGTATCGTGCAATTCGTTCCAAATCGCATTGTAAATAAAGATGATAATACCTATTTCTTGGATAAATAATTTTTCGGTATTCGTTTTAAACTAAAAGTTGTGTAATCCATTTAAAGGCACTAGTTACTGGTAACTATCTTGATGATAGAAACTTGTTGCTGCTCACAGGCAGTATATCTGTCCAAAGAGAGATGAAAACACGGAAAGTCGTGAAATTTTCATGCTTCAGTGTCGAGAGGCTAAGAATATTGTCCTGTGGGGGCGATTTGTCAGCTGTGAAATGTGAACTGTCTTTACTGTTGATCCCTTAGGTGATTTACACAGTGCAGTCTTCTCCAGCAAGATCTCCTTAAAGGCACAGCGCTGGAAAAAACTCCGCTCTAAATTATATGAAAAATAAGAATCGCTATGGACCGATATTTATTATTAAAAAATCATGTGTTTGTGAATATGCCTTTACAAAGAAAGTTAATTTGTGTAGGTACATCTAATTGTAGCTATACATTTGAAATTAGATATAATGAAAGATATGACTGGATATAAATGAGATCATCAATGTTAATACCAGAAATAATGTCGGCTGGATGAAATTGTTGAGCTTCTATAGAAGGTAAAATTAAAAGAGAAAAATATCATCACGACTAATCTATTCTATAAAGGCCAAACGTGTCATGTTAGCAAAGCAGAGACTCAAATTGCCGCCAGGGGCGCTGGTTGCGGCCGGGAGGTCTTGCCACAGTGAAATACCAAACCTACGAATTGATCTCATTTATAAAATATTATCGTATTCGCTAAAAGTCTAATGGGCATCGTGTTATAGACAAATTTAGAAATTATAATCATTAAATCGTAATTTAACACGTTGACTGCCGACTACGAGATAAATCGTAGAGTGAGTTCTTTTGTAGGACGCCAACTACGAATTATCTCGTCCTTGTTTACTTGTCATTTTTGTGCAGCTACGATTAAACTCGGAATATATTAGTGCTAATATTGATAGATGGCTTCTGGGAAAAGAACAATAAATGAATGCTGTCTTGCATGAACAGAAAATTTAGTAAAAAACGAAAAAAAATATAATTATAAAAATTAATTCAAATTAAAGAAACAAAATAATATTTTATTGTGTGTGGAACTTCTTAAACAATCTTCCACACAAAGGGCTGGCTTCTCTTTAAGGGCTTGCAACTTTGATAACCTTTTAGATGTTTATATTGCTTTGCGTTTTTCAATTTTTTTTTGCGCAGCATATATATTAGTTTGCAAGTAATATTAGTAATGCAAGAAACTCATCGGAAAGAAATAAGTCCACCAGCCTTTGTACTGACGAATATGGACACGTATTCATGATTCAGATTTAGCGAAGCGACATGTCAAAGCGTGTCTGCGTACGAATTAACTTGTAGTTGGCTTCCGCGAAGAGATTCTGAAAATTGCCTTGGCAGTCAACGTGTTAATGACAACTGAATGAAGCCTGCGAGAGGATTCTCTCGCAGGCAGAACCTTTTAGGAGAGATACGAAGGGGCTACCTTTGGGGATGCCTTTTCCTCTCCGCTTTTGAACTAAGGTTCCCACAAGCCGAGGCGCCTCGGCCTGTTTTGAGAGGTGTATGTTCCGGGGTCACAGACCTTGGGCATACGGTAAGAGTTGTCCGCTATTCCCATTGGAATAGTCGACCAGCTGCCTCCTAAATTGGTCGAGGCACGGAGAAGGGAATGCTGCGTCCCCACAGCAAACTCCTCTCCCGCTATCGGAAGGGCGTGGGACAAGTACCCAATGCTCGACCTACCCGATGCAGGTTTTCCTAGGGTTTTCCCTGCATTTCTTTAGGCGAATGTCGGGTAGGATCCTTAAAATATAGCCCGGGGGCCCTAGTAACCCTTGGCTACCTTCCTCTACCCTTCCGCATCCCCCCTTTCAAATCCCTGCCTATGTATTAAAGGGGAGTTGCCCAACGTGGATCACTCTCATGTAGCCTGTTGCCTAAAATAAAACAAAAAAAAACGTGTTAATAAACTTCATAGGCTACTCTGTAACGATAGTCATATTTTCTAATTGTTTAGTCAAGCAATAATTTCACTAATATAAAATATTAATTATAAGATTCCATGAATACTGCAGAAAAAGGCAATAATTCAATTATCTGTTCAAAGAATGAGACGAAGAAATGAACGAAAGGAAAACTCAAAGTGAAAGTACTAAGCAGAACAAAAAATATCAAGGCAGGCTCAAACAGGTCAAAATACAGCTTGTTAAAAACTATTTGGGAACAATGAACTTTAAATATTTTATTTTCCAAGCAATGAAGGCCGAAAAATTCGACACTTTTCGCATTGTTGTCGAAGAGGTAATGTGAAATTACCCCAGATTTCGGTACAGGAAGAAACATTCCAAATTTATTTACTTTACAAACTTGTGAAGGAAAGTTATTAAACATTGTTGTGCAAAGACTGCAATTAAACATGGTCGTTTGGGACTCTCATATAAGAAAAAATAAAAATAATAATATCTTCATGACTAATAATTCTGTATACTTATCATATCAAGAAATTGATATAATGGAGAAAAATTAATTGCCTCACCAAAACTCTTCTGAAATAAATATTGACAAAATAAATTATTGATGATAACTTTAATTGTAATAGTTTTCATAATGTGTTATTGTTATATGAAGTACATAGTTGTTACTGCCCCGTGTCTTATTCACTGGAAGATTTAGATCAGTTTTTTATTATTGGGTTTCCGGATATTAACCTGTAGGCTTGCTTAAGATGATAAGCCGATATTCGGTGAGATGAGTGCTCCAAATGCGCCCCATTTGCATAAGTAATTCCTGGTTCTCAGTTTTCTACAATCCCCTCTTCATTCAAGAGAAACACATCGCTGACTGATTCGTACAGTTTGAAAATACTTAAACAACTACATGTTTTGTTTTACTAAACCTAGTGTAACAGCTTTTTTAATGTGTAGACATTTTCTTTAGGGCCGATTTTTCTAATACGAACATTTTTGACTAGAAAACAGAACTAATTAGTCTTCAGAGAACTGCTTATATTTTAAAACTCAATTTTGAATAAAAATCGTTCACATTTATATTCCTTAAAATTTAATAAATGAGCGTCGTTGATACGTTTATATTCGCGTACAATCGTAATGTGAGAGCTCATTTCGATTATATTTAATGAGTCCGTTATATCAAACGACCCATCAAAGGTTTCATTATTTCAAGGCACTCCCATTTTCGCCCCGCAGAACTTTTTAATTTTGAAAATTACAGTTGGTTTGGAAGGACGATATCGTTTGAATTATTCAGTGTCACTACCTGTTGAGCAGCCTCTGCTATGCCCCGAGGTATAAAACTCTCCCCTTGCTATTACGCCGGTTGGTCCGTAAACTTCTTGCTTCTTATTGGCTGCTACTGGAGAGAAATTTAAAACGAATCTGAGCGCATAATTCGGCGTGACGTGGCCATTACGGCTGGAGATGATGCTGGTTATTGAGCCAGCTCCTCTTATCACGTCGCGGAGCATCCAGGGCAGACGAGCGTGTCACGTTGCTGCTCATAACTGATCCGTTACAAACTATATATTTGAAAAGCATCCAAAAATTATTTAAACTGTAGTTATTATTATTTAGAATTGTTAAAATAAATATTTAACGTGATATTTGCGACGGAAATGAGGCACTTGACGGTGACAACTCGAAAAAATACTGAATTACGGTTTTTGAGACATAAATCCCCGACAAAAGTACGTCATTATTAGTTTATTTAGTAGTCAGTAAAATCTACAATATGCAAAAATATTTGACAGGGAATCGTAATTGAAAAATAAACTGATCCAACTGCGAAATCATTTTTCAATAAAGAGAGACAGTCGGATATACACTTCAGAGGAATCATATATATTAGCCGTTATCTCTTTCAAAATATTAAAGGTTATAGGATAAATAAATAAATAATTTAAATATTTTCAAAACCATTTTCAATTAACAATATGGGAAGATTACGTAAGTTAGTTCCCGATTTACAAATAATTATTATAATGTAACATGAAATTAATTGACATACTATTAATTAGCTTGTAAACTTCGCCACATATGGGATGACGTCACGGAACGTCACTGAGTTGCGTCAGCAATCTACTAAAGTGACACTTTCTCCATAACCTCACCACGATCAACAGTATTTTCTGCAAAGTCACTGAAAAATGAGTATCATTTAAATAATACATCTATCAGTAATTCAATATCTGTATCCAATTGCAATACGTTTAAACCTATCACTTCTATCGAGAATTTATGTCATTTAGCATTTCTCCAGTTGTCTCATTCACGTGCCTCATTGCCGTCTCAACTATCGTGTGTCACTCTACATACTTATATAAAAATTCTAAATAATAATATCTACTTTTTAAATATTTTTTTTTTTTTTGGGGGGGGGGGGGGTAGTAACAGGATACATGAGTGTAATCCACATAGTGGCAACTCCCCTTTAATAGCATAGGAAGTTATTTGAAAGGGGGCATGCGGAAGGGTAGATGAAGGTAGCCAAGGGTTAACTAGGGCCCCCGGGCTATGGTTTAATGATTCTACGACATATGACATTGGCATCTAAAAACTACCTATGAAATGCATCAAACAAAATGGCGGCTATATAAAAAATTTTGAAGCTCTATAATCGTTATTTTTTGTTGTTTTTTTTGGTGTAGACAGGCTATGTATAGTGGCAACTCCCCTCTTATAGCATAGGAAAGGGATTTGAAAGGGGGGATGCGGAAGGGAGGAGGAAGGTAGCCAAGGGTTAACTAGGGCCCCCGGGCTATAGTTTAAGGATCCTACCCAGCATTCGCCTAAAAGTAATGCAGGACAAACACTATAAAAACCTGCATCGGGTAGGTCGGGCATTTGGTACTTGTCCCACTCCCTTCCGATGGCGGGAGAGGGGTTTGCTGTGGCGTCGCAGCATTCCTTTCTCCTATCTCGACCAGTTTAGGAGGCAGCTGGCTGACTATTCCAATAGAAATAGCGGACAACTCTTACCGTATGCTCAAGGTCTGCGACCCCGGAACATACACCTCTCAATACAGGCCGAGGTGCCTCGGCATATGGGAACCTTAGTTCAAAAAACCAGAGAGATGTGAAGGCATCCCCAAAGATAGCACCCGCCAGAGCTCTCTGGGAAGGTTTACTTGCGAGAGAATCCTTTTTTTTTTTTTTAGGGCAACAGGCTACATGAGGGTAATCCACTATGGGCAACTCCCCTTTAATAGCATAGGAAGGGATTTGAAAGGGGGGATGCGGAAGGGTAGTGGAAGGTAGCCAAGGGTTAACTAGGGCCCCCGGGCTATGGTTTAAGGATCCTACTCGGCATTCGCCTAAAGAAATGCAGGGAAAACCCTAGAAAAACCTGCATTGGGTAGGTCGGGCATTTGGTACTTGTCCCACGCCCTTCCGATGACGGGAGAGGAGTTTGCTGTGGGGACGCAGCTTACCCCTCGCCATGCCTTAGCCTGTTTAGGAGGCAGCTGGCCGACTATTCCAATAGGAATAGCGGACAACTCTTGCCGTATGCCCAAGGTCTGCGACCCCGGAACATACACCTCTCAAAACAGACCCAGGTGCCTCGGCATGTGGGAACCTTAGTTCAAAAAAACCAGAGAGATGTGAGGGCATCCCCAAAGGTAGCCCCCGCCAGAGCTCTCTGGGAAGGTTCACCTGCGAGAAATCCTCTCGCAGGCTTCCTTGCCAGTCGCGAGAGAATCCTAAAAATGATTGAAAGTAAATAAATCCTCTTTTTGGTTGAAACTGGGAGACATTACGCTTTGGCTGATCCTCGTAATAATGTTTATTACGCCCCGTTCTCTCTTATTTGTAACGGCACGTTGTGTTCATACAGATGCTAGACCGAATAGAAAACATTTCATTATGAGCTCTATTGAGCACAATGATTTGAATTATGTGCTTTTACTGACTTATGCATGTCACTGGAATTTAAGTAACGATCAATGTGAAGCAGAAACTCCGTTAAGTGTAGAACATAAGTATGAAAAAAATTCTTACTTCAAGAATAGCTTTTTTTAAAATAATGCCACCTCAGCCATAGGGATCAATTGTATCATTACTTCTTATGGTGGTAGATGACCTTATTCGGTATAGCGGTTTACGTTTTCCTGAACAAGGTATGTCATGGCCTTGCTATGGCGATTTTATTCTCACGATAGAAAGGCAGGTAATTATCTCTAATTAGCTGCAAGCTTGAGAGCTGCTGTAAATATTGACATCACGTGACATTTCCAGTGTTAGTCCCTCGGTTAATTTTGCAAAGTAGGAATAACCATTTTTACTTTACTGCCAGCCGCTTGAGGAACAGCAGGCGTAAATTATTGCTTATCTCATGAAATGGATTGTAGGGTTCTTTCCATTTAAGAACCATTATAATAAAATTTCTGGACATTTTTGTGTTACATAAGAAAAGCAATCATTTAAATTCTAATTAAAACTATAAAATAAAATCCATAGGTACCTTTTTAGAGATTCATTATTAATTATAGTCGCCATTATTAATTCCATTAGTCCTCGGTTGACGAAATGGAATCCGTCATTACATTAAATTACAAATTGGTACTAGAAACTATGTTATGTTGAACATAAAATTTTCGCTGAACAATATTTAGTATAATATTTAGACGTAATGTGAAAAGAAAAAGAAAATTAAATAAGTGACGACTCAGAACAACATGAAATTTGGCTTATAATTAAGTGACTATATATAATAAAAAGTTTTAATTTAACGTCTGTTTTGAATGAAGAAAATAATTGATGACCTAATATGAACAATTTTTATTTATCGAAACGTCGTCATAATATAAAAAAAAATGAAAAGTGTTGGAATAAGGTCAAGTTTTGTTTTATGAATAATTTAATATTTGCAGTAAGCTCACAATTTATATTCATAAATAATTCCTTAAAGACAAATAAAGCAATCACCGAGGAAAATAATTGTGGAACTACACGACAGGAAAGAAGTACAGAGTAACTCAAAACGCTTAGAAGCACATTCACATGCGGACATGTCAATTCTCGCGGGTTAAAGTCGAGAAATCTGTCATTTCGTAGTAAATCCGATATGTACATGGAAAAAACAAATAAAAGAGCAGAAAAAAATTAAACAGAAATTATGCAACTTAATAAATATAACTATTTTTTGCAAAAGTAACGCAAAGATAACTGATTTTCCCCATAATTTTTCACGTTATTCGCATAAATATATTCATATAAGTATTTGGTTATATCTTAAATATTTTTTTTTTTTTTTTTTTTTTTTTTTTTAGGGCAATAGGCTACATGAGGGTAATCCACTTAGGGCAACTCCCCTTTAATAGCATAGGAAGGGATTTGAAAGGGGGGATGCGGAAGGGTAGAGGAAGGTAGCCAAGGGTTAACTAGGGCCCCCGGGCTATATTTTAAGGATCCTACCCGGCATTCGCCTAAAGGAATGCAGGGAAAACCTTAGAAAAACCTGCATCGGGTAGGTCGGGCATTGGGTACTTGTCCCACGCCCTTCCGATAGCGGGAGAGGAGTTTGCTGTGGGGACGCAGCTTACCCCTCGCCATGCCTTGGCCTGTTTAGGAGGCAGCTGGTCGACTATTCCAATAGGAATAGCGGACAACTCTTGCCGTATGCCCAAGGTCTGCGACCCCGGAACATACACCTCTCAAAACAGACCGAGGTGCCTCGGCATGTGGGAACCTTAGTTCAAAAAAACCAGAGAGATGTGAGAGCATCCCCAAAGGTAGCCCCCGCCAGAGCTCTCTGGGAAGGTTCACCTGCGAGAAATCCTCTCGCAGGCTTACTTGCATATCTTAAATATATCCAATTTATTAGATTTAAAAATGTATTTTTATATAGAGTCTGCGAGCGCCATTCTTTCGCAGACAATACCTGCGAGGGATGTTCTCTCGCAGGCAGAACCTTGTAGGAGAGATACGAAGTGGTTACCTTTTGAATTGGAATAGTCGGCCAGCTGCCTCCTAAACTGGTCGAGGCACGGAGAAGGGAATCCTGCGTCCCCACAGCAAACTCTTCTCCTCCATCGGAAGGGCGTGGGAGAAGTACCCAATGCCCGACCTACCTGATGCAGGTTTTTCTAGGGTTTTCCCTGCATTTCTTTAGGCGAAGGCCGGGTAGGATCTTTAAAATATAGCCCGGGGCCCTAGTTAACCCTTGGCTACCTTCCTCTACTCTTCCTCATCCCCCCTTTCAAATTCCTTCCTATGCTATTAAAGGGGAGTTGCCCAACGTGGATTACCCTCATGTAGCCTGTTGCCCTAAAAAAAGTAATTTTATATAAAAAAATATTTTTATTGGTTATGTGTCCTTTTCTCAACTTAATGCACTATATAATAAGTTTTTGGTCGGGTTTTCATAATGGTAGTTTCCAAGTAATGCTATATAGATATACGCAATAAAGAGAATATTAAAGAATGACCTTGGAAAGGAAACACAATACACGTTTGACCTACTATAAGCATTAAATCGACACGCGATTTCTCGTTTGCTTTACTTTATAACCTGTTAAATTCTATGGTAATCAAAACGAATGTATTTGCCCGTAATAATAAAACGTTAAGAGGTAAGCTGTAAATTACGAGTCGTTGGAAGTTTCATTGCGATCGTCGACCATTATCTTCTTCAAATTGAAAGTTCCATCGTGCGCTGTAAAACCAGAGGTTTCCTCTCTTAGTTGAGAATGAATGGGGACAATGATCTGGAAATATTTCCTACGTCGTTCACAAACACCGCATTTGTATGACTCGTACTCCCAATACACAGATTGGAGATTTTAGTTCGTTAGCAAAGACGTTTTTCCATATGACTAAACATATATATATTTAGAGAAGCACAGAAAAGAAAGGATCATGAAAAAAAGTTAAGATAGATTGTAACTCAGACTTTGACTGTTAAAAAGTTCTATTTTTCGTTCCGATAGCCCTGATGATGGGAATAATTATTTACAGTTTGAAATATATTTTCTTTAAGAATAAGTATTTTTTCTTGACTTTTAATCTCTCATGCATAACAATCTGTAAATTTTTAAAAATGTTTATAGATATTTAATGAATTTATTTATGATTTATAGATCATTTTTTAGTATTAATTTCGACGTTGTTTTGTTCACTTCCGTGGAAGTAGTTTCTTGCCTCTTCTCGATTCGAAATTGCAAGTAGGCCTTAACGTAAATCATATGAAACGCAACTAGTACCAATTATTAATTTGATTCATTTAAATTTGCGAGTTTGTATTTGATTTGTACAGCAGCTATTTTATGGGATCAATTTATTTATAATCGTTTACGTATGTTACTTGGAGAAAACACAATTGACGGACTTTGGGGCGCTCACGCGAAAGTAGCAATTGGAAGGATAGTTAAAAGTTTTCTGGAACGACTCTTACCATGCTGTTTAGATGAAATCATGAGACCATTCACCGAAAGGAGGTCGTGAGAAAATTATTGATGAGAGAGGAATTTGAAAAAAATTATGGATGGAAGCATGGGGTGTGAGAATTAGGAGAAAAAAATGGAAGAGCATTATGGTGACAGTTCTAGAGTGGACGATATTGGAAGTATGCCAGAGAGAACCCGGCCTCTGAAAGCGACTGAGGTCTAACGAGCAGGGGATAGAAACTCTTACCGTATGACCACGGTATGAACACTCCGGAGCATCCAACTCTCAAAACTGAACGAGGACCCTCGTCTCGTGGGAAATGTTTAAAATCAGAGAGAGAAGAAGGCATCTCCGAGAATGCATGTGGGTAATCCACGTGGTGGCAACCCCTCTATAATAGCATAGGAAGGGATTTGAAAGGGAGGATGCGGAAGGGTAGAGGAAGGTAGGGTTAACTAGGAACCCCGGGCTATAGTTTAATAATCCTACCCGATATTCGCCTAAAGAAATGCAGGACAAACCCTAGAAAAAACCTGCATTAGGTAGGTCGGGCATTTGGTACTTGTCCCACGCCCTTCCGATAGCGGGAGAGGAGTTTTTATCTTGACCACTAATGAACTTACGAAAACATTTCGACTGAGAGACTTGAGCAGCCTGCGCAAAGCGAGTACTTTAATGTTTATTTGTATACATTGTCAGACCAAGTATCTTTCAGAAACAAAAAACCTCAAATACTTCAAGTGAAGTCCTGGCTGCATGTCTCAACATCCCCTAATTTTAGAGAGTCACAAGATAGTTTTTAATGTCAAAGAAATGTAATACAATTATGATAAATATTATGTTTTAAATTTTGTTTGATATTTCTAAAGTTCATCAATTATTTTCAACCACCCCTCTCACTTACGTTTATGATCACCAATAAATTTCGTTGTACCATAAGAATATTCCAAGCTTCATATAATAACTATCGTAACAATTCTATTTACCGCCTGGATGTACAGCCAAGTCGCAGGTTTTGCCGCGGCGACTAAAACTTTGTGTACGATGCGGAAGCGAAGCATTCCCACGAGGCCATAGCTAAAGCTTAAGGGTGTCAGCTCTGTCGTTCATTACGCGGCAATGATTCTCAGCGTGCAAACAACTGTTGCGCTGCTACGGGGAGCACTAAGCCCTCTATTTCCCACAAATTCAGTGGAACGTCGCTGGTACGGTCACAACAAACTACAAGTATCAGGTTAAACACGTCATGATTGCTGTGTGGTTAATGTTCAGTGACGTTCTACTTAATTTAGCACACCTAAAATTAGGAAAGATAGAATTGACAACGGTTGTATTTATTTAAAATGCGAGTATTTTTGCAGAAGGAATAGAGCAGAGCTTGATCCTTGTAAGTAGAGAACTAAGTGAAGTGAACTTGAAAATGCAGAGAATGGAGCCCGACGTTAAATCATTTTTTTAGGGCAACAGGCTACATGAGGGTAATCCACGTTGGGCAACTCCCCTTTAATAGCATAGGAAGGGATTTGAAAGGGGGGATGCGGAAGGGTAGAGGGAGGTTGCCCCGGGCTATGGTTTAAGGATCCTACCCAGCATTCACCTAAAGAAATGCAGGGAAAACCGTAGTAAAAGCTGCATCAGGTAGGTCGGGCATTGGGTACTTGTCCCACGCCCTTCCGATAGCGGGAGAGGAGTTTGCTGTGGGGACGCAGCATTCCCTTCTCCGTGCCTCGACCAGTTTAGGAGGCAGCTGGCCGACTATTCCAATGGGAATAGCGGACAACTCTTAGCGTATGCCCAAGGTCTGTGACCCCGGAACATACACCTTTCAGAAAAAGGCATCCCCAAAGGTAGCCCCTTCGTATCTCTCCTACAAGGTTCTGCCTGCGAGAGAACATCCCTCGCAGGTTACCTGCGAGGAACCCTCCCGCAGGCTTTAGCCCTTGACGTTAAATCATAATATTAGATTCATTTTTTGGACGAAGTTAAATAAAAGTACAGCAGTAAATATCCTGGGTCAGTGTTTTCGAGAAAATGAAATAAATCGAGTATCGAGCTGGCATGATTTTTTTTATGAAAGGCAATAGACCAACGAAAATCAGAAATGAATTTACGCTGTGTACGGAGATTCAGCACCATCATTTACCACGACAAAATTTTGGGTAGCTGAATGTGAACATAGCTTGCTGTAACTGCTCGGATGACTATGAACGTTCACAACGCCAAAAACTGCAAAAACCGACGAATAACATCCTTCAAGTGCACCAAAAACCGCTAGAAAACCGTCGAATTAAAGTGACGGAGATAGAAGAGGCTATGAATAGGTCAAATGAATATTTTTGTGATATTTTGAATCACTATTTAGGCATGAGAAAGCTGCCCGTATGTTGAGTGCCGCGTTTGCGAAAAACGTGTATGAATGATCATTTCCAACGCTTTTCTGGCGAAATTCAGGCACAATAAAGTTTTGGCGCCGATAAATTTCAGTAGACGAAACTCGGATACATCATTATACAGCCGAAACAAAAACACGGTATAAACATTGGACATAGTGGGAATCGGCTCCAAAAAAAATCAAAACGGTTTTTTCAACTGGGGAAAGTAATTTCTGAAACTGTTATAACGGCGCATTTGACAATTAAATACGGAGTAGGAAAGAAATAAGAAGTAATTTTGAACAATTATATTTATTTAATATTTTTCTATTAACGTTTTTACAAAACTCAAAAGCTTTTAAGTTTTTTCAACTAAAAAGTGCCGTTGTGTCCCTCTATGCTCTACTTGGCACCTGAAGACAGGGAGATGGATCCAAACGGTTGTGTGGTATTTATATTATCACTTATTTTGTCTGTATTTGGCTATCTTTCATAGGTTCTACGGTATTCAGCTGTGGGGCTGTGCCTGTGACACAGACATTAAGTGCATACAAACATTTCAAAATAGAGTGCTAACGAACTTCGTGAATGCCCCCTGGTATACCCGAAATTTAGATCTCCATAGGGATCTCCAGGTTCCCACCATAAAAGATGAAATAAAAACGTATTCTGGGAAACATGTAGCTAGGCTTCACCTCCACTTCATCCCAGTGATCCGAAAATGTTTGGAAAATTAACACCGTCCCAGAATATTAAAAATAAGAAAACCATCTGATCTTGTGTAAAGCGCAATGCGTGAGTGAAGTGTACAAAGACCGGAAAAATCTAGAAGACAACATTGGATAGTCGTTAAGTATTTGGTGGGCTTTCTTAAAATTACGGCTTAAACGTTAATTTTTAGTATTAAAATCTGTTATTGGGCGCCACCTACAAAGAAAATGTTATCTCTTGCAGGAAAGGGTCATTTCAATAAAAATAATGATTTAATTGATAAAAACAAGAATTTATCATTAAAAAACTAAATATCTACTCACACATTAACAATAATTACTCGCCAGCGTGCTCAGGGATGCATTTACCCCCTTTACCAAGACTGACCGCGGTTTCTTTGTCGTAAACCGGTGGACTACCCGGAAACATGGATCGCGGTTTACCAGCTCTGCAGCTCAGACGGAGGTCGTGTATGGTCCTCAATGGCTGAGGTTGCATCAGCAGACAGCCGAGACACAATGTCGGCACCAGACTGCATATGTCCACTATGATAGCTACAGACTGACTCTCCTCCGCTGATAGTACCAGACTGCATATGTCCACCACTATAGCTACAGACTGACTCTCCTCCGCTGATGGTACCAGACTGCATATGTCCACTATGATAGCTACAGCCTGACTCTCCTCCGCTGATAGTACCAGACTGCATATGTCCACCACTATAGCTACAGACTGACTCTCCTCCTCTGATGGTACCAGACTGCATATGTCCACCACTATAGCTACAGCCTGACTCTCCTCCGCTGATGGTACCAGACTGCATATGTCCACCACTATAGCTACAGACTCACTCTCCTCCTCTGATGGTACCAGACTGCATATGTCCACCACTATAGCTACAGCCTGACTCTCCTCCGCTGATAGTACCAGACTGCATATGCCCACCACTATAGCTACAGACTGACTCTCCTCCTCTGATGGTACCAGACTGCATATGTCCACCACTATAGCTACAGCCTGACTCTCCTCCGCTGATGGTACCAGACTGCATATGTCCACCACTATAGCTACAGCCTGACTCTCCTCCGCTGATGGTACCAGACTGCATATATCCACTATGATAGCTACAGACTGACTCTCTTCCGTTGATGGTACCAGACTGCATATGTCCACTATGATAGCTACAGCCTGACTCTCCTCCGCTGATAGTACCAGACTGCATATGTCCACCACTATAGCTACAGACTGACTCTCCTCCGCTGATGGTACCAGACTGCATATGTCCACTATGATAGCTACAGCCTCACTCTCCTCCGCTGATAGTACCAGACTGCATATGTCCACCACTATAGCTACAGACTGACTCTCCTCCTCTGATGGTACCAGACTGCATATGTCCACCACTATAGCTACAGCCTGACTCTCCTCCGCTGATAGTACCTGACTGCATATGCCCACCACTATAGCTACAGACTCACTCTCCTCCGCTGATGGTACCAGACTGTGTATGTCCACTATGATAGCTACAGCCTGACTCTCCTCCGCTGATAGTACCAGACTGCATATGTCCACCACTATAGCTACAGACTGACTCTCCTCCTCTGATGGTACCAGACTGCATATGTCCACCACTATAGCTACAGCCTGACTCTCCTCCGCTGATAGTACCAGACTGCATATGCCCACCACTATAGCTACAGACTGACTCTCCTTCGCTGATGGTACCAGACTGTCCCGTCTCGAGAGGTGTCTCTCCCGGACCCCAAAAATCACTGTGTCGTGATAGGGTATCATCGACCCGTGACCCGTAGTTTATTCTAATTTAGGCCCCACCAATGGACCATACTTTCCCGGCCGTCTAACCTTTCTTGACCTTCTCCAGTCAAAGTTTTATGGCCTTGTTTGCGGGACCTGTGGATTTTTCCAATCCGGGCTGCAATTGTCTATTGTCGGCTACTCGACGGCGGCAAGCCACGTTTCCATGTCACCAGGCAGAAATATCAAATAAAATTACTAAAATATTTAATGTTAAAGCTAAATTTCTAAAAGTGCGCCATAATTATATAGTTTAAGATTTTTAGTATTAAATTAATGGTAAGTCTTAAAATAGTTTTAATGGCAGACACACAATCGCTGATAAAAAAGAAAAAAATTTGAAAGGATTAGATGTCGATTTCTTTGACGACGCTCCATCAGTTTCCGTTGGACACTAATCACCGTCCGAGTTCGCCATATCGCGATTTCTCAAGTGTCCTAATTTAACAAACCATTGCGCAAGCCGTAGATGTTGGAATCCTACGAGATTACATGCCATTCGCCAGTGCTCACGGTGTGACAAATGCGCCATTCACAGTGGTTTAATCACCATAGAGGACGCATATGCTCATTTCTCACGCACCACGCATTGCCAATACGCGCACTTAAGAGTGATTAATTTGGGAACTGTAAGCTGTACGAATATTTACGATCTCATTAGGTTTATCCTGTCGCTTATTGTCCCCGACTGAGCTATTATGATAAATAATTGTTTGCAAATGACTCTGCTCAAATAATTTAGAAAAATGGACGTAGTCTCGGCTGAAAACTTGTTGTTTCATACAAATAACAAGACGATGTGATTTTTAGATTCCACTTCCTGCAAGTAACATGAATTTAAGGCGTTGCTCGTTTGTGCCTGTAATCAGTCCTCCATAACGACCTTTACGCCCGTTTCATTTGCTGAGACACGAGACGTACTGCAGCTTGTAATTTAGACGACATTCACAGCAACTGCTTGACGGGAAGCCTCGACGCAATCCAAAACTTGCCGAGTAAACGCTTTATATTTGTGAAGAGCTCGCAAAATCGTAAATTCTAGACACTTGAAGAAACTTACCCAGGTTCCGCATACGTTTACAAAAACTTTGCTCACCTGGAAAGCAAGACGAGTTTGTCACGCACGACGGCAAGTTTTCAAGTAGAATACGTTAACAGGCGAAACTATCACGTTCACGGGTTAACTTAATACGTATTCAAAATGATTGTGTGCGGATGTCAAAAGGCATCAACGAATTTTAGAGAGGATCAGAATAATACATCATGTTTTAACCGAAGTTATTCTACTAAATATATTTCAAACCAATTTGAAATTTAAACTAAAAATAAAATAATTCATATTTACATATTATTAATCATAACTTTTACGACTAATTCAATTATGAACACTAATACCTCAGTTTTCAGACAAATTTAATATAAAAATCGATTACAAAGAAAATAATTTACACATACGTGGACGTTTCGACGCTACATTGCAAAGTAAAGCATAGATCTAAAACCAAGGATATATATTGTAATAATTATATAACCTATGCGCTTTTAAAATGAAAAACTATTAACTTTATACAAAAAACAAAATTTATTATGCCAAAATTTAAAACAATTATAAAATATACAAAATATTTGGGATCTCAGGGTCTTGAACTGGGTTTGATAAATGGCAGAATTTATATAATCAAAATCACAAAAATTACATTTGCTTTATATGGGAATCAATGCGTCTGAACATAGACGAAATTTGTTGCTGAAGAAATAATGCTAAAGATTGAATTTAAACCATTTCAATTTTTATCAAGAAATAAAGAATGATCTGAATAATTAAATATCTCATTTTTATCGATAATTAAAGAACGATCTGACGTTTATCTTTTAAACGTGGTTTACAATGATTTTAAAGTTTTCTTTCTACTTACGGCAGCCCAGGTCTCATTTTAAATTTTCGTGCACAATTTTGGGGTTTTCACAGATTCTAAGTTCTCACAGACTCTAAATGTTCACAGACTCTAATTAGCGTAGTTTGTTAGTTGGTTTAAAATAACTTTGTCGATTCTCGATGATTTACTGTAACCTGGATTTGTAGGTCTCGTGGATTTTTGTTGAAAATGCACCTCATTGGTTTTGTCTGTTGACTGAAGACTAGTTCAATTTCTGCATTTTTGATATAACAGCGTACTGGTTACTGAAACACTTTCTCGTTCTTTAAATTAGACCGTTTTCATTCTCGCTGCTGACTGACTAAATTGTTCAACTTTTCGTGTATTAGAATTTTGTGGTCTTTACACCTCGCCGTTCATTGCCTGACTGTACTACTTTTGTAAAATAGACTTTGCTGGTCTTTATGCCTCGCCGTTCATTGCCTGACTGTTCGTTCTTTTCGTCTGTTCTATTTGCTGTCTGCTGCCCGACTATTCGTTCGTCTCGTAAATTTTGAGCGCGTAAAACCTTCTCGACCGATCAACAATACTTTCTTTGCCTTGCCGGTTTGTTGCGGCGTCCGCTATATCCACCAATAATGAGTCCTCTACAATTCAACTTTTCAATTAGAACCATGCCTTAATTACCAATTACTACAATATAGAGGAATATCAAACAAATTACAATAAGACATCATATAATTTGTTGAGATTTTTGCTGACATTTTCAATATTGACAGTGCTTGAATGATTTTTGATGATTAACATTTCTGAAATTATTATTTTATCATAATGATGTTCCATATGTAATATAGTTGCGTTTTCAAAATCAAACTTGTGATTATATTTATTTTATTAATCGAACTGTGTGTTTCTGCCTGTAAAGTCTTTATCCACGTAATCAATGACATTTTGCTCTGTCCCAAGGAACATGAACTCAAATTAATTTTTTATCTATATTTTTGTAGTGAAAACATTGGTAGGATCTTTATGTCCATGAATGAAACCAGAAAAGTAAGACTTAGATTTATTAATTACAGGCATATGGAACCTTTTATATATATGAAGTAGATTTGATGATAAAACACACTAATATTGTAACACAATGTTGAAATGAATATTTTCAATCAGACATAATTTTTTTTTCATTTTACAATGTTGAAATGAAGAGACGAAACTTCCAGCTATATTTAAATTATTTTCTGTGTAATTGTTTTATATTAAATTTTTTCTGTAAACTAAGGTCGTTTAATGTTAATTTCTTTAATATTCTCTAATTATGGAATTTTTAGAATGTATAAATAAAATAAATTCTTCTACGAGTAATTAACTGAGGAAGGTTTTTCGTCATCCCTTTGCAAATCATACATTCTTTAAGAGTTCAGTCTCGTAATAGAATACTGCAAGAATTACCTGTGTCTAACAGAATCAATATCAGCGACGTTGGTGGATCTATAAGAACAGCTTCATGGAAGAATTATTATTTCAAACACCCACACGATTTAGACTTAACTACTTTCTGATTATTAGTTATGTGGCGCAATCAATGAATAATGTAAAGCACAAAGTAACATCTGAAGGCGGCACTCCGTAACATACTGTAATTTGTGGTAGGTTTATTTCTGTAAAGTACTCTGACTCTCATTCTTAACTATTTTACCTTGAAGACAACTGTTCGAAGAGCTGGAATTTTGCTGTCATTCTACGCTATTACGTAATATCATTGATTGCAGCTCTTGATCTTCTAGTTTACATATTTCTAATTGTTACAACCACATTGTCAACAAAGTTTCAAACAAGACTACAACATATATATGTAAGAAATTATATTGCGCAATCGTTTTAAATTTATAGCGAAAATTTTTATTTAAGTTTTCCATTATCTGACAGGCAAAAAAAAAATGTTCTGACGGAAACGTGAGTAAAATCGAATGAGTACAAGCAGCATATAAACAGAAGGATTATAAGGAAATCGTACGTTTGGTGCGGACATTTTCGTCGATATAGCCAATTTTTTTGTAAAGTCAATAATTATCAATGGGGATGAAACTTCCTCATTAAAAAATATATTAGTTCCTCAAACAGTGTATTTTATTAATATTAAAGCTCATTAATCCCTCAGACAGACACACACATTTATATATATATATATATATATATATATATATATATATATATATATATATTGTAGTACCCAGTTAAGAAGAACATGAATTTTGTACTTATTTCATCCGATTTGTTTACCAACTCAGACTGGGGATTCTTGCGTGGTTAGTATAAAAAACGGATAATAAAATTATGGATACGTGGCTTTTAGAGAAGGGGAGGACTATAATTGGACGTTTAGCGGCTTAGAGCTAATGGTATTGACAGACATCTGGTCGGAACCCTAAAGGCATGGTGACAGAAGTTTTATGGACATACAATTATATTAAAAGGAAATATTTTATTTCAATTGTATTGAGAGGCTCTCGGAGCGTGAGAAAGGCAAAAGCTGGTGTTGTTTGGCGAACGTGGAAACTCAAAAACTGTGAAAACAAGGGAATATTCTGGAGAGGGGAGAGCAGATAAAAGGACAGTTGTTGGACTGGAGACCGTAGAGACGTGTTAGACGTGAGAGTTGTAAGGTGATGGACGTGGAATGTGGTAGCAGAATCTGTACGAGAAAGTCATAGGAGAGTTAAGTTCAAGTCAGCAGAAGTCAGGAGAGATCATCGGATGGTAGACCAAGTTAAGGTGGCCGAAATAAATAGGAGTTTTATTCTTTCAAGAGGCAGTTTTAGAGTCGTCAGGAGAGATCATCGGATGGTAGACTAAGCTAGGTGGCCGAGAGTAATCAGTTGGACAGCAGTCATCAACAGTCGGTAGGAGTTTCGTCGTGGAAATCTGTCTGCCAGCAGAGTTTGTTGTTTGGAGGAATTCGTCGTGAGGGTAACGTCATCAAGAAGAGGTGGCTGTGAAAGTAGAGTGTGAGCGCAACCAGAGGCTCTTTATGCCTATATAAAAAAAAGTGTGTGCTGGTTTGCGAGAGATCCAAATTGAATGGACCAGAGAGATTGTAAGTTTATTTTTTTTGCATTCATAGTTGTAAATTGTTAAATAAGGGTAAAGAGTCAGATTTCGTTTCATTTCGTTTTTCATTGCATTGTTTAATTGTAAATTTTGTGTTCCGTTTTCCTTACCAACCCAGTAAAGACCCTGGGGTACAGAGTCTGATTTATTAAAATGTATTCTAAATTAATAATAACGTGTTTAATGTAATTTCCTATAATCATATTGATCCCAGAGAGGGGTATTACAATATATATATAATTTTATTAGTTACTTAACTTAAAACTTTTATTAACAAATAACAAAAAATATCTGCTGGCGCCCAATAATATTTTTTTTTGTATTTTTGTATTTTCATGTAATAAAGTTTTTTTATATTCAGTAATAAAGTCAAATCATTACTATATATATATATATATATATATATATATATATATATATAAACTAGTGCCATTCGTTTCAATTTGAAATATTTCAAGACATTCACTACATTAACTACATTCCTTTTAAATTTTATAAAATGTTGAATTTAAGTGCGATGAGAATAATTGTTTTGAAATTATATCATTTAAATGCATGTTATTCCAATTATTATTAAATTTTTAATTTCCTTTGAAATTAAATATTAACTTTACTCTATTTATTATTATTTTTAAATTATTGAATTTTATAACATATTAACAGGCCTCAGAAAAGAAAAGCATTACCTATTTAGCTAATTGTAAATCATTACGTATATTTAGAAAATATTTGTTTAACTGTTTGGCCAAAAAAATCTTATTAATTTATTGATTCATTTCCATAAATAATGTTTCATAAAATCTAATTAGTATGTATAAATTATTTTCATTTATTAATTTAAAACTTTAGTGAGAGGATTATTATATGTATACATGGAATTACAATTTGGAGTGTAAATTAGAAATGTTTTTGTCTACTTTTGTAATAGTAAGACTGAGTGACAATTCACGGAGTAAATTGCTAGAAAGAGTACAGTTAACAAGTTATTTGTTTAATGAATATTTATTGCGGTGCATATCGAATATTAATTGTGATAAAAAATAATTAAGAAAATCATAGATGGGGAACCATTTTAAGGGATTACCCTTCAATTTTTTTCTAATTGTTTTATATATAAAAAAACTAGGAAGAATCACATTAATGTACCTATACTAAAGTTTTCATATTTTAAAAAAAATCATTTTTTATAAGTACATTTCATATTTGATAATT
Organism: Zhengitettix transpicula; assembly: GCA_037074705.1. NCBI lineage: Eukaryota > Metazoa > Arthropoda > Insecta > Orthoptera > Tetrigidae > Zhengitettix > Zhengitettix transpicula. Next base: position 81,022,108 of record CM073591.1, read on the forward strand.
TATGGTGGTATAAAAACGGGAGTCTGAATATATTATATAAGTCGTGGTATTTTTCTATGTTTAAAGATTTGTAATATTTATTATTTGCTATATAAATTAGACAAGATCAAACATTTAGCATATTTACGCTTTTTTTAAAAAAAATATTTACAGGTGCATAAATGGCTTAGGTCATTAGTGACTTTCAATACTAAAATGAAAAATTAAATATTAACGTCTGTTATGAAAAATAATAATAAGAAAGATAGCAAAATACAGACAAAATAAATGATCATATAAATACCACACAACGTTTCTGGGAGATTTATTTAGTTTTTTCAACTGTATTTAGCTATCTTTCTTATTATTGACTTTTAATGTTGTATTTTACTTGATTTTGTGGAAGTTTCTGGATATGAAATGCACGCATACATAATCCATGCCCTCGCCGGTATTCTACCTCGGGACCTCTGTGTTAAAGGTTCAAGAGGTCGGCGTACATCTCTACAATAAGTTTATGATTAAAACCAATTTAGGAATACAATTTAATGTAAACTATTTTAAAGTTTTATTAATTATAGTATATGCAGTACCGATCGCTTTGCACGTAATTTACCCGTAAAGTATGTTTTTCTCAACCCGCGTCTTTTCAGACAATGTGAAGCGAAATAGCCATATCCTCGGGACAAAATAAGGAAGGTATCCGTGAGACCATTAGAATATTCACCTTCTTAAAATTCTTCTGTGAATCGGTACTTATTCCTTTAATGAGCAACTTCTTTTCATTTTAACTCTTCGTCTGAAACAACTTTTCATAAGGCTTTCGTTGTTCCTCGTCACTGAAATGACGCTGTAGCAGCAAAAAAAAAAATCTTAAACAAAATTGCATTGGAGCTGCACGTTTCGGAGATATTATATCTCATTCTAAATTTAGAAAACTGCCGCAATTTAAGCCTGGCCATTTTATAAACTCTCTTCGAATAGCGTGACGAAATATTTATTCAATCCAGTTTTGCGCGTTTCTCGACGCTTGCTTACGTACCGCGTTCAAAAGTAGGCCTGTATTAGCATAGAAAGTGAAAACTTCGTTTTGACTTTTGGAGGAATGAAAAAATACACTTCAAATGTAATTTGAAATCATACTCGGGAAACCTTTTCCTGTATAATAAGAAACAGATTGTGCATGTAAAATATCTTTATCTAGTAAATATATTGTGAAAGTATACGAAAATGATGAGGAAGAAAATAGAATTTAGTATGAATGCAGGGCGAAATATTTGGTTGATAAATTATGAGGTGAATGATGAAGAAGTGAACAAGTTTTTAATTTAATATTTGAGAAATCAGTTAGAGTTTACTTTAATATTAGAGTAGTGTAGGCCAAATCATGATTGGTGACTGTTTTAGTACATTTTCGATTAGGGTTCCATGATTACAATCGGTTTCTGGCCCGTAATTGCTCCCATGAGCTCATTCACTGGAGTGTAGACGACCCGCAACTCCCACGCAATGCCCACTCACCTCACATTTCAGATAGCCAGAGGTGGATTTGTGAAGTTATTTACGACCTTTAGTGAGACTCACGAAAAACGACCGCTAGATCACCAATTCACTGAGAATCCCCAGAGATGAATATAAAGATAACCGAGTCCTTCTAAATCTCGCGAATTGATTCATTTCTAACCTGTTTGAATTTTTATATTTTATTTTTCTTTAATATTTAAGTGAGAACTTAAGAAAAATAGGTTTTTACATACTTCTCAACTGCAATAACTGAAGAATTTTTATATTTTGTATATACATTTTTATTTACAATTAATGAATTAATCTCTAAATTATAGAAAAAAGGAAACTGAACACTCTTTAAGGACCCGTCACAATGCTATCAATAATTGATGAAATTATGTAAAAATGAAGTTGTACGTCTGTTAGAATATACCAGATAGTGAATAAACCAATATCCTCAAACTTGTTTTGTATTGCTGCACAATTGCGTGTCTTAATGAAATAATTCTACCATTAAATCCACAGGTTTAATTCAACCCGGATTTACACTCCTGATATTAATCTTTATTTATTCAATATACTGGCTATCAAGGTTGATACGAGAGTCTCGCGTCAATAAATTAACATTTGTTTCAGGCAGTCCCTTGTATGTTTCTTCCGTGACATCGCCAAGCCTCATTCACACCTCCAAGCTACACTCAGTCTATTTGTATTATTTACAACGTACTTAAAAGTAGACAAAATGAGTTGAACATGTTTCTTTCCAAAATTGTAAAGCTAATTAACAATAAAAATAAGTTAAAATATATATAACCAATGTAAGATACATTTCCGTGACTGATTAGATGAGTGAGCGGATCTGATCCGACCCTGAAATGATAGATCCGTTTTGCCCAAATATACAATTAATGCTATCCATAAATTTTAAGGCAATGAAAGTTTACAATTCTACATTTTTAAAAGAAAATTTATTAGAGATCCTTAATTCCTATGACATCTGAATCTCTCCCAGTTTTAACTTTCGTGCCCCGGGGAGATGACCTGTGATCCTTATGGTTCTGCCTGCAATACACGAGATCAGTATGTCAAAGGAAAGCAATTAATTGCTTCTCAAGAAATATATATATATATAGGTTGATTCTTTACTGAAGAAGAAATATAAAGCCTCTGAAAATTTGAAGAACTTTCTCCCGATCTAATATGACGACTCCGGTTTGATTTCAGGTAACTCTCTCTTGGATTCCATACCAAGTATTTTAGTTGCACACACACACACACACACACACACAGATATATATATATATATATATTGTAATGATTAAAATAAGAGGTCTTTAATTAAATAAAAAAATTAATAAAATTTACAAACAAAAGATTTATTGTGGCAATAACTCAAACAATTACAAATTTCAAATATTGAATTTATCAGGGTCTTCACTGGGTTTGATAATGGACAAATCAATAATTTTTATAATCTTATCAACAAAAAAACACAATTAAAAGAAAAGAAATTTACTCGTCAATTAAACTAGAACGACATTTAAAATGAGAACGAAATTAAAAGTGAAAAGATTGACTCTGATTAACAATTTTAATCAAAAAGAGAACGAAATCTGACGGCTATCTTTCAATTACGACTACATAATTAATTGTTTTGTAAATTGTTACTCACGTCTCGCAGCATTCCAGCATATCTTCCATTTTCGAAAACACTATTGCGGGGTTTTACACTGCTTCTAAAACTCACAGATTTTACAATTATTCTTAATCAAAATTTTTAGGATGTCAGGAACTTGGATGGTTCTCCTTTTGTCAACTATCGGTTGACTGCTCGCCTTAGGTGAATTATTCTTGCCTTAGATGAATTCTGTGGTTTGCAGATTTACCAGACTTTACTGCATTGATATCAAGCTGAAATTTTACTGTTTCCGGCCGGCTATGGACACAAAACTGCTTTTACTTAGCAGGTTTCGACGTTATGCTTTTGTGAATGTTTTACTTTGTCCTGAGAAATTTTCAGGCACCACCCAACTCTGTTGAATGCTAATTGCCAACCCTATTGAATTCTCCTTCCAAAAACTGCTATACTTCAACGATGTTTTTCCGCAAACTGCTTCTCTCAATATTTTCCTGCGAACTGTATCTCACCATATCTTCCTGCGAACTTTACTCTCGTCTCGCAGTTTAGCGCGGAATACGTCGTTTTTCGGACCTTCCGAAAAAGGAACAGAACCGGTTTTTCTATTGTTGCTCCATAGCTCTTGCCGCTATAATGGGTTTCTCAAACAATTTAGATTTTTATGTTGAAACAATTAATGTCCTAATTAATTGGCATTACAATATATATACACACATATGTATATATATATATATATATATATATATATATATATATATATATATATGTAGTATAAGTGGAATATAATATTCCATTATAATAGAAACAGGAAACAGCGACATTTCTGGAGCTGATTTTGAGCAGTTAATTGAGTAAGAATTTTTTTTCGAATCTTGGTAGTGCGGATTGCATAACACTCGTAATAAAAATTTATATAGAAATAATATGTATTATATGTTAAACATATAGAAACCAAGATGGCTACAGTTATTTTAATCGAAAACATTTGGAATATTCGCGTCAATTTAAATATATTAGAAAAGTTCATAAAATTATCGAAATTGGAGTAGATTCAATGCAGATTCCCGGCCAAAGTAAACCTCGCGACGTATATTACCTTAAAAAGTTGAATTTAAATTATGTGAAAGAGGAAACTGTTGCTCCGACAGAAGGCAGTGAAAACTTTTTCACGAAACAGTAATTATTTACCGGAACTTAATAGTGATTGAATCACCTTTAAATTAATTAGTTTTGCTCGATAGTCCCGAGACGGCGGCCGACTGTTACCTTACAAGACTAAGGCCAAATACTACTGAATTCATGTAAAATTGGATTTTTCTAAGATATTTTAACTTTGCACGACATGCTTGTCATATATAAAATTTACAGCCGAGCTTTCATTTAAGTATCGTAATTTTTTAAGACCATGTATCTTAAATTTAATTTGATGAGGCTTGATATTTATGCAAGTTTAGCAGTTTAGCTCATTGCTGAGTGTACCGAAAAGTCTGATGACATATATTACGTGCATAATATATTAGTTAATGTATATTGAGGACGTGACTAAATCCTCGCCTAAGGACAGTCGCCGACATTACCTTGCAACAGTCAGGTCTTGAACCTTCAAGTCCATTACGGTGATTACATCTCAGCTGTGGTCTGCTTTGAGTTGCGCTTAAAGCTTAGTTTCTTCGCAGATTATTTCCTGGGATTTAAATGGATTACCGAATATCCTATATATCCGTTCTGCATCTTGCAATTTAGAATGGATAGTCTTAGAATTCAATAACTCATTTACTTCTTTAACAGACATAAAATCGGAAGAACTTTCACTGGAGTTATTTTTTCACGACTTTCCCTACACATATTTTCATACTCAATGTTCATTTCTTTTTAGTTATTCAATTTCTATATATTTTGTTTCTGATTATTTATTATTGGTTTAACAGTTCTTATTTTTGTGTTTTACTGTTATTCAATTCATTTTACTCAACTGGGAAACCTTAGTTTGAATATTCTTTTATTGTGATTTATTTTCAATGAAATGTTAAATGTTAAAACATGCCTGAATTTTATATTTATTGCTTTCATGTTTTCGACTTTTGAGTTGCATTTTTACAAAGTGATTTGTCCATTTCCTTGGCTCGTTAAATTTAATTATATAAAACGTCAAAAATTAACGTCATAATAATTTATTTGTCATTAATCAACGACAAAAATGTTCTAATAAAACAAATGACTACAAATTATGACTATTCGTCATGAATAACATGTATAAATACATTAATGTGTAGCTTATTATGTAAGATAAAACACTATTATTCAATTGATGTTTATTAAATATTTTTGGTGTCTTCCGTTGTCTCATTTTATATATATATATATATATATATATATATATATATAATATTATTAATCCAGACAATGGATCAGGCTACAAATATTACATCCATAAATGTCAACAAATATAAAATAATTTGGGCTGGGTTTCTGATTTTGGCTTTAATGAAGTTGAACGTCATAATTCACATTACACTTAGACACACGTTGGTAAAAGTAACCATTACTTTTCTAACTATGAATTTAATTTTGATGAGCGCAACTACATTACGCAAATCCTTTTATCTGAATGCATTAACAATGGTTATTAAGTGTGATATATATATATATATATATATATATATATAGACTACGTATCCTTCATAAGAGAAAAACAGATCATATTTGCAATAAATATTTCTGAAATTCAAATAGTGCTGTAGAACTTTAACAACAAAATATTCAATCTCAACAGGAAACTGCTTCGTGCTTAATAGGATGTTTTTAATATTGATAATAGATCGTTTAAAATGGAACTTTATCACTTACAAAAGAGCAACGTTCATTTCTGGAAGATAATGAACAAGAACAAACTACTTGCGTAACTTCGTATTAGAGATGGAATATTGTCGGTATTACTTCTCGTAAGTGACTCAGCTTTGTGACATGAACAGCTTGCGGGCATTGATCGAGTGAATGAAACAATGCCCTCTAAGGAAAGAATCAAAGAAACCTCCTGACCTTGGGATAAATACGTTTTTGGCATTGAACAATTTGGCCTTTTTTAAAATAAGTAATTGTAAATTAATTAGAAGTATCGCACAAGTGATCTCGACCTTGTGACACCAATTACTGATAATTTAATTTACATATAAATAAACAACAGTCAATTTAAAGTCAGAAAAAAAATTATTTATGAAAAATTAAACTATGTTTCATCGCTAACTTTGCGACCTTTTCAGGTTGAGGTTTAACAAAATTTTGATAGGTTGTTCTCCCTTGACTGCCGTGACCAAAATATTTTGGCAACTGAATTGGCTGTTATTTATTTATAAGTTGTCGCAATAGTCAGAATATATTTATATTGTAATGCCAATTAATTAAGCCATTAATTGTTTTTAAATAACTTAAATTGTTAGCGAATAAAGGAATTGTAAGCGGCATGAGCGAGGAAAGCAACAATGAGCGGCGAGTTCTGTTTCTTTGTTGAGGAATCGGAATGGCGATTACGCGCGCAAAAGTATAGTTAGTTTTCAGTCTACGGCGAGGAGCGAAAGAGAAAAGTCTAAGTCTACGATCAGCCACGAGAGGAGAGACATTGTAAAAGGCAAATCTGCAGCGAGATACTTAACAGTTCAATGAAAATTGATAAATAAATCAGTAAAAGACTAAAATATGCAATTCGTGAGTTCCTGTAAGCAAGCAGTTAGTTGGTCAGAGAGATGTTCTAACAACTAGCCAACGGTGAAACAAGGGCTGATTCATTATAAAGAACTTGAACAATTTCGCGTTGAGGGAAAACGACATCCGATAGCTGACCAATTAGGAGAAGATCATCCGATTTTCCTGGAAGCTGAGTAATTGCATTTCGACTTCATATATGTAAAATCTGTGAGGAAATTTAGAATCAGTGTAATAAAATTTGAAATATAGTGTACTTTTGAAGCTACAAAAGAATGCTGGTACCAATTGAACAATGTGTGAGTAACAAAACTTTGATAATAATATTTGTGAACGATAACTAAAAGGGAAAAGTCAGATTTCGTTCATCTTTCATTTCATTCGCTTTTCATTTAGCTTTCTTTCAGTTATCAACTTATTGGTTTTTTAAGGTAAATTTTAAACAGAATTATTAATCAGATCATTAAATCATTTTCTCTGTTAATTATCAAACACAGTGAAGGCCCTGAGAGAAGAGATATTAAATTTTGATTGTAATTGTTTTTAATTTTTGGAAGTCACAAATTGATAATAAATTATTTTGTTTGTAACAATTTTGATTAATCATTCATTTTATTAACCCTATTTAATTGATTATTACATAATGGCTACCAAAACGTGGGGCAAATTAATTAATTGAACTTTCCATTTGTTTATTACAATATATATTGTAATGCATTGAGGGAATGCATTGTTTCGGATTAATGGTCTTGGCCGTCACAGAAAGTGGCAATGTGTACTTAGTATCAGTATGAAGGAGTCAGGGCAAGGCACATGCGCGGGTGGCTGTCGCAAGATAAATCGGTTTAGGAAAGGCATTATGTCTTGGCCGTCACAGGAAGTGGCAATGTTGACTTAGGATCAAGGGGCAGTTGGGCGGTCTGAAGAATTTTGGAACAGCGCACATGTGGGGGTGAGGATACAAGTGCAAAGTAATTACGGGTCCTGTCTCGATGTGACAAGACAGAGTGGCTAGATAGTTGCTAGCTGGGGAGCAGTATCTGCAGAGTGTAAATCTCGGAGTAATGGAGAGACTGTCAATGAGCAGTTGCGACGTAGTTTTGGAACAAAGGAGAAGAGAGAAGGGACAGTCATATATAAAGGGAAGATAGGATTTTTGTTAGTTAGTCGAGGAGTGGAGTGAGTTGAGTGTGGAGCTAGGAGGTGAAAAGTTGGAGTTAGTTGTAGTTGAGTGTCAGAGCGGAGGGGGAGCTGTGAGCACCCAGTATGGAGAAAATTTACAGCCTGCGAGAGAAATAGCAAATTTATGTCAACGATAAACATTTTTGTATGCAGAAGTTCAATCTGTAGTAATATCAAAATTTGACCACTGTCTTCGATGGTAGGATACCAGGACACAGCATCCAGCGTCGAGTAGTTTCACCACGAGCAAGTGGTATGTCCTTCACCGAGTATGGAGAATCAGCTATCGTCGAACAGATAATATGTGTTAGAGTCAGTGTTTAAACGTCCAGTCTATAAAGTGTGTGTGTAATGAACGAGCCAAATGTTTCTGAGTAATCGTAAGTTGAAATTTATGGTATTAATATGTGTAAACGGAATTAAATGATACAGTCAAATATCGTTCTCTTCTTTTTGTTAAGAAAATAAACTCTTTTAAATTTAGAATCAATCTGGTAATTCTAAGTTCGTTAATAAGTTTCGTCAATGTCTAGACGATTAAATATTTCTGTTTAATTTAAAGATAAATGTTGGGTTCTTTGATTATTTAAGTGTTCTGTCCGTTATCAAACCCAGTAAAGACTCATGAGAGAATGAGATGCTTTTTATAATTAAATTGTATAATGTTTCAAGAATTGTATAAATAAATTTGTTTGTTTTAAAGTCTATAATTTTTCATTTAAAAACCCATCAGATTTAATTATTAAAATTTGGCTACTACAACGTGGGGCAAATTAAAAGAGTAACCCCGTGTTTATTACAATATATATCATCATTCAATTTACCAATTTACCTTATGAAACTGTTCAAAATTATTTATAGTATCGTATTATTTCTATGTTCTATACAATTATATTTCTATTGACATTGAAATATAATATTTATTGCGTATCTTTCTTAATCATTTTTAAAAAAACTATAATTTGATTATTTGTTTTTCGAGTGAAAAATTTCACCTCGTAGCAATAATTTAGTTTTTATTGTATAAACAAGTTAAATTTTTTCAGAATTATATTTTAACAAAATAAAGCCCTAGAACGTAATAATGGAAACGATCACTCATTTTTCGAACATAATCAGGAAAATATATAAAAAATTTGCAAGTCTGAATATCTAAAAATTCAGAGAGAACAAGGTTTTATAAACATGATAATTATAATGTTAAGTGAAAATTTATTAAACATTACTTAAAATTTACTTCCTGAAATATTAATACGTACTTAGAACTTTTCGGGGAAAATGTCTAGAAATGTGTGCATTACCCACACATGGCAGCCAAAAATACTGTTATATACACAATGCTGTTGATCGTATCATTGATATTTTAAATTAGCTATAAAAATTAGGTAAATTATTAAATGATCAAAAAATATTGTACAATATAAATGTTGGTTTCTATTTAATTTATAACCATTTTTATTTTATTAACATGCTCTAATTCTTTATTTTTTATTCATTTACAACCGAAATAATAAGTCGAATTGTTAATCATTCGTTAAAAATTGCATGGTTTTATAGTATTGAGTTTTACGAGCTTGCCGTTATAATTATATTAATTAAATTCTAAATTATACAAATTTCCCAGGTAATGCCACCAAATACTTTTTATTAAAAATAAAAATATAATCATTTTATGTTTGCCCACCGACACAATTTTAAGTCAATTTCCGAAGATTTCTTCAGTAATAAATAAGCCAACACAGTGTTTTTTTTACATAAAACTTTATTGTGATCATATAAATACAAACAAAACAAAATTAAATCTAAACGTAATTGTAAATGTCAAGGATATTCATCCCCTGTAACTGGCGAGTCTTAGGGAGAATCACCAAGACATTTTTTTTATAACATCCCATTGGCGGGAAAACTGAACAAAATTTCAACAAGAAATAATTTACAAACAATTAAGAATCTTAACTAATATGGACCTTTCGTCCAATTCACTTTCTATTATTAAGGGACGTTACAGTTGACAAACCATTATCAGAACACTATAACTACAAACGAAACACAGCACCAAATAAGATTCCTGTTATCATGTGCATTGTTGTTAAAGAAATTAATGTGCACCTGCTGAAACTTATAGTCGAACACATTAAAGGCATACAAACAAATAGTAAAGTTCCACAGAACAGTTCTTCCAGTAATTTATTATGAAATGAAACCACGATTCTTCGTTCGTTGTTTAGTAACCTTACATTTACAAATATTGTGTGTCCATTCGCACATCTCCGCTTTTAATTCACAGATTTCACTAATTATTTCATGTGCAGCTTTTCGTTGCGTTCATTTTTTAAAGTATCAATAAACTATTTTAATGAACGCTGAAAACTAATCTTTGGTTTTAAGAATCCAGCAACACGGATAACACAACGCTATACACGGACATTTCAGACAACAAGACTTCAGGTATAGCATTTTATTAATTTTCTTTACGTTGTCATTGTAAAAACTAATATCCGCTCCGTCATTTTATATCAAATATATTCTGAGCTATCACTTAAAACATATCAGTAGCTACGTTAATTATTAAAAAAATGCATTATTTTGTTGAAAAGAACTTTAGCCAGATAGCTGCCAATGTATACTTCAATGAAAACGATTGTTGAAATTGTACGGCGATGATGACAGAGCAAGGAAGAAATGACGTGAGGTGATAAATCTAAATGAAATGTAAATTACGTGTAATTTTCTTTTGCGTTGATGCAATAGTGGATTCGGTATTTGTAAAAAATACCGCTTTGAGTAGAATGTTAGCGATTGTAGCATCACCGTGAAATCTTTTTTTCCCGTAAATAGCACGATTTTGAATTTAAAATTGAGCTTATGCGCCTCAAACAATGACAATCTGCCAAATGAGACTATACTTAAAAATGTATTGCGCTTCCAGGCAACGTTTTATTCGTAGTGGTAGAATGTTTGTTACCGCAGATCTTTTTCATCCGCGGGGTATGTGACATAGTAAGGTGCAGGGCCCTGGAAGTAGGCGGGGGCCTGTCGTGGAGGGTACGGTGGCCGCGACCCTGACTTGGGCGGCAGGGTGTAGTACACGGGGGGCGGCGGCTTCACGCAAGTACACGTGGAGCCCGGAGGCGGCGGTGGCGGCGGAAGCCCCGTGGCCAAGGGACCTCCCCTGTATTGCGAACCGCCGGCCATCCTCTCTCTCACGACGCAGATGGCGGCCACGAGGATGGCGATGAAGGCGACCACTCCCACGACGATGCCGATGATGAGTGTGTCGTCGTTGCTGCGCGCTGCCACCGGCGCCGCCGGGGCGGGGGAGGCTGCGGGTTTCTTAGTGGCGTCCTTTCCAGCCATGATCAGAGGCGGCTTCGCAGTCCAGATGTCGGGCTCGGGGGTGGTGGACCGCACGGGAGGGGTCGATGGCGACAGCGTGGTGGAGGACGAGGACAGTTCGCTGGGGTCGCAGGTCAGGTCGCCATCCGCCACGGACGCCAGTAACTTCCCGGCGAGCCGCGGAGGTCCGGCGCAACGCACGTCACGCGCCATGTCCGCGCCGGGCCCGACGCCCCCGCTGCCGCCCAGCCAACGTCGCAGCGCCTTCGCGCCGCAGTCGCAACGCACGGGGTTCGACGCCAGACCTCGCAGGGCCACGTCACTGCGACGCTCATCCAGCGCCGCCAGCAGCGCCGGGCCCAGCGACTGAAGCGCGCTGCCGCCCACGTCCAGAGTCACCTTGCTGGAGCGAGGCAGAGCGAAGAACAACGCCGGGGGCAGTGCGGTCAGCGACGTGTTGCGGAGCCCCACTTGGAGGTCGGGGGCCCTCAGACCCGCCAGGGCGCCGCCGGACAGAGAGCGCAGCGCCGCCCCGCGGAGGGAGAGCTCCGTGAGGCGCGGGTGCAAGGTGCCGCCCAGCTGCTCGCCGCCCAGGGAGCTTTCCGTCGCCTCCACATCCAGCCGCTCTAGAGCCGGGAGAGCGCGCAGAATCGCCCGCAGGTCCATGAAGCCAACTCTGGTGACAATTAGAAGACATTTAGAACAAATACTACGAGCATATGACATTCGTAGTTATGTGCTAAAATATAAAGCTGCAACTATGTTTCCTCTATTGTTTTCTTTTTGAATAAGAAAGATAGTCGATTCAGACAAAAAGGGTAATACAAATAACACACAACGTTTCTAGGATCCTGGTCCCTTTCGTCAGTTGACAACACTCAAAAGCGACGAAACCGCACCGACAATGGGAGAGCCGAAGGGTTAGCGTAACAATAAGGGAGCAACGACAATGCGAAAACGGAAGGATCATAGCAATTATTGAGTTTAATAGTGTCTGTTTGTACATTAATAGTTGTGATATTGGATTTAATGTGAAGTATCTCTGAAATGAGTCTTGAATTGTACCTAAAATCTTAGCATTTTTCCAATAAAATGTATGTTTAGAATTGATGATATGTTTGGATACTACAGATTGTTTATCAATAGAAAGTTTGATATTAGATGTATGTTCTTTGATACGTTTATTAAAGGAACGTTTTGTTTGCCCCATGTACCATGAATTAAAATTAGAGCAAGAGATTTTGTAAACAACACAAAGTTTGCTTTAGGTGTCAAGTGGGTCCTTGTGGTTTTTAATCAAGTATGAAAGGGTATTTAATAGTGGAGCTGACGAAAGAGACAAGGATCCCAGAAACGTTGTGTTATATTTATATTACCCTTTTTGTCTGAATTGGATATATTTATTATTTATTATTTTCAGGTACGAAGAATGGAATTCTGCGTCCCCACAGCAAACGCTTCTCCCGTTATCGGAAGGGCGTAGGACAAGTACCCAATGCCCGACCTACCTGATGCAGGTTTATCTGGGGTTTTCCCTACATTACTTTTAGGCGAATGCCGGGTAGGATCCTTAAACTATAGCCCGGTGGCCCTAGTTAACCCTTGGCTGGCTACCTTCCTCTACCCTTCCGCATCCCCCCTTTCAAATCCCTTCCTATGCTGTTAAAGGGGAGTTGCCACCATGTGGATTACCCTCATGTAGCCTGTTACCCTAAAAAAAATTAATAATTTTTCATGGATATTACCATAGGTTGGTTTACAGAACAGATGATTCAGTAAAGCATGATTTTTGTCAACTGATTCTCGAGAAAATGCCGATATAAGTACTCATAATGGTAATACTGTGAACTTATAGTAAAAGTAAGTTCAGATGGAAGAATAGATTTTGCGGACCTACAGTCGAGTAGACTCATTGCCATATATATTAAAATGTGGTACGAAACAACATAAATCAAGGAACCCTGCGAGAGGATTCACTCGCAGGTGAACCTTCCCAGAGAGCTGTAGGGGAGGCTACCTTCACATCTCTCTGGTTTTTTGAACTAAGGTTCCCATATGCCGAGGCACCTCGACCTGTTTTGAGAGTTGTATGTTCCGGGGTCGCAGACCTTGGGCATACGGTAAGAGTTGTTCTTTATTCCTATTGGGAAATGGGCCAGCTGCCTCCTAAACCGGTCAAGGCACGGTGAGCGGAAAGCTGCGACCCCACAGCAAAGCCCTCTACCGCCATCGGAAAGGAGTGGGACAAGTACCAAATGCCCGACCTACCTGATGCAGGTTTTTCTAGGGTTTTCACTGCATCAGTTTAAGGCGAATTGCGGGGTAGGATCCTTAAACTGTAGCCCGTGGGCCCTAGTAACCCTTGGCTACCTTCCTCCACCCTTCCGCATCTCCCCTTTGAAATCCCTTTCCTATGCTATAAGAGGGGAGTTGACACTATGAGGATTACCCTATACATAGCCCCTCTACACCTAAAAAACCGATATAAAAGTAAATATAATGTTCAATTAAGATCTCTCATAGCTTTTTTTTTAGAGAAACAGTCTACATGAGGGTAATCCACGTGGTGGCAACTCCCCTTTTATAGCATAGGAAGGGATTTGAAAGGGGGGATGCGGAAGGGTAGAAGAAGGTAGCCAAGTATTAACTAGGGCCCACGGGTTACAGTTTAAGGATTCTATCCGGCGAATTCATTACATATATATTGCTATATTTTTGGATAATATGATGATATATTTGCTAGTCGCGTTCAATGGTGTTCTAGTTTCTTATAATCTGCGCCTTTAATAAATAGGATACATTGCTATCCTCAATTTTCAAAGTTTATTTCTCCGTATGGACTGTTAAAGGGAATCTGCAAGAGTATCTCTGGCAATTACAACGATTGCACATTTGAGAAAACCTTTCTCACTTTCATTTTAACTGATAAGATTAATATCTTCCTCCGTTCGCAATACTATGAAAGCGCCATCCATTTTTCTGCGTTAACGTACTACAAGGTTTAAAATTTCCGTTAAATGAAGACTTACTTTCCGCTTTAACGGCAATTTGGAGAAGTCGTTTTTCATAATAATACAAAAAAGAGATGGTTTTAATCGCGTGTTGACCGTTCCATTTCCTCCTCCGATTTACTGATAAATGTATATGATATAGAAAGATGAATGAGGAACGGAGAGAAAACTTTTAATTGCGGCTGCCAGCCGCAAGAAATTTTAATGAGCATATACCACTTTCATTGTTTATTAAAGCCAATTAATGAATTTTCATCTTCACTTACGTCAGTTTCACGATAACAAATACTTGTATCGGAAATACTGATTTAGTTTTTGTAACGTTACGCTGGTGTCATCTGGCTGTTGGCGGAAATGATAAGTTATAACCCTTCACTATTAAATCACTTTCTGATGTTACTTCTCAATAATTATCATTACTAGCTTAATCGTAAATTGCTCAGTATTTTAATTAACTGAGAAAAATACTCTTTATTTATTTTTTAATTTAATCCTGATCCAAATTTGCGACTGGTTACTTGCTTCTAAAAATATAGTGTAATAATTAAATATAATATTATATTGGCTGAATTTATCAAATGAAAAAAACACAAATTTACTTTATATGGACATCAAAATTTATTAAGCCAAATTTAAAAACAATTATAAAATACACATCATATTTGGGATCTCATGCTCTACCGAATGAGTTTGATAAATGGCAGCATTTAAATAATCAAAATTACATTTACCTTTTATGGAAATCAAATGCGTCTGAACATAGACGAAATTTGTTGTGGAAGAAATAATACTAAAGATTGAATTTAACAATTTCAATTTTATTAAGAATTAAGAATCTCAATTTATCGATAATTAAAGAACGATCTGACTTTTATCTTTTAAACACGGTTTACAAATAATTTTAAAGTTTTCTCTACTTACGGCCGCCCAGGTCTCATTTTTAGTTTTTCGTGCACAATTTTGGGGACATCACTGATTCTAAGTTCTCACAGACTCTAATTGGCGTTGTTTGTTAGTTGGTTTAACACAAATTGGTTGGTTCTCGATGCTTTACTGCAACTTGGATTTGTAGATCTCGTGGCTTTAGTTGACAATGGACTTCATTGGTTTGTCTGAATATTGCTTTACTTTTTAATAATTGAAAGCATGTTTGTGACTGGGCCACAATATTTCGTTCTGACTGCCGACTGTAAAACTTTCAATGAGTTCTTTTCGTCCGTTCTATTCGCTGTCTGCTGACCGACTGTACTGTTCAAATTTTTATGACTTGGAATTTTGGCCTTTCCTTTCGCTGCTTACTGCCCGACTGATATCTGCGTCTCGTAGATTTTGAGCGCGTAAACTCTCTCAACTGATCGAAAATGTTTTCTTTGCTTTGCCGGATTGTTGCGGCGTCCGCTCTATATCCACTAATAATGAGTCTTCTACAATCCAACTTTCCAATTAGAACAATGTCTTAATTACCAATTACTACAATAGTATTACGAAATTTGAAGCTTAAAATCTGTCAATCAGAATTAAATTTTTTCGTAAACACTTAAAATCCACTAATTCTCCATAATTCATAACTTAAATGTTTTTGATATTCAGTGTATAACTGGATGTTATATACCACGTCATGAAAATGGAGATGCTTTAGCATTTGTTTTAAAAATAGTCATTACATGAAGATGTCCCAGTTTTAGGACGAGACGCCAGTTGTATAACACATTTTATATGAAGAAATTGTAATTTTTCATTAAATTTTATTCCTCTGGCTTTTATAGGAATTAATATTTATATTATTAGTACAGTCAGTTGACAAAACTCAAAACTGACGACTGCTGTTGTGTCGCTCTAGGCTCTTCTTCGTACCTGAGGAAAGGGACAAAGATCCTAGAAACGTTGTGTGGCATTTATATTATCACTTTTTTGTCTGAATTGGATACCTTTCTTATTCATTATTTGTCTGTTTATGTTGTACTATAAAAATGTCACTTAATTTCAAATTTAACGGACTAATAATAAATTATAGTAACCTTAATTGTTTCCCAGCAATTAAACTCTATTTATTGGTATTGTATTTAGAACGTTAAAACAATTAGAATATTAGAACGCAGTTTTACATGAGAAATGGCACCAAATATGTTACGTTTTAGTGCTCGTATTTAATAAAAAAATATATAGATGTAGCCCTCGTAATGTAGCTAACACATGAAATGTAAAGACATACCAACCATTAAGTAGCTCAGTTTAATAAAAGAGTACTCTGAAAGCTAAAATTCCATATATCCGGTAATAATTTATACTTTTAATTACATTCATGATTTTTCGTTTTGTTTTTAATGATATAGAATAAACAATATTATAATAATAACATCGAAAATAACCATTTGCAGACAGAAATTTGAATAAAAAACTCTACGAAGGTCCAATTACTTAATATAAGATTGTCATACTTGATAGACAAAGAAAACATCATAGAGTTTTTTATTCAAACTTTGTCCTTAATTGGCCATTTTCACTTCTTAACATCAACTAACAGACATTAATTTAAAATTAACTGCATGTAAATTATAGTTTCATAATCATTATTAGTCGTTTATTTCATCATGCAATAAATACGATTTATTAATAGCTAATGTAGATTTTCTTCACGTTATTTTTACAAGCACGTCACGTTACTTCGCGGCTGAGCAGCAACAGCGAGATGTTTCATATTTCGTTTGCACATTGACTGTACTTTGTTTTCATATTAAAACTATTTGTTTGTTTGACACATGTCGCAGACGTCACGACTTTCTGTCCTCGTCGAATTACATTATAAAGTTTTCGGGGCATGGATCAGATATACCTTTAACTTTAACAAAACGCATCCTTCTATTTCTCAGTTTCTTAGTTAAGGGTCACAATAGGAACAGGGTATCAAGGGTCACCATTCCACGAGAAAAGCGATACCGTAATGTTTAAACAAATAATATATTAATAAATCGTAATATACTAATAAAATAATTAGGAACGTGGACGCTTATTGTGAAGAGAATGGACGACATAAAAAACCTGAGAACCACATATTTGGCATTAAACGCCCGTCATACGGGAATGGAGACTTAGCGCTCGGTTCCTGGCGCAAATATTTGTCTTCGGGTGTGAATTATTGATAGGCGGGGATTTCATGTAATAGTTTCGTTGAACACGTTACTCATAACTCTTTTTGACGTCACAAGTTCTTCTAATAAATGCTTTTTGTTACTTCTTAGTTATATCTATATTATTAAAACTAAGATAATTTCTCTCCTACTCTTGATAACAATGGCTTTTTCATATTATATAATAAGACGTAAAAATGAAAGAAAATAACACGAAAAAAGGAAGTAAATTGGCCTAGACTCTATTTTAAATGAATTTAAGATATACTCAGAGTTTCTTTTACCGTTCAGTCTGTAATCTGTAATCTGTAAACCGAACAAGGTCTGTATTAGATAAATTTTAATTTTTTAATTTTTTTAGGGTAACAGGCTACATGAGGGTAATCCACGTTGGGCAACTCCCCTTTAATAGCATAGGAAGGGATTTGAAATGGGGGTTGCGGAAGGGTAGAGGAAGGTAGCCAAGGGTTAACTAGGGCCCCCGGACTATATTTTAAGGATCCTACCGGGCGTTCGCCTAAAGAAATGCTGGGAAAACCCTAGAAAAACCTGCATCAGGTAGGTCGGGCATTGGGTACTTGTCCCACGCCCTTCCGATAGCGGGAGAGGAGTTTGCTGTGGGGACGCAGCATTCCCTTCTCCGTGCCTCGACCAGTTTAGGAGGCAACTGGCCGACTATTCCAATGGGAATAGCGGACAACTCTTACCGTATTCCCAAGGTCTGTGACCCCGGAACATACACCTCTCAGAACAGGCCGAGGTACCTTAAGTTCAAAACGGAGAGGAAAAGGCATCCCCAACGGTAACTCCTTCGTATCTCTCCTACAAGGTTCTGCCTGCGAGAGAACATCACTCGCAGGTATTGCCTGCGAGAGAATAGCCCTCGCAGGCTATTCTTGTATTAGATAATATTAGATAAAGTTAAAATCCGTTTTTTAAATCCCACATTTTGTCCCACAATCGCGAGTGACAGGTTAATATTAGACTTATGAGTTAAAATGAAAGTGAGAAAGGTTTTTCAAATCTGCAACCGATGTAATTGCCAGAGATACTCATGCTGAGTCCCTTAAATGATCTATTCGTAGAAATAAAGTTTGAAAATAGAGAATAACAATATATGTTTTTTAATTAAGTGCGCAGATTATAAAAAACTAGAACACCATTAAATGCGACTTTTTTTACAGTTTTTTTATAAAGACTGAAAATTTTTTATCGACCGTCAGTGTGACAGACAGACTGATTGGTGGCATTGGTTTCAGATCCCACAACGCATGAAAGTTAAAGATAAACTACAATTACTCGATTCAAAGGTATCCTCGCTCTCTTTTTATCCGCTGCTGTAAGTCCATTCACAAATACAGCGACAAAGGTGGTACGGTTTTCTAGTGATTAATTTAGGCAGCATTTTCCATATAATATCATTTGATTGCAGACTTTCTCATCTGTGGATGGAAGTATGTATTTTCCTCCTTTGAGGGATATTGTGTAAATGAATGGACTACATTCGAACCATAAATGTAGAGGTAACTACGAGTCCAGCAGAAGTTGAACAGTTCTTTAAAATCGAAATGTCATTGACTTACCTAGGGTATCCGTAGGCCTCCAGCACCTCGAGGCTGGTGAGAGGCTTGAAGGCTGCACTCTCGATGCGAGTGCTTCTGCTGAGGCGGCTCATCCGCAGTTCCCTCAGAGTGGTCAGTCCCTCCAGGTCCCCAGCAGACACAGCCTCCAGCAGGTTGCCAGACACGTCCAGCGTACTCAGGCTGGCTGCGCGCGTCCACACTCCAGGGTCCAGGCTGGCTATCTGGTTGTCAGATATGTCCAGCTCCTCCAGCAGAGTGGCTCTCTCGAAGGCGGAAGAAGGTAGTTCAGTTAGGGAGTTGCCGGAGAGGTTGAGAGAGCGCAGGAACGGGGTCTCCAGAGGTCCTGCAGGCAGTTTCTTCAGCCCGATCTCGGCCATATTCAGGAAGCGAACCGTCTTCGGCTCTGAAAGCACCGCAGCCACGGCAGCCTCGGACAGCGGGTTCTTTGACAGGTCAAGGCACTTGATGTTCACCATGGAACTGTCTTCTTGTGGAACCTCCTGAAATGACAACAAATATGTAGATTCAGTGCGAAGTAACATGATATTGAAAATAAAAACGTTTCACAATTAAACATTTAATTTATTCTCATGGAAGAACTAAGAGTTGGTTTTGAATACTGGTCTAATTTTTCTATTTATCAGTTCATATTAATTCTTTATTCCAATTTATGCAGATGTACTGTGATCAGTTGAATCGCCAACGTGTCCGCGTAGAAACAATAGCATTTGTAGTGTTGACGCGTCCAGGGGACTTAGAAATTATAAAACCTGTAATGTGTAGTTTTATTATCCCAGATTTTAAAAAGTGGGCCAATAAGCCATAAATAGCTTTGAGGAGGATTCTTCACACTTTACGGAAGTTTTTCCAATCAATTCATCATGTAGGCCTAATGATCAAGGTGGAATTACTCGAGGATTACTAATGATTTATTCACATGCAGCATTTCTGTCAAAGTATGCCTCGTTCTTTTGATGGGTCAATGGATATTTATACTTATAATCATCTAAAAATTAAGAAAACTGGATATTTGACCCCTTTAATGGTATCTACGGCCCTACATTTCCGGAATACTGTGACTATAAAACATACTAAGTGTACGAAGTTAAAGGATAGTAACATAAAAATGTGAGAAAGCTGACGTGGTAATCAATTCATGCTCATGGATTACCAGAAATAAATTGCCTCTACCGCTTGTAACGAATGAAGTGAAATTAGTACTAGTAGTATAACAGTGGTTCTGTATTTTACTGCCAGTTAAGTATTTTTTAAACTTAAGCTTTAAGTTATGATATGACTTAAATCATTGAACATGGTGTATCAGGAAGATCTGACATTACTGGGAAAGGAAGATGTAAAGGGGATCATATACTACGGTCAATTTAAAGCACGTATATGTCTGAGATGCATATGTTGAGACCTTAAATTTTTCTTATGTTATATACATTGGCGAGTACTGTCCTTTCCGGACAATGACAAACGAAGTGAGCAGTGACGGAACCCTCTAGTGACATTCATTTACCATCTGATAAATAAAACATAATTTTTGTCGTTGTAATTATTTATGTAGGTAAATTGGAAATGTACTTTAAATATACAGTTTTCAGTACCTCACAGTTTGGATGGTTGTTAT
This sequence comes from Zhengitettix transpicula, assembly GCA_037074705.1. Lineage (NCBI taxonomy): Eukaryota > Metazoa > Arthropoda > Insecta > Orthoptera > Tetrigidae > Zhengitettix > Zhengitettix transpicula. The sequence goes on from CM073591.1 coordinate 81,042,804, forward strand.
ATTTATATTTAATAATCCATACAAATAATTTATTTGAACTGAAACTGATCGTTACGATGAAATACATAAGGCAGCCGATAGTTGTGTCTATAAACTGTACAACTTTAGTAATTGTATATGTAAAGCTTAATTTACGTACTCTGTGAAATTTAAGCTACACCTCTCAAAAATCATGAATGGAAACCCAATTCCAGACTGGTGAGTTATTCTTGACCTACATCCTCAACAGCTCAGGCATCTGGTGAATTATTATCGACAGTAAAGACATTGTCACTAAAGTGGCCAAGGCTATAAATCTGTTCGTGTTCCTGTGCTACTTTCTCTGAGAATTGAGAATTACAGATCCCCAAACCGGATAATGGTGATATTTTATACGAGACTTGCAGTCCTCGTTGACTCTTCACCATTCGAAATTTACGTGAAGTTGAAACCCGTCTCAACCGTTCATGAGATATCGTGAGTTGAGTTTCAAATATAATACGTGTTGCAAAAAGTTTATTCTGTAGCATTTATTTAAATTTATTTTCTATTTGTTCACGTGAATAATTTTGGAATTAACAGCAAGCTCAATAAAATAATATATGGAAGATCGAAAATAAAGAAGTTGATTTCATATTCTCTTGACATGGCGACTGGACTCCGTTACGTATAACTGTGATTCATTTACTAAAGTTACTTTCATTTGGTCAGTCGTTAAAACTAAGGTAAAAACTAAACTGATCAATATTTCCCATAAGATATTCAGTTTTTATCATTTTCCAACTAAATATTATACAGTGAAGTTATGTAATCAATGTGGAGGGTCGCCACGTTACATTTTTTACACGTTTTTAGGAATGGACATGTCTAGCTTTATTTTAACTATCATTGTAAGACTTAATGCACCTTAAACGACACGGATTTGTTTACATCAATTATTTGGATAATTTAATTTCCGATTTATATTTGTGAATTTTATCAGATTTTATAAACTTCGACAAGGAATTGCGTAAGAATTTGTAATTTTCCTAACAATGTATTATTTAGGTTGTCTTATATCTTTAGTAATTAAATTCGTGTATTTTTTACGGAGCTGATGAAAGAAAAAAATGCAAGTGATTTAATTTGGTGAAAAATATTTCAGATCATGTTATGAATTACATCTTATTAAAAGTAACATAATATATTAGAAACCCTCACTGCAGTCTCATATACTTATTCCTCTATTTTCGGGTATAAGCTTTCAACTTTGTAAAGTCATATGTATATATTTTCTCAACTTATAACTTTATTATCATCATATAGACAAGAGGAATCATTTTTATATGGACACTGACACTGTTTTATTGACTTAATATGTATGATGTTCTAATCCATTAAGGAATTCTTTCAATTTGTTAACATATTTGTTTCACGCAGAATTTGAGTTAATACAACAGAGGATAGATCAACATGTTTTATTATTGATAAAAAGAAAGTTGGTTACATTCAACTATTTAGTATTGAAATTCGGTAGATTATATCCAATCGTCATTATAATCTATTTAAACTGATATCTCATAATGCTTTATTTAATATTTATTAAGTCTTCTTCAGTATGTCTCTCTAGGGTTCAGACGACTGCTACACTCTCTCCTTGGTCAATCTAGTTGATTTTTTGGAGAGACACGTGACTCCTGTCTCTTTCAAATGGGAGCCGTTTTGGAGAATGAGGGCAGAGAATTAAAATAACGTTGCCACATCGTCAATAATGAATGACAACAAACCCTTACTGTAACTGCATGTGACAATGCCGCACGAATATTATTCGACGGCGCAAGGAAGAGTTTCAAGGTCAAATCGGCTCCCATTTGAAAAGCACTGCTCCTTCGGTCTTAAGCCCTGTTTCCTTGGTATATTCATAGAACATCCAATCCAGGTTATCTGTGATGCGAGGCAAAGACTATGACAACTACGTAATAGCAGCTCGACTACTTCAGCATTTAAGCTCACTTAAAATATGATCCCTTCTGCTGTTGTAACTAATATCAAAGTGGACTGAGATATAATTGTAACAACAGCATTAGATATGTTTTCTGAGTAATTATGAATGACTTTTTTAGTTAATATATTAGTCTCTGAAAATGTGGTAAAATCATATCCTGACTATGTATCGATCTGAATTCCGTGTATGATGGTTCTTATTGAACGAATTCCTTACCAAGAATCTTGCTAACAAAATTATGTGCGTGACGAAAAAGCCAAAATATGAATCTAAATGTGTAATTTGAACCGTTTGAGGTCGATACGCACCTCTATAAGATTTCCAGAGAGGTCAACGGAGCTGAGAAAGAAGTATTGCCTCTGAAGAGCCCGCAGCGGCGGCGTCTCAAAGCGGTTGCGTGCCAAGTTGATGTTCTCAAGCATCTGCAGTCGTGAGCGTTCGAAAATTGCTTCCGGAAGCTCAGTCAGCAGGTTATCAGCAAGGTCTAGCAACTCCAGACGAGTCAAACCCTCGAAGGTACGTTCTCCCAGCCGTTCAAGACGATTTCGGCTGAGGTCCAAAATCTACAAACAAAGGTCAATTATGAGGGAGTGTGACAGGAGCATCTTCTTTATTTTGCACGTATTTTGCACCTGTACTTGAGACCTCTAGAAACATGTGTACAGTTGGGAAAATTATTGACGTAACTGTAGCATAGGTGTACCTGTATCTGCGTGGAGTTATGGAATGCGGACTCGCTGAGGGACTCGATCTCGTTCCTGGCCAGGAACAGCTCCCTGAGGCGAGGAAGACGAGCAAAGTCCAGGTCCTCGACGCTCTTCAGCCCGTTCCCACTGAGGTCAACGGTCTCCAGGAACTGCAGGGAGGCTATCAGCTCCGCGGGGAAGAACGTGAAGCGGTTGTCAGAGGCGCGGAGGCGGCGCAGCTGGGGGTGGGTCTTGAAGGCCGACGGAAACAGGTAGCTCAGCTCATTCCTCGCGAGGTCCAGCTCTTCTAGGGACGCTGTGCTGCCTCCACGGAAGAATTCTCCCTACCGGATACGCATTACAATTATGTCAGCATAAAAATAAGTTGTACTAAGCGTGTATAGAGATAGAAGCCCGATTCCCAACCTTTTTCAACGTAGACACTTAGACTACTTTATTTTATCAGACTTCCTAATATTTTTTTTATTATAATGCATAAATTTCCAGGTATCAAGTTACAGTTGTAAGGACCATACAGTAATAATATAAATAAATAAATGACATTGAGTCATAAAAGTTATGTTTATTGCAAAAAAAATAATGAATTGAAATCAACAACGTTTCGTCCTCAATAAGAAAGATAGCTAATTCAGACAAAAAGTGATAATATAAATACTGTAATAAGTGATTTTTAACATTTATACTATTTGTCTTGTCGTGGGAATGTTGGAGGTAACATTTGCACACGGCCGGTTTTTGGGACCAAGTTACGTCAACAGGAAGTGGGTTTTGCGAGGGACGCCTGGTCAGGTCATTTTCTGACCATAGGGGTGAATGTGCTCGGACAAAGGTGACCGTGGCTGGTCACAGCTGTGGCGGATATAGAAAAAGGAAGTCGGGTCCTGGACGGCGAAGGAGAAGCTGTGGGCCAGGACACGGGACAGTTGTTACCCAACATTTGGCTTGTTGGCAAGCAGAGCCGACGTCTTTGACCGGAGTGGTGTGGTGGAGACGAGTCACGTCCTGGAAGGCAGGAGAGCGGACGTCGTCAGTTCAAGGGACGAACGCGTTGGAGATTCTGGTGCGGAGGTTCTTGGAGGAGAGGACCGGGAGTTGCGGAGCAAGCGTGGGCCGTCACGCCTGTGTGGTTTTAGCCGCTTTTCTGTGTGCGGCCGGGCACCTGAACCTGACCCAGGACATCATCAGAAGGCGACGCGTCGCAGTAAAGTAAGCAAACTTCCCTCCCTTTCCCTGGATCGTGTGAAGTTACTGCGAATTGAGAGTTGTGGGTCCAATGACCGGCTGTGTTTGTAAAAGAACATATTGAATTAGATAAATTTGGCCAAAAGAGTAAATTTACAGAGAATTGTTAGATGTAAGTTTATCAATAAGAGTGGCAACATTTAGCGATTGAGGAGTCGTGCCGAGTGTTTGTAGTAACCCTAATTTGTTTATTAAACTGAATTTTATGTTCATAGTTTGTTTTATTCAGTGAATCCTTCCTTTACGGAATTGATCAAAGCCAGGACCCCTGAGATACAGTTATTGAGAGTCTCATGCTCGACTCAAGTACTCACGAGTCCTGGCAAATCGTTTATCGACTCCCTGGTGTGGATCGCGCGGATCGCGAATATTAATTAATGAGACGATTGTCGTTTACATAATTTAAAATAAAACTTTTCTGCACATGCAGTGGCGCCTGGGTCGGCATTAGTCCATTATAAGGATCCGAGGGAGCGGGTAGGCGATTACAATACCACACAACGTTTCATGAATCCTTGTTTCTTCCGTCAGGTGCGAAGAAGAGTTGTGTCGCTCTAGGTTTTTCTCAGAAACGTTGTCTGGTATTTATGTGATCACTTTTTTGTTTGAATTGGCTATATTTCATATTCATTATTTTCAATCAGACGTAATTTTTTATCATTTTAACGTTTCGTCCTCTACTGTGACATCATCAGGTATGACAATTTTTAATAAAATTACAATATATATATATATATATATATATATGTATGTATGTATGTATGTATAAATATTCAATTTCACTCATTTTGTGTAATTATAATTATTATTTAAACTAATTTAATGCGGTTGATGCTTTTTCATAATACTTTTTATATGATAAAATGAAAAAAACCTTCGGATTGAAATGAATGAATAAGACAAAAAGGCAATATAAATACCACACAACGTTTCTGGGATCCTTGATCCTTTCGGCAGGTGCTAAGAAGAGCCTAGAGAAATACAACTGCACGGGTCAGTCGTTATTTATATTATTTTTTTGTCTGAATTGGCTGTCTTTCTTATTAAATTTTCATATGATGTGTAAAAGTAGTAAATAATAATCGCAAATAACCGAGTTGTGCAATATTTGTTCTATTTGTAGTTTTTGTTATTAAAGTTTGACGTGACTAAATCCTTTCTCAACAAAGTAAGAACTCGGAAAAGCTAAAGAAATGCTGGTACTTTAAATTGGTAGAAAACGCGTCTAATATTTATATTTATTCGCAAATCCCGAACGGTAAAAAATTTGTATTGTTTAATTTATTGTAGTAAATGTGTTTATTGTTGAATTCATATTGAAACTCTGTTGACGAAAAGTTTTACTTTTTATATGATAATATTTATTTGCTCCTGATTTGCCTCTTTTCTCCATTGATACCTAAAGAGTTTTCACATAATTACGCAAGTGCCGGTCGTTACAAGACTTATTTCTGAATTTATTTCGAGATACAGGCATTCAATGAATGTAAAACCAGAAATATATTATAGATATCAAACATTGAACAAAATAGAGATTAAACTTAAAATCTCATAGAGATTCTCGCTCTACTGAGTCTCAATTTACAAATTGAGTCAATATTGAGAAACTATCACTAGAACATAAACAAATTGCATTTTATATTTCAAAGCGTTGAGGGAATGAGTAATATCGTGTTTATAACATTGACAACACTGAACAGCTTCTTTATGACACTCCTCGTTACTGCTATTATTCCTAGATATAAGTTTTGTCCCAAATAAAACCTTTAAACTGCCGATGTTGCTAAAACTATCCTACCATCAATCGCATTATATATCCTTGTTCAGATATATATATATATATATATATATATATATATATATATATATCTTGTAATGCCAAGTAATTAGGCCATTAATTGTTTGTATTAGAAATTAAATTGTTAGCGGTATTTTGAGCGACAATAGCGCTGAGCTCTGTTGCTTTGAGAAAATGCCGAAATGGAAATGCGCGCTCAAACTCGAGATGCACTAGAAAGATTGGTGCCGAAAGATTGCGAAGTTCGGAACAAGTAATAAAACTTGGGAGAGTTGGTGCCGAAAGATTGATGTGGACGGATGAAGTCAGCATCCAGAAAGGACAACAAGTGGTCGTGTCAGAAACAAAGTCGAGACGATCTAAAGTATTTAAAAGTAAAGTTAGTTTCGGTCAGCAGCAAGGAGCGGAATAGCAGAGTCTACATTTAGGACCAGCCACGAGAGAATAAACATTTAAAACAAATTTTCACTGAGCTACGTTGCAGTTTAAATCCAAATCAGTAAAAGACCATAAATTAGCAACTCGTAAGATTCCTGTAAGGCAAGCAGACATCAGATAACTGATAATTAGGAGGATCATCCGAGTTCCTGGGAGCCATTTCGCTTCAAATAGTGTAGAATCTGTGAGTCGATATTTAGAATCAGTGTAAAATTTTGCAATAGTGTACTTCTGAAGCTACAGAGAATGCTGGTACCAGCAGAACAGTATGCAAGTAACAAAAACCAAAACTATGATAATATTGTAAACGCTAATTAAAGGATAGAGTCATATTTCGTTCGTTCGTTCGCTTACTTCTAGTTTTCTTTCATTGATCGACTTATTGTTTTAATTTTAATCAAATAATATTTTTAATTGTTAATTAGTCAACTTCTACTTTTATCGTGTCCTAATCATCAAACCCAGCAAAGACCCAGAGATATTAAAATTTTAATTATAATTATTTTGATTCTTGAAGCCATAATTTGAAAATAAATTATATTTTAATTGTAAATTCTTGTTTAATCATTCATTTAATTAACGCCTATCCTTTTAAATATTACAATAAATAAATATTTTATACGTTTGGTCCAATGAGCTTCAATTATATCATTTTATTAATTGGATTTTTATATTATCATATGAAAATTTCTAAATATTAAATTATTTCAGAAAAATGAAATTATCTATATATTGGCTCTTTTCTTATTGCATTATTTGACCTTACTATTTAAATACAGTTGTTCCTTAACAAGTTCGGAACGTGTTGAACCGATGAAAGAAGTTACTTTGGTTTGGAAAATTTTCAATAAGCATATATTTCACCATTTGATAAGCAATAAAAAGTACTAAAATAACACATAAATCCTATTGATTTAATGGTAGTCGATAAATCAATCGTTATCGTTTTGCGCCAGCCTTTAAATCCCCCCGATTCTAACACAGTCGCGATCAACAAATTTTCCGGAATTTCAACACACACAAAAAAACGCGTCTGAAATAAACTGTTAAACGACAATTTTTCAAAATATATTGAACATTGCAACCATTTAACGTCTGAATTTTAAATGAATAAGATATGGTCTCATTAAAGAGGAGACAAAACCGTAACGATTCCAAAGATTTCAAAATCTCATATCCTATAACAATCTAGTATGTCTCATTTAAATAAAATTGTGGTTTGTAGGAACAATGGTAAATAATTTGCATTCTCATTCCCCACAAAACATGATACACTAAAACAGAAGGGCATCCACCAATGAAAATATTCGGATAAATGGTAAGCAATCGTGAAGAAAGAGTAGATGGGAACGATTAGGGGATATTGTCCAGGATGACGAGGAGAGCAGAGATCAGGCTCCTTACGTCAATCAAGGCTACATTCGCCTGTACAAACTATCCAGATCGAAACTACTTCAGCTTGAAAGAAATTAGTTCTGTCGACGCCAAACACAGTACGCCAATATACAGCCAGTAAACGACAGGTATATTTCACACTTTACCTGTCTTCATTGACGAACTCTGTAATGTTTTGAAATCTTTAAGTGTAGTCTCTGCTACACGGCTCAGCATCCCCTGATATTATGCAAGTCCTAAGACGAAATCCGTTTAATACTTCAATTTTGATATAATAATGTTGTATTTTAGTAAAAAAGGAGAGCTTTTTTATTATTTTAAAACCGCCACATTTTTTATATATGAATTTACCTTCATGGAAGTCTTACCTTGAATGCGCTCAGTCTGTTGTTGTTGAGCAAAACTTTACGCAGTGACGGAAGGTTGCTGAAGGCTCCAGATCTGATATTGAGAATGCTGTTATCCGACAGGTCGACGCTCGTAAGGTTTGCCAAATTGTTGAATGTCGATTCCGGAATCTCCTGAATTTGATTTCCCTGGAAAGCAAAATTGGATTAGAAGTTTTCGTCAATAGTACTTTAAGTTGTTATAAGTAATATATAAATCTATAGCAGCCAAATTCTTTTGTAGGGTTCTACTATGGTTAAATAATTTTTTATTGTTTTCTATGAATCTTATTCAGTTTTTAAGCAGAATATTTTCAGTTCCTTGCTTTATGTAGATGTTGAGACTTTCCAGCTTATAAAACACTTGAGAGATTAGTCGCATAATGCCTTCATTATGAAGTTTATTTTCATAATTTCTATATATTCTCTTCTTCCACTTTAAGAAAACCTCATTATGGGCGATTCTCAATTTTTTTTGTGTTGACAGGCTATATAATCCACATAGTGGCAACTCCCCTCTTGTAGCATAGGAAGGCGAATTGAAAGGGGGAATGCGGAAGGGTAGAGGAAGGTAGCCAAGGGTAACTAGGGCACCAGGGCTATGGTTTAAGGATCCTACCCGGCATTCGCCTAAAAGAAATGCAGGACAAACCCTAGAAAAACCTGCATCAGGTAGGTCGAGTATTAGGTACTTGTCCCACGCTCTTCCGAAAGCGGGAGAGGAGTTTGCTGTGGGGTCGCAGCATTCCCTTCTCCGTGCCTCGACCAGTTTAGGAGGCAGCTGGCCGACTATTCCAATGGGAATAGCGGACAACTCTTACCGTATGCCCAAGGTTTGTGACCCCGGAACATACTCCTCCCAGAACAGGCCGAGGTGCCTCGGCTTGTGGGAACCTTAGTTCAAAAACGGAGAGGAAAAGACATCCCCAAAGGTAGCCCCTTCGTATCTCTCCTACAAGGTACTGCCTGCGAGAGAATATTTTTTTTTTAGGTAACAGGCTACATGAGGGTAATCCACAAGGTGATAACTCCCCTTTAATAGCATAGGAAGGGATTTGAAAGGGGGGATGCGGAAGGGTAGAGGAAGGTAGCCAAGGATTAACTAGGGCCCCCGGGCTATATTTTAAGGATCCTACTCGGCTTTCGCCTAATGAAATGCAGGGAAAACCCTAGAAAAACCTGCATCGGATAGGTCGGGCATTGGGTACTTGTCCCACGCCCTTCCGATAGCGGGAGAGGAGTTTACTGGCCCTCGCAGGCCTTTTTGACTATTCTCACTAACATTATAAATTGTTATAACTGCATTGTCCTACACTCAACTGCATTTACCAGAATAGAAGATTGAGTTTTGATTCTTGATCTACTGTTTGATTTAATCCCTTCGTTTATATTTTGATATAACAGCATTTTAATATCTCGATTTAAACATTTTAATTTTTTTAAATTCAATAATATTAATGTATGATCTCAACGAGTCTTTATCACGTTTAAAGCAGCTTTCTTCTTCTGTTACATACTCAGTACAAATCGTTTTCCAAAATTAAGCTAGGGCCGAGGCTTTTAAAATATAAATTTAATATAACAGACCCCCGGGCGAATAAAATACATTATTTTTATTATTCACGACCTAGCCTCAGAATTTTAGGAGATAATTTTACATCTGCGCTACCCATTACTTGTCATACAACTCCAGCCTTGAATATGACATGGATTAAAAGAACTGCTGCAGCATTCTTGTTCGGATTCTGGATAAAGTATTTTGCTAAATAAAATATTAATAAAACGTATATAAAGGATAAGTAAATCGTACTCATGACTCGACTTTGTGTTCGATATTTGATACACGTATAGTTGTTGTTGTTTTTCAATCATCAAATTGATATTCATGCAGGACAATCAGCCGAGTTCTTTTTATTGGTGTATTTATAAATGAGGTTTATGACTACCGTTGTAAGCTTGCTGTCTTTTGCGATCACTGTGTTAGATACTTAACCGTGTTCTTACGGGGTGAGAAGTAACAATTCGATTGATCGACTCAGTTGTAGTGGGTGAATAGTTAAATATAAGCATGATTTTACGATACATCGGAAAATGCCAGACAAAAACGTGATATGTTAATTGTTGGATTGATGGAGAGTCCAGTTTTTTAAAGAACATTATTACAGCTGATGGTACGTGGATAATTACGTAGGTTCCAGAAATACGAAGACATTCATGCACTGGAAAACGCCAAGCAAGAGCAAAAATGTAATGCTTGGAAGGTTTGAAGATCAAGACAATTATTATCGTTTTCTTCTGTAATGAAGTTATTGCAGTATGGGTACCTAATCGTCGAACAATTGGGTGGATCACACCAGGATAAAGCGTTATCAGTGAAGCAATTTTTTATCAGAAAAACCGTTACAGTTCTTGAAAATTATTTATATTCTCCTGTCATACCATCGTGCGATTTACTCTCAATTCCTCAACATCGATTCGGAGCTAAGAACGGTCTACTTTTCAACATTGGAAGTGGTGCAGGTGAAAACGGCGAAGCTCAATGGAAAACGAAGAGTGCAGGTTGCTTTTTAAAATGAAGGCACCAATAATTATATTTCAGGAGAATAAACAAAGTTACGGCATTAGTTTCGTCATTTATTGCTCGCCAGAGTATTATTGAATTGGAAACAAGGTCCAACGAATTTTTGATGAGAAAATTTCTCACTCTATTTCGGTTAAAAGTGTGAATATTATTTTAATTTATTGTGCTGAAATTATATTACGAATATGAAGAATTTTTTAAAATTAATATTAGTTTCTGTAATTTAATAAACATTAACATTTACTTAGTTTTTGATATAATAAGTTATTAGAGAACTTTGTGAAAATTGTTGATAAATTATAAGTAAATTCAATATACAGAAAATTTGAGACTAAAATGACCTTTCATTGATATGATGGCAGATTAAAAACTTTGAAGTGACATAATTTTATTTTGTTGAAGTACCTTAAGGACGACGACTCGCAAAGTCGGGCAGGACGCGAACAGTCCAGGAGAGACTCCCTTGAGTCCAGTGTGCGCGAGGTCGAGGCCCTGCAGTGCCGCCAGGCCCTTGAGGGATCCTGGATGGAGGACGGACCCAAACTGTTCGTTATGACTGAGGTTGAGGTGCAACAGGCCGCTCAGGTTGGCCAGGGGAAGCGGTTCCGACAGCTTGTTGCGGGACAGGTCGAGGTGGCGAAGTGACGGCAGGTCCAGAGGTGCCTGCACGGAACTCAGGCGGTTGTCGGAAAGCTTGAGACGGGCCAAGCTACCGCCCAGACCAGCGAACGTGCCGCCCCCGAGGCCCCCGCCGTTCAGCAGGTTGCCCGACAGGTCCAGGGCCACGAGGCGGGAGAAGTCCTTGAAGGTGCCGACTGGGAGCTCGCGGACCACGTTCCTGGCCAGCTGCAGAGACTCCACCCTCGAGGAGATGGGTCTGAGGATGTCGGCGGACAGAGCAGCCACACGGTTGTAGCCCATCTGCAGCTGCGACAGCTCCGGCAGCCGTGACAGCGCCGACGCCGGCACCAGCAGCACATTGTTGTCCAGCAGAGAGAGCCGGCTCAGAGAGGTCAGGCCCTGGAACGTGTCTTCGTCCACCTGCCAACAGGATCATCCTTCCTACAGTTTTCTTCCACGTTTATCTTAAATTTATGGTTAAGAAAGTAATTCAATAAAAATTAATATCAAGGGTGCATGCGACGAATCCAACCAACTGGTCTCCGAGTGTAGACGAAGGTAATTGAACACAGATTTGATGCTGAACATATCTACAGGCATACATCCACTAATTATTAATTACTAATACTATTAATTATTAATACTAATAATATTTTTTAATTTTTTTACGTTATTTTATCTCACAAAATCAGAAATGAACTATCAGTATTTTCTGATAAATGCTCTATTTGTAGCTACATGTAGTGAGGTGCTTTTGTAAATCATAATATACATAGTGTTCGGTGACGTATGGGCGTATTAGTTATATTAGGACTATTATTATATATTCCGTATTATTATATGACAAAATAGGAAAATTTTATTAAGGCTATCTTCTTCCAATTTTCACCGACTCGTTGCCTCCTTTTATTAGACATACCGTTGACATTCTTCCCTCACTTCTGGCTCTGGATTTCTTCCTAATGATCTACCTTGTTCCAATTTCTTCTGCATCCGCTCGTCTCGCTGTTTACTAGAGCAGATCACTTCAAACTCGTCTTCCGTTTACTGCACACTTTTTTGGAATCTCGTAATTCAAGGCAAAGCAGTTCGCCGGTGATTATCTCACTTGTTCTCACAGTGGATAACTTATGAGGCACGAACATCCTTCTAAATATTTTAAACGGATACAAGTGTTGCATCAAAACCCTCGTAAAAGAAGACGAAGATCCCCGCCTCATTCAATCGGAAAATAATTCAACATAAATTCCCAAATGAATCTTACTTATAAATAAGTCTAGTTTTTTATGTAGGTCTATTCTACATCATGCGCTAATAAGTAGTATCCTCTACAGAAAGATGAACTTCACAGGGGTGCACCAAAATTTGTGGAACCTGGTCATAAAAGGGCGAGAAAATGTAGAGAAATTAGGGTGAGAATCTTTGTCAACTAGACGGAAGAAATCATGTACGGGAAACACAGGGTGGAAATGTGGAAATACATACGGGATGAAATCTGAAAACAACTTACATTGTCAGAGGCGATCACAAATTTAAAACCAAAACGAGACCGTAAAAAACCGACAGCGAAATTCTCATACCTAAAAATATCGATAGGCGATTGGATTTACCTGCAGCAGTATTTGAGGAGAATCTTCGAATAATAAGATTAAAGAATAATATAAAGAAATTAATGAAGTGCAGTGTTTTCCCTCTCAAAATAAATTTATGTCTATATTTTTCTTTAGTAAAGTGAAGTGTGGAAAAATGTTAGGACAAATTTCTAATACTTATTTTTTATTATTATTTTTCTTCACTTACAAAATTGTTTGATTTATTTATTTGTTAAACTTTTGTTTACATATTTGTTTTAAACTGCCACCGGAAACTATCCCAATCGCAGCTAATAATATACGTACATACCTTCTCTCAAGAAAATGGAGAACGGACTAAATAGCAGACTAAAATATTTGGTTTCTATTTTGAGCTAATCAAATAGTATTACCACATACATTATTTTTTAAACATTAGTTGTGTCTTTAGCGCTTGTTAAATGGATTCCCATCAACCTCATCTCATAATCTACCAAATACTGCTTCCCTTGGCCAAAATTTTATAAATATAAAATTTGTAAATAGGAAAACTTGTAATGAGATGGATTGGGGCGCGAATATTTTCCCGTATATTTTTATTGCGACGTAGTTGGCATAACGTAAAACGCAAGAAGTATTCCGATAATGTGGCTCAAATATATTGGCAGACTTTAAGAAGAAAATCAAGGAAATTATATGTTGGCGAAGGAAGATAGGTAATTCAAGGAAGGGATGGAGAGAAATAAACCACCGTTTCGAACAGTAATTCGCTTCAGGGATTAACGATCATCAGATCATTGCATAACATGTCAGACTGCAACCCTACTCAGTTCAGACCTGTCCAGACAGCTTTCTGTGGAATCTCGAAATCAAACAATGGAATACCAGAAAACATTATTACAATATTAAATACACAATTATTATTAAATTTCTAATCGAAGTTATGACCAAAGAAGTCTATTATATTCATATTATTAAAAGTGAATGATCCAGAAAATTGGAGTAATTTACTGCTGGCAGTAATCAATCCGAATGGCAATAAATGATACAATTTAAATTCCGTTTATGAATCTTTTTCACGGTCTCTGTCTCTCCAATTACTGCTAATTATATTAAATAATAGTGTCTCAAGTACATAAATCGAATTATGTGATTATTTTTCAGTAGAATTTAGTTAAAATCCGTATAATTTTTCCCGTCTCTCTCTATCTGTCCAATGCAGAGGGTAGTTCTGATAAAATCAAGCAGGGACAAGGTCGTTGCTGACAAGATGGTCCTGTTCCTGTGTAATTTCCTAGAAAGTTACTGTTAACTTTATATTTCAGTAAGTGGTTACGATCCCTGGCAAACTGCAAACGATAGAAGTTAAGAATCCCAGTCTTCGTTGAGTTGGACGCACTTCTCTCGTAATTGGAGGACAATAGCAGACTATTCCTTTATTTTTCAATGATACGTGTCCTAATTGGAATTCTTTCACTGTCCTTAACTACGAACTCCGAAATAACTCTGCTGAATTAGGTTCTTCAATCCATATCTGACTACACTGGGTGTTGTCCAAGAAATACTGCATTATCATGTATGAAAAAAGAAACGAAATAAATAGAAAAATTATATAATAAATAGCTTAGGTGTTGACTGACAGAAAAGAAAAGAACGACATAAAAAAATCATAAGTACGATACATCAATCAGCATTACCTTTGTTATTATTATCAGAGATAGCTGAGATATTTTTTGCTAACGTAGGTCATTTTTAAACTTTTAAAATTAATTTGATACAATACTAAGTAGTCTCCTACGTCCACTCCTCCAAGTTAGAAGGCAAATAGAAAATAAAATCCTGAAAAAGAGGTGCATCATCTTAATTATATTCAGTTTCTGAAGTTTTCAGAATTTAAGTTGCGTGAGAACGTGGACCAATGAACGAAATTTCTATATGCAGACAAATATAAAAATGGACAGACCGTCAAAATATCGGAACTAATAGTTCAACTTGTTAATTTTATACTGATTCATAAATGAAGAAACTCTCGATAAAAGGTATTATAACATAAGTCTTTACATATTATTGAATTTCTTTGTGGTGGTTCCGTGTAAAGTGTGTAGCTTCTGGCCAAAAAAGAACACTTTGTCACACGATCGCATAGCAGTAGTACGGTGCAACAGACTAGTGACGTTAGTCGTGGCCACTCACCGTTCTGAGAGAGTTGACACTAAGGTCCAGCGATCTCAATTTGGCCAGGCCCCGGAACGTTCCTGATGCTATGTTGGTGATGCTGTTTCTACTCAGGTCCAACTCCTCAAGGTCACCTTGGGTTCCTAGATTGCTGTTCTCCAAAGTCTGAAAATGACAAAATTGAGAGGCAGTGTTCACGCGGGAGGGAGATTGAAGAATCGCAGAGGACGCTCACCTTGATTAGGTTCGCTGACAAGTTGAGATGACGCAAACTATTGAATGACTTAAGAGCTGCAAAAGGTACTTCAGATATAAAGTTTTGAGACAAGTCCAAGTGCTCCAGGTTACTTGCACCTGTAAAAGAAACACGTATTTGATCTAAAGGTTATGAATAATCATTACAATGAATCGTAAAGAGCCTAAAATACGACTGAAGGACTTTTTATTTATAGAAGGCATGAAGGGGTTTTATTGAAACTAGACGGAAATTACAGAAATTAAAATTAACTAAGCCATAATTTGAAGAAATTTGACTTCCACAGAGTTCTGAAAGCAGAGCGTTGTTATAAATTAGAGGATCATGATCATCCAGTCTCTGAGTTCGGTCAGTGTTACAGGTGTATGGGTGAGTTTTGTAATTTAGATAACGAATCAAAGTTTTTCCATAAAATAAGACACAGGATAACCAAATTCAACTCATTATTATACTTTTGAGGAGAGGAGGGTTGATGAAAATGGGACTATATATCACGTACAAAAATAGTTAACCGCAACATGTGACAAAGTAACGGATTTATTTTAATAAAAAAGACAGACACTCTTTTAGATGGAATAAAGAAGAACTATAAATTATATGTTATCAGCATCTTGGAGAAGAACGAATCGTGTCGTTGTAGTTACGAAAACTTATTAATATTACAATCTGGTTTTTTACCGTGTTGTTACGCGGTCGGTTTTACCTTGGAAGACGTCGCTGTTGAATCGGCTAAGTCTGTTGTGTGACAAGCCAAGACGGCGAAGTCTGGACAGGCCCTCGAGGCAGCCGCCTTCCAGAGACGTGAGCTGGTTAAAGTTGAAGTCCAGACGCTCAAGGCTGGGCTGAGCCGAGAATGCGCCACTCAGCAGGGATGCTGAAAGAAACGAAATACTTACTAACATACCTAACTAGAAAAATGTGGCAACAATGATCGATGTTAATATATAACTTAAACAACGTTCACTTCACTGTATCTCTCTTTCAATTTTCCTCCAAAAGCAACCTGATCAATACGAGCTGATAACCAAAAATATTTTAGTGAATAACGAGCCTACATTGATGAATTAAAACAATGCTTATAACAGAATTTTATTAACGTAGCATCTCTGTTTCACATTTATTTCTTATAATTTTTTTATGTAGTAACCACGGTTTCATCGGTACCAGTTAGGCAAGTTGAGCACTGTAATAATAGTACACCTGTTTCAGAAGCATGTACCCGCTTTATCTTTTTTTTTAAAAATGTTTATTTCAATCTTTTCATCCGATTTTTACCACTGTCACCAACGCTCAACATTTACTATCTTCTTTGGGAAATCAGAATGAGTATAATTCGTTAGGATGGAAAAAATTGTCATACTGTGCGCACGAAGTCGCACTTAATTTTGGACTTGGGACCTTGTCTCGCTTAAACATTAAATTACAGAGAATCTTGAATACTCACCGATCCTGTTATGCGACAATGACAGGATCCTGAGGGCCTGGGGACCGTTAAGTGATGCAGATGGGACAGCGGTGAGGGCGTTATGGTCCAAAACCAGCTCCTGAAATTATGTAAACACACAACGTGGTTATTAGTAAACAAAAATATTTTATGACTGCAGCTCGTTAGTTTTAAGAAAATTCTAAAACATAATATTTGTTAATGCGATTCGGCGTCGTTTAATACTAACTAGGCATGAAATTCTCTGTCTGAGAAGGTTTTACAACCACATGTGAATTAATTAGTAGTATGATCTGTGACTCACTATTTACTGTTGGGTAAGGAAATGATGCAACACTTTTCTTAATGGTAGTTGATTGGATAATGAGAAAGAAGATAATGAAAACGTTTCTTGAAGAGGGAGGACATTTTAAATGGATTATAAAAGGTTCATATAATATTTTCTATGCGGAAAAAATATATTTCCCACTACCAAAATTAGAATTTTTAATATAAATATAAAATTGGATCTTCTATAAGGATCAGAAACCTGACATTTCAATACACCTGATATTATAATACTACAAGTATTTGTCAGTAAATGCCTCCAAAATATTTTGCGCATAAAATGGCTTCACGAAACTTTGAGATATTAAAATCTAGCAGACAGGAAACAATTGAAAAAGAAACTACGCAAGCCCAAAGAAATATTGAAGTAAAACAAGGCTTCGACTGGAAGCTTCAGGGAAGAGAGGAATGCAAAAAAGAACGTGGTGCCGCACAACTAGGGATGAAATAAAGAAAACCCTGACAAGACACGAACGGAAGCAAAATTTAGGCTCACTAATATTGTTAGATGGAAAGTCTTAGCAGATGCCATACGCTCCAGAAGGAGTGAAGAGGGCTCATGATGATGATCTGTGACCACCGAAACTCACGTATCGTCGGTAACATTCAGGGTTACTTACCGAACAATAAAACATATTAATGCTAAAAAAGTAAACAAAGTTTCCACCAAACGAGAATTTAATAGTTTTTTTCTGTAAAGTGTAATTCCAAGTCAAAATTTTTTTATACATAAACGTTTTTACACAAGCCCCTTTAATTATACTGCATTAATGCACGCTCGCAGTCTTCCTCTTTCTCATCAGGCTTTATTCTCATACAGTATCCAGCACTTGTCACAGGCCAAAGTAGCGGTAACTGGAAGTGACGATATATTATAACCATTCACCCAAGTTTTATGACCTCATGGTGACGAGAGAAAAATTGTTCCCCGTCTTTACCATGCCGAATGAATCATTTACGTGCAGACTTCCTTATGTGGTCTGAATGTGCATAAATCGTCGCCTCAGCGGTCTTCAGATTCACGCTGTAAAGTTTCCGAGTCTATGGCGTGACCTTTCGTCCTGAATGAGCCTGAAGTTATAAAGAATGTGAACGCAGCGCAGCTTTGCGTCA
Source organism: Zhengitettix transpicula (assembly GCA_037074705.1). Taxonomy (NCBI): domain Eukaryota; kingdom Metazoa; phylum Arthropoda; class Insecta; order Orthoptera; family Tetrigidae; genus Zhengitettix; species Zhengitettix transpicula. The sequence continues at coordinate 81,060,821 of CM073591.1, forward strand.
ACCAAATCCGCATTTAAAGCCTTTCTGAGTATAACTGTACCCAAAGTGGCTCGAATGTCTTTACTTTTCATATACCGAACGATTCAGTAAGAAGTCCTGCAGACCTGCTGACATGCTGCGAGGGAATTTATATCGGTATAAAATGCAATCAGAACTGGAAATGTCGGTTACCGTTAATGCAGTCATGGAAGACCTTTGGTTCATTATTGAGAAATATTTAACATTCAAATTACAATTTAATTTTTAGTTATAATTTCGCACATCTTGTTGATAGCTGAAAGAATTAGTAGTAAAATTTCTGAAATCCCCATCTGGTCACTTTTATTAGTGGTTTCCATAGCATCATCAAATAATTTTTTAGTTATAACTAATACATGACAATTGCTTCCCAAAAATGACCAACAAACATGAGATAATACTAACAGTCGTGTAATACTAACTGGTCATGTATGATGCATATGGGAATATAAATTGAATGATAGTTTCAGGAATTAGAAAATGATTACGAATATAATTTTCATTTATTTACAACATCATGTAGGTCCTTATTTACTGCTCAGATGAAAGATAGATCGGTGTAAATTTATTTAATTACTGTCATGTAACGCGTGTATTTAGGTTTAAGTTTTTCTTTGTCTCGGAAGTGTTGTTTGTGTGGACTTGAGAATTCGAAACCGTGCACGTGCGTGGGGGTGGAGGAGATAAATATATCCATCCAAGTAATTTCGTGTTCTGTCTCGATTGTTGGCCTCAACATGACAGAATAGTTAGCCATTGTTGACTACGGAACTGCAGTTGCGTGCTATAAATCTTGTGACAATGGAAGAATCAGTAAAACTGACGAAGTTTTCTAACAATGAAAAAAGTAAGAGACTGGGAGGATATAAGGGAAGAGATCAGCTTTTGAAAAAAGACAGTTGTTCTGCGCTCACCGAAGCTGGTGGATGTGATTAAGAGAGGCTCCGTAAAGTTGTTCTCTCTGATGTAGTTCGAGGCAGAATCGTCGTGAGAAAGGAGCCACAATTTGTTAGTGAAGAGTTCACAGAATAGCACCACACAATTTAGTACGACGGCTTGCCAGCATTCAATCCCGGAGGCCGACGCCTTAGCCAGTGATCAACCCCTGAGTCGACGCCAGTACGTCGGTACGAGAGCTACAGCAGGCAACACAACAGAGAATAGCAGTACGCATTTGGTACGGGCAGCAGATCTCTTCTATGTAAAACCACAGGTGCCTGAGATAAGAGTTTTCATGTTTAACTTTAATAAACTTATATAAAATTTCATTTTTGGTCAAATATTTATTTTGATTTAACGTAAAAACCCAGCCCACAAATATAATTCTTTACAGTCACGTCAATAACAGGCACTTTAATGTTTAAAATATGAAATAAGTGCTGTATTTAATGCTATCATGCTTATATTTAAGTTTAGACTGTAAGACTCAGAATGTTAGTAATGTGTACGAATTCCTGTGGTTTATAGGTTTAAAGGCGCGTGTTTAAATATAGGATTCTACTGTTCAAATATGTACCAAAAGATTTGGGGATATAATTTCAAATTGTTTCGCTGATGTAAAATTATGCAGTAGGAACCAGATGAAGTTTAAGGAAACGGAACCAACATTGGGTTCCCCACCCGTCATGGACATTTATTTGTTCTTCGGCGCGCAGGAAGGAACATTGTTGGGTGTCTGCGACACAAAATGTTGTCACGCCTGTTGGCCGCAGGCTGAACGGAGTTTTTGCATTCTAGTATAGTTGGGGCCGGGAGAAACTTTTTAGGAGATGGAGAGAGAGGTATTAAGTTAAGAATTTCGCCTAAATGAAGCATTGTTTAGATCCATTTATTCCAATAAAATTGTTAGTTCTCCGTTAGAAAGGTAAAGTTGATATCAACGAGGTAATAGTGATTAAGTTGCCTGATTGCGACGGTAAGAGAATACATTGGTGGAGCATCAGCGGGGCAGCAGTAACAGGAAAATAAGCTAATTTAGAAGACGACAGCTTCCAGCATTGCGTAACAAATAAGAATATTCGACGTGAATTTCACTGAAATTTGTAAATATGTTTGATAATAAGACAATTATTTCACCACGAAATGAACCTGAGAAAAATATATTGCTATAAAATATAACTTATAATTTTAATAACCTGTAACTATTTTATTAATTTGAATTACAAATAAATGAAATATCAACTCATAGTAGCAAAAATCTATTCGTAATTTTTTTAAAGAGAAGCGAAAGCCTAACCCATAAAATCTTACCAGTATTTTTAGTAAAAATTAGGAGTGTAACAAATACACGAAGCATTCGCATATGATGTCGGTGTAAAGAAAAAATATAAAATGATTGAAAAATGTAAGTAATAAGTAAGTATAATGGTGAGACGAGGTAATAAAACAGTGTAATAGGGAGAAATTATCACTGAATCCTAACAGGCCTTTTCTCTATAAGTTTAGCATTTATAAGTAGGAAAATTGAAATTTATAAATGTAATTAGTTTCAGAATCTATAGGTTTCTTGATAATTCGTTTTTGTATGTAAATTATATTTCTTATCATACTTTTAATTGAATAACCTTGAAATTAATCTCCGGAGTGTGTCCCTCCAAAGTGTCCCAAATTAAACTTATAAATTTAATCTTCATTATTGTCTTATTGTTTCGAATTAAAATCCGGCTTTCTGCGGTACTCGGACAACTCTGACTCGAGCTGGTGGTGTCGCTATCTCACAACAGGTGTCTCTGATGGATTGCTATGAGATCTGTCCTTGGAGCAGAGTAAGGAATGTCCTGACCTCAGGCTTCCAGACTCACCTGGGCGCACAAATGTCAAAAGTTAGTCACTCGCCCACGCAAACATTACAAGCGATTTCAAAATTGTCCATGATCTGGATACAGTGTCTGAGTTCCTCGTTGCATGTCGTTGTATAACGTTATCATCGAATTGTTTTCTACTTTCTCCATCACATAACGATACGCAGTGTACCCAAATAATACAATTTCATTAGCTGCCGTATATAATAAATGGAGAATAAGTCTTATATAGTTAAATTAAAGATATCTTGTAAATAATATTGTGTATAGAATTACTTAAAGGATGAAACTTAAAGAATTGTGTTAATAAAAATTGGACGTTTATGATTGCACATTGAATACATTGTTTTAACTATGTGAAATTTACTTCTTAAAATTTACCGACAGTGGTTAAAAAACAATTATCAGGATGTATTTTGACCTTTTAATTGGTAATTCTGAGAAAAAATATTTATTCTTTGTATGATCTTATCGAACCATTATTCCCTAGTTTCTTCTTTCTTGTTCGCCTGTCGTCTTCCGATACATATAAATCTTTGACGTTTCCATTTCACATAATTGTCCATATCATTTCCACATTTTAAATGGTATATTCTTAAATACACATGTCATGAACATGATTAATTCATTGTATAATATTGTTAAATCGATGTATACTACGTTTTTCTGGTAATTGCTGCAAGACTGTCATAAAATGAAATATTTCTAAATAACTGATTAATATCAATTTATAATAATAATAAAGATAACTTTATACAGACAAAATATAAATACCACACTACGTTTCTGGGATCCCTGTCCATTTCATCAGGCGCTAAGAAGAGCCTAGAGCGACTGCACTCGTCAATTGACAATACTCAAAAGCTTTTGAGTTGAAAATCGGACAGTTGTGTCGCTCTAGGCTTTTCTTATCGCCTGAAGAAATGGACAGGGATCCCAGAAACATTTTGTGGTATTTATATTATCACTTCTTTTGTCTGTATTTGGCTATCTTTCTTATTAATTTTCAATCAGACGTAAAGTTTTCATTTCAATATTATATATATATATATATATTGTAGTAATTAGTAATTAATCCATTGTTATAATTGCAAAGTAAAGAACTCATTATTAGACTACATAAAGCGTGCACCGCGACACAGGGCGGCGAGTCAATAGAACCATTGTTGAGACGTACACAGTCAGCATCGAGGAGCGAAAGTCAACAGTCAGCGAGGAGGAGCGAAACGAAAAGGTTCCAAGTTAAAATTGAACAAAAAGTTTTTCAGTCTGTAATTCATCGAATAAGGTTACAGGAAAGTTTCTCAATAAGTAAAGCCACAAGCAGTAACCTAATAATTTCCTGCCGCAGTAAAAATTTCACAAGTAAAGACTGTTGCAAATGTCATCGAGAGGAAGTTGTTAACAATCCATCTAATCATTAATCCGGAAGGAGTTGCAGTTTCCAGTTTCCAGAAGAGAGACCCAAAAGTTTTGACAAGTGTTTTGTAACCAATTTAAATTCAGTGATATCCCCAAAAACGTGTGCACAGAAAACCCCAAAATTGAGACCTGGTCGGCCGTAAGTAAAAGAACTCTAAATTTATTTGTAAACCATTTCATTAAGATACGTCAGATCGTTCTTCAATTATTTTCTTTTCTTCAATTAATTTCTTTTCTTCAATTATTTCTTTTCTTTAATTGTTTTGTTAGATAATTTAAATTCAATTCACCCATTTATCAAACCCAGTAAAGACCCTGAGATTTTAAATATTATTGTGTAATTTTAAATTGTATATAACTTCATTAATAAATTTTGATTAATTGTGTTCAAATAAATATTCTTTTAATCAGCCACAACCATTAATTTTTAATCAGTTTATTACAATATATATATATATATATATATATATATATATATTGTGGTAATTAAAATGAAATAATTGATTAATGAACAAAATTTGGACTCGTATTGTTGGCGGCGTAATAACACATGAGCTGCATACTTGAATTTGTGGCAATAATGCATGCTTGTTGGGATTGTCGAAGTTCCTTTTTACGAGACGCAGAGCTCCAGTTTGTGGGGAGCAGTGCGCCAGAGTGTATGATAGGAGACGGTAGAGAAAGGACATAAATTCAGAAAGTGTGTGGCTGTATATAGTCTAACAGCTATAATATCCAGAACTATCTATTCGAGTCTATGAGCGAATAACTTCAACGATACAACGCCGACTATTAATTTCTCAGAGGCAGTATAGTTCGGAGTGTAGCTTACATTCATGAGTTAGACATTTTTCTTCAATTATTGGGAGCCCCGGGTTATTGCATCCAGCAGATAACAAACTTTTGAGTGTGGTAGTACGATTTTGATACAAGGAACAGCGAAGCAAGTGTAGTGAGTCAATTTGGCAAGCAGCATGTGTTGCCCATTAACCAGAGTGTATAATGGCCTGTCTATAAAGTGTTAATAATTGTGTGTGTGTGTGAACGAGCCCATGTCCTTGGTACAAGAAAACATTAAGATAAAACTGCACAACTTACTATTTGTAAACCCGCAAGTAAATGATATTATCGTCCGATTTCCGAGTTCAGATTTTAAAGTTCATATCTCATACTTTGTATCGTAATGTTCTATTGATTGTTTGATGTAATACTATGATAGCTTTGAGAATTTTATTGTTTAATAAGTATTCTTCATTGAAGGCCCGGTGATCGGCCCTGAGAAATAACCGTGGTATTATTGTAAAGCATTAATATGCAATGTGATTTAAATAATGTTCTTTAATAAATTAACTTGTTTGTATATTTTAAATCTTGATTTTTTTCATTTAAAACATCGATCATTTTAATTGTTTTACTACAAATTGGCACTCCAACGTGCAGTTAATTTTCCTTTGTATTTAATTAAATACTACAATATATATTATTTGCTAAATAATGAAGGAGAGATACGAAGGGGCTACCTTTGGGTATGCCTTTTTCTCTCCGTTTTTGAACTAAGGTTCCCACAAGCCGAGGCGCCTCGGCCTGTTTTGAGAGGTGTATGTTCCGGGGTCACAGACCTTGGGCATACGGTAAGAGTTGTCCGCTATTCCCATTGGAATAGTCGGCCAGCTGCCTCCTAAACTGGTCGAGGCACGGGGAAGGGAAGCAAACTCCTCTCCCGCTATCGGAAGGGCGTGGGACAAGTACCCAATGCCCGACCTACCCGATGCAGGTTTTCCTCCTAGGGTTTTCCCTGCATTTCTTTAGGCGAATGCCGGGTAGGATGCTTAAACTAGAGCCCGGGGGCCCTAGTAACCCTTGGCTACCTTCCTCCACCCTTCCGCATCCCCCCTTTCAAATCACTTCCTATGCTATTAAAGGGGAGTTGCCCAAAGTGGATTACCCTCATGTAGCCTGTTGCCCAAAAAAAAAAATTTACTAAATACTATATTAATATATATTATTTACTAATATTAATATATTAATAATAATATATATTAATATATATATATATATATATATATATATATATATTAATACATATTATTTACTAAATACTACTATATATATATTATTGTTAAGATTTATATTTTATGCCTATATTTACTACATCATGCAATATTAATGGAATTGTAATTATTTCTCGTCAGAGCTGATTGCAAAAAGAAGAACGTTTGCAACTGTTCTAAATAAAATTGAAAGTATCAAACTCTGAAAAATGTGAAAATATTGTACAGTAGATGTAAATATGTAGTATTTGAAATGAGAAAAATAATATTCATTGCGTGATGTTGTGTATCTAATCGGTGTATTTGCACAATCTAATTAATATTGATGAATGTTTGTAATATTTATGCGTGTAATTGGGGGTTGTGGGTGGACGAGTATTTAAAAAACGCTTTACTTGTGCACAGGATATTATCCCTTCCAATTTTACGGTTAGGTAACAGAAATATTTTAATGACTTTTAGATGCAGTATTTGTCATGATATTATCGGACAATAAAATGGGGAAATATTAAACTATTATCGTCTTTTGCTATGCAATATATGCTGTTGACATTACTTGGTAATGTATAGTGCTTATACTGAAAATCATATTTATTGAGTAATCTAATATTAATCGTGAACGGTGAAGACTAGTAACAATAGGCATCGCCTAGTAACAATAAAATTATCAAAAGTGGCTAAGATAAATGTGTCGTAAATAAATATTATTCACGGTTTATGGTTTGCGCATGGGTTTTCTTGCTGTATTTTCTTATTACTACGTTTGTGGGGACTTTTCATAGAGTTAGGAATTCAGCGTCGAGAACGTCGTTTTTTCTGTCATAGCCAGTTTTCTCAAAAGAAAACTAACATAGTATTCCTTTCTACGATTGAATAAGTAAGGTGAAAAGTTATCAATTATTAAGCAGGCCGTGTACGTGAACCCCCATCGAATAGTGTGTGGCGTCGCACTCTGCACATCTCGTCTTCTTCATAACATCAGCAATCTCAACATTATATATATTGTGGTAATCAAATTAGAATATAAAAAAGTCCACCTCGTTGCGGTGCCAATTAATGTAGTAAATTATTTATGAGAAACTAACTTATTTAACTGTTGATGATTTGGAAAATAAAATAATTTTACCAAATAAATTTTAAATGCAGAAACATTTATTACTATTTATATTTAATTAGTTTTTATACACAACCTTTTTACATAAATGCCACGGCTAATGAGATTCTTTAAACTTTCAGGGACTTTTCGGGCTTCTAACAGTAATAGGAACCCGCAATGAAATAACCAAATTTTGCAAACAAAATATTACGAAGTATTGAACTTAATTTACTTGAATATTACAAACATAATAAATCTGAAGAAATTTGACGGTACGGAATATTATACCACGTTTACAAATAGATTTTGGTACATACCAGACCACGGAGCAATTATTCCCTTCAAAAATTATTTATCTTTTCAAAAAAATTTTAAAGGACTTTAATGAAATAGGCCATAGTTTTACACTTTCTACACAACCTGTCAGTATATGCGATTGAATGCCTAACACATCACAGACAAACCTCTGTCCATCTCCAAATATTTCAGCTAACAGTAAAAATGTTGACGCAAGGAAATTGGAATTACACTTTCCAAATAACAGTTCGATTCAACTCACTATGAATTCTACCAATAATATCAGTTCAACAACAGCCAGTACAACTTTCCTTACAATTTACACGTGTCTCCTTGAAATTATAATGGCAATAATCTTAATAACTGTCTTTTCCATTCGGCGACTCTTACTTGCAGACTCGTTAACATGGTTTTTAAGTAATCCTAACGAACAGTCCTCACTGTCTGACTACCACATACAATACCTATTTCCGATCCAACTGTATCAGAGACTCAGAACAACCTTCACAGTTCAGGTTGTATCGCAGACTGATCTTTTCTTCGCCGCTTTCGACATTACACATTGTCGACAAAAATACAGTCTGAAACACTCCACATTCTTACGCAACGATGACTGTTGCCTACAATACCTGAACCATATTATTACGCTTACAATACAAATATTAAATAATTTATAAAATACTTTCATTACATATATTGGCGGTCACTACAATATATATATTGTAGCAATAGTTAATTAGGCCATTAATTGTTTAGTTATAATTTGAATTGTAGTGAATAATTTGAATTATAGCGGTATGGGCTACCAAAGTGACAATGGCGCTGAGCTCTGTTGCTTTGTTGAAGAGCTGAAATGGCGATTGCGTGCGCAAAAGTAAAGTTAGTCTTCAGTCTACGGTCAGCCACGAGAGGAGAGACATTAAAACAAATCTTCACCAAGATACATAGCAGTTCGATCCAAATATATAAATAAATTAGTAAAAGTCTAAAATCTGCAAATCGTGAGTCCCTGTAAGCAAGCAGATAGTTGGACAGAGAGATTTTCTAGCCAACGGTGAAGCAAAGGTTGCTTTTTATAAAAATTAAACAATTTTGCATTGAGGAAAACCGACATCCGATAGCTGACCAATTAGGAGACGATCATTCGAGGTTCCTGAGAGTTGAGTACGTGCATTTCGACTGCGTATGTGTAAAATCTGTGAGGAAATTAGAATCAGTGTAATAAAATTTGCATTTATAGTGTAGTGTTGAAGCTACAAAAGAATGCTGGTACCAGCCGGTTATTATGTGAGTAACCAAAACTTTGATAATAATATTTGTAAACGATAACTAAAAGGGTATAGTCAGATTTTGTTCACTTTTCATTTCGTTCAAGTTTAATTTCTTTACATTTAGCTTTCTTTCATTTATCGACATATTGTTTTTAGGTAAATTTTATGCTTGAATTGGAAATCAGTTTAAATCACTTTTCTGTTAATTATCAAACTCAGTTATGACTCTGAGAGAAGAGATATTAATTTGATTGTAATTGTTTCAACTTTTGGAAGGCACAAGTGAAAAAAAATAATAAGTTATTTTGTTTGTTAATTTTTCATAATATTTTAATTTAATTAACCTTTTCATTTTGATTATTACATAAATGGCTACCAGAAAGAGGGGCAATTAAAATAATCGCTCAACTTTATATATGTATATATATATATAAGGTTGTTGTGAGAGATTCAAGGATAGGAACAAGGGGCACGACATATAATAAGACAGTACAAGTGCTAGCATTTTCAGGTGATGATGTCATTGTGGCAAGATCCCGGGAATTACTTATAGATGCGGCAAAGGAATTCATGAATGTGGCACAATGGCTCGCACAGTGAACCAACAGAGGCCTAAGTATTGGGAAATAACTAAAATATCCACAAACACTAAAACTCTTAAATTAATCAACAATATTTTGAAACAGTCAACGAATTTATTTGGAAACAATCTTGACGGACAAAAATAATATAACAGCAGAGATCAAACAAAGGATATCGATGGGAAATAAATAAAGTTATGACTTGATAAATCAACTAATAAAGAAATTAAGATATGTGAAACGATATAAAAAATGTCTTCTGTCTAAAACTTTGCTACGACAAGTTTTGACTTTTGACGAGAGTTGGTCCCTGGTTAAACATAACACATACTGATCTTTGAAAGGAGAATATTGCGAAGGATTTTTGGACCAATATGTTTAAACTGGATGTGGAAAATAAGGTATAACCATGAATTATACATACTATACGGAGAACGTGATATAGTAAAAATAATTAAACTTGAAACACTGAGAAGACTGATGCATCTCTTTAGAACGAACGATCAGATCCACTGTAAAACTCTGACGCTACACAAGCCAGATGGAACACGACGAAAAGGACGACCAAAAATGACCGATTCAGTGGAATGTTTGGAAATGGAGAAAAAGACGCAAAGATGGTTGCCTTACGCTTTCCGAAGAATTTTCGTTTAACATTGTTTTGGAAGTTTATCGTAAAATGTAGGAATTATGGGGTGACGAAGAATTCTTATTGATGTTTGGTCGCCAGCAATAATCTAAAATTCACGCAAACGAAATCGTGTGCAACACTTGTTAGTAATATATTAAAGGGAAAATGCATTCACAGTTCATTTACATCCGAAACCTACCCTCATTTATTCTAATCCAAAAATCCATAACATTAAAAATTGTTTAATTAGAGGTTGACTTCAATGACGTTCAACGTAAATAATATGGCATTTATCCTACGAAATCCTTCACATAAATCTATCGAAAATAAATGTTACAGGTCATGTAGATGATTTTAAAAGTTAATGGCTGGTTAATGGTGAGACCGAAATAATGATGAATAATCGAGATTCAACAGAATCTTATAAACCCGACATCTATGGTTGTATCAACTGTAATTTCAATCGGTTTTAGTAGATCATATAACGACCTAATAATGATTTTATCTATCTTATAACCTATGTCTTCGTATGGTTATACAATTTATCAATTAAGTATAATTCTGTTTCATGGATTCCCCTTCACTTTTCTTTCTGTCAATCGTCGTCAACGTGGCTTCTTGTTTTTCGTTCTGAACCACTTCGTAAAATCATATACCACATATTGCATTTTCCACTGCCGCCATTTAAACAACTTCATACGTTCCAGTACGCGTGTGATACCCAACATAAAAATATTTTTCATCCTCGTTTTATACTTTATTATCAAATTATATCCCAAACACTTCGCCCACGTCGTTTAAAATTTTTCTACTTCAGTTTCAATCTCGTCAACTACTTCTACCTCTCTGAGAAATTAGCTCTAACATTTCATCAAGATAACTTTAAGTCAATTTCACCTGGAGAGAGGCGCAACCATCCAGCAGCCCTTGTTCCAGAGCTCGCAGCTGATTTGCCGTCAAATCCAACACTAGCAACTTCCTGAGACCTCGAAGTTCTCCGCTGGAGAACACTGGGTTGAGTCCATCTCCCAGCAAGTTGTGTGCCAGCCTCAGCTCCAGCAGCGAGTCCCTCAAAGTTCCCAATAACCTGCAAAGTAAAGGTAGGATTATTGTTTCCCGCCTATCAAGATGCACCAAGTTTGAAAAATAATTTCCAATAATATTATGTAAAGAACCCGCACGAGAATAAATATTGGAAGTTAACTATCTTACTGAGTATTTTTTAAATTATATCATAAATATACAAACATAAACGCTTTTGAAAAAAATTACAAAATTTAATGTGGATTGTTAAATAATTTTACGCTTCTCTTTGTGCAGCCAATTTCAAGTCGAAAACTATTATAAAATAGTTACCAACATTTTGACGGGCAAGAACATGATTGTAAACTAAACAAAATTTCTATGAGTCCAAATCCTCCAAAATGATTTTAATTGGTTAAATTACAAGACGTATGTAACTATAAATAACGATCCTAAACAAAATAATAGCTGTAATAGTAGCCATGAGGATAGAACAAATACACTTCGTACTTCAACATAAATTAATAATTTTATAATTTCGTCGCATAATAATACTTTTTATTTAATTATAGATTTTGAATCTTTTATCTCAAGCAATGATTCAGTATTTTGTGAATGTAAAAGTAAATTAAATTTCTCAGTGGAAAAATTGTAATATTTCAGCTTATTTAAAATTACTGAGTCAGTTTTTAAGTATAGTTTCGAGAATAATATGTAGGATTTGTATAAACTAGTTTTATGATAGTATATTTCAAAGAAATTCAAGGATATAGGACAAAAAATCTAGAAATATAAAAATACTGCACTGAAACATACTGAGGTGAAATTTCCTTAATTTTTAAGTATTATTACAAATAATTGGGAGATTACAGTGAGTGAAATAAATATTTTCAACGTATAATAGATACGAGGGTTGCAGTTGTAAAGTTGACCGTTTGATGCCTCAATTAATCATAATTTATAATAATAAGGTATAAGGTATAATTTTCAAATGCTTAGATTTTTATAAAATTACCCATTAAAAACCTGTTGTATGTAAAGGCTCAGTAACGAAACTGTGTTCCCAATCCACCTGGGATATTTATTGCTGTCAGACGTGCAGGAAAGGACCATTTTAGAATGGTGTCTGTGACGCAAAATGTTGACAGTTTAACGGCTGCGTGATGGATGATCATTAATGTTATTTAAGTTACCATTATTTGAGCCGTGTAGTTGGAAAATGTCGAACTTTGCAGATGATATAATGATCGATTGATAAATAGATAAAATTATGGACTAGCGTAGGAGAAGTATTCTATAGTTTCATTTTTTTTGCAGTAGTCTTTCGCTTATGGTTATAGAGAATAAGTCCACGAAATAATAGTGATTAAGATGTATAATTGCAATGGAGAGGAATTGGAGAGCACACTACAGGACTTGGACCAGAGAGCATCGACAAACGCAAAAATCAGATAAAAATTATCAATGTAAATTTCACTGAAATTTTTTTCCATACGTGAAACACACCGGGAAAAAGATTTAATAACATTTATCTTTTAAAATTGCAAATGATTATTATATAAATAAATATTTTCAATTGTGAGTTTACAATACTGAAGCGTCACGTTCAAATCTGCAACGTGAAAATTATAAAATTTCTTGCTTCTTGTATTGAACAGTTGCAGTCTGAAAACTTCCATATTTATTGAAAAAAGACTACTAAAGAAGGTGGTTGAGGTTGCGGCATCAATTGGACCTGATTTCTTTTTCCACTTATGCTGAATCTATGAATAATTCCTAAAATTAAATTTATTTAAATATAATCAATGAATCTGCTCAAGTGTTATGACAAGTCTCGAATTACACTTTAATTTAACACTAAACCTACCATGCGCGGTCAAATGAACGTTTTTGAAATTTCGTTTAAAATCTCTTGTATACAACGTTACTGTATCACCATGTAGCTTTTTGACTTTTCCTATAATATACATACGACCCAATATTCACAACTTTCTTTATTGTTTACTATCCGAAAATATTTATAGCATGTCTAGTATACCACTAACGGTCATTTGAATCTTTAAAAATTCATGTTATTTACGACTAAATTCGACGGAAAGGAATATCGATTTGTTAGACAAAATAAATAATATCGACGAGGATTGTTCGGAAGATGATCAAGAAGTTTCCGATATTGATAATGGTACAGCAGAAAATAATTGTGACTTATTTGACAGCGATACAGACGAAGAGAATATTTTGAACATACGAAGAGGACAAAAAAGAAAGAGATTTATAGTTAGTTCCGAAAGTGAAAATGAAGAAGAGATTTAAAGTGACTATGGACGGAACTATTTGGCAAAAAATTAAAGAAGGGTCTAATCAAGGAAATATCAGGACCGACAGGATACGCTAAACGAAATATTATAAAGGGCAGAGTTGAGTCAGCATTTTCCTTGATTATTGATCATAACATAAAAGAAAATATACGGAATTGGAGGCATTTCGAGTGTTGAAAACGAAATGTAATTTATCTATTGCAAAATTATATGCATTTATTGTACTTGTATATGCACGCGGCGCATATGAGGCTTAAAAATATGGATGTATCATATTTATGGAACACGAAATGGGGTCCGTCATTTTTCTCGCCAACTATGAGCCGAAATGACTTCGCAGAAATCATGAGATTTATTCGGTTTGACACCAAAAATCAACGAAGCCAACGCTTACAAAACGATAAGTTCGCTTTGGTTCAAATTTATCGAAAACAGTCAAAACTGTTATAAACCAAAAGCATTTCTTGTATAGATGAAAAATTATTTCCTACATAAGCACGTTGTAGATTTACTCAGTACATGCCCAACAAACCGGATAAATTTGGCATAAAAATCTAAATGTTAAAGATGGCCTTTACAGGTATTTTTCAATATATATGTTTTAGCGGGGATAAATGCTAGGATTTTATATAAAGAAACGACGGGTGAAGAAATATCGAGGCAAGAATTTTTATTTCAATTGGCTGAAAAGCTTGGGACCGAATATCAGAAAGCGAGACAGATAAGCAAAGAATGTTCATCAAAGAACAATAATAAACATCTTCTGGACGGAAATCTTGTCAAATAAGATATTGTTAAGTCAATAAGACTAACAAATTTTGTATAAAATGTAAAATATACGTCTGTTGAAAATGTGCAATACAAAATGCTGTAAATTGTAAAAAAATTGCTGAAAATGCATAAAGGTATATAAAACTTTCTAAATAGAAAAGCGGGGAGCGGGTTTTTATTGTAGCACCAGAAAAATATTTTGTTTACTATCCAATTGGCTAAAATTATTTCTATATTAATATACTGTAATACTAATTAAAGAGGCCATTAATTGTTTAAATGAATTGGATTGTTAGCGGTACAAATTTTTCAACATACAACAATGTGTCGGCGGCTTTGTTTGAGTTGCTAGCGCGGGTCTGAAAGCAGTCTGGCGAATCTTATGGTCGAGAGATGGAGCAGAATTTAAGAGAACGAACAGCGTGGTCCAAGCATAGAAATTCAACTGAGAGACGTATATGTTTTAAAAATCTAAGTAAAAATGTCTGAACGGAGAGACAAGTTATAAATACCTGCAAAGCTGAAACAAAAAATTTAGCGCCATGTTCAGATACATAGGCGTTCCGAAATAATATTTTCCGCAGAAAGGCATTGAAAAAATACGTCCGACTGTTGACCGGAGGAATAATACAAGAACTACAACCGTGTGCTTTGATCAAGTGTAGAATCAGTGATTAATGCCCTTTTTAGTGAATTGTGTCCACAAGCTCCAAAACTAAGTCTGGTACCAGCAGGACATTTGTAAGTACAAACCAAAATAATTAAATTCTGTTAACGGTAATTAAGGGTATAGTCAGATTTCGTTTCTTTTCATTCTTGTTAGATTTTGTATTCCGTTCGTTTCAATTTGGTTGAATTGTTAAATACTTAATGTATAATTTTGATTGTTCTTACTTATCAAACCCAGTTAAAGACCCTGAGAAGAAGAGTTATTAAATTTTATTGTTTGTGAAATATAAAAGATTTTATTTTACTTTGAACGCCTCCCATTATAAAATAAAAGTATTTGTTTTGTAAATTTTGAAATTATTGAATTCGGCGTGCCAACCTAGGGCAAATCATATGTAAAACTAAATGAACACCTGTTGAAATAATCTTTGGCAAATTAAAAGTTTTTTATCTTAATCATTTTGTTATTCATTTCAGTTTAATTAATCATTTATTTTTAATCATTACAATACATATGTTTCTTTGAAGCGATCATTTGACCGCTCATAGTAGGATTAGGTATACATGAAATGTCGGTAGGTTTATTGTTGAAATATATTTATTTCTATGGAAACTAGAGGGAGATTTAAATACTTTGTAGACTAGAAATTGTGTTTGAATCAATTCCATACAATTACAGCTTCTATGATAAAATTTATATCAATTGAATTGAAATATTAGTTAAAATTTGAGTCTAGGTAGAATTTTTCCGCAATGGATAATTAAAATCATCGAATAAATTTATTTACATAAGTAGTCGTGAATATTTGACACACAGAACCTCGTTTCGCGCTCGGGTTCGTGCAGATGAGAGATCCTTCTGTTACAAATCCTCGGATGCTGGGACAGATATACGCAAACTTGGAGCTTTAGGCGAGCAAGAAACTTATTAATGAAGCCTCACTACAAGCGAGCTAATATTCCACTTGGCACAACAGCGTTCGAGAGCGTATGGATGTGTCTGTCTGTTATGAAGTCTCGTAGAATTGTAATCCTCATCTTATTAGTAGAGAATATTATATGTATCTCCTATATATTTGGTTGAGTCTTATCCCCTCTTCCGAACAACTTCCTTACTTCCATATATATTGCCGGAACATATTTTCCGCGTTATTCTCTAAATTTGCGTGTTTCTAACCAATTGGTCTGTCGTGTATCAAATAATCATTGCCGCGTCCTTCTTAACTCACATGCCACGTTCCATTTTTTTTTTCCGCAAGTTGTACAATGGTGTTAATTATTTTTCACATTTCTCGTCCATCAACCAATTCTGCCATTACCTGTTATTCAAATGCCTGTCTTTATTGGCATACATCTTCCATTTTAAAGACACAAAGTTTGTTCGATAGTTGCTCCGCCGAGCCTCTGTATTTATAATCCTGTTATTAGTTTCGTAAACTACAGTGATATAACGTTTTTATTTTACGCCATCTCCTCATTTGTGTTTCACATATTTATGTCTGCTTACTTTGATAACCTTAATACATTAATTTACGCAAAACGATATATATATTTGTTTTATGGCAACAGGCTACATGAGGGTAATCCACGTTGGGCAACAACTCCCCTTTAATAGCATAGGAAGGGATTTGAAAGGGAGGATGCGGAAGGGTAGAGGAAGGTAGCCAAGGGTTACTAGGGCCCCCGGACTATATTTTAAGGATCCTACCCGGCTTTCGTCTAAAGAAATGCAGGGAAAACCCTAGAAAAACCTGCATCGGGTAGGTCGGGTACTTGTCCCACGCCTTCCGATAACGGGAGAGGAGTTTGCTGTGGGGACGCAGCATTCCCTTCTCCGTGCCTCGACCAGTTTAGGAGGCAGCTGGCCGACTATTCCACTGGGAATAGCGAACAACTCTTACCGTATGCCCAAGGTCTGCGACCCCGGAACGTACACCTCTCAAAACAGGCCAAGGTGCCTCGGTTTGTGGGAACCTTAGTTCAAAAACGGAGAGGAAAAGGCATACCCAAAGGTAGCCCCTTCGTATCTCTCCCAAAAGGTTCGACCTGCGAGAGAATATCCCTCGCAGATCACCTGCGAGAGAATATCCCTCGCAGGTTACCCGCGAGAGAATCCT
The DNA here is from genome assembly GCA_037074705.1 of Zhengitettix transpicula. Lineage (NCBI taxonomy): Eukaryota > Metazoa > Arthropoda > Insecta > Orthoptera > Tetrigidae > Zhengitettix > Zhengitettix transpicula. The sequence goes on from CM073591.1 coordinate 81,077,887, forward strand.
CTCACCGGCAGCACGATATAAACTTTTTTTATTTTTTTAGGGCAATAGGCTACATGAGGGTAATCCACTTAGGGCAACTCCCCTTTAATAGCATAGGAAGGGATTTGAAAGGGGGGATGCGGAAGGGTAGAGGAAGGTAGCCAAGGGTTAACTATGGCCGCCGGGCTGGTTTTTTTTTTTTTTTTTGGGCAATAGGCTACATGAGGGTAATCCACTTAGGGCAACTCCCCTTTAATAGCATAGGAAGGGATTTGAAAGGGGGGATGCGGAAGGGTAGAGGAAGGTAGCCAAGGGTTAACTAGTGCCCCCGGGCTATATTTTAAGGATCCTACCCGGCATTCGCCTAAAGGAATGCAGGGAAAACCTTAGAAAAACCTGCATCGGGTAGGTCGGGCATTGGGTACTAGTCCCACGCCCTTCCGATAGCGGGAGAGGAGTTTGCTGTGGGGACGCAGCTTACCCCTCGCCATGCCTTGGCCTGTTTAGGAGGCAGCTGGCCGACTATTCCAATAGGAATAGCGGACAACTCTTGCCGTATGCCCAAGGTCTGCGACCCCGGAACATACACCTTTCAAAACAGACCGAGGTGCCTCGGCATGTGGGAACCTTAGTTCAAAAACACCAGAGAGATGTGAGAGCATCCCCAAAGGTAGCCCCCGCCAGAGCTCTCTGGGAAGGTTCACCTGCGAGAAATCCTCTCGCAGGCTTCCTTCGGCCGCCGGGCTGGCTATGACCAGAACCAGAAAAATTAAAAATTACATGTTGAGACAGCAAGAGCTAACTCTTCAGATAGTTTGTAATTCAGAGGATTAGCCATTGCAAGAGGATTTTGTGTGGAAATTCATTGTCACTATGAAGATGAGGTTCTGTAAATTACGTGTAAATATTAAATGTCTGTGAAATTCTTCGAAGTAGTCCACGGCGGTTTGTACCCGCGTTTTCTAAGAGTCCTTTATCAAGAGGTTCAAATTACCAAACTCTGGTTTCTTATTAGCAATTGTTAGAACCTGAAGAGAAAATAGAAAGTCGGCAACAATGGCCAGTTCTTAGTAGAGCATTTCCTCAAATTCGCCAAATAAAAGAAAGGTCGTTATTTGAGACAATGAATTTGACACTGATCCCTTGTACTCAGAAAGTAAAACGTCTCGATCTTTTAGATGTAAATACAAAATCCGTCAGGTAGTTACAAGAAAAATAGTTTTTGATCATGTAATGATAATTTCAATATTGGAGATTTGGATAATCGATTCTTCCTGTCAGGAAATAATGCAGAGTAAAAAGATTCATGTCAGACGTTTCGATGACGTACACTGTTATCGTCTTATAGCACAGTCACTTAGAAGCCTGAAAATATTTTAGTAATTCTAAGGTAATAGGGAGTAATAACTGTGAGAAATATCACAATTATAAATTGTAAAGGCGAAGCTACGAAAGTGAAGCATTGCTAGAGTTCGCGGAACATTTCTTGGCGGCCCAGTTTATTGTTCTTCCTGACAGGTCCTACCCACTGCCCCGTGTGCTGCCAATAGCTTCATTTATCACATACAGCTTTAACGCATTAGATAGTTGTCGTGTCTGTGTTTATTCCGCGATGCTTCCCCTCCGCTTCCTCAATCTGCGCCACCCGCCTTCGCTACTGACGCGTTCTATACTGTGACAAGAGCAGAAAAACGTATTGAGTTGTATAAATGACAGTTGGAAGAATATGTCTCATTCGTAGGATGGGATGAAAAATATACAAATTAATACGGTTATGAATTTATGAAAACGTCAAAGTTTCAAATAACCATCATCCAGCTGTTGCGACGAATATTTCATGTAGAGAAAAATGACTATTTTGGAAATGGTTTGTGAATGACTAGCGTTGTTCCTTTTACCGATTTTTCAGGGGGAAAAAATCATCTATTTTATTTATTTAAATAATATTTAAGTAAGAATAACGATTAATAAAAATTTCAATTTTTTCAAAAGTTGAGACCCGATATTTTTTTATATTACTTTTTATTTCATAATTGAAATCAAAGCTACATTCAAAATCTAATCAAATTTGTTTGTCAAATGTGATCAACAGTAAAATAATTTTGTCGAAACAAGAAAATTTAAGGTACTTGCATAATTGAGACTGGTCTGCTGTATTTTCTTGATATAACGCGAGAAATTTGACAAATATGCGTTACTAGCATATGCGAATTGAAATCCGAGTTACGCACACAATAGTAAGCACGGCCTCTAGTATTCCATTTATGTTGAGGAGAGGTCGGTGGCATCGCGATCGCAATACTTGACAATGACTTACTATTCCGTTATCGCCATGTTCGCTTTCTTCGCCTTAGACGAGGTACCACAATTTTTTTCGAAAGTTTCCATACATTGGACTTTAAAAACGAGCCATTGAAATAACGTTTTGAGCGTTATTATTGAAACAACAGTGTTTTGAGCATTATTAAATTCATTACTAGTAGGCGAAAAAACTCATCGGACCTAATTTATGGCCACGACTAAGCTTTCCTGGAGTGTAGGATATCTGCATTTAATATCAGCTTTATTCCTGTTATAGTTATCTCTATGTGGCGGCACTTTGTTTTGGTGCAGTATATTTTACACCTCCGACGAGAAAATGTCGGATACCTGCTACCTCAGTATTTCTCTTATCGGCCAAGTTTCTCGGTTTTACCACTTCAATGGGAAGTGACCATGATTTACCAAATTTTCCCAATATATCGTCAAATTTTAGGTGTTAATTTCATTACATATTACTTTTTGACACGGGTTTATGTAGTGACTAAATTAAGTGAACTTTACACGTTGAGTCAACCATACACTGTATTATGTAATCATTGTCCTCAATTGCTGCAAGCAAGTGCTTTCAAAACCTAGAACTGAACTAAATAAAACTCTTCAACAAGGTATGGAGAGAAGTAATCTTGCTCTCATTGGTTGCTAAAAGACGTCCAGATGTTGGATGAATTGTGCGGAGTTTAATGACTTTGATACTGCGGACATCAAAGTCTCGTGTTAAAATGGCTATAGTCCGGCACATCTTGGAAGGCGGATCGTTGCTGGCAATGCGTAACGAGAGAGGGATCGTGAAATATCGACGTTGTCACATGCTTATCTGTCAGACGTGCTTCTATTATAAAACGTAAGTTCGTTGTGAAATCGAGAAACTGATTGTAAAAACGAATTAAAATATGATATTGAGTACAGTCCTTAATCCAAAATACGAGCTCTGCAATAGTCTTTTCAACGTCTGTGGCATCTATCAGTTCGGGATTTGAGTGTTGTTTGTTCCCTGCTGGAGCTGATTCTTACAGTATTCGTGCACTTTAAAAAAAATTGCTCTGACTTTATTTCCGGCCCTTGCATTTCTTCGAGGGTTTTAGACACATATGTAGTCTGCATTCACAAAGTAGCTCTATACAACGTCGAAATGAAAAAAGGTCTTCAAACGTTGCGTTTTTACCTCAAATGGTTGAGGCAAGAGGGAAAGCCAAGGGCACGTTTGGTGCGCATCCCGCCTAGTGAGCTGCGTCTGGCTATAGCTGATGCGTGCTAAGTGGAAGTTGTACCTGTCAGTGAGACGGCGTAGGAGGTTGTGTGAGAGGTCGAGCTGGCGCAGAGGGAGCTGTCCGGCGCCGAGGGCGTACTGAGGCAGCGCCTGGAGGCCGGCCCACCGCTGACGCAGCGCCACGACGGGCGCCTGGAAGGGCAGCGTCGCGTCGCTGGGCCACACCACGCGGTCACAGTCCATGGCGAGCCCGGGCGACGTGTCGCCGGGCTGCGGGAGCACTACGTCGCAGTTGCAAGGCGCCTTCAGTCCCGCGTGGATCTCTGAGCAAGGCCGCGTGGCTCCGCAGGAACCCAACACGGCCAACAACGACGCCAAAACCTAAAAAAAAAAATTCAGATCATATTAACTTATTGGTTCACAGAATGGCACGAAGAAATATTACAAGCCTATTTAAATTAAGTTGAGTAACCCGAAATAGAAGAGTAACATGAAAAAGGAGAAGTAAAAGCGAAGAGATAAATACGTTTCTATAGATTATATTATTTAAATACCACAAATAGAAAATATTAAATGTGTAATTGCCATTCATGTAGATAACATGAGAATAAATTCGTGAAAAGTGTCACATTTTTCCAGGAGAAAAGTCTCTTACGTGAAAAGTCTCTTACATATCACGCCTGATATTTGATTATGTATCAATGCTGGGATCCGCGCAGAAATTCCAATACACATTGATTAGAAAACAGTTCAGTAAAAGAATAAATTTGTAAAACGTGTGCTGGACGAGATGAAAAGGGGGAAAAAAAAAGACTTGAGCAAATTCTCATTCCTAAATCGAAAAAGTTTTACTACTGAGTAGTAAATAAAATTAGTGTGACTGGTTTCAAATTCAAATTTATTGTTTCTAGCTGTTCCTTCCAAATATTGGAAATATACAATAACGACTTTTAATAATATTCAGTTTCCTAATTCATATCAGTTAGTAGTATATGTATTTGTTAAATCGTGTTTAAATTTGTATTAATAAATACGGGATATTATTATTTTTTTTATCTTTCATGAATCTTACGTAGTAAACCGGGTTGAGTCCACTTGTAATACAATTAATACAAATAAAACTCGGTCTTCGTAAGGACCTCACAGACCACCATTAGAAAATCCCACACTATATGGAAAAGATAATCATCGCTCAAAATTAAATCGTAGGAGTATAAAAAAGGAAGGAAAATTTTATTTTTGCGATACGTCACTAAGTGCTGTTTGAATTCATTTTGAGGCACGCTTTTGCTGCAGCGACGCCTAGCGGAAAAATGAATAGCGGAAGTTGATGATACGTAAAGTGAGACAATTTAGATCGTTTCATTTCTTAGAAAACAGCTGTGAGGTAGCAGTGTCAAAGAAATCCACCAGGAAAACTATCTATAGGTACACCGAGCCAGGTCTACGATTAATGACGTCTCATACATTCATACATTTCTTTCTGTTTCTCCTTCTATTACAGCGTTTACAGTCACTGGCTTGACTCGTCTGCCGTTACCCATGTTCCTCTCTATATTTTTTTTAATTTTCTCGTTACCTATGTTCTGTCCATTTTATTTTCGACGTACTTGTCTTTGAAGATTACACAACACCTTCTTAACATTTTAGGGATTAGGAGATTTCTGTTTTTCAAGGACGCTTCCCACATTGTGCCTTCATTACAGTACCAGTATTAATCCGCAAACAGAAAATTTCTTTCAGATTGTCTAGCAGTCATGTTAAATTTTTAAATTGATTATGTCAGCATTTCCAATGGTTATACCAATTGTAGATTGTCGTCCGTTTGTCAGTACTTTTTTTCTACTACAGCTAAAATTCGTTGCTGACAATGTAATGGACACTTCATCTCGTTATCCGCGCTGTTCCATTACCATCGCTTACATGAGTTTAGGTGAATCTCAGTCACGCTATGAATCAGTTTCATGTTCAACGTAATCTGATCTTCATCTTAGGATGCGAACTGTGAAGTTCTGGCGTGTTATTCTGCCTGTCTGACGTGCCATGTACTCATCAAAATGAACCGAGTTCAAATTTCTTGGAACAAATTCAGGACGATGGTGATAATGAAAAGCAGTAAATCCTCGGTTAACTCAGGATTTTTAGACTTTTATAATACGCGTCATCAGCAAAGGAGGGTGGTGCAGATTGACGGAGGGGAGGTAAAGCAACACGGAAAAATCTCATAAACGACAATTATCTAATGCGGTCAAGCTTCAGACACTTACTCATGCTAATTCGCAGTACACAAGATGGTGGAAGCACCTGCGCAGAAAAACTAACCTTGGCCGCCAAGACAATAGACTGATTTTATTCTTTTGATCGACCCATGTCCCGCAGAAAATCCATTCCGCGCTCATTAAGATCATCACTGTTCACATTCCTTTTGTGGAAGTTTCCGGACGATACATATGGCAAATTTATATCAGAAATTGTAGGTTGGTACAGGAGTGGCAACTCGGCTAGTAGTAAATCTTGCCAAAAGGACTCATACATTGTATTTATTCCAGGTCATTTAATTTAATGAATTTGGCAGTTATCCCTCGAGAGCTATCTACAATAATAAAGGTTATTGACCCAAATTTGCTTAAAACATAAGAAAACCAAACCAATTTGTTGTTGTGATGGTTTGTCTGTGGTGCAATGAAAAAGTGTTCATTAGCTTTCGGTTCGACATTTAAATTTTCCAATTACGTGTTAAAAAATATAAAAACCAAACAAATATCGTGTCTAGTGGAATAAATAATAACTTTCGAATTCTACCTCTTCAAAAGGAAAATTATGACACTTTGGACATCGAAGCCCAAGCACTGCTGATTCGTTGTGGTCAGTGGGGTTATGTCACAGGCGACATCCCAGGATGGTGAAACAATTAAGAAGGCTTGGGTAAAGGAGGATCTCAATGCAAGGTGAGACCTTTTACTTATTATAGTACCTAGTGGATTAAAACAGGAAAGCAATGCGTAACTTCTAAAGACCTTTAGGCTACTCTGAAAGGGATTTACCAGAGTTATGGACGTGTCAAAAGAGCAACACTACTTAAACGTTTACAGTTTAACAAATTGTTGGAACAAGAGGACGTTATCAGCTTTATGGATGCAGTAGTCAAATTAGCCGATATGGGTTTTGATATTAATTCGATTTGTTAAACATTGTAATACATTTTAGCCTCTCACCCTCTTATAAAAACTGTAGGGTTGATATTAAAAGTAGCGACAGACCTCTTAAGCCAAAAGTATTAAAAATAATAGAGGAGGCAGAATCTGGAACTAAAGGTCAGTGACCCAATAATTCTGAGAATGCTTTTACCCTTTAAATCATAAATATAATAATTTTTTTCTAAAAACCAAGAACAACAAAAATTTTTCAAAACTTTAAATAAAGTGCAATCACTGTTAGAAATATGACTCTGGACTAAAATAAGGAGTGTAACTCACGGTGCTGAATAGTGGAAGGAGCTCTTAACATCATTGCAAAGAGGAAAATCTGTTTTATCAACTGGGCCTCAGTGAGCTACTTAAATTCAATTTAGCTTTACAAGGTCAAACAGTTTCTAAAGTAAAAGTGATTTAAAATCCTTTATCTGCCTTCGTATTAAATGTAAACTTGTATGGGAAACGACATCGTCAGCTTCTCCTCCTAACTGGAAGTTTGAAATTTAATTAAATACAGAATAATACATTTATGAAGCTGTAAATCCATTTTAGAGAAACGTAAATGCAATGGTACTATAGTTAATTTCTTACGAATATTTATTCTGTATTTTCTCCTCTTTACTTCTATATAATGAGACTTAAAAGTAGCTTTTGTTCACATAAATTTGTTAATTACTTCATTTTCCTTATAAAGGAGAAATCAATTATTTAATACCAAGCTGAGCGTACACGTCGTTGACGGGCTATTAAATATACGAAGTAGCACAGATATTCCTAAAGGAAGTGTTATTGATCCAAAGACAGTTTTCACGTTTCTAAAAGAAGTGAAATGATACTGTTAAAGAAAGTGTTACTAATCCAAAAACAACGCAGTCTTCCATACAAGAGAATAGAATATATTCCATATTCCATTGAACTTCATGAGGAGAAAATGTTCTAGTATGTAGGAAAATTCATCGTACATTTTACATTATATTGGACACATTATTAATCCCTTAATTTACACAAGACTCATAAGTCAGGTAGAAAAATATTTTATCTGAGTCAAGTAACTACAACTAAAACAGTATAACATAAACACAATTAATATTATTTCAATAAATCAAAAGTACTACTAATTTGATACAGTGTACCAAAATTCCAAGTTCATGTATGAATATAATTAGATTCTCTCTCTCTAATCAATGCTTTTGAGCTGTGGCAGCCATTTTGCAGCGGCCATCATAAACTACAAATAACATTTTTAATTTCGTCTGTTTTATTAATATTATATTTTTAAACAATTATCGAGCTTTTCAGATATTTTTTTAAATTTTTATCTGTAATTGAGGTAATTGGCTAAAAGAAGGAATATTTTATAAACATTGAAACTTACATAAATTCCGAAAATACATAACGTTATATCCCTTTATTTAGGAACCTGTTCCATGTATATTATTAAAGAAGAAATTAAAATAAGTTCAACATCATAATTCAATTTAATGAGGAAATGAATAAGAAAGATTTTGGCTTTTAAGTGTTGTCAACTGACGAGTGTAGTTGTGTTTCCCTAGGCTCTTCTTAGCACCTAACGAAAGGGTACAAGGATCCCACAAACGTTGTGTGGTATTTATATTGTCTGAATTGGCTATCTTTCTTATTCATTATTTTCATTCAGACGTAAATTTTTTCATTCTAATGAGGAAATGTTGACGTTGTTCGTGATAATTTTATTTTAGGCGATGCGAAAGCAATTTCTTCTAAATTTAAGCTTGAGTCTTCGATTTATGTTTCTATCCTAACATACAATTGTATCTTTTACAATTTTTGAATTTAAATTCGTTTGTTGATGACGTCACGAAACGGCGCGCAGTGAAACAGTTTGCAAGACTTGATTAGTCTTGTTTATTTGGGTAGTAACGACGTCAACAGTTCAAATGTTTCCTCACTCACCTGTAAACCTGCACTCTTGCTTCGTAACTGGAGAAACTATACAGTTCAGCCTATGTTTAACTTGAGAATGTATGAATACAATATTTAAATTCAACGGGCCGAAAAACACGTTAACATTTTATTGATTTAGATTACTATATTTTGTGTATTACGATTCATCACAATGTTAAGTATTTTTTAAATTATGAGCGAATGTGTTTTTTGTTAATTATCTGAAGTTATCACATCGTTGTGACCCTTGTTGAAAGCTTGCTGTTCTGTTATTCTTTTTTTAGGAAAGGAATAATCAATTAAAATAATAATAATGTATTAAGTTGAGGGTTCTTTCCGTGTTCGAGTAGGTCAACAATGAATCGTATCACAAAAAGAAATTTTAATGTAGAGAAATTGTGGTTGTAACTACATTAATTTTGCACTTAATGGTACGAGTAAAGTGCACTCTGTAAATACGCATATTTTCCCAATGGCTGAGCAACGAGGACAAACAGGAACACGTCGCTAGAAACAACATCCGTACAAATGTTTTATAGTTGACCGAACATTCAACGCATTTTTATCGCGATAGAGGAATTAGAGCGACTTTGAAAGGAGTAATCGGATTTAGAAAGTACCCCTGTTGTAAGGAGAGACTTGAGCGAGGTTTATGTGTGTGTGCTCGTTCTCTGAGCAAACCCAATTACAAAAACAATGACGACAACGTCTTCTTACTGATGAAAAAACGCAATCCACCTCGTTCGGTAGCTGGCGCCGAACAAAAACTGTCGGAAACGGGCGACTTCGCAGAAATCGATGAAGAGGAACATTATAAATCTTTACCAAAGTTATACGTGAAATGAAAGATTATTCATCGTCTAAAATTATTACCCAATAATATTAACAAAAAATTCAGACTGAACATGTGATTGTTCATCTTCCTTACAATACATAAATATTTTCTTTCTAATCCGCAAGTCGCAGGTTCAGAAAATATTTTGCGCTCACACAAAACCTGAGTCTCAGTCGCCATTACAAATATTAAAAATGTGGGCGTGCTGTGGAATCTGCAATCTGGAATGAGACTCTTTTGGTATAACAACCGCATTATTATATATAAAAAAAACAGATGAGTATTACTCCCGAAAATATACGCAGTAAGTAGATTAACATGAAAAAATTCTTAACAAGAAAATAATTAAAAAGAATTAAGTCTCATGTGTCAAGAATGATTAAAGCAATGAAGGAAACAATTTCATTACAATTTATAACAAGACCATACATTTTTTTTATTAAAAGTTTATAATGGTCGCGTTAACAACTTGGTCATTGGCGACCCATTAATAAATTACAAATAGTGTAAGTATGCTACGATTCACATTGATTCCAATACTATACATACAAATGAACAGTTTGAAAAATTAATTATACATTTAAAATGTAGGTTTCTTACATTTACATTTTACAATTCGCATTTATTAATTATTTATCATAATAATAGGATAATTAATTATATTAACTTATTTGAAGCTGCGACTGTTGCAAATTCCACTGTACTGTAGTTATAGTTTGTTTTTATTAGGAAGAGGCGTCTTCTTCTGAATATCTATCACTCTCTTGTTTCTTCACTAAATTTATGAGCCTTTTTATTCTACTTTTTGCCGTTTTATCATTTAAGTGTGGGTAAAAAGAGTCCAATACATTTATGAATGATGTAGAGGATATTTGGTAATAATGGTTCTTGGGTTCTTTGAGTCCGTAGCATTTAGTATAAGAGTCTTTAACTGTTCCAAAGGGATAGGTGGAGCACTGTTTTCTTCTTCATATAATATTTTTAGTGGACCTAATGATTGACTAAGCGCCTTATATTTATGATCCTGAATGTTTTGTTTTGTTTTCTTGGGTGGATTAGTGTTTGTCTTATGTTCAAGATTACTGGCGTCTTTCTTATCCGCTTGGCTCGTCGAGCTCGTAGATGAAGTTCTTTTTTTTTGTTTGTTAATTGGGAATTATCAATGTCCGTTTTTTTAGGGTTAATTATTTGAATTGCGGGTGCCGGGTTCTTACTCTGAATTTTGTCATAATTTTCATTTGCAGTCAGATTATTCTTTAGTATTGCATCTCTATTATGATAATTTATCGCGATATGGCCGGGACTTTTACAATGACAGCAGTTATTGTTCTCCGCTGCTAGATACACCCTATAACTAGTTTCTTCATATTGCACCATTATCGAATCCGGAAGGGAATTTAGCTTATCTGGGTTAATGAAGAATTGTCTTCTGAAACTTATAATGTGATAAAAACTTCGATCACCAGTACTTATTCTAATATCCGATATTTTAGAGTCTGGAATTATATTTAGCTTTTCTAGTTCTAGCACAATAATCTCGTTAGGGATAACTGGGCCTACATTTGACAAGATTACACGGCAGTATTTTTGCATTAAAGGTCTTATATTAAGCATCTCACCCTTTATTGTTATTGATTTATGAACTTTTATTAGGTTTTCGACATCCTCCTTAGATGTTAGAAATGCGCATATTCTGGAATTGGCTATTTTAGAGACCATATATAATTAATGAACCGACCTGGTATTGGAACTTATGACTTACGTCACTAATAATTTAAATTCGTCAACATCAAAGCAAATTTCGACAACAGTGTGTTTTTAATTAGCGCCAGATTGGTATATTTAAATCTTTATTCGTGTACTACATTGTTTGAATCAAAAAGTAGCCTTAGGGCAGAACAAGCATCAAAATAATCATGTTTTTTAACTTATTTTAAAGAAAAAAGTAATGAAAACAATAATTAAAATCACATCTAATAGTATTTAACGAAGTTGTAAATCATATAAAAATTACCTCGTAGTCTATTTGTATTCGTGTGATTAAATACAATAAATTTTGTCGTTGATGTTGATGTGCCTGAGAGCATAATCGGCCATTGTAGCGGCGACTAATGAGGCTGAGCAACGAACGCCATAGTATTTTAATTGGACAGTCTTGCTCTCTCTTGTCCATGCCAGGAGTCTCAGTGAAAACCATGTGAAACTGACGTCCTTGAAGGTTTTGATGTTGATGCCCACATACGAGTGTGGGAGAGATTAATATCAACCTAATTACGAACCGAAAGTCTCGTCGTCAAGTTATGTCATTTAATGAGGAGAAAATATTTTCAATCTACAATTCAAGGCGAATAATAAAGAATATAATGGTAACGAAAATTATTGATTGTCAGGCATTAACATCTCAACGTTTGCCAATAACACAAGTTAAATTTGAGAGTTATCTTCACTTGCTTTGGTTCAAGTGTTATTATTAATCGAGTTTGGAATTATGCTGCGAGTAAGTGATTAAAAACTACTCGTATTTCGTCTCGGTAATTAATTGGCGTAGGGGAGTACAATTTTGAAGATGCAAACAAAATAAGGATTATTTTAAATTATATGAAAAATCTCCACTACCAAACATGTGTCACGTGGTCAATTTTATTGAACGTGTTAAACTGAAGAACTCCTCACATATGTCAATAATATTCATCATTATTATGTCCTTTATGCTTTCTACAAGAACGGTGGAGTTTAGCAATAATTTTTCAAATAGTTATTGTGAATATATAATTCCAATTGTGTTCGCTGTAACACTCAAGGACATGAGAAGTAGCAGACGAAGGAAGTGTGGGTTAAGAGCTGGTTGGAAAAGAATTCGAATCATGGTCATTTGAAACTATTCCGATTATTCAGGTGATTAATAAGGAACATAGACAAATATAGACTAAATAAGTATTTATTTTCAATTAAAACGGAGTTAAATCAAATTAAAAAGTAGATTGATTACAACAATTATTAAAATTGACAAATCGCTTTTATTTTAATTTCTGCTTTATTACAACAGACTTAGATTCACAAAATAAAGTATATTCTTGTTTATTTTATTCATGATGACCAATACTACGCAGTATGTAAAAGTGCTATAAGAACTGCCAACATAATGGTATTACTATATCTTTAAATCAAGTTAAAATAATTTTCACAAATCTATTGTATGTAATTATATTGCATTTTTTTTTAATTGACTGCTTTGGGACTAAAAGTTTGTTTCAGCTTCCAAACATATTTATTTTGCGTTAGCAGAACTAGGTTAAAAATGGTGGACGTCCCAACTCGTATTGGAGGGGTCTTATCTCTGAGCTTCCGGGAAGAAATCAGGCGATCATTACGGCCCGCAGGTAGTTCTGGGAACGAATCGGACTATGCCCGTAAATACCACGTAAGGTTCCCACAAGCCGAGGCACCTCGGCCTGTTCTGAGAGGTGTATGTTCCGGGGTCACAGACCTTGGGCATACGGTAAGAGTTGTCCGCTATTCCCATTGGAATAGTCGGCCAGCTGCCTCTTAAACTGGTCGAGGCACGTAGAAGGGAATGCTGCGTCCCCACAGCAAACTCCTCTCCCGCTATCGGAAGGGTGTGGGACAAGTACCTAATGCCCGACCTACCTGATGCAGGTTTTTATAGGGTTTTTCCTGCATTTCTTTTAGGCGAATGCCGGGACCTTGGGCATACGGTAAGAGTTGTCCGCTATTCCCATTGGAATAGTCGGCCAGCTGCCTCCTAAACTGGTCGAGGCACGTAGAAGGGAATGCTGCGTCCCCACAGCAAACTCCTCTCCCGCTATCGGAAGGGCGTGGGACAAGTACCCAATGCCCGACCTACCTGATGCAGGTTTTTATAGGGTTTTTCCTGCATTTCTTTTAGGCGAATGCCGGGACCTTGGGCATACGGTAAGAGTTGTCCGCTATTCCCATTGGAATAGTCGGCCAGCTGCCTCCTAAACTGGTCGAGGCACGTAGAAGGGAATGCTGCGTCCCCACAGCAAACTCCTCTCCCGCTATCGGAAGGGCGTGGGACAAGTACCCAATGCCCGACCTACCTGATGCAGGTTTTTATAGGGTTTTTCCTGCATTTCTTTTAGGCGAATGCCGGGTAGGATCCTTAAACCATAGCTCGGGGGCACTAGTTAACTCTTGGCTACCTTCCTCCACCCTACCGCATCCCTCCTTTCATATCCCTTTCCTATGCTAAAAGAGGGGAGTTGCCACTATGTGGATTACCTTATACATAGTCTGTCTACACCCAAAAAAAAAAGTCTAGCAATGAGAATTGTAACCACAGGTTATCCGTTAGCTTGAAGACTATATGTGATCAGTCTCGACGCAGTGACCAGCTGATCCGCAATGGTATGTTACAAAAGTGGTCATTAAAAATAATATATTCAAAGAAATACTGAAGCGCAATTGTCTACAAATTTGAAAAAAAAGGACACTAATTACGTAATGTAACGAAAAACGTTTATAGTAGTTCATATTATTGTGTTGCATACGTTTAAGATTTATATTTCTTCTTCTTTTATTGGCACTATAACCCAATGTGAGTTTTGGCCTTATTAACAATTTTATTCCATTCCGCCCTCTTCGTGTGTGTCTCCGCCATCCTCTTACTTTCATGGTTTGTATATCCTTCACGATGTCATCTACCCATCTTGTCCGGGGTCTCCCAATTGGCTTCCAGTCCATAATCTGTCTAGGTGTTCTGCTTTCATCCATCCTAAGTATGTGTCCCATCCAGGCCAACCTTCTGCTCTTGATAAACCTAACAATGTCCTCGTTATTCATGAGCTGCTCTAGTTCTCTGTTTGTTCTAATTCTCCATTCGTACATGCAGGTCCGTATTTCCTTCTCAGTATATTGCGTTCAAAGATTCTGAGTAAGTGCTTATAATTATTATTCAGGTCCACGTTTCACAACCGTATATCACTAAAGGTCTTATAAGCGTTTTGTAAATTTTTAACTTCAATTCCCTATTTAACATATTGGATTTCATTAATTTTCCATACATGTAGTAAGTTCTGTTACCATTGATGATACGTTGTTTTATTTCACTTCCCACATTATATTCACTGTTAAGTTTTGAGCCTAAATATGTGAAATCCTGTACTCATTCAAAGGTATAATCATTTAATTTAATATTATTAGTACTAGATTCTTTCTTTGCAACCATTTTATATTTAGTTTTCTTTTCATTAATTATAAGCCCTCTTTCCTTAAGACAGTGATCTATTGTGGCCATCGTTTGTCTTAATTCACTTATATTTCTAGTGATGATATCAATATCATCTGCATATGCAGATAATAAAACTAAATAAAAGTATTTATTGCTATGGTTCACTAAATCGGTTGAAATTCGAAATATTATCGAACACCTGAGTGTACGTGAGCCCCGCTCTAATGGTGACCTGAGCCAATGTCACTAAGTTGCGTTCGCACTCTCGCCTTCTCCACGTTCTTTAGGCGAATGCGTTCAGAGGTCAGTTTATATTAAAACAGACAAGTAAAGAAAGCCAAAAAAAAACATTTTCTGCGTAGAAGTTAAAATTACGCTTCTGTGCACAAAATGGGAGTCAAACTGGGTACTTAATCCTGTACTTAGTTTTAGTGAAACGCATCACGAGATATCCTTGTAATTTTTTTTGAAGGATGGATAAATGTTGTTTTCAATTTTTTTTGCACGTTTATGAATAAACTTCGAGAATAATGTAGTGATAAAACTAAAAAAATATATTTATTCTTTGATATCTGAAATTGAAGAGAGTGAATCGAATATAACAATTAAATTCCGCTGTTCTTGTGATCCCATTACATGCAAATAAACGTAAATTTATCTCAAAGGATATTTTCGTGACTGTTTAATTAATAAATTTCGGCAAGTACGGACAAAATACTGGGGAAAAAAGGCACAACGTTTCGTCTGACATCACTGAACTCGTCAGGTGCACTGAAAACGTACGAATTGAACACAAATCAATCAGATAGATTGACTTCTCGAGTTCTACAATGCCAGAGGATACGTTCTTTTTTTCTGTATTCTGTCTGTGCATTGCTAAATTTATATAATTTTATTTACGTAATTAACACTGGACTTATCTTTATAGGCTGCATTATATTTTTTTTAAAAACAAGCAACTGCAATTTAATTTCACTTTAGACCATAAAAACCTTTAATTTTGACAAAACACTTTGATTATATATTTTCATTGGTAAATGAAGGCAACAAAAATTTACTGCGGTTAAAATTAAATTATAAGTTTCAAATAAAGTAGGCAAAAATTTTGAATTTCGGTTTATCTCATATGATTGAGCTCGTAGAAAATGTGAAATTGGAAGTGTCATAAGAATTAGTGTTGAAATTTAAAGTAAATTTTATTCGACTAAAAACTTCTGTGATACACGTTTTACTAATTTTCCTAAATATATAAAATGAATTCCCGGAGACAGGAAGTACGTGATTATCACCGCGTGGTGCCAGCATAATTCACAGCTTTTACTTCGTTTCGTCGCCCTTTCGCTTACGCGAACCCACATGGAAAGTGTTTGCAGCTATACGGGAAATGAACGTTTCCTAGAACGCTGACGATACTTTTCATACGGCTAGAAAGTAATAGACAAGTTCTCTGTTTCATGTACAACATTATAATGATAAGTATTAGTATATAGTACACGTTGATCGTTATTGTTATGCGAAATATAAAAAATCATTGAATATTTACGATGATTCAATTATGCAAGTTATTATATGGATAAATGTGATGGAACATACAAACAAAAACTGACACATCTTCCTACATTTCTATACGTGCCAAGAGGTTCAGTCGATACGATAAAGCATTATTTATAGTCTGGTTTTATTAGCGGAATATTCACTAAGTTTCGGACAAAACAGAACAGTTATATTTCGTTAAAAGAAGACAATTTAAACTGCGTGATAGTTACTATACTTATTCTAAGATTTTTTTTACTTATTTTATTATTTTTAATGACGATCGCACTAATTTTCGTAAATATTTAGATTTATTACTCATTCCATTAGTCCTCGGTCGAGGAAATAAGATATCAAGAAAAGAATAAAATATTACAATCACAAACTTGAAAACAACAAACATTGTACTTACAATAAATAATATAATTTTAAAACAACGTTAAAGATACTAATATAACAGTGATTAAAGAAATGATAAGTATATTAATCTTAAATTTTCATTCGATGGAGTTTCCAGCAGCAAATCTTACTTTGATTCCCGTCAAACATAGTAAGAAAATTAGTCGTCAGTTAAGCTATAGAAGATTAAAATTGTAAAATAATAGCAGAACTTGATAGGATACCAGCAAACAGTTTTATTAATGAGGGACTCTTTCACCGAGTAATATGCTCCAATCATTAAAAAAATATTTACAACTTTTTATAAATAAATTTCGTATGTGTCACAGAAAAGTACATTTTTTACTATAGCCTCTATTATCACCCATTTCCTTTTTCACTGATGATTAGTTGGAGAATAACTTCAATTCAATACGTAAAGAAGCCAAGCTATTGTGAATTTGAAGGCCCAAGATCTTGTGGAACAATACTCCAAACTTGAGAAACTTCATATTCTCCGTCGCCCAATTTCTGAAAGCGAAATTTCAGTACCTCCGCTTTGAAAAATTCGCGATATATCTGAAATTGAGTTCAACAGTCGAACTGTACCGCAAAATCCTGATTATAAAACTGAAAATGTAAGTTAAATTGTTTAATTAATCATCGTCTGCATTAAGAAGCTTTAAATAATAATTAATAATGGTCATAATAATCTAAAATAAAATCTTATAGTTAGAATACGTGAAAAGAAAAATTTTCACTGCATGTCAGTGACTGTCGTAAGATATTCACACTGCATGACTTTCCATTCATACCCGCAGCAGCCAAGAATTTGCATTTATGCAAAAATAACATTTTTTCTGTTTTGCAAACTCCTCTCCCGCTATCGGAAGGGCGTGGGACAAGTACCCAATGCCCGACCTACCCGATGCAGGTTTTTCTAAGGTTTTCCCTGCATTCCTTTAGGCGAATGCCGGGTAGGATCCTTAAAATATAGCCGGGGGCCCTAGTTAACCCTTGGCTACCTTCCTCTACCCTTCCGCATCCCCCCTTTCAAATCCCTTCCTATGCTATTAAAGGGGAGTTGCCCTAAGTGGATTACCCTCATGTAGCCTATTGCCCTAAAAAAATGTTTCTCGTGTCATTGTTTTCTGTTGACAATGTTACTTATTTTATCCACTCTTCGTCATTCATTGTCTGCTTGTTTACTATTTTATTTTGCTTGTACATCCGGACGCAGGTAATAATTAATCATTATTGAGAACTTGTACTTACAGAAATTATTAGAATTAAAGAATCAGTTGTATTCTACAATAAGAAAATGCTGCTATTAACAAAAAAAATGAAGTAGTAGCCCAAATAAATAGACACAATTATGTTGTAAAATAAATACCACATAACGTGCAAACCTTGTTGCTTTCCACAGTTGTAGATGATTGACTTTTGTTTTACGTCTGAGTGAATTTCAATAGCTCTTATTATGTACACGTGAGGAAAGTAACAAGGGTCGGAGAAACGTTGTGTGGTTTTTATTTCATCACCATATTTTTTCTGTTCATGTGGCTACTTCTTTATCTTTTCGTTAATTTTTGACAAAGACACAGATTTTTTATATTTTATTATATTCCTGGAGCTAACCAATTTCTATACAGAAACAATTTTTTTTTGTGTAGACAGGCTATGTATTGGGTAATCCACATAGTGGAAATTCCCCTGTTATAGCATAGGAAAGGGATTTGAAAGGGGGGATGCGGAAGGGTGGAGGAAGGTAGCCAAGGGTTACTAACGCTCCCGGGCTATAGTTTAAGGATCCTACCCGGCATTCGCCTAAAAGTAATGCAGGACAAACCCTATAAAAGCCTGCATCAGGTAGGACGGACATTTGGTACTTGTCCCACGCCCTTCCGATGGCGGAAGACGGGTTTTCTGTGGGGTCGCAGATTACCCCTCGCCATGCCTTGGCCAGTTTAGGAGGCAGCCCTGCCGACTATTCCGATACGAATAGCGGACAACTCTTACCGTATGCACAAGGTCTGCGACCCCGGAAACATACACCTCTCAAAACAGACCGAGGTGCCTCGGCATGTGGGAACCTTAGTTAAAAAAAACCCAGAGAGATGTGAGGGAATCCCCAAAGGTAGCCCCCCGCCAGAGCTCTCTGGCGTAATGCGGTGGGGCAATGATATATATATGTATGAACCTAGAAGTGGCAATGAGTAAATGTGTCTAAAAACAGTCACGAGAAGTCGGTCTATTCTTGGTGACTACTGTGTGAGCAGTTCAGTGGAGCTAAGGACAGTCATGAGAAGTCAGTCTTATTTTGGTGTCGGATGTGCAAGTAATTAACAGTAACGAAACGTTATGTCTTGAGAAATGGCCTGTGAGAACCTCATTCACCGGACTTTAAACTCAGCATTATATTAGAGTGCTTGTGAATGGGTTTTACCCGGGTAATATCAAAATTTGGACAAAAAATTCATTTGTACAAAATAACTTTAAATTAATTGCACAATATTAATAAAATTGCTTAATTATATAGGTCGCAATCCCTTATGAACAGACATTGAATTCTCATGTGTTGTAGCCTTCGGACTGTGTTGAAATATTAACAACAGAATGAAAATATAATACCTACGTTTAAAAAATAATAATTAGATAAATAGCCAAATGAGAGACAAAATGAAGAGGCTTTTGAATTTTTCAACTTGATTGCGCGGTTGTATTACTTCTGGCTCTTGTGCTTTATGGTATGCTGTATGGTATTTATAACAACTCTTCATTTTGTCTGTCATTTGACTATTTTATTTTATTATTAAGAAAGGAAGTTATTCCGACACGACATGACGCATATACTAAATGCTTGTTCTATCATTTTAACAGAAAACTATTGCAATAGTTAGCAGCTGTTGATTAAGACCTTATTACTTCTCCTCCCGACTTCAATGCACATTAATGAGACATTCGTAACGCTTATCTGAGGTGGAGTAGTATAATCCGTATCACTTAGCCTAACTCAGCACTACAGTAATAAATGTTACCCTTCCCTGGCTATGAATCAGAATCCAGCTAAGCACATGGAATCTGATGGGACTGAAGTGACACGCGTCAGGTAGAGATTAACGAGGTCCGGGCTTGATTAGAGAATTTCACTAATAAATGTTGGCGTAGCAGGACTTCGCGGAGGTGTTTTGCGGGATGTGGTACTTTTTCGATTAACATCCAGTCAGTTTAACTGGACCTTGGTTAGCAATGTAATGGATGTACAATATTTAAGAAAACACTATTTATAATAATATAAAAAAAATACGACCTTGAGTCAGAAAAGTATTATATTTATAATAATATAAAAAATATACGACCTAGAGTCAGAAATGTATCATATTTAAAATAATATAAAAATATATACGACCTTGAGTCAGAAAAGTATTATATTTATAATAATATAAAAAATATACGGACTTGAGTCAGAAAATTATGAAATTTTAAATAATACAAAAAAAGATTCGGCCTTGAGTATATTTATAAAAAAATTAATAAACGACATTTCGTCCTGTTTTGGGACTTCTTCAGGTTCGGCAGTTATGAATAATTTTGTATATAAATCATGCATAAAATTTAGAAGAAAGGTTCTTCTACCTTACATGTTTCAAGTGAAGTGTAATAAATATAATTTTTAATAAATATCATACTTTTGTGAACGTATACTTATTTATTAATATTAAAATGAATAGCAGTTTCAAAAATGAAATTTACCGTATGAGATATTAACAGTATGCGAATCACACTTATAGGAGCGTGTAGTTCTGAAAAGAGTGTAATTTCATTCCTGATAAGTTATTTAAATTACCGCAATCTGTAGATCCTACTTTAACGTACACAGAGAACGAGGCCACGAACAAAATATGATTTTGCGTACTAAAATTCGGCGAGTTTGTTATTTTCGTTATAAAATCCTAACATTCTGTTGTTAAGGTTTATTAATAAATGGAATTATAACAACGGTTTTCTTTTAATTACCAGGCCAAGCTTCTAATCATCCCGTTGAGCGTATGAAACACGTATTCATTCTTTCTAACCAAGATAATTACAATTACAGCAATGTGAATATAAAGACATGATAAAAAATAAATACTGCACTAATTTAGGTGGCTTGAATTGTGCAGCGTGTTTTAAATCGTTACTACTAATTTTACTTCTATACCTGACGTAAGCAACAATGTTTGGAGAAACGTATGGTGATATCTATTTTTCACAAATAATATTAATCCGTTCTTGGCTATTTTATTAGTTAATTATTAATTTAAGTGTTACACACTCATGTATATTTTCAACAGAATATATTATTCGAATGAATAAGAAATATTTAATATATTGTAATTGAGATTGTGTTATTGTATGAGTGATTTAAACCAAACTTCCTTATTTTATAGTCATTGCAATTAAAAATAATTAAGAGCTTCCGTTATTGCAGTTCATATTGATTTATCACTAGAATTAAGACAAAACAGTTTTTAAAAATGTAAAAGCGCATATGACACGTAACATTGAAAGTTCTTTTAGAAATTAATTTATTTACTACACAATAAAGAAGAATGTGAATATACTGCGAACAAAATTTTGGTTGAAACCATTCATGTATTGCTAAGATTAATAATTATATTTACAGTGAAATAAACAAGGTCTAATTCAGTAAACATATAGAATATAAAAATTTCTTCTTTATGTCATTGAAGTTAAATTAGGATTTTTTGTATTCTAATAAGCCTGAGAAATCAAGTAAAAGTTCCAAATCAATAATATTTCACGTAATAAAGAAATTTTAAAATCCTTAGAAAAACATGGATATTTTATTGAGCAGGGTAATAATTTATAGACAGGCTAATTCTTTATTATTAATGTACATATATCACCTGATAAAGGCAGAAAGTCGAAACGACACGTTGTGTGTCTATTTTGTACATACGTTCTCTTTAAATGTAATTATTGAACTTAAAAAAATGTATTAAATATTTATTTTCTCACTTATTGGATGATACGTTTATTTTTTATATTTAAATATCAGATCAATAGCAATTTAATGTGAGAATGAATTAAATCGTCCTTCCGAACCTAATGTTGACTCTAAATTCTTAGAAAGTGAGTTTTATAACAAATGAATCCGCGCAATCCCTTCCCATTCATGAATAAATGCCGATGCGTCATTTATATAAACCAGAATCGCTCCAATAGAATCTACTTTAAACTTAATTTGTGCTGACGCAAAATCTCGTCGTGACCGTGTATTTCTGTCAAACTAATTACATTTTCGCTGTCAATATTCGTTGGAGCGTATTATACAACAATAGCATAAAAAAACGGTTTATTTCCAATTAATTTTCCTTTCGCTTCCTTGGCTTCAGCAGACAGTTGTCTGAAGTTGTGAAACAATGACGGCACGGGACAATGGCAGTGGCGTGCAGTTCGGCCAGTTGCTCAGCTCCGTAATTGTTCCCTTGGCTAATTGTTCTCCTGACCGCCCGAGACTCTTCCTCCTCCGTTATTCTTCTTCTTACACGATCGAAAAAAACTCATTCCAGCACGGAGCCTCCATCTCTGAAATCTCGCGGCCAATCTCCCACAAACGTGACCACATAATTCCATAATGGAAGTATTTTTTGTTACTCTCTCACACCATGAGGTACCACTACTGGAAAAGCCTGGGGTCACTCAATACATATGAAAAATTCAATAATGCGAAACATAAGTTAAGAGCGACATATCACACACACTGATAACTTATTTAAATAAAACGCTAACGTGTTAAACGTATGTAACACACGAACTATAGAATATAACGTGAAGTGAAACAAAAAAATAGTTTATTTAAAAATAGAAATGCCATTTTTTTATAAATGTCATAAAACACCATTTTCTTTTTACCTCTTTGGGAATCGATGGTGGTAAATAGCTTTTATTGTCAAAATAGAATGAGCAGTGCTCCACTGTCCTGTAATCGTAGTGAGCATAGGCCGGAGCCCACCTTAACACGAACCTTTTTTACAACTTGGTAGTGTAAAAGTAATTCTATAAATAGTGGAAATTTCTATTCATGCAAAATATAGTTCTTAAAAGCTAAGATATGACTGGTACAAAGAGATGTATGTCACGTTCTTAATAATACATTTAATTATTATTAGTTTGATAGTTCCGTTGGTCCAAGAAAGTGTTCCCACCTGACGACAACACTCCCCTGCACCTTCTCCTTTCTTCCATTACGTACGTAACACGTCGTGCTATTTCTCGCGACCTATGAAAATATTATTATTATTAACCAAGTCTCCTGTAGATGTACGAAAATAAAACTGATATACTACTTTCTCTCCGATAATCAACTTTGTTGCCGTGAATAATCAAAGTTTGATACATATTAACCGACTTTAAACCAAAGAAGAAACATAGTTAACTCATAGGTTGGATGTGCTATTGTCCAAATGCATTCGCAATACGTTTTATAATACTCTACCATCAGAAAAGAGATCTTTAGTAAAATTGTTTTTGGTTAATTTTCCGGGGTTTTTACGTGAAACATATGGCGTTACTAGAGCTTTAGTAATTATAATCGCAATTATCCATGGGATCTTCATTATCTGTTCCCATTGGAACAGTCGGCCAGCTACCTCCTAAACCGGCCGAGGTACCGAGAAGGGAATGCTGCGTTCCCACAGAAACTCTTCTCCCGCTATCGAAAGGGTGTGGGAGAATTACCCAACGCCCGACCTACCTGATGCAGGTTACTCTAGGGTTTTCCCCGCATTACTTTTAGGCGAATGCCGGGTAGGATCCTTAAACTATAGCCGGGTACCCTAGTTAACCCTTGGCTACCTTCCTCTACCCTTCCGCATCCCCCCTTTCAAATCCCTTCCTATGCTATTAAAGGGGAGTTGCCACCTTGTGGATTACCCTCATGTAGCCTGTTACCTAAACAAACATTAAAATTTCCTCTACGTGTTTGTCAATATAAATTTGATGTTAAATCCTTATTGAAACTCTAAGTAAAAATTATGAATAAATGAAAATATAATATGGATACCATTCATAAACTGAAATATTTTCATTTACCAATTTTTAAATTTAATAGATTTTTAGATATATTTATCTGATTTCATACAATTATAAACGAATAAACAAGCCAAATTCATCAGAAATATATTTTAATAAAATAAAAGTATTATAACGTACTAATAAAATTAGCACGACGTATCGTTCCTTTTTTGAGTCTCTTCAGATGCATATATCAAACCATTTAATAAATCTCATTATAATTTATTTCTTGAGATGTAAATTCAGGATAAAAATTTTATGGACAAAATTTCGAAACGGGTGCGTTTTATACTAACACTGAAGATGATATTAGTATTATGTGCACAATTGTAGATTTATATCTCAAGAAGTAAATTATATTGATTTTTATTATATATATATATACCTGAGGAGATTCTTGAAAAAGGAACGATACGTCGTGCTAATGTTTAATAATATATTTCAATATTTTATTTTATTAAAATTTAATTTTGACGAATTTGATTCTATTATGAATATAGGAACGATACGTCGTGGTAATTTTTATTAATATGTTCTAATATTTTATCTTATTAAAATATATTTCAGACGTATTTGGTTGATTTATTCATTTAATTTATTTGTGAACCTTACAGGCGAATTGGAAATTAATGGACATATCACGTTTCCTTGTTGATAAGAAAAAAAAGTGAAAATAGTTGATTCGCTTGTGTCAAATTAGTTTTGTTTCGAAAAATAAAGCATTTCAATAGGTAAATTAAGACTTCGTCAGTCAAAAATAAAAAGTGGGCCACCTTTCATTAATTTTTAGCAGCTAGATATGTAGATTACCTGTGAGGCCCGTGGGTGTGAAACCTACATTCACCGAAATTCATGCTAAAGTTCAGATATTTTCTCTTCAACTGTGCTATCTTTTCGCTGTACAGGTAATCGAATTATTTATCTTTCCTTGATCTCTTTTTACACCTCTTGATGATATTTTAGTGCCTTGTTTGGCGTTGTCTAATTTAAAGCACAAAGATGCCCATCAATTTGAATTTTTTTTATTTTACAGGGGGAAACAACTCGTTTAAAACAACTTAATAAACTATACTCTCATACTGATCTCGAATAAGAAAAATTAAACACAGGAATAAATGAATCTAAGTATTTCTTAACTAAACTCAATAAACGATATTCAGTATTTTCAAATTCAGGGCGAACCAAAATGGCGCGAATTACACACTTGACATAACAATAATGTTACTGAAAATACGTAGAATACAATGAGAAGAATGTTCAGATGTAAAGTATTCATCCTTGTTCGTCAAATAATAACTGGTGAGTGACAGTTTAAATATTAACACTGTATTTACCTACTGATAAGTTACTCGATTATAATTTAATTCAAAACAGGTGCTGCATGGGTTCACATGTTTGCCTTAGTGTGAATTTCGGTTAGTACACATTACGTGTAGGTTTCACACCCACGGACAAAACATACAAATCAGCTTTCAAAAAACACATGTATTTCGGCAAACGTTTCGTCAACTAATACTAGAATAACTCTCTCTATTACAAATATGTTTCACACTTCACAGTCCAAAATACCAAGACAATGCCAGTCCACAAACGACATACATCCGTTACTTTCAATTAAATGATTATGACTTCTACGTTCAATTAGAACAGAGTTATTACACTATCACCGAATATAATAATACATTATCGCTAAATGAACCGGGAGGTTTCGTAGTTGATCCGGTGAGATCACTGTGACATTTATCCATGTGTTACTTACATCACATGTTTGGCCATTACTAAAGCGCATTATTAATAATTTAATAATATATATTTATGATACCAATATATATATTGTAATAATTGAAGGGCAATTAATACTTAATAATTATAAACTGTTGAACTGGAATTGTTATCGGCAAAGAGACACAAGAATGGACTCTAATGAAGCAGGTTAAGTTATTGTTTAGACATTGCGCCTGTGAGTTGGTAAACTCGTGAGTCAGCGGTCAAAAACGACAGAGAGTGGTCGTGTTAGAAAGACATTTTCAAATATTTAATAAGTAAAGTTAAATAGCAGTCAGAAATAAGAAACGACAGCATTTGGTCGGAACCTGACAAAACGAGACATTTTGAAAAAGTAAAGTTGGACGATATTCACACAGTTGGTGACTCAGAAAGATTTCTGATTGTTACAAGTTTCGGCGAATAATCCTTAAGTTGTACGAGGAGGAATTCCTGTATCACAGCGAAATCGGAGGTGCCGGCAATATTGCAAATCAAAAGAAGCGTAACTTCAGTGTAAGAATGGCCTGTTTTATTATTTTTTAAATTGAGAGTGTGTGTCGATGAAAGGATCCAATTGCCCAGGTATCAAGGAAAAACTGGGAGTTATAAATCATTTAAATAATTTTGTAAATGTTAGATAACATCGTCAGATTTCGAGTTTTTTGGTAAAAATTTGTATAATTTTAATTTGTAATTTGATTGTTTGAAAAGGGAGTAAAATATTATTTATTTAAAGGTCCAGAAAGGACTCTGAGATCAAGAGAAAAATTATTTGTTTGTATGAAATAAATGTGAAAGATCGGCGAGTAATTATTTTGAATTATTTTGAATAATAATAAATTAATTGTTTGGTCAGTTTCAATAAATGATCTTATTCATGCTCCTTCATTATATAATTTTCCATTATATTATTAATTTCATTTTAAATGTTTTCATTCCTATTATTACATTTTGACGCATCAACGTGGGGCATTGTGTTTATAAAAACTTTAATTTCATTCTAAGTATTACAATATATATATTGTAATGCTAATTAATTAAGCAATTAATTGTTTTTAAATAATTTGAATTGTTAGCGAGCAGTTTGTATTATAGCGAGAGCGAGCAGAGCGACAATGAGTGGCGAGCTCTGTTCCTATTATTGAGAGCGCGGAATGGCGTTTACGCGCGCAAAAACATTGTCAGTTGGCAGTCAGCAGCGAGGAGCGAAATAGATCAGCCACGAAAGGAGAGACATTTTAAAATAAATCTTTACTGAGCTACTTTGCAGATTCAATCCAAAACGATAAGTAAATCGGTAAAAGACTATGAAAAAATCTGCAACTCGTAAGATTCCTGTGAGCAAGCAGTCATCAGATAGCTGACCAATTTGGAGAGGATCATCCGAGTTCCTGGGAGCCTAGAAATTCCATAAGTGTAGAATCTGTGAGAAAAATTAAGAATCTGTGTAAAAATTTTGAAATATAGTGTAAAAGAAGAAGCGCTAAACGAATGCTGGTACCAGCCGAACAATATGTAAGTAACCAAAACGTTAATAACATCTGTAAACGCTAACTAAAACGTAAAGTCAGATTTCGTTCGTTTTTCTTGTAGTTTTTCTGTCATTTATCAGCACATTATTTTGAAGTAAATTTTTTAAACTGTATTGTTAATAAGATCATTCAATAATTTTCACTGTAAATCATCAAACCCAGTAAAGGCCCTGAGAGAACAGATCTAAAATTTTGTTTGTAATTGTCTTTTATTCTTTGAAACCCACTAAAGGAAAATAAATTATTTGTTAAATTTTAATTAACTTTTCATTTAAATTCACTTAAATTGTTGATTATTACAATATATATATATATATATATATATATATATATATATATATATATATATAAATCCCAGCAGTCTAAGTGACAGAACGTTGGAACGCCAGATCACTCACGCGTTTCAGAGATGTTATTCAAAGTAAGCAGATAAAGGGGAGAGATTGTGATACCTCGGACCTTGTGCGGTTGTACAGTATCGTTGCATCTCAGAGAACAATGGCTTCAACATTATACCGATATCATCCTTGTGAATAAGCCAATTTCTCGAAGGAATACAAACAGTCGTTATAGAGATAAGCAGGTCCATTTTGCGCATTTTAAAGGAAGAGAGACCTGGTTCTGCTGAAATTTTAAATTCATCGTGGCCTAACCTGGCACAAGCAGGTCCGTCACGAGCTGGTTTCAATCTCGATCCTCGGTTTTACAAGCACGCCAACACTTTTGTTTGCGTCGTTAGGGAACAAACAGGAACCGTTCATCACCATAACATTGAATGGCGTTTCTGAAGGACTACAGCCGTCTAAGTCGAATAAATTATCATACATCGACAGCCTACTCAAGTGAAGGGAATCGCTATTAAACCGTGAATATTGCACAACTACGAAAATTTGTTCTCTTTACAGGATACTCGCATTTTTATAAATAATAAAAATAATATGAAAGATGTTTGTTATCGATTATCAAAAAATAAACAAATAATTCCATTTATAAACATAATAAGTGTGAACATTTTATCTAGACTTAGGTCTTAAGTTTTGTGAAACCCTGACACAGTTTTCTATCCAATCTATGTTTATTGGACACAATTGAACCGAAAACTCGCAGATTACACCAGTTGCTTAGTTTGAGCAAATGTGGAATTATACCAATATATTATTATTATATATAAATGAATATTGACAGAACCAAAAGTCAATCTATCATTTTGTATGGAAGAAATTTTATTTATAAAGTTCATTTAATTGTAAATGAATAAACTAGCAACATTTTTCAGAAATATACCTTAATAAAATTAAATATGAGAACATATGAATCAAATAAAAATTGGCATGGCGTATCGTTCCTTCAAGGAACCCCTTCAGGTGCGAATTCGTATAAAATTCTCAATATCTAAAACTTGAGAGAGAACTAGTTTTTGTAAACATTATATTTATAATGCAATGAAGTGAACAGTTATTGAATATAATTTGCAATTTATTTCTTGAAATATAAATACATATTTTAAGTCGTCGAGCAATTTTATAAAAGTATGTGCTTTACCCACAATATACTATTGAGAATATTGTTGATATTTAAGATTAACAACGTAGGGAATAGTCGGCCACCTGCCTCCAAAACTGGTCGAGGCACGGAGATGGGAATGCTGCGTCCCCACAGCAAACTCCTCTCCCGCTATCGGAAGGGCGTCCAATGCCCGACCTACCTGATGCAGGTTTTTCTAGGGTTTGTCCTGCATTGCTTTAGGCGAATGCCGGGTAGGATCCTTAAAATATAGCCCGGGGGCCCTAGTTAACTCTTGGCTACCTTCATCTACCCTTCCACATCCCCCCTTTCAAATCCCTTTCCTATGCTATAAGAGGGGAGTTGTCACTATGTGGATTACCCTATACATAGCCTGTCTACACCTCAAAAACATATAATAATAAAAATAACTTACAATAACAGGGAATCATAAATTATATTTAAATCATTAGTATCAGTTTTCAAATTAATAGCCGAATTTTTGGGTTGTTATGTGCAAAATTTCGGTCTTCAATTTTGTATATTATCTACATTCTACATCTTAAATTTTTTAATTTTTCGAATAAAAATTATGGTTACTTAAATAAATATGTTTTGACACGACTGAATATTTTTATGTAAATTAATTCGAGTTTTACAAGCCATCTCGTTTGGCCAATATAACACACATTGCAGTATAAAATTTTGTTTATCTAAAATGTTAATTTCTTCTTTAATATTTTCGATTAATTATTAAGTATTATAAGATTTAAAAATAATACAAATACAGTAGTTATGGTACAAGTCAATAAGTTTATATTGAATGTTTCCATGCAAAATGTAGAACTATAAAAATCAATTCCAAAAAGTAACGATACGTCTTTCCAATTTTTGTTTTATTATGTTCTATTTATTATATTATTAAAATATACTTGTGACAAATTTGGCTAATAAACAGAAAAACGGCTATATCTCCTAAACGGCTGCAGTTAGTGACCTGCGGTCAAGAGCATTGTGTTCAGCGTGACCGCTTCCATTAGGGGTAGATACCTAATTCACGCAAAAAGACGCAGATTTGGAAGAAAAAACCCAGATTTGGAATAAAAAGAGGGATTAAAATGAAACGTATGATAGAATTTTGATAAAAAGATGTCAGTTCTATTGTGGAGGTGGAAGTATGAGGTCGACAGAGAGGAGACTCTATAAGAGGGCAGTTAGAATGAAAATGTGTCGGTCAGAGATGCAAGTCTGGTTGGGAAGTGAGAGAGTTTAAGTGGAAGAAAGTTTACGAATATAATTATTTATGAGTGAAAATGCTTTTTTTTGTATAAAAAGGGTCTTGAAACGAGAGCTTCGCTACATTTTACCTTCAAAGTATTTTAGCCAGCTCTGGTCCTATCATTCATTGAATGCCGGGAGCCACCTAATTCTAGGAAATTGCCTGAAGGTCGAATTTCAAACTCTAAACGTAAAAATTTTGTAGCTATCAAATCCGGACTACAGATAGCTGAACCCAAGAAACTCCCATTTGAAACAGGGTATCGTAATTATCAACAGTTATCTAGAAAATTTAATTTTAAAAAGCTCATTTTCTTATCATTGAGTTTAAAAAATTTAATTAAAATCAATTAATCTATTATTATTTTTTAAATAATACGTTTTCCTATAGTTCGCGGAATGTCTTGAACAAAACTTGGTACTAATTTTGCATGCCCTTTTTAAGAATTGAACTGAAAAAGCGTATTTTTGAATTACAGTTCAAGTGAGGTCTTCCTGCGACGTTGCTGGGTGACGGGAACGTGACAGGGCGGCGGCTTCGTCCCACGGAGTCCTTGGAACAGTTCCGGAACCCGGAGGCCGTGGTTATTACCCCAGGTTGTGTCGCTTCCCAAATGGAGACCGTGTTCAATATAGTCCGCGTTTGCATACTGTCGCGCTTTCCTGATGGAAGAAAAATATAGGCTTATGGACGACAGAACTAGCCTCAAGCTGTGTGCGTTTCGGGACGTCTCTTACTTCATGAATTAATTGCGCCGAGTCTCGTGGGGTTACATAACGAAATGTCATCCTGGTCATCTAATTAGTAAATTAAGCAGTGTCATGCTGTGAATACAAACATACACAACTGGAAAAGCAGTAATCAAACAAGCATGAATGTGGCGTGGGAAATGATCCGTTATTCTAATTACCCTGCATGGTTTGTGGGTTGGTAACGATGCAAATATATGGGACATGTTTCTCCTTCAGACGAAATAATGAAAAATGTGGGTTTTTTTACAAAAAAATTGAAGATGAAATTGTAGAACATTTCAGTGTCAATATGGAAAATTTATGTTAATATTATAAGGTGGTACTTAAAAATTAGAATAATTACGTGTTTCAACCATTTGTGAAGTGCGCGTGTTTACTTATATTGTGACTTCATCATTTGGTTGGATGTTTTCTTCAAAAAGGATGGAATGGCTGTAGTATTTGTTCAAAGTAGGAGATTCTTAATTTTTAACGTGAAGAAGTATTTTTAGAAAATTCTTCGAAGACTTGAGAATTGAACATGATCTGCCAATGTCTGACTACTGAAAATTATATATCAGGAAGAACTGGGAACCAAACAAAGAAGGAAAAGGATCTAACAACGTTATTTATGACACATGCTCACAAAAAGAATTAACTTAATATTATATAATGTAACATTAATTTTAAAGGGCGAATTAATTTCACTATTTCAAATTAAATTGAGTCGCGAAAGAAAGAAAACTTTTATATTGATAATATTAAATGATACTTACAACAGACAAGCATTAAAGTGCGTGATGTAGTTCTGGAGACGGCGGGCTATTAACAGTTGAAGTGAACGGGAACGATTTACAGGAAGTTATAATAAATAAACACATTTCACTTCCTTCAACATCCCATCCGATGTTAAAAATAATTTAAATATATTCCTGAAGTTAATATTTTTTGTCTAAAATAAATAATAATAATCGGAATATATAATTTTAATTTTTGTCCTTTAGAGAAGTGAAGTATTTAGAAGTGTGGCAAAATTTCATCAAAATTTACGGATTTTTACTTCCAAATTGTATCATTTCTTTAATTGTTTACATATTTGTTTTCTCAAACTATCCCATTCGAAGAAAATTATTTACAGACATGCAATTTACCATTTATTAGGAATTCTTTGAATGGAATGGAAACGACGAAGGTAAAAATTTTGTTGTTTCTTCCTAATATAATTTTTACCTCTTCGTTAAAAAATATAAACCCTTAATTGATTGAATAATTAAAAGTTTGAAAAGTAAGACTAGCAGTAGATTTCTAAATTTAAATTTAAATATTGAGACTTTATGTGCTCTTTCGATACACAACAGTCTACGTAACTTATTAATTCCAAAAAAGAGCATAATTATATTTGCCTATCTTAACAGCGGTACAGTAAAAGTCAATATAAAGAAGAAGTAATAGATGATTCTGTATATACACAATTTACAAATATTTTTTAATTAAATATTTATATTTTTATTCGGTATGTGTATTTGTAATTCGTACGAGAATAAGAATCCCGAAGATATCAAAATATTATTAATTAAGAAAATTTATTACAAAGAATTTATCACATTCAGAACTGCCTTATCTTATGCTAAGCAATAAAAATTAAATTATTATATACTAATTAGATATGTGTGTACTCGCCGTTGAGGGTCAATTAATTAAATGAAACTGCCTGCAGAAATTAATTGATAATTCTAAAAAGAATGTTATCAATGGAAATACAATGATTATCCACAGTCAATAATTATAAATGTGGAACGTAGGTTTTCCCGGTGTAGGTGCTGGATGAAGTTTTCTCGGGATTCCAACCGGGTAGCGTAGTTTTGTAAAGACAACGTTTCGATGGCTTGCACCGCCATCTTCTTCACCTGTTGTGTTTACAAAACTACGCTACCCGTTTGGAATCCCGAGAAAACTTTATCCAATTATAAATGAGTTTAGAATCTCCGTTCTTAACTTGAAATCCGTGAAACTAACCTATGTTGTATCTTCAGAAAGTAGAAATATGTTCAGCCATTTTTATATATCTACACCGCTCCAACGAACAACGCGATAGCGTTTTATTTGAATAAAATACATATTTGATAATAATATTTAAATGGGAAACGTATAATATTATATTTCGTTTGATTGATTTTAAACTGTTACTTGTAGCTTAGCACAGAGATGAATAAACAATTGACTTGTCGGTTTTTGATTGGTGCTTCCTCGACCATTTACGTGGCTAGCTGTAGTTAGGCTCTGACTGTGAACCAGTAAAGACTACGAATAATTTACGATTATGTGTTTTGACTTTCCTTTTAACCAAAACGCTTTACTTGAAATTCTGTTTTTCTTTGGAAACGAAAAGGAAATATAAATATTAATTTTCAATTAAATCTGTGCTGTCTTTTTTGAATTGATTCCAATTAAATGAGACGACAGACTTTTGTTTATCTAGATTGTTGAATTGTACGGCCAAGAGAGAAACATTCATCATCCAAACGAACAACGTAGGTATCATAACACAAGTTACAGTATATTTAGATGCTGGGGTATCTTAATTTTCCGTTGGGAGTAATTTAGAGCGCTGACTTGCACAATTTGAACCTTGTGACTGATAGAATCTTCATTTCTTTCTTGTTAATCTAGAGAGGGACGGGCACCACCCAAATTACTGTTACCTTGGCCAGCTACGGGAACCGCGTGCATCCTCCTTGTTTACTGCGTAATGCGGATCTCGCAAACACCTTCCTGCCCATGTGGGTCAAAGCCAGCATATAAAGAAATATTACAACAACCCATCTTTGGTACTTATCCGAGCCATCTTTTCCCACATCGAACTTACTGTGAGACTACTGCGACGAATTAGATAATAATACTTGACAACTGCACGAACATTTATGACAGAGGCTATGTATTATAATAAAATGATCGTAAAGCAAAGAACAACTGTGAGGTATTGGAAAACGCAGCACACGCCTCAAGAATACTTGATTAAACAGTGACACTGAGGTATCGTGTGCCATTTAAAATAAACAGAATGTAGAATAAATGTGGCAAGAGGAGAAACAATGTTTCGTCCGGGCCTTTACTGGGTTTTATAATGAACACAAAAAAAATGATTTAAAATCTTATTAACAAAACAGTTCACAATTTACCTAAACAATATGTCGATAGAATGAAAGAAATTAACTTTGATTGACAACAACAACAACAAAAGGGAACGAAATCTGACTTTATCCTTTAATTTACGTTTGCAATATTATTCAAAATTACGTTACTTACGGACCGTCGGTATGGCACCAGAACAATCAATTTTACCTCGTTCGGACACTTTTACACTCTTTAATTATATCAGGCCTTGGTTTTCACTGATTCTACACTTCGCTTTAAAATTTGGCAAGATTGGCTGTATTCCGTTGACTGCTACGCTCCACAATAAATTACTAATGTTCTCCTGGATTAATTTCTCCACAAAGATTTTGGAAAGTTCTATTCTGACAAAAACTGCTCTTACTTTCCAATATTTATGCAATACTTCCGTGAATGTTTTCCTTGTATTAATTCACAACTTTAACTAGTTATACATTAACGATGTCTAGTCTCTGCTCTAGTTTTATTACTTCTGCTCTTCGTAATGTTCTGCAGCCAACTCTATCCTAGTGCCCTCGAGTTTTAGCGCGCATACGCCAATTTTGACTTTTCAACAAAGCAAGCGAGCTTGCTTCTCCATTGTTGCTTTGTTCGATCAGACCGCTATAATGGATTTATCAAACAATTCAAATTTTATGTCCAACCAATTAATGGCCTAATTAACTATTAACTATTATATATATATATTATATTTGGTGATTAGACCTCAGGAATCTTATGTATTTATGAAGGCATTTATATTTTTTATTTAAGAATTTAAATGACTGAGCATGTTTTCACTTTTTTGATGCCAAAGCTTGGCGATCGAATGTCAGAAATTCAAACAATTTTCAAAAAAGCTTGGTAAATTGCTTAGTAAGGAATTGATACATAAATAAATGTAATGGATAAAATGTCAGAAAAGGTTTATTAATTAACAATGTAATTATTAAAATTAAAACAATATACGTTTCTTCCTTAATTTGTGGCCTCAGAAGTTGAACAATAAGAAAGAAGATGAGCCCTTAATGATTGATTGATATAATAATCAAAAATTTCTTAAAAGATCTTGAATTATCTGATAAATTTTTATTGTATACAAATCAAAAATATTTACTGACTAAAATTAAAAAATTATGGAATATTATATTAAATAATTTTGAGTACATTTTTAAATGGATGGCTTTGCTTCTAAGTGTTTTAACAGAAATTTTATCACGCACAGAAATTATTTAAACAATTTCCATTGCTTCGATGACTATTATAGTGACACATGTCTCCAATTAGACGACTGAAACAATTTAATTTTGGTATTTATATAATTTAATAATTTATAAACTATTTACTCATTAATTTATCAGGTTTATTAAATGAATTTTTCAATAATATATTCGCTCATTTACTTATTTAATTAATCTAAGCTATGCATCTCTAAAAAAAATAAAATTACAAATTTAGGCCTACATACATTAAAAATTTTGACTCAAGTTTTTATATATTAGGTTTTACATATGTGTTTCATAACTTATATGTTTTCTTAATTAGTAATGCAGCGATGGTAATGACTTGTGCTAGTTTCTACGCAGAGGTTTCCTTTAATAAATAAATAAATAAATTTTGGATAATGACTTTTCGTCGGTTAATGTTGCAATGAGCTCTTAATATAGGGGCAATTTTCATATTTAATTCCAGCCCCTCCCTGGCTTAAAATATTCTATCATAAAAGGTATTATATCCCAAATTTGCTTATGAATATTCTGCAAGTAATTAAAATGTCCCGTAAATTCAACAATGCAGTGGTCTGGGAGATGAGGGATGTGAATAGAAAGTATATTTTTTTCTTAATTTTATTTATCTTTTTATCCGAAGGTTGAACAGTTGGGATGCGCTTTTTTTTTTCACGCACACACACGAAAGGTGAGACATGGTGCAGTCCGTCAACTGCCCGAAACCAGTTATTTTCTACGAGTTCATTTGAAACATTTGAACGTGTGGAAATTCACAGTCACGGGGTGAATGGAAGTAAGTCTAGCGTAAAAGTACTGTTTATAAATCAGGGGAAAAGCATAATTAAAAAAACAACAACGTATTATTGGGTTGAGAGGAAAAGTGTCCAGGAGAAGTAGTCGGAAAATGATTTCCTAAACAAATTAATTACTTAGCCAATCAACTAGAAATCTACTCAAAAGCAAATATACATTATTGAAACTCGAGGTTAAACTGTTCGCATGAAAATCTGTCAATTTACATCATACTGACACGTTCTATCTTCCGCAATGCTTTGTTTAATAACAACTATAACTATTCTCTACCCCAAAATTGAAAAATAAATTAAACTGTGTATTACAGATTTCACAGAATGGTCCCTTCTAAGTTGAATTTACCTGAACCAATCATTCATCCTGATTATAAACTGAGAATTCCATTATTGAAATCACAACGTAACACGAATGATTCACAAACTAATTAACGATGAAATTGTTTGTAATAATTAAATGTGTCAAATGAATTTTAAGGTTGCAGGTAGATACTCATTAAAGATCTAAAACATAATAGATTAAATTCTGCGTCAAATACTCCAATCAACAGAATGCCAAAGATTGTAAACAAACATCGATTTATTTAATATAAATAAGGCGAGCTAAGAAAATTTATTCATAACAATTTATTTATATTTGAATAATCTACGGGAATTTGAAATCTACATAATCTTAATTAGTTATATAATTTGACAATGCAATAATAAGAACGGACCTTGTTTAATACACAACATAGTTTTATATTGTGACTAAGTACCTATATGTACTAATATTTTTAAAGTTATTTTGATTTTAATTACAGGACAGGAAGAAATGTTATGCTGATGGTTTTGCAATGTATTCTTAACTTGATATTTTTATATAAGTAGTAACGTTTGATTGTTCGTTCAGGTTGATTGTAACATTGATTATGACATCAAAGTCAACAGTCCTTTTTACAATAATGTGTAACTTTAAACCTTGAAATTAGAGAAGTTGGGAATTATTTTTTGCCTCACTAAAGTAACCTTTAGCCCTAGCGGAACTCAGGTAGAGGAGGAAGTCGTAAGCAGGAATCCTGAAAGCCAATTAACTGTAATGAACACACTTCGTTAAACACTTCCAGTAAATAATGTATTTAGACAGTTCGTTGACAAGTCAAAGTAGTGGCAGCATTTTTCCTTTTCCCATATATAATGTAATTCCAAGCAATATGAAATTCGACGTCTGTCAAAAGATTTTACGATAGAATGCGGAGATACTTGAGAACAAAACGCGTTATCGTTTAATGTGTATGCAATGAAGTAATCCTCGTTTTTTTTTAACAGAAATTCGTCAGGCAGAGTCTGAAGCGTTACTTTTTGCTAGAAATTTTAATAACTATGTCAACAGTCTAAAAATAGTCGTAGGATATTGGTGTCCGAATTGCTGGATGTAATATTAATTTCAAAGATTGTGCTATATTGGCCATAAGAAAAGTTCTCTTTAGCATCAATATTAAAGAATGCATAAATCTATCCATTTATAAACACAATATTTTTTACCAAATTCATGTGTTTAGATATAAAAAAACAATCTGTCTTGGAAAGGGAATCAGTTCTTTCGAAAGAATAATTAATGAAATATCAAAAGTAATTCTGTTAATGTCAAACAAGTTACTGAACAATTTAATTATATCCAAAACTGCTTATCAAAACTTCTTTGATGATCTGTTATATTTATCCATACTACACTTGCCAGTTTAAATACTTTTCGAAGCAAAATGATAAGTATTTCAATAAAATAGTGTTTTTTCTGGTTTCATGCATTATTTGTCTGAAATTATTAGTCATTAATGTTTTTGTATGAAAAGTGACAAATTTATTTACATTCGCGACGCATTTCCTTCAATAGATGCATCAATTTACTTTATTTATTTATTTACGTAATTTTTATAATGAACTCCAAATTTAGATGCTTAAATACCTTTATATTTTTTTGTAGTATAAATATACTGGTCTTCATTCTGATTTTTTTTTCAGTAATCAACGCAATTGCAACATTTAACAATATTTCCTGTAATATATTAGTGGAACACTAATAGTGGTGTTTTAAACACCAATACCACCAAATCGCCTTTTCTACTTTCAAAGGCACGTTATTATTGGTTGGTTATAACATTAACTAGAACAAACTTGTTCGCCCAATATCCGTTAATAATTTATTCTTCCTGATTTTGGAGGCAAATGTTTGTAATGAGTAGCGGAGCTGAATGTTGTGACTCGCCACAACACACCCCGGGCGATCGTGCTGCAGTTGGTATGAGTGACCTCGTGCGTGACGTAAGCAACACCGTTATGTTGCCTGACTGCTACGTTCACTCCGCCAAACTCTCCAGCTGGGCCTTGCCGACCAGCTTACACGTTCGTTCATCGTGATGATTAATGAAAGTTTGAAATGGAGGCCTCGTCCCAATGGAGATCAAGTGGCGAATTTCTTGGTACTTCGGCTCACGTGCCCGTCTCTGCACTTAATGACGCGAATATATAAAAAAAATAAACTTTGATCAGAAACGCCTACTTCTTTCAATAATAATAATGTTCCATATATTATATATAGAAGTCAAGCTTCAAGGATGTGAAATGTATCTAAATAATTTCAAACAATTGCTAAATTTTACAAATTCTTCAATTAACGTACATGAAAACTATTTAAAATGTTTTGATTTTGAACTAAGAATATTTCAGAACAAAAACTTAGATACTTGAATAACACGTTTTGGGTGAAATTACGCCCATTAAGGACTGTGACAGTTTTCACTCGTCTTGGTTGAGATTTCAATTACGATGTTATCACAAAACTATTAAATTTCTTGAATTTCACAACACATAATTGGAAACCTTTATGCCATGTCACCCAACCAAATTCAAATTTTTACTTCGTTCAAACAAAAATGTTGTCACTTATAATGTAGATTAATATTTCTGGTTTGAATGAAAGTATGGTTAAAATTCTTTCAATTATTTTATGAACTCGACATCCACAACCGTGTTTATAAAAATAAATACATTAGCCAATAAAGTTAGAAAAATTGGATATCTAATACAGTTAAATTCAAGAATTACATCTCATGTTAAAAATAAAATAAAAGGAATACAACGTTTCGTCCCAACTTTGAGCCCTCATCAATTATTACATATTTTACCTAAACTAATGTAAAAAATTAAAATAATATACAATATAGTTAGTATATAAAAAGTAAAAATTTATTTCTGGTAAATCAATTAATAAACTTTGTATTTTTATCTTTTGTGTAATTTCAAGAGACGCAATTCTCAAATTTAATTTTCACCATTTTTTTCTGACTTTATTTCGGTCAATTTATTTATTGTATTTGCACTTAATAAATATAAATTATCTTTTCCAGGATTAATTCGTTCCATGCGAATAATATATATGTGCTTTCATTCGAAGGGTTCATTTTAAGTTAGTAAATACATAAGAAAACAACACTTAAATTGAGAATGTACTTCGAATATAACTACCGTCAAACATAAAAATTAAATTAAATAACTCTGAAATATTTCTTATTTTACTTTGGTGCCCATTCCACATTGTTTTATGGGTTGTATAATTTTATGAATGTCAAGTTGTGTGTTTTGAGGGACGTAAATACACCAAGTCGAAAAAGTTTGTCCTTGAACAATCTCCGTCTTGTCAGACACGTGAGTGATCAAGCGAGCACCAATCAAAAACGACCACGTCAACTGTTTATTCAATTAACTGTAATAAGTACAATATATTGCTATCCATTTCAAAAATTTATTAATTTAATTATATATATTTCTTTACAGGTAAAACGATAACTTGTTGATCAGGATAAACTAAAAATGAGTGACTTGATTTTTCATATTCGTGTTCTTACTTAAGAACATACCATATACAGTTTGTAGAATATGAAGGCAAGAGTGGTTACATATTTTAATTATTGGCTGGAGACATGCATTCGTTGGATTAATACGACATTTTTAATAATTTCATCGTTCGTTATTTATAAACGATATAAACACGTTACCTGTGGATTAGTAAATAGTTTTCATATACGTAATAGTCCTTAAACGACGGGTGGGGACAGGTAGTAAGTTGAGTTGTACGGTGAAAGTGTCAATTACGCCAGTAATTCTATATTACAAATTTGAATGTAGAAACGTCAGAGGATATTGCGCAATTAGAAAGGAAAAGGACGTTACTTGTAAAAGCCTTGTAACAACCTGGTCTGTTCTGTGAAATACGTAAAGGTCAATTGATAATTCCGTTGCAAACATCCTCGTGTGGAACTCGCCCACTACCGATTAAAATCCTAATTGAAATCTGGCAGATTCCTTTTTCATTTTTTTTTAGAAAAACTGGTCCTCCAATTAAGCCTTATTGATACGACTGTTTATCTCAGATTGTTAATATATAAAGTAGACACGTTTTCAATTATGATCTGAGGACATAACATGATCAATCGCTTTCGAGAATGGTCGAAGCATTTGCCCCCCGGTGTACGGGGCGAAATGATAGCAGCGAACCGTTATCCCGTGCAACGTTCCTATCAACCGGTTCCTCTAAATTTGCCTCAGAAATGTTGCAGCATTAATCTCCGGAGGGCGTCGCTCCTTGCACCGTGCACCGCTTCTACTCGCGTTCCGACCAAAAGTTCACGTAATCCATCTCAACGGGTCTTTTCCAAAAAATTTACTGCAACTTCTGATAGTACCCAAACCTTCACGTTTTTATCTTACATCGAGAAAATATTTTAGTATACCCAAATTTAAATCTTATTGTTTCTAAAAGTGTTGTGTATTGGGATTGTTTGTCTATCTCTGTACCATTTTCATGTCCTGCACGCCTAATAATATTTTATTGTTACGAGGGAGCGTGTTTATATATATTGTAATGATCAAAAGTTAATGATTAATTAAACTGAAATGAATAACAAAATGATTAAGATAAAAAAACTTTTAATTTTCCAAAGATTATTTCAACAGATGTTCATTTAGTTTTACAAATGATTTGCTCTAGGTTGGCACGCAAAATTCAATAATTTAAAAAACAAATATTTTTATTTTATAATTGGTGGCGTTCAAGGTAAACCACAATGTTTTATATTTCACAAACAATTAAATTTAATAACTCTTCTTCTCAGGGTCTTTACTGGGTTTGATAAGTAAGGACAATCAAAAATTATACATTAAATAATTAACAATTCAACTAACTTGAAACTAAGGGAATACAAAATCTAACTAAAATGAAAAGAACCGAAAATCTAACAAAATGAAAATAAACGAAATCTGACTATACCCTTAATTACCGTTTACAGAATTTAATTATTTTGGTTTGTACTTACAACTGTCCTGCTAGTACCAGACTTAGTTTTGCAGCTTGGGGACACAATTCACTAAAAAGGCCATTAATCACTGATTCTACACTTGATCAAAGCACACGGTTGTAGTTCTTATTATTCCTCCGGTCAACATTAGGACGTATTATTTCATTACCTTTCTGCGGAAAATTTGATTTCGGAACGCCTATGTATCTGAACGTGGCGCTAAACTTTTTGTTTCAGCTTTGCAGGTTTTTTATAACTTGTCTCTCCGTCCAGACTTTTTTTACTTAGATTTTTAAAACATATGTCTCTCAGTTGAATTTCTATGCTTGGACCACGCTGTTCGTACTCTTAAATTCTGCTCCATCTCTCGACCATAAGATTCGCCAGACTGCAACCAACTGACCTTCCGTACAACGCGCGTAGTTCGCCAAAAAGCTAGCCGACAAAGAGCTTGCTGTCATTGTTGTCCTTTAAGAATTTGTACCGCTAAACAATTCATTATAATTTAAACAATTAATGGCCTCTTTAATTAGTATTACAATATATATATATATATATATATACCTATATATACCTAGCTTACCTAATGTGCCTACATTTTGTCGACCCACGAAATATACCTTGACAATTTTTTAAAAAAATCTATTTGACAAAACATTTATCATAAGATTATTTGTTGGTTAAATATAGTTATAGTATATACAAATTTTAAGTATGTACATAATTTACATGGTAGGATGGTAATTCGGTTAATCCAGCAATTAACCTAAATTTTGCAAAATTTTTATTCTAGTATATTAATTTGTGTGTCGGAGAGGCATACATTGTTGGGCTATGAGGGTTCACTGGTCATGTTTAATTAATGACGATTAAAATTCTGAAAATCGGGAAAACGTGAGCGTGACCCCCAGGGTGGGGGAATTTTGAAATTTTTAGGGCGGAATATTTAACTCCAAATGGGGACATGAGAAATTAGGATTTGACGAGTTGTTTCCGCTTCTTCCAGTGTTTTAAAGAAAGTGTGAAGGCAGCTGAAGGCGATGTGGAGAAAAGAGATGGTAGGGAGTCGTATCTCATTAAAGAAAGCAGTTTAAGTTGAAAGTTAATGAATTTTAAAATGTTTAAAGACGGATGCAGGAAAATTTCACCGTTTAGTGAACAAATTATCGGGTGTTCCATTGCCTAAAGCAGAAAAAAAATTGAGAGGGTGGAATCTTTCTTCATAATTGTTTCTAATATATTCAATGGACAAGGCGATAATTTCTTCACTAAATATTTCAACTCCATTGTCAACAAACTTCACCATTGTTACTCATAAACGAGGGTTTACTAGTTATAAGCCTCGAAAAAGGAGGAAGCTCCTCTTCGCTGCCGACCGCATGGAAAAAGTCAAAAGTTTACGATGGGACAGTTTTTTATTCAAAAAGACCGCAGCTCGTATTTGGTCCCAGTCCATAATAATTTGGCACTGATATATAATTGCTCAAATGTTATTAAGGTAATAAATTTGTACTAATATTGATTGTTAGCTTATTCTGAAATTCTTGTCAGGTGAAAATATAAAAGAAAAAACTATTAAAATGAAAAATAGACGTCTATAAGAAAAAATATAAATACAGACAAAAGAAGTGATGACGTAAATACAACACAACGTTTCTGGTAGCCTTGTTCTTATCTTCCGGTGCAAAGAAAACTATAAAAACACAGGAGCCTAAAGCGACACATCTGCAGAATAAAGTTGTGTTTTTTAGTTTTCTTTACACCTGAGGAAAGGAACAAGGCTTCCGGAAAGTTTGTGTTATTTATATCACCAATTCTTTTGGTTGTATTTGGCTATCTTCCTTATTATGAAAATATATAATGTAATTTAATTAGGCCATTAATTGGTTTTAATAAAATTTAATTCTAGCGGCAGGAGTTTTCAAAGCGACAATGGAGCCTGGTTCTGTTACTTTGTCGGAAAGTCAAAAATGGCGTATGCGCGCTAAAACTCGAGACTACGATAGTTTAGTTGGTGACAGGACATTTCGGAGGACGGAACAAATGATACCAGAGCAGAAACTAGCCGTTGTTTAATGTATTATTAAACAAAGTTGTGAGTTTAAGACAAAGTAAAAACATTCACGAAAGCATTTAAATCGTAAATATTGCTAAGTAAAACCAGTGTACGTCTGTAGCCAGCCAGGAATAGTAAAGTTGCAGTTTAAGTCCCAAACGGTAAAAAGACTAGCAAATCTATGAATCACAGGATTCAAACAAGGCAAGCGGTCACCAGATAGCTGACAAAAAGGAGGATCATCCGAGTTCCTGGGAGCATATCAAGGTTTACTTAAAGAGTGTAAAATCTGTGAGCCGATATTATAATCAGTGTAAAAATTTTGCAATAGTGTACTTCCGAAAACAAAAAAGGAATGCTGGAACCAGCTGGACAGATGTGAATAACAAAATACAAAATAATGATTTATGTAAACGTAATTAGAAGTCAGATTTCTTTCTATTTTAATTGTCAATCAGAGTTAATTTCTTTTCTTTTAATTTCTTCCTATCGACATATTGTCTGGGTGAATTATAAACTGTGTGTTAATTAGTTTTTTTAAAACAACTTGTTGTGTCCATTATCAAACCCAGTAGAGACCCTGAGATCTAAAATTTTTAATTGTAATTGTCTTTGAGTTATTGCCACAAAATAAATAAATAATTTTGTTTTAAATTCTTGTTGATTATTTCATTTAAATAAAGCTCATCTTGTTAATTATTACAGTTTGGCGCTTCACGTGAGGTAAATTCATTAAAATAGTTAAATTAATTAACGCCTTATTGTTGATTATTACAATATATATTAGGTTCATTTACAACTTACGTAGTCGATTTTGTTTTGCATTTAAAATAAATTCCTACAGTATTTCCAGAATTATCTCGCTCAGGTAAGGTTATCCATAGGGCTGTAGAATGCTCTTGTGGTGTAACAGCGATTCGCCTTCTCAACGAGAACAAACGCTGTGGCGGCCATAAAATCCCGTACCTTTCAACGGCATGATTAACTGCAAGAACATTGTGCCGATAATTATAACTACCTCTAACTAATCGTTTA
The DNA here is from genome assembly GCA_037074705.1 of Zhengitettix transpicula. Lineage (NCBI taxonomy): Eukaryota > Metazoa > Arthropoda > Insecta > Orthoptera > Tetrigidae > Zhengitettix > Zhengitettix transpicula. The sequence goes on from CM073591.1 coordinate 81,121,977, forward strand.
GTAGAATTTTGCGAGGACAACGTATACTATAAAATAATGCCGATGGAATGCACTGCAAATGAAACAAACAAAAGAGGTGCACTCCTTCCTTTTAAGTTAAGTGCACTCCAAGTCTCGTGTAACGTTCAACTAGAGAGATGTTTCTCCTGATACCAGCGCTTAATACGATAAAAGTGTGCACATAAATTTGAACAGACTCGCTGCTCACCTTCAGTAAGGTCGCCTGAGACCGATTCCGGAAACAGATCCTAAAATGGCGAAGAAAGAATAACTTGTCCTCTGAAGTTTTCGAAATGAAACCTAATATACGAGTAATAACAGGCACTAAATATATCGGGACGTATCTTAGAGTCCTGAAAAATTATTTTTAAAAATATCACACATCCTTATACCGCACTAAGCCGTAGTTTGCGGACTATTAACAATAAAAGAAGTGTTGGTAATACACTAACAATGCAATTATCCGTGGTCATAATTCAGACGAATATTGACTTTTGTCGGAAACTCCCATCTTGGCCTCTAAATTTTGCAAACTGCACATCCTTTGTTGAACCATAAGTAAGTATATGTACGATATGAAAATTAACTTAAAATTTCTTCAGCTGTTTATCCGACCGACAAACGTTATCGTTTTATTTAACGTAAATGCTCTGACTCCTTATATCTTCGGCGGTCGTTCACCGAGAGTGTTCGCTTCTATCTGACACAATAATATTGTACTTATCGATGAACGCTCATAATCTGTCACGATAATATTTCAAGAAATACTCCGGTCATTACGCCATCTCATGTCAGTAAATGTGACCACATGATTGACTGTGGCAAAATTACATGTCAGACACGAGATCCTTTAGGGGATGAATTTGGATACTAAAATCATCGAGAGTAGCATTATGAATCTGAGCAATCCGGTATACTACTTAGCACTGTGAACAAAAAGTAAGGTGAATTTATTTATAAATTATAAATTCTTTATTTATTCTTCCAAATCAATCTCATCCCCTTCAAAGTAATCCCCGTCCGATAAAACGCACTTTTTCCAACGCTTTTTCCAGTCCTCGAAACAGCCTTTTTCCGGTATAGCCTTCAAGACCTTCTTCGATTCGGTTTTCAACTCCTCAATCGTGTCAAAATGGCGTCCCCGCATACGCCTTTTGAGTTTGCTGAATAGCCAGAAGTCGCACGGAGCCAAATCAGGCGAATACGGTGGTTGCGGAACGATATGAGTCGAGTTTTTGGCAAAAAAAATTCGCGAAGAACCAATGCAGTATGACATGGTGCATTAATTATCGTGATGAAGGAACCAAGAGTTGTTCAGACGAATAGCTTCACGCAAACGACGCATAACGCTCAAATAATATTCTTTGTTGACAGTTTGGCCCGGCGGAAGGAATTCATAGTGCACCACACCACGATAATCAAAGAAAACTGTCAACATGACCTTGATTTTCGATCGATTTTGTCGGGGTCTTTTCGGTCTTCCTTCACCTTTTGCACGATATTCGCTGGATTGGTCGGTGGTTTCCAAATCTCGTCTCCAGTAATGATGCATTTCAAGTGGTCCTGATAGTCAGACAGCAAAGTTTCACACACATCAACGCGACGCTTTTTTTCAAAAATATTGAGCGATTTTGGCACCAATCGAGACTTGACGTGTTTGAGACACAAAACATTCGTCGGTAGACGTTGATGGTCGTCCAGAGCGCGGTTCGTCTTCAACGCGTTCTCGGCCCTCTTTGAACTCGTTGTACCACTTATAAACGTTTTTTTGTGCCATAAATTGATCATCAAAGACCTTCCGCAACATTTTCAACGTGTCCGGACAAGAATATTCGTTCCGCAAAAAAAAATTGATGCAAGTTCTTTCCTTAACAAAATCACCCATTGCAAAAATCGAAAAATTCACTTTTGGTTGTTTACAAAAACACGTGTAACTCGGAGATAATTAAACCTTTTAAGAAACAGACGCTTGGAAAATATTATAGACAGTCCTACCAACCAAGGGAAAAAAAATTACCTGCCTTCCTAACACACGGGAGTTTTAATTGACAATTTCACCTTACGTTTTGATCACAGTGGTGTATGGCGCCAATATAGACAGTTATAGCAAATTTTGTATTTTGAAAATACAACCCCCTTCTAACCCCACTCATAGCGGTGCTAGAGTTAACCTAATACCGCAGGGTTTGTTCCTGGATCTTTAGTGAAACGGGTACCAAGTTTGGTTGAAATTGTTCCATGTATTATTGAATAACGTAATTTAAAAGTGTTCTACAATATTAATCTTATGCTTTATTGCGTAAAAACTCACATTTCGGGAAAATGTCCTGTCGGGAAAACGCCAATCGGGATATTGTTGTCGGGGAAACGTGCATCGGGCATGTGTGTGTCGGGATTTGTTACTAGACCGGAATGAATTCAATGATTTTTTTCGGAAGAAAATAATAATGTGAGTCAAAAAATCAATCTTTTTTCCTTCGTAATTCCTCCACGTTTACCATTCAGTCACGACGATTGTTCGTTCTAAGGTGACTGATCTTAAAGTTAAAGTAAATGCTCAAGGGAATGATACCAAACATGTATTATTTAAAATTGGAGAATTAATTGAGCTGGATACAAGTGAATTCCTCACCAGGCTAGGAACGAAGTGAGTATATTATTTGAAAAACAGATAATAACATAAAATGTCATCATAATTTTGTAATTGAATGTATTGGGAAATGTAAACTAGACTGTAATTTGTCCTCTAAAGCACACAGGACTTTAAAATGTTTCACGTATTTTAGAGGATAAATTTATTTTCTATTTTAGGCAGACGATGTCAATTTATCGCATTATATTTTGTGACGTGAACAATTTTGTTCGTTCCTACATTCTCTGGAACAACGCAATGTTATCACATCGAATTATGTCTTAATTCCGTGCTCCACTAGAAACTCGTGGATTCGTAGGATAATGCGAATGGTTTATAATTAATTTTTCACCTAAAACTTCAAAGAAAATATTTGTGACGAAAGATCCGCGCTCCTTATTCGAAGCTACGTCAATCGGATACTGTATAATGGATCTTTAGTTTCCTGTGTTCTTCGCAAATGAGTGATATTTTCAGTACGAGTCTCAGATAATGTATAGTGGAATTTTACCATAATTTTTTGATTGACGCATATGCAGACCATAATTTCCGGTGGGCTGTTGTATTTTGCTCCACGTCTGTCCGTGTAGACAGGAGAGCAGTGCACACTATGGCCTTTGTTCAGTGATTAGTGTCTTGACCCCAGGGGAAACCAGACTTTCACTCAGGCGGCTCCAGCCACGAGTGTTGACACCTTCGGCTCTGCAAACGTAATTTACATTAGTAGCCGGTGTTCCGTTATGGCGTTTAGAAGCCCCACTTCGTCGTGTTTGGATGTAGTTTGAACAGTCGTTAGCAAAGGTCCCGCCACGAATTGGGGTCGTGAGCAGAATGGACCGTTGCTCAGGGTTGAGTCAATAATAGGCGGCCGCTCCCGCGGGTTTTGGAACTACGGTACTCATACACCTGAGTAAATTAACATCGCAATGTATGTTATGGACGTGACGTTTTTTTTCTTCTTTTCCTTGAAGCCCCGGCATAGTTCTTTTATGAGAAACTGTATTATACTTCCACATTCCACACATCTTTGACCTTCCTTTCATTTGGCCATACGTGGGAACTTATTTGTAGCTCTTTCACGTCCATGCAACGTCCATTTATATTATTGAACAAGATTTTATAATAATGATATTAAAATAATAGGAAGAAAGAAAGCCAAATAACAGACAAAAGTAGTGGTAATCTAAATACCACACAAGTTTCTGGGATCCTAGTCCCTTTCTTCGGGTGCTAAGAAGAGCCTACAGCGAAACAACTGCAGTTCTGGTCAGTTGATAATTTCTTATTCTCCTCTTTTTAATCCACGAATTATTTTTTCTTATTAATCGTAAGTTTTAAGATAGCATTTTATGTTCAATTTAAATATAAATCTTGAACGTATACAACACAATAAAATGAACTACTATTAACGTTTACATTTTCTAATTCGTTACATTACAGAATTAGTGTCCTTTTTTTCTCAGATCTGTAGACAATCGCGCTGCATTATTTATTTGAATATATTATTTTTAATGATCTCTTTTGTAACATACCGTTTACCATTGCGGATCAGATGGTTACTGCGTCGTGACTGATATGATTTTGCCTTTGCTCAGATATAGCCTCCAAGCTAACGGATAACCTACGGTTCAAATTCTCATTGCTCGACGTGTAGCGTCACGGGTTAAATTTTGTCCATACTTATGTCCTTTTTTTAGGGTAACAGGCTACATGAGGATAATCCACATGGAAGCAACTCCCCTTTAATACCATAGGAAGGGATTTTAAAGGGGGGATGCGGAAGGGTAGAGGAAGGTAGCCAAGGGTTAACTAGGGTCCCCAGGCTATAGTTTAAGGATCCTACCCGGCATTCGCCTAAAAATAATGCAGGGAAAACCATATAATAACCTGCATCAGGTAGGTCGGGCATTGGGTACTTGTCCCACGCCCTTCCGATAGTAGGAGAACAGTTTGCTGTGGGGACCTCGACCAGTTTAGGAGGCAGCTGGCCGACTATTCCAATGGGAATAGTGGACAACTCTTACCGTATGCCCAAGGTCTGTGACCCCGGAACATGCTCCTCTCAGAACAGGCCGAGGTGCCAGGTCCCTCTAATACGAGCCGGGCCGTCCACCATTTTTAAACTAGTTCTGCTAACGCAAACAAATATTTTTCGAAGCTGAGAAACACTTCATGTCCCAAATCAGTCAATTAAAAAAATGCAATATAATTACAGATTTGTGAAAATAATTTAAACTTGATTTAAAGATATAGTAATACCTTCATGTTGGCGGTTCTTTAAAGCACTTGTTAGACACTGCGTAGTATTGGTCATCATGAAAACAATAAACAAGAATATACTTTATTTTGTGAATCTAAGTCTGCTGTAATAAAGCTGAAATTAAAATAAAAGCGATTTGACTATTTTAATACCTGCTGTAATCAATTTACGTATTAATTTAATTCAACTCCGTTTTAATTGAAAATAAATACCTTTATTTTTAAAGAAGTGTTTAATCCCTGTATTTAAGCAATTAAAAGTATATTTTGTTTATCAACGTGATGTATATTTTAATTCCATCTTTTACGAATTTTAATTAAATTTAAATCTTTAAAAATCACAAAAATGAATTGAATGGTCAAAGTTTGACTTATTATTTTGAGTTTACTTATGAAAACTTAATCGTTTGTAGGAGATAAAATAATTCTTTAGAAAATGAAACATTTATGTACTCCAATGCAATCTTGCCTAAATAATTTAAAAGCTATGAATGTTATTGCGTAGTATTTAATCGTAAAACATTTCATGCTTTTCAACCGACATGTGCTTGCTTAATCCACGAGTACAGTTCCGTAAGATTATAAATGGCGAACGGCCCGGCCTTATATTGGAGGGGCTCTACTCAGAAGTAAACAACAGGAATCGAGATGATTACTTTCCGACCAGATACTGAAGTAAAAATGTATTTTTGTCTTGAGTTTTAATTTTTATGCCATGTTCTATTAATCAAAACTACAAAAAAAAACATAAGAACAATTTAACTAATGACAGTTTAGAAAAAATATTTGTTTGTGCGACACAGATTGAACAAACTCCATCCTAGATATTTCACCAGTCCTATGCTTTTCCATTTCCTGTTGTACATACTTAGTTTTAGCATTTATTCTTACTGTTGCAGTAACTGCAGTTGATTTAGTTTTCTTGTTGGTGGCAGCTTTCATCATCAATAAAATATCAACGAGTTTATGGATGGGGAATAAAACTGTTCATTCAACTTACTGTGAAAACTTTCACATGTGTCGGTTGTCCGTTCTAGGTCGGCTGAAAAATCCGCTCACAGGGTTGGAGGAAATGAGGATGTAATTTCCTCCAAATAATCGCAGGAGGGGTTAAGTTTTTCCAATTGTGGTTTTATGGACATAAAATCTTGAGTAAAACACTCACCAACTTCCTCCGGCTTCAAGTCCTGTAGGCCGAACGGATTATGTGTAAACAGACCAGCTTCTGTTATATTTCAATAGTCCGTTAGTAGTCCTAGGGGTTGAATCGTCCTCCACCAGCTATCGGTTAAGTGAAATTTGCATGTCTGGACCGCACTTATAGAAAAGTTCTATGTAAGACTCAACTCGTTTATCAGCAAGTGATTGTTGTTGCTAAGGTTATGGAGGTGTGCAGGTCTTACCAATTCGACGGGAAGGAATCAGGACTCGCTGAGGTTTCAGGCAGAAAGGAATCTGGCTGTGTCATTTATATACCTGAAGGTAATTGCAATAAACCGGGAAGGAATCTCGCCCGTGTTTACGATGCCTGACATTAATCTCGGAAACTTTTATTGTCGCCTCTTGACCTGGTGATCACATGATCATGGACAAACGCGAGATTTAAAATTCCAACAGTACAGGTCGTGATATATGGCAAAACAAACTATATGCGCAGTAGCAGAAGATGGAGGGAAGTATTGTCCTCAGGGCAGAACCTTTCTCAATAAAGACAAGCTGGTGTAACGCCAGTATCATTCACAAAAACATTCATTACACGTTTCATAAGGGATTATACAAACATTGGCACGGACTTTTAACTAAAAACGGTACTTATCATATCTTAACTTTGACGGATGAATTATTTGAATTTCAACATATCCTGAAGTGAACATACTTTTCGTCAACGTAGTATCAAAGGTTCGTATCGGCCAATACATGCGCAGGGTAGTGGACGACTGAGCGTCGGAGTCTGACACGACTATAGTATTGTCAACTAAGGATTATCATAGACACAGGTACTTAGTACCCGCTAGAAACCAAAGGATTCAGGAAGGTCATATTCACGTCTCATTACTTACCTCGTGGACTTCTATCTGTAAAAATTGGATTTATTGTATTTCACATTTTATTTTTAAATATTTTAAAGAAAATGCCAAACAATCTCTAAATTGGAGATCAACATATCAGCTATGTTTGGAAAGTTACTATACATAATAATTGTAAAACCAATTAAATTCAAATATTCTTTATGCGAACAAAAAAAAAGTGTATTAATTATGCAAAACAAAAAAAATGTTACAATTTGACGTTTCGTCCACTATTTCGGGAATTCCTCGCGAAATATAAATGCATACATTCAAAAGTAAACGTAACCTTAATAAGTCCCAAAATTCTGCACGAATCGTTATTTAGCAATTATGTGTTTGTTTTGATAAATATTACCTGAATAAGCACAAAACTTTTGGACGAAACGTCGTATTGAAAATATTTTTTGTTTAGATTAATTACTGCACATTCTTTCTGAAAAATTGTCTGTTGTTCTCTTAATTTATTTTTCTAGTAGTCAAACTACATTAAATATTGTGTTTTACTAAACTACTATTGCTGTTTATTTTTAAAGAAATTTAAGCTTGAGTATTTAATTAAAGTAGAGTGCGAATACAGCACATGATTTTTGATTAGTCTTTTACTTAACATTGGCTTTTTTTTAAAAAAAATATAAATTGTTTGGTATCATTTTTCTTGTAATTGTTTGCAGAATGGATATTTTAAATATTTTTAGATAAAATGTAAAATAAAGTAAAATGGAAGTTTGATCGACAGAAGTCTTATAGGTGAGTAATAATGACTTTCCAAATCCTTTGGGCCAAGTAGGCAAACCCAGTCGCACTGCCCACTTGACAGTAATCTTGAGTACGGGATGTGACTAAATTTATTTCAGGATAATTAAATAAATATAAATACATAAACACGTCCCCTTGCACGTTATTGAACAATAGAGTGACAGTTTCACTATTTCAGTGATGTTAATTACCTTGTCGGAAAACATTGGTCGTTAATATCCTGCAGATTCAATCTTACTCTCATTGTTATATAAATTTATGTGTATATATGAATGAATTATATATGCACGGTAGTTTCTAGATGTTGATGCAACCCGTAACTTTCTCTTATGTTTTCCACAATTTGAGGAGCAACTGTGGCTAGCAACGGAGATCGTGAATCATTTCCTGAATTGAGGATTATGCTTTACGTGGAACAAGGTTTCCTGACTGCTGTACTTTGGAGGTGGGAGGAATATTATAATCCGCGCCGAAGTCTGTAGCAGGCACTGACGCCTACTCTTCCGTCATAACTGTATCGCAGAGGTAGCAAAGCTATGTTCGTGGACTTGGACTAATATGAATGGAATTTCCCTTTCTCGTGTCCTCGTTTTTCCCTAACCCCGAAGCCACCTGTTCGAGAAAGCGGAGAGGCGGGCTTCTCAAGTTGACCTTGACTCGGCGTCATGTGAGGCGAGAACCACACACCAGCAAGTCATACAAGACGCCGCTCGTGCCAACTCTCTTCTCACCAGATTTCTTTCATCAACCCTTTCACTGTTTCTGCTCTTTGTCATCTTCACATTACAAGTGTTGCGGTGTGCTTCGGTACTCTCTCCCAGACGAGTCAACGCTGTTTTCTTGAAGTCAGATAAATTAATTAGCAAGAGTTGAGATCAGCCTCCAGTAGAGATCCACGAGAGATCATTGCTAATCTGTTAATATTCGAGGGCAATGCTATACGATCCGTACATCCTTACGGCACTCGTTTTCCTGCCCGAAATCGGCATGAGAAAAGCCAAGATTGTGTCCTTTGTCCCCAATTGTCACGATGGTAGCGTTGCACTGATGAATCACTACGGAGCGCAGGAAATTGCGGGACAACGCGCTGAGAGTTTTTAACGATTTAAGAAAAAAATGTCATAATTTGGTATTAGATGATTTTTATTGACATTAAATAAATATGGTTTGATGTCAAAATAGCTTAGTTCTCCACATTTTGAATTCCTAGCCAAATTCATTCATGATTCAATAACCAGTATACAGAACGAATACTCCCAACTTTTTGTACAAAATGGGAAGTAATGGCGGCATTTTGTGGACCAAATGCTCTCTCTCTCTCTCTGTGTCAGGGTGTGTAAGTATATAGAGAATAAGTGTTTCGTCAACAAAATGCTCTCGGGAGAGGAAAAGAGCTCTGGCGAGGGCTACCTTTCGGGATGCCCTCACATCTCTCTGGTTTTTTTTTAACTAAGGTTCCCACATACCGAGGCACCTCGGTCTGCTTTGAGAGGTGTATGTTCCGGGGTGGCAGACCTTGGGCATACGGTAAGAGTTGTTCGCTATTCCCATTGGAATAGTCGGCCAGCTGCCTCCTAAACTGGTCGAGGCACGGAGAAGGGAACGCTGCGTCCCCACAACAAACTCCTCTCCCGCTATCGGAAGGGCGTGGGACAAGTACCCAATGCCCGACCTACCGGAAGCAGGTTTTTCTAGGGTTTTCCCTGCATTTCTTTAGGCGAATGCCGGGTTGGATCCTTAAAATATAGCCAGGGGGCCCTAGTTAACCCTTGGCTACCTACCTCTACCCTTCCGCATCCCCCCTTTCAAATCCCTTCCTATGCTATTAAAGGGGAGTTGCCCAACGTGGATTACCCTCATGTAGCCTGTTGCCCAAAAAAAAACAAATCGTTAACAAAATGCTCCTGCAGTAGTTGCTTTCCAATAGCAATTATTATTTAATGTAGATAATAGTTATTTAATCCTGCCTGAATTATTTATTTATTTATTTTCTATGGGATATTTTAGAATACTTTAAGAAACCATTGAGCCTGTTTATCGTTGAAAGTAAAGTATTGTCAATATATATCCGACAATATTATTAAAGAAAGAACAATATGTTCTTCGCCTCGAATTACTTAATTCAATACATTCTTCCAGACCTCATTTTATGAGTCTATACATATAATAAGAAGCATCTGGTTTGTACATGATGGCACACTTCACCACCATTATTCGAGAAGCTCTGAACTGATATCTTCCATGAGAGATGTATAGGTAGGTGAGAAACAGTTCTCGTCGCCTCAATTTTATTGATTTTTATCTGTGAGACCGCTTAAAAATATTTGTTTATGAAGCAGGGATTACTAATGAGAAGACACCCCTTCAATGTATCTTGAACACCTGTTCAACCGTTCGACATCATGTGGGAAAATTAGCAAGGGTGCCAAAGTTCATGAACCGATGTGTTGATACGTGTGTACAAGCAAGCAGAGGCCAATTTGAACGTGTGTTTCTGTGACATTTATAACACCAATCATAATATAATATATCAGTATTTCTTTTCATTAAAACAAAATACTGCAGGGATCGTATACAGAATTTATATTTTGTTGTGAGGAAACCATCCTCAAAAGTTTATTATCCATGTATAAAAATGGAGGAGAGATTGGTAGGTATATACAATTTACTGATGGGACGGATCGTCCTGTCAATGTCATACAAAAAATAATGCAAACAATATAACAAATGCTAAAAGAGGAAGAAAACTCGCTCAGAATAGAAACCCTTATAAAGGGATTTCTGAATAATAAATTACGGACTAAACTTTGCATGTAGATAGCAGAGAGAGTAAATGAAATGAGTTCGGAAATTGATACCACTCGGTGGATTAAGTCAAGTGGAAATGGGTTAGTGGTAATTAATAGGTTGCGTGTTGAGTGTTGCTGTACCTCCTGAGCACCTTTTTGAAGATTTTCCTCTTTTAAAATCAGAAAGAAAAAAGAATAGATAGGGGCTAATTATTGTCGAAAAACACGGAATCGTGTAGCTACTGCAGCAGTTTGCGTACGTTTTGTTAAAATCCAAATACCATATTTCTAATGTAGAAAATATATTACCTTTCATGAGAATTCAGTTCCCGCTCCGTGTCTTAAAATGAATAGATTTATTAGTCCCGTACACGTGTAGGAAAATCACTCTTCCGATACCTCACGTCGTGTACAATAAAATGAGAACGGAAATGGCCGCACTTTCTTTCAGGAAAAACGGTGGGTCATTATCGGAACACGGACGGATTATCTATACGACGTAACTGAATCAAGGAACAACGATTTAGGACGGCGAGTCCTGATTATTGGGCTGGGTCACTCGGTGAAGTATTTCACCTTTCTGATCAAGCTATTTCAGTTTTAAAGATATTTTATAAAACTGGGTAACACAATGCTCTAAAGTTGGATGGATGGTATACGTAAAGCAATCTAATAAATATAATTGATTATGTGTGTTTGTGTGTATTTATAATAGATTTATTTTCAAAGGAATGGAGATTCTCACGATTATGAAACTATAAATCGCTCAGGTCTAAGCTCGAACAAGCATCGCCTTGCTCTCTACCAGTAGTATTCACCGTTCAGGGATACTTTAAACAATAGTATTCCTCAGTATGTAAAGAACAATAATAACTACAAGAGTTTTGGGATTCAGTGTAAAAATATTCTACTGAAAGGCGCCGGTGTTTTACTCAGTACAGGAGTTTCTTGATCGTTCCCCTAATAAATAATAATTTTTTGTTATGCAAAAATGTTCAATGTGTTGCTCATAAAACTACTTATTTCATAACTTGCTTAGGCTCTGTTGGTCTTTTGTGCTCATTTGTTAGTTTGTTTCATGTATGGCCTGGAGTTTCTATGGAAGGGCAGATTCCCTAGAGTGAGTGTGTTAGGTTTTATGTTTATTCTTGTGTGTTGTGTAATTATATATTTTATGATAGTTAATTCTCTAATCAGTAATTTTTCACTAGTGCGTATTGAAATTTTTTTGAGTACTAAAAATATTATATATATTATAATAGGACAGTTAAATAATTATTATTTTCGTTATTATTACTATATAGTTCTTTTACTTATGTTGGACAGGGAAGTTTGTGTTCCCGATTTTTAGTATTTTTATGTTAACTTCTAATTGTTTATAATCGTAGCATCCAATAATTATATTGTAGTTTTATGTAATGACGTTTCCTATTTCATCGTCCGACGACTAATGGAATAAAATAAATTAAAAAAAAAATCTCGTTCGTCACAATTGGCGGAGAATAATACAAAATAACCAAATTACTATGATTATTATTCATATTAAGATTACAATGTGTATATATTCCACATACCTGTGGAAAAAATTTGACCAAATTTTGTACAAGTGCTCCTTTCGAACTGGAAACTAACGCTGTAGGAGTAAGACACGACTACCACCTCTAGAGGTGTGTAAAAATACCGCTTATGATGAAATTATAATTCCCTTTGCATAGGTAGGTTAAATCACTTCTTATATAAATAAATACCCGGACAACGCCGGGAAAAAACATTTTTTTTATGAAATGATCTCAGAGTTCGTCTCAGTAGCGATTCCAGAAGGATATATTATGGTAATCGGTCGAAATATAGTTTTTCACGCGGAAAAACTGAACGTGCATGATACGATTGTCCAACAACTATCGTCTTTGCGAAACAGAAGACTCTCGACTACACGGCTCTCGATTGTCCGGCTTGTACACTCCCGGGCTACTTAAAAAAATTATTCAGCGTAACAAAACAAATAATCACTGTAATTTACCAACAAACGAGCGTCTGCTAGAATCCTTTATTAAACCTCTTTGCAAGAACCAAAATCCCTCCGCTCTGTTACCTTCCCATCACTTTGTCAGTAGTCTCAGGAGAGGATTTAGATTATCACTGTTCGGTCATAAACATATATAAAGGTAAGATATAAATAAGAGTGTATGTTATCGGTGGAGAATGAAGTGATAACTGGATTTATAAAACTTATTTATTTCCGCAATGTTTTTATACGTCCAAGCCATCCGTCACATCGGACAGGAGAGATGGTGATTTAGATTGAAAACAAATAGATTTTCCTCCGACACCCAGATACTTTTGAGGCCAGTATTATGTTCACCGTCGATAATGCAACATCGCGTAACGTGATTGGTGCTTATCAATTGAATAAAACGAAAAAAAAATCTCGCATATTGTCACGTCTTCAGAATGCTTGATAATAGTACGTGAAACATGCACGAAAATCGGAATAGATTTTTTGTTTAGGGCTACAGGCTACATGAGGGTAATCCACGTTGGGCAACTCCCCTTTAATAGCATAGGAAGGGATTTGAAAGGGGGGATGCGGAAGGGTAGAGGAAGGTAGCCAAGGGTTAACTAGGGCCCCCGGGCTAAGTTTTTTTTTTTAGGGCAACAGGCTACATGAGGGTGATCCACATTGGGCAACTCCCCTTTAATAGCATAGGAAGGGATTAGAAAGGGGGGATGCGGAAGGGTAGAGGAAGGTAGCCAAGGGTTAACTAGGGCCCCCGGGCTATATTTTAAGGATCCTACCCGGCATTCGCCTAAAGGAATGCAGGGAAAACCCTAGAAAAACCTGCATCGGGTAGGTCGGGCATTTGGTACTTGTCCCACGCCCTTCCGATGACGGGAGAGGAGTTTGCTGTGGGGACGCAGCTTACCCCTCGCCATGCCTTGGCCTGTTTAGGAGGCAGCTGGCCGACTATTCCAATAGGAATAGCGGACAACTCTTGCCGTATGCCCAAGGTCTGCGACCCCGGAACATACACCTCTCAAAACAGACCGAGGTGCCTCGGCATGTGGGAACCTTAGTTCAAAAAAAACCAGAGAGATGTGAGAGCATCCCCAAAGGTAGCCCCCGCCAGAGCTCTCTGGGAAGGTTCACCTGCGAGAAATCCTCTCGCAGGCTTCCTTACGTTCCCCGGGCTAAGGATCACCAGGGGGGTCTTAGTAAAGTCCTTTTGATTATCCAACTGTCAGAGAAATAAACGAGGAATCAGGGGAATGTTTTAAGGAAGAATGAACTATAATGGGAGAAGCAAAGTTGAAGTCAACATTTGGACATTGCCATCACGTTTACTCAATCCTTCGTACTTAATTATCTTCATGAAACTTCGAGTATCCCTCACAGGGAATATATCCAGAAAGAAAAGTCTGTAAGGGTGGATGAAGGGTTCTGCGGATTTCAGCCGAGTAAACTCGTCGATAGCACGCGACGTCACGATGATTGTCCGGGTCATCATCTTCTTGACGGCTGGAATTCCGAGAAGCCTTTATACAGTTTCTAGATCGCTAAAAACCTTCGTTCTATTGTCTTGAAGGTGTTACACCGCTTTTGTCAACAAAATCAATCAAATACAAGCCAAAATCTCTTCCACGACATAATTTGTGAATAGTATGATCAAATCCTAAGAACAATTGTGTTCGTGTTCTTCCTCTTGTAAGGGCCAAAACGAAGTAAAGTTTAGCAGTTACCAACATAATACATATTTGTCTGTCAATAATTTCTCGGGGTAGATCAAGTTTTGATCAAGATCTTGCTTCAGCTAGGAATTGACGACAGTAAGTTAATTAAAAACAAAATCTGTGACTATATATAAATAATCCCATGCAAATTGATGCTTTTTTCCCCGTTTACAGCCCCAGTGTCGCATTTATTCTTGTAATTTGGTCGGGTCATCCTTTATATGAGAGTTGAAAGTGTAATATTAAAATAATAATGCAGTAAATAACTATAGTTAAATAACGAACAGGAAAATAGAAGTTGGTAATGGAAAGCGACTACGTTAAGGCAAGAATAGGAGAAGAAAATCTGCGTTCCGAACAGCGTAAGAAAAATCTATATATCTCCTGGTCAGAGCAACGCGTATTTCGTAGAGATTGAATCTTATCGAAATGAAATTTCGCATGCAGTGAGCCAGTAAATTTTTCACGCTCGCACAGTATATTTGAGGTATTCATTGCAGTTAAATAAATTTTTGGTAGAATATGTTTCGCGTGGCTTAACAGACCAGCGATTCTAAAAACTATCTGATCCAAATGGAAAATGAATAATAAGAAAAATAGCCAAATACAGACAAAATACGTGATAATATTATTTTTTTCTGTATTCGGCTATCTTTCTTATTATTAATTTTCAATCAGACGTATTTTTTTTTCATTTAAATGGAAAATGCTTACATGTTGTAGGTAATTATATCAATGAAAATAATAATTAAAAAATTGGAATATATTTTAAACACACATTTCAATTGCCAATACTACAGTATAGACTTTGTATATTTTGTGAATCGAATACTTACAACAATTGAATCCTCTGTATTTAAGTAAAGACATTCATATTGGTCATCGTCATCTATGAAATGCTATTTTATGAAAATAATTTTTATAATATCCCAAGATGCCCCAAACGTGTACATATTTAGCGTATTCTAATATTTCGTGTGTTACTTCTGCAAATAGCGCATAGTTACGCTGATACTTCATTTCAGATGGTTTTTATGGTGTGTGGGGAGAGGGGGTGGACCTCAAGTTATTACACTTCCAATTCTTTCTTTTGTAGCCGAGTAAATTGTAGCGAGCAAAGGCTGCGTGGGAATCCAGCGTGAAGGAAGGAAGAAATGATACTCATTATCTTATGGATGAAAACCGCACTTTCTAATTCGGTACAACGGCGCTCTGTTTCCTTATTGGTGGCGGAATTATTTCCCTGTGTTCAGCAACCACTAACATTCCTAACAGGCCGTTAAATAGCACTTCAAGTTAACGGTCTTCAGATGGAAGAATATACACATTTCCGGACGAAAACTCTTCTTCACTTGAAACTCGAAAACCAGATCAACTCAAAGCAACGAAAAATGTAGTTCGCAATAGTATATAACGTTTTCCATTTGGAATGATTAAAAACTCTTATATTACCCTCCGCCAAGATAACTAAACATTTTAGGACGTTGCAATCTTAAAAGATGTCATATTTCATATCGTTAACAAAGACTCGATCATAATTACGACGTAAAGTAAGCGTTATACATTTTTATATATTTTTATAAAAGTATTATTTTTAAAATGCAGGATATTATTAATACACTGGATGAATATTTTTCACGTAATCGCCATCCCGTTTAATGAAATTTGTGAGCCGTGCCACAAGCTTCTTTATTTTCTATTCGAAGAACTCTCCCACTTCAGAATCTCTTTCTGCACCTGCTCGTCAGTTGAAAATTTAATACCACCCATGTGTTCCTTAAGGTAATGATAATCTGAAGACGTCAAGTCAGGCGAATACGGTGTTGGTTCACATCATCCCAACCAAATGAATCCAAGAGCTCCTTGGTGGCTGAGGCTTTGTGAGGACCGTCGTCGTGCAACTAGCACACTCCTCTCGTCAGAATTCCCCTCTTTATGCTTTGATTGCTCCTTTTGAGTTGTTTTAGGGTCTTCAAAATATCGTTGAGGATTTTTATAGTGTCCCCCTGAGGTATAAATTCGACCAAAATGATGCCTTTTCGGTCCTAAAACACTGAGGCCATCGTTTTTTGGTTTTAAATTTTCATATAATTTGTTTTAGAATGTTAAAAATAATAATACCTTTTCCATATTGAGTTTCTTATTCAGTATTCATATTTCTCACTGAAGATGAACAGGGCTATTCTGTATTCGAAACGTCCTCAGGGTATCACATTCGTTAAATTGTCATTCTTAAGTCTCTTGATTAATAAAAGGCAATAAAACTCTGGAACATATATATATATATATATATATATATATACATATATATATATATATATATATATATATATATATTGTAATGCCCCTCTTATTGATAATTATTTTTTTCTTAATTTTATTTTGAAACGTGAAAATTAATTAATTTGCTCCCATTAAATGCCCAAATTATAGATAATTATGATTATAGGAATTTAAATTAAATAAGTTATTAAATTTTATAAACAAAACAATTTTATTAATCTAGAATACAACTCAAGAAAATCACAGCATATTTTTTTATATCCTTTTACCTCAACAATTAAATTACACTAATAATCTGGTTATATTTTATAAATCAGACTATGAATCCCAGGGTCTTTACTGGGTTGATAAGGAAACGGAAATACTAAAATTTACAATTTAAACAATGCAATTAAGTAAAATGAAAAACGAAATCTGACTCATTACCCTTACTTAACAATTTACAGAATTTATTACTGAATGTCTACTTACAATTTTATTTGAGGTTTTCAGGAATGCACTTCTGTGCACAGACTTTTACACACGCTTCACGGACACGTTCACTTTATCCTTTTTGATATCCCGACTCCTGACTGCTTGCATGGACTAAAATGTTTATTTTATGTTTAGGGTCGGCCACCATTCAATTTGACCGAATATTTATCACCGCCTTCACGTCCTCCTCATTTACGGTCTACATTTCAACTCCTTTGTCTTTCTCGTTCAGATTCTGGCACCTGACTCCACGTCCATCTCTTTTGAGGTCCCCTTTCCAACTCTTCTGAGGTCTCCAGTCCAGCTAACTTTTATCTGCTTCCCCCTCTCCAGAATATTCCCTTGTTTTCACAGTTTTTGAGTTTCCACGTTCGCCAAACAAACACCAACTGTTGGCTTTCTCACGCTCCGAGAGCCACTCAATACAATTAAAATAAACATTTCCTTTTAATATAATTGGATGTATACCAAAGTTCTGTCATTATGCCTTTAGGGTTCCGTCCCGATGTCTGTCAAAACCATTAGCTCTAAGAGCCGCTAAACGTCCAATTATAGTCCTCCCCTACTCTAAGAGCCGCTTATCCATCATTTTATTATTATCTTTTTTTATATACAAACCACTCAAGTTTCCCCAGTCTGAGTTGGTAAAAAAATCTGATGAAATAAGAACAAAATTTATGTCCTTCTTAACTGGATATTACAATATATATATATATATATATATATATATATATATATATATATAACGTGTAGAACTGGTTAACCGTAGGGTTTTATAGGAAAGTCAAAATACCGAAACATAGATGGCTTTACGTGTGACCAATCATAATTTAGTTACTGTGTCACATAAAGTCACGTAACTGACCCAGCAAACAACAATCAAAAAACACCTCTTCATCGATTTATTCAATTCTGTGTTAAGCTACAGATAACAGTATTAAATGTCCATAAGGCGTTACATTAAATATTAATAGTATGAAAAGTCATTAAATACTGTTAGACCATTTTTAAGTTTAGCCTTTATTGAGTGAAATTAATTTAAACAGAAAATTGACGTACAACATCCCATCGAAGACAGGCGGAGGTATTTAATGCGAAGTATATCACGTGTTTAAATACCGTTTCTGTGATTTAGGGAGTTTCTGCTTCCTCAAAATGTTTCTTTCGAACAAAGTATTCATGTCTGGATCAAAATAATGTAAAACTAACCATAATTAAAGTAGCCTATCGATTTGGCAGGTAAATATCTGTGGGCTGACGTGTTTACTCGCCCGGAAAAGTCTCTGGCAACGGTCCAGCAGTATCTTTTTGTTCAAATATGCACCTCCGCGTTCTAATGAAGATTCTGTCCGATAAACTAACACAGCTAGAAGGGGAACCATTCACTTAGTATCCCACTTTGTCTTATAAAACGATTTATTGCCTTTTATATCGGTGTTAATGTATATAAATAAAATCTGTGTTTAATATGTTGAGCTGTCAGTTGAAGTAAAACTTTATGTTCTAGGCAAACAACGGATCAACCTGAGAACGTTCCTGTACATGCATAAGGAAGCAGTCATTTAATGTTCTGCGGTTCCCACGGGGAACGGTGCTTAACCTCGAATCCTGGAAAACAACCTGAATTTCAAATATTTCATTGAGACGTGGTAGAAAACACAATAAAAAGCATTTACTACTTTGGTTATCAAGGTTACAAACGTCTTAAAATACATGTTTGTTCTTCATATAGAACTCTATTTTGAAGTTTACAATGTTAAACTCCCTCAAGACGAACTGGTTCAGATTCGATTCCGAAATTTTTAACGTAAATCTGAAACTTACGTTTATGGCGGTTATCTGACACAAAAATCAAAATTTATACCGTTGATAATGTCAAAGACGATGAAATAATTAAAAATGTAATATAAGAAACGGAATAAAGTAATCAAACTGTACGTCATTTAAGTACAATTGAGCCTGTTCAGATCCATAAGGTTAATAAAATATCAGGTGGTGTTTAACAGTTGCAGAAGGAAATATAAACTTTTACTAATTTCGGCCCTGATCTCCTACATTAAAATGTTTATCAAAAAATGAGAAAAGGGTTGAATCAAACGATTGAAAAATTTGCCTTCTTTAGCATAAATTGTATCTCGAGTAAAGCAAAAAGTTTAGGAACAGGGAATCATAGCGAAAATACAAAAAATTAACTTTAGAACACAATTTTCGGCACTTACTAAACGTAACGGACTGAAATAACATTAATTTTATATATTCACAAGACCAACTTCTTGAAATGAAAGTCACGTAAGTTTTAGAGAGATCATAAATTAAAATGTATTTTCCGAAGCATGTCTTTTATTTGGCAGTTGTCTCAAATAATGACTCGCATATTACGAAAGTTTGGAGAAACTCGGATGGGAAAATATTTATTTATAATATTTAAATTTTCGTCTGTTTTCTTAATATTATATATAACAAAAATTAACGACTTGTTTAGACCTTAAAAAAATTATTTAACACTTAAACGTTTCCGAATTAAATAAAGAGTTAAATATATGTAATTTTAATTTTAAAAATATTAAGTTCATACTTAATGAATGGTAACATTTTTCAAGAATGTTGAAAATTTATGACTATATTTTAAATATTATGTTATACGAATAAAAATAAACTATAAATTTGTAATTTGAAACATTGTAGGACAAAACATATTAAAAATATAGGTGGCTAAAACCTGACGAGAGTATAAAAACGTACTGAAACGCCGTAGGTGTGTTAAATAAGTATTTGAAAATGTTAATTCCTCTAATTTGAAAATATTTTAAAAAGCTGAGATAATTTTTCCGTTGTACGTTTCCTGAGAAATATTATGGACAGACCGCGAAATATAAACTCATAATAGGTCCACATTTTGAATACAATGAAGTGTAACCATCGTTACAATATAAATAAAAAATTAATTGTCTGTATAAGACCGTCAATTGTTTTATTAAATTAAAAAACACGTTAAATTAAAACTTTTAACAATGAAGTTTTGTAGTGCCTTGTAGTGAAACTACGCTGCTTTTAAAGTTTAATAGAATTTCGTATTACTCATTAATTTTCTCTTTTTTAAATTTAATTTTCAGCTATATATGATCATTCATTGATGTTAAAGGAGAACTAGTATGAAAACTTTTTTTATCACGCAATGCGCAATTTTATTGCGTAGCTATTTGATTATATTAATCTTAATTTTGACAGTTGTAAAAGAAATACAATAATTTTTTTTGTAGATTTAACTTGCAAAGATGACGGGCCAATATGTTTCTAAATAATTCGAAATTTCTTTAACGTATGAAATATGTTTACTTTGGAATTTCTTAGTTAAATTTCTTACACCTATTAGAAGCCAAATAATCGTACTTCAATTACACCAAGAATAAATTTTCAATTCTATAGATTTATTAAATTTATTTTCTCATGAAAGCGTATACGTAATGAAGTCTCAAAGTCGAGTCGAAACGTTAATGTTTTGTATAGATAGTTTCTCTGTAAATGTAACTACTGAACTTAAAAATATATAAAATATCCATTTTATGACTTATTGGCTGATATAATTATTTTTCATACTTAAATGTGAGATGAACATTAATTATTTTTTTGAGTGTATGTTTGTTAATTCTGAATTAATTCTTATTTAGACTATGGAAGTGATACTATCAGGTGTTTAACTGATTCTGTAACTAACACTGAGATCAGTCGATGTTTACTAGGATCGATGGAGTGCGTGAAGGTGGTTTGGAAAGTCGGAGAGAGGCAACCCGTGGAAGGCATCTAAATTATTTCTATAATGATAACGCACCAGCTCTCTCTTTTGGACGCGGTTATTTTGAAAGGGGTGAACAAACAGGAGCAGTGTTAAAAAAAATTCTGAGGAAGGGAAAGATCATGATATTGATTTTTTTTTACTGCCTGTTACGCTATCAACAAACAATCCTCAAAGTTTTTCAGTTCCTTTCCCTCGGGAATTCAAGGTTGAATTTAGACTACTTATTTGATCAAACCTTTAAAAATTGTTTCCTTCTATTAGTTTATACAGTTTCGTCTTGGGTGGTTTTGGAAAGCACTGTCCTCCACTTTTTTTTTTGTACTGGGGTGTAATTCCAGCTGAAAAGAAAGTGTGTTAATTTGTCGGAAGCTCCATACGAGGATTCCTCGCTGTGAGGAAAGTCGTGTTCTGTCAGAATTCCTTTAGGGCAAAGCAGGAAATGACGGTAGCGAGTAGAATCTGCAGAAAAACAATCGGCTAACAGGTATGTGACCGCTCTCCTCGGGCGAGCGGGTCAGCGCCCCCGACTAACGGCACCGGGAAGGACTATGCAAGGACGAAGGACACAGATCAATCTATCCATCGCAATACATCGGAAGAGGCGCGCCGCATACCTTTTGTTACGTCGCTATCAATAAATAAACTTTAAGATTTCGTAATAGCAGAAATGTCAGCGTTCTGAAGATTAGTAACGGTGGTATTTCAGTAACGGGTATATAATATTCATATGTTGGCTCATTACCCGTTTAAAAAAGGTTGGGTGAAGATGAGGGGAAACTTGAAAGTCGCAAAAGTTGTTCATGCACTGAAACAGAAGTGAAGGTCACATGAGACTAGCTTATGTGAAAATTATAGACTGATGTTTAGAACGGTAAGAAAATTTTTCCCGCACTTGTAAGTGCCGATATTATTCGTATGAGTCCATAACTACGACGTTTATACGTTGGAGCTCTGGCGGAGGCTACCTTTGGGGATGCCTTCACATCTCTCTGGGTTTTTGAACTAAGGTTCCCACATGCCAAGGCACCTCGGCCTGTTTTAAGAGGTGTATGTTCCGGGGTCACAGACCTTGGGCATACGGTAAGAGTTGTTCTCTGTTCCCATTGGAACGGTCGGCCAGCTGTCTCCTAAACTGGTCAAGACACGGAGAGGGTAAAGCTGCGACTCCTCAGCTAACTCCTCTCCCGCCATCGGAAGGGCGTGGGACAAGTACCAAATGCCCGACCTACCTGGTGCCGGTTTTTCTAGGGTTTTCCCTGCATCACTTTTAGGCGAATTGCCGGGTAGGATCCTTAAACCATAGCCCGGGGGCCCTAGTTAACCCTTGGCTACCTTCCTCTACCCTTTCACATCCTCCCTTTCAAATCCCTTCCTATGCTATTAAAGGGGAGTTGCCACCATGTGGATTACCTTCATGTAGCCTGTTACCCTAAAAAAAAGTTTATACGTTATTTTTAATCATGAGCTAAATTAGGTCCAGCTCATCCGCAAGATCAGAGACGAGCGTTTCTTTCTTCACCTAAATGGCAACTGCAAATATATTTTAAATTTTTTAATAAATGCGACTGCCGCCTGTGTGTCTACAGCACCTAAATTAATTTAGGAAGAATCAATTTTTAATTAGATAAAATAGCGAAATGAAAAACAAAATGAAGTGATGATATAAATACTACACGTTTCTGAAAACTTTGTTGTTCACTTCAGGTGATAAAAAAAACACAAGGACAAAGAGTGACGCGACTTGTCAACTGTATTGTGCGGTTGTGTCACTCTTTGCTTTTATGCCTTTTTTTAACACCTGAAGAAAGGAACTAAGTTTCCAGAAACGTCATTTTGGCAATTTTATCTTATTACTAGCTGGGTGCCCGGCGTTGCTCGTGTACTTATTTATAAAAACTCCAAAAAGTATTTAATTGAATACTTAAATATATTCCTTGAGTATTTCAGGATATAATTGTCAATTGTCACTCAGTCTTCATACATTACGAAATATTACATTGATGAAATTGTTAGCTAGACTCACAAATAATATAGCGCGAAAATTAACTTACATTTTACGCAAGGATGGTAAAGTAATTCGTATTCTTCTTTATTACCATTCGATTGATTATTGCTGAAGAAAATATTTCTGCTTTATTTCATTCCTAATAAAGGAAATATTTCCTTTGTTCGTTGCGTAGTAACGTCTTTCTCTCGCGTGACGTCATTGTCTCTTGGCGCGCAGTAATTTAATATTTAATGATCACGGTTTTAAATTATAATTCTTTCCACATGTATGCTAGGCGTTTCTCACCCTCACAGTACCGTTTCTCGTATTTTGAAGAATATGTGTACCAATTTTTGTTGCATTCTGTCCACGCGATAAAATTTGTATAAAGAACAACGTAAATACATACATACAAATATACATCCTTTTTTATTATATAGAAGAATAGATTTCAAGACAGACGTACTATTTTTTTCATTTTCGAATTATTTTTTTTTAAGTTTGCGCCTTCATAATAATTGTGTTTTAACACTGCGAATTTCTGCATTGCGGCGCACTCTCTCCCGCTGATTCAGTCACCTGATCATGACAGTGCTACTCACTGCCGTAGCACACGATTCCTGCCTGGAATGAGAAATGCGCATGCGCAGTATTCCGGTTCATTCCGAAATGTCCGAAACACAGTTCAGAATGTCAAAGAGTGAGGTGTCACGTGTATAAATAATTTCGGGAATTGAAAATGGGTCCATGATCAATTTTATAAATACGCAATATACTGCGAGAATACGGTAAACTCTTAATAGTAACACAAACGCACTGACATATTAGTTTAGGACAATCTGCGAAGACACCGAAATATATATCACGGTGAACTTTTTAAAAACATAATCAGAACAACTTTTATTAGTTTTTTATGACCTTATACAGACACTTTTTATTTTTTATATTATGAAGACGTTTCTATACCTTTTTGCATCTTCATCAGGTATTGACCAAATTAACACAATAAAAGAGCGAAAGCTTCAATCTATTAGTGTCAAGTGAATAGTCTGCCTCGGATCCCCTTTCAAAACTGTGTAAGTTTAATAGCTTGTTTCGTTTTATTGTGTTAATTTGGTCAATACCCGAAGAAAACACTAAACGGTATCGAAACGTCGTCATAATATAAAAAATAAAAACTGTGTCTTAAGGTCATAAATTGTTTTTATTATTTTATAAATTCAAGGGGAGTTGCATGTAACAAACTGTAATGAACAAGAAGCAATTAAAAAGAAAAATTTTCTTACATATTTATTAGCTACGTGTCACGCGTACTGGAAACAGTAACATATCATGGCAGGACGTTTTCTTCGGTAATATTGGGATTATTCGGCTCTTTTATGGAAATCTGATAGTGTTCCAAAATGTTTCGATGCGTTTTTATAAATATTTGGCCCTAATGCGTCCGTTTAGTCTAATGTTTTATATGCACAGTAACCGAAGCGAAACTTTGAAACATAGTTTTTCATGTGAATTTAAAATTGAAGAAATAAGTGTTTTGATAATTAATCAATGTTGACGTAACTCAGTGAATGAGCTAAACTGGTCCGCGGTTGCGAATTTCTGTTGGCGTAAGAATTTTCAACATTTTCCGTCTAATCGGCCTATTATATTTCAAGATATGACGGTTCAAAAATATGTTGTGAATGCAGAATATTATAGAAACGTTCTATTGTAAGGAAACTTGTCTCGTGCCACATCTACATTCTTGAACATCTTGTCTCTTAATAAGAATCAGTTAATTAAAACGTTGCAAGACTTGTTGAGTGTATACGAGAACACGCAGGAATGAAGAGCCTTTTTTTTGCTGCTTTGAACTGATCCATGTTCGGTATATTTTGCAAGTCGATAATAATTATTCCAACCGAGGGTTTTGAAAAGAATGAGAATCTGTATAATATATGTATGTATGTATTTACGTTAATTTCTATACAGATTTAAACGCACGGGGCAGGTTGCAACAAAAATTGGTACGCATATTCTTCAAAACACGGAAAACGGTACTGTGGGGGTGAGAAACCCCTAGCATACATGTGGAAAGAATTATAATTTGAAAACGTGATCATTAAGTGTTAAATTACTGCGCTCCAAGAGACCGTGATGTCACGCGACAGAAAGAGACGTTACTACGCAACGAACAAAGGAAATAGTTCCTATTTCCGTAATGAAATAAAGCAGAAATATTTTCATTGAATAAAAAGTAAAATTTTATCCGGAAATACTCCGTAGAAAGATAATAAAAAACAATACGAAATACTTGACCATCCTTGCGGGAAATGTAAGTTAATTTTAGCGCCATATTAATGACTCCAATATGGATACCATTTGTCTACACTGTGAATCTGGCTAACAATTTTATCAATTATATCCTGCAGTACTCAAAGAGTATATTAAAACAGAAATTAGAAGGTATGTTTGTTGGGATTGATGCAACAAAATTCAATGTATTTTATAGCTGTTCAATTAATGTACTATCGGTCGAAAGTATATACGGAAGTAGGAACATTTAGACTTATATTAAATTACTTTTTGACTAAAGATTAATATAGAATTAAATACTTTTTAGGTTTATATAATTAAGTACACTAGAAACGCCGGGCACCCAGCTAGAATTACATAAATAAAACTATGTTCTTCCCATATATGTCATAGATTATGAATGACTATATACATATATACGGATGCTGCATATCTGTAACTAAATATACTACTGACTTCTCAGAAGTTCATAAATAAAAATACCTGAAATACTTTTATTTACCATTAGAATTAATTACACATCATTGAAAACTTTCAATAATTTACGAAAAGCAACATCAGTTCGGTATGTTTCATAATTTGATTTTATTTATAACGAACTTGGTTGTTAAGGAGAAACGTGTTGTCCATTATTATACAACCAACAATAAAGTGTTAGAAAATTAAATTTAAAAACATTAAGAATTTTATATTCCGTGTGCCACCGATTCTCTATCAGTCACAATTTTTTTTCACGATAGTGTTTTATAATATAAATATCAAACCGTAATTACACTATCGACCTTCACACCGAGCTATAAAATTTTTGTTGTTCAGTATAAACTACTTTAAAATAAACCCAAAATGTTTTTGATAGTAGCTAGGCGTTAATTAGGCACGAGAATATGGTATAAAATTCAGAAATGGATGATTTTCGGCTACTAAAATTCGGACTGATGTTAATTAGACCCAGACATCAGGCTCATAATACCGTACAATTACGAGTCATGAGATGTAGTGGCTTCGTAGGACCTCTTATGAAACGTCATTTGCTCGTATACTGAAGTGTCTTCCGCATTTCAACATAACATTGCAGTCTAACAATTTACGCTCCTGCCGATAGACGAATATAGTTGTTCATAGTAAGGATCTTATCAGTTATTTCGTCTCTAGGATTATGCGTCACGGTTAGTTCGAGCGATATGCGGAGCAAACGTCTGACCGTGAGCCGCCGGAAAGCTACAAAATATCTCCACAGAACCAGGACAGTCGTAAATTGGACACTTTCTTCACGGTGCATCTAACAGGAATACCCACACACATTACGGAAATAAATTTCACGGGGGTACAAGGGAATGCAAGACTGTAAAGTGAAATCTGGCTCATAACACTATTAAATATAACGGCACTTGGGGTCTTTAAGTGTGTTCTGTACAATGGTTTTAAAATATTATTTCAATAATAAGAAATACAGACAAAAGACGTGATTATACAAATACCACACAACGTTTCCGGAAGCCATGCTCCTTTGCTGTGGAGTTAATTTAAAATAAATAATTGGAGGTAATATTTCGTTATTGAATTTAATGTTGAGTGTCAAAATATAGCCAAAATATTCTTATTAAGTGCTCTGCGTGGTAGAAGGTCCTTGAACATCGTCCGTAAATTTCCTTCTCCATCATGACCGTACTTCCTTCTAGTCCTTTGGCTGGCTGACCTAAGACTTCAATGATTTACAGAAAAAAAGTCAAAACATAATGAACAAATTTAACCCGCTGGAGATAAAAATCCGAGGCTGACACTCTGGAAAAAAAGAATAATTTCACTCCATTCCGTGCATTATAAAGTCAATTTTAAGACCTCAATATGCTGTCTCTATAATCCGACAACGAGTGTCTTCCGGATTTAACGAAAAATCAATATTTATTTCTCACAATATATTTTTAAAATTATTTCATCCAATACCAATTGACGTATTTGCGTATCTTGAAACTCATCCGTGAATTCAGATAATAATTTCGGACACTGTCTGCCATTTTCCATGACGTAGGTGAGTATTCTCCGCTTAATCGGTGTTAGATATATCATGTGCGTTTAATTAAAACACTCGATTAGATGTATATAGTCGCTTACTGTGAAAAAGATTTTCCATGTCGATAACAGCTGCTCATTATAGGCAGAGTACGTATTTTAGTAATTAATATTTCCAGTTCTTTTGCTTTGTCTTCTGATATAAAATAAATATATTCCTTCAAATATTCTGAGTCATACTTTCGCTGGTTCCTATTCAAACTTTCGTATTTATTTACGATTTTTTTTACCATGTGCTTTCTGCAAAGTGTATCGTAGAAACATAATTTTATAAATAAGTAGCCAAAACACATGCAGGGATGTGTGCTAAATAAATACCACCAGATATTTTTGGCTGATATTTGGCTACTTATTATCTAATTATTATTTTTTACACAGACGTTTTATGTGTCGTCGAAAATTTAAAACATGAATCGTCTGTTTAATCGTATACAAAGAAGTAGCCAATAAACAAAGATTAAAGTGATACTCCAAAAACGTATATAATACTTCGGCATTTCCCCTTCCTTTGATCAGCATTCAACAATGATTCACTACAGTTCAATGAGTTTCCTATTTGCATTTCCTTGGCAAACATACAGAGATGTTAATTATGTTGCCTTTTTATCATTTTGTTGCAGAAACGTTTGAATTTTCATTTTTCGTAAATATATTGTATGTTTTTGTTTAAAATATCTATTTACTGTTAAATTACTAAATAAATTACTTCATAATTACAGGAGAAATGAGTTGAGACCATAAAAAATGGAAACTTTCTTAAATGAAAGTTTACATTTTTAAGAGCACTAATAAGTTGTAACTCATCCGTTGAACCTTTTCATTAATGAAGTAAACAATCCATGCCTACGATGTAATGTAAGTCGTTAGCGTATGTTTCTCGTTTTACACTTAACAACGTACAGTGCGGAAATGTTAAAAATTCAGAATTAAATTAATTTCTAGAAATACTGTGTTACCTCATTACAACATGCATCGAGCAATATGTTGTTAATGGAATATAGAACCGAATTTATTTTCGGTTTTAACCTGTTATGGTAGCAATGTAACACGTTTCGCTCCTGAATCTAATTTAAATGTGCACATTATAATTATTAGAGTATTAAATACTGCGTTTTCCTAAAGATTTGGAAATTATACGCAGAATTATTAGTATCAAAATTAGCCATTCAAGGGTAAATTTACAAATCTTATTTAAGGAGAGTCCGTTTTCCAATTTCCTTTAAAAGGAAACTAGTTACTTGCGCAATTGTTTGGCAACATGTAAATAAAGTGACCAAATGGGTTTATGAAGAATCAATTGGAGCCGATCTCTTCTTACGCTGGGAATAGAGGACGATACGTTCTACGTGGTTTACCTTGCGCTGCCAACTCTGGAAATACAACTACAGGCCGAGTGCAAGTGATAATCGACATCGCAAGTGTATATGCGTATTATCTCTAAAAAATGTAACTTGCTTTATGGAAACTCTCGAAGTTACTCTTTCCACTTAAATATATTTCATTTTAGTTATATATTATAGAGAAGTAACCAAACAAAATCCCGGATGTAATTTGTGATTACGAAGTGTTTGGCGCACACTGTTTACTGTTTAACTTTCAAAAATTCCGTAAAGTATATTTAAAGACGAATTTTTAAATATTTGCTTTTCTTGCACAACCTCCCGATAAATTTCAATCTTGTACAAAATCTCTCTGAATATGAGGAAATGAAAAACTTAATTATATTTCTACTAAAATATTTATATCCCTTTATTGACCGATACTTGTCCGTTTTGTTATTTGTAATTATATTGCAACTATAATTCATGGAGTGAAAAGAATAGTAGGCCTATACATAAATAAAATATTTTCCTGATTTCTTCGATGAGTCCGTTGCACAGACGTTACTCATGAAATTATTTTGATTTCTAAGATTATATAAACATAAGCATTTTATCTGCGTACGTTGTTAACATAGAATTTTAAAAGTGATAATGGACGCACTTTGTGTATGAAGGACAGACCAAAGTATACGTATATATAGAACCAATTTTGCTGTTTACTACAGAAGTTATTATTACGTGCAACTTGAGGAACCTGTGTTTGTTAAACAATAAATAAGTTATCGTATTTATGCTGACGTTTCGGAAGCAATGGTGGATTAATTATTACATTACACTGCATATTTCTAGATGCAGTCGTCGGATGACCATCCTATAATTTCACATATTTTTTTATATATGTGCGAATAACACGGGTATTAATTAGATAAAATATAAATTTTTATTATCACATCATTTTGTGTGTTATTTGGCTATTTTAACTAATAAGTATATTTTTAAGATGGACGTATTATATTTTAATTTCAACACAGGTAATATATAACGTGACTTGAGTGGCAGGAGAATTAAGATTCGAATCTGCTCCCGGGCTTCCAGCTTTCGCTAAATCGTTCAGGAAAACGATGACTTGGTGGATGCGGCTGAAGGTGAATCGTCACACTGACCAGGCACCTTTTCCCATAAATCCAGGGAGTATTAACTAAGTTTACAGTCGCTTACTCTCGTCTCTCCCTCAAGGAAATAACAATACAGACAACATTATATTCAACTTTCACAAGTCAAATTCATTTTAAGAAATTAAATTTCCGATTTTATTATTCCCACAGAATTTTCCAACTGCGAAAGTCATGCTCTTTATTACAACTTGATGATATGAATTGATAAACTTTGCCAAGTTCAGACGTTATACAGAAAACAAAAATTAAAATCACACCGTTTCTTCTGTCGCTGCCGAATTTGTCACTTACGGAATAACACACGTGAAATAGTGTGTTAGTTCCTAAGTTTTGAGCGAAACTGACGAGCAATGTCAGAGGAAACGTTGAGAGCTTTTAATTATTATTTTCTGTATTCTGTCTGGTCTTGGTCAAATTTATCGATTAAACAGACACATTAAATATCCATTAAACACTGGTAAAATGGACAGAAAGAATGAGGTGCACTCTTGTTTTTCGGATGAGATTCCGGACCGTGCTGGCAAGTGACCGTCTCGAGAGCGAACGCAATTATTCGTAGTGCCCACGAACTGGAGCTAGACGTATGTAACACACATTATTTACGTAAGGAAACTGTTACGTCTTGAGCAACCGAGAGCCGTTCGCAGCGTCGTTGTGACACACTGTACCAATTCACGCCGTGACGAGCGTTTTCTGCGACGAGACATCACGTTCTCCGTGACGATTCCGTCGACGTGCGACTTCCCACGCCCGAACCTGTCGAAAACATTTCGCACGGAGACGAACGTTACGAGGAATTGCGTCCAAGTCGACCAGCGGAAGGTCCGTGAGAATTATGTTAATTTTAATTGTTTCGCCGGCGGGGTAACATCCTCTCGCTCCAGATTAGGAGTGAACTCGCCAATTTGCATTTCAAAGGAGACGCCTTCCCGTCTTTTACTCTCATCAGCGTTCAACTTTCTAAGAGAAGTTTAGATTAAGGAGCAGTGTCCATGTAGAGTTCAAAGGAAAAGTTGCCCGGGCGGCTTTCTCACCTTGAAGAAGCGAATGCTGGCCATGTCTTCGGCAGCAGCAACGAAAACTCCAGTAGAAACGACCAGCACACGCGGGCCTCAGCCAGCGACTGAAGCGGCCTCAGGGTGGGGGACTGGGGGGCTGGGCCTCACTGTGGAATCCCACCACTCCACACGCCATACCTATGAGCTGACAAACATTTCACACAGGTTTCTACACGGCGTCGGCTAATTCGAAATCAAGAAATTCGGGAACCGAGAGTCAAGAAAGAGTCCAAAAACCTCTGTTCACTTTACTGCTTGGATTGGATTCGACAACCCTTTCTGACCTGAATTATTTTTTAAAATGAAATAATGTTTTCTTTCAAGTTATTTTGTCTTTCGGTCTAATTAAACAAGAATTTCAAACGTATGTATGAAAAATACATTTTGGAATTCTGTAACGACTCCAACTGGAATTATTGGAACATTGTGATGCGGTTAGAGAAAACAATGAATGTAACTATGTGTATCTAAAGTCATAAAAATTATTCATACAAAAATTAATAATAACAAAATTTACCAAATACAGGCAAAAGAAGTGGTGATATAAATACCACACAACGTTTCTGGAAACCTTGTTCCTTTCTTCACGTGCCAAGAAAACTAAAAACCCAAGAGACTAGAGCGACACGATCGTACAATATAGGTGACAAACTAAAATCAACTGTATTGCAGGATTGTGTCGCTCTAGGCTCTTCCAGAAACGTTGTATGGTATTTATATCACCACTTCTTTTGCCTGTATTTGACTATTTTTCTTATTATTAATTTTAAAAACAGACGTATATTTTTAATTTTATTTATTCAAAGTTAAATTTAACATTAAAATAACATATTAAGAAAACATGCTTACTTTCAAGTCATTTTATGTGTAAGTTTTTGAAACATTTCTTTTATTTGTTGAATCAAAGTGAAACATTTCTCACACATAATTCTACAATAACTTTGGATACACAATTTGTATCCTGTTTTGTTATGTAAATATGCAGGTCAGTGGACTACGCCATCGTAACGAACATCGGCGACAGGAAGGAATGTATTCAAAATTATGTATAACTTATGTTGTAATTTTCATTGATAATACCTCCAACAGTGTAAATGACATTTACAGAAACTAAATAACTTACTAAAAATCCGTGTAATCCCCTATAAAAAGCAACATAGTACGTAAAAATATGTTCATTCCAAATCGAATCACAACTTTTTGGCAGAAAATATTCTGTAATATATGCTCATTATTCTCTAATTATATATGCAATAGAAAGATAATGGTAAAATTATATATATATATATATACTAGTTATTAATTTATAAAGTTTCAAGCGGAGTCTGTAATTGGAACGCCGTGTGCATGTAAACAAATCGCAGAAGAATATGCAATCGATTGCTGCAATATGTCGTGTAACGATAAAGTATGATGCCAATTGGAATCATTCGTCTCGCACTATGAATTTCAAAAGCCAAGAGAGTTAGCGATTCCAATTGGAATCACTTGGGCAGAAAAGGTTAATAATTTCTAATGCCATTGTGGTAGACAAGGAAGGTGAAATCACAAAGCTATAAAGAACTGATTCCAGTCCTGAGAGAAAGTCGAAATTTTAAAATTTATTTGTAAGAGAGGAGAGCTATGGAAAAGCAAGGAAGATACCCTAATGATAACCTAAAAACAAGTGCACAAAGTTGATTCAGATTATTTATTTCATTTAAATCCTTTATTTGAGCCACTTTCGGCCTCTAGGCCATATGCTTTTGAAAATAATACATTTATTGTTTTAACATAGATCCTTACGTTAAATACGTAATCTGAACCAATTCTGTGGACTTGTTTATTGGATAATCCTTACAGGTGCTATAATTGTTAAAGGATCTGTAGTGTATAATGGCAAGGAAGAAATCAGAGAAAATTTTCGAGCCTTACCAATCATTGGCTATTTATTTAAGTTCAACTGTAGAAAACCAAACATCTCCGTTTTTCGGAAATTGAATGATTTTTTTCTAATAGTTATATCTCCAGTGTCAGTTCCTCGAATAAAAATAATTCGTGACATCTTTATAAATGTACAGTGACTGAGTAAAAATTACGTAAACACTGCCATAACGCTGAAACCAATTAAGGAACAGTCGACTTAAGTTCAAAGTTGAGCTGCAAAGAATTGATAATATTAAGTTGCTGGTCTCAAAATCTGAAATCCTCTTTTTTATCCCGATAAGGATTCTTCAAACTAAGCCTTCGCGTCATATTTGTTGGGTACCGGATATGCTTTCTGCCTGTACCGTTACTCTCTGATGGTGATAGTAGCATATTCTTCCGATAAAATTATTTATGAATCAATTGTACTGGATTTTTTTGAGGCAGTTGACGGAGGGAAAACATGACTGGAATAGACTTTTTTTTTGGAAAGAGTAGCTTGTGAGATTTTTGAAATATAAAAAACAATATTTCTTCACTGTGTTATACTCGACGAATAATTTTTATACGATCTGTGTCACAAGACGCATTAATTCCACAAATACTTTAATTCGCATTCATGCCTTTATTAATAACCAGTTTTAATATTTCCTTGAGGAAGCACCTTCACAGCATACCGGCATGGAATTTATATTTTGTTGCGAAACCTTAACTCTCACACTCTTTTCAGCCCACAAATAACATTATGAAACTTCTTTTTGAAGGAAAGAAATAATCGAGCCAAAATACAGTGAATTTTTGCTGTACGTGTTTTTTTACAATTGTAATTTAGAGGTTTGAACCTTAGTTTAATAAATTATTGAAAACTTCACAAACGTTTCTATCATTCAATGGTTCATTATAATTTGGAACGAAAATATGAAAATTTTATGGTTGAATTTGTACTCATTAACTTGCGATAACTGTGATTTCATATAATATTGGGTTTATTTGACAGGTAATATTTTTTCAAGTGTTTCAATTCATTAATAACCCCTTAAGTCATCTCACGCCCTATGTAAAGTTTCAATAATTTTTTTTTTGGTCTTTTAATGTTTTTTTTACTGCGTTCAGCCGAATAGATGTGGCGTGTTCAACGCAACCCTCATTGCTGAAATTTT
Organism: Zhengitettix transpicula; assembly: GCA_037074705.1. NCBI lineage: Eukaryota > Metazoa > Arthropoda > Insecta > Orthoptera > Tetrigidae > Zhengitettix > Zhengitettix transpicula. The sequence continues at coordinate 81,155,739 of CM073591.1, forward strand.
GAAAAGGATGACCGGCCATCATAAGTTTATACATTTACCTAAATCGGGCTTATTTGTAAACAGTTATGCTTTAATGATATTTGGTACAAACGGCAGTCTTTTCAGATCCAATGGACGATAACTTATATTTGAAGGCTGATCCTACCAAAAAAAATTGTTGTTAATATTTTGTGAAGTCAGCTGTATTTGTGTGATAATCACTATTAGAAATTGATATCAATTCTTAAGATTCTGTAAAGGAAAAGTAACGATAAGAAAGGTAACTCGAGAAAAAGTGGTGTAATATTTGAAATGTCGAATAGTTGGAACCGAAATTTAGAACGTCATCAACTTGAGGTTGTAATGTCAAACAGAACTAAAGATTTATAATGTGTAATCTCAACATTGTTAGCAAATAGTTTGTTTTGAGCTACAGTGTTCCATTCGAGCAACTAATATCCGGACGTCACGACACTGTGTATTGTTCTGCATTGTTACTTTGTTCCTTTCACACCTCCCTGTATTGTCGCAGACAGTACTGTTTGTAATGCAACGTTATTATATCCTAATGAGAATATTTCACATGAAATTATTTGTTAATTTTTGCGATAACTCCACGGACATTTCCATTCGTCTGTGGTAACTTGTGTTAAGGTAGTCAATGTTTTATATCAGATGAAAAAACATTGATTTAAAACACTGCTCATTAAAAAAATGTATTCCAGCCTCTAATCACCAGTAATTACTACATCCAGCATCCATTTAATCTGATATATACAATATATTTCTCTCCCAATACTATTTTAGCATCATCGGACCATGTATCAAATTGTTGATCGGTAAAATATCCTCATCTTCTTGTCAGAATTGCCCTCAGAATCTTCACCAATATTTTTTGGAACATGCTTATTCATAATATTGCTTGACTATTTAATTTCAAAATTCTTTTTCACCATCGAACTAATATATATATATATATATTTCTGAAGGAGACTGAGAGCCTCCGAAAATTTGAAGAACAACCTTCAGTTCTTTATGGCAACACCGCACTTTACTTTCAGGTAAGCCACAACCTATCTCTCTTTCCTTTCCATACTAATATTTCAATCAATTTTATATATATATATAAAATAAAAATTATTTTATATTTATATGGACATAATAGATAAATATTAGTAATAAATACAGAAGTAAATAACTACTCAGAAAAGTTTTCTGTAAATTAAACAACATTATATTAGCTCACAATGTTCATTCACAAAAAATTAACTACTCGCCCAATGAATTGGGAAGGTTTAAAGAAATATTGAAACATATACAAAATAAAGTGCTTCATTTTATTTATATTGACACATTGTAAGGAACTTCATTTATAGCCTTAATTCTATTATTTGTTGCAATACATGTAAAAATATAATTTAGGTACAATAATGTTACTGATTCATATTATATTCAATCTTAATTTCAAACTCATTGCAGATAAAAACAGACTTTTTATCTAACTATAAAGGAATTTGTATCATCATTGATTGCCACATAAGAATTAAATTTTATTATATTATTGTTATCCTGTTCTTTATGGATGTTATAAAACTGTTTGAATGAACATCTTATTGGAAAAAGTGTAATAGTTTGTTACAGTGAGGCTATGGTATTCATAGACCATTATGTATAAGAGTATTTCTGAGTGTACAGCCACTATTTTATTATGTTTAAAATAATGTTAACAAATTGAAGATTAGTTAAGAAATGTTATAGCTAGAAGTATGTATTATCATTTGATTATATTTACTCTTAATTTATGTAAAGGTAAAATTTATTCATACAACATGATTAAAAATATGAATAAATCATTGACAATTTTATCTTAAAATAATAGTAATTATTTATTAATTACTTGCATATGGTAAAAGTAAAATTTGCTGCTTTTGCACAAGCTGCAGAGAAAGTTAACTGATGGTGGTACCTACATACCTTATCAGTCTATAATATGGGCTCTCTGTATGTGGTAGGAAAATTATTTTACACATTTTAAAGAGTCAGTTAATATTTCTATAAGTATTAAGTTAATAATTCAGCCTTAAGGTTGTTCATTCACAGCCATTAAACAGTGTTGGTGTTAGAGTTTTTGCTTGAACTGAGACCATTAATGTTTGTATTGAAAACTGTGACATTTGGACTCATTAAGAGATTATTAACTAACAATCATGGAGTTATATACAGATAAATATTGAACAATTTATGCAATTAATTGCAAGCAAAAATGTAAAAGCACACATAATAAATAATTACAATTATAACTGCAGATAACTGAGTATATTAACATGAAATAATGAATATGGTTGACTGTTAAAGAACTAGTATATTATAATTAGCTATACTACAGATACAATACAATATTATGTTTTCAATTAAATAACTGTATAGAGAGATCACTTTGATAACCACATATATTTTGCAAAACACAAAATCAGCCAACTTTATTGCATATGTATCATTTTTTCTTATTTAATTAATTTTATAATTCTTCATTAGTAACCTTATATCATAATTTTTGTGGCTTTTCTATTTTATTTTCTTGTAACAGAGTAGGAAAATTATGTATTTTACATGTGGATGCGAGGAAATTAAATAGACAGGATTGTTTCTGTGGCACATTACTGTGTGGCATAAAAAGGATGGAAGAAAATTGTATGGTTCATTCAGTATAATCAACTTTTAAATTTAGATTCTTAACTAAACATAATAGAAGATATAGCAACAAGGAAAATAAGTGCTGGGGTAATAACAGCTTGTGATGCAGATCCCCATCCACATTCTATGTCAGACTTGAAAGCATCAACAAGGGATGTATTTCCACGGTTAGCACAGTGTGCATCTCGAAGATCATCATCTGTGCCATAACATACTTCTTCTGAGTTGCTTTTGTCATCACACAAATATTGGTGCCTCTTTCGTTGCCAGACTTCAACCCATCTGTTAAAAATTCCGGATGTATTAAGTTGTATTCATATATATATAAACTTGATTTAATTATTATCATCTATAATATTTCCACACTTAAGATATTTTACAATTTTGTGTACATATATCATTTCTTAGTAGTGGTGCATTTCTACCAAAATGATTCATTATTTGAGTAATAAAATAATTACAACTGCAGGACATTCATTAAAATATATACTAGACATCTTATGAAAGTTCAAAATTATAGACTGGATCTCCTATTTTTATCTAATAATTAACTCATATACTGAAAAATCCTAACTATGGAGTGTCATTTATTAAATTTCACAAAAAAGATAGAGATATATTCATGGATAAATGCATTACTTCTTACATCTGAAAGGACAATGTGATGAATATTTTTCCCTGCATAAAATTAATACAATTTCTTACCCAAGTTGACAATTGCAGTCCCAGTAATTATAAGCCACCTTTAATCCAGTTAAGAAAGTCTGTCTTGGAACACCTGGGAACTCTCCTCTAGATGGGTTACCCAAACTACGAAGTGAGTTATTTCGAACATCCACAGTAATATTTCGAGCCCAACCAGTACGTTGAAACAAGCCAACTGGTACATGCTCAACACTTGTGTTATGAAGTCCAAAATGTATCTCAGGGCTTCGAATACCCTGAAAATGTATGCTTATCAAAAAAAAGAAAGAGAAGCATCTATACATTTTAAGTATTTTAATGAGTAATTTGCAATAGGTGTTATATTTATATAATAGTATGTATTATAAACTAGTAATGAGGGTTCTACTTTTTAGTTTGTAGAACTCTATGTAGATGGTTTGTTGTTTACTTATAATTTATTACTGTATTTCTGATAAAGAACATAAAGATAAATATAGTAATAAAGATAAAAAAACACAACTATCACAAAAATTTTAACTTAAAATATGAGAAAAAATTATTTTGATACTTAAAGTAAGTTAAATGTATAAAATATAGAATATGATACAATTTAAGCGAATTTTTTTTACATGAACACTATTTTCAACCATTTGTCGAAAAGACAACTCTGTAGAAGTTTATAACAATGACATGATTTGATATGTGCCAAATAGAATAGTTTTTGGTGTTTTAAAAATACAGTGATTTGAACATTAATTTTCTTGTTTGTCATGTTTATATAATTTAAAATATGTAATATGGCATAATAATTTTCGTGTGCATGTTATGATAAAACCAATTGTGTTCAGAAGTCAATAGACATAAACTTATTTATATAAACAAACAATTTACAATAAATCAGTTTAATAAATGTAGATAAATTGAAGTGAATATTTATTTCTAGTATATTAGGAAGTTGGCCCATTACAATAGTTCAATATTTCTTCTTATGTTCTTAATTTTGCAATATTGAATGGCATCCACGAAAATAGTTTATACAGCATCTTATAACTTTATTATACTTTTTAAATTCCTTATTCACAATGACTATCTTATGGATCTCTCTAAAAGGAGACAATAGTAGAGCTGAATATTTGAAAAATTACTTATTTTTTATTTCTCTGGCTCCCTAAATGAGATAATGAGAATTATTAAGGACATCATTTACCTTTTATTTTTATTTGTTTATTATTTGAGGTTTGAAAGACAGTAGAAATAAGCTTCAGTTAAGTATGCAAGGTGGGCCTAACAACCTTTGCAAATATATGATCAACCTCTTTTAAAATGGTACTGCTTTAAAAGTAAAAAGTTGATTATGGGAAAACTACATAAATTAATGCATAATCCATTGAATATTAAAAAATTAGATATTAAAAGTTACTTTCCATAAGATTTTCAAGTTATGACTTTATTAGTCTGGTGGATGTAGACATTGGTTACAATTAAATAATTTCACCACTTGGTAAATAAGAAATCTTCATTCGTATTAACATGTACTGGGTATCAACTTCTACATTTGTTTAGACACATTGGTAGATAAAAGAATTCTAAATAGTTTTACAATATAATTTTTTAATAACAGTTTCATAATCTTAAAGTAATGAGTCCATGCAGAATATATCGTTTGTGAATTGTATTGATAAGTAAATTATGTCACATAATTTTTTAGTGCAGACAAATAACAGTTTATTTATAATAATAGCTTTAAAGTTTAGTTAATGTTTTGTAAGCTCTTAGTAACTATTAATACTCTGCCTGTTTCCTCCATTTACAAAAAATGAACTATGGCTTTCTCTGCCTGGAAGCCTTTTATGAGCCCTCACTTGCTGTGATGCAAAGTTGGTATTTAGATAATCATGTTAAAGTTGGTTTGCAAAAGATCCTATAACAGGATACACACCGTCACTTGGCTCAAGGCTTCGCTAGATGCACGTCAGAGGTTAAATTAAATTTACCTCCTTTGATTGGGTTCTATTACTGTTTCTTTGTCTCAAATAAATTTGACAGTGGAAGAACGCAAGAAAAATAATTTTGCCTATATTTATACAATGATTCTGTACAGTGTATGATGAGGATTTGTTTTCATATGCAACTTGGCAATCACTAAAGCCAACGGTACTTCATAGATTTAGTAACATTAATATTTTTACTCTGAAGCTCTGTTGATTTAAAGCTGGAAATAAAATTAACAAATGTTCTCTCCTCTTCAGCACAGTAATGTCAGTATTTCTGTTTATGATAGCAATCTGATGGAAGAGGTGTTTCCAATTTTTGAATGAGTTAAATAAAAGTTAATCTTAAGGTTGCCGAAAGACTCTTCAGCAGGTAATCAAGCTTTTGATAACCCAACATTTTTTACAGAAGTCTAGGTTTCTTAACTAATTCCCAATGTTTTAAATAAAAGACTAAGCATTTCCCAAATAGGTTAATAGATAGTAAAAATGATTATCATAACATACTGACCATAATCTTAATGCTCCCGGTTTGTAGGAAATATTATGTTACATGCTAAACTGAACACAATGAAAATATTTTACAACATTAATAGTGTAACTTTTTACTTTTGGGCGAACTTGTGATTTCAACTAGAAAACTCAGAAAATAAAAATATATCTGATACTCACGCTCAAGACATCGTCAGGAATAACTCTCAGAGCATTCCCGGTAAACGTTATGTTCCGCAGTTTGTGGGGAAGAGGTCCAGTTAGGGAGTCCTTGAGACCTCCATCTTCGTAAACCTGTTCAAGAAATAATTCAATACATAATTATTACACCAAGATCCAAAAGACGTCCCTCACAATCGACCTACCCTGATGTGTAGATTCTTGAGGCCGTAGTTGAACTGAAGAAGATGGGGGAGATTGAAGTGATGAACGTTTCTGTAAGGACTCACGTGAAGCGTACGGAGTGATGACATTTGTCCCAGTGCTCCTGACTACAAAACCTCAGCATAAGACACTTTAAATGTTATAGAAATAGGATGATTTGGATTGTGTCTCCGATATACCTCAAAGTAGTTGAGCGGCAGTTCGGCAAGGTCGAGTTCGTCCAGCTTGTCTGCGGCGCCCAGGAGACTGGTGTTGCTGATGGTGGAGATGGGGTTCCCTCGCAGCTCCAGCTTGCGCAGATGAGGCAGGGCGTGGGCAGCAGGAGGCACGGTCTGAAGGGCGTTGTGTGCCAGCTCCAGGTGTCGCAGGTGGGACATGTTGGCAGCCATATCCGACGGCAGCGACGTCAGGTAGTTATGGGCGAGTCTCAATGTCCGCAGATGACCCAAGGGCAGGTCGGGAAGACTGGACATCGACACGTTCACCAGGCTAAGCTCCAGCAAAGAGTCTTCCAGACCCTGGAGAAAAACAGTCCATTTACTAACCAAGACATACAAAACTGAAAATATAGGAGCTTTACTTTGTAATTTCAAATAAGGGTATATGAGAGAAACGGCAATCAGTTTTTGGAGAGAAATTATGCAGTTTGACAAGGAAGAAGCTATCTAAACAAAAATCGGAAGGTGTTTATATATAGACCTAGGTCTTGGTGGATCGAATAAACAGCATGGGACACAATTAATATGTGAATTTGATTCTGGACTATTGTATGCAGACGCAGTTGGCTTGGCGGGATGTTCAGAAGCAAGCCTCTCCCGTTCGCGCCGTTCTAAGGACCATTGAAGGTGAAAACATTATTGTTAAATTTGAAGAGCTCACGACGTTAAAAACAGAAACAGCTCTACGTGTCAGAAACTTTCATGGTGGTCATTTAAATGTTCGGCGAAATTTGGCACATGCAACGTAAATCAAGACATACCTGGAAACTGCGTCCTCGGGAGTCGAGCATGAGTTCCGGGTTGTGGCTGAGGTCCAGCGAGGAGAGTCGTGGCAGAGTGGAGAAGGTGGCGTCCTCTACTCTCACAAGGCGGTTGTGGGACAGATCCAGGCAGGACAACGACTGCAACACGACACAAAAGTCCTGACGTGCCTGAACTTTCTCCATCCTCATCTTTTCATCAATCTCACACCAAGATTCTAAAACGTCCATCTGCTTTCACCACTATATTTGCTCTTTCCCTATATTTCCCTTTCTTATCTTCATCTAAGAATTCTAGTTTGTATCTCGCAACCAACCTCTCACAATTATGCATTACCCTAACATTCAATTTATTTATTCACTCCTCTTTCAAAAAATCCTCATCACGTCATTTTTCCCCATCACATATTAACATATATTTCACCATCCTTTCAATTTGTATTATTCTTTCTCTGCTCTCATTATTTATAAACCTTTAAGTAGTACTATTTATAACTTTTCTGCTGATTAATTCTCTCAAACAACCTCTTCAAGTATGCTTCTCTGCATTTGCTCATACACATTGTCCTCTCCTCCATTTAATAACGGCTTCCGATACGAATTTCTTTTACATTCTTCAACCAATCAACTGCCTTTAAAAACGGTTATCACTATTGCTTATTCCTATTTCCTCTACCTTCCAATTCCAGTCTTACCTTATCCATCCCTACTTGTACCCTCCTCCCGTCCAGTATTCGTATTTTCAAACCCATTCTATTACATACAAATTTGAATAATTTTTGTAGAACCGTTTTATCATTTATTTTAAAATAGGATCTTCAACATGTAGATGATGACCTGATTACACATAGAGACAAATTCTGATAAATGCGAACTAAAGTAAAATGGAAGTCATTTTACGGAAAATAAGTGATGATACAGATTCAGATAGCCATTGAAAATTCAATTCAATGTAAGAACATAAATATAAATCGATTACTATCCTGTGACATTCCTTCAATGCAAAATAATACAGAGAGCTAAAATCCGAAGAAAATACCCATTAAAACATATCATTTTACAGTTGTCATAATTATTTGTATATAATAGGTGGACAACAGTTTGAAAGTTTTTGGTTTCAGTTGATAAACAATTCTTATTCCAGTATTTATAATAATTCAATTACGCAGACAATCCTTAATTTTGATATTGGTTGATAAAATAATCAGCATGATACCTATGTATAAACTATTATTTGGGTTAATGTTAAGGTAAGCTAAGTTACCCTTGATGTAATACGTTTTGGTAGTCATTACCCGGAAACGTCCCAAGCCCTGCGGCATCCTAATGTCCTCCAAAGCCTTGAGCACCTCGTTCATCTCCTCCTCGCTTCGGGAAGCCTGCAGACGAGCCACGAGTACGGACTCACCTTGAACCGTGCGAAGACATCGTGGCCGTGCAGGGTGGTGATGGTGTTCCTGGAAAGGTCGAGCTCGACGAGTGTGGCGGCTGCTTGCAGACCCATGGAAGACAAGGGCACTCTGCTGAGGGCGTTGTACGACAGGGAAAGCCTCTCCAGTCCACCCTCCAGGAACAGAGAGTCGGGTAGAGCTCTGAGACGGTTGTGGGACATGTCCACCACGCGCAGATCGCCCAGTGCTCGGAAGAGCTCAGCGGGAACGTCCAGGAGATGGTTGTTGTTCAGTAGCAGTACCTACGACACACAACCAACATTATCCAACCTTAATTTTCCGGTCTTTCTACAAAAATAATCCCGTTGGAATATCCTAAATTAAATGATCTTATTCAACTATTGGACATGATAGTAAGCTGCACAGTAGTAGTAGTTGCTTCCAGCTTGCCATTTTTCGGACCCCCAAAAAGGGGGAACGGAGATACCTGGGTTACTAAATCTCGGCGGACAGGGTCCTGCTCCCTGGGAAAATAGAAGAGAAGTTTGCCTGTGAAACCACATACCCCCTCGAGTCCAACTCCAGTGTGCGTTGGGCTGGGACGAGATAACTCACCCAGCTGGGCTTCAGGGTTTCTGGAGGATAGACCAGAAACCCACGCACCCCGAGGTACCAAATTGCCCCGAAGGACGGCTTTGGTCTGCCGCGCACATTGCTCCGTTAGCTCGAATGTCCAGGGTCGCCACGTAGAGAGGAGTTGTACTTGCCCTAAGGCCTATGAAACTTGTCGGCTAACCCTGGTTGCCCAGAGTTGCTTTCAAGTTAGGGCTATCTCCCTCCCATAGTAATAGGCTATTGCTATGAGGAGAATTATGGTCAGGAGGTTTCGTCGTCGGATAACTAAGAAGTAAGGACGAGTCCCCACAACTCGACACCTTAGCCTCTTGAAGAATGGTTAGCGGCGGGTTCCACCTCCCCAGGAGACTGGACGACCTCCTTGAGTCAATCTCCACCTCCACCTGGCACGACAGGATGTTAGCTTCTCAGAAGGACCCCCAAGAGAACCACACGCCCTCCCTTCCACCTACCTTTACCACGTGCCGCAGCCGTGGAAAGGCCTCTGTCCTAGAGTACTATTGTCAGCAGGATTCCTCCCACTACCGAGAATATTTACGGTTCGAGGGTGCTTCCGCAGCCTCTCCCACACATGAGTTCTGACTATTTGAATCGGTTACACACCTCCGTGGGATTGGATGCAAAACAGTCAGTTCTACGGGTAAATGCCGTGTGGTCTGCCCTGGGGCTCGTCTCTGATACTACCTCCATGATCACTCATGGACACGACACCTCAAGCGACTGTTATCCCACCATTCACCCACTTCTCTCATCATGCCGCACCATATGAGAGTCCTCCGGAGAGTACTAGTGATAGGTAGACTCCTCCCCCAACTGAGACTAGTTACAGTTCGATGTTGCTCACGCATACATCTACCACACCTGACTACTGAAAAAAGCGAGACTATTATCCACATACATGGGATAAGAAGCGCTAAGTCCAGTTTTAAGGGTAGACGCCTTGTGGTCTGCACCTGGGCTCGACATCGGATACTATTCGGGGAGCAGCATCCCGAACGACACCTTAAACGTCTGTTATCCAGCCGTCTAATCCCGTTGGAATATCCTAAATTAAATGATCTTATTCAACTATTGGACATGATAGTAAGCTGCACATTAGCAACTCAAGATAGATTAATTCAAATATTATAAGTAAAACTACCTAGGTGTCTGTTGTTTATACAGGAAATGAAATCATCGTGGCCGCTTCTTAACTATTGGGTTCGGATTTGGCACAAAAAATTGTCTAGAATGTATACTTGAGTCTATTTTTTCTCTTTAACGTTACTTACAAATCATTGTTCGAGTTTCCAATTTTTTTATTTAATACTTTTTGTTACTTCTTTTTTGTTGATTTTCAATATCAACTTTACATTTAAGATCCTAGATTATTTGTTTTATATACTGCAATCTTACTGTTCCATTTCTTTTGGTCTGTCAAGTTATGTGTCAAAATATATCAGGTATAAATTATCACTACATATTATTCTAATTTTTTTTACACAAGAGTTTTGAAATTTTGATATTACTGTGTTTGCCGAAGAGCTTACACTTATTTTAAATATTGCAAAATTTCCTTTAACATTTTTAAATTGTGACTTAATTGAAATTATTTTATGTAAATCGTGGAATCGTCACTCGATCATCTAATTCGTGAAAAGATGACACCTTTCCGTGTCTAAACCAATTAAAAATATCATACAAACCAATAGTTGTATATGGGAGCCAGATCTAGGTTTTATTTAGGAAGTATATAATAGTATTAAAAAATATTTCGAGAAAGGAAGATATTAATACGCATCTTTCGCCCAGTAAAGAATAACGACAGCTGGAGAATAAGAATGAAAAATGAAAAGAAAGGTTTATTTATATATATATATATATTGTATTAATTGGTAATTAATTCATTGTTCTAATTGGAAAGTTGGATTGTAGAGGACTCATTATTAGTGGATAGAGCAGACGCCGCAACAAGGCGGCAACGCAAAGAATGTATTGTTGTCAATCGGTTGAGGTTCTACGCGCTCAAAATCTACGAGACGAGGAAGTTCAGTTGGGCAGCGGACAGCAAACAGTTCGAAAGCAATCTTGGGTCAGGCATAGAACAGCGAGGTGTAAAGACCAAAACTTTTCATATTATAAAAAGTTTTGCAGTCGGGCAGCGGACCGCAAATAGAAAATAACTAAAAAGTAAAGCAATCGTCAGTAGGGAAGGAGAGAGTGAAATTAACGTCGTAATCGGTGGCCGAGCGTAAATTCAACCCGGAGAACCATAGACAAACCCAAATGAAGTACATTTCCAACTAAAGCTACGTGATCTGCAAATCCAGGTTGCAGCAAAGCAGCGAGAATCTACTAATTTGTGTTTGACCAACCAACAAAACTACGCCAATTAGAATTTGTTGACATTTAGAATCTGTGAGTACTAGAATCAGTGATATCCCCAAATCGTGTGCACGAAAAACCTCAAATGAGTCTTGGGCGGCCGTAAGTAGAAAACTTTAAAATCATATTGTAAACCACTTTTAAAAGATAAAAGTCAGATCGTTATTTAATTTTTAATTATTTAATAATTACATTTAAATTCAATCTGTAGTGTTATTTTCTTCCACAACAAAGTTCGTCTATGTTTCAGACGCATTAACTTCCAATATAAAGTAAAATGTAATTTGATTGTATAAATTCACCCATTTATCAAACCCAGTTTAAGACCCTGAGACCCCAAATATTATTGTGTATTTAAAATTGTTAATAAATTTGTTTAATTGTTTTCCCTTAATAATCTTTTTATTTTAAAAGGCGCTTTTTATTACTATATATATATATATATATATATATATATATATATATATGAGGACACCAATGGCTCGAGAACGAGATAATAATGGACGTTACTAGGTTATCAAAGCAAGTTCTTGATGGTAAATCAGTAGAGAAAGACAGGTTGGGATACGAAAAAATATATGGTTGGAGAATGAGGAAAAGTATCCAAGAGGTTTGAAAGTGAGAAATTGGAGAAGGAAAGCAACGGGCAGATATTAAGGGACTATTATTATTAAGGGTTCTCAGAAAGTTCATAAGTTTTGTACCTGCAACCGACGCGTGTTCCTGAAGGTGTCGAAGTCGATCTCGGTGAGCTGGTTTCCGGAAAGGTCAAGCCATTGCAGATGTGGCATGTTTCCGAAAGTGTCCCTGGATGCATTTTGAAGCCAGTTTGATCCAAGGTACAGATGAGTCAGCGATGTCTCCACGGGCCTCATGTATCCGCGAACGATGCTGCTGATGTTGTTGTGGGACATGTCCAGCACCTTAATGTTGGAGTGCAGGGTGACGGGCTCACCACGGTGGCCCAGGGTCACAGCGCTGGTTTGAGTGTCCAAGATCGTCAATCTGTTGTGACTGGCGTTCACGCTGAAAGTGGCTAGCGTGCCGACCTACAATCCCGGAACGTCCACCAAAATTTAGAGGATAAAACTTGTCATAAAGTAATTTATTCAGGTAAAAACTAAGTCTCCTTCTCGGATCATGTAATGAATTTGTCTCTTTGTGCTTAGAAATTACCTGATCCAGCCACGAGAAGTCAAATCTGGTGAGTTCGTTGTAGGCCAGATCAAGCTCTTCCAGTTCTGGCAGGTTCTGGAAGGCTTCCTCTGAGATGGAGCTGAGCCTGTTGCCTCGGAGGTCCAACTGCTTGAGACGGTCGAGATTCATGAAGGATCGCCTTTCGATGCGCTCGATGGCGTTGTCGTCCAGTCGAAGGGTCTCAAGGGAGGACAGGTCCACGAATGTGTGGGTGTTTACGGTGCGAATCATGTTGAAGGACAGATACACCTCCTCCAGACCCGAGTGGATGTTACCCTGCATACAAAACGTACTCTCGTTACGCAATAATAGAAAATATATCGATCGCTACAACACTTGGTTACAATTAATTCATGCGACAGTATAATCAAATATTTATTGATAATGATAAACGGCAAGGTTTATTTAGATGTCTCCGTCATTATTGATATTGTCTTGGTTGCAATAATGAGACAATGATAACACAATGAAAATAGTCCTATGTTCACAGATTTCTAAACTTCTCTGGGTAAGAATGACGAAGAAAAATTCGGATACTCTAGAAAACATAAAAATGACTATATGAACAATAAGAATTTTTTATCAGTAGAAGATATTCTTTCTGTCTTGGTGTTGCGAAAGAAATTATTTGAAGAAATGGGAAAGTGATGCGTAGAGTTTTTTTTATTAATTAAAACTAAGGAGTACATTTATAAAACTGTTTCTCTTAACTTGAAACTTGGATGGTTGTAAACTCCCTCGAAGAGAAAATCTACAAACTTTCAGATTTTGACATTATGGAACAAGATTGGAGATCATATGAACCATATCACGTGATCGATATCACCACTTAATATTGAAAAAATTATTTTTATGTATGAATCTGTTTTTTTTTCAGGGCAACAGGCTACATGAGGGTAATCCACGTTGGGCAACTCCCCTTTAATAGCATAGGAAGGGATTTGAAAGGGGGGATGCGGAAGGATAGAGGAAGGTAGCCAAGGGTTAACTAGGGCCCCCGGGCTATGGTTTAAGGATCCTACCCGGCATTCGCCTAAAGAAATGCAGGGAAAACCCTAGAAAAACCTGCATCAGGTAGGTCGGGCATTGGGTACTTGTCCCACGCCCTTCCGATAGCGGGAGAGGAGTTTGCTGTGGGGACGAAGCATTCCCTTCTCTGTGCCTCGACCAGTTTAGGAGGCAGCTGGCCGACTATTCCAATCAACTCCGGCAAGAAAATTTTGCGAATAAATTTAAAGAATTCTTTTATATTGTATATACCTTCATTTCCAAAAGAAATTGAAATTTTACTTTAAAAGTTGAAATTGAGTAATAATTATTATCTTAAAGTTTTCATCAATAGTGATTTCTTTTTGGTCAGTTTAATGGTCGATATGCAACTCATACATATTTCATTGCATCACCTGGAAGGTTCCTTTGGAAACGTGTTCGATTTGGTTGTCCTGAAGTTGCAGAACACGAAGTCGCTTGAGGAAGTGGAAAGCCGTCTCTGGCATGGTACGCATTCTGTTGTTACTCACGTCCAGGCTCTCAAGGTTCACAAGAGCGCGGAACGAATCATGAGGCAGAGTAGACACTGAAGAAGCAAGTCCGTGAGCGAGACGCAGCGAAGTCAAAGAGTGTCCAATCTAAAATCAAGCAATAAAGAAAATATTTTCCGCGGTCATTACGGTTCGAGCTCTACGGGAAGTTGTAATCCATGAAAGACTCACAGGTTTCTAACAGATTGGGAGAAGCATTCTACTAATTTGAAAATTAATATGTCACATATTATTTTAATTGTTAATTTTAACACTACATTCAAATTATGTGCTAGATGTTTTATTAAAAATTTAAACAGTTAGTAAACACTCGAGAAAGGAAAAAGAGCAACAATTTCTTCTGATTTTTATGTTCTTTAAATTCTCTCAATTATTCTTTATTTCCTATTATTTTATAAATAATTTATTTTACTTATTATATCTTAAACTTTTGCTCTTAAGTATGGAAAATCAAAGATAAGGATGAAAATACTGCACTTCATGATGTTGAATGATAGATGAATTTAGACTCGGACACGTGTTCAAAATATGGCCACTTCAATAAATGTAATGACATGATTTTGTTATTTATTAGAACACAATAGTTTCATAAGTTTACATTTCTTAACCAAATTTTATTATTTTTTTTGCTCCTAACTATTTTTTTGACTAACAATTCCTTTCTTTTTTGTTATTATAATTTATAATTATAATTACTAAAATGAATTATATCTCTATATTTATAACACTATTGCTTAATATAATATATATTAATGAGTTTCAATCGGATGATTATATGCCTGGGATGAAAACATTATTAATATTAACAAATATATGCCTACGGTTACATTTGGGCACAATTCACGAGTATTTATTTTTTTCAATGCTTTTTGTTACTTCTTGGATCGATCTATAACATTAAAATACAATATTTTTTCTCCTACTCTTGTCAAAAAAAATTGGATGTCAACTAATAACATAAAAAGGAAAGTAAATTTGGAAGACTGATATTCAAATCTAAACGTTTTCAAAATGTAGATGAAAATTTATTAGTGGCATTACTTATTAGCCATCATTCTTGTACCAATATTTTTCATACAATCCGGTCCGAAGGATTTCTTATGAAAAGCAAAAGAATCGACGTCTGATATTCAGTTCGCAGATGGTGGCTGTCAGTTTGACATTTTTAAAAAGCCGTCTTCAAAGAAATCGGTCCGACAACTTGTGAAAGTGAGAAAAATCAGTGGGACAGACAGATATTTATATTACATCGGTTTAGTTTCCACTTGCATATGAGACGTAAAGATAGAGTAAAGTACTCCACAGACAATTTATTATTTCACGTATACATTTTTTGGGGTTACTCAATGAAATAAGCTTAAAATAAAAATTTGTAACAGCTTTGACTATTAAAATTTCATTTATTATAAAAACTACTGTATTCTCTAATTTAAGTGGCCATGAAGAGTTGTACTTTCTATGAATGATTGGATAATAATGGCTCACCTCGTTGAAGGCGTCCGACTCTATGAGTGAGATGGAGTTTTCGGACAAGTCCAGCCTCTTGATGGCTCTCGCGTGCATGAAAGCGTGATTCTTGATGGTCTTGAGGTTGCCTCGGATGATGCGGAGTTCCTCCAGGTCAACTCCGAACTCCAGGAAATCTTCCGGAGCGATGTGTGGCTGAGGAAGGCGGCTCAAAGAAAGAGAGCGGATGTTGCGAATCCTGTAAAAAGAAAAAGACAATTGTACTTTCTGTACTTAAGTATTGGAGACAATTTCTTATTATCACTTGTTTACTGCACAACTAGGCACAATGATTTATAGTCGATTTATGATAAAACGGAGATTCGGGTCAATTCTCGTAGACTTACTTCATCGAAGCGATTAATTACTAGAAAGCCAAATCAGTAGTGCCTGGAGTTTGACATCATCAATATAAGTATATTTTCAAGATTATTTCTGCTCTGTCTTGCATTAAAATTATCGGAAAAATATTCAAATGTAATGTATTGATCTTTACACAAATATCGTGGCAACAAATTTCATAGAAAATGTCGAGTGCCAGTTAATAACCTATATTCCAAACACGCGTTTCTACTTCTATATACAAACAAAAATAGTGCATTTACCTTACCGATCATTACTGGAATATAATTAAATTCAGTACAGCTAATACACGAATTCCGTAGTTTTTCCAATGACATTTGTAATTAGTTTAATTAATAACAGGCTTAGGATGACTTGTGATTAGAATATATTACATCCGTACCTTTCTTCGAAGTCTACTGCATTATTATTAATGTATTATTTCTAAATTTAATTATATCGCGATATTTATTATCACATAATATGATGAAATATCATTTCAGTGAACCAAAATCTGGTGGTATCGTAGGCGCTTGGGCGAGACCACAGTGACATCTTGTGGTGAATTTAAATCTTCATTGCTTGTACGTCGCATTTAGCATTAAAAACTTACATATTTGTTGATGTCACGAAATGTTCTGTGTGTAAACATAGTACCGAGGATTAATCTCTACTCTAATATTGAATTCTGTATATGTAAACGGTTTAAAAGATTGAAATTCTGGATAGAATATTTTTTTAAGTAACAGGTTACATGAGGGTATCCACGTGGTGATAACAAAGGATTAACTAGGGCCCCCGGGATGTAGTTTTAAGGATCCTACTCGGAAATTCGCCTAAAAGTTATGCAAGGAAAACAATAAAAAAAACCTGCATCAGGTAGGTCGGGCACCGGATATTTCTCTCACGCTCTTCTGGCGACGGGCGTGGGGTTTTATGTTTGGACGCAGAATTTCCTTCTCCGTGCCTCGACCAGTTTAGGAGGCAGCTGGCCGACTGTTCGAATGGGAACAGAGAACAACTCTTATCGTATACACATCCCGAAACATACACCTCTCAAAACATGCCGAGCTGCCTCGGTTTGTGGGAACCAGAATTCAAAAACCAGAGAGAGGGGAAGGCATCTCCAAAGGTAGCTCCTCACATTTCTCCGGGAAGGTTCACGTGAGAGGGAGCTTTTTATCAATAACAGGCAATTGAAAAAATTATTTTATTAATTAATTTACTAAATTGCGACAAGTTTCATTCCGTGTGTGAACTTTATTCATGCAAATATAACTTAGTGTTATATAACATTATTTAATACTTAATTCATAAAATATTTATGACAATTGTCTGCTATTAGGTGTTAATCAACAAATTTAACTACGCATATGTAAAGCTTTATATATTTGTAATTTTGTACCCTTACTTAATTTTTGTTTTCAGGTATACTTTCATTGTTTTCATTTTCAGGACAGAACAATAATATTGTTATATTTATATGTCTTTTTTTTTCAAAATTGATCTTCAATTAATATTATTTATCTACTTTATCTACAATTATAAATTGTAATACTGCCCACTCGTCGGGTTTATTTATTTTAAATTGCTGTATTTATTTATTTTTATTGTATCTTTAAGCACGAAAACTTTATATAGAAGGAAAATAGTTCCTGTCCAAGGAATAATACTTAAGAAATTAAGTAAAGCACATCTTTAAAGGAGAAATTTCACCTACAGAATTATAAGTCAAACACGTAAAGTTGTCGTTGATGATAATAGTGTTAAGAAGTAGGATCCTTCATAATCAATTACTTAAGAGCGCTGACACTACTGATCATAAATGAAAAACTGCCTCACAATTTGGCAAGGTAGGCCTGAAATTTAGCGTCAATTTGTAATTCTGCTTACCTCCTA
Source organism: Zhengitettix transpicula (assembly GCA_037074705.1). Taxonomy (NCBI): domain Eukaryota; kingdom Metazoa; phylum Arthropoda; class Insecta; order Orthoptera; family Tetrigidae; genus Zhengitettix; species Zhengitettix transpicula. The sequence continues at coordinate 81,173,800 of CM073591.1, forward strand.
ATATCTTGAATGGAGGTAATTCCCATCTTACGGCCTGTGAGGTCCAGGCGGTAGAGGGAGTACTGGAAGCCCGTGAGCGTTTCCGCAGGTCTCACATCCGCTATGCTGTTGTCCTTCATTGAAAGGGTGCGCAGAAAGTCGAACTCGTGGAAGAGTTGCTGGGGCAACTCTGTGAGGTTGTTGGATGACAGGTCCAAAAACTGAAGAGAGGCTTCCAGGCCACTGAAAGCCCTGGCGGACAACTCACTCAGGCCGCAGTCTCGCAAGGAAAGCTCGCGGATCTTCGCGTCGCGGAAAGCGTCGCCCTGAAACAGCAGTTCGTTGCGATAATGACATTTTCTAGCCTGGGAAATATGTTATATTTTATTACAGTCTCAATTGTAGGCAAGAATGGTATTAAAGTCAAACTTAACACGCCATCAAACAAGATTACCAGTCAATTAATTATCGACGTTAAGATAATTAGACAAACACAACTTGATTGTTCTAATTAGTGGTTTGATGTTTTTCGAGACCTTACGGCACGGAATTGATGTACTTGAGCACGTATAACTTGAATTCTTAGGACATTTTGGTATTTTATTCGTTTAGTCACGCTAATCTGATTAGCATACCTAGAAATTACCTCACATTTTTTAGGTTGATCTTTAATTTACACCTGTGGGGCCAAAGATATAGCCCACACCAACGTCGACGCGGTAACGCAGCCTTCCCCCTCTCCCGTTCACCTCTGAGAGGCACCGGAGAGAGAGGGCCCACTTCGTACGCTGCTCTCGGCCAGTCCAGACGTTTTAATAAACTTCTCGTGTAAGCAACAACGTGTTGTCTCTTTCTTCGCAGCCACGTGGTCTCTAAACACCCAATAATTATTTCCTTTTTCTGGCAAATAACCAGTGATTACGTTTACGTATCATAGATAACAATATTCGCACAGTGCGATTACTGCTGAGGGGGGGGGGGACAATTATATCCGTGTCGCCTACCAGGTGGGCAACCATGCGAACCCGCCCTATGCCTCCAACGAGCATCAAATAATCAAGAACGATAGCACCAAAGAAGTATAATATATGTCACTATATTGCGATTAAAATTTGATGGCCTTTAGAATTTCGTCGTGGAAGGAGGACCTGGACATAAATAGATTTATTATACACCCCACTAAAAACAGTACAATACACTGCGATTGTTCGGCAACGCTACTTGTCACTCAGTTCATTTTGTGAGTTATTGGAAAATTCAAATTCGCACTCCTCACGGAAATAACAATCCAGGGTCATCTTATTTTGATAGCGCTATAATTTGACAAAGCACACGAAAATTTCCTTTCAATAATTTTTGTGATCTCTCACAATAACCACATTATTTGTTACTATGTTAAACGCTGTCCAAAAGGGCAGTAATTCTTTATTGTAAGAGAAGTCATGAATCCTCTTTTTTTTGAAAGTGTAAAATAGTGAACCCAAATATCGTACAGATGACGAGTTTTCATGATAATATTGCCATTGTGCAATCCACGTTGTAGTAGTATGATACGATAGTGTACCTTCTTTATTATTTCGTCAACGAAAAGTAAACTTAAAAGCAGATGCAAAATAACTCGACATCGTAAATCCTCCAGAAATATATAAATGATGGTTTGCTTTATTAAGCAAAGTCTTGCAAACTCCGGAACCCTAGAGTTGGGGGATTTCTCGGCAAGCAATTAAAAAACAAATTTATCGTCTTTACCACGTAGGTAAAGTGGAAGGCGTTTTTCCCAAGCGGGGGAACAATTTATAAAAAGAGAGAGAATCGGCTCGCGAGGCTTCTTCACCTGAGACGTGTTAAGATGTTAGAACTTTTTTGTTCGTATGGTAAAACATCGTAAAAATCTATAGAAACATGGGGAAAAGCTTATGTCCCATAACTGCAACCAGAAAACCGGACTACGGGACTGCAGTAACATCACAGCAGAGAAAGGCGCATCGTATTTTCCTGAGAAATATTCCACTGAGATGTGGAAGAATATGTAATCATACCCCGAAATTATTCACTCATTACATTTATTATAAAATGGAATAAAATTGATTTATTTAGTTTTCTAAAACCGTGTTTTTTCTTAGAACCCTTAAGATAAAGTTATTATTCTGCATTACAAAACGATGGGTTTCATTTTCCAAAAATAAAGAAAGTAGAATTAATTAATTTAAGTAAACCTGTAATTGTAATGTAACATTTTTTTAATACATAAATTATATTATATAGTTTAACACGCATTTATATATAAATACAACCACAGTTGAGTTAATAAAAGTAATAATAATTGAAATTCAGATAAAAATTCTACTTGTTTCTAAATGTCACCAATTGTTATCTGTACGATAATATTTAAAATTTTGTTTTCAAACTAACTGAAACTTTTTGGCTTTTATAAGAGTAATAACATTCTTTCGGTAGAGACGACACAAATCGTCAAATTGAATATGCATACCTGAACCAGCACAAGAGGATTTCCATCCAAATAGGTCCTGTTGAGGACATCGAAATGCTGGAATGCTCCTGGTGGGAGGTACTGGATCTGGTTGTTCTCCAGCCTGAGAGTGTCGAGGGACATGACCGACCGATCCTCGGGCTCTGATGAGGCGCTGTGCAGACCCGTGATCCTGTTGCTGGCCAGATCCAGGGTCCTCAGCAGCTTCAAGTTGCCGAGCTGACGATAAGGCACCGAGGTGAGCTGGTTGTCGCCCATCAGCAGGCTGGTGAGCCTCGGCGGACCGTCGCGGAACACGGGCACGTCGATCTCGGACAAAGAGTTGCCCTACACACCCAACACAGTCCAATCAATACATACACAACGGTCAAATATCATACACATCATATATATGTAACATGCTTGCAAATGCTTAGCTATATCTATAGTATCGAGATCTTAGATAACTCCTTCAAAAGTATATTAAAAACGAGGCGAATGAATTATAAGTCATTTCAACTAAGAATGACTTATCAAAATTATTCAAATAGAATATAAATACTCAATATTTAGCATTTTTCTAAAAAAAAATAAACATTTTTTTATACGGAGGAAAGAATTTTGTCTTAAATTATTTTTCACTATCTTAAATGATATATTTAAAGTACACAATATACTTGCTGGCAGGTATTAATTTTTTAAATAAATGTATCCCTCTACTGTATATCGTATATAAAATTTGAGCAATTTTATAGTAGACATCACGTAAGATATTATTACTTCTATAGTTTATGTTTCTCGTAGTAAATGGAATTCTCAGTTAGATATTGCGTAATACACGATATATATGAATTCCCCCTCCAGACAGTTATTACGCGTGGTATCCTAGAGCTGCAGTTTAATATAGGAAATATACGTCTCACAAAAATAGGTTAAGTTCGTTTCCTTGTTGCAATATTTTTAACTTATAACATCTTAAAGGTACGATCAAAAGAATTCGAGATATTAACTAAAATCTTTTCTTTAAATACACAAAATAAACATTTACCGACGGATATAGTCCTGTTGATTATCCGAAAGCTAAAAATATTTTACAGAGGAAAGAATTTTGTCTTAAAATATATAAACGGATTAGAATTCACTATAGAGGGTGCAAAAGACGATAGATTTTTTAAAAAAGTAATTCTGATTCACCATTTTGCTTTATATTTGTGTTACAAAATAAGAACTCGTAATACGGAGCAGTTAGAATATGAAAGCTAATTTTTTAAATATAAATTAGACAGGCGTAATAGAATGTCAAGTGAAATTTATAAAATGCTGTGCCCTCTAAACGAAATATATAGTTGATTAATAAATATCTGAGGGAGTGAAATAATAAAAATTCACCCTGTAAATATTGGACGTATAAAACTGCTGAAGTCTGTTTACCTGAAGATTCAAAGTTTCCAAAAGATGGAGGTTGCTGAAAGCCCCGATGGGCAAAGTGCAGATGGCGTTGTCCGCAAGTTCCAGGGTCTGCAGAGATTCCTCCAAACCACGCCACATCTCTTGACTCACCTCAGAGATTTCGTTACCTATCGGGAGTAAAACATAATAATAGAATTTTACATGTACAACCTTATTTCAGTTTACCTGCAGATGATTAAGTAGAGTTAACAAAATCACGGCTGTTAATCAAAACAGTTCTCATTAAGGGTTTGGTCACTTGGACCAATTGGCCAAAGCCAAATTAAAATTTGGTAATAAATGAATATAAATGCTTATACTAATGCTCATATCTAAATCTTGATTAAATCCATGAAGTAATATAGAAAGTAAATAATGTGTATATTTCACAAGAAATTGAAGAAACTCATACAGAGACGGATGTTTAATAAAAATCTTTGGTGTTTACAGATCATCTGCAAACGCTAAAAGTATAACAAAGAGAGACTCTGGATATGTAATGAATTCAACTGAAGAAACAAAAATTTTTTTAAAACTGCATCTGCAGTTCCAGAAGAGTGATTAAAGTTAACGGCAGTCAAATTTCCAACCAGTGCGTATGAGTGATTAGAGAAATTTTTGACACACTCCCCACACATGCACACACTAAAGAAAAATATTAATTACGTATCTTTAATGTCACAGTTACTGGCAATCCATGAATACAAGCGACGGGTCCTTTAAAAGTGTAATTGTTCTGACCTGTGAGGTCGAGCTTGCGGAGTTTTTGCAGGTGCCTAAGCGCCCGACTGGGTACTGCTGTCAGGTCGTTGTGGCTCAGTTCGAGTTCCCACATCGACCTCTCCAGACCCATGAATGCTTCGTCCGGGACTTCCGCCAGATGGTTTTCGGATATCTCCAGTCCATAAAGCCCTGTACAAAAAATAAACCATTACACTTTTTTACATATAGTCATTGTTACTCGATAGTCGAGATAAATAAAATTGTTATTTGGTTTGGACATTGCTTATAATTCAGTGTTTTTAGTATATTTTTACGGTTTTTTTCGCACGACTAAATCTGAAAACCGTTGTTATCTGAATTGCTGTATGTCTAAAACGTTGACTTTGTTCGAATGTCACAAGAAAACGGTCGAACCGAATTCGATGATAGCTTATATTATTTATGTAGAGCGATAGTTTGATAATAAATAAATATATTTGATTCCATTTAACTTTATTAGATAAATTAGCAACGGTGGAGAACTTGACTAGTTTGAACGTGATGTGCAACTGCGCCAGTTTGTCGTAGAGATAACCCCTGGATTGTGAGCATAAGCACGACGCAGGCAGACACCTGGATTTACTCGAGGTGTGGATCCGTACCTGCGAAGTGGGGACTAGACGGCTACATAAAATAAATATATTGTACGGAACGTGGAGCAATAATATTTAGTTGTCCATAAAAATCGACCAAAATGTCGCACAGCCGTTAGTATTAGAGTTCCAGGCTACATGAGTGCAATCCACGTGTTCCGTAGTAAAATTTTAAGAAATATAAACTTTCTTCCCGCCTCCGAGAGACTAAATGGGGAACGTTCAAAAACCTTATTGTGACTGTTTCGGTAGGGTCTTTTCTATTGAAGGGACATGTATTATTATATAACCAATATACTTGTTATCAAAAGAAACGTTAAAATAATATTATAAACAGAGTTAAGAACTGCAAAAAAGTATTAAATAAAAAATGTTGCAGCAATGTTGCAATAAGTAACTCGACAAAGAAAAAATATAGACTCAAGATCTATGGTATCAATAGTGTACAATGTACACAAATCTGTATGTCAAAAGTTAACCCTAACGTAGAACCCACGCACAATGCAATAGTGAAGAACACAATCTATAAAATACTATCATATAAAAAAGTAGAACTAATTAATTGGATACACCAACTCGATACTTTTAATTGATAAACCAAAACCGTTAAAATGACCTGCTGCAGAATATCGTTGCTTATCATACTTGAATATCGTATAAATTAATAATTTAGTAATAAAAAAAGGTGTCTATGGAAAACATTCTATTTGTTAAATATTTCCAACAGCTGTTGCTTTTCCTAGGATAAGAATCCATGGTTTATAGTCACATAAGCAATCCTATAGTTCTAGGAAATTTTAGATTTTCATTTATTTGCTGTGATTTGAGTTGTATTTCTCATAACAGAATTTACTGGCTCTTTATAATCTTTTATATCTGCCGATTTCTCCTTATTACCTACTCTTTAACGTAGGAAGTGGAAGTGGAAGACGAAAATAATTTCACGTCGTTGTTCATAAACAAAAACGAATCTGTAATGGCACGTTACCTGTCCCCTGCAGGAAGTTAGGCTCTATGGATCGCAGGCCGTTGTTGCGGAGGTGCAGCATGAAGAGTTTGGAGCCGTTGAGGGGCGGTGGCACGCGGGGCAGAGGCACGTCCTCACAGGTGACGATGCCGAGGTCGGGCACGGCTTTGGAGCACGAGCACAGGGGGTTGAAGTAGCACGGGGGGTAGCTGGACGCGGACGGTGGATGGTGGTGGTACGGCGCCGTCACTTCGCGAGCACGCGCCAGCGACGCCCACACCATCAGCAGAACGGACACCAGCACCATGGCGTAGCCCAGTCGCACCACGATGCCCAGAGACTAGAAGAAAAATATATAGTTCGCTAAATACACACCGCGAAACGAATTTCACAATACTTTGAACCTCGAATTAAACAAAGGGATATTCAATGCTTCAAATGGGAGGAAAAATTAAAAGGTCAGTTCCAAAAATATGGAAACTTTGATCGATAAATATATTATTTGGCACAACATGCTTGTTCTAAAATCTTAATCAAGGAATTGCAATTGGAAATGTACACAGCTCCTCGAGAGCTTTTCTGGAACGTATCTGCCGGAATTTAGATCTGCTAGACCCGTATGCATTACTCTGATCCATATTAGGTGAGTAGGAAGTCTGATGTCAAAGAAACTACAGTAACCCTTACGCGCCAAAATTTAAATTTTAATGGAACACCACAAACAATTTTCATCGTCAATATAAAACGATATTACGGAGGACAGAAATACAATGATCCTGCGTTTGTTATCTAGGACTTAATTGAGGAAAAATACAAAATTCCAATAGTTGAAGATGCAAGAATTTCGATGGTATATAGTAACAAAATCTACCTCCTCATTTGAAATTTGAAACGTTTAATTACCAATATTCAGCACTGAAAATCAATTTATTGTTATAAATAAAGAAAAACAGCCAATACAAACAAAAAATTAATATGAGATTACTTCTAACCTCAATCCTAACTTTCATCAAGATAAAATGTTAGTTTACAAATTTTTAATTAATGACGGATGCTATTAAATGTAAAAGAAGCATTAAATTATAATATTTAACAGCAGTGTTTATGTACAATTTACTATATTTTTGAAGACTATCAAAGTCTCAAATATTAAATGTCGCATTTTCTTTTTATAATTATTGAACATAATTTAGGTAGTTCAGGATAATGTCCATTATACGGTGAAAATTTATTATGCAATATCTTTAATGAAACTTATCGTTCCATTTCTTTGATATTGTTATTCACTTAAAAGTGACTAGGCTGAAATAAATCTGTTTACAACTATTTTATTTCCAAAATTTTAATGTTATATTCACGATAAAACAGTTAATATATTATCAATATATTTACGGTGTACAGTATTTCTAGTGTTGTGCTTCTTTCCGGTTACTCAAACTTATAAGTTAGTTTGTGAACCGTTATCTCTCCTCCGAATCGATTTTATTCACTTACTAACCATGACTTATGCACATCAAATAATTTATATTTTTTTAAAAAATTAGATATAGTACTACTCTCATAATTTTATGCACATAATAGGTATTAGGTTCTTTAAATGTAGATTACTTATAATTTAATAAGTTTAATGTTATTATTTTCATTTATGTCATACACCATTGTCAGTAGGCAGGATATGAACTTGTACATTACATTTCCAAGTTATTATAATTAATAAAAACTTCTCGTTAATTTCGTTTTAACATTAAAATTTACAATAGGTTGTAGGAAGTTCAAAGAAAATTTCATAGTTACGTTTTGGTACAAGTGATTTGCAATGAAAAAAATAGTTCTTAAAAGTAATCGCCCAACATAATTGATTAATACTAGTGATTATTTAAAATGGCAACGAGAGCCATAAAAATATTTTGCTGCGATACTGTGAATCAGAGAAGTTTATTTCGTTCGAAGTTAAATTGGTGAATTGAATAAACAGCCGGAAGTGGCACTTGTATATATACTGCTGGAATCAGGTATTCTAAATTGATTAAAGGCAGGAAGGAGACCGTAGTTAGTACCTGTGTGAAGACCTCTACGGACGTGCGACGCAATCGGAAGCCTCACAAGAGACGCGAACCGAAGCCCGATGAGGACTAATTCCTTCCTCGTGCCTAGCCAAGACTCGTGGGTGGATTACCCGTAGGTGGCCTGGAGCTCATCCCCAATTCCGTTTCACAATGCCATCCTACAATCTACCACGACTACGTTCTCTACGCAGGGGCGAAATCTCATTTAATACCAGACGGCTCAACTAGATCAAGAAAACCGAAAATGGCCCAAATATATTATATAAACTATCTTGATTTAATTCTCTGTAAATCCTTAAGTTATTGTCACAACAAAATGATTGTTTCACTATTTTCCAATATATTTAAGGAAACAGTATACGCGGCCGAATTTTCTAATCTTTCCTGAAATTTTCTACTTCACCAGATTGGAAAGATAATAAAAATAGATTAGAAGTTCATTAATGTTCAAATGTAAAATATTAATATTAAACGGATATCGTGGTGACGAATTGTATAGAAATTAACGCGACCACCCATACATAACCTTTATACGAAACATCGCTACTGCCATAAATAAGTAATAGTAGGCTATTGTATTTACACATCGATGAGTTACTGGACTACAATTCAATTCAGTACAATTGGTACACGAATTCCCTGGTGATCAAGAAATATTACAACTGAAATTTGTGATATGTGATTTTAATGTTTGACTTAGTGTGATTTACTGTTAGGACGTATTGCCTACTCCATTGCTATTGATGTATGATGTATTATAATTTGTAAATTGGATATTTGTCACAGTGCTACCGAATATATTACAATCGTAGGAGGTCGGACAATATTACGCCAAGTTATCTCCTCTACAGGCATTATTGGTCCCTGCGGTACTTACATGACACGTTTGGCTTTTATAACAGAGATAGATTTAAGGCTCGCTAAAGAATGTCATTAATTTATCATATTTTATTATAATTTTCCTACGTATCCACCTAATATCTCCTTCATGATCTACGCTCATTTTCTCTAATATTCTATATTTATATTATAAATAAACAGCAACCCTATCTTAGTATTAAAATTCTTTAAGTTTCTTATTTTCTATGAAGTTTTTTATTTTACAGACTTTTACTAGGCCTAACCAAATCTGCTAAGTGTATAATTTTATATCTTTAACTGGTCCGTAGCTGCATATCATTATATACCCAGTGAATTTCAGATATAATAATTCGATTTATCATAGTCGTATTTTGTTTTTATTTTAAGAAACATGAAATGTGATGCGCGGATCACTGGAACTTTTTTTATGTTTATCGCTTATTTCGTTTAAATTTCGTGTTATTATAAATGGTAAATGTTAAATAATATAGTACAGAAAATCTCATATCACGATTGAACGTCATCAAGTGTTTCACCAGTACTTCCATTGATACTTCTTGCGATTCTTTCAATCGCTTAGTTTAAAGAAGCTTGAAGCTGCATGTCATTTTACATATTTTGGGAGTTTTACATATTGTATGCAAATCAGAAGATCCTCTCTCTTGTTAAAGTTCCTTCTATTCAACTCACACTCAAATTGGATAGTGGAATTTTTGGGATATGGAATATGGAAAAAACTGGTCAAAAGCAAATAACACAAATGTAAAGTTTTTTTTATAAATGACAATTTGACAAAATTGTCGTCACTGTCATAAGCGAGGTTAAATTCGCGAATATTTAAAATATTTTTCAACGAATATATACGACTAAAATTAATATTTTTGACTTTTACATTTTTTCGTATCTCTGTAACCATGTCGTATACATCACATGCTCAAATAAACTTTTTGTTTGGCATTGACACTATGATCCCTCGTTTGTCTCGGGACAGTGCGTAATAGATCACTGAGATATTTCATAAAAATTACTAGTAATTGAAAGAATGTTTCAGAGTTCAACTCAGTGACGATATAGAAAAATGAAAAAAATTATTTTTAATAAATTTTAACATTGTAAATTATATACTAAAAACTATTTCCCTTATAACAACAACAATTTCGTTACCAGTATTTTCCTTTAAAGCATTAAACATTTAACCTGAGTGACATTGAAACGTCTGAATCTATTCAAATGAAAAACTAAAAATTCTCAACGTCAGTGGTTTTGACAGAACTTGTAATCCTAGTAAGTCAATCCTACATGAATTAATTTAACCTCCTCCAAAGATTGAAGAAGAATATTTTGAAAGAGATCTGTGATGAATCGTCGATTTTCTAAAGATTCACACGTTGAACATTTTATTTCAAGGTGTCCGCACTTTACAACTACTGCTATTTCCTTCTGCATAATATCTGACCTGATATGTTTTAAAAAATAAATGTGACTTTGTCCCATAATAAAATCACCATAGAAGTGACATCTGTTGAGGGGATGGAGAACGCGGAAGCCGCAGCCGCCATATTTGTCAACTAGGACGTTTAACTACTTCTATGATATTGCATTTTCCTACCGCAAACCTTTGCTCAGTATTGCTATCTGTCAGGAATTCCAATGATTTCATTATCTCAAAAAACCAACTACATACATCATCGTAACCGTAAACAAAACACTAAACGGCCATAAATAAATTCATGATTTAAGCTCAATTGTCAAAGTAAAAAAAATCTTTAGGTTTTCATGGGTGCATGGATTCTTAAGTAAGTACCGTTGTCTAATACATGATGTGACTTCGCCAACAACTAAGAAATATCATTGTTAAAGAACATATTTCAATCTTAAAATTTCCAGAAATATAATTAATGGATTTTGTAAATTTTACGTCTATCAATCACAACTTCGATTGAAATCTCGTCAAAATCTTGATTTAGGAGCCTAAGTACCATTTTATAATCATTTCTGAAATGCTTTATATTAAATTGAAAGCAATAAGGTCATGAACGTACAAAGCGACACGAGTACGCTTCATAAAATCTGTGGCCTCTTAGTTATATTTATCCTCATTAAATTTATTTATTTATTGAACTTTCTTCAGGAACAATTTTTTATGTACACCTGACGAAAGCCTCAAAGATTTCTGACGCGTAAATAATTAATGCTTAATTGACTAATTTCATAACTAATATAAATAAAAATCTGAAATGTAGTTCAACCAAAAACAATTATCCTGAAGCAGATCGACGAGAATTGCGGATGATGTTTCCAAAACTGTCCAAATTAGGTACTGAATTAAAACGCGTGAAAACTGTGGCAGTATTACTAGCTGTCAAGAATTTCGTTATCTCAAAAAAATAAACTGCATAGATGTTCGTAACAATAAACAAAAATAAATTCATTATTCAAGCTCAATTGTCAAGGTCAACAAATTTCTCCAGGTTTTCTGGCTCAGGTACCACAGGAAAAATTTAACTATTGCATGGAATAAAAATACTAAAATATTATTGGTATTATTGGGCACTTTTGAAAGATTGGGGCAAAAAGAAAAGGCAAGTTTAAGAGACATACACGAAGGGTAGAAGGAACGACGATCAAAATAAAATAGTTTAAAATTATGTAAGTAGTAATAACTGAAATATATTGTTGGTGTTGGTCGGGTGTTCCCATGCCTCGTTCTAAGAAAATATAGGCAGAAAACTAATAAAAGTAAGTAGTGAAAGAGGCAGTAGTAAAATAATTACTTCACTACCATCTTCATCGTTCACTCATTAGTCCTCTTTGCTACCTAGATTTTCTCAAAATCAGCCAGTGGAACCAAATATTAAATCAACCGATGTCAAAAAATTGCAAATCCTAATAACTGTAATATGAGAGGTTATTAGCCTGTCATAGATTAAATGGTAGCATCAAACTAATCATATAAGTGACGTAATCAAAAATGCTCATTATACTATTTTTGACTGCAGGGCAAAATTTACAGACGAAAAGGGACGAATAATAGGTTTGGTTGGTAGAAGAATTTTAAAAAAATAATCCATTGGAACTCATGGAAAAATTCAGAATGTGTCTTAGAGATATAAAGAAAATGCCGATAAACCGCAGAAACAAGATCGTGTAAAATCTGAAGAGACATGGAACTGAGGTAATGGACTGAGGAAAATGAATAAAGTAGAATGTAATTGATTGATATAAACCACATTACTGAAAGTAAATTCTCATATTTCGATAAATATCCAAATTACATCATGAAGATGTCTGAAATGGCGTCTACGAAAGGAAGGGTTTTAATATCCTGAATGATTGTTTCTCATTTACGAGCAAGCACTTGAAGGAGGGCAGGAGTGAGGAAGTGGATGGTTGGGCGGTGGGAGGGGGTCAGCGGAACGGACGACCTCTGCGAAACTCGAACCCTGCGGTGGGCGTGCCCTCAACAATAGCAAACTACGTCACGGAACAGGCAGACAATTGTAACTATAAACAACACTGAAAATGGGGACAAAAAAAATACACAATATGCACTGGATGCATCACGTAGATTAAAACCTCAGGTTTATTAGTTTAGAACAGATGTCGTAATTTTTTAGGTATACCTTAGTTATGAAAATCTACTTCGGACAGTGGGTTAAAGCAGTGAGAAGACTAAGTACAAATTTGGAAACGTAATGGGAGACAAAGTAATATTGTCCTTAAGTAATATATTATTTTAACATCTGTTTTTAACAATTAGATAACAAACCTAACAAGAAATATTCATAGCCACACCCCACCTGAAGAAGAGCAAGTAGGTACCGAAACGTAGCACTTTTAAATGAAATAAATTATGATTAATAATTTATTTGATTTATAAAAATTATATATATATATATATATATCCACCGAATCACGATACTCGTAGATATGGTATGAATTTACGTACTTCAAACTTAAAAGACATATATTATTGGTCTTTTATGGTATGAATTTACGTACTTCAAACAACTATATATATATATATATATATATATATGTATATATATATATTATTGGTCTTTTAAGTTTGAAGTACAAATAGCTACGAGTATCGTGATTCGGTGGAGCCTCAGAAAAAACTTACTATTTTGAGACGAAGCACCCGATACTATGCGTTGTTTATATTTTAATTACACTGTTACTGATTCGCACAAGTAATCTGTGTAAAACATCAGGGGTATATAAACCTGACATCTACTGAAGTTTATTTGTTGTACACTGACAAGATTAATTTTGACAGCTCTTCAATCGCTAAAAGAATTCTCCGAGGCATAATAACACCCTACAGTTGTAAAAATCCAAGTAATTAATCTAAACCATCGCACGAACCTCGTTCTGACAGACAGCTTAAAATCATATACCAAAATAAGAAGAAAACAAGGTGTCGTGTACAAAAGCAAAAATCTGAAACGTCTTCAAACTGAATTCGATGCCACACAAAAATCATACCTCAACGTCTTGAAACTAAAACTGAAATATATAAGCAAACTATGAATTGACTTGTATCGTCTCTTGTTCAGGCGTTTCGTTTTGCAGATCTGTTTCACTCTGAGGTTTCCTGTTCACGATATTTTCTATTTCCCTTGCGCGCTGCTAATTTCATAGTCAAATTCCCTCTTGTTTAACTTTTCACGTCGCTACTCAGGCGTTTCCTATTCAAGACGGTCTGTAACCGTTTATTTATATAAATTTGCATGCCGCTGTTGGCTTCATGAATAAAGAAATTTATTTACTGCCCGCTCTAATTAAAAATGAAATATAAGTAAGTCTAAATTTAAATATTATACAGAAGCATAACTATTATGTTTTTAATATAACACTATAAATTACTCACAACAGTCTTTGCGTAATTTTTTTTATTAAAATTCATTATTTGCATTACTTCACGTCACCCCGTCTCACATTTGTTATTAATAAAAAACATTTCTATACATTACTTTCGATTTAGAATGAATCTAAAACATTCTTTATACCTCACAAGACTTCATTATACTGACTAATATTACCCACTATTTCTATTCTACTTTAAATGCCTAATCTACTTAAACTATTATCTTAAGACGTGCAGTTTTTTTTTCATTCTGTGGAAAAGTATTTACGCATTTAAAAGCTTAGTTTGATGGACTTCTAAGGTTCCGTATTCTCTCCAGATATATTGATTAGAGTAGGTTTTAAACAAAGATTGAATCATGGCCTTATACTCTTTTCTAGAAGTGTTTACCATACACGAGTTCAGCTTTCTACAATTGCAGTGTATATAGCTTATGCAATGTGGCTGCTAATTATTCACTTCTTTAAAGATCTGAACATGTCGCTGTGCGTGTCATAATTGATGGAAGGATATTGTTTGACAATACGCAACAAATAAAATATTTTTAGGATAATTTTAAGCGTATACGTCCTCACTTGATTTTCTTATACTTGAATTCCTTGATCCTTCTTACTGTCCAAGGGACTGAATATATAAAATTTAAATTTAAAACTATGCTTTAATGTGTAATATTATTTTAAGCCATCAGAAATAATTGCGCTACAGGGAGAAAGTATGAAAACTCTGCGCCTGCAGCATTAATTTTTTGCCTTCAAAGACGAATCATGTTAATGTATTAGTTGAAAAAATATTGGATAACCAAATTTTGGGGATATTTTTATCAACAAGCACTGACATTCGCTCTATACATAGATCATCCGTCGCCTAAATGGCGATACCGCCTTCTCTAGGCAACAAGCAATACATACGGTGAGCATATTAGACAATTATTGTCCATAAAAGAGGAAACCCCCTAATACAAGTTGAACGAAGAGTTATGTGCTTACCGATAAGATTTCCAAAACGAAAATTTCCTCGCCTTTTTCGTTCTTATTTTATCGAGATTCATCATATCAGGAAAATGTTAATTTTAACTTCTAAAATAATGTAGTCTATAACAAAAGAGTTTTTATCTTACTAGTAAATTTTGGAAGTTCCTGTTGCTTCATGGTTTAAAGCAGCTTGCAGACTGTCTAACCACGGAAGGTTTTTTTTCTAAGTAAAATATATTAAATAAAAATAATTTATTTCTTTAAAAGGCAATTTTCATTTCCAAATAACAAAATAATCATCATTATTGGCCGTATTCAGAATTCTTAATTAAACAAATAACTTCATCTTGGTTTTGTTAATAAGCCTGTCACCTATTAACTGTTGTTGCTCTGCATGTCATGGTCAAGGCTGGTAGTCATTGAGTAGAGCTGCGTAGGCGACATAGGCCTTATCCCAAATGTAGGGCAGCTGAGAACATCACTTGCGTAGCTAATCCGTCTTAGTTGAGTTTGGTGTACTGTGTGTTTGCACGGAAGAGTTACTGTCTATTGAAATAAAAATTGTACGACACCTGAACGTTCGTAGAAATAGTCGTAACTTGTTCCTGCGTGTGGCACACTACATAATCAGTACGTAATAATATTCAAAGAGTTCAAGTACTGTTGGCCTAGTGTATTTATGTTACAATTCGCAGAATCAGGAATTTTCCTTGATCATTCACAATGCCGCTGGTAACTTTTAAGTGATTTGTGGGTGTGTTGAAAGGTACCTTTAAACGAACCCTTGTCTTTTTTACGATAATCACACATTAAACTGTTGTATCTTACGAATAATATACCCATACCTGCAAAGCAGTCTTTCAACTAGCGAAAATGATGCTAACGAATATTTTTTTCACCTTGCTTACTCGAGTCCTAGTTCGAGGAAGAAGCGTAATCTCGACCTAGCTGTCCGTTGAATCTCGTGGACTAGGAGTGAGTACAGTGAGAGACGTACCTTCGTGTGTCCTGCCTCTGCAGCCGTGCAAGCGCATCTCTGCGCAGATACGGCTCGTGACACTCTGACCTCTCTGGTTTCAAAATCAACTCAGCGCGGAGACCACAACCAACTTTACGTTATTCGTCAAGAACAGAGCAAGAAATTTAACTAATTAAGGTCACAATTAAGAGTACCGTCAAGTTGGCAAATATGGAAGCCTGATTTTTTTCTGCAATCATCCTGCTCATGTCATAACTTCATCGACGGAGACCAGAAGAATAGATTGGCTTAGAGATCGCGCAAAACTATCAGAGTAGTGCTCCTACAGAAAACAGCCGCATAAAGACATTCCTGTGCAACCTCTAGCAAACATCCAATGGTAACATAATTTTTTATTAATACAGTATCCAGAGCACTGGACTGGAAGATAATATAAAAACTTCAATCAGCTTTTCTTCTCTCTGCCCTCAGGTTTTTACTGTAAGACTAGCTGTGTGACCGGCGTTGCCCGCGTATATATTTATATTAACCCGTAAAATAATTTAATCCGACACTAATCTCTTGGGTAACATGTCATTTGACTTGCATCAAGAACTTCACTTTTGTGAACATTTACCTTATCACGCCCCCTACCCTTCCCATGCTGACTGAATGCTAATTTCATCACAACCACTATCTTAATCCAATCATGAAATCTACTGGTAATTAGATAAAAAAGGACAAAAATAAGTGCTAATAAAAACAACTCCTTGTTGATTTTTTCCCGGTGATTCAAAAACGTAAGAGCCGTAAGGA
The DNA here is from genome assembly GCA_037074705.1 of Zhengitettix transpicula. NCBI lineage: Eukaryota > Metazoa > Arthropoda > Insecta > Orthoptera > Tetrigidae > Zhengitettix > Zhengitettix transpicula. The sequence goes on from CM073591.1 coordinate 81,190,565, forward strand.
AGAACTCAAAAACCATGTGACGAACTAAGAAAACCGGTCCATTAAATACTCCGGTTCCTAAGGAGAGATGAAAATATTTTTGGTACCTTACGAGAGATAATAATATTCCCGATACGCTAAGAGACTAAAAAATAGTCCCGGAACCCTAAGAGTGTCAAACATACTCCTAGTATCCTAAGAGTTAAAAATACTCATGTCCCCCACCCTTAAATGTACTAGGGGTGTTTTACCCATCCAGTGTTCGCTCTTTGATGGGAAGTAACTCGTGTACAAAGTTTGGTAGAATATGCACCACATGTGTAAGATTCTACACGGAACTTTGTTTTACCATATCCACCCCCACCCCTAAGGCTACTCCCTGCCCATGCCAAAATGGGTTTAAATTATACAGAAACAAATTCGGAGAAGTCTATCTCTCTGACCCCGAAAACTATTTATTCTATGTGAATATCGGCTTTTAAATGTTTTAAATTACACTCCGAAGGTGTCTGATTCCTGATCGTAAGAAACTTATGTACTAAATTATTTCATACGTTTAAAGTTGTATGTGCAACATTCGTGTTATTTACTAGTAGAAGTAGATAAAATAGACACCTTCATAAACTTTCGAACATATATGTCATAATCATCTGAAAAACAGACATTGAATTGCAACGTAACCAGTTTTTGTGGTTTCTTAGATAATTTTTATGTAACAATATTCCTACACGGCTTTTAAAGCTAAATATTTCCAAAGAAATTTAGAAACGAGATTTTTGTAAAATAAAATAATGATCTGACATTGTGAACTTTGGTGACATATATTAAAATGCTTACGAATTAAACGTTTCCACGTCAGTAATATTATTAAATACCGTGAGATATGGAACCTCAAATGTGACGTTTGAGATGAGTCTGTGAGGTCCTACTATGGTGTTTGGTTTTCAGAAGTCAATAGTGGACCCAGTACAAGCTGACGAACTGGTTGAATCATTGTAATTATTTAGATCATTCAGAATTTTCAGGTTTTATTCGTAATAATTGTCAGCACGGATAAATAAATTATTTCTTGTATTTTAATTTGTTTGATTAGGGCACAGAGCAGGCCGAATAGAATAGTATTCTTTCTCCAATATGGAACACCATATAATGTAAAATAAATGTTCGTATTAAAGATACTTGACACGAAAAATTTACGTACTCATGAATAATATTATAAAATAACTAATTTTATAGAAAAGGAGCCCAAGATCGAACTTTATAATTTTCAAATAAAAATAGATATTTTCTTGAAATCCTATCACGTTTCTTCGGGATGTTCGCATATAAAAAAGTTTAAATACGTGTAACGGATGAATTTTTTAACAACAGCAATACGAATAAAGCATTCGCCCGTGTGTTCATAATAAAATCAACTACTCATAAATCTTAAAAATGCTAAAACCAGTTTTTTAGAAATCAAAGATTATAGGACTAAATTTTAATAAGATCAGTGACTTCATTTGTTTATAACATAAAAAATGTAGATTCGTTCATTTTGTTAGATGATAAAAGATTTAATCGTATAATGCATTTTAAAATATATATTCAATTCTATATAATCATTTTTATATTTATATCTCGCACTGTAATGAATTTATTATTACTATCTGTCAACGAGCTTAAGCTCGGTTACGAGGAATTATAAATACGAACAAATAATGCAGTAGCCAACAGACAAAATTTATCACCTGATTTTGTCTGTTTATTGGCTACTTCATTTCCTGTTTGTTAACTTTTAACTAATGCAGACATTTTAAATTCTTAATATATTCAGAATTTAAGTGAAGCGTCTTCCACACCTTTACAAAAAGTGAAAGGGTAATGAAAACGTGAAATTATAAGTCCATATCACTTGATAACATTTTAAGCATTTGTTCAACCTTTGGAAATGAAGCTGGATTCGAACTGAAGATTAAACCATGTCTTCAAATGAATTTAAGACGCGTTTTGTGTTTTAGGTATTTCACCAAACTGCACCCGTGTTTGAATAAATAAGTGCTCTAAATTACTAATTATTGTGCATAATTATGGATCAACTTTTATTTACATACCTTAATTGTGACGATTGTAACGTAACATGAAAATAAATTAAATTCACTTTCGGGCAACTAGTTCACTAGAATTATGTGGACAGACGCAAACGTCCACAATTGTTGTGTGAAAATTCCGTAAAATATCTGAGAAATGGCAAAGTAGGGTGCATTAATATTATTTTCATTTAGAATCATCCCTTGAAGGAACATACATCGTTTGCGGTGCTGCTGGTTAAGAAATCAGTTTCTACCGAAAGGTACAAATGAAAGATATCATTTCATGAGAGGTGACTAGCAATTTTATACATAATCTACACCTTCCTGGTTGATTTTGAAAATTTATTCGCAATAAAACGAAGATATGGACTATCGATGTAAAGCGTGTATAGGATTAAAAAAAAGACTATATTAAATATTTACTATTATATAAAAAATGACACCTTATATTTCTATCCCGTACTGTAATAATTTTGTTATTCATAGCTGCACGTTTTCCATCCATCCTCATATTTTGGTTCAAATATTTCTTGCAACTACGTGTCTTTGTTGATTTAGGCAATCAAATCTTAACTCTTTGCTTTTAACAATTTGCCACTGGATAAGTGAATCTAACATTACTGATACGAATTCCAGATTACGAACTGGATAGTAGATGGATGAAGTTTTCTCGGGATTCCAACCGGGTAGCGTAGTTTTGTAAACACAACGTTTCGATGGCTTGCACCGCCATCTTCTTCAGGTGAACTGCCATCCATCGAAACGTTGTGTTTACAAAACTACGCTACCCGGTTGGAATCCCGAAAAAACTTCATCCAGCAACTGCACCGGGAAAACCTACGTTCCTTATTGGATAGTAGGTGGTTCAAGGAAATGGTGGCAGCCGTATTCTCAATTTAAATACAATTCGACTTTTATCGGAACATGATAAACCAACAGTAATAAATTTAAAGTATTATGAATCACTTGACACCGACCAAATATTGACTTTTCATATTTTTTATATTAGAACCAGTTTTCGATAAATGAAAAGATCGATACGTCCAAGAAAATCAATAAGATACGTTCGATGATTACGGCAGTGAATATATTAAAAAAAGTATTATCTGAAACTGTTGAAATCTATAAATTGATTGTTGGAATATTACCTGAGATTTTAGAACCAACAGACTGAACTCTGATAACGATTTCGTCGAACTTTGCAGTGTTATTTTACGTTTAATTTCAAATTCAAAACACACAATAAAACACGAGCATGAGATTGTTTTTAAATATCACATGTAAATATTGGTTCTTGGTTTAGAAGAATTCAAGTGTGACAAACTGTAAACGTAACTAAAAATATGATGATTTCGGCTCAATTATTTATTAAGATACTGAACGATCGAGTAACACCTGTGATTTAAAATTAAAAAAGGAAGTCCAGCAGAAGGGCAGTAAAAATTTAATAAGTGTCTGGTGACACAATCTCTTGACGTTACAAGATTGTCCAGATCAAATCACAATTGCGGACACATTAAATTTGATTTCTAAAATCCTGGTTGTCAGGTGTTGACGAGCCACAGTGAAACTCCTAGAATGACGTGAAGTGTTTTCATAGTAAAATGAACTGCTTACCATTTTTCCGTCGGAGGTAGCTGGTGGCGACTGCGAAGTCCAGCTCTCGGGTCGCTGAAGTCATGCAGCCCTTGAAGGGTTTCCCTAACTCCATTACACAGCGGAAGTGGCTCGGCTTAGAAACGAGGACTACGTTGGTCGCCCGTGTCTCACCCGCAGCTCCGTAATTGTAACCTAAGTGGATTATTAAAGTCCAAACACAAAATTGTCGCAGAACTCATCAAAATTGCAGTTACTTGACACTGACTATTACTCCACATATCTTTATGTTCAAGGAACAAAAAATTCAGCTGATTTTTCACATGTAAGTCACACATAAGAATTTAAGGTCTATCGGAAAAGGAAATTCTGAGTATGTTTAAAGTGGACAGTGAACTGTCTATTAAATTTAGATTCACCTCAATTATGTGGGGTGTTTAATTTTAAATAATAAAAATTATTTATTATTCATTGCTAGCCAAGTGCTTGGCGTTGCCCGGGTATTTATTTAAATTTAAAGGAATTGATTCGACACGAGCCTCTTGGTAAACATTTTATTTAACCAAGCATCAATAGCGAAAGCGTTTGGAACATTTACCTATTTGTGGTCCCCTTCCCGACCTAACCCTTCGGCATCTTACTTCAAATAAACCACGACCATGACTGACGTTATTCGGGAACTCTCCTACTACATAAAATTAAAGTGTCTCAAAAATCACGACGAATTAAAATAGTAAAAAAATACTTGCTAACTTAAAAAAGTTTAAAACTATTCCCGGTTCCTTAAAGGGGTAAATTAATAGAACATTTAACTAAATAGAGACTAAAATATAGTTCGTATCCTAAGACAATAAAAAGTTACCCGGTAACTAAGAGGGTCAAAACTACTCCTTTTCTCAGCCGCGTTCACCTCCACGAAGAGGAACATAAAATTTAAACCACCATGATTAACGCGGGAATTAAACTCAGCGACTCCTATAACCCCAGAATCGACACTAATCTCGGTCTTTTTGTATTATTTTTATGTAAAACCCTTCCACCACTACCACCCATACGGTAAGGGTTCTTCCCTCCCTGGCCTTCAAAAGTTTAATTAGACGCTTAAAACTTTTATAATAACAGTATCAATTTCAGCTATCCCGAAAACGTATTATTTGACGTTAATGATGGCCATTTTCGAATAATTTTTAAATGCCAGGCGATCCATCCCCACCCCCAGGCGCGGTATGTGTCTTAACCCCTCAGTGTTTGTTCTTCGGTCGTAAGTAACATGGTCTACGTACTTAATATTGTAAGAAGAAATTGAATGATTCACCCCTTTCATCCCCGAGCCTATGGACTGAACTACATCTTAACCAGTATGGTAAATGTCAGAATTTAACTCAGTGACTTCCATAACCCCAGGTTCAACACCAGTCTTAGTTGTTTACTCATTACTTTATGTAACGGCCTTTCACCCACATCCTTCCCCACCTCAACATCTAGGGGCTGAACAGCAACGTAACTGATATAGAGAATGTCAGAATTAAACTCATTGACAACTATAACCTTGTATTTGACACCAACCTCGGTTTTACGTGTTATTTTTATGGGTGGAGGGGCGTTACGTAAAAATAACGTGAAACCAACCGAGATTGGAGTCAAATCCGTGGTCATGGATGTCGTTGAGATTTATTAAACTTGCCGTTTAACCCCCAGGGGCATGAGGAAATGTTAAAAATGTTAAACTGTAGATATTTTGGTCGAATAAATATTTTTCTGGGTCAAATAAGTTGATAGTATTTCTATAGATATTCTTTGTGCATAATTTCAACCCCTTTCAGCATAGGAGTGGAGTCCCGTATGGAGGGTGAGGGGCGTTACAAGACAATATCACGAAAACAACTGAGATTGGAGGAAAGTCCGAGGAAATGGATGTCGCTGAGTTAAATTATGACATTCAACTACCATTTAACTCACCGCAGCGGGAGTGTAAATTTTAAAACACGCAAAATGGGCGATATTTGTGTCGAATAATTACTTCTCGCAGTCAATGAAACTGATAGTGTTTTCCCCGATGTTGTTCATGTATAATTTCAACCCCTTTCCACGTGGCAGGGAGAACGCTTAGCGGTTGGGGTGGCCAGGCGTTACTGAAAATAACACAGAAATAACCAAGGTTGGAGATGAATCCGGTGTTATTGATGTCGTTTAGTTTAATTATGACATTAAACTTGCCAGTTAAGTTGGAAGTGGAAGGGGAAAACAATGTTCAGAGTACAATTTTAAACACGTGATGCAATTTCGACCAAAATTTGTACACATGTTCCTTTTAAACCGGAAACAGACTGTGTGAATAAGACACGTCTACAAACTCAGAAGGCGAGGGTGGAAGGTGTTGGAAATTTCGAAATATGAATAAAACGCCGATATTTGTGTCGAATAAATTTTATTCGTGGTCAGTGAGATTGACGCTGTGCTTCCAATGTTATTTTTCACACTCTCAACGCACCGGAAGGATTTTTGTCGCTCTTAAGGTACTACGAGAATTTTTTATATTTTGTGTCGGGAGTATTTATGCTTCTCTAAAGGCCTGATATATTCTGATGTAACTAACATGTTGTCTGCATTGGTAGGTACAATCACTTCTTGACTAAATATTAACGTAGAATTATATACTTTATCGGGTTTACATAAATAAGTAGCTGGGCCAAGCCGGGCACCCAGCAGGTTATAAATATATTGCAGTATCTTGCAAATAACATACTACATTTATATAAATCTGAACCAATAGAGAATATTTAAATTTACAAGCATAATTAAATGCAAATATAATCGATAAAAATGAGGAATCATTGATTTTTCTAATTAATTTAAATTATTATAATATTGGCTGCACTAAAAATCCGCGTGTGGCTCAGTACTAACGTTGTAGCTGCAGAATTGCAGAGTCCCAGTCATCGCAACAATTTTTTATTTACTTACCATGTCTACTTCTCAATTTTAGATGATTATGTTACGGTAATTTTCTGTAACTAGAATGTTCTGTGCTAGATTATATCATGAATGTATAAACAGTATTTTCGATCTTCTGTAGCGCTGCGGTAAGCGTCACTTCGCGGCATCATAGAGGTCCCGGGTTCGATCCCAGCATTCGTATGGAAAACGAGACTGACGAGGATATAACCGTTTCCAGAATTGCAAGTCGAAACAAATTATTGTTAGTTATTATGTTGTAAGAAACAAGTCGCTCTTGTGTACATCTGCCACATAACATTACAGGGATTTCATATATTCCTCATTCTACGTAATCATTGCTCATTGCATATTCTATGCCTTTCTTCCTTTATTTACTGTTTGAAAAAAATGTAGAACAGTCCTGTGAAACAATGCAGGAATTAATTTCGCCGTTGGAAAATTGGAATCTTTAAGATGTGGTACTGATTTTGAGGGTCAAATTTCAATTAATCTAAAGTAGAACTGAGGTACCCCACACTTAACTTGCCAGAAATCATAGTCCCTCGCAATATGAATCACTTTATCACAAATCAGAAAGTGAAATAAATTTAGGGATGTGTTTTAAATCCAGCGCAGACTGAAAATATTGTTCGAGAGCAATCCTGAACAAGGTCACTAATGACCTTAGCATTTGATGAGACCATAAAAATACTGAACATTGAGTCTGAGAAACCTATCTCGTTTCCATAGGAGCTATCAAAACATTATTTTTCCAGTGAGAGGCGAGTTCTTGATCTACTTTTGTTTTTCTGTCTATGCTTGTTAATACGCCTTTCTTAGCCGCTCTCGTTGTAAAATTATCAGCACGTATATTGATAGAAAAATTATTGTTACAAGGAACATACCAGCAAAAAATCACATTTTCAAATCCAACAGTAAAGGTAGGAAAGTAAACCACCAAAAATAAAAATAATTTCCATTAATAAAAAGTAAATCATTTAAGTGTTTTTAACTGAACTAAAAAATAGGTAAGTAAAGCATTTTAAAGTAAACTTAGAAGAATAGAAAATATCTTAAGATGAGATATATAAAAACAGGTCGAAGAAATGTATCATTTTCATATTATGTCTTAAATTGTTTTCCAGTTTTTTGACAATTTTTCATTATTAATAAGACAATTCAAGTAAAATAATGTTGATATAAGAAAGATAGCCAAATAGACAAAATAAGTGATAATATAAATGCCACACAACATTTCTGGAAGCCTTGTTCCTTTCTTTACGTGCATAAAAAACGCTTTGAGTTTTGCAGTTGTGTCTCTCTAGGCTCTTCCTTTTTTCTGCACCTGAATAAAGGAACAAGGCTTTCAGAAACGTTGTTTCTAGGCCGCTTTTTAAAATTTATTTTATTTTTTTTCTTGAGTGAGTTGTGAGGTAGTGGGCAGAACTTTCATGACGTCACAACACTGTCAAGGTCACATAAAAAGCCAGACCGTAGTTTCTCATGGTTGAACTGACGTCACTCAGGTCCTTTTACGTCAGTCTGGTGTGTGATTATATTATCACTACTTTTGTCTGTATTTGGTTATTTTTCTGATTATTAATTTTCATTCAGATGTAAATTTTTCATTTTAAAATAATGTTGATTGGACTGTACAAATTATTATTAACTTTTTGGACACGTACAGTCAATTCTAAATGTGTTTCAAATATTTAGTTGTACGCAGCTAATCAACAAGTAGTAAAATCAATCGTCCAGGACAGTAGATTATGTCGGTTTAAGAGTCCTTCAAGAAGAGAACTTGGGGAAACCGTATGTCAGCAGTGTCGTGTTAGTTAAACTTCTCTCAGGCATTTGTATGGTTTCAGAGAGTCGTTTGACTGTACAAAACGACAATAAACTTGCAACTAAAGCATTAAAGTAGAACATATTTAATAAAAGTGAGTACGTTCAAGGACCACAAGGTATGTCTCAAATTTCTCTTAGTTTAATACCTACCTTAATACTAATATGTGCAACTGAAACTACATATTTTTGTTTTACACGTGTGTACGCATTGAGGGAAGATATTACCGTAAATTTAAAATATTTATGGTGAAGTGTTAATTCAATTTAGAATGGTGTATTTCGATAAAAATACTTTTTTCTCGTTATTTCAGAACATTTATAATTAGTAGCTGGTGACGGTTTTGTCGCTGATGAGTATTCAATAACTTTGTTTTTTAGCTGTTGGTCCACGTTACATTCCAGAACGTTTCGATCGTCAGCTTCCAACATTTCGAAGGTTAGGCGAGGGCTGTCATCCGTGTTCAGTGGAGAACATCCAGAGGCAGGTCAATAATGCCATTTCGGGAACTTCCTTGTTGTCAAAGAAGGAAATATAGCTGTATACCAAAATAAAATTTGCTCACCTATGTATTTTCCAGACTCAGGATATTTTTTGATTCTATATTTGTTTTCTCTTGGTCTATTTTATGGCTTTTCATCATATATTGTACAACACTCGACAAGTTTGAATTGGCGTAGGCGAATATGCCTTTCGTGTTAGTTGTATCGGATTCACACGGACAGACCGTTTACTCCTTTAAATAACCTTTCATGGAATTATTTCAATTCCTTTGTTGAAAAGCTTTTATTGTCAGCACTTCATTGAATGAATGAATGAATTCGACAATTTTTTTAATACATTTTCAAATCAGAAATTCATCATTCATGAGTATTAGCCGGTTTTGGTTGTTTGTTGCTTTAATTAAATACACATTTATTTACTATCAACAAATTTTTTATTGTTCTATCGTCAGTACACATTTACAAGTGATACACACTCGTTGCACGTCTGGCTATAACTGATATTCACGACAATTCCTCGCGATGCACACTCTGCTGACTATAGAAAACATTCAGCTCAGCAGATCTAACTATGTTGGCTGGTGCCAACTTAACTTCTCTCTAATTATTTTCATTATTGTATATCATTCATACGTACATATACATATATACACACATCCATCCTAGCATATATACATACACACACACATTCACTTATTATCGAAAATCCAGAATTTTGTGAAAATTTATATTCAATAATTAATAATACCCGCAGTACAGTTTACTGTGCATGCTCAATTATATATTAACGTAATTCGTTTGCGTTTGTATTTTCACGTTTTATTTATATACTCAAGAAATATTTTTACAATTTCAATTAGAACCGAACCATGTGAATGTTTATATTACATGAAATTCTTTTTCCTCAAATTGATTATATTGTACTTTTTTAGTTTGTTTATCTTGTCCAACTGATTTACATATAGAAACTACTTAATCAATTAGTCAAACTGCATAATAATTAATCTAGTCATATTTTTATTCTGTATTCATCTGAAGATAGTGATTTCAATATCTTTCTTTCTAATGTATATTAACTTTTATTTACGATATTTAAGCACCCGATTTTTATTCAATGAAGTTCTTAGGAGCAGATAACGTATGTCGTTTTATCTTTGTCTTCATCTTTGTCAAAAAGCGCGGGTAAATAGTATTACCTGTTGAGAGTGTTGCGGGTCACGCCGTATTCTTGACATTAATTTTTTTATAATTTCTCTGAAAATTGTTTTAATTTTGCCATGGATGTAGCAGATGTCAATGTTGGACAGTTAAAAGTTGTTGATGAGGTGGGAATAAGGTGTCAGAAGCTGTTTCGAGACTTTTTGGAAGAGTTAGTTGAAAACCTTAATTTTTTGTGTTTGTGTCAACTTTGGTTGTTATTTTATGCAGCACATTTCTTGCAGATTCGAAGAAGAAGGTAAGCGTAAATATTTAAATTTAGCAAGTGAATTAAAGAATCCCGATAGGAGCGTCTTAGAAGTTAGTTTTGAAGATGTTGAAACTTATAATCAGAACTTGGCCACTACTATAATTGAAGAGTACTACAGGTAGGTCTCCCTAATTTCGTATAGTACAATATCATATATTACACATAGTTTATATGGTTTTCTTTATGTTTTCAGAATTTTACCTTACCTAAGTCAGGCTGTTTTCAATTTTGCCAAAGACCGTTGGGGAGCGAAGCAAAATAAAGAGTATTATGCAAGTTTTATTGATGTTCCTACACGTCATAAAGTGCGAGAATTGACAACGGTTAAAATTGGCACACTCGTTAGAATTTCTGGACAGGTTGTTCGAACACATCCTGTCCACCCAGAACTTGTACTTGGAACATTTGTTTGTTTAGATTGTCAGACAGTCATTAAAGATGTTGAGCAACAGTTCAAGGTGAGTTGTAGATGCAATTTATATATCTATTGTGAAATGACTTACTTTTATAATTGTTTTTTTATTATAGAAAATTCTTATTGTATTTGACATTATTTCATTATTTAGTGAAGAACTTGTCGGTTTTCCATTGTCAGTAGAAGAAAAAGTTTTCTATTAATTAATAATAAAAACCTAATCATTTCTTTAGTAAATATTTTAACACCATTGTCAATAAACTCAAAATCAGAATATTTCATTCTTCATCTGTCTTGTCTAATCTAAGATTTGAAAACAATTTTTTTATATAAATGTTTGTTATTACAGAGTTATTTGGAATTAGCAGAATGCAAGCTCATACTGTGACATTTAAGCAAAATGTGACAAGTGTTTTTAAAATCTTACGAAAGATTCATTTATATGAATGGTTTCTTTCTGTTTCAGTACACCAATCCCACAATTTGCCGTAATCCAGTCTGCAACAATCGGCGGCGCTTCATGCTAGATGTTGATAAATCAAAGTTTGTGGATTTTCAGAAGATTCGTATCCAAGAAACACAAGCAGAATTACCAAGAGGCTGCATTCCAAGATGGTAAGTATTAATAACCAAGTCCCAGATAATTAGCCCTTTGAGTTTATGTATTTGTGTGTGTGTGTGTATATCATACGATAGTAGTCACTTGTTTATTCAAGACATCTAATTGTTATGAATAATTTTTGTTTTTGTCTTTTAAAATTTGGAAGTCAACACATTATCTTAATGTTTTTTTTACTTTAAATTTCAGTGTTGAAGTGATACTAAGGGCTGATGTTGTGGATACTGTTCAAGCGGGTGATCAGTATGATTTTACAGGAGCACTTATTGTCGTGCCAGATGTTTCTGTTTTGTCTATGCCTGGTTCGCGGGCTGAGATGTCATCAAGACACAAGCAGGGTGAACAAGCACAAGCAGAGGGTTTGAGAGGATTAAAAGCCTTGGGAGTTCGTGAACTTAGCTATAGAATGGCATTTTTAGCTTGCAGTGTTGCACCAACTAATCCCAGGGTAAACCTTAAGCAGTACCAATATTGTCTATTAAATGCTGATTCAAAATTGTTGATGAGATATTTTTTGTTTTAATTTTATTAACATTTAATTTGTGAAGTTTCGTGATGCATTAATCCAGTTAAGAATTGTCATTTCAGGTGCTAAATGAATGTACTCACTACTGGAATGACAATATTGGAAGTCACTTCAATAATATTTTGTTAATTTATTATATTTAACTTAATGTATTTAATCCAATTAATAATTACGGTGATTTAACATACATGGTTTGCGTTAATTTAATTTGTAGTTTGGAGGGGCAGATCTCATGATGGAAGAAATGACTAGAGAAATGATGAAGGAGCAAATGACTGATGCTGAATGGGATAAAGTTTATGAAATGAGCAAAGATAGAGACTTATACCAGAATCTAGTTACAAGTCTTTTCCCCTCTATTCACGGAAATGATGAAGTAAAAAAAGGTAATTTTAATGAAAATGAAGACCATTCTTTTTACCAAAATCTTAGTTACATGAAGTTTATTCTTATGTTTATATTTTGATATTTAAAACACTAACTGAAATGAAAAGCATTGAAAATTATTTCCTCTAAATATTTGTAGTTTCTGTGTTCATTTTGGGGTTTCCAGACCATGCAATTCAAACTACATTATTAATGTTAAGGTATAACATATATTCTATTTAATCATCACTTACTGTTTCTTCTAAAAGAGTTTAATTCAATTTTGTAACTATAGGTGTTGTTCTCATGATGTTTGGGGGTGTACCAAAGAAGACAGAAGAAGGAACATCATTGAGAGGAGACATAAATGTTTGCATTGTAGGTGATCCTAGTACTGCAAAATCACAAATTCTGAAACAGGTTAGACAATATTTGAATTTTGTACAATGGACGAATAAATTGTATACATTGTCAAAAATATTCTATAAATATTAGCCAAATATTGATGTTACATGAATAAATTTTGTGTAGAATTTGAGATTGAGGTTGAAATGTTGTGTTTTTGTTTTCTTGTTAATAAATTATCCAATCCTTTCACAGTCAGTTTAAATTAGAACATATTTCAACATTTATAACTTATATTCGTATAATTAAAGGGGCACTAATTCTTTCAGTGTGATTAATACTTAATTGAAAAGCAAGCATTTAAGCAAATTTATTTAAGTAGAATGTGGTTTCTTTGTTTTCTGTAAAACTAAGTACTTGTGTTATCATTCAGTTTTTTGTATACACATCCATTTGAAATATTTTATTATATTTGCAGTGGTTGTAGAAAAACTTTAATTTATGACTTAAGTTAGCTATATTTAATACACCACTAATGGAAAATATAATATGAATGAAAAGCATTTTAACACATTATTTTAATAAATAGGTTACTGACTTGAGTCCAAGAGCTATATATACATCAGGTAAAGCATCAACTGCGGCTGGTTTGACTGCTGCAGTTGTAAGAGATGAAGAATCATTTGATTTTGTTATTGAGGCAGGCGCTCTTATGTTAGCCGATAATGGAGTTTGTTGTATTGATGAATTTGACAAGATGGATCCTCATGATCAAGTTGCAATTCACGAAGCTATGGAACAACAGACTATTTCAATTGCCAAGGCAAGTGTGCAAAAATATTTCAATCATTTTTAGTATTTTTATTAAAATCATGTTTTACTGATTACTATCTTCAAAGAATTAACAACTGTCCAATCATGTTTTTCTGTCTACATTCAGTTAATTTCTTGGATATGTTAACATCTGAAAATTTATAATTACCATTTTTAGCTAATATTAACTGTTTCAAAAAGATTAAAAACTGCTGTGGGTGAAAATTTTTTAATTATAAAGTTAAAGGCAATTAATAATTTGTTACTTCTCAACTTATGTCACTATTTTCCACATACATGCATAATTATCAAATTTATTCCCAACATAACTTATTGATAGCTCCAAAAAAAAACAACTTATTGATAGCTAAGATCAAGAAGCAGATTTATGCACTTCTCCCCTCCATTTGTAGTTAATAGTTATCACTTTGTGTATGTGAAAGAAGTAGGTTTTGGGCTGGAACCTGCAATTACAGACAGTTAATTCCTTTCATTTTGTCTGAAACTCCTAGTGTTAATAAAAAATTATTAATCTAAGTATTTATAATGAAAAAGTTATTTATTCAAATGTTTATTTGAGTTCCAAAGGTCCTTTTGGCTATTACAGAAAATATTTATTATTTTCATAGGATTTTCTCTCGTTTTAGCTTCATGCCATTAAGATTATGTGATGTAAGCATAGGATTTTTAGTAATTTTTCAATTTTTATTTTGTATATACTGTTTGGAATTATAACAATTTCGGGCTTAGAAACAAATTTGAGATTAATATTTGAAGTACTTAATTATTACATATCATTGCTACTTGTACAAATTATCAAATGTGTATAGTAAAGTTTGATAGGTTGTCATGGTAGCTACGTGATATTATAAAGTTAATTCTATAGTGATGTTTTTCTGGTTTTTTAGGCTGGTGTCAGAGCAACACTAAATGCACGGACCTCTATTTTGGCTGCTGCAAATCCTATTGGAGGTAGATATGATAGAGCAAAATCATTGCAGCAGAATATTGCTTTGAGTCCACCTATAATGTCCCGTTTTGATCTTTTCTTTATTCTTGTTGATGAATGTAATGAGGTAATTATTCGCACATCTGTTGCTTTCAGTAATTTTTTTTTTAAAAAAATCATGATTATTTGACTTGTTTGCAGATTGTAGATTATGCAATTGCTCGAAAAATAGTAGATTTACATAGTAACATTCAAGAATCCATAGAAAAGGTCTACACTCAGGATGAAGTTGTACGATACATAATGTTCGCCAGGCAGTTTAAACCATATATAAATGAAGTAAGTGAGTAATTTTTAAGAGAACAAATACTTCCCTGGTGTAAATTATGAATTAAACATTCTTGGGCTTCAATGCCAGCATGGGTCCACCATTCTGTAGCTACTGCTACAACAGCATGTCACTACCACCTATTACTTGTGGATCTGAACTGAATGATGATTATAGACAAATGTGTTATCAATGTACAAATTCAGCTCCTTGACAAAATTGTTAACTAAAATACAATTCACCTGACAGTGATGGCATAGTATGCCACTGAAACATTGTGTGTGAATAAATATTTATCCCAGTTGAAAACCTGAGATTGTTTTACTTGTACTTTTTAAACTTTGATATTAGCAAGAAATTAACAATTATTATTAGTTTAATTATTCCTCATCATTATCAGTAAGGATATGACATAATTTCTTCTTTAAATAGTCTCATGATGAAAAATTTGCTGCCCTGAAATTTTACACTTATCAAACCTGACATCATAGACGTACTCATAAAAATATGAATAAAATTAATAGTGTATTTACTTAATATTTTATTTTTAATATATCTTGAAGAATTTTATTGATAATGTTACTACATTGATATCAATTTTATTGGATTGTTTTGTACTTCCATATGTATTGTATATCCATCCAGTTACTATACTTTCATAATATGTTACTACACATCTCGTATGATATTTTGAAGCCTGTTTGTAATTATTTATTTTAGACATTAATGATATTTTAATTTATCAGGATGCTGGTGAACTGATGGTTCAGTACTATACTCAACTCAGAATGCGAGATGGAGTTGGCTCTGGAAAGTCATCTTGGCGAATTACTGTCCGGCAGCTTGAAAGTATGATCAGACTTTCAGAAGCAATGGCTAAAATGGAATGTTCTGAAGAGGTAGTTAAATAGAAATTATATACATTTTAAATGAGATATTGTCTATTAATTAAATCACATCATATGTATAATTTTAGGTTCAAAAGAAGCATGTCCAAGAAGCCTATCGCCTACTCAATAAATCTATCATACGTGTAGAACAACCTGATATACACCTGGAGGAAGAAGACGAAGAAGCAATGCAAATTGATGAACCTCAGCAGAATGGTTCCACGACAAATAGTCAACCTGTATTAGATGGTAATGTTACAAATTTTAACCATTTAAATTATTATTCTACTATTAAAATGTTTCAGGGTATGCTGTTGAGGTGTCTGATATACACTGTTGTATTACTAATTTTTTTAATGTATAAAAAATGTTTTAATTGGGATTAAAACTTAAATGCTTCAGGATTGTGTTGATGAAATTAATCTGTTATTACAAATACTCGATCTTTTCCAGATATGAGTCAAACGTACAAGGAAATTAATAATTAATTCCTCCTCATAGTAGTTGATTGATCAGTTCCAGTAGATAGAAATAAATTTTGTTTTTATTTATTTGTTGTATTCTATTTTCAGAAACTGGTGATACTTCTTCTGCTCCTGCCAAAAAAAAATTAACTCTTTCCTTTGTTGAATATCGCACTTTGTCCAATATGCTTGTATTGCACATGCGCAAGGAGGAAGAGCGAGCTGAGACTGAAGGTAATTTATCAATAATGTGTAAATAATATTAAACATTTTTATAATGTCATATTTAATTACTTGTAAGGTTTCAATCCTTGTTTAGCAATTTCTAGAATCATTGTTGCTATTTTCTGTCATTATAAATTCCTACTATAAGATAATTAATACAGAATGTTGTACTTATAATATAAAGATCACTTTAAAATGTTCTTTCTACAAGTGGCAAACGTTAATTTAAATGGACAGCTGTATCTTTTTTGGTCATATTTATGATTGAGAATTGTTTCAATTCCACATAATTGATGCTGAATATTTGGATGTTCTACATCAATATGTATGTAACGCCAGTCTTTGATCACAAATTTCTATGATGTAATTGTAATTTTTCATTAAACTTTATTTGGCAATTAATAATTATACTTTAAGAATGCCAGACAATTTGAAAATTAATAAGGAAAATAGCCAAATACAGACAAAAGAAAGGATGATGTGACACAACCACACAATATAGTTGACAAACTCTTCTGTCAACTGTATTGTGCAGTTGTGGCAAGGCTCATGTGTTTTAGTTTTCTTAGCGCCTGAAGATAGGAACAAGGGTTTCAGAAGCATTGTATGGTATTTATAACATTATTTCATTTTTCATTATAATTTGAAATTTAAATAACAGTCTGTATAAAAACTTTTATACTAATAAAGCAATTTCAAATTATAAAATATCAGATTTAAGTTTTATATTTTTAGAAATTTTAATTACTTATTCACTGGATGTCTCTAACTAATTTATGAGCTCTTCCATTTCCATAATAATTAAGTGAGTTGATGTTATATAATTTTTATTATTATTATTATAGGTGTTGGATCTGAAGGAATGAAGCGTAGTATTATTGTTGCCTGGTACTTGGAGCAAATTGCTGATCAAATCGAATCAGAAGACGAGTTGCTGGAAAGAAAAGTACTGGTTGAAAAAGTCCTTGATCGTTTAATCCATCATGTGAGTCATAACTGCTGTCAGATTTCTTTACTAACAGATTTAAGAAGTTAATTTAAAATGTAATACATAGAATTTACTCTTTGCGTTGTGCGTATTACAATTGACTATGTCGTCTAGTTACAAAAATATAATCCTGCACAATATAATTAATGACTGTTATTTATTTTGTAAATGTGTTGCAAACATAGTGCCTGCTACAATTACACATGCTGCATACAAAACACAAGTTGAAAATTGTAAAGTACAGATTTCCTCTTTTCTCTACTCTTGGTCATGTATCAGATTTATACAAGGGTAAATTGCCATTTTACTGTTAAAAATGTGATAAAAAATACAGGAGTATTAAATTTTATCTTAAACTGTGGTCAATTGTTTTATATTTATTTCATCTGTATTAAATCCTTGAAAAACATACATTCATAAACTAATAGACTATACTAAGATAAATATTAAAAATAAGAATGACCTTCTACCAAGTTGCACTCAACAATTGAGCCTATTGTATGCAGCTAAATGTAATTTAATAATGCAATAATATCGGTTAAAAGAAATCAGTTGATTTTCAAAAGTCACTCAATTTAATAAATATTATTCTGCCACGTACAAATTGCAATGTGAAAAGTAATTTTTTTAGTTTACTATTAATTGATCACTATGAAATATGTTAACTATGCCACCTCAGAAAAAAGAAATAATATATTATAGCAGTGTACTTAGATGTTTTCATTATGTTGATGATAAATTATTTGTTTTAGGACCAAGTCATAATTCCTTTGACACGTGTGGGATTGAGAGGTGCAGACACATCTGAAGCAGATGATCCTGTATTAGTTGTACATCCCAATTACATTGTCGAATAAACCTTTATATTTATAATATGATAATTTTTAAGTTACTTTTAAAGACTTCTTATTTCCCTTACACTTGTACAAAGTTCCATTTCAGTAGATGATGAACATTTTAATTTGAAGATGAATTATTTTCAGAACACGGACAAATCATAAAATTGTGCTGAATTAATTTATATTCACAAAAATTATTTTAATAAGTCCCTTGAAGCTCAAAGTATTACATAAATAGAATTATACTTTATATAATTGTATTGAGTTTAGTAAGAATTGCTTTCAGATGCTCTTCCATTTTTGTGGTTTAGGTCTGCTTACAGTTCTTGGAAAAGTCAGAGGTGAATTGAATTTTGGACTACTTTAGAAATATTGAATTTCTGGTATACCTAAATTATTTTTTTTTAAAAAAAAACTGAAATGAGTGGTAGCACAAATTAATTTCAACCATACTTGAGTGTCTGTTCATTGGTAGATATTTGTATTGATTATGCAGAGGCAGACAAAAACAATGTGTTGAATGTACATTTTTCTGTATATACTGTGTAAAAATAATTTTAAAAATAAAATGGAAATTTTTATATAACTCTTGTTCTTAATATCAAAGGTGCAATAATGTTTAGAGCAGGATTATTACTTCCATACATTCATTAGCACACAAACAACTATGTTGACTTAATAGGAACGTAATGTGTTCACAGGAAATTAATTTTAAAATAAAGTACTTGTACATGCTTGGTATTTATCTGAATTGGACCAAAATGTATTTCATAATAAAGTGGAATTTGCATAACTCAAACACAGATTAATAATCAAATCAATAAGTTACAAGTGTGTAATAAATTAGTACTGTGCAAAATTTAATATTGTTTAAAGATAAACTAGTATAGGGATATTCTTTTACTTACAATTGATATAATTTTATGGGATTGAATAATGAAATTAGGTTAACTGTCACCTAATATACCTAACAAATAATATACACAATTGGATAGTGTTGTTTGTCGGTGTGTATTTTAGGCACTTAAGTTCAAGCAGTTACTCTTTGGTCTTGGCTGTTGAATGTATGGCTCCTTATAATTAATATTTTGTAATCTTTTTGAATTCAGGTATTTCATGTGCAAGTAATTCTTTTAAAACTTTGTTTTTTATTTCTCTAGAATAAGCTAATTGAACATAGTTTTGATAAGAATTGATTAATCATTTTCTGTTGGTGCAATTATGAATATCATTTGCCAATTTTTAAGATATTTCCACATGACGTTATATTGACTTGCTTTATCGAAAAGTTATGTCATATATTGTTTAACAAATTATTAAATTGTTTCCTGCACATATTTAACAAAGAACATAACATTATATGTAGCTCAATTTCAGGCATGCAAAAATATTTTTTAATTTATGGCATATTAATTATTTTCAATGAATTCAGACAGCCCGTTTAAATTAAATTTTTGCCACACTCCCAGAGAAATCTGATGTATGACTGAGAATCACCAAGCCTGTAAATTACAGATCATCCATTTTAACACCCATAAATAAAACTGCATTAATAAATGTCGATTGTTTGGATGTTTCAAGTATTCTGTGAGTGGAATTCTGTCTTCAAACAGGAGGATTTTAAGGTGACGTGTCATTGTAGGTGAAGTCACAGTTATAGAACATAAAATTGTTACAAAAATATTCACAGTTAACATGTTTTTATATATACATAGTAAAATATATAGTCTTGGAACTACATGGTTTATAGCAGCGTTTCTCGACAAGTGTGACACGGAAGATTGTCCAGGTAGACAGCACACTGAATTAAAAAAAGTAATGAAATATTGCCAAACAGGTAAGAATAAATTTTCTTATTTGATAAAATAGCAAAATGAAGTGATAATATAAATACCACACAATGTTTTTGGAATGATTGTTCCTTTTGTTAGGTGATTAATAATGGAAGAGAGATGAGTATGACTCTACCACAAAATCCAGGTGATGAATGGCTTATGTAAATTAAGAATTTTCTGTAATACTCCTGAAGCAGTATAGGGAAAGAAGTGTTTTATTTCAATTATTGAAATTACAATTTAACTTATTAATGTAACTTTTGATTGATTGATTTATTCTGACTGGCCATATTTCATTAAAATGAAAAAAATACGTCTAATTGAAATTAGAATAAGAAAAATAGCCAATACAGACAAAAAAAAGGTAATATAAAAAGATTGTCTGTATTGGTTATCTGTCTTATTCGTATTTCATTATGTTGTACTTTATATAACTAGTCGGATTTTTTTCAATTTGTACGCATATTGAAATTTTTAAGGTTACAACTTTTCAAAAATGAATATTCAATTGTTAGATAAAAATATGGGCATCTCATATAAGTGAATGAAAGCATAATGGCTAACTTGAAAGGGACCGCGGAACGTGAGTACAACAATGGTACCTGCTGACGCATTGGAAAGGAGAATTATTGTCCCCACTTTTCCTTGATGGTTGTTGTGTTTCATTGTTATCTATTACTGTTCCAAGCGCAGTATATCTTCAGAATTGCCAAGTTATAGTTTGTTAGATATGCGTTATGTGGTGAGGAAGAGACACGGTAAATAATAAGTTTACTATTATTAAAACTCTCCTAACGTGACAAAATAGTGAAAAGACTAAAGAAGTTACGGATACAGGAGCCGGCCGACGTAAACTGAATATCAAATATGGAGCCATATTCTCAGAAACTCTGCGAGCAGCGACAAAAGTAAGAATGTAATGAAACAGTATTATCCATTTGGTCAAAACATGTTAATAGTCCTTTACAAAAATAGTTTACTTTGTATCTGTTCGATTTTTGAAGTTATAATGATGTATTGAACCAAATTAGAATAAAATTAGGTTCAGGATTGTTTCAGACATTTTACTGCTCCGTAGGCTATTCCTGTATTTTAACTTAAAACATTTGCTTAATCATTCTCTATTAATTCGCATATTCGTCCAATTAAAAACTATTTTCTTCCATCATTCGAAATAAATTCCCGGGGTTTACTCGTGTTGCGTTTCGTTGAAAATATACTTGACCAGGGTTGAACCTCAATGGACTGGCATAAGTTCTTTTTTTTTACTTGACTTCTATACATGTCCTGTTTTTATCAATACTGATGCATCGAGGATATGCCTATATAATACTGTAGTGAGGGTGTCAAGGTTGCCGAAAAGGCGGTACTTTAGCAGAGTGCGAACGCAACTCAGTGACGTTGCCAAACACTATTAAAACCGGTGCTCACGTATAGGCTTGTGAGTATAACATTTTACTCATACAAAGTAAGTAATATTTATCGATAGTTTTCTGTTAAGAAAGACCGCAAAGAGGAGCCTCGCGACGGTACTGAACGAGAATTAGTTCTCGATGCGGAAGAAGGCAATTAACATTTACCGATAGTTCCATAGACGTGGCTTTAACTGTAAGCGTTGTTACTGATGCACTTTTATTAGGCTGTTTTTGCTCATTTTATTGTTACTACGTGATGTCTAGCGGCAACGCTACTATATAGCTCGTTGAACACTTAATACAAACTCGAAAATCTTATGAATGTCTTCTCCATTCTCTACTTGCGACACCTCAGTCATTAGTAGAGATTTTCACACAATCAGGGAACATATGTGGAATTCCAAATATATTATTTTATTTTGAATAAGAAAGATAGCCAATTCAGACAAAAAGGGTAATATAAATACCACACAACGTTTCTGGGATCCATTTTCCTTTCGTCAGGTGCTAAGAAGAGCCTAGAGAAACAACTGCAAAAGCTTTTGAGTGTTGTCAACTGACAAGTGCAGCTCTAGGCTCTTCTTAGTACCTGACGAAAGGAACAAGGATCCCAGAAACGTTGAGTGGTATTAATATTACCCTTTTTGTCTGAATTTGCTATCTTTCTTATTATTTTCAATCAGACGGAATTTTTTTCATTATTTTATTTTCTCATAACAATATTATTAAAAACTAAATCTATCATATGACAGGATGAACGTAGCAGGAGGTACTTATATAATTAAACCCAATCAAAATTAGCAGAACACGTGACGGAAAATTTCCATAGGTATAATTTCGAATTTTGTTTAGTGTCCCGTTCAGAAATAAAAAAAAACGAAATTAAAACTCAAAATAACCGAATACTTTAAATTTAAATGCAATTCCTAACCGAGCTTGAAAACACGCGTCGTACCTCTTCAAACATTCAATAGAACTGAGTTGAAAACTTCAATAGCATTGAACATGTACATGCCAACAAATATATATAAAAAATAGCCATGAAACAGTCGAAATTAAGTGTTAAAAAAATATCACACGTCGTTTCTGCAATACTTGCAGCTTTTGTCAGGTGTTGAAAAACCCAAAGACACGCATATGAAACCAATCGAAAAGGTTTGCAGAAACCGTCTGTGAAGTTTAATGAATCACATAATTTTGCCTTTTTCTAAGGATACCTAATTATCTATTCGTTTATTTACTATTAAATAATTTCATTTATTGATATTTATCCGACATTAAAATATACAAAATAAAATATTGTAATAATAAAATGTTTTACATTTGATTTATAGAATTTGCCTCTCGTTGAAGCGCCATTTATGTAATAATCAAAAGTTTCGTCTTTATTTAAATTAACGAGCCCCTCGTTGAGGTAGCCATTTATTTAATGATCAAATGGTTGGGTTTAATTGAATGAAATAATAATCAAAAGGATAGGCTTAATTAAATAAAAGATTTAATAAAATTTAATACATAAAATTATTTATTTTCACTTTGTGGCTTCAAAAACAATTACAATTTAAAATATTAATTTCTCAGGGCCTTTACTGGGTTTGATGATTAGGACACAAATAAGGTATAATTTGACTATTTAACAATTCAAAATCTTATTTGCATACAATTAAAACAATAGTTGAATCAATGAAAGGAAAAACTAGAAGAAAGCAAATGAACGAACTTTATCCTTCAATTAGCGTTTACAATTAATCATTAGTTTTGGTTTTGTTACTTACATGTGTCCAGCTGGTACCAGCATTCTTTTTGGCTTCGGAAGTACACTATTGCAAAATTTTACACTGACTCTAAATATCGACTCACAGATTTTACACTAATGAAGTCAAAATTAATAGGCTCCCAGGAACTTGGATGATCCTCCTGATTGTCAGCTATCTGATGTCTGCTTGCCTTACAGTAATTCTATGATTCGTAGATTTATTAGTCTTTTACTGATTTGGACTTAAACTGCAACGTGGCTCCTTGAAGATTTGTTTTAAATGATTATTCTTTCGGAGCGAACTAACTTTTCTTTAGCTCCTTGCTGTAGGCTTAAACTGTCAACTTTACTATTCCGCTCTTTGCTGCTCACCAGAAAAACTTCATCCGTCCACAGCAATCTTTCAGCACCAACTCTATCCTAGCTGGCTGTAGACGTAAAAAAACTGACTACCTTTCCTGGCTGGCTATAGACGTAAACTGCTAGACTTTCATGCGCGCAAACGCCAGTTTTACTTTTCAACAAAAGCGGCTGAGCTCGCTTTTCCATTGTTGCTTTGTTCAATCAGACCGCTATAATGGATTTATCAAACAGTTCAAATTTTATGTCCAAACAATTAATGGTCTAATTAATTGGCATTACAATATATTAGACAATAATTCATCAAATGTACTGTCAAGTTCAATAATTACATTTACACAGAATGTATGTATACAAAATAGGTAAGTTTGAATTTTATCAGGTGATACCATCACGAAAATCCCCCATTCCTTTTAAATACAATAATTTCACCATGCTTGTTATCTGAGGAGCAAATCGAAAGGCATGGGTAACGCGCATTTTATTTTCGCTGATAGAAGTGTTTGCCCCCATTGCTAAGAAGTTTCCTTCTTCTAATGGACAATTATCCTGCACATCCTCCGGTTTTAGCAGAAATAATAAACATAGTCGATTTCGTCTTGATCAAATTTCATCCACCCAATACCACACCAATATTACAACCATTGGACCAACATCACACACAAAGGCACAATTTTCAAGGTGTTTATAAGTCACATGTGGCACAATTTGACCCCTCAGCATCCTAAAATGGTATCTATCGAATCGGCAAATCTTGGAATGATGTCTTTAACCGCGCAATGAGATCGGCTTGGAAGAAACTTTGGCCAAGTCGGGCCTTGAAAGAAGTTTCTAGAGACCTCATCAGTCGATTAAATTGTTACCATAGGCAAGAGTATGAACTTGGACGTTCATGACGTTGATGACGATGACCAGCAGGATCTCCATAATCAGCTCAGGTCTCCTTTTGCTTACTTTCTGATCCATACGGAGAAATAAGTAATTTTTAGAACAATTGAAAAACACTATACTACTACACCTTCGAGGATGTGCTTCTTGTGAAGCCATTCATTTAGTATCTTTGGTCGATAATGTCAATAGAAATAATTAGTCCAGATTGAATCCTGTGCATCGCTTTAAGCGTCTCACTTCTTTGTTACTTGCAAACAGTTTTAAAACTATAGTTCACAGTAAACCGTTTAATTTCGTCCTTTCGCGATTACGTCGTTTGGAACATGCCAAGAGGCATTGACCGTAGCATTCTGAAAACGCAGTAGTATTTCCAAATTCGAGTTGCTTGCTGTGCCCCACATCTCGGATGTCCAAATCAGTTTCAGAAATTATTTTCACATTAACAACTTGTTTTGTGTTATCTGAATTTGTTCCCCCATCATCCAGTACATTTGTCGCAGCTGCAGTCCCGGTTTTTTTTTCTTTTCGCTTGGTAAATAAGTGTTTTGGCAGAATGAGGAAATAAAGGACTTAAAATTGGATCATTTCCCAGAGTATGAATAGGTTCGGGTGGAGGCTACTTGCACACAGATTAAAGACATGTATAGTAAGTGGAGTGCATGCACTAACACAGTTGTGGTAAATGGAGCGATTAGCATTTTGAATGACAATATCATGTCCCACATCAAGAAAAATTTGCAGCAACGACAGTCATTTAAACTTTGATCGTTTTTTGCTTCGGGAATGCCCAGCTTAAATAAAAATTCATACAAAAGAAGAAAATAGGCCTACCTTACATGATTCTAAAAATTTAATTGTGTATAATTGTATTTGTAATTCAACAAAGTAATATGTTAGGAGTATTTTCTCTCTACGTGAATATTTCAATTGGAAATATAGATTAGGGTTGTGAACAATACAAGATACGACTAGAGTCCAGGAAAATGTACTGCACTTTCAAATTGAGATAATAACCAGTCATTAAAACTTGAAGAAAAATTTCTAATTTCGGCTGCAATGAGAACACTAAATAAGTCAACAAAAAAAAATTCGCAGTCGGTAGGACTCGAACCTACGCTCCCAGAGGGAATCTGATTTCTAGTCAGACGCCTTAACCACTCGGCCACGACTGCCCCACGACTATTATGACGGTGGTACACATAAAATTGAACGTATACATTTCATTTTCAATTTATTTCTAAAATTTGTGGGTAATTGTTAATTATTGAAGCAAGTAAATGTGTTCAACATGTATCAATTTGGAAAATATACTTGCTGATCTTATTCTTGAATCTATAAGGATATTGGAAGTATTACACGTTACGTAATATACCAAAGAAAAGCAATATAACGAATATTCGACTGCCACCGAACATATATAGCAAAATATTTTCGTGCAATATTAACCCATATTTAATACGAACATAGGCATTTCACTCTAATAAAATGACCCTATCGACATGTGTGTAAAATACATGTGTAATAATAATTCTGACAGCTAGGAGTTCTAGTAATACGAATTATTCAATTGTTTACATCTCGTAATCACGCTGATGTTTATGAAAACAAATGAATATAATTCAAAAAAATGCTTATCGAATCATTCAACTACTAATTTGATGTAAGGAACTTACTGACAAGCTTATAAAATGTTAATATTAACATTCCCTTCAAAACATCTATTCATGTCTTGTCCTGTATATTTAAGAGAATTCTTTGACTACTCACCTTACCTTTGGACGATTATTTTCTATTATTGCCGCTAACAATTTAAAATACTGACATCCAGAAGACCAGTGAATTCAATTAAGTTTAGTTTCCTTCCAAGTGAGATAAAAGTCAGTTATGGAGTTATTTTCAGCATCAAAAATGAACATTTGTAAGAGAAAGCAAATAAATCATTAATAGTTAAATTCTGTAAGAACTCTCACTTTAACATTGGGCACATACAGGTTTTAATTCACCATATTTAGGAGTTCTATTAACTATCAGTCTACCATACCACAGATGTTGCAACACATTTCTTTTATAAATTTCCACCCCAACAATTTCTTCAAATTAATGGAAACTGCAATTAATCTTCTGTCAAACATAATTTTAACACAAATAACCAATTAAGATCTTTCTCTCTTTAAGTCTAGTATATTCAGTTTTCATGATAAAATATTTTTAGTAATGGAACCTAAACCTAGCTGTTGCATTGTAAATCAGTTCATTTCTTTAATATTCAATCGATCCATTATATTCAGATCTTTATCAAACTAAATTCACAAGCTTTCACGTGTTCAGTACTAACTAAATAAAATGGATAGTAAGAAGGTTACAGCAAAAGCAAGTCATTTTCTTGTAACCATTGAAATATTAAAGTCCTCTGCTAAAGATGGTATAAAATGAGAAGCAATGGTGGTGATAAACTGGTACTCAAAGGCAAAACAGGAAGGTGCATAATCATGTACATAATTTCATTTTGGTGTGGGTATTTCAGCATCCCAATAAAAATAAATACAACATTTTTGAGGTGGTATACACATTTCATTCCCATGAATATACAAAGTTATATTGTTTTCATACATATTTGCATTAATACACAAACTCATTTTAAATAAATTTAATATTTAAAAATAAGTCATTGTTACAATTATTCCCAAAAGCAACACAATTAAAGAAATGCATATAAAAATTGTTGTCTAGTACACATCTTGTTCTGTGTAAATTAAATGAGGCATTTCAACAATTAGGTTGAGACTTATCTATTCAATGCATCCAATTCTACAATGAATGTGGTGGCATACACATTTATTATTTAAGATATTTTTGTGAAATTAAATTTTGGAATATGTATTGCCACTAAGTCATTATTACTTCCAGATATTTTGCTTTGCAGTACAATTGGATACTATAAGTTGCCATAAATAATTGGTGCTATTTAAGCTCATTTGTTTATACATATCTCCAAACATTTATTTATTCTAAGTGTAATAAATTAAATATTTCTATCTACCAATTTGTAAGTAAAAATCAGAGAAAATAACAAAAAGTTACTAAAATTTTCTAATTGGAATCACTATTTGAAATTGTGTAAATATAAAAATGCCTATAATAACAGATGTTTAAAAGATACAGGTTAACATGATTTGGTTAGGTCATAGTATCACAGTGAAAGGATATATATAACACACAAATTAAATAAAAAATATTTGTCTTAATAAATCCACAATTATATGGGCACTGTAATATGTCTGATATAAACACCTTGGACATAATTTAAATACATTAAATAATAAATAACTGCATAATTTTTTAAAAGAAGTTTTAACAAATACAATAATATTCTTTAATACCTTTAAATACACTATGAGAGGTCAGAAACAAACAAATATTTATTGATAAGTTATTAAAAAAATGAATAGTTTGTGGTTCACATATTACAAAAATTAAGATAATGGAAAAACATACTGTTAAGGAATACAGGCATTGTTTTTAAGAACTCATTATTTTCAGGTGATTGAAAAAGAATTCTCAGTGAACAATTTCATTCTATAAACAGTGAATATTATTTTTAACATAGTTAATATAGTCACCCAGACATTATGACTATGAATACCAGTGTGTGTTTGGTGAGGTGTAGTGGACCAATATCAAACCTGTCATCAATGCTTTAGATAAGTATTGACAATTTTTTGGAGAAATATGGTGACTAAGTTGAAATGAAATGTTTACTAGTCTCCTACTACAATGTACCAGTATATCTGACTGTGGAATAAGGTTTGTCTTCGAGAGATCTAAAATTCAATTTTTGAATCACCCTGATAAAATTAAATTTGTTGTAAATTGTAAATGAAGTAAGTTAATTTCTCAATATTAGATCAATATTCATCCTAATAAAATGAGATTGGCCATAAATATAAAACTCATATTTAGGAAATTACAACATTGGAAAATTGTGTTTATTGCCTCACCCTATAAATATTTATCTTTCTCCTAAAAATGTTTTTAATTATGACAATTGTACATAACTAATTAATGTGTGATAACACATCCATCACATACTAAAAGATTGTAAGATTCATAACATGAGATATGGATATGTAAATTTCAACATAATATTTTGAATATATTGTGGCATGAATGAAAACACTGAAACATGTTCATTCAAATTTTCACAGGTGTTACATAAACTTATACTATTAATGACCATATAAATTCTAGCTTTTCTTATATTCAATTCTTTCAACTTTAACCTCATCACCAACAAGTTGATAAACATATGTGACCACAGTTGAGCTCTGTATATCCATTAAAACAAAGGATGGGATTATAGACCTGAAACAAATAATTATTTCTGTACAATACATAAGCAATCACAAAGTATTATATTAAAATGATTCAAATCAAAAATCTATAATCTGACTGCCAGAATCTGAAAACACTCTTTCCATGAAGATTTGAACAGTCATATACAAATACACACACTTTAAAAAATTAATATTTCTGTTTCTTTATTACCCAATTCTTCACTTTGTATCATAGCAATATAAATGAAAAAATACACACACACATTCCAATGTTCACAGCTGTATTACTACTTTGGTGTGAAGCATGAATTACGAAAAGCTGATTATCAACTGTAAGAAAAAGAAATGTGGATTCAAATTCAGATCAGCATGCTTGGAGGACCTGATAAGACCAATTTCTTTGCTACCTTAACATGAATAATTTTTGGAAGTTAAGAAAATATTTCACAGACTGATATTCTACTGCAACACCAGAGACTTTTAATAAGGGTAAATATGATACAAATATTTGTCCCTTATTTGATTAGTATTTTTAGTAAACAGTAACATTCTGAATGTTTTATCGCTAACTTTGTGACCTCTTCAGGTTGAAGTTCAACAAAATTTTGATAGTCAGGTCATTCTCCCTCGTGCCATGGCCAAAATCAATAAAATAAAATAAAATAAAATAAAAAATTGATAGGGAGAATGACCTAACTCAAAATTTTGTTAAACTTCAAACTGAAGGGGTCACAATTAGCAACGAAACATAGTTTAATTTTCCATAAATATATATTTTTTATTCTGACTTCAAATTGGCTGTTGTTATTTATAAATTCTGGATATTATGCTTCTAAAGAATTTCCTTTTACACAAACAAAAATTTTACTTTTGATAAGGTATGCACTCTGTGACCACAGCAAATAAGATACCGATCAAGAGTGGATCGATCTTATTGGTGAATATTTATACTCACGTGTCTAAAGGATTATAAGCTCCTGTGGCTGAACCTGGGTTAATATAAAATTTATTTTCATGTTCATATGCTTCAAATTTGTGTGTATGTCCAGATATGAAAATATCAACATCCAACTGCCTTTGGATCAATGCAAGAGATTCTGGATCTCCCCAAGGAACGACCTGATGTCCATGTGACAGTCCTATTCTAAACTGCCCAACAGTTACAACTTTCTGCTCAGGATAGTTCAAGTTCTGTAAAAATATATTTTAAAATACTAGAATTATTAACATAGAACTTTTTGATAAATTATGAATTTTATGAAATAATGTTTTCATATATAAAAAATAGATTAGTAGTGTAAAACTTGACCTACAAATGTATGAAAAGCAGAATATCAAATCTCATAATAAGAAAAATTATTTACAATTTAAATGTGTAACTGTCAAATGATCAAAACAATTTAATGGTGTACTTAACTGTTAGAGCATCCCATAAACAAAAAGTCACAGATTCATAACGTGTAATGAGTAAGTGGCACATCTCGACCAATGTTTGTATCCGAAAGTTGAAAAGCAGTGTTAACTTCTTATATAATATATCAAAATATACACGGGATTTTACAAATATTGTGATCATAAGCTAATTAAATATAATAAATCATTATACAACTACAAAAGGTTACGTATATCGTAGTATAAATTTGAAATTTTGATGTGTATCATATCTTACCTCGTCAAAGTCTCCTCGGACGACGTGAACGTCACTTGCTAGTGTCTTTAGGTAATCATACGATTCCTTAGTACACAAGTTCCCCGTGCAGAGAATATGCTGTATTCTGCCAGGTACTAACAGTTTCTTAAATTTTGATGGCAAGCTGCTACATCTGTGAGGAATGTGTAAATCGCCTAGGACCAACACTAACTGAAACACAAATGTTGAAATGAATTACTAAATGAATAAAGACTTGCGCGACTGCAGAAAAAAACAGCACTTCTTTATAATACTCACCATTTTTAAAATAAAATATTCTTGTACATGGACAAATTACTTGTTTTCTAACCTATAATTACTCATGAATACACCCATTTAGCATCATTTGAAAACCAACTATGTACCGGAAGCTGCACACTTGCACCGGATGCAAAGACCTAAACGCAACTTGACGTTTCAGATATATTCGGACAAAGATAAGTAAAATTGAGTGCTTAATATATAACTTTGAAAATTAATATTTGTATTTTTTAAATTTACATCTGCTCCCAATTTAAACTTATTAGTTATTCGTTAAAACAACGAGTTTAAGATTTTAATTCAAAGTTTATGTACTAGATATATCAATGTATTTAGTAATATAAAATATATTATTATAAAAGTTGGATCGTTTTACAACCGTTGGCCACTGATATTATAGTGGGAATAAGTGCTGCTACCTAGACACTAGCAAAGTCGTTATCATAAATGTTGCCAATCTTTACAACTAGAGTGCAGGATTAATCGGAAAGGAAACAAATTGTGCGGCCAAAAATGAGCCAAAAACTGTCGGGATACATTTAATTAATCTTTTATACATAGGTCAGCAATTCTAATTAATTGTAATTTTTTGGGCCCTGCAATAATTACCAATTATAAATCAATTCATTATGTTTATTTGGGATTTACTGGCGAGAGACGAGTTAACATACAAATTCAGATAGAATGAAGTAGTTTTAGTCATTTGGGAGATCGACGAAATATCGATGTTTGTATCGTAAACTGAATGCTTACGAATGTGTTAATGGAGAATATGTGGTAGCTCCTTCCAACATACCGCCACCATTAGTATCCATAAGATGGATGAAGAAGCTATGGCTGATTTAACATCAGTATTTTGATCATTCATGTATGTTTCCCTTTCTCCTGGGTTATTTTAAACCTGTTCGCATTAACAAATAGCATTGTGAACTCTATAAAAATTTACGTTCGAACGGTTCATGCCACCATTAAAATGCGGCTGTTCTTAAAATCTGGTGTGTGTGTATTTCTTATTTGTACATTTTTCATTTACGCATTTAATAAGCTACGTTGTTACCGAATTGTTAGAAAATAGCTTCTCTATATAAAATGAGCCAAATTCATATAATTCACATAGTCCCATGTAGTGTAATTTGCGTTAAGGAAAAACGACAAAATCAGTTTTTCACATTACTTTGGAAACCTTTTTTATTTTGTTTTAAAACAATTCATTGCGAACGACGGGACTTTGTATGTCAAACAGGCGAAAATTGTGTGCGAATGAATACATTGTCATTGCGAAGAATTCGTTTGTGTTTATAATTTTTCTGAGAATATCTACATGATTAATTTTCATTGTTTGTGCCTTCACCAAAGTTGAAATATTGTCTCTGTTCTACTAAAAACAACATCATTGCTTTTAATTACGTCGAATTTGTTTCTCGCCTAAGTCTGTTGTGAGTTTTCGTTTTTTAACTTAAACATTTTTGAGGTATTCAAGACTGATACTTTGTAAAGACCGTAATTTAACAGTTGTTTTAAAGACTAAATATCAGAAAATATTATTCTGGTATCCGATTTGTTCTTTCTTCCGCCCAGATAGGAATGTTATTCCTTCCTTAAAAATGAAGCCGACACACTGTCAGTGTGAGGGATTCCATAGGAGATCAAGTGGATCAGGAATGACAAACAATAATATTTCTATATATCTAAAATGTCACACAATAAACACGATTTCATCCATCAGGATAATTAGGAAACTGTATTATCAAATACACTGGTGTGTAAAATACTTGTAAAATCGACGTCGGGTAATCTGGTAAGTGGTCACTATACGACTTTGATCCAGAAACACATCTGAAAGGGTGTACCTTGATGAAGCGGCTCAAGTACATACTTTTGATACTTGCAGACGCTGAATCTGAAACAGTAGATACTCTTAGTAAGATTGAATCTGCTACACCTCACCCTCAAGACGCACTGAATTTATTTCTGTACGTAAAGGATTGAATATTCCTCTTCAGTTAACTTTTCGTGCACAGTCAATCCAATACTCAAATATCTAAAAATGAATTTCAAAACAATGTGGAAATTCATAAAACAGAATTAACTGCGACATCTTTACACGTCAGAGTTTATTTCGTGCATCTCTTTAATGTCAGGTTCTGCTAGGAAATAATTTTTTAATTAAGTGGAATGATATGAAATCACTTGTATGTGTTATCCTCCCTTTCGCTATGGCCCTTATGAGGCTCAGATGTACTTTGTTTGTCACTCCACGAATTTAATCCATAATTTAAACAATCTAGTGACAATCTTGAAGTTAAATGTTGCTGAGTAAGATGGATTTAGATATGATAAATTAAATAGATGCACATTTATAGTTTAATTCATTTGAAATGATAGCGTAAACCTATCACTATAATATAGGTTATCCGTTTTTTAAGCACCCAACAGGACTAACCCCCATAAATGTGATTAAATTGACACATAATTTTTAAGACATTTTCATTTTGACAATAATATATATTAATATTAAGAGAATTGTTCCTAGGGGTTTCTTTTGTGTACGATGGAGAAAAAGTCTGACTTTTCGAACAGTAAAAACAGTTCGTTATCAGGGAAGAAATAATTCCAATCTGAGCTTGTAGTTTCTTCCGTTTAAAATTTATGATATATATTTTTAATATATTTACAGGACCACGTGCCATTTATTTACAATTTTTAATTATACAAATAATATTCTGTATAAAGAGTTCTTGGGTTTCCGGTCGGGTAACGTGATTTGAGCACAACAGGTGAACTGACGAAGATGGCGGTGTCAGCCATGGAAACGTTGTGCTCAAATCACGTTACCCGACCGGAATCCCGAGAACTCTGTATACAGAATATACGTCGGGAAAACTACGCTCTTTACAAATAATATTATTGGATACAAGTTGGTTAAATAACTCAAACTTTTCTAGAAACAATTTTAACGGGAACTTACATCTACGGCTTTACTCTTGAGAGCTTATTTCCTAGCGTCTAAATGACTAAATGTAGACGTAAATTTAAACTATGAAAATTTGAATGTGTTAGGACGAGAATTGTTTTCATGCGTAAATGAATTAGAGAATATATTTTCTCTCTCTAGTATCTGTCGTCGGAATTCCGCATCTTATACTACTAGCACGCAACTCACATTGCGTGTAACCTGGTTATTATTTAAACAATTTTCTAGTAATGAGACTTCTTCTGCTGGTAGCATTTATGTTAGTCAGATCTGCGAGCCATCATCTCTACTCAAGACTTCTGCAAGACTGTCTTCTTCCGCAGGTAGTAGACCTATTTGTGTTAACTGTCCTCCGGGCCTAACTCCACTCAAACAAGACTGCTCTATCTTATTCTCCTCTGAAGGCTTTACCAAAAAAAATCTTGCCCAGACATTGTGTCCATCCCGCAGGTAATGGCTGTGCCTCGACCCTCTTTCTTGGAAAACATCCTTAATCTGGCCTCTTTTCTTTGGACACAGGAAGAAAAATGGCCACAAATACATTTTAGTTGCCACAGATCATTTTAAACATTACGATATATAGAAAGAAAGCTATATAACCCTCAGGCCATACGGACTTGATTAAATTCATTAAGGAATGTGGATGAAAAAATGTCGACCAAATGGATCTGGACACATGAGTCCAATAACACCTTGAAGAAATAAACTTGCTAAACGCAGTCTATTCCAGAGAATAGAGACCTTTATATCTGACTGATGCGCCAACTATGATTGCTGTATTTTATACCCTGAAGACGGTCTTTACTGTTCGAAGCGTCGGACCATTTCTTCCTCATAGAGGTTAAAAAATCCAAATGACTCAATGTTTTTTTCACATCGGCTATTATATTTCTGTGTATTTTCACTAAATATATATTGTGGTAATTACGAATATGGAATTTAATAAATTCAATTTTACTATTTCATTATCAGCGGCGTAAATATGAGGCCATTGCATTATAGCTTAAGGATTGTCTACAAGAATATGGACCCTATAATGCTTGCTTGCTAGTGTTGCATTGTTGTCTCAGACAGCACTGAAACGTTTGGAACTTGTGATATTTAGAGTTGTTCGGAGCAGGATGGCGGAAGGTGTGTTTTGAGGAGTCCGTATTCAGAGTTCTCGGGACTAAACTGAGCAAGTGTGATTAGTAAGCAGAGAAATGTTATATTAAAAGTCCCCGGGTTTTGGAATAGCAAGTCGCCAGTTTGGAATATTTCGTCTATTGCCATGTTCGTGTAATTATCAAAGCTATCAACGGTGATTGTTCAAACAAAGTTATCAACAGTTAGTAGCAGAAAGTGATTTGTGTTTGAAAACTGAAACATCTTTAAATTCAGTGAAATATGGCCTTTTTGTGATGTGTTTAATAAACAAGTGAGATCGAGCCCAGATGAACAGATAAGGGTAAAGTAAACAAAAATGAATTTTCTTAATTGAAACCCTTTTAGTGTAATTATAATTATCGTCAGATTTCGAACATTTCATTTAAAATAATAATAATTTAAGCCAGGAATATTTTGCCTTGTAAGATTCAATTGTCATTCATGTAAATATCTTTATTGGAGGCCCGATAGGCGGCCCTGAAAATTAAACAGTGCCCAACAATATTAACTTGTAAAATTTCAACTGAGATAAAAAATTTGTTTTATTAAATTAGTTTTGTCATATTTTAACTTCTTGTTTTCATTTTTAACTTTTAAATAGTTTATAACAAATTTGTGCTCCACTTTGGGCTTGTCTTCAGTTAATTTTAATTATATTTTGTTTATTATAAATTTGACACCTCAACGTGGGATTTATCGTAATTTAAAATTAATAATTGATATTGATTATTAAAAAATATATAAATATAAAATCTGATTTTACGGTCAAGGGAAAACTTTGGTATAACTTACTAAAGCATACTTTTTTTTGGTATAGCAATGCGTGGTCGGAAGTGACGTGTAGAGGTACAAAAACCGAAAATGAGACATGGAAATAAAAACTTGCTTATTTATAATATCATCGCAAAGTGCTTCTTTCAAGCAATGTTCGCTACAAATGCTCAAAAATTGCGATTACAAACAGTAATAAATGCTTGGTACTGTCGAAGGAGTGATTGGCGAGTAGTTCCATAGATGGCAGGTATTTCGCGATCTCTTGCAGCAGCAGTAAATAGTCGAATAGCGAGGTCCTCAATTTAATCCACCGGTATCTCGGGGTAAGAAGCCTGCGGGAGCATTTCTTTTTAAAGGAAGGTTCATACAATCAGAGGCTCCTGGACGTGTTTTGAGAGGTGTGTGTTTTCTTACTAAGAAAAAGAAAAACTGGAGGCTCTTAAATGATGGGCTTCAGATGTCTCCATCAAAATAAATCGATAAATCTGGCGATCAGGTTGGCCGTCAGACTGTTCCACCACGCCCAATCCATTGCTAGAAAGATGAACTTTGCGATGATGTAAATAAATATTTTTTTCTTTTCATGTCTCGTTTTCTGTATTCGGGCCTCAACGCGTCAATTTCAACCACACACATACCTACATTAAAATATTTTTTTAGAAAACTGTATCACCCCTCAAAGTTTGTCCCATGACCCTGTATAATACTGTTGAGGGCACCGAGGTTATTAAGAAGACAATACTTTTGCAACACTTACGTTATTTATGAAAAACAGCAGGTATATTCATTTTCTCAGGCTTTGGCCCGATTTAATGCAAGTGTAGTTCGCAGAGTTATTTCAAGAGTGAAAATGAAAAAATTACGTCTGATTGAAAATAATGAATAAGATTCAATTCAGACAAAAAAGCTGTTGAGGTTTGACAACTGACAAGTGCAGTTGTGTCGCTCTCTGCTCTTCTTCGCACCTGACGAAAGGAACAAGGATCCCGGAAACGTTTTTTCTTTTGTCTGAATTGGCTAACTTTCTTATTCATTATTTCAAGAGATTTCAGGATTGGTAAAATAAAAAATTAAATTAAATTATTAATCCGCATTTAATTACATTTAGAGCTCAACACAAAAGTATAAAATATTTTCATTCATATTCAACATTTACTCTTTAAATTAATTTTCACACCAACAGTTTTGTTCACTTGTACAAAAGAGATAAAAATCACATAGTATCGTAAACAAAATTTTTCGTGAATAATGTTTTAAACAAAAAATGCAGTTAAAATATCTACGTAATTAAATCAGTCTTACAATAAATAATACCAACGCGTTATTTGATTTAAAATGAGTAATACATTACAAATCATAGGTAATACAGAGAACTATTTGTACTAGGAGTGGAGCACCTTTCGGAAAGTTTACAGAGAAGACGCTCCCGCGCACGACCGAACACGTGGTTATCTACGACGAAGTTCTCCCACACGTTCTACACGCAAAGTCATCGATGGTTTTCTAGTAAGCTAAAACACACGAAATGACTAGTTGTTTTGACGAACGTTCGAAACGAACAGTTTACAATAAATCTCTACACGGGCGGATCAGTCGTCGAGGCCCGTATCCAGAGAGGAGGAGGTGCACTGCGTGCTGGCGCCGCTGGAGAAGGAGCTGCGGCAAGTGTCGACGGTGAGCGCCGTGTCGGGGACGGTGATGAGGTCGCCCAGGACAGTCCGGCACTTGGGTGCGCTGCCCCAGCGAGTGCGGCCCAGCAGCGACTGGATCACGGAGCCCTCGGCGCCCACACCAGTACCGGCGCACTCCGAGTAGCTCCTCTGGGCGCGGCACTCCTTGGCCAGGACGTCCAACGCCGTGTGGCTGTAGTTGGAGGAGAGCCTCTGCGGCTTGCGGACGCTGGGCCTCGCGCCCTCGGGACAGCGTCCCGGCGTCGGCTTCAGGCCCAGCAGCTTCCGCATCTCCTTCTGCACGCGGCGGCTGCGCAGCGCGAACAGACACGGCGAGACGACGGTGCCGGCGCCCAGCATGGCCAGGCTCACGGCGTCCACGTAGTGCGGCACGTTAGATGCGAGCGGCGCCAGGAGTCCGGAGTGCAGCACGAGCGCCGCGACGTAGGGAAACCAACACACGGCAGCCATCACGATGACTAGCGCCGAGACGCGGGCGGCGCGCGTCTCTTCGCGGTAACGGAACACGCTGGCGTTGGAGATGCGGTACTTGAGCGAGTTTACGATGCTGCTCGACGTGCTGCGAACGCTCGCCGCCCGAGGAAGCGGGGACGCCGTGCCAGATGCCGGCGCCGGTGGCGTCACTGTCACCGTTACGGGCTGCTGAAGTAGCGTCGTGGCCGCCACCACCGCCTCTTCCTCCTCGGAGGGTGCCATGGAAAACGTGATGGTGGTGGACGTCTCGGCATCAGCCGGCGCCGTCTGCGCTGCATGCGGGGGCGGGTGCGGCACCGGGCTCGGGGCGATGGGTCCGGAGCCGGTCTTGCGCGCCCGCTTGCTGTTGCGGTGGGCGGCGGAGTAGATGCACACGTAGATCCACGAAATCGCTCCGAACGGGATGACGAAGAAAATGACCGCGTAGACGGCGGCGAAGGTAGAACGGTAGAGTGACGAGTCGAAGATAACGCGCGTCTGTGTCACGGCGCTGGAGGCGTTATCGTCGGCCTCCTGCAGACAGGCGCGCCACAGACTCGAACCTGCGGCCCCGTCCATGGGGACCAGTCCTGCCAGAATACCGAACAGGATTGCGAGGCTCCACGATCCGATCAGCATACCTGCAACAATGATACTCAAGTTTAATCATCTCTTCAAAATTGGCAAAAAAATTAAATAGAACATACAAAACATTTAAGTAACAAGCATTTATTTACTCGACGTGATGTAGGCTAATGTCACCAGAAATGTCCCTTAAGTGATATTAGCGACGTGATGTCGACCATGTCTTTTTTTTTAAATTTTTTAAATTTCCTATATTTTGTAATAAAATATGAAAAACTGTTTTGTTAAAAATTTGTATTATTAAACTGGTATAAATTGTAAATATATATTAATACGTAAATTTTTTATTTTTGGAAACGATAAAAATTGCTGAAAACTTCTTGGCTAATCAAAATTAATAAAAAAGAGATCACAATGATTATTCTTATAATTCAGGTAGATCAAAATCCCGTGGAGCTCAGAATATTAATGATATATCGTCTAAATAAATTAAATATAAGATAAATTAATTAATTATTAATGGATTTAAATAACTCCTTTTATTTTTCTACTACTTCTGCACCTTATGTGTACCCACAACACCTTTTTCACTAGATGGTATATAAATTTTTCTGAATATTACCTTGCTACATATTAAAAGGTAATGTTAGACACTATCATGGTACGATTCCAATAAATGTTGCCAACCTGACAGTTTAAAGTTTTGACTTATGCAGTTTATGACTGGCTGCTAACATTTCTTTTGCTCTCAGCTCAATAACTCCTTGCTTACATTCATCGCAATTATCTCATTAATTTTTTGTTTCATCTATCATTCACCTACTTGTCTTACTTTACGGACTTCCAACCATTCGTGTAGTTGTGTGCTCCAACGCATTGTTTTAGGTACCACAGTCCTAACTGAAAACTAAAAGGTTTCTCTTGTTGAAACACGCTGTGTTAGCTTGTTCTGTCCCACTTTTGACGTCTTCTCTGTAGTGAGTAATTGTTTGTAATTTCGATTGGATAAGTACCCCACGGAATGTTTTTACTGTTTCACCTTAACGTATGTTATTTGAAGGAAAACTTTGTTTTTTTTCTATTTTTTATTGCTGTTATGTTAAAACAGTCTGTTCTATTAAATAACACACACACACACGATTCGCCAACTGGGTAAGACGACGGTATTCCAGACATCGAATTCATTTGAATACAAATGGTTTGACCACTATTATCTCCAACTTCCGGTCTGGGCGAGTCATTTAGTATACGCCTGAAGTTTTGTAATTTCTTCAACAATAGACCTTTGCAATTGAATCAATTTTCAACTTATGTTATACTTTAAAGCTGTTAAAGTTCCGCTAATGTTTATATGTTCATCGGGGAATTTTCGACAGCCGTTCACCTCGTTGCCTGAGGTAAATCGACAGCCCATTATAACATCGGTGACAAACGGATGGTGGTCGAAGCGAACGAGGTTTGAATGGCACAAACAAAATTCCAATTCCACTAAATACCTACATGCTAGTTGGAACTGTATTTGTTTCACAGAACACAGTTTACCGATTCTCGCCTTCCTAGGTAAATTTATAGTTTTATCCATTTTGAGTACAAAATGAAGCGATTTCTCACATTTACGCAGAAGTTTGACCTCAACTTCTTCTGGACTGTGATCCTGAGACCATCAATTGACGACGCCCGAGTTTTCTCTTTCCGAAGCAACAATATTACACTTTACTTTACATTACGAGACGTTTATTGATCATTGTCTCTTTAGTGAGTAATAATGAATCCATTTTGTAGATAAGCGAATTCCTTTGTATGCGGATACACGACAAGAGGTTTGCCTATTCATTTGTAGTTCAACTGTGCTCGGGTCCTGCCATCTAGTATTTAGTGTAGACCGACGACGGATTTCAAATCTCTTTTATTCTCCATAGACAAAATTGAAATTTAAACAAAGGCAAAGCCATTTTGTTGGAACAGAGAAAAGATAACCTCGCAACTTTGCTGAAACTTTCCTAAAGCAGAGAAGAAGGTGTCATCAGTTAGCATGATAGTGCAGAACGTAGGATTGCCAACGCACACAACACTAAAACGTTTACTGAATTTCGCCGAGTAATTCATAGAAAAGGGAGAAAGTATGCTCAGAATGCCTACAATTTGGAGAACGTGCGTTTGTTATGCGTAAAAAGAGTAACTAGTGGAATCTTACCAGCAGACCGGAGCCTACTGATGCGGGAGTGGTATCTCAGAGGGTCGACGACGGCGCAGTACTGATCGATGGCGATAAGAAGCACTGCAAGCACGGAGGCGGCGCACGTGCCCGCTGAGGCGGCCCGCCCCACGGAGCACAACACGGCCCCCGGACGCTCTAGCACGTTGTCCACGGCGGCCAGTGGCAGGAACAGGCAGCATGCCGCCAGGTTCGTCCCCAGCAGGTTAATCACGAACCTACGCACAGAACAGAAAAAAAACCATTAGGAATATGTCAAATAGACAAGAGAGGAAAAAATGGGTAGAATTACGTATTTATGAAAAAACCGTACGAAAACCAGTGCTTCCATGAGTTGTTTCATAAAACATTACTACGGTCGAGTAAAGAACGTGAAAAAGTAAAACATTAGTCTCAATCAGAGAGTTTATATTCGAAAACAATTTTTACACACATTACGCTCGTAATTTCAGTCCTAGATCAATGTTGAAACGTAATAGAAGCCATTCAAACTAAATAAGCAATACAAAATTAATGACAGTAAGTTAGAGAGTTCTTAAAACAAAACTATATTCATTTTAAAAATGATCACTACCCTACAAAATTTTCGGTGTCCCGCAGCTTATCAAAATATGGTGTTGAAATGCCATCCCATCAACCCAGGTTTCATCGCCTTCAAGGATTTAATTTTGAAAATATCTTTCTTCGTGTATACGTACATCTTAGAAGTCTATATCCCAAATTTAAAGTTCTACCTTCAATAGTTTCGGCTCTGCGTCAGTTTCTCTTTATATATGTATAGATGATTGCATACTCAAATTTCAATAGAGCATTCAGACACTGAAATCCGAATTATTCGCATTTCTTACGTTTAGCCTCTTTTGATACAAAATCCATTTACTCGAATCTAGTACGAAATAATTCACTTGGTAACCTGAAACAATTATTGAGCGCATCGTTTGGATTTGTGATCAGGTGGACAGTCGTGTTGGGCATAATATCTTTTATTGTTGTCGTGGTTTTTACAACAGAATTTTTCACTTTTGGATTAGTACGAACCGCAATGAGACATGTTTGGGAGACAGGCGCTGGAAAATCACGGGAATTCTGTATTTTGGCGAAAAATTACTGAATCAGGGAGTCAGCCGGAGCTTTAACGGGATAGTTTGGCGAAACGGAAAAGGCTAATTTTGCTAACAGTACCCTAAGGTCTCTATTTACTTATTATTTCCTGAGCGGACCTATTTAATTTCCTTCTGCGAAGGAAAACTGTCTGAAATGAGAATTAGCTCACCTGTTGGAGAAGGTGCGCAGGCCTGGCCTACGGTAGAAAATTAGCAGAACTGTGAAATTGGCAAAGGTGCCCACTAACAGGAGCAACAGCAACACGATGCTACAAAACAGCAAGACTCCCGCCTCAGAACCGCCCCCAGGGGCCTCCATTCGCTGCGGGCTCCACGTGATCTGCAACAGGGAAAAATATCTCTTACAGAACTTGTTCTCGCAGCATTACACACACACAGTGGAAAAAAATGCAAAATGAAGCTTAAATTAAATTCTAAATATTTAAACAACGTGCTTAGGTAAAAACATTTCCATTCTGCAGGACAGTGCTACAATATTTGTTCAACACTACGCAATGTACTCGAACCGTACAGAAAAATTGAGCGCCCCCTTCCTATATGCAGCAAGCTTTACACCTTTGTTCGGAGGGCGTAGACTGATAATTGACCATGAACGATACAAACTCTGCCCCTAACAAGTTGCCTAACGAGTAACACACTTTTCACAGTTTCCACAATTTGAATATAAACTACCTTCTTCCTCTTGTTCGTATTTTATTTTAAGATATGCAACATAACCGGGAAATGCTAAATATAATGTAAGCCGACACATAGACCTCATTTTTTGGCGTTACAATAAATATAACAAAATTTATGTCTGCGATATATATTCCCAGATATATGTTAACGTTTTGGACTTACGGACACAATAAATCAACTCCTCTCATCCCATACTTTACTGTAACTTATTATCGATTAATATATTGTCAGGTTTTAAAAAAATCAAGATTATTTATATAACTGCAAGACGTTTGATGTTGCTTTAACGGCGGCGACAAGTGAAATTTAACTCTTCAGTCGCGGAAGAGCATGCGAATGCCTGAGGGATTTCATCACTTGCACAGCCTCTGAGCAAATTTACTGCGACGTCGGGGCCAGTTTTGGCACATATATTGAAACAGGTGAAATATTCTAAAAATATGACGGCTATTGGTCTGAATTTAAGATACAGCATTCACCAGACTGCAATTTTAGACGCGGGACAACAATGACTAATTACAATGGTGTTTTGGACGTTTCGTTTTGTTTTAAGACGTTGTCGGGAGAGATGGTATGAATCTGATAGTGTACTATTTTTTTTGTCCAATATTAAACAAACAAATATACCTGAAAATAAATAATTTGAATAAGAAAGATAGCCAATACAGACCAAAAAGGGTAATATATATTATATAATATCATATTATATATTATAATATTATATATATATATATATATATATATATATATATTGAGTGTTGGCAACTGATCTGTGCAGTTGTGTTTCTCTAGGCTCTTCTTAGCACCTGACGAAAGGGACAAGGATCCCAGAAACGTTGTGTGGTATTTATAATACTATTTTTTGTCTGTATTGGCTATCTTTCTAATTTATTATTATCAATCAGACGTAAATTTTTTAATTGTAATAAATAATTTGAATCGAAATATAAGTGTATTTGGGTTACGTACTTGTGTCTAAAGAAACGGACGCTAATAACGGACCCGAGGCTTTCTAAATAGAGCTATTTGTTCACTATTTCATCTCAAACGTGAATGAATTGATTTGAATGATTATATATAGTAAGAGTGCTATTTTTAGGTACCCCGAGTTACCGGCCTGGTTAAAAATGGAACAATCTTAGATAAGGAACGGCCTTCCCATCCCACAGCTTATCTGTGGAGCATGGCCTTAGAAAGACTTCCGAACAGCTCACTCGGAATTGGACTTCGCCTCTCCTTTCCACGAGTACTATCACGGACAGAGCTTTAACTGTTTGTTTTACAATCAAGACACAGAAAGAGAGAGAGCAAGGTCGCGAAGGAAGAGCTTCTGTTTCGCCTTGTACTGCGCCCGTTTCGTTACTCGTTGAAGAAACGAGACAAAGATACAAGATGCTAATGCCTTTAATTTGTAGAAACAGTAATTATTGAAAACGAAAAGCCTTCTCTAGTGCTAATGTAGGGTGACTCAGACGAAAGAAAAGGAAATTGAGGACATGTGTGCAGACACTCGTCACTTTGATAACAAAGGATTATTAAGGCTGTACACAGCTCAAGACGCGAAGCGCTTGTGTTCGCGGTCGTGATCTATATTTAAACACATCTCTGATTCATTTGCAGTTCAATTTCAAACTCAAAGGTCAACATTCTATCATAAATCTAATTTCGTTTTACTACTGTATGACCATAGCAGTTAGAGTAAGTTGCCCGGTGTTCATTCGAACTGCTCAGGACAGATTTTTCTTGAATACACGAGAAAAGAACCTACCCGGAATTTTCTAGAAGTTGTGTAAAGCGGATTTGGGACCCCGACACACTTTCTCCTGTACTGGCATCGTGCTATCTCGATGTCATACATGTGTTGTTGAAAAAATTGTGTCCCGAACTTTCGGGACATACACACCAAAGGTCTATGACGTCCATAAAGAAAAATAAGCACGTCTGACCTATTCCCTTGATTGATCTATTAATTCGACGATTCTTCCGTGCGCTATCAGTTTACTATTTTTTTTTGTCAGATGAGACAGAAAAGTCTGAGAGTCACTGTCGGCTTTTAAATTCAGTTTATTTTGGATTATTCAGCCACGAGCAATTTTCGAAGGAATGATATAGGCAAGAAGCGCCGTGTTTAAAAATTGAGGCAGTCGAAAGAAGGGATGCTACCGGCTGAACCCAACCATGACAGAAAGTTTTTGAGTTCCATTTTTATCATTTTCCCCTGTTTTGTTCCATACAGATCCGCC
Source organism: Zhengitettix transpicula (assembly GCA_037074705.1). Taxonomy (NCBI): domain Eukaryota; kingdom Metazoa; phylum Arthropoda; class Insecta; order Orthoptera; family Tetrigidae; genus Zhengitettix; species Zhengitettix transpicula. The sequence goes on from CM073591.1 coordinate 81,235,158, forward strand.
TCACGCTATGCTGTGTCTCCGATTGTTCCGCTCAGTCACATGTGCACGTTCCTTCATCTTTTATTCATAGCACAAGGGCAAGTTCGCTCACCGACTCAAGCGTACCAAAGAGTTACCCAACAAAAACTGGGAAACAGTTCAAAAAAGAATAACTTACTTTTACACAATGGTAAAAAAAAATTCTGGATATCAATAGCCCGTTTTACGTTGTGCAACTTGATAACACATTGTTGTTAAATTTAAAAATTCTGCCCTTTAAACTTCTTCCACTTAATGTCATTACAATGCAAATTAATATCTCTGACATTTAAATTTTAATAATAGTTCTGATTGATAAACGCCGTAAAAGGAAACCTGAAGAATGACGTTGTAGGGAATAACCTTACGTATATATAAAAAAACTAGTTAATAAAACAAAATTATTCTCACAGCTTACAGAATTGTTAATTAAATAGGCGTCACAAAATATATGAAAGAGAAAATTAAACGACGCATCCTGAACGGATTCTTTATGCACTATAATTGTACTCGTAAAAATAATGATCTTTGTCCAATTAATTGGTCAAGGCGTTAAAGTCGTTAACGTCTATTTTCTGCAGTGATGTACGACACGCGAAATGTAAATGAACTGTCGATAAGACTGTCATATAGGCGGAAGTGATAATTAGCGGAATTCACGTTGCGCGTATCGTGCATTCCTCACGACTGACTCAAATTTGGAAATTCCTTATATGGGAAAAAATTTACAGGCTGGAACACTCGACTGGACTGTCGTGTCGTGTCCTTAACAAAACTGTCCCTGTAACTTCCTTTACGACACCCTTTCGTATTTTCTTTATTTGGACTCGATTGCTCGGCCAACCCGTCATTATTCGTGTTCTCTGGTCTCAAAATACCGATCGTGCCGAGCCTCCAACAGGGCCATTAAGCTCGCAATTCCTTCACATCTGCTGTCCTGGGCTCGGGACAAGATACCAAGCGCCTCATTAGCTCATTCCATTCCCGGCCAGACAGGTTATTGATATATAATTCGTAAATTGTGCCGTAATCCTCAGAAGAGGCAGAGAATTTGGTCGAAACAAAATGAAGATTCTTCTATGTTTTTTTACAGTTTGTATTCACCACTACCAACTGAGATGCTGGAAGATATTATCTCACATCGGATTGTGTAAGGCATTATCACGTAATCGAGAGTGGGAAATGATTGGTGTAAGCCAACATGTCACAATATTTGGGACAATTGATAAAACCAAATAACCAACGAACATTATGAACATGAATTTTATCGTTAATAGTTTTTTAGCTCTGAGACAAAGCCAGGAATCACGTTTGATATTGTATTCTTAGTTTTAGAATCGTGTCAAAGTTTCATCACACATCTGTATCGTCGTGAAGTGACTCATTCAGCGGCATTCGAAATATGAAAATCAGCATTTCAATACAACAGAAAAGTATTGTACTAAAAGACTCAAGGATAAATGAAAGTTGGCTGCACAGACTGAAATAATAGGTTGCCGGCATACTGTGGGTTCCGACCTCCGATAGTACAGCTGACGTTCATTTGCATTATTTTGGGCCAGCCGTGGCCTTGAGCCAAAGAAAGCAACATCCAGGCGAATGTGTACAAATCATTTTATCTTTGTCGGAAAGGTCTACGCCGTTGTGCTCTATCTGTGGACTCTTGAAACAAACCGACGCGTCTAAGGGTAATGGAGATAGGAACAGGGTCGTCAACGACATTGACGCTTCTGACGTCCGGGTGTTGAGGCGGACAACAACAATTGGGCAAAAATATGTCTTCATATGTTGATAATGGCAATTTGGATGCAATGTGGCGCTATAAATACCAACGGCTGATGTAAGAACGAGACCGCAAGGTCGCCAGATCGCTATCTGGACGCTCGGTTCAACTGTGCCAGGGCGCGCCACTTCTCTTCTACAGTTCTATTCCTTGTCCACAGTCGATCCTCCTACAAGTTGTTATTATACCGCCACCCTTCTTAAAGTTTACAGATTTCTTTTGTCAGAATAGTTAATATGCCCATAATGAGCATAGTGGTACATTCTAGTTGTCTCAGTGCGAGACTTTCAGAGAACTGTCATGATTCACGGAATTGCAAACTATTTGTTGGCTCAAGTAAGTTAAATATTGGAATAGACTGGCTACGAGGGACGAGAGCAGTACTGTTTGTCCGACAAGTGCTGTTTTCCCTCCCTTATCTTTCACCTACGCGCTATAATGTATCTCTGTGGCCTAGTTGGTGAAGAGGATACTATAAGCTCGTAAATCAGATGCCCGAAAATAATAAAACCGATAAGTGAAGTACTATACAAACGCTAATTTAAATTATAGAAGATTTAGTTGCACTTGAAACCGAATAGTTATAACTGAATGGGAGGATCGAGAGCAAATAAGTGGAAACGTTTGAGAGCGACATTTAAATGGCCAGGAGCCAAACAAGTGTGGGAAGGGTGATGGCTCCTAACACCATTACAAAACTTTTAACGATTCGAGTTTGTTCTCAGAGTCCTCGACGGTGTAGGTTATTTAGGACCCCCTCCTTGATGCGGCTGGAGATGAAAGTGAAGCCCGGGTTCGAGCCATGTGTGGGCAGGACAGCAGCTACCACAACGCGGTCAAGGAAAAGGGTCAAAGACCCACAACACGCGACTCCGTGAATAGAAGTGCAATCGAGACAGCGACACAGGTGATTAAGCGCGCGCCTCGCCGTTATAGGTAGCGATCCCGTTGCGTCAGACTGATGTGCAGATCAAAACATTTAGCCTTCGTGTATTGGACGCTCATCAATAGTAAATAATGGGGAAAAAAATAAATACAGACACTTCTGCAGTCTCAAAATTACGGCAAAATCTAAATTTAAATGAAATACTATTGTAAAATTTTTGAACAAAAATCAACGCTAACGTAAATAAGTCGAGACCCAAACTCATAAGTAACATTTGATAGGTCTGCATAAAAATGAGCCGGGTTGTCACGTGTGTGGTGACAACAGATTGAGGATCGTCTTAAGACCAGGTCAGCGCAGAGCGATCTGCAGTGTCGGGCCATTAAGTATAGTAGGTATACGGTATATAAGTCAACAAAACTTGTGTAGAACTAGAAATATTTTTTTCTAAATAAAAAAGACAGTGTTTTATTAGCCGATTCATGATTTGGTGTGAGAACGTTGAATGTAACGACTGGCTAGACGTGAAGAGGTTGTCTCAGGGTAGTACAAGTTGGAGAGTCGCATGTAAGCAGCAAAATAATTTACTAAAAACCCTCTTACAATTTAATGGTAATGAAGTGTTTAAAGTTGGCCTATAATATTTTTTCTAGCGATGTTGGGTGTCATCCTGTGGAAATCAGCAAAAAACTGGTTGGCTTTATGTAATTCGCAGTTCGCACACGATGAAAAAGTGGCTCAATAATTCAAAAAGATTACAGAAATTTATTTTATGCATTCAGTCGTCCCATTATTAATAACTCTTAAAGTTCTTCAGGTCGATTATTTCCTATCTGTCGGATCATGCTTGAAGAAAATTGTCCAAGTGATGTGGGAAAATCTACAATTATGATCTTCGGATATTCATGCAGTTCAGATTTAGACGTCAGTTTCAGACAGTTCCAAACAGGATTCAGTGGGTTTCCAGAAGATCGTAATGGCGTTTCTGAGTTGTCGAATGATATTTCCTTTACGACTCTTCTATTTGTTTTATGTAAGACCCTTTGACGTCGGGGAAACCGAAGTGAATCGATTTGGAATAAGCGGGGCCATTCATGAGTAATAGACTGGAATATCGCGATGTGTGGGAACTTTTCAAGACGCGTTTCGGATTTCCCGACGGCCGCAGGTGATGGAGCAAATTCCCACACCGGAAAGAATTAACCGAACCAGAAACAGTGGTAAGGCGCTAGTGCGGAAGAATTCAGCCTTGATGCAAATGGCGGGTAGCCAACAAAGAGAACCGGATTGCTGGGGCAGCGACTGTACCACGCGCAGCCGCCAGACTGGTCGGCGTCTTTGTGAACGCACGCTCCTCATCCACGCCGACCAATGAACCGCGACTACGCAGCCGTGGCTCCCGTCAGCTCTCCAGATCTTCATTATATAGACGTGGCACCACCCTAGCTGACGGCTTTTCAACCCCACAACAATTCCTGGAAAATGCTCAGGCATTTTCATTTGGGTGTGCAATGATGGATAATTGATAATTAAATAAAATAAGTAAATATTTTAACTTTTCAATCTTAATGCTCACAATCATGCTTTTCACATTCAGATTACTACTGACAGAATCTGGCTTTGGTGTTCGTCGCTGATCATGAATGAAGTACTCTATTGTGTTTCAACGGTGGAGGAGGATATTGAGAGCCACGCCATGGACTCGGGAACACTGGTCAGCCATTCGGCGTAACTTAAAAACTTTCCGCTTCTGCGCCTACAGGAATAAATTTGGAATGCTATAGAGTAGCAGTGTCAAAGTCATAAGGGGAGGACCATGTTTGGTGCTCGTAATTATTTAGAAAATACGAATATGAGACCACCATCAGCTCAATGTAGCCCGCATCTAAAATAACGTCAGCATTGCAGGTACCGGAGAAGAACTGATCATTCTTTTTTTCAGTAATATACGATTTTTCATACTTTCTTGTCTACGGAAGCGATAAGATTTGGAGGCGGACCGTGTCTTAATTGTTCTACAAAAATCAGTTCTTGTACAGTTACGTTCATTTTATTTTAAAATTTACGTATTTACGCCACCGAAATGGTATTCCTAAATACATCCGTCACCGTAATCATCTAGAAATTTAGATCTGTCAAGAATTTCATGCGTCGGAGAATAATCTTTCTGGTAGACGCGTCTCTTCCCTCTGTGGACATATAACAAATGGCAAGCTTTCGACAGACGTGTTCGTCGTACTCTGGACAGCCCTGGGCGTGCGTGCATACCAGTGGCGATGGCGGTGCGTGAGGCAGCGTAACCCCGTTAGCGCGGGAGCCAAAGAGAGCGCAAATCCTTCCGCCCAAGGAGCTGGCAGCTAGTTCCCACACTACCAGTCGTAAGCGTAACGATGTTTCGACACCCGAAGACATAATGGCAGAAACACATTAAAGACTTAACAGGACTCTGTGGTTACATAAATCGAGCCAGACAAGAAAGTTGGTGGAAGAGTAACTTCCTACAAGCCGAAGTAATCTTAAATGAATCGAAGAAACTGCTGTCTCATATTCGATTCCCTCAAAGTCAAAACACCTGGGAGAATATGAGCGAGAAATACAAATTATTTTAAAGAATAATAATTGGGAATTGATCTTTAGTATAAAAATCAAATTTACTGAAGGAAATGAAGAAACAAGGAAGCAAGCATGTAAAGAGCGGACTCGGAACTTCTTCGTACTTTTGAAACTGGCACAGTGTTAATGAATGTTACGACACTTCATGATGGGAAAGTAATTTGATTAAAACCACGTGAACGGTTCAGGAATAGAAGCGTGACTTATAATTAAAGAGTGCAGTGGAGTAATCAGGTCTTATCGATCGATTTGATCAGCATAGCTTTCGTGCCATTCAAGAGTCGAAGAGACAGGCAATTCAATGGACGGGAGAAACGTACAGAATATTATAGCAAAAAATGGAGAAAAATTAAGGAGGATACAAATGGAATACTATCCAAATGAGAATTTTTTTCAAAGACCGAAGAAGAAAATAGCTGAACGTAGGAAGACGATTTAATTGGGTTTCACATCAATGACCCATCGCGACGCTTCGTGGGTCTTGATCACGTTTCATATTTCACCCTCCGTTAATGAATATTCATGTAAATATGCGACGAATCCCAAAAGCAAGTTTAAAACCGCCGGAAGACAAAAGTATTTTGCAATGAAAAGTGAAGTACGGAGTTGGTGAGTTTATAAGTGTTGCTGTGGTTAGTCATCAGGGTTGCACCCAGATTTCTGAGTCACTGAGGTTTGGGTCGTCGTTATAAACGGACTAGTGGGATTCATTACACGAGCCATTTATTCGCGTGATTGCTAAACGCGATAAATTAGTCAGTAGGTGCTTCAAAAGCTCTGTACACGTGGCTTTTCCACTCACATAATACATAAGCGACGGGTAAACGGCGTTCATAGATCCGTACCTGACAAGTGAAAAGCGAGCTGACCCGAAGTTGAATAAAGTAGTTGCCGGAGAAAACTAACCACTAAGTGGCGGGATCATCGGCGAAGCGAAAAATTCAGACTAATATTACAATGTAAAATTGTAGAGTTGTATATCAAATAAGTTAAATTAAGGACTTTAATTTAATTAAATTATTAGCGATACGCTGTGGCGCAACTGACTTTGAAGATGATTTGTAACCGCAGCTACGAGTTATCCATTCACGTTGTTAGGATCTGTCTTGCAAATGGAAAGTTTTTGCGTTAGTCATAAAGCATTGTAAGCTACGCAATAATCAGGCAACTGTTAATTAATTTATGTTATTTTCGTACGTTCATAGCTGGTGAATCGTTTTAGTACAGTGAGAGGATGTTTGCTTTGGCGAAGACGTGGCGACTATTGCCCTCGACTTGCTTTCACAACTCGGTAAATTTATTAGTTAACAATTTTAAACGTATTAGAACTAAGAATACTTTGTTACTACTGCAGAAGATTGGTCAGGTCCACATCCTGTCAGCTGCGTTGCAGGCAAGTTGCTGCTAGTTATGGATATTTTTATGTACGATTAAACGACATTCCATAGGAAATGGTCTATTTACCTCAGGCAAAAGAATCTCCTCCTTGACCTTCTTTTTCTTATTCTGCCAGTTTCGCGAAACATCTCCATCGTTATAATAATTAGACCCTATACTGTAAAGAGGGGAACTGGTTTCAGAGGTGAAGCGGGCAGTCGTAAAAACAGAAAATAAGAGGGAACACAATTCCCGGTTCCAGGTTTAGCGGCAGTCAGGCTCGCGGATGACGCACGGCTCTCAGCAAAAATCACAACATTTTGCCTGCTGATATCGAACATTTCAGAAGCTACGAGGCCAAAGGTCGATAGAAGGGTAGCCTAACGAAACCAGCCGCAAATATTTGCGTCAGCAAATTAGCGCAATAGCAAAAAGACAAACGTTCAGCTCATTTCAGTCGACAATATTCTGGCATCTTGTCACTTGGTGGTGATTTTCATATCAGGGCGTCAGAACTGATCACTTCCAACCTGAATAAACGTAACATGTCGCTACACCGTATAGGCTGTTAAAAATACGTGGTGATGAATTTCTCCTACGAGGATACTTTTCAGGAAGTGAGGATTGTTTGGAGGTCGACGCGCTAGCCGCATCACCACCAAGCCTATGTCCCCGCGTGCTTATCCGCGTCACATTCAACCAGGATCCGAGGGAGACGTGGTGTTGTTGATAAATCATTCGCAGATAAAGCCGATCGTAAAAAGATAAAAAGTACAGAGAACCAAAACAAGGAACAGAGGAAGTGCCACGGGGTCACAGGGAAACCCGCATGTCGTTTTCATTCTGCACCCGTATAGCGATAACGAGCAGAGCTGAGCAGCATCAGTTCAGGTGCGAGACGAGTTGCGTGGGAGGCTGGACGTCACAACGCACCGCGTCAAAAGCAAATCCAATCCATCGATTACTTATCGCCAGGATCAGCGATTATAATCCGTTGTTTGCGCGTACCCCCCCCCCCCCCGGTTTGTAATACCTCCATCTCGCTCAGCTTGTATACATACTGTGACGTCATTGATTGTCTTACGCAATTGTAATCGATAATTGATGCTGGTGAGACGACGAGTGATGAAAGATGACACGAGTGCGAGAAGAAGGAACACGTGGGAAAATGAAGTTCGTTTCACTAATGTGAATTGGAAGCCCACAGAGGATGAGATCAGAAAGATTATATCAATTTTAGAGGTCAACAATTGACATTAACGGAAATTAAATCTGTCAGAACTATGGGGAACCTGTGTGAATGGAATTAAGATTGAACATAATACTGCAGGAGGCAACGTATTTTTAAAGTCACTATATTTCATGGATATTAAGAAAAACTGTTTGCACTTAGTGTAAAGACAAGTGCGTTAGAGATAAAGTTGTCTCTGAAATATGTGGATGATAAAAATTTGTGCACCGGCCCCAAATGAATGGAAATGAGGAACGGAGAATATTCAGGCTGACCATGTTCGATTATTTTACGAAAATTCAATTTACCATTAGGAATTTGTTAAATGCACTTTTAAAGTGTCATTTTGAATTCGAAATTTGTTGTGCAGTCATCACCCGTGAAAATAACAAGGAAGATAAAGCCGTTTGAAGGACAAAGAGCCATTAAAAATAGGATAGCAAGGTCGAGGAAAATGACACGTTAGGTGTCAGAACTTCAACCCGGATTAATGCTCTTCAGAATTCCAGGTCCTATTCTATCGTTTCCCTTACCCACTTATTTCTTAGTTCTTCAAAGTTCAGAGCTTTGACTACGGTGTACACTTTTGATAAGCCACGACTTGGGGTCTATTTTTTCTTTAACGTGCTGCTAACACCTCATTGTACTAGTATTACGTTTTCAGATTTACCTTGTTCCTTATTCTTGAACAAATATTTTGTTTAACCTACAAACATGTCCGTTAAAATAAAAATTAAATTGCGTAGACTGAATTTTAAGTTTTCAAGTATTTGGCGATACTTTAAGATAGTCTCAAAATAACTTAACCGCTTCAGAGAAAAAAAAAACATGGAGAGACTATCACTGACTAAGCAATTTTTTTAATGCATGTAATGTAATCTCGAGGTGACGGGTGACCTGTTAATATTGCTGAAAGGCTTCTCACGGTTATATATAACATCTGAAAACGCTTAATCGAAATCTAACCGCTTTACAGTAAAAAAAATTAAGGCTTTGGAAAACCGCCATTTTGTCTCAACGTTGCGGATGGCAGCTCGATATCGCTAAGAAGCTTCTTGCCTCTGTGTAGAACATCGAAAAGAAGTTTAATAGAATCTGCTTCAACCGTTTTCTTTTGAAAAGTTAAAGAAACAGAGACCGACGACAATTATGAATTTGGAAAATAAAAAATCACTCGATTCTAAACAAGGTACAAGTATTATTTAGTTTATACAGATTAAATGCGAATTTAATTTTTTCTAGCTCGAATGAGGTGCTAAATCTAGGGCTTAAGTATCTGTATGATACTAAACAACAAACGATATAAATAAATAGTTTTGAGTCGCAAAAGTAATTATAAAGTTTATTGCAAAAAATATTTAATTCACAAAGTTTCGTCCTCTTGCAGGGCTATTTTTAATAATTAACGTCTATTTTGCAATTAATAAAACAGTAGATGACATTAAAGGAATATACCTGAAGTCGAAACAAATAGGTATCGACACGTCGTTACAATAAAAAGAAAAAGTGTCTGTATAAGGTTTTATTTTAATAATTTTGTACGCAATTCAAAGATTAAAATATAGAGGCAAGGTTCTGCTGCCTTTCCTGGTGTAACCGAAATGAAACAGGCAAGACAGCATAATATTGCCTCTAAATTTATCACTTGGATTGTATACAAACATTTTAAAAACGGTCATACCTGATAAGGTCGTAGATTAGGACGACACGTCGTGACTTAAATAATTTTTTTTGTTACAAAAAAGTTTATAATTACATTTGTGACTCAAGGTTATTTATTTATTATATTGTAATAAAGTCAGATATTTTTTTTCAACAATCAATATAAGTTAATTGTAAAGAAAAAAAATACGACATTCTAAACGTAATTCATATGGGAAAACAATATAAAGTTGTTGATATTGAAGAAACGTTCTGTAAGGAGATATGAAAGGCGGCAGAAGAGAAGTATTTGCGGAATTAGGATGACTTGCAATACACGGAGAAAGCAGATGATATTAGCGGGGATTCCCACTCGCGGAACAAGGCTGAGGAACGCTGCGTGCGTAATCATCGTGTTTCTCCGGCACTGGACCGCTGGAGACGTTACATCACACGGTTCCATCTGGCCAGGCTCCGTAACTCGCGGGAATTTATTACATAAAACCCACGGCGAGAATATTTACCGTAGATAAACGATTCGAAATTTAGAATTATTTACAATTGGATTTGAGTGCCAATGTTACACAATACAGAGGCAGTCCTGTGCTCCGGCACGCTTAGTACGCTCGGACGTTCAAGTAGTTTCATTCATAAATTCTGGACAAAACGTTTGGATTGCATTGAAATAGTTTGAAGGAAATATTAAACAATTGAAAAGTGTTTCCTTGTAATTTGTGTCTCAAGCGTAGTTTTGATTTTAATATTCAAAACCATGGACAAATTGTCATAAGAAATTGATATGGGGAAACACTTCTAAAGAATAGCATATCTAAGGGAAGGGGAGACAGAACTGAATTCCAAGATAACGACATTCCCGTTTCAAAGTGAGACATCTGTTGTGTGGGAAGGAACTTAAACGACGTGACGAATCAACAACCAGTTTTTTTGTTCGTGGAACGAAGATGCGGCTTTCAGAGCCTAATCAACGGTCGTCTTCAGAAAATAGAACTATAGATTTAACAAACTGCACGGACTCAATTGATTACTAAAATTGGGCAGAAAAAAAACAACACTTAAAGCGACCTCGATTGACCATTTGTCGTCACAGAGTCAGGGATAATGTATCAGGTGTCATTAAATTTGCAGACCCTTTCTCCGTATTTTACGGAAGTGCCTTCAAAGTTTTACAACATTTATTTGGCGGACAATCTGTCGAGGTGATGTAAAAAAAAGTCCATTCACTGAATGGAAACTAAAAAAAGGTAATGAAATATAACCATAATAACTGAGATAAGAATCCTTAAAAACGTAAAGCAGAAACAGTCTCAAACATAGTTATATGTTCTTGAACTTTCGGCGTTTTTGAGATTTATGGAGGTTGTAATGTCACAATATGCCGAGAGTTCAAAAATATGTAAAGAATAAATATTTGTCAATAAATACAGCCTCAATTTTTTTGGTATGATTTATACATGATATTATTTAAACTGAAGAGATCCTGATAATATGTGGGTATGAATAAATGAAAAAATTTACGTCTGAATGAAAATAATGAATAAGGATGATAGCCAATACAGACAAAAAAGGGTAATATAAATACCACACAACGTTTGTTAATAAGGGTCCGAAACTGACCAGTGCAGTTGTGTTTCTCTAGGCTCTTCTTAGCACCTGACGAAAGGAACAAGAATCCCAGAAACGTTGTGTGGTATTTATATTAGCCTTTTTTTTGTCTGTATTGGCTATCTTTCGTATTCAAAATGCGGGTATATTTAATTTTTTGACTATAAACTACTTTCTGGCTCAAGGCCGTTTATTTATTTATAATATTATAAATGTTATATATTTTCAACTTTATTAACAAATATTTGTTTTTTTCTGTTAAATAACAAAAATTTAACAATTTCGTCAAAACATGGATGAGAAATGGACGAGAAGTGGTCTGTTTTCGGAAACGGTCGTTAGTCTACAAAGTAGCAGCTCGTAGGCCCTTTTCCCGAGTAGAACGCGACCGTTATTAATCTGAACTGTCACTTTTCTTGCGGCAGGTAAGAAAAGAAGCTTTCTCCCGCTTTGAAAGAGCTGATGCGGTCGGAGTTAAGAAGCTTACGGCGGGAACGACGCCTGGCAAAACAGATTTTATTATCGCAAAAGCTCGGAATTATACCTGGTAGTACGGCAGTGAATACTCATGGAAGACTAGAATATTTTATATTTGTACGTGAAAAAGAAAATAGTCTAGAGAGGCGGAGTATGTCGTCGCTAAAAGGCAAAATGTTGATGATTTCTACGAGAAAGCGGTGGATACTCATGTAGAATACAAACAGTATTGCAAGAAAATGAGATCTAGTGCAAGCTATGAACCAGTTTAACCAATATTTTGCACCCATAAAATGGCGACCTCGTGCGCATGGCGATTCCACGTTTACCGAGACGCGGACTGCAAATCACAGTAAGCGGAGAAATTTCGCATCGCCGCGACATGTCACACAAACGACTTCCTTCATTAGTAAAACGGCACGCGCTGAAAAAGAACTTGTTGGCACACTTCGAAAGCAGTTGCAATAGGCCACGCGTAGAACTAACCGCGATAAAACCTTCGCCTCACCGAAATTCTCATCGGACAGGGGTCCACTTTATCTCAAGACGGAAACATAAAAAAAAAAAATATATAGACTGTGTAATTAACGACGGAGGTTCACACCATTGCTAACCAGTTTATAGCTCGGTAAAACGCATTCACAGGGTTTCCCCCCTCAGAACCCCGAAAACAATTTTCCCAGCGGTAATCAGCGGGTTCCAAGGGCAACTCTGTTACTTAAAATGGCGCGAAAACGACAAAAGCTAATTTTAATGCAATGAATTTTTAAACACCCAGGTTGCATGCACAACGCGAAAGCATTTCAAGTTGCTGCAAGTCACATAAATGTTATAAAAGCTCTTAAGCAACACATAAACTAAGGGTAATGAAAGGTTCAATTCATTAAGTCCAGCAAGAGCGTACGTATAAAATTTGATGTCTCGTGCAACAATACGTCGTGAAAGATGTGAAAGGCGCGTTTATGGGACTGTCCAGACCGAACGAAGACAACTGCTGTGTTATCGTTTCACGATTTATAGCCGTTGTCGATACTAATCAGTCGAATTTCTTACGAGACTACTACTCCATTCACTGGCGGGTCAGTTATTGCAAGTCACAAATCTGCAGTAGTGAGAACAGAGACACACTTTCATTCATTAACTCTATCTGGAGGATAGCCATGGAAATTTCTTTGTAAATGTATACAGTTCCCCCACAACTTTTTGAGACGTTATCCCGTTACCGGCAAAAATATTTTTCGGCCTGTTGTTGAAATGAACGCCTCGTATCTGTCGCACGGTGAACAGTTTCGCCAGGTAAACGTTCGTTCTCCGCGGTATAACAGCTTTTAACTTCTACAAATCGTGTCACTGAAAATAACTGTATACACACAACACTTTGTTTTTTAATAACAGACGTGGTCCGGGACTTTTCTACTCGGTATCGTGAAGATGAATTTAATTTTTTTATAAAAAGAGAAATACCCTTGAGCTAACGGTGTCGTGGGATTCATTTAAAATGATGAAGTTTTTGTGTCGTGGGTACACTTTCACTTCGCTCACCTGTGTTTTGTTGTCTCTCCTGCGTGGAGGAAGTCAGGCTAATCCCGGAGCAGGGCAAGTTTCCACGGAGGCACTTGCAGATCCCGCGGGACGCACGGGCTGGAGCAGGGCATCGCTCTCCGCTGCTGTGGCGCGGCAACGACGCGGACTCGGCGGTGACTGTCTGACTGAGCCCCCAGTCGCGTAGTCGCGCTTTATCTACTGCCCCCTCCACCTCCACCTCAGCCGCCGCCGCCGCCTCCGACACGGAGCGCCGCTGGTCTGCTGCCTCGCGCAACTCGGATGCTGCGACGATCTCCGGACCGAGGCTTTGTTGATAAGGCTCTAGAATCAATTAAAAAATTATATATTAGATAGACTTATTTAATTGCATTGGGCAAATAATGTTGTACAATACAAGACCTGTATTAACATATGTATCCGGAACTTGGGTGTTAAAGCAGTCAGATGAAAAAGCACTTGGCATCTTTAAAAGGAAAATCCTGAGAAGCATATTGGGAGCGGTGAAGGAAAAGGATCTCTGGAGGAAAAGATACAATTATCAAGTGCATTAATTATTCAATGAACCAGATGTTGTTAAATATATAAAGATTAACAGATAGGGCTGGGCAGGGCACCTCTTTAGAATGGAAAGTAATAAAGTTGTTAAAAAAGAGTTTAATAGCAGACCAGAAGAATCAAGAAAAGTGGGACGACCTAAATTAAGGTGGGAAGATGGAGTGATCCAGAATATCAGGATGTTGAAAGTGAAGAATTGGCGGACCATAGCCATTAATAGGAAGGAACGGCAGGAACTTCTGAAGAAGGCTAAGGACCACACCGGGCTGTAATGTTAATGATGATGATGAAACCGGGAGGGAATATTAAAAACAAATATATATAATTAATTACCACTAACATAAGCATAAAATAAATATAGAAAAGAGGATAAAAAATATTTTTAAAAATTCTTTGCACTTTTCACCTCACTGCTTTACATATTTACCGTATTACCGAATACGAAAGATAGCTAATTCAGACAAAAAGTTAATATAAATACCACACAATGTTTCTGGGATCATTGTTTTTAAAATTAAAAAAAATAAGTCTCATTGAAATGAAAGAATACGAAAGATAGCCAATTCAGACAAAAAGTTAATATAAATACCACACAACGTTTCTGGGATCCTTGTTCATTTCGTCAGGTGCTAAGAAAAGCCTAGAGAAACACAACTGCAAACATAAACAAACATATATAATTAATTACAACTAACAACACTCAGTGTTGTCAACTGAGCAGTGCTGTTGTGTTTCTTTAGGCTCTTCTTAGCACCTGACGAAAGGTACAAGGATCCCAGAAACGTTGTGTGGTAATTATATTAACTTTTTGTCTGAATTGGATATCTTTCGTATTCATTAATTTTAATCAGACGTAATTTTTTTTAATTTTGACATTTGACGCCTAGCCTTTAATAGCGTCTTCTATTTGATTTATGTTTATATTATGTCTTTTCTCAATTATGTTTTGCTTACTTTCGGCTTTAATATTTATTCTAGTTTTAAAACTTGGTTAAAACACTCGAAAAAATTAGTTACCGCGAGGATACAGTGCGAGTTTTTACTTCATTGTAGAAAATGTGATGTTTTGCCAGCTCATTTACAACACTTACACAATAAATTTAACAGTATTTCTTTCTTTAAGTCGAAACTTTGTTAAAAATACAATATCAAAACTAATTTTTTACAGTTATTATCCTAAACTTGGAAATCCAAGACATACATTCACACATTCAGTCCTTAACTAAACAGCTTGTTTTTCATGAGAATACTATAACTAGAATGGTGCCCACCAACATCTACAACGAATTTTTAATTTTGTCAATCCTCTCGTTTAAACATATGTCATTTCCGCCTAAGAGCAGCTAAAATTAAGAAGTTTGATTTCCTATTTCAAAAAAACTTTTCCCATACTAGGCTTTTGAGTGTTGTCAACTGACCAGTGCAGTTGTGTTTCTCTAGGCTCTTCTTAGCACCTGACGAAAGGGACAAGGATCCCAGGATCGTTGTGTGCTATTTATATTACTATTTTATCTGAATTGGCTATCATATGTATTCATTAATTTCAATAAGACGTAATTTTTTTATTTTTTTTAATCATATTACCATTAAGAATTATTTTAAATATAACTTCACTTACCGTAGTTTACATTTTTCTTCAAAAAATTGCATACACAATTGCGGTGCGTCTTATACTCGAAATAAATATAAAAATGCCAAGTTTTTTTTTTAATTCCCGCCAGCAGTAGTAATGGCGAAAGTGTACGAGTTGAGATTCGAATTGGTTTCTCATCCAACCTATTCACTAGGAGGAAGTCCAGGAATTGGAAAGTCAACTACATTATGCACGTAAAATGTTTTAGAAGGAAAGTAAGGTACAAGTACTCTTCTTTTCAAATTTTACGCAGACTAAAATTTTGTTTTAATAAATAAATAAGCAATACAGTCAGTAAATTTATTAAATAACTAAACCCAAAAAATGGGTTTAATACAAAGTTTCGTCCATAATTTTAGGGATATTCAGGTAATCAGGTAAAATACAATTTTGAATATATGCATATATCTATATGCTCAATTAGAAGAAATCAGAAATTAGGGTAATGGGCTGCGTCCTATGACGGTTAAAGACGATTAATTTACTAATAATTATTTTGTTTTAATTTTAAGAATCTTCACGTTAATTGTGTTTTACAGTGCGCCTTAATATAGAAGATTTTTAACTGCCCGGCTTGCGTCACACGCGCTACTGCTAAGCAGCCAGCTGGCCATGTAAGTGCTCTTAGCTTCTTGGCGCAGGATCTGGCGCTTTATTGACAATTTAGCATACGAAGTATATCTTTTCACCCCTCTGCGCGACTCAGGAAGCCTCATTTTGCCTCATTTTTGTGCTCCAAATTTTGGAGCACTCCAAACACAGTTGTGAGGTGCCATGAAACAGAGAGGCGGTCGCATCAGGCGGCATTAGCAATGAAATTTAAGAAATTTAACTATTCAGTAATTACAAATCTTGTTTTAATTGTATATATTTTTCAAACAAAAATAATAATCATACATTTTTGGTAACAAAAAAAATCACAATCAAAGGTAATTTTAAAGAAAACAACATTTCTGAGGTATCATAGTGCAAAAGTCTACTACAAGACCCTGCATACAACACTGCTCAGTGGCTTGTTCAGAAAATTAACTTTATTTTAAATATATACCGGGGAAAAATACTTTCGGGTTAGAAAATGTAAATTAGTCCGCGTTTTAAATACTAGAAACTATTGGGAATTATGTAGATCGAATTATAAATGTAGCACAAGCTGGGCCAGAGTATTGTTAACATTTTCACTGATGTCGTGTCATTATTTTACATATTCTCCTAAAAATGGTTGCTTGGGGAGTGTAGCACATAACTTAAAAAACTCACAAGTCTCCAATACCTTCACTATTTTATAATTATTAAAAACTAGCTGCTGACCCGGCGTTGCCTGGACGTTTATCTACCCCAATATTCTATTACAGGAAAATGAATCAAGTTTATCAGTAGCGTTATGACAAAACAAAGTTTGCTTAACCAATATCCGTATTGATCACGTCATCTGGATCAACAACACACTGTCATACTTCACCAACTACCATAAAATTGATTGAAATACTAATTTAATGTTTAAGTTCAAAATTTGTCGCAAGAAGCTGTGGAATATAAATTTATTATGTCCGATCCAAATAGGGAAAAGAAAGCTTCTAGTTCCGGAGAAATATTGCAATAACATTACGTGTGGTTATAATCAGATGATACACATTAGGATAGACGTTTAATATAATTAATATTTAATTAAATTTTTAATGTCTTAATATTTAAATTATTGTTAATTTACCATCCCCCATTCTACGCTGATGGCAACTGGAGTCACATCATCACAGCGATCCCAAAAATTTGAATTCTACACCAACATCGGTCTATTTGTATATTTGATTCTTAACTCCACTCTCCAATTTCGACAGCGGTGGTTTTAATTACACTTAAACTTTATGAGGAGTGCATGTGTCATTATTAATCTCAGTGACCCGAAAACACTTGATTGTCACTATTACCGGAGGAAGGTTTCGTGTTATTTTACATTTTACCACGTTCTACTCCGAAGGGCGTTTTAGAATGTTAGTTTTCTGTTTATGTTACGCCGACATTGTGCTACTTCCAAGATTTTAAGTCATAAATGTACCGGGTTCGGTTGTAATTTCTTCTTGCGTTTCACAGCAATACTGCAACATCCATCCATTTATCGGCTGCATAGTCAAGTCTATTTTAAGCGGATTAAAGGGATATTGAATCGAACGTTCTGATAATTAATAAACTGTTTTCGTCTTCAATATAATTAGATCTTACTGATCGAAAGGCATGTTTCAAATTTTTTCATCCCATCACAATAATACGTTTTGTCAAACTCTGCAAAATACTCCGTCACGACCTCGATCAATTCTTCATTTGAAGAAAATTTCTTTTCACCAAGCCAAAGTTTCAAGTTCGATAACAAGAAGAAGTCACTTGGTGCTAGGTCTGGTGAATAGGGTGGATGAGAAACCAATTCGAATCTCAACTCTTACACTTTCGCCATTACGACTGGCGCATTGTCCTGGTGAAACAGAACTTCTTGCGCTCGCATCTTCGTCATTTCCCAATCAGCACCCGTTTCAAACGATCTAACAGAGCAGCATAATAGAGCCCAAGAAATCTACGAATGTTGTTCCCTGAGAATCCAAAAAGACAGTGACCATCACCTTTCCAGCTGACAAAACGGTCTTTGCCTTTTTCGGTTCACTTTTACCAGTTTTTGTCCATTGTTTTGATGGTTTTAAGGTCTTTGGAGTATAGTGATGGATCCAAGTTTCATCGAACGTTACGATTGTGCGTAATGGGTTACGCCTAAGAATTGTTAGATTTCTACGCTGAATTGTTTTTCCGAATCCGTTTTTGGAGCACCCATCACGCTCAAAGCTTTTTCATGGAGGATGAAATGTACTCGTTCAGTTGAGAAGCCTACGGCATCAGCTACCTCTCGCACCTTTAGTCTGCGATCTTCAATGACAATATTGAGAACTTTTTCGATGTTTTCCTGAGTAATGACCTCAATTGGACGCGAGTTTCGTTTTCTGTGATTCTGCGCGACCTCGTTTAAACTCATTAATCCATGAGTATATTGTCATCAATGCTGGTGCAGACTCCGCATGAACGTCATCCAATTCGGTTTTCATTTGTGCAGCTGTCTAACCCTTCAAATAAGTGTTTAATGACAGCGTGAAATTCGTTTTTTTTATTATCTCCGCCTAACACTACAGACGGCTGATAACAATAAACTACGACTGTTTAAAACATTTAGGAGTATTTTTGAAAGGATCATGTTTACCAAATATGGCGTTAAAATTTAAAATTTTCCGATCTTTCATTAAAAACTACCAGATTTTTCGAACAACCCTCGTTGGAAGCTAAACATAATCCTGTTTATTTGTTGTATTTCAAATGTAATTTATAGTGTCAGAAAGAAGCTTCTAGAAATCTAGAATATGATACACTTGATCTTTTATCTCGTCAGTAATAGAATACTGATGCCGAATGAGCAAACGTATAAAAACTAGTGGTCCTCAATAGTCGCTGTTCTGGAAGTTGGTGAATCAAGCGTTGATGGTCGGTGTCTTGGTTTGAGTTCAGTTTAGACATCCTGATGAGATCCTGGCGCAATTCATGTTCTACAGTCGTAGTTCTGTGTGGTGTATACCTAATTTCATGACGATGTAGGTTAGCTTGTCTAGGATTGATGAAGGGCCTTCACAGGGATTTCGAGTTTGTGTCTGTGTTTATTGGCCGTGACTGTTATCGTCTTGATCACAGCCGGATACAGCTGTATGCCAACACTTGGTGCAGTCGTGAGAGTCTTAACCTGAATTTTTTGACGACCTCTGTGATATAGTGTTTACAACTCAGAATAATGTCCATTGAAACTACGCGGTAATTATCCGTCACGCCTTTAAAAGTGTCAAGTGTCTTCCTAGAGATAAAATTAGTTTGATTTTTAGTAGCCTTGATCATTGTGTCCACTGAGATTGTGAGCGATTTCCTGGAGTACTCAAAAATGATCATGCTCACTTTGACTACTAATTTATAATCTGTATTCACATTTCGTAATGGGTCAATTGTTCCTTTTCTCCATGCCTTCACTGTGAGTTTTTCGTTGTATGTAGTGTCCTTTTACTAGCTTCTCTAGAGATCCTATCTCGTCAGCTTGAACATTACACTTATTTAAGCTTTACACTGCAGTGTTGCCGCTTGCACGGGTCCGGGTCCGGGTCCGGCGATTTCCAGCACGTTCTAGAACTTAACTGCGTGGAGTCTCATTTTACCTGCTATATCTATATTTCTCAATTTGAAAATCAGTACAACGAGTAACTATTTCGCAACTTAGCAGAAAATGGAGTCAAGTCGCAAAGTCAAGTTATTGGCTGATAACCGTAAATTTTGGAGCTGTGATAATAAACGACTAAACCACAATAAAACATTGAGTTAAGAAAATACGCCGTTACAGAAATTAATTCAACAGAGTTAACAGCACCCAGAATGGCATCATAAATGGGGAAAGACCTATAAAAGAGGTCAAGTCTTCGCAACTTTTAATTTAAACAGTACATAAAGGTTGCACATTAATTACAATCACGTGTAAAGAAAATCTGGAAATACGTTACATTTTTTGCGAGGGTTTTAATAAAAAATAATGTGAAATTGAAATACGCGTAACATAAATAATTAAGCCACATTCGTTTTTGGACATCAAACAGGAAAATATAATTATTTTCTTGGACATGAAACAAATATGAGCAACAGAATTTGTCACGAAATTGAAAATTTTTCTGTTTTAAATTTGAAGCCGTTTAAAGATAAGAAGAAAGAGTATGATTTCTTCATAAATCCTCGAGGAGGCATAACACACAAATAAACTTCAGGAAAGCTGATCCTATATAGCTGATAAATAAATTTAAAACTCTTACGAGGACACAGTAAATAAATTTAGGCATTTATTTATTCATAAATGTTTAATAATGAGGAGGACTAAGTTGCCTGTAGCAGCTGGACACAACTTTTTGTTGAGAACAGATTTAGAAACAACAAAGAACATTAATCATTGGGACGAAGCGATTCTTTTCTATTAGTTTTTCTTGCGTTGTAAATTATTCCGTAATGACAAGAATTATTGATGAAAACTTTAAATAAATTAATGCATTCATTTATAGCGCGAGACACTCGTAGCTTGTGAAACGCCTGCGGTTATTTTGATAATAAGAAGAAGACTGATGGGTTAAAGGAGACTGTTGTAACTTTCCAGAATCTTAAATTTAGCTATGTAGTATATTTTATTCAGAAGGCGAAAACGTCACACATGTAGGAAGTTAAAATGATAAGAAAGTCGTAATGCATTTATCACTAAAAATTATCGTATTGTTCCTATGAAGTACTTGAATATATTTCAGATTGGGTCGGTGATTATAAAATTACTTTGCTTGATTATTCTGAATAATATTTTTTATTTTAACATCACAAGAATGTCATTAAACCAACTTCTCGAAATACTTCAGCTAATCTGGTTTATAGTAATCTTCAGTATCCGTAAATTTTGCATTAGGATTGTATCAGCTCTTATCTGAGTCAGATATCATGTTTCAAGAAATCTTATAAGGTCATATTGTATCTACTGAGCGGCTTACATTTCACATTTGTTTGCTGAAACAAAAAATGTTAAAACAAAATAGTTAAAACTCGGCGTATTAATATGTTTTCGTATGTATAATCTTGTCTTGTAAGAAGTCGTAGCACTCATTTACTTCCACTACTATCTACTGCACACTTTGTTTACTTGCCTGTGTTCGTTCAAGGAAGCAAATTTGAATGTAGTCAACATGTACTGCGAAATCCTTGAAGTTATCACTCTTTCTATTTTTCGGCCACTATCATTATTTGATAAACAACTGCTATTTTGATACGAAGAAGTCGTTTAAAGTGAAATTAAAGTCGATGTAAGCTTTCTAACATGTTAAGGATGGATATTGTAGCTTGTATTGTATTTCAGGGTTTGGTCTTCGGTCTTCGTTTCATAACCTTCTCTCATTCACTTTACTTATATTCCACATTTTTCAAATTTTTCTAAAACTGATACGTTCAATTTAATAATAACTTGGTATCATATGGATATATGATATAAACAAGCGTAAATTTTTAGTTCATCATATTAGGGAGAATTTAGAACGAACAGGTCTTGGATTTCAACCCGGACAATGGTTAGAAAATCGTACGACGTTTCGACATCTTATTCTGCCATCGTCATAAGTTACAAATTTATCGGGAAAGCTTTCATTCACTAATAGGGTATTCGTATTGAATTTTGTTACTTTCACTGACACTGCAACCAGTGCATGTTAATTGTAATACTTCCGGGATTTTGTCATAATATAGTAAATTATTTACGACGCTGATCACAAGGCAGTGATCGACGTGATTTAAATTTTGATTTTTGTACAGAATAACTTTCCCTTTTCATAAATCTTAGATGGGGTTAAAAGAGCGCAGTAATTGTAAGCCAAATTCCTTGCCACACACTCACCCGTCTCATACTTACCGAATCATAAGATCATAAGAAATTCAGTATAAACTATAGAGTCAGTGATTTTACCATTAGTGAATAATAATAGAGATGAATGTTTCAGTTTATTTTTAATAATTTAAAATGAAATGATTTCATACTAATTACTGTTACAATAACAATAATTTTAAAAATAACGTTGCCTGTTTATAATTAAAAATTGAAACTTATATTAAATGTAATTAGTGGAAGTTGGGCGAAAGACAGTATTTATTTTAAAAGAAAGTTTTTATTGTAAGTGTTTTGAATTAATAAATCATATAAGGACCTTTTACAGACATTTTATTTTATTTATAGCGTTACGACGTTTCGATACGTGTTCGTATCTTCTTTAAAATTTGAAATTAACTTTATTTAGGGAAATCTTCACATGTATATTATTAAAGAAATAATTAAAATCTGGTGTTGAATAAAAAAAATTATCAGAAAAAATTTAGACATCCTCTATCAACTCTCATGGACGAAAATGTTCTTATAGCTTTCTCTCTTTGCTCAATGTTGGTTATATAATTTTGGCTCCCTCATTACGCGATACATCTGTTATCTTAATGATAGTTGCACTGGACAGTAATAATTAATTTCTGCTTTTTATAAATAATTTATTTCGTATTAGGTTACATAATAATTTTTAAACGTGTTTTTTTTACTCCCGAATTATTGTAGGTAAATTATAGCTCAGTTCCTTTCGCAAGTTTCTTTTATGTGAAATGGCTTCGGACAAGTGATTCAAAACTTCAGACTTCGCCGACCGTTTCCTTTATTTTATGACTTGTTATTCGACGCGGTACTCGGTTAACCCGAACTATGTCGGAGTTCTAGTAACGATTCTCCAGAATGATGTTGTGAGATTAAAAGTGTACTGAGTTTCCTCAAGTTTTTACATTCTCACACATCAGTAATCCTAATTCAACTTCCCTCTAGCTAATCATTCTATTAGGAGATATGAACTTGACGGATTATCTTCTTAATTTTACTTTCTGCTTGCCCGGCGTTGTCCGACTACTTATTTATATTAGACCGGACAAAGAATTTTTTCGATACCAAGCAATTTGTCATTTGAAATATTTTATAATTTTTAACCCCACCATTGATGGGTGGGTGAATTTGTGGCTTAACCGACATAGAGAGGGTCAATGTTCATCTCATTGAGACCGAAAACAATTGATTAGTCTCTAATATAGGCTCTTTTTTTCTCCTCCTCGCTCTCCATCTCAATACTGAAGTGTGTTAATCGATATAGTGAATGTCAGCGACCCCCACAATTCTGGATTCGACACAAATGTCGATCGTATTCCGATTATTTATGTCACCCCTTCCACCCTTACTATTAGACTCAAAACTACATCGAGTGTGACACTATTAATCTCAGCGATACCGAAAACTGTTAATTCGACACTAATATTGATTTATTGTCAATTGTTTTTGTATCTCATCCTCTTACACATCATAGGAATCATATGTGCACCAAGTTTGATGAAATTGCTCGAGATTGTATTTGGATCATACACCAATACACAAATATACATTTTTTTATTATAAGATAACTTCCAAGTCTTAGTTTCACTATAAGCTACTCGTAACATATAAAAAATTAAATGATACAATATCTACAAGATCAATGACGATGAATTACTTCAATTAAATCATGAAACATTCTTTATTCAGTGGTATTGCCATTACATGTGTACCCATTGTGCACCGAAACAAAGTTTTTGTTATTCAACGAAAACGGAAGGACTTGAGCAGAAGTCGATCGGATCTCGATTACCAGCAGGTCCATTTTCGCATTCTCTTCGCTAGATATTGTCGTATGATGCCAAGATGCCTATAAACAATTAATACAACATTTGAAACAAACTCATATCGATTCTATATTTTCTGGAAAATGCAAAGACAAAAACAATTTATATCAAGAGAAAGATAATGCTATCGGAAAATGGAAACATGTCCCTCGCTAAACTGGATTCCTCTGTTGTAATATAGTTATTAAGCTCATATTTTCAGCGAAAGACGTTCAGTGCTGGTTGTTTAATATATTTTACTGCAATAAGAAAATATTGACTTTATTGTTGAAGTATCCACAATTTGATAATTATTTTGTATTCAGTGAGAAATAAAATTTCTAGTTGATACATTATTACACTTAAACGAGCATGTTGGTTAGGATGTATTACTCTCAGTTGTTAAATAATTTTCTTGATAACTTTCTAATGATCTGTTCTTAGTTCTGGCAGGTGGAAATGGAGGAAGCTACCTTCGGGATGCCTTCTACTCTCTCTGCTTTTAAACTAACAAGCCGAGACTCCTCGACTTGTTTTGGGAGTAGTAACAGACCTTGGGAATACGGTAAGAGTTGTTTGCTGTTCCGATTAGAACAGTCGGCCAGCTGCCTCCTAAACTGGTCGAGGCAAGAAGGGAAGCTGCGTCCTCACAGAAAACCCTACATCCGCCATCGGAAAAACTTGGGACAAGTACCAAGTGCCTGACCTACTTAGTGTAGGTTTTCTAGGGTGTGTCATGCATAACTTTTAGGCCTAGAATCCTTAAACTATATCACAGGGTAGACAAATCTTATCTAACCATCTCTACCCTTCTCCATTCCCCATGTCAAATCACTTCCTACGCTATGAAAGGGGAGTGGTCACCACGTGGTATCCCCTCTTTGCAATCTGTCACTAAAAAATCCGGTACTCATTAAAATTCTGAACCTTTTGATTATTATGCATTTCGGTATTTTAGAGGCAATTATATAAAAAAATAGGCCTAAATATATAATTTGTATCGAATGCTGTTATTTGAGAGCATTTTAATGAAATTTTAACATGAAAAATACTCATATTTTTGCGGCGTGCCTCCGGTAAAAATAAATATTGGATCTCCGGCTTATAGGTACTGAAGACCGATAATTTGTCTGTTACACGAAATGTTTACGTCTTAATTTTGAAGGTCATTTTTGTTATATCAGATTATTTTGTTGTCGTCTATTATTATATTATTCATTTTAAATACACATAAATTGAAATTAGAAATAAAAGTAAAGGAACAATAATTTGAAACTTATTGGATAGAATAACCTTAAATTTAAGAGTTAGGTGCGGTACACGTAAATAAAATCTGCATTAGTTTTTTCTGATTAGCTAATTGCTCTGTCGACCTTTCACACGACGTTTAAGAATGACTAGTTTTTCCTTCACTAGGCTGGCGAGGATTTGTGTATATAGCAGAAAAAATAAGATAATATTAACTGGGGTTCTTTTAATAAGCATTACTGAATTTTTTGTAAATTTCACTTTTACTGAAAAATTTTAAAACAATAATTTCGTTTCAGCCGTCGAAATAAGTTATCTTTTTTTTACATATTGCGTTTCGTTGAAATTCGATCATCTTGAGTAAATTACAAATACCCGACTTCTCCTCGGTTGAAACTCAATTGAAGTACCTCGCCCTCTGTGCACTGACATAGCTTCTATAGCTTCTATAAAACAATCCGTTTTATTCGCTTTTTTTTTCTTGGTAAGAAAGAAAATTATCTAATCTGATCTACCACTGATTATAGTCAACGCGAAGTAGCCAAAAGCAGACACAAGCAAGTGATGAAATTATATACCACACAACGTTTCTGCAAACTTTCTTCAGATGTTTTTTAACTTTACGCGGCGCCATCAAGGCGATGTGAACAAACTACATTACTCAATCGTAGTATGTAATATGTTTACATACTGGAAATGTGGGCGATATCGACTAGGAATACACGGAAAAATGAAGTTCTCGTTAGAGAATCTTGAATCTGGTAAACAATTAATTTAACTCAATAAATAGTACCACAGATGTGAAAATACGCTGATTCATTAATTCATAGACATGAATCACAGGCGTGAGATTTATTTACTTTTCTTGCGCAATTTCTGTTCATTTTATTATTGCTAGGTGATATTACTAGCGTGTCGCCATGGGGTCGTGTTGTGCTTCGTAGAAAATAGGAAATCTTCGGGAAGGCTGCCCCAGTGGCTATATCTTGATTAATATTAGAGGTTAAGGATTCATCTATCTACGAAAAATCTCAACTGATAGTTTTAACAATTGTGTCATAATTTAAAAATTAATAATAAGAACAGTAGTCAAATACAGACAAAAAAATGATAATATCCACTCGTTTTTGGAAGCCTTGTTTCTTTATTCAGGTGCATTTTATCATTTCTTTTGTCTGTATTTGGCTATCTTTCTTATTCTAATAGTGTCATAATTTTTATGGTTTTTATGTACGTAAGAAGGCTATTAAATAAAACCAAGCTCTATAGAGAAACCTGGTTCATAGTGCAGACGAAAGGAATAAATTGTTGTGATATATTTATTTATTGTTGGTTGCGCAATTGTTTATTCGGGGTGTGGCTCATGCCACAGGAAATATTCAAATGTGTTATTCTAATATAACTAATAAATATTATGAAAACGGTTGTCTGACACAAGAAAAAAACAGTCAATACACCGTAATTGCCTAGTATTTAAAAATAATACCAACATTAGACGCTGTGTTGATACACGTGTATCGTGTTCACTATCATACGTCATTTCCATTTCATCAGTACAATGAAACATTAATCGTGGATGAGCCTGTAAGGGTGTTGTGACGTTGGTATTGTGTAGTGACATTTTAAATTGATTTTTAAGGGCACGTCAACATCTACTTGTCATTAATGTAATTAAAGAGTTCTATGACTCATTGGTATTGGTATTCTATTCGCTTAAAGAAACACGAAGGGATCTGATACCATTAGAGTTTGTCAGGGATGCCGAGATAATTCTCACGAAGCGACTTGACTTTCTAGAGCTACTGCAAATCTTTTGGAAACACCGTAGAAAGGTAATTTACTTAGTAGACATGACAAATTAATGATAACTAAGGTTATTGTCGTGTTTTAGTACAAAGCGAAAAAGTTCGTCTTTCATCGCGTATTTCTGGCATCTACGCGAGCCTCTCAAC
Organism: Zhengitettix transpicula; assembly: GCA_037074705.1. Taxonomy (NCBI): domain Eukaryota; kingdom Metazoa; phylum Arthropoda; class Insecta; order Orthoptera; family Tetrigidae; genus Zhengitettix; species Zhengitettix transpicula. Next base: position 81,262,035 of record CM073591.1, read on the forward strand.
CGCACTGGTGGCTGGACACTCGCCAAAACCATCGCTTTTAAGAAGAAATCCCATCGTGAAAAGACTTACAGCTAAGCCACGAATAACGAAGGTCTTCTTAGGTTAGGCAAAGCCCTACCTTAAAATTTTGTATAAAAAACTTAATATTACTTTGAATGTATCTTTTAAAATATATTTGTAAATTAATTTACGGTAGTATAAAAACGGGGAAATCAACAATTTATTTTATGTTACCACATTGGACGGCTGTTGAAAATATTACCGGTATTATTGATATGAATAAGACGTACACACAATCCATTTTATTTTCTCACATTCAGTGAAACTTTTTCGTTTATAGACATTACATTTCGAAACTAATTACATGTGAAAATTAACCGAGTCTATTCTTGAGTTGTTTAGAAATGTATTACATGTCTCTAGTTCAGGCAGATTTAATTATTTCGTCAGGAAAAACGCTCGAAAATGTTATCAGTGAACTTGTCTCCATTTAATGCAAGCCGACGGATGTAAACTGGTTTGCAGAAGTAGTTCACGAAAAATGAGAATATTGCCGTGGCTGTAATAGCGAGAATTTGTATCGAACGTTCAAGTTAATGTGAGTTTCAGTCATCTGTGATTTTCTATCACTGTTTTTTAATGGAAATTAATATAAGCTCAGGATTAACAAACTGATTCGAGAAATGAGAAACATAGTAGATTATATATATTTGAACTCGTGAAATAGGAAAACTGTCATTTTTGACAAACGGAAGTTAAATGGACAAATATTAATTAATAATAAATTATATGATGCGGATATAGATGAGAGAAGAAATGAACTTCTAAATTCCCTGAAGCACTCGTGCGTGGAACAGACTTACTTGAAAGATCAGTGAAGGTAATTACAAAGAAAACGTGACATATTTGGAGAACAATCCTGTTATGAATAATTAATTCAGAACCGCGAGTGGCTATCTGTTACAATACTCGTAATAAATAAAAGCGAGGATTCTTAGAATAGTTCCCGAGAAACGGGAATTCCCAGGAATTCCCCTGAAGAAAGACGAACAGTTTGCTCGAATGTGTAAATGGAAATGACAATCAATCTCTGAAGGACGGGAGCAGTCTAAGGAATGCAATGGAGCTGGAAACGCATTTTCACGATGAAGATAAATGAAACACATTTAAAGCTTTTAAGAAGGTTCTTGGCATTGAAATATTTCCATGCTACAGACGAAGGCTAATATAAATATCTGGTTATAAAACGTGTTACATTGGTTTCACTTCGGTAACATTTAACGGGAATTCAACTTACTGATTAGAAGAAGAAAACAAGAGTAATGAAGACAGTAATTAGATCTATTTAAAGAGTTAGAGTTATTCATATAAGAATATAATTATAAAACGTTGTTTCTAACTGCAAACAACTTTGTTTGCCCTCATCGACTAAGGTGCATCAGTTCAGAGCAATAAAACACAAGAACGAAATAATCCCAGTATTAAATCCACCATTGTCATTAGATTTCAAAATTTTATATTATATATAAATTTATATAATAATCCTATTGTCCTTAATATATCCTACATGTTAAATATTTTCTTTCAATCTAATACCAAACCTCCATTTATTTTTCTTATGGTAATAGTAATATTAGAAAAACATAGTAGCCGAATTATTAAAATATGGAAGAAAGAAAATGGAAGAGGTAGTACGTGAATTGAGGAAATATGGGCAAAGAAAAAAAATCCTAAGGTTGAAACATGGGAATAATATGGAAAGGTGATTTCAGAATGAGACAGGCAAGAGGTATAAATAGAAATGAACCGTAATGAATATAAAAGGCACCTCGGCCTGTTTTGAGAGATTATGTTCCGGAGTTGCAGACCTTGGGCATACGGTAAGAGTTGTCTACTATTCCTATTGTACTAGTCGGCCAGCTGCCTCATAAACTGGTCAAGGCACGGAGAAGTGAATGCTGCGAACCCCACTCGGTATCGGAAAGGTGTGGGACAAGTACCAAATGCCGGACCTATCTGATACTGGTTTTTCTAGTGTTTCCCTGCATCACTTTTAAGGGAATTTCCGGGTAGGATCCTTAAACTATTTTCCGGGGACCCCAGTTAACCCTTGGTTAACTTCCTCTACCTTTCCGCATCCCCCCTTTAAAATTTCCTTCGTATGCTAGTAAAGGGTAGTTGGTACCACGTGGATTACCCTCATACTGCCTGCACGTCTAAAAAAGAGTAGGAATGAAAATACCAAAATATATATGACTCTACCAAGACCTACCAGGTTAGGCGATAACTGCAAAGGCGGAAGATTGATTACTCAGATTGAACAAAAGATATTCAGAAATATTTTGGGAGTTTTGAGAGAGGAGGAAGTCTCCAGAGTAAGGACAAATTCAGAACTATAGACTCTCTTTGGACAGATGCATATTGCCGTTAAAATGAAGCAAGGAAGGATAAGATGTTAAGGTCATGTTAAGAGAATTCAATAAAATCGGAGTGTTAAGAAAGTGTTTTTAGGAAAAACCGATGGGACCTGAAGAAGAGGAAGCTAGGAAAAGGTGGCCGGACGATAGTGACTTAAAAATAGGAATAAGGAATTGGAGAAGAAAGGCTGAATGAAGACAGAGATTAATTGAGTCAGGTTATAAAGGATGCCAGGCTTCTTCAACATGAAGATAGAAGATGGAAATGTTGACTTCGATTTAAAACTTTTCCGCCTCATAATTTCCAGTGATTTACTGTTTCTTCCCATTGATCGTTCCTGACCCTGTGTGACAAGCTTTTTGTTTTCATTATTTTACAATAGCACTGTTCCCTTTATCCGCTGATTTTATTTCTAGTAACCGGCACACACGACACATTTATTATCATTTTCTTTCATAATGGTCACAATGGAGTCTGCATCACAATAAAACTTACGTGCGTCAACTTTTTTTAGTTTGGAATCTACAAATGCTCACTTTGTAACGTATAATATCAAGGGATTAAATATTGAAAATTATAGTTTAGTTTCTGTGAGAAATTTTGAGTGGCCGGAGAACAAGAACACTTGAAACGAAACACTGTGAACAATTCGGTCAGCTAGCGGAAACAAAAACCGTATTCTTCTGCTGCGAGAACTAAAATGAAAGAGAATAAATACAAATTGCGTCCATTCCGCATCCCCCCTTTCAAATCCCTTTCCTATGCTATAAGAGGGGAGTTGCCACTATGTGGATAACCCTATACATAGCCTATCTACACCCAAAAAAAAAAAAAAAAATGGGCATACGGCAAGAGTTGTCCGCTATTCCTATTGGAATAGTCGGCCAGCTGCCTCCTAAACAGGCCAAGGCATGGCGAGGGGTAAGCTGCGTCCCCACAGCAAACTCCTCTCCCGTCATCGGAAGGGCGTGGGACAAGTACCCAATGCTCGACCTACCCGATGCAGGTTTTTCTAGGGTTTTCCCTGCATTTCTTTAGGCGAATGCCGGGTAGGATCCTTAAAGCATAGCCCGGGGGCCCTAGTAACCCTTGGCTACCTTCCTCTACCATTCCGCATCCCCCCTTTCTAATCCCTTCCTATGCTATTAAAGGGGAGTTGCCCAATGTGGATCACCCTCATGTAGCCTGTTGCCCTAAAAAAAAAAACAATAAGTGGATTGATTAAGAAAGCCTGCGAGAGGATTCTCTCGCAGGTAACCTGCGAGGGATTTTCTCTCGCAGGCAGAACCTTTTAGGAGAGATACGAAGGGGCTACCTTTGGGGATGCCTTTTCCTCTCCGTTTTTGAACTAAGGTTCCCACAAGCCGAGGCACCTCGGCCTGTTTTGAGAGGTGTATGTTCCGGGGTCGCAGACCTTGGGCATACGGTAAGAGTTGTTCGCTATTCCCATTGGAATAGTCGGCCAGCTGCCTCCTAAACTGGTCAAGGCACGGAGAAGGGAATGCTGCGTCCCCACAGCAAACTCCTCTCCCGCTATCGGAAGGGCGTGGGACAAGTACCCAATGCCCGACCTACCCGATGCAGGTTTTTCTAAGGTTTTCCCTGCATTCCTTTAGGCGAATGCCGGGTAGGATCCTTAAAATATAGCCCGGGGGCCCTAGTTAACCCTTGGCTACCTTCCTCTACCCTTCCGCATCCCCCCTTTCAAATCCCTTCCTATGCTATTAAAGGGGAATTGCCCAAAGTGGATTACCCTCATGTAGCCTGTTGCCCTAAAAAAAAAACAATAAGTGGACATCTGCCAAGGTGTTTATTGACTGATCGTAAGATTAAACGAACATAATACAAACAGGTACGAGGACTCGTCGTTGCTGTTTATTTGAACTGCACACCTAGAAGCCAGTTTAACGATTACCATGGTTCGAGGGTTCGTGTGGTATACAAAATATCTTTTTATTCTTCCTCGGCGCTACAGCTTGGGGTAGGCTTCGACATCTCACGATTCTCATCCATTGATCTTCTTCCCCCTTAAAAACCTTATAATCTTCTCCCAGGTCTTGAAATCATCTCTTCAGTGGTCGTCCGTGTCGGTTTCCTTCCACATATTCAAGGAACAGCTTGCTCGGGATTCTGTCTTCACTCATTCTCTCCACATCACCAGCAACGTCAAACGTTTTAAATTGGATTACAATTTTTTAAACAAGAATAACCACGCCCGTAGAAAAATACAATAATTTACAATATAAAAATCACAAATAAATCTCAATAGACGAATTACAATTTAATTACAGACAAATTTTAAATGCATTTTGTACAAAAGATACAGTAATGTATCATTTTATTCCTTCCTTGATTCTAAATACGTACGACAGGTGACGATTTTAATATAAATTGGCAAGATGAGAACTATTCTCCACAATTACAAACACCAAGCCCATTAGATTTCCGCCTGTGGCAAATCTTAAATTGAACATTCTAAATTCCTTTTTGGTCATAGAACGGACCAAACTGACCTCTTGACCTATAATTAGTATTTCCCGTCATGCATTTTAAGGCATCATCTGAAATAATTTCAAGATTAGGATCTGATATTATTTTTTCCAAAGGCAAGCAATGCAAAATGTAAAAATACAGGCAGAACCCCCGTGGCTAGACTAAAATTTTGGTTAATGAAACCTGAGGAAGTAAGTCCATCAATTTTAATAATCCATTTAATTGTCTCAACATTGTTCTAACATGTCTAATATATCGTTCAGTCTGATTCGATATACGAAAATTGGTTTTATTCCTTTTTCTTTCAAAGTACTCATCCATTCCCAACCATTAAATAATTACTATATTGTGAAAAATAAACTGTACTATTTTTAAAAATTCAAATATTTTATCAATTCAAACCTGATACCATTATTAATTGTTAAAACACAGGTATAGAAATAATGAAATTCGAAATTATTACTCGAATTACTATATAGAGAACATTATCAAATTATTCTGGGAAATGAAACTCAATGTCGAAAACATTTACAGAAGAAAATCCAAATTTTCACTCAAGTCAACAAATGAATTACGCTTGCAAAAACTATAAAAACTCAATAGATGCAGGAATCTGCATTAATTTTTTTTAAAATGAAGTTGTCTTAGTACTATTTTTGAGTGAAAAAATTATGTGTAACCAATGTAAGGATTATTGCCAAGCTATTATAATCTGGTATATACGGGTGTTGCGTATTTTGTTGAGTATTATCTCTAGGTTGATCATTATTTTTTAAGGCATAAATTTAGTGCTATAATATTTGGAAGCAATTTTTGAAATCATCACGGTTCTCCGGGGGGCCTTGGAAACATAATTCTGGTCCTGCTGCCAGGTAAATTCCGGTTTCAGCTTGTGGCCTTTAAAGTTCCGAATAATCTAACGAATACTAACGTTATTATCAGACGTTGAGAATGTCATTAGCTCTCTGCTGACGCATTCTTTACTGTTTTCTTCTGCGCCGAGCAAATATTATGGCTCTGTCCTCGGAGCAGTTTGTAGAACACTGAGATTATCGCAGTGTACACTTTTATTTATGCAGAAGCACGGCGTGTAAAGGAACATTTAAAGAACTTTAAAATTAGTGAACATATGGAGACGTTGAGTAACCTCGCCGCTAACCCGATTTATGTTCCTAAATAATTGACCTACAGTAACAGAACGATATTATTAATAACCAGCCAGCATGCTATTTAGTCCTCATTTTTTATTACAATTTAAAATATATACCTTCAGAAGGTTTCGACATAAGTATTGAAAATATTGAAGTAAACTTCTCCGATGAATTTGATTTATGTCGATAGCTTCTGAAGGTTTTAAATTGTTACAAAAACGAAGACTAAAAACAAACTAGCTGGTTAATTTACTAAGCTTAAACCCGTATTCGTATTGACACTACTAATGAACACTAGCAAGTCATCCAAGCAACTTAAATTATGTTTTAAGACTGACAAAATGGTGAGATATCTGGTTGATCTGGACTTGTATATATAAGAAATATGCTTAGTAAAATAAGTTATTAAGTTTAATAACGATAAATGTTATCCACGCATTTCTTTAAAATATTAATTTAGTACAAACAAGTTAGTCTTTTATGCAAAATATTCTCATTCGTAGACTGTTGATGATTTTGGAAAGATATGTATCAATCTACTTATATGCATTAGTATTCTAAAATTGGTAAAGTAAAATTGTAAACCATTTAATATATATAACTATAATGAAACTTGGAAATGTTAATGAAACAACAAAAAAAAACATGCTGTAAGTCATTGAAATATCGGTATTCGTTTAACAGTAATCTTACTCGTGCAGTTAATAGGTGATTTTCAATGAGATAGAATGGGATACGTGATTTTGTCGTATTTTTTGTATATATCTTTTAGAAAGTATAGAATACTGATTTAGATGATGTGAAAATATTTTCTGACGTAAAAAATTGTATATATTTTGAATGTATACTACTCTTTAATAATCATTTAAAAATAATTGGTAATTCGCCGTAGGTTTGGCAAATCCCTTTGTACGTATGTTTAATTAAATCTAATCTTCATATTAATAAAGTCCCCTGTATGTGTGTATGTATGTTCTGCATACAAATCTACAACACAAGTGGAGCAAATTTCAACAAATTTCGTACACGTGTTCCTTGGGACCAGGAAAAAAACACTGTGGGGGTAAGACACGTCTACAACCCTGAACGGAGTGGACGGGAGTGGAAATTTTCTAACATGCTCAAACGGCCGATATTTGCGTCCAATATATATTTTCCGGGTCAAAGACATTGATAGTCTTTCTACCGATGTTCTCTTTGTATAATTTCAAACCAATTCAGCATAAAAGGGAAGCGCCCTTAGGCGTGAGGGTGGAGGGGTGTTACATAAAAATAACTCCATCACAACCCAGATTCCAGTCAAATCCGGGATTATGTATGTCGCTGAGTTTCATTATGAAAACCCGAGTAACACCAAGCTAGTCGGTAGTACAGTTAGGTAGGATATTTGATAACATGTGATAATCTGTGATTATTTGTTGTATGGACCTAAATTTACTGCACTAATCTCCTTAAATTAATTAACAGCACATGGATATTGAATGTACAATACAACCAAATTACGTTAGTAAACTTGACAACCCTTCTTCTTCTGAACATAATGGTTAGGAATCGGAAGGATTAACACGTGAAAGCACAAAAAGTTTGGAAGTCAGACCAGATAAATTAGTAGAAGAAAATGTAGTAGACATTAAAAAATATGACAGGAGACATGCGCCAGAAATATTTTTTTTTTGCGTATACATTTTATCTGTTCCAGTGAAGTAATGTGCACTGCGGGAAATTATTCCTATACACCTTAAAGCGAATGTAAATATGTTGTTTTATTCATAAACGTGACAGTGTTAAAAAGTAAGTTATGTGGTGATAGTGACTGACCAGAATGAAAAGGGGAGATATTGAAGTATAATATGGGAATTGAAACGTAGTGAACTTGCAGAAAACATCACATAGAAAAACTTGAGACGGGAGCATCAAAATTTGTAATACGGGCGGGGACCAGGCCACGGACGAAATAAGGCAGAGGAATTAGGGTGAGAATTTTTGTAATCAGAAGTAAGAGAGATAAACTTTGAGCTAAAATTAAATCATACAATGAAAGAAAACGGGATGAACCTGATAAAGCAACTTTCATTGGAGGAGGTGATTAAAAATTTAAAATCATAACGAGAGCATAAAAAACAGACGTAGAGAAACTTTCATTCTTAATCAGATCGTCAGGTGACTTGAATAATTTTCCTGCAGCACTATTTCAGAATATTCTCCGGTTGGCACGGTGAGGGAAAGCTGCTACCCCACAGCTAACCCCTCTTCCGCCACCGGAAGGGCGTGGAACAAGTACCAAATGCAGGTACCTGATGCAGGTTTTTCTAGGGTTTTCCCTGCATCAGTTTTAGGCGAATTGGCGGGTAGGATCCTTAAACCATAGCCCGGGGGCCCTAGTTAACCCTTGGCTACCTTCCTCTTACCTTCCGCATCCCCCTTTCAAATCCCTTCCTGTGCTATTAAAGGGGAGTAAAAAAAAATCTGAATAGATTCCTGAAGTGATCATTTTTTATTTTCTCACTAAAATTAACATTACATTTTGGTGCATCTTTTAGTGAAGTGTTTAAAATTGTGGAAAAATTTATATTTCAAACTTGTATTATTTCTTTGTTTCCAAAATTGATTCTAATTTTTTCAAATTTTCGCCGGTATATTCCCATTCGGAGCAAATACTATACATGTGGATATTCATTTTCGTGATCATTACCGAAATATTTCTGAAGTTAAGTTACCTACTTATTTAATTCGTGAACAGTAAATTCATTAAATAAAATTGTATAGTATTGTATTTTATTTTTCCACGAAATATCCAAATTAATTATTCTTTTCCACAATTTTAAGATGATATTTGACTGGGAACCGAATTCACACAGTAAATCAGATACTCTTTGATCGTTGCATATTTCTTATATTTTATAAGCCAATTGATAGCTAGTTTCTTTCAGGCACTCACACTCCAGGATAGATAGGAGCTGTTATCTTACAGTTATTTCTGAATTTCCTCCATTTTTAATTATTTATTTAACGTTTGCCTAGCCCGACTGCGAATTTATTTACAAACAGACGACCAGGTGCTAAATCGTTTTCCTCAAGGCTTCCGCCACGTACGGTAGCTGTCTCCGAGAATCAACAGAACCAGATGTACGTTTAGCATACTCGTCGTTGCAAGTCAGCAAAAGAAACCGAGAGCACGTGGAATTTCTATACAGTATTACTCAAGTTTCTGTGAATTACACTCGCCACAAGTTTTTAAGACGCTGCAAAACTGCAATATTTATCATTAACTTTAAGAGTGCTATTAAATGTAAGGTGATACGGCATGATGGTTTTACGGTTGAAATCGACAACGCTACAGATTCTTCAGCTCAAGTAATTACTTGTTAGTGTTTTACACAAAAATAATAACCGTATTATTTTTTACTCATCAGTTCTCATAAAATTTCCCAATTAATTTTGGCCGACATTCTACTTCTATAACTAACAAACAAGTGTCCATTGAGATGCGAGAATATTGAAATGGTAGAACGATCGGAAAAACAGACAATGAAATATTCACCAACTCATATCTTTCCTCCACCAATCATTAACAGTTAATGTTCACTTGATAAGGTCCACCGATTTGTGGAGGAAACGATGTGAGTTGGTTAATATTTTGTTGTCTGTTTTTCCGGCCATTAACAGTTAATGTTCACTTGATAAGGTCCACCGATTGGAGGAGGAAACGTTATGAGTTAGTTAATATTTTATTGCCTGTTTTTCTGGTCATACTACAATTGTAATATTATAAATTTAACAGTCATTTTAATTTATTGCGACAACTTTGATTTTTATTTCAGATTTTGTCAATTATACTTCCACGAAGAAGTATTTTTTTTAATTTTGTAAATATAAATGTGTGATATCATATTGAAGCGAATATATTTCTTCCAGAGAAATAGATGTGGTTATTCTCCGTAGAATAAATATAAATGACATTGAACTTGCTCTTGCGCGTCAACATAAAAATGTGTAGGTTCTTGCAATATGAGAAAATGATCAGTTGAAACAATTCATTATAATAAAATTTTGAGTTTTGTCAACTGACAAGTGCAGTTGTGTCGCTCTAGGCTCTCCTTCGCACCCGAGGCAAGGAACAAGGATACCAGAAACGTTGTGTGGTATTTATATTATCAAATTTTTGTCTGAATTGGCTATCTTTTTTATTCAAATTGTAAGACAATTTAAAAGAAAATACAGTTATAAAGTACCAGCAGAGGAGAAGGATTTGGAAGGATGGGAACTTAATATTGACTCTTGTAATTATAACACTGCTTTAAAATTGGTTACTTAATAATTTATTTTCTGGCAAGATAAAGGAATTATTATCTGACACTGTCGAAGTCTGAATATTGTAGTTAAACTAAAAACCGACGAATGGATTAAAAGGCCATGACTGCCTCATAAATCCGTTTGCTTTTAATGTTCATGACAAGGACTACAAAGCACACCTAGTAAAGGAACCGGACTTATTTATAACAGTTTCGCAGTACATATTTAAATGAAAATATATAAAAATAAAATAATAACTTTGTATATACAAGAATTTTTTTTATTATTTTTTTAAGGCAACAGGCTACATGAGGGTGATCCAGATTGGGCAACTCCCCTTTAATAGCATAGGAAGGGATTTGAAGGGTAGAGGAAGGTAGCCAAGGGTTACTAGGGCCCCCGGGCTATGGTTTAAGGATCCTACCCGGAATTCACCTAAAGAAATGCAGCGAAAACCCTAGAAACACCTCCATCAGGTAGGTCGGTTATTGGGTACTTGTCCCACGCCCTTCCGATAGCGGGAGATGAGTTTGCTGTGGGGACACAGCATTCCCTTCTCCGTGCCTCCACCAGTTTAGGAGGCAGCTGGCCGACTATTCCAATGGAAATAGGGGACAACTCTTACCGTATGACCAAGGTCTGTGACCCCGGAACATACACCTCTCATAACAGGCCGAGGTGCCTTGGCTTGTGGGAACCTTAGTTCAAAAACGGAGAGGAAAAGGCACACCCACAGGCAGCCCCTTCGTATCTCTCCTAAAAGGTTCTGCCTGCGAGAGAAAATCCCTTGCAGGTATATAAGTTTTTTTTTTTTTTTTTTTTTTGGGCAACAGGCTACATGAGGGTGATCCACATTGGGCAACTCCCCTTTAATAGCATAGGAAGGGATTAGAAAGGGGGGATGCGGAAGGGTAGAGGAAAGTAGTCAAGGGTTACTAGGGCCCCCGGGCTATGGTTTAAGGATCCTACCCGGCATTCGCCTAAAGAAATGCAGGGAAAACCCTAGAAGAACCTGCATCGGGTAGGTCGGGCATTGGGTACGTGTCCCACGCCCTTCCGATAGCGGGAGAGGAGTTTGCTGTGGGGACGCAGCTTTCCCTTCTCCGTGCCTCGACCAGTTTAGGAGGCAGCTGGCCGACTATTCCAATGGGAATAGCGAACATCTCTTACCGTATGTCCAAGGTCTAATCGACTGATCTTATAACAACTTTATCTTTCATTCAACTGAGAGTTTTCGCGTGCCGTTCACAAAGTTATTACACCTGAAAAGCAACACTGTTGCAGGAAATTTATTTTTATCACCTAATTATTGGCTAAATTATCAATTTGTTAAGATTAAACTACTCTTTGTTACTCTGACTGGGCACTTTTCACAGTAAAACTGCGCGAATGATTTATGTGAAGCTTTATACACTTTAATAGAGACGCGACGAGGTTTTTATTAGCGGTATCAAACTGTGATTCACCATACGGAGGAAAAGTTGCGAAGAGTTAGAAATATTGATTTTGTTCACTTTTTACAAGAGGACGGTCGAACCGATTTTGTCGTTTATATATTGTAATAATCAACTAATTGCCTTGAATTAAAAGAAATATTAATCAAAAGTATAGGCGTTAATTAAATGAATGATTAAACAATTTATTTATAAATAAAATATAATTTATTATCAAATTGTTGCTTCAAGAATCAAAATAATTACAATTAAAATTTTAATATTTCAGGGTGTTTACTGGGTTTGATGATTAGGACACGATAAAAGTAGAATTTGACTAATTAACAATTCAAATTATTATTTGCTTAAAATTAAAACAATAAGTCAACCAATGAAAGAAAACTAGAAGAAAACGAACGAACAAACGAAATCTGACTCTATACTTTAATTAGCGATTACAATATTATCATAGTTTTGGTTTTTGATACTTACATACTGTTCGGCTGGTACCAGCATTCTCTGTAGCTTCAGAAGTACACTATTGCAACATTTTACACTGATTCTAAATGTCGACTCACAGATTCTACACTATTTGAATCTAAATGGAATTTCTTGGCTCCCAGGAACTCGGATGATCCTCCTAATTATCAGTTATGTGATGTCTGCTTGCCTTACAGGAATCTTACGAGTTGCTAGTTTATTAGTCTTTTACTGATTTGGATTTAAACTGCAACGTAGCTCAGTGAAGATTTGTTTTAAATGTTTATTCTCTCGTTGCTGGTCCTAAATGTAGACTCTGCTATTCCGCTCCTTGCTGCTGACCGAAACTAACTTTACTTTTAAATACTTTAGATCGTCTCGACCACTTGCTGTCCTTTCTGGCTGCTGACTCAAAACTTCATCCGTCCACATCAATCTTTCGGCACCAACTCACTATCCTAGTGCCTCTCTAGTTTCAGCGCGCATTTCCCTTTCGGCATTTTCTCAAAGCAACAGAGCTCAGCGCTATTGCCGCTTTTCGTCGCTCAAAATAACGCTAACAATTTATTCGCTGACAATTTAATTTTTAATACAAACAATTCATGGCCTAATTAATTGGCATTACAATATAGAGAAGTAATAAGGTTTAATTTTTAATATACCAGTCTTCTATTAAAATCATTCCCAATTTTTTTCAAATTATTCGTCAATGTGTAAAGAAGCCTTCGTTGTTTTTGGACATATTCGTCTTACCGTTTATATGTTGACTACGAGGTGCATCCTCGACAATTAGCTGAAATTTATTTCTGTAATTGTATTAAAATTTTCATATTTTCAAAATATATAGATTAGGAATTGATATTTTAATTGTAGCTGAAGCGATCCCAAAGTATAGAAACGAAACGTAGTGTTTTTGATCTTAGTAAATATGACTAAATCGTCGCTGTTATTTCATTTAATAATAATTAACGAGCGTCAGGCACACCTCAATTTTCCTGTCACGAAGGTGGTTTCCACATCAACGGGTCTTTTTTTAAATTATTAAGAACTTCAAAGATGCAGCGAAGGTCCGTATTATTTCGAAATATTGCTACAAAGCTACTAGAGTAATCCCTTTTCCGAGAAACTAATAAGGCTCTCAAACAGTCGTGCTTAAAAATTAATGAGCACAGCTTGAAATTTATAATTGTTAATTATTTTTAGAAGTTCAGTAATCTCCTTCCTTCGATTCTCACATTTATTACCAACTAGCTCGTTACAAGGCGTTGCCCGGGCGCTTATTTATATAATACCAAAAAAGAACCAATTCCACATTAATCTTATTAGTCAAGAAGTGATTTAGCCTATCTATGCAGAGGGAATGCTAATTTCTTCATAACCTATCAGTGCCTTCAGAGAAGCATAAATACTCCCGAAATCAAATATCGGAAATACTCTTGAAATAATATACTCCCGGTACCTAAAGCGAGTCTCCGAACTCTAATAGAGTAAAAATACTCCCGGAGTCAAAGATACTTCCAGTATCTTGAGAGAGTGAAAAATAGTCCCTGTACCTTAAGACACAGAAAAATACTCTCGCTATTCTAAAAGTGTCAAAAATACTCAATGTAATTTAGAATGTATTTAAAATTCCGCCCATTTCACCCGCACCTCTATTGGTAATATGGGCTTTTCATAAAAGTATTATCTGTACAAAATATGATAGAATTCGCAGCACGAGTTTAAGACTGTACTCGGAACATTGTTATCCCATTCCTCCACCACCACTTCTACGGGCAGAACAACAACTTAACCGACAGTTAGAATATCATTATTTAACTCAGCGACATCAATAACCTAGCATTCCCCTCCAATTTAGGTTGTTTTGCTTTATTTTAAGGATGTAACTACTTTCCACCCCGCCCCCTAAAAGTGCTTCACTCCTGAGGGGCTTTAAATTATATACAAAAAATATCGGGAGAAACGCTTATTGACCCGAAAATACATCTATCGATGATATATCAGGCGTTTTAGCATGTTTGAAAATTTCCATCTCTGCCCCTTACTCCCAAAGTGTTTGTTGTCGGTTTGAAGGGAACACCTGTACAAAATTTGGTCAAATTTGCTCCACAGGTGTAGAATTGTATGTGGTACATACACAATGTTTTCCACTTCAACCCCCACTCATCGGGATAGAAGAACAACTTAACGGGGAAAGTTGAATGTTACAATTAAACTCAGCGACATCTATAACCCTGGATTCGCCTCGGTTGTTTTGCTTTACTTTTATGTAACTCCCTTCCACACAGCCCTAAAAGTGCTCCACTCCTATTGCAAAAGGGGTTGAAATTATATACAAAGAATATCGGGAGAAACACTATCAATCTCATTAACCCACCAAAAAAATTCCGTGCTCAAATATTGGCCGTTTAACATGTTTGAAAGTTTCCACCCCGCTGGGGGTTGGAGTCCTGTCTTACACCCACCGTGTTTGTTTCTGGTTAGATAGGAACACGTGTTCGAAATTTTCTCCGCGGGTGAAGATTTGTATGCGGAACATACACACATACATATACACAAACGTAAGTCAATTTTTATTCAGTAGAAGTTATGTCTGCAGTTGAAGTTGTTCTTATAATTTATGGAATTATACATTGTACAACTTAATGAATAATCCGTTCGTTACTTTCTTTATTTTCTTAAGTTGATTTGTGTCCAACAAATGGAAAACCGAGTTTTATTTCGAAAATGGAAGTGTCGTTATTTGTATTCGCAGAAGACGCCGTTTCCTATGTCGAGATTTACACATATAATGAGGTTCCTTTTCGGGACGCACGTAATATGCATGAAGTTATATCTCGTGTTACCCGGCTCAGACGAAGACACAAAAAGAGGACGATGAAATTGGAGGGAACTAGTAGAAGGACAACTTCCAATTCTGAAAAACTTGACCAGTCAAGGGGCTTAATTATACTAATACCGTGACTTCATTCATAGATAATGGAATCAGCCTTGGGGGAAATCCTAGTATGGATTATAACATTCCCTTCGCACGTTTGTACGCTCTTCGTCGCGAGTGCGTTTCGGTCGGTGTCGAAAGGCAGTCGTTGAGGGATCACGATGATTACAAACAAAGACACGTGTTGCCGAGATCCGCCTCTGCCGGAGCCTGTCGTCTCCTGGCACTCAGCCTCGCCGTCATCGGAAACAGGAGAACACGACGCCCATGCGTGCAGACACTCATACTTTTGTCAAATCATTTGCATTACGATATTACTATTCCTTACACATGAAATTATTAAAATAACAAAATTTTTACACTAATGAAATTTACGTCGCTGACAGCGATAATATTTTCAATTTTATCTCCACGTTACTATTTCAATTCATTTTCGGACTGTTATCCCTTATAATATTTTATCTGTCAATTAAGTACTAATTGCGCGTTATAGCTGTATACCACTACGCCTCCGTTCATCTACTGTGCGTTGATTTATTTATTAAAAAAACCTTTTTAATAAGTTTCTAATGTTATACCGTCTACTGATATAGTCCTTCGATCTACGCACTCATTGTTTCTTAACCTCCGTCAGGTTCCCTTACAAAATTAAGTTCCAGTATCAATTTTGCTAATTAAATGGCGCTCAAGAACATATAGAAATATAATATGCAAATGCAATTCGTTGTAAACATTTTTCTTCTTCTTCATTTAATTTTCCTGGTCCAACTTCCGAAACAATTCCACAAGAGTACTCACGTTATTTCTCTACTGCCGTTGCTTCTTTGTTTGGTTTTGTCTCTATTTGGATTTTCCATTCTTCTTGGTTTTCAAACGTGTCAACTAGCTGATGTCTTTCTGGAAGTCAACAAATTCAATTTTATAATAATTAATGACTGTTACACATTTATGGCCTGATATTAATCCAAAAAACATTCAAACATCCGAGAAAATATTTATATTTACCGTTTGACCTCAATTTAGATACTCAGGACATAGTAAAATACTCTAAAAATAAACCCACCTTCCCAAATCCCTCTCACCTTCAATGGGACTCTTATTCCGACAAAAAGAAAAGTAACTTACCTCGGTCGCACCCTTGACCCAAAATTATCCTGGTAAGTCCATATCATTAACCTCATCCCTAAAATTAACTATAAATTCAAAACCCTATACCCACTATTAAACAAAAGCTGCCCACTCTCAATCAATACAAAAAGATTAATCTATCTCTCCCTCACCCAACCCATCTCGTCCTACGCCTGCCCTATCTGGGGATCCTCCACCAAAACCCACACAAAAAAGCTCCAAATTACCCAAAACAAAATCCTTCGCTCCATTACCAATGCTCCGCGGTTCCTAAGAAACTCTACAATCCACAAGGAAATCCAAATCCCTACCATCAACACAATTATCAAAAAATCCATATCAGCTCTGATCAAAAGTACCCTAAATCACTCAAATCCGACCATAGAATACATACATAGCCATCGCCGCCCATCGCTACACAAACTAACATGTAAATTATTTACCATAATTTTTGTAAATATTTGTAAATGTATCAACTAAATTGTATAATTGAAAGATAAAAGTTTTTAAGAATAATAATAATGAAAGGAAATAGTACAAATATTACAACGTAACAGTTCTGTAGAAAAATCTAAACTTACATATTTAGTAATAACAAAATCAATGATGAGTAATAATATGATTGATACACCATATTATTTTGCCTATTTCGTTACTTCTTTTATTTCTTGGATGTGGTCGTTAACATTGTATCAATTTCTGAACCGTGTTTAAGCCTTTGACTGTCTTTATTTCGGGATAATAGCTGATTAACATTCTCTTTAATTCCGTAAATAATGTTGGAAGTAAGCTCATTATTACGCTATCGGATACCAGGAATTTTCTCATTTTAGCTTGAGAATGTTTGCCGTTGGTCCATTATGCCTAGTTGTTTTGACATTTTTCGTATGGCACTTATTTTCGTTAATATCTCTTCGAGATCTCGAAGTACATCAATCATATTCGCAAGAACACGTAACCCCTCTAAGCTTTGCATTATAGATAAAGTTGACCTTTTATGTAAGTTCTTACCTCAGGAAATAGTTTGTTTCCCTTATCATAAGTAATTGCGATTATTTGTAATTTGTTCTTATTCTTTGTCTGCTTTTATTGTTCTATTGTCTAACGTTTGCATTACGACATTCTTGGGGTATTTCATAACGTAATGGATAAGTTACATGAATATATATTTGTTTCTTTCCCTTTGGCTCTACTGCCCATTGAGGGCCTTGCTTTACCGTGACAACTACCAGCCTGCTATCTTCCATGACACATTCTGAATTTAGAAGTGACACTTTGTCAGTGTCATGATTCTCCATCCGTCTTAACCTCAGTTTCCGTGACCAGATATTTCCTTGTATTACTTTCTATTTCGAAGATTTTATTACCGTTTTCTAACTCCCAACAACTATGCTGAAGATATATCCCGGCTCACTAAGTCACTATCACTGCATGAGATAAAACTATTTATGATTTCGACAACAGTGGCTGAGTAACAAATTTGCCTCATGGTAAAAAAATCCGTTCATCGTCAGAGCTCCTCAATCTCAATGTCAATTTCTTCCATATCTGTGTAATGCAAGTAGAATGATGAAATTGAACTTTCTGCCGTATCGGCCCCCTGCTGGCTGACAGACGAGCATCATATTAATTATTGGTATTATAAATTTATAAATAATCTCTGCTTCAACCGGTATTCGAATAAATAATTTAGGATTTTGTAGATCTTTACGTTAAGAAATTTAGCTAATGGAAAAAAAACTCTCTTGACTTCTTCTTTTTATTCAGCGGTGGACCAAATGCCTTATTACCTGAAGACCTTTTTGTTGATGACCGACTACATTGACCTAATTTTTTACAATACTTTTTCAAAAAATATTTATTACCAAGCTTCTTCTTCTAACAGTTTCTCGTTGTTAATTTTACTCTTATAATAAAATTGCAACCACTTACTTTTACAGCAAATTTTCTCGAGTTTTGTATCACCCACAAAACGTGACGTTTCGCAGTCATTGTAAGGTTAAACTTCAATGGGAGAACTTTTCTCAGTTTCGAACCTTCGTTATAGCTCCCATCGATTAAGATTGTGTGGCGCAGTAGTGAGACAATTTTTGAACCTTTTATTTTTTAAAATTATCATCGCGTAGACGTGTACTGTACAGGAGTAATAACAAATCTTTCTTCATTCATCGTTAAATAAACTCCATTTTCAGACATATTGTTTACAATTATATTGTTTGTGGTAAAATGAGTCCATCCAATTTCAACATTTCAAAAAAATCATTACATTCAAACTATTCCACGTAATATGATAATTGTTGTTAGCTTAAAACTATAGGTAACGTATCGCAATTAGTCAACAGATTATCAGAAATGTTGAAGTGATTACTATATTAAATGAAATTTTTACAAATTTTGTAAAGCTAAATTTTATTTTCGATTCTGTGTAATGCTGACGGAAATTCCAGCGATTATCAGGAGCCAATGAAAGAGCAGTTGTTGAGAAACCTATAAATGGATATTTTTTAGAGTAACAGGCTGCATGAGGATAATTCACATGGTGGCAACTCCCCTTTAATAGCATAGGAATGGATTTGGAATGGGGATGCGGAAGGGTAGAGGAAGGTAGCCAAGGGTTAACTAGGGTCCCAGGGCTGTAGTTTAAGTATCCTACTCGGTATTCGCCTAAAAGCGATGCAGGACAAACCCTAAAAAACCTACATCAGGTTTGGGCTCTTGGTCCACGCCCTTCCGATGGCTGGAGAGAGGTTTGCTGTGGGGACGCAGCATTCCCTTCATCGTGCCTCGACCAATTTAGGAGGCGGATGGTAATAACGGACAACCCTTACCGTACTTCCAAGGTGTGTGAACATACACCTCTCAAAAAAGGCTGAAGTGCCTCGGATCGTGGGTCCTTTAGTTCTCAAAGAGTTCTACTTGCTAGAGCTAACAACAGTTTTTTTTTTAGCGTAACAGGATACATACATAGCATAGGAAGGGATTTGAAAGGGGGAATGCAGAAGGGTAGAGGAGGGTAGCCAAGGCACTGGGGTACTTGTCCCACGCCCTTCCGATAGCGGGAGAGGAGTTTGCTGTGGGGTCGCAGCATTCCCTTCTCCGTACCTCGACCAGTTTAGGAGGCAGCTGGCCGACTGTTCCAATGGGAACAGCGAACAACTCTTACCGTATGCAACCTCAGAAAATACACCTCTCAAAACAGGCCTAGGTGCCTCGGCTTGTGGGAACCTTAGTTCAAAAACGGAGAGAGAAAAAGGCATCCCCAAAGGTACCCATTTCGTGTGACTACTACAAGGTTCTGCCTGCGAGAGAAGATCCCTCGCAGGTACTGCCTGCGAGAGAATAGCCCTTGCAGACCTTCTGTAGTTGTTGTTATTAACCGAAAGAATATTTGTAATAAGGTGATCAAAACATTGCTGAAGGAAATTACCTCATTTAAGTGGCTCAGGTAAATGAAAAATAATGAAATTCGGGGGGTTGGAATATCCAATCAGAATACGAGTAAGATTTCTGAAATGGGGAAACGCATCCGATAAAATTGATGGTAAAAATCATTGATCTAATTCAGCATAACAGCGAAGCACCACTGGAAGTAAAATCAGCGGTTAAACCCACAGAATGAGTCCCGCGTCACAAAGCGCAGAATTAAGTTAATTCAAAGGTTTAAGTGAATGTTAAAATTCAATTTTAACCATACAGTTTTGTTTTAAATAGTGCGTCATTCAAGTTTTAATCAAATTCAGATTCAATCAAGGTAAACTATTTTACGTTGAATCTCATAAATTTTAATAAAGCTTTGTAAATAATTACATACTATAAATAAATTGTAAAAAAGTTCATACACAAATGTTCATAAATAACATATTATTTAATTTATCATTTATACTTTGACAATTTTATTTATTTCCGACTGTAACAAACATAAGGCTTTGAAAATATGTTTTTATGTTATTGTAGCTATTTCTGTGATTTCAAGTTTGAGTTTTTGTCACCGACGACCTCAGCGTAAGCATCCGGTTGAGTTTTTATTTTACAAAATTTCGTTTACGAATTGGCACGTAGCAGGATTATGTAACCACTGCTACCAATGTTTGTTGAAATAAAAACTAGTTCCCTTGTATTTGCCAGGAAGTTTACTGAACCCTTTCAGATTTACACACAAAACCTCGAGTTCTTGAGACTGGCTGGTTAAGGAATAAGCACGGTCAAAATGTTCACATTAAATTAAGTTTTATGCCGCAGAAAAATCTCTTGGAGTAGTTTCAAATCCATAATTTATAAATAAAACTGTTTAATATACATTAACGAGTATATTAGATCTGAGCATTATATTTTTAGTGATGAAAGCACAAATCAACAAAGACATTTGCATTGTTTCTTCGACTATTTATTATGGTGACGTGATGCTCGGTGAGAAGACATTTCTCCTAGTAGCACTGACCTAAAAGGTGTATTACACGAAAATAGAATTCAATTATTCTTTCTTTCCGCTTTCTAAGGTCTTACAGTTCCTCCAAATTACCTCCTGGCAACACAATTTCTAGTAATTAAATCAACAAAAACATCTCACAGCAGCTACAGCCTATGTAATATTGGCTGATGTTTCTACCGCAATAATTACGTAAATTCAATACAATTAATTGCTATGTTTTCTAATTAAAATATGTCCTTTGTGGCGATTGTGTTCCTAAATTATGTAATTATATTGTGAAAATATTGGCCCTGATTGCAACTCGCGTGACTGGCGTTTGTTCATTGTTATATCGAAAATAACGTTTCACTGCGTAAAAGTCCATTTTAAATCTTAATACGCAATACGCCAGCACAATAATTGTTATTGATTTATTATTATAAAACTTGTAAAATTGGTGTGCTAGGAAATAAGCATGTAATAAATTGTAATATTTTTTCAATTTTTAAAATTTTAAAATCAGTAATCTTAAATTAATAATATAAAACTTTCAGTAATTATATATAATTATTACGGAATATGTTTATTTTAAGATACTAAAGATTATTTAGGAGATTATTTAATAAAGCTTAAAAATATTTAATAATTATAGATTCGTTTGGTTTTTTTAATCTAATTACCAGGTTTTCAGTCGTTATGAGTCCAAAAATCATCATTGTTTGATATTTAGCATAAGGGCACGGAATTCCTTCTAGCTGTCATGGAGTAGTAGAAGGGACTGGACAACCTTATATTTCTTTTTCGATCCACTACATTTTTATGAAAGTCTTCAACTCCGGAAAAACATCTAGACCACTAAAAATGAGTTGCTAACACTGTTCTTCTATCGAACAAATGGACAGTTACACATATTTGTTTGTTAAGGAACTGAAGCGATAAAGCTGGAACCGAGGGTGGAATCTGCCATATTTCAAATACATAAATACGTACTGTCAACCTACAGACTATTAGAACAAAATAAATTAGCTTAATTATTGGTTTCTTGACCATTATTTCATCTTTGATATTTTGTAATACAGATATGCGAATAGATTCTAATATTATTGGAACGAATCTTGTTTATCTGCGCTAATAAATCAGCATTAAATTTAAATAATGAAAACGACAATTATTATATTTAAAATATAAAACGTATCAAACACAACTTTCCGTCCCTGAATGGGACCTCTTCAGGTGTATAGTTACACACAAATATTATTTATTATAAGAAAATGTAGGTTGATAGATTTCTAACGTGCAGATTACAAACACGATGCGTGTTATACAATTTTGAAAATATTATATTTATTTAATTGACCCACGTTGAAGGGCCAAATAATGTAACACCCAACTTATAGCATTTATTTACTTTACGCTATGGTTTGATAGCAATTTAAGTAATATTGAATTTTGAAGTACTTAAATAAATTTAAATATTAGTTTTATTCACAGTTTTTTGTCATTTCATGAAATATTTGCACAATTTAAATCCAATTAATTAATTTTTGAAGTTGTTAAAATTTTTGATGAATTTTTTAACATTTAGTCATAGGTTTGTGATAATAATACCAAACTTATTCTATATAAGATTTTAACCATTTATTTAAAGATATTATAAATTTTGTATATACATTTTACACAAATTTTCCACGGCTATTAGCATGAATTTTTACTCTTATCTCAGGTCGCTTTATCGGGCCTCATGACAAGTACAGAATTGCAATTTACTCAATAATATATAAAATTTTAAGAAAATGTTTTGATTTGAATTTACACTTGAATTTTACATTCGAAAATTTAAAATATCACCAAAAATACAAACATAAAATGAAATGAAATTTGATGGTACAACAATGATGCAAGGCTAAGCAAAACTTATTCAATTATGCACTTTATTAAATTTTAAAATGAATCACACTTGAACAGAAACATTCGATTAATCCTTTTTGAAGCTCCAGACAATAGAATCCCGACTAAGGACCCAAGATATTTCGTCCGTGGCCTCCAGTCAGTCTGCAAATATTATCGCCAACGCCCAAGATATGAGGACCGCGGATACCGTTAATGTCACTGTGACCCTAATTATGTACAGATTACAAAATAGTTCGCCTTAAGTCACCAGACAATTACAAACTATCTGTTGGTGAGATTTAGATATCATTTTATTTCCCCCAGTCCGAATAGGTGTACAATTTTACTGTAGCATCTCCAACTAACGGTCAAAACATGCATAATCTAAAAAAAGGTCTAGGAATTCTATAAATTCAACGTACGCACTGACTGTTGAAATAATTTTTCAATTACATGACAATTATCGTATGCTTCAAACTTTATATTTGTACAATTTTGAAACTTATATTATTACCAACATTGGTGTATATTACAATATATATAATGATTAAATATTTCTGTTATTTTTATTATTTAATTTAAAAATTAAGTCAGATTATTATAATTGTCAGAGTTAAAATTGTTTTACAGTTAACTTACTTGAAAATATATATTTTCCCGTTCTATGTCGGAAGGTTCTGTTATTGATCCATAAGAAATTTATTCGCTCTTACCTTGACATCAGCTTGCTGCTTAACGACCAGTTATTTCCTCCATTTTACTACCTAGTAATTGTACACTTCCTCTCCTAAGACGTACATTACTTCCTACACACCAGTCGTTCTGCGATAAGTGACATCATAGAGATGTTTCCCTTCGCAGAAATGTTCTCAACATGACGCCTTAATCGCCTACTCTTCGGAGAGAATATTCATTACTCATCAATAGATTCCATTTCAGTTTCTGTAGATGTTTTCACAACATTATTTATAATATATCTAATTTCATATTATTCCTACTGATAAAGAAGTCTGGGCCATCGTGAGAAAATAAATTGATTAGTTTTCACTAGGACTTATTTCACGGACTCCTACTGCTTGAAAGTAGATGCCATAATATCTGATTTTTTTACTAGATTTTTAGCTCAGGAAACTTTCCATCTCATCAATTGTCAAGGCGAAAGTCCAGAAACTGTCCCATTCTAATAACCTGTATTTTTATGTATTCCTTCCAAATATATTTATTGAAAATAAAATATTAACTCAAATACTACTGTATATTTTATTATTAAATCGTCGTAATAATTCATAACTACGAATTTGGAAATGCCTAAATATCTTCTACTAAATAAATGAATAAATTATTCTCGCGTATCCTTTCCTTTACGTGTCAGCAAGATAAAGGTATAATAACGAAGAATTGATCTAATAGCTGTTTTAATTTATATATAGTCCCTAATACTACAAATGAAGTTTTGAATGTTACAATAAAAATATTTAAGAGAATTCCTTGTAAATATTTTATTTCGAAAATCGTTTCAGTTTCATATTCTAATAGTCAGATAAATCAATTCGTTAGATAAAAATAATATAGATTTCCCCAGTTTTAAAAATAAGCGTAGTTATAACATTTAAACTTCATGAAATTAAATGTCATATAAATGGAAAATATGTTCTAAAACAATCGATTAAAATTGCAGATACACATGATTACGTCTAATCACGTTTCCTCAAAGGTATAAACAAACTATTCATGCATTTAGCTGATTTGAAAAATTATAAAACACAAATAAGTGATTTTCAAACCAATGTAAGAATATTACTGTAAGGACCCCTACGAAGAAAAAATAAAACGAAAGATATGTATTTAAGATTATTATTTTGTCAGGATTACATCTAAGTTATATTTTACAGAAAAAAGTTTGTGTTTAGATAAACATACTGTAGTTTCTTTCATGTCGTATCATCCATCCTGAAGCAAGGACTAATGAAATTAATAAAAATCTATCTACAAACAAAAGTTAACCACTAAAAAATAAACTTCGGCCTGTATTGATTCTCTTTATGGAGATTATAAATTTAAATATACAGTTTAGAATGATATATAATAGAATATTTCTTAAAATGGAAAACATCTTCGACCTTAATTATTAAATCCTTGTGTTCCTTATAACTCCCGTTATGTTACGAAAATTATCTAGCGTGCGGTATCTGTTTTAGATGTATTTTTTTTATGTCTGTATACCACGTGATGTCTCTAATTGGATATTCAATCGGCTTACTCCTGGTGGTAGAATTCGAACTCAGTTCTATCTCGTTCAATCCATTTGTATCTACCTGCTGACTGACTATTGTTTGACCTAATTATCCTTTTATAAAAACACCGTCTCCCACTAGAAAATTCTTCCTTGTTTCCATGTTGAGTATCGCATCTGCTCACACTGGTTTGTCCAATCATATCAATTCCCTGGTTACCGACCCAAACTACAGTAATAATTTAGCATACAATCTGATATCTTGAGGTCAACGAAGTGTGATCTCACATCTGATCTACTTTCTTCTGGGATTTTCCAGCATTTAAAATACTCTCAAATAATTACCCATAAATAGGTAACTTCCGTCTTTCGTTTTTTTTATCTGGGACTATAAACCTGTTCTCCTCAGTGCGCGGATTCTAAGTGGTCCCGCTAATCCTCTTTGGGATTTTCCGCTTTGTCTTTTTCATCTGACATTGTGGACTTTCCACCATCTTCAACTGCCCGTCCGATCGCACACGTATACAGAACTAAATTCCAATTATAATGTTTAATACTTCATAAATTATTATACACAGCAACACTCAGTTGGTTGTGAACAGGTAACTCAGGCTGAATCACGATTGCATGTACTGACTAAGAATGAAAAAAATCTTGATACCTATTTAAAAAGTTTTAGTGTCAGATTCCGTAGAGTTTGAATTTTCTTTCTCTATGCCACGAACCCTGGCTTCTCTATTCACTTTCCCAACTGCAATTCATATTGTCGGTCAACAGTGTTCTATTCTTAGTGAACGGGCGGGGCTGTCCTTGATCTGATTTTTTTTTGTGAAATAACCTTCCATTGTTATCAAATTAATGAAACGTTAATTAAAAATTAATTAATTTACCGTCGTCCAGGGGCGATGGTCTAGTGTACAGAGAGGCAAACCAAGGTCTTTCTCCAAAACACCTCAATACTAATTTCGGCCCTTATTGTCCGTATTAGAATGATTATGCGATGAAAAGATAAAGTACATAGTGTCGTTATAAGCCTAATGGTGAAGTAAGTGGTTCCAGACTTGGGCCTAAATTTGGGAATTGTTCACCATGGTTGAAACAGATTAATAAGTTATGCTAATGGATGTTAAACACTAAAGGCAAAAACTTAGAAATAATATCAAAAGTACGACTTTATTTTTATATTAGGATAACTTTCTGGTTGTATAATTTAAAAATTATATGACAGCGCAAGTACATTGGAGGTCAGCTGAAATTTTTGATTGTATAAAAGTTTACGTTCTAACAACGTTTTACCATCTAATTAAAATATGTAATTAGAAGTAAAACAAAATATAAAAGTAATTACATATGATTATTAGATTTTTGCTGAGTTACTCAGAATGCTCAAATCTCAAACCCACGATCCTGAGATGAAAAGGAGGTCTCATAAATTGAATGATAAATTGGAAATTCGTGTAGTAAAAATTTTTGGAATCAAACTTCTGGCGTCCTACATGGCTATTTAAAATTGTGTTTCAAATATCCGACGTTCATGTAATGCTGTCAAATTTTGTCTCAATAAATTTTGTGCATTTAATTCCTTCATCCCAGTATTCTCGTATAGGCAGCAGATTGTGTTCGGCGTAGAAATGTGAGTGGTGTGACGTTAGAGTTGTATCAGGTGGCGGCAATCTTTAACTTAGGCTATACTTTAATAATAATAATAATTATTATTATTGCTTTACTTATAATAATATTCTTATTATTAATATATTTTTTAGAGTAACAAGCTACATGAGTGTAATCCACATGGTGATAACTCCCATTTAATATCATAGTGAGGATTTGAAAGAATGGATGCATTCCCTTCTCCATGCCGCGATCAGTTCAGGAGGCAGCTGGCCGACTGTTCTAATGGGAACAGCGAACAACTTTTACCGTATGCTCAAAGTCTGTGACCCCGGAACATACACCTCTCAGAAATGGCTGTGGAAACCTTAGTTCAAAAGCAGAGAGAGAAGAAGGCATCCCCAAAGGCAGCCCTCTCCATATAAACAATGATTGGATTAAAAGGTTTCTTCTACTTGTTTTTGATTTTACTAATATATTTTAATTATGTGCATATTCATTCCTATTTTCCTTGGGTTCCTCTGCTTCATTTCCCTTATGAGCATTATTGACCCCGTTACTTATAGTAACTATTATTAGTTTGAAACTTTGGGGATAAAGCATGGGATACAGTCTTTTGGATCTCGAGAGCATATTTTTCCCTGGTATGTTTATAAAGTAACTTGGACTGTTTAAAGTTATGTGTTATATGTTGAGTTTGACCTTTCCGATCTAGGAGACACCTCTTCTTATCACGGCAATTATTGCAACCAACATCCACCAGTATTCATTCTTTATGATGCACGTAGGTTTCTCTTTAACTTACCTGTTTCTAAATATTTTAATAATAATTTTTCAGAGCCAAAAATTATGGCTGTAATTAAATGATAAAACAACAAAAACTAATTATTTAATTTCAGTAAAAGACTTGAAATTGAAGGTTGACTGCTGAAAGACGTAACAAATGATAACAGGCGTAACAAATACATACCAGGAAACTAGTATTATTACGCGCGTCATGGTCTTCCTGAAAGTGATTAAACGTACGCACATAAATTAGGAATTAGTATCTGCAGTCGGAGAAATTACCTTAGAATTCGAAATTTAAATAAAATTCGTATATATAATACATTAAGTTTTTTTTAATATTTCGTCGAATTTTTCCGTTCGTGAAGCTTCTGGACCATCTTTTCGATGTTTCATGACCTATTCACACATTATTAGTTGAATTATTTACTTCACTATCCCGAACCATTCATTCATTGTATGGTTGTTCCAATCAGTTTAATTCCGAAGCGAATTATTTTCGTATTATTGTTATCACGTATTAACGAGGAAAATTTCCGATTGACAGATTTGAATAATATCAGATTAGGTCCAGATTCATTCAAGGTAGTATTAGTCGGTTTATTTTTCTTAATTAGATATTCATTATAAAATTAATTAATTAATTTACCGTCGTTGTTTTATTTTCATATTCATAGAATTTTTTCGTTTTCTTGAAGTTCTGTGTGATAGCGATCTTCGTTAGGCTACTCAAGACAATTTTGTTTCGATGGTCCTGGAAATCTTTATTCGGTCAATTATTAATCCACTCATTCATTGGATTGTTGTTCCAATACTTTTTGCAATATTCATTCATGGATTCGTAAGGAAGGCCTGGCATCAAATGACACAAGAATTTGATAGTATCAGATTATGTACAAATTCATTTTAGGAAATAAATAGTAGTTGTTACTTTTATGTATTATTTTTTAGATACATACACTGATCTCTTGATATAGTGTTTTATTAAATTACCTAAAACTAATAGAATCATCTCAAATGCTTTTACATTTACATTCAGTTTAGCCAACTCCTTTCGAATTTAATCTCGTTAATAGGTTCTCTACAATTTTAACTATTATTCAACAATTCCATTTTTAAGTGACGCGTCTCACACGATTATCCCGATTCTTAAACATCATTTAACAGTTCACAATTTTTAAGCACTGTTATTACAATAGACCAACAAAATAAAGTAACTGTGTAAAAACCGTCTGTTTTATTCCGAATTTTTCTTTACAGAATTTATATTCAGGCTAAATTTTTTAAAATTCTTTTTATGGAATAAATATTAATCTTCAATTTTTATATACTGTGGTTTATTTTCCATGTCGTTGTTGGTATTTCTTCTCTGATCCTTTGAGGAATTCTAACATGTGTTTCTGTTAATAGTCTATTCGCAATTGTTTTGAAATGCTAAACACTTCAATTTTATTCTGGAATCCGTTTGCTATTAATTCTATACTTCTTTAGAACTGCAGAACAAATTGTAGGAGAATCAAAAGTTCATATAAAAATAAATATGAGAAATGTTTGGGAACTATAACGTGATTGATGATTTCCAAAGTGTTTTCAGGAGAGCAAAGTATTAAGTTTAAAAAATGTCAGCTATGGAAATATAACAACTATTTTCTTAAATGGAGGTCCTTATAACTATGTACAGTATTGGGAACATTCTATTTTACAAATTCCAATTTTTGTTAATTTTCAACTTCAAGAGTTTGTCTTAAACAAATTATGAAACACTTTAAATCTATAAATTATTAATAAAGCCACTATAAAAAATATTATAGGGGATGTTTTCAGGTATGCCTTTCGGAAACTGTTACTTTTTAATCATGCAACGGCCGACTCGAATATAATAGCACAATGTAAGGATGATTGGAATATACAAGTGCAGGAGGCTGACGGAAGTTAAACCTTAAAATTGACCGAATGAGCTTATTATCGTATATTTATATGTGGGGTGGGGGTTACTATATTACTTCTTTGAAGGTCTTCCTGTGGCGTAGTAAATGTCTCCGCCTTGAGGCACGCATGGTCTGTGTCTAGTATACGTGAAGAGCTCACGCGTTGTTCCTTATGTTACTGACAACATGCAATAAACATAGCGTGTTTCCAAACACACCAGAAGTGTCGCGTGAACTCCTTGTTGCTACATAATCATCAGGTCTCATGGCCCACGTTTTTCCCCGAGGTCAAACTACGAGTACAAAGAATTTAACGGGTGGCCCAAAGAACAAACTTGACGACTTCCTCAGTCTCGAAATTCATGGTTTTTAATGTTTACGGAAATGCTTTCCCAACAAAATTCATACCACAGATCTCGAGAAAGTCGTAAAACTCTTATCATGTTTTTCTTTCACCATTGAGCTTTAAATCTCTCTCATTTTTTTTCAATCAGGATTATGTCCAGCATTTCCGACCAAATATAAAATACTTCAATAAAGGAAAAAACTATTTTACATTTTTTTAGACGTGTGCTAAGGGAAAAAATATTACAATACAAATAAAACCAAAAACACAGTAAAACTCATGTGTGGCGAAAAAAAATCAATTTGGATGAATTAGAAATATCAATTTCTGGCGAAGAAATGGGAATTTTGGATACATCTCCACTTCAATGCACTTGATCAGATTGACATAATCAAGAAGAATTTTTTTTAGCTCATATACGATTAGACTTAACGAGTCACTGGTATACTCTGGATGCTCTAACTAATTAAGTGAAAAAAGTAATTTCGTAGCCTTTAGTGCATTTTTGTGAATCTACGCTCCTCCTTTCTTAGAAGACCGAACTCGATGAGTGATCCAAAGAAGATTTTGACGAGGAAATGAAGGTGTGAGAGGAATTGTCAATATCAGAACCCTATTTAGTTTACTAACAACAATGGGACACTCGATGAAATAACTGAATTAAATCAACAATTTCCAATATAAAGATTATTAATCGTTTATGGAGAATCAAAAGAATAAGATTGGTCTAGTATTGTCTCGTTTATTCCTATATTCATGTACGACATTGACTATTCCGCAGTCTCACAGGTGATCTCGATTGTCTGCCTTCATTCACCAATAATACTCGGGATTCGGGTTCATTTCTCAGCGCATATCTAGGAGGACCGTAGATTCACATAAATGCATTGAAGGTTACGAAATTAAGTTTTCACTGAATTAGAGCATCCAGAGTATACTAGCGACTCGTTAACAGTCATATCTTGTACTAAGCTAAAAACAAATTTCTGATACCTTTCGATGGACGTACGCGGACTATTTCTACAGAACCTATTTAATTTAAAGTAAAGATGTGTATTGGTTCAGATAAATTTTGGAATCGGAAAGAGTTATTTTTTCAAAAAGACATACTAAAGCAATTCTCTGTGAAATTCAGCATAAAACGAAGTGGTATTTAACAGTCGGAGTTTCTCCCGGTGTACAAAAGACTTTGTACAAGTCGTATTTTCTCAATTTTTTTCGTATTTTAATTCCAATATTATTATGTTACCATTTGTAATAAGAAAACTCATTCCTAATTTTCTAAATTTTTTACTTCTTTTGGACCTCTCGACAATGTTTCCATAGCATATGTACATAAAAGCATATAATTTTTAACACAATTCCTATGTTTAAAAATTTTCTACAAAATTATTTATCATCATAATAATTACCTATACTTATTTTAAATATACTGTAATAAACAATCAATTAATAATTTAATTTTTCACGTTGTGGTAGCTATTTAATGTAATAATTAAATATGATGGGTTAATATAAATAAAAAGCTTATGAACAATTAACAAAGAAAAATATTTATTTAGTTTTGTGGCTTTCAAATAATAAAACATAATTACAAACAAAATTTGAGATCGGTTCTCTCAGGGCCTTTACTGGGTTTGATGATTAGGACACGATAAAAGTAGAATTTGATTAATTAACAATTCAAAATATTATTTGCTTAAAATTAAAACAATAAGTTGATCCATGAAAGAAAACTTGAAAAAGCGAACGAACGAACGAAATCTGACTCTATCCTTTAATTAGCGTTTACAATATTATCATAGTTTTGGTTTTGTTACTTACATACTGTTCGTCTGGTACCAGCATTCTTTGTTTCTCCTACTCAACACGATAAATGCAAATCGTTATTTACACAGAGTCTAGTTCACACAGAATTTACACGCTCACCGGCGAATAGAACGCAGACAAATTTCCGGAGCCTTGGATGAACCTCTCCATAGTCAGCAATCGGATGTTGTCTTCCCCTCAGTGTAAACTTGTTCGAATTTGCCTTATTACTGGAACTGATGATTTGCAGATTCTTTGTAGACTTATACTGTTATTTTTATTGATTTGAAATAGACTGCAAGGTATCTCGTTGAAAAATTGTTCTAATGTGCCTCCTTTCCTGGCTGGTTGTATACGTAAAACTGACCCAGACTTTCGGCGCGCAAACGCCATTTCGACTTTTCGACAAAGCAGCCGAGGTCGCTTCTCCATTGTTGCTTTGTTTGATCAAACAATGGATTTATCAAACAATTCAAATTTTATGTCCAAACAATTACTGGCCTAATTAATTGGCATTACAATATATACCTTTAATATGTGCAAGTAAATTATTTAATCATTTGGAAATAGTTGTATTTGAGTAGACTGATTTCCAGTAGAATCTTAAGGAAATCCAATAAGACAATATGGCTACGCACCTACGGTCCAGATGTAGATTCAATCTTTATGTCAGAAAATTGTAACTTTTTAAAGAATTAATTTGGTTCGTAAAATTTAAAAATCCGTAGTATTATTAGTTATGATATAAAATATGTTCTTGAGTAAAGGTTGATATCCAGAGTAATATTATACATTCTCGACAGAGATTGGCAACAATTAGAACGAAAACAGTTTCCTAGCAGCGAATTTTCAATCAAATATTTGTTTCGTATTACAGAAATGTTATCTTTGTTACTTTCAGTAAGAGAATTTGGGTCGATTTATTTTCGTAACGCCAGCAAACTTAGCAAAAAAAAAAGTACAAAGCGAGTTCAGTTATTTCTGGCAAACAAAGAAAAGTTCATTACTTGAGGCCATGACCACTGCTACCAAGGCTATTCAGAGTAACGGCTTTGTTTCCGTAACTGCAGTGTTATTTCGACAAGACAATACGTTACTCGTTATGGTAAAGTGTCCAGCAGAAAAGTTTATTGAGTTCCAGGAACAATGATGTATCCATTTCAGGAAAATATAAAATAAATGTAAGAGTTACATTGAAGGAAGTAACATGTTCATTAATACATACTTGACGGATTTTTTTTCCATAAAATGTTCTCAACCTTTTTGTAAGTAAATAGAATGAACAACAAATGTAAATAATACTTAAAAAAAAGTGTTTATATCACGTGCAGCTGACCAAGAAATTTATCTAATTTTTAAATTGTTCGGATCTTTTTTACTTTTATTTAACAAGCAGATAAACGTCGAAAATTTAATAATTTTTCAATTGTTCATTAATTTAATAGTGAGTATATTTCATAATAGCCTTGGTGCCCGGCGTTGCCCGTGTTCTTATTTATATAAACCCGAAAAGTATTTAATTCTATATTAATGTTTAGTCAAGATGTGATTTCAGCTAAATCTCACTGTTCCTAGTTCCGTACACACTTTCAAACGATAGTGCATTAATTGAACAGCTATGAAATGCATTGAAATTTATTGCATCAATACCAATAAACATATCACCGAATTTCTTCTTAAATATACTCCTCGAGTATTGCAGGATATAATTGTCCCTCAGTCTTCAGACATCACGAAAGGTTAAATAGATGAAATTGTTAGTTAGATTCACAATGTAAACAAACAGTCGCCATATTGGAGTTACTAATATTACACGAAAATTAACTTACAATTTCCGCTAGGTTCTTCGAGTATTTCGTATTGTTTTTTATTATAATTCGATGGAGTATTACTGAATAAAATTATACATTTTATTCAATGAAAATATTTCATTACGAGAAAATGAACTAATTAATTTGTTCGTCGCGTAGCAACGTCGCTCTCTCGCGTGACGTCACGGTCTCTTGGCGCGCAGGAATTTAACACAAAATGATCACATTTTCCAATTATAATTCTTTCCACCTTTATGTTATGGGTTTGTCACCCCCACAGTACCGGTTCTCGATTTTGGCAGAATATGTATACCAATTTTTGTTGCATTCTGCCCACGCGATAAAATTTGTATAAAGAACAACGTAAATACATACATACATACAAATATACATCCTTTTTTATTATATAGATAATATAATATAGCTAGTAAATGTATTGAAATAAAAGAACTTCCAGCAAAACTCAGCTATTTTAATATCCTTTTTGACAAAATAATTTGATTTCACATCTATCATGCGGAATTTTATAAAAAAAACGTACGTGATATAAAATCACATATATCACTTTCATATTCTATAGATGAATATTTATAACTCACACGTTTCGTGAAGAACTCTATGCAAAAGTGTAGCATTAGTGCTTCACACTAATTTATTCCGTGAACTTCTATTCGTTTGCTTCCGTTTTATTCACAGTTTTTTTTAATATACTTCGTGGAGTAAGTATGGGCGATGAAAATTATCGACGTCAATTGTTTTCATAAGGGATTTTTGTGATTCTTGGACTAGCAATTTATCTAATAAATAACGTTTGTTTAATTATTATTACATTGTAATATTTAAAAATTAGTTTGTATCAGTATATATATTTTCCACCGAACACTTTACTTGCTGAACGCAGGCTTTCCCGGTGTATGTGATTAACCAGAAGTTCTCTGGATTCCAACCGGGTGAAAACATTGTAGTCACTTGACGATGATGGCAGTGACCGCCGTTGAAACGTCGTGTGACAACAATGTTTTCTCAGCCGGTTGGAATCCCGAGTAATTCTGGTTAACTTCACATAATGTTTGATAAAATATTTTAATGCGATAAATTGCATACATAATGTGTCAATTTTATATACTTGATCGTCTGTTTTTTTTATCCTGGGTATATTTAATTGTATATCTGTTAACACAATATAATTATTGTATAATAATTGTTAATTCTTGAAACAGTTGTGCTTTCATATTATTACGCATCATATTTTCCCATCGGAGGAATAATGGCAAAATGCCGTATAAGCCTACAGGTCCATATTTAATCCTCGTAAAGTGTAAAATTTTCGTCATATGTCAGATAGGAGCTGCTCCTTAACCCTTGGAAAGTGACCCGCTGACAAGAAAATTGGGAGTTATTGCCCTGCTGAATCCTTGGCGACGGCCTTTACGACGCCGTTTCCGCGAAATAAAAGTCTAATTCAACGGGGGCGAAACAATTGTTAGTTGCAGCAATGTGGCAAGGACACCATAGATACTCGTGAGCCTCCATCACGAATTCGTTTGTCACCAAAAAGTGCGACCTCGTGCTTGACACATGTCCTTCTTGACGAACGCGTTGATTGCCAAGAATCCTTATTTGAGCAGTGAAATATTGGCAACGAGAAGTCCCTGACACTCCTCTGCGGCAATGTAGCCCTGGATTTGCCAAAATGATATGAGAGCTGTTATTACTCTTTCATAATGGGAAAGGGCTTACGCATTCCTTTCCGTATCTGTTGCACCGAATTTCTCAGTGCTGCTGTCATTGACTGCAACAATTCAGCGCGTACTGGGCCAGATTTGGAGTAATTCACAAAAATATATTTCCAACCTCATTTATAAATTATTTACATGACAGAAAAATAAACAGATGACAGATTGGTGGACAACACGCCATAAATGGCACTTCGGTAGTAAATTATTATTCAAATAATCAATAATTAGTATATAAAAATTACAATACGAATTAATTTATCTCACAAAACTAACCTTTTTCGTTTTTTGCATATTTTCCGAGGCGCGACTTCGCCATAAATCTCCATTTGATTTGATTTTGATTTTCAATCACATAAATTATTTACTACGATATATGATTTAATAATAAATTTTTACTATAATTTTTCAATTATATTTAATGGTTTATTAATTTTGAGGTTATAAATCTTCGAACAAAGGAAGATGTCCGCAACGAGCGCGAAAAGAGTGTCAGAAAAATCAGATACCAACGTTTTTGTGAAGTACAAACGCTGGTTTACTATTCATCGGCTCAAGAATGTTGTGTCTCTCTCCGTATATCTTCCCCTCTGACACCCTATTTCTGTTACGTTCAGAGTATCACAGCACGAAAACGCATTCAGCATCTTACTTTACCGGTATCCAGCTAGCGTAAAGCCGGTCTACTATTCAGCGACTCTAACACAGTGTCGGGCACCGTAAATCTCCGTCCATGTCGCTTTCTACTTTCGTTTGCCATGCAGATTAGAAAAACGTAATGCGTTACTGTCCACGTTTAACTTTATTATTATTATTAACATTGATCTTTAATCATTATGTATAATAGACCTCTATTTTTTACAACATATATCACCATACAACTATTTATGAAGTAAAGTTGTTTAAAAGAAAAAAAAAATATTACGTTATGATGAAACTGAAATAAACTATAAACATGATACAAAATTTGGATTTACATTAAGACTTTAAAAGCTCTTAAACGGATAACCCTTAAATTATTGAAAGAAAGTATAGGTGTATTTGTTTTATTTTTATTATATCATCTATTACACATATCTAAAAACGGGAAGTGACTAATTTTGAACGATAGATTCTGTATATAATGAAGCACAAATTGACACATTAAAGCTTTTTACTAAAAAACTCGTTATTTAAAAAATGTATGAAATAATGTGTTATTATTATTATTCAAACCGATAAGTTAAATTACGTAAAATGGTTTAAAACAAATAGGACTGTCTTTTTATTTTTTAAAAAAATAGTACATTGACTATAAGTTGAGTTATAGGACCAAAGATATTTCATCTACAATAGTATATTCAAAATGAAAAAAATTACGTCTGATTGAAAATAATGAATAAGAAAGTTATCCAATTCAGAGAAAAAAGTGATAAGATATAATCCACACAACTTTTCTGGGATCCTTGTCCATTTCCTCTGATGTGAATAAGATATTCAATTTTTATTTGTTCCTCTTTTTATTGCTTTACGCAAAATTTCGAATAAATTTCTATTCCAATGAATCTATATATATCTGAACTTACACAACCAGAAATTATAAATGATGAATTAGGATAACCTTGACTATTTAAATCAGCATATTAACTTCGAAAATATAATATTGTATGTGAAGGTTACAGATCAGTTAAATTTCACGTTTATCGGTCTGATTTGTCGTTTATTCCACGCATTTATCCGTAAAGGAAACGATTAATCGCATAAATCTCCTACGGGAGTTTCTGACAGTAACGAAGAAGAAAGGAAACTTCTTAGGATAAGCTGGGCCGAATGGCTTTCAGGATGACAGCCTTGTCATTACATTATATACAAATGAGCCATACGCTTCTGGTGAATTCACAAATAAACGCTTGGAAGCATTAAAGACTGTAAGTTATGGAGAAGAAAGCAAACATAGCTGTCTTATCCCAGCAAATAACGAAACGTTATTGCTTCACTGACAGCACTCTCTGAGAAAATTGTGATCAACGGAGGATTGAAGGACGTTCTGTCTTCTCAAAGTACACTCCAATTTTCTAACAATAAATGAAAAATATTTTATTCGAATATTATTCAACAAGTACTGATGTAATGGACGAATGATAACGAAATAGTACTGTCA
Source organism: Zhengitettix transpicula (assembly GCA_037074705.1). Lineage (NCBI taxonomy): Eukaryota > Metazoa > Arthropoda > Insecta > Orthoptera > Tetrigidae > Zhengitettix > Zhengitettix transpicula. The sequence goes on from CM073591.1 coordinate 81,299,067, forward strand.
CATTATTATGATTATACGCATATAAAACAAACTTGATACTTGTCAGTTTCGGAGATAAACACGATAAGTGTTAAATAATTTAATTATGAAGACCAATAAACAATCATAAGTAACATCATGTGATAGTTCTAAGGCATGTTTTTATTTAAAGAAGTGATTATGGCAAAGATTCCATCGAATATGATTTGTCATAAAAGGAAGAATAATGCGAATATTGTATAACCTGTCAAATACGGTTGAAACTCAAGGAAAAATTAAAATCCTGGAACGAAGAATCATTTAAAAGCTATATTACAAGTTTAAATAGGTATGATAACTATTTGGAAGCCAATTAAATCTTACCGTAAACCAACAATTGCAACGAGTCCAATATATCAACAGACAACTACTGGAGGAAGGTGGGCTAAGAGTGATAAAGAAAAGGCTGAAGTGTTTGCGAACCATCTTTGTGAGGTATTTTGTCCTCACAGTAATGACCCAGATATTGAAATTGATGACTTTCTAAGTACTCCATTGTCAAACAACAATAAAATAGCACCAGTCACACCGAAAGAACTAAAAAATATGGTACAGCACATGAACGTTAGAAAAGCACCTGGAATGGATCTCATCACCGTAAAAATGCTGAAAGAATTAACTGGAAAAGGTCTTTTGATTATCAGATATTTATTTAACGCAATATTTAGAATAAATTATTGGCCAGAGAAACTTAAGTTAGCAGAGATAATTTTAGTTAACAAACTTGGTAAAGATCCTAAAAATGTTACTTCTTACCGCCCCATTAGTCTGCTCTCATCAGTCTCAAAACTTCTGGAAAAATTATTGCTTTCAAGAATTGATCTCGACTTCACAGCTAATGACTGGATTCCACATCATCAGTTTGGCTTTCGACGGAGTCATTCTACAACTCAGCAGTGCCACCAAGTAACAAATAACATTAATAGAGCCTTCGAAAATAAAGATTATTGTCCAGCAATATTCTTAGACATAAGTCAGGCATTTGATAAGGTATGGCTTCGGGGTTTACTATATAAAATTAAAAAATACTTGCCTATGTTCTATAAATTGTTGGAATCATTCTTAACAAACTGAAAATTCCGTACAAGAGTGAAACAAGACGTCTCATCTATACATTCACTTAATGCAGGAGTTCCCCAGGGCAGTGTCTTAGGCCCCCTGTTGTATTTGATATTCACCTCTGATCTCCCAACGGTCGAAAATATTGTCCTAGGAACGTTTGCAGATGATACTGTGATTCTAACCTCACATTCGGATATAAACCAGGCTTCATCACTCATTCAAAAATATATGAACTTCCTTCAAGTATGGCTTCAGAAATGGAGAATTAAAATAAATTAAAAAAGTCGTCTCTTGTGACGTTTACATTATGTAAAAAACACTGCCCACCGATCTTTATAAACAACACAGAGATACCTAAATCACCCTCTGTCAAATATTTTGGTTTACATCTCGGCAGCAAACTCAATTGGAAAATCCACATAACAAAGAAAAGAAAACAAATGGATATTAAACAAAAATAAATGTACTGGTTACTAGGACGCAAGCCACACCTCTCCTTAGAAAATAAACTACTACTATATAAAACCATAATTATACCAATATGGACCTACGGGATAGAATTATGGGGATGTGCCAGTAAGTCAAATACAGCAATAATACAAAGATGCCAGTCTAAGATATTAACAGCCATCGTTAACGCCCCCTGGTAGATAACAAATGAACAAATACACAATGACTTAAAAATACCAACTGTTAAGGAAACTGCCCGTCAAAAGAGTGTTAGTCACCACGAAAAGCTTAAATCACATTCAAATCCAATATTACAACCACTGCTAGAAAATGATGAAGCAAGAATGTATGATATGTAAATAACATGTCAAAGCTACCACATTAGCTTATAGATTAAAATGTAATCTGATTGCTGATAAATATAATATTAAAAAAAATACTGTTGAAAAATTTTACCTCTCACGCTGCGTAAAAATAATTTAGTTTTCAACGACTTCTTTTTCCGGACGGAGTTTTTCAGGACACAATTGTTAAATAAATATTTTATAATATTTTTTCACTGATATATTTCCGCATTTAATATATGTTTATCTATAAAAATATCATACCTACATAATGAATGCGCTATCAACTATATTGATGGAAGTTACACGGAAGCCATTGGATTTTCAAGCATTCCATTGGTTAGAATCGTTTATCCAGCAACGGAATGCACTTCAACGAATTCCTCACTAAATGGGATAAGAGTAAATCAATTGACAGTACGGCAGTGAATGCCAATGGTGGGTTTACGTCCAGAACATTACCCCGATAGCTATTCAGGTATTCCAATGTTCCACACAAACAATGCATTCAAGCATCATTTCATCCTAGCGGTTTGTCCCTTACCCTCCAAAATACAGGCTCTCGAAATCTAAAGCAACCGCTATAGGGACTTTCTCAAACGTGAAAAAGGATTTTCTCATTTTAAGGCAAGAGGTTCCTTCTTACCTTTCAACGAAGACTTAAAAAAAATCTAGGACAGGGTCTCTCGCCCTTCTGGCAACACAATATGAACGAAAAGCAGCAGGTATTTTACAATTTTTATTATTATTGCATAATACAAAATAGATTTTACGACTAACAACAGACAATTTACTTAAAAAATCATTTTATAATAACATCATCTTTTCGAGTCAGATGTTTCCTTACATTGCAATTATTTTAAACTGAGTTTTTTTTAATAAGCTGTCAGTTATTTTTCGTAATCTTAATTTTGTTTCATATAATAATAAAAAACAGATGTGAAAACAAATATATTAAATACGGACAAAAAAACTGAATAATGTGTCCGAATTCTTAAACTTTGGGAGAAACGTCTAAAAATCTGAAATTTTGAAGAAATTTATCACAGAAATTAAAACCACAGGTCTTCAAATAAATTGTTTTATAATTATTAAAATTGTGGTCAAAAATTTTAAACGTGCTGAATTGAACAAAAAGTATCATAACCTGAAGAGGGGTACAAACATGTACCGAAACTTGTGTGTCGTTACTCGAAAACTACATTTTATTTTCCAAGGAAAATTAATGTCTTGTATCATTTCTGCCAGCAGAATGACATGTCTGAAGCATGACGTTTAGATTAATTCCGTCTGGGGTCCTTAAATTATTTGTAGCGTCAGCTAATACGTAAAGTTGATACGCCGCATGTAATTGGAATGAAAAGAGTTTACTACGTCACCGTGCTATCATCGCTGGGTTACCTTGATAACGAACGTTGTTGTGTACTGTAGGGCTTGTAACGTTTGTGATTGTTCATTCATAAACATTTAAATAGTACAGAAAAGTACTTCGTATTTATTGCAAGGTTAGCTACCAATATTAGCTGATTATATCCTGGCGGCCCTAGTTAACCCTCGGATACCTTAATATCCCTTTCGGCATCCCCTCTTTCGAATCTCCTCCATGCTATTCAAGGGAGCTGCCACATGTATGTGTCACTCAAAAAAAATCAATATACAGTGAAAAACTAAATAACCTGGCTTCTACCACAAAAACGAAATATTCCGTAAATTCATTTATATAACTAGAGGAAATTGCGCCATGGTAAATAGTAGGATTCGTAAAAGACAGAACAGGGAAGCGACGTCCCTTACGAACATTCTTATCTGTTTTTCCGTTCAGAAGGAAAAGATAATAGAGGATCAATCACTGTCTACAAGGTTTCCTGTTTCCCAAGTAAAATGTTCGACATCGTGTCGTCCCGGTCCTCGAATTGTGGTGCAATCTCCGAATCCTATTATTAATAGACATTATTACGTATTTGGAATACCAAAAATTCAATCGTTATAATTTGAAAATGATGGCATGAACATATTGATAATCGATTTGGATAAATAACTACAGATTATCGTTGATTTGATTTCGATATTTTAATGTTCCTGCCAAAAGTTTTTTTATTGAGTGCGTGCCCTCACACCAATATTGGATATCAGTTATCGTTAAGGCCTGATATGTTATTCTAAAATAACAGAGTAAGAAATAACGACCTTAATTTCAGAATACAAAAAACTAGGGCCATCATGTAAACTTAAATTATATAAAGTGGAAAGTCGATTAAGCGCCAGTAACTTTTTCAAAATGACGGGAGGGGGGGGGGGATCAAAAACCACATTTTAAATAAATTTTTAAAATCACATATGCATCTTTTAAAATCTACACACAACTGTATGAATACTCTACGATTCTATAAAATCTCTTAATATTATTCAGTTTTACACGACCTTAAAGATCCACGACGTTAACTGCACTTTCCTCCTTTCTAGGCGTTTAATGATTTCCAATTTTAGTAGACAAAACGAGGACAACATACTTTCTATTTCCAATGATTGCCTTCTAATGTGAAACAACTCAGCACAGATCTGTGCACAGGAACGACATGGCAGGCAAGGTTAATCGAAAAAGACGGATAATCCACTTCTCATTGCCCTTTCCCTTACCAGAAACAGTAATTAATCTACATTCAATCCAAAGGTTGTTTAAATGTACCGAATTTATGTTTTGTTTTATGTATTTCTGGTCGTAATATCCGTACTGCTTCGTAAAACATTATTTACTACGATTGAGTAAATAAGGATGAAAGTAAAACAGTGGGCCGTATGTAATTAAGTACAGTAAATAAATTTTATTTTAGTCTTCCTTCGTTTACAATATATCCGTCCAAAGATCATCTCGTTATTAAGAAATAAATGATATTAATAAAAATGAGTAACCAATCGAAAGACAATGCAATTATCCGTGGCCAATAATTCAAATGTGTTTTGAATTTCCTCTAAATCCCCATTATTGACTTGAAATTCGACAAATAATATATAACCTACGAGGTACTTTGAGCAAGAAGGAATTAAAATTAAAATTCGTTGTGTAATAAATCATTCGTATAATTTATACTACATTTTAATACGTGTTTATTTAATTTTGAACATAGGATAAAATTTTTATTTTGTAGTAGGATGATCTCTAAAAAAATGACAGGGCGAGGGAGCAATAATTCTGAATGTAAAAAATTTTTAATTACGGTCAGTACATCTGAAATTAATTATAGTGTTTGCTGAAATACAATATATATATATATATACCAGTGTTATTGAATTTTGAACATTAGTAATAAACTCAATGTTGTATTTGGAAGTTTTAGTCGTGGCGTCTATTTTCCCGATATGTAATTAATATGATATTTATAAGCTTCATGTTCCTGATAAATGTCATACGAGCGGCGGTGCTGCCGACTTGTGGATGTAAATTTACAAGACATGAGAAATTTTATCTGCATGGAACATCTTTGATAAGTACATCTTCAGATGGATAAGTATTTGAGCATTTTATTTGATAGAGCATGAATGTAAAGTATCGTCCATATTGCATAAAATAGTATTTGTATGTGTTTAAACTTCTGCTAAGGTTTGGTACATTTCCCACAGTTGAACCCACGCGTGTCATTAGTGAGCTATTATTCACGTGTGTGGAATGACGTCAGAGTTAACGTCACACATCACACGTCATGCGTTAGGGTAAATGTATGTAGCTTAATTTTTTTTTACTGAGGAACGTTTGTAAAAGTGGTAAGAACTGATTTACATTAAATAAATAGTGTTTGTAAGAAAGAGATATTTAATTGAATTACTAGAAGTAATAGCATTACAATTGTAATCTTTCCATCAGTTTTTGTGTTTACCCCGATCAAACGGTCACGTTCGCTTTAATTTGTGTTGGTGTTCCGCATGAAGTGACACGTTTCCATTAATCTAAATTGTTTCTTCATTATTTCTCATCATTGGTTATGAATGCAGTCACTTCGACTGCAAAGAAACATTTCTGAGTTAATGGATGACCGCAGACCCGTTTCACGTGTATAAAGTTCGTAGGCGATAGATCCAAGGTGAGCCCGAAATAAAATTAGAAAGTTGTGTAATATTGAGGAATTGCAGCCGTGTCGGACGAATTAATAGCACCTGGGGAAGCTCCCAGGCGCGAGTTATGGTAAATTCTGTGAGATTAGCTTCGGCACAGGTAAGCAGGGCCATTGTCGCTCCTGAATTGTAACTGTCCTTCGTAGGAGACACCTGCTTGGGCTTACTGCGCTTTGTTTTACGGCAACAACAGTAATTAACTGTTTACGGCTCCTGTCCACGAGCGCTTTGAACGAGCTAAGGTAACGAATTTGTTGCTGCGACCGTGGAGCCGACGTAACTCTCAATTGGGCAGGTCTCGTAAGGACGCTGGACACTCGCCAGATCTTACAATCACATGAATTTACCGAGTACAGTAACGATATCCTCTATTCATGAACTCTACAAATTAAATAACCTTTTCATGTTAAAAGTATCCTTACGTTGTGTGTACATTTAAAATAATAAATAAGAATAATTTAAATAATTATATTATTAGATGCAAAAAAAAGAAATAATATACCGGAATGCCGAATTTTAAAAAAACATTCCGATAAGGAAACACACCTGTTGAATTGAAAAGTTAGCTTAAACAATTTCTTCTCAGCCCCTTCTACTCCGTGAAAGATTTTTTAGAAAATAATTGTATTATTAATTAACTTGGAATCAACGTACATTGGTGTAAATAGTTAAAATGACCTCTTGGCAGTCTTTCATAACTGAAATATCTTAGAGTGAAAATAAAAATAATACTGATTTTATAATGTAAAAATTTAATTTTATCATTTAATTTCTGGTATAAAATTAAGGTATTTTGCTATTTTATTATACATGCGTCTTATATAATTTAATTTCTTAATTATAGGTCCAAAACTACGCAAACTATCATTGAATCTTTGCTTCTAATGATGATCTATAGAAAATAAATCTATCTTATCTACTGAATCGTGTATTATATAAACCTTAATTAATGATAAATACGTAGAAAATATAATTTAAGCATCGAATTTATATTAAGACTATTAATATAATGTACGGCCTCTGTTAAGAAAGTGGAATTGATCCGATCAGTTTAAATTAACTTGGGCATCAGAGTAACATGCGTGAGGTCATGTAACTTGTTCCATTGCTTTTTTACGTAATAAAATACCAGTACACGGGCTTCAACTGAACTAGAAATTTATTGACAATATGGTGTTTCCGTTCCATCCCACTCACTTTTCCCGAAGACAAGAAATATTTTATTTTCACTGATCTAAACATTGGACCAATCTTTTTCCCTTCATTCGTACTACTCGGTCTATTATTTTCAGTTTTTCTTTCGTTCAGTTTACTTTCTTGTTGATTATCTTATTCTATTGTATTTCAATAGATTTCATTCACATTATTTTTGACTATTATTCTTTTCGGCCAATTTTTTTTTAGAGTGATAGGCTACATGAGGATAATCCACGTGGTGATAACACCGCTTTAATACCATAGGAACGGGTTTGAAAGGGGGTATGCGGAAGGGTAAAGGAAGATAGTCAAGGTTAACTTCGTCTTTGCCACACAATAAGTGCGACTATTACCCTCTCTAAGTGCCTCATGTGCTTCCACCGGCAAATGGAAACCTGAACCACATTATCTCTTGCTTCCTGTGCAAACGCTGAGGAGGTTTCCAGTATACGTTACATGACTGTCCGAAGATTCTCTTATTAGCATATATTTTTCGGCCTCGTCAAAACAACACTTTTCTCTGGTTCAATGAGGTCACCACCAGACTAAAATATGAACATGTTTTCTCACATGAATATATGAAATTTCTTAAATAATTTATTCTCATTGAATAGATAAAGGTTCAGTTATTGCTTGTCTGTTTTCGTAAATTTGAAATATAATTTCCCCTTATCGACGAGGCGAAATTATCCCTCTAGGGAACAATCAAATAAAATTATCCAGGTAGAATCAACGGGTCACATAGTGAATGGACACTGTGCTAATTGGACATAAAATAATTCAGTAGATTTCAGCTTGAAATATTAGTAAGGAATGATCGAAGAAGTGAAGCCTGACTTAAGTTTGCCTCTATTATAAGTCAGTAGTTTCTGAGGAGAAAAAAAGGATTTTCTACGTTAATTTCTTTGTAATTACAAATCATAAATATCAAAGTTGAAATAAGTCATCAGTTTAAAAACATGTACGGTTATTTCCAAGACCAAAATATCTCACACTCTTGTTTCGAATAAACGCGTATTTCATTATAACAGTTATCATAAAGCCATTTATAGGTCGCCAGAAGTAGCAAGTCGTGTAAAATGTGAGAGATGATAAGTACGGAAACTTTCTTCTGTCTGTATATCCCTTTCGTAAGAATATAATTAATGTTTCTAAGAATGGTAGTGTCGTGCTTCTCCGGAAGGGTTCGTTCCCAACTGACGGCAATGCTCCCGCCCACCTCGCTTCAACTACGCATCTTATACTAATTGCTATATCTCACGACCTTTACGTTCTTTTTCTACTCAAATTGAATTGATGCGCAGTGGTCCACGGACCTATAATTATAATAGGGGTAGGTCGGGGCTTTGTTTAACGCGAACCTTTGCTACGATATCTTGGCAATAAATCTACTGAAAACACTGACGCATGGAAATATATTTTGTTCAGTACAGGATATGTTGTGCACAAAACAACCTCATCTGTAAAATGTGAGAGATAAGTACGGAAACTTTCTTCTGTCTGTATATCCCTTTCGTAAGAATATAATTAATGTTTCTAAGAATGGTAGTGTCGTGCTTCTCCGCTAGGATTCGTTCCCAACTGACGACAATGCTCCCGCCCACCTCCCTTTAACTGCGCATTTTACTAATTGCTATATCTCACGACCTTTACGTATTTTTCTACTCAAATTGAATTGAGTATTATCTCTATATTCATGACACGTTTCTGCATGAAATACGTGACAACCATTAATTTTTCTGTTGTTGGGCTTTCAATTTGATGATATGGAATGTAATTAATTGCACATTCACATTTTGCTCGAGATTCCGCATCCACTATTTTTTACTGAAAAGACGCTTGGTCGATTGTAAGCAGAAGCAGTTAAAGATTAGGTTTCGGCACGTCAGCCATTACGAATCAAGATGACAATTTTATATTGCTATAACATTCTTACGGCTTAACACGAAAGAAAGTTTGAAACCGGCCGGACAATTTTTTTAAAAAAAGGGAATAATATCATAATAGTGATAAATGTAAAAAAGTGTAGAATACATTGGTTTTGGTTTTCGTGTCGTATCAAACGTAAAGGTAATCCAAAAATTTTCGATTAAAAGCTGTGTACAGGTAAAAATATTATTTTATGTATACAGACGGGATTTCGATGAAATGCTTAGCATTCCGTTTATTCAATAATTCAACTAAAACCTTTCTTCGAGTTTGTTCTCGATGGTCTGAAAGAAAGCGTTAAATTTCATACCACCATTATTATTTTTTCCGTAAGGAATCTGAAAAGGTCTGCGAATTATTATTATTCTATTATTAAATCAACTGTAAAATACAACATGAGGACGTTATTATATTTCAGTTAAAGTTTAAAAATGAACCTAGTTAACATGAAATGTAGCGTGCAAACTTGGAACTTTAAAATATTAAAAAATTCGGATTATATAGCTCAATAATTCAAATTACGACAAACACAGTTTAAGTGAGACTTTTAAGAGAACGACGAAATTAATTCGTTTCAGCTAAGCTACTGTAGCATTAGCATACAATTTACCTGCAGCAGTGTTTAAGGAGAATCTTTCAACAAGAATGTTTAAGAATAATATAAATAAATTAGTGAAGTGAAGTGAAATTTTTTTTAATGTAATTTAAATAATTTTAAGTCTATAGTATTTTTTAGTGAAATGAAGTGAAATGTGGGGGGAGTGAACTAATTTTCACGTCAAATTTCAGAGATTTATTTTATTATTATTTTTTCTTCTTCTTTCAAAATTATTTTATTAATACTTTTGTTTATATATTTATTTTAGACTGCCACTGGTAATATCCAAATCGCAGTTAGTAATATACATAGATACATAGTAATGAATTATGTTCACTCGTTCGAGAAGCTGAATTTTTTTTTTAAAGTTTTAATTAAACAACATTTTTCCAAAATATAAAATATAATAAACTGCGATGGCATTCAATGAGAATTTTAAGTATAAACTACCCCTACGACCGACACGTGGGCGAACAAAGGATGAGAAAACAATGCAGCGGCCGATTACTACGTAGTACAAAAGCGCCATCGTCTTTGTCCCAACTTCCGTTATTTATTTGAATAATGGCGCCAGCTGCCTTATGTACCCCGGCGTTATTTGCTATTAGGTGATAACCACTTACTTTTCCTGGTGGAAATACAACTGGGAAAAGTGACATTTGTCTTCCTTTAATGCACGTAATAATTAATTATTACTAACACAAATATTTGGAAAACGGCGACACGATTGGAAAAACCTTCAAATATATTTTTAAATGTGTATAACTGTGTAAGAATCGGACAAACGTGTGTCCCCACTTACGATTTACGGTTTTTAGCAGCATGTAGTGACAATTAGTGCTTGTTGATGTGTCTAGCTGCAACGATTAGAGTAAACAAAGTTTTTCCTTATTTTTCAACCATGTTAACTTCGTGGTTAACAGTTCCCTTATTGTATACAAAAATTTTATAGTATGACCTCACCAAACCAAATTTATTCGTTGGACTCAATTTCACAGCACCCTTGTTACATAAAGGCATTTAATAGTTAACATTTCATGATTACAGTACATTATTTGCAATTTCGCATTGCAGTATTTTTGACAGTTCGTAGCCAATTTATTTTTTCTAAGCTATTTTATCGGCTGGACCGGGTTCAACCCGATTAGAGTTTCAGCATCGTCTCGCCGAAACCACATCGTTTCACTTGCTGTAAAATAAAATACCAGCAACCACAACGTGTCGACTGCAGATAACTGGCGTTGCTTCACATTGGCTGGCTGTCGTTTAGAAATGCCCACCGATGGTTTCTTCGGTTTCCCACGATCGTCGTAAATAGTTGAGCTGAAAGTGTGGCGGAAGCTGTTACTTGATAAAGGGAACGGCTGCTGGTATTGGTACTGTTGGTGGATCTCACGGTTCGTGTCCTTACACAATACCGGGCTCAGGTAAGCCAAGCCACGCCTTCAGAGTCTTGGGGGCTCGGACCACATGACTCTGACTTGCATAAATATCGTGGGAAGTTCAGAGATACACGGGAATCAGAAATATCGACAAAATTACAATACATAAAGGCTGGAAGCGTTATGAGAAAGTACGTTCAAAAAAATATTGTTAATATTGCAGAAAGAACGACTATGTATCTAAACTCAGATAATTACATCCATGAAACGAATGAAAGTCAGGACCTGCATAGATAAATCCAGACATAAAAAATAGTGAGCTCTTACCTTTCGGAATGTTTGGCGCTTCTTTAAAGAAATTCAAGATAATACCCATATATGTATTTAAATATTAATTAATAAAGAATGTGAACGAACTTCATATTAAAGATTTATTTCCCAATACTTAAGTCTTTTCTTATAAAGAAAATAGACTGTACGTGAGTATGAAAATAGACTGTACGTGGAGCGAATTTCACCAAATTCCGACCACGTGTTCCTTGCGAATCGGAAACAAACATATTTTAGGGTTAAAACACGCTTATATTATTATATCGCACTAATATACGAAAAATAAAAAACCAAAATTCAAGATAATATATGGGATAATATTCAAATTTTTATTCGCCCATTGCCAACACCCACTGTTATTAATCTGGTAACACGTTTCACGCAAATTGGGAACAGATACAGAAAAGAACACTGTTAGAATAAATAATTATGCATAAACATACGTAATTTTTATTATAATTATGACTTTCCTGTTTTACTGTGACTGAAAACTTTTGGACCGTGTAATAATAATTTAGTGTCTTAAACTAAGCAGTCAATGCTTCATCCTCCTGTTAACTTTGGCCCAATAGTTGATCTTTTAGCTTCGAGGAAATGCGTTTCATGCAGTTCCAAACTAACGATGCAGTACTATATTCGGTTACGTTAGCGACAGGTAGATAGAAACATTACAGTAGAATCCTAACAATATTTGAGCTCCCATTGGACATATATTTTTACAAGCATGGGAATTGGAAGGATTATATTAAGAATACGTTTTTTAGAAATATATATCAAAATGAAACAGTTAACGTAATTTAACGTTTAAATCACACATGCTATTTCATATAACTATTACGTTAATAATAGGCACAGTGAAGGCGGCTTATAAATTGTGAGTACTTAGCCTATGCATAACTAATACTCATAATTATTAAAGAATAACTATTACATGCGGGCATAAAAATAATTGTAACTTAATAAGTGCTTATTTATTTCTATTACATTTTAATAAGCGCCACCCTGCTTCAAAGAATTTTAAAATAATTAAGTGTAATTCAGTCATGGCTTGAAATTATTCTTATTCGCATGATGAAATTGGAAAGTTTGTGTAAAATTGTCAAATTACATATAATTGACAATGAACTGCTGTATCTTATTTAAATTAACTAAGATTTATGCTCTACATGAAACTAGTTGATTCACTTATTATTACATTATAATAGTACGTTCATTAACACTTAATTGCATGAATTTTTATATATTTTAAAACTCAATTTTTAAGATGCAATTTTGTGAATACAATTCTGTAAAAATAACCAAAAAAATATGGTTGAAATTTTTATATATATTATTTAATTTTTTTTATTATGTTATAAATATGCAATATCATGCACATATAGGTTCTAAATATGAATGGTCATTAATCTATAATTTCGAGTTTTTCAACTCAATTTGTATTTGTAAATAAAAAATGCTAAAGTAAAATTAAAAATAATTTAAAGTATATGAAATCAAAATTTTATTTATTAAAAGTTAGTCGAAAATAAAGTCTTAACGAAATTTACAAAAATCTTGAACTATAATGCAACTTTATGAAAATAATTTCATCTCTATTTATACATTCAATTAAATGAAAACAATTTTTATGCAACAAATATAATTAGGACTGATTTATCAATAACTCACATTAATTGGATAATTATGATTTTAGTGTAATTAGAATACCATGAGAATGACGCTTAAATTTTCCTTCTTGAAAAATAAATAAGCACATAAAATCTGAAGTTGTGGACTGAGGGGTTAACTAACAGAAAGCTAGGGTAGGCATATTTTAACCTGTCTACGGATGCTAAAAGTTTCACATTTACTGAAGTGCATGTTGTTTCATATCTGCATCACAATTTAGCTCTCTTAGAAACGAAGAGTTTACTCTGGGACGACATATGTTGCACATATGCTACACTATGCAATAATAAATATAAAGTTGAAATATATATATATATTTAATAACATGTAAAATATTATTAAGACACTATTACTTGGTGTTGTCCATTTACACAATCATTAATTTATATTAAATAGCTACTACATTGACCGCCAAAGTTTCATAGATTATCTTTAGAGTTATTGTAATGTGAGTGTTAAGAAATAACTTTATTCTTATAAAGAGCTAATAATAGTAATTAAAATCCTATAAAATAATAAATAATATAAAACTTCAACAAGTTTCTAAAATTTTATTCAACGTTATATACTCATGTAACAATAACGAAGAATGATTTAGTCCCCTAATTTTAATAGCTGTTTTCCATATATATATATATATATATATATATATATATATATATATATATATATAAAAGTGTGTGATAATTTCAGGTACCATACGTATGTATTGTATTCTGATATTATTTTAAGTTGCCAATAGTTAGCTAACATAATAGAATAATCTAAAAACCTGCCGATTTCTTATAATTAACATAAAATGTCAACATTCGCCACCCACATGCAGTGTTCGTTACGGAAGTAGTGTCTGTTATTATTAGCTGAAACAAAGTCCCGCTGTTCATGTGTATTTTACATTAATGTATGCTGTTTCAAGGTCCATGAATTAATGAATAAGAATTGCCTCTGATTGAGCCTACTGTTTCTGGAATGAATGTACGCAATTAATTTTTCACTTACTAAACCTTGTGTGTAAAAAATATCAAAATTTATGATATATTGTTTGTTCATTGTAACCTATACTTAGAAAATAAATGAAAACTACACATCTTATGCATTTAATTATATACTGCATACATAATAGACTCCTTAATTGTTAAGCAATGTAAATCGTAAACAGTAAATACTAATAAAATGTTTAAAGTTCAATTATTTCGCCTTTGATCTTTTATGGAAGCTGAAGGTCAAGAATTTAGGAATACAAAATAGCTGATCCTACGAGAAGTCAAATTATTTTTCGGTAAGCCTGTAATGTAAATTATATAGCGAGTACATTTTTTGTGGGACACATCCTAATATTAAAAATAAATTAAAAAGTCACTGTGCGTTTGCAAAGGGAAACCGTATCTACTGGTTTATAATTCGTTTGGGTATTACACATGATGTACGCTAAACTAATAAGATATATTATTATTTTTATTTGTGCAGAGCATCAACTGATTTGGCAAATATAAACCATCTGTTGTTTAACGGTGTCCCTTCCAATCTGAATTTAATTACTTCTCTAGATTTATGACTAGGTACGCGATCTGACACGAGAATTTTTCGCTGTTGTTTATCCACTCGTTCTTGACCTTAACTCTGAACCTTCTCATCAACACGTAACGCTCCGTGCAGTTTAAGGTTTGTGTATTCCTGCTGCGCAATTTTTCAGAAATTTACTCTGATAACTTTATATAAAACCAAAACATACAAAAAATGTCCTCGGGGTTTAGCGTCGTCTCATAGTAAAATTGTCCACTAATAGTTCCTACGCTGCTTTTTTTTTACAAAAAATGAAATATTGGGGCTGGAGAAGTAATTCATGCGGGACTTCCGGTTTAATATCTTATTCGTCCGGAAAAATTATTTCACTTGACTGCGTTTGAAACCGCGACCTTGTGAGTACTGGAGGTAAGCGCCATAGGACCATGATCGATTGAATCTCATCGCGGGAACCTAAGAGTTTGTACCATTAGCGTAGTGGTACTGTGTTTCATATAAGACAGGAAATTTAAAAATATTTCTTATTGCGTTTCAGTAAAGAAGGTGAAAAAGTAAATACTATCCTGCTGTGCTTAGATTGTTCATCATGTCATGCAAAAATACTGATAACGTAAAATCATGAATAATAATTTGTTGAAATATAGGAGAAACTATTTATTAATACAAAAATGGAACACCACAATTTATAAATAAAATTTTTATTCACAAAATACCTCAATCAGAAAATACGTTTTAGAAATCGGAAAATTCGTGAGAATTAAAATTTCATAATTAATTGAGGTAAATAGAACTCAAAAGAGAAAAAATTACACAAGCGAAGAGATTCTCTATTTTTCAACGTTTTCCTGGGACACTAATTGTATATTAAAATATCCCTGAATTAACGGTTAAACTAAATATATGAAAGGAGAAACAGCTTTACACGTAAATTAAGACCTTAATCTATTTAATATAGAGCCGTAAAAATTGTGGTTGCAGATTCATATTACAATGCATTTAAATGCCAAGAAAAATGTTTTCAAAATTCAACCCCTAAAGAAGTGTAAGAAATTTGACTTGATTTTTTAAAAGGAAAAAATGTCGAAAATTGGTTTCAATTAAATGTGTCCAGAAGTGCTGAATAATACGTGAAAAAATTCTGCCTACATCTGAAACCTTGTTTTTATGTCGAAGGTTGTTCCTAAATGGAGACGAGTGTATTCCCTACCATCACGTAAGTACGTCACAATATATTTATTTGGATTGATTTATTTTTTTCCGTTATTACTCTACTGAGCTGACGTGATACGTCATACACATCCTTTAAATGGATCTATAACAGAAGTAATTAATTATGAAACATACAAAAATATTATTAATTATTTGAAATTATGAAACAATTAGATATAAATGCTTAAATAAAATACATGAATGAGAAATGAGAAAATGTATATAATTCACGAAAATGGAACACCTCAATTTATAAATAAAATTTTTAATAACAAAATACCTCAATGGGAAAATACGTTTTAGAAGTCGGAAAATTCGCGAGAATGAAACTTTCATAATTAATTGAGGTAAATAGTACTCAAAAGAGAAAAATTTACACAAGCGAAGAGATTCTATAATTACGCCATTGTTGTACTAATGAATGTTTGAATACATAACCATTGACTACCTCCAATCGGGACAAATGTCATGAGCAAAATGGAAACGTGATTTAAAACTCAGGGTTAAACATATTACCAAAAACAAATTTTCTGTTTGATACTGTACTTATATTACTTTTTATGATTCTTTTTAGTACTTTTGTCTGTCATTTATGGTAATTAATTTTATAATTTTTATTAAGTTAAGGATTTTTTAAAATTAAGATCTCTGCGTTTGTACTAGTATAATTTGTTTATTTATTCTATTAATCCTTGTACAAGGAAAGAGGATGCGTCATTCTATAACATACAATATAATTATTGGATAATACAATTAATAAAAATTAGAAGTTATGAAAACATAAATAAAAATCGGGAACACAAATTTCTCTGGCAAACATAACTAAAAGTACTATATAGTAATAATAAAAATTATTTAACGTTACCAAGAGTATAATATAATATTTACAGTATTCAAACAAATACAATACGCACTAGGTAAAAAATAAATATTTAGAGAATTAACTATCATAAAATGTGGAATTACACATCACACAAGAATAGAAACAAAACCTGACACTCGCACAGTAGAAAGAAACACAAAATACGGACAAATCTCTACACGAAACAGAACGACGTGGAATCTGCCCTTACGTAGAAACTCCAGGCCACACATGAAACAAAGAAAATAGCAGAATAGACCAACAGAGACTAAGTAAGTTATAAAATAATTAGATTTAAGAGCAACACATTCAAAACTTTGGCAGAATAAACAATAAATAATTATAATTTTTAGTTATTAGTGGAACGATCAAGAAACTCTTGTACTGAGTAAAACGCGCCTTTAAGTAGAATATTTTTACACTGAATTCCAAAACTCTTGTAGTTATTATTGTTCTTTACATCTGGAGGAAGACTATTGTACGAAAATTCTCTGATAAAGAGCAAGGCGATTACTGTCTGATCTTAGAACTGAGCGATTTCTAGTTTCATAATCGTAAGACTCTCCATTAGTTTGAAATGATACATGTTCCGCTTAACGAACTTTAAAATTTCGTGAATAAACTCGCTGGGTAGATTTTCAAACCTTTTGAAATACGGTTTACTACTAGATTTATAATCCGTATTATAAAATATTCTTATGGCAAGCTTTGTTCCTGGAGCAATTGCCCTTATTTGTAATGTAAGTGAATAAATATTGAAAGTAAGTTAATACTTTGTATAATATTTTTGAAGGACGGGATTTGATTTGTAACTTGATAAAGTTTGAATGAAACGCTTTTCGATTTGTTTCAATAATATTAAAGGATATATAATTGACTGGAAAATAAAATAAATGTCCGTAGAAGTAGCGCGATTTTACTACACTCTAAAACGCTTGGTCTGATGTATCGAGAATCGAGGCAGAAGGGGAGAGTATTAAACAAAAAAAATGTTTTGAAAACCACCAAACGTTATAATTCCTTCGTAACCAACCGGAAATAAATCGCTGAAATGACTTGTGTGTTTCTGGACTGCTTTCCGCTACTCTGATACATCTCAAATTAAACGCTTAAATCGTTTCTTTCTATTATTAGGCACCCACATGATTCACCACGCCGGGACCATCTCCTAAACAATCGGGATTCACACACTTCCTTCTCTCACAACAAAGAACCAAGTTGCGGAATGGAAATTTAGTGTTGCAATAGCTTCCATTCCTGGAAATGTCATTATGAAAATGTAATAGCTAAGATCGTCGACACTCACTTGAAATATGTAGATATAATTATTATAATAAGAGTAATTATTTGGTCAAATCTAGGATGACGTTATACAATCATACTGAAGTAGCTTAGATTTTTATTTCGCTTCTATTGTTACCTAGAGGTATACATGACCATTCATTTACTACTGTTCATCGTTCAACTCAGCCGACCCTTAATGACATTATTAAATATGTTACTAAAATGTACAAATATCGCTAGAAAATTTATCAGGGATCTAGAGCCTCCCAACTAATCTACTAACACCGTCGAAATGTAGGACGACACGAATGAAATGTACGAATGTGTGTGCGAGTTTCCGTATACCACTGTGTTAAAAAAGTAAGCTGAAATTGTCATTTAAAACTCCCGGGTATTAGGAAGGCAGGTATTTTTTTTTTCGTAGGTTGGTAGGACTGTCTATAATATTTGCCAAGCGTCTGTTTGTTAAAAGGTTTAATTATCTTCAAGTTACACGTGTTTTTGTAAATAGCCAAAAGTAAATTTTTCGATTTTTGCAATGGGTGATTTTGATGAGCAAAGAACTTGCTTCAAGTTTTGTTTGCGGGACGAATATTCTTGTGCGGACAAATTGAATATGTTGCGGAAGGCCTTTGGTGATCAAACTATGGTACAAGAAAACGTTTATAAGTGCTACAACGAGTTCAAAGAGGGCCGAGAACGCGTTGAAGACGAACCGCGCTCTGGACGACCATCAACGTCTACCGACGAGGGCCACGTCCAAAAAATCAAAGATTTGGTGCTTGAAAATCGTCGATGGACAATTAGAGATCGCGCTGATAGTGTTGGAATGTCATTTGGCTCAGACCAAACCATTTTGAAGAATGTTTTGTGTCTCAACCGCGTCAAGTCTCGATTGGTACTAAAATCGCTCAATTTTTTGGAAAAAAAGCGTCGCGTTGATGTGTGTGAAACTTTGCTGTCTGACTATCAGGACCACTTGAAATGCATCATTACTGGAGACGAGACTTGGATTTACGCATACGACCCTGAAACCACCGACCAATCCAGCGAATATCGTGCAAAAGGTGCAGCAAGACCGAAAAGAGCACGGCAAAGTCGATCGAAAATCAAGGTCATGTTGACAGTTTTCTTTGATTATCGTGGTGTGGTGCACTATGAATTCCTTCCGCCGGGCCAAACTGTTCCTTCATCACGATAATGCACCATGTCATACTGCATTGGTTCTTCGCGACTTTTTTTTGCCAAAAACTCGACTCATATCGTTCCGCAACCACCGTATTCGCATGATTTGGCTCCGTGCGACTTCTGGATATTCAGAAAACTCAAAAGGCCATTGCGTGGACGCCGTTTTGACATTATTGAGGAGATAAAAACCGAATCGAAGAAGGTCTTGAAGCCTATACAAGAAAAAGACTATTACGACTGTTTCGAGGACTGGAAAAAGCGTTGGAAAAAGTGCGTTTTATCGGACGGGGATTACTTTGAAGGGGATGAAATTTATCTGGAAGAATAAATAAAAAAAGAATTTATATTTTATAAATAAATTCACCTTACTTTTTTTTAACAGTCACATGAGACTCCATGCCAATATAGTCATAACAGCAGAATTTTCAAACTGATACTCATGCTTATTTTGTGACAAAAATTTGTTGTTCGGGATTAATAAAATAACTATCATTTACTTTGATAAATGTAGAAAAAACATTTTTTAGAGTCTGTATTTAGAATTTCAAACTTAAGACATTTAAAAAGTTTTTTCTGTGTTCCATATTCAGCATGCACAATTTAAATTCATAATAATAACATTGAAGTTGCGTCATTTCATCTCTTGGGACGATTACATAAACAATGGCTTAATAGTAATTGTAATTGCAACACAACGATTTTCCATAATCATTTAGTAATTCGATATTTCGAAATTGTATATGGTTCTGTAATTAGATCTGTGCGGCAATATGTATATAACGTATCGTGATGACGTCTAGAAGAGAGAACTATGGTAAACCACCACATTGAGATTAGTGAGAGATTATCAATATGATAAAGGGAAGTTCTAAAGGAAAATTTTTCCAAGAATCCGTTCGCGCCAATTTATCGCTTAAATATGATTAGAACCTGGAATTAGTTTAAGTGTAAATTTGTCTACAGCTAAGCAATGTCTTGTTCTGAAATCACGATATGTGATCAGCTGCGACGTCGTCGTCTTCATTTTTTAATTAAATATAATTTACCATCCTTTATTTCCGTACAAGGTAATAGATTTCACCTTTAACGACAGAAAAAAAATACCTTCCCATATTTTGCCAACTTACCCAGAAGGGAAACATTTTTGCATCACTGCGACCTCGAACATAATGAAGCTTCGGTGGACGTTATGCTCATAAAACAAGAGGGAAAACGTAACGAGTTGTCCTTCAGCACACTTCTTACATAAATAACAGATTGGTTTGTTGCAGACCGTTTATGAAGTGGCGTTGCAGGGAATTGTAGTATGTGTTCACTCTGAGATATTGATTAACCTTTTAATGTTCATAATTAAATCCAATGACGTCAGGGGTTGCTACTACTCTAGCCATTGTCCCAAGAGAGTAAAAGACGCAATTTCAATGGTACGATTATGAATTGAAAACAATTTAAAGTTATTTCAAATTGGCCGTGTGTTGAATGCAGTTATAGTAACATTTATTACATAATTTTATGTAAAATAAATGAAGTAGAACCTTATTTGGGTGCATCTTGCATATATCCTCGGCAGTCAATAAGTCAGAACCGTGTTGTTCGCGTGTGAAACGCTCATTCGGGTAAACTCGGGGGCTTTCGTGACGAATAGGTTGCGTAAATATCAGCAACAAAACAGGATTGTCTTATGAATTAATATTCATGTTGGATGAATTCAGCCCCATATCCCTGTCTGTGAGCCCGATGAATTGGCTAATGAGTTGTAGGAAAATGGTGCCACATACATTTCGATGATTACGGCGACAACAGCAGTTTTCCACAGCAAGTTGGAAGAAAAAGCTTATGGATCACAATATTGAAAGGAATGCTGTACCTGGAAGTTCATGCAGTGTACCACTTAATAATAATAAAACTATAAACGCCAAGCGTAATCATTTTTCCGTAGTGTCGACATGCACAATAATTGTCTCGTAAATCACATGGAGCAACTTCGACCAAGTTGTTTATGAAAATGAGTAAAGATTCTCAACACTTGGTGTGTCTTCTGTAATTTATTCCCTATTTAACGCCAGTGAAAATTACGTTAAAATAAATTATGTAAGTAAAGTATTCATTGAATCTGGGACATTGGATAAAGTTTTCCTTTGGGAGTGGGATGATAGCTGGAAAAAATTATAGAATTGTCATTGGGTGTGCGAGACAATTCTGAATGAAAAATATTTATTATGGTCAGTATAACTAAAATATATTATATTCAGAGATAAAATATAATACATAAAACCGTATTATTAAATTTTGAGCATTATTAATAAGTCAAATATTGTGAAGTTTTAGTCGTAGCGCATATTTTGTCGACATATAATTAGCATTATATTTATAACTGTTAAACTAGAAGCGATGTTGCTGTCTTGAGGATGCGAATTTGTCACAGATGTGAATTTTTTTTCGAATGAAACTCCTTTTATGACTAGATCTTCAGTGGAGAAGCTTGAATATTTTATTTGGTAGAGCATGACTCTAAAGTAACGTTCATATTGTAGTAAATAGTATTTGTACATGTTTAAACTTAAGCTTAGGTCGAATATATTTCCCACGGTTGAACCCAAGAGATTAGTGAATTCTTATTCACGTGAGTGCAGTGACATCAGAGTTAACGACATATAACGTTAGTTTTTTTTAGAGGGGATTGTTGATAATTTTAAATTTGTAACGAATTGATTAATCTATATAATAAAAAAGGATGTATATTTGTATGTATGTATGTATGTAGGTATGTATGTATTTACGTTGTTCTTTATACGAATTTTATCGCGTGGCCAGAATGCAACAAAAATTGGTATACGTATTCTGCCAAAATCGAGAACCGGTACTGTGGGGATGAGAAACCCGTAGCATAAAGGTGTAAAGAATTATAATTGATAAACGTGATAATTTTGTGTTAAATTAATGCGCGTCAAGAGATCATGACGTCAATGGACAAAGAGAGACGTTACTACGCGACGAACAAAGCAAATAGTTCATTTTTCGGTAATGCAATAAAGCAGAAATATTTCCATTGGATAAAATTATAATTTTATCCAGTAATTCTCCATGGCATTATAATAATAAAAAAAACAATACGAATAATTAACGATCTATGCGGAAAATGTATGTTAATTTTCGTGCCATATTAAGTGACTCCAATATGGCGACCATTTGTTTACATTGTGAATTTAGGGAACAATTTCATTAATTTAATCATTCGTAATATCTGAAGACTGAGGGACAATTATATCCTGCAGTACGCAATGAGTTATTTAAGAATAAATTCGGAGGTATGTTTGTTGGGATTGATGCAATAAAATTCAATGTATTTTATAGCACCGGGGATGGAGTGTTGAAATTACCACTCTTTCTGCATACGTAAGTAAAATAATTTATTGACTAAAGATTAATGGAGAATTAAATACTTTTCTGGTTTATATAAATAAGTACACGGGCAACGCCGGGCTCCCAGCTAGTCTATATAATAAAAAAGGATGTATATTTGTATGTATGTATTTACGTTGTTCTTTATACAAATTTTATCGCGTGGACAGAATGAAACAAAAATTGGTACACATATTCTTCAAAATACGAGAAACGGTACTGTGAGGGGGAGAAACGCCTAACATACATGTGGAAAGAATTATAATTAAAAACCGTGATCATTAAATATTAAATTACTGCGCGCCAAGAGACAATGACGTCACGCGAGAGAAAGACGTTACTACGCAACGAACAAAGGAAATATTTCCTTTATTAGGAATGAAATAAAGCAGAAATATTTTCTTCAGCAATACTCCATCGAATGGTAATAAAGAAGAATACGAATTACTTTACCATCCTTGCGGAAAATGTAAGTTAATTTTCGCGCTATATTAGTTGTGAGTCTAGCTAACAATTTCATCAATGTAATATTTCGTAATGTATGAAGACTGAGTGACAATTAACAATTATATCCTGAAATACTCAGGGAATATATTTATTTTAAATAAATAGGGTTTGTTAGAAATAGATTTAGTGTAATTTCATTACATATTAGCGATTATTGCATTACACTTACATTCCGAATAGAAACACGCACCGGAGGACTCTTTACATTGTGACAGAAACTAACAATCGCGGAATACTCTCACAAAAATAAACATGTTCTATAATATCTATCACTTCTGTGCCAGCGAATTTTATTTTCAACATAAAAAGCATAGTATTACATCTATAAAATTGTAACAGTTTAGCGTCACAAATCTGCGACTTTGGCGATGTTACACAAAATTTAACAATGTTACCTTTATCAAAAATTCTTGTACAAAAATATCGATATTCAAAGTTTAATCGCGTTACCAAGAATAAGAGATATACGCACAAAGCTTCAGTAGAAGCTATTTATAAAAATAATAAAGTGACGGCAAACGTGATGGGACATAAAGGGATTCGGTATTTAGTAAATCTCATTAATGAGGCTTTAATAGATCAGCTATTGGCAACATTTGAATAAAACTGAGAATTAATAATGAAAATAGTTTCTATTTACACCTCACCTAATGAAATTGTAAATTAAATAACCGAATTCATCCATGAAACTTTGCTCATACAACAGCAGGCTTATTCTCTTCTTATTCGGGACTGGATTACAATATGGATTTCTGATACAAAAAATCAAAACCTTTAACTAAATTATATAAAAAAACATTGCTTTTAAATTTGGCTCACGATTCGGTGACAACACAACAAATTATGGAATTGCAAGTGACGCAGATTTTGTAAGATACGTAGAAAGCCATCGACATAGACGTTTTCGTGATCCAGTTTTTATAAGTCAAATTAAACATAAGAATAAGTTCGTAATATTAATATCTTATTCTAAATACGTGATATCATTTATTACTATCACAATCCCTGTCCAAAACGCCAGTTCCAGTCTCAAGTAGCCTAGTTAATATATAACCCAAATATTTATAACTTCTCGCGCTCTAAAATGTTTGGCCCAAATCCTTAGGCATCATATGTTGTTTACCATTCTTCGTCCACTTCGTGAATTTAAACTCTTATTTATCAACTTGTGCCCATAATAACTCAAAAGTCTTCCGGGAAAAAAATTTTCTCCAATGTCAAAATTTTTAGTTAACATTTCGAATATAGATATATTCGATTACATTTAGATGATTAGGAAAATTGATCGAAATGTTTTCGACGATTCAAGTTGGTATTGATACGCTGAAAAATTTAGATTGATGAAATGTAAATAACTGCTCTTAGATTTCTACCTTTATTTTATAATAATTTTTAAAAATACATAAACAGACTCTAGTGTTAATTTTTTCTCAAAATTTTATAAACGTTTACGTTGAAAATTTTCAGAAAGTTTAATAATTAAACCGAAATACTAAATTTTTTTCCTCAGTTATTGTAAATACCGTACATGCCTACTATTTAATTTTAAACGCTGTGACCAACGAATTTAAGCATCGAATTTGTTATCAACAAATATCATATCTAGTTTTGTTATGAAATTGATCTTAATGCATACCAATTGAAGAAATTCGAAATTTCAGCATGTATTTTCTTATAATTTAGTTTCACGTAATTTTGTAATTTTAGTATAAATTCCTATACAACTGTGAGGATATTTGTAGCAGACATTGTCGTTAAATATTCATACATTTATATTTCCCTCAAAATTAAAAAAAAAATGCATGACCTCTTTTAGTCGTAATGGTTATTTGACATATCAGAGGTTAACGCTTTTAAAAATAATTTATGTCTCAACGAGAAAGCTATGCTATTAAAATGTCATCATTTTACATTTTGTAATTATTCTAAAGAATTCTAACAAAAAAACTGGAACTTACATTAAAATTGTTGTGAAAGGAAAAAAAACAAATAAAAATTTGTCAACATACGTGCTAGTTACGAGAATACCAAAGTAATATTTAAAAAATAAATTGTTCGGTTTTCCCTTCACTTAAAATTAATTTTTCATATTAGGCAATTTTATCATTGAAAAAGTTTGCTTAATTAAATATTCGTGTACTATTTTACGTATCGGGGTAATTTTTATTAACAATTTACCTGACCTCTGTTAAAACTATTTTTAGTGGAAGTTATCGAACAAACAGAAATATGAGATCGAGATCTCATTTTATGGTAGTTTGACTTTTTATAGGAGAATTTTTATTCAGTGTTGATGATTTACGCACCCTTTACGTTCCAAGAAAGGCGGAGTCTGCGCCAAGGTCCACTCTGTTTCAGCTCCATATCCAGATGAAGCCGACTCACCTCCTATGACCTACATACAGGAAGGACCTGTCCAAACGATATTTACATCTTGAAAAGCTCAGACTGAAGGATATTTTTCAGAAAGCCATATATAAATCTAAGAGCTATATTTTGTCTAAATTCCTACTGTTATAAAAATATACAATGTTTGAGCCGTGGATATATTCTCAAACCTACGTCAATTTAATGAACATATGATATGTGTATAGGGCAGTATGGGTGTGTGATATCAACGAAATTTTTATAGGCAAATTAATGCACAATAATTGTATTATCAATTTGGAGTCGTATATACTAACGACATTGTAAATGTAATTCTTATTAGTCCAGTATATTTTCTCTTTGTAACAGATATATTTATTGTGTACAGAGTAAGAGAAGTTTTGGTGGCTTAAATTCCTGATAACTGAAACTCTGTGTAGAGTCTATGACTACAGGCACTGCGCTGTGTTCTCTGAGATACAGTTACAAGCTACAGATGGTCCACACAACACAACGAAACAGAATTACAATTGTAAGCTTAGACGTCGTCATGTACTATTATTAAATTGACAAATGGAATGCAGGAAAGAAAGAAGATAAATATAAAATATTATTTCTGGGACTCGATAGTCATAGGAGATACAGGAAATTGAAATTTCTAGCTTAACATCGCTACATGCCTAGTCATAAATGCGCAGTGGCACTGTGACTGCAATACGCAGCCCACCTAACACGATGTGAAACCACTGACACGGATGACATCACAGCGTAGCCCGTTAATTAAACAACAGGAAATAATAAGCATCCAGTAAAACCGCGAAACATTTTCCCATTGCACTTTAAATGACCGCCTCGTCTATCGGCTCACGTTGGAATGAAGGACTTGTCTTGGGGTGAAAGCTACACGAATGGCTGTTTACTTTACTGCCATTATAAATGAAATTGATGAAACAAAAATAAGTACCTTTGGTTATATTTTTATGGCGTCCTTATATATTTAAAATATCTGATTTCGTAATAACGGAATTAAATAATTTTGTCTGTAGTTTTTATTCAGTGACGTAATCGCTGTCACTGTACACTGTTGCCTAGTCGTGTAGCAGCGAGTCAGCAAATTCAACTGTCGTACTTCCCAAAATTATTGCGAACTGGTAATAAGTTTTTTTTTATTAGACTTCTCTTCATCTTTGTTTCCAAATTACACTTGTATTTGTTTTAATGAAAATAGTATTTCAAAAGTTGGTTTATTTAATCTTATTTGTCTAATTTAAACTATACCGACGTAAAGGAATAACTTATCTACAATTGCATTTTTTAAATTTATTTTATTAGCAATATTACAATACAAAAAGGTGGCCAAGAACGACGTAATTCTTCTTTGACGTGATTAGGTCTACTCCAGTGAAAAGCCTCCTTAGATATTCCTGTGATCATTTGGCCATTTACGTTTGGATTTTTGCATTTTGTATTCCAAAAAGAGGATTCAGGAGTGTGTTGGTGTGATTTTCTCGTCTCGTGATTGATACTTCTTTCAGTTATGACATCATTGACGTATGGTACTTACAAGTTTTTATGAAGTGTGTAGAGACATGGAGATTTTGAGTAAAATTTTTGATTGGTTTCTCTTCACTATTGCCATATTAGATTTTCTTGTGGAACCCCCGAGTTCAGTGCCGTAAAACCATAATGGTTTAATGATCGTTTTATTGATACGGAGGCTATTTTCAAGTGGTTGTTTTGACCTCCTACCAAGTAACCATCGTACTTCTTGACTTTTAGAACCAAATATTTTTTTACTGTAAATGAATTGAGTGATAATGATCCCTTCACTGTACCTGACTAAATTATATCGTTGGTCCGAAGATGTAATTATACCTGGATAACTCAAAAATGAGTTATGTCTCAATGGCTGCATATACTCAACAGGATTGGAATTTTCATGTAAATAACTGTATTTACAGCCATTACATATTTAGAAAATTACTACAACTCGATTTCTTTAACAGTTCGTGATAGTGGTGAAGTTCAAATGAATTCTGCAGTTCTGGAGACACCGCTTAATATTTTTCATAATAAAATGTTTCCCCTTTCGTCTACGGCTTTAGTAACTACTGGAATCTGAGAATGATTTGAACACATTACTAATATAATGAGTATACTGTATTTTTAGCAAATAATCCATTTATAACGTGTAAATGACTGTGATTTTTAACATTTTACTTCAGTTAACTAACGCATATGAGGATCGCAGGCTTAGTGGTTAATATTTGTGTCATGTATTTTTTTAGAAGTAGTTTTTTTTTTCTGGAGCACAGTCTAAAAAAAGGCAGTCCTTGAACAGAATGCTGTGAAAGATGTCGAAAGAAGAATTAGTAATTGTGTTTAAACGCTGCCTCATCAGCAACTCGTCAAAGTGGAGCGTTTGCGTAAGTGCATAACTTTCACAGTCCGAAGTAGCATCATTAGCAAAGTTTCTGTGGTATTACACTGAAAACAAAGCACAACTATATATAATTAGATAAGTAAGTAGCCAGAAAAAAATAGAAAAAAGAACTAAATAAATACCAATATATAAATATTTTATATTTTAGGCTACTTATTTATCTAATAATTTTTCTTTACACGCAGACGTTTTGTATTTTAATTACAATTATGTATACATGTTTAAAAAACTGAAAGGATAACTGCAGATTCTGTCTTCTTTAAGGTGAAACGAAGGCGGTAAGTGAGCATAATTCAATAAATTACGTTACTCAGATATTATTAAGGAATGTGAATCAGTTGATAGTTTTTCTGTATTTTTATCAACAAGGATCTGTTTACTTAAGTTTCCATTGATTCAATACGATCATCAGTGGAAAAATGTGGGTGATGCGACTGTTATTAAACCCATAAAAACTGCAAACTTGACGAAAGTGATTAAGTATAAAGAAACAACGATTACTCGTCATTGCCCGTTTGTAAGCCAACGTCTTTTCATAGAAGTTTATGGTATCGTTTGAATAGTGACAAATTAAGAGCGAATGAAAAGTTGATACAAGGCGAAAGAGTTACGTGAAATAAGCCACGAACTTGCCAAATTCTGTTGAGGGACACTTACAAAAATAAACTCACGATTAACATTCAAGACATGAAAATCTTATGTTCAAGGAATGATTTAATTTTAATGTAGTTACAATTGCATTGATAACAGGAACAAATTGTTTCGCCAATTTTGATACGTAAAATGAACAAAAAATACCCAGAATAAATTATTAAATATTTTTATTACGGTTATAAAGCAGGTTGACTAAATACTTTGTTGGAACTGTACAAAATATATGCAAACAGTTTCTCAGGACTTTATACACTATGTGAGAAAACAATTATGTATGAGGCAAAAAAATGTGACATGTTAGTTAGCGAAGAAAATAATTTGTGCCCAACAACTGTAATCGATTACAAAAATAACAATCGTAAGGAATAGTAACTAAAATGTTATATTTTCCAGTGTTATATATACATATATGCTCGAGTAGAAAATTAATTTGCTTATTTTAAAGATAACCGATAAACACTAATGTCGTTCTGTTACTGCAACACTATTAATTTCTCACTTGACTGTAACTTGGTTGTACGTTAACGTCAAATATTTAGGTTTCACATTTAATTAATGGAAAACATACAGAAGCCTAACTAATATGACACCCATACCGAATTATAAAATCTCTTTTAGTTGCCATAACGAGTACACGTTCATTAATGTTTTAGGTAAGTCACCGGATCACTGATTCAATCTACTTCATATGCATAACTAACGAGCGCATATCAGGATTATGAAATCATCGTAAAGGTTGGTTTTGACGTGACCGCAACATATTTCTGGTAAAACTGTTACAGGAATGTTATGAATGAAACGTGGTAAATTCGTAAAATACGAATATTAAAACCCCTTTTCTGTTATAGAATTTTTATTTTGAAATTTATACGCATCCTGTAGCTTTAATAAACAAAAACTGATTATTTAGTCCATCTAAGCGAAAAATATAAATTATTTCTGTCAGAGGATTCAGTTCAACGTATTTTAATTTATAAAATGATAAATTATTTTGCAACATATATTTATTGGAAATCTATTTGAAAATACAACACTACTTTATTGTGTCAAGTATTTAAATAATATAGTTATTAGGTCAATTATAAATATTTTCAGTAAGAATCGAGAATATTAAGTTCCTACTTGAGTTTTAAATTTCTATGATTTAGTAAATCAGACATCTATTCTCGCTCATTTGAAATACAAAGATTTTAAATTGTAAAATAAATATTTTTTTTATAAACCAATTATTGATCTTACACAGACACTTTATTTTTTACTTATAGCGTAACGGTTACGCTATAAATAAAATATAAATTTTCTGTATCATGTGAATAATTTATTTATTTTTTCATAACAGACGTAAAAAAATTTTCAAATATATTTTTTTTTTGATAAAAAACCTTTAAAATTGTTTCTTTATAAATATACGTCTCTTGCCTGTTTGTGGAATGAAAATGCATGACGTATTCGATAAGTTTTACTTACTAAAATTATCTACCTCATTTTACCAAATCGTAAATCATAAAATGAAGTGGAACCTCGTTTAATCGACAATCAAGGAACTGAAGTATGGACGGATTTTCGAAAAGACAGTTAAACGCGAATTGGGAAATTCTGCCGTGATTATCAGTGGCTCGACTATCATTTTTGGGCCTTGACCTTCTGAAGAAGTTACTTCCAGTTTTTCCCCTGTATAATGCTGAGTTTCGCAATTGGTATTCTTAAGGATCTTAAAGATATCTCTGACACCTTCTTCCCATCTGAACGTTGGTATTTAGAATTTCATATTTACTTCTGGTATTACATTAAGTATCTTATTTATCATTCTGTCATCGCCGCGGAGTTAATGTTCCGTCCACTCCAGAATTATGATCTTTTTACATTTCACAATGCCTGGTTACACATTTCATTATTAAACCTTCTTCTCCAGACGCCATTTTCTTCGACTGGTATAATAACTTACCTCAAGACCCTTCCCTCAATTATGCCCAATTCCCTTTCACCTGATTCAGACAGAGTTCAGGTCTCTGCACCAGGACCTTATTAAAAGTTATACATCATCGTCTTGATTTTCCTGAACAACACCTTCAGCTTCAGATGTTTTCTGAGACCATGATAGCACTTATTTGCAGAAAACATCCACTTCTGTATATCTTGGCTTACATTGTTTTCGCAATTCAAGGTTGGTGAAGCTATGCACAACTTCAAACTTCCATGCATGAGGGGGAAATTCTAGACAAAGACATTATTTCATTCAACTTTATAAATATATTTAATAAGAATATACATACAGTATGGACTTTTCTCGGGATATCTAACAGAGTACCACTTACAGTTTTAGGGATTAAACATAAAGTACCGTGATTCTAGCTGCACTTTCTCCCTTTAGTATCCCCTAAATGATCGAAAGTTTTTTTTAGACAAATCGAACACATCATGTTCACTTTTTATTTTATTTTAATACGAACAGTAACTAAACTCAGAGCGAGCGAGTGAGTTAGAAATGTCATACTGACTGATAATACGAATAATTGCAGCAATTAATTCCAATGTTACCCATTTAATTATTTAATTAAGGGATTGGAATAATACGTTATCACGCCTCTAAATAAAATAGAAGATTAAACTTAGTTCAACGTACTTCTAGATGGTAGTAAATTGAAAATAATCGCTTATTGAATTATCGCGGTTTTAGGTTTATTATTGAGGAGCAAAAAAATGCGTTAGTAGACAGAAATGTAAATTTATACAGAAAAAGTCAGTCCATTCAGAAGTCACAGATCATCCCATCTGCGATGAAAGACAAAGCCGCCATGCAAGTTTTACTTTGAAATTTATCTCATATAACTATCTCTGGAAAGGAGGATTGGCCCTTTCCACAGGGACATACACCTTTTCACTTGACCCTTTTTACGTAACGTAGTTAATTGAACCATATTTCTACAAAGAAACCTTTCCTTCACTAATTCTATATTTTTTCACTAATTTATTTTTCTATAATTTATAATATTTTAACAATGCGAATTTGGCCGGTTCATTCCCTGGTTAAATAAGGCCCGGTAATTACGGGATGAATAAATCACCTAAATTTCCAGAAATAAAATAGCAGTTTTCGGCTACAGCTGGCAATTTTTTCCCCGCATCCTTTGGATAGGGTGATGAGTAATTTGTACATCGACGAAATAGAATTAAGAATACATTGCGAAAAAGAAAGTAAGAGTAAATTGTATGGGCTATGAATTAAACATTAATGTGGAGACGTCACACATTCCATAATTAATTTGTATTATCGCGTACTGTTGACGTAAGTATTACGTGGCGACATTATCAAGTCAAACGCTGGATTGAGGCGAACTTGTTTGCTTCTCCTGAATTACAGAGTTTATATTCAAGTGTTAAAAACCAAATAACCGGATATTATTCTTTTCA
The DNA here is from genome assembly GCA_037074705.1 of Zhengitettix transpicula. Classification (NCBI taxonomy): domain Eukaryota; kingdom Metazoa; phylum Arthropoda; class Insecta; order Orthoptera; family Tetrigidae; genus Zhengitettix; species Zhengitettix transpicula. The sequence goes on from CM073591.1 coordinate 81,331,003, forward strand.
GACCTACGGAAGTAGTAAAAGAGAATTGAGTGAAACCTGATATGTGCAACGAATACAAGCGCAGTGTTTTCAGCTTCCGTTGGTTACGCGCCAAGTCAACTACGGCGTACGCGATCCGGACAGAGATTTTTCTTTGGACGGGTGTTTATTCTCTACTTTTTTTTTTTAAAAAAAATCATAGTATCTTTTCATAGCGTAATTCCGGACTGTATGTGATGATATTCAGAACGTATAATATTACAGAAATATTCTGGAAAAAATCATGTTATCTTGATATTGAGAATTCAATTAATCTTTAGTTTAAGAAGAACATAAAGAACAATAAATGGTTCGTTGACTTTTAACAAACTCGGAAAAATATCGTAAAAACTAATTAAAACATTTTTTGTTGCAATTATTTTAAATTGTCAGTCGTAGGAATGTGGTTATGACAACACTTTTTTTTGTCAACAAATACAGACTATTACCATCGTTATTCGTGCGAGAAAGTAAAACGACTTCATTTTCAAAACAGTCATGATAAACAATTGTCATTTAGACATAAGGTAGTAGAACAATATATTTCTCAACACTACGAGATAAACCAGGCTTGGTTTTCTTGCTATTGTGTAATTGAACCCCGATTAAGGAAGTGAAACTACGTGCAATAAAAATAATTTATTTAAAATCAAGTTAATAAGAGGTATGAAAATAGTGTTTTCATTTTGTGTATATTATATTATACTACTTGGATGGATTAATTACATTATTAATGAGTTATTTTAAAATTTATTTATATAATCTCAACCAAATGAATTCGAATCCTCTATAAATATTTCTAATAAACCAGCGCCTGTTTCACTTGAGTAAATATAATTAAAGTTAGGCAAATTTCTATACATGAATGGCGGTTAAAAATCTGACAGCAGTGAACGTCATACGAAAACTAAACGACCTCAAATAAGCATTATAACAAAGCGATTTTTTTTTCAAATATTTGAGAATATTATCATCTGTTTATTTATTACATGAAAATTAATTATCTTCAACAATTTAAAATAATCTAGACACATAAGAAGTTTAGAAAACGCGTAACTAAAAATGCCGTTTATATGCACTTAATTTATTTTTGAAGTCTTTAATTTGAGAAACTACTCTGTTTTAATGTTATTGTAAAATACAGGCAGTATATTGATTTAAAAAATTTAAGAGATAAAAGACGACTAAATCTATGTGGTTTCCAAGTAGGCTACGTCTACAATTCAATAACATTAATATAATTATTAACGACAATATAAGTCATAATTCTTTTTTATGTATACTAATATTTTTTTTCACATAATATTTTATTATGTAAACGACGTTTCGTCCTGAAGTTAAGGCCTTTTCAGGAAATAGCCATTAAACAATAGGAAAGCATTAAAACAAATATTAAATTATCTACATTATGATACCGGCATGTAGAACAATAATTTATTCATAAAATTAAAAAAAGTTAAATATTAAATAAAAAAAAGTCCATTTCAAAGATGGATATATAAAGTATGTTACTTTCAATGAAAAAAAGTGGAATATTTGTTATTATTCATTAAACTTTATTTTTTTGACTTTATTATCATTAATATTGTTGACTGTTCCGGAGAATACACACACACACACACACACTTACCGTTATTTACATAAAATGGTGAGTATCATACATTTCATTTTGTTTACACAACATTTTCGTCTACATAACTCTTTTCTTTATTTATATTGTACTAAAAATGGCAGATAATTTTCAATAAAACAGACTAAGTCAAACATATACGTGTTTGGTAAATGTACGTTTAGTGGATTTTCCCTAAGGATTCAAAAAATTTTACTCTTTTGATTTCTACTTTATCCATTTATTATTTCAAATTTATCTCACAATTTCAAGCGCAGAAAATATTATAGACAAGAAATAGAAAGGTACTATAGATGGGAAGAGTAGATCATATGTTAGTGACCTGGGAAATTTAGATTAAGTGAGCACTTTAAAATGAAGACTTTGGCTCGTGTTAAATCAAGAAGGAGCGGCATAATAAAACTGATGGCTCCATAAAATGAAGTTATTGCTTAGCCCCCCGAGCAGTATACAGTCATTATAAATGATTCACATTCCAATGTAAATGTGCTTGCACTCAATTTCCTCTCCTCATAACGGATATGCGGTAAATACGATCGAGAGTAAGGACTGCACGTTTGAAAAGTTCAGGGCAGGCAAGGGACGTAAATCTGCGTGAGCTCTATATTAGCCACATGCACCACCTGTGTCGACAGCCCAAGGACTAGCGATTTCAAGGAATTTATCAGCCGCGAAGAGTGACACGCTAAGTGCCATTGGTCGAGCTCCTTCAGCATCTGCATGATTGGTGCTCGCTTTGAGCGGAGCCGCAACCATTCATCCTTCGGGCAGGCACCTAAAGGGGAAACTAATGGTGCAACCTTCAAACTAATTCCAGAAATCTGTGATAAACTATGCGTTAATCGGACATGTCGTTGCATTGGAAATATTCCCGAACGCATGAAATTAATCAGGACCGGCTACAAATGATTACCAAGGATGCTGTGGTAATTAATTTCATCTATTTATTTCAGTTGCTTTTTATTAGTAATCAAACATAAATCAAGTACAAATATCAACAGGAAAACAAAACAAATACTATAATTAAAATGAAAAAAATTTACGTCTGATTGAAAATAATGACACTTTGTCAACTGACAAGTTTGCAGCTGTGTCGCTCTCGGCTCTTCTTCGCACCTGACGAAAGGGACAAGAATCCCAGAAACGTTGTATGGTATTTATATTATCACTTTTTTTTGTCTGAATTGCCTATCTTTCTTATTCATTAAAAACTATAATTATATAATAGGAATGTAGAACAGAAGAAATGTTTTCAATAAGGTCAGTTAGGAAGCTGTGAAAGTGACTTAAAAGATTAGATAGAATTTTTTTTTTTAAAAAAAACGGGAATCGAACCGAGGGTCACCGTTTAATACCCGTTTGCTCGACACGAACAAACAACGGCAATTTATTTAGAAGGGCGGGGGGAAATTGTTTCGAAATTAATTTTAAATACGTATTTTAAAAATAATGACGTAACTTGTAATGATTATATATGTAAAATACCAAATTAACTCGAGTGCAACCACGGGAAACACTACTACCAAATTAATTAGTGAAAGTGAATTTTTTTCCAACTATTCGACAGAGTGCGTAGTTTATATTACAATTTAATAGGATTTAAATAGTGTTTGAGGGGTTTACTGCCTGATATAACATGTAACGTAATTTATGTGACTGTGCAAAAATTAACTTTTTCAATAATTCTTTTCAGTATAATGTGTGTTGTGTTGAATTCTATTTTTAACTTTAACCCATAAAATATATAGACTATAACAAAACTCGACGGTAAAATTTCAAGAATGGGTTCCTCATATTCAGAGAAGAAAAAATGGATACGGGAATGTGTAATTACGGAGGTATCCGAACTTTTTGTTATCTTGACTAAAATTCGAAGATGAACGGCTGCCTGTATTAAGTCGAAACGGAGGTCACTTTGAACATTTCATCAGATATGCGATGAATCTAGTCAGTTGAACTGCTTACTAACCGATCAGATATGGAAGTTCCTCTAGCTGTGTAATTATGCATTTAGGTACCCTTTGTAATACGCTTAATTTTTTTTTCTCAATGTGAGGAATCCATTTCTGAAATTTTCCGTGGAGTTTTGTTACACCCTGTATATAAATCTGTTAAAGTAGTTCAAAATGTTTACTTATCGTTAATGTTATGTATTTAGGTAGTTGCTGGAATACTGAATCTTTTACTGTCTTTGCTGTCTTTTTTTTTAGGGGCAACAGGCTACATGAGGGTAATCCACATGGTGGCAACTCCCCTTTAATAGCATAGTAAGGGATTTGAAAGGGGGATGCGGAAGGGTAGAGGAAGATAGCCAAGGGTTAACTAGGGCTCCCGGGCTATATTTTAAGGATCCTACCTGGCATTCGTCTAAAGAAATGTAGGGAAAGCCCTAGAAAAACCTGCATCATGTAGGTCGGGCATTGGGTACTTGCCCCACGCCCTTCCGATAGCGGGAGAGGAGTTTGCTGTGGGGACGCAGCATTCCCTTCTCCGTACCTCGACCAGTTTGGGAGACAGCTGGCCGACTATTCCAATGGGAATAGCGGACAACTCTTACCGTATGCCCAAGGACTGTGACCCCGGAACTTACACCTCTCAGAACAGGCCGAGGTGTCTCGGCTTGTGGGAACGGGGAGGGAAAGGCAGACTTTTTTTTTTTAGGTGTAGATAGGCTATGTATAGGGTAATCCACATAGTGGCAACTCCCCTCTTATAGCATAGGAAAGGGATTTGAAAGGGGGGATGCGGTAGGGTGTAGGAAGGTAGCCAAGGGTTACTAGGGCCCCCGGGCTATATTTTAAGGATCCTACCCGGCATTCGCCTAAAAGTAATGCAGGACAAACCCTATAAAAAACCTGCATCGGGTAGGTCGGGCATTTGGTACTTGTCCCACGCCCTTCCGATGACGGGAGAGGAGTTACCCAAAGGTAGACCCTTCGTGTGTCTCCTACAAGGTTCTGCCTGCGAGAGAATATCCCTCGCAGGTACTGCCTCCGAGAGAATAGCCCTCGGAGGCCTATCAATCTTTGCTGTCTAATCTTGTGTTATTTTTAAATTTACCTTTACATCTACCGAGTTAAATTTCCTTTATATACACGGATAATAAAATTTATACAGATAGGAAAATACATCCATTAGGTATCAAGAAAATATACAGTAATTAAAACAATAATCAAATTCAAAAATAGAAAAATAATAAATACAAGGGATTATTAATAAAGCTAAAATATAAAAGTTGGAAATACATAATTTTAAAAAATGAAGCCATAAAGTAGAAGAAAAAAGAGTTTAATGTTAAAAACGAATAAATATTCACGTAACAGAAAAAAGTTCTGCACTGAGACATTTTAATGTCTTAAATTAAAATATGTTATTCGTTATGGCGATTCTATACATGCCATAACTAATTAGTGCCATAACTAATTGAGATAATTTGTTGATGTTTGCTTAATCCTTTCTTTTTCGACATTCAGAGGCCAATCAGTTAATGCGTAATTTTTAACTATGTACATTATAAGAAAAAACTAAGATTTACTTTAAAACTAGCATAGTTCTTTCGAGCCTAGAATGTGACATAATTTTTTTTATAAATATATTTATCTGACTTCGGTATAGTTAAAAACTTACGAACACCACTGAATTATTCCAAAATAATTAGTTTTTAATTTTTTTGTTAGTAAACACAACGTTTGGTTCTCAATCTGCGGCATCATCAGGTGTGCAATGGAATGAATAATTAAGAAACAATGCCAAATTCTTAATTAAATATTATATATATATGTGTGTGTGTGTGTATGTGTTAAATAAATAAATTTTACTTAGATTTTCGAAGGAATGCTCTGCTTGCAATGCCCACTTTGCCCGAAAAAAGTTATTTTTTATTTATTTTTGAATTTATAAGTAATTGTTTCCTTAATAACTCGTAACAATAATGCTAAAAACGAACTTTATACATACAAACTTAAAAACTAAACTTAATTCAAGTGAATTCAAAATTCCGGCCGTTTCGACGCGAATTAGTGTCCTTTTATCCGCTTCGAAACGTCCGGCATTTGAAATCCAAGTTTGTTTGTATTAATTTTTTTAACTTCGGCTATATAAAGGTCGTTTTTGGCATTATTATTTAAAAAGACGTTAATTTTTTTTGTTAATTTGGAATCATGTCAGCAGTAGTTCCTCTAAGTAATACGTGTAGTTTATATTATGAAAATTAATTCGTCTTGTAAGATGTGACTAAAGGAAACATAATTAAAATCGTAAAAAAATTCGAGAGAAGTAAAGCAGAAAACACGATTCTAAGTAATTTTTTTTTTCTTTGTTGGCTAAAAACACGCACCTGCAACAACGTTTCTACGTCGAGTTGTGTCCGATGCTTCGGAAGTTAATGGTTGAGATAGTAATCGAAACGTCTGTTATTACCTGACTGGAAGCACAAGAGAAATTCCTTCGCACTCAACACCGATAACCGTCTTGCATAAGAATCAACTTGTGGAAACTTTTACAAATGGCGCAGCAATTTTTCTGGGCAAGGTAGGACTGCCTAGGATGTAATATACATATATGAAGGGTTATCAAGTAACACTAACAAATATTTTTTGGGTTTTTAAATAATTTTTTCAGTTTGTTTTTTTGTTGTTGTGAGTCAAAAAATTATTTACTGTTTTACGGAGAAAATCCTTAACATAAACTCATCAATATATAATTGATATAAATGATACGATACTTATTTATTTGCATCATACAATTAATTTGCCACGTTTTTTATTGGTAATTTTGATTCTGAATTTGAAATTCTCAAAACGCTATTGTCTAAAATTGACATATCTTTTTTCCGTACATTTCCTACTTATATTTATTTTTAAAGTTTTTTATAATGCAATTTTAATAAGAAGAGAAAATATTTTATATTTAGAAGCACTAGTACTTAGTAAATTTTAGGAAGATGCCGAGAAATATTTTGAATATGTGTGTGAATGAGAGAGAGAGAGAGAGAGAGAGAAGTGAAAAAAATTATCCATCAGGCCTCACCAGCCTCGCTGGTTTACTATTCAACGGTCCAAGAACGTCTGCTTCTCTCTCTGTATATCTCCTCCTCTCTCTAGCTATATACTTCCTTTGCCTCGCAGCGACAACAACACGGCAAGGCAATCGCCCGCTTATACAGCGAGCATAAAGTCGGTTTACTATTCGACGGCTGAAGTACGATGTCTCTCTCCGCGTATTTTCCTCTCTCGCGCTCTCACAACACATTCTCAAGATTATGGTCTATATTTTCAGTATGCGAAAGTAATTTACTCTTCAAAAACACAGTACGTGGCATAGTTCCAGGAAACATTTTACGAAACTTTATACTGTAACAAGTAACGCGATTTTTTTTAGTGAAAATATGATTTTTCGTTTTCCAAACGCGTACCGCAGAATAAACTTTTTTCTTTTAATGTACTGAAAAAATTCTATAAAAACTTTCACTAATTAGATAAAGAAGTCGTCAATTAACAGATAGAAGAGAAAAAAAGTATACCTCACAACGCTTCTGCAATTCTTGTTGATTACGTCAGGTGATTATAAAGCGCAAGAACCGCAGTAGCGACACACCGCACAAACCAGGTGACGTACTCAAAACCGAGACATGCTTAAACCATAAGTTAATATAAATGTATTTATTTTGATGTCATTATATTTGAATTGGCAATCATAATTTTGAACATTCTATGGGTCAATGTTATTGCTTTAATTTCTTTTAGAGTAACAGGCTACATGGGGGTAATCCTTGTGTTGGCAACTTCCCATTCATAGCATAGGAAGGGACATGAACGGGGAGATGCGGAAGGGTAGAGGAAGGTAGCCAAGGGTTAACTAGGGCCCCCGATATATGATTTCAGGATCCTACTCGGCATTCGCCTAAAAGTGATGCAGAACAAAGCCTAGAAATCTTACACCAGGTAGGTTGGACACTTAGTATTTGTCCCACGCCTTTCCGATGGCAGGAGAGGGGTGTGATTGGGGACGCAGCATTCCCTTCTCCGTGCCTCGACCAGGTAAGGAGGCAGCTGGCCGACTGTTCCGATGGGTGCCTGAGGCTTGTGGGAACCTTAGTTCTTAATAAAAATTGAAATTTTACGGACAAAATTTATGTTGCGTTGATGGAACCTGGAGTAACATAGTCATATAGTTCTGTCTACAAGATTGTACATCATAGCTCACGTTTTAAATATTCAAAAAAAGTTTAGTTTAGGGCCTTATTTCTTTCGGTCTCAAAATGCAATACGTCGCGTTCATTCGAGTAGAGGACTGATGGTTGATCCGCATGTGGTTTACTACAGCTGACTATTTTGTTTCGTTAAGTTGTAATGGCGGAGCCCCTGGGTGAAAAAGAGAAGTCTTAAAAGCTTAAATATCTCCAGTCGTCACCACGATCCTTCGTTGCTTCGGTAACAATGATAAAGGAGAACAAGACGGACGGAGAAAGGAGTCTGGATACTATTATGATTTCCGAGGAACAGTATTACGTAAATGGTTACAACGTTGGTCGTTAACAATACAGTTAACTGTTTCACTATTGCTAATTGTGAGGTTTTTCTATTTGCTTCAGAGTCTAGCTACATAACTACTATAGTTATTACATATTTACGGGCAGTTAGAGCTTTAAAATGGATTGCATATAGCGTACGTTACGTGTTTGTTGGATGGAAACCAAGTTCTAGGGACATTGGCAGCGTTTATTTGCTCTTCCTTCAGCCAGAGATAAGAATCGTCGAGTGGGAAGGGAACTTCAACCTGTCACGCCTCGCCAACTATTCAGCCTCGAAATCGATTTCATGCTTGGACAGAAGTGAACACAGCAATCGTGGACGCCTTTGCATTAATTTTATGAGACGAACCCCATTTTAGGGAGCCCCGTTCCAGCCAGTCACTTTCATTTTATGATTTGGGAGTGTATTTGAGCGAGTAGGCTAATGAAGAGTTCATTGTATCAGAAAAAGTAGTCGATTACGTCATGGCTTGAAAAAAGATGGACTAGACAATAGACAATACCGGGAGGCCATGAACTTCTCCGGTAACTCCTATACTTTTTGTATTCCTGTCGGAGATGAGTTATCTTCTTCAGCCTTTAGAAAGGTGTAAGAGAACTCCGATTTATATCTGACGATTGCAGACCGAGTTACGTGCACTATATTAATATCCTGGAGGTAACTTCTCCATTAGGAACTATTTTACAGTTAGAAATCGCGCATTATTTTAGAAGAACGTTAAGGACCAGTTGCCAAATTTCACGGATGAAGCTTAAATCACTGCGAGGACTACAAGACATTAGTGCACCTGAAGGTCAACTTTAGAGAATAATGTTACTTGCTAAAGATAGATTTAACCGAAACCAAGGTGACTTCCTCATTTCATGATTATCTACCGAATTAATAAAATAAAGACACTTTATGGGGACAACGGAACTAGAATGCGAATGTTTTGGATAAACGACCTTAACAACTCACCATCTGGCCAATGATGTCAAGAATCTCAAACATAAATAAAATGATTAAAATGAAAAAATTTACGTCACATTGAAAATAATGAATAAGAAATACGGAAGGGACAAGGATCCCAGAAACGTTGTGTGGTACTTACATAACCGTTTTTTGTCTGTATTGGCTATCTTTCTTATTCATAAATAAAATTATATTCATTCAGCGCACGGAAGAATTTCATATTTTTAATTCATATTATCTGATATTTGTATTACATGTAATGATATTTTGAATCCCAAATATTTTTATTTATCCTGAATTATAAAATTATAAAAATAATTATGATTGTACAAGAAGCTTTCGGCAATTACCGTAGCCATTTAACAAAACATATAATCATTTTAATATTCAAAATTTTGATTAACCCATTTATTTAATATTTTATCAACTATTTAAACTAAAACTATCAAAATAAATTATTACTCATCGTCTATATTTATGTTCTTAAAATATAATTTAATGTCATAAATTCCATCTGTATATCCAGTACAAAGTTTATTCATTTTACTGAACTATGGTTTTATACACATCATTCGGTTCTAATAGAAATTATAAATTAATTATTTAAAACATTTTCTAAAAATGTATTCAAACCTGACGAATTTCATCATCAAATTAATTAAATTTCCACCATAAATAACTTATGGATACAGAATAAAAATCGACGAGTATGTAATAATTTTATCGTCGAATTTTAAGTCAAATTAGTATTAAAATTTTTTAATCCTTAAGGATATTTTGACATAGTGTTTACAAATTTCAGCACTTTCGTTTCTTGAACGCATATATTTAACATTCTGAAATATGTAAATAAATTACACAACAAATGACTTTAGATTGTGTGGTTGTTTATTAATGGTTTATAACTATTTAATTACATATCTAATGTTTAAAGTTATAATGATAGATTTAATTCTTTAAAAATTTTTGATATACGAATATAAAAGAAAAAATTATCGGAAAACATTATTTTGGCATATTTAAAACATACCTTCTTGGACTTGTAAATATTTTAATGGACACAAATCTGCAAAACTTTTACATGATTGATGTTGTACTGTAAATATTATATTTTGTATGGTAACCTTGGTACTATTCATTTATATATTCTCTATCAAAGAATTGTTAAGAATATAGGCCTAAAATTGGCATTTTTCCAGTTTCATTAAGAGCATTTATATTTATTAATTTTATTTTCCGCATTTTATTTCAAGAATCCAATTGTTGTAAAAAAAATAACAAACAAGACGTTATAAAATGCCATTTTTATAATTGAGACTGTTTTAGAAGCCTTTGGGGTTTAAAATATTAATATGTGAAACTATGATTTTGTTTGCGTTTTAAGGCGTTTATATAAAGTATTATAATTTATGGATATATTACGCTACAAATGGGAAATGATTGGGACCGCTTCATGAAAAAACAGACTGTACCTAAATACTTGAATACAATAATAAAAATAATAATAATCACAATATCTACGCGATGTTTACAATTAATCTAAATCCATAGACACATAAAAAAAACTCAAGAAACTCAGTTTCTCTTATAGTCTTAATCAGACTTCTGTCCTGGAAATTAGTGTGCAATTATGACTGTAACAGATTCTATACTTAGAAGGAAGATATACTAGCACTTAATCATCTCGGCCTGTTTTGAGAGGTGTACGTCCCGAGGTCACAGACCTTGGGCATACGGTAAGAGTTGTTCGCTATTCCTATTGAAATAGTCGGCCAGCTGTCTCCTAAACTGGTCGAGGCACGGAGAAGGGAATACTGCGTCCCCACAGAAAACACCTCTCCCGCTATCGGAAGGGCGTGGGACAAGTACCCAATGCCCGACCTACCTGATGCAGGTTTTTCTAGGGTTTTTCCTGCATTACTTTTAGGCGAATGCCGGGTAGGATCCTTAAACCATAGCCCGGGGACCCTAGTTAACCCTTGGCTACCTTCCTCTACCCTTCCGCATCCCCCCTTTCAAATCCATTCTTATGCTATTAAAGGGGAGTTGCCCAACGTGGATTACCCTCATGTAGCCTGTTGACCTAAAAAAAACTAGCACTTAAAATTGTTTATTGGTCAAGTCGAGGGCAATTTTTGCATAACAACATGAGTATATGCAACTGTTAATTATCATTCAGGAAAGTGAGCTTAAGCCTAAATTTTAGTTCAGCTTTTCTCCAAATGAAGTGTATTATTCCAAACGCCAATTTGTTCTATCTAGAAATAATATAAAATTGTTGAAAAAGTTAAAACTCAAAAATATAGATCAATTTAAATCGGTGTGGTTGCGGATAATAAATTTTCGTGTCTATATGAAATGTAAAATGTAATGAAAGACAATGCAACATTTAGTTAAAAGAATACTGAATGTAATTTTAATGATAATATCATGTACGATACGAAACTACTTGAAAATTTTTAAACTTTCTAGCTATTACCACAAAATTTATCCTGTACAACGATCAACTTGTTTTATTTGTAACAAATGACTGTTCATAATCTAGACAATTATAATGAAAATACTATTAGGGTATATTAAATTATTTACATATTAAAGTAAAATAATTAATCTGGGGACTGCTGAAACTATCTATGTTAATTTGTAATGATATAATATTGTTAATTACAATAACAAAGGTATATTAATTGGAACATTTTACGCTGACATTCTAAATAACTTAAAATTAAATAATATTAAAATAATAATAATCTTTTTGAAATGATGTTAATATTATTTAATTTTTTCTTTTATGATTTTGTACATTATTAAAATTATTTTGATATTTTATATACAGTCACTTTTTATTTCCTCTTCAGGTATTGACCAAATTAACATAATAAAACGAAACAAGGTATTAAGTTTACACAGACTTTAAAGGAGATTATTTATTGTAATCGATATATTTTTTACCTTCTCAAGTAATACATGCCTTGTTACTGTGAGATCTTGAGTGCATTGTTTTAAAATAAATTTTAAGGATTGTAAATAAATACATATAATGGTAGAATTCTTAGATTTTAATTTAAAATTTTTTATATCCTCATTTTTGTGTATTTATCTGTTTTTGTAACAAAGAATGAATATGACGATTAAGTCGAAAGTTCTGATGAATATATAGTTAGAAAAATTGTATCCTGTGGGACTGAATAAATGTTCAACTCTTCTATCATATTTACGTAAATGAAGTATAAACAGCTCAAGGGTTTCATTCCTGGCTTTTGTTGGATAAATCATAATTACAGTGCCGTGACGAATAAAAATATATATGAATTGAAATTGAGTAACAGATAAATGCGTTGAATCAGTTGAATTGGCTATACAGGATCAACGGAACGTGACATATTATCATTATTATTTACATTTAAATTCACGTCTCCGTTGTTTTCGGACAAGCGTAACATATCTAAGAAAATAATCCTGATTCTGTTACGACTGTATAAAGTTCCAGTTAAAAGACGGAAGGAAAAAAATAAATTATTTAAGAGAGTCAGAGGATGTGAAATTGAAATTAAACTGTTTGCAATTTTTTTCCTACTGATAGGCGTGAATCGGACTTCATGGACAACCACCAACAGACCAGTTTGAGTCCGTTCTTTTGCCTAATGACTCAGGAGCAATACGAAAACGGGTTTCCCCATATAAATTTCCATCCGTAATAATGTTAAAAGATTAATCATGAGGTGTTAATAATATGTAGTTCGCGAAATTAATAATGTAATGATATGCATTTAGAGTCGTCTTTGACACAGAATCTATTTCTGTAATCTCCGGCCCGGTATTCAAAGTGGAATTGCTTTTCGTCACGTAATAAGGCTCCTTTGTCATCCAGATGTGCGGAAGGTTGCAAGAAAAGTTCATGGACAGACGGTAACCTCATAAACGTAGGCGCAGGTTGAAAATTCATACGAAGTAGCTCGGGAAACGAACGTGCACGAAATTTAATAATCCAGAGACCTGTTTTTAACTGTCTTGTTTGGCAAGAGTAAACTGAGGACAAACAAAATATAAAAACATATATCTCTCCGATGGATTTATCAATTTCTGTTTATACTTGTGCACGGTAAATAACTCTATCAAGGATGAAATATATTTAACGTTCGAAAAATTCCACGGGAGGTCAGAAATGGAGGAAGTTATATCAAATAATTGCCAGTAACTATAATTTTTCTCTGCTGGAATTTTGAAAGTAATGTTTTATTTCGAGGTTCAGCAATATTGAGAAACCTTTCTCGGACGCTGACAAATATATCTGTGCGGACTTCATGGACAACCACCAACAGACCAGTTTGAGTCCGATCTTCTGCCTAATGACTCAGGAGCAATACGAAAACGGGTTTCCCCATATAAATGTCATGACGGACATTTAGACTAATCAAAAGTCTTCAAAGCAGCATAGCTTGTCACAGATGCTAAACAAGCACTTACCTCTGAATGAGTAAGCCGTTAACGGAACGTTTCCAACACGTCAAAATGTCATTCTTTACATAAATTTGTTACCAAGTGTGAATAATCTGAGAAAGAACTGGACCTTATAAAGAAGTTCTTGGATAAATTTGTTTACAACTTGGTATTCAACTGAAAACGATTTATTTGGATTTACTGATTCGCGTTCTGAAGGTTATAAGTAATCACTGTACATACTGTAATATTTTATTTGGATAGGAGAGTTGTGTTGAATATTTTTAAGTTATTTAAATTTTTTTACTTAGGTATTTAACTATGAATTTACTTAATTGTTTGGCAGGGTGAAATTATTATAATAATTAATCATTTATATTTTATTTAAAAATGAAAAATATAAAATTCCTGCTCTTATTATCATCTTGAAAAATCTACGGATGTTTTACAAAAATAAACAAAAACAGAGACAGTTTCTGACAGGGGTTCGTGGGCCAAAATGCTGTGGTCATATAGCTTTAAAGAACCAACTTTGATGGGATTATTTTCCGGTCAGCACTCCGCAGCGTGGCTCGGTCGTACGCTGCAATCCCCTCGAATTTCCTGGAAAATGGTCAGCCTGCTGGTCTCTCACCGAAAACCAGAAAACTAACTTCCTCTCAGAATGTCAACTTCTTCATAACTTCCCTAAAAGTAAATTATAACATCACAAATCGTAGTCATCTACGCTCCAAAGCTAAAACTCTCTCATAACTTGATGATAACCTCCCCAAATTTCACCAACACCTGCTGATCCCCGAACAAACTAACTTATACTAATATCTCAGAAGTAACTAACTGAAAATTTAAAAACTAACTTCTTCCATTCCAGAAATCACTCTCCATATCTAAAAATAACTAATTTCAGCTCCCTTCACACCTCGTTTTTCAAAATTTCCCACCTCATGATCTTGGATTCTTCTGTTTTTATCCAATAGCAATTAGATTTGTGCCCCTACAAATCACAATATCTCAATTAGCCACATCCACTAAGGGTGCAACAGCCAAATTCAGAGCCGTGGGATGACACGTCCGCGATGGCGCCAAACTGGTGGAGCGTCTTGTCTGAACGTGCTAAAATCTTGTGACCAACGATTAGCCAAGCTAGACACTCAATATTTTAATCTGCACGAAGCGGTGCCGCGCCGGGGTTGTTTTCGTTTCGGCGAGTACCTGGAAATCGAACAATGACCCTTGCCAGGCTCGAACCGAGAATATTAATTACCCATGATATTCTCTTTCGTAAAATAAATTAAAATACATAACTAATAATAATCAAATAAAAAAACCAATTAATTTATCTCACTTTTGTACACTACAATACATTAAATATAAGAATTGTTATGGGCTTAATGGGCAAAAAAGCTGTCCCTTTTACAATCAGAGTTAAAACTATGACCCCTGAATAATGTCAGTGAATAAAATCTCTGAAACGATTGGAGATGAATTCGGCCAGGTACTTCTCTGTATTAAAATACATTTATTAGCATTTTCCTCAAAACGTTTATTAATAAATCTGCATAATATTGCAAACATTTTCTTTACTAACTTCAGCCAAGATAACTTATGTTATAAAACTTGCTAAATTCGCGTAGTAAAGACAAATGATAACAATCTTGTCCACATAAAATTAATTAACAAATATTTGACAACCTACATTAATTCTATAGAATATAACCATATATGTTAAACGGTGTACTGAATGGTAACAGTTTTAAAATAAATCGTTGAGATTCAAAGTATTAGCGTACTACTAATTTTTGTTCAGATATATTTTGATTAGTCTTGTCACAATAATAATGATTTGTCCAACAGAGGCCTGGATTGAAACTCGAGAGCTGCTTCTACATTATTTACCTAAACATGCTTATCACGCTGTTTTATTAAAATATCTAATATAGTGGATATTAATTCTTAATATTATTTATTCTTTTTAAATCGTTGAAATAATTATTTCCAATGTTACTAAATCACTCCGTTTAATCTGCGTATAAAGATATAAACTTTGAAGATTAATTTTGGAATAGCCTAGAAATCATTACAAAAAGGATCATAATTCTATATAAAAGTCAAATATAGGGTAAAAGTACTAATAATTTTTACTGTATTAATTCCGACCATCGGGATTTTGTAATGGTTTATTTTCTAAATTAAAATTTGTTGCATCATTCGAGTTCTGTACTTGTGGAGCTTGAAACTAGCGGCGGATAGTCGAAAGGTGTCGAGTAAGATCAAGCCAACTGAAAAGAATATCCGTATTAAGGTGAAAAGGCCCTAGATAAAAAAAATGCCGACAATTGAAGATATACAGAGATAGTTAAAATGAGCATTTTAGATTTTGTGAAAACCCAAAACTAGAAAATTACATGCACGTCAAGAATTGATCAATTTCAGGATATAATTGATAGACTGAACCTGAATATCTGTGGTCCGCGACTGCAACCATGGAATTGATTATCGCAGTAATTTACAATGTAGACAGTTGAAAGGCTGGATACAACGAGTAGTTAGTTGATAGCCAGCGAGATACAGCTATCAATTAACGAAGTCCAAGAGTCCAGGAAACAGAACATTGAATTCGGCAATACTCAGCCTCGCGATAAACGAAAATCGCATCAATATATGGAGTTGACGCCGCACGCTTCGTTCAATATATTTAAGAGTTTACGTGAGTCGCATAACGAAATCGATAACTTTTCCATTTTATCCGTCTAGTTCTGTTTCAAAACAATTTAGTATGTATCATACTGTTCGAATTTAGTACTAACTCCCTACAATATATATATATATATATATATATATATATATATATATACTGTAATGAACAAAAGAAAGGTTAATTAAAAGAAAATATTATCAAAATTTAACAAATAAAATAATTTGTTATTTTATTCACTTGTGGCTTCCAAAATTAATACAAATACAATCAAATTAAGATCTCTTCTCTCAGGGTCACAACTGGGCTTGATAATTAACAAGTGATTTATAAACTCATTAACAATTTAAACATAAAAATTCACCTAAAATAATATGACGATAAATGAAATGAAAGAAAGCTAAATGTAAAGAAACTGAACGAAATCTGACTAATACCTTTCTAATTATCGTTTACAAATTTATCAAAGAATTGTTTACTCACGTAATGTTCGTCTGCTACAGGCTCTTTCTTTTGTAGCTTCACCACGATACAAAAAATGCAAATTTTTACACTGATTCTAATTTCTTACACACACGCGTTCAGAATGCACGTCCTCAGCTATCAGGAACCTCGGTTGTTGTCTCCCCTTTCTGGTCAGCTAGCCGGGTTGGATCCCGCAATGCGAAGATTGTTCAATTTGTGAAGCAAACTCCTGCTTCCATACAGGAACTCGTGATTTGTAGTTAATGTTATCAAAATTTACTTATCATATGCAGAGTCCAGACTCTAACTACTTTCTTCTCGTCGCAGATTTTAGGCTTCGAGTTTCTCCTTGCTCGACCCAACTGCCACGTATCCCGCCGAAGACTTTTTACGGTTTTACCTCTCGTCGCCGACCATAGACTTTTTATTCTTTCACCTCTCGTCGCCGACCGCAAACTATAACTTCTCGTATGCAGATTTTAGTGGTTGTTTATCCTTTCTCGACCCCGTGTCCGTACAGACTGAATTCTTTTCGCGCATGCATTCCATTTCGGCTTTCCGACAAAAGAAAAGAACTCTACGCCATTGTTGCTTTGCTAGCTCGTACCGCTACAATTCATTTCATTCGCTACAATTCAAATTATACCTAATCAATTTAATGGCCTAATTAACTATTGCTACAATATATATATATATTGTCTGCGAATAAATTTTATTTTATTTTGCAGATTTTAAAGACACTTAAAATAATCCTGCATTATATATTCATTACAAATTTTATTATTACATTTTTGTATGTCTAGAAGTTTGTCTTAAAAAGTAAGTTCAGCCTGTTAAAAGCAATTTTTATTGAAACATATTCGAACTCGAGCATTTTTCTAGAGGATGCGACCGTTATTAATAAATAACATGAAACGACAGTGGTTTCTGTAGGTCGTAATACAACCATATGCATATGAACAGATCGAATAAATAAATATCGTCAGCCTTACGTTACTTACGAAAATAAATGTATTGAAAAAAAATTTTAAGAACCGGAAATTTTTTGAAAATTACAATAAATTTTAGAAAACTTAGAATATAATTAATAAGAACACACGTAAATGAAATCCAAAGCCGACCTCCTGTGTTGTTGGGGTCTGCGTGACTGCCTCACATCACAGCGGTCCCGGCTTCGAATCCCGCGAGGGCATGGATGTTTGTGGGCGTGAGAGAAACTCGTCAAATCAGTCCCCGATAAGGAGAAAATGAGTTCCCATACTGATTCGCTAATAACCAGAGCTGTTGTTGCGAATAAATATAATAAAAAGAGATCCAAAATGAGTGTATGAGTATTTTTAACGAGGGAGTCTAATAAGACCGAAACATCTTTGAGTATCCGTTCTTAGCACAGCAAAGTGATTCTATGAGAGCACTCCAAGTAAATCTCTAACGCCTTGTCTTCTCACCCGCTTTGTCAAAGGGGCCTAATTTAGTTGCTCACAAATAACTGTCAGCTGCCGTGAGAGCATTTTATGACGTAGTCTAGTCCTGTTGAGAGGAATAATTGCGACATTTCTAGTGCTTTCCCACCGAAGCGCATTCTTAAGTTCACAAATCCTCGTCGGCGTATAAAGTTATCTTTTAATAATGGCGTAGTCAGATAAGTAAATTATAATATTAAAAATAAATATCTGTTGCGTTATTGAGTAATATTAACTTTTTACCTACTAGGAAGACAATTCATAGTACTGTAAAGTATTATTATTGGGGCTGTGTTTTTTACGTAAAATCAAAAAATATTGTCTTTCAAAGAAATTTTATACAAGTTTATTAAAAAGAACTCTTAACTGAGGCACCTGTGGATTACGTAGAAGAGATTATCAGCCCGTTATCAAATACGTACTGCTATTTCTGTGTTCTGTTCGTCTGCTGTAGCTCTCGTAACCGACGTACTGACGCCTCCGAATCTTGCAGCTGGCAGAACGGGTTAACTGCAGTGACAACCTAGTCAGGACCACTGCATGGCGTCGAATCAGAGGTTGAACACTGGCTAAGGCGTCGGCCTCAGGGATTATTGCGATGTACTGGCTAAGGCGTCGGCCTCCGGGATTTTTGCAACGTACTCGTTCTGCCCACTTGTGTACTGGAAGACGTGGCACGTAATTATCGCTCCTCACAGCTTTTGTGCTTCGTGACCTTTTTGCATTATGCAAATGCACTATGAGCGGAGTTCATCACTAACAACTTTCCCTCAGTAGCGCATCGACCAGACTGTTCCCTTTTCTTACGAGCGGTGCAGGTCCGTTAAATTCAAACGTGCGTCATATTGCCAATCTCTGCCGTCGTACTTTAAGAACCTACCCATATCTTGTTCATAAACATCGTGAATACACTTTAACTAATTTAGTTTTCATTTCTTTCATTATATCCTCAAATTCTTTTTACTTTTTTCATTATTAGAAAACTTGGTCGAAAATGTCATTGTTTCACTGATTCTTCCATTGTTACAAGAGTTATAACACGGAGCTGCAGTTCTGTAGTCAACAATGGTCAACAATTCAGTCATGTTGAGGCCAACAATCGAGACAGGACACGAAAATTATTTGGATGGAAATATTTATCTCCTCCACACCCACGCACACCTCGTCCAACATTTCACAGAAAACAACTCCTGGCATCCGTCCGCCAATGTACGATTTAGAATTCTCCAAACTACACCAGACAACACAAATTAAAACTAAAATATACGCGTTAGAGTACGTATTGCAATACAAAACCAACCCTTTTATTTTCGTATATCTATTGAAGTTAAATTAGAAAAAAATTCTGGACTATAAAACATAGTATTAATTTGGCTTAAACATTTTACGGAATTACAATAATATGAACATTTGAAGTAACTATTGATTTTCATTTCTGATTAGATTTCAGTATTAATTATGGGCCACGTTTGGTTTCAGTCACGAACGGTTAGAATTTTATAAACACTCCGAACGTAGTTGAATAACCTCACAAAATAATATAATAACAAATTTAAGCGTAAGTTGTTGGTTACTAAATCCGATCAGTTTCGAGACAAATTAATAAAAGGTGAATAGAAGATAAATAACACAATAAAAGACCGTTAGTTGACCTGTCATCATTTTAATTAAACAACTCAGTTGTTATATCACACTAATTGAATTGGATCTTGCGTATTGAGTCCAGATATATTCATGAATCGGTGAATAATTACAATATCAGGTTACGTCAAGATAATTCAATTTTACAAAGTTTAACAACTGAGTTGTTTAATTGATGGTGACTTAACTAAGGTACTTTTACACCTGTCTCTGACTAAGAATACAAGATAAATATGAAATCAACAAACATTAATGCTGATCGATGCTAACAGCACGCCTCGGTCACTTTAAGCCGATTTGTGATCCTGTCGAGTAGATTATTGAAGGTGGCGTTTGCCGGCATAGATCAATATTCTCAAATTTACTTCCCACTCATAGATGTCTCTCAATGATTACTGAATCCGAGAATACTCCCCTCCTCTCGCCATGATCTCTTCTACTGTTGGGTCCTTTTATACGTATTTTTCCTACTAAAATTATGAAGTCTATAAATACACTGACAACTTAAATATTCAGTTAACTTAAAGTTTGATATAACAAGTAAATCTCTATGTCTCATGGATTTTTAATTATTTCCCGCCAGGCATTACTTAACTAAATACAAAAGATTCTTTGTCGGAGTATTTTCAACGATTGTCTCGGAACATTCCAGCATAGTTTCAGAACCGCTTCAGCAAATTAGCGAGCCGAGTCGGACTCTGCAGAAATTACTGAAGGAAACTTCCCGTGGTTGTGGCTTTGCATTGGCTTATTAACGATAGGATATATGTGTGATTACAAATTGTTGTGTTCAAGGTCTAGAAATATCCCCCACAGTGACATGTATAACGAGGATTCAGTGAAAAGTAGTTTTAATAGGCTATGGATCCTACCGACGCATCACGATTGGCTGTATATTTGGATTCAATTACTAAACACTAATCCCGATGAATGTATCGGTTTAGATCATCGATGATCTTCTCCAAACAAAGCGAAAAGGGCAGTGTTAGGAATTGTATATAACGTCATGCAGGAATGAGAATGAGTTAATTTTTCGACAATAAGAGAGTTCAAAAATTTCCGGTACATTAAAATAGTCCAAAATAACTTAAAACAGAGTCGAAAAATATCCCAGCACATTAAAAGAGTGAAAAATATAGACATTATTCCCTTGGTCATCTATAATGTTTTATAAATATCAACTTCTCATCCCCACTCAATTTGTAATTAGTATCTAAGTCAGCGACCCGGAAAACTATTTATTCGGCGCTAATATATCTCGTTTTGCCATTTTTTGAAAATAATGTAAACTATTTCCACCCCAGTCCCTCCGGGTTCTAAGGGTGTCTCACTCCAACATTGTTTACCCACGCGTTTAAGACTTTTGGTCCACCCCATTCCACCTCCACACTCTGGGGTAGAAGTTTAACTTAAAAGTTGCGGAATGTCATAATTAAACTCAGCGACTTTCGTAACACCGGATTCGGCGTTTTCGGACTTTTACTAATTTTTTAAGCCTTTTCCAACATCAATCACTCCTACAGGCGTTCCCTTATCCGGCCGTTAGGGGTTGAAATTGCCGGCCTGCTGTGGTGTAGTGGCCAGCGTCATTGTCTCGCATCACAGAGGTCCCGGGTTCAAACCCCGGCATGGACATGGATGTTTGTGGTCGTCCAGGTCAAGAAAACTGGGGTTAAGGCTGTGGGAGAATCGACACTCTGACCAAGAGTCACTCCTAAATCCAGAATGTGTAATGACAGTCTGACAGCCGTCTCGGCAGGCCAAGGCCCTTCGTGGGCTGTCGAGCCAAGGAGTTAGTTAGTTAGTTTAGGGGTTGAAATTAGATATTAACAACATTGAGAGCGAGATTATCATCAATCTGACGGACCACGCGAACTATTTATTTGACGCAAATATCGGCCATATTCGTATATTTTTAAAATGACACCATCTTCCACCTTCACCCATAGAGGTCCTCCACAGAATTTGTTCCTAGATCATGAAACATGTGGTCGACATTTCTCCGCATTAATTAGTGGTTTAAATTACATAAGGACAATATATAATAAGATAACAAACATATTATGCTGACCTTTTGTGGAGTTGTGGTCAGCGTCACTTCCTCAATCGCAGAGGCCCCGGGTTCGAATCCCGCCGAGCACATTAATGCTATGTGTACATGTTTCCATGCCGAAAAAAAAAGCAAATTAGTTTTCCGACCGTAATGTACAAAGTCGCAAATGACAGCGTTGATGCAACTATATAAAATACATATTAAGTGTTAAGAACGACGAGGACCCTTACGCGAAAAAGAATTTCTGGAAAACGATCCATCAGGATATTGACCTGTCAGGAAAACGTCTTGCGATACTGTCGTCGGGAAAACGATCGTCGGGTAAGTGAGTGACGTTCGGAATTGTGACCTAGACCCATCTGAAACATATCTGAACAGGCGTATGCAAATATTCGTGTATATATAATTAACTTTATCCAAAGAAAACAAGTTTCACGTATGGCCAGAAAGGATGAGAGAAAAATGGATCCACTGTGGTAAACTTAATACTACTGTTGATATCCATTTTTAACGCTTCCTTTTTGTGTGTCAGCCCCACGTGCCAGAAAAAATTTTTGTTTTCGTAGGAAGTAAAGTGATATCACAGTGTAGGTAATCCCCAAGCGTACAATAGAGCACGTCAGTGAATAGGAAGCCACGTTCGCTTTTCTTTCGCAAGTTCACGTCGTCGTTCACGCGTCACGTGTTTTAACACGATCGCAGGCTCCTTTTTGTCAGAAGATTTTAGCGGCGCCTCGTATTGCTGACTGAAGTATCAATCGTTTCGTGTACGGTAGAATAATCGTTAAAATGTCAGACTGCTGCGTTTGCTTTCCCTTGACAAAATTCTTCTTTATACAAAGCGAATCTCGCAAAATCTTACATTGTCACGTTTTCTCGTTTGTCAGAGCAAATGACGTACGCTGCAGCAGTCACGTGAATAATGGCGTTTGTTTGTCATTAATAAAGTACAATGTAAAATAGAGGTGTGTGCGTTTTAAAGAACTAAAGGAATTCTATAGTTTTTTTAGGATTCCCATTCGTAAATTTACATATTGTACGACCAGAGTAACATTTACCTTGCCTCATGCTGATAATGTGTTATCACTTAGTACGTTGAGTCGTAAAAAAATATTTTCGTGAAATAAAACAAATGTTCTATAAAAAATAAGCTCAAATCAATATGGTTTTATTAAAAATCTAAATAAATTATTGTTAAAAATCTTTGATTGAAACCTTTTCAGGTGTAGAATTACAATTCAATTAAAGGTATAATTTATTATGAGAAAATTTGTAAATCTACATTTTTCTTAAAAAAACTGAATTGAATAATACCCCTGAAGAGGTCCCAATTTTAGCTGACACGTTGTTTCTGATGAATATTATGTTTTAGATATGATAAAAAATTCTGACTAACAGGCTGTTGTTTTTAACATTTATTTTGAAGAAAAGTCAGATAATTATGATTGTTAAGTACTGTAAAACATAAAATTTTAAAATTGTTGACAGTTGAATGATTACACGAAGTTTTGAACTTAAAAACGTTTCTAACGCAAATATGAAATAATAATAGTACACTAAAACTGCTAAATTACCCAACTATGTTCACATCTCGATCAAAGGCTTGGTGAGAGATTTATTAACAAATGTGTTCAATATATATAATATATAAAAGAAACGGTAGTTTATTACAAATCACAGTCAGTTTGTAAAAAAATTCAATCAAAAATAGAAATATTTTAAATAAAATGTTTCTAATTGGTCATAAATTACATTATATTTTGTATAATTAAAAACTGTCGTAAAATCAAATATTAATTTAAATAAGCAATATATTTATTTTGACTAAGATCTCTCATTCCATCTGCATTATGAAAGGCTTTGTAAATTTCAAACTTTAACATTTGTCATACTAAAACTGTGAATAAAACAATGATATTTCAGACAGCATACTATTAACAATACGATTTATTTTACAGCCAGTGCTCTACACAGAAACAACGCGTGTTGCATAGCCACCCCAAGAGCGTTCATGCTGTTCGTTTCGAATAGCATGTTGTTCATGAAGAATTTAATTCAGGAATTAGAATAACTGTAATTTCTGACGAAGAAATTCTATTCTTAACTCAATGATTACTTCATAAGGAATTCAGGAATGAGATTATTTATTATTTAGTAGGTTTGTACAAATAAATGTATTGGGTATTCCTGAATGTAACAACGATTTTTTTCACTAAAGGATTTTTTCTCTCAGAAAATTAATAAAATTATATTTCGGGGGGAAAATTACAGAGTATGTTACTTATGAAATGTCGTTTGCATTTTCTCCTCGTATAATAATTCACATTACGATATAATGTTATAAAGAATTTTAAGAATGTTTCACGACATAATAAATAAATTAATTTGAGATAAATGAATTAAAAAATAACTAAAAAATGAACAGAATGTTTTTTCACATTTCCTGTACCGCAACTTAGAATTATTCTTTGAATAAGTGGGTTTATACTGTTACTGTTAAAATTCTTTAAGTTGTCTGAATGAGGCAGAGATTCTTTTCTCCTCAAAGTTTGAAGTTACGTTTGATAAATATAAGGAAGGTTAGAAATGAAAAATAAATACATTATCAACCTTACGGAATATTTTTCCCTAATAA
This sequence comes from Zhengitettix transpicula, assembly GCA_037074705.1. Lineage (NCBI taxonomy): Eukaryota > Metazoa > Arthropoda > Insecta > Orthoptera > Tetrigidae > Zhengitettix > Zhengitettix transpicula. The sequence continues at coordinate 81,355,527 of CM073591.1, forward strand.
GTTTTTATTTTTTAAATAAGCAATTTTAAGTTTATCGAATAATCTTCTTCTTCTTGGCTCTATAAAATTAATAAATTCAATGTTCTTCGGATTACGAAGAGCTACTTAAATTAAAGTATAAATTGACAAATTAGCATGAATTGGATTACTAGTTACGTATATTGTAATGTGAGGAGCTATTTCGTTTTATAGCCAATTAAAGTAGAAGGAATACTCGGAACCAAAGGTGGTTACCACGTTGCATACATGAAGGGGACCTAATTTCTTTACAGAGTATGTAGGCCCTACCCGTTTTTATGTTTCTAATGTTGGTATAGTATTGACCTAGCCCTATAATTTTCGGAGTCATGAAATTCAATAATTGAACTGCATTTAATTTAATAAAATATCACACGAAAGTAAAATTAAAATGAATCCTATCGTGAATTTCTTCCAAGCCGAAAGTATTTCACCTCGGTATAAAAGTAAAACGTACATTACGACACATGTATTCTTATCTCCAAACTTACTTCATACGTTATGTATGAAATATTTATTTATTTATATTATTTCATTTCATTTCGTGAAAACTTGACATTATGTTATTTGAACACCAAGAAAAGTTATAAATTTTAAAACAATAGGCTATTCCACTCGCAACTTTTTTTTTTATTAAAAGTTTATAATGGTTGCGTTAACAACTTGGTCATTGGCGACCCATAAATAAATTACAAATAGTGCTTTTTTACGTAAGTATACTATACATACAATTGAACAGTTTGAAAAATTAATTATGCATTTCAAAATGTGGGTTTCTTCCATTTACATTTTACAATTAACATTTTTTAATTATTTATCATAATAATAGGATAATTATTTATATTATCTTATTTGAAGCTGCGACTGTTGCAAATTCCACTGTACTGTAGTTATAGTTAGTTTTTATTAGGAAGAGGCGTCTGCTTCTGAATATGTATCACTCTCTTGTTTCTTGACTATTCTACTTTTTGCCGTTTTATCATTTAAGTGTGGGTACAAAGAGTCCAATACATTTTTGAATGATGTAGAGGAAATTTGGTAATCTCTAATAATGGTTCTTGGGTTCTTTGAGTCCGTAGCATTTAGCATAAGTGCCTTTTTCCAAAGGGATAGGTGGAGCACTGGTTTGTTCTTCATATAATATTTTTAGCGGACCTAAAGATTGACTAAGTCGCAACTTTTGCACTTACATAACTTTAAATAAAAGTAATTTCTTAGCACAGTCTTCATAGAATCTGTTTCTCTCCTCCATACTTATAAATTCGATTAATTACAAGAGCTACACATCACAATTTCAAAAAATGTATTAAACATTTCTCTATCCTCTGCTTCGACTCATATACTGTTTCAAATTCAGCCTGATGTTCACTCTTGTCTGGGCTCAATCTCGAAACCATATTTACAGTCAAGAAGAACTATATTAAATTGATTTTTTTGCCCTGAGAAAGAACAAGGACTTCCTTTCATATTGAATGAAAAATATTTTCACGCCATTCCTGCTGAAGAATATTTTGATTATTTAATTAGGTTTTTTAAAAAATTGAATTTTTATCCACTGAGAGCAGTATTAATTCATTGTGACTGCCTTCACCATGACGACGGCCGATTCAAAAGGTTACTAGGAATCGTGAATCTTAGAGAGAAAAATTGGGTTACTAGAACTGTTATGAGTTGAGCGAAACTTTATTATTTTGGCACTACTTTAATTTGTCAATGAAAATCGTGGATTTATTGTATGAGACATAGTTCCGTTTAAATCAGGATTGATTATATAGGTTTTACCCTGAAGCACTTAGTAGATAATTCATCCAGATTTGATGGAAATCTGCCGATGACGAAATTTTTAATAAGAAAAATTTGCATGCGCAATCTCTGGAAAGGCACGCAAAGCAAAGAATCGTTAATGCTGAAACACATGCAATGTATAAAACCAGGTATGTTCATTTCTTAGGTAACCATCTATAAACTAGAGATCTTTCTAAGTGAATGTATTACCGACAAAAATTTTAATGTTCGGTGAACTCATTTCTAATAATGTGTCAACGCAATTTAGCTTGATAATATGTCAATAACGAAGACAACCTAGCGTTTTCATAGTGTTACTTTCTCTTATGTTAGATGATAGGCTAAATATGATGGGCCGCAAGGTATTAGACTTCAAATCCAAAAGGACCTGTGGTAGACCGAAATTTATTATCATTATAGGTAACTTGGCCCCATAGATGTTAGTTAAGACAGAGGTCAACGGAACTCCTTGGTGCATTGATACTTGAGTATTAATTACAAAGCTATACTTCATAGAAAATATAGGCAACTATGAGGTTATATGTGCATATTTAAAAACCATTTTCGTTCGATTGACGAGTTAATGAATTTTTAATTGAATATATTGTATTGCGACGTAAATTCTAATAAATCGGGAATGTGACCCGTGATGCGTTACGATAGTACATTAACGTGTATTATCGTGGTCCTAGAATATTCTATATGATGGTTGTTATAAAACAATCAAACATATTAATGCTCTGATATTTTAGGATTCGCTTTTTGAGTTTGAGCGATGACAATATTCTATATTATAGACGTTATTTTTATATTGTTGCACCTAATTAATAAATAATGACGTACTTTCGGCGGAAGTTCAGTTCATCTCTCATACAGGTTCATTGCCCCAATGTAAAAGGGAAACCGTATTTAGATATAAATAGGGACAATATTGTGAAACCTGATAATATATTGTTATTACAAACGTACACGTACAACTTTTAATGGAGGCTGTATTGACACTTTAAAAAATTGTTGGTTATTTAATTACAAAAAATAAATGGACGACTATCCCTCTCTCATGTTTTTTGAACTAAGTATCCCACAAGCCGAGACACCTCGGCCTGTTTTGAGATGTGTACTTTCCGGAGTCACAGATCTTGGGCAGACGATAAGAGTTGTTCACTGGTCGCATTGGAACAGTCGGCCAGCTGCCTCCTAAACTGATCAAGGCACGGAGACAGGAATTCTGCGATCCTACATCAAACCCCTCTCCCGTCATCGGAAGGGCGTGGGACAAGCAACAAGCCTACCTGATGCAGGTTTTCTAGGGTTTCTCCTGCATAACTTTTAGGCGAATGCCGGGTAGGATCCTTAAACTATAGCCCGTGGGTCCTAGTTAACAATTGGCTACTTTCCTCTACCCTTCCGCATCCCCCTTTACAAATCCCTTCCTATTCTATTAAAGGGGAGTTGCCACCACGTCGTTTAACCTCATGTAGCATGTTACCTGGAAACCCAAAACCTATACTATTATAGGGGAGTTGCCACCATGTGAATTTCCCTCATGTTGCCCGTTTGTCTAAAAAAAATTCTAAAGTAAATATATATGTACATATTGTGCTGTTTGAATGGATTTTTATTGAACAAAATCACTGAAAATTTCTATGTGGTATTTGCTCGAAGCTTTGAGCACTGTATCTAATGAAATTATTACCATATATATATATATATCAAGGTATATATTTTTCTAAATAATTGTTTAAGACGCAAAGCACCGTAGGCGTTTGATTACATTAGAACATCAACATCATAGTATTTCACTAATCTTATACACTTGTCACCCTGGTTGAACTTTGTGGGTGCATTAGACAGAGTGCTCCAGTCCTCGTGCGGGGGAGGCGTCACCCTTTGATTCGCTGCGTCTTGGCCGTCTCCGCGACGCCATTCTCGTCAGCACTTGAATGCAGATCCTCCGTGCGTCACTCGCATTCAAAATCGTTCCTGACTAGGCGTTTGGTATTGCACGTGCCACTTTCGGCACACATGAGCAAATTCTTTCCGCGGGGAGAGCTTTTCCTGGTTACGGACCTCAGAACCAACTTCGCTTTCGTAACCTCTCGGCCTCTTAAAATTAAGTCAGCTTTTTAAAATCCTAAGCATCTTGCTATTATTACATTGCTTGTCACGCATCTCGGAGACTGAAGCGTGTCAAACTATTTCTATCTCCTTCTGAAGCTATTTAATTATTCATAACAAAGCCAAAGCCCTATGAGTTGATCATCCGCTCAATTCTTTGAATGCAGATCCTAGGTCGGAAAAATTATCATACGTTAGTAACCTACTTAAAAGACAAACTTTGCATTCCCATACTATTTCTTTCCGGGTTCTGGCGGACTCATTAATTCATGTGATCAGGAGATCAAGATCGAACTTTCAACTGGTCAGAAAATGTGAGAATGACATTCCTGCGTTTTCCGATTGAATATCATTTAGTATATTATTTATCTTCTATAATGAAACAGGGTTCGTCGCTTCATTAAAAATACTTTATACCGTTGTTATTCTTATGTCACAATTTTACCCAGGATTGGAATGCATCTTATCAGCATGTCGAAAATGTAGTTCGCAGTTTGTTCAATTAAATATTTACAACATTTGAATAAGAGACCAAAGTGGGTTTTAATAAATTTTTGAGAAATATATTATCAAATAGTCTATTGATTATTTTTTACCTTGACCTTTACCGGCAATGATAACCAACACTTTGGTGTTCAAAATGTGAAACGATAATCTAATTTTTGTTTATTTTACCTACATTTGTCTACCATTTGTGGAATTCCACGGTTGGGGTTTTGATAGACTCAATAGACGCAATTCATGTGTTCCATTAAAAAACACCTTGCAGTTTAATTTTTATTCGGATAATTATATACTAAATGATATTCGGATAATTATCCTCACCATTATACGCTGAGTCTGTCTCTATATGTATTCTTATTCATCTATCATAAGGATAGTTTCATATTCTATTTTAAATAGTTAACTTTGGAATCTAGGAACTCTAAAAATCGCGAGTTGAGGGCAAACGTCTGCTGAAAGTGTTTGCAGTTGAAGAAACGTCTGATAGCAAGTAACTGCTGATAATAAAAGAAAACAGTATTAGCAAATCAACTATACAGGAATGAACAAAATTTCGTTAGTCTGAATAAATTTAATTGTATGCAATTAAGTATCCACTTGGTGGCAGCTATAATTGAATATACAATTTTATATCTAGATTTGAACTTAAATTAATGAATCTATATTAGACTTGCTTTAGAATGAATGGAAAACATTTCAAACTCACAGAATTTCACAATTACATTTATTCATAATGTATTACCTAATCAGATTTTTTAAACCAACTTACAAAATTAATCATGAATGTATTGCGAAGTTACCAGTACTGCGCGTGGCTTATGTATCGCTTCGTGACTGGCTTATATAAGAAATATATTTCTTTAATCAACAATTTTGTAACAAAATAACCTTGAATGAAAATCGTAAAACGATCATAAATAGTTCAGGAATGCCTTAACTAAGAAGATGTCGTGTTAAAAATGAGAAATTTTTAAAATATTAATTTAAATCTACTCGGGCTTGTAACGGAGTGAAAAGATATATGCGCGACGTTTCCATGACGTTCACTGTCATCGTCTTCTAGAATTGAAGTCAATGACAATGAACGGCATCGAAACGTCTATACACGTAGAAAGACTGCATTCGTAATTTTATTTTGTTGAAGTTTTTTAAAGGTAATGATAACGAGCTGCTTAATTTATATTTAAACTCTATATTAGTTATTCCGATGTCACGAAATAGGAATTATTACCAATTTTATACAGTTGTAATTAGTATTGTGAATTTTACATAAAGTAATTATTTTTAAAAGCATTATAATTTTAAGTGTATCTATATAAATTTTATGTGAAAATAACGTACTTCCTAAGATGAATAATTTTTCCGCGTGAATTATATACGTTTTTCGCCAAGCCAGAGATTAACACCGCGTAAAACAGTAAAAGTTATGCTATAAAACTGGTTTGCGGTGTAAGGTTAAATACATGGTATTTATGCGACCACGACAGCTCTTATAATATATCCTTACACAATACACGCTGATGTATCTCCGCTATATTAATCTTGATAATATGCAATTTTTTACCCAAAGGTGGGGATGGTTTCTACGCTGTCAACTTCACTGAATGTACGATGGGAGGCGCGTAATCGCGACATAGAAATATCTCTCTGCCGTGGTTAATAAATGTTTTAATCTTGCAAGGTTTCTGCGATGTTTTAACAGAAGTTACGATCTTTGTGCTTCGTGTATTGTAAGAAATATGTGATTAAACTCTCCTATTGCTTATACCAGAGTCTTCGCCTTTAGATGGCAATACAACTCGATGACTTTTTTTTGTCTCCGAGTTGAAAGGTCTGTCATTAAAAATCAAACACCTGGGTGGTCTGTATTCATATTAAAGGTGATTATGTTAAAAATTAAATTAAAGTAACGGATCAGGTTGGAAAATCCCGTCCAGGCCGGGAGTCAGTCTCAGCTTCGTATGAAAGCATTTCTTCTGTTCTCGGCTAAAACTGCTTTGAAAACCAAAATGGTAATTTTCGCTGTCACGCCGAGAACTTTTCGGAGAACCCTCGTATACACACTTTAGTATTTTATTTTTAAATGTATTGTAATACTTTTTACTTCACGGTTACATTAATTCACTTATAATTATTTACTAACAAAATTATCGCATAAAATTCAATTTATATAAGAAAAATTAGCATAATTAAAATGATTGATACAAGGACCCTCTCTGACAGGGATTTCGCAGGGTAAACCTCAACATGGCGAAATTAATTATATTAATGAATTGAATTTATTAATTAAAAGTAAAAATGGAGGATCCTGGCATTACGATACTGTGTTTAATCAATTCCAACGATACCGTGCCGTGGTTACGGCTGTTGGCGGTGAAAACGTCTGATGCTCGTGTTGGACCCCCCCCCCCCGGATGAATCTCGGTTTCGGCGATGAACCTTGTGAGGCCCCCACATTTCCAGGATTCGTTGGATTTTTCACAGTTGAGTCTGGTCACAGATCGGTCAAACTCGTGGCTGGCTTTCAAGTGTTGATTTTTTTCTCTCTAAATCTCCAAAACTCCGCCGGAATGTTTTTTATTATGTATGCCCGTCAGCTCAATATATTTAAGTTTCGGTTGCTTCATAATTCTCCCCTAATAAGTTTGGCGTCCCTTAGAACTGTCAGCCCTCTTTAGGCCCTTCTGTCTCCTAGAGTATTCTTTGTCACCGAAAATGATCCGAGACCGCCGTCAGAGTCCGCCATATGGACAAACAACGACTTCCCTCCGATATAGCAGGCTTTTAAACGAATGTTCATTACAGTATACGGACATTATTCGCAACATAAGAACAATTAAGTCATTTCGATTAAATTTAAGGAATTTTACAAAATATACAATATTTTATTCTGCTTGCAGTTAAGCTTTGGAGAATATTCCAACTTATATTTTCAAATTTAATACGTTTGTAAAGTAATTTTCGTATTCTAAAAATATTCCTTGATATGCACATAACCATATTTTTATATGAATGAAATCAACTAATGCTATACAGGTAAATTACAACAAAGGTAAATAACTAAAGCCACGATTAAATTGCTATATAGTAAACTGGCATGCATTCTAAAGAAGTGGCAGAGCATAATTTGATTAATAAAATATTCACTTTGCTTGAAGACGGTAACAATGAATTATATGTAAACGTAGCGCATACAATTTTTCACTCGATTAGACGCCAGAGAATATTTTAGTAATTTGACTATTTAATACCTTCATACACCTTAACACAAACTGAGTTCTAAAGCTATATATTTTTTGGAACCGTGTGATATGAGTGTTGTAAAAATTTATGATATTGCTGAGGAAGTTTAATAATGTAAATTATAGACGCTTATTCAGTTTTGACGAGCGCTGTGAATGGCACAACACGAGTCTCGTGTCCTGGCATGTTAATGGAAGCACAAATGTTAGAGGTATGTCGAATGTGATATAACGTCGGAGATTAGCATTCCGTCTCCTTATTACCGTATTTATATCATTCAAGGTGAGAACTAACTCGCTGCAAGTAATTAGATTTTCTGTACGTGTAAATTAAGATTATCTGGCAATACAGACAAGAATAGTCTATTTGAATTCCTTCAATAATTTTCAACTACGTGGCAGTTCCAATTAATTTGAAATGTTTATCATGTTTATTACAAACAAGTCACCTGCCGATTAACTTTCCGTTTTTCACGACTTTTAAAATTCTCCCGACTTGTTCCGTAGTAAGTAGGCTGACGATTACTTTTCATCTCCTTAAAAAGTATTGGGCACGATCCCAACATGTTCGCCGATACATAAAATTTTCCTTAAGAAACGATACTCGTTATTAATTAAATCGGGATAACGTAATATAGTATTGATAATTGGTATGTTGTTAGAAATATATTTCATACATACACAGTTACACCTTTGCAGAAATTAGTTTTAATATAATCTATATAAATTTGTCATCAAATATTCTTAAAAATTTCAGTACTTTATTACTGATTATATTAAAATTATTTTCACGTCTGTTTAATATTATTCAGCGCTCCATGTCTCTAAGACATTCTCCACTAGTATTATAATATCCTAAGTGTGTCCTCTTCATTTCTCAGCGCTTTATTACCGAATAAATCCTTCATTGCTAGGTAGTTTCTCGTTTTATATTTGATCTCAATCTCCATTTCAGTTTGTATGGGTAGAAGGGTGGTGTGTATTTCTATTTTGAAGTATTTTTCTTGGATGGATATCAATATTATTTAAAGAATTAATTTATTGATTAAATATAATTATTAGCGAATTTCGGAAAATTGGCATGCAAAAGTCTCACGGTAATTTAGACACTTTCTAAGAAATCATTTGAAGGCTTAAAAAATCAAAAACGGAACTAGGGGCTGAAAAATTTCGCTAAACAGATACAATCAATTTATGGCTATTATTTGAGAGACAGGATACTCGTAATTTCGAAAAAAACTTTGGCCAAACAAGAAAACCAGATAAAATATGAAAACGGCATCAAACCCAACAAACAAACTTCCGAATTTATTTTCGAATACAATACTTAAATGTACTCCTTGAGTATTGCAGGATATATTTGTCCCTCAGTCTTCAGACATTACGAAAGATTAAATTGCTGAAATTGTTACCTACATTCACAACGTAAAAAATAGTCGCCATATTGGAGTCACTAATACGGCGAGAAAATCAACTTTCATTTCCCGCAAGGGAAAAAGTATTTAGTATTGTTTTTATTATCATTCAATGGGGTATTACTGGATAAAATTATACTTTTTATCCAATTAAATTATTTCTGCTTTATTTCATTACGGAAAAGGAACTATTTCCTTTGTTCTTTCCGTAGTAACGTCTCTCTGTCGTGACGTCATGGTATCTTGGCACGCAATAATTTAACACAAAATGATCACATTTTTCAATTATAATTCTTTCCACATTTGAGCTACGTGTTTCTCACTCCCATATTACTGTTTCTCGTGTTTTTAAGAATATTTGTACCAAATTTCGTTGTAATCTGTCCACGCGTTTAAAATTGTATAGAAATTAACGTAAATACATACATACAAATATAGATCCTTTTTATTATATATATATATATATATATATATATATATATATATATGTTAGAAGATAACAAAACCTCCTCTAACACAGGAAAGCATGTGGGAGCTTGTCTCAGCTCACGTAGGAGGAACCTTGACGGTGAGACTTTGGGTTACCTTTGCAGGTGCCTTCTTCTCTCTCTGGTATGAGCTAAGGTTCCCACAACCTGAGGCACCTCGGTCAGTTGCAAGAAATGTATGCTCCGTGAACAGTTGTTTGGTGATTCTATTACAACAGTCGGTCAGCTTCCTCCTAATCTGGTCGAGGCATGGAGAATGGAATGCTGCGTCCCAACGGCAAACCCCATTCCCGTCATCGGAAGAGCGTGGGACAAGTACCAAGAGCCCGATCAAGTTGATGCAAGTTTACTAGGGTTTGTCCAGGATCACTTTTAGGCGAATGACGTGTAGGATTCTTAAACAATAACCCGGGGACTCTAGTTACCCCTTGGCTAAATTTCTCTCCCTTTCACATTCCCCCTTTCTTTTAACGGAAAATTGTATTACCCTCATTTATCTTTCCACTCTAGAAAAAGAGTAAAACTGATTTATCTATGAAAAACAAACTAGTCAAATATAATACGTATACCTTAATCTGAATTTAATCTGTATTTGCCAATCATCTCATGCGTTTTTGATAAGTGAAAATAAAATACTGATATAGACTTTTCTAAAATTTATAATAACGAAACATGTATTCCGAAATTCCAATCGTAGTTTCTTTGTTCATGTTTCCTTTTACGTATTTGTAGTAAATATGCCAATTGACTTAAGATTTGTTTTGAAACCACAAGACTTACAGTTCTCTAGAGTCTGTATTCCTTTTGAAGATATGCGTTTTTCGCCTCTTGGAATTTCTCAAGAGAATATTGCTGCTAAATACCGTCCTGTGATACTTTACAGCTATTTGAATATAAGAAATGGGTCGGAATTAATTAATTGAACTTCATCTCGACATTGGTCTGTTTGAAATCTCTTATATTTGATTTGAATTTGGAATGAGATCACGACCTTCGTAACGCCGTGGGACGAATTATGAGCATTAAAAACTGGAAACTGGACTAAACTACGTTACTACGTAGAATATGGAATGGGTGCTTTTATGAATGACTTTTAACAGTACAGAAATGGGACGCAGTGACCTTACTGTGCTAATTTAACTGGAGCGAGCTTTAAGCTATGAATGCGTGCTATTATACGAGATGAATAAACCCAATCAACATTATTTAGAATACTGACACTGGTGCTGTTGCAAGTGACCAAACACGGACCGTGAATGCAATGTGTATCATGCGTACATCATGATATGAAGTGTATAACTGGTCAGATTATTGTTCGTAAACTGAAACATATTTGTATTACATTCACGTTTGAAAAATATGGAACTTTGTTAAAATGAATAAAATATATTATTATTTGACGAAAACTGATTACTCCAGACGTATATTTTTTCTGAAAGTGAACGAATTTGAAGGAGGATTACAATTCCTTCGTGATTAATACCGACCAAAATATACCGAATTAATTATTTGAGGCCGCCTTCCATGTTTGGAATCACCTTAAGTAGAACCACAAGAATGCTTCTGATGGATGTACCGTCATTCTCTCAACCTTGGCTGAGTTACTTAGCGCTCCTCGAATGTATGTCAAGTTTTAAGTTAGAAACTTCACATAAACACGCATTTACAAATACTGTATACTTTTTGCGGTGACATTGAATAAAGTGTTCCAGTTACGAACTGCATCTGACTGATACGAATGGTGAATAATTAATATGGTTGAGTATCTCTCAAAGATAGCATTCTGAATATATGTTTGTCAGAGTAAGTGAAATTGAAAATAGTGGGCATGCAATTTGTATTTTTACCCCACGTTTTTATAAAAATTACGATGAATATATTTATCCTTATAAAATCTTGAATACATTGTTAGAAAATATAATTTTAAAATTTCTATTACATCTTCCCGTAATACAATTAATATTTTATGATGATACGGAATTTAATTAGAAATTACTACTTCGAAAATGGTCCAGAATTTATTCAACGAGGTTCTATAATTTTAGTTCAATATAATTGGAAGAATTCGGCAAAAAAATAGTATTGAATCCATATAAAACGTAGCTAAGATAAACACAGCCACATTTTTGATAACGTTAGTTTAAAAAATCACATAGACCTGCATTCTGAAATATGGCGCAGTCCGTCGTTTAAATTACCAAAAAGTGCGATACCGTAGTTGTGGTAAAGTGTCGGGAACAAGAAAAATAAAATTATGTTAAAAGATTTTAAGTAAAAAATTTTTATTTTGTTTTTCTGGTTAGTTTCAATAATTTATAGAAACAAAATAAAGGGGCGGGTAAGATATATAATTTTATGGATTATTATAAATCTTAGTTTCTCTCTAAAATTAAATAATTAATTACTATGAATTAGTACGGACTAAGAAGAAAATATAAACAATTGTTGAAATAGTTATAAAATTTTACGTGAATTGTAAATAAAATATTTTAGACTTTGCAAATTAATTATTTTTCTTCCAATAATTTTAAATTAAATATCTGTATAAATTTTGGAAAGGAGTATGAATTTACTGTGATATTGTGCAGGAGGGTATGAAAGCGGGATTTATTAAATATATGAATAAATATTATGTACTTTGAGTAAGATAATAAATAATTCGGCAATATTGTTACACTGTTACGATATTCTCTAACGAAACTTGTGCTTGTTTTTGTAAATATCTAATCAGAACGAGTGTATTGCAGTTGCTAGTCACTTATGTTTTGCGTAAACTTAAACAATTACATCAATTTTATTGATTTTATTTATTTACCACCATTTTGACTGTTTATTTAGAATAAGATTCAGAAATAGAAATATCTATAATACAATTCGCTTTTCTTGCGAATTGGTCGTCATTTTTTTAATAATTATTTGCGTATTTTTTACACTCAAATGTAGTTTTGGATTTATAAATTCACGATACAGAGGATCAAACACTAACCGAATCTGCAAAATATTACAATTTTAATAATTAAGCAGTAAATAAACCTCGTAATAGATAATGTAGTACTAATTCCCAGAATGGACTAAGTGCATTCAAAGAGTGGATTACATTGGATTTTACGGCGCATATATTTTTGGCTAAACGAAGTAATTGTTTTTATTAATTAAATTGGATGCGTCTGTGTGTACTAATTTAAACGAGTGGATCACTTTCTAACAAATTTTTGTACACGCGCTCCTTACAATCCGGAGGCAAACACTTAAGGGGTAAGGCACGACTACAGGGATGGAATTTTTAAAAAATCAGTAAAGGCCAATAATAGTGGTGAATATTATAATAATAATAACGAATTTATTTCGCAAATAAAAAATTTTACTCGTTCTACATTATTCACTTGTTCACAAACTTACATTTATAAAACTTTGGGGTTTAATTAAACTATTCTTAAATTCTTTAATAGAATCACATTGCCTAATTTGTACTGGAAACTGGTTAAATTATTTTATTCCTTTAATAAATATACTGTTTTGTTTTAAATCTAACCTAAACCTACTTACTTATAACATTGTGTGGGTTCCTATAATACTTAAACTAAATAATTATTGAAATAGATCGGTTTATACATTTATACAAAAATATCGTTGTATGAAACTTGACAAAATCACTGAAACACAGGCAATTGATTTCTTTTAACTTTACTGTTACACTAAATCATTTATTCCTAAATAAAATAATTCTTAACGCCCTACTTTCAACTTCAATGCATGTATTAGATACACCATACAATGCAGAACAACAATAATTGAAAATTGGAAGCATAATACAATTATAAATGGTTTGGTTTAAAATTTTCCTACTCAATCAAAAATCATAAACTTCTACTTATCTTTCTACCTGTCATATTTATAAGACAATCAATTTTCAAATTTTTATCCAATATAACTCCTAAATATTTAAAATTGGTAACTCTATTTATTACTGTCTATAACTAGTTCATAGCTATCGTCCAATCTCTTACATCTGACTTTCGTGCCAATATACATATATTTAAAATGAAAAAATTACGTCCGATTGAAAATTAATAATAAGAAAGACAAAATAATTGATAATATAAATACCACACAACTTTTCTGGGATCCTTATGCCTTTCTGGTGCTAAGAAGTGCTTAGAGCGACACAACTGCAATAGTCATTTGACAAAACTCAAAAGCGTTTTACTTTCTTATTAATACATATATTTATTTATGGGAGCTGGTAAAGTAAGTAATTTTTATGTCAATAAAAATTCGTCTTTAAATGAAACGTCATCTATAAAGATTTTTTTTTTGTAAATGAGTTGTTTTATGTTGAAGCTTACGGTGTCTTTGTAAATGAACAATTTATTTTACATTAATTTATCAGAGTATAAGCGTATATAATATATGTTCATGAAGACGAGGTTATGGAGAATTCGAGACTTAAGCAGAGTTCGAACTCAAACCAATGAAGCTGTATGGCGTCATCCCATATAAGACCAGTACATACACACACAAATTGATGAACTGTAAAGTATAGTAATAGATTTTTAGAGATTTTGTATGTAACGGGCTGTTGGTGTTCTGTGATCTGACTAATTCTTACAAATTAAATATCGCCTTTACACTGAATTTTGTTAATACAGAACCAGCCGCTCTTACTGTTACGTAGATATTTACGGTCATCCTCATTATTTCTTATTGCTAATTTGACGTCGCATCCTGTCTGCTTCGCTAGAGTTTGTTGAGTCTAAGTTCCCACTTTCGCGAACCGTTCCACAAACACAGTCCCAAGTAGGAAAACTGCGAGTTTGGGCGGAAAAAGTGCGCCATCACACACAGACGCCCACTTTTGGCTCTTCAATGCTATGAGTCACGGCTGCCAATTCAAATATAGACCGTGACCTACGTGTGGCAATCCTGCTATGTGCGCTAATTGTAACAGCTTCATCTGCTTCCGTCTCGACACCCACCACGGCCATCAGTAAAGCTCTGTTCGGCTATCGGAAACGTCACCTCTCTGATACCCGTTACGAAGACTAGTGCAATATGCGCTTACGTGACACACATACATGTGAAATTCTCTTCACATTGCCTTTCACATGCTGACGTCATAAAAACCTAAGAAAAAAACTAACTGCTAAAACTTCGGAAAGAGCTGGAAAAGACTATCTCCATTAATGAGACGATCTCACGTACTCTCATACAACAACACAACTTTCCTACTAAACTAACACGTCTACTATTTTAATTGTAAAAACTAATATTCTTTCAAACCGGTCCATTCTACTGAGGTCATCCCTGGAATTATTTCCATTGTGAGTCCTTCCAAATTATCTCTAAAGAAATTAATAATTAGAACAAACAGACAAATACAGACAAAATTAAGTCATTATATAAGTACCACACAACATTTCTGGAAACCATGGTTCTTACGTATGGCGATTGGAATAAAACATGGCTTTTGAGTTATATACTGTAACTGTGTGGTTGTATCGCTCCTGCCTCTCGTGTTTTTTCCAATCACCTGACAAAAGGAAGAAGGACCTCAGAAATGATTTGGATATTTATATCATCACTAATTTTGTTTGTATTTGGTTATTTCACCTAATTATTATATTTTATACAGACGTATTCTAAAGAAATTATTCGAAGCATCTAATTTTTACAGATCAGTTTGGATTTAGTTTTGTATTAATAATGCAAGTTAATTGTATAACCTGATCATATATAAATAAATTAACCGTAATACAGTAGTAGCAATTCAGATATAAAATTTACAACTACAAATGTTAGTATAAAATTGCAATTTTAATTTGAAAAAAATCAGGTTCCTATTTACTAACGATTGGTACCATTTATTACTAAATTCCAAGAATGTTTAAAATTTATTTGATTTTAAATATTATATTATTTTATTTTTTACGATAGGGATATGATAAGAAATAAATGTTGTAAATTAAAATGTTGATTATTCTTTACATCAAGAATAACAAAAAAAAATTGTTAATATAGAAACATAGGAATCCGATGAAAGTATAAAAAGGTCCTGAAACCTCTTTATATTGAACAAAAAATTTTAAATTACTTGTAAAGCTCGTTAATTTATTTAATATGTATTATTAATAAAATCAGACTAAAATTAAAATATCAGTTAAATAAATTTTAAACTTAAAGAATAAGTTGTGGCTTAAAACCAAAAAAAAACATGTAATACGTCATTGTCTTCACTGTTGCAAAAAAACTAACAACTATTAAAGAATATGAATTTAACGAAAAATTAAATTGAAAATAACAGAATATAATTAAGTGAGAAACGCAAACATTATGCTGGAATTTTTAATAAAGAAATTAGTGCATAAATAATAAAGTCTGTGCAAGTTTACCAATATCTTTGCCAGATTCGTAGACATTCTACCTTTTATTTAGCAAGTTGTTAGTCTTAAAGAAGTTCCAAATAAGTGAAACTATTGAAAAATGACATGTCATGTACTTTTCATAAAGAAGAAGCAACGGTTGTAATTTAAATTTAAGTTTGTATGTCCAATGACGTACAATTAGATCAATTGTTGTAATAAAATGTGTCAATCCGTTGTTTCAAACAAATTATTCTTATTTATATTATAGATGAATATGACAAAAAGTCTAAAGGTTTTACAAGTGATATAAAAAATTATTTCATTATGACTCAGAGTTATTATGTTAATACAGATAAAAAATTTATTTAGGAACATAACATATCAAAAAGCCTTGTCAAATAAAATAGATTAAGTCAATTAAATTGAACATAAATTATATAATAAATTTTACACAAGTCCACGAATCTGAAGAATAGACTGTACACCATCAAAATAACTTAAAACATTATGTTAAAACAAGACGGCTCTGTAAATAATCGCGAAGAGCGAAATACATTAATTACATATTACATATTATGAATAACAAATTTAAAACAAAACTTTTAGATGCTCATTGAATATTAGAAAATAAATAGTAATTTTATGGAGGATTTATGCAAATATTATAATTTAATTTCCTGATCTAAATTCCCAAAAATATATTTCTATTAATTCGTACCAGACCAGATTCCCTAATTTTATTATATTTTGGATTCCTGATTGAATTACAGGTGGCTGTTGACATAACTGTTAATTGGAAAATACAAAAAAGGTGTTTAATCTTCAGCGAGTTTTTGAGGTTGGTATCAATCTTTAAAGTTATATGACAAGTATAAATGATTTGTAAAAAATAACATGTTTCAGGTGATAATGACACAATGTCCTGAAAGCTCAAGAATATGTAATATAATATAATGAATATATCATTAATACTATTTCTGCTTTATATTTGTATGGATTCTCATATAAGACTTTATACTTAAATTACCATAGACAAATGAAGTTTGAATTTAAACTAACCAACCACTTTTACTTTCAATAGGGCAGAATATCTAGCCTATGTTGTACATTGATATAAAGACAAATACGTAAAGTCATTCATATTCAGCATGTTGTGAATTCATCTCGTTAAAATGGCCGACAAATGGACACATCGTTCGACTTATATTGATATATAACACCGTATTGTATTCCTAATTATCTGTCACTCCTTGTGTTTCGTGTTAGGGCTATGCAATACTGTTAACTGGAACTTAAAGTAAAGTTGAACTGTTGACGTAGAGCTTTTTATTGGTATTTAAAAAATATACAGCCTATGATTTACGTTGAGAAATGCAAAACGAAAATTCTTGAAAATTGTTCAGATTATTTTACGTTTAATACTTTTACGTTTTATTTTCTATCGCTTTTGGTGGCATTTTTAGTGAAAAGTTGTACAGATATGGAGTATTACGTAAGTATACAACTATATGATTATTTAGTCTCCCATTCCCTAGCTCCTGTCTCTGAAATTTCTCACTGTTAGAAACGTTGGACTTATGTTTTTTTCTTTAATTTCTACCGCTCTTTTTTGTATTTACTGCTCTTTGCTGGCTGCCTATCCGATATTTCAATCACTAACTTTTTTTATTGACTGTTTGGCACAATTATTGTTTATCTTTACCTACTTTACTCTTCTCCTTATTAAAGAGAATGTAACAATCGAATAACGACTCTATAATATATTATATGCGTCATGAGTACAAAACTATCGCTAACAGTAAGGTTAAAAGTAATTGAATGTTAAATTGAATGCAAACGGTGCGTTTGATTCAGAAATATAATTTCCATCGGATTTATAAAGCAGTCAATGGAATACACAGGTTCGTCCTCATCATCCAATTAATTGAGTGCGCAGTGACCCATAAGTTATTCATGCCACACTAGCCAGTTCCCTGTTTAGAAGATGAACTGAACCCTTGGAACATCCGAGTTCTAATTAGATTATTCTGGACACAAAGGGCATTCCCCTTTAATTTGGTTTATCCTGACAGATGGCTCTGTTTCTTTTTCCGGCTAATGGCGTTTTTCGGAAAGAGATTAACTCACATTACTTCGTTTTTACGGTTCTCCCGCTACAATCACACGAATTAACTCTTTAAAAAGTGAACTTGGACAGGTGAAACTTCCCAGAGAGCTCTGGCGGGGACTACCTTTGGGGATGCCCTCTCTCTGGTATTTTGAACTATGCCCGACCTACCTGATGCAGGTTTTTATATGGTTTGCCCTGCATTACTTTTAGGCGAATGCCGGGTAGGATCCTTAAACTGTAGCCCGGGGGCCCTAGTTAACCCCTGGCTACCTTCCTCTACCCTTCCGCATCCCTTTCAAATCCCTTTCCAATGCTATAAGAGGGGAGTTGCCACTATGTGGATTACCGTATACACAGCCTGTCTACACCCAAAAAGAATGATTAAAATTATCCAACATTTATCACTATAATTTATAGATGATTTCATGGAACATGAAAAAATGATTATATGAAAATAATAATAACAGCCACAATTTATTTATTAATTCAATAATTGGTTGGAGCTTTCGACGTATAAAGTCATATTCATGTATACAATCACAAGCAAAATTGTTTATTAATAATCTTATAATATACTGTATATTATAATTTGTGTTTTTAAAACATAGCTGTAATCGTTGAGTTATTAAAAGAATAATCTTAACTTTTGCAACAGTAAAACCACTTCCCTTAAACACATTTTAATACATCGATTTGCTTGTCATGTGTTTCCAAAAAGAAAAAAGAATTAGCTTAAAAAACTATGGTACGTCCTATAATCGAATATGGAGCTGGCTGTTGGGATCTACATATAAGAAACTTCATATAGATTCTCTGGAAAAATTCCAGAGATGGGCAGCAAATTTTACACGTACGTCGGTCGGGTAACGGACAGGGCAAGGGTGGGATTCCCTGGAAAATTGAGGGCAGATTGATCGGCTACGCATTTTTTAAAGCGTACAGGAGATAAAGCATGGTCCGACATAAAGCAGAAAAGCCAACTTTATTTAGAAATTAAAAATGAAATCAAGGACACAAAAATACCGAAGTAGGATTTTTTTTCTAAATATAACAACCAACGATTGAAATAAATAACTTGCGTCGCTTTTTGGCACCAAAAGTAAATTCAGGAAATCATACATACAAATAAGCAGTTATGTATCATAAATTAAAAGAGATAAATGTAGTGTAAGTGTAAGTAATTTTTTGTGTCTAGCTGGGTGCCCGGGTACTTGTTTATATTTACCCGAGTAATTAATTCCACATTAATCTATTAAGCAAGGAGTTATTTAACTCTTCTATACAGAGTGAATACTAATTTCATCGTAACCAATCAGGGTCTTTAAAGAAGCATAAATAATCCCAATTCCAAATAATATCAAACATAGACTTAAAAATATATTGTTGTTACTCTAATACGGTAAAAAAAGTTAATTATATTCCCGGTGCCTTAAGCGAGTGAAATCTTCTTCATGTACCACAATTGTGTAAAAAATACACCCGGTTCTACTTAGAGAAAAAAACACTTTCAGTACCTTAAAAGAAACAAAATATTTTTCCATAATTTAAGACAGTAAAAAGTGAGTCAAGATTACTTTTGGTTCGACAAGAGTGTTAAAAAAATTCGGTATGGTAATATAATGAAAAATATTCATTTGAGAGTGACCAAAATAGTTACTTTGCGATAAGAGTGTGAAAAAGAGTCTCCGTATCCTAATAGAGTAAAAAGTGCTCTCGGTATCTTATTGGAGTCATACTTCAGTGTTTTAAGAGAGTGAAAAATAGTCCCGCCTACCTTAAGAGACACTCAAATACTCATGCTACTCTAAAAGTGTCTTAAAAACCTCCCTGTAATTTAGAATGCCTTTAAAATGGCACCAGTTCGACAACAACCTCTATTCGCGATAAGGGTGCAACCACTGTACAACCCCTTCCATGTTTCAACCCCC
Organism: Zhengitettix transpicula; assembly: GCA_037074705.1. NCBI lineage: Eukaryota > Metazoa > Arthropoda > Insecta > Orthoptera > Tetrigidae > Zhengitettix > Zhengitettix transpicula. Next base: position 81,375,497 of record CM073591.1, read on the forward strand.
CACAGTGTTTGTTTCCTGTTCGAAAGGAACATGTGTACGAAATTTGGTCAAATATTGTAATGCCAATTAATTAAGCCATTAATTGTTTTTAAATAATTTGAATTGTTAGCGAACTGTTTGAATTATAGCGATGAGCGAACAAAGCAACAATGAGCGGCGAGCTCTGTTCCTATTATTGAGGGTTCGGAATGGCGATTACGCGCGCAAAAGTGTAGGCAGTCTTCAGTCTACCACGAGATGAGAGACATTGTAAAAGTAAATATTCACCGAGCTACTTAGAAGTTTTCAATCCAAACCGATAAATAATGCGGTAAAAGGCAAAATCTGTAACTCATAAGATTCCTGTAAGCAAGCAGTTAGTTGGACCGAGTAGATGTGCTAACAATTAGCCAACGGAAGCAAGGGTTTGCTTCATTATAAACAACTTGAACATTTTAGTGCTGAGGGAAAACGACATCAGATAGCTGACCAATTAAGAAGATCATCCGAGTTCCTGGGAGCCTAGTAATCGCATTTCAACTTCATAAGTGTAGAATCTGTGAAAAAAATTTATAATATGTGTAGAAATTTTGCAATATAATGTACTTTTGAAGCGCTAAAAGAATTCTGGTACCAGCCGAACAATACTTAAGTAACCAAAACATTAATAAAATCTGTAAACGCTAACTAAAGGGGTAAAGTCAGATTTCGTTCGCTTTTCTTGTAGTTTTTCTTTCATTTATCAGCACATTATTTTGAATTAAAATTTTAAACTGTATTGTTAATAAGATCATTCAATAATTTTCACTGTAAATCATCAAACCCAGTACAGACCCTGAGAGATTAAGAGATTTTCATTTTATTGTAATTGTTTGTAAATTTTAGAAGCCACAAATTAATAAATAAATTTTGTTCGTAAAAAATTGATTATCTCTTTCATTTAAATAAAGCCTATCATTTTGATCATCACATAAATGGCTATTACAATGTGGGGCACAAAAAATTAATTAAAGTTAATTGTTGATTATAACATTCATGCAATATATATGTTAATTCATTCAATATAGCTATCCCCGGGCATATGTCCAATTGTAGTTTTGACAGTAAATACAAAAAGAAAAGGTAGTACTATTATTTTTGATTTAGTAACGTTTGTATCTTGCATTAGTATCACGATGAGACACACAAAAATTACGTATTATATACATTTTATATTATTTATCTGCATATTTACAGATAATAAGGGTTTCCAGCTCGCATCAATGGCCAACTCATGATAATGACTTGTTGAACACGCAGAAGCCATTTTCTCAGCCGAATGACAGATTGTTTTAGTTGGCTGCCTACTCGCTCCGTTACTCGCGGCTTTATGAAGATGAATGTTTGCCTACACAAAACTACAAATGCTCATGATTCATGCACAACTCAAAGAAGTAAGCTTCACATTTTCAGACTATGACGTGGGGTTACATTCAAATTTAACAATATTGACATTGTTGTGGTAACTGTGAACCGAGGAATGAAAAGCTAAAATCAGAATTTCATTTCAAATGGTAAAATTTGCAGTATTGTATTTGCTTCATATTTATAATCGTTTTGAAAGACTGTTTTGGAAAACTTTCTTAACACTAGAATTTTTTTTATAAAAACTCAAACCTAGATATTCTTCAAACTCTGGTTACGGGAAACTGAAATGAATGAAGAGCATTATTATAAATTCACAGGATGATGAAACACAGTAAAACAACGCAGTGAAAGCGTTAGATAAATCTTAATAAATATTAGTAAGCCCAGAACAATATTTTTTCTATTTTGCCTAATTATTTAAAATACAATTGCTTTTATATTTTATTTTCATATTAAAAAGTAATTATTATATGACTAATTCATGTTATCAGTATATATTTAAAAATATTAAAATTATTTATCAAATTATAGACGGAAAAAGGCGACCCGTACATGAAACTATACTGCTCGCGTGACTCATTCTACGGCGACCCAGTTTAGTGTCTTCCTTCACAAGTGCTAACCCCTCCCCGTGTGAGCTTCAGCTTCAGTAAGCTAGATCATAAAACGTTGTTATGTGTGTGTTTACTCCGCGCGAATCGTGGCAACGTCGGTTTACCCTCGGATCCCTCAATCTGCGCTACCCGCCATCGTTCGTGACCCCTGCTACAGCTTCAAACATAGCATCAGATTCTCGCACGTGGTGGCTGTGTACAAACAAATACTTAAAATGTATTTTAATATGCGTCACCCAAAAGTTAAATTGAGTCGCATGTACGAGAGTAAAATATTAATAGTAAAGGCATCCAAAAAGTATGCAGTTACCCTATAAGTTACCCTAACAACTTATAGATTTGGCACGACCCCTTGTAGCCGTTTTGAAATATTAAACGTGTTAAAGAATCAGGATATAGTCTGGGACTCTTAGCAGTACTTGCCTGACAGGTATTCGAACCGAGTACTTCGTCAACAGTTAAAGGTTTCATGCGGCTTTCCAGTACAAACTTCCACTGAAGTAACATACTGATTGAGGAAACGTAATTAAAATCATAGTTTAGATCGTATTAGAGGAAGAGTATTTAGAATTGATACTGAAGAAGGAATTTGAAGAGTATTTCAGAGAGAATATAAAAGTATTGGTTCCATCATAGAACTTTTGATCTCGTAAGTGGTAGAACATTTTCAGGAACGGACTAGTTTGCGGTTAGCGCGAGTGTTTGTATTTGTATTTGTATTGTAATTGTATTTGGTTGCCGTGACATATTTAAAGTGACAGCTATATATCAGTTGATAAGTAACCGGAAGTGCGGGTCGACCTCTGGCGGCATCTGAGCAACGGCTCACGTTCGATCACCAGCTGCGCTAATTGTGACAGGCAATTTCGAATTAACTTGTACAAACTACGTGTCGGGAATAGAAATCGCCGAGGCTAACTGGACGCGGAGGAGCTATTATTCAAGGGAATATGTCATGGCTACGTTGTGTGACTTTGCTTGCTGCTCAGGAAATAGATCATCCTCTGACACAGCGCAGATAACATCCGCCTTGCCGACAGCGTGAACTGGACCTAGAGGATGAATCACGCCACAGGGTCTGGAGAATCAACACTTATCTTAAATACAGTTTACTATTTTTTTTATCAAAGGAGAGTTTGTTTGTTATAATTTTGATATGTAGTGCATATTATACTTAACGTCTGTTTGATGGCGTAATTGTTCATAAGACGAACATCTCTTTTGTTCTGATAGTTGTCTGTCTACTTAATTGACAATAGGACTGCGAAAATGATCTCCAAACTCATCATACTATAAAGGCCAAACGTGTCATCGGGGACGAAACATGTCTCCAGGGGCGCTAGCTTCTACCGTGCCGTTAAGTTCCTATATTATTATATTTAGTAATAGTGTAATACATATAAATCCTCAATCCAATTAAGAAATTATAATCCATTAATAGAAACCAAGTAGATTTAATATAAAGTAGCGGATTCTAAGTTATACACTAATTTCACAAATCACAAATAGCAATTGTAATAATTCGTGAATTCAATAACTGTACTGAACTATACTCATCTGTAGGTAAATACTATTTTATTAATTTCGCGTACAGGTTATACGCTGACACTGTCCATTTTGTATACAGCTAGCTGAGTCCCGGCGTTTCACGGGTAGTCATAATAAAACTCAGCGACATCCATAACCCCGGATTTCCGAAAGGTGTTGAAATTATATACAAAAAAAATCAGTAGAAAATCTATCGATCCAATTGATCCCGAAATATTTATCCGACGCAAATATCAGCCGTTTGAGCATTTTCAAAAATTTTTACTCCCATCCCTGGAGGCGGTAGTTGCGTCCTGTTGCCGGTTTGAAATGAACACATATACAAAATTTGGTGAAATTTGCTGCGTGGGTGTATATTTTTATGCAGAACATACACACAAAAAATATAAACACATAAATGTACAGTCTATTTTATTTATTAGAAGATTTATAGCCAAGAAATTCGTGTAATCATTAATACTTTACTTTTAAACATTATTATACTTCTAATCTTCGAGTGAATAAGTATTTTCATATATTCCAGAACGTCGCAGGAAAAGTTATTACACCGGTTTAACTACAAGTATTATTAAAATATTTTTCCACTAAACTAAAATATTTCGCAGTATAAGAGAAAATGGATTTTAAGTATAATGAAACTCTGTTGTTGCCAAAATTATATTTTTAAGCCCACTTATTGATAATTTAATTTTCCATAACTTAGTTCTCTGTATATGTATCCAATGAAACAACTGAAGGGATGCAGCATGGCCATGTAATCCATACGTGGAAACTGAAACTACGAAACAACATCGATTCGGCGAATTAGATAATGTGTATTAATTTCAGGAAGCTGGCAAACTGTGGAATCTATCAAAATATTATTATTACAGGCTATTTCCCCGTCCTTTATACGTAAATGTAAACATTGAATACGGTTCATAACGTTAGGACGGTTTTCTTTAACGCGTGACCTGTAACTTATTATTCTAGGGTCAAGTTTTTATTTAATACTTTTTATTAATTCTTGGGTCTAACTATAAATTTTTTCCTCACCTACTCTGGATAAAATTTTTGTTAACTAATAACAGGCACCGTAAAAAGAAAAGGGCCAGACTGAATATTAAATTTTAACTTATTCATATCTGAAGATAACAATTAATAATACCTTAAAAGTTATATACCACTAGAGAAAACAGTTCAGCCATTTTTCTATTAAATGAACAAAATACTTGAACTAGCAGTTAATATCAGATTTTGTAACCTCCACAATTTCAACTCAAGTTTGATATATCTAAGAACCTTCTGATGCCTCTGTATAACATAGAAAAGAAATTTAATCAAAATTAATACGACCGTTTTCTTCTTAAAAGCGGTCAACGTTAGCGTGAATGTCCGAGATGGATACATCAATTTAGATTTTTAGTTATTGGATTCTATAATTCACGTGAAGATAAAGGAATATTACTAGACGCATTGGGGTGCACAGAAAAATTAATTACTTTATTTATATAGATTGCCAAGTAATTTTTTAAAATTGAATTAATATATAAATTTTCTTATTTTGTACCCTAAGTTATCTGGACACGGAAAAATATAACCATTTTATAACATACAGATTTTGGTGGCCTAAAACGTAACATTAAATTACATTTAATATTACTTGAATTAAATATTGGTTTAGCTAAAATTTACAATGAAAAAATTCAGTAATGTAGTTAAATAATATTCAATTTATACGAAAAAGTTAAAATTCATAAACGTTCCTTTTCTAAAGAAAACTGTAACCATTTTCAACTAATTGTTCATTTTTATTTAAACATATTTTGTCTCAACAATTAATTTTTATTTTTAATACTTTCAATAATAAACACCCATTTAGATTACTCAGACTTCAGCTCTTTTACGAGAGTGATGCCAATATATATATATATATATATATATATATATATATATATATATATATATATATACATACATATATGTCGGCAGTATATACATAAATATATATATAAATATTTCAGATGGATAAGAAGAAAAATATCAAGCATTTTATATCTTTTTATGATATAATAAGAAAAGGAAAACTTAATTAAAATTATTTTCTATATTATACTCTTTCCTTTCCTAATTAATTGTGGACAATAGGTATATTTTCATACCGTGTTTCACGAGTTTGATATAAATCAATAAAGAAGCCTTTCTTCTTTCGCACTCTAATTCACGAAATGTTCCAGCGAAATCTCCAAAGCAGCTTTTATTAACTCTGCAATTTAATTTCCCCTCGTTTTCTGGCGAATATTTTTACGTGGAGTTCAACATATTTCAGAGTTTTGAAGTAAATCATTTTGAAGTTAAATATAGAGACCTAATGTGACAGCAGTAATGCATAAAAATTGTAAAAAATATTTTTCGCAAACTCCGTGCATTGTTTATCTAAATGACATGCATGTTCATTAGTCAGTAAATTAAAAAAAATTATTTTCGTCTCCTGCTAAAGCAAAATTATTTTTTTGCTATATATTTTTATCTTATTTGCTCTATTAGTGAAAATAGAATTCTCTTAGAACTCTGAGTTCATTAAAACGTTCTACAATTTTTCGAGTTGTAAAATAATGTAAATTACAATCATTAAATAAACTGACGTTTACTTTTATCTGGAGACCCTTATGCCGATTGTTGTTAGTTTGTCTCGTCTCCATTCTGTATAGGAGTGACAGGTTAGGCAGACAAGGGTGGCGTCAGCTTTCCCTGACATTTCATTTCGCTATTTGATGTCACCGCCTACAAACAGAACAATGACGTCCACACCCACGACCTGGATACGTGAACATTTCCTTTGAATACTGCCGACATTATACAGCATATAATAAATCCATATACATTTTGCAACAGTTTTAAAATTTCATTAACTTCATTTTCGTGTCGCAAGTTACAGAATAGTTTTATGGTTGTCACTGAAACAGGTTTATCATATTCGATTAAGACTTATTTTTATTACTAGCTGGGTATCCAGCGTTTTCCGAGTTGTTACATATCCATAAACCGCGAGTTGACTCCAATCTCGGTTGCTTTGATTTATTTTTATGAAACGCACCTCGACCCCTATCCCTAACTGTGGTCACATCTCACGCCGAAAGAGATTGAACACATTGACCCCGAAAAAATTTCTTTCGACGAATATGTCGGCCGTTTTAACATGTTCAAAAATTTCCACCCCGTCCACCCTCACTACTGTTGATTAAACAAAAAGTTGATTGCTATAATTAAACTCAGCGACATCCATAACTCCGAATATTACTCCAATCTTGGATAATTTTGCGTTATTTTCCTGTTATACCAGTCTACCACCACCCCTAAGCGTGCTCTGTCCATGCGGAAAGGGGTTGAAATTATACACAAACTACATCGGCAGAAATAAATCAATTTCATTGATCCCGACAAATAAATATTTATTACACGCAAATAATAACAGTTTAACATGCTTGAAAATTTCCACCCCCGAATATCCCCGCTAGATGGAATTAAACGGCAAGTTGAATGTCATTATTAAACTCAGTGACATCCATAACCCTGGATTCGATTCCAATCTCGGTTGCCTTTGTGTTATTTTATATAATGCCACTCCACCCCAACCCTTAAGGGTGTTCCCCTCCCAAGCCGAAAGGGGTTGAAATGACACACAGAGAACATGTAGAAAAATATTATGAATCTCATTGACCCCGAAAAATATTTATTTGACGTAAATATCGGTTTTAAGAAGTTGGAAAATTCCACACCCGCTCACCATATACAAACATACAAACACTCTGATTTATTTATTAGAATATTATAGGTGTTTCTGGAGAATGAGTAGCATATAGAGATCTTGGATTTCCATAAAAACCAACAGTTTTTATCATATAAATTTGGGGAATAAAAATGCCATCATCGTCATTCAAATGAAGCCACGGCAGTCGAGGAAGAATGACCTGACAATCAAAATTTTGTTAAAGCTTCATACCAGAAGAGATCGCAAATTAGCGATGAAACGTAGTGTAATTTTTATAAATAAATATATCTTTTTCCGACTTAAAATTGCCTGTTTTTTTTATGAAGGCAAGAAATTTCTGTTCTACAAATTGTACACTTTGTAATGAGGCGTAATTTTAAATGTATGGGATTGTTAGAAAATTACGCAGTGGGAACAAATATAGGTCAAGACGCATTTCAGAAGTGGCTTTCATCAACCAATAGAGATATTTTTTGCTTCTAGACGGAAGTAGCCTTGCCAGGGTCTGCGACTAATAATGTAAACTGTCATCTGCGTGATGGATTGTAAGCGTGAGCTTATTTGTTGTATTATAGGGTCAGAATTGTTAGGGCCGTAGTGTGGCCCAGTCTGTCTGAAACAAAAAAAAATTTTTTATAAAAAGCAGAGTGAAAAAAGGAACGTACTTATGGGATTGGTTACCAGCAATTCAAACGAAACTGTGAGAATATTAACATGATCAAGTTTTATTGACGTTTACGATTAAAGGAAAAGTAAATGTTTGCAGAATAAGGGTGTAATCAACACTACAAGACTACTTTGGTGATTCAGACATAGAAGCGGACCAGCAGATAAAATAAGACTCAAAATTTAAAAACAGAAAGGCCAATTAAACACACGATCAGTGTATTAATAATTCCCTGATTGTAAAACGACGCTGATAATTGAGTTCATGACCGCATAATGATGGTGATTAACGGCTATTGAGCTGAAGGTTCACCCTTGTGATCATAATCTATAGTAATACTTTAACATATACACGAGCTCGACGGCCTATATTTAGAACGCAGCATTTATATAATGAATTACCTTAATATATTTTGATATCTTATATTTATCAGCAACAGTTGATCGTTATAAAGGGCAAATTTGATGTATATCAGGAGTTAGTCTGATTTGAGAACAGCTATATTTAAATGGCGTCCTTTGTCGGACGTTGAAGCCAGTCATTTGAGTTTCATATCAACATCCGAGTTTCCACAATCTCGTAGACAAATGTACGAAAACGTTACGCTCATTATCTCCAAACTTTATTGTGCAACGAGTATGCGTCAATAATTCATACACGTGAAAGAGTACATAAATTAATGTTCAACTTTCAAATACTGTAATTTTGTTTAGTATTCCGCTCTTAATAATAAAATCCTCCAAGCTTATGAAAGTAACGCTTCGCTAATGGGGTAGTTAACTTATTTAATCTCTAAAAGTGCATTGCGTTGGTAGTTATTATTAGATATAATGTAACCTCCGTAACAAGATTACTTTTTGGAAGTAATTTAATTTCGAATTAACTCTTGGAATTTCATTAAGGTAGAATTTTAGGAATAGTTTTATTAATAACATAAAGGATTTAGGCTTTCACTCTTGAATTTTTCTCTCTACATGAAAAATAGTTAAAAGTGAACAATAAAGGAAACAACTCTGGTATTAACCTGGTTTAGCACATTTATCAAAGCGACTACACTCACAGGAAAGCATGCAAGTGCACGTGAATGTTAGAACGCTTCCTTATTGTTACTTTGATGCATGAGTTCACGCGTTAATGGTTTTACGTTGCGAGCAATATTATGTATTTATTGAGGTGCTAAGGTCGCTACGTTAAGGTTTGCAGCGGAGTGTGGTGATTGATAAGAGCAGGTAGAACGTTTACATTATAAAGCGCGGTCGGTACTATGTTCAAAGACGGAATGTGTTCTCGTGTATTGAGGAGAAACCCCCGGCCAGACATTCCGCTGTAAGAATGGATGACCAGTGTGGCGAAGTTAAGCTGAGAGTGGTTATAAGCAGCCACTGTGTGATGTTAGAACAGCCATTAACAGGATGATTCCACATGTAGGAATGTAAATGAAGTATCAAATATCCGGACAGACTAACTATAACGTTTGAGAAATTATTTGGTCATTTGACGATATTATACAGACGTTGGAGAAATCCCGTAGATTACAATAATATTATTTATTAATGGAAAATAAAAACGACTGAATTTATTAGCAATGGCATTATTTTTAAACGCTGAAAGGTAAAGCGATTAAATTATGACATGACATTTGAGACACACAGGCATAAATTAGTTGATTATAATTTAGTATAAATATGTATATGCATATATTCTAAACTGTAAATCTTTATTATTTATATTTTAAGGAAAATCGGAAGAATTGTATACCTTTTTTAACTATGTGTAGGTCAGTTTATATTATAATTTACCTTACAAAATTTTTCTATTTAAGTATATTACCTGAAGAAGTACAAGAATTGGGGAAGAACCGTTGTAACAAATTTTAGGTTCAATTAATTAATAATTTTTTTTATATATATTGGCTCTATTGGATATTTACTTACTAAAGGTTGAAAAATCTTTGAATATTTTCCAGATTTATTTGTCCTATATTCACAAGTATAGGATGTTGTAGAACACAATAAGAAATTTTGATCATAAAAAAATTAATATAAATATTAATGGCCAAGTAAGTAAGAATAAAATGTCTAATAAAGACAATACAAATTATTCATATATAAAGACAACGTTTCGTTCTTACTTGAGGACTTCTACAGGTATTAATTAAGAGTCCTGTGAGAGAACCTCACGTTCCATGAAGTCGTTGATTAAGGGGAGAATATTGGATTAATTTTTGATCCACAAATAATTATTTTAGTACGTGATATAATCCCCAATATCTCAGTAGTTATTTTTCTTCCTATTGCAAGAACGAAACGTTGTGTTTCTCTAAGAATAAATTTTAATTCCTATATTTATTATTTTATTTTGACTTATTTAGCCACTAATATTATCTTTCAAGAATGTCAGTCAATTTTCAATTTATAAAAAGGTAATTGCGGAGAAAAATAGTTTTATATTAGTGAAATTAGCAGTATATACCAATTTACAATCACTAAATTTGAAAACTAATGTATGAAACGTGGTAGGCACATGTTTTTACTTCTCTTCAGTATCGTCACGAGACACGTTCAACCGTCACCGAAAATCTCTCTGTGTTGCGGCTGCAGATCAGTTGTTTTCAAAATACGCACGCAGCCAAGATGTGATCCTTTGCAAACCATGTTGTATACAGAAATGGGGTCACTGAAGGAACAGAGGGAGAGACCACGTGGACCACCCGAATTTCCTTCCCTTCCAAACTGCTTAATCTGTTCTGCCGCATCCTGGTACATATTAGGCCTATTAATTGCATCACAATCTATTGAATATTTACGGCGCTTTAACGCATTACGTAGTTACACTGTGTGTCATCCGATGTATATCGATCGATGTTTCTTGCAATGCAATTATTACAAATTAAGAGGGCATCTTGTTTTATTATTGTTCTGGGGGCTGTGTGAACAACCCGTAGAGGTTGGGAGTGGCTGCTGCCTAGATGAAAAATAAGGGCAAACTATTTTATGAAATCGGAAAATGAATGATATATATATTTTAGTTTATTGCTTATTGTCGCACGAATATAAGTTTCGAGAGGTGTACGTTCCGGGGTCGCAGATCTTCTGCATACGGTAAGAGTCGTTCGCTGTTCCGATGGGAGTAGTCGGCCAGCTGCCTCCAAAACTGATCGAGGTACAGAGAAGGGAATGCTGCGTCCTCACAGAAAACCCCTCTCCCGCCATCGGAAAGGTGGGACAAGTACCCAGAGTCCGAAGCAGTCATTGGGTACTTACTATACCTACTGCATGAAATTATTACATTTGATTCATATTATATATATATATATATTGTAATGCCTGGTAAGTAAGGCATTGTTTCTGATTAATTGTCTGGACTGTCGGAGGGAATTTTGTAGCGTGTTTATTTAGGACTGGTCTTGAGTATTCGGAGCCGTGCACGTGCGGGTGGCCTGTCGCAAACTAAATCTGTTAAGTGAGGCATTGTTTCTGATAGATAGCCTGGACTGTCGGAGTGCAGTTTTGTAATGTGTTTATTTAGGACTGAGTATTTCTTCGTTTTGAAAAGCTGGGTGTGTGAGGGTGCAAAAAGATAAATTGTCCTGTCTCGATTGTCGGCTTTTTGACAAGACAGAGTAGTTAGCTATTTTGCTAACTAAGGAACTGCAGCTGTATAATATATATATATTATCTCGGGATAATGGAAGAAACTGTCAACGGGCATTTGCGACGAAGTTTTGAACAATGGACAAAGGAAAAGACTGGGGGTATATAAGGGAGAGATAAGCTTTTGAGAGAAGTTAGTTAGAGTTAGTGAGTCGTACGGCGAGCATCGAGACTGGAGGATTTTTTTAGTTAGTTATTCTGCGACCACCGAAGAATGGCTAAGACAGACATAGTTTAAGGGAGGAGAATGTTTTATAAGTTGCAGTCTGCGAGAGAAATAGCAAAATATTCATCGATAAACATTTTGTATGCTGAAATCTAATCTAGTCTAATCACAAAATTAGACCACTGTCTTCGATTGTAGGAGACCAGGACACTGCATCCAGCGTCGAGTAATCTTCAAAACGAGCAAGGGATATGTCCATCACGAACGGAGAACCAGCATTCGTCAAACCAACAGTGTGTGTTAGAATCAGTGTTTAAAATGTCCAGTATATAAAGTGTGTGTGTACGAACGAGCCAAATTTTCCTGAGTAATTGTAAGTTGAAATTTCATGGTATTCATATGTGTAAACCGAATTAAAAGATACATTCAGATATCGTTATTTTCTTTTGTGTTGATAAAATAAACTCTTTAAATTTAAAATCAATCTTGTAGAATAAGTTCGTCGATAATTAATTTCGTCTATGTCTAGACGAATAAATATTTCTTTTTAATTTAAAGCTAAATTTTATGTTCTTTGATTATGGTTAAATGTTCTGCCGTTATCAAACCCAGTAAAGACCTTTGAGACACTGAGATCCTTTTTATAATTTTAAATTGTATAATTGCTGAAATTTTGTTAAATAAAATTTATTTGTTTGTTAAAATATAATCTTTTTATTTGGACACCCATTTCATTATTACAATATATATATATACATATATATTATTTTTAGCCTAAGATTCATTGTCTATTTAGGTTAAAAAAATCTTGAATTCTGGTTTCCTTACTAAACTTTATCAGGTTATTTATTGCCGCTGCTTAGTTACATATCTCCCTTCTAGTGTATTTCTTAATTGTGGGTCTTCTAATCCAGTCGTGCTTTGGGCAGTCGTAGAGGACATTCTGGATCGTCAGGGCAGCCTTGCATATGTCACATGTAGGTTTGAGACGTTGCAACATTCATAATTTATCGTCAATTTTTTTTTCTGCTGAAATTGTGGCGTTGTGTATTTGTACTGCGACAAGAGCTGGTATACATTCATGGGAATATTCTTTATATATAATATAAATATATATATATAATATAAATATATATATATATATTTAATATAAATATATATATATAATATAAATATATATAATATAAATATATATAATATAAATATATATATAATATAGAATATTCCTATATGTTTACAGAACTGCCACCTCATTGTTCACCACTTTATTTGACACAGCATCTCAAATTAAGAATTTAATTCCGCAGAAGAAAGTTATTTAATAATATTAAAACATAAATTATTTCCAAAAGATACATATTTTTACTGTCATACAAGAGAATTGACGCTAGAAAGTCAACCGTTTAACTCCAAATGATTAATATAAATATTACGTGTATGCCAATTTGCATCAATTATCAAAATCATGACCATGTTTTGGGAAATAGTTTATCACTGTGTTTCCACTCCGTTCGCGTGAAGAGACAATTCTGTTTATTACATTATGGAATGGTCCGTATATGGGTTTATGGCTTAAGGACACCAGTGGTTTCCCACAGAGACCCAAAAACAGCCGATTGTACGTATCAGAGGAACTGCAGGTAGAATTAACAGTTAACCAAGTTCTGCCGTGTGCCAAATTTTCGGTTGCGTCAGTAGCCATACTCATTACCACACTGTAATTGTAATTACCCCTGAGCCCCGTGCTGTGTGGGAGGAATGAAATTCCCGCTCAAATAATGCGTGACACAATGAACTGTGTTTATGAACGTTTCTTAAGCGGATTGAGCTTAATCACACTCTAATCACGTTCCTTTTAGTAGAAAAAACTTACTCGCTCGTTATTTTCCGTTTTTATTCGACGTATTAATAGTTAAAAGTGATATCAAAACTACCGCGAATTTTTTTTTGTTTTTCGTTTCCCGGTACTCGACCTTGTCTAGTGGCGAAAAGGTGCTGCCGATCACTCAACAATTTTTGACTTATAGACGAGTTGAAGTATCTTGCATAACATTACTCGACGACACCAATACTTGATGGAATTTTTAAGCTTATACATGACGACCCTTTAGAATTGGTTGTCCCTATATTCTTGGGAATTCAATTCGTTACTGACCTCCATTTCATTAGTTAACGTATAGGTTCAAGTTGTGTCCTTCTACGTCCATACTGTACTCATAAGAACATATTTCCTAAGCCTCAATATTCATTTCCTGTACTTTAGCACCATTATAGAAGATCTTTTAATAGGGAAGAACTCTATTGAAATGACCTAAATTCAACTTTGACAGTCCATTTATACAAGATCATTCGGTTTGATCGCATATTAATATTGGACCAAATTCGCTTCTTCCTCAAGAACATTTCCTAAAATTGAAATCGGAAGTTGTATCATTCTACGATCACTAATCTAGTAGAAACTGGTTTTAAATTCCATTGTAGTGCGGACTAGTGTCACATGAAAATGTAAGTTCAGTTCTGGTAGTGAAGAACCATCAGATCTCTCGAATTAAGCCGTTTATAATTCCCGTTTTATGGCCATTTGTTGAAATTTAGTTTCTCCGGCACAGAAAATCCACGGAATAGTTATACACCTGATCCCACGTAACACAGGATTTATGTGGCCGATTACAATCCTGACCAACCTGTACCGTCAACAAATCACTGGAATTATCGAAGATTGAGTATAGTAGAGGTGGAAACTCAAAGAAAGCCGCCTTGAAAATGGATGTCAGATAAAAGATCTGACCTAAGGTACGGAACATATGGAGTACAACGGTAGCTAATGAAAGCTTCAGAATTCGAGGATCACCTTCGAAGGTCGGCCACGTGTTCTCTGTTCCCTTGGCCCACACTGTTGCGCCACTGGGTCGTACTTCTGGAAACTTTGGGCATCAAGAGCTGAAAACAAAACGATATATGCTCAATGGCACTCTGCCAACATGATTGGGCAATTATTACCGATAGGATTTAAGTACCACGATGTTTTTTTTTTCTAGTAGGTAGAATGTCAGGGATGCCTACGTCTGATATGAAGTGAACAAAACGTTAGAGAATATGATATAAAATAAGAAAAACAATTTCATATTACAGTCACCGTTTAGTTTTAACAATATTGAAGTTTATGTCTGAAGCCACAGTGTGTCCCATAAGTAAGTTTATATAATTGTGAATTCGATCAATTAAAAGTGTATCTCTGTTTTATCATGTTTAAAATGTGGTAAAAGGACAGAAATTTTAATTTTTGAACGGAAAGTGTGTTTGCAATTTTTTTTAGTGTGCCTGAATAAACTGAAGATTTTCGTAGTCTAAATAATTATGATACACAAAACAACACAGACTTTTGTGACACCCAGTAAATTATCTTTTGGATGTATTCGTTCAGTTTATATAAAGAACTTGAAAGTATTCTATTTATCCAACTATTATATTTTAAATTTCCACTCATTTAAAATTCTTGTATTTTTTAACTAAGGTGCCCACAAGCCAAGGCACCTCAGCCAGTTTCGAGAGGTGTGTGTTCCGGGGTCGCTGATCTTGGGCATACGGTAACAGTCGTTCGCTGTTCCGATCGGAGCAGTCGGCCAGCTGCCTCCAAAACGGATCGAGGCACGGAGAAGAAATTGCTCCGTGCTCACAGAAAATCCCTCTCCTGCCATCGGAAAGGTGGGACAAGTACCCAGAGTCTGGCCTACTCAATACAGGTTTTTTAGGGCTTGTCCTGTATCACTTTTACACGAATGTAGGGTATGATCCTTAAACCATAGCCCGTGGCCCCTAGTTAACACTTGGCTACCTTCGTCTACCTTTCCGCATCCCTCCTTTCAAATCCCGTCCCATTATTTTTAAAGGATTATCGATTACCGTCATGCAACCTGTTACTCTTAAAAAATACTTTATTTTGTTTTCGTATAAAAGCTGTCTGTCTAATTGATTTTAACTTTTTTTATGCATGTTAAATTGATTACTTTCCATATTTTACACTAAAATGTGTCCTTCACAATCCAGTCTGTACTCATCAGAGTATCTAATTTTTCGCGGTTTTAACATCAGTATACAAAAGCACTTAAGAGTGGAGATCTATAATAAAATGAAATCTTTCTCGTACCGGAAATATGTTATATTTATATAGGATCATTCTTGCGTTGCCAACAGAAAGGACATATATTTGTGAATTCACTCATATTTTTACAAAAAATTATCTGCTTATGTTTATCGAGTTTCAAATTTTCTAAATGTATAATTTTTATGTTTGAACGTAATATGTGTTCGTTTTTATTCTCTTCTCCATAATTAAATATTTATTTTGGTAGTCAGTATAATAATAATACAAAAATAGGAACGGGATTTTGAGGTACCAAGTAAACACAATTTTTTGTTTATAAAGTATTGGATGTATTTGCCCACTGTAAAATATTCTATCCGTTTCTCGTACTGCTATATTAATATTTTACCAATTACTTGTAGTGTTCTAGAGTCTTATTTTGCACGTCACTTCCGTCCCTTTCAAGTTAGCCATGTTTTGTCCTTACAAATTTGCCTACAAAATTTCCAAGTACTTAGTCTTTTCTCTCCTAATGTGAACCATGATGTTAGTTGCCATTCCATAGGTCTCCCGTTAATTTATACGGCTATTTACTTAAACGGTTAATCCTACACTCGGGTCTTCACTTAATACACTTCACATTAAGTCAAACCAATCACTAAAACAAGTCTATAGAAATACAAATGTTGCGGCACATAGTGTTTAGTAAAAGAGTGAATGATAATTACGATTCGGGGAATATATTGTAGTAATTGGTAATTAAGACATTGTTCTAATTGGAAAGTTGGATTGTAGAGGACTCATTATTAGTGGATATAGAGCGGACGCCGCAACAATCCGGCGAGGCAAAGAAAACATTGTTGGGCAGTTGAGAGAGTTTACGCGCTAAAAATCTAAGAGACGAAGTTTACAGTTGGGCAGCGGACAGCGAACAGTTCGAAAGCTTTACAGTGGGGCAGTCAGAACGAAAGAATGTGGTCCAGTTACAAACATGCTCTCAAATATTGAAAAGTAAAGCAATCTTCAGTCGGGAAGGAGAGAGTGCAACTAATGTTGTATTCGGTGGTCGAGCGAAAATTCATCATGCTGGCCATAGACAAACCAATGAAGGTCCTTTTCAACTAAAGTTACGAAATCTGCAAATCCAGGTTGGAGTAAAGCATCGAGAACCTACCAATTTGTGTTAGACCAACTAACAAACTACGCCAATTAGAATTTGTTGACATTTAGAGTCTGTGAGTACTAGAAGCAGTGATATCCCCAAATTTTGTGCAAGAAAAACCTAAAATGAGATCTGATTTCTAGTCAGACGCCTTAACCACTCGGCCACGACTGCCGGTGCTTGCCGTGGCTTTCTAACTCGGCAGCTTCTTGTGATACTCGCCTCTCAAATAATTTTAATATTATTTTAGGTTACGTTACATTTAATAAGGACAGATTTTTCAAAAACAGGATTTTAAAAGAAATTACTTATTTACAAAACAGTGCTAAAACCTATATGTACGTACGGAATAGAACTCTGGGGATGTGCAGCCAAGTCTCACATCGCTATTATGCAACGAGTACAATCAAAAATCGTCCGCACTATTACAAATGCTCCCTGGTATGTATCCAACTTCAGCTTACATACTGACCTCAATACACCATATGTAGAGAGACGTCTTCAAAGATAAAAATCGTAGACACCATACTAAACTTCAAACCCATCCCAATCGACTACTAGAGCCGTTACTACAACGAACTGACAACCGAAGACTGAAGAGATGCTGGACGATAGACTGCAATAGCAATATCAATAGCTTAAAGATCATATGTAACCTGATTGCTAATAAAAATCTATTAAAACAAATATTTTTTTTAAAAAAACGCTTTATTATTACATACCAGTCTTTATAATCATAAATACTATTTTTATATATTTTTAGTTTTTGTATTTGATTATTTTATATTATTATTAATGATATTTATGATGAATAATAATCATCTGCTGATTCAGATAGTCACAATATTAATACTAGGTTAAACCCAGGCTGTTGCACTGAAAAAATCCCATTTCTTTATTTAACAAGCTACCATAAAAAACACTAAAAAGTTAAAAATATGATAAAATTAATTTACAACATACCATTTATTTTCTTAGCCACTCCTATTCAATTAATGGATTGGCAGAATCAGATATTATCTGAAATAAGCCTTAGGTAAACAATATTATGATACACTCCAAAAATTATGCAATAATAAATAATAATTACCAGGTATTATAATATTTCTACAATTTATGACTAATTTCGGTTTTATTAGGGTGCATTACTTTTCAATAGTTATTGTCAAATTGATAATTTGATTTCGAATCTTTAGTACAATGGTATGAAATAATATTTTACTTTTCTGTCTTTTCACGTTTAAAACTTTCAGGGGCCATTTTCATCCAGAAACATCCCAAAGAAACAAATTTACGTTTTGGTACATCACGCATTAATTCACGTTGAGGACTAAGTTTCTATGTGTTATTAATTTTTTTAACCGCATAGTCAGAGAAATAATCCCACTTTAATCTGCTAAACCTCGTATGTGATTCTTGTCACTGTCATAATTTCACATTTCCCTGTTTTATCAATTCTCATTCGCTACAAAGAGAATTGTCGAAGGTGTCTGCGAGGGATGTTCTCTCGCAGGCAGAACCTTGTAGCAGAGACACGAAGGAGCTACCTTTGGGGATGCCTTTTCCTCTTCGTTTTTGAACTAATGTTCCCACAAGCCGAGGTGAATGTTCCGGGGTCCCAGACCTTGGGCATACGGTAAGAGTTGTCCGCTATTCCCATTGGAATAGTCAGCCAGCTGCCTCCTAAACTGGTCTAGGCACGGAGAAGGGAATGCTGCGTCCCCACAGCAAACTCCTCTCCCGCTATCGGAAGGACGTGGGACAAGTACCCAATGCCCGACCTACCTGATGCAGGTTTTTCTAGGGTTTTCCCTGCATTTCTTTAGGCGAATGCCGGGTAGGATCCTTAAAATATAGCCCGGGAGCCCTAGTTAACCCTTGGCTACCTTCCTCTACCCTTCCGCATCCCCCTTTCAATTCCCTTCCTATGCTATTAAAGGGGAGTTGCCCAACGTGAATTACCCTCATGTAACCTGTTGCCCTAAAAACAAAAAAAAATAAAAAAAATAAAGAGAATTTGACTGAACATTTAATACGACCAATTGAATATTTTTCAGCATCTTTTGGTTAAAAGTCTTAATTTCTTGCTGTCAATATAATATGGATTTGCAAAATACATTCGATCTTCGCCAGCGATCGTTAGTAGTACAACGTTTATTCTTCTATTTAAGGTCTATGAGGTTATGTAGGTATATTTCTTCCACAGATGTTTTGTAATTGATTAATTTGTATCCGAGTTTCGTAACCTCATGAGTTTTGCGACCATCGCGATTCCTTACAGGAAGTTATTTTTATGTTGTCTTCTTCTTTACAATTAACCACAAATAATTGAGTAACTCGCACCATTTTGTTTAAACTCTACCTTCTGACTTTATTTCTTAAATTATTTCAACGAGTAATTTTAATTTCTGGAAGCCAACGTTAATAAATGCAACATTTTTATTTATTTATCAGATATCATTTGACTGGTAAGAGAACGGTTTTTTACTTGCGATGTTACATTGCTTAAGAGTTACTTGAATATTCAATTGGAGATTAATTTATAAGTGTTGCTGCTGAATGTCACGCAGGAATCTGAAGGAAGGACTTTAGTACTTAAGGTATGCTTATAACAATATTTACGAGCCGCTGTGAACAGTGAGGTTATTGTGAGTGCATTCGCAGGTCAACTGCATCTGTTCACATTGTTTGTTCTGTCGGAAAAGGCACTCTCTCCTTGGCCTGCTTGCACTTTAACGACGGAGGAAAACAATATTACGGTTCATACATAAGTTAACTATCAGAGATTCTATTTTTAAGGCTCTTGAATATTTAAGCCGGCCTACACGTGTTGGAGCTTACAGCGTGGACGCATTATCTGGTAGCAGCTCGCGTTATTATGCCCTGTATTGTATGCCAAAGAGTCTTAGTTACTCCACGATAGGAGCTTATGGCGAAGGAAATAATATCTTCTAGAATAATATCATTTTACTTTCGAGTTCTTTTGCTATAAATATACGCTTTTCTCCATAATACATGTGCTTACTGAAAATTAAAATATACTTTTACTAGCTCATACTCGGCAAGCAATTTACTTGCACGTCAAAGGGCTTAAAATTATTGTCTTGTCCATAGGTTTAATTCGTGTGTATTCGGGTACACTCAGATTGATGGTCTGGTAAGCTCGGTAATTACAGAAGGAATACGTAATACTTGAATTTTTGTTAATATTTGATTTATTTTATTCCATTAGTCCTCGTATGAGGAAATAGGACACGTCAATACATAAAATTACAATATAACAATTGAATGCTACAATTATAAATAATTAGAAGTTAACATAAAAATACTAAAATTCGGGAAAACCAATTTCCCTGTCCAACATCAGTAAAATTATATAGGAATAATAACAAAAATAATAATTATTTAACTAAACTCAATATTTATAGTTCTAATAAAAATATTCAATATGTACTAGTAAATAGTTAATGATTCGAGAATGAACTATCATAAAATATAGAATTTACACATCACACAAAAATATACAGAAAAGTGATAAGAAACATTTATTTTACAGAGCGACGGCTTTCCCGGTGAATCTGTTCTAGATAAAATTCTCGGGTCTCAACCCGGGCCAATTGTTTATTCATTAACAACGTTTCGACGGCAAGCTCAGCCGTCGTTATCAGGTTAACTGATGGTCTGGTAAGTTTGGTTATTACGGAAGGAATACGTTAAACTTGAATTTTTGTTAATATTTGATTTGTTGATCAGTTAACCTGATGATGATGGCGGAGCTTGCCGTCGAAACGTTGTTATTTAACAAACAATTGGCCCGGGTTGAGACCCGAGAATTTTATCTAGAACAGTTCTTTTGTACACTCAAATCGTCTGCCGAGCGATATAGAATAATGATAGGTTATTTAAGCTGATAATTGATTAAAAATTTAAACTTTATTTTACTTTACCAGTATTATTTACACAATTACTTAACGCATTGTTCCGTATTGTACCCAACATATGACTCAAACAAGAAATTTCTCAAACCCGTTTTATGGGCTGTGTATCAGAGTACTTTGTCTCGGTAATGCATACTTTCCCTGACGTTCATCTTTCGTGGGACGTTGGTGAATTGGGTTGGCATTTTCAGCCTGTAGAAACAGTCAGGTTGTTGATTGGAGACGTCGTGATATCTGGTCGGCAATCTTCTTATTAACCTAGGAACTTCAGGAAACACCCAAATAACTTGTTCCTTGGTGCCCCTTTCTCTATTAATTCAGTTTCAACACTGCTCTCATCTTCTCGTGATCGATTTCCTTCAGCACTCCACGATCCTTCTCGCTCCAAAATAAAAATCACTCTCTCTTTTTCGGAGATCTCAACTATCTCCTTCTGTAAATTACAATCACTTTAATTGGTTGAAAATGCAGTTTTCTAATAAATTCTGGAAATTTTTGCCGCTGCCAAGGTACTTTGTCTATGTGATAGTTAAGCACGAAATTTTATGCATCTTCGTCGCCGGAAAACTTTTCATCCAATATTCTATTGTGGCAGTCACGTCCTCGGGCGTTGGATTCGCGACATGCTGGAGCCAGGTTCCGCACTTGCATTATACAACGATTCGGGATCCGTCATCAACGTTCTTAATGCAATTACCGAGATCGGCTTAGCTTGTGAGAGCTGTTCTCTCGCAGGCAGAATACTTCTGGCGAGACGGAGAGGGCTCCATTTGGGGATTCATTTTCCTCTCTCCGTTTTTTAACTAAGGTTCCCACAAGCCAAGGCACCTCAGCATGTTTTGAAAGTTGTATGTTCCGGGGTCTCAGACCTTGGACATACGGTAACAGCTGTTCGCTATTCTCATTGTAATAGTCGGCCAGCTGCCTCCTAAACTGGTCGAGACACAGAGAAGCGAATGCTGAGTCCCCACAGCAAAACCCTCTCCCGCTATCGGACAGGCGTGGGACAAGTACCTACTGCCCGACCTACTTGATGCAGGGTTTCTAGAATCACTTTTAGGCAAATGCCGGGTAGGATCATAAACTGAAGGTTGGGGGCCCTAGTTAACCTTTGGCTCTCTTCCTCTACCCTTCCGCATCCATTCCTATGCTATTAAAGGGGAGTTGTCACCACGTGGATTACCCTTATGTAGCTTGTAATTAGAAAAAAAGGCTCGAGTCCAATTTTTACAATATTTTAATAATTTCAATTACGCAGAAATACGCGGTTAATAGCTCAAGCAATTACTGAATTTCCGAAAGATAATGCAGTACGAATTCCCAGAATTGACTAAGTACATTCAAAATCTGGATTACGTTTCATTTAAAGGCATAGGAAGTTTTCGGTTGAAGTACGTAATTGATAAGCAAACCATCTTTATATGAAATATCGTGGTGGTTTACATAATTGCTCATTTTACTGTAATTAATCAGAAGATTAAGGAGAAGACGAAACTTCAGAAAAGTGTGAACGCAACTCAGTGACAATTGATGTCTCCATCCCATTAGTCGCGTAAACAATCTTATGCGTTATAAAGTGTGCAATTTACAGTATATTAACCGCTGATTGGAGTAAATCTGGACAAGGCGAGATCTGTGGCGCTCTAGTAGCACGCGTCAGGTTGCTGAAAGATTAGATATATGATCTGAAGACAGGATTAATGTTACTTACGAACTCGTCATGCTTTCGTGAATGGATATCATATACAATCGAAAGCGAAGCTTATTATTATCCATCATAATCCTGGACACATTTCTAGCATGGTGGATATGATGGACTTTTCCGATCACACGAAAATTCATGATCAGGAACAGGTGCATCATTAATCTGCTATACAAAATTAGATTTCTGAAATTGATATAAGTAAACAATAACGTAAAACGGAACTCTGGAAGCTTCAAAAAGTGTACTGATATAGAGAAACATAAAATAATTTAACGTTTAAGAAAATTATGCCGATAGAAGTGTTTTTTCGAGACAAGTGTATTAAAATTAGAAGGTTAAGAGACAACAATAAATAAACGATATAATGAGGGATGTAAAATATTGTAAAATAGTGTGATTTAAATAATGTAACAATGAATTATAGATACTGAATTAAGGGTTCAAAATTTCATCGCTTAACTATTTTTAAAATCACCTCTAACTTCTCTATTACTCAATTTTTCTCTCATTCTTCTAGCAAGTGCAAGTTTTATTGAAGTTGAATTTCAAAGAAAGAATATGTGATGTAGTCTAGGAGATTACTGTCAATATTCAGATTTTTATTCGGACCAGCATATAAAGACGTTCAGAGACGCAGACGCCATGATTGATCGTTGAGTAAAGATGTGATTTTTTAAACGTAAATACCAGGTTCAGAAACTTGTAAATATATGTCATTTATACGAAATATCTCCTCGGGAAAACTCCCTGAGAGTAAATTATATTGTGCTATACGTAGAATATTTTTGCGACATTCCGTGATTGCCCATGAAAATTCAACCTGATACGACGTTGTTATAAAAATTCCGTATTTCCATCCTCGACCATTTTATCGGTTATAAATATTCTCCTCAAGCTGTTAGCACGTTATCAAAGGTTAATAAACGACTCGAGAGCACAAAGGAAAGACGACAGACTCTATAATGACCTCCTACCCATTGTAAGGACTGTTGTATTAATTCTATTAATTGAACTTTAACTATTCTGAGGGTATAATATAATATTTACAGTACTAAAAAAAATTCAATCCGCACTAGTAAAAAATTAATGACACAAGACTAAACACAAAATCTGACACACGCACACTAGGAGGAAACACAAACGAGGTACAAGTCACTTCACGAAACAAAAATATATAAAATTAAATTTGACCAGTCTTACAGCTGTAATTTGTTATATTACGCATTAATTCATCGTCACATCATCGAATATAAATAAAACCTTGCTGCAGACTTCATTTAAGTTGACCTCAATCATGAATTGGAAATTAAAACTGACAACTTTGCTTGTGAATCAAAGAATTCCCCTTTCGATGGGCGCAAAGTAAAAGGGCACGTGGTACGTACTGTTGTGTCTGGCAAAACTATATACTCACTCACAGAAAAGTTAGTTATCATACCTTATCTATTCCAATTTGTTATCACCAGAATGGGCTAAGTGCACCTAAATTTAAATGAAGAAATATTAGTCAATTCCACTGTTTCCGAATGAATGCATCCTCTTACTTTTTCAACTAGGCTGTATAATAGAGTTATTTACTTTCTTAACTGTAAACTTTATACGTTCCCCTGCACTACCTGCTAAAGTGGTCTACTAATTCCTACTATTATACCTATTCCAGTGTGATAAGAGAGTTGTTGTTCGTGTTTACAATTGTCTAAGAAGTAAAAACAGTCTGACCATCGGAACTAAAAAAACCACTTCGTCTTCAGAGAAGAATAGCAGCTAGAGCAGGGCTTACGACTCCTAGCACTAAGTTAAAGAAATAAACCGGCTATATTCAGTCTATTTCTGCGAAAGTCTCGATAGCCGTCTCTCTGGAATAGACTGAATATAGCCGGTTTATTTCTTTAATGGGTGCTCCGAGTAGTATGCCCTGCTCTGACTGCTATTATTCTTTCTTGAAGACGAACAGAATTTGCACCGTTAGAAACGTGGGATTCCGAATGGAGCGTTAATGCCACTAATTTCGGTTTGCCGTTAAAATCTATGATGGACTCCAGAGACTGTAGGCGTCTGCCCATTAATCTCAAACATTAAAATCGAATTATTGTGAGTTGAAAAATAATACCTTCAAGTTTGATAAATGTTCTAATGTTTGCATAAAACAATTGAAATAACTGAGAAAAGTTAATAAGCTTAAGAACAGAAGAAAAGCTCTAAAGCGTTCCGGGTGGGATTTCCCGATCTTGACGTGATGTTCCTATCCAATACTCTTAATGTAAATTATTATATTTAAACATATACTTGCCTAAATTGGTTATAAATAATATTATATATTGTAATGCCAATTAATTAGGCCATTAATTGTTTGGACGTAAAATTTGAATTGTTTGATAAATCATTATAGCGGTCTGATCGAACAAAGCAACAATGAGAGAAGCAAGCTTACTTTGCTTTGTCGAAAAGTCAAAAATGGCGTATGCGCGCTAAAACTCGAGAGCACTAGGAGTGAGTTTGCGGACAGACATTATGAGGATCAGAACAAGTAATATAATTTGAGCAGAGACTAGACATCGTCAATGTATAACTAGTTAAAGTTGTAAATTAATACGAAGAAAACATTCACGCCGCAAGTATCGCAGCGTAAATAATTGGAAAGTAAGAGCAGTTTAAGTCTACAGCAAGGAGCTAAAGAAAAGTTAGTTCGCTCCGAAAGAATAAACAGTTAAAATAAATCTTCAAGGAGCTACGTTGCAGTTTATGTACAAAACAGTAAACGACTAATAAATCTACGAATCATAGGATTCCTGTAAGTCGAGCAGACATCAGATAGCTGACATTCAGGAGGATCATCTGAGTTCCTGGGAGCCTATCAGTTTTGACTTCAATGGTGTAAAATCTGTGAGTCGACATTTTAGAATCAGTGTATAATTTTTCAATAGTGTACTTCCGAAACCAAAAAGAATACTGGTACCAGCTGGACAGTAAAAAAACCAAAACTAATGATTAATTGTAAACGCTAATTGAAGGATAAAGTCAGATTTCGTTCTCTTTTAATTGTCAATCAAAGTTAATTTCTTTACTTTTAATTTCTTTTATTCTATTGTTTAGGTAAATTGTAAACTGTTTTGTTAATAAGATTTTAAATCAATTTGTTGTGTTCATTTTCAAACCCAGTCAAGACCCTGAGAGAAAGATCTCAAATTTTGTTGTAATTATCTTTTATTGTAACAAAACAAAATAAAAATATTTTGTTTGTTAATTTCGATCTTTTCATTTAATAAAAGCCTTCCATTTAATTATTATCAACGAGAGGTTAATTCTTTAAATTAAAAATAAATTAAACGACCTATTATTTGAAAATTACAATATATATATATATATAAATATATATATATATATATATATATATATATATATATATCAATGAGAGTTAAAAGTTGTAAGAAGTTACAATGCGAATAACGACAAATTAAATTCGAAAAGAAGCAGTAACAAAAAACAGTACTAAAACTCATTTTGCGAAATAAGAAAAAAAATTTCTACAAAAATAATACGAAAAAACATTCAATAAGCTAAGGAATCGCATAGTGAAATGAAGAATAATACTTGTCTGTTTTATATACAAATGTTGATCACTAGGTCGGCGTACTCATTTTTACCCGGATGTTTTCTATACAAAATTTCATGATGAAATACTAATGATATTCATAAAATAAATGTTATTAATCCCAATACAATGCAGTTATGCGTAACCAATAATTGTTTGAATTTATTGACCTGTTATTGGACAATTATATAGCTTACGTTGTATCCTGATAAAGTAGAAATAGAAATAAGGAAATTCACTTCAAACAGTTCAGCGTTTTTAAGTTGATATGATCAACAAGTATGCATTTTATTAAAATTGAATTAACAATGAGACAATAAAAATATTTCTGGCTGACATACATTGGCACTAACCTGTTCAATAAATTAGAGTTTATCTTAGGTACGTTCCCTACCAGGTATTTCCTAATTTTTGAGATTTGAGTAAATTATTAGTTACTTTCGTAACTTCTATTTGTAAAATTAAACATTAACGGAAAATTTCTAAATTAATTTGATCGTTCATGACCAATTGATAAAGGAAAGCTATTTAATGAGTTGATTAATAAAAATTACATATACATTGTAAGATTAAATTAAAGATAAACCACACTACATTTCGTCCCGATATTTGGGAACTCAACAGGCGTTACAAAATTATTCATAAGTGAAAAGGAGAATTATCTCTTGGAACCATATATTTATAAAAATGAAACAAGTTCAAAACTCCTCCCAAATTTTATGATTAACAAGAGAATGATGAATTTAACTACAATGAAAATTATTTAGACCTTACATAACGTCTATGTCAGAAAAAAAATATTTGTGGCTTGATTGGCCATAAAATTTTTATTAGAAAAATTATTATAACACTGGTTTTCTTGTTTCCAGTGTAAATAATTTATTAATGTATTATTATTAATTATTAGCCTGTTTATGTGTTGCATTTCCATGTTGATACCGATGGCCAATGTCGTGCGTGGGCTTCTGCTATCTAGCAGTCCTCCCAGGGTGGAGAGTCTGAGTCCGGCCCTATAACGCCCAGGCGGTCTGTGCTCCTGCTCAAGAACCTCGATCCTCCTCGCAGAGGCGTCCAAGGTCGCCTGCCGTGTGAGAGGCGTTCGCACAATGGACGTGCATAACAATGCAGACAGCGATCAATGGCAGGTGTGGGGAGGTGATATCATATCACAGCTGGAATAGGCTCAGTCTTGTGGTCTCCTAATCGATTATAGCGCATGAACAGCGCAATTAGTAATTCAACTCGTGAATTAAAAAATGACTGCTGGGACTTGCACACACTTACTCCGCTTGCTTTGGAACTACATTCATCTGGTCTCAAATCTCACTATAAACGTCCTCTCATTGGTCAGACACTTATTTTTAATGAAGCGAAAGTCACATGCTTAGGCAAAAGCTGTGTTTGTCGGATGCCAATTCACATGATTTAAAATCGGGAACAGCTGCTTCAACAAAAATGAAGTCGATATACGAAGCTATATGCGAAATTATAGAACATACATAATTAAATCGAAATGTAATGAATAAAAAGGTTAGACAATACAGCCAAAAAAGGGTAATATAAATACCAAACAACGTTTCTGGGATCCTTGTTCCTTTCGTCAGGTGCTAAGAAGAGCCTAGAGAAACACAAAAAGCTTTTGAGTGTTGTCAACTGACCAGTGCAGTTGTGTTTCTCTAGAATCTTCTTAGCACTTGTCGAAAGGGACAAGGATCCCAGAAACGTTGTGTGGTATTTATATTACCCTTTTTGTCTGTATTGGCTATCTTTCTTATTCATTATTTTCAATCAGACGTAAATTTTTTTATTTTAAATCGAAATGTATTGTATTTAAATACTCTTTTTAGGTCCTAATTTCGTGTTAACGTAATCGAAAGTAAGGTTTCAGATGAAGACCATTTCAGTAAAATTTTCAACATCGAGACGTAAATTTTTGTTAGAGAGTAAGGTCCCAGACAACTAACCGTTTTTATGCTTAAAAATTGACGAGTTAAATTGGAATTATCTGATAAAATTACCTGTTGGTAAATTAGTTACTAAAGATAATGTTTCAGTACGTAAACGGAGTCACTGCCAAGTTGGTATAAAACGATTATTTTCCCTCCATCATCTGTTACGGAATTGCAATAGGGCTGTAATTCTCCTCGTATCTTTTTTTAAAATACTTGGTATCATAACTTTACCCAGTACATGTATTTTAAAAACCTTATAATATGCCAAACGTAATGAAAATCTGTCTTTGACCAACGGAAAGAGCTACTAATATCAACCTTGTGTATTGGAACTGCCCAAGAAGCAAAATAATAGAAAGTTTAAGAAAATACGAAATACCAAACAGATTGATAAAGTTAATAAGTATGACGCTAGCAAATACAAAAGCAAGAGTTAAAATAAATAATAGCCTCAGTGAAGAGTTTGATATTGAATTCGGTGTTAAACAAGGTGATCCACTGTCAGCCACATTATTTTGTTTGTGAATAAACATAATTCTATCACAATTAGATATTAGAGGTAATATATCTAGCAGATTAAAACAATGTGTCGCTATGAAGATCACTTGCTACTAACAACAAGATCAAAGAGAGCAATGGAACAGCTTTTCCATGAATTGAAAACTTAATAATCAACACCAAAAAAAAAACCAAGTACATGAGATGTAAGCCTGAACCGTTACAGCTCACTGAGATAGTGTTAGATAGTGTCGCTGATCAAGAAGTCAAAGAGTACAAGTATCTTGGGTCATTAATAAACCAAAACAACGCAATAGAGGAAGAAATCAAGGAAAGAATAACAACTGGAAACGGAGCATATTTTGTATATAAAGAGTTATTCAAAAGCAACCTGTTATCCAAAAGAGCCAAACTCAAGATATACTATGCAGTGATTAGACCAATTGTTCCATATGCCGCCGAAACATGGACCCTAAAAGCAAATGACAACCACAAACTTATGGTATTTGAAAGGAATAAGAAGAATATTAGGTCTTGTAAGGCTAGAAGAGAACAAGATTTAACACACATAAATAGATAAACTAATAAAGCATAAAAGCATCGTAAATCATATAAAAGAATTAAGGTTGACTTGGTTTGGACACTTACATCGAATGGACGAAACAAGAAATGTAAAGAAGATCTACAACTGAATCCCTTTAAAGACAAGAAAGAAGGGAAGGCCAAAAAACAGATGGAGAGATGACCTATTAGAATACATTAAGTTAATGAAAATAAAAAACTGGACGAGACTAATTTACGATGGAAAAAGGTGGAAGGCTGTTGTAGAGCAGGCCAAAACATTTCATTAAAGGAAACGTTGAAGCGCCACTTAAGAAGAAGAAGTATTCGAACTGACAAAAATCGGCTCAATCAATCCAGAATTTTGGATACAGCTATTTAACAGATTGCCGACGCATATAAAAACAGCAAATAATCGTAGAATATTTATTATTGATTAATGTAAAAATATGCGTAATACTCAGTTAATAAATATTATATTCGTTCTGCAAACAGTTTATTTCGACTACAATTCACTACCACATACTAGAATTATATATACACATTAAAAATTTTACTATTTTTCATCTTTCCTTCTCTTATTTAATACATAAAAAAGGGAGTTGGACAAGGCTGTAGTCTGACGCCTGAGCTATTCAATTTTTACATTGAGCAAGCAATGAAGGAAGTTAAAGTGAAATTTGGAAAAGGAGTCCTTCTTCAAGGAGAAGAAATTAAAGCATTAAGGTTTGCTGAAGATATTGTAATTTTATCTGAATCAGCTGAAGATTTGGAAGACTTGCTAAATGTTATGAACACCATTTTGAAATCCGAGTACAATATCAGTATTAATAAAAAAATATTAAAGTAATGCATTGCAGTCAAAAGAAGAGGAACGGTGGAACAGGTATCAGATTATGATTTTTTTTAGGGTAACAGGCTACATGAGGGTAATCCACATGGTGGCAACTCCCCTTTAATGGCATAGGAAAGGATCTGAAAGGGGGGATGCGGAAAGGTAGAGGAAGGTAGCCAAGGGTTAACTAGGGCCCCCGGGCTATGGTTTAAGGACCCTACCCGGCAATTCGCCTAAAAGCTGAATCAAACCCTATAAAAACCTGCATCAGGTAGGTCGGGAATTTGGTAATTGTCCCACGCTCTTCCGATGGCGGGAGAGGGGTTAGCTGTGCGGTGGCAGCTTTCCCCTCTCCGTGCCTTGACCAGTTTAAGAGGCAGCTCGCCGACTATTCCAATAGGAATAGCGGACAACTCTTACCGTATGCCCAAGGTCTGCGAGCCCGGAACATACACCTCTCAAAACAGGCCGAGGTGCCTCGGCATGTGGGAACCTTAGTTCAAAAAACCAGAGAGATGTGAAGGCATCCCCAAAGGTAGCCTCCGCCAGAGATCTCTGGGTCAGATTATGAAATTATACTTTGAGAGAACTAGATGACTTTTGCTATTTGGACAGCAGAAGGAGTGTTGAAATAAAAAGTCAGATAGAACAAGCAAAATGGGTACTTACGTATTAACGCCACCGCAGCAGAAAAATAAGTTAACATGCCAAGTAGTCAATAGGATTTCGGTGGAAAATGGGTTGATATAAAGTTCAACATAGATTCAAAACAGTCTCCATTTTCATTCACTTGATGCTGTCGCCATATGAACTCTGATAAATAAGAACTTTCATCAATTTCCACAATGCAATCTGGCCCACCTAACTTCTTCTTTGGTTTATTCTCTATATCCAAGACCCGCATGTAACTGTTCCAATCTATAACAGTTTTATCCGATAAATAAAGTTTCTTTTCACAAAATTTAATCGACGTCAACTCCTCGCACCAGCAGTATACGCATCTCAAAGCTGAACAAATTGGAATTCTGCTTCCCTCAAACCAGTTGTCTTTCCTAATTCCCACTTGCTGATCACACTGTCTTAAATTACATTTCCAAAACTTACGTTTACCGAAATAAAGTTTCATGTCGTGGGAATTGGTACATTTACGTTCTTTTGGTAAAATATTTCGCTCCTGAAAAAATAAAATTGCATCTTGTTCTGTTTTTGGCAAATCCCAAATGCGAATTTACATAGCACTAAAAAATGGCGTCAAAAATAAGTTGTTTTTTTAGGTAACAGGCTACACGAGGGTAATCCACATGGTGGTAACTCCCCTTTAATAGCATATGAAGGGATTTGAAAGGGGGGATGTGGAAGGGTAGAGGAAGGTAGCCAAGGGTTAACTATGGCCCCCGGGCCATATTTTATGGATCCTACCCGACATTCGCCTAAAGAAATGCAGGACAAACCCTAGAAAAACCTGCATCAGGTAGGTCGGACATTGGGTACTTGTCCCACGCCCTTCCGATAGCGTGAGAGGAGTTTGCGGTGGGGACGCAGCATTCCCTTCTCCGTGCCTCGACTAGTTTAGGAGGCACCTGAAAAGGCAACAAAGAATCCAAAAGATAAAACTATCTCGCGTGCGAACAACAAGATTGCTCTTAATTGGCGCATTAGCAAAACTCATTTTTCTGCTGCGGTGGCGTTAATACGTAAGTACCGAAAGCTTTCTTAAAAGAGAGGAGTTTTCTTACATCTAATGTACACTTGGATTCAAGGAAGTCAATTATAAAAGTGTTTATCTGGACTGTGGCGTTGTCAGTGAAGGACGAAAAATATTAGAAACCTTTGAAATGTGGTTTTGCCGAAGAATGATGAATGTAAGATAGTTAAATCGAGTCAAAAATGAGGATTTCTTGAACAGATAATGAAGTGAGAACATTACGGAGGACAGTGACAGAAAGGCTCATTTTGAGGCACGAAGGGCTCGTTAAATTAGTATTAAAGGGAACTGTGTGAAGAAAAGAAAGAAGGTTAGAATATGTTAGGCAAATCATGGTGGATGATGGCTGTTTTACATGTGGCAGTTTCATATTTATGCAGGGATGAAAATATTAATGCACGATGGAGAGCTGCATCAAACCAGTCTGTGGACTCACTTCCACAACAACAACACCTGACGTAAACTCATCATTACTCTTAACGAGAGTGATGTTTCCTGTCGGCCAAAGCGACAGTAGTATAGTAAATTGAAAACAATAAATTTGGCTGTGAACAAAAAGTAAATAACAGGAACAATAAAATTTTAAATTACAAGTCGTTTTAAATGTTTTTAATATTCATGTAACTTATTTTTCTCTTTTTGTTTGTTTATGAATACTTTTCACTTATTTATTTATTGTAAAGTAGTGTATTCGATTTAATTCTTGATTTTGCGTATAATTTAATGTTGTTTAATCTAAAAGACTAAAGGAAATTATTTTCAGACATTTGTATCGTAATTATGAACTGTTATCTACGTATTAACTCCGTCAGAATATTTAAATTATTTATTATTCTTATAATTGAAATCTCTTTATTTTGTATCAGTTCTATTTGTTAGTGTTAATTCTTGAGATTCATTATAGAAGCTCCCAGTTACGGCGTAATTCATCAAGATAGTAAAAAAAATTATGCGAGGAGTTTTCTAGAAAAAAAAATGATAGGGAATTGGATTTTTCATTACTAAGATAAGTTCCAGAAAAACGCTATGAAATACTTGTGGGAAAAGGCTGAAAAAGTCAGTCTGGGAGACTTTTCAGTCGAAGCACTTTCAGGTCAGTTTGATCGCCGATATTTTGGACTTAGAAAACCATCTCAATCATTCAATAAATAGTTCTCGGAATTCACACGGATTTTGCATATTTATATTTAAACGCAACGTTTCGATGACTGAAAGCACTGTCGTCATCATCTAGGCAAAATTTTGTGTCTAAATATAAATATGCAAATTCCCGTGTGAATTCCGAGAACTATTTATTGAACAACTTCACCGGGAAACACTTCAATCTTTGATCATCTCAATCATTTTCGGACTTAGAAAATTTTTACGGATTTGATATACTTTCTGCACTTAGAAAAATTTCTGCTGTATCGCCTTAGCCAGTGGTCAACCTTTGAGACCTACACCTAGCAGTGGTCCTGCCCAGGCCATCTGCCCATTTCTGCCAGCTGTGGGATTTCGAGTCACCAGACTGCCGATACGAGACCTTCATACCAAGCCATCCAACAATGCCGGAGACCGACACCTTAGCCAGTGGTCAACCACGGAGACCGACGCCTAGCAGTGCTCCTGCCCAGGCCATCCCTCCATTTCCGCCAGCTGTGGGATTTCGAGTCACCAGAATGCCGATACGAGATCTTCATACCAAGCCATCCATCAATGCCGGAGGCCGAGGCCTTAGCCAGTGGTCAACCGTTGCGACCGACGCAGTGGTCCTGCCAGGTCATCCCTGCCAGCTGAGGGATTTAGAGTCACCAGACTGCGATACGAGACCTTCATACCAAGCCATCCATCAATGATGCCGGAGTACGTCGCCCTTGCCAGTGGTCAACCCCGGAGACGGACGCCTTGCTTCGGCCAAGCTGATTTTCGCTACGGTGGACTAGTTCTGCTAACTGTGACCAGCTGCGGACATTACCACACATCCACGCATACGCCAACAGCAGTATAAAAAGTAAGACAGTGCAAATTATTATATGCCGTGCGAAGCTATATCACAAGGTTTTGCTGCGGGCTCATTCAGTTTCGATTTCTAGAAATATTTGCCAATCCCCACTTAAATCCCTGACCAGAAAGTCTTGCATACCAATACAAATCTGAGCTTAACCATTATACATTTTATTATAATTAATTACATAATTTTGACCATCGAAGGATATTATTTAGAAGAATAATTTAAAGACTTTATTTGTGAAGATAGAAGCTTCAAGGGCAAAGTTTGTATTTAAATATTGTGAGTCAATAAATATTTTAAATTTTTAAAATCATGTTTGCGTTATTTATTCAAATTTCATTTTATAACAATATATATTTGTTTTTGTATTCATAATTTTGTATTTTTCTTTTATATATGCTGTTCTTCCTTTCATGCGTGTGTGTGATGTATTTGATCCTCATTACCGTATTTTCAGGTTATATACTTCATTCTTCTACTGATTGTTTGTTGTGTAATAATTATGTGACTTTTCCTATTTCCTCAATAGAGGAATAATTGAATCAATAAATAAATTTAAATCTAAACATATCATTAACAAAGAATAAACGTACGCTATGACCAATTGGGAGGAGATAATAACTATTAATGTTGATTTATTGTTTTTATTATCTGCCGCTTATCCTCACAAGATAAACGTTTTATTTTATGAGTATGACAATTGGCATTACTGATTTAAACAAACAACGTCAAAGTTGAAGATGTGCAAAGTATCACTAATGAACTCTCATTTGACCAGCGCGAATGCGCTGAGAAACAGAAAAGAATACATGAGATATTTTCCAACAATTGACCGTTAATCTGTTTACATGTGGAAGGTTCATATTGAAAAACTAACCATGAACACCAACCAGCAGTCGTATGCTATTATTTTGTGTTATCAATGCAACAACAAGATAGTAGTACCGTAAATATACATTATTTATATAGTTCAATTTTATTGCTTATGGCATTACAGATAGGAAAGTTGTTTTCGCAGCATGAATATATTCAAACGAAAACAACAAACAGTTTTGCAAATAGGCTAATCGATCATACTTAAAGAATATGTTCAACTTCGGAATGAGATTCCGCCAGCACGTAGAACCGGGGGATATAAAATGGTGTGGTACAATCGAAAGCATCCATTTTTACGTGAGCCGATCTACTGTGGGGTAATGGTCAGCGTTACTGCCACGGTCACAGAGACTCTGGGTTAGAATCCCAGCTAAAGCATGGATGTTTCCATATTCAGTACCCCGGAAAGGTCGAATCCAACAGTGTACAAAGTCGCTAATGACCTTAGCAGTTGATGCGACTTTAAATAAAATTTTAAGAAAAGGATCACTGAAGGTAATAGACAAATAATCACAGACAAATCTTAGAAGTGTAGGGACACAGCCTCTGTGCCAGACGTAGAAAAGCCTCATGGGTCTGGTTTAGCCACCAGACGAGTAAATGCACGTGAAATAACGTAAAAACATATGTTTAAGGTATTAAAGGCTTGTATCCGAGATGAGGATTGGATATACTTGTCTTAAACCGCATGTTGTTGAATAACAGAGAATCTTGGAAGGTGATTCAGTAAAATGTGTGGTCAGGGAACACGTGATGAGGTTAGGACCTAAAATGATAAAAAAAATGTATGTGCTAGCTGGAGATAGATGTCAGTCTTATCGCTATTCTTCAAATCAGAGTACAGCGACCTTCTTTGATTATATAATGTCAACCATCGCTACCCCTGTCATTGTCACTTCTTTTTTACGAACGGGAAGGAGTTGGCTTTCCACTTACTGAAGAACGAGAGCTGGATGGTGCGTGGCTGCAATCAGCGGACGGCTATCTGGGAAGGAATAAATAAAGCCGAGAGAAAATAGTTGTAAGTTGTACGGTAAGACTGAAAAGTTTACCTTTTAAATATCTAAACTTTCGCATAGTCTTCCGCTGCCAAAATAATATAAATCGTCCTTTCATGGGGAACAGCTGTACCGACCAATGTAGTAGCACAAAAATAGTAGTATTCAAAATTATTCTGTTTTGTCTAAACACATTTATTTAAATAATCTCAAAGTAGATTGGTGTAGTGTATCAATTTTGGACGAAGAAACGAATTACTTTTCTAGATTAATGATTGAAATGCTGTATATCAGTTCCGTATTTTACCCACCTTAATTTTTAAGCAATATTTTTTATAAATATCATTTTTACGATTACTATTATTATTAGATTACAAAGCCAGACTAAACAAAATTTATTGT
Source organism: Zhengitettix transpicula (assembly GCA_037074705.1). Taxonomy (NCBI): domain Eukaryota; kingdom Metazoa; phylum Arthropoda; class Insecta; order Orthoptera; family Tetrigidae; genus Zhengitettix; species Zhengitettix transpicula. The sequence continues at coordinate 81,411,583 of CM073591.1, forward strand.
TACAAGATAGAGATAGGTTTCTCGCGGCATCGAATATACGGCCATTTTTAAGACTGGCGGGAATTTTAAATAAAACGCTGGACATATTAATTTCGAGTATAAGACGCACTTGAATTTTAGAGGCAATTATTTGAAGAAAAAGTGCGTCCATAAAATACGGTATTAACATAAAAAATTATAGTAACAATTTGAATAAAATTGATGACAGGTTGCTTCTCTAATGTTTAATTTATATATTGGTATAATTTCAAATTCTAAAATGTTTCCTTTGTCAACCTCACCCAAACAATGTAAATTAATTTTTACTCGTTGTTCTCGTTTTAAATTGTACATGTCGGCCACTGCAAGCAACATAGAATGACCTGTATATCAAAAATTTGTAAGTGTAACAAAATATTACATTTTATCTGCCAAATGTTTCTTTTAAACATTTTTCTAATCATCGTAATTTTACAATGTAGTTTGAAACTTTAACCTGGTAAGCTCGCAAAATAAGCGTTGAAATGTTGTTACTTTAATTAATCAATTATTTTTTCTGACTTAAAATCGGCTGATGTTTACTTATTTATTTAGTAGTGTCACAATTTTTATTTCATTTTTATTCATATACTTTTATCCTGATCACTTTATGTACATATCAGACCTTTATTTATCCAATATTTTCTTTAATTTAGTAATTATTATAGATATTATAATATTTGGCACTTAGCCTCCCATTTAATTATGCGAGTGGACGCGGGCCTTTATCTATGTCATGAAACCACTTTTTAAATTATTAAGTAATTCTGTATTTTATTATTTTTATTTATTTTATATTTGTCCTTTATTATTAGAATTAATAATATATTTTTCATTTGTCATAAATTTCATATGTTCACAGACATTATAATTTTACTTATTAACTTATTAACACACACACACACACAGAGGTATATATATATCTATATTGTGTGACAATTATTGTTAACAAACACAACTTACCTCTGTTCTTACTTCCTAATAACTGCGTGTTCGTAAACGAGTAGAGGAGCATGGAACGTAAGCATGCCACCTACTGACAGCATTTGTCGGAAATGTAGAAAAATCTTGTACTGCTACTTATGATATGTTTATTTTTGTTTTTTTAAGGGAAAATCATAAACGTGCTATCCAAAATCGTGGAATTATACGGGGTGGTCAGAAAAGATCTGAAAATATGTAAGGGTGTTTATGGGTAAGTTGTACTTAAAAATAATTGTTAATAAAAATATTTGATACGGTGCGCCGTTTCTGATTTAATTAGCTTTGTAGTTAACCAGTCAGGTCGTTACGCCCGCAAAGAGTCGTTAAAATAAAACAATTTTAGTTATGAAAATTTGGTACTTTAAGTGGAATTTAGTAAAAATTTAGGAAAATTCGCAAAATACCTATTTTTTTCAACGTCACAGGCTACATGAGGGTAATCCACGTGGTGGCCACTTGCCCTTAATAGTATAGGAAGGGATTTGAAAGGGGGGATGCGGAAGAGTTGAGGAAGGTAGCCAAGGGTTAACTAGGGCCCCCGGGCTGCAGTTTAAGGATCCTACCCGGCATTTTCCGAAAAGTAATGCAGGGAAAACCCTATAAAAACCTGTATCAGTTAGGTCGGGCAGTAGATACTAGTCCCACGCCTTTCCGACGAAGGGAGATGGGTTTGCTTTGGGGACGCAGAATTCGCTTCTCCGTGCCTCGACCAGTTTAGGAGGCAGCTGGCCGACTATTCCAATGGGAATATCAGACAACTCTTACAGTATGCCCAAGGTCTAGGACCCCGGAACGTACACGTCTCAGAACTGGCGAAGGTTCCTCTGCATGTGGGAACCTTAGTTCCAAAAACCAGAGAGAAGATAAGGCATCCCCAAAGGTAGCCTTCCCAAGAGCACTCTGAACTGGTACACCTGCGTGAGAATGCTCTAGCTTGTCTGAAATTTATCACTTCTGAAAACGGAACATTTATTTGGTAATGAGCGTTTGAACGACTGCGGTTTACAATTACGGGTTTTCAAAAATAATAATGTCTATTGTTTTCATTGGAAAGTTTTTAAGAGTTCAACTGTCCCTAAAAAGTAATCAATCAATCTGAAATTTGTGGAATCCTAAAAATATATTGTAGTGAATAACATCGGTAAGTGGCCGCCCTTTGTCCGCGGGCCTGAGAAGGAATTAATTAAAAGTGCACGTGCGCCCGAGAGGCCCCAAGAAGCCGAGGGTACGCGTCTCTTTTTTTGCATCGTTTGGGGGCGGGGGGGGGGGCGTCGGAGTAAGGGTATATACTCCGCACCCGGGAGACAGAGAGAGGACTGAAAGTGAAATGAGAGAGGCGAGAGGGTGCAAAATTTGGCGAGTTGTAACGAACAAAAGTTTTGGAGTGTGGACGTCCATCGCGAGGAGGCCGAAGAAGGAGATCGTGGGGTGCTACAAGACCAGTGATCCGCTGCAAAAGGGCTGAAGCTACGAGATAAAGTAAGGGTCACCATTAATGTAAAGTGCCTTCAGACGTTAAAGATTTTTTTACACAGTACAGAACTAAGCTCTGTTTGTGAATTTCCACCGAGCCACCCACATTACCTTGTAGAGAAGTAGGATTTCATTAACCAAGCCGCGCTAATTATTGTTATTTTTTTGCAGACTGTATGTCTGCTGGCGCCCAATCAATTTTTTTATGTATTTTTTATTTTTTATGTAATAAAGTTTTTTTTATATGGTAGTAAAGTCTAATAATTACAACATCAACCTGTTTTACTAGTCTAATATATTAAATCATTGTCATAATTGTATGGAAACGTCGTTAGCCGATCTACATACTCACCGAAAGAAACACTACTTTTGTATAAAATTACAACGAAATTCTGGCTCCAAATGTATCCGACTTCCTAAAGTTTATCCGTCCGAGTTTTCCATAATCCTTTGAAATTCCTTCTCAAGCTGTTTGGAAACTATATGCCGATCGTCTTCGACTCTGATACTCCCGAAACGTATTTCTTATGCCGACTTACAGCATTTCCGCTTAAATGTGTATAATTTATATAAATAGGAGGCATGCGTTTCAATTGCTACAAGCTATGGGCGTGATCTGGATACCCCATTTCTCGACATTGTGCTTTGCTAAATTTCCGAAATTGTTAGCCATTTTGAGTATTACTGGGTCAGTGTTCTCACGTCTGTTAGCGCGTGCCGTAATCTTTGACAAATGATGTCGTATATATCCTCGCTGACACCACTCCAGCTTCTGACCTCGATTGTCATTGCGGTGGACGATATCAGCTACAATATGGGTCGTGATACAAGCAGAAGTCTCTCCATCCCGGGAAGACACAGATAGATACATAAAGGCCAGCCAATATCATTCAACCTCAACGGCACGCGTCAACGATACGGGCCCGTCGCCTTGGCAAAGCTCCGAAACAAATCACCGCACCTCGACACACTTCATTATCAATACATACACAACTATTCCCGCTCAAGTACCTTCCGTGATAAACACGCATTGTTCAGTGCCTGACTCATTTTACGCTCGCTCTTCAGTAAATTGGATTCGTCATGCACGTTTCGGGGGAAATACAAGCCCCATTTAGAAATTATCATATTAATTTAACACGTGTAATAAGTACAGATAAAATTCGTGGGCAGATATTGGTCCTCAATCTCTTACATACGTTAGCACATATTGAATATAAGAACACATCAGGTCCCATATGCATTTCCAAAATAATTTTCTTCCGGAAATCTTTTTTGTCTGAAGGAGAAGATTTTTTTCACGTACAGACTATGCATATTGCATAATAATAAGAAAGATAGCCAAATACAGATAAAATAAGTGATAATATAAATACCACACAACGTTTCGGTGATCCTTGTCCCTTTCTTTCAGATGCAGAGAATATGTAAAAGCTTTTGAGTTTGTTAACTGACTAATTGGCAGTTGTGTCTCTCTCGGCTGTTACATATTTTATACACCTGAAGAAAGGAACAAGGCTTTCAGAAACGTTGTGTGGTATGTATATTATCACTTCTGTTGTCTGTATTTGGCTATCTTTCATATTATTAATTTTCAATCAGACGTCATTTTTTCATTTCAACATATTGCATAATAATTCACCAATAGTAACTCGTCAGTTATTTAGAATCAGACCATTTACTCGCTCAATGTTGTCATCGGTAGTGAATGTGGCTGGATGATCTTATCTTTCCTTCACAGTAATTTGAACTGATTTTTTGCTTAAAGTCTTATTCATCTCTTGCTGTACATTCCGACCAAACAGTGTGGACGGCTGGCACAAGGTACTGTCCTTTCCAGCATTGAGGCAGGTGGCTTAGAGCCTTAAAATTTTACATGAATCTTACTATCCAAAGTGGCGAAACCAACTCTCAATTTAAGGTATGTCAGCTTCTCTGTCTCTCTCTCTGTTTCCTTTCCTTCCCCTCTTTATATATATATATATATATATATATATATATATATTGTAATTCCAATTAATTAAGTCATTAATTGTTTTTAAATAATTTGAATTGTTAGCGAACAATTTGAATTATAGCGAGAGCAAGCTAAGCGACAATGAGTGGCGAGCTCTGTTCCTATTATTGAGGATTCGGAATGGTGATTGCGCGCGCAAAAGCATAGTTAGTTGGCAGTCTACGGCGAGGAGCGAAAGAGTACAGTTTGAGTCTACAGCGAGGAGCGAAAGAGAGTAGTCAAAGTCTACAGTCAGCCATGTAAGGAGAGACATTTTAAAAGTAAATCTTCACCGAGATACTTAGAAGTTTTTAATCCAAACCGATAAATAATGCAGTAAAAGGTTAAAATCTGCATCTCATAAGATTCCTGTAATCAAGCAGTTAGTTGGACCGAGTATATGTTCTAACAATTAGCCAACGGACGCAAGGGTTTGCTTCATTATAAATAACTTGAACATTTTCGTGCTGAAGGAAAACGACATCAGATAGCCGACCAATTAGGAGGATCATCCGAGTTTCTGGAAGGCTAGTAATCGTATTTCAACTTCATAAGTGTAGAATCTGTGAGAAAAAATTATAATCTGTGTAAAAAATTTGCAATATAGTGTATTTTTGAAGCGCTAAAATAATGCTCGTACCAGACCAACAATACGTAAGTAACCAAAACTTTAATAAAATCTGTAAACGCTAACTAAAAGGGTAAAGACAGATTTCGTTCGCTTTTGTTGTAGCTTTTCTTTAGTTTATCAGCACATTATTTTGAAGTAAATTTTAAACTGTTTTGTTAATAAGATCATTCAATAATTTTCACTGTAGATCATCAAACCCAGTAAAGACCCTGAGAGATTAACAGATCTTCATTTTATTGTAATTGTTTGTAAATTTTAGAAGCCACAAATTAATCAATAAATTTTGTTTGTTAAAAATTGATTATCTTTTTCATTTAAATAAAGCCTATCATTTTGATCATTACATAAATGGCTATTACAATGCGGGGCAAAAAAATTAATTAAAGTTAATTGTTGATTATTACAATATTTATATTATCAATGTGTAATGAAATTTTTTATTTAAATTGTTTATTTAATTATTGGCGGCCTAACTTCGAGGCATAGCATTGTAAAGAACAGCATTGTTTGGCGCGAGAATGTAGAGACTATAATGGTTGATACGAATTGTTGTCGAAAAAGCGTATACAAGACGCTCAGAACGTTTAGCAAAAAAAGAACAGTCTGAAAGCAGTGTATTTAGGTGGCAGAGCAGTATGTTCTGAGAATCAGTCACTCAGTCAGTCGTGTGTGATCTGGGAGCTGGAGCAATGTGTTGAGGTAAATCGACCTATGTAGGCCGAAGTCAGAAGAGTAAAAGTTGAATATATCAACTTATGTATTAAAGGGATTTTATACAGCAAAGCCTAGTATGATGATACATAAGACAGTAAAGTAGAAAGGCGGCGAAAGTGTTGTAAAGTGTTACGACGTGGTGTGAAAAGTTTTAAATCAGTGATATGGCCTGTCAATAAACATATTGTTCTATAAAAATTAAAATAATTACGAGTGCACAAACAGCTCTAAATAAAATGGTACGGAATAAAAGTTTCTTTTGTAAACCTTTATACAAATATAAATTTACCGTCAGATTTCTATAGTTTTTGATGTTGTTAGAATCTTTGCATAAACTTTTATTATTGTAAATTAAATTCATTTTTGGCTTTTGTAACTTGGTGAAAATTTCAAATAACTGTCTTTATATAAGCTGTACTATAATTTAGATTCTCATGAAAGCTAAGGGATTTACTTAAAAACATAAAATTTAAAGTTAACGTAAATCAAAAATGTCAATTAATTAACCTGTGTTATCTTTTTAAAAATTTGGTTTAATTTCATAGTAAAATCGCGTACAATTTCCTTCCTTTGTTTCCTTTTAATATCTTATTGAATATTACATATTTTGATCCTTTTAATTAAAACTGTATACCACATAATTTGGCTCTCCAACGTGGGGATTGTTTCTTTAATAAATTATTGAATACTACATAATTTGGCACTCTAACGTTGTGTTTATTTTGTTTTATTTAATTTGTACATTTCATAATTTGGAGCCGCAACATGGTGGCATTATTATAATATTATAATTTTTTGAATAGTACAATATATATCTATAAATTGAAACAAAATTTATTAACTTGGATTTTATAAAATTTTATGTTTGTTCTTTGAGAAAAAAATACAAATAACAATTCTGTGAAATGAAGGAGTAAATAAGAATAATCAAATACTTCTTCTGTACTGGAATGTGTTTAATAGTTTATGGTGATACTCAAATAAAATTCACCAAAAAATCTCCGTAATTAGGTCTATACAACCTCAATTTTGACTTAAATGTGTCCATATTCCTACGCATGTAATATATGGACATAAAATTATCGTACGTTTTGGTTAAAATAGTGAAAATTCTGTCTGTTTCTTCATTTTCACGATTGAACGTTTATGGACTACATAACCACTGTAGTTTTCTCCTGATCTATTCAGAAATTATATAAAAATGGAATACTTAAAAGGATTTATCACTTGATAGAAGCGTCAATTTGGCTGAGCGACTTGTCCAAATGTACTAAAACCTCGTGACCAAATCTTAGCCCTGATAGAGACACAATATTTTAATCCTCACAGAGGGAAGCCGATGGAGCAATTTTCTTTCACTTTCCTACCCGAGAGCATTGCCCTGCCGAGAATATAAAGTGCAAACGATTTTTGCGTGAAATAAAATTAAATATATAAATAAAAAATTTAAAACCCCAAGTACTTTATCGCGGCTGTGTACATAACACAACACTATTCGTGTTTCGAAAGTATTTACCAAGTTTACGGGACGCAATTCGACAAAATTCATCACCCTTCCCTTCTCTCAAAAATCAAAGATGACACCCATTATAGAATACTCCACAACTACCTCTCCAACAGAACCTTCTCCATCAAAATAAATAACCACATCTCCCAACCCCACCCCATCGCTGCAGGAGTCCCCCAAGGAAGCGTCATTGCCCCCTTCCTATACAACATATTCTCCCACTATATTCCACAACATCCCGCCACAAGCACAATCTTTTTCGCAGACGACATCGCCATCTCCTACCAAACCTCCTCTCTCACCTCCAACATCCAACCTCTTCAGTCAGCGCTCAGCCACATAGAACACTGGTCTAAACAATGGCGAATCAGAATAAATCCCACCAAATCAGTAACCGTCCCATTCACACTATCCAAAAATCCTCCTCCGCACATCCCCCTATATCTAAACAACGCCGAAATATCCACAAAAACAGAAACCACCTACCTAGGACTCCTCTTCGATTCAAAACTCTCTTGGAAACCCCACATTAAACACCTTCTCTCTAAAATTAACCTTAAATTCAGAACTTTATATCCTCTCCTAAACAGAAAATCCCCACTCGCCCTCAGCACAAAACGGCTGGCATATCTCTCCATAATTCAGCCCACCTGGTCCTACCCCTCATCCATATGGGGAGCAACAGCCAAAACCCATTCGCCAAAATCCAAACCAAACAAAACATAATCCTTCGCACTATCACTAACTCTCCCTGGTACCTCAGAAATTCCATCATCCACCACAACATTAAACTTCCCCAAGTCAACTCAATAATCACCAAATCCGTAACCTCATTAATCAAAAGCACCTTCAACCATCCTAACACCACGATCCAGCAATTCCATTGCAACCCTCCCCCACCCCCACACGCACGTCGCCTCAAGAGAAAAGGCCCTATCGACCTCATCCTTCCCCCAGAACACTCTGGCACCTCCTAACCCACCCCATCCTCATACCCGCAGACTCCTCCCACCCATTCCATCTATCCCATCAAATTCAAGATCACCAGCGATCCCTCATAACTCAACAATTTATGCCCCTCAGACACCCAAATTAAAATACAAGAAAAAATTTGCAAAATTATGTTAATTGCTGGATTAACTTAAGTGCCAAGTTCCCAGGTTAATTATGTACAGAATTTTAATTGTATATACTCTAATAATTTATGTAACAACAAATAATCTTGAGATAAAAGTTTTGTCTAATAAAATAAAACAAAGAAAAACGGGACGCAATAAGGAAATATTAGTAAGCTAAGTGTTTAAGTGCAAGGAAAGAATACGGTGATGTCTCATCGTATCCCTTCCTAAGTTATTGGCTAAAGCAGTAAATCCTGATAGTATAACTTCCGTCGGGCATTAGTTACGTTTAGTCTTTGCGTTGGAAAACACTGTCTCAATGTTACAAATCAGCAGAATTTTTTTTTTCGACATGAACTTCAACTCATCCAGCTAAACTTCTTTTAGTGCATAGTATGAGAAGTCACAAAATATAATTATTGATAAAATGATTTAACAGTACTTTTACTATACATATTCTTAGGCATGTTTTCTCGGCTTTAGTGACATTGTTCATTAGCATATTAATGGATAATTTTACGCCTCTTGGTGTTATGTAACGTGTGCCCGAACAGAGGAAGAGGCCCATTCCACATTCCCTAGGATTCCACAAAGATGGAGAACATCATTAGAAACGATTAAACATTTCCGTGTTACTCATATATCGCGTGGAAAATAAAAAGACGTCGTTTAAAGCAGTTTGTCTATGAATTATTTATAAACATCGTTCCTGTCCCGAACAAACTGCATTTTAAGTCGAGTCCAAGCGAGGAAGAAATAGATTCAGGTATTCCAGACAAAACGGATCCATGAAATACATATGAATGTTTTCTCAGCGTCATTGACAAAGCGTGGCTCGGTGAAGAATCTGTTTAGTTCCTTGCGTAGAGGTTATGCATTCATTCATAGCTTGTTGGAACACGAGGTCTGGGAGACTGATTACAAAGTTGCTGACGTAAGAGACGAAGACTAAAACATAAATGCCAAACAATGCAACCAAAAGATTAAGTTCTGGATACAGAGTTAATCACAAAAATAATACCAACACTAATACTGCTCCATCAATACATCATTTAAATTTACTCTGTAATATAGATTCCGACAAAGTGAAAATCCTCAGTAAAGACCTAATATCCTTAAATGGAAAACGTTTGATTCTATATGTATTTTTAGTAATAAATGTTGTGTAATTAATGGAAGAAAAGTTTTGACTTTTCTAAACGTTATAAAAAAATTCTAGAACATTGACAGTTTAGGATTTGTCCAATAAGGACAAAATCACGTTTCTTCGAAGTTTTGACGAGAATTGTTCTTCAAGTCTGTAAACTTTTCACGAATTGTTTCACATTGATATGTTTAATTATACATTAAAATGTTATTTATGTATAGTGTTAGAATTATACCGGGTAAACTAGTTTCTTGATTTTACTTATGTCGACTGATCTATTCTGGGCCTAACAACCGTGATGAGTCAACCCGAAAATAGTGACAATTATGCGTATCTCTGTGTTTTCCTTACAAGAACTAAAGGTCAGACATCCTGTTTCGACTATCGATCCGGGATTTCCCTAATTGCTAATATTATCACTAGAAACACATCATAGGATGTATAGATCAACAAATAATTCTAAGAAACCATTTCCTTGACATTTCAACGTGTTTTAAGGACAGTTCCTCCTGGGAAGTTCTCACGAGTACGTAATCACATTACCCAGAGACTTTGATGCTTTTGACATTAATCAAATAAAAATAAAATAAAATAATTAAGACACGTTCACTTTGCAACATGCAACAATTGTTGTACAGAAATTAATAATTCCTTATTTTTTTCTCCCTTGTATTTATACCATTCATTTACCTGTCAGGTGTCCCGTTCAAAAAAATTACACCACTATGATGGAACGTGAAACATTCAGTTAATTAATATAACAATAGTATGCACAACCAAATGATTAGAGCCCTGTCCAGCAGAACCCTCTGGCTCTCTGCTATATTAAGTGGACAAAAACTGTCCAGGCTATCAGGATGTAACAGTCGGCAGCCACTAAATCTTTTTCCAAGGTCACTACTATCAACGTGTTAAAATATAAAGTTTTAAGGAGTTTGGTCTGTCTAAAGTGGAATTTTTGTATCGCCGTATTCCTTCTCACGTGATGTGAACGTCGAGGCCGATAATGTTCATGGAAAATTCGGCAGGGGTTGACGACATGTCGTGTCGTTTATACAGTACAATTTTTCATATAAATAAAATATCATTCCTATGTGGACGTGTAATTTAAAGATTTAGAAATATTCCCCACTAGCGTGATCTGAAACCTATTTCAATTAATGCGCCCACCATTGAAATTATTGCATCAGAAAGTTGTAAAGTTTGGCGTTTTAGATGTTTCTGGAAATTGAGGGAAATTTACTTTAGATGTTATGAAAAAAATATAAATATTGATGCTACACCAGTGACAAATTTGCCAGCATATCTTGTTTCACATAACGTTATGAAATACGGGATTAAAATTCATTGGTCCCAAATAAAGGTCGTCACTGCTATATATGATCGACCTGTGAAACATTGCTCAGATGTACCACTGTGATCAAAAAGTAAGGTGAAATTGTCATTTAAAACTCCCGGGTATTAGGAAGGCAGGTGTCTATAATATTTGCCAAGCGTCTGTTTGTTAAAAGGTTTAATTACCTCCGAGTTACACGTGTTTTTGTTAACAACCAAAAGTGAATTTTTCGATTTTTGCAATGGGTGATTCTGTTGAGCAAAGAACTTGCATCAAATTTTGTTTGCGGAACGAATATTCTTGTGCGGACACGTTGAAAATGTTGCGGAAGGCCTTTGGTGATCAAACTATGGCACAAAAAAACTTTTATAAGTGATACAACGAGTTCAAAGAGGGCCGAGAACGCGTCGAAGACGAACCGCGCTCTGGACGACCATCAACGTCTACCGACGAGGGCCACGTCCGAAAGATCAAAGATTTGGTGCTTGACAATCGTCGATGGACAGTTAGAGATCTCGCTGATAGTGTTTGAATATCATTTGGCTCAGCCCAAACCATTTTGAAAAATGTTTTGTGTCTCAAACGCGTCAAGTCTCGATTGGTGCCAAAATCGTTCAATTTTTGGAAAAAAAGCGTCGCGTTGATGTGTGTGAACCTTTGCTGTCTGACTATCAGGACCACTTCAAATGCATCATTACGGGTGACGAGGCTTGGATTTACGCATGCGACCCTGAAACCACCGACGAATCCAGCGAATATCGTGCAAAAGGTGAAGCAAGACCGAAAAGACCACGGCAAAGTCGATTGAAAATCAAGGCCATGTTGACAGTTTTCTTTGATTATCGTGGTGTGGTGCACTATGAATTCCTTCCGCCGGGCCAAACTGTCAACAAAGAATATTATTTGAGCGTTATGCGTCGTTTGCGTGAAGCTATTCGTCTGAAACGGCCGGAATTATGGGCGAACAACTCTTGGTTCCTTCTTCACGATAATGCACCACGTCATACTGCATTCGTTCTTCACAACTTTTTTTTCAAAAACTCGACTCATATCGTTCCGCAACCACCGTATTCGCCTGATTTGGCTCCGTACGACTTCTGGCTATTCAGCAAACTCAAAAATCCAATGCGGGGACGCCGTTTTGACACGATTGAGGAGATTAAAACCGAATCGAAGAAGGCTATACCGGAAAAAAGACTATTCCGACTGTTTCGAGGACTGGAAAAAGCGTTGTAAAAAGTGCGTTTTATCGGACGGGGATTACTTTGAAGGGGATGAAATTGATTTGGAAGAATAAATAAAGAATTTATATTTTATAAATAAATTCACCTTACTTTTTGTTCACAGTTCTTATACTTGGTTAACTCAACCAATTTCTTTCTCTTTGTTCTGTTCTTTGATTTAGGTAATTTAATCCTGTCTTCTTCTCTAAATTGATAATGTAATTAATGCAATTTCCTGCTTTCTTCGTACCTAGCTTGCGTATCGCCGTCTTGGTTAAGGGAGGGGTTGTCTCTCTTCAGTGTCCGAGGTTGTCACGATGCTCGCGGAATAAACACTGATGACAACGATGTTACGACGTCAGGCTCTTGGTGCTTACTGAAATTTATTGGCCGCGCATGGGGAAGGAGAAACAGCTGCGAAAACATTAAAAAAAATTAAAGCTGGGTCGTCATGAAACAGCTATAGCTAGCGCAAAGAAATGTATCAGTGCTTTTCCATGCATTATCTGTTTAATCTCTGTCTTTCCATGACAGTAAAATGCAGAATACTCAACATATACATAAATAAATTATTAGTGGTATAAATAGTTCTCGTGTTTCAACCTGGACAGTCGTTGATTTAACCTCAGATATACATGTTCAGGATGGAGGTTTGTTTATTTAACTGCTTAGACGACCATTATATTTGGGAAAAAAGTTACGGAAACTAAATATAATCAACTTATTCATTAAAGTTAGTAAGAGCCTTCACTCTCTAAAATTATTTGTACTGTAATATTCTCATATCAGATTTGCCCAAAACATCGAATAGAAAATTAAGCAGGCTGAAAAGATCGGAATCACGTCTCTGATGAATTGTTAGTTTTCGGGTAAGAACACATTATCGGTCAGTACACAACCAAACATTTTTCTTCAACGGCACAATGAGTAGATATTCGCGGTACAGTCAACGTAGCTACATTATAAAACAGAAGCGTACAGTACGAACGAATGGTTTAGTAGAATAAAGGCACATGAATTCAGTATTCATACATCATTTAGCACCCACTGAGTTCTTGGTACGCAATATTTTATAATTATTTTCTTAATGATTATTAAATGACGGAAAAGAAAAGTAAACTTATTGTTCCAGTAGAACTTTAGAATCATTCGTAAAATTGAAATAATTATTTATATTTTTTACTTGTTTATGTTGGCTGATGTACAGTTTTATTTTTGGTAAATGGCTTCTGTTTTCGTACAGATAAAGGCGTTTAGTTGATTTAAGTAGAAAGCGGTCTCTCTAGTCTTGTTTGCGGTAAACTGCATTCGTTAAAAATATATTAATTTAATACGCAAGTGTCAACATTCTGAGGTTAAGAACATAATTTTACAATTTTAGTTTATTTAAACGAAACCAATTTCCCTATAAGTTATCAATTCGATTCTTGTTCCAGTAAGTGATACCTAACTTGATATTTATTCTTAGGATGGAAATGCCAACGAATTACAAAAAGAAAAAAATATAGATTTTTTTATCTGTAAAAAGCTTTGAATAAATTATTTGCTTCCAAGTTAATGTGATCAACCGTCCAAGAACTGAAATAATGAAATATGAATGTATTAAAACAAAATTTTGTTTTAATAATTAAACAACTTTAAAACATTTTAATTTAACGTCTGTTTTGAATTAATAAAACAATTGATGACCTTTCACAAACACTTTTTATTTTTAAATTTTATTGTTACGACGTTTCAATACCTTTCTTCCGACATTTTCCTACATGTAAAACAAAATTTTGTTTTAATAATTAAACAACTTTGAAATTTTTTAATTAAACGTCTGTTTTGAATTAATAAAATAATTGATGACCTTTTACAAACACTTTTTATTTTTAATTTTTATTATTACGACGTTTCAATACCTTTTTGTACCTTCTTCATACATTTTCCTACATGTTAAATGTCTCAGGACTGGTTTTACTAAACCTCCAGATGTTAGACAAAACCATCAACACTACAGTATGTCATTTAGTCTTGATTCAATATTTTTAGCGTTAAGTGAATGGTGTACCTCGGACCTCTTTTTCAAAGCTGTGTGAATTTAATAAGTAGTTAATCGTTTAGTTGTGCTAATTTATCATATTAATTTGGTAAGTTGTTTGTTTTGCATTTTGTGTACTTTACCTTCTCTTTGTTTACTTTGTACGATTATACTATATATCTAATCATTTGTAAATACCTCCTTTGTAGGAAAGTACCTGAAGAAGATACAAAAAGGTATCGAAACGTCGTCACAATATAAATAAAAATTATAAAGTTTCTGTATAAGTCCATCAATTGTTTTATGAAATTTAAAACGTCATAATTATTTACTCTAAAACAATCTATCTAAATTCTATAGTTAGTTTTATCAACAAATATAAATTCAGATAAACTTTTGTTGATTGAGGAACCTTGACTATCATCGCTTCGTGAAGGCAGCTTTCTTAACGTATCGGAATGCTTCATTAGATTTCAATATCCTCCGCCGATTTTTCTTCAATATATGGGGTAGAACAAAAATTCTGATAGCTTTCGGGCTTACGATATGGGAAATACGTGATCGTTGAGGCGCCGTATCAGGCACGTTCCAGTTGATCAAAGCTGTATGAACGCATTTTACAGACTTTGTTCGCCAGTCATCAGCATACTGCATAAACAACATAAAGGTGTTTCTCAGGGGGAATCCGTAATCGAGCCTTCAGTTTTATCAGGCATGCACATTGCCGAGAACGTGCTTTTGTTTGGCCCTAGGCTTCGTCCTGAATCACGTTGCTGATAGACCTCACTTTCCCGGTCAAAACAAGTAACTACATATCACCATATAAGACCTTCATACAGTGGCGTGTGGACACTCAACAAAGAACAGCAGTACGCCCTTCTATCTGAGGGTACTTTTGTTTACACGAAGGCCAATTTTGTTTACTGATTTCGCAGACTTATCGGAGTGAGAGTTGCGAGAAGTGAGGAAAGCAACGGTCATATCGTACCGTAGCGTAATCAGGAAGTGAAATGGATACATTAAAAAGTCTTCAAGCACCCATTAACTGGCGTAATTTAAGCAAGCATATTATGTAATACGGAGCTCATTTTCTGTCAGAGGACGTACTAAAGTGATAATTAATAAATATCATCCTGCTGACTTTTACAAAGGGTACAGTTTAATTTGATATATTAAATGTCGTGAAATTTATTGTTAGTCCGGCTGGGTTACGGCGTTGCCCGGGTTTTTATTTATTTGAGCGTGGAAAAGAAAAAAAATTCGTCACTTATCTCAAAACCTGATTTAACCGGCATCGGGAGCGTCACTTTTTTGGAACATTTACCTCCTACACGACTGAGCCCTCCCTATGCAGATGGTAGGCTAACTGAAATTCAATTAAAAATACACCCGGTATACTAATAAAGTAAAAAATACTTTCGTGACCTATATTCAGTCCACAAATACTCCCTTTTCATGAAATGAGTCGATAATAGTGCCGGAGCAAAAAGAGAAAATATTCGTGGAAATATTAACGAAGTTAATAATATTAAAAATACTAATAGTATTGACAGGGAATCAAAACGACTCCCGGTAGCTTATGGAAGTCAAGTAAAATATTCTCTCGGATTTTAAAGACTGTAAAACATATTTTCATTACCTTAATAGAGTCGAAAAATAAGGGAGTCAAGACTACTCCCAGGTCGTAAGTTTTATAAACTCCAACAATATTCCAGGTTATAATTCTACTTTTAATTCAATTGAAATCCGTCTGTCTTTGTTCATTATTTACATGCATTTGTTACCAAAAAGTTTAATTCCTGCAGATAAGAATATTAAAATGCCATGGGTTTCTTACCTCAACAGAATTTTTTCCGGCTATTGAAGAATAAATGTACGACGTTTTATTGAAATTAGTCCACACTTTTAAGACTCCATTCGAAAACATATACACACGCCGTTTTTATTATATTAATCCAGAACATTATGGCACTATAGCAGTAGCCTCGAACGATGGCGGGTGACGCTGGTTGAGGGAGGAGGAGGGGAGGCAGTGCGGAATAAACATATACACGACAAAGATCCAACGCTTACTGAAGCTGATTGGCCGCGCACTGGGAAGGGGTAGCACCTACGCAGAAAGACACTAAACATAGCCGCCACCATATCTGACGCGTACTATAAATGTACTCGAAGATGCTTTCAGAACATGGACAGCGATATCAAAAAAGAAAATATCTGGGAAGATCTTCGAGTCTAGATTTCTCCATTATTCTCTAAAAGTAATTAAATTTTCGTGTCTTTAAATGAATCGAAAAGAAATTAAATATCCTGAAATTAAATATGAGCTCACTTAATCTATATGTCTATTTTATGGTCATATAAATCTGATGCAATTAAAATGTAACACGATGATTACGGTTGTAACGATTGTGTATATACATATTTTTCAACAAATTCAGGGTTTATTTACGATCTTTTGCAAGTATATTTGTTGTCCCAAGAAATGAACGTCTACTTATAAATACAACTTGTGCCTTTTTATTTGTTTACTATTCGTTTATTCCACTTCAGTACTAAATGGCTGAAAATAGTCTCTCCCATTACAAGGTTTCTATGAAGTATTCTCCTTTTTGCACTGTATCTAAATTCAAATTTTCAATTTCCTTTCTTCTTCATATTTTAGAGATGAGCATCATGAATCATAAGACACAACGTTTCTGGGATCCTTGTCCCTCTCTTCAGGTGCTAAGAAAACCTATAGCGACACAACTGAACTCGTCAGTTGACAAAACTCAAAAGTATGATGATATTTATATTATCACTTATTTTGTCTGTATATGGCTATTTTTTTATTATTAATTTTCAATCAGACGCAATTTTTTTGTACATCGTAAATCCTCAAAAAATGCTGAATTTAACTTCCAAAATAATGCAGCCTTAGACAAAATAATATTTATCTGGCTTTCGATTTTACTCCCAATGATGGAAATGGAAATATAACACGGCAGTTTTGAAAATTAATAATCAGATAAAATAGCCGAATACCGACAAAAGAAGTGATAATATAAATACCACACAATTTTCGTATTCATATCATCACATCTTTTGACTGTATTCAACCAAAATACTAGGCCCGTACCCGTAGCTGAATGGTTTAAGGTAATTCTGAAGTTAAATTATAAAAGGTAAAATATACAAAAGAAAGCAAAATCATTAACGGTCTATATTATAGAAAAATATTGTTGAATACTATTTGTTTATGTAAAAAAAATACTTTCTTTCGAAATAAAACGTACAGAGTTTTCTCTATTCATCATATTTATTAAAATGAAAACAAATTATTTGAATTATTAAGCGAAACATCGTTTAGCACAAAAGTTTGAAGTTCAATATGTAAATATAGAGTGTACAATTTTTCTTTAAAAAAATACTAATTTCCATTATCCTCAAGCATTTGAATTAATATTAAAATGACAGGAAAAAAATTCCTTATAAATGAATGTTAATACTGATTTGTTAATATAGAAGTGTTTCCTACATGATCTTTCATTTCTACGCCGATAAAAATGACGGTTGTTGTTGCACTGTAGATATAAGAACAGGTTTAGACTGCTGAGTCGAGAGTGTGAGGTGTTGAGGAGCATTCCACTGTATAAGGAGGTTGCTAATGGCTCTCAGAGGTGTCCTGTTACGAGATAACACAGCAGACATCTTGCAGCACGTGTCCACCTGAGAGACTACCTTATCTTCTGCCCATTCCTTGACGGATTCAGAAGGACTGATAATGCAAGGACATCGACGACCAAACTGGGGGAAGGAAACTCCCATTCACCGTTTCCGTGAACTCCGAAAACGGGGGGGTATGTAAATTATTTTGCTTTCTCATTCCGCGAATACATTACTGAATAAATTCTAGAATCGTGTATATACTTTTTTTAAAAAAATCTTTGTCTTTTAATGAACAGGTCAGGGGAAATTCCATTTAAAGGTCGAATGATGCGAATTTGAATCGGGTTGGGATTATTCGCAACGTTTAGGAATGCTGCATTAATGGAGCTATCTCGCGTGCTCATTGTCTTGACAATAGCGTTAATAATATACCAGCGACAAGCTGGACGGCGATACCTAGAAAGGTCAGTTCAAGTCATTCACCCTCCACAAAACTTGTATTATTGTGACACTCCAGAACTATAATTTTGACGAGGGACAAATGAGAGACCAGAGGAACAAAACGAGATGTATAATGCAAGCGAAACATTTTTGTCCCGATTTATCGAAAACAACTGTTTAATATAAAATAAAGAAACGACATCTAAATGGCGGAATAACTTATTCTGGATATTCAAACTGAAATAAAACCAACAAACAACTCATACATGAACATCCTATGATGGAATCTTAATTAATGGTTTCTTCAGCAGACTCTGAAACATTCAAGTTCTCGACTGTACATAACCATATCACATCAAGTTCCGCACCAAATTCGATCAAGAGAGAAAGCAGTCACTGGAAGAAAATGACATCAACGAGACAATCCAAATCAACCTATCACAGCGCTATGAGACATAAAATTATTTTTAAAAAATATGTACCCCCGAAATTTAAATATAACAATTGCACAAGCCAATAATAACTTAGAAATTGATGCGTCCATAAATAAAATTAAATAATAAAAAATTATTTGAAAATGGAAAGAAATTTCAATTTTGTTTTTATTACTGTAATCCAAATGTTAGTTGGAGTAATGACTGAAGGAGTCAGGTTATTTAATGTACATTAATGTACAAATATCTTTGATGCAGTTCATTTGGTATCCCCCAGAAAAAATTTAAATATTTCATGCAATTCAAAACCAATAAAAAATTCAAGATAAACGACTTGAACTTTTTTTTAGAGTGACAGGCTGCATGAGGGTAATCCTCGTGGTGTCTACTCCCCTTTAATAGCATAGGAAAAGATTTGAAAGGACAATCTCTAGGAAACCTGCAGTAGGTAGGTCGAACAGCATTGCCGTCGCCATGCCTCGACCAGTTTTGATGCAGCTGGCTGAGTGTTATAAGAGGAACACCGGAATCCTTAGTTCACAACCATTGAGAGGTCATACCCGTAGGTATCCTCCTCCATCTCTCCAGGAAGGTAAGGTTCCTCCTGTGAGAGGTGCCACAGTCTTAGTCTCCGGAGAGGAGGTTTTTCGTTTGATATATATATATATATATATATATTGTAATGCCAATTAATTAGGCCATTAATTGTTTGGACATAAAATTTGAACTGTTTGAGAAATCCATTATAGCGGTCTGATCGAACAAAGCAACAATGAGAGAAGCGAGCTCACTTTGCTTTCTTGTAAAGTCAAAAATGCCGTATTCGCGCTAAAACTCGGGAGAACTAGGAGTCAGTTTGCGAAAAACCTCGTGAGGAGCAGAACAAGTAATATAACTGTTAGTTAGCGGAGAAAGATTGTTAGGAGTTGGTGGCGGGACATTTCAGAGGACGGAACGAATAATACTAGAGCAGAGACTAGGCGTCGTTAATGTATTATTGAACAAAGTTGTGAATTTAAGACAAAGTAAAAACGTTCACGGAAGTATTACCACGTAAATATCGCTAAGTCAGCAGCCAGGAAAGGAGTGCAGTTTTACGTCTGTAGCCAGCCAGGAAAGGAAGTCAGTTTAAGTACAAAGCGGTAAAAGACTAACAAATCTACGAATCATAGCATTCGTATAAGGCAAGCAGATATCAGATAGCTGACAAAAAGGAGGATCATCCGAATTCCTGGGAGCCTATCAATTTTGACTTCAATAGTGTAAAATCTGCGAGTCTTAGAATCAGTGTAAAATGTTGCAATAGTGTACTTCCAAAACCAAAAAGAATGCTGGTACTAGCTGGACACTACGTAAGTAACAAAACCAAAACTAATGATTTGTTGTAAACGTAATTAAAGGATAGAGTCAGATTTCGTTCTCTTTTAATCATCAATCAAAGTTAATTTATTTTCTTTTTAATTTCTTTCTATCGAAATATTGTTTAGGTAAATGTGAACTGTTTGTTAATAAGAATTTAAAATCAATTTGTTGTGTCCATTATCAAACCCAGTGAAGGTCCTGAGAAATTAATATTTTAAATTGTAATTGTTTTTGAGTTAGAAGCCACAAAGTGAAAATAAATAATTTTATGTATTAAATTTCATTAAAATTCTTTAAATTAATTAACGCCTTATTGTTTGATTATTACATTTTGGCGCTTCACGTGAGATAAATTCATTTAAATTCTTTAAATTAAAAATTAATTAAAACGACCTATTATTTTGTTTATTACAATATATATATATATAAATCGCTAACATGCCTTTTTTTACCTGCTTGTTTGGACGGAAAACTCAATTACATCTGAACAAAAATTCCAAAAAAAATCATATTTGTATTTCTACTTTCTCACAATGTGCAAAAAAAAGTGTAAGAGAATGCTGTCAGACTGTTTCAGTAATAACAACAGACAAATATTACCGTATTCCCGTGGTCTGCGATCCGGAGCATCAACCTTGCAAAATTGAACGAGGTGTTTCAGCTTATGAGAACCTTAATTCAAAAGCAGACGGAGAATAAGGCATATCCGCAATTAGCCCACTCTTTCTCTCTTGCAAGGCTCCACCTGCGAGAGCGTATATCACACGTTTTTTAAAAAATGTAACAGGCAGCATGAGGGTAATTCACGTGGTGGAAACGCCCCTTTAATAGCGAAGTAAGGGATTTTGAAGGGGGGGCTGCCAAAGGGTAGAGGAAGGTAGCCAAGGGTTATATTATAATATAGTTATGCGCCGATGGCCGGGATATTCTTTTACGAGATTACCTAAAACCTTCTTTGGCTTAATTGTTTTCTCTGGCACATTTCCAGAGTATATGTGGACTTTCCTTGATTTCTGAGTGACGCAAGGAGTAATGATAAGTATACATTGCGATCTAGCCTTGTTATTCGCCCTGCCGAAAAGGGGGACACAGATACTGGAGGTTCAAGGTCAACACAGTAATCGATATTTCCCGGAAATTTTCATTACAGATGGTCTCAGTGGTGTTTCCTGCATGCGATGATATGTATATGTCAGTGTCTCAGAACTTGAAAGTTTATGTGCCCGAATTTACTTCAGTTGATCATTTTAAAAAGTAAAATTGGGGGAAAAAAATTAAATATGGCGAAATATAGTCAGAATAAATTTATTCAGGTTGATTTGCGCTATGAAAGTTATTTAAGAATGTCTAAATTTACATTATTCGTTAATTCATCAGGCTTCCGGTATTTAAGATATTTAGAAAAAAATGAACTTGTTTCTTGATAATATTTGTCCCAAATATTATAAAGAAACGTTGTCCTTTGCTTTAATTTTTATTTTAAACTGCAATTTATTACCTTTAAAATATAAGTTTTAAGTAATACAGTGAATAAATTTATTCTGACACTGTTTTGGATATATTTAATATTTCAAGATATTGTTCAATTTTAAAAATAAGAAAAACCCAAAATACATCTATATAATATTATTCCCAAAACAGTAATTTTCGATATCACTAGATCATTCATAATCATCGAAGCAGAAATATTTTTCTTCAAATATAAAAGTACAAAAGATTAAAAGTAATTATTATTCATAAAACAATGAATTTTGAAAATAGCCACAATATTTAAATATATATATATATATATATATATATATATATATATATATATATGTATACATTACAATCGTTTTATTGATAACGATCGTCATATAACACAGAGTTAACAAGATATGAATAAGTAAAAGTTACAAAATTATAACTTCAATGAATCTGTGCTGGTAATGTGGATAGAATTTATTTAATTACTTATAGGCTACATTTATATTTAATTTTATTTATAGAGCATTATGTGTGAAAAACAACCAATGGTTGTAACGTTATTCGTGCTAAGATTAAAAATAATATTCTGGGCTTCGCATTGTTAGTGGTAACATATATCTTTTATTACATGATTATTTGAATAATATCTTTTAATTTTGTTAGTCTATTTAAAATATTATTGTTGCCATTTGGCGTTAAAATAATATTAATTCATAATTTTCCAAAAGTGGATATAATAATTAATACAGGTTAAACTGTAAATTCTTTTAGGTTTTAGTGTTAGCTTAAATTTCTAAAACATGGTTATTATTCAGTAATTAACTAAGATTACTGACTGAGACAGTGAAAAAAGAGATGGGCCTTATTGGGTAATGAAGAAAAGCTAAAATTAGGAAGAAAATATAGAGACGTTGTGGTCTCTGTAAAGAAATAACTGGGCCAAGTCACTATCACAACACATTATTGAAACTATAGCAAATCGGCTGTATAATTTATTTTGACACATAAATAAAAAAAATTGAAACTGTTCGATACGCACCAAAAATTGTGATTTGATTCTCGTTGTCTTCCGCGACCTACGACACGATACTCGCATCTGAGTCGCGTCGTCAGATGAACGCTGGTATAAATAGCGAGCACAGTTTAGCCCTGTTTCTGCATGGTGGAGTAGACGTTATTTCTTTGGTCTTGTTTACATCACATCATTGAATTGGTTGCATCTGCGCAGTTGAGCGTTTGGCTTCGAGCTGTGGGGTGCTTCGGTTAGATACGGCGTTGGTTCCGCTCGCTTGACTTCGTCTCGTGGTATGGACGTAGGATGGGAGGGTTCTGTTTATACTTCAGTTAGGATACAATTTGAGGCGCCTCTACAATGACAACTCTTTTATGGAACTATTACACGGAATCCGACTAGTTTGTCGGACACATAGCCAAAGACTGGTAAAGGCTTCAACTGCTGTACCTTGAGAAATGCCTTCTGTCTAAGATAGTTCTGCCAGTAAATCCGATCTTTCACATCAAGTTTTGACCCTGGACAATGCAGCTTACGCTGTGACAGAGAGAAAATGGTACTTAATATATTGTTTCAAGCGTGATTGGTTCTCAAAACCATGACAGTTCAGTTGCTTCGAAGCAGCACTGCTTTTCCCAACACGGGGAAATATTCCTGGTTCTTCCGGCTTGATTTCATTTTCCTTCCGCGAGATAAAGAAGGTGTTACAAAGATCCGTCAGACGTATTGAAAGTCCTTTATTCTGTCTATGTAACAAAATAAGTTTCTTATAGTTTAAGGAATCTGGTGTCCCATTATTTGACGAGTTTCCAGTAGATCTTTCCGTTTCAAACCCTCCCGAGTGAAGTTTCCCGAAAAACTGAATATCACACCGTTTAGATCTTAAAATGAATTTCTGACAATAATAATGAATTACAGAAAACTATAAAATTTAACTCAAACTTGAGAAAATTCTGGAACACGAAGAGTCCTATTCAACAAGGCTCATTTCGTCTTTGCAACTAAACTCGTTTCAGGCACGATAAACAGCTATGTTTTTCTTATAATAAGTTGTACACAATTTAGATTCCTGTATATATATGGCGTCATTTTCACGACTAACAATTAGTCGGTTTGTAGTTTCATAATATGATGCAAATGATCCGTCGATTAGTGTAGTACTTGCAATCAGCTTCAATTATTGACTCTGACAGAAGTAGCTGGTTCTGGTTATCGCGTCTATTTGGATAAGAGCTTGAGCAGATTTGACACCATCACACAGATAACCTGATAAACTTAGCCCAACGCAATCACATCGCACAATTGTGTAAGCCACTGTGAATACAAAAGGACACGTGTTTACATATTTATTTTGTGGAAGATTTCCACTTTACTTGTTACGAATAGCATCGGTTTTCGTAATTTGATACACATATCTGATTATTAACGGAAGGACCAAAACATGAGGTAATTAATAAAAATTTGTAACAAAATCTGTGTGCGTAAGTATCAAATAAAAACGTTGATATCTAAATAGATTTAATTTTTCATTTAATCATGTCGTTAAATATACTGTAATAACCAGTAAAGAAGGACAGGAATTCTGTTCATATTTTTGTCAGATTTGTTTACGAACTCAGACTGGGGATCCTTGAGTGGTTTGAACATATAAAAAAATAATGATAAAATGACGGATAAGTGACTTTTAGAGAAGGGGGGGGGTCTAATAATTGGGGCATTTTGCGGCTTTTAGGGCTAAATGGTTGTGACCGACGGAACCCTGAAAGGCATCATAACAGATGGACGAGGTAATTATATTAAAAGGAAACGTTTAATTTAATTGATTGATTGGCTCTCGGAGCGGGAGAACGGCAACAGATGGTGTTTTTTAGGCGAAAGTGGAAATGCAAAAAACTGTGAAAACAAGGGAAGATTCTGGAGCCGGAATATAAATAAGAGGGCAGTTGGACAGTTAAGGCATTCATTATTATTTTCGGTTGGAGAGGAGACGGACGTGTCAGCGGGGAGAGCGATGGTGCAGGTCCGCATGGACGGACGTAGTGCCAAGGTAAAGTGGCCGAAACAATGTTATGAACAGCAGGTTGATCTTTAGCATTCAGTAGGGAGAGGAGACGGACGTGTCAGCGGGAAGAGCATTATCATTTCGTGTGGACTGGAGACGGACGTGTCAGCGGGGAGAGATCATCGGATGGTAGTGACTGAGAGTAATCAGCTGGACATCAGTCGTCAACAGTTGGTGGGAGTTTCATCGTGGAGGTCTGTCCGCCAGCAGAGGTTTTTCAATTCGTCGAGAGGGTGACGTCGTCAAGAGGATGTGGCTGTGATACCAGAGTGTGAGCGCAGCCTGGTGCCTTTTAAGCCTGTATGAAGTGAGTGTGTGGACCAAAGAGCGTGTAAGTTTATTTTTCTGAATTAATAATTGTAAATTGCTAGTAAAGGGTAAAAAGTGTCATATTTCGTTAATTTCGTTTCAGTCGTTTCAATCATGTCAATTATTTTGTTTAAATCATTTCGTTTTTCATTTATTGTAGCTGTATTTGTTTAATTGTAACATTTTGTTCCGTTTCCTTATCAACCCAGTAACGACCTTGAGGGTACCGAGTCCAATTATTTAAAATGTATTCTAGGTAAATAAAATTGTTTTGATTTATAAAATTTCATCAGATTTGTGTAATTGTGAAAATTTGGTTTTATTAAATGATAATTGTTAGTTTAAATTGGTAGTTATATTTTATTTTATTTGAGGTATTACAATACATTCCACTAGTCGTAAATAGAATCAGTTTCCCAAAAACATGTCTTGAAAAAAATTCTTATTTCTAATAAGTACATATTTTTCGGGTGGAATTGTGTATATTGTACCGAGTTAAGGATCCGTATCATTATATTCATATAAAACCATAAATATTAAAGAATATTTAAGAAATTAATTTTAGCAACTATTTCTTTCAAATCTCTAAGGAAATCATAAAATAGCATTTCGTCCAATGAACTTGATGCCAACAACAAGAACTAAGAATTCATTCCAGCACAGTCATTACGTCATATTATTAGATCAGCTATCAGAACCAAACTGGGATCTCTGGACTAACATGTGAAAATTGCACGCTCAACTTAGCGGTCTTTTTGGTCCTTGTATTGAAGACACGTTTGGCCTTTATAGTATTATTATTCGCCGTGAACATCTTTATCATTTCCCTGAAATAAGAGGGCTATAATCCTAGATTACCAAAACATATTACATATATAATTAGTTATGTCAAACCCAATTTTAAGATTTTAATTCCAAAGTAAATAATAAAACTATTTTATTGCAATTAATACACTGACTGCCATTTTCTGAATTTATTTTCAGTGTCTGCCTAAACTCTGTATGTATCCTCGCACAATCTTTTTGTGCCGCAAGATCTAATATTACAAAGTGTCCTGTTCATTTTAGTGACTTAATGTATTCCAAAAAGTGTGTGCTCTCATATACTATCACATATATTTCATGCCATTGAACCTCATCGTCTTCATACACATGTGCCACCTACCTAATAATCACACACTTGGTCTCTTATGTTATGAATACCAAGAAGCTAGCCAATTACACGTAGTGTTACTTCTTTACTACATTTATGGTTTCCTTCACACAAAATAATTTTATCCGCAAGAAGGGATATCGCGTGGGAGGAAGTTCCTAATTATAGTTCTCGTCACGAAATCCTCGAGGACGTGACGCTTTCTGCTGTCTGGGATTCCCATTAATATGAATGGCTGCTCTCCGTTTGAGTTCGTTTTATAACAATGTTGGGGCGGAATTAAGTCGGCGCCTCGTGCTAGTTCGCGTGATGTCGCAAAAGGAACTTCACCTGCCAACCTTGACAATGCCAGTGAGGAAGTCAAGGTACAAAAGCAGGGAGTCCACATGTGTGTTATGTATTCATTTTAGGTGATAAATTTTCTCTCGTCGTTCCTGATATTCAAAATTATATCTGTCGCTTCTCTCACATGCCAAGTGTCATTATTTTTCTTTCTATACAATTCGTAGACCGATGATATACCAGAAATCTATAAATATTAAAATTTAACTAACTATAATAACGGCATAATTAAATAAATGAAATGGCCAAAGAATCGTAAAAGGGTATAGTAATTAACAATATAATTAGAAAACTTTATAACAATTTCGTCCCTAATTTTGAACTAATATTATAATCTAAAATTTCATCAATGATCTGGAATATTCTGATTTAAACACATCCAAAATGTTTTCTTTGATTTTTAGTATCAGAATATTCGAGATCTGTAAATACCTGATGTAGACCCAAATTAGGAGCGAGACGTACTGATGTACTGTTCTATCTGCATTCATTAACGTGTCAATTAACAGAGTTCTGTAAAAGATTTGTTACAAAATCTTTAAATCGTATGTTCAAGTTTTAATTGCCGTGCTTTCACATCAATTTCCGGATGTTTAATAATAACGTCCAGCTTGAAATGCTTCTGCCACTTGGCCGTAGTTGTTCGGTTTTTTTATTTTTTACAAAAGAGGAAATAAATTTAATGTGGAATGTAAGGTGTCGGTTGTTGAGAATATTATCATAGAAAGTGATGGATTGAAATGAGCTCGAGGCGAAGTACCGTGCAACTGATTATAGTATTACTCTATACACGGACGTTACGAGTCAGGGTTTGAATGTAAATCTCATAATATACAATATAACAACTGAGCAATAATAGTGTAAGTATATTTTAATTGTCGCAATTTACTCTTCATACGAATTTTTTTTCTTATATATACTAATGTTCCATGACTAGCCAGATTGTTCGCGTGTATCCGTGAAGCTAGAGAGAATGTAGTTCTATTCTTATTGGTCATTTTGGAGAGGAAATACAATAAACTACAATAGGCGTCGGGTTACGCAGAACTTTCTCTTAAAAACCCACGCTAGGAAAACGGATGACCAACGGCATTCCTTGAAGTCCAACATCTGTCCTTACCATCCTTTTTACTTAATCACGTGTTGGGGTTTTTCCGATCACTGTTTTAGATATAGAAGCCTCTTCACAGCGGGGCTAAATCGACTACGCCTACACCTGTATGATTATGTTGACTACTTCCTGACGCTCTGAATGCAGCAATCAGAGACCGACAATGTGTTTTCTCATTTTCCTCCTTTTCTTTTCCCCTTTTGTTACTTCTCATCAAATTATTTTCAACTTCTATTTTCTTTGCCTTCGTCTCTTTATCTCTGCACCGTTACCTTATAATTGTACCCGTCATACAAATGGTAACACGAATTACACAATATCTTAACTGTTGCCAGCTAGTTTCAGACACGGCAGTCATGTGTTCAACTTGAATTTATGGGAAAAATAATGCTAATTTCTGCACTACAAAAATTTTACCACAATTATTATATTTTGATAGACCCTGAAAGGGAACGCAAATTTAAATACTTGAAAGTTGAAATAAATGAAAAATGAAATAGTTACAGTTAAAGTTATAATGTAACCAATAAAGTTAATGTCGAAGCTGTTTTGCTTCACAACTCATATTAGTGGCTATAAGCTGACTTATCAACGTAAAAGGTAGGGTCACAAAATCAAGGATTTTAAACTCTGGAAAGTTTATAAATTAACATATCTAAATATTTATTTAAACATTATAACAACTTTTAGTATAAAGTATTTAAAACACGATTTCATTTTACAGACGTTTGACTGAAAATAATTTTGTATCATCAATGAAAATTATGACATTTATTTACACATAATATTAATGAATCTTCGGCTTCAAATTTACTCATGAGTGGGTCGAGATATTCCAATTAAAAACAGATAATTACAGATATTACTGTACACATCGAGATTTATGAAATTTTTTAACAGAAAAATTATGATTGTTAATTTTGAAGCTTAAAGTTTTTGTTGAATTGTCATCAAAATTGGAATTGTGAATATTCCGCCACAGATTCTACACGCTAAATTTTGCACTAAATTGGATCGTGAATTGCTGCCCTGCGACGTTCTCAGCTCGTTGAAGTATGTTGCCCTCGAAAACATCGTGGACATGCTTCCCCACCGGCTTCCAGTTCGGGCTCAGTGGCAGCGAACAGGATGTAATAATTCGCCCCGTGCGAATTACTGGAGCAGTGCGCTCGTCTCGCGTAGTAGCAGATCCCTCGGTTTTACAACCTAAGACTTTCAGATACATGTTAAAATTTTGTATTGCAATTGTTTGATGTACTTTTATCAAAAGAGGTATTTTAAACGTTTTCACTGCCGATTTTATGGTCATGGTAACCCCCGCCGTACGTGAACCCGCTTATAGTTCATCGCATAGTGACTTCGTCTCCTTCTCATTTCAAGTAGGCTCCACAAATCACCAATCGAATAATTTCTAACACACCACTGCATCGAAAAATTAATTAATAAATATGTCTGTTTTACACAGTGTAATGCCGCATTGCCGTTATTTACCACTGTTTCCAACTGTTATCAAGAATTCATTAATACTTAAAAGAATTAATAAATTCTACCATAAATTTATATTAATATTTAAAACTTATAAATAAATGGAATGTAACTTAAGTTAGGGTTAACTCGTCATTACGTAGTGATTACCTGTTTATTCCGAGAGTAAACGTTTTGAGATTTATGTTTTAATTGGAGGTTAAAAGTGGTATAAAACCTGACCGTGAATGACGATGTGCCACGACAGTACGTTTTATATGAATAGCTGAAACTCAATTAAACATATTCGTGCTCCGGTGTTTTAGGTTTGCAACTAGTTTCAAAATTTTTATAAGTTTTAATGTAAATTCCACATTTTTATTTTCAAAAGAGTCGCATTAATCGTTCATATATATCACTGTTAACAGAGATGATCACCGATTTCTTTTTCAACGCCTGATAGAAAAGTAGTTTAATTCGAATGCGATATTTAGCAAGCGTATGGAGTGAATGTGGATCATAAAAATGTTTCGTATTTAAGCTTCTACGCCTAAGCAGTCAGCTTGCTGCCTGGTGATTCAGGATATCGCTATAATTGATTTTGACAAGCTGTGTCAGATATTAGTGAAAATTCCTGATTATAAAACTTGTGTATATATTATCTAGAAGGCTGTCTTGTGAAGAAACGGTACTGTAGAGGAATTCGGCAAAGAAGAACCGCGTTTCTTCCCACTTGCGCCTGTGACGCCAGTCCACGTGGAAAATGCGTTTTCTAGAGTCGTATATGAGGTCACATAAATACTTCTGTAATCTGCCTGACCAGAAAAGTTAAATAATTGTATTTCGGCTAAGATTCTTTGAGACTCGGTTGACCCTTGTCGACAAAACTATGACTTCTAGGAAGGCTCAGGCTCATTTTCGCGTATATTGAGAGAATCGCGTGTAGAAAGCGGTTGACTTTGTCTCCGCTAACCAAGAGTAATTGATGTTTAATGGACTTTTATTTTATTTTTGTTGAGCGAAG
Organism: Zhengitettix transpicula; assembly: GCA_037074705.1. NCBI lineage: Eukaryota > Metazoa > Arthropoda > Insecta > Orthoptera > Tetrigidae > Zhengitettix > Zhengitettix transpicula. The sequence continues at coordinate 81,441,585 of CM073591.1, forward strand.
CTGCAATACATACCTTCCGCACCATAGGCGAGCAATAGTTCCATTTATAATCTTGGAGGCGCCGCGACCAGTTCTGCCTTTATGACTGTGAGAAAATACGGTAATCAGACTTTCAACATAGGAAAGGTGCTTGCTCTGGATGTACCCTAGAAAAGCAACGTATAGCCAGACAAGTGACAAGTAGACGACAATATGAATAAGTAACGCCAAAATTTGCCTAATATATTTATGAATAAAGAACATTGAACGATAAAGTAATTCCTAAATTATTATAAATGAAGCAAAATTATATGAAATAAAATATACCAATTTTTTGATTGTTTTCATCAGTCGCCAATTTGAATAAGGAAAATGAACAAATCATTTTTAATTTTTTTTTAAGTTTGTAATTATAATCTTACAGAAATATTGCCATAGTCATCTTCAGAATGCCCTAAAATGTGTATATTGCCCCGTAGAAACTTCAAGTCAGGAGTGAATCGGTTTTCAGACAGATACGCATCTGTTCTTAGACAAATTCCTGTAGAATAATAAGTCTGTATACCTGAGATACAGATACAGCATCAATACTATGTGAGTTCCACATGAATTCCAGATGTTCAATTTATTGCAATCAATTCTGAAACTTTCTCCGAAGATGACTCGATGAAGTAATAGTAAAATTATTAATAAATGTAGCAAAATTAAATAAAATTAAAAATAAAATATACATTTACGCTGTGCTAAGAGATCACTGTCGTAAATAAGACCCGATGTCCATTAAACTAAAAATATGATCGAGTTCTTGTGATCGTTATTTATTTTGGTTCAAATTTTATACTTTTATCGCTGTTTCACTTTCTTTGCAGACTCTTCGTGTAATCAAGTGTTAGGAAAACATTGGGTCGACGTGTAAAAACGTCTCCGAAACGAACTAAAAATTAATGAAAACTTTTGTGATAGTTTGTCTTCTGCCTATTAAGCTGACCCTGTGGATATTTAAGTAGAACTTGTCCACGATTGTGTCGACATCTTAAACCACATCAACTCATTCAATTTTGCCTGTTTGACCACGTCCAGTGAACGATAAGGAGTATTGAAATTCCGGAAGTGTTCTTCGGTAGCGATACTTCCGGCAGAGGTGTCACGTAAATGGTGCGCGGCGAACGCGGTGAAGACGTGCTGCGATTTTGTAACACAGGTTCTGCTTGTCATCACAGTTTATTTCTCATTGTACAACTGTGTTACTCACATCAAGTAAGGAACGTATGACAGCAAAGCTCAGAAGTTATAGTTCGTTAATTGCTTGTTTTCTCAGATAAGGCGAGCCAATGCCCTTGTCAGTATTTGCAGTTACTTCCTTGAGTCATTACCGGAAATAGAAGTACTTCCACAACGCTTGGAAACGATCTGCATTTAGCGGTGTTTTCTTGCAGAAAAAGAAGCTAATGTCCAAGGCATTGGCTAATGGAGAAAATTAGCAAGGATTACACCCTCCGAGAGAATCACGGCACCAACTAGTCCACGGATACCTATAGGTTAAAAATATAAAATTTAAAATACCTGGCCATGACTAAAATTAGCATTGTACAATATTTGAGTTTTGTTAATATGTCTCACTTTTCATTAAAATATATTAGATTATTTATAAAGTAGAAGCAAGATTCGTTGAACAGTTTTATTACATTTATTTCTCTCGAAATTCTAAGAAAAATTGCCTTTATATTTTTAACCAATGGGATTACGCATCTTGCGGACAAATGACGACGCTTGTTTGAAGCTCCTGATGAGGAGCCATTTAGCTGGTGAAGACCTCCAGTGACTTGAACAATTTTATTTCTTTGTGAGTTGTGCTTATCTGCGATCTGTTGGCCTTGCAATCTTGACCACACACTTTTCCCTGGTTTTCTTGGCGGGAAGTGTGCGTCGGGCCAGGTTTACTCCCACGTGCCCGAATTTCTTGGCACGAGCTGGCACGGCCGCGAAACTTGAAACATCTGGGAATAGAATAGAGAAACTTTGTTATGGGAAGGCCAGGGACAATCCTGCACAGACAACATTGGAACTTTTGCAAAAATAAAAAATTTCTGTACTTTCCGCAACAATTTCGATTAATTATTGATTTTTCTCGTCTTCTGTTGCTTCCAAGGCATTAATATGAAGGTTCATCTCTACAGGACAGCTAACACTCTTTTAAATAGTGTGAAAGCCTAAAAGAGTCTCTATTTACACCTTTTGTAAAACTCCTACACACCTGATATTTTTTCAATTATTTATTATTTTATTTTATTCATTACATTTCATGCCTCTGTTTTAAAAACAGACTCGTAAATATTAACGTCAATAACAGAGGAAAAACTTTCTTCCTTAAATAAAAGCGTGATAAAAGAAAACACGAATAATATAAATTTGTTTTTAATTTTACTTGTCGTATGCATCAGAATACTTGTAGCATTTCCTGAAACTTTGTAATAGTCCTACTTCATGAATATTGAACATATATTGTTGTTATTTGCCTTATTATTTCTCTCTTTTTAATTTCCGTAGATGCCTTTAAATAATGCTAAATAACTTATTTAATACGAAACTGGACCCAATGAATGAGTTTCTGAAATGGTGAATCCGTGTTCTAAAAATTAGTGATTTCAGTTTTACGAATAGGAAGATCGAATGAATTTATTTGCTATAATTAACTTAAAACTTCGTGGCAGTCCTAACTAAAAATATCTGAGTTTCTAAATTAAAACACATATAAATTAAAATATAAAACGTCTGTATTAATAGTATACTAATTAGGTAAATAAGTAGCCGAATAAGGCTAAAATCAGAGCTAACTAAATACCACACAACGATTTTGCAATATTTACCTCCGGTCATTCAAGAAACGCAAAACCGTAAGAACGACACACTTGCCAAACCAGGTGACGAACTCAAAAATTACCTGACGAAATCAATAAGGATTGCAGAAACGTATGGTATTTATTTAGCTGTTATTAGTGTATGTTACTTGGATACTTACTTTTCTAATTAAAATTTACAGAATCAAAAATGTATCACAGTCATAAATTTTTAGTTGTCATAAATTTTAAACTTTCTAACAGTCAATGCAAAAATTTCATAATTTAGTCATTAATAGAAATTGTTTCGTCACATCACTATTAACACTAGTTTTTAATGTCTCATAATTGGTACATTTTACGTTCCTTAGAAAGAAATCTGTCACACTTCATAAAATGCAATATTTACGTAAGTAACAGTCGTAGTATGCGTATTATACTTTTAAGTTCTATGGTTTATGTGAAATAAATATATCTAATGTTTCTAGACTTGCTATTCTTTTTCTGGCAAACGTTTTAATTCCTTGCAATTCTTAATTGGAAAGGTAACTAAATATAGGATAAAGAAGCGATGATATAAATATCACATATCGTTTCTGGGATCCTTATCCCTTTCTTCAGGTGCTGAGAAGAGCCTAGAGCGACACAACTGCACTAATCAGTTGCAGAAACTCAAAGGCTTCTGATTTAGATTTAGATTTATTATTCATTCCATTACTCCTCGGTAGAGGAAATAGGAAACGTCGCAATATAAGATTAAATGAAAAGAATAATTATTACAAATACACAGTTTAAATATATGATTTAAAACTACGTTAAAGGTATTAATATGGCAGTAATTTGTAATTAAAGAAATAATAAGCGTTTTAAATCATCTTTAATTTCCATTCGATGGAGTTTCCAGTAGATCACTTCTTTTGTTTGTATTCGGCTATCCCTCTTATTATTAATTTTCAATCAGACGTAAATTCTGTTCAGATAAGAGTATTTGGTCATGACAGTTCTTTACTCTCTGAATTTAAGTTTTAAGTAATGGTCACATTTAGCAACATAAATTGGGTTGTCTTGTAAGTTTCTGTATTTGTCCCCAGGCCGATTAATTTCTGTATGTTATGTAAAGCGCAAAAAGCTTATATTTTTATATTCCTTTTGAAAGCGGCTCCCGTATTCGATCTCCTTTTTCCAAAGCTCTACAACATATTTTACATACAATGACGGAATATTTTCGATTTTGTACGTATCCGAAAGCACCGCTCCGTATTCCAGAAGGGGTTAATCAAGGAGAGCCTTGCTGTTTCCTTCGATCCCTTCAAGAATTTTTAGACGCTCTGCACACTTCACCGGACAATGAAGTAATGTGATCATCCCAGTTTAAATACTTATTGATATTTACAATTTTTTGTTTTTTTTTCCACTTCAATACTCCCAATTTTGTGTACTACGGGTAAGTACCTCTCTTTGGAAATACTATCGCTTTATTTGCGTCGAATTTATTTTTCATTTTATTCGTTACCGATCACTCATGAATTTTTGTTAAGTCACCTTGCAGTAATTTTTACTGCAGTAATTACTCTGCGCGAAATTTTTTTTGTGAGAATTAATTTTTTTCTTGCCATCGTCCGTGAACTTAACCTCCCACCCCCCACCCGTAAAGTAAATTCTATGGGAGTAGGAAGTTCTCCACTTACCCGAACTCTTCCGATCCTGTATAAATGCGCTAACCCTGGCCAAGACTCGCGTAACAATGCCGGATATTTTAATCTGCCAGAGGAGAGGCACCACAAATCGATTTCCCCTGTCGACAGACCGCGTCTGAACGGCGTTGGCAAACAGTCACTAATTGACTCTCACAGGAATATCAAGTTCGAAATCCGTGCTGATCGCTACGGTTCCACCCCATTTACTCGCAGTGTTTACCGAGATATTATGTAATTAGATTCTATCACGATTTATAGAGAGTGGATCAGAGACTCGCGGGTCTGTAAATACACTTTTAAAAACTGGAAACTGATTTATAATCTCAAGAGCCGGCCGAATAATTAACTGAAATTTCAAACAAACGCTTCTGTTAGTCACAAATTCCCCTGCTAATTTTGGTATTTAATCTAATCCCGCAAATTAATTGTTTTTAAGTTCTATGACGTATTTGAAATCATACTTCATAACGTAGAAGAAAAATACCAAGACTTACAACTCCCTAATTTACCCCCACACTTCAACCGTCTTATCAAAGATAAAGGAGGAAATCGAAGTTTAAATACGATATTCAGGAGCAAAGAATATCTAATTTCCTATCCAACCATAAAAACTTATTCTCTATCATAATAAAAAACGGAGTATACAAGGGAAACTAATTATTAAAAGTACCAACTAAACCTTTCACTTTTTTCTTTTGAAAAACAATAAAAATTGTCTGAGAACATCACAAATACAAATATATTATTTAAAATTGAAACTATATATAAATTGTCTAATTAGTGGCAATCACTTCAAACTAGAAATGATAATTTTTTAAATCTAAACCAAACATTAGTTAACAATCTGTTCTAACGAAACATTTATACATTAAATAATCATAAAATTTATTGGATTGATCTAAAAATCTTAACTGAAAAAATGAACTGTTATCCGCGATTGATGACCGAAATGCTAAACATTAGGTCTAAAATAATTTAAATTAATATAGAAAGCGATACGCAAAACTTAAATTCAATTTATGATTCGGTGTTGTTATAATTTAAATACTATATTCTTGCAGTTCTGAATGTTTCATTCTCATGTTTAAAAAATGAAGTTCAAATTAATATTTATTTTGTGAAGTGCATGATTCGGCCTTGGAAGTTGATGGTGGAGATGTACATGCTTTTCTCTTCAATTGTTATATTTATATTTACATCATATTTTCATTAGGTCTTTAATATGTAAGTAACAATATTATACTCAATTTATTTGTTTGGGATTGAATTTTTTATTATTTTTTCATTTTATTTCTTAAATATATTTTTGGATACATCAGAAAATATTCATAATAAAAGGGAAGAAACCTTACCATATATTTAAGTTAAATGTAACTTTTAATGTTTACAAGTATATTCTGACTTCTGGCAAATTTCCACTAATTATAAAATATGATTAGAAACGTCTGCGCCCTTCACTTCAGAAGAACTTCAGAAAAGGACTCAGCTCCTTATGTCATAATCATTATCCTTATCATCATCATGATGCTTTTTTCTCTTGATTCTGGCTTTTATTTCGAAACAAATCTTGCATTCTTCATTGGGGTGTAATTTTGAGCCTATTTTTACTTCCGAAAGTAAAATTTTCGGCAAAATCTTGGCGCAGTTGCCTTCAATAATTATAATGGGCCAATATTTTATCATTAGTTAGTACTTCAATTCATCCCACTAAATATATCCCTATAATATTCGTTTACTATCATTTTTTAATCGTTTCTCTCACGTTGCGTTTTAATTTCCTGGCGTTATGGTAACTGTGTTTCACATGAATTATACATACATTTTTATTTATTCCTTCTAACGATATATTATTGAAACTCTTCCAGCAGTAATTTCAAGCATTATATTTTTGTCCCAGGTAATCATAGCAGGACATTCAATTCATTTCGAACTGACTTGAAATTGAAATTCTTTGTATACAACTATTCAGAGACGGAGCTATATAGAGAACCGTTTATTGGAAGTTCTTATTAAATCTGAGAAAGTAATATCCTATATTAAGCAACAGGAGCTATAAATATACAAGAGGAAGAGTCTGGATAGTGACGCAGTAAGTGTCAATTTGTGAAACGGAATAAAACACGAAGAGGATAACTAAAATAATTCATAAAGTAAAACAATGATAAAAATTCAATATAACGTAAATATTAACAAATGCAGTTTTAGTAACTGAAATAGAAGATTATTAAGGACTGAATTCCGTAACTGTTTGTCTAAAATATGAAATTTCCTGACATTCGGTAATATAAAGTGCTATGCATGCATTTACTACACAATGTGCAATTGTGTTAAGGTTTAAATTTTTAGTCTCGAATTTATTGAATGAGGGAATGATTTGACTGGAAATAACGATCAAATAGATCATGATTAATAATTTAGCTTAATAGAAAGCCTATTTATCATTTCCAAGTCCAACGTTGAAAACAAATAGGAACGGGAGTGTTACCATCTAAAATGTTATTTGTTTTAATTATATAAATTCAGTAATTTTTATCTTTAACTGTGACATTTTTCTGATTGTATAACGACCTTTCATGTTTATAATACCTGTATTAATTATATTTTATCACAGTCTTTATTTCGTAATACCACTTGACATGTGGTGTAAATTAATAACTTGTAATGGGAAATTAAATAATTTCTCATTCACTTGAAGCTTTTCTTCATATCTAGACGTTAAAGAAATCTTGAATGAATTATATCCTTACTGAAGGTGTGTTTGGGAATGAGTTTTAATAAAACATTCTAAAAATATAGAACAATTTTATCTGTTGAAATTAAATTATAAGACGTCTGTGTTAAAAGTATAATCATTAGGTAAATAAGTAGCCAAATTACATACAAAAAAAGGCTGAATAAATACCACACGTCGTTTCTGCAGTCCTTGTCGCTTTCGTCAGTTGATACATGTAAAGGTGACGAACTCAAAATCCTTTACTTGAGCAACCAGGTGATAGCAACAAGATTGCGGAAGCGTTATGTGGTATTTATTTAGAAATTATTTTTGTCTGTAATTTGGATACTTTTTTATGTAATAATATCTATTACTTCTAATAATTCTAGATGAAGGTAATGAATGATACTGCGTGATTCAAACGAGAACTAAAAATTTTCATAAGGTTTGTCAGAAATATGTAACTAATATATATAAAATATATAATACATGTAGTATTTATCGCTAAAATTTCTGGTTATTGTTGGAATAATAAAGGCGATCAGTCTATGAATTCTCTATATATATCAAAATATAGTTGCTTATGATAAACGGTCCAATTTTTCCACAAATTTAAGATCTTACATAGCCCAGATAATATAAATTGTACATAAAAACCAAATACCACTAACTCACTGTCTCATCACAATATTTCCGGAACCACTAAACCGTTTGTTGTGAAATAATGCTCACTGATGGATCTTTTTTTAATATTTTTTAGAGTAACAGGCTATGTGAGGGTAATACACGTCGCAACTTCCCTTTATTGGCATAGGAAGGGTTTTTCAAGGGAGGATGCGGAATGGTAGTGGAAGATAGGGTTAACTAGGGCGCCGGGCTATAGTTTAAGGATCCTACCCAGCATTTGCCTAAAAGTGATGTAGGACAAACCCTATAAAGCCTGCATCAGGTAGGTCAAGACCTTGTTACTTGTCCCACGCCCTTCCGATGGCGGGTTTGCTGTGGGTACTCCGTGCCTCGACCAGTCTAGGAGGCAGCTGGCCGACTATTTCAATAGCAGATAACTCTTACCGTATGCCCAAGGTCTAAAACCCCGGAACGTACATCTCTCAAAACTTTGCTTGTGGGAAACTTCTCGTAGTTGCACACTATTAAACGGGTTTTGCGCGAACAGAGTGAATATGTAAATAATAAAATATCATAATTCTAGAGATTGGTGTTGAGTCCATAAAATTGGGGAGTCGCTTAACTGATTGGTATGCCAATATGGCAGAATGCCCATATGGCAGAAGAGAAATTATTATGTTTTTATTAGAACTCTTTAGAACCTTCTAGAAGACTTAATGTAAATCATATCCACCGTAGAGAAATTAAATTGACAATTCTACAGGAATGTTTGTATTTACAGAAACACTCAGTCGGATGAATCAATTTAAGCTAAGTGATTGTAAGATTTGCGTCATCGATCACGACCAGTAAGTCCCAGGGCATATTAAGTATTATAGAGAATCAGAGATCACTTATATCTATTGTTTTTAAGCAGTCTTGGAGGTTAATTATATTAAACAGAGTTTGTGAAAGGCTTTAATTTATAATTTTCATAGTTAAGATATACATTTAAATATCTGTAGATAAAATTGATTTTATTTTAAACTGCAAATAGAATTTAATCTTTTTCATGTCTAATGTAAGCTTGTATTAAAAACTTCCTGGGAAACAGCGGCAATTAGCTACTTTTCTCAGATAAATTTAGCTCCAAGTTGATAAAAAATTATTTTCTTAAACCAAACTCATGATTCTCATTTCCTCCAAATTTCTGTGCCGTGTATATCCGTCGATATTATTCACGTGCTGTAATACTTTCGATCAGAAAGGTCTGGAGCAATCAGTTGTGAATTTCCGATATCCATTTTAATTTGCTTAATATTCTGACACTCCCGTGTGTGCGACCTGCCCGATCATGGCCGATGAGTGGGAAAATTTTCGTGTTGTCCCTGTTCGCCCACCATGGCGAATCCGATTACAGGACCTCACACGGACGAAATTAGCATTTCCGATATGCAAATGATCGGAAGCTATATATTTCACTACTAGAAAAAAAGGGAGCCGTATGGATGTGAATAGTGCCGTCCAATAAAATAGGATGTTAACTATCTTTATTACAATTTTCGTTATATCTCAGCTACTCAAGGAAGTATGGTGATTGCTATATTCCCCGGTTTCAACGAAGTACTCACGAGTTTACAGTGTCACTCTAAAACGTCTCCCAGCAACAGTAAGGTAAACAAAAGAGGCGAGTGTTGTGTTGTAATGAAATCTTATTCGCGATTTGTGAGCACTCTGGATTACTACAACTGCTTATGGACACGTGTAGGGCAGTGTTTCTTGAAATAGTTTTTCCGGGCATCGGCACTCGAAGGCCGTAGTCACCGCGGGGTTTCGCTATGGTCTTTCGTAAAACGAAAGAAATGTATTACTTTTGGGTAAAGAATGTGTAAAAGTAAAATAATATTTGGCTAAGTTTTTATTTTAATTGTTTTGTGAGTAAAACGGACTTAACAAATAACACAGAGACGAAAAATGCTTATAAATAGAATACAAGATTATATTAATTTTTGTCGCATTGAATAAAACAGAGAAGCCGAAACTACGGCACTACCATTCTTAAAAATATAAATTATATTCTTAGGTACGGGATATACATACAGCGCCAAGGTCTCTGTTTGTATTATCTCTTAACTTTTACTGACAAGTTTTTTGGTGTACAACTTATTCTGAACTGAACAAAATGTATTTCCGCGCGTCAGTGTTTTCAGTATAGTTTTTACAGCACCAAGTTGCCGTAACAAAGGTTCGTGTTAAAATGCACTCTGGTCTACACCACTACAATTACAGGACTGTGTGGCGCATCTTAACGCGACTTGTTATACCTCACGACCTACACTTCCCTAACGAAATTATTGAAAAGCCTGATGAAACTATTATTAACCACTGTAAACAAAAAGTAAGGTGAATTTATTTATAAAATATAAATTCTTTATTTATTCTTCCAAATCAATTTCATCCCCTTCAAAGTAATCCCCGTCCGATAAAACACACTTTTTCCAACGCTTTTTCCAGTCCTCGAAACAGTCGGAATAGTCTTTTTCCGGTATAGCCTTCAAGATCGTCTTCGATTCGATTTTTATCTCCTCAATCGTGTCAAAACGGCGTCCTCGCAATGGCCTTTTGAGTTTTCTGAATAGCCAGAAGTCGCACGGAGCCAAATCATGCGAATACGGTGGTTTGCGGAACGATATGAGTCGAGTTTTAGAAAAAAAAAGTCGCGAAGAACCGATGGAGTATGACATGGTGCATTATCGTGATTATGGAACCAAGAGTTGTTCGCCCATAATTCCGGCCGTTTCAGACGAATAGCTTCACGGAAACGACGCATAACGCTCAAATAAAATTCTTTGTTGACAGTTTGGCCCGGCGGAAGGAATTCATAGTGCACCACACCACGATAATCAAAGAAAACTGTCAACATGACCTTGATTTTCGGTCGACTTTGCCATGGTCTTTTCGGTCTTGCTTCACCTTTTGCACGATATTCGCTGTATTGGTCGGTGGTTTCAGGGTCGTATGCGTAAATCCAAGTCTCGTCTCCAGTAATGATGCATTTCAAGTGGTCTTGATAGTCAGACAGCAAAGTTTCACACACATCAACGCGGCGCTTTTTTTTCCAAACAATTGAGCGATTTTGGCACCAATAGAGACTTGACGCGTTTGAGACACAAAACATTCTTCAAAATGGTTTGGGCTGAGCCAAATGATTCAACACTATCAGTGAGATCTTTAATTGTCCATCGACGATTTTCAAGCACCAAATCTTTGGTAGACGTTGATGGTCGTCCAGAGCGCGGTTCGTCTTCAACGCGTTGTCGGCCCTCTTTGAACTCGTTGTACCACTTATAAACGTTTTTTGTGCCATAGTTTGATCACCAAAGGCCTTCCGCAACATTTTCAACGTGTCCGCACAAGAATATTCGCTCCGCAAACAAAATTTGATGCAAGTTCTTTGCTCAACAAAATCACCCATTGCAAAAATCAAAAAATTCACTTTTGGTTGCTTACAAAATCACGTGTAACTCGGAGATAATTAAACCTTTTAACAAACAGACGCTTGGCAAATATTATAGAAAGTCCTACCAACCTAGGAAAAAAATTTTACCTGTCTTCCTAATACACAAAAGTTTTAAATGACAATTTCACCTTACTTTTTGATCACACTGATATATGATGTAACAAGCAGACTGTTCGGAGACGATAAGGAAGTACTAAATTATGGCCTGTTAAAAAATAAAATAATAAATTCACATATTTGGTTCTGTGTTCAATATAAAAACGATTTAATCTTGTGAAATGAAAAAATAATTAAGTGTTATAAGGATTATTCAAAAAAATTGGTGTGTAAAACTATTTAAATTTATAAAATAGTTGTGTACATACTGCCAAATTTCAGATTTATTGTTCATTTAGTTTATATTTTGGGGAGATATCTTTGTAAAAATGTTGAGTATTAATGTAAATTTTTATTTGATTATTTTATACATATATTTATCAATGATAATATCTATAACTAATATTGAATCATATTTTCATTATATTCTTTTATGAATTAATCAAACATGCTAGCAATTACGAGTGCAACTGCAACCAAGTAAAGTAAACTAGTGTTTCTGGCGCCATCGCTCACGTGTATTTTGTTATATTCATTACAACATAACATAGATATTATCTTGTATTGCCCATACTGTGGCAATTAGAAAGCTCTTAAAGCGTAGAAAGTGGATGGAATTTCCAACGTTATGTCTTCATATCAAGTCAAACATTCGTAAAAATTGTAGAAGGATAAACTGATCCCGTTGTTATCTTATTATTGTTCCTTTCTAGAAAGATTAGATTATGAACGCCGAGCTAGCTGCTCGTGGCCAGAACAAAAATAGCTCAATATAAATAACCTTAAACGCTGGCAAATTTCCGTGTTTTAGAAAATGATAAGATATCTTAGCACACTGACGCCAAATGTGCTCGGGACGAGCGATCGGAAACAGTGTTTATGTTTATTCCTTCAGTATATATGAAATATGTGGTCCAATGTTCCATACGAAAATAAGAAGCCAGTTGTGGTTCAGGAAAAAATTTTCGGAGATGTGAACTAAATTACTGTCACTAAACTGCGTCTATGATTTAGTCAGACGGGTTTTTTCAAAATATTCTGCAATATGTAAAAATGATACAAAATTAAAGTAGACTAAATTTGGATGCCTCAATGCTGATACCTAGACAAATAAAGATGAAGAAAGCTCAGACACCTAATTAAGAGTCGTGAAATGAACCCGCAGAAAAATGTCTACAGACTGACCAGACGGTGCCGAAGTAATGTAAACAACTTACAAAAGTCTGAAAATTAAATGCAAAGTTAAACGCTTCACGTGCCAGATTTCCCCATCGGCTACTGTTTGGAGGCCTGTTTTAGGGACTCTACTTTTGAAGGCATTTTTCACACACCGACAGAACGATATGAGAAATGTTGCACATGGGAGTCGTGGTGGTTGACTGAAATACAGTTCTTAACGTGTGTGAGAAATATCGATCCAAATTGATGATGTTATGGGGCGTGGGGATAAATGCTATTAGGACGCGCAAAAGCTGGAATAACGGTTTAGGGAGATTTTTACGATAATTTTGAGTTATATTTTTGGATTTTTAGTGGTTAGAAAGCTACGTAATGTTCGGCATCAGCTGTCATCATTTGAACACAATAACGGGTTGATATACGGTATTATTTCGGGTTTAATGCTCAAAAGGAGCGAAGGGATTTACTTTTAGTGCAGATAAGGGTTTCAAGTCCTGTACAATGGACAGTCCAAATATACCTGGAAACTGAACTTGATCTGCCTGGAGTTGACGTGAACGTTGGAAGCTGATGCCTGTAAGCGGCAATCGGACGATTCAGATATTTCTATTATTTCTGTTGAAAATTTTTGTATTAACAGTTATTATTTTGATCCTGACTTAATTTAAGCCCTGAAATGTAGAAAAGTTTGGGTCATATTAAAAATAAATTACAACCATGCTGAACTGTATATCTTATATTTTTTGCTGATAATTTTTTTTAAAAATATTGATATAAATTGGAGATTAATCGATCCATAGGTCTGTTTACTGGATTTACTTCCCTACGGCAGCTTTCCTTTGTAAATTTCTGACTCGAGAAGAACCGGAAAAGATATTTCCTGTTACTGGTTTAATTTTCTTGGAACTTCCAGCCAAATATATTCTCGTCAGTCAAGTTGTGCGTATGACTGACAATACTTTTGATGATGACAGGTTCCTTTGTAATGTGTAGTAAACTGGATGAAATAATGTTTACCTGCAACCGACATTCGCCTTGACGATGACTGCCAGGGAGGAAACCAAATTAGTTACGCACACTTTGGCAGAGTCTGCAGAAACGACTTCAACAAATTGTTTCCGTTATGTAACACTGAAGCTATGAAGAGGCTATTTCTGAATTCTTTTCAGGTGCAAGGTATGACGTTCCACCTGGTGTTCGAACACCTGAATGAGGATCTGGGACAAGGAGGTGAGTAAACTGAAGCCTAATCAGAATCAAGTTCCCTAAACGGACAGGTTTTAGAGAGCAAACGGTTGTCTTGGTCAGCTATTCTGTCCTCACAAGTCTTATACTTTGTTCGTTTCAATACAAGAGCGTATTAATGTATGAGGGAATATTCAAAAGTCATACGAATTTCTATAACGCTTGCGAAGAATGTCTAGTACGACAAAAAACATCCGATGGCACTTCATAGGCCTTCTGATTAACAGTGTGTCAAGTGAATTTTTGCTAAGTGGTCGCATTTATCTTAAATGAGCCGTTTTCCACGATTGTGTGTTTCGTGGCTTGCGAAATTGATGTTTGCAGATTCCAGAGAGCAACGTGTCTGCATAAAGCTTATTTCATATTTGGGATAACACAAAATGTTTACGATAGCATCTGGAGGCGATGCTTTAGGCCACAAAGAAACCTACGACTGTTTTAAACGGATTAAGATGGCTGAATATCGACTGAAGATCCGATTATTCCCGTTCAGTATAGCGGTATAGAGATTGAAAATGTCTGTGTTTGACATTCGATTCTGTAATAATGTCGTCCACAGGTACGTTATTGGAAGGCCTTTTGCATGTCATTTTGCCAGTCAAACTGAACATGATCCAGTTTTCTGCAAAGTGACTGCGTTGTTCATCAATGACTGTCTTATAAAAAACAAAATATAGTTGTTCCTCATCCGCCATATTAAGCCCGCCACGCCCCGTGTGAATTTTTCCTTTTAACCATAGAATTACGGTTAAATGATGAATTTGATGACTTTTATAAATGGCGAAGTTTACATCTGAATGTTTAACTTATTTAGAACTAATAAAACTAATTTAATTGTAATCCATACATTATTCTACTACACGAATAAATGTAAAATTTCTTTAAATATAAATCATAAGGAACGTAATTTTCGTTTCCACATAATTTTATTTTAATGACATGTGTAACTTCAACTAACAGAATTTTTTGTAATTAACAAATAATTGTATTAAATCATAATTTTATATTTACAATTACAACTTTTTGTACATATTTGCAACCTCTTCAGGATCATAATTGGCTGAAAGAAAAAAGATCAAAATTATTGGTATGTGCCCTTTTATTTACTATACACACTACCATTTTATTTATTTTAATTATTTAATAAATCAGATGACTAAATCATATAAAAATTCCAAGCGGAGAAGGGAACATTACAATATTTTAAATTACAAAATTATATAAAAAATGTAAAATAAAGAAAAAGAACAGTAATTTTGTTTCAAGTGGCATAAGGAACAAATATATTTTGAATCTCTAATTTATATAAAAATTTCAGCAATAGAAAATTAAATATAAATGATTTATTAACCATATAATTCTAAAAGTAAAATTCGAATAACTAATTTACCCAAAAAAACAAAAAAATATTATTTCAATTTTAAAAATAATTCATTTCAAATATCAGTTAATTCGAAGTTATCATTATGTGAGTGTTTTAATATGTAATCTTTATGATATGATAAATTTCATTAGAATAAATTTCGTTTTATGTCTGAAATTTCAATATTATCCCAATTAAATACGAGTTTTTCTTCTAATATATGGACAGTGACAACGTTAAGAATTAAAGTTTTGTGATTGTTTTCGTGTTCTTTTCAGGAGATCGGTTAGTTTGTCCTATATAACATTTTCCACAATTATGTTTATCAAACATAATTTTTTTTATACCATCATGTAGATTTTCTTTTTTAATATTATCATTACATCTTTCATTGATCATAAGTTTTTTTATTAATTATATTTTTTGTTATTAATTTTCATTTTTGTGAACAAGTGTGATAGAACAATACCGGCATATTAAGAATTAAAGAAAAATTAAACAAATTGTCTGAAATGCGTAGACCTCACGTTATATTTTCATGTGAATTAAAGAAACATCCTTATGTTAATTTTGTATTTGGGTTTGCAGCCTAGTAATTTTATATGATTGTCAAATAGTGCGCAGTACATTGCTTACCGATAATGTAATTATATTTTTTTCAAATTACCAATTATAATCCTTTACAATCTCCCTGCAACAGTAGCACCGAAAGACAATCTGATAATCTTTGACGTGGACACTATTTGTTTGCATGTCCATTCGAGCTATCCTCTTAAAGTGAAACTACCGCGAAGCACTCTGGCAACATCTGATAAACAAAACTTTCGGCACTACTCGTGGATTTCTAGGTCAGAGAAGTCATTACTTTACTCACAGGAGGCATGATGGAGGTTCACTGTTCTAACACTGCCTGCTCTGAATAAAAGATCTGAACATAAACCACAAAAAAACAACTAAAAACTTTTTTATTTTATTTATGAACAGCATTGGTGTTAAAGCCAGTTTCCTGAAAATATTGTTAGCAGGAAACTTAATTAGTCGCTATATTGAACTATGTCACCTCGACATTTTATTAAGTTTAATGATACTATCAAGTGAATAATGTCCGTATCTCGAAGATCAATTAAGTTGACTGATCACGTGAAATCGGCTCTTTAAGAAATAAGTTAGAGCGATATATCAGTCGGAGATGGTGGATTGGGAACAATTGTGATTAAATAAATACTTGTATGACTATAATAACAAAAATAAATAAATATATTGGCAAACACTCAGAAAATGTTTATTAACTGGCAATACAATTAGTACAATATATCACTACTATAGTTCAATCAATTACATGAAATCTGTAAACTGTAAATTTAAATAATTTATTTAATAATTTTATTTAATAATAAATAAATAAATTTATTCAATAAATAAATAAATTTATTCAATAAATAAATAAATAATTTTTTTAATAAATAAATAAAATAAAAATAAATTAATTTAATAATAATACATGGAAATGTTACGTTTATAATTTATAGTGTAAATTTTTCTTACATAGTTCTATTAACTATGGACGAAACGTTGTAATATTGTAATTATTTATTTTTTTAGTTGAAAAATGCAACTTTTTTCTCACAAATTGGCCATTTTTCTGTTTATTTATTTCTAATTACAACAGCCCCTAACTTTGAACTTCATCATTTGAACAACAGGAAGATGAGACCTCAATAATTGATTAATATGGAAAATAAAATTTGAATAAATATCTTGAATATTTTGGTACTGGTATATTCAAAGAAAACATATTTTAGCATATGTTGAAAAATTAGTTACTTTAAATTAAATAACACAAATTGACACTTGCAAATCGATTGCATACAATTCTGAAATTTTCAAGATTAGTTTCCAAATTATTCGTTAAAATAATGTTTATAGATTTTAAATTGGTGGTCTTTCTTCCATGACTGTTGTAACCGAAATGCGTTTAAAAGAAGCATTTGCTCCTATTGCTAACAGTTTTTAGTTAACAAAGGCCAGGTCGCGAGAAATAGAAAGTCGTGAAAGATGCGCATCCGCTATTGTTCTGTAATTGTAGTGGAGTAGGCAGGGGCTCACTTTAACAGGAACATTTATTACAGCAACTTGGTTGTGTATAAACTATACTGAAAATATTGACGCCTCAAAATATATTTGGTTTCCACCAAAAAACTCATCCGTAAAAGTTAAGAAATGACAAGTACAGGGTATATCCCATTCGTAAGAATATAATGAATGTTTCTTTTATAGAAATGGAACTGGCGTAGTTCCAGCTTTTCTGCAAGGAGGCGTCCCCAACTCCTGACTATACTCAGATCCACGTACCTCCCTTCTTCTACCTGAAACGATTTGCTATTTCTCACAGCAACTACCTCTTGTAAGCAGTTTTTAGTTAAAAAGTAACATATTTATGAAACTTATTGCAATTATATAAATTAAATAAATAAACCATTTCTGACTGGTTATTATATTTATTTATTGTTAGATAAATATCAGTATTAAATTGTTATTAATACTCGATAATACGTATCTACTGGTTCTTCCAGCTGAAATCTACAAACAGGGAGGTAATAAATGTCACCCAACCTCTAAGGCGTACAGGTCACCTTGCTGTCTGCGAGGGCTATTCTCTCGCAGGCAGTACCTGCGAGGGATGTTCTCTCGCAGGCAGAACCTTGTAGGAGAGACAGGAAGGGGCTACCTTTGGGGATGCCCTTTCCTCTCTCCGTTTTTGAACTAAGGTTCCCACAAGCCGCGGCACCTCGGCCTGTTTTGAGAGGTGTATGTTCCGCGGTCACAGACTTTGGGCATACGGTAAGAGTTGTTCGCTGTTTTCATTGGAACAGTCGGCCAGCTGCCTCCTAAACTGGTCGAGGTACGGAGAAGGGAATGCTGCGTCCCCACAGCAAACTCTTCTCCCGCTATCGGAAGGGCGTGGGACAAATATCCAATGCCCGACCAACCTGATGCAGGTTTTTCTAGGGTTTTCCCTGCATTACTTTTAGGCGAATGCCGGGTAGGATCCTTAAAATATAGTCCGGCGGCCATAATTAACCCTTGGCTACCTTTTTCTACTCTTCCGCATACCCCCTTTCAAATCCCTTCCTATGATATTAAAGGGGAGTTGCCACCATGTGGATTACCCTCATGTAGCCTGTTACCATACAGGCCCAAAATTGACGAACATAAGAGTACGACGAAGAGAGTCAATCTGATCTCAGATTCAAGATATTCTTAAGCAAGTGATCCTCAGTTAAAAGACGTAATTGCTTCCTGAATGAGTTCTCCGTTATGTCACCTTTCAGTACGTCATTTGTAGAACCCCATTATTATCCAGTTTTACACTACTACATACAATATATGAATGATTTATAAAAGCTGGCATGTATTATATTGAAATTCGTTCGCGGTTTCTGGAAGGTAAATGAGTTATATTTAGTTAATCACTTTTCACATAGGTCATATAATAACATTTACGACTGATATAGCCGATAGATGTCAACTAGACGTCTATGAAACTTGACATGCGTTACCTATATATCTCAAGAGTGTATTATAACAATACAGCGGAATTACTATTGACAGGAATAACGATTCAAAAAAGAGAATTAGGAAAATTTTGGAAACCATTATTTATTTATTTTGGGTTAATTTAAAGGCTCATATGTATCGAAGTATATTTCTGGGGTTAATATACTTGATTTAATCTGAAAGAAAATAAAAATTTGGCTTCATAGATTCTTTTCCAAACTGGATACTTATGCGCCGTTAGGGCTTCCAGATTAATTCGATCTGTTTTAGCACCCACAGAATTCATCCCAATTCAACCTACCCGCGCTTCTTTTTTTCGTCACTGTCATTGACCGCTGCAGGAATTTTGATGTAATATATATAGCACATGTGTATATAAATATTTTTGATGTAATACTAATATTGTTAATATTTGGACTGTTTAAATAAATATGTAAACAGGAAATAATTTTTTTAAATTGAAAACTATATATTACCGTTTGGGTATTCAATGATAAATGAAACACCATCATTGGCAACATTAAAATTATTTTACAATGAAGTATGTTTATATCACAGCCTTTCAGATTATCGATGGTTCATAGAAATTTAACTTAGGATTCCATTTATAACCATTAATACGATTTTAGTTTCCAGTTAAATTTAATATGTGAAATAATTACACATAAAATAAATTAAACACATTTGGTCGATTGACATACTTAGATATATATTATAATATTAGACGTGTATACATATAATACGCTTTTGTATAGATTATATGTACAAATGATGTTAGTGAAGCATACAATTTTTTTCCTGAAACTGTCGCATCCGGCAACATGTCAACACAAAAGTTACTAAGACAATTTTAATGGACAGATTTAAAGTATCAGATTATGAGCTGCAATTCATAAACCTGAGCGAAAATATAATAATTAGTTGCATAAGTAAACCAATATGAATTAACGCCGTTTAAGAACAATAATTGTAAAAATAAGTTGTCTTTCAAGAACAAGCACGTGGTCTAAAATTCACAACCGACACCAAACTTTACCACGTGATTATTTTTCGTAACTTGCAATTATGTGATTTGGTTTACGAGTTTCTATACATATGCTAATAAAACGGTTTTCATTCTCAAGCATTTATACTTTCTGTAAAAATATTGATGTCTCTTTTTCTGTGTTTAATAAGTGTAGACGGTAGCTCAACACACTAACCATAATGGATTCTGAAATGTAATGTAGCATAATATAAAATATTACCTTTTTATATGCCAATAAATTTTAGAACAAGTAAGTGTAAAACTCATTACGATATTTCCATTACTTTTAATTAAGTAACATACAGTACAAATGCCATTCTTCTTGATAGGGAAGTGTTTCTTTGTGTACTGGAAAACTGTGTAAAGTAAATTCTGAACTATGACTAACTGTGACGATAAGAAGCCGTGAGAATATGAGGATTTACACAAGATATTCCGTTTGCGGTCACTGATCCGAGGGGGCAGAGTATAACAGACTAACTCTTGCTGATAAGACCCCTGAAATAGATTCAGCTAACAGGAAACATTTCTTGTCGTTGGAACACTGACTCAAATTGCTGTTCCAGAAGAGCCTATTTGAACCATTTTATATATCAGATTTGCGAAAATGTTTCTCATTTAAATAATTTTTTATAAATAATTTAATTCCCATTTCAAAAATGTTATTAATGGTTTAATTTAGACCTGTCTATATCGTCGCCCGGTCACGCAATCTAAAATCACGGAATGGTAGGTTTCATTCGTCTGACCTTCCTTGACGCATAATTGCTTCCTAACTTATGGAAAATTTTTGTGATGTGTGAAGTCAAGTATCTGCATTCCATCCCCAAGGTAAGGTGCTTGTGTTTTTCGTGTCTGCACGTCGCGACGTGACATTACGAGTTGTTCATCACCTCAGTGGGACTTACGGATGGACTCTCCTGATCCCTGAGAACTCTTTCATGCAATGATTACTCACAAACACGCACTCACTCTGTCTGTTTCATTTCCTCACGTCGTAGTCATCTCCTGCCCCCTTCTCTCTACGATCTCCCTCTTGCTTTTAAAATAATCCAATATCGTCAGAATTACAGTTACGCCACTTTCAAGATAATTTCACAACGCCCCATCACAGAATACCAACTTTAAGGCGCTCCACGACCTAAAATACTTCCAACCACATTTTATTTTATGACCACTTGGACTCGCACTACGTTTTTGAGTCACGATTTCCCAAGATCCATGCAAATTTCGCCTCGGTTCGAGTTCTTAATAAAGTTAAAGACTTTTTGGCTATCCTATCATGGAGGTGACACTTCAGATTGTGGCGTCTCACTTTTACACGATATTAATATTTTTATTGGACTTTCTATATATATATATATATATATATATATATATACTTTATATGGACAGAAAAGAAAAGGGAAGCTCAATTGGACTTTCTAAAATTGATGCCATGACGGTCAATAGGAAAAAGTTCCAGGGTCTTTGCTGTTGAGTGTTGACAACTGTGCAGTTGTGTCACTCTAGGCTCTTCTTTGCACCTGAAGAAAGGGGCAAGGATCTCAGAAACGTTGTGTGATATTTATAGTATCACTTTGTTGTCTGAATTCGCTGTCTTTTTATTCATTATTCAATCCGACGAAATTTTTTTCATTTTCATCTTAGAACGAAGATGAGTAGTTTGTGCCAATCGACCACACAGTATATACACCGCCTTGACTAATAAATATTTGTTGTTTCAGTGTTTCTGTTTTGAAGATATATTCACTTCTTAAATCCACTTTTTAAGTATTTATTTTCATTCTCTTGATTTAAAACGTTTTCCTAAATATATGTTTGTCACAGAAGAAAAATGAGTTCCATAATAATATGTATAATATAAAATAAAATATTGATTGATATCATTATATTACCCCTGTGTGAATAGAAAAATCTAGTGTCTAGTACTGAATAGAAGAAACAATACAGATTTTACAATTATTGGCTATGATATTCAGGATATGGAACAGAAATCGTTTTGTTCATCGTATTTATGAAAAAAAAATTGTGTTATTAAATTATATGTCGCCAACAAAAATTGATGTTGATCGGAATTGTGTAAATGAGTCATCAACTGAATTATCTGAAATAATTTAATAGTGTTCTGGTAAGAAGTGTCTGATTATAAAACGCAAGGAAGCTACTCTTCGATCTTCAATTTCAATTCTCAAACTATTATATTTAAATTAACTGTAGGTATAAATAATTCGGGTAGAAAATATTAAAATTTGGAACTTCTTTAAGAATCTGGAGTTGTCACTTGGAAGTTGGAATGATCAAATTATGAAGCTAAGCTCAGAAACTCACTTCAGCTAGCGCGGCTTTTACGATTCCAATAATTGCCGAACATAATCCCCAGTCCAAAGGTGTGTGGCTTGGCCAATCAGGAATGGGCGCTGAATATTTACGTCCTCGTGTATACTTTTTAATTCGCGAATGAGGTGTAAAGACCCATAGGTGAATTGATTACTAATTCGTGTCAGAGAAACAGTCACCAGTGAATGAAAGTGGTAGAGAGAGTGTGAAAAAGTTGAAGGGCCATCAAGGAACTTACAATAAGGCCAGCACATCGGTGACCTACAAATTAAACTTAACACTTTCCAAAAAAAACTGCAAGCTGTCGATAGGTCATCTAATGGAAAGTGGCTGAAACAGTTTACTGAAGGGACTCGAAATATCGCCGTGGAAAATATAAATATATATATCTCATTTCCTATAGTGAAGCCCATGTAAAGTACGAGTAAAATTCAAGCTTAAATGGAATCTTACGGATTTGTCGTGTATTAATTCAAGTCCAATCCCATAGATCTATGAACACTATAGTTAAGGTACAGACTACAGGTTTAAATTATTTTAGATTTCTCAGCAGAAATTTGCATTCGATTTCTACCATATTCCCCTATGACGTCATTTAGACTCTCGGGCATTAGATGTAAGCCTCTTCAGGATTTAAAAAGAATCGCCAGGTAAAATAAATCGTTTCAGTCTAGGACATAAATGCAATTTTTATTTTATACTACCTGGGTTTCAGTTTATTTGATTTATTTCATTTTTAATTTCATTTTATTCAAGAACATTAACGTTTTTCGTAAATAAGAGAAGAGAGTCAGTTTTTGTCTATTTTGACCACGAAAGATCGCCACAAGAGATTAAGGGTCGATCCATTTTTCTCCACAATTTGGCAATAATAACCCGTTTCATATACTGATGACGTAGTATGTTGAAGTATAACGCGGCTTGCTCAATAAAAGTTAATTTTTGCACATATTTTTTAAACGAACCACGTAAAATAATTTAGGATGGGAATGGATGTAGTCGAGATAGTAAAATATACCAGAACCACCGGCATTTCTAAAAAATCCTATACAGGTGAGAAGCTACTTTAATAATTTTTACGTGGCCTTTGGATATATACCGGATATATTCGGATTTCATTACTGTCCAAGTTAAGAAGCACTTCAATTACTTCATTTCGATTTCGTAAATACTTTCTCAGACTGTAATGACAAAGAAACTGTCCAATGTCATCAAGCTATTTACTGCAGATATTTTATTCAAATAATTTTATTAAATCCCACGGAAATTGAGGTAAACGAGGAAATGGTTTCAAGTAATTTTGGACTGTTTATAGTATTTATTAATAATTAAACATGTCCGATGGGAGACTGTATAAAAGTTTTTTATTGTTATTCAGGTATGTTTTTAACTAGTTGAAAGTGATTCATGTATGTGTTAATGACTTATGTGATATTCGTGTCGTTTTCTAGCAATCTTGGAAATACATACAAAGTAAGGTAGGTATAATCAGTGGGAAACATTTGAATGGATGTTTCCATAAAACTGAAGTACCTTTAAGACAGTATTATTAATGTAATATACTGGATAGAAAAACGTGTAGTCGGAGAACAAAAAATTGCTCGATAAGGTGGCAAACATGTGCCAGGTTGACCGTGACGTTTCTTGTTAGGGAAATCCTGTCCAAGTCCACAGGCCGGTTTCCGAACGTAAAATGAATTACAGTATGACTGAAGCGTTTTTTACCGCTTAATTAACGCACATGATTTTTTTATGAAGCCATTTTACATGAAGTTATCCTCATAGGCAATATTATATTCCTACGTTTCAAGTGTTTTTGAATTGTTGAATGCAAAATGCAAGGAAAATTGGTCTACGTTTCGTAAGTTTCAGAAAATATTCCAAGACGCAAGTGAAATGCAAGTCATTAATTTTTCTCGAAGTCTAAATTAGTAAATACTATGAAGTTAACAGAAAAATATTTATTTTATTAAAATTAGGTTAGAAGTATATCAGTTTAGAATTGATATGGGGGACTTTAATGCTCCTTTTCGTGAGGGAAAAAGGATAGAAAGAATATAGACAGGCGTGTCAAAATATGGACGTGCTAAATAAAACATCACATTCGCATATTGATCTTCATACAATTTGTTACGGCTGATGAGTATCTGATTCAGTCAGCGTATCTGATGCAGTTAGTTCCTCATTTTAAGGGAAATGTCACTGAAATTGTGAGTACAGTCGTGAGGAAAGAAATTTTAATTCTGAGAAAGGTAAGGCATTTATTTAGAAGTAACTGTTATCACGGTTTAACTTGTTTCCAGATAGTTTAAGTACAGAATTGAGTGTATTTTCGGATATAAATGAATTTCATTTATTTAATTTTTTGCTGAATAGAGGAAAATACAAGTTGCCAACAACGAGTCTAGGACATTTTACATTATTTATGAATAAAGTTTTCTCGGATTGCTAACCGAGTAATTAATTGTATTCGTGACGTTTCGATGACGTTCACTGCGTCGTCTTCAAGTAATAGTGTTGACAAACAATAGTTTCCTCGGTTAGAAGCCCGAGAAGACTTTATTCATTCTCTACACCGAGCAAAACTACATTCTTTATTAACATTATTTGTCTATTATAAAATTCGTTTCGTTTAAGTTTGCTGACGAGAATAGAGAATAATTTTTTTAAATTATTTTCATTTTTGATTTACGTCTATATTAATTTCTCAGCATAAAAATGTTGTTTATTACAATCTCAGACAATTTATTGAAACATCCCGTTTAAAATAACGTTTCGCAACCTTATTTGTATCACCTTCAAGTTGTTGTTTGAATAAAAAATTATGTAGTAAAATTAGTGAAAAAATAATTATAAACGTTCACGCAGTCTGATACTTTGATAGACTGAGTAAACGTTTATAATGCCAAGTTACACTACTTTTACTTCATAACATTCATTCAAGTTACAATCTTAAGAAGGTATAAAAATATCTACAGAAACGTTGGTATGCATTATTAATAAAATGCCTGTTATTAGTGAAAATTACATTTTATTTTAAATTATTGATCTTTTTTTGGATCAAACAGTTTTCTCATTCCACCCTAGTCTACTGATGCCCTCTCTTCACAGTAACTGTTTATACACGTATAAATACTATTAAAAATATCTGTATGTTTATAGTATTTAGCTGGATAATTCGATTGGCGTATTATATTTTCAATCAAGGCGTGACTCCGGAAAATGAATGAATTTCACGTGGTTGTAAAAGTGACTTGGTTGCGTTTGTCGCTAGATAACTTTTTCTCGAAATATATCTAACATTAATATTTTCAAAACATGTTTGCGTGCTTCGAGTACGTGTTATTATCTTATAAATTGTTTGTTTTTTAACTTCGGTTAGTACCGCTACGGTTCAGGATGGCATAAATTTTTCCGGTGTATAGTTTTATCCTATTACTGTTCAAAAAAATTTCCGCATAACGACTAACTTACCACAGTACCCAAACAAATAAATAAATTAAACGTATAATTCAACTTCGTGCTAAGATAAAATCTTCATTATCTTCCTTATCTTAATTTAAAAAGATATAATATTATTTACTATAAACCGCACATTATTTTGGATCTCGTTCATAAATTCCTAATTAAAAAATCATTCAGCCTCACATGTATTCAACACAACAAAATTGAGAGTTTAGCTCATAATTTTGTATCGTATTTTAGTTACTTTTCTTTTTTCACAAAACGAAATTGTGTATCGCGTTTCTAACGTTAAGATATAACTTCTTAACCATTTTAAAATTCTAAAATCAAGGACATTGAAAACAGACTCAATTATGTGCCACATTAAAAACTGTAACCTAACCCGGATTTAATGAAGAATTTGTAAAGTGGACCACCTTGGAAATATTGGCGCTCCTACCTCAAGCACCATGAAAAAAATGAGACGCAGCCAAGTGAATATTTTGAATATGATATAGACCCAATGAGGTGAAACAATTAGAACCTGATCAAAACATTAAAACTGGAAAGAAAAACTATAGATCCACGAGCCTCTATAGGATTTTTCTTAGCATTCATAGGTACTATTAATTATGTATTTGTCTTGAATTTGAAAAGTTTTCCAAATAAACCATCATTAATTAAGAATAATAAATAATGAATGAGGGCGACATAGTATGTTTGAAATACTTTTAAAGATATACCTGAAATATTTTCGCTTAAATATTGAACCTGCTATAAACAATTCAGTTTGATTGGTTAAAAGTTGAATTGTTAGCACTTTATAAACCTTCCAGGTAGTCATTCGTAAATCACGTTTTTTGCTATAGCGTACATCACTTTATAAATTAAATTTCACATTTTTTCTGTATTTACTATTAAATAATACTCTTAAATAAGAACAAGTACTGCAAATAAATATTAGAATTGGGAAACTGATCGAAAAAGTGCGGTACCCTATGTAACCTTGGAATAGGAATGGTTATTTTCTTTCATAGCCAATAAGAATCAAGTAACTAATCCACGAACACGAGTTCAATTTTTCTGACAAGGACTGTAGATTCACATCAAGAAGGCCTGTCTGCAGAGATGGTGTCGGGACCACAGGCTTCCATCGTGATCATTGCCTCCCTTACAGATTGGTATATTACAATCGGAATAAGCAAGTGATGTCCGAAAAATGGATGGAAGAGAATGGGCCAATTTGGTCCTCAGGGGACTGGGTCAATTAGAAGCTTTATAAACATTTTACAACATCTTTGCCTCTCAATACATACCCAATTTTGGATCTCACTCCTGCCATAGAACCCAAAATACGGAAAATACATTTTAAAAAAGTCTGTATAAACTTAAAGTACGGATTTACTTTACAAATAAATAAAGTATTACGGACATATCAACGACCGCTTTACGTGAATATACTGTAATAATTAAATATAAAGGCGTCTTTTAAAATAAAAAGATTATTAAGGGAAAAAAATTAAACAAATTTATTAACAATTTTAAATACACACTAAAATTTGGGATCTCAAGGTCTTAAACTGGGTTTGATAAATGGGTGAATTTATACAATCAAATTACATTTTACTTTATATTGGAAGTTAATGCGTCTCATGTTATCGATAATTAAATAATTAAAATTAAAGAACGATCTGACTTTTATCTTTTAAAAGTGGTTTACAATATGATTTTAAAGTTTTTCTACTTACGGCCGCCCAGGTCTCATTTTAGGTTTTTCGTGCACAAAATTTGGGGATATCACTGATTCTAAATACTCACAGATTCTAAATGTCAACAAATTCTAATTGGCGTAGTTTGTTAATTGCTATAACACAACTTGGTAGGTTCTCGATGCTTTGCTGCAACCTAGATTTGCAGATCTCGTGACTTCAGTTGGAAATGTACTTCGTTGGTTTGTCTATGGCCAGCAGGTTGAATTTATGCTCGGCCACCGATTACAACATTAGTTTCACTCTCTACTTCCCGACTGCTTAACTTTTTAAATTTTTAAAACCTGTTATCAAACTGTTCTATTTGCGGTCCGCTGCCAGACTGCAAAACTTTTTATAATATGAATTTTCTGGTCTTTACACCTCGTGTTCTATGCCCGACTGACCCACTTCGTCTCGTAGATTTTGAGCGCGTAAACTCTCTCAACAATGTTTTCTTTTTTTCTTACCGGATTCTTGCGGCGTCCGCTCTATATCCTCTAATAATGAGTCCTCTACAATCCAACTTTCCAATTAGAACAAATGTCTTAATTACCAACTACTACAATACTTATAAACTTTTCAATAACTCACCAAGCCACGAAGATA
Organism: Zhengitettix transpicula; assembly: GCA_037074705.1. NCBI lineage: Eukaryota > Metazoa > Arthropoda > Insecta > Orthoptera > Tetrigidae > Zhengitettix > Zhengitettix transpicula. Next base: position 81,469,546 of record CM073591.1, read on the forward strand.
CTCACATCTAGTTTACAGTTTACTTTTGTAAAAGTAGAGTCATAACGAGTTCACGTTGATAAAATAGTAATTTATTGAGGTAGATTGAAGGTTCAACATGTGTTGAACCAAGGGCTCGTAATTTGAGAATTTCAGATCATCATAAAAATATAGAATTAATCACTAGATTGAGTGTGGATATTCACTAAGACAGTTGGTTGTTGGAATTAATTCAATTTTTTAAAATTTAACGGTAACATTACAATATTTTTAATTGTGTGTGAAAAGGAGTGATTCACTTTGGAGTTAACAAAGATGGTTCAGCGCATAACAGATAAGTTTGGTCTGGTCAATGGCACAATAATTTTACTTCGATTTTCTTTAGGCTGATCAATAGTTTTACAGAATTTTTTTTCAAGTTAAACAACATAAATATATTTCAAAAAATAGTGTTGTCCAAATCTCTGTCAAGATTTAGATTTATAATAAACCCTCGGATCTCTGGTTCCATTCTCTTTATATGAGAAACAGCCGCTGACCGCCAGATTCTACTCGTTTTTTTCCAATATGGAACGCTTTCAGGGGAAGCATATTAACATTTTGGTTGCCAGTTTGAGTTTGTATCAATTGTCGAGAAGAAGTTTGATTAATTCTTCCTAATCTTGGACACAAGGTATTTGATGTGTTGATTCAATGCGAGGTGGTGATCCAAATGTAGACCTACGTATTGTAATATTTAATATTACTTTGTGGGTGAGGATATTATTATCAATTGTTTTGATATCGAAAAATACCAATTAAATTTAAATATTACATACATTTCAGAAGAAACAGAAATGTCGTACATTAAAAGCTCAGCCCTTTAGGCTTGGATTATTTCATGGTATACAAGGCCTCCTCTTCGAATGTAAGCTTCTTCTATGAATGAATGAATTGATCAATTCACAGTAACATATCCATCCTTCATTGAGTCCTAAAGTTAGGACGTGAGAATTGTGATATAGTGAATTGTAGGCGAAACCTGGCTCAAGCTATCGAATGATGGATGGAAAAATCTCGTGAAGGGCCTGGTGTCAACTCAGTTGCCTCAATTATTAGAGCAACGCGGAAGACCCGGGTTCGATTTCCGGTCCGATCGAGTTTTGCAATCTTGATCCTCAATATACATTTAACTACAATAAAATTATTACTGTATATAAAACATGCAAATAAAATTAATGAATTAATCAAAAAAACATGAAAATGAGACTCGAACACTCTCAGGGTCATTTTGTGGGCCCAACCCGGAAATCTTTAATAAAATTAAACAATCTTAAATAAACGACTGCTTTGGCATTGAACTTGTTTATGCGAGGTTAAGATGATTCAACTTACGAAACGCATGACTTAACCATCAATGCTGAACCTGTCGAACTCCGCAATGCTTCGCGCCGTTCCTCGTTCCTCACTCAACAGATACCACAAAATACAATCTGGAATACAGATCTCAACCTGTCTCTACCAAGGCTCCAATAATGATCATCTGTCCTCCTGTCAACCACACGATGGCTTCTGTATTTCTACCACGGAGGAATTCTTCTACGCGTTTATCTTGCCACCCACAGTCATGACAAAATCATCATCTCTTCGAACTCTTTTTGAAGCAAAGAGAGAAAGTTGGACTTGAAAGGCAGTTGTGTCAAGGAGCTCATACATTTAACGTTATCCTTTCGACTTCCAATACATCCAGAAAAAGCTATTGTCTGACCACCAGTCAGTCACGACGCTAAAGTTGTCCTCGTAAAATTTAGAAATATTCTGGGGAATCATACCTTACAGTATAGGACTGATTTGAAATTTAATACTACCGGGTATTTGCTCAGGCCTCCATCCTGATTTCGGAATTTAAGCAACTCACAATTTTTCAACCTGAAAATTTAAAATAATAGTTTTGTTAGATGAGCAGTCAGTATGGTTTCCTCAAAGCATCAGACTCCGAGTCTTTCATTTCGTGTTTGTAGTGCTGTGTCTGGTCTGGCCTTGTAGCGTGACTTGACTTTTTCTCAGTCGCCAAGTTCACGAGGAAGCTGACATAATTATGACCACGAACAACTGGCAGTGATTCAGGATTGTACAATCCAGGGAATGTTTTGTGTACGTACTGCACTACCGACTCCCACGCTTATGTATATTTCTGTAACGTAACGCGGAGAAAATACGGGAATGGACATAGTGGTGTGTTGATATTGTCAGCCAACTTTCAGATTTATTGCTACACGTTCACGTTAGGTACTTTAACGTCGCAATAAAAGCCAAATGAAAATAGAAATCCTTCACAAAGAAACTGTATTGAACAAACTGTCTTAAAATACAATCAAATTATTTTAAAAAATTATGTCATAAATTATTACGTTTTTCAACGAAATATATAACTGCGAATTTAGAACTTATGAAGATGTCATGCAAGCTTTCATATTTGAAATGACGGCAAAAATTAACCTTCAGTATGATGCTTGTAAAATATCAGGCGAAATACGTGAAGAACTCTTAAACACATAAATGAAGCTAAATAAAAATTTGACTTTATTAGTTAAAATTATTTTTTCCATTTGGAGACAAATCTATACATGACGGATTTACCAATAAATATGTTAGAACTTAAATTTGACATCATCAAAAGGATTTGTTAAACAAATTCTTAAGACTCAGTGTCTGGCCTGTCTTTGTCTCATATTGCGTTGTAAATTGGCAAATCTTCGTGTCATGTCTGCTGAAGGTCATGGAATGTTCGTGATTTTTCCTCGAAATTCGGCTATTTAACATAACTCCACAGGAAGAAGTCCAATGCAGAGACCTGGGTGGCTGTTCCTCATCACCCATCACCGTGAAATAACCCTTCGTCGAAATTTATCATGCAACTACGCGATAGTCGAATGTGCTGTGTGATATGTGGCACCGTTCTGTTGGAGGAAATCAATATTCAAGTTAACATTTGCCAGTAGTGTTCATAAACAGTTCATAACGACCGCAGTTCACAGTTACCTATTTTCCTGTTTTTATCTTTTCAGACTTTCATTGAGTCGTTAACCTCCGCTTTATAACAATCCCCCCCTCCCCTCCAAAAAAAATTGCTATGCTTATACATCAGATCACCAACATTTTGAGAAATATCTATAACGTGACCGTTTAATGTTCTGACGCTTATTGGTAGAGTCCTAATTTTACGGAATTCAAGATTTGGGTAATATAAATGTACAACTGACCATATTTCAGAGTCTGAGGCAATTAGTATTAAATGTGGTAAGTCCAGCTACCGCATTAAAGTTTCCCGTCCTTGAACGGAATTTCCATAGGCACAGGAAATATGTCGCCGCAGTTGTTCAGCACGAAAATCCCACAATTTAGACTTTCCTCGTTGGCCCATACCTTTAATATTGATCATACTTTGTTTATGTTCATATACCTGAAGTACATTTGCAATGATAACAAATAATGAGACAAAGAAGAGAACATTATTTGTCTAAGTAGCTCAAGCCTCTATGGTGTAATGAGATTGCGCCTGCTCGGCGTCGTGAAAGCTGGTCACTAACTGGACGTCATTTTGGCGAGCAACGTCTACTCAGTTTCCCAATTTAAAATTTTCAAATATCTCCTTCTTAGAGTGCAAATTAAAAAAAAATCCGTTTAGTTTTCTGACACCGACCCTAAATATACGTGTATAATCATTTGGCAGACCTTACGTTATGATACTTAACGATTAGTCCAGTTACGGGTTTCAACTTTAAGTTGAGTACCCATCCCAAAATTATGACAAGTGGATCTCCGATGGCATATCTAATTTTTTCAACGTTTGTGACGAGGAATTTCAAGTTTCAGGTGTTTTTTTTGTTAGATTTTCAACCAATAAGGTTCTTTAGATATTTTGATGACAATTTTTATATCTCTAATTATAATTATAATTAAGCTACCATTTTCAATCAAAATCACCCCGATAATAATTTTACCTTTGTAATTTAACTGAATCACTCCTTTAAATTTTAAGTTTTTTGGTCATCAAACATAAAATAATTACCAATTAATATCATATATCTACATATTCATGAAGAGTTCTTAATTACAAGTCCAATCATCCTTTTATCGCAAGATAAAGCTATAAAATTATCACAAAGAAAATCTTGATAAAGTTGTCAATATCATTTTACTAACTTTATATCCCATAAATTTATTTTACAAATATATCAAAACTAGATTGAATAAAATTAAGGTCAAACTAAATAATTTACCGGTTAAAATAAAAAATAGTTCAATAAGTTAGTCTTTTTTATTAAATATCCAATATAAATTGTTTGTCTTATTAAATTAAATTATTAAGGTGTAGGTGTAAGTGTTATATTATTTAAACATTTAAATAAGGTAAAAATCATTTAAGATACCCTTATCAATTTTTATGAGCACAATGCCATTTACAAGAAAAATTGTTTAGACTCTACGGATGCTATATTGGTCGAACTAAGTGCACGTTAAAGACTGGCATTAATGAACACTAAAATGACATAAAATACTGGATTAAATATTACTCGGTAGTGTCCAAGAATTTTTTTTGACAACTTTCGATTATCAAATTATAAAATCTTAAATGAATAAAATAAATATTTTATGTATATTCCATCAGATATTACACAAATTAAAATAAAAATTATACTAACAACTTGTATAATGTGATAGATTGTTATTATAATGAAATAATTATAACTAACAAATATTATATTTTATTTGTAATAATATGAATAAATATTTACTTTTAAAATTGCAACAAACTCATTGTTAAATATTATATATGTTTCAACGACCACTGGAGCCAGACCACGCTTTTCATAATTTTAGTCATAATTATTTTATATCTTACTAAATAACTTTTTGAACCTAATAAACAAAATCATGCTAGTGTTTATAATAAAATTGTAAGTGAGAATGTTTTTTCTATAATTTAAAGTAACACATATTTTCAACACATACTGAAATGCTTTCCTCGAATTTTAAGTATCAGAATTTTCAACAACATTCAAGAAAACGTAGATCATAATATTAATCTTTATTCACTCATAATTTCCTCACTACATGGAGCCCCTAAATAGGAATAAAACTTATTGATATATTTTTCTAATTGTATTGATTCCACTGACTTTTTTGACTGTTTGGCCATTATATTTATTTTATAATGCTATATGTTTAAAGTAGAGTAGCAAAAGTCTATTTAAGATCATCATAGCCTAGTCGGAATATAATTCACCGATTTTGCGTTGTTGAAAAAGTTTAATATTTCAAGAATTTATCCTCTTTTAATTAAAATCGCGAAATATTGCTCACTAAATTTTCACAAAATTTAATAAAATGTGTTATTAATTTGACATCTGATTTTAATTATATCCAACAAGATGTAGTTTATGACCAATGAATTTTTATTGAGTTGAAAATAAAAATCTTTTCGCTACCGATTTTTAGCTTGTTCGGGCTGTGACTTGCATGAAAAATTTATATAAAATTCGAGAAACGTGATATTATAAACGTTTCCTCAGTCTGACTATGAAGAAAAGTTGTTAGCTTTCAGAATGACAGAACACTTATATTTTCAAGTTTCTCTAATTTTAAATACCTTTTCATTTGTTTCGCCCTGAAGAGGGTAGAAATGGGTACCGAAACTTCGTTTATATTTTAAATGAATTTTTTGAACACACTGTCTGTAGTAATAAACAACAGTTCTTTTTAAATAAAAGTAGTTAATTTTGGTAATTATTTTTTTATGTACTTGTGCGGATCCTATTTTTATTTCTGCAATTAAAGTGAAAATAAATGTAGTTTTTTTAGGGTAACAGGCTACATGAGGGTAATCCACATGGTGGCAACTCCCCTTTAATAGCATAGGAAGGGATTTGAAAGGAGCGTGCGGAAGGGTAGAAGAAGGTATCCGAGGGTTAACTAGGGCCCCCGGACTATAGTTTAAGGATCCTACCCGGCAATCGTATAAAAGTAATGCAGGGAAAACCCTAGAAAACCTGCATCAGGTAGGTCCCACGCCCTTCCGATAGCGGGAGAGGAGTTTGCTGTAGGGACGCAGCATTCCCTTCTCCGTGCCTCGACAAGTTTAGGAGGCAGCTGGCCGACTGTTCCAATGGGAACAGAGACAACTCTTACCGTATGCCCAAGATCTGTGACCTCGGAACATTCAACCCTCAAAACAGGCCGAGGTGCCTCGACCTTTGGGAAGCTTAGTTTAAAAACGGAGAAAGGAAAAGGCATCCTCAAAGGTGGCCTCTTCCTGTCTCTCCTACAAAGTTCTGCCTACGAGAGAACATCCCTCGCAGGTTCTGACTGCGAGAGAATAGCCCTCGCGGACAGCTATATCAGAATAAATATAGACCGAATCAACCGTTACCTTGAATGATGTCTCATACCTCAGCTGCGAGTACTCGACGTAGTAGCCGCAGCTGTGTGTACCGTTTTCTTTCCCGTGTTATGACTGGTACCTTTCATTATTTACAGTCACACCTTTTTATTACATTGTGGAGGCCCAAGCCTTTGTGGAAGTGTGATTCCCGACCTTGGCTGCTGAAGCAGGGAAATACGGTGAATCATCTCAAGTAACCCGAGCCGGAGAGTTCGCTGCGCAGCCAAAGTGATTCAACTGTTGCCTAAGCAAGAGAGCTTTATGACATTCGACAGAGGAACGAAAAGGAAATCAAACGTTTCTTTCTGAGACGTAGTTTTGTTTTGGCGTCGGGGTGGCTCTTCGAGAGATTTATTTACAGAGGTAAAATGTTTAGGAGATAAATCTCATCCATGCACCCGTGAATAAATACTACTATAGTCTGCAAAGTACACTATTGTACTTTGAGTATTACCTATTTCCCAAAACTCGTTCTGAGAACGTCATTCGTTCTAGTATAAAGAAGAAAGGATGACAAAGTTACTTCAGTGTGCTCAGTCAACATTTCCAGAAATGTTTCCCTGTATGAGAGCAAATTTCACACAATTTTGACGCAAATATTGCAACAGAGTTAAAAATCATATGCAATAATGTTAAATATAAACGAACTTGAATTGCAATTTTCTTAAATAATTTGGGAATATTTATATATTAAATATACTTTGTCACTTTCACGGGAAAGTGAGGATGCATCGTTTGAAATACTAAGATTTGTTTTATAATTTTCAATCAGGAAGACACTGAAGGCCGCATCTGAAGACGGAGTACATGTAATAAATGAAAAGACAACGCGACATCCTCAGAGTTCTCAATTGGAATATTTTCTTTAAGTGTTTAAAAGTGTGGGAACTACAAAGTATAGAAAAGTTGCTTTTTGCATAAAGGACAAAGGTCAAACGATAAATTAAAATAATTTCAGTTATATATTACATTATTATACGACTTTTTTATTTCTAACTTGTATGATTAATTTGTTCACACAATTTTTTATGGACAGAATTTGTACTTAAACTGCCACTAGGATCTATGACTTTCGCAGAAAATTATATACCATACATACTAGGGTCACTCCAAAAGCAATGCACACTATTTTTATGTTTCATTCAACATCTCTGTAATTCATACAGTTCACAGACAAATCCTTCCCGCACGTGTTCAAATTTATTTCAACCAGTTCCCATGAGTGGTGCTGGCATTGAATGCCTTCAAGATGGCTTCTGCACTTGACATTCGTCAAAAGCAACGTGCTGTTATAGAATTCCTGTGCTGTGAGAACGAGATATTTGGAAACATCCGCAAGTGATTGGTGTATAGGGATTCTGCTGTCGATAGCTGCACAGTTAATCGATAGGAAAGAAGATTGCGTGGTAAAAGAGGGAACGCCAATATTCGGGATACTCTTCGCAGTGGCAGGTTGAGAAGCATGTGGTAAAATCAATTTTTGTTCGTAGAGGATGTATCTACACACTGTAAAAATAGGAAAGCTGAGGGATGACAATGTAATTTTCAAATAAATGTTGTGGATTACTTTTGGAGTGACATTCGCAACATAACATAAAATGATAAGAAGATGATAACTTTACAGGTAAGAGACAGTTTTTAATGTGTCACTTTGTCAGGGACAAACTGAGCGATTAGTGCATAATGTCCAGAAATGTGATAATAAATGGGTTTGAATGATGTAATGAACAAAAAAGTTTTCCGAAAGAAGACAAAACTTGAGAAAGAAGTCGACATTACGAAATGCGTTATCTTAAAGCAGACCAAAATAAAACTTCCGTATAAATTAATTAAATTGATTATCGTTTATTCCTTTTTAAATTCTGTACGACCATTAATGAATGCGATTTTAAAATGTGGAAACATGAATCGTACGTATGTAATTTACAGGAAGTACGGATAAGAGAATATAATGTTTGAAATAAATAAATAAAGTGCCTTGAGTCAAAAAGTAGTACTTTATCAAATAATTAAATATTTTTCATGTCTGTTGGTTCAGAAATCGAGATAATAACAATTTTTCTCACTGAGTGTTTGGCTGTATATTTATTTATGTATTGTTTCATTATAATTGGATAAATATCAATACCAGATATGATAATACGACCTTTATAACAGACAAATTTAAAAATGAAACATTAAAAATAAGTAAAATTTAAATTTAAAACCGCCGTACGTTTGTAGTTGAACTACAAACTAAAATCACAGCTAAAAACTAAAAGCCAAAGTACTTAAAAACAAAATATCATATAACTTGTTGGGATTATCTGTGTCATGTTTAAAAATAACTGTATTTGTATGATATTTAATATACATAATTTCGGAAAATTAAGCTTTTCCAATAATATACCACTGTGATCCAAAAGTAAGGTGAAATTGTCATTTAAAACTCCCGGGTTTTAGAAAGGCAGGTAAACTTTTTTTCCTAGGTTGGTAGGACATTCTATAATATTTGCCAAGCGTTTGATTGTTAAAAGGTTTAATTATCTCCGAGTTACACGTGTTTTGTAAACAACAAAAAATGAATTTTTCGATTTTTGCAATGGGTGATTTTGTTGAGCAAAGAACTTGCATCAAATTTTGTTTGCGGAACGAATATTCTTGTGCGAACACGTTGAAAATGTTGCGGAAGGCCTTTGGTGATCAAACTATGGCACAAAAAACGTTTATAAGTGGTACAACGAGTTCAAAGAGGGCCGAGAACGCGTTGAAGACGAACCGCGCTCTGGACGACCATCAACGTCAACCGACGAGGGCCACGTCCAAAAAATCAAAGATTTGGTGCTTGAAAATCGTCGATGGACAATTAGAGATCACGCTCATAGTATTGGAATATCATTTGGCTCAGCCCAAACCATTTTGAAGAATGTTTTGTGTCTCAAACGCGACAAGTCTCTATTGGTGCCAAAATCGCTCAATTTTTTTGAAAATTAATGTATCGAAAAAAAGCGTCGCGTTGATGTGTGTGAAACTTTGCTGTCTGACTATCAGGACCACTTGAAATGCATCATTACTGGAGACGAGACTATGATTTACGCATACGACCCTGAAACCACCGACCAATCCAGCGAATATCGTGCAAAAGGTTAAGCAAGACCGAAATGACCACGGCATAGTCGATCGAAAATCAAGGTCATGTAGACAGTTTTCTTTGATTATCGTGGTGTGGTGCACTATGAATTCCTTCCGCCGGGCCAAACTGTCAACAAAGAATTTTATTTGAGCGTTATGCGTCGTTTCCGTGAAGCTATTCGTCTGAAACGGCCGGAATTATGGGTGAACAACTCTTGGTTCCTTCATCACGATAATGCACCATGTCATACTGCATTCGTTCTTCACGACTTTTTTTCAAAAACTCTACTCATATCGTTCCGCAACCACCGTATTCGCCTGATTTGGCTCCGTGCGACTTCTGGCTATTCAGCAAACTCAAAAGGCCATTGCGGGGACGCCGTTTTGACACGATTGAGGAGATAAAAATCGAATCGAAGACGATCTTGAAGGCTGTACCGGAAAAAGACTATTCCGACTGTTTCGAGGACTGGAAAAAGCGTTGGAAAAAGTGTGTTTTATCGGACGGGGATTACTTTGAAGGAAGAATAAATAAAGAATTTATATTTTATAAATAAATTCACCTTACTTTTTGTTCACAAAATTAATATAATTCTCTGTCTAAAGTTTTAAATACTATATATTATTTATACTTTGAGTATCTTGCTGATGTCGTTTATTTAATATAGCATGTATTTAAAATTAATGTATTAAGAGTTTCTAAATCAATAAAAATTAATATAATTGTCATTTAAATACTTTTGTAGTTCAATACTAATTGGGTTATTAAATCAATGTGCATTACTTCTTTGTCAGTAACAGTCAACTACAATATGTAAAATCGTTAAAACCTTGCAAAATACGGATTAAGGGATCGCCCGTGATTGGATACGATAATTCACGTCACAGATGTAATAGATCAGTCAGTGTGTTTTTGCTTGAGAGCATGTGTGCGAGTTTCGGGCACGTCAGTGGCTCAGTGGGGCAGGACGGACGTTTCCAGGCTATCAGCACGTCTGCCTGTGTTGACCCAGGTCTTCTGCCAGCACCTGGCCTCTCGACATTGACGACACACACATACACTACATTTATTTTTCACAACTTCCCAAAAAAAAGAAGAGATTTCGTAAGCGCTGACAGTAAAGCAAATAAAACATTGCTGGTAAATAAACAAACTAAAAAGAGAATTTCTATTTTTGAAAGTAATACTGGCAGTGCATGTCTTCAGTGTGATCAGAACTCGCTTCGATTCTTCTTACATATCTTGAATGGGGTCACAAAGCCGTCTTTTCAACACTATTCTCCCGTGAGGGAAGATATTTAAATCTCAGGCAGTAATATCAGCTCAGTACGTGGGAGAAAAGTTCTTTTTCCTGCCAGGAAATTCATTAAAATGAGGAAATATTGTGCAGGCGTGATTTAGAGGTGTTAAAAACCACATTTCAGGCCATTTTCACCTCACATGTCCCAAAAATAGGTGTGAAAAATTTCCCGTTGGCCGTCTGATCAGATTGTTGACGATTACTCAAATGTAAATGAAGAGTAGTTGTATTTCAACCATTAATAACAACCTGGAGCGCCTAAATGTTCTAGCTGAACCTCAAGTTTCTTCACAAAAGCTTCTTTTTTTTCGTACGCTATGTTTCAGGTTCATATTTAATGAGCGTGTCGACCATTATTAATTATGTTATATTAGTTAAATGTTACTCGTCATTTTTACTCTTATTAATGTGTTATATATTCAGATAGTCCTTTCTTATGTAGCGGGGCTTTAATGGTACAATGAAAACATTCATAGAATCGTAACTACACCTCGGGAAAAACCAGGTGTTTGTCTGCTTCGTGCTTCTGCTCAGTCTCCCGACAAAGAAAGCAAGTTATAACAATAACAATTGGACAATTTATCTGGGACAGGTTGTCTGTGATAAATAATTTATGAAATTGAAATTAACAAAAATAAATTAAATTATATTAATATAATTCTGTAATTCATACTCCGACTTACTGTCTTTCTATCAAACGTAGGATACATTCACACTCTGTATTCTCTACATGTAACAAAAACCGAAGATAATTTAGGTTCAAAAGGCGAAAAAACCAGAGGTTTATTTTCTTTTCATTGTAGTAATTTGACAACAGGATTTTAATATTATTAAAAAAAACAATTATATTTAACCATAGCAACGTCTCAATATGATAGTGTAGATCGATAGTTAAATAATTAAGTAATATATTTGAGTACATTTTTATTATAGACTAGCTGGGTGCCCGGCGTTGTCCGAGATGTCGTTTCTACATAACCCCGGATTTGACTCCAATCTAGGTATATTTTACGTTATTTTTATGTAACTCGACCCCTAACCCTAAAGGTGTTGTCGGCCATTTACATTGTTTGAATATTTTCCTCGCCACCCCTATGACTGCTTAGCTCTCGTGCCGAAAGGGTTTGAAATGTTACAAAAAGATATTGGTAGATATATTAGAAACGTCATTGACCTCAATAATTATTTAATCCACGCAAATATCGACCATTTAACATGTTATAAATATTCTGCCCCCGTGTAGCCCCGCCCCTGGTAATTAAATGGCCAATTGAATGTCATTATTAAACTCAGCTGCATCCATAAAACTGGATTTGACTCTAATCTAGATTGTATTAGTGTTATTTTCTTGTAACGCGCGTCCACCTCCAACCCTAAGGGTGCTCCGTTCGCATGATGTAAGGGGTTAAGACTATAGTCAGATAACATTGGTAGAAACACTATCAATCTCTTTGAAACCTAAAAATATTTATCAGACTCTAATATCGGCCGTTTTAACATGTTTAAATATTTCCACCTCCCTCCTGGGGTTGGTAGACGAGTCTCATCCCGACAGTGTTTCTTTCCTGGTCGCAAAGAACACCTGTACGCAATTTGGTGAAATTTTCTCCACCGGTGTAGATTTGTATAAGAAACATACACACAAACAAATATACATACATACAAACACACTGTTTTATTTATTAGATATTAGAAAGTGTTGAGAACTTGAAAAGTTATAACTTGCTTTCTTTGTCGGGAGATAACCCCTGGAGACTGAGCAGAAGCACGAAGCAGACAAACACCTGGTTTTTCCCGAGGTGTGGTTCCGATTCTAGGATAAGTTTTAAAACCCAGCTACAATAGGAAGGAATATCTGAATATATAACACATTAATACGAGTAAACATGAAGACTAACATTTAATTAATGGATCATAATTAATAATTAAATATGATCGTGCTATTTAAAGTTTCTAGAAGTGGGAGACAACTACGGTTCTTAGGATGCCCGTTGATGATTATGCTGCGATGATATATGACGTGGTAAGGGCTGTATGTAGTATTGAGTCATGGCTCATGATGGCTTGAAAAATGGAACATAAGCCCTAGGAAGTATATATGAGCCAATGCACCGTTGGTGGAGAACAGGTATGTGGGGAACTTATATTTAGGCAAAGCGATCAGTTTCACGGTATTTATTTCGCGTCGTCATCGTCGCGAGAAACGAATGTGTTTCGACGTCGGCAAGGTAAATAGAATTTTACTCATTCCTTCATAGAGCTGCAACACAACTTCACCCACGAAAACTTTAAAGTGGCCAGTTTTACGTCGTCTTTTTCGTCTTTAAATAGTTATTTGTTAATATTAACCGTAAGCATTCTCTGTAAATATAAAACTGTAGCCTTAATAATGTTAAGTCCGTTTTGAATGTTCCATTGTTACTTATTTGCATTTAAGCCTAATTAATAAATAGTAATTACTATTGAATTATGAGTTATATTGTACAGAAAGAAAAATTGAGTTTTAGATTAAAATACCATTGTTTCTAGTGACTGATGGAATTAATAACATTAATCAATCAATGTAATTAAATTAATTAATAAAATTATTACATTTACTCAAAGTTAATAAGAGTAATAATAAGAAGTATGGGCTTTTTCTTAGACCAGCTGCCATCCTAAACTGGTCGAGACACGGAGAAGGGAATGCTGCGTCCCCACAGCAAACTCCTCTCCCGCTATCGGAAGGGCGTGGGACAAGTACCTGATGCAGGTTTTTCTAGGGTTTTCCTTGCATTTCTTTAGGCGAATGCCGGGTAGGATCCTTAAAATATAGCCCGGGGGCCCTAGTAACCCTTGGCTACCTTCCTCTACACTTCCGCATCCCCTCTTTCAAATCCCTTCGTATGCTATTAAAGGGGAGTTGCCCAACGTGGATTACCCTCATGTAGCCTGTTGCCCTAAAAAATAAAAAAGTAGGGCCCCCGGGCTATGGTTTAAGGATCCTGCCCGCCAATTCGCCTAAAAGTGATGCAGGGAAAACCCTCGCTATGCCTTCTTGACCAGTTTAGGTCAAGCCATGGCGAGGGAAAAGCTGCGACCCCACAGCAAACCCCTCTCCCGCAAATCGTAAGATTTGTTAAAAAGTGTAATAATAATAAAAAGTACGGGGCATGTCTTTGGGTTTTGCTCTGGTGTTTTTTGTTTTGTTTGGTTGTTATGAAGTTATGGTGAATCATAATTAATTTATTTATTGAATGATATTGAGTTTATTTTTTTATAGTCTTCCCTGCTGTCTATTCAAGTGATCGGATCCGGAATGTAGAAAGTTTGATAAACAATTTAGAGTTTATTATATTGCCATAGTTACTCTTGACTGATGGAAATAATAAAATTAATCAATAAATGTAATTAAATTACGTGAATTATATTGGTTACGTGACTATTTAGCTATTTGCCAAAAGTTTTTTTTAAAAACATTAATTTTGGTTGAGAAATATATTTTACAATTTTTTTTTCACATTTAGATGCTTCCTCTGGACTTTTAGGACGTCATATGTTGTCATTTATTTTTTAGAAATTGCAGTCCTTGAAGGGGCCACCGGCGTTTTGAATATGAAGTAGCTCTAGGTTTTTTTTATCACTGATTTGGGAGGAACTTGGTTCACAGAGCTCTGACGTATTTCTCTTCTACTTCAACCAATCTCGTGTATATGGCTCCATATTTGACTGAGGAATGTGGTCGTATGCATCTTCATAATGTGTCTCGGACAGGACTTGCAGACATCTTAAATTACAATCAAAGCACTTAGAAATGTAAAATTGCTGTCTCGTGCATTATACATTATTCCAGGGATAGGTTAGTGATTCACGCACTTGAGACACCTCCACGAGATACCGCCGACATAATCTGTGGCACTGTCACTCTCTCAAGACAACGCTTCGCTCAGCTCATTAAAATTACATTTGCAGCCTTGAAACAAAGTGAGGTGAGTCGTAAACATGTGACTTTCTGCCCCCGGAATCCTGCAGGCCGAGTAACCATATGGATTAAATGGCGCCTGGCTTATGTTGTATGAATTTTAACTTTATACATGAATCTTCATGTTGTGGATGAAGAGCTATCAAATATGCGAATTTCAACTAGTTTCTCTGTAGACGACTTTGGTTGATCTGTGTATTGTTTAATGATAATTATTATTTATATTATTAGCAGATAATTCTTTCCATCCTGTTATCCAGTGAAGATTATTCCACATATTATTTCTACCGCCTTATTGTTATTAATAATAATATAATATATTGGAAGCGCACACATGCCGTGCATTACATTACAACCTTTCCTTGCTGTAAGCTACGATAGATTTCTGTCTATTCCTACATTTTACAATATGATATCTCTCACAGACTTCTAAACACAACTCACACACACACTCGTCATTTGGTTCATGAAATACTTTGTTGCAGCACACTTTATGGCGAAAGCCATGGATCGCCAGTCTCGTCTTCGTGTGGCGTAGTTCATGGTTAGCTTCCATCCATGTCCTGTCCTGCATAGCAGATGTTGCATAGTTGTCCTCCGGTATGTTCCTTTTCCTCTCATACAGATCCTGTAAAATCTGTCTGAAGCTGGAACCAGCTGGTAGTATAAGATCGCATCTTAAATCCTCTATTAGGAAGGTCTCCCTAGTAAGCTCGTCACTAGCCTCCATCTTGAATTCTGTGAAACTTCTAAAATTCTTTTCATTGATCAGTTAATAATCCAATAAAATATTATTATATTTAATTCTTACAAACACAAATAAAATCTTTCCACAATGACAAATTATAACGTCCCTCTGTAAAAGGCAAAATTTGAAGAAACAGCTTACATTTTCCCTCACGTTGTGACGTCACGCTGACGTCACTCCACTCACGCGAATAAAAATTCTCTAATCTCTGGGGCTCAACCGCGGGGAAGTTATCTGACCGTAGCACAAGCTTAAACTTATACAAATACTATTTACATCAAGGTGGACGAAAGTTTACATTCATGCTGTATCAAATAAAATGTTCAAACACGCATCTTCTGAAAAAAGTTTTATGCGGATAAAATATCTCACCTGTTGGAAATTCGCATCTCCAAGTCAGTAAAAACACGTCGCTGGTTTGATATTTATCAGGAACCTGAAGCTTATAAATATATGGCAACAAAATAGGCGCTACGACTGAAACTTCCCAATACAACATTCCGTTTATTTATAATGACAAAATTAAATAACACTGTATATGTTTTATATTTTAGTTCTTGATACGATTTAGGATAGATACTCCGGCCATAATTAATTTTTTTATATACAGAATTTTTTCTCATACTCCCAATCAGATATATATATTCACCCGTAATCTTTACTTCCCTAGAATATGAAAAAGATTATGTGACATATGATTTATTACACTACTATACTGCAAATTATTAAATGTATATATGTAAATATTAATTCTGTCCTTGAAAACTGTTAATAAGTTATAATGAGGAAATAAAAGTAATAGCAGTTAATGTCATACAATGTAGGTATCAATACTTGTAATTTTCCGACGTATTTGGTCAATGAGAATGACATTTCAGTAAATTAATGCACTAAATTTACCTTTAACAGTGGCATGCACAATTAAGTGCGACATCTTCGTGTGAAAGGCCACAAAGTTCTACAGTCCCAGAAACAGGGAATATTTCAATAGGCCTATATATCTTTTTTCTGGTCATGTACCGGTTTTTTCAGTAACACTGTGTACTTCCTTGTCTTCTCCATTTCTTCGACTACACTCAATTTTTCATCTCGAACAACTCTCCATTTTAAACGACTGGTGTTATAGCCTACTGTAAAAATTATATGTTTAAATGGAAGCATACAAACAAAATAATAATAAATAAATAATTTTTACAGTTAAAATTCATTCATTTGAAAGATTTTGCATATTTTTGCAAAATTATGAAGCACAAAAAAGTATGTTACGTGTCAAATTAAAATTAAAAAATTTACGACTGATTGAAAATAATGAATAACTGACCTGTGCAGTTGTGTTTCTCTAGGCTCTTTTTAGCACGAGCGAAAGGAACAAGGATCCCAGAAACGTTGTGTGGTATTTATATTACCTTTTTTGTCTGTATTGGCTACCTTCTTATTCAAATTCAAATTATTTGGAAATTATAAAATCTTATATACGTGTATGTTACTAAGGTTCCCACATGCCGAGGCACCTCGGTCTGTTTTGAGAGGTGTATGTTCCGGGGTCGCAGACCTTGGGCATACGGCAAGAGTTGTCCGCTATTCCTATAGTCGGCCAGCTGCCTCCTAAACAGGCCAAGGCATGGCGAGGGGTAAGCTGCGTCCCCACAGCAAACTCCTCTCCCGTCATTGGAAGGGCGTGGGACAAGTACCAAATGCCCGACCTACCCGATGCAGGTTTTTTATAGGGTTTGTCCTGCATTACTTTTAGGCGAATGCCGGGTAGGATCCTTAAAATATAGCCCGGGGGCCCTAGTAACCCTTGGCTATCTTCCTCTACCCTACCGAATCCCCCCTTTTAAATCCCTTTCCTATGCTATAAGAGGGGAGTTGCTACTATGTGGATTGGCAGGCTAGGGAACATCATCGTTAAATTATACCACGTCCTGAGACAGTTGTATATTCAGGTCTCGAAGAATAAATTAATTAAAGAGAACTTAATGGTTTGATAATTTCTTCAATAAAAACAAATTATCAGGCGCCCTGTTATTGAGAACATTGGGAGGATTGAATGAGCCGTGGTCGATCTGTTACAATATATAAAATAATATAACAGTCTCGATAAAATAACTTTTAAATTCTTATTCAAAACGGTTCTCTTTAACTTCATATCCGAAATTCAATAGGAAGTTTCAAATAATTCTATAGACAGTGGCGTAACATTGCGCCATCACAAATGAAGTAAACATTACCTTTTGTTTGTGTCTGTCTAAAAATTTTAATTTAGAGATTAGTCACCGTCCATTCAAGCATCACAGACGTGAATGGACGCTGGGTTCCTCGACGCTTTACGATTATGATCCTGACACAAGAAATTCAGACACGTTGTGAGTGTCTAATATTTAAATTGTGAATAAAGAACATTAATTTAATTCCCTAACGTAAAAAATAGTTATAAAAAGTAATTTGTTTGTAAATAATAATCAACGTTAAACTGCTGCTGCAGTAGTAGGAGAGCTTAATGTTCTTGAGCGTTTCCTTTGACTTCCTCGATTCTTGTGGTTAACCATTCAGGAAAGCGTGTTGGTTGTGGGCAAAATCACAACCACTGTCGGACTTTCCGTGAGGTGGAAGCGAGTGCACATCCTTAACATTTTATGCACCATAACAAAAATGTGTTTTACCATCAACGTATCCGTGACCTCGGGTGGAAAAAATATGTTCAATGATAAACTACAGATCAGTAAGAGTTGACAATTAAATTATTATTTACAATTTCTTCATTTTATTTACGCATATGAAACCATCTCTTGTTAACTATTCTAGTCCTTTCTTTCTCGTAAGTATTCTGCATTAAAAAGAGACATGATTCTAGACAATAGTCGCAGCATAAATGTTTTTATTAATTTAGTAGTATACCAATATAACGTAAATTCGTAACGTGAAGTGAAAGTGATGATCAAACTCAAAGAACGGGATAACGAAGAATTGCCAGGAATGGAGAAACAAGGACGTCGAGAACACTAAACAGAAATTTTGATTGATCACTTACATTAGGATTCCACTCCTGTCGATATATCTTCATTCAAATTAGCTTTAATGAAATGAATTCTGAGAATAATTTTCCCGGCACTAACATGATATACAATATCTCACAGTAATCCTTAAGGTATCATTTACACTTTCGAATGTTAAAAACATTTAGTAGGCTTCTTATGTTATTTGTCATTGAAAAGTTCGTTGTTAAGTTTTTGGTTTATTTATCAATGGGAAATTTTCCACGTCCAGCGGGTTTTCTCAGTCTGAATTGAAAAATAATTTAGATGTCTTAAACAATGAAAGAGATTTCAGAATACGTTTTTGTCATGGACAAACTCTAGAACATCTTTAGATACAGGTCTGTCATAAATTGGTGATATTTTTTCTGCTTTTCACACGGAACAAAAGTGACTAGACTATTCTTCACCCGCACACTCATTCTGTGAGACATCTATATTGGAAATTAACTATTTTTTACAATCGGATACTGCCTTTTTATATTCATTTCCCCTCCAAAAAACACAACGAACATTTAAAAAATGCCTCATTATATGAAGTATATTTTCTGGTTGTGAATAAACAAGTATTCTTATCCTATTTGTCTCTCACCCATTTTCATTTATTTCTGGTGATCCACTACTGAGAAAAATAGAAGTGGTTCTTCTGTGGGACTGATTTTCAAACAATGCCTCTAATCCTTTTAGCACAGTTTACTCTTCGCCTAAGTAGATTATCTAGTGGTCCTCGTTCCTCCTGTAAAACGTTCTGTTTACTATACTCAGTTCAAATCTCATTAATTACACTACAGTATTCTTCGCAGAAGTATTTACGAAGACGTGTATTACGTATTATACGAAGGTGACTCCAAAAATAATGCCCCACATTTATTTAAAAATTACTTTCCTATTTTTACAGTCTACTTAGGATCAAAATTTTCCACATAATCCCCATCCCTCTCAACCATGTGGTTAACTCTCTGCACATTTACAGGTGTTATAGTAGTGTGGGGTCCGTCGATGCGAGGAGTATCCCGAATATTGGCGTTCTTTGTTTCACCACGCCACCATCTTGCTCACCGACTAACTTTACTGCGATCGTCAGCAACATCTCCATACACCTTTTTATACCTCCTGTGGGTGATTCCCACTATCTCGTTCTCACAGCATAGTACGTTGCTTTGGACGAGTGTCAATATTTGTCGTGCCATGCCAGCGCCACTCACGGGAACGGGTTGAAATAAATTGGGACACGAGCGGGAAGGATGTATCTATGAACTCCATAAAATGCAAAGGTTTTGAATGAAAATTAAAATTATTGTGTATAATTTTTCGAATGACCCTCGTACATAATATAGTTTGACGCAGCTTACTTGGCGGGATTCACCTCCTCGTCGCGCTTGCCCAGTGATGGCTTTCATGTTGGAAGGTTCAGTGTATAACGGCCTAGTGTCGAATATTGTGGTTCTAAATAGTTTTTAGCAATTTTATTAATGCAGAATACATATATGGACGGAACTCTCTAAATGAGACCAGCGTCACATAAACATGTCGAAGAAATGTTGTTAACATTTTACTATCCCTTTAAAAATAAGAACCGTCTAGTACTTACAAAACACGTGAAATTCGTTCCGGGAAGTTTCTTAACACAAGAAAAGACAGCAAGAACGTGTGCTGTTGAATTAGACGATTACAAGCAAAAAATATTAATTTCTCACGACAGTCAATTTCTCAATCTCCGTAAGGTGAGTAATGGAAGCGTTAATTACAGGTGCGTGTGTGCCTACGTCGCTAAATAGTGGTGTGTCAGCAGACGACCCGCCTTCCGAAATTTTCCGGACTATAGCAGTTCCGGTAATCAAATAAAGGGACTTTGTAACTTTAGAGAATGTGGAAAAAACACAATTCCGGCTCCAAATAATATTTATGATCAAGCAATTCAAATAATCGTATTATAAATTAGATTCGTATACAAGATCAAGCGGTTTATTTTCTCAGTATGATGAAAATCTTCGAAATTCCGCTCCTCAAATGAGTTTTCTTTATTATAAACTTGCATTTTTTTTATACATACATGCACAAAATGTTCAAATAGTATTTATTATTCTCTTGAAAATATAAACTAATTTAAAAAAAGATTTTTGTTATTGAACGGTTCAAACTGTTTTTGATATCGCTTATTAGGCCGCCCCCTTACGTTGCCGCCTGTTCGTATATATATATATATATTTGAGGAGCGGCATTTCGAAGATATATATATATATATATATATATATATATATATATTGTAATGCCAATTAATTAGGCCATTAATTGTTTGGACATAGAATTTGAATTGTTTGATAAATCCATTATAACGGTCTGATCGAACAAAGCAACAATGGAAAAGCGAGTTCAGCAGCTTTTGTTAAAAAGTTTAAATGGCGTTTGCGCGCATGAAAGTCTAGCAGTTTACGTCTATAGCCAGCCAGGAAAGGAAGTCAGTTTCTTTACGTCTACAGCCAGCTAGGATAGAGTTGGTACTACAAGAATTGTTAGATCGGATGAAGTTTTTCTGGTGAGCAGCAAAAAGCAAATAGTAAAGTTGACAGTTTAATTCTACAGCAAGGACATAAAGTTAGTTCACTCCGAAAGAATAAACAGTTAAATTAAATTTTCAAGGAGCTACGTTGCAGTTTATGTCCGAATCAGTAAAAGACTAATAAAGCTACGAATCATAGGATTCCTGTAAGACAAGCAGACATCAGATAGCTGACATTCAGGAGGATCATCCGAGTTCTTGGAAGCCTATCAATTTTGACTTCAATAGTGTACTTCTGAAACCAAAAAGAATGCTGGTACCAGCTGGACAGATGTAAGTAACAAAACCAAAACTAATGATTAATTGTAAATTCTAATTAAAGGACAAAGTCAGATTTCGTTCTCTTTTAATTGTCAATCAGAGTTAATTTCTTTACTTTTTAATTTATTTCATTCTATCGACATATTGTTTAGGTAAATTGTAAACTGTTTGTTAATAAGATTTTAAATCAATTTTTTGTTTGTTAATTTTTGATAATTATTTCATCTAATAAACGACCTACTATTTGATTATTACATAAATGTCACCACAACGTGGGGCTCTAATTCTTCAAAAATTAAATAAAGCTTTTTAACTAACCTTTGTATATTACAATATATATATATATAATGATAATAAGATATTAATTACTAAAATAATTGTTGTTTAGAATTGAAACAAAATCTTTCAAACATCTCGATACATTTCTAAATAATTCGTCAAAACTCGAGATTGTAAAAATCATTATAATCATAAGTGACAAGCTGATTACAATGTTGGAAAGTTCCATTTTAACTTTGGGAAAAGAAATTTGTTCCTCTTTTAGAGTGAGTTGTTTATCTATGGTAAGTCCAAAATGTAGAATTAGCTCTTAATGGCACCGCAGCGACAAAGGGAAGTCCTGACATTTTAACTTATGGCGCACTTGGCAATTATTAGACGTCCGCGGGAGGTAAGGCAGATAGAAAGATAGAAAAAAACAGCTTGGCTGATACGCCGCTACATTCGGAATTTCTCACCTAATAGCCTTATCCTATTGCAATTGAAGGACACGTGCTTATGTAACTTACTGTTTGTGTTTAATATGATTGATGCATATGTACTGCGTCTCTTTAATTAAATTACAAGGGAACAAAACGACCATTTATATTGCTGCGTAAGATCTTTGAAATGAAAGTAACTAACGTGGACTACTCAGTGTATTACATACAATACCGTAATTTCCCAAGAAACATTTTTAACCACGCCACATCTATATAGAGTAAGTTGGAGTAGTTTCCTACTGTAATCTGAAATCTTCCTATCTTCACCGACTGTGGCAGTTCATTTGAAAGTTTCGAAAAGTTTAAATGAAACTTGACGTCGCGTTTTGTAATTCCAGCCTCTGAATCTTACTTTGAATATAATCCGTTAATGTCAGAATTTACGCAGCCGTACAATAATTATTAAACTTCTGTCGGCGTAATTTTATACTAGTAATAGATGAGTACTCGGCGTTGTCCGGGTATTTATTTAAATTAGCACGGAGAAAGAATTGATTCGACACTAAATTCTCGGTAAAAACTTCATTTAACCAGCATCAACAGCGTCAGTGTTTGAACATGTGTTTTGACCATGTACGTCCATCTCCCTGACGTCTATCTTCAAATAAACCTGGAAAATTACTGACGGAACTTAATCAAATTTTTGAATGCTACTGCATAAAATAAATGTGTCTGAAATTCACGCCAAATTAAAAGTAAAAAATACTTGCTAACTTAATAAAGTCTAAAAATACTCCCATTACATTAAAGGTGTAAATCTTTAGCTACAGAGATATCAAAATATAGCTGGTACCCTAAGAAAATAAAAAATACGCCCAGTAACTTAAGAGGGTCAAATCAACTCCGGGTAACCTTTTCTTAACCGCGTCCACCTGCACGAAGAGGAACATAAAATGTCATCAACCACCATTATTAATGTGAGAATTAAACTCAGCGAATCCTATTTCCGCGGAATCGCCAATAATATCCGTATTTTTTGCAATATTTTTTATGTAAACCCCTTCCCCACCACCCGTACGATAAGGGTGCTTCCCTTTGCCTTTTGGAGTTTAAATCAGATACTTGAAAATTCTAGAATGACACTATCAAATTAAGCGAACGCAAAAAATTTTATTCGACGCTAATAATGGCCGTTTACACACCCCTAGAGGCGGTTGGTATTTAACCCCTCATTGTTTGTTCGTGGATCGCAAGTAACATGTGTACAAAGTTTGGTAGATTTTGGTCTACGCATTTAGGATTATAAACGGAAATTTATTTCACCCCCTTCCGCCCTCAGTGCTAGGGCAAGAACTAAATCTTAACTAGTATGGTAAATGTCAGAATTAAACTCAGTGACTTCCCTAACCCCAGGTTCAGTAGCGTTCTTCGTTGTTAACTCATTACTTTATGTAATGGCCTTTAACCCACGTCCTCCCCCACCCCCACACGTAGGGGCTGACATCGTGAATGTCACAACTAAACTATAATTATGGATTATATGGAACAAATCTAGGTTCATTCACGTTATTTTTATTTAACGCCCCGTCACTCCCCCCTTATTAATTTAAAGGGTTGAAATTATACACTAAAATACGTAAAATATTAACCACCTCAACCCTGAAAAATAATTAATCGACGCTAATATCGACCGTTTTAGAATGTTTTTAAATTTCACCCCCGTTTACCCCTTGGGAGCTGTCTAACGCTTCGAAAGCCGGACAGAAACCTTCGCGGACCTGAGCACGACTCACCAATCGGATGAAAAGTTTAGGAGTGCATATTCTTACGTTATCAAATGTCAAATCGTTGGCAACCGACTAATATACATTAAAATAGACAGAAGATTGTTTCTAAATAAGTAAAGTGAGAAATTAAATTTAAAAATCGGTTATAATTCCAAAAACTGAATTTTGACATTAACGGACATAGAAGAGTGTGTTCAATGACGCCGTAGAAATATTCGTCGTACAAAGTATGACCTCACTCCTTTCTGAATAATATGTTTATCTTTGGTCTGCTGCGAGCATGTGCTTCTTCCACGAGGCCTCCAGAATATTTCTGTCGTACTCTGCCTCGTCTAAGGGCACGTGAAGGACTCCGGCGACACAAACGAATGTAATTTGTCGAAACGGAACCGGAAATTCACACATACGTCATATAATCTAAAACGGGAACTCAATCTTGATGTAGATATTTGTGTTCTTGTATGCAAATGCGACGTTCAAGTGGATCCGTTCTACGTTTGAGCCAAGTGTATTGCTCCAATTTTAGCCCACTTATTTAAATTATGTATATATTTCGCCTCTTCATCTCTATCGTCATGATTCTCCACTTAGTGGATAAGAAAGATAGCCAATTCAGACAACAAAAATGATAATATAAATAATAATAATAATATAGTCACTTTTTGTCTTTCCTATTCCTATTCTGTATTTAAACGGACGTAAATTTTTTCGTTCTTCAATTAGCTTCCAGAATATATAAGAAAAAGTGGGCTATCCCCAGAACACATCAGTGTATCAATAATTGTTTGCTATTAATATTTTATGAAACGGACACAATTATTCAGTTTCGTCGTTTTCGATCTGGTGCGTGAAGGACGTGATATCGGAAGATATTCTTCAACGATCCATAACAAGGCGCAGAATGGAATCGTAATCTTAAGCGCTATCTTAATTGACAGTTTAGAATAAGTTAAGTAATAGTTACGTAACTGTATGGAAATTGCTGTCGTTAGTGAACATAGAAGTAGAGACAAATTGCTGTTATGTACAACTGAAGTTTCTTTCTACACTGATGATTATTTCACCACAATCAAAACGAAGCTAAAAATATATCCAATACAAATTAGGCTATTGTTCAAGTTTATCGAAACAATATATAACTCTATACGCTTTACAGGGAAATTTGAGTATTCGCATTGGTCGTCGGGTAAGCTCCGGTTAGTACGAAAGGCATAAGTCATTATTGATTTTTTGTTCATAATAAATGTTCTGTACTCATATTCAGGTTAGAGTAACAGACTAAATGAGGGAAATCCACGTGGTGGCAACTCCCATTTAATAGTATAGGAAGGGATCTGAAAGGGGGGATGCGGAAAGGTAGAGGAAGGTAGCCAAGGGTTCACTAGGACCCCCGGGCTATATTTTAAGGATCCTACCCGGCATTCGCCTAAAGAAATGCAGGGAAAACCCTAGAAAAACCTGCATCAGGTAGGTCGGGCATTGGGTACTTGTCCCACGCCCTTCCGATAGCGGAAGAGGAGTTTGCTGTGGGGACGCAGCATTCCCTTCTCCGTGCATCGACCAGTTTAGGAGGCAGCTGGCCGACTATTCCAATGGGAATAGCGGACAAAAGAAGAAGCCCATACTTATTATTATTACTCTTGTTAACTTTGAGTAAATGTAATAATTTTGTTAATTAAATGTTTTCTGTACAATATAACTAATAATACACTTAATTAAAAATTAATAAATAGGCTTAAATACAATTAAACACCCATGGAACACTGCAAACGGACTTAACATTATTAAGGTTACAGTTTAATATTTACAAAGAATGTTTACAATTAATATTAACAAATAACTATTTAAGGATGAATAAGATGAACACTGAAAAAAAAAATTATGGAACTATTATCTCTTCTAGGATTTGTCCGACGTTTGAACTAGCTTTTGAATAATAAAAATGTATTATTAATATTAGTTTACTGCGATGGCAAATAGAACATTCAAAGCGTCTCTTTGGTTCTTTTATGAGCCTTAATTACATGATAGTGTACTTTATTTCAAGAGTACTTTGAATTTTATTTAGGTTAACAATTACAATAATTTCCAACTATGATGCTAAAGCCAAGTATATAACTAATAAAGAAGCAATTTTTTTTCAACCTATTGAGGTATCTGAACGAGTAAGGAATGTCCGTGCCGTAAGCGACGGTTTAAGGGCCGGAAGAGGGCTTGGCATACCAAACACAGTCGCTAAAAGACCCGTACACTCTAGCTGGAATGCGTAATTACGGCTTTCATCGTCTAGCTTATTTTGAGGTATGTTTGTTTTCGCTGCAATTCGTTGAACTCTGCAGACGTGACGGTTTTGCGGTTAGATCAGAGAATCAAAACCTGAAAGGATCCCTGAAAGACTCTTTAGGAGATAATATAAGGACAATATATCGACCAGTTTAGGAGGCAGCTGACCGACTACTCAAATGGGAATAGCGGACAACTCTTACCGTGTGCCCAAGGTTTCAATAGAAAGACATTAAAACTTACAGAATTAAGAAACGACCTGATAGGCCCAAGGACTTTCTGGATAATGCAACAATGATTCCCAGAATTGACTAAATTTAGTCAGAGAATGGATTACGTTTTAATTGAAGATGTATACAGTTTCCGGTAACGTCTTTGATATGTCAATAAACAAATCAGCTTTACACTAAATTTCGTTTATAAGTAGATTTTTTTTACAGATTTATTCAAAGTCGTAGCCTGTGGTGAATTTTGAAAACGTATAATATATTTTACACAAATTTCTGTGAAAAGAAGTGTATATAATATTATAATAATAAACAATTAAGGGGACCGAATTTATGAAGGAGACGTTCAATAACTGGTAATTTTAAATTAAAGTAATATATATTTAAGAATCAATTCCTTTATTAATTAATCTCTGACTTTGCTATCTGAACCATATGCTATTTAAACGGGCCCATCTTATAGATCGTGAGATATAGCAAGTCGTGTCATATGCACAGTAGAATAAGGTAGGAGGTGGAGGGGAGCATTGTCGTCAGTTGGGAACTTCCCCTTGCGGAGAAACTCGAACTACGACACTATCATTTATAAAAATATTAATTTTATTCTTACTAACGGGATATACATACAGCAGTAAGGGTTTTTTATCAAACCCTGTACTTTTCGTCTCTTAACTTTTACGGATGAGTTTTTTATGAACAATGTAACCTGAACTGAACTCAATATATTTACATGCGACACTGTTTCCTGTTGCCGTAACAAAGATTAAACTGAGCTCCGTCCAACCCACACTGCACTATAAGGGCTCTGGGCTACTGCGACACGGATTGCTATTTCTCGCGACCTATGCTTGAAAAACTAGGTGAGTACGTAACAAGCACATTCCGGTTAGCAAATCGGTAGGTGTGATAAACTATTTGCTGACAACGGTGAATTTTCATTGTAATGTTAGTGGCCTTCGTTGATATAAATAGTAATAGTTAAAAATTAGAATGTTATTTTCGCTCATACATGACGTCAATAGCACGTAGCGGACATACGAACGAGAGCGTAATATTCTATATGGTTTATCAGATGATGGGGCTACATTCAGAAGCGTAAATCACAACATGTTATTTTCGCTGATACATGACGTCAATAGCACGTAGCGGACATACGAACGAGAGCGTAATATTCTATATGGTTTATCAGATGATGGGGCTACATTCAGAAGCGTAAATCACAACATGTTATTTTCGCTGATACATGACGTCAATAGCACGTAGCGGACATACGAACGAGAGCGTAATATTCTATATGGTTTATCAGATGATGGGGCTACATTCAGAAGCGTAAATCACAACATGAAATCGAATAACAGTTGCTCGGTTGGCGTAGATAGAGGAACGAATTACGTTCGTCCAACAAGTTGAGCCTAGATAATTACTAGAAATTTATGTACCAACACCAAAGAACTGAAAATAATTAAAAATGACATATTTTAGTGGAACGTACACTGCATAAGTAGTGTAACAAGGTTTTTTTAATGACATGATTGAATCATCAGTTACAGAATTAATAATATCTATCTGTTACAAGATTCCCTTTTGAAGACATATTTATATTAATATTTTAAGCTCATTAGTAACAATTATTTTAAAGAAAGATAAATTTTGAGCGATAATACAGTTGCGAACTAGTTTAAATTGTTAATAAGTAAATAAATATAAAATTATTTCATTAATTAATTCAGTTAGTGGTATATCATGTATTTATAAGTTCGTCCATAATCTATAAATTTTACTTTTGAACGCTAGGTATTTCTTTTAAAAAAAGGTTCTTTAGTTCTGCCCCTGTTTCTGTTAGGAACACGTTACGGATGCAAATAAATCGACTACAAAACGGTTATTACGCAGTAGTACATATTATAACTCGATACCAGCGGGAAACTGATAAAGACCGGAAAGGAAATTTAAGAAACAAGCTTTGTGTCATTGTAACTTTTCACTTTTTCCGTCCCGTTTACGTACCTGCTGTGATGTAACACATTCGACGGAAATTTGATTCCGTCTATGCCGTACGCCTTGATCGTTCGCAACGACAATAGCAGTTTAGTTGCACCAGTGACACTCAGCCGCTAGTTGTGTAAATAATTAATTATGACTTAACAAATATTCAGGGGGCTGGGGAGGGAAGTCATAAGTAACGTTAAGGATTGAAGGACAATGTGAAGAAATTAAAACAAGAACGCCCACAAAATTTTACAAGTCACATAATGAGAAAATTTGTATTAATTGCTGACTTTCCGTCATGTTTTTGATTGATCAATAGTTTTTCATGTGAATAAATATCCTGTTCAGTGAAACAAAGAGCTGAAAAAATTCTTTAATTTCATTTCCAAACCTATCCACGTGATATTTTTCAAACTTTAAAATTTACGATTCCATTTAGCCTTTCCTGTAGTACGCAGTTTAATTGTTTGATTATATTCCTTTTACATAAATTTATATTAATTTGTGCTCAAAATATTGTAGGCAGCAAATATCTTTTCTCGGTGAAAATACTAGTAAAATCCCCACCCCCCTACCCAAATGAAAACTTTCTCTGTGCGTTTTTTATGTCGACAATTCCTTATTGAAACATTAAGAACAAAGAAAGCAAATGAAACAATTTGTATTCGATAAGACGCTCGAATTAATTAGATATTTGATATTTAATCAGGTCTCCTGTGCCAAATTTTTTGACTCGTGGTGGAGCTGAAATAATGGATTTGTTTGAAAATAAGATTTTGCTATGCTTAAAGATTTCACAAGCTAAACTTCAAATTGAAAAATAATTTCTGGTCCAAAGAGTGAGAATTATACTATTCCACAAACTAGACTTATCAAACAAATATATATATAATTTATTCAATAGAAATTTTAATGGTTATTGATCCAGCGTTCTTCAATACCAACGTCCAGAGATATTTGTCAGAACTAAATTTTTTATAACATAGTCTACATATATTTATACGTATTATCAAATAAATAAATTATATGTACATCACATAGCATTCAGTACTGGGAATATTTAAAATTAATGGTCTTACGTTCAAGAAATATATATATATATATATATATATATATATATATTGTAATGATTAATAGTAGATATAATTAATTGAATTGCCCCACGTTGTGGAACCCAAATTGTGATGATTAATAGGAGAGATAATTAATTAAATGAATTGTTAACAAATGATTATGATTATAAGAAAGCTTTTAATTTACAAAATATTAATTATTAGATGATTATTTAGTGTTACAAATAATTTTAATTCTTGAATATAAATTTACGACATTTGCTCTGTGGTTATATACACTTAAACCTCAAAGTTGGGCAATTTAATAACAATTCTCTCAGGGTCATATAGCATTAAATTGATGCAGGGAAAACCCTAGAAAAACCTGCATCAGGTAGGTCGGGTAATTTATTTTGTGTGTAGACAGGCTATATATAGGGTAATCCACATAGTGGCAACTCCCCTCTTATAGCATTAGAAAGGGATTTGAAAGGGGGGATGCGGAAGGGTAGAGGATGGTAGCCAAGAGTAACTAGGGCCCCCGGGCTATGGTTTAAGGATCCTACCCGGCATTCGCATAAAAGAAATGCAGGACAAACCCTATAAAAACCTGCATCAGGTAGGTAGGGCATTTGGTACTTGTCCCACGCCCTTCCTATGGCGGAACAGGGGTTAGCAGTGGGGTCGCAGCTTTCCCCTCGCCGTGCCTTGACCAATTTAGGAGGCAGCTGGCCGACTATTCCAATAGGAATAGCGGACAACTCTTACCGTATGCCGAAGGAACATACACTTCACAAAACAGGCCGAGGTGCCTCGGCATATGGGAACCTTAGTTCAAAGAACCACAGAGATGTGACTGCATCCCCTATTTTTTTTTTTTTAGGGCAACAGGCTACATGAGGGTAATCCACTTTGGGCAACTCCCCTGTAATAGCATAGGAAGGGATTTGAAAGGGGGGATGCGGAAGGGTAGAGGAAGGTAGCCAAGGGTTAACTAGGGCCCCCGGGCTATATTTTAAGGATCCTACCCGGCATTCGCCTAAAGGAATGCAGGGAAAACCTTAGAAAAACCTGCATCGGGTAGGTCGGGCATTGGGTACTTGTCCCACGCCCTTCCGATAGCGGGAGAGGAGTTTGCTGTGGGGACGCAGCTTACCCCTCGCCATGCCTTGGCCTGTTTAGGAGGCAGCTGGCCGACTATTCCAATAGGAATAGCGGACAACTCTTGCCGTATGCCCAAGGTCTGCGACCCCGGAACATACACCTCTCAAAACAGACCGAGGTGCCTCGGCATGTGGGGAGTTCAAAAAAAACCAGAGAGATGTGAGAGCATCCCCAAAGGTAGCCCCCGCCAGAGCTCTCTGGGCTGAATCCCCTGGTCGGGTATTTTGGGTATAACAATATATATGAATGCAGGAGTAGTTATAACTGAGCGAGTGGTTGGTTTGTGCGAGACATATATACCCGATGAGTCTGTGACGCAACAGGACACTCTGATCGGCACTTTACTTTCTTTCTTTTCTCTCATGCATATAAGATTAACTGTCTCCAAATATTACCAGTAAAAAAAAAAGTTGAACTTCAGAAATTTATGTTAGCAATTTATTTCCAAGAAACTATTATGAAATTACATATCTATAATTAAATCTCATTGACCTCGATCTATGGTTTTATTACCATTTCTTTGTATTTAATCATACCCAGAAAGTTTTGATGAATCACGGCTTACGGATGTTCTATCCAGCATGAAACACTTCCTAATACATCTTAAAGCCACATTGTCTCTTTTATAGGCAACCATCGCGTGAAGCAGCGGACTGTTAACGAAGTTTTTATTCACACGCTCCTTAATAATGCCCTTTCCTCAATCCTCTACAACTGCCGCTGTTCAATTGTTCGACGATAAATGTTACTGCCCTGGAAACCTACTGAACGTCTTATGGATGAAGTCATAGCAAATCTCCATTCAATTGTATCGGAGATGGAGGCGAAAACAAACAAAAGCGGTCCATATAAATAAGAAAAGCGAAGTCCGCGACCGCCTCTGCCACGAGGAGACCCACGCGAATATCTTCCAGCCAAGGTCAATGAAACACCGCGTTCCCACACGAAATGCATGCATTTGCGTTTGCACGAACTAAGTTAATTTATATTTACAAGATCTGCGGAGGATTTGCTTCATAATTTTCGTGAAAATCCCCCATTTACTTTCTTTTGAAAACAACTGGCGATCTACAAGATGTCGGAAATAAATGCCTCACCAAATAGCACATCAATGGCCTGAATTTAATATGTTCCGTGTGCACATAGCTTGGAGGCGGAGAGGGTGTTTCAAACAAAACTAAGCTTCTGAAGAGCATCAATACTGTGAACGGTATACGTACGTTGAAATAATATGGGAAAATATGTAACGCATTTGATTATAGTGCTGGTCTGCAACACGCACGCCTTTCGTAGTGTTATGTATGAACTAGGACATTGTGATGTTTTAGAAATTTGTCCACCATAGGTTAACAGCTGTGAATAGATATCGTGTCGTGAAATTCTATTCGGAAAAGTCTCACTTTCGACCATGGCCTGACTAAATTGTCAGACGATTATGTTTCTGTTCTTCACTGAAGTGTTATCTGATGTTTCTTGGACTCATTAACGAAAAACTGTTAGCCAGTAATTCGGAGCTGCAACAACGTTAGTGAAAACCAGAAAAAGTGTTTGGAAGAACGAGCCTTCAACTTCTTTACAGAAATATTTAGTATTATTCCATTGCATTGTCAGAGCGTTGTAACGGCTTTGGGCGTTGAGGATATTTGCGACTGACAACAGCTTCAGCTTCTGGTAAACGCTGCTGGTTGGCTACATGATTACGTAAAAAGCTTTCGGTGAACTACATTTAGAAGTCACCCTTAACATACTTTACGGAAGCTTGGCCTGTAAAAATGTAAGGTATTTGTAATTAATCTCCATACTTCTGGTATATCATACTCATTCATAGGAGGATCGTTCATATAGTTCTCAGTCTGACGCTGATACGGAACGAACGGTCATTCGTAATCCAAATATTATCTGTTATATGCCAGTATATAGAGTTTCAATCATGTTTCTTCATTTGTTAGATTGCTATAACCAAGAGAAGTAAAGGAATGAAAGTGATTCGTCAAAAACCCATAAAAGAGCAGTTATAAAATAATATGAATGGTTTAACTCCTACTCCTTAAAGGAGGAGTTAGATTCAACATCAACTTGATCTTTACCCATATTTTTAATAGTAAAGAAGTGTGCAGCTGAATTCAAAATCTGCCGAACCACCATTTGGATGATGAGCGTTCATGAGACGCAGCAACAGCTACGGCCGACGATACTATCATAAAAATCTAAGATATTCATGAATATGTAGCACTTGAGATTACAAAGATACTGGTAGATCATCACCACAATATAGCATATGAGCACTTGGGAATGAAAAAATCTGTCACCTTCCTGTCTGCCCGCATTTAAAGAGAAGACCAGAAGAACGCTCAGCTGATCATTTCTCAGCAGTGTAAACGCAATTCGAGTTCTCGGAAAGGTGCCCCGATTATTACTGGTCAAAGAAACAGCCAAAACAGTTGGACGAATTGGGTAAGAGGCGAAAATTGTTACAACACTGTGTTTTGGGATGTTGATCTGGTGGTTCTCATACCCTATCAAGAAAATAAAAAAGAGGATAATATTACTCATCAGTATTGGGACAATTGAAAATAGTCGTCTGGTCCAAAGTCAAATTGTGCCAAGAATAGTTATTTTTTTCACTTCGCCAATGACTTTAATTAAATTTACTACGGCTCAGTATGATGTAAAAAATTCTCAAAAATTTATTTTAATCAATTTTGAGTCATTTCATTAATGTTTCAGTACCGAAATCAAAGCATTGTTAATTTTATTGGAATTTCATCAATAAATAAATCTTTTGGGAAATTCTTGGATGATTTCCTTATATATCTTGGAAACTATTGATGTGAATCGCTAAAATCTTAGTTGTTCTATGACGATACGGTCACGAAGTTGCAGCAGCCTCAAGATCTCTCTACATGCAATTATATGTGGAAGACAACATTAACCAGTAGTAGACCATACCTAAAGGAGATCATAAATACTTGGGAGGGTGCATATTGTTCTCTGAGATACGCGACTCACGGAACGAAACAACAAACGGCTCCGCAGGCACGTCTCTTGGGGGAAATTGCTTCCTGAATTGTGGTCTATTTCAGTCGTCCAGAGAAACAAATAGGAGACACAATGGGGACAAGCGAAGACTTACACACTTGTGCTATTGTTCCCGTAGTCTCACACTTGCAAACATTTCACTCTCAATTGCGTCCGAGAATTAAACTTAGTTTTACTTTAGTCTTAAAGGAAAGATAAATATCTTTTCTGTTACCTGAGCGAAATAAACCTTCCACATAGTCTTTCAAACACAGTCATAGAATATGAGTTGCATTATTCAGATGATTCGTAACCCACGACGTTTAAGATTACATAATGCATGAAAACGAACGGCAATGATATATATATATATATAATGTGATGCCAATTAATTAGGACATTAATTGTTTGTACATAAAATTTAAATTGTTTGAGAAATCCATTATAGCGGCAGGAGCTTCCCAAACAACAATGTAGCCAGGCTCTGTTACTTTGTCGGAAAGTCAAAATGGCGTATGCGTGCTAAAACTCGAGACTACGATAGTTTAGTTGGTGACTAGAACTTAACAGAGTTAGTTGGTGACGGGACATTTCGGAGGACGGAACAAATGAGACTAGAGCAGAGACTAGTCGTTGTTTAATGTATTATTAAATAAAGATGTGAGTTGAAGACATTCACGGAAGCATTTAAATCGTAAATATCGCTAAGTTAGCAGTTTTTACGCCTAACAGCAGCCAGGAATAGTAAAGTTGCATTTTAAGTCCCAAGCGGTAAAAAGACTAACAAATCTATGAATCATAGGATTCATATAAGGCAAGAGGTCGCCAGATAGCTGACAAAAGAGAGAATCATCCGAGTTCCTGGGAGCCTACCAAGGTTGACTTAAAGAGTGTAAAATCTGTGCGCCGATATTAGAATCAGTGTAAATTTTTTTGCAATAGTGTAATCCCGAAAACAAAAAGGAATGCTGGAACCAGCTGGACAGATGTGAGTAACAAATTACAAAAATAATGATTTATGTAAACGTAATTAAAGGATAAGAGTCAGATTTCGTTCTATTTTAAATTGCTAATCAGAGTTAATCTCTTTACTTTTTAATTTCGTTCTATTTTAATTGTCAAGTTAATTTATTTTCTTTTTATTTTATTTCTATCGACGTATTGTTTAGGTAAATGTGATTTGTTTGT
Organism: Zhengitettix transpicula; assembly: GCA_037074705.1. Classification (NCBI taxonomy): domain Eukaryota; kingdom Metazoa; phylum Arthropoda; class Insecta; order Orthoptera; family Tetrigidae; genus Zhengitettix; species Zhengitettix transpicula. The sequence continues at coordinate 81,504,335 of CM073591.1, forward strand.
TAATAAGATTTTTAAATCAAATTGTTGTGTCCATTATCAAACCCAGTGAAGACCCTGAGAAATTAATATTTTAAATTGTAATTATTTGTGAGTTATTGCCACAAAATAAAATAAATATTTGTTTGTTAATTTCGATCTTTTCGTTTAATAAAAGCTTTCCATTTAATTATTACATTTTGACGCTTAACGTGAGGTAAACTCTTTAAAAATCTTTAAACTGGAATTAAATAATTAACGTCTCATTGTTAATTATTACTATATATATATATATATATATATATATATATATATTGTATTGAATTATTTTATTGGGCGTGTATTTCATTATATTAAAGTAAAAAAAAATTATTGACCATTAAAATTGAAAATTGTTTTATTAGTATAGCAAGAAAACTCTGATATCAGGCACCTGTGGGTTTACGTTGCAGATATTAGCTGCCCGCACCAAATACGTACTGCCTATTCCTGTTTCCTGTTGTCCGCTGTAGTTGGAGGTCCCAGTTTTTTCTTCTTTGAATCCTGCAGCTGGCTGGAGCGTCTCGTTCTCAAATATTCAGCTGCAAACACTTGTACCTTACGGGATCTTATCACCAAACGTTATCCCCTTCTTTCTGCCAACTCTTTCCACGTCCTTCCAACCACTCTCCACAAAGTTCTTCTTGCAACTCTTGCCACGTCTGTCTAACAAATCTTTCCTTTTTTTGCTTTTTATTAATAACTATTTACGATCTGCTGATAAGTAAATATTGTGTATGAGTGTGGGTTGTATAGAAGACGCATACATTAATACGTCTTCTGTTGCAGTTTGGGTGTTGTTACTATTTATGTTATTTCCAATTAGTGTTCTCAGCTAGAAGCGGCAGGGCAGGTCCAGAGTGTAGTTTATTTTAAGCCTTTGTTTACTACTGTCTAGTAGGTTATTTGCATGTTGGTTGGGGTGTAACTCAAGTTTTTTTATGTATCTTACACTGTTTTTTACAATTTCACTTTTCACTGAATTCCATTTTAGTTCACTATGTATGTCTGCATTCGTTATGTAATAAGGTGCGTTGGTGATTGTTCGAAGCATTTTCGACTGAAATCTTTCGATTATTGCTATGTTGGTGGATGATGCCGCTCCCCAAAGCTGGATGCCATACATCCAGACGAGCTTGAAGATGGTGTTGTATATGAGGAGTTTGTTATCGAGGGAAAGTTTTGATATTATACCCAGTAGCCAGAGATGTGTGCTGAGGTTTATGTTTAATTGTAGTCTTTTCTTCCATATGTGAGTCTTCCATGTGAGGCTCTTGTCGAGATGCATTCCCAGGTATTTTTCTGAGTCAGACTGTGGTACCGGCTGTCCATTGAGTATTATTGGTGGGCATATACCCCGTCGTTTGGTAAAAGTGACGTGTACCGATTTTGTTTCATTTATTTTTGTGCGCCATCTTTTTAACCAGTCGTGGATGTTATTGAGGCTATTTTGTAACTGCGTGGATGCACTGACTGGATCATCCTCTGAGACTAATATCACAGTATCATCTGCATATGTAGCTATTGTAGCTGTTTCGCATGTTGGTAGGTCAGCTGTGTATAGTAGATATAAGATCGGCCCCAGGACGCTGCCTGGGGCACTCCAGAATTTATAGGGTTGAGGTCGGTTAGTGCTTCTTCGTACTTTACTTGGAATAGTCTGCCATGCAAATATGATTTTAATATGAGGTAGAGGTTGTCCGGTAGCCACTTTTTTAGCTTATATAGTAGCCCTTTGTGCCAAACTTTATCAAATGCTTGACTGACGTCGATAAATACTGCACTACAGTACTTTTTTTGCCTCGAAGGATGCGTTAATAATGTCCACTACACGGTGAACCTGTTCTATAGTAGAGTGTGCAGCCCTGAAGTCGAATTGGTGATCAGGAGTTGTTTGTCTTCTATGATACGGATTAGCCTTTTGAGTAACAGTCTTTCAAATAGTTTAGAGGTAACAGCTTATAGGTCTATATGACTCAGCGAGGTTTGGTGGTTTGCCCGGCTTGTGTATTACGATGATTTTTCGACTTTCCACTGTGTCGGAAAGTGTCCAGTTCTTAGAATAGCGTTAAATATAAATGTTAGTAACTTGAGGCCATTGTTCGGTAGTTCTTTTAGTATACGACCTGTAATGAGGTCGTATCCAGGGGATTTCTTTGCTGGAACTCATACCAAAGGTTTACCGTTCCACGATGTACACGGGGTTAAAATAGCCACGTGCGGCTACCTGAGACGCGACAGGTCGGCGTCTCGAGTTGGAGAACAAAAGGATCCTCCAAACTACAGCAAACAACATTTCCGAAAATAAAACAAAATTAAATAAATATACTCGCGTTACAATAGCTATAGCATAAAGATTCACAGAAATACTCTGGAAGTAAATTTCATGAAAAACAATATAAAATAAAAATTATACGGAGAACGCTTACATCTCTTCCAATTAAACTACTAGTAGTAGTAATTGTTGAAATAGTATTTTACTGGTCCAATTTGTCATATGCAGAATGTGTTAGTACACGTCAATAATACTTAGAACTAAGAATACTTTTTCTCTCTTACTCATACGTACAATATAAAAATATAATCTCTATCTGTCACACGTCACAAAACCAATTCACACACACAATAGAATATCAGAATCATATCAAATATTATGCCAACAGGAAATAAATAACCGCAAGTCGATTTAACGCACGAGGATCTGCGAGGGCTATTCTCTCGCAGGCAGTACCTGCGAGGGATTTTCTATCGCAAGTAGAACCTTGTAGGAGACATACGAAGGGGCTACCTTTGGGGATGCCTTTTCCTCTCCGTTTTTGAACTAAGGTTCCCACAAGCCGAGGCACCTCGGCCGGTTCTGAGACGTGTATGTTCCGGGATCACAGACTTTGGGCATACGGTAAGAGTTGTCCGCTATTCCCATTCGAATAGTCGGCCAGCTGCCTCCTAAACTGGTCGAGGCCCGGAGAAGGGAATGCTGCGTCCCCACAGAAAACTTCTCTCCCGCTATCGGAAGGGCGTGGGACAAGTACCCAATGCCCGACCTACCTGATGCAGGTTTTTCTAGGGTTTTCCCTGCATTTCTTTAGGTGAATGCCGGGTAGGATCCTTAAAGTATAGCCTGGGGGCCCTAGTTAACCCTTGGCTACCTTCCTCTACCCTTCCGCATTCCCCCTTTCAAATCCCTTCCAATGCTATTAAAGAGGAGTTGCCCAACGTGGATTACCCTCATGTTGCCCTAAAAAAAAGCCGCTATTCATTTGGAATTTAATAACTCATTGTGTACATAAAAGTCGTGCCAAAGACATTTCACTCGTAATGAATTAAAAAAATGATATTTTTCTTGCGATATAAATGGCCGGCCAAATGCCAGAAGATGTACAGATCCGGCATTGTATCATTTTACAGTTTTACGAGGATAGTAGTATCAAAAGTTGCTACCAAAAACATTTGCGATGTTTATCCGAGTGCATTAGACGTTTGTAAACGCCAAAGGTGGTTTTCTCAGTTCAAATCAGATAATTTCATCTTGTGGACTCTTATCGATCAGGAAGACCAACAACTTTAGACACTGGCATGTAAAGGAAGGTGACGGTATAAGACAATAGAGAAACCGTCAAACAGTCTTAACTAATCTTGTTCGACCATCCAAGAACATTTGTAGCTGTTTGGTGAAGTAAGTAGAGCAGGTGTTTGGGTCCCGCATGATATGTCCGAAGGAAATAAAGGTATCCGGTTCACCACATGCAACTTATTAATTCAGCAGCTCAATACAGAAGCGTTTTCTGATCACTTGATTACTGGAGATGAAAAATAGGTCGTCAGTGATAATCCAAAACGCAAAAGGCAGTGAGCGTCTCTCTCCGCATGAATCGCCACAAAATGCAGCTAAGCCTGGTTTACACCCCAAAAAGGCGCTTTTGTGTGTTTGATGGAGTATTTTCGGGGATCATTCATTTTGAAGTGCTGAAACCTGGACAAACTGTGAATGCAGACCTTCACTGTTATCAATTGGATTGAGTAAATAAAATTTTAATTGAAAAGTGTCCAGCGACTGTCAACAGAAAAGGCGTTATTCTGCAACACGATAATGCAAGACGAACCCTGGAAAAAAATTAATGAATTGGAGTGGGACATATTGCCTCACCCACCAGAGTCGTCCGATATTGTGACGTGGAATTTTAATTTATTCCAATCGCTACAACATTTTATAAGTTGCAAGATAATTGAAAATTTGGATGATGTCGAAAATGCTATCTCCAGATAGTTTAAAAAATTATTTTTATCGATCCGGCATTGAAAATTTACACACTATATGCCAAAAGGTATTTAATAATGAGGATGATTGTAATATTGATTTAAAAACAAAAACTTGTTAAAAAATGATCTGGCTAAATTTAATGTAAGAAACATTACTTTCCGGTCCATTCATCTTGCTATTTACACAAATTTCAGTGAATTTTACAATGACAAATATTCAATGAGAGAATAAGTATTTTAGTAGGAGCCGTTATATTGGAAAGAAAATACCATGAGGCCGAAAATTATCAAGATAAGTACTACGCATATCTGAATAATGTAAGTGTATCAGAAGGGTCAATATAATTAGAAAACCTTAATTATATGCATTATACGCATATTATGCGACATTTTTCAATACGTTCGTACTATAAAACTTAGCGTTCAAACTAAATACACTTCAAGCATAGATGAATAAAATATAGATAAATGACAAGTTTTGCAAAGAAACATATATGAGAGAAGACTACACCACGAGTCACCAAGGCCGGCTGGTGGCGCATTTGAGGGAGGAGAGGCAACTAGGACGTTGTCAGGATGCACGCGAAACAAACACACAATCTAACGAGGTCAAACTCTAGGCGCTTTCTGAATAAGATTGGCTGCGCACGGGGAGGGGATAGCACCTGTTCAGAAAAAACATCCAACTAACGATCGAGACTGCTGAGGGACAGCGCAGTTGTTAGAGACTCAATAGAAACTTATAAATATTTTACGAGTTCAATAGCCGCGGACATGGCAACTCGAGAAAAGGTGTGATGATGGTCTATGGAATAGGGTTGTGTATTAGAAATGAACGGGTGTAATACGTTAAAAAAAGGAATTTTGATACGTGACCTTATCCATATTGGTGAAAGTGTACCGGAGGATTCACTCTGGAAAAGACTTGAAACAGGTCGATTTAAACATTTAGAAAATGCCAGGACTAAATATTTACCTATATCCAAGATTTAAGTATTGATTTAATTCCTAAGATGTCATAATGACGAAATATTTTACCGTATACGTAATATTATTATAACTTGATTTTAATAAGGAAGATATTGTAGTATCATATATATGTTCAATTACAAAATTGTACCGAGCTATGCTCAATCCTAGCTCATACGTTCAATAGGCAAATAAGCCTGATCCCTCCAAATTCCATCTGTCTTCAAAATACCTCTTGCTGAATACTGAAGGGTATAACTTATTCCCTCATTTCAGCCGAGATCATGATCGACACCCATGACACATCAACCAGTCATGTTTCACAGTCGGTTAGTATTACGAAGGACAATTAACTGAGCCTATGTGAAACCGGTCATCAGCCTAATTCGCGTGTCACTGTAGTCAGTGATAAAGCCAGAATCGTGTTGCCAGTTTGTGGCGTCCTCCAGCCCATTGTATCCTGACACTTCGACGATCCAGGGTCAAGGGAAACGGTCGAAATGTGTGCGTGCAACGATCAAAGTCTTCGAACGGTGGAGTCGGTGAATGTCACGACACCGTTGAGCAACATTTCCTGATAAACAATCCATCACTGCCACGAGGACGTGATGTCGCAGTTCAGGATCCACTGGCAGATATTTATTTGTGCGACTCTCGTCAGCAGTGTCTTATAGTCCACGGCAGAAGGAACGTGGCTCTACGCTAACCACATTTTCGGAAGTCAATCATTCATACAAATTCAAACCCCGTTATTTGCTTCTGCTTTTATCATGGAGCGGCACGGTTTCTCATGGAGAAAGGTTTATGGACTGCTTGTCCGGCTCCTCAACTGACCTCTATTTATGACAGTTTAATGGCCCAGTCATATAACGTCATTTAGGGATTCAAATAACTTGCTTGATTTCCTCTAATTTACATTTACTATGAATCCCAAATGTCTATCAACTTTTCTTCCCGGTGTTGAAGGCATTGTATAACAATAAGAACCATACACGTGCTAACTAAAAATAATTATTTTAAAACGTTAAAAGTTATCAAATATACACCTTTCCGGTTGTATTGATTTAATAAAAGATTACAGGGTTATCAACCGGTTCAATTGATTCTTACAACGCAAAGTTTCTGCGATAATCAACATCGCCGTCATTTCATGACTGAGGGCTGATGTTGGCGAAGATGAATTTCGAAGAAATATCGTGGTGTAAGAAACAAATGAATCTTTTATTATACATTGATAAATTTCCTAGATATTTGCATATCTTCTAAATATCTAATATCACTAATTTCATCAACTGCTGTCAATTTATTAAAACTGTGGCTTTATTACTAATACACGGAGGTCCGGTTTATGTTTGAAATATTTTTGAAATTCAAATAAATGTACTATCTGGATTTGAAATTTGTTGACAATGGTGAGGTAACATAATTATTTAGATTATTCGGGTATTCCATTGTCTTGCAGTAGATAGGTGAGCAGGAAAATGTTAAAAATGCAAAGAAAATTAAAGAAGAAAAGTTAAGGAAACAAGAAAAACAGTAAGAGGGAGGCAGTGTGCAAGAAATAAGTCAGGAAGTTCAAAAAAATATGTAGAAACTCCAACGTTTCGAACAGTACAGAAAAAAAACGCTGTCTCCGTCATCAGGGAGAGAACAACTTTCAGACACGCAACATGAGAGTCCGAATACTCATTAGAAGGCGGCAGATCTACTAAATTTGGCATACATACATACAAACATATATATATATATATATATATATATATATATATTCATATATATTGTGATGCCAATTAATTAGGCCATTAATTTGTTTTAATAAAATTTAATTACTGCGGCAGGAGCTTCCAAAGCGACAATGGAGCCGAGCTCTGTTACTTTGTCGGAAAGTCAAAAATGGCGTATGCGCGCTAAAACTGGAGAGCACTAGGAGTTAGTTGGTGGCGGGACATTACAGAGGACGGAACGAATAATACTACAGCAGAGACGAGCCATCGTTAATGTTTATTATTAAACAAAGTTGTGAATTTAAGACACAGTAAAAACATTCACGGAAGTATTACCCCGTAAATATCGCTAAGTTAGCAGTTTTTACGTCTATCAGCAGCCAGGAAAGGAGTGCAGTTTTTCGTCTGTAGCAGCCAGGAAAGAAAGTCAGTTTAAGTCCAAAACGGTAAAAGACTAACAAATCTACGAATCATAGGATTCGTATAAGGCAAACAGACATCAGATAGCTGACAAAAAAGAGGATCATCCGAGTTCCTGGGAGCCTATCAATTTTGACTTCAATAGCGTAAAATCTGTGAATCTTAGAATCAGTGTAAAATTTTGCAAAAGTGTCTTTCCGAAACCAAAAGGAATGATGGTACCAGCTGGACAGAGATATAAGTAACAAAACCAAAACTAACGATTAATTGTAAACGTAATTAAAGGATAGAGTCAGATTTCGTTCTCTTTTAATTGTCAATAAAAGTTAATTTCTTTTCTTTTTAATTTCATTCTATCGACATATTGTTAGGTAAATGTGAACTGTTTGATAATAAGATTTTAAAATCAATTTGTTGTGTCCATTATCAAACCCAGCGAAGACCCTGAGAAATTAATATTTTAAATTGTAATTGTTTTGAGTTAGAAGCCACAAAGTGAAAATAAATAATTGTATGTATTAAATTTTATTAATTCTTTTATTTAATTAAACCCACCTGTTGATTATTACAGTATACATAATTCTCTCCCTGATGACGAACAGAATATTTCTGTACTGTTCGAAACGTTGGAGTTTCTACATATTTTTTTGAACTTCCTGACTTATTTCTCGCACACTGCCTCCCTCTTTCTGTTTTTCTTGTTTTCTTTGTTTTTTCTATTGAAGTAAATCTCTACATGTTTTTTTCTGATCTTCTGGAAGATCTTTCACGTCATCTCTTTAACCTGCTTCTTTATTTCTGTTTTTCTATGCTTTTTTCTTTCGCTTTTCTTGCCTTTTTTCACTTTTTCTTGCTCACCTATCTACTCCAAGAGAATGGAATACCCGAATAATATAAATAAGAAAATTGAACTATGTTCCAAGAATATTTCGGATAAGGTAACATACATGTATTTACCGATCAGGGCGAATTCAAGACATGTCGAATGAGTATTTAAATTTATTATTGACTGCAAAAATGATTGGAAGGGATCAAACCGACTTTTAGAATAAATGTATTGTGAAACCAGAGTTGATTATTCCATTGCCGAAAGTCACTTCGACAAAATAAATTATTCCCAAAAATTATACATTTTATATCTTGCGACTGATTAAAATCTTATGTTCCAATTAATTTAATTATAGTTTGCTTCATTTCAGAATTAATTTTCGAATTACACAACGTTACGACCTCTTCCATAATTGAATTTAATAAGGAGTATTTTACAGAATTGAGGAAGTTCTTAATTGACCGGAAATTTTTTTGAAAGTTTACGTCATTTTGTTTTCTAATTTAACTCCAGAATATCCTTATGGTCCCAAATATCTATGTAATGGTTCTGTACGCATATATAAAAAATAAGACCACAAACGTTTTATAATTATTATTAAATAAGATAACGATGCGAGGTGGTTCGTGCTAATATACAAATAATTAGTATTATCGTTAGTGAAATTATCTAAATTTCAAAAGCTTGAGTTAGTAACACTTATGGCTTTCATATTACCTTGAGAGGCGAGACGTGATCTTGATACCAGAGTGGCGAGTCAGGTCATTGTATCGCGTGTCAAGTTTCGGTATCCGTCTGGTGTGATATTACTCGAGAGCTGTCATTTCTCATTCAGCAGTTAAAAGAAACTCTGATGACGTCAATTAAGATGTGCAACAGAAGTGACCTTCAATTTTGATCTGTCTCCGCATAATGATGGTTTTCGATTACATTATTAGACAGTTACACAAGGAATTCATTCATGTAATAATGTCAATGTAATCGAACCTCACCTTAAATAAAGAAGGTTATAATAGTAAATTTTTAGTCCGACGTATATATATATAAACATTACGCTTATATAACATCCCCAATTAGTTCCGAAACGTTATTCAGAAATCATTTTTTCTTCCTATCGGAATCAGCAGCAAATTATTCAAGACACAAATTATTATTTAATTACAGTAGCACAATTATCTGCGAGGGCTATTCTCTCGCAGGCAGTACCTGCGAGGGATGTTCTCTCACAGGCAGAACCTTGTCGGAAAGACAGGAAGGGGCTACCTTTGGGGATGCCTTTACCTCTCCGTATTTGAACTAAGGTTCCCACAAGCCGAGGCACCTCGGCCTGTTCTGAGAGGTGTATGTTCTGGGGTCACAGACCTTGGGCATACAGTAAGAGTTGTTCCCTGTTCCCATAGGAACAGTTGGCCAGCTGCCTCCTAAACTGGTCGAGGCACGGAGAAGGGAATGCTGCGTCCCCACAGCAAACTCCTCTTCCGCTATCGGAAGGGTATGGGACAAGTACTTAATGCCTGACCTACCTGATGCAGGTTTTTCTAGGGTTTGTCCTGCATTTCTTTAGGCGAATTCCGGGTAGGATCCTTAAAATATAGCCCGGGGGCCCTAGTTAACCCTTGGCTACCTTCCTCTACCCTTCCGCATCCCCCCTTTCAAATCCCTTCCTATGCTATTAAAGGGGATTTGCCACCATGTGGATTACCCGCATGTAGCCTGTTACCTAAAAAAAATTAATTACAGTAGCAATATCAATTATTCCTCCATACTTCTCAAATATCTCTACCCTTTATCTACAATTGGTCCGTTTTTTCTCGCAGAATGAAAGGTCACTCCAGCCATTGCAAGCCAATACCAAAATCCCAACCAACTAATGCGGTTTTTCTAGGGTTTGGTCTTCTGCATCACTTTTAGGTAAATTACAATTTGGATCCTTAAACTATAATCCGAGTTTTCTAGTTAACCCTTCAGTGCATATATACAACTTTTAGTATCACCCCCCCCCCCCCCTCAGACACGTCTGTTGGTTTCTAAGAGAGCTAATATATGATGCAGATATGAAACAAGATGCACTGCAGAAAATGTGAAATTTTTGGCATCCGTGCACATATTAACACATGTATGTACTATCTTTCAGTGAGTCAACCCCTCAGGTCAGATTTTTCTACCAGCCTGACTTCTTCAGAATATTTATTTTCTGTTGTTTCTTTACGTTATTTCAACAAAGAATATTTAAGCGTCAATCTTAGGGTATTCTAATTGCACTAAAATAATCATTATCCTATTAATCAATGTGGATTATTAATAAATCAGGCATAATTATATTTATGTCGAATATGTGCAACATCAAAAGCCAAATTGACTTGGGTCACGTTTAATATTTTTTTGGTTATTTTTTTCCTATTCAAAAAATACATATTAAAAAATTTAGTTTAATAAAATACAAAAAAAATATGCACTAAAAGGTTGTTAACCTTTGCTTACCTTTCTCCCATTTTCGCATTCCCCTATCAAAACTCTTCCTGTGCTATTAAAGGAAGATTGCCAACACGTAGATTATCTTAAAAAAATTCACCTTCTTTTATCAGAAATTCAGTTCATATGCTTCACCCGTGCCAGTCACATTGAACAATGGATCCGCACATAAAACTAAAATTAAAATGCTTATACTAATGGAAATTTTTCTGAGCTAAGGGAGGTAAGGGACGATGTGTATAAATATCAAAGTTTGTTTGCTTAGCATATATTCTTAAACGCATGGAGCAATTTAAACTAAACGATATTACTATAGCTGTAAGACTCCCGTCTGGAAGGGATGAGGGTGTGAACCACATTAGTGTCGAATTCAAAGTTTTAGATGTCCTCGAGATGAACACTGATATTCCAGATGTCGTGTAAGTCACATTTTCTGACCATTCTGTACATATATTGTCTCTTTATATAATCAGCTATAATATACATTTATGTTTAGAATTATCTGCGTCTTCCTACGGGCCTGTAAAGTCTTAATCAATGATAAAATGAAAACAAGAATACGTTTGATTGAAAATAATGAATAATTCAGACAAAAAGGTAATATAAAAACCACACAACGTTTCTGGAGGACTTGTTCCTTTCGTCAGGTGTTAAGAAGAGCCTAGAGAAACACAACTGCACTTGTCAGTTCTTATTCTTAAGCAATTATATTTAGATTTTTCTTAGATTATTTTAATTATATTTTAGCCCAATTCTACTTTTCAAATTTTTACAGCCCTGACACTCGTAATGTTATAATTAACATAATGGAGGACGTAATATTCCGTTAAATTACTGTATTCGGCCGTATGCATTCCATCCGTGCTTTATCAACCTCCGGTGGTACGAATCCGAACAAATATATCAATTTTCGCGCAGTATTACCCACAATTATGTTATCTGGCTAATTATCTCCTTTCTCTGTACGTTTATTTTCAGCCCTACTGATTTGATGGCTTCGCAGAATTACAGTATTAGTTTGTCATTTGTGGTGCAACAGTTTGCAAACACAACATTGCCATCTTAAGAGCTGACTGCTTATATTTCTTCGTCCCGGCACTTCCTTCAGATGTTGTTATCTAGAGTTGATGTGTATAATCTTGTCTACTCAGAGCCATCTTGCCGTTTACTTATGCAGATTCTTATCTCCATTGATCGGTCGTACGTTTTTGAAGTGGCAGATGCTTCAGTCTATAAATATTCTCTAGTAAATTACTTTCAGTTGGAGAGAATGACGTCTTATTATATTCAGTTATCTATTGCGTTACAAATTATGATAAAATGACACGAGATGTTATAATGATAATAATTCTTTGGCCACTGTAATGAAATTGCGATATATAATATACAACTAGAGACAATCAGCTATTTGAAAATATACTAAGATCGTTTCATGTTAAAGAAGAGAGGCTTTGAAAGTCTCTTATAGTTGTTTAGAAAGTTGTTTCCCACTCTTGTAGACAAACCATTAAGAATTCCTTTCACAGCAGACGGTTTGGCGCCCAAAAATGTTAATTTACTTTATTTAATTACTGTAATATGCAGTTTTGAAGTTTCTATTTTACATTCCGTTTAATACTTTGAAATTTCTGTATGAATAAACGTTTACTGGGTTATATTCTTTACTTTCTGACGTCACCCTGAGTAAATTGTAAACTCTATTTAAATAGCTCAAACACAAAATGGATACCTAATAGCCAGTAATAAAATGTTTCTTGTAGTGAAAACTTAGGAGAAAATAATTTGAATAAGGGACCGCGATTTTATTATTGTAAAATTTTCTTTTACAATTTTTTTTTTTTTGGGGGGTAACAGGCCTGGAAAAGGTAATCCACAAGGTGGCAATAGGAAGGGATTTGAAAGGGGGGGGGGGTGCGGAAGGGTAAAAGAAGGTAGCCAAGGGTTAACTAGGATTTCCGGGCTATATTTTAAGGATCCTACCCGGCGCTCGCCTAAAAGTAATGCAGGGAAAATCCTAGAAAAACCTGCATTAGGTAGTTCGGGCATTGGGTACTTGTCCCTCACCCTTCCGATAGCGGGAGAAGAGTTTGCTGTGGAGACGCAGCATTCCCTTCTCCGTACCTCGACCAGTTTAGGAGGCAGCTGTCCAACTGTTCCAATAGGAACAGCGAACAACTCTTACCGTATGTCCAAGGTCTGTGACCCCGGAACATACACCTCTCAGAACAGGCCGAGGTGCCTCGGCTTGTGGGAACCTTAGTTCAAATACGGAGAGGAAAAGTCATCCCCAAAGGTAGCCCCTTCGTGTCTTTCCTACAAGGTACTGCCTGCGAGAGAATAGCCCTCGCATACCTATCCCTTACAAAGTTTGGCGTCGGTTTTCAATTAGGACCAACTGGCAATACTGTTCGACTATGACCTTTAACACGAGATGTGGTCCCATCAACAGATCATATAAAAAAAAATTTCTTGACATCGATTATAAGCATTAACGAATTTTGAAACCTCAAAAACTGATCTGTAATGAATGTAGCGGGGATATGGATCGATTAGAAAAAGCAGACAAATATATTTTTATTATGGAGAGTTTCTAAGCAGTGAGAGACAGTTAGATAGATGAAGAAATAGGTTAGTAGGTTTGTGAATATGAACGACAGCTAAAATTGAGGAAGATAGATAAACACTTTATTAAACTGGAAAGTTAACAAGAAATTTCAATCAGGTTTTCAAATTAAGATAATGTTGGAGATATTAGGCAGATTTCTTGAAGAAGAGTTATTAAGGTTGTTTTAAAAAGCGGCAACTACGGGGCCAGAGCGTCCTCTGGAATACCTGATTTCACTTGGAACGTAATGAAGTAGACTCCAGGATCCGAGAAAACCACTACGACTGCCTGAAAGCATGTAATGCTAGTTTATTTCAGCACAGAAACATTAATGAAAAATTGTTTGAAATTTAAAACCGTTCCCTGAAATGTTTTTACATTTATTATTGTTCATATTAAAGAATTAAAGTTTTGAAAATTATTTATAATTTAAATAAATGAATAATCCACCCACTTGTCAGAAACTTTTTAATAAAATAAAAATAAGCACACCTTGCTTTGTTTTGGAACGTCTTCATAATCATGATATTTGTGATACAATTATGTTAATGTATATTTACAAAATTCCTTACAATACCTTGCAATACCTATAAATAATTAAAATTTTGGGGATAAATATATGTGTTGGAAACACAATGATGACGAGTGCTATTGCGTTTTTTTGAATCACCTGACAAAATAAATAATAATTACAAAAACATTGTGTGGTATTTAATTTACAAATAATTTTTTACAATTATTTTACTATTTATTTAATATAATTAGTACTGATGATATTTGAAATTAACAATTGAAAACTTGTTGAATTAAAAGATTAAATTTATTTACTGTAAGGCATCATAAATTTTATTCAAATTATTTGTAATATCATTTTTACATTTATAGCCGTATAATCATATCTTATGTCTAACATTTCATTCATCCATCTTGAATAATTTTTAATTCTTCAACTAAAATTTTTATATTTTACGTATCGAAATAATGATATAAATAAATGTATGTGACCACGTGTGAATAATTTTGAACGATGAATTTCAAGTTGTTTTTATATTACTTAATTAAAGTTGTTAAAGATCGTATCGTTTGGTCTACAAAAATTATTTTTTATAATATCTCGTTGTTTTATAAAACTTTAATTTTGTCTTTAATATAGTCGACTGAATTTAAATAATTGGAAGATTTAAAAATAACACGAAAACCGTAATTATAAAAAAAGTACATTCATTTTGAATGCGTTCAAAAAAGGTTTAACTAGAATATTTAATTTAAAGTCATTAGGCATTTTAATTAGAGAATCATTCACTTTAAAAATGTGTCTGACACGTTGGCTGGTTCAATTGAAGTCAGTTAAATGTTTCCAGAAACTTTGAGTGGTATTTATATCATCACTGAATTTTGTCTGTCAGTCGGCTGTTTTATACTTTTATTGTACTTAAACAAACTTATTTTATTTTCATTCAACTGTACATAATATTATTTATTTCATTCTTTTAATACCCCAAAATATTCATTAAATCATAGGTAGGATGTTATAAACAAAATTTAGATATTAAATATGTCGGTTCTGAAATGATTGTGGATTTTGTACCACTGATGAAATATGCATCTCCTGAATTTTTTTTTCAAGTTTCATTAGCACTCGATGTCATTGTAAAAATTCAATTACCATTTCTAGAAAAACAGATAGATCAAACTGGATATAAATAGAATCAGGAAGTTTGAGAATAATTTGTTTTCCTTGTTCAGTTTTGACGTACGGATCGACAGTGTTTGAATCAACTGAAACTGGAAAGCAGCCAGAGAGGAGATTGAATCACAATCACGTGCTTTGTGGTTTCTGGCCTCCTCATCTTCACAAGGCTAAGCACCAAAAGTAGTTTAACGGTTTTTTTTAATCGTGCCGTCCACTCACACAGACTTGTTTTTTAATCCACACCATTCCTATTTATGGAGCACAATCAGCCCTCACAGAGTTCACAACTGAGTGAGATCTTCAGGCTTCCGCGGACTGCGTGGTCGCATCATCGTAGTAGTACAACTACGATTTTACATACAGACGGTTGTAGAAATTCAGAATCTATAGCGTAGAAGCTGAATTCGCGTGATGAATTTCAGATAATATTCTGATCTTGAAGAAATTCCAGTAAAACAAAACGACGCTTTAATATAATGAATTCTAATATTAGCAGAAAACAGGACTGAATTCTTTAGTATCTAAATGAGATTATTTGAAGAAGAAAATATTAAGAATATTTTATCAGAAGTAGACTCGTGAAAAGCCTTTGAATAAAATGCCCTCAGAAATCTACCTGATGCAGGTTTTTCTAGGGTTTTCCCTGCATTTCTTTAGGCGAATGCCGGGTAGGATCCTTAAAAATATAGCCCGGGGACCCTAATAACCCTTGGCTACCTTCCTCTACCCTTCCGCATCCCCCCTTTTAAATCCCTTCCTATGCTATTAAAGGGGAGTTGCCCAATGTGGATCACCCTCATGTAGCCTGTGGCCCTAAAAAAAATACTTCAAGAAATAATTACACGTCACCTAGCAGCTTAACAAATGGGGGAAAAATGTATATAAAGAAATAAAATAATCGGACATAAGTACACAATTTTTTACATTTTAATATTCAAGACTTAATTGGTTATTCAAAGTTTTTATTTTACGTCTGTTTTTGAATTAATAAATCTAATTTTTACCTTTTACAGACACTTTAATTTCTTTTAGAGTGTAACAACGTTTCGATACATGTTCGTATGTTCTTCAGGTTTATTCTTCCAAATTATTATATCAAATTACTTAAAACAAATAACATTATTAAGTTCACTAAATTTAAAAAAGATTTCCGAGGAACACAATCCACTTAAAAACCATCGAGGTCGTAGCATATATAAATTATAATAATTTGGAATAAAAGTTGAAGAAGATACGAACATGTATCGAAACCTTTTTACTCTCTAAATAAATTATAGTGTCTGTAAAAATTGCTTTATTAATTTATTATTCTCCGTAATAATATATTAATTATCATTCCCACACTTTATATTCGCTTATAAACTTGACTGTGCCCTCTTAATTAATTAGTGTAATGATGTAAGTGTTGGGAGGGGGCAGGCAGCCTCTTCTACTTTACATTAAATCGTTTTCTTACTTATTTTGGTTTATGTGTGTTGAGGGCAGTGTGTAATGTAGTTGTTAAGTATTTTCAGGAATATATCAATGTAATATTCTTTTAAATAAATTATTTAATTAATTTTCGTATTAAATTAAGGGCATTAGTGGGAAATCCCGTCGTTAATATAGTGATTTTTATTAAAACATTGGCTTCCACGTTGGCTGGAGCCGATATGAAGTGAAGTGAAGCCGAAGGTTTTAACCACGACACTACGCAGACCTGCGCGACTCAGAAATTTATTTGTGATAGAATACAATACGGAATGAAGCATGAAACATTCGAAATTATTTTTTGAAACCAATCAAAAGTTAGGTTAATTTTATAATCGAGACTTTTCAAAGAAGAATCTTCGTTCACATCCCATTTGATAACTCGAACAAATTGTGAATATTATGTTTCTTACAATTTCTTGATACAACGCATACATTTTTAAATAAATGCGTTGGAGGCACACGAAAATAGCAAGCCAAGTGATGCATTGAATATAAGCACATCACGCTCGGCCACGTTTGTGTCGGAGAGAGATCGGTGGCCCCGCGATCGCGGGATTGATAATTTTCTATATACTCCACGATGACCAAAAATGCCTGTAATAAAATAGCAAATATAAACAAAGTAGTTTTTTTTAAAAAAAAAAAAAAAGATAGCACAAGAATAAACAAAGACTACGTAGCTTTTGTGTTAAAAAGAGGAAATAACGAAAGTAATATAATTCAAAATACATTAAAAGTGAACGTGAATGTTAAAATGTTTTTACTTATTTTGTCAGGGAACAGGAATAACTAAAGTTGACCACATGGAGATTAAATGTATACTGAAAATAAATAGCTGTTAATATGAAAGTACAAGCCCACGGAAATTTCGAAACTGGTTGAAATACTCAGAACTACTAAGTATTGGTGCGGAATCAACGAAATATCAAATTGATCACACGCGAATAATTATTCTTTAAAAACGACGCAACAGATGGGAAGATGAGAGGAAATATTGGAAAATGCAAAACTGGATACGGATAAATAGCGCATTTTGTAGTCCATAGTAACGGTAATTATAGTCAACAAGAAATTCATTGTAGTATTAAATTAAGGAAATGTAATTGTAGTATTTAAAAAAACGGAGATAGTGGGACATACACTCATGTGCCAAGAGTATTTCTTGATATCACACAGAAACTTATTTGAATCAAGATAGAATTTCAATTTTTAATTTAGTTTCTTAGCCGTGTTTATGACTTACGTCCATGCTAAGCTGACAGACCAACAAAATATCGTCAATGGGACAAGTCCAGCGTTTTAGACCATCAAAATCTACAGAAAGCATCCTGCTTTTAACATCCGGAAGGAAGAGGACCTCAGGGACTGGACGGCCGTGGTCGTCCGGATGTGCTCTAATGAACTGGAATTACTATTCATGCAAACCGGATACATGTCGTTGCATTAATAGCGGCGAGGGAAATCTAGGAACTTAGTTGAAGGATTTACGGTTGTCGGTCGTAATTATCCGCCGAACACCATATTTGTTCACACGATTAAGTATTACCCACACAGAGCAATCTTATAATTGTGGGAATCAATATTATGGAGCCTGCCATTATTCGTACGTAATAACTCATTTT
This sequence comes from Zhengitettix transpicula, assembly GCA_037074705.1. Lineage (NCBI taxonomy): Eukaryota > Metazoa > Arthropoda > Insecta > Orthoptera > Tetrigidae > Zhengitettix > Zhengitettix transpicula. The sequence goes on from CM073591.1 coordinate 81,522,417, forward strand.
CCCTGCAACGATATAATTCCTGTTAGTGAAAATTAACCCTTGAGTGCATGATTTTTTATATTTTTGAAAGGTAAATTTTAAGATGTTGAGATTTTTATGAATTAAATACGGTAAAACTAACCAAAAAAATTAGTTCGAAATTTTTATAATATTATTTCATTATTTTTATTGTGCTTAAAATATGCAACATGATTCGGATGTAGGTTCTAAATATGAATAAACATTAATCAACAACTTTTAAGCTTTTGCATTTGCCTGCAGTAAAATTAAATATTATTTAAAGTATAAGAAATAAAATTTTCTTTATTAAAACGTAGTCTAAAATAAAGTCTTAATTATATTAACAATTTTTTATCAATAATACAATTTTATTAACATAATTACAGCTTGAATAATATTGCATGATTTTTTATATTTTTGGAAGCTGAATTACATATATATATATCATTTAAAAAGTTACGCGTATTCCCTGTATAATTATATTATAACTTATTTTGTCTGTATTTGGCTATCTTTCTTATTATTAATTTTGAATAAGACGTAAATTTTTCATTTTAATTACAGCGATATTTATGTATGAAATAAATAAAAAAAAATTATGCTACAAATATAATTGGGGCTGATTTATCACTAAATCTCATTAATTGGATAATTCTAATTTTAGTGGAATTAGAATGCCTTGAGAATGACCCTTAAATTGTCTTTCTTTGGAAAACATAAAAAAAAACAGAAAATAAATATTTTAAAGTTGACCGGCAAGCAGAAAAATCTGGACTGAGAGGTTGACTCACTAGGACGGGCAATTTTTAACCTGTCCACGTTGTGAAAAAGTTTCACATTACCGTAAGTGCATCTTGTTTCATATCTGCATCACAATTTAGCGATCAATTTAGAAACCAACAGATGCCTCTGGGGTGATTCTAAAAGTTATGTTGCATATATGCTACACTATGCACTAAGTGGTTAATAACAGTTTGAAATATAACACTCATTCATTGGTTTATCTGGAACCCAAGCCCAACACGATATATAACCTGTATCTTCTGTTACCCGTGATTATATCAGTTCTACTACTTTGAGTACAATTTATTCGGAGAAAAATCTGTTAACTACTGCACGGCGTACCTTATACATTTCTCCTCTTTTATACCTATGACTCTTTATTCAATTAACTTAGTGAATAGGGATATGGAGTCTAAGATTAAAGATTTTTGTCATATTATTAGTTTTATACAGTCGTTAGTCTTATCATCTCCCTACGTTTTCATATAATAGGATACGTTTCTTAATCGAAAAGGATTAATTAACTGAGAAATTACCAATTCTCAGGTTTTTACAGCTAAGAAAATATTTTAAATATTCCTCATCTATACCGACGTTGGCGAGTCACGCAAAAACCGAGATTCAAAACGTGATTTGTCATTCTGTTCCAGTGTATAACGCATAGGCCTACTGTATCCATGCTTGTTGAGGTTTCTAATCTCTAGTGCATGTTCAAAATATGTCAGTCTCAAAGCCTGGAAACGAACAGTTTCTTATTTTGCCAAACGTGAACCAGTATTTATCTCACCTCATTTAAACACGTATTCTCCATTTTATTCTTGAAGCTCATTATTGAAATTTTAACTTGTTTGAACATTTCGTTATTTTTCATGACGTGCTTTCTTTATTAACTAATTCGTCACCATACAAATCCCAAATTGTTTTAAGATGTATTTGGACTGACGTTTCACGCGGAAATTTAAAAATATGTTCGTTAAACGAAACCGTAACGAAATAAGCGTGAAGATTTTTTTCTGAATATTGAAAAGCAATATATTATATTCTGCTTGGAACGTATGCTAATTACACCCATAAATATGAAGATACAATCGGCGCGTGTAAATGGTGACAGATAATCTAAACGAAAAGAAATTACATTGTAGTCTCGCCCAAAGAACATTCAACTCAAATTAAGTCGCTGCTCAAGCTCATTTATCTTTATCGCTATATAAAACTTTAATTGGTTTCTATCGATAACTCAAATGTCTGAGACTAGCACAAATTTATAAAACCCACAACTTCTTACCGCGTGTTACAAAGAAAGTAAGGTTTTATATACGTTAGAAATATTATGAAGTTAATTTGTGATGTGTATTAAAATTACTGTTGTAGTACAGTGTAACCATATTACGGTGGCGACGAATAGAATATATATATATATATATATATATATATTGTAATACCCAACTTGTCGATAATTATTGTTACAGGAATTTGGTTAAACAAGTTATTAAATTTTAGTAAACAAAACAATTTTATTAATCTAGAATACAACTCAAGAAAATCTCTGTATGTTTTTTATATCCTTTTACCTCAACAATTAAATTACACTAATAATCCAGTTACATTTTATAAATCAGGGTCTTTACTGGGTTGATAAGGAAACGGAAAACTAAAATTTACAATTTCAACCATGCAATTAAATTAAATGAAAACGAAATCTGACTGATTACCCTTATTTAACAATTTACAGAATTTATTACTGAATGTCTACTTACAATTTTATTTGGGTTTTTCAGGAATGCACTTTAATCTACAATGCCCTTCTGTGCACAGACTTTTACACACGCTTCACAGACACGTTCACTTTATCCTTTTTTATATCCCAACTCCTGACAGCTTGCATGGACTAAAATGTTTATTTTATTTTTAGCCACGGCCACCATTCAATTTGACCGAATATTTATCAACACCTCCACGTCCTCCTCCTTTTCGGTCTACATTTCAACTCCTATGTCTTTCTCGTTCCAACTCTGACACCACACTCCACGTCCATCTCCTCTGAGGTCTCCTGTCCAACTAACTTTTCTATACACTTCCCCCTCTCCAGAATATTCCCTTGTTTTCACAGTTTTTGAGTTTACACGTTCGCCAAACAAACACCAACTGTAGGCTTTCTCACGCTCTGAGAGCCCCTCAATACAATTAAAATAAACATTTCCTTGTAATATAATTTTGTGTCCACAAAACTTCTGTCATTATGCCTTTAGGGTTTCGTCCCGATGTCTGTCAAAACCATTAGCTCTAAGAGCCGCTAAACGTCCAATTATAGTCCTCCCCTTCTCTAAGAGCCGCTTATCCATAATTTTATTATTATATTTTTTTATATACAAACCACTCAAGAATCCCCAGTCGGAGTTGATAAACAAATCTGATGAAATAAGAATAAAATTTATGTCCTTCTTAACTGGGTATTACAATATATATATATATATACATATATATATATATATATATATATATATGTTTGTGACACTTCTAACTAACGGCGAAAATGTCTGTTCCGGTGATGAAAACAGTCACGGCTCGAGGTAATTTGAAATGCCAATCTTCCAGTAGACACGTCAATCAAAAGACACCTCCGCCTGACTGGAGAAATCGAAACATGTTAGGAGAAAACAGGAAGTGCTAACTCGGGTGATTGGCCATAAAACACGCAGCCAGCGCATTCAACAAGAGGTTTTGCGATTAGCAAAAGCATTTACCTTCGCGAAGTAATGAAGACGAAGAGTCAGAGTGTTTATCATTCTTATTCATCAATGGAGCACAGACGTTTTATCAAGAAATTCGGTCGATAATCAACGTTTGAAATGCTAATTCAAGACGACTGAGGTTTATTCTCCATTCTTCCTGTAAGACAACAATGTTTTGTGTTTTCTTATCATATGACCGTTTGATCCCAAACTTTTTAAGATTATTATTTTGATCAAGATTTGCTTCAAATTATTATTATTTGTGGTGAATTAGTTTGAAGACCTCTGAATAATACAATCGACTTTTATATTAGTTTACTTGAGTAATTTCAATTGAGCCAACGATTCTCATAAAACCGGAATTAAAAGGTCCCACTTGCTTATTTGGAAAAGCTTTAAATTCCTTCTCGCTTCCGTTGATAGGAAAAATCTAAGTCTCTGAGCAATTTGTAAATTCTGATGAAATCCGAAAGTCATATTTATTCAGGTCAAGCATTCACTATAATGGACTTAAAATGACAATGACTTCGAGTATAAAACTCGAAGTGTATTTGCGTTTGACTTTCCCTTGATACAGACTTTGAAACATTAATTCCTATCGTTCACATAACATGTTTTAAAATTACAGCAGCAACTCTGAAGAATTCAAAATTTGGCAAACTCTATCATTATGGTTGTGAACAATTAGAAATAGTTGTTCCAGAGAGTTAATGGTTTCGAGTTGGTATTTATTTATCATTTTCAAGTGGGAAAATAACCTTCTGTCAGAACTTCCTGACTACGTCTATGCGTATTGTCTAAAATAAATTTTCCATAAAATGATGGAGACATAATAGGTACCAAGTGTGCTTTATAAACTGTCCTGTAACTTAAAAACCTTAAAATACAACAATACCCAATCACTCCTTTATCAATTAGTAATTGATGAATTCCTCTTATAAAAGTTTATTAAATTGTTTGTTACTGGAGGACAGAGACGGAATAAAGTTGGGAGCGTTATAACATGCGTGTCTGTCCATAGACTGTTATTAATGGCTTTGGAGAGAAACGGTGAAATAGTGTGGCAGTTGGTGGAGGACGATCTTCTTAAAATACAGCCATGCATTGTTTACTCAAGTGTCCAGGCTTGTATTCGTGAAAAGTTGTGCGAAGATAATGCGTTCTGCCTCCGTCAAAAAAAAGTGACTAATTGTTGTTTGTAGAACTTTTCCTCGTATGGGTTAATGTAGCAAAATATTTCTCTGGGTTGGAGGAGCCACGTGTAGTTGTGTCTTTGAGAGCAGTTGTAAATTTCGGAGTATAGCGTAGTAAGAGGAATCTCAATCTTAGAACCTACCGCCTCGAACAGTTCTGTATTGACGGACAAAACTGCAATATTGAATTAATTTTTTTTTCAGGTGTATACAGGCTATGTATAGAGTAATCCGCATAGTGGCAAATCCCCTCTTGTAGCATAGGAAAGGGAGTGAATGAAGGCGTGCGGAAAGGTAGAGGAAGGTAGCCAAGGGTTAACTAGGGCCCCCGGGTTATGGTTTTAGTATCCTAACCAGAAATTCACCTAAAAGTGATGCAGCGAAAAACCTAGAAAAACCTGCATCAGGTATATCAGGTATTTCGTACTTGTCCCACGCCCTTTCGATGGCGGGAGAGGGGTTTGCTGTGGGGTCGCAACTTTCCTGTCTCCGTGCCTTGACTAGTTTAGGAGGCAGATTTTTTTTTTAGGTAACAGGCTACATGAGCGTAATCCATTTGGTGACAACTCCCCTTTAGTAGCATAGGAAGAGATTTGAAAGGGGGGATGCGGAAGGGTAGAGGAAGCTAGCCAAGGGTTAACTAGGGCCCCAGGGTTATGGTTTAAGGATCATACCCGGCAATTCGCCTAAAAGTGATGATGGGAAAACCCTAGAAAAATATGCATCAGGTAGGTCGGGCATTAGGTACTTGTCCCCCGCCCTTCCGATAGCGGGAGAGGAGTTTGCTGTGGGGACGCAGCATTCCCTTCTCCGTGCCTCGACCAGTTTAGGAGGCAGCTGGCCGACTATTCCAATGGGAATAGCGTATGCGTATGCCCAAGGTCTGTGACCCCGGAACATACACCTCTCAAAACAGGGCGAGGTGCCTCGGCTTGTGGAAACTTCAGTTCAAAAACGGAGAGGAAAAGGCATCCCCAAAGGTAGTCCCTTCGTATCTCTCCTACAAGGGTTTGCCTGCGAGAGAACATCCCTCGCAGGTTACATCGGAGAGGAGTTTGCTCGGTAATTAATTTATGAAATAGTCGTGCTTGCTGTTCAACTGCGGGCCACAGACATAGGGATGACACCCCCACGCGATAGAGAAGAACATTACACATTATACGTTGCACAGTCATATACGATAATGCCATTTTTATACAAATTTGCATTTCAAACCAATATAAACACGAAACTGTCACACTACCTCGGCTCTAATTAAAACAACTCCGAGAAAAAAGAGATATGAAAACATTTACGTCTGATTGAAAATAGTGAATAAGAAACATAACCAATTCAGACAAAAAGGTAATATAACTACCACACAACGTTTCTGGGATCCTTGTTCCTTTCAACAGATGCTAAGAAGATCCTATAGAAAACACAACTGCACAACACTCAAAAGCGAAGAAAATGCAACGACAATTGGAGAGCCGAAGGGTTAGCGTAACAATAAGGGAGCAATTACAATGGGAAACATAAAGATTAGCGTAATAATAATGGATCATAGAAATTATTGAATTTAATAGTGTCTATACATTGAGAGCAGTTGTAAATTAAAAACCACAAGGACCCACTTGACACCTACAGCAAACATTGTGTTGTTTACAAAATCTCTTGCTCTAATTGTAATTCCTGCTACATAGGACAGACACAACGTTCCCTTAATACACGTATCAAAAAATGTATACCTAATATCAAACTTCCTATTGATAAACAATCTGTAGTATCTAAACATATCATCAATTCTAAACATACATTTGATTGGCATAATGCTATGATTTTAGACATTGACACCAGGTACAATTCCAGACTCATTTTTATGCTTCACATTAAATCAAACATCACAGCTATTTTCCCATTGTCGTTGCTCCCTTATTGTTACGCTAACCCTTCGGCTCTCCCATTGTGATTGCGTTTTCGTCGCTTTTGAGTTTTGTCAACAGACCAGTGCAGTTGCGATTCCTAGGCTCTTCTTAGCACCTGAGGAAAGGGACAAGGATCTAAGAAACGTTGTGTGGTATTTATATTACCTTTTGTCTGTATTGGCCATATTTCTTATTAAAAAAAAGAGATATATTAATTCGTAATTAATAATAAATATTTGTGTCAGTGCAGTATAATTAAATTTAATATTGTTAATGAAAATTTGTATAATAATTTAATAAACCAATCCGTCGATGCAATTATATATTAAATACTGCAATAAAAAGAGAATAACTCAAAGTTTTTAATTTATCATTATGACCTACATTTTTGCTGTACAACTTCATAAAAAGTAAATAAAAGTCATCAAGAAAAGCAGACAATCATTCATTCAACTAGTAGTTAAGTTTTAATTCAGAAAATAGATTATAATTAATTTTCATAAAAATGTTGTCTCTAACGATCGACGCGGTATTAAATTCAATAGTATGAAAGAAGTTAATGATTTATTAGAGCTGGCTGCCGACATTAAATTAAAGTGGAGGGTCATATTAATTCCTTGAAAAGTTTTCAGCCCAGCCACCTCAGCAGAACTAAACTTAAGAAAATTAATTAGTGATTGAATGAAGAAATATTTTCGAGAACGAGAGAACTTTTATTCTCCAAAAAAGGGAGTTAGTTTAATTTAGAATGATTTTGATCAAGTACATGATGCAGAGAGATTATATTTGCATATTATAAATAACAGTAATCTGTTCATTATTTCAATTCAAGGAACTAAATTAAATGCCGTGAATTATTACACTATAATTCTGTTTTTTAATAAAATACAAGGTTTCAAATTTAACGGATACTAACTAATATTTTACTTGCCCACTAAATCTAACCAATTACAGATTCATTACTGAGTGCCTTCATGAAAGTTTCCTCGTAATCTTCTATAATATTGTGAAATATATCAACTAATTGTAAAATATGATTGGAAATGCTAATATTTTAAATATAAAAATTAATAAAGCAAGAAACGCTCATCTTGATTATAACTGTTCGTTTATTATCTTAATTTCCCCATATTGAAGTTCTCATAAAAGGCCTGTGTAAGATTTTATTCTTTTACTATGAGCTCATGTCCAACTCTTGGAAACTCAATTCAGGATTTAAAATTTTTTCTCTTTTTTTTTAGGGCAACAGGCTACATGAGGGTAATCCACGTTGGGCAACTCCCCTTTAATAGCATAGCCAAGGGTTACTAGGGCCCCGGGGCTATATTTTAAGGATCCTACCCGGCATTTGCCTAAATAAATGCAGGGAAAACCCTAGAAAAACCTGCATCTGGTAGGTCGGTCATTGGGTACTTGTCCCACGCCCTTCCGATAGCTGGAGAGGAGTTTGCTGTGGGGACGCAGCATTCCCTTCTCCGTGCCTCGACCAGTTGAGGAGGCAGCTGGCCGACTATTCCAATGGGAATAGCTGACAAATCTTACCGTATGCCCAAGGTCTGTGACCCCGGAACATACACCTCTCAGAACAGGCCTAGGTGCCTCGGCTTGTGGGAACCTTAGTTCAAAAACGGAGAGGAAAAGCCCCTTCGTGTATTTTTTTTTCTCGTTCACTTTTTTATTTCATATCCAGTGATTTCGTAAATCGAAAGGAATAAAATTGCACAATTTTTTTGGATTATTACTCAGCTATAGTAGTTGCATGAATATTAAATTACTAGTATTTCTATGATTAACCAACTCACATAATGTTATACTTAATTCTGTCTGATAAATACCAATGATAAAAATCGATACCATGTTTTCATGTCCCTGAATTCTATTGGATATTTTATTACTAATTTTGTAATATAATTTTTTCTACTAGATGTCAAACGTAAAAGTATATTTCAAGGACGGAAGAATACTCAAGTATCTATTTAATTTCAGAAAGGAAGTTAAACAACAAACCAACAAATCTTCCTAATTTCCTAATAGAAAAGTTTCCGAAGCATCTTCACTTCAGACAGAGGAAGAACACCAATGAAATACAAAGTGTATTGACTATAAAAATGATGGATGTTCATTTTATTATGCATTCACTCAAAGAAACTCACTCGATATTTTGCCTTGAATTCGTAATTGTTTCGGTATTATTTATATTCACGGTCTTCATAAAGATGACCTCCATTGTAGATTCATTCAAGGATTCACGTAACTTTTCAGCTCCATCTATTACTGCAGCTTTTATTTAATTTTAGCTTGAAAACATACGAGAACCTAATTATGGAACCACAAATTTCTGTTATTTCGCAATTCTTTTAATTATTATATTTATATAAATTTGTAATATTTTCAAGTGTCTGTATTTTGTGTACGGATATTCCGTTGTCAGAAGTATTATAATTGCGCATAATTATTACTGAAGGCCTTGTAGGTGAGTGAAAAATTAATATATTTGCTGATATTAATGCAGCTATCGTTAACCCGCCCCTTGTTAACACAGTTTGGAAAGAGTATGTCCTTGGTATGAATTGATGTTCCAAACAATTCACATATTATCCCGAAGTTTACGTGCGCGGGAGACGGTGAATGGAGGATTAAAAAAAACCGTTAAAATATCGAGAAAAATCTTGCTTAATAACAACTTTGAAAAGAATTCAATATTATGGAATATTCATATTGACATCGAACAAGTTCTTCTATTTTTCCGACACAGTTTCAATAATATCCATATCCTTACTGAAAAAAATAAATCGATTTTCTTTTTTTCTTTTTTCACCTTATTTCGTTTCCCTGTACCATTCCCGTTACTGAGAAATTTCATTTCGAATCTTTCTTTAACGGCAACATCTATCTTCTTGACACCACCGTTATAATTGGAAATTACTTTATTGGTCATTGTTCAGTTTGACGTGTTTTCCTTGACTAAATGTTATATGTAAGAAGATGAAATTACGGTAGTTTATTTAATATATTCTTCAGAGAATTCTGCGCAGTATTCAGTCCAGTCCCGATTTTTAACAGTTCATCCTTCTACCGTAACTTCATGGTAAACATGTAACATATACTTAAGTGAAATATTTAGAGGACAGTCATCTAATACACAAAATAATAAAGGAATTGGAAATAAAAGTGCATAATTTGCCATAAAATCTTTCATATTTTATAAAAATGACTATGTCTTCACTCGGGTACCTTTCGGAGATTCATATAAGTTTATATTAATGAATGAAGATGAAAAAAACTCCACAGAACAAAGAATGGAATCCCGGGCAACTGATAATTTCTTTATTTATATGAGCTAAGACTCAAATTTATTTTTTATATGCCTGTTTCTCAAGCTTTCCAACAACTAACCATTGATATCATTTCAAGGCCTAACTTACGCCTCGTGAAGGATGAACTGATATATAAATTTATTATTGGTCTACGTTTAATTATTATATGGACAAGAATGCTTTCGGTCTGGGATTGATATTAATCATTATTGCTAATATAAGTTTATATTTCTACAATATTTTCTTGAAGAATAATATACTAAAAAATACATCTTCATTCTTGAATTAACTTGGAACTTGTCTTCATTGAAATATTTGATTCCTACCTCAAGTATCCGAACAATTTTTTTTTTAGGTAACAGGCTACATGAGGGTAATCCACATGGTGGCAACTCCCCTTTAATAGCATAGGAAAGGATTTGAAAGTGGGGATGCGGGTTAACTAAGGCCCTCGGGCTATGGTTTAAGGATCCTACCCGGCAATTCGCCTAAAAGTGATGCAGGGAAAACCCTAGAAAAACCTGCATCAGGTAGTTTGGGTATTTGGTACTTGTCCCACGCCCCTTAGATGGCAGGAGAGGGATTAGCTGTGAGGTCACAGCTTTTCTCTCTCCGTTCCTTGACTAGTTTAGGAGGCAGCTGGCCAACTATTCCAATAGGAATAGAGGACAAGGTGCCCAAGGTCTTCGACACCGGAACATACACCTCTCAAAACAGACTCAGGTGCCTCTGCATGTGGGAACCTTAGTTCAATAAACCAGAGAGATGTGAAGGCATCCCCAAAGGTAGCCTCCACCAGAGCTCTCTGGGAAGGTTCCTTCTTAACAATGTATTTTGTATTTGTGCAATATAAATTAATCTACTAATATTAGTTTACAATGAGTCATTACGGGCGCAGAGAATATTATCTAAAATGTCGTTATTCTCATGAAAGAACCGCTAAATATTATCTAAGTTTATTTATCATGCGCTTATAAACACGGATAGAGTTGTTACGTAATTAACTCTAATGTTTCTTACCACAACCGAACCTTAAATCTGACTGGGGTCATATTTACAAACGACTGAAAGATTTAATTTACTTAACAATATTTTGACTATGTGTTTTTATTTCTTTACCAGTGGGTTAATCGACATTTTCACAATCAAAACTATAAGATATTTCAAAATTATTGAATAATTAAACAGATAATATTATGTTCGTTTGTGATCTACGAGTGACAAAGTTAATATGTAATAATACGTTAGGAGTCTATATTTTCCTTATAACATTTTAAAAATAATTTATGTTGAATTTTAATCAATGTTAAATGTCAATATATCAATTTCAGGGTTAGGTTCTATTTTGCAAGTGAAATTAATTTTAGGAGTTACGTTATTACCAGCATTATACAATAGCTTCTTAGCGGAATTTACTCCGACCCCCCAAAGAGGGAACAGGGATACCTTATTACCTAAATCTCGGCGGGTTGGCACCTGCACCCAGAGGATAGAAGAAAGATTTGCCTACGAAACCACATACCCCCTCGACTCCAAATTTCGTCGGTCTGGGACGTGGTAAACCAAAACTCAGCTGGGCTACAGGGACACTGGAGGATAGACCAGGGACCCGACACATCCAGAGGAACCAAATTGCCCGAAGGACGGCTTTGGTCGGCCGCGCACATAGCTCCGTTATCACGAGTGCTCAGGGTCGCCCCACAGTTGGAGATGCTCTTCCCCGAAGACCATTGAAACTAGTTTCGCAGAATGGCTCTCAAATTAGGTCTATCTCCCTCACATAGCAATACGCTATTGATATCATGAGAATTATGACCAGGCGGTTTCGTCATCGGATAAATAAGAGGTGGAGACATTTCTCCACCACTCCACACCTTAGCCTCCCGGAGTGCGGTTAGTGCTGGGGTCGCCAACACTTTCCATACCCCGAAATACTGGACGACCGCCTTGAGTCAATCTCCACCACCTCCTGACAGAACAGGATGGTAGCTTCTCAGAAAGCCCCACAAAAGAACCACGCACCCTCCCTTACTCCTCACCTTCATACGTGCCGCAACCGCGGAAAAGCCTATCTACCAGAGTTCTATTTTCAGCAGGATTCCTCCCACTACCGAAAATAGTCACGGTTCGAGGAGGCTTTCCAAACCTGTCCCAAACATCAAATCTGAAAGTAATGAGACCGTTACCCACACACATGGGATTGGAATCAATGCTTTCTGTTTAAAGAGTGAACGCCATGTGGCCTGGCCTGTATCTCGTCTCGGATACTACCCATAATGACGATCTCATGGATGCGACACCTTAAATGACTGTTATCCCACCATTCACCCACGCCTCCCTTCATGCCGCACCATCAGAGAATCCTCCGTATAGTACTAGTGATAGACTCCTCCCAAACTGAGACTAATAACAGCTCAATGCAACTTTCATACGCATCTCCCACACATCAGTACTGGGGAATTATGGACTATTACGTCTTCTTTTTCAATTTACTGAAAAGGTCGTCGATATATATATATATATATATATATAATTTTTTTGTTCGTAAGACTGGCTGAATTATTATTAATTAATCTGATCAAGTAATGTTAAGAACCAGTATTTAGCTTAAAAAATGATTTGTAACTAATTTTTCATCACCCATATCGATTTCTTATTAATTATTTACCACTGAGTTTTAATTTAATTTTGCATTGTACGGAACGATCGAAGCGGCTATTTTCTGTTTTATTTCACGCATACTTTTTTTTTCTTAAGCAATCTTTCTAAATGAAATATTTCGTTCATATCGAAGTTTGTAAAGGAGTTGCTCAGAGCGTCCTGGTGTAAATTATCACAATGTATGTTTACACGTCAGTTTTCACGAAACAAAAATAAATAATTTCCCCCGACATTGAAGCTAGGAGATAAATTATGCTTCTTTTGTGGATTCCGATAAAATTAGAAGTATTTGGTGGCAAGAAAAACGGGCTTTGGTTTTAATATTCCCTGTTTACAGTTTCCCGCCGTATAGTCTGCAGAGAAGAGGAAGAACACTGCCGCGCATTATCATATCTGGGAAGTTAATTATATTACTGAAATGGAAAAAAACTTAGCCTCGAACTTACAGGACCAAGCAACTAAGCCGTAATAAAATCACTTCCCTGGAATATTTAAGCTCCAAATATTTAACCTTCTGTTATTAAGTAGTTAGATCGAAATTACCAAAAAAACTAGTTTATATAAGTACAACGCTGATGTACATTGCATTTCCTTACAAAAATGACTAACAGCGAACTACACTTCAGCGTCTATTCAATTCGCGATAGAAAATTTTCCTAGCTTCTGTCAACAATGACCTACAAAAAGAATCCTTGTCATGAGTAATCTAACGCTTTGGTTCATTCTGCCATTTAATGAGGTTTTAAAGTTAGAGTATTAGCAGTAACTCCTAGAACTTTTCCATTCGCGTCAAACTATAGCAGTTATCCTCGAAGCTGTCACCAGTAAATGATAAAGTTCAGAGAAGCTAATGTAGAATTCACAAGAAACCCTACAAGTCTAAGAATTGCAGGACTCAGAAAACTGGTTCCGCGTTTGAATTCCGTGTCAAATTTGAGATCTTCTTTGGCTCCGCCGTCTTTTTGCCTGTTATTCAAACTTTATTAAAATATGCACGTCACCTTCCTTTATTTGTTCAGTAAGAAGAATCCGTTTCCTAAACACTTGGTAACGATTATGAATCGACAGACTTAATAAATTATTTATAATTTAGTGATTTGCGAATTAAACGTATGCAAATAAAATAAAAGTTTTGTATATTCATGATGTGGTACAATCGAGAGCAACCTTTAGACGAAAAACATGGTTTTATTTTATAATGAAAGTCACTGCCCACTTGCCAGAAGCCCAGATATGAAGATTTCTCGGCTAGTTGGTCAGAAACAACTTAACCGTCTGCAGAACATTGTTATAGGAGACGGCATTTTTCCATGTGGGGGAACGATATATAAAAAGTGAGAGAAAATAACTCCAGGGGCTTCATGGACATTTTAACATGCTAACCATGTTTTGCTTACACATATAGTAACACAATGTAAGAGAAACTGGAATAAAAGCTTAGATCCTACAACTCTTTCTGAGAAAGAGTGGCAGCAACAAGAAAAACCTGCTACGAGACTGGACGAACATAGAAGCAGTGTAAAGTCGGTTGTTATTTTCCTGAAGGCGCCAATCACCGGAAAATATTCCACAGAAGCAAACCCCACAATTTATTATTTTACTACATTTTTTATGAAATGTAATGACTTTTTTAAAGTTCCTATAAAACGGCGTTTTGTTAAGTCCTGAGATGTATTTAGAATTTTGCAGTCTAAAATTATGGCTCACCCTCTCCATAAAAAATAAAAATGTATAAATTTATTACTGAGTCACTTATAAATTCTAATTTAAAATAAATTAATTCATTTTTATATAATTTAACATTATTATGGAATAATCAAAATTCATTAGAATCTAGAAATTTTGGTAATATACGCTTCATTAATTATGGGAAACGAAACTGTCTGCCACGTTCACCAACTGCAGTTGTCATTAAGTTGTAGACAGTTTATTAAGAAATAGGCTACTTGAGGGTGGCAACTTTTCTATGATAGCACAGGAATTAATATAAAGGGTCTAGGTGGAACGGACGACAGGGCAAGGAAGCCGAGGCTTAACGCGGGTTCCCTGACTATAAGTTAAGGATCTTACCCGGTATGCACCTAAATGTGATTCAGAGAAATCCCTAGTGAAACCAGCACCAAGTAGGTCGGACTCTTGGTACTTCTCCCACGTCCTTCCGATAACTGAAGTGGTGACGCAGCTTTCTTGTCTCCATGTTCAGATTTGGAGGCAGTCACCTCACCCTTTTAATCCTACAATCTGTGTATGAGAGAGCTCTCGAATTACAAATTTCAAGACGTTGTCCTGACTGGATTATTGGACTGACAGAAATTCGAAAAAGAATAAGGAGCGTGAGAATACTACGATTCTGCTGAACGTATCTTGGCGGCGTAGGCGTTCGGTGTTGAAAGTTTCTCTCGAAATGAGAACAGAAAATTGGTTGAAAGGAGAAGAGAAATGGCCATTATGGTTTTAATCAACTGCAGAGAATGAATGCTGGTCTCCGGCTTTGGCCCTTAACAAAGACTATTCACCATCCGTTCAATGGATCAGCGGGTGGCTTCTACGATCCAGGTGTGGGGAGCAATTAGTGGTGTTCTACAGAAAGTCCCTACAGGAGGTCACGTGGGTGTTAAAATTCCGCAGTGGAATATTCGAGATGCGCTCTTCGTCATCCGTCTGGTATGGAGGCAATATAGAATTCGTCATGTATTACAGTACATAATTAATACCACAATATTGCAGATTAAAATATTTAGAAAATGGTACTCAGTCTGTGGTATAGTAAATATTTGATAAATAAACAACGGCCAATTTAAAGTCAGAAAACAATATATTTATTTATAGAAAATTAAACTACGTTCCGTCGCTAACTTTGCCACCTCTTCAGGTTGAAGTTTAACAAAATGTTGATAGTCAGGTTATTCTCCCTTGACTTTTTAATATTTTAAAATATTTATAAGTTGTTTCATTAGTCAGAATATATATATATATATATATATATATATATATATATATCATAATAAATATTTCCGTACGTACTCTAACATCTGAAATTTCCTTATAATATAGCGATCTATGAAAAACAAATATGTCACTCATGATTATTAACAAAAAGTAAGCAATGCAAACGAAACATCGAATTTATTACTGTTTAAAAATCTCTTTTTACTTAATGATTATCTTTCTTTGTGTCAAATGAAGAAATATTACTCCACAATTAAATATATTGTAGCAATAGTTAATTAGGCCATTAAATTGATTAGGGATAATTTAAATTGTTTTGATAAATGAATTGTAGCGGTATTTGAGCTACCAAAGCGACAATAGCTCTGAGCTCTGTTGCTTTGTTGAAGAGCCGAAATGTCGATTGTGCGCGCAAAAGAAAAGTTAGTCTACGTCTACGGTCAGCCACGAAAGGATAGACAACCAAATCTGCATACGAGGAGTCTACGTCTACGGTCAGCCACGAGAGGAGAGACATTAAAACAAATCTTCACATAAATACATAGCAGGTCGATCCAAATAGATAAATAAAACAGTAAAAGTCTAAAATCTGCAAATCGTGAGTTCCTGTAAGCAAGCAGATAGTTGGACAGAGACATTTTCTAACAACTAGCCAACGGTGAAGCAAAGGTTGCTTCATTATATAAAAATTGAACAATTTTGCATTGAGGGAAACCAACATCCGATAGCTGACCAATTAGGAGAGGACCATCCGAGGTTCCTGAGAGCTGAGTACGTGCATTTCGACAGCGTATGTGTAAAATCTGTGAGGAAATAGAATCAGTGTAATATTTTGCATTTGAAGCTACAAAAGAATTCTGGTACCAGTAGGACATTATGTGAGTAACCAAAACTTTGATAATAAGTGTAAAGTCCGATTTCGTTCATCTTTCATTTCGTTCAAGTTAAATTTCTTTACATTTAGCTTTCTTTCATTTATCGACATATTGTTTTTAGGTAAATTTTAAACTGAATTGTTAATCAGTTTATTAAATCACTTCTCTGTTAATTATCAAACCCAGTGGAGATCCTGAGATAAGAGATATTAATTTGATTGTAATTGTTGTAATTTTTGGAAGCCACAAGTGAATAAATAATAAGTTACTTTATTTGTTAATAATTTTGATAATCTTTTAATTTAATTAACCTTTTCATTTTATCATTACATAAATGGCACCACAACTTGGAGCAAATAAATTAAACGACTAATAGTTGATTATTACAATATATAGATATATATATATATCAAGTCCACAATGTTTTTAATTATTAATTATTAATTGCCCTTTAATTATTACAATATATATATTAAAAGTATATATATTGTAATAATTTAAGTGAAATTAATAATTAATAATTAAAAACATTGTGGACTTGAATTATTATCGGCAAACAGTTACAAATCACACACACAAGAATTGACGATAATAGAATAGGTCGAAAAGCATTGTAGGACTGTCGGCGCGTTAAGAGAACATTGAAGTCAGTTGGCGATCAGGAACGGCCAAAAGCGGTCGTAATAAAAATAGACGAGACATTTTTCAAAAGTAAAGTCGTACAGTATTCACCCAGATAGTGCTGCAGAAAGATTTCTGAGTGTTCCAGTTTACGCCAAATAATTTTAAAGACTCTACGTGGAGGAATTATCAGAATTACCGCAAATTGGCATAATTGCGGAATAAGTCATCTAGAAGATATAGCCAACACTTGCTAATGCAACAGAGAAGTGTAAATTCAGTGAAAGAATGGCCTGTTTTAAAAAATTTGAGTGTGTGTAAGTGTGTTGCTGAAAGAGTTAAATTGTCCAGGTACCAGAAAAACTGTAAGTCATACCTCATTCAAATTATTATTGTGAACGTTTGATTAAATATAAAATCGTCAGATTTCGATTTTTTATTAATATCGTAAATATTAATTTGTAATTAATTCATAAAAGTGTAATTGACACAGAAATTTGATTGTTAAAAAATGAGCAACACTTTTCTTTATTTAAAGACCCAGATAAAGACCTTGAGATTAAGAGTAAAAGTTTTGTTTGTACGTAATAAATATTGTTAAAGGTCATCGAATATTTATTTGTAATTTTAAATCTGTGTGCATCGAATAAATTAATCGTTTGGCCAGTTTAAATAAATTTTCTTATTTATGCTAATTTCATTTAAACATTTCCATAGATTCATCAACGTGGAGCTAATTATTATTTAATCTTTCTTTCGTTCTGCTTTATTACATTTTGGCGTCCTCAACGTGAGGCTAAATCATAATTAATTGTTTCATTGTTATTATTACAATATATATATATATATATATATATATCTGCCCTATGGCAGCATATACAGAGACTTTCACAAAATACTCTCGTAATATAATGTAACCCTTTTAAATTTAATATTACAGTTTTCATTTGTTTTACATTCCTAAATATAATTTTTCCGTTTAACCGAACAAAAAGCTCGTTCAGTTTCCTGGACCATAATCGTGATTTTCACCATATATTTCTAAATATATTTTTTTACCCTCATAAATTTATTTATAAAAAAGACGCCTCTTTCATCATTTTTTTCATGTCCGATGAACTTTAAAGCAGTACCTTATAGTAAAAAGGATGTTAAAGCAATTAATATACGAAAATGAATCTGTTGATATGTATATTTTAATTTTTTAGTTATTGAAGTGCAACTATTTCCCATATTGTAAAAAAAAGTTGTTCTAAAATATTTTATGTAAAATTGATGCTTGTACCAATATAAATTTATTGATTATTGTAGTTGAATATTAAGCAGAAAAGGTGATTTATCTATGTTTTCATGGTTACTACCAATTCTCCTTGTTTCGGAGGACTTCTAGTATAACAATCACATTATTTACTTATGAATTCAAATTACGTGTCGCGAGTTTCAATTCTGAAGAATGATTGAATAGGTTACGTTGCAAGTACCCTTGCTCGCCTTTCTCCGTTTATGGCGTATGAAAGTGACATGAAGAACAAACTGCGTTATCCTTACCTAGCACTACCACATATATTTCTTACGTCGGGAGGTGAACTGGCCTCCTGAGTCATTAGTATGTGCTCCAGGCAACGCATGACGGAAAATAACTGAATACAGACGCTGCGCTTCAGAAAATTCTACGATTCCACTCCGTTGGCATGGAAGGAAGTTTCTACGACGCAAGTTCAAACTATATACTATAATGATTGACAGGAACTATTTATTTATTTAAAGTGCCCCACGTTGTGAAAGCAAAATGTAATGATTAAAGGAATGATTTAATAAAAAAAATTAATAATTATTTAAAACAAATTTAATCTTTAAAGGTACAATTTATTATCCCTATTTTGTTACGCCACATTCAATCAAATTTACAAACCAATTATTTATTTTTATAATTTGTGGCATTTAAAGAAAATACAAACTTTTATATTTTACAAATAAATCAATCTAACTAACTCTTCTTCTCAGGGTCTTTAATGGGTTTGATAGGAAAAAAAACAATCAAGAATAAAATTGAAAAATTTACAATTCAAACAAATTGAAACGAACAGAATATAAAATGAAAAGAAACGAAATCTGACTATACCCTAATTACCGTTTTCACACATTTATTATTTTTATTAGTACTTACAAATTTCTTTCTGGTACCAGACCTAACGTTTACAGAACGTGGGCACGCACTTCGCTAAAAAGGCCATTATTCACAGACTCTACGCTTGAACAAAACACACGGCTAAATATTTTCACAGCTTCAAACAAAAGGATCCCTCGCAAGGGCCGAAGTTTGTTTCGCCCGCAGCCACCGGTCAATTACCGAGTATTATCGCCAACGCCAAGATGTTCTGACCTTGGAAACCGTCAGTGTTAATGTGACCCCAATTATATACAGTTATATAGTTAGACCGTAGTCACCAGTCTATTCAAAAATGATCCAGAAACTGCAACGAACACCATTAACAGAGTTCAATTCTTTTAAACATACAATCTCCGCAGCATTGTAATTCTTTAAAGGCTTAACAATGCATATAAAATATTTAGAATCATTTGACTGAATTCTTCACTTCCTTGTCCGATCTTTCCTATCGTCCCAATGCTCTTTCCTCGACGATCACTAACCAGAGTGTCACCAACTGAACTCCGTACAACGCTCGTAGTTCTCACACTCGTAGTTCTCAGGCTCGTAGTTCCCACCAAATCTCGGCGAAAAAGAAGCCCGCCGTCACTGTCGTTCTTTGAGATCGGCGCCGCCAAACAAATTATTATAAATCAACAAATAATGGCCTCCTTAATTAGTATTACAATATATTTTTAATTCTATAGTCAAGAATATAACAATAAGCACTAACTTATTAGATCTAATAAGGAACGTTTTAGTGTGACTTCACGGATTTTTTTTTCGATTGGCCCTGGATTAAAAATGACAAACTATTTCGCTGACTTAAATCCACAGCATTTTCGACCTTCATATAACGCAGATTGCAAGAAAATCTCCTATTAAGATTTAACCACACACATTACTGTTTGTTACAATTTGTTAATATTAGTTATCTAATTAATAGAAATAAATTATTTAAAAATCAGATAAAAAGTACCAGAAAATTAGTATAAAAATAGTTGATCACATTTTCCTCTTCGTTTTCCATTTACAATCGTCTGGGTCGGGTTTTTAATGAAGGACCTCAGCATTTGTCCATTTTATTTTTTCCACCATAACTCCCTAACTTTATGCAATATTTCTTCTACTTTCCCTACGCATCCATTCACCTTCCTAGGTCTCGGCCGTTGTCTTCATCCTGTTACTTTCTTTGCCAATACTCGATTTGGAACTACATCTTCTTCCATTCTCAAGTGTCCAAATCATTTCAGTTTACTTATCTTTATTTGGATTTGTAGTTTCGGAAATACGACTTTTTTCTAATTTATACATTTTTCTCGGCGTGTATTTCCAAATATTCCGCTAAGGAACTTCATCACAGATATTTAGATTCTACTTTCATCGGCGTTGATGCCCACGTGCAAGTTGAAAACGACAATATTGATGTATATTATACTAGAAGTATGGTGCAAGTTATTGGGATCCTTATAGAAAACACCACATAGAAGGACTAGAAAAACTTCAGAGGGGGGAAGAAAAATTTGTAATACGGGGACCTGGTCACGGGCGAGATAAGGAAGAGAAATTAGAGTGGTAATCTTTGGCAACCAGACGGAAGAAAGGTTTTGCACTCTTTTTAAATCATATACGGATAACAAAGCGTGGAAACACATACGGGATAAGATCGCAAAACCAACTTACATTGGCAGGGGTGATCACAAATTTAAAACCAAAACTAGACCGCAAAAAAAAAAAAACGTTGTATGGAATTTATCATTCCTAAACAGAGAGATAGGTGATTGGAACAATTTACCTGCAGCAGTGTTTAAGGATAATCTTCCAATAAGAATAATATAAATAAATTAGTGAAGTGAAATGTAATTTTTTTTATTATATAATATAAATCAGTTTATGTCTATATTTTTCTTTAGTGAAATGAAGTGTGGAAATAGTGAAAAACTTTCAGGACTTATTTCTAAGACTTACTTTATTATTATTATTTTTATTTAATTTATAAATTATTTTTCAAAATTGTTTTATTTATTGATTTGTTATATTTTTGTTTATATATTTAGTTTACCGGGAACGATGCTAATCACATCTAATAATATACATATTCAATACACTTAGTTTAGAGTTATTTCTCATTTTAAAATATAATGAAAATTTCGTTCTCTTTGACTATCGTCAATAAATTTAATAATAAGAAAATTTAGAATATGGTCGGTAAGTTTTTATCAAATTTATTTTTGCTTGTTTCAGCCAACTTTCGACGACGCTAATTCAACTATGTTATTCGGTATTACCTTTTGGCTCCTTACTTCTTCATAGTGTTGTTCTTTTCTTTCCTCAATCTATACCTTCTCTATCTTCACCTTCGGTTTAGTTAAAACTCTGGTGATCTTATGTTGATTGAAATCATAATAATTTCTACAGGTGATGTTCATCATCCCAACTCGTTTGGAGTCTTCAGTAACTGTAACAGTTATTATATATTATTTCACGTTATTCATTAACACTTTATAACGTTTGTTGTGTATTCAATCCTCATAATTACTAATTTAAGTTTCGGTCAAATACAAAAATCATTTTCGAAATTTTACTTTCCATCTTCATTAAATAATTGATGAGATGTTTGTGACGTACATATTTTAACACGTGAAAGGAAGTAAGAATTATTCAATAAGCCATAGATCAGAAGTTTAAAAAAATAGGAGTCAATAAGTATTTACCGAGTATGCTTTGAAAACATAAAAAATGTGATTGAAATATTGGGGAAAAAAGTCCTGGAAGAGTATTAAAAAATTTTGATACATGGAACACCTACAAGCAATACAATTTGTTACTATATGTGAGGACCTTGAGACTTAAACTGTAATGGATCATTTACAGGCGTGCGAAATCTGAGGATGAAAACCGTTCTCAGCATTCGCAGAAACGCTTGACTTCAGAAATGACTTCATCATTTAGAGCTTACAGATAACATTCTGAAACATAAAAGTATAGAAATTAACGTACTACAAAGTTGAGGTAACAGAGTGATAAAAATGGGATTGACCATATTTGAGCGACTTAGAATATGGTACTGAAACTAAAAACCAATAAGTTTGTAAATATTTCCTGTTTAAACTTAATAACTGACGTACTGCAGGGAAAAATATCCGTTGCAAATTTTGGGACTTAGAATTTTAAGACAGACGTTGGGTATGTTGATTGTTATCTTGATTGAAGAATATGAGTTAGTCATTAAGCTATGAAGGGTAATATTATTAAAGCCGGAAGGACCAAATTTTTCAAGTTTGGAATGAGGGAATTAACGACAATTTAAGATTTATTAACATTACAGCCTGGAGATCGTACACAAATATAATATTGATATTTACATTTCAAGATTGAATTAACAGAGAAAAATAAAAATTTTGAGAAATAATGCACGGTCCAGTCCAGGAGAAGTTCCTATAAAAAAATAAATATGTGTAAAAGTAATCATTATTAGCAAACAATACGAGTACTCTGAATAAAAAAACTGAATCGGATACGGTGGAATAAAAGGAAAAAAATTTACAAATTTGTGGACCTAAAATAGGATAAACGAAACAAAGAAGACATAAAAACTAGAAAACAGACTAAGATTGCTGGTTCTGAATTGAGATACGTATTAGTCTTGACGATTGAACTGCGAAAAAATGTGGTTTCAACTAGACGCGTGAAATATATATGGATATGAAGCGTGGAAATTTGGGAAGCCTGAAAGGAGTATGAAAATGTGGAAGCTTAATTGGACCGATGAAGTACCGAACGAGTATGTGCTGTGTCTGAAGATGACTTTGGAACTCACTAACAAAAATTCAATGAGAAGAAGTTTCTGAAGTACATGATAAGGTGATGGGAAAATTCCGGTAAAAGGAACGATCTCATTTATATACATCAGGTCAGATGATTTGGTCTTTGTGATGTATCTAATATTCTGATCAGGAGAGTCTGCGAAGGACTACCATTCACTGTTCTCAGGACAAGAAAAGTATAAATCTTTTACAGCATTAAAATTGATTATCCGAGGTAACTGTTCCCTGAGTGCAGAGAAGAGCTTGATGGGAAGTCTACGGTGGACGTGACCGGAAGCTCCGACTCTCTGCAGGGCGTCCAGCTCTGCTGTGTGGACACGATTCGGCTTAAACACAGACTTAAGGAGCATCAAACCGCAACATCCTGCCACGTGGCTCTAAGGACAATGCGCTCTCACTCTATAATTCAAATCCAGCTTCATGGTTGTTAGTGACAACTGAGAACCGGCGTCAATTGAGAAGTTTTTTTTATCCGGGTCCACCAAGATTAGTCCAGACTCGTCTAGTTACTGAGTCCAGTTACAAAGACCATTCGAGGAAGAACAAAACACGTCTCCAGAAATTCGTTACGTTGCTGATTCAGTAATCAACATATTTTAAAAAAAATCCAGATTAAGACAGCTTTAAAGTCTAAGCCAATGATCCATCTCTTCAAAACGGATGCTAACGATCCGATTGTAATTATTCTCTCAGAACGTAATCTAGCTATACTCATCGAAGAAAAGTTGAATTTCTTCTTTCCAAATGCGTACTTTCATATCTAAGCCGATCCAGATTGCTGTTGGGCCACGTGTGCGAGGAAATCCATCCCATTTCATCTATATTAATACTCAAAATATTTGATTTGGTCCTCTTGAGAAATATTTTGATTCTAATTTCACGGCATGATTAGACGCAAAGATCTGAAGTCTGATTCATGTTTCTCCATAACATTTTCGAATATCAAATAAACACGTTAATATAAAATACAACAACCAAGATAAAATATCAAATTTACGAATATTACACATAGGGAATATTGTGTTATTGATACAAGTCTTTACTTATTTTAATTCACCAACGATAATAAATAAAATATACTATGTAATAAATAGACGATTATAATAGTACAATTCAATGTATTAACATGCAGATTAGTGACGTTATAAAACTAGTAATAATACGAAAATATAATAATAAGAATGGTTATTCAAAATTTCCTGATGAAAACGAGCAAATTCTTCTATCAAAAGATAAGTGTTAAGATGATTGTTTCACCCGGTTTTAGATTTTTATATGTAAAACTACGTAGTTATTAAATGTATATTAATTTTTTCGTACTAATTGTTCCTACAGGTTTGGGGTTCAGAAAATAAACAACACACGTATTTGATATTTAACGTATTATGTATAGTATCTATATAATTTTCATATCAAGTATCAGCCCAAAGATATTAATAAATGACATAAGACAAAACTACATGATTTGCTAGTTTGGAGAAATTTATCGTTATTATTACTTGTTTTATAATGTTACTAATCTACATGTTAATATAGTGAATTATACTATTATAATCGTCTATTTTTGCCATAATGGAAATGTAATTGCTAAAAAAAAGAGAAAAAGGAGGATGTTATCATTAAAAAATTGTATCACGGTTGTTGGTTAACCTCGTCATATTAACGCATCGCTTACGTGTGACAATTTCACTCACTCTCTTTCTTATATAAGTCAGCATGTTTTATTCACGATGCGGCTATTGTATTCTCCAAGCAATGCACCGCACATATAGATACATTTACGACCTAACACGACCATTCTTCAAAATTAACACACTCAGACCTTTACTAAATGTAATACACGAATTTTTATATGAGTAAAACTGAATATGTGAATGTGCTATTTAGTAATGATTGACGTTATCGTTATTGAATTTAATGTCAGAAACACACTGAAGTTTTACATGGTAAAAATTATGGGGACTATTATGCGACATTTGGTTCCCAAAAGCAATTTCTTTGAAATATACTACGATACAAAGATATGCCGCTACGTGCACATCAAAAAGAAATGTTTTTTTTTTCTGTATCTCAAAATTACCTGAAAACTGTTTTCAAAGCTCCAACTGTTTTTAAAGATGAAATTCCCGAGGAGTGGCGAACGCAGACACAGAAATTATAATATTTTTTGTGCCAATATGTTGAGAATCAGCGGAGAGGAAAGTAATTTTAAAACACATTGCCACGAGAAGGTGTATATTACTAGAACGTTTGAGAGCATTCAGTTATCATTTGGTACGGATATAGTAAATGGAGAGTAACAGAGAATTATTAAGAATATTGGTAGATAGTAACGAGGAAATTTAGCCATGAAGTGATTTATCAATCATTTCTAAGTGAGTTAACAAGCAATGATCAGTCAGTTAGCAATAGGCAGGTATAGTGACGATAAGTGATAAACGAGATTTTTAACCAAGAATTGAGAGAGTGGCAAGTAGCCTCAAACTTATGCTTTCCTCTTTTTTTTTGGGTGTAGACAGGCTATGTATAGGGTAATCCACATAGTGGCAACTCCCCTCTTATAGCATAGGAAAGGGATTTGAAAGGGGGATGCGGAAGGGTGGAGGAAGGTAGCCAAGGGTAACTCTGCCCCCCGAGCTATGGTTTAAGGATCCTACCCGGCATTCGACTAAAAGAAATGGAGGACAAACCCTAGAAAAACCTGCATCAGGTAGGTTGGGCATTGGGTACTTGTCCCACGCCCTTCCGATGGCGGGAGAAGAGTTTTCTGTGGGGACGCAGCAATCCGTTCTCCGTGCTTCGACCAGTTTAGGAGGCAGCTGGCCGACTATTCCAATGGGAATAGCGGACAACTATTACCGTATGCCCAAGGTCTGCGACCCCGGAACATGCACCTCTCAAGACAGGCCGAGGTGCCTCGGCATATGGGAACCTTAGTTCAAAAAAACTAGAGAGATGTGAAGGCATCCCCAAGGGTAGCCTCCGCCAGAGCTCTCTGTATACTTACCTGCCTGCTACTTACATTTTCAGAAAGAATAGAGACTACTTGACTCCGGAACCAAAGAAAATATAAGGAATCAACAGAAAGCCATTAAAAAAATTCTTCAATCTAGCTAAATAAATGTAAGCATTATAAATTTTTAAAAGAATATATTTCATGAAAATGATGCAGTAGAAAATTAATTAAAATTTAAAATTTAATTTTATGATTACTTCTTATTTTTTTGGGCATTTAATTAAAAAATTCAACATCCACTACTCTGCTTAAATATTATTAATAAAATCGGCTGCCAGATT
The DNA here is from genome assembly GCA_037074705.1 of Zhengitettix transpicula. Classification (NCBI taxonomy): domain Eukaryota; kingdom Metazoa; phylum Arthropoda; class Insecta; order Orthoptera; family Tetrigidae; genus Zhengitettix; species Zhengitettix transpicula. Next base: position 81,548,725 of record CM073591.1, read on the forward strand.
GATATTAAATTAGAAAAATCTTAATTTAAAAACACTTTATTAAAAATTACAAGGTAAAACGTTCGAAATAAAATATCGTAATGAATTATACATATTTTACAGACTTTAATGCTTGAAGGGCTGCTACGATTGACATTTCTGTACTCCTTTGTGAACTCTCATTAAAAATGTGACGTGAAATATTCTTTTTATTAGTCTCATTTAATGTCTTAAAGTTTTTATTATTTTCAACAGATATCAGAATATCTTTATCAACGTGCTGTGGTGTAGCATATCGTCACAGAATCACGGTATGGGAATAGACGCTTGTGCTTGTCATGGTCGTGAAAACTTGCGTTAAGCCTGAAGGAGAATCGCTACGGTGACCACGTGCCACTTCTAATAGAAGGTGACAGTCTGGCAGGCATCCTCGTAGGTCAAAGCCCTCTCATATATATATATATATAATATATATTGTAATGCCAATTAATTAAGGCATTAATTGAGAAATTAAAAAATTAATTGTTAGAGAAACATTCTTGACGGCGGTACAACAGAGCAACAATGTAGGAGAGTATTGTTTTCTTTGTCGCAAGAAGCACTGCGATCTCAAAATTGCGAGACGGTAATTCGGTTGGCTGGAAGGTTTGGTCAAGTACAGGTCGCATTAAAATATTGAGGAGAGAGTACACATTATGTTTTGGTAGAGTTCAGTCTGCATTTTGGCTCCTCAGCGATCGGGTGGTCGTAAAAGAACTTTTGGAAATAGGATACTAACCACGTACCGAGAGACGAGGACTAAAGCGGAAGGCGAGAGCGAGAATCGAAGGCAGAACTACGAAACCTGCTAAACACCAACAGATTTGTGGACGCAGCCGGCAGTGGAGATTGGCAGAGGTCAACCGAGGAGGAGACGCAAAGGAGGTTCCTGGTTCCTGAATTTGTTCCAAAAATATTAAATTTAGAATCTGTGAATTAGTAGAAGCTGTGAAAAAACCCGTCATAGTGCTTCGTAAGTCAAAAGTATCCTGGAATGCTGCCGTGAGTACCAATATAAAATAAATAATTATGTACACCGGATTAAAAGACAGTCGTCAGATTTCGTTCTCTTCCTTTGATAAAATTTGTTAAGTAGAATCCATCTTTTAGTATAATTTCGTCGACAAGTAAATTTTCGTCTTTGTTAATTGACGAGTAAATCTTTTTATTGAAATTTGTGTTGATAAGAGTTCTAAATAAATGATTAGCCATTATCAAATCCAGTAATGACCCTGAGATAAATTCTTTTTGTAATTATTTGTGAAATTGTTCCAAGTATTGGAACAATAAATTCTTTTGTTTGTTAAATATTAATTTTTTATTTATTAAACGCCTTTCGTTTGTATATTACATAATGGTTCCACAACGTGGGACACGAATACATCCAAATTCATTAAATTAAATGCTTTTCGTTTGAATATTACAATATATATATATATATATATTTCTTAGTAGTAAACTTGAGTCATGTACATTTATTGTTTCTACGTCTTGTTAGGTCCATGATTTAGTATAGTGATGAGAAAAAGTATTTTCAGAATATTAAATCTCCTCCTACATGTAAAGCCCAAAAAAAGTTAATTATTTAAATTTACTCTAACTGACTTGAAACATAAAATTATAGTCTAATTCATTTTAAGTGAAGATGTGGTCCAATTATGAATTATTTTCTTGGATGTATTTCTCGCGACATTTTACCACTTACACAAGATGTGTTATTTTTTTTTAATATTCTTCCGTAAGTGAATGCCAGAATATTATCAAAAAAATACTAATATATTATGGTCAGTATTCGTCGTCTTCAAAGTGTACCCGGGTCGAACAAAAGATTCCATATCGTTTGTCCCGTAAACAGTAGCTCGTCTCAGGTCAAAATCCCTTCATGCTGCCCCAGAAAGTTAGTTTCTCCTCGTCCCGCGACGCGTTATGAAGTCTTTCGTGTAAAAGGATAAAAGCAACTCTGCTTAAGAGTTAACAATAGATATATTAACACAACTTATGTGTTCTGATAATTAACCGGCAACTCCTGCATGATCGAATCACATCGTTCATCGTATACAACACTATGTTTTCAGTATGAAGTACAAAATAAATCTAAGTTTTTATAAAGTAATATTCATATAAACCAGAAAACATGACAAAATTATGTTTCGGCATACCAGTAACTTATTACTATGATACATTTTGGTTATAATTGAACGTAACCGTTCAAAACAAATAAAGATTATATGAAGTCGAACAATACGAAAATATTTTTGATTCACACTTTAAACCTAAACTTTTTAACTCGTCTGTAGAAAAAATATTTATTTTGTTCTGTTACTCCCGTTCCAAAAATTAAATGTAGATATATTGAAATGTTAATTAAAATATAAATTATAATTTGTCATTGAAATAAATGTGAATGGTCAAAGTTTTGACGCAATGCATTTTTAAAAGAATTCATATCATTACATTTATTTACAAAATATTTAGCATATATTCTCAGTGTATTCCGGTAATATTTTATGAGCAGTATAATTTTTTTCGTACTAAGAAAGAGTTCAATAGCCGCAAGGATTATTGCAGACCTTTGTACAAAGGTAACTATTGTCTATCAGTCAGAAATATTGCTGATTTAATATTACTGCGCACAGTTGGTGAGCAGCAAGAGGTGCTAAGCGAAAACAATGTAATATTGTAACTGTTCGTGAAGTCTTAAATGAACTCCTCGGTGCCTTCCTGAATAATTGATTACAACCGCAATCCGGGAAAGTGATATTACCTCCTCAAGGGTTCGTTGTTCTCTGTGATTAAACTTTTGCGTGTGTCTGCCTGGAGTTCTAATTAAGTAATTCGATAGTCTTCGGTTATCCCTTCAGACCGGTTAATTTCTGTTAGCTTTGCACGCACCGCATCCTCTCTATTTAACTCGTTCAACGACCTTTTTGCTGCAAGCAGACAATTTGTTCCTTGTTCCACAATCAAAACTTTATTTGAGTATAACAATTCATACCTCTATGTATATTATGATATTATTTCTATAAACGACCATAAAATAATTTTTATGTCTACCTTAATATGTTCGTACAGGTACGACATGTATAGAAAGTTCTCTAACGTTATAGTTAGATGCAGATTGTCGGTTATATCGATCACGATTCATAAAATAGCTTAATATTACCGTAATAACGTGTTAATACATCAGCCATTATTCTCGATATTAACATTCCGTCTATATGTATTAATTAGTTGTCCAACTCCACTCATCGGAAGAACAAGAACCGAGAGACCGGCCTTTCATATCTCTTCCTATGCTATTATAGGCTAGTGGTCAAAACGTGAATTCAAACTCAAGTATCCAGAATTTTATTAATGTGTGTACGTTCCCGTATAATTCTGAAGCGCATGGAGCAATTTCAATCCTACTTGGTAGAGATGACTTGTAATCTGAAGAAAAAAACAGTGTGGGTGTAAATTTAACCCTAGTACTGATCGTGGTGACATTAAAAAATAAACAGCCCATATAAGTGCCGAATTAATAGTTTCAAGAATGCTGAGACTCAAAAGTTGCATAGTCACAGTTCAATCCCTATCAGAGTAAGGGGGCGAAAGGGGGTTAATAATAGTGACACTTTCGATGTCGGTTAAGTCCAACTTTATCCAACAACAGCGTAGTAAAAATTATCACGATTAGTTTAGAACCTTTAGTTTTCTGGGTCTCAACGTTCATAGTTCTAAAGAAGCTTCTAGAAAGCTGTGAGTAAATAAAATTCTAAATATAGTAATTGAAGTGATTATCAGGCAATGGCGAATGTGAAACAAATTTTACCCCATCACGGACACCACTATATCCAACCTTTTAACTTTTATTGCTATTTCCAGAGTGAGCCTTGCATTATCATTACAAAAAGCAAGTTACATGGACGGTCTTTTGAGTTCTGTTGTGTAGATCTAAGATCTCCGTGTATATTCACATGTTTGCACAAGACTGATTTATTGTTGCTCCTGAAATCGAAAAAAAATCGTTAATAATGAAATTTGAGTTCATTTTTTGACTAATATAATCAATCAGTCAGCTTATATTAAAAACAGAAATTATCTTAACTTATTTACATGGTTACCAAAAAAAGAATATTAGTATAGTAAAATAGCAATCCATTTGTGTGTATATCATTATAATTTTCACATATTTGATTGTAAATATGTAATGAATGAGTACCCATGCAACACTGGCCAGCCAGCTAGTTATAAATAAAATAAAATTTCTAAAATAGTAAATTTTATTTCAACCAATAATGTTATAACTTATTTAATAACTAACTTTCACATAGTTTTTACAGTTTGATTTAAAATTTAAATATTTTATTTTTGTGTTACATTATCCGAAAAGAAATTAAATTACGTGAATTCAGAAGGAGATAATTTAGAGACTAAATTATATACTACATATATTCTCCCTATTCTTATTTCCTCCATCGACTACATCACATAATATTAATCATCCCTCTACATCTGTTGGCTCAACATCTTCGACTACAAAAGCGACTACGGAGCGACGGAATATAATTTATGAATTAGATTATTCGCGCAGAATATCCCAGTATAATCGGGATGTACTCCTATGTAAGAATATTCTCATATGTTAAAATAATAACATAGAACAAACGATTATATTAAAGAAGCACGAAGGGAATTTTATGAGGGAATTTCTTGTATTTTTCTATTTGTTTGATTTAAACGTTAAAGGGGGCCAAATTATTAGGGTCATACAATTTGGGAATCGTCTATCTGTATGTTTTAAAAAAAATTGTAAATTTTTATTTTACGTCTGTTTTTGAATTAATGAATCAGTTAATGATCTTTTACAACATTATAATTGTTTGTAGTACTAGATAGTTATAATAATTTGGATAATGCCTAAAGAAGATCCGAACACGAATCGAAACGTCATAACGCTATAAATAAAAAATAAAATATCTATAAAAGTCATTAACTGTTTCTTTTTATTTGTATTGCTGGAGCATATCAGCTCGAAGTCATGGCTGAAAAATATTACCTATTCGGCTGAAAAAAAAATCGACTGAATCATTATTATAACAAATATTTCGTTTCTTATTAAAATATTAGAGTATAAACCTGGTATATTTCTGGATGAAAAGTATTAAATGCATCTATAAAATCTGAAATCAACAGACTGGGAAGACTTTAAGTTCTATAAGATTCATCTAGTTTTCCAATAATAACTGATTATATCTGTGAACAACTGACACTGTGCTGTATTCAAAACAGAAATTATGATAGAGTGAAGCAAATATCCAGCCTAGCTATACTGTCAACTATTAATGTAAATCAACTATGAAATGTTGTAGTACTGTTAATTGAATGGAAAACGAAATAAATATGCTGTGTTGATCATTTTATTTAATTAGTTACTTCGAACTACACGTATCCCTTAACCCCACCAATGTAGACAAATATGACGCCATTTTTATTTCGAGGACAAAGCTTTTGTAGGTCGTCCAGTTTACTGCTGACATACATAACATACTTTATTAAGTATACAACTGTTTTTATATTTTATAAATAGTTTCTGCGCAATCTGACTACACCTCGTTTTATTCTGAAATTCCAGCCAGGTATCGCACAGTTATTTTGTATTCATCCAGACAAGCGTCTGGTATGCCACTAATCCAGTTCTACCTCGTTAGTTTTCATGAGCTTAAGCTTTAAAATGAGTTAGCTTCGGTGTTTAACACAGTGACGAAGGCGGGAGCTGCAATTTATTGCCACCGAGTAAATAAACGTAGTTTATCTGGCGTGATGTGAGTCTTCAACGTGAAAAATGATCCACCTGTCTTCACTTGCACGCGAATAACGCCATTATCATTAATTGAATCCTCCGTGCGTGTTCGGTAGGTAAACATACACAAGGACGTTCCAGTTACACGTGTGAAGAATGTGTCTACTCATATTTTATTGTTTGGGCTTTATTTTTATTACGTAAATGATATTGACCAAATAAGTCAGAAAATAAAGATTAAATAATCAGGAATGAGCAATTACGAACTCTCATATAAAATTATACAGAACAAAATACGATTCCTCCTGTTATAAGAATCTCTTCAGGAATTAATTTTCAATTTAATTTATCCTTATTATCTCCGATTAATTTACCGATATAATTGTAAATTATATTCAACCAAAACATAAAGGAATTCACTGAGAGAGCTTAGGTTACGTAATTTCGTCTGAAAATATAATTATCCGAATAAAAATATGATCTTTTACATTAAAAATTGATTATGAGATCTGAATTTGGGTCATCGTAGTCTACAAGTTTGCGTAATATGTCAAATTAAAGCTTCTAGAGTTCAAGCTATACGTAAATAAAATTGAAAATACATTGCAATAGAATTTAAGGTGATTTCTCCTAAAACTTTAACATGGTTCACTGAGGATGTTAATTAAAACAAATTGAATTCAAAATTAGAAGTCTCCTGGCGGTCCACGTGGTGGGGGACACTGATGCAATGAACGACAGCTCACTGAAAACAGTAGCACAATACCGCGGTAACTAAGTGTCATCCGTCTTCTAATTTAAAACAGACTACACTTAGTTCATGTTTCTAAAATTTATTAACTGTATAACTCACGTGGTCCGCTGGAGTGATAAAGCCGCACCACATGAGGAAATGTTCTGTTATTTGAGGAGCCGTTCAGGCGAGAAGAAAAGGTTGACAAAATATTTACAATGGTCGAGGACTGATGCCGATCGAAGAAATGCTAATATTTATGTAAGCGGTGGATTTCAAGTAATAATTTACTGGACACGTGATACTTTGAGAAATTAGTGTTATTTGGATTAGAAGCATGCTGAAAATAGCCAGAACGAGGTTTGAATAAGTGCACGGTTGTTTATCTCAGTATCTGGAGGACATAAGAATATACCACTGTGATCAAAAAGTAAGGTGAAATTGGCATTTAAAACTCCCGGGTATTAGGAAGGCAGGTAAATGTTTTTTCCTAAGTTTGTAGGACTGTCTATAATATTTTCCAACCGTCTGTTTGTTAAAAGGTTTAATTATGTCCGAGTTACACGTGTTTTTGTAAACAACCAAACGTGAATTTTTCGATTTTTGCAATGGGTGATTTTGTTGAGCAAAGAACTTGCATCAAATTGTTGCCAAACGAATATTCTCGTGCGAACACATTGAAAATGTTGCGGAAGGCCTTTGGTGATCAAACTATGGCACAAAAAAACGTTTATAAGTGGACCAACGAGTTCAAAGAGGGCCGAGAACGCGTTGAAGACGAACGGCGGTCTGGACGACGATCAACGTTTACCGACGAAGGCCACGTCCAAAAAATCAAAGATTTGCTGCTTGAAAATCGTTGATGGACAATTAGAGATCTCGCTGATAGTGTTGGAATGTCATTTGGCTCAGCCCAAACCATTTTGAAGAATGTTTTGTGTCTCAAACGCGTCAAGTCTCGATTGATGCCAAAATCGCTCAATTTTTTGGGAAAAAAAGCGTCGCGTTGATGTTTGTGAAACTTTGCTGTCTGACTATCAGGACCACTTGAAATGCATCATTACTGGAGACGAGACTTGGATTTACGCATACGACCCTAAAACCACCGACCAATCCAGCGAATATCGTGCCAAAGGTGAAGCAAGATCGAAAATCATGGTCATGTTGACAGTTTTCTTTGATTATCGTGGTGTGGTGCACTATGAATTCCTTCCTCCGGGACAAACTGTCAACAAAGAATATTATTTGAGCGATATGCGACGTTTGCGTGAAGCTATTCGTCTGAAACGGCCGGAATTATGGGCGAACAACTCTTGGTTCCTTCATCACGATAATGCACCATGTCAAACTGCATTGGTTCTTCGCGACTTTTTTGCCAAAAACTCGACTCATATCGTTCCGCAACCACTGTATTCGTCTGATTTGGCTCCGTGCGACTTCTGGCTATTCAGCAAACTCAAAAGGCTAATGCGGGGACGACGTTTTGACTCGATTGAGGAGATAAAAACCGAATCGAAGTAGGTCTTGAAGGCTATACCGGAAAAAGGCTATTCCGACTGTTTCGAGAACTGGAAAAAGCGTCGAAAAAAGTGCGTTTTATCGGACGGGGATTACTTTGAAGGGGATGAAATTGATTTGGAAGAATAAATAAAGAATTGATATTTTATAAACAAATTCACCTTACTTTTTGTTCACAGTGGTACGTCATAGAGAGCACGGAGTATAGGTCGGTGTTTTTTACATAAATAACGGAAAGGAGAGTATTACAATAAGCACACACTGACGCGAATTCCCAGGAATCATCTCGCCACTATCACAAAGAGGGTTACCGTGAGTGAAGCATTATACTATGGTATTCATACTATACTATAGTGAATTTTTTCACTGTATATTTAATTTATAGTTTAGTAATTTAATTACTTCATAAGAGTGTCGATTCAGTAACCCATATAAGTACCCTGACATATTTTTTTCTTAATGTTATATTTATGATTATTAGTAGTATTGAAAATAAATATCTAATTGTTTAGGACCATATTTTGTTTCTTATTTCAACTAGAATTCAATCTGCACTAAATAGAATATCATTATAATTGCACCATATACGAACAAATGGTGTTCAATTCTAAAATTGGTCTTATTTATTCACACATCGAAAGAATGACAGATTTAGTAAATACTCTCCTTTATTTATTATGTTTTGTTGATTTTGTTTTCATCAATGTTTCAAAAACTATTCCTCTAGCAGTACTGTGAAAAAATATGGTGTAACAAAGATCTACACGAAATACTTTAAGTTAAAGTGTAAAACTTGTTGTGATCACAGATTTCTGCGAGTTGTCTTAAAGAAATAAAGTTATATGTAATACTAAACTCTTTCAAGTACAAATAAACAGATGTTATCAAGGAAATATTAAATAATTTTTTTTTATTAGAACGAATAGAAGTAAACGCTACAAAGCATAACTGTTGAAGGAAGAAAAGAAGAATATCACATTCAAAATTATTTTCTTTTAATAGAGAAGAACAATGAAAGGAATAGCAGGAGAAAATAATATGATAAAAATCAGAGAACACACTAAGAAACCAATAAGACTACAATAAGAACAGAGATATGTTATGGCAATTTGATGAAAGTTATATTGGTCAGACGAAACGAAAACTTCAAACTAGAATTAAAAAACATTTTGATATTCTAAACCAACCATTAGATAAACAATCTGTTTTCACCAAACATCTATTTTTAAATAATCAAAAAATTATTGGATTAATCTAAAAATCGAAGATGAAGAAAACAATTCTTATCCACGTTTGAATAGCGAAATGCAAGATATTCAATTAATATACGTAAAGTCAGATATGCAAACTTTAAATTCTATTTATGATGCGGTGTTAGGATTTTAAATAATATAGTTTTGCTATTTTTTTTTACTGTTTAATTCTTATGGTTAAAAAATTCAATTACAAGAATATAAGCTTTGTGAAGTGTACGATTGACATTTTTCTCTCTCATTTCGGCCATGGAAGATGATGAAAGCGATATAATTTTTTTTGGTGAAGTCCACCTGAAGAAGATGGCGGTGACAGCTATCGAAACGTTGAAGAAAAATAACAGCGACACCCGGTTGGAATCCCGAGAACACTTCATATTTTGTTACATTAGTAAAGGACGTAATCATATTAAACTTTATTTATTTATTGGTTTGGGATTAGCATATTATTGTTTTACATTATATTTCTTAAATAATTGTTTAGATACATCTGAAGATGTCTCAAAATAAAGGTAAGGAACGTTATGTATTTAAGTTAATTTCTGTAAATTTTATTGCTTATAAATGAATTTGTAATTTTGACCAATAATCACTTATTATGTTTAATAATATTAAGATATAGATAAAATAATTATAAACAGACACAGAAATTAACGTCTGTTAAAAATAATAATACTATATACGAGCTTCATGCAGACGAAAACTTTTTCGCCTTTAGTAAACCGCGTCGAAACGTCTGGCAGTTTTAAATGTTCTTTGTTATTTTTATTTATTTATTTACTTACAGTCATATCGATATATCAGGTCATTACCGCCTCATAAGGTACTCGGTAGCATTTTACCTTTGTCGGAGAACCAATTGACGAGAATTTCTCAGTAGCGAACACACAACATCCATACCCTAACCGGGATTCGAACCCTGGACATCCGTATTGTAATAACAATGACCCCTACACCACAGAAGGTCGACTATTTGTTATTGTTTCTCTATTTAAAGTTTGTCTGTATGAAAGTCGTATTTACTACTATTATAAACAGAGTTAGTAATAATAAGGTTACGGATAATCATGAGGGTGTAGAAATACAAACGTTAAAATTAATTCATATATGTTCTGCCGTGTTTGATTTTCTCCTGTTCAAAACTGTAGAAATTCCTTTAATATGAAAAATAATTTAGTGTATTTATGTTTTCCTTTGACCTTGGAGTTGAATCTTCGCCTGTGCGTCCATTCATGCGCGCTGCAGCTTTCATTCATTTTGTATGAAGGCGCAGCGCCACTTCGCCTGGAGCCATTGAACTTTCCCGTTGAGGATGACGACACAGACGTTTCCCTGTAACTGGGACGTCGCCTTAATTACACGGCAGCATCCGAGCTCCTGCGTCAGATTCAAGACGTCACAGACAAGTTTCCGTTCGACCTTAGTCAAAAGTCGTGTAGTGCGGGAGGCGTGCTGCGAGTAAATTAAAATGATTCCAGTAATCACTTGACGCCGGAGAGAATTCAGTCGTTGACGTCGCTTTCGGGAATCGAAGAGTCGTGGGAGGGTAATTACACGTTTTGCAAAAGACACGGTCATATGTACCGTGTTTCAAAAAATTGATTTCACGTTTACAAATCCAGTTCGCGTAACTAATATTCTTACATACGGAACTTATTCCTGGAAGTACCAACTTCATTTTCCTCCTGCAGCTTCGGTACACTTGCCAATTTTCTAACAAATTCTCTTGATCAATAATTTCCACACATTCTCGCAGTTTCCTTGTCTCCAAAAAAATCCCCACTCGAGAACACGCCTATTTTTAGAACCAGTGTCGTACGTTTTCCGCAATATCTTGCCAAAAATATTTTTATCTCATTTATTCATCTCAGATGTGAATCTTTTGTAGAAACTTTTATATCCATTATTACTCATTTTGTATAAGACTATTCGTTTTATTTATCATAAGTATGTCAGTGCGCCAAATTTTTATTCCTGGAATTAGTCGTACGGGCTGTTTTATTTTTCGACAAAAATTCATGACAAGTATTCGTACCATAATTAACCGCAAACAAATATATTTTTTATTGAGCACACAAATATGGCTGGAAGTCCTACTATACTTTAATACACGCCTCCTTACACTATTCATTTTGTAAAGTTACTTTGTTTATAAATTATGTAAATTATTTCAAATTACATACCAAGATGTTTTCAGATAGTTTTAAAAATAATAATGTTACGCAACTTGTTCTACAAACACCCCGATTATCAGTCAAGTAAAACTCGTTAAATAGCGTTTCACTGCACTTAAAATAGTATTAAATGTGTTTGATGATGCGATGTTTCTTAAATAAATTCTCATATAAATAAATATCTTATTCTAAATTCTAACATGAACTTAACAATACTCATGTTAAATTACGATTTAGTCTCAGAATAATTGTTATATTTTATTTCACGACATACAGAGTAGCGGAAAATTGCTTATATTGGCTTTCGAACATTTTCTTCTGATTTCACTGAAATCTTCTCTAAAACAGTGCCCTATATCCAGTCGAAAACCTTCATAGTTCGTTACTTCACACTTGAAAATAATTTCATTGTAGCCATTAAAACTCTTTCGTGGTAATTTTACATCAGATGTAATATCCGAATTGTGATTTAACACCTCACTTTCGAACATTCTCACGTTTCGGGAGTCTCAGACTGGTTCCCATGATTCGGCCAACTTAAGTGTCATTTCGTTGACAGCACCAACAGTCGTATATCTCATTGCTGGGATTTTCTCAAGCCATTAGCCATTATTCTGAGCTGAGAGACGCGCGTCACCACGAGCGACTTTGCGCAAATCTCCATTGCTACTTCCGCAATCTCACAAATAAGACAAATTAGTGGCAGAACTATTGTAAACACTCATTTGGTTAAAAGAAACGTACATCACGCGTGGCAGAAAACTGCGAAACCTTGGAATAGTAATTGATGAGTTATTGGTAAAGAACCACAAGGTTCCTTCAAGTGAATTACGAAATGCGCACCGCACTGATCATAGTTCATATCCCATTTATCTAACTTTGGGAGTTATCTTTGATTTCACTCTATATTGACTTTCTTAGTCAGTTCTTTTGAATGGTTTATTACTTCGTTGCTCAATGAATGTACTCAGTCGTGTTTATCTTCCTTGTTTTCGGTATATTTCTACTTATTTTGCTTCACTATTTTGACATGTTGATTTCCTCTCTGCTGTGTCTGTATTATTTTCCTTCGTTCTTCCTATATTTTCTTGGTTCTTATATATATATATATATATATATATATATATATAATGTGGTAATTAAAAGGAAATAATTAATTAATAAATAAAATTTGGACTTGTATTGATGGCGGCGGAAAAACACACAAGTTATATACAAGAATATGAGCCAATAATGCATGCTTCCTGGGATTGTAGAAGTTCGTTCACTAGACGCTCAGTTCTCCAGATTACTCGAGTGTATGGTAGCAGACGGTCGAGAAAGGACAGAAATTCAGAAAGTGTCTGGCTGTATGTAATTTAACAGCTCAAATATTCAAAAACAGGTTCTACAGGTTCCTTTCTGTGAGAAAATAATTACGACGATCCAACGGCGACTATTATAGCTCGTAGTCTAGCTTACATTAATGAGTTAGACATTTTTCTTCAATTGTTGGGAGCCCCCAGTTATTTCAACCAGCAGATAAACTTTGGAGTGTGTTAGTAAGATTTTGTTAAAAGGAACAGCGAAGCAAGCATTGTGAGTCATTTTAGCAAGCAGAAAGTGTTGAGTATTAAATTCAGTGTATATATGGCCTGTCTATAAAGTGTTAATAACTGTGTGTGTGTGTGAACGAACCAATTTCCTTTGTACCAGAAAACATTAAGTTAAAACTGCACACTTTACTATCTGTAAACCCGCAAGTAAATGATATTATCGTCAGATTTCCGATTTCCGAGTTCATATTTTAAATTTCATATCTCATATTTTGTATTGTAATATTCTTTTGATTAATTGATATAATGCCTTGATAGCTTGTTAAATTTGATTGTTTAATAAGTATTCTTTATTAAAAATCCGGTGATCGGCCCTGAGAAATTGCCGTGGTATTATTGTAAAGTATGTAACGTTATTTAAATAATTTGCTTTAATAAATTAATTTTAAAAAATTAGAATCACTACAAATTGGCACTCCAACGTGCAGTTAATTTTCCATGTAGCCTGTTCCCCTAAAAAAATATTAAAAAAATGTGATTGGAGGAGGATAGTTTTTTTTAGAGTAACAGGCTACATGAGTTTAATCCACATTGTGGCAACTCCCCTCTAATAGCATAGGAAGGGACTTGAAAGGGGGATGTGGGAGGGTAAAGGAAGGTAGCCAAGAGTTAATTAGAGCTCCTCGGGTTGTAGTTTAAGGACCATACCCAGAATTCTCCTAAAAGTGATGCAGGACAAACCATAGAAAAACTACATCTCCCTTCTCTGTCCCTCGACCAGGCAGCTGGCCGACAGTTATAATGGGAACAGTTAACAACTCATGCCGTAAGCCTAAGGTCTGTGACCAATACAGGCCAAGGTGCCAGTGAAGATTTGAGACTTGTCGTTTTCAAATTGCCTACACGGAACAAGAGATGGACTGCTTTTTGTAAAATGAAGAAGATGAGTAGAAGTTGGAGGACAGTTTTTGTGGAGAAGGGAGATGATATGCTGTTGTCACAGAATGTCGAGGAAAAACAATGGATAGAGAATAGGGAAAGGAAGCAAGACGGGACATTTGGAACTTCAGTGTTCAGTGTTCGGCAAACTCATTAGTCAACACTACAACTATTGAACCATATAGGTAGGTGAATTGTTATTAACTTAATTTGGGTACTTCTAATATGATTGAGCTACGTTCCTGAAGGTCGACCCCTTCCAACTCTCGTCTTGTATGTTTATTTCGTTTATTTCCTTTCATTCATCCTCGCTATACAGCCAAACCATCTCAGCTCACCTTTCTCAACCCTCGTCACTATATAATATTTCACAGCGTTCCCTAAAATTAACTAAAACTTGACTAACAGTTTTAAGTCTTAGTTTAACTATAGATACGTTGAATAATACTCGATACAGGAATAACGATATTATTTATTAATAATATTAAATTGTAAAGTATCGATCAAATTTAATCATGACAATGGCCTTGCATCTCCTTTGAAGGTTTGGGTAAATCAAGTTTTTTATTTTTAATTTTAGGCACGATTCCAGGTTCTCATCAATACGACGACTCCTCAATTTACTCTTGATAAGGTTCATACTTGGAATTGTCTGCATGAATATGTAGATCCGAATAGGAAAAGAACAGGAACGCTTTTTTAAAGCTGATTGTATAAATCAGGAATACTATCCAGATGTTAAAAAACAATATATCGTCCTTCTACAGGTCTTGTGCTGTGAACTGAGTTCGCATTTGTTTCTCTCCAATATTTATGTAACAGTACAAAGACATTGTGATGTGTGTATATTTGTGATGCTGGAATATGATAACCATAATTATAAAATGAGCAAAATAAGTCTGTTGTTGCAATTCTTTGGAATAATAAACGGCGTCTTTGTCTATTTCAAGTAGGTCGTCTCCTTGTCGGACCGCACTGAAAATCCCAAACCTAACGCCGGCGTTTCCCACCAGTCGTTAGTTATGCCATCCATCACGACCAGCACCACATCCTCCACAAAGTTTACTTTTAGAATCCACATGCTCCGTACTTCCCTCCTGATTCAACTGTATTATGTCAAAATATACGCTTATCATATAATCCGAAGAAACGAGATTATTTAAACGCCTAAGTTCTAAGGTTCTCTGAATTGTCCTGCAGTTGCTTCGCTTAAGGTTACGAAATATTTCACGTATGTCTATTTTTCTCCCGCTATCGGAAGGGCGTGGGACAAGTACACCGAGATACCTTGCAGTCTATTTCAAATCAATAAAAATAACCGTATAAGTCAACAAAGAATCTGCAAATCATCAGTTCCAGTAATAAGGCAAATTCGAACAATTTTACACTGAGGGGAAGACGACATCCGATAGAATGACAAGGAGAGGTTCATCCAAGGCTCCGGAAATGTGTTCTGCGTTTTATTCGCCGGTGAGCGTGTAAATACTGTGAGAACTAGAATCTGTGTAAATAACGATTTGCATTTATCGTGTTGTGTAGGAGAAACAAAGAATGCTGGTACCAGACGGACAATGTGTGAGTAACCAAATTTTAATTATAATAACTGTAAACATTAGCTAAAGGGTAAAGTCAGATTTCGTTCCCTTTTAATTGTCAATCAAAGTTAATTTCTTTACTTTTTAATTTATTTCATTCTATCAACATATTGTTTAGGTAAATTATAAACTGTTTTGTTCATAAGATTTTAAATCTTTTTTGTGTGTGTGTTCATTATCAAACCCAGTAAAGAGAGAGAACCGATCTCAAAGTTTGTTTGTAATTATCTTTAATCTTTGAAAGCCACAAAACAAAATAAATATACTTGTTTGTTAATTGTTCATAAGCTTTTCATTTATATTAACCCATCATATTTAATTATTACATTAAATAGCTACCACAACGTGAACAATTAAATTATTAATTGATTGTTTATTACATTATATCATATAGTCTGGTACCATTAAAAAGTAATTTTACCGACAAATTATACGCTGATGTATGTGAATCAATATTATGAATTTGACACACACATCAACAGCACAAATTTTCTTACTTTTTATAGCAAAACATCTTATGAAGGACACTTATGCGGCGTTTGTGCAATACACATTGTAATTCTGATATTACTTAAGGATGTAGCCGTTTACTTGTGGATCTTTCTGGAACTCGTGTTGCGAGTATTGTGACATGCATTAAAGTTTCAAGTCCCGATCGTATACAAACAAGATCTTCGCGTCATTCCTGCTTCTCGCACTTACACAACAAACACGAGATGAAAGTCAATCACGTAATTTCCTTCTGAGCGGAATACAAAATCTATTTGTTCGATTATTTAATTTATAGGTGACATCTCACGTGCGTCGTGAGACACGTGAATCAGCTGCTTTAATTTCCCACTGTCATTGTGCAGGGATCAGTAGGCAAGAAGATGCAACGTAGAATCTCCTAGAGAATGATAGTTCACCACTACCACCGAAATTAATAATTCAATCAAAAATATTTTTAAAAATTCAGTTACTCTGCGAGATGCTTAACGTATTATAGAAATACTGTCGTTACACGTACCATTATATATTTTTATTATATACTAGATAGGTGTCCGGCGTTTCCCGGATTGTCATAATTAAAATCAGCGACATCCATAAAACCGGATCTCGTTTTTTTTCGCAAAATTTTCTTGTAACGCCCCCCCCCCCAAGAATGCTCCCCTTCAATGCCGGAAAGGGTCTAAATTATACCAAAAAAATCGGTATAAATATTATCAATCACTTAGACCCCGAAAAATATTTATCCGACGCAAATATCGGCAATTAAACATTTTTAAAATTTCCGCTCTCGAAAATTCCGTCCCTGAGGTTAAACGACAAACTGAATGTAATAATTAAACTCAGTGACATCCATGACCCCGCATTTGACTCCAACCTTGGTTGTCTTCGCGTTATTTTCTTGTAACGTTCCTACAACTCCACCCCACCACGTCGCAAATAAGACGTTGAATTTGGTGAAATTTTCTCCAGATGTGTAGATTCTTATGCGGAAGATGCACATATACAGGCCATTTTATGTAATAGAAGATTTACATATAAGTGACGACTAATTTTAATATGTAAGAACGTTGGCCTTGTATACAGATTAAATTACATAAATAGATATACTTGTGTTACGTTGAAGGCGTTTACCAAACACTGATTGGCGTCTTCGATCGACCTTCATACAATTACACACATAATTTTCATACTTGTGATTTTCCAACGCGTAATTTTATTTGTATTGCTTTTTAATTTATGTATACAGTGCGTCGCATTTCCTCAATCGAGGATTAATGGAGCCATTAATTCAAACCACACTACTGGATTTACATTTCTAGATAAATCACAGTTACGAAATGTCAGAATTTAAATGTGAATACGTTAGAAGGTTATTGAACATCGTTATATAATACACAAGGAAAATAATAAAAATATATTATTGCCTAACGAAGCGTGATAATTGAAACAACAATTACGCTGGTTTATAACGAAATAAATCTCCTGTTAAAAATATTACTAGACAATTATACGGGCAAAAATTATCATAATTCGTGATATGAAAAAAGAGCTTAACACAGTAATGAAACGGTCTTACATAAGTTTATGGCATAATTATCTCTTTGAGGCAACCGCTCTGATCCTCTTATGAGAAGAACAAATGTTCAATGTCAGCCTGTCCCTGGGGGGTTTGTACCGGCGAGGAAAGTCAAAACTTGCGTGAGCCACTTTCGGAATTTTCTACTAAAGTACCCTAAAATTCCTTCATTTATTTTTACAGTTTTGCATGTATGTTCAACTAGGAAGAAGACTAATTGATGATTTCATGCAGTCAAATGCGCGCAATGAATGATATAAGGAAAAAAAATGAAATAGAATGCCCGATCTACCTTATCCAGGTTTTTCTAGGGTTTTCCTTGCATTTCTTTAGGCGAATGCCAGGTAGGATCCTTAAAATATAGCCCGGGGGCCCTAGTTAACCCTTGGCTACCTTCCTCTAACCTTCAGCATCCCCCCTTTCAAATCCCTTCCTATGCTATTAAAGGGAAGTTGCCAAACGTGGATTACCCTCATGTAGCCTGTTGCCCTAAAAAAAAAAATAATAATAATAATAAAGATAAACAGTTATAATTAAACAGAGCTGTATCGTTAATTTTTCTATATTTTGATAACTTATAGAATAAATTGAGTGAAGATGTGTGTGTGTGGTGTTGCCCAAGCAGTTAAAATAAATATTTGAATATTCACGATTTAATCTCAATAAAGCGGATGTTGATTTGTTATCGCTATAAAGATACAGTGAAAAGTTTAATTGAAATCTGTTCGACGTTTTCTTGTGAAAAGGAAACAAAATCATGGTTTTGATACATCGAGGAACTTGTCTTCAGATGACAGCCATCACCGAGAGCTTTCTTTTGGTTCTGTGAAACAAAGAGATAAGTTTAATAGAAATTAGCGAAAAAATCTATGTGAAAGGCAGACAGAATTTATATGACTTTCGTATCGGATCTCTTAATGAATTACATGTAAATACATGCCAAATATTTAATAAACCAGTTTGTAAATAATATTAATTAAAAATTGCGCAATACTTATTTTAGTACATTTTAATATTGAACCTGATGCTTATTCTTTCATTACGTGTAATCATAATTACCTTCAATACTTAAGTTATTAAATATGGGCTTATCATAAATGTGTAACTTCTGTTATTCTTTTCCCATCTTTGAAGTCTTGTTTCTCTAAACCATCTAAGGAAATCTATTATTTTATTCTTAATACAAATACTAATTACAGCAAAAATCAAATTCATGTGACTAATGCATTTCGGGACGGAGGCTTCAATTGCTCGGAAATGTTACATAACGCAACCACAGCCTTCTGCACGGTCACGTGAAGCAGACCTGAACGTACTATAATTTCCATGCTTCAGTATCGGCCAGACAAAGGCTATCCAGTGAGTGACACTTCTGTTAACCTAAGCCTCTGTTGTCCCAAATCGATGCCCCCATGACGTGACAAGGGCTCCTAAGAATTGACCCATATCGCTCTGTTTATACCCCTGCCCCCATGTTGTGTACTCGATATAAGCATTTCTAGGATTTAGTACAACCTTCCTTTCGAGGCGACTATCACACTCAATGCTTGCAGAATTAAAACACAATGAATTTAGTACTTTAGCAATTGGTAAATAAAATAAAAAAGGTTGACAAGACGATAAGGAAAAAGCGGATAATTTCAAATAAATAGTTATTGTGCTTTCGGAAATAAAAATAACATAACGAAATGAAACTTCACAAAGCGACAAAAAATTATCACATTAATTATTACAAAATTTTGTAATTGATTTAATTTAATTTTTCGACATTATCTTTATATATACTGTAATACCAATTAAACAGGCTATTAATTGTTTTTAATATAATTTCATTGTTGGCAGTACGGATGCTTAAAGACAACAATCGCAGCGTGTCTTTCTTTGTTAACAACGGGAGACTGGAGACCGCGCGCCTAGAGGACCTCAGTCTACGGCGGGAAGCGAAACGGAAAAGTATGCGTTGAGAACTGGGACAGGGCAGTTCGGTCCACATAAATAAATAAAACAGTAAAAGTCTGCGGATCCAGAATTATGAATTGGGCTATCTAGGAAGTCCAACGGCGAGATAATAGTTTACATAAAACGCAAGTAAACAGTTTTGACGGAGAGACTTATAAATTCGCAGTTTGGAAGCTGAAGTTTTGCTTCACAAACTGAACAAATTTTTGCATAGAGAGAGACTTTGAGGAGATCTATGTCCGGCAACTGGCTGAGGGTGAGATGATCCAGGTTCCAGTATAGCAGAGATCCAGAGCAACTACCGTGTGTTCAAAATCTAATGAGTAGAATCAGTGTATAATGGCCTGTTTAGTGGGTGTTGACTTCAAGCTGCAAGAGTTCGAACTGTTACCAGTAGCACTGTCGTGAGTAATAAACAATTATTAATGACTGTAAACGACAATTAAAGGGTACAGTCATATTTCGTTTGCGTTTTTCTTTTCATTCGTTTTCTTTTACTTTTGTATTTAATATTGTATTCCGTTAACTTCAATGAGTTTGGATTGTTAATGTTTTAGTTCATTGTATTTGTTCTTCCTATCAAACCCAGTGGTGACCCTGAGATAATGAGAAATTCAACGAAATTGATTGTATAATTATAAAGCTATATTTTCATAGAACGCCACGAATTAATAAAATAAAATTTGAAATATTTGTTTGTTAAAATGACGGAATTCGGCGTGCAAAGCAGGGCTTATAATGTGTAATTATCAACGATAAATTTTAAATACATAATAATTTTATTAATTATTCCTATGAATTAAGACCACCTTATTTAATCAGTACATAAATTAGCTTTCTCAACGTGGGGCAAGTTAATTTAATCAACCTTATTAATCATACATAAATGGCGTCTTCAACGTGTGGCTAACTATCATTTAAATATTAATTAATTTTTTGTTTAAGAATTTCTTTTAATTAAAGAGTTTTTTAATCATTACAATATTTATAAATGACTCTCTATGTGTGTGTCTGTCTGTGTATCCCCTATACGCTCCTAAACCATTCATCCAATTGCCACGAATCTTTGAATAGGTTTTGCGAATCACCGCGAAGGTTTCTGTCGGGTTTCCGAAGCGTTACGAAACTTCCAAGGGATGAACAGTGGTGAAATGTTAAAACATGCTAAAATGGATGATATTATAGTTGATAAATTACTTTTCGGGGTCTATGTGATTAATGGTTTTTATACATATGTATTTAGTGTATAATTTCAAGCACCATCACGGGAATGGGTGAAGGGGTGTAATATAAAAATAACGCGAAACAACCGAAATTCGTGTCAAATCCAATGACTTTAATTATTACATTTACAATACTGGTTGAGATGTAGTCTATCGCTAGTAGAGGTGTTTGAAGTGACGATACACATAACCCTTTACAATCTTAAATCCGTAAACCAATTTTTACCAAATTTTGTACACATGCTACTTACGATCCAGGAACAAACACTGAGGCGTTGTCACATCTACTGCCTCTAGGGGTTGGAGTGTAGGGGTGGAATTTAAAAATATTCGTAACGGCCTTTATTTGCGTCGAATAAATAAACAAATCAAGGAACATATATTTAATATCAAACTTCCCATTGATAAACATTCTGTAGTATCTAAACATATATAATCAATTCTAAACATACTTTTGATTGGAAATATTCTAAGATTTTAAACATTGACATCAGGTACAATTCCAGACTCATTTCAGAGATGCTTCAAATTAAATAAAACATCACAGGTATTAATGTACAGATTAATGTACAAATCAAGGAACATATATTTAATATCAAACTTCCCATTGATAAACATTCTATAGTATCTAAACATATATAATCAAATCTAAACATACTTTTGATTGGAAATATTCTAAGATTTTAAACATTGACATCAGGTACAATTCCAGACTCATTTCAGAGATGCTTCAAATTAAATAAAACATCACAGGTATTAATGTACAGACACTATTAAACTCAATAATTGCTTTGATCTCTTATTATTAAGCTAAACCTTCTGTTTTCCCATTGTCGTTGATCCCGTATTGTTTACGCTAACCCTTCGGCTCTCCCATTGTCGTTGCGTTTTCGTCACTTTTGAGTTTTGTCAACTGACAAGTGCAGTTGTGTCGCTCTAGGCTCTTCTTCGCACCTGAGGAAACGTTGTGTGGTATTTACATTATCACATCTTTGAATGAATTGGCAATCTTTCTTATTCATTATTTTCAATCAGACTTAATTTTTTCATTATAACTTATTGTATTTCATTAATAAATCTGGGACAAACGTATGAAAACAATTTCAACCCATATTACCTGCAACAAGTACGTAAAAAATTTAATATTTATCGGCTTTAATTTGAGGGTTTTTAATTAATTTTAGTTATTTTAAATTAATTTGTCAATAATATACTTTGTAACGAATACAAAATACATGAGCATGATTATAAGGAAAACGTCTAAATTATATCGGTAGTATACAACGCACTGGAGTTGCATATAACGTATTTTAAAAGGTCAATTATTTTATTTGGTATAAATATACGCTGTAGATACTTCGATATACAGACTTATAAAAGACCTGTAATAAAAATGCAATTTATCTTTTAAAGCCATTAAACCTTGATAATGCTACCTAAAAGTTAAAGAAATAGTAAATTCAATTTCTGGAGTAAGAAGGATATTCTATGGAAATTTAATACCTATGGTGTTCCAACGATGGATCATTGAACTGCAACTTGTTTTACTGCCCTCTGCATGTAGCACGATCTATTCTGTTTCACTAACGAAGCGCTTTGATGCCGGTTTTATTTTCCAGTGCCATAACAACCTCGCGTTCTTTTCGCCGCTCATACTTATTAAGGTTTCCTTAGAACCAAAGTCAGCCAATTTAACCTTTTCCCTCGTCCTTCACTATAAAATATCAATACTATACATGTTTACATCTTCGTATGAACATACACGCCCTTCCACCCTATAAATCTTCAAGCAAAGGGTATTTCAGAGCTTCATTTGAATTTATTGGATACCGGTAACCACCGCCTCACGATACTTTCCAGGTCGTGTCTGTTTTTGGAATTTCTATTAATATTGCAAATAGCAGTATTTCATGAAACTTTAACCTTCAATTATTTTTATAATTTTATAAAAATAAATGCTTCCGATTATTCTATGAATTATTTCAACAAATAAATAGTTTTATTCACTTTTTTTAGGAAAACTCATTAATCATTACTAAAATCAATTATACATAGAAACATTAGCATGTAACTGTGGTCATACATCTGGGGAAAAAAACAGTTAGTAAACTATACTTTCTTACTGACAATTTAGCACTGAAGTGTAATCTACAAAATTTTGTGAATTATCATAAAGCAAATCTCTAGATAATAAGATAAATATATATTTTTTAATATAATTGTAATATATTAATTATTTAATATATTCATGTAATTGCAATAATATTATTCATGTAATTAATAACTGCACCGAAGAAAATGGTGGTCACTTAAATTCAATATTATTTTTGTTACAATTAATTACTAAAGAGTTTCATGAATAATTTATAACTAAATTGCTGCTTTATTTATTCAAATAGAAAGAGCCATCTTCCCGATGATCATTACATCAATTAGATTAAATAACATGAAAATTTTCCTAATGTTTCTGCGTTCAATTGTGTTAAATTGAGAGATAAATGAATTTTATCATTTGATTTATTATAAATTTAATTTCAAAAAATTAATCAAATGATTGTTAAAATATATTACAATTTTATAGCGTAACATTTTTCTCAGGATTATTTCTTAGGGAGAAAATAGACAGTTTTTATGTTGAAAGTTATTATCTGATTATGCGGTTGTCGCTGATGTCTGTCGGCTTCTTTATCTCCTGGCCCTCTACTAAAATAATGTCGATTTTCCATCTGAACACTTCTCTATATAACTAACCTCTCTATGTAAATATCTGTAATAACGTCGATAAAATCTTTATCTTCCTATTACCATAAACTATGGTTTGGAATGCTAGAAATCTGTCAAAAGAATTCTTGTTTCCTCAACGAGAATCCAGAATATATATATTTCAAACATTTACACCTCTTAGTACTGTCCCCAACTCAAATAATGTTAACATAAATAAATATGTTCGGCGCGCAGGCAACAGACGTCTCAACATTTTATGTCCCAGACAACGGCCAATGATTCTTCCCTGCACGTCTAAGAACTAACAATATCCATGGCGGATGGAGAAGACACTGTTGTTACTAGTGTTTGCACTTCTATCATATTCCAACTTTGTAGCTTTATACAAACCTAATTACACTGACTATAAAACAATTCAGAAGGCTTATAATACTTCTCATTCTGTGGTTTCATAGTCCTACACTAGTATTAATTATTATAAAAATAATGTCTGGTTTACGACAACAAGCAGCACTGCTTGGAACAGCACAATTTGTTTCAGATATCGTTGCCTTTCCCAGTTCCTTGAATAGGAACCAAAGCGTGAATCAACAACAGTTATGACAGGAAACCGAGATTAATTAGTTTAATAATAATAATAATATGGTTTTCCATCAAAACTAACTTATATTTACCAGATGAATATAAACTTATTTCTACAATATTTTACTTTTCCTTGTAAATCTCGTTATAATTATTTCACTTGCTCGCAAAATTCCTCATTCCAATCTGAATTTCTCTGAACCGTTATTAAGCGTCTAACAAAGAAAAGAAAATTTGATTGATTATTTAGTGCAGCTGGAAATCACTTTCTAAAATCAAAATGTAACTAAGTGATCTCTTGCTGTACAAGGATTTTTCTGGACTAAAGGTAATCTATGAATTAAATGATTTCATCAAAATTCACTGGCGACTCAAACGGCGATGAACAATATTTAATATAGATCTCCCGAATGCAGATGTTAATTCAAATAGACATTTTACCTCACTGTAATCAATGTTCAACCGGTACCGAATAAAACCAGATTTTGAACGTTTCAACTCTAAAAAAATTAATAATGAATCCGGAAAATTTTATCTCGAAAATTTTCAAATAAATGTGTGAATCCCGGAATAGGCATTTCTTGCAGGGAGTTTGAATACACTTATTTCACATTTATTGATATCGGAATAATTTTATGTAATGATATTTATTATTTATGCAATTACAACTCGACAGTCATTCATTTCCGGTAAAAGACTACGGGAAGTGAAGCTAAATCAAATAAATTTGTTCCAGGTGGCAGTGATGGTATTAATATGTTTTATTCAGTATTAAGGAGTATTGAATAGAAGTATTATTTGGGCAAAGGTACGTATTTGACAACTTAAGTTGTTCTCTCGAAAACATTAAAATTTTATCCGTTTAATATTAACATTTATCCTTGTACTTTCTCTCGTTATTTACAATACCTTCTTTTATCTTAATTTACACTTAACTGCATTACATTCCTGTCATATCTTTAGGTATTCGTAACATTAAAATATTTTTATTTTAATAATATGCATTTGTTGAACCACTAGTCATTCAGGAATACTACAGGAACTAAATGGCGAGTTTCTTTTCCAAGTACTCTGAATTGTCCTTCATTATCACTTCATCACGACGATCTTTCGAATACTGCACTAAATGCAATTCCTTCATTTTAAGTAGGTTTCCTCATCTCTTCATTTATTTAGTTCCGTATCAATTTAATATCAGTTATAATAGTTTGGGAACACATTTGTACTTGTAAAGAGCAAAATGAACTTGTAAATACATTAATATATCTAATAAAATGTGACAGTTAAATAACTAGATTAGCAACTTTAAATATATATATATATAGATAGATAGGAACAAAATGGACCTTAAAGATCAAACGGAGAGTAATCGTAATAAATCACAGCAAATGGACTTCAGTAGATTTCACGGTAGCTCACAACCGTAAACTCGTAAATTGCGGTCGGGAAACAAATTAAAACATAGCCTTGGCAAAGGATAGTGGTTGAGTCATTCATCTACGGCGTGGCTAAAGGGCCAATTTAGGAGAACAACCTTCCTCTCCATGCTGGCAGTGTTAAATGTACGAAAGCGAAATTTACAACACAAATGCTGGTGTTACTGAACGGCCTCCAGTCAAGAGAAACATTTCAATGGAGTAGTTCGTTTCCCTAACTCTGTGATATTTCCTTGCCATCTTGCAAACATCCTGACCTTTGTGTGGAATACTTTCTCTGTTCATTAACGTGGTGAGTATTTATGGTCCTATTCTAAGTACAAATGGCCGATAAGAGTCCATAAACGATACGGGTACACGGAAACTTCTGGTATAATTATGAGACTAAATTATTGCAATAGTGTTACAGATTCGTGTAGATGAGGCACAAGAGTTTTTGGGAGACTTTCAACCAATAATAATTTATATCGTTCTTCTTGTCAGAACATCGTTAGTTGCTTCTCCTATTCACTACGGTTCTTCTTCCACATAACGGTATCTCGAAACACTTCTTTCCTTATCTCAGATCTAATGTATTTTGTATTATTCGAAGTTATAAAATAGATCCATTAATAAAGCTAATTGTTGTTGAAGTTCGTCTTTGCCATAAGCATGAACAAAAGTCTTGTTGTACTAGATACGGATCGATAGTAGATCTGTAGATTAATTCTCTTTTATTTCTCAACATAATCTTCTTTCAGCTCTGTACACTTCGTCACGAGTTTTTCCATCTTTTTCAAGCCGATCAAAAAAGACGTTTGATCTCGTTGGACGTGAAATTTTTTTGAACGCGGCATTTCTTCATAGACATAGAATGACAAATCTGGCGTACACGGTGGATGTGACAGAAGTTCCAATTTTAAATCGTCAATTTTCGCTGTTATGCAGTGCCCTGATGACAAAATGTTAATATTTTTTTAAACATGTGTTTAATGCCGCATTAACATAGAGTGTCATTAGCGACCACGTCCTTGGATTACATGGGCTAAGACATGAGATAGATAAATATGTCTATATTAAGTTGAATATGATTGCTTCTTTGACGAACTCCAGCACCTTGACGATTGTCAGGGCAGATGTTGCTAGGTCGATTAACTCGAATTTATTCAAGATGTTGGTTCTGATTGTGGAGGCTCAGCACTAGAAAAGATCAAGTTATGTGTTAATTTGGTATGTACAGATTTAATTCTAGAGAGGATAACTTGGCTTCTTCTGTTTAGCTCTTTCGGGAATAGCACTTCGTTAAAGTTTTTAATGTTTCTATACACTGATGAATTTATCTTTTACTGGCTCTTCACTGTCCAGTGTTCTATGATTTTCTTATGACAAATTTTTAAAAGATCAGCACTGTTGCTTATATGTTCACATTGACGATCGAGACATTCTGTTGTAGATTAGATTTATCCATTGTAGGGATATCCAAATCGACTTGGTTTAGCAGGATATGTAATGACGTCCTAAATGATTGGTTGCTGTTGTTTCGGAGCGGCATTCTGTCTCATGATGGGACACCTGGACTCCAGTGTCCTCAGATCATAGCGAATTGTTGTTAAATTCATCCTGCATAATTGGGTTGACCCGATTAGAAACAACCTGAGATAGTACGGAAGGCTGCATTTTGTAATATGACTATTCTGTTTAATAATTATGTGCTTGCTGATTGAATTATCTGAGTTCCGTTTTCAACTCTCTATCTTATTTTTTTGCGGCAATACATTTGAGGATATAAATTCTTCTCTTTATTTCTGTACCAAGTTCTTCAATGTGACGCATACTTATCTTTCGATCTTTTTGTAAATAACAGATATAGACAGTTCCGCGTGCATCCTGAAAAATAGTAATCACCTTCCAGGAAGATTTCAGCGACTTAAACCTTCTTTGGAGACGGTTCACCGACAAAATACGCTGTTTCCACTGTTGTTATGTCTCTGCAGTGCATTGGCCGACCTCTGTTTCATCAAACATTATAAAATGAATTAGCAACTCGTCGTGATTGATGCGGAAAAACGTCAAACCATCCACTAAATCGACCACACGATTCAGATTATTTTCAATTGTCAACAAACGCTGCGTCTTTGGCCAATTTTTTTGAAAATATTTTTTTTGTATGTATTAATATGGATTTTCGATCACTCAAAACTATTTTGAGATTTTTTTTGATAGTTTCCTAGTCACATCCGGTAAACGATCCGAAATATTTGTTTTCATTGCTTGAGACTTTCGCAAACTATTTAAAAAAAATAAAACCGAAAAATAGTTACGGTTGAAAATTTGAAAGACTGAACTTCTCATAGTAAATATTCTTTCAATACTACCAAGGCCACCTCCTAGAATGTTTAAATATTAATTAACCTATCCCCGTAATATTAAAGCCAAAGGTGCATTTCCGAAACAACTTTACGATGTGCTGTTGACTTTAAATTTGATCGCTGATCCGTGAGACGTTCTAAAATCCTCAGATGTTGCTGAATCCTCCCACAAGATTCAAATATGAAACTGGAGATGGTTGTACCACGGTGTTATTCAATTACATTTATTTTTGTATGTGCAGAAATTCTTATTTCAAAGCTCAGCATGAAAGCTTGGACTAATTGGATTAATGAAAGATATAAAAAAAAATCCGAAGAACCGGAATTCGAAGATCCTGGGTTCGATCCCCGGTTCTATCTTATTTCCTTAATTCAATTACATATTTGTGACAATTATTATTCATGCTTTAGTTAGTAATGGTCTCCTAAGTAACAAACTTCATTTTTTTCACCAACTCGGAAAGAAAATATATTTATTCGAAATCTCGGCAAATATAGAAAACCACTTTACCCGTAATCAATAGTTCATGTGCCTTGAATCTATTAACTTTCACCACAACCACTGAAATGGGTCTAGAAAATTTCAAGTATATTTTAAAAATATTTGCTTTGTAGAAACTCATACCATTTCTCCAAATTTAAACTTGTTATATCTACCAAAGTCACTAAAACTGAAGCGAAATATACAATGTAAGGTAAAATACATACGTTTTACCAAGAACAGCTTCAAAACAGATAATAAGTCAGATAGATGACATGAACTCGGTTTGCAGATGATATTTGTAAAATGTATACGAGGAAGGACTGTAGAGGCCTGTAAAACCCAAATTGAGAAGAGAAGGGGAGCTAACAAAAGTTGCTGAAAGTTAATGAAGAGAAAAAAATAATTGATGAAAACTGATTGGAAAAATATTGGCAGAAATCCTTTGAATATTCCGATAGGAAGAAAGTGAAGAAGCGGATAGTGTAAACACTGTGATGGAGGCAGCGGTTACAGTAATATATTTATATATATATATATATAAGTAATAACTTAAGGATGTTTGATGGAGTAGTTATTTTGATATCAAGGTAAAACAGATGGAGATGAAGAAACTAGTAACGTGGCTAATGACTTTTAAAACGGTACAATGTAAAGAAGTAAATGTATCAGGTTTATCAGAAAACGAAGGTTTACCATAAATAAAGTATTATGTCGTAGTTTTGGGAATTCATTGAGGTTTCATAACCAGCTGATTTATAAGTCTTCTGGTCTCTCTAAACGCAATAAAAGTAATATACAATTGTCAGAAATATTCTCTCATTCTTAAAACGTACGTTTCAAATAGGTGAACGACACGCGCCTTATACCGTGTTACAAATACAAGCTCATAATACTGTAATTTTCTTGTCAAAGTGTAATCCCACGAATATTTCACACGGTAGTAAATTATTTTCCTCAGATAATAATTGAGTTGTCCAGATTTTGGATTGGTTCCAATTCTTTACGGCAAAGCTAAAATAAATTTAAGACGATAAGAACTAGGAGAGCTGTTCTTTATATTGGAAGACTATCTTCCTAATCAATTATAACTGTTAATGACGTTTCGCGAAGAATGGTCCAGAAGCCATTGTTCCCAGAATATGCTTTGGCAGGGAATCCTTGCCGCACAGCTCGTTGACTCGTCCAGCTGATTCTAAATGTGAAACAGATAGTAAAAATAAAGGTAGTAAAACCACGAAGAGCGGTCACGTGAACACTCGGTGATCAGTGGCGGCCTTGGAAACTGGTTACATAGGATTCTCATAGAAAATGCAATGCATTATTATAAGAAACGCGTAATGGAATCGTGGGTGCAAGTCTGTCAGCGGAAGTGACATAATAGCTATAATCCCGCAATTTACATACAGTGCTTCAAACTGAATTTATGATCATTATAAATTCTCGTTTTGAGCTCGCGTGGGATCCGTGATCCGTTTCTTTCAATATTTACTTACTGTGATCTTACTTAGGTGAAAGTACTGTTTTTTGAACAAATGTCATTTTCGTTAACGTCATAATTGTATAATAAAATAAAAAACAATGGGAAACTCGAAAAACATGTCTAGATGAAGACAAAGTCCTGTAGACCCTTTGTTCTCGCTTTTTATGCCTTGTCCCCCCTCCCCTCCTTTACCCACGTGGTCTAGACAATTAAGTTGTTTTTTACCAATATTTTACGTTTTATCTGAGGGTTTATAAAGGTTAATTTGCAAGTTAACTCCAAGATGAAAACCAACAAAGTCTCATGCACTCTAACATAAGCTCTGACTTTCATCAATCCGAATCTTCACATACCTAAGTTGAATAATAATCTCAATTAGTCTCGCAATAAAGCAAAAGCCGTTGGTATTTCAGGTATAGATTTTATAGAAAATTAAACTTATTTACTATGGTTCCCAAAAAGGAATTAAATTAAATAACTTGCTAAACACTAAAACATGTCCCATATGAAGAAAAATCCCCGCGTACGTTTTTTTCCTGTTTTTATACTTCGTTCCCAAACCTGGTAAACGTCATCGCCTTGCCCACGTGGTCGGCACGGCTTTGGTTACTAAAGCCAATCATTCCTTTGAAATTTCTGAAGGATTTGTGATCGTAGGAACTTTTTTTTAAAGCCAGTTTTGTTTTTTATGAAGAAACTACTCGATCGTTTCGCACATTAGCCACCTCGTTTGTCCGTTGTACGTTATTGCCCTCACATAATGCAGGTCGAGCAATTCAGGACCTTTAACTTTTCTATAACAATTATAATAGCAAGAACATATTTTGTAACTTCAATAAACATTGAATGTCAGATTCGCCTGGCTTTGTTCACTGTCCATCATCATGAAGGCCATTTAGCCACACGTTAAGGTAATACATTATTTGCTCTTTAAATTCGTACCTGCATGCAGTGTCTGTTTTCAAAAGGAAGACTGGCTGCGT
The DNA here is from genome assembly GCA_037074705.1 of Zhengitettix transpicula. Classification (NCBI taxonomy): domain Eukaryota; kingdom Metazoa; phylum Arthropoda; class Insecta; order Orthoptera; family Tetrigidae; genus Zhengitettix; species Zhengitettix transpicula. Next base: position 81,579,559 of record CM073591.1, read on the forward strand.
TAAAGTAATTCATAATATGTGTTTTTAGAGACTTTGTGTACGTTTAATCTTATTACTATATATGACGTTAATTTCTGCTGAGCTTTCCTACATTCCCGTTAAGGTGATACTTATAGTCCATTAATAATATTTAAACACACATATTTAATTACGAAAATCAGTATTATTTTTAAATTACATTCATTTCCTGAATGGCCTATATACTTAATACCCCACAATTTTGAATTATTTATGAAGAAGACATTTATATACGTTATTATTTAACTTATAAAATTTATAGGTTTATATATCAATACTTACTAAAGAATATAACGCTTTCATTGTTAATAACATTCTACAAATGAAGCCTTTCTACTCTCATTAGTATATTTCAGAAGTTTTATTATTACGTTTCAAGGCCTATAACCTAATCGGAAAGCGGACAAATCTATTATTTTATCGCTATTACATGCAGCCAATTTTGTTATGTCTGAAGCGAGGCAGCTGCGCATAGCGAAAATATATTACTGGTAATGTGATGCAGTTTAAACAGACTCAATATAACAACGCACATTGCGCACAACGTAAAAAGTCTCTCGCTATTACGAGATTAATGCAAGCTCAACCAAATTACGAATTGGAACCATATTCGAGCTTTCCGGGTACGGCATTAAAAATTACACAATAAAGTTAAGTAGAAACGGCGAAATAGATCAGTTCCTTCGTACACGAATAAATTCTAAATTAAATGGTTTTAACACAATTTTAAACAGCCATAACGCCGTGAAAATATACATAAAATTTCTTCCTTCTTCCGTAACATGTTTTCTCAATGTATCAATGATGAAAACGACTATTTTGCGGAAAACATGGTAGAATCAAACACCTAGCCTTCTATCTTGAACCCTCTTGACATTGTTTGTTTACTCAACTCTATTTTGAGTGACTTACTCATTAACAGATCTGACAGAAATATCGAAATAAGTACAAACTCTTCTTTCATATTATATTATAACATCCTAAAATCAACCATTTTATTTCAAATTTACGAATACTTTTGATAATTTTTTAATTATATAATCCCATATTATTTATCGTTGAAAAATAAGTAGACAGATTTTTTCAAACCATTTATTTTAATCTAGAAAAAAGCTTTCGGCGTTTGCCATCATCAGTTTCATATTCCAAAGCATTATTTGTACATAATTCCTAAAACGTCATTATGATTTCTTCAATCAGTAATTCGGAAAATGATTAATATTAAATACTTTCTAAAACATTTTTAACATTTAAATAAATGGTTTAAATAAATTTACCTCGTTATTTATTAATTTGACTGATATAAAATATGAAGGTATTTTAGAATGTGAAAATGATCAAATACAGACAAATTTATAACTAATTCCAGAAACTTTATATTTACGACGTTCCTTCAAGCCAACCTGCAGACCTTCTCAAGTACAACCTCCAATAAAAATGGGTACTGACGAGCGAGATGATAACATTTATATAAAGCCAAATATATTAATCACAAAGTAAATGGCCATAGATCTCACAGATCCTACTTAAAGTATTTCTATCACTTTTTAAATCTAAGTAAAACTTATAAAGTCTGTTTCAGAGATGATTCTAGTATGGTTGATTTCATCGTCAAGTATTCGTATATTATTCCAAAGAAAACTGTGATCGTGGAAACTATGTTCAGTTAAAACTGAATGTTTGTCAACTGAAAGCATACTGAGTTACAATGGGAACATTCTATTTTGTTAACTTCTGTATGGGCGCCTGGTGATTTCAAAGAATCTCTATATTTTTTTTAGGTTTAACCTGAGGTCTTCCGATTGGCAGAAAAAACGTCGTTTACACATCTCAATTGCTAATTTTATATTACACGTTGCTAAATTCCACAGCAAGTTTTTTCGTTGGTAGTAAATCTTTTATTATATATATATATATATATAAGCTCCCTTCTATATCAATAAATAACCTTATAAGGGATAACAAGAAATAATCGTCCAACACTTAATTTACCTCAATTATTTTCCCACTTATGCTCGGGAAGATAAAACATATTTTACAATCAGACAAAAAAATGCAGCAGATGTCTTGCTAAAATAATTCTTAGTCTATGTATACTACATTGAAGATCGTTTTTAACGAGTAATGTTTTCGTAATCAGGAATATTTTTCGCGTGTTCCGGATGGTAAACCGCTGTGCTTGACATTAAAGAGATCGTAATGGGATGGCGTTTAATTTCGTATCGTGGCTTGAGTGGGCCGTGGCGCTGGTCCAGCAGCCGGATGCTGTCGTCCGTGACCCGTGCGGCCCACGTGGCGTTGAGCCTCTTCCTGGGCGACGGGATGTCCCCCGCTGGCCTCCTCAAAAGAGTTTATTTCTGGAATCACGCTCGTCCTGCACGAGCACTTCTTACTGGAACACTGAGTGAGCGCCTGTCTGCATCGTGTCTCCATTGGACAACTAACACGACGACAGACTTTGTATTTTAAGTTTCAAGTTAAGTTTTAACGCGTCATATTCTAAAATTAGTAAATAATTTTTTCTCTTGATTTCATTTTCTCTTTCGTTTTGGCAGTCATATTAAAAGCGTAAGGTTTGTCGGGAGACCCGTGGATAATTAATGCTCGTTAATCTTATTGGAGCAGTCTGTAATCGTCCGCAATTACCGGTGCAGGCTGCGTTTCAGTAAATTGAAACTCTTTATCCCAATCGCGTCGTATCTTATGCAGGTATTCTAGGGCTCTTCAGCATAATTTTATCACAGAGAGACTTAAGGTTACTGAATAAGTCTCTACATCCCATTCCTCCATCTTTCACCAGGTACCTTGCTAATAACAGGGCTCATTACCCTAAGGACATCGAATTTTCTATTTCAAAAACATTTTAATCCTACTGACTTCCATTATTTTTTTCTGTATATGCTTTGATAGTGTAATTATTAACTCCTAATGGCTCATTATATTCCTACCGGCTGATTTTAATTTATATAGTTGAAACCAAATCGCACTGTCTAATTTAACTGAAGTACAACGAATAAAGATATCTACTATGTAAAGGTTCATTCTTCATAGTTTTATAAAACAATAAATAATTTTGCTCTTCAATTTGAAATGTATTCAATTTCTTCCCTGAAGGTTTGCAATAATTAGGTAAAATTCTGAAGTGCTATCTAATGCACAGGCTTTATCAATATTCATTTAAAAAAAAATTAGGGACTAGTTTCCATAAAAATAGAATAATGGTCATATTAATGTCAGATTCAGCTATGTCAAATACATTGTAGTTAAATTCTGAAGTATAGTTACATGAAAATTTCCTGTAGAGATGTAAAATATTATTTGATCATGAAATTAGGCGGATAATCTATGCTACGGAAATCACGTTTGTATTGAAGTACTTCAATAAAAGCACTGGCTTTGAAACGTTTTTTCAAGTACTGCGGGGAAAATGGTGCACCAAAAAAATATATTATTGCATTGGGCTTTAAAAGCTCTGTAGTTCCCATTTTTTGAACAAATGGCACTAATAATAATTTACCAATAAATTTAATAGTATACTTCAATATGAAAATAAAATTATTTCATAAAATTAATGATTCTTAAAAACACAAACAATTGTGTTTTACTTTCTGGTCATTTCTCCAAACGTCAAATGGGTTGCAATCCTGTTTGTCCTTAATAGTTTGTATTGATTCAAAACGCAGTTTTAAATTTTATATGTATTCACTGTGAGCCATTGTTATCTTTGGTTTACCTCGACAGCTGGAGCCAATTGTCGTTTGTAGAGCAACGAAGCAACATTATTTTGACTGAGGGAGTCGCATATATTATTTTAATGAACTGTCGTATGGACAGCAAAGAAGAAACGTGAAGTGACTGAATGAGTCTCATATGTACTTTAATGAATTTAATTGACGTTCGGGCAGCAAGCACGCAGCCTGTCTTGATTGACGGAGACGTTTAAGTATATTTATACGATTCAGTTTAAATAATAGTTAGGCTGAGTTTCTGCATACGTTTCATTCTTGTATTAAATTGTTATTTTGTTATAGATTTGGAAGTTCGGCAGCCTGTTTTGCAGACAACTGGATTAATCAGCTTGTAGTTGTTTGCCATTTTTGCGCGCCATCAGAGATCGGAAACGACAGTTTTCTCCACCATTACAGAAATACTTACATTTATGTAATTATAAATTCAGTAAAAAATACTGCGGAAATATCTTTTTATTGCTTATATGGTAATAATCATTTTTGTTTTCACCGAAAGACACACAAATTGACCCTGAGAGACAATTTTTTTGTGTGTTATAAAATATCATTGTTTATATTCTTTGCCGCTTTATATAATTTCATTTTAATAAACATCTCAGTGAATTAGTAAAGAAAAACAGTGATCATTACAAGCTCTTATTGAAAATAAATTATTTTTGGCTCGAATGTTAATTTAACCATTTAATTCACAAATGTGGCTCTACGTAACTGATTAACATAAAATCTTCAGAATAAAAGTACAAAATCTAAAGCTGATATAAGTAGCAAGTTCTCGAATTTAATTTATGTTTAAAATATTTTCCATCCATTCTGAGATACGGTTTTCACGAATTTCAAAATCCTTCATTTCTTCAAAGTATATATGACGCTTAGTGTCACGCTCACTAATTCTCTAAAAACGATCAAGAATATCATGAATGATGAAAATTGGTACTCAGATAAAAAATACCTAACCAAGAAGTCAATAGTATTTCACGTAAGATTACAATGTCAGTATTTTATATCAAAACTAGTAAATTAATAATAATAATAATAAATAATAATAATTTGTACAGATAAATAACGGACGGTTACGTGACGAAAACTCATTCGCTGATAGTTTTCGAAGCGCATTCAAGACAATGTTCAGAGACTGTTAAGCTAAACGAGAATTAATTACTAAAAAAAAGTAACACTAATTACATGTTTCAAAATTTGTCCGATTATTATCGATTCATTGTAACGGATACTGAGATGTACGTGTTGAAATTAGTCACGTGATTGTATTTCCCGAGTGAGAAATCCACAAATATGTCGCAGATGTATAGAAATATCTTACACTTTCCGTTATTGAAAAATTTCTACTTCCTACAGAACGAATTCCTACGATACAGTACATATGAATGAAATATACTTCGTAATTATCAATTATCTATGGATTTATACAAGTACCATGCACTCCGCCTCCCTGACACTATCGGGTCCTGACCAAACCGAGATTTCTTTGCTCGCTTCTTCCTTCCTCAATAAATTTTGGTAACATCTATCGGCTGAAAGTGAAACTGCATGATGACCACAGTAAATTTGAAGGTCTCTCTTCACAACAGTTCTGAATGAATATTGATAAAATATAAAGGTATCTTATTACATATTTATAAATGGAAACAGGGTGGTTCAAATCACATAAATATATAATGAAAAATCAACCCTATATAAATCGAGAAATGTAATCGTAGTAGTAAAATATAATGCGTTATAGTGATAAATTATTTTTCGTATATATATTACAGCAAGGTTTGAATCGAAGGGCGTCTTTATAGTTAAAATATATTTTAAGACTTTACTTTTCATTATGTAATTTTCTGGGTAAAGGTTGGCCCCTTTTGCTTTAAAGTTTGTCAACTGTTTGAGACTAGACGTTTTATTAAAGCTTCGTATCACTTGCATAACCGTGTCCTAGATTCATAAATTAGTGTCTTTACCGTTAACAATAACCATCATTTCTGTATTACGAAATTCCATACATTTTAGAACATAATGTTCAACCCAATTTTTTATTATTGAGTAAGGTATTAGTTGAAACTTTGCAAATAAATAATTACGTAGCTAACAATCAAACTCCATTATACGATGTCTCATCACCTGACGAAAGCTGCAAAGACTGTAGTAAGGTAGTGTAATATTTATTTTGTCACTTATACAATTGACAAAATATTATTGACTATAATATTACCTATTTGTTGTTACTTTTTCGATTTACAGACGAATATTGACTTGATAAAAACAAAATCTTAGCTGACAAGGTATTTATTTTGTTTTTTCCAGTCACAAAAATTATTTAATCATAATTATTTTCGCTGTCATGACAACTTAAAGTTTCTTTTTGCACAATTACATTGCTACATACTTTGTTGAGATACCACAAACTATTATTCCGTGGTTATTGGCTGATATCGAACAGTTATCCAGGTGTGGAAAGTAGAAAAGTGGTTTGCTGCAGCTACTCCATAAATTACATAAAATAATATGTAATACGTAAATAAGCACAAAACAAGACTTTGATGGAACCCTGAATTTGTTTCAGAATTTGTTTACAAATAATTCTTATAATTGTAAATTATATTCTTTATATTACAAGACGTGTGGCGCACACACATACATATCATTGTTTTGTCAAAAATAAACTAGAAAGAAGTGGCGGCTTGTGAGTTTTTGAAGTTATGTGAGACGTCAGCCCGACCAACCATTTTCACGAGGATAACTATGTAAAATAATAATAGTATAACAGCGATTGCGATACCAATACTCCAACCCGCTTCCGTAACACACTAAATTTCTAATTCCGTCTACAAACTTCAAATAGAGTCTAAATTTTTAAAGATGAATAATTTAGCACGTATTTTATAACACGAAAGTGGTTTTCCTTCGAAATTATTTTTAAAATATTAATTTTTGGAACAAGTCATGCGTGATGGCAATATTGATGCCGTAGATATTCCCAAGTCTCCGAAACACCGCCCCTTCAATGTTGCTTTTTCTTTAAAATAACTTTTGATTATGTTTTAATAAAAAGAATTTACAATCCCAGTCATTGTAAATAGCTGACCTCCAACTGTATAAAATGAAAAACATTCAAAACTAACAACAATTACAGTAAAGAAGACCTATTGTGAATGAACGAAGAACGTAGAACAGTCTGTCCCTGTGCCGTCTACTACGAACCGAATAATGTGACATCGGTACATGAAACGTCTAATTTGAATTGCGTATCTAACACTCGAGTTTCAATTATTCTCCGAGGATCTTCTATCGATCACACAATCGCCCACCAAATCACCAAAGCAACTCTTAGTAATTTTAATTTTTAATATTAGTAGCCTCTATGAATTAGGTTAAATTATGCTCAAATTTTCTAATTTATTTCATTGTAAGTTTCTAATAAGCAATAAAAATTAATATTATTTTCTTCACTCAGGCTGTCAATGTCTGGTAAAAAAACATTCGTTTAGTACAAGAGACAGACAATTATCTGTATTTTTTGTTTTAAAAACCAAGTTGTGAATACAAACAATAAATGGTCAACAGCTTCACGACGATATTGACGAAATAGAAAATATTTGTAACGAGTTGAATAAAAAGAAGTTCACACGTGCTCAACCACCATAGCATTGAACTCTCAACTGCTTGCACACAATTTATTAAAATAAATACATCATTGTCGAGTCCCACGGGAAGACACGGTGCTTGTACTGGCTCGAGTAAGACGACCCACCTGGAGTTCGTTGTAAAATAAATTTGCTAGCAAGATTATGCAGGACTGATCACCCTCAAGCACCGTTCTCCAACTTTGCTACAGCAAGCTTCATTATCTAAAGCCAGAAGATAGGATATGCTGGCAGAGCTATCCTTGATAGATGGCTTTTTTCAGTAATTAGCCTCAAACACAGTATCCTGAGGGCTAATACCAGCCTTTGGCTTGTTTACCCTAACCACTGGTCGGAATTGCTGTACTCGAGTGGAAGGAGAATCCTGTGCTGCAGAAGCGTAGAAGATACTTGTCAGAGCACACAATTGCTTAAGATCATTACCTTCAGATGCAAACATGCGACCAAAACCAGGCGATGTGCACATCTCAAACACAGAACTGAGCCGATGCAACCAATGATGCGATGTGAACAAGCACCATGCAGAACAGATCAGCAAATCAAAGCTAAGCTGACGTCGAGTAGCAGGATAAAAAATACTCGGAATACCTAAGGCCAAGATTTTCTCTCTAGATTCAATTATTTCATTTACGAAAAATCATTTTTCATCCACCGCCTACAAAAAAATGTATTGAAAGTCTGTTGCCATGTCGATACATTATCCCTGCGTATTATGACACATATTCCTCGTAAAACGACATTTTGTGCAGCGGCCGTTGAAAAACTCGATTGACAGGCGCTTAAAAAATTCGAGTTTCTGATATAAAATAATTATTAGCATAAAATTATCATTTTAAAATGTCTACTTGTGTAAAAAAGGTACTTTACCAAGGAGTTTTGTCTTCAGTCATTCCTGATTCTTGTTTTTTGATCTCTTTCGAAGTAATTTCCGGCGCCATGGTGCCGGCTGTTAATCCTGAAAATCCAGTCTGCATACAAAAACATTCACCAGAGTATCGATCCAAGAACAACGCCTTGAAACTTATTTAGCTACTGTGAATTTTTCTCACTAACTTTGATTTTACATGAATTTCTAACCATTAAAAACTTTTGTAAATACATTTCCGGATATTTTAGATGTACAATTTGTGCTTTAATAAAATCACTACTATGTATATAACATTATTATATGGTTATAAAACTATTTTGTTATTATAGCAATGACTTCAGTGCACAAACTCAGAAATACGCCAGAATATTCAAAGAATTAGCCAGTATAAGTGACTTAATCCTTAAAACGAAGTAATCGACAATTAAAAATGAATGTCAGTGCTTAGGTTCCAAAAATCATTAAAGAGTACTTTAATTTTAGGATACAATACAAAATCCATCAGTATTGAGTTCCGTCATTAACGTTTGTTGCGAGCGTTTGCCATAATCAAACTGAATTATCTCAAATGTTATCTCCTGCAACCGGATTCTCTGTGATCTGAGAGTAAAATGAAACCACAATCGATCGATGCTTCGCGTGCTTACTCTTTCTGGAAACGAGAGGACAAAGAGAAAGCCAGAGATCCGTGTAGGGGAACCTCAGTGTGACTTGCCTAGGAATGGTTAAGTAAATCACTGGAAAGCACACTTCACGCAATTGGAGCAAATCCCTATTCGTCTTTGCTGGAACGACATGAAACAGATACACTCAATACTATTTCCGAGAAAACGCTGGAGTAGACGTTAATATATCAATGCTGAAAACACACACGTGTAGGGAAATAATTGTATATCAAAGAATATCTATCAGTATATTAAATGCACTAATTTATTTGAAGATATGTTCTCAGTTCTTTAAAATTACTGAAACTCAATAAAGCTTAAACATTAAAATTTTCTTAATTACTTAAACACTACGATAAATTATTTTAAGATTATGCTGTGATCGATAAATACAATTAGAGAAGTCGTTCATATCTAACAACATATATCATTAGCCTTATATACATTAAACCGCTCATGAATAATTTGATTTAACAATCTTTCAGACGGTGTAAATGATGTCAGCAATTGTAATGAGGTTAAAACTTGAAAGGGGGCATTTTTATGAATATATTTATTTCTTAATAATTCAGTTTATTCGTTTTGCGTGTAACTTCCCTGGGGAAAACTTTTATGGTTTGTTTTGTTTCGACATTAAAGGTTTGGGGCAACTATATAAGGGTTACGTGACAGTGAAGATTGAAATTGTCAAGGTCGGTGTGGGGAAAACATTTATGTGCGGCTAAAAGATCCAGGGAATCGCCCAAGTTCGGGAAATTTGAATTTGACGAAATGTTAAACTCCGTGTGAACTGAAACCCAAATAAAGAGAGACTTGAGGAGTAGCCTTCGTCTCTCCGAGTTTATAAAAGAGGGTGCAGAAAAATTATTGGGCCAGTCGTTAGTGCGGAGAAACTGTTGCGAGGAGAAGGTGAGGTGTGGAAAAATTACGCAGGCAGTAGAAGGTGAGATGTAGAAAACTGATGCAGGCAGTAGAAGGTGACGCGTAAAAAATCGATACAGGCTGCGGAAGGTGGGGCGTAGAAAAATGATAAAAGTAGTAGAAGGTGAGGCATGAAAAAGTGATACAAGTAGTAGAAGGTGAGGCGTAGAAAAATTATACAGGTAGTAGAAAGTGAGGTGTATAAAACTGATGCAGGCAGAAGAAGTCGACAAGTATAAGTTGACTTTCTTCCGATCTTATAGACGTATCTACAGGAAAGTGCTTGTAGCTGCTAAAAAATTACATACATCGGAGTATATAGCAAACTCAAATAACAAAATAAAAGCAACTTGGAAGGTGATTAAAAATATCTCAGGTAAAGTCAATTATAACGCGGCAGATATAATGCTTGTCGACAACGGTAAAACTTTCACCAACAGAGACGCTGCGGGTATATTTAATTCATATTTTGTTCATGTGTCGGATCAATTTTATAACAATAAGCCATCAGAAGGTCGTGCATTTTATAAACTACTACAAAACGCCGTGCCGAGTGATCAGAATTCCATTTAACTTCAACAGGTTACCAATATCGAAATAATAAACGTAATAAGAAAGTTAAAATGTACCCAATCTGCGGATATATATGGCATCTCAAACAAAGTTGTGAATCACTGTGCCGACGTCATAGCTACTCCCCTTCAAATCATATTCAACGCGTGTCTTTCTACCGGCAATTTTCCCGACTCCCTTAAAGCTGCAAAAGTTATTCCGATCTTCAAGAAGGGTTCTCCTATCGACGCATCAAATTACAGACCAATTTCCCTACTTCCGATATTTTCAAAAATACTAGAAAAAGTTCTACACAAAAAGTTACTTGAATTCTTGCCGAAGTACAAAGTAATTACTCCCGCTCAACACGGCTTCCTCAAACAAAAATCCACGAGAACTGCTATGTACGAGTTCATTCAAAGTATACAAAATTCCCTTGATGAAAAACTGAAAGTAGCCGGAATTTTTGCTGATCTTTCGAAGGCATTTGATTTTGTAGATCACAGCATACTCCTCCAAAAATTAGAATATTATGGGATCAGAGGCAACGCTTTGGAACGCTTTGAATCATACCTCAACAATCAGAAACAGAAGGTGGCCTTAAAAAACAAAGCTGGTGAGGTGCAGTTGTCAGAATGGGAAGGCATTTCTTGTGGCGTGCCTCAGGGCTCAATATTAGGTCCACTGCTTTTTCTTTTGTATATTAATGATCTTTCACAATATATGGAACCTATAAAATCTGTCTTATACGCAGATGACACTAATTTGTTAATTACGGACATTGATTTAAATAATCTCGGGGCGAAGATTGAGACTGCATCTAGATCATGCGACTTTCCTCGGTTTGCAGGTCGACAGTAAATTAAAATGGAACTTGCACATTGATCGCCTCGTGCGCAAACTTAGTTCTGTTTGTTACTCATTGAGACTATTGATGCAACAAGTTGATACCAAAACTGCTTCTCAAGTCTATTTTGCCTACTTTCATTCACATATGTGTTACGGTATCGCCAACTGGGGCAATTGTTCGCGTAGTGTGGATGTTTTCAAACTGCAAAAACGACCCATTAGAATGATATCAGGTTCAGATGCTAGAGAAAGCTGCAGACCGCTGTTCAAAAGACTTCATATTCTGACTCTACCTAGCGCTTACATATGTTAAACGCAACATGAACCTTTTTGCAAGTAACGGGGACAATCGTGGAGGAACCGTTCAGTTCTCAGGTCTGACAAGCACAGCCTCAGTCTCTACGAGTCTAGCGTTCATTATTCCGGTATCGCACTATTTAACAGCCTTCCTGAACATGTAAAGAACATCAACAACTACAACGCATTCGTCAAGGAGGGTAAAACTTTCCTTGTAAATGGAACTTATTACTCCGTACACAAATTTTTGAATCGGTCTCACATTCCTTAAACTGCCTTGTCTAAAAAATTGCCGAATATGCTATAAATATGTAAATAGTCCAGTTTTCCCCTTTTGGTTCTGTTTTTCTTGCCTCTGCTTTCTGTTTTAGTAAATATCCATGACGACATCCCTCTGTACCTAGCGACAGGAGATGAATACCAGGAAGTGATTAGTGTCGTGTGCGTGTTTCCTAAAGAAAGTGTGTATCATTGTAGTGACTAGACAAATGTGAACAGATATGAATTTGTGTGTGTTTGTGTAACCTTTTAATATTAATTCTGTTTATATGTAATTTATCTACTGTACATTTGTGACGAATCCTATTTCCTCTTAAGAGGGCTAATGGTGAATAAATCTATCTATCTATCAATAAATTCGATTAATGCAGCAGAAGGTGGGGCGTAGTAAAGTGATACAAGTAGTAGGAGACGCATGAAAAAGTGATGCGAGTAGTAGAACGTGAGGCGTAGATACACGCAGTAGAAGTTGAGGCACAGAAAAGTGTTGCAGGCATTATAATGTGAGACATAGAAAAGTTATGCAAACAACGGGGAAAATAAATTCAGGTTGTTAAAGGTTAAGAGGAAAAAAGGTATGCAAGCAATTGAAGTTGAAAGTTAAATAATCGTAAATATACGATAGACGCGAAAGAAAACTTCACCATTGGCACTGCTAAGCGTATTGTTTTAATACGATTTAACTCGTTACCGTTTAAACGATTTTTTATATTCATAATTTCCATACAATTTATGTAACAGTATTAGAAATAGATAATTAAATATTATAGTTTTTCATCAGGAATTTAAAATACATAAAAAACGTATTATGATTTTTTTAGGCTAATAGGCTACATGAGGGTAATCCTCATGGTGGCAAATCCCCTGTAATAGCATAGGAAGGGATTTGAAAGGGAGGATACGGAAGGGTAGAGGAAGATAGCCAAGGGTTAACTAGGGCCCCCGGGCTATTTTTTAAGGATCCTACCCGGCATTCGCCTAAAGAAATGCAGGGAAAACCCTATAAAAACCTGCATCAGGTAGGTCGGGCATTGGGTGCTTGTCCCACGCCCTTCCGATAGCGGGAGAGGAGTTTGTTGTGGGGACACAGCATTCCCTTCTCCGTGCCTCGACCAGTTTACATGTATATTTTTTATACATATATATTGTGTCGTAGTAATAAAAAATTCCTATAAAGTGAGGTGTACAAAACTCATGCAGGCAGAATACGTCGACGCGTAAAAATTCAATACAGGCAGCAAGGTGTGGCGTAGAAAAGTGATACAAGTGAGGCGTAGATACATGCAGTAAAAGCTGAGGCACAGAAAAGTGTTGCAGGAAGTATAATTTGAGACATACAACAGTTATGCAAACAGCGAGGAAAATATATTCAGGTTGTTAAAGCTTAAGAGGAAAAAATTGCTGTTAAGGTTGAATCTTTGCTAATTCCATAATATTTTCTTAATATTCACTAATATCTTTATTATGATAAATTTTATTCATGTGTGTATCATATTTTTTACCGGCATATTCATTGAAATAAAAAATATTCTAAAATATTCATAATACTAAATTCAAGGTAGTGTATACAATGTTTCTTTATTTAAAGGCGTATCAGGAAATCAATGAAACAGTCACTTCTTTCATAGCTCAAAACGATGCACCAGGAAGTTAGCAGTTCGGTAAGCTCTAAATCAAGACTCACTGTTTGACTTTCACAAACAAATATAAGGAAAATGTGCCAGCAACAGAAAATGATCGTTTGTCTGACAGACTACTGGTGTTTTAGAAGTGACGTAAGGTTTTATTTGTGATGGATCAATTATGGAATTTAAGATTAATTTTCTTAATCAATTAATTTATTATTAAGCCTGTCATTAGCAATCAAACTTATTATCGTCCCAATTAACATTAAAATCTTCTCCGTACACACTTCTACGTTCATATTATAAATCATAGACAGCTCATTAAATTCTACGAAGTCTTTAGTTTCTTTGTGTATTCCGTATTTTACACGGCTTTTTAAGGTTTATTTCTTTACTAGCTGGATGCCCGGCGTTTTCCCAGTTGGCATACTTTAATTTATTGACATCCATAACGCCGGATTTGACTCAATCTCAGTTGTTTTCGCGTTATTGCTTTGTTACGTCCTTCCACTCCCACTCCTAAGGGTGCTTCCTTCCCATGCCGAAAGGGGTTGAACGTATACACAAAAAACGTAGGAAGAAACACTATCCCGAAAATTATTTATCCCTTGGGGTGGTAACCGCGTCTTGCCCCTACAGCGTTTGTTTGCGGCTCAAAAGAAACACTTGTACAAAATTTGGATGAAATTTCTCAAGAGGGGTAGATTTTTATGCGGAACATTCACCCGTACATACACTTACTCACACAAATGCATGCAGTCAATTTTATTTATAAGAAATATTTCTAAGTTCACACTGTTTCTTTCAATATAGATAAAGCCTGCGAGAGGATTCTCTCGCAGGTAACCTGCGAGGGATGTTCTCTCGCAGGCAAAACCTTGTAGGAGAGATACGAAGGGGCTACCTTTGGGGATGCCTTTTCCTCTCCGTATTTGAACTAAGGTTCCCACAAGCCGAAGCACCTCGACCTGTTCTGAGAGGTGTATGTTCCAGAGTCGCAGACCTTGGGCATACGGTAAGAGTTGTCCGCTATTCCCATTCGAATAGTCGACCAGCTGCCTCCTAAACTGGTCGAGGCACGGAGAAGGGAATGCTGCGTCCCCACAGCAAACTCCTCCCCCGCTATCGGAAGGGCGTGGGACAAGTACCCAATGCCCGACCTACCTGATGCAGGTTTTTCGAGGGTTTGTTTTGCATTTCTTTAGGCGAATGCCGGGTAGGATCCTTAAACCATAGCCCGGGGGCCCTAGTTAACTCTTGGCTACCTTCCTCTACCCTTCCGCATCCTCTCTTTCAAATCCCTTCCTGTGCTATTAAAGGGGAGTTGCCCAACGTGGATTACCCTCATGTAGCCTATTGCCCTAAAAAAATCTTTCAATTTGAAACGTTGTATAAAATACTACTTCTGCGCTGATTCGTCCTAATCTACAGAAATAACGACATAATTTCTCTTCCATCCAATAGAGAATAGAAACCACACAATATAAAGTTTATCAACAAACGTCAAAAGGAAAATGATTAAAATTTAATTTTTAATGTAACACTGTGTTCGAACCATCGGTTTATTAGTACAGAATTATCTGAAACATATCAAGACTCAGGAAATAATGTTTGTAAAAACCAAGATTTTGGTTGCGTCGCAGGAAGTTATTCACTATGAGCAAATAGTTTTCACAACAATATTCAGATAAAGAAATGACAAAACAAAATTTGATAAAGGAAACAGGTTGAGAAAGCGAGTTTGAAGACCTTTGTTAGTCGCACTAATTAGTAACAAAGGAATTTCATGCAACCTTAATTGGCGCTGAAGAAATGTTTTTCTACAATAGTAAGGAAAGTTTGAAGAATTCCCGGAGTTCTAAGACAATATGTATTAGGTGTATTAACAAATATACCTAGATAATGGAAGTTACAAGTATAAGTGGTGGAGGAAAAAATAATGGAAGAATCTGCAAAGAATCTGAACCATAGTAGTTCTCTAGGAAGTCAGTGAGCAGATAACGGTTCAAGGAAATACTATTATCACTTAAGGTACGAGTACTGAAAAGTGTAAAAATAAAAATACTATTTAGGTAACAGTAAACATATAAGTAAAAAATGTGCCCCAGAATTATATAAGGTTATATGGTAAAGGCTCACTTCATATTCGATTCAAATATTTTAGTAATTACTGCACGTGAAGGGTCCCTTTTCAGAGAATAAGAAGGATTTTCAGTTGTATTCAAGTTAAATATAAGATTTTGAAGGAAGGTATGAACCATTTAATGACAAATAGTGACCAACGGACAGAGATTTCAACGGTACTATTTCAGATAAACTTGTTCAAATAAGAATGTTATATGTAACGAGGACTCTTCGTACTAATAACCATTCATTTCCAAACGAAGCTGGAAATTGTAGAACATGTTTTAAATAAAACGTTCAAGCCGTTAAACAGAAACAAAATTAAACTATTATGTTTCTATAACTTTTTTCTAAGAGCATATACGACAAATACGTTTAGCAGTAATGCAAAATTGGCTTCTAGAACACACGTTAAGATATTTACCGCCTCAAGGAACGCCAGAACTAACGTTTGATCTGTAGGAAAATAAAAGATTCAAGTTATCAAGGGAAATCGCGGACGAACCAAGTGGATAAAGAGAAAATATCAAGTTAGTATAGTCGTGGGTTGACAACTAGAAGGACAAACAAGTACTTCCCATATTCATAAGTTCTTAAACTGGTGGGCTGAAGCGAGGAGAAATGATATTGAGAAATTAGCTCAAAATAAAATTCTTTTTTTTTAGGGTAACGGGCTACATGAGGGTAATCCACATGGTGGCAACTCCCCTTTAATAGCTTAGGAAGGGATCTGAAAAGGAAGGAAGCGGAATGGTACAGGAAGGTAGCCAAAGGTTAACTAGGGTCCCAGCCTATAGTTTAAGGATCCTACCAGGCATTCGCCTAAAAGTAATGCAGGGAAAACCCTAGAAAAACCTGCATCGGGTAGGTCGGGCATTGGGTACTTGTCCCACGCACTTCCGATAGCAGCAGAAGAGTTTGCAGTGTGGACGCAGCATTCCTTTCTCCGTAATTCTACCAGTTCAGGAGGCAGCTGGCCGACTGTTCCAATTGGAACAGCAAACAACTCTTACCCTATGACCAAGGACTATGACCCCGGAACATACACCTCTCAAAACAGGCCGAGGTGCCTCGGCTAGTGGGAACCTTAGTTCAAAAAGGGAGAGGAAAAGGCTTTTTTTAGGGCAACAGGCTACATGAGGGTGATCCACGTTTGGCAACTCCCCTTTAATAGCATAGGAAAGGATTTGAAAGGGGGGATTCGGAAGGGTAGAGGAAGGTAGCCAAGGGTTACTAGGGCCCCCGGGCTATATTTTAAGGATCCTACCCGGCATTCGCCTAAAGAAATGCAGGGAAAACCCTAGGAAAACCTGCATCGGGTAGGTCGGGCATTGGGTACTTGTCCCACGCCCTTCCGATAGCGGAAGAGGAGTTTGCTGTGGGGACGCAGCATTCCCTTCTCCGTGCCTCGACCAGTTTAGGAGGCAGCTGGCCGACTATTCTAATGGGAATAGCGAACAACTCTTACCGTATGCCCAAGGTCTGTGACCCCGGAACATACACCTCTCAGAACAGGCCGAGGTGCCTCCACTTGTGGGAACCTTAGTTCAAAAACGGAGAGGAAAAGGCATACCCAAAGGTAGCCCCTTCGTATCTCTCCTAAAAGGTTCTGCCTGCGAGAGAACCTCCCTCGCAGGTATTGCCTGCGAGAGAATAGCCCTCGCTGACAATCTTATTTTCCAATAAAATTCTGTAGTGTCATTAGTATATATATATATATATATATATATATATATATATATATATATATATATACATATATAACTGCGAATGGGAAGAATCGCAATGTATATTTAATATTAAAACGTTGGCCATAGACGATTTAAAGTCCATATTTTCGCGAGTTTCATCCTCAGATCATTAATGGATAGTGAGATATTGAGGACAATTGTAATCACAAAGAACTCAGATATAACGTCGTTTATTAGTCAAAATTCGACTCATACGCATAAATCGGATGGTTGAACAAACTTTCTTCGTGTTAGTTTACAAACACAGGCACTGAGACGAATTTTAATAAAATCGTAATTAAAACGCAGCTGTTAGTGCTCATATTCAGGTTTCATATTTCATTGAGGCATCTTTAACTTAATTTAGTACGGCGAAATACGAATAGCTTATATGCACAAGCTTACGATGGTTTATGGTGTCAGCTAATTTCAGGTATCTAAAATTTCATAAACAACAGTGAGCTCTACATTGCTTAATTGAGGTTTTTTTATTTTGATACGCTGTAGAATCCGGGCTTAAAACGACAAATCGATTATGTAAAATGACGCGGGCAATATATTTACATTGAGAAAAAACATTCTCGGGTGCTATGTTTTCGGTCAGGCGATATTTTCATATATAAGCAGCATATTAGATTTTAGGATTTAATAACTATATATATATATATATATATATATTGTAACATGACAGTTGGGCTTTAACGATTAGTAGTCATTTTTCATTGTGTTTGATGTATTGTCGGCGGCGTTTCTAGGCCAATGCGCGCGGGAAACGCTATTTTGCACTGAATAAGGACAGAATGTACTGGGCCCTGTCAATAAAGGTTGTATTTGAGTATTGAGAAACTTATTACACGATGTATGAGAATAAGGAGACAATACAAATCATTGTATCAGAAATTTGCTACATAATATTCACGCAGATATAAATATTTCTCATATCTCGAACATAAATTTTTTTTATCAGTAAATGATAATTTTATTCAGAAATTACCCGGCAGTCAATTAAATGTGGATTTCATAGAGATTCGCCTATAAAATATAATTACTGTGCTGCTACGGTGGCTAAAGATTATCATGTGATCCATTGTTTGCCACAATATATAAAGTACGCTCAGGGCTATTAGGATGCTTTGAAAGTATTTTTTCTTCATTACGCTTTTACAGGTTTAGACGATGTGTCAACAATATTTCAACTACATTTGCATGTTATTGCTATAATTTTTTATACAAAAATTTTTATTAGTAAGGAAGTGATAGAAAATATGTACAGATATTTAGCTTAATCCTTTATTGAATACGGAGAAAAATGTTGAGATTTGTACAGGAGGGATCACTTAAAATAAGAGGCAGAATAGAGTGGAGAAAATGTTTTGTGCAGAAGTGGAGGGGAAACCATAAAAATGGAAGTCGCTATCCAAAAATAAAATGTGGCCAGGTTACACATTTTACATAAAAATAGCGAAATCTTAATTAAATTAATTTCAACTGTGTAGACTGTTAGCTACAATCTATCAATAACAGGTTGCAGCATTACATAAAATATTGGCGCTCAACTATTACAACCGTGGCATATAGGAAATCGTCATTCAGAGCTGTAAGATTCAAAAATGGAAATCATAAACCGGTCATTTTAAAAATAAATAAATACGATGCGACAGACGTTTTATGCGTTGAGGCGCCAAAACTGGTAAATGTTGAAGGGGTAAAATGTTTTTTTCCAACAGGACGGTGCCACATGTCACACAACACGCACGAAATCGCAGTTACACGAAAGCTATGTGAACCGTATCGTGCGATCGCATCCCTTTCGACTTCCTCCTGTGGTGTTGTCAGGAATCACAGGGTTGTGAGAAAGACTCAGGAACGTTCCGCGTCCCATCGATTTACCACTCAATATATGGGTTTCGAGAATCCGTTAAAATCAGAGATTTAGAATAAATTTATATTTTAAACACAAATCTCAATGATTACTTGATATGTATTATAAAGAAATATTGCTCGTTGTATGGTGTTTTCATTGTTGTAATTTTAGCTCTGACACATTTGTTGGTACAACCTTTATAAATAATTCCGTGAATGAATTTTTCTACTTCTTTTCTGTTCGTCCGTTATTCTTCCTATTGCCACTTTAATCTCTCTGCCAAAGCTTCCGCTGTTAATCGAGGAATGTTTCCCTCTATGCTGTAGATCAAAACTGTCCTCGTCCGCTGTCTCTTCGTTCAATGTGCCTTTTACGGGCGACGTTTTCATTCCCCTAAGTCTGATACTGTTCTTCTGATCCTCGTAGGCCATGTCTTATTCTTTTCATTCCACAACATGTCGCGCTCCATATTACGTTGCGTAACACGAATTATGAGCTTTATTTTTCTATTGCGTGACTCGATTCGGGGAGGAAATATAAGCTGAAAAATTTGTTATTTAATCAATTACTGTGCATTCAGTTATAATACTCAGGGTTTTTAAATGCCAAGCGTTTATACAATATTATTGTTACACAAAACATGAAATATTTCAAGCCTTAATGCCCTCGAATCTTCTCACCTATTTTAGACTATGATCTCACGACAGCTACGTCATCTACACATTGGTTTAACGGGTTTTCGAGCAGCATTCTACCTCTGCACCGCCCACAGCTCTTTGCTATCCAATTAGTAGTAATAAGTGATGCTTATCAACGGCAACAGGTTCACGCTCAACGTCAATTACTCAAAATATTCTCTTTTTGCAGCGCATTTCTGAGTCAAAGTGCAGATGCTGTTGTTTTCAGAAATATGCAGCTGTAGTTAAGTCCAAAAAAGTAGTTAGATATGAATGTTAAAAAAATTACAAAAAGAATATTTAATATACATCTCCCTTGATGAATACAGAGCAAAATAAATCAAAATCTGTTTTTCGTCAATACTCATTTACTAAAAAATTAATTTAAAGCGTTGATCTCCAATAGAAACTTAATCACAGAAGTTACCCTTATCCAGATGTATTTCAACTGTAAAGCTCAGATAATTCTGATAGTGACCAGTAATTAAAAAATATGGCACAGTTTACAAAAACAGTTTCAGAATAAATGGCCAATGTTTCGACTTACTGGACTAGAGCATTTTAATTTTAAGAAAAAATGTTTATAAAGACGAAAATACAGGTGTAATTTATTCCATAAACTTTGAAGCTTGCTATTTAGGCCAGGATCGTAATGCAAAGCTAAAGAAAGCATAAACTCACAAAACGATACACGAATGTTTTGAAAAGTGGAGCGCTTGAAATATTAACCCTTCAAATTTTTTTAGAAGTGTGGTATTTTTTAAATAATAAAATCATGACATTTACAGGTTAATTTTTTATTTACAATTACTTTCTGTATATGAGAAAATTAAATGACGAGCCCTTTAAAATAAAATAAAACAGTCGCCTTCATCATAAAGTTTAAATCTGACCATGTATTACGAAATGAGTAAAGCACGTATTCTAACAACGTTCTAAGTACTATTCAGGAAGGGTTTGACAAGCTTTAGACAACAAAATGCCAATTTTGGAGTTCAAGTGACAAGTGTATATTTGTTAAACAATGTGCTGCAGACCGCAGCCTGTCCTGCATCTCAAAGCAAGAAAGCCTTCGACCTCCACATTCTTTGATGTGGCATGCAAGTTCTAGACATTGTCGTTTAATCGTGCTTTCATTGGACTTCAACCGTTTTCCCATAGACGCTGACGACAGTAGCACGTGAACAGCTGCCCAGTTTCGCCGTTTCTGAGGTGCTCCTCCCCAGACGCCAGGCCATCTGTGCCCTTTGCAAAGTCTATTGACAGTGGATTCCTCATTTTCGGCACATACCTCCATTACTTTGATTCCTCATTCGAATCTTCTCCCATTGTATACTTCCCTTATCGCGTCACGTTTGTCGTAACGTCATCAATCAATCTCGCGGTGGACAGTGGTCATAATGTTGTGGCTAAGGGTGCCCCTAGACGATCAATATTTTCGTTAATAATATTTCTTAATATATTTCTGGGACGACACACACGTTGTAATATTATTACTCAATAAATTAGTTTACGACTGACACTTCTACAGTCTATCAGAATGGTATTTTGTGACGTACACTGTTCTTGGAAACTTCAATTTTTCTTAATACCACAATGTTGTATCTAGTACGTCATCTACTCCAGAATTCTTCGTCCATTTCAATTCTTTTCCTAAAGTTAGTGCATAACGAATTAAATTTTTTAACTAACTGCAACTTATCATATGGATATTTCTCTCTACATTTACAAAGAAAAAGCACGTATTTATCATTTTTTTAATATTATGTTAAAAATAATCATTGCTTTTAATAATACTGTGATGTAGCTCTATATATGGTAAAATACATTTATATCTTCGTGTTTCTTCGTAGCCACCGCATTAAGTAAACTGTAAAATGATTAATCAGCACGTCCTCACTGTAGTACGATGATTATTGCGTGGTTGTGGAGATAGAACTCAACCAATATTGGGCAATATCACCCACATAAGTTACCATAATTTTAATGTTGCACAATAAATATCTAACTCTTTTTTATTGATTCAATATATTGTGCAATATTTCAATATGATCTTCAGACGGGCAATATTATTGTGTAATATCAATTATTGTGCAGTATATTGACAATAATATTTAACGTCTAGCGGCCGCTTAAGAAGTGTGCTTTCTGCAATATGTTCCGTAAAATAAATAGTGGCCAATTAACACTAAAGTCAATTACGTAAAGATTAACATACCTATTATAGCCAACAATAATTGTGTTTGTATTCGTTTTTATTTACATTACAGATGATAATGGGTATGTTGATAAGTACTATTCTTAAATAAAATACGTACCACACAATGCTTCTGCCATACTTGTTGCTTTCGTCAGTTGATTCCAGTAAAAGAAGAGCCGTTAGAACAATCCACTGCAGAAACAATTGACTAACTCAAAAGAAAATTTGGTTTGATTATCACTTGATTTGTGCGGTTTGTCGTTCTTACGGGTCTTCCATTCCTTGAATCACCTGACGCAAGCAACAAGGATCGCAGAAACGTTGTGCGGTATTTATTTAGGACTTCATTTACTTCTGTAATTAAAACACGCGTATTGCGTCAGTATAAGTGGTTATTATCCTGTGTATAAAAACGTTATATTGTTTCATCGAATTCCGCCGTTCTCTTGCGAAAAGCGGACAAATTAAGGATTTGTCTAGTGAAGGAATAGTAAGTACTGTATTGTTATTGCATGCGGTTAAGTGCTTGTCTGCTGTAGTCTAGCGCCAATTCTGCGATCTAAATTAAATAAGAACTTAATCTCGTACAAAGTTTGAATTGGCGGTAAGTTTAGCGACCTATGATTAAAATAAATTATTAGTTTGTTTATGTACAGAATTATTTCTGTAGAAGAAATGTTACATAGGGGGTCATTAGAAATAACATAAGTGGGGCATGGTAAAAAATAAGGTTGGGAATCCTAAGGTCTAATAATACACACTTGTATACAACGTCGCACGTCTGAAAGCGTGTCTATTTACAAGAATTTGTCGTGCGATTGTCTATAGACATTGTCTAGATTTTGAAACATTGTTGCGCAATATTTCATAGGATGGTCCCCAATTATCTGTGAGTTCTAGAGAACGCTCTGTTAATTTCCTTCATTTTTGCTTGTGTATTATCTAGATGCGGCCAAGTTTCACTTTTAATACAAGATTATCATCTTGTTTGTGGGAAGTGAATAATCCAGAATATAAAAATCGCACTAATAAGATAATAGTTATTGAAAAGCTAGCGAAAAGATATGAGCGTAGGTAACACAGAACAAAAATATACCATTTGAAAACAGCATTTTCATCGGGAGCATTAAAAAATTAGTCAGGTAAAGAAGAGCAGGGCATCTTCTGTAAGAAAACTTGGTTTGTATACGAACACCTGTTATTAATATTAGGACTAACAATTCTGAGAATTGTCTCAAGTCTCCGATTTCAGACGGGAGACCAATGTTTTGCGATTTTGCAAGAATTTGTCGCGCAATTGTCTGTAGACATTGTCTAGATACAAAATCGCGCGACTTTGTATACAAGTGTGTACTAGGCCTAAGCAATGTAAACACAAATTACTATTTATTATAAGGGTAGAAATGTGCATATTTTTTTTGTAAATATAAGGAACTGCATACGTAATGTAGGACTCGCCGAATATTTCCTCGGTGTCCTCATTTCCAGTTTAATATTTTGGAGACTTTTTCAAATGCTGCTGTGAATAGTGAATGTGATGTGGAATCGCTTTGCCGATATTAAAGTCCTTGGTACTCTTTTTGGTTCCTTGCTTGCACATTCACCGCGACGTAGATATTGGTGTGCTGCTTCCTGGGCTTTATTGCCGTCGACATATTGACCCCGTGAAGGCCGTTATCAAATACATTATAAATCCTTTTAGTTATAACCGACAGAGAAATTGTAATATCTGCAGCGTTATGGGTTAAGTTGACTCGGTAAAATGTTAAAGGAGAAATTCTTTCAATTATATGTCAAGCGTTATTGTATGTCATTATCATTTAACAGCATTCTTTGAAACATGATCTGTTTACTTGTAGCTCGTCTTCTGAGAAAAAAGCCACGCCTGCGGTGGTGATTCCTCTGGAAGCTGTCCGAAGCACAGTGTCTGATTAGATGGCTCTGGTCAGCATCTCTGTTACGTAACTCCCTGCTGAGTGGCAGCAAAGACCACGTGTAGAATGGTGACTGATGCGTCAACGAAGAAAACAAGCGTCCAGCAGGTGAGCAACAGCGAATATTCATATTTGCGTTTTGTTACAGTTGAAGTTTATGAAGTAGGATGTGTGGAGTTTATACAGGTGATAGACCGTTGGTATTGATCGAAAGGCAGCGACTGACTAGAGTTGAAACGCGGCAATACCAGACAGTGCGAAACGAGAAAAATACAAGTTAAATTCTTGATAAATTGGCTTAGGTGACGTACTAAGCCATTAAGTCATTCTACACACATGAAAAACCCCTCAAATTACTATGAGCAGAATTGGAACATATAAAACGATGAGGATCATCTATAAATGTTAATTACAGTAACAAGGAAAATTTTGGTAATGTAAATAAAATTAAATTTAAGTTTCCGTGAAATAGAACAAGAATTTTAAAAAAAACGTGGGCATGTATTAACCGTTTTCTTAAATCTGTATTTGTTGCTCGAAAGTTCCTCTTAAATACTCTTGATAACTTGTAGACTGGACTGAGTAGACCATGTCAAAAAAATAGTAATTGGCAAAGAAGATATTAAATACAATTATAATATCACGACCATAAGAGTTGACCTCTGTTTCTATTGGAACAGTCGGTAAGCTGCCTCCTAAACTGGTCGAGGAAAGGAGAAAGGAGCCTTCCTCGCTGCTTTATGCCATAAGATAAATTCATTAATCTCCATATCAAGTATTTGTTCAACCCCGCCTCCTACAACAGAGCTGATAATTTGAGGTTTCATCAGGAGTCCATTACAGCGATGGACCTGTTTAAGCTAAAGATACTACCTGTTCTGACGTAAGGCCTAGAATTAGTAGAAGAATACCTCACGTACAGACAACTGGAAGATCTGGAGCGGGTAAAGGCTAGATACCTGAAAAGAATTTTAAGAGTTCCACAAAATTCAAGATCGAGGCTAGTGTACGAGCTTACCAGGGAGACCTTCCTAATAGAGGATTTAAGATATGATCTGATACTACCAGCTGGTTCCAGTTTCAGACAGCTTTTACAGGATCTGTATGAGAGGAAAAGGAACATACTGGAGGACTTCTATGCAACATCTGCTATGCAGGACAGGACATGGATGGAAGCCAACCATGAACTACGCCACACGAAGACGAGACTGGCGATCCATGGCTTTCACCATAAAGTGTGTTTAAACAAAGTATTTCATGAACCAAAAGACGAGTGTGTGTGTGAATTGTGTTTAGAAGCTTGTGAAAGATATCATATTGTAAAATGTAGGAATAGACGAAAATCTATCGTAGCTTACAGCAAGGAAAGGTTGTAATGTAATGCACGGCATGTGTGCGCTTCCAATATATTATTATTATTAAATGTTAAACAAGATATATGTATTAACCGTTTTCTTAAATCTGTATTGGTTGCTCAAAAGTTCCTCTTAAATACTCTTGATAACTTGTAGACTGGACTGAGTAGACCATGTCAGAAAACAAATAGTAATTGGCAAAGAATATATTAAATAAAATTATAATATCACGACCATAAGAGTTGACCTCTTTCCATTGGAACAGTCGGTAAGCTGCCTCCTAAACTGGTCGAGGAAAGGAGAAAGGAGTTCTGATAATTTGAGGTTTCATCAGGAGTTCATTAAATGTTAAACAAGATATATGTTAGACCTTAATTTATAATTTAAGAACCGTTGGTATTGATCGAAGGGCAGCGACTGACTAGAGATGAAACGCGGCAATACCAGACAGTGCGAAACGAGAAAAATACAATTTAAATTCTTGATAAATAGGCTTAGGTGACGTATTAAGCCATTAAGTCATTCTACACGCATGAAAAATAACACCTCAAATTACTATGAGCAGAATTGGAATATATATATAAAACAATGAGGATGATCTATAAATGTTAATTACAGTAACATGGAAAATTTTGGTAATGTAAGTAAAATTAAATTTAAGTTTTTGTGAAATAGAACAATAATTTTAAAAAAACGTGGGCATGTATTAACCGTTTTCTTAAATCTGTATTGGTTGCTCGAAAGTTCCTTGAGGTTTCATCAGGAGTCCATTAAATGTTAAACAAGATATATGTTAGACTTTAATTAATAATTTAAGAACAAAACTACATTCAATGAAGTGAAGTATTGTGAATCTAAAATAATAATATATTTTAATATGTGTTAACAAGATTTATCGTAAACAATTATATAAAACTGATTGAATTTACAATCAAATTTCCTCATCAGCCTAGAAGTAAAATCATAGCAATGAAATTAATCAAATATAAATTTTTCTTAGAAACAAGTGATTTTAGCAGTTTTTTGCGTTCCATGCATCAGGTAATCCAAAAAGGTTGTCGTCTTAATTCCCGTCTTTGTCAAGCTGATTTAATTCAATTTTCCCAAGGCTATTCAGTGAAATTTTACACTGTTGTTAGTCAGAGGCGAAATAAAAATATTTACGATATTAAATAAATGTTTATAAAAATTTTACGTGTTATATAATTAAATCAATAACAAAAAAAACAATGCCGCTTCATTCGGTGCGCTATTTTGCCGTAGTTTCAGTAATAACTCCATATAATCACAACCATTCGTTTTATACTGTTTATATTGCTTATTGAATTTGCGTACTGTAAGTATTTAAAATTCATATATGAGTGTATTCAGAAACTTAGTATTTATGATATTCTCTCGTATTTGAAACGTTTGCAATCTTATAAGCTCTCGCATGTGTAAGTTTCCTGGAGAGATGGAGGGGGCTATTCTTCGAGGATGCTTTCTTCTCTCTCGAGTTTTGGTTTTTACGCTGACTCAGTTCAATTATAACAAGTCAATGTTATGCAGAATTCGATGAAATTTTATAATGTTTACATTCAGAGGCGTAATTATTAATTAATAAAATAATTTATTGGCTAGAATATCAGAACTGTAGTAAAAAGGTTCCCAAAAGCGGAGGCACCTCGGTCAGTTTTGAGAGGTGTATGTGTCCGGTATTCGCAGAGCTTGGCCATACGATGAATGTTGTCTTCGAAAGAGTTCTCGGGTTTCAAACGGGTATCAACAGCGGTTCATCTGCGACTACTCCGGGAAAGCCATCGGTCATTGATAATAGTTGTCCTCTGTTTCTATTGGAACAGTCGGTAAGCTGCCTCCTAAACTGGCCGAGTAAAGAAGAAAGGAGTTCTGAGACCCATTACCATCATCATAATGGCGTGGGAAAAGTACCAAGTACCCGACCTTCCTGATGCAGGTTTTCTAGGCAAATTACGGTATGATCGTTGATGTATAATTTGGGGGCAATACCGCATCGGCACTTTCAAATTTCCTTCCTATATTATAAGAGGGGGTTGCCACTACGTGGATTACCCTAATGTAGTCTGTCTTCAACACACATATGCCCCGCTTTCTGCCAAACTGTAGAGCGAGGACTAGGAGCACGTAAGCCATCTACTCCAGTCCCGGGAGGAATAAATTCCTCTTCCCGGCTTTAAGCCAGGGATTTGAATATAAGGTCTCTATAAGCCGTGACACCTGATCTGAATTTGAGTCGCAGACGACGTTGGGCATTTGGTAAGACTTGGTTTTGAGATCCTATTGGACCAGTCGGCCAGCTGCCCTCTTAATCCGGTCGAGGCATGGAGTCGGGAATACAGCAAACCTAACTCACGTTATCTGAAGGGCGAAGGACAAGCAACAAATACTCGTTTTACCTGATGCAGCTTTCTCTAGGGTTTTCCCTGCATTTGGGACGGGTAGGATCGTAAAATATAGCCCGGGGGCGCTAGTCACCACATGGCTACCTTGCTCTCACTTCCACTTCCCCCTTTTTCCACCCCTTACTAAACAATCAAAGCGGATAACCCTCATGTAGCCTATACTTAAAAAAATCTCTCCTTTCTATCCGCAGCTATACTATTAAATAAAAAAGGCCTGCACGTGGATGCCCCTCTTGTATTCTGTTACTAAAAGAATATTTGTTTAATGTTTGGAAACCAATTATATTAAAAATTTTGTTGTTCAAATGATTGGAATCAACACTATGTTGTGTACAATGAACTTTTTAACTGTACAAATACACAAAAATGGCATGTGCTCTGAGTGCTTTGTTAGCAAAATAAAAATTTTAATTAAAATCCGTACAATATTATATTTGTATTGTACTTTTGATGTGTACATTCGCGAATTAGGGGGCGCGTTGCTTCCGTCCGTTGGTTGGCCTGTGAACCGAGCCGCCTAGTGTAATATAGCAGCGTAACGTGGTTCTTGGATATTAATCTTATTTTTTTATTAATTATTAAAATAATTTATTGGCTAGTATATTAGAATAAAAAGCACAAGAGACGTTCAGAATACAAGGGAAAGTGTTGAATGGAAAATAGACTATATTTTTCTAAGTACCTGGAAAATAGGTGTTTCGCTTTATCACGTAAAATCAGTCTTATTTAAGAAAAATATGTTCAGCCAGGTTGTAACTAGTCCGTTTACTTTAAATTTCCAGTCATGTTTTTCTTTCAAAAGTAGGAATTCAATATTTATTTTCGGGTTCTGTTATAGAACTTCTGTCTTCCGTTATAAAGCAAGAAGACGTCAAGGCCTCCGGTAGGCCCGAATTCAAGGCCGAGTAATAAAACCTTGATTTGCCAATTGAGACGGACACCAGCCTAATCACAAAACTTGGTGATGTTAACTGAATGCAGAAGAGAGCAATTCTGATAAGCACTGGTGTTTCAAATATAACTACTAATTAAATATTGGATATTATATCGATTTAATTTTTTTTTAGATTCTAGTTCCAAATTGAAATGCGTAGAAAATTAAAGAGTAATTTACTAACGGACTTTAATTTCAATTAAATATTAATTTATGTTATGTGCCACTACTTGCAATTAATTTGTTGTTTAATGCATCGATCAAATTTATATGACTCCATATTAAAAATTGTTAGTGGAATATTTAATGCAAAGGGTAATTAAATGTCTATTTTTGAATTAATAAAACAATTGATGAACATATACAGATAGTTTATAAGGTCATCAAATGTTTTATTAATATTTAATGCGTTTCAACAAATTCTGAGAACTGACTCATTGGTAATTGCTCAACACTTTAAAATCAAAGTACCAAAGTTTTCCCACCACTGTGGTTAAAATACTCTATATCAGTTAAACAATAAGCTTGTATGGATATTAGAAAATAATTTTTTTTTAGGTAATCCACATGGTGGCAACTCCCCTTTAATAGCATAGGAAGGGATTTGAAAGGGGGGATGTGGATGGGTAGAGGAAGGTAGCCAAGGGTTAACTAGGCTCCCCGGTGTATATTTTAAGGATCCTACCCGGCATTCGCCTAAAGAAATTCAGGGAAAACCCTAGAAAAACCTGCATCGAGTAGGTCGGGCATTGGGTACTTGTCCCACGCCCTTCCGATAGCGGGAGAGAAGTTTGCTGTGGGGACGCA
This sequence comes from Zhengitettix transpicula, assembly GCA_037074705.1. NCBI lineage: Eukaryota > Metazoa > Arthropoda > Insecta > Orthoptera > Tetrigidae > Zhengitettix > Zhengitettix transpicula. Next base: position 81,609,071 of record CM073591.1, read on the forward strand.
GCATTCCCTTATCCGTGACTCGACCAGTTTAGGAGGCAGCTGGCCGACTATTCCAATGGGAACAGGGAACAACTCTTACCGTATGCCCAAGGTCAGTGACTCCGGAACATACACCTCTCAGAACAGGTCGAGGTGTCTCGGCTTGTGGGAACCTTAGTTCAAAAACGGAGAGGAAGTTTTTCTATCATCTTGAAGCTGAAGTTTGATTTTATAATAATGAGAAAACTAAGGTTGTAATTTATCAATTTCGGAAACGTGGATATTTCATTGTAAGCTTATACATCCCACTGTCAACGATGGTATATTACAACCGTCTTGCTTATTCGCAGAACTATTTTCAAAGTTATCGGTCACATAAAGGTTTCCAATATTTAAATAATAAAATTGCCAAAAACAAAGATATTAGGCTAAGTTTCTACAATAGAAGTTGTATTTCTTCCATGTAGAAGTGTAATTAATAGAATCTTTTGAAAAATTCCGCGACGCAAACATAAATTTGAAAACTAATGGAAACACTATTCCGATATAATATATTTAAGCGTTTAGTACGTCAGGTGTTAATTTCTTTCACCGTCGTGGTACTTATGTCGATGTTCAACTTTACTCCATTTTTTGGCAAAATTATAAAAAAAATTGAATTTTATAATAGCGGCTATCACGAATAAGTATATATTATTAAAACACGAGTTAATCCCATTTCTGATATTTAATTGATAGGAGCGATCAGTTCTGCTCTAGTTTATCATAGAATTTTTTTTGTACGAAGTCTCACCACATGTCTAATAATATTACTTGTTCAATTTCATCATCTTACAAGTTAAAAGTACCTAATATACATCGTTATATGCACTTATCTTCTTATAACCACTTTTCTGGGACAAGGTATATTTCGCGTTATGGCGTGCCTAAACTATACGTTTACCTATATATTTATGGCTCATTCTTCATTCCTCTCTAGATTGGGCTGCTTTCTCCCAGTTACTCACTGTCCCATCCATCAAATCGCATTCGCTATTAATCTATTTCAGGCCAGAACTCGCTTGTCAATATGTATTCTGTTCTCACACTTGTTTTTCGTTCCGCTAGCTCAGTAACGCTTGTCCTAATTATCATGCAGTCATTCCTCTATCGAACTGTTGAATTTTTTTTCCCCTTATGGACTCCATAGGCTTTCCATCAAAAGAAATAATTTGAAACTATATTCTCGCGTCACCCACGGTTACAACAATATCACACTTGAACCTTAAATTCAATATAGTCTCTGTATAATTGGCCTCGATTTCACCCAAATATTTCAGTTCACTAAATTATATGTCGATCTTATCGATTATCGTTCGATTTATTCTTGGGTTAAAATTATGTAATTAGTCACGCGGCTAAAAATATTCGCATTTTTCGCTTGCAGGTAGGATTATTATTAATTTTTCACATTCAGGAAAAGAGGTCTGCGAGGGCTATTCTCTCGCAGGCAGTACTTTCGAGGGATGTTCTCTCGCAGTTAGAACCTTGTAGGCCGCATCCCCCCTTTCAAATCCCTTCCTATGCTATTAAAGTGGAGTTGCCCAAAGTGGATTACCCTCATGTAGCCTGTTGCCATAATAATAATAAAGGATGCCTTTTCCTCTCCGTTTTTGAACTAAGGTTCCCACAAGCCGAGGCACCCCGGCCTGTTCGAAGAGGTGTACGTTCCGGGGTCACAGACCTTGGGCATACGGTAAGAGTTGTCGGCTACTCCCATTGGAATAGTCGGCCAGCTGCCTCCTAAACTAGTCGAGGGACGGAGAAGGAAACGCTGTGTCCCCACAGCAAACTCCTCTCCCGCTATCGGAAGGGCGTGGGACAAGTACCCAATGCCAGACCTACCTGTTACAGGTTTTCTAGGGTTTTCCCTGCATTACTTTTAGGCGAATGCCGGGTAGGATCCTTAAAATATAGACAGGACGGCAGATAGAGCACCATGATGATAAAATTGTTCCTGGAATACCTTAAGCGAAATAGAGGGTGTCCAATCGATAGGTGAGACCGAGAAATTAGGAAGCCGGCAGGTAATAAAGGACAGCTACGGATCAAATTGTGAAGTGAAGTATTTGGAAAATAATTGAAAAATTAGTTAATATAGCTGACAGTGATGATCACTGTGGATATTCACCCTTGGCTACCTTCCTCTACCCTTCCGCATCCCCCCTTTCAAATCCCTTCCTATGCTATTAAAGGGGAGTTGCCACCATGTGGATTAACCTCGTGTAGCCTGTTACCCTAAAAAGATAAAAAATAAAATTCACAATCAGGTTTAGTTGAGTTGAATGAATATACAGCATGGCAAGCTTTATAAAAAATAACCTCAATATCGTTCAAATTAATTTATTGATCACCATTTGCCATCTCCATAACAACTAAACAAAAATAATAATAAAACACCAAAATAAAACCTAAGATATAACCCATACTTATTATTATTATTATTAAGTTATAAATATAATATGTTTATTACAGCACGAAAGAAGTAGTAATTCTTTAAAAATAAAAATAATCATATGAATATACGCCACTTTCAAAGGAATAACGGTAGTGTTTCAACTGAAAAAAAAAAAATTTAGTGTAGAAATATAAAACGACATTATAATATCTGTGAATTACCTTGTTGTATAATTTGCTTAACATAATTATTGTCATTAATGTAGAAACATGTTTTTATTGTATGTATCTCTGATAAATCTGGCGAATTCTCAACAGTGTGTTCGTTACCAAGCAACACTTGTACGGAAGCTGTTTCAAGTGGAAAACCTCTTGATCATCCAGTTTGGTAATCGTTCCCGTATCGCAAAGAAAAAAAATGTATTGGTCTTTTTTGGGCTTAAAAAAAGAAAACGTTTCAGGAATGGTTCGTAAGTACCATCTGATATTTTGTTGACGTAGATTGTGGTACATGTGGTTGAAATCGTAAGTGATTGGACGATTTTTCCATAAACTGGTCAGACATATCTGACTATCCTCACGGCACGACAAGAAACACGTCCATTTGTTTCACCGCGGGATATACCATCATGGTTAACTTCTTCTTTCAAGATCACTGTAGGTACAGTTCCTCGAAACAATGTTGAAACAGACTAGCGTCGAGTGGGCATTTATAATAGAATTATTTTAAGAGAATTCAATTCTAGAGATGGGATATTCTAGCTCGACGCATTACTAGCAGCGTTTCACATTTTCCATTATCATATATCGTGCCGTTCACCACCACTATTTCTTATCTTATTCCTACCCAATATTTTATCCAAAGTGATCAAAACCAATTTTTCAATTATTTTCCAAATACTTCACTTCACAATTTGATCCGTAGCTGTTTCATTTATTACCTGCCGGCTTACCAATTTCTCGGTCTCACCTATCGATTGGACGCCCTCTATTTCGCTTAAGGTATTTCTGGAACCATTTTATCATCATGGTGCTCTATCTACCGTCCTGACTTCTTACTATATATCCTGTCCATTAATGAGGGTGCTTCGTACAGTGCTTATCTCAGAAAGAAACGATTTCTTACCAATTTCTTTTATAAGTTTCAACGTAATAATAAGAAAGATAGCCAAATACAGACAAAATAACTGATAATATAAATACCACACTGCGTTTCTGAGATCCTTGTCCCTTTCTTCAGGTGCTAAGAAGAGCCTAGAGCGACACAACTGCACTCGTCAGTTGACAAAACACAAATGCAGGCGTAATTTTTTCATTTCAATTTTCAACGAAAGCATTGTTTTTCCAGATTATTTAAACCTTTATTATAGAACTATAACGGAAACTCAGGCATCTAGGAGTTTATCTAAGCAACGATTTTTTATACCAAGAAAAAGTTCGACAAGAAAGCTAACTAACATTCGAAAAATCGTGGAGCTCAGCAGCAACTGACGTGTTGAAAGCATGAACTTTTTACTAAGTCAAATAACCACTTTTTTAAAAGGGGAGGTTCAATTGCTCCAATAATTCTGCGTAATATTCTCCACCGATTTATTTAGCCTCTCTCTGATAGTCTTTGAGAATCACAGCATGACCAATCCTAAACAAAAGTGTCCATGATGTATCCCACGGCTAGAACAATTTCTTCCGCACGCTTCTATCTGTTTGGATTGTTGCTTGGACTGAGGGGTGTGATAATTAAGTCTCTTCAACAGTAATCAAGCGACTCAAAAGCTCAGTTGAATTGAGTTTAAAAAGAACCAATCACCATTAAGAAATATTCATTGGAGTCTACGGCAGCCACGTGGGAAAATTTTTTTAAACAAATAGTTATATAAAGTATTGCAATCCCAATAAGCTTGCGTATCTTCAATCGCAGAAATTTCGTATTGTGGATTTTTTAGATTATTTCATCGATCGCAGTGGTCTCTGGGCTTCTTGAAAGGTCTTAATATGAAATGGAGGTTCGACCAGGTTTGAATACAGCTGCCTCTCTTTGTTACCGACGATGGCGTTTATTCGCGTAAAGTAAAATCTAACTCCTCTTTTCTAGATGCTGCAATATCAATGTTATTCATTTTTCACAAAACACTAAAGCTCATTTATTAAAATATAAAAACTCACAACTACTGATGATTCTTAGTGCCTAGTAGCTGAATCCAGGTGTAAGACCCAGAATTTTCCACCTGCCCTTTTAAGTCAATTCAGTTGTTCACCTGCATGTATCGAATTTGTTCTGCGTCTTCTTCACTCAGTTTTCTTGCTACCTCTTTGTCAGATTTACTACTTTTAGGCTATTCGGTTCATGCACTACTCTCGTATTTAATGATCACGTTTCTGTGCCGTATGTTTGTATGGGAATCACTCATTGGTTAAATACCTTTCGTTTAAATTTTAGTGGCATGATTGATTCCATGCAAACTACTTATGGGAGGGATCCTATCAAATATGTAAATTTCCGGACCAAAATTCTTAAGAACATTACCTCCTTTCTCTGTACCTTTTATTTACAAACCTAATGATATGATGGCTCCTCGGAATTACAGTATTAGTATTGTCATTTGTGGTTCAACATTTTGCAAACACAGCATTGCCATCTTAAGAGCTGACTGCTTGTATTTCTTCGTCCCGGCACTTCCTTCTGATGTTGTTATCTAGAGTTGATGTGTATAATCTTGCCTACACAGAGCCATCTAGCCGTTTACTTATGCAGATTCTTATCTCCATTGATTCTTCGTCCGTTATAAAAGTTGCAGATGCTTCTGTCTGTAAATATTCTGTAGTAAATAACTTTCAGTCACACAGAGTTTAATCCATCACGAAGATATTAATATATTTTACTGGCTTACAGACAACACTAAATAGTTAAAAATATAGCAAACCTAAATTCAAAAGAGAACAAACCACGCATTTTATTATCGACTCCTCCTATAGTATTAAAAATAATTAGAGTTTGATGTGTATTAAAATATACCTCCTGTTAAGCAATATGGTACATGGCATTTTTTTTTTTTTCACATTCCGAGAAAAATTCCTTAAGTATAATTTCCTGGAACCCTCCCCATCTCGGGATTCACCTAAACCAAACCCTCAGCCTAATCCCACATGTCCAACAACTTCGAGAACGCATCACTCTTCCAACATCCTATAAGCTTTCCCCGTAAACCTAAATTCAAATATGCTTATTATCCTATGAAGTCATCCTTCATAGCGTAAAACAAATCTTATAACCCTAAAATTTCTAACCATAGTATAAACATCCCATCCCACAACAGATTAAAATCAAGGCTTCAACTGAAACGTGCCGTTTGTATTACTTTCACCTCTCCAAAACAATCACCTCCCGACCAAAAATAATGTTCATTTCTCCATAAAAATAATAAATGTCCATCATAAATCCCATGCTGATGAGGACGTCTGATTCTGTAACGGAAAAGGTCTGAGTTTCTTGAATATCATCATCAAATGTTATTCCATTTATAACGTATACTAATAACCTGTTTTTATAACTTATGTACATTCCATGGATCGTTCCACACACACTATAAATGTATGACCTTATATTAATACCAATACGTCTGACTTACTGCGGATAATATATGCAATATCATAATATTTGATAACCAGATATGCTACTTGGACAAGACACGAAGAGGTTCCGGAGATTTACACCCCTAGCGACGAAAATGGTGTCAACATTTGAATATTCGCGAAATACGAAACAGGTAATGCGACATATTTCTTTTGACCTTGTCCTGAGTCACGGTATTTCTTTACCCATGTTGTTGCCCCACAAACGTAACAGGATTCCTGAAATATGCTATTTTGTATCGTAAATTGCACACGTTAAGTAACCACAGAATGGAAGACATTTGTTTGTTATGGCATTTGGCAAAGTCTTTATGAACACCACAGACCACTGGCAGCCTGTGTGGCCTTCGTCAAGCCAGCAAAAAGATTTAGCAGCGATCCGCTTCACTGGGAATCCCTCATTACCTTGGTTCCGAGTTTTGGTTCCACCAAACGGACCACTTCCGATCTGCAAATAATCATTACCTCAGAATAAAAAAAAATCCCGGATTGCAAGAAAGCTTTTGTACTTATACTTTCACAGTTTCATTTTCTTTCATATTCTTTCTACCAGTGGTTTGACTCGGGTTTGACGTGTTTTTTCAACGCTAATTCAAAACACGATTCTACTTCCTTTGGCAAATCGTCAAGAGACAGCGTTATTCGGTTTCAATAAAAATAAGGAAATATTAAAATCTGCATTCGTTCCTATCACCCCAGTGGGGCGACATTGATAGAAAGATAAATTTGTAAATTATTATAATATTCGCTTTAAACAATATAATCATATTCTTCATACTATTACTATTACTAAAATATGTTTGACACGTGACGGGTATTGTATTGACTGTATTGTTGAGAAAAGTAACACACAAAGTGCGTGAGTGAAGAAGAGATAAAGAATAATATTCTTCAACGTTTCTAACAGCTTCGTCTTCAGAGAAGAAAGCATCAAAGCTGGAGACAGATTGTGACAAGTCCGTATCGAAATAAACCATCTACATTCAGCCTATTCCAGAAAGTCGGTTATCAAAGGCCTTAGCAACTGGCAGGCATTTATAAACGTTGGAACTGTCTTTTTTCTTTCCTCGTCAAGAAAAACTCACTCAAATTCCCTTCATCAGTGCAACATCGGCAAGTGAATACTCGAGAAACGTCTTACTCGCTTCAGCACGCCATTGACAACAAATTTCAAATCCAGATTAAATTTAACATACACAGTGCTCACGCTCAATTCAAATTGAAAAGACTTAAACGTGCTATAAAGGTCACTGATAAAGGCGTATAAGATTCCTAAGGAATATTTAATTATAGCTGCTCCAGAACTGTGCCCATTGCACTTATTAAGCATTTATTACGATCTACCCTATAGCAAAAACAGTCCAGACAAAAATTGAACAAGCACTTACACGGAGATTACCTTATTTATTTATATTCATTGCCGTCAGATTTATTTTTATGATAAATGCATGCTAATCTGCGCTTAATAACTATGATAATAAAGAAATAGTAACATTGATAACAGAATATGAAATGATGAAAATAATAGTTATACCGATTAAAAAAATTGCGTTCCTATCACATCAGTTAAAGCGTTGTCTTCCAATAAAATTTTTTTGCTGCTCATTCACATTAATTTTTATATTATAAATTCAAATATATCGCTGAATGTAATATTTTCTGTATATAGAATAATTATCGGCGTAAATGATTGAGTTTACATTAAGTTCAGGAATTTACTAATTCTAAGTTAAAATTTTTAGTGTTACAATCGTCTTCCCAAATGTTCTTGAAGTAACAAAACTCAAATTTAAATATTAATAATTTATTTAAGGTAAAGCCAACCATGTAGTTATCAAATGGTCGTTTTCATCCAATGAATGACTCACGTTCTTCTAAAATAAAAAGTCTTTCATAAAATTCTACGGAATTCAAGAAATATTTGCATATCAAACCTGAAAAATTCAATTTAATTTAAGTCAATATAATTGATCATGGAGTATGTATTAATAATATCTATTTTTCGAAATCTATTTCTTTTTTATATTGATTTCATCAAATTCTACAATTTTTTTTAAAAAAGTTAGAAACTGTCAGAAGTTCACAGCAATATTTTCTTAAACCAATAATACTTATCTCCTTGAAATCTTTGATTGCGATTTTATTCAATACATTCGATAAACAAAAACTAATATGTTGCATGAAAACGATTGTTTTTCTCAACAAATTTAAAGAATCACCGTTTACGAAAAACAATTGTGTAATTAAAAAATCATTAATAGAGTGACCAATTCAATTAATGTCTCTCTATTAATTCGTTAAAATCGTTAAATGAAGATCTGTAAATACGTCCTTTATTCTGTTCATTATTGTTATTAACTATTTAAAAATGTTACTAGAATGAAATCGATTAGATGATAGTCTGTAGTCTAATTAATAACAATCACACGTCCCACCTAGTTTCAATGACATTCTAAAGCAAAATTTGAGTCATACTGATATTAAAAAACGTTTGAAGAAATATCTGCCAAAAAAAGTTATATCAAACAGAAAATGGATAATAATTCCCATATATTGGCTACATGGATATTAAGCGATACGGAGATATTTAATATTTATGCGGTTTATATTAAAATTAACAAAAAATCTACTCATAAAATACGCCAGCTTTTTGCCATATTTGATAATTTGATGTCAAAACTATATCAATAAAATAAACAAGTTATAATTTAGAAATTTAGATATAATTTAAGAAACAAGATATAGTCAGGTTTTTTATCAGATTGTAAAAGATTTTCATTTTTCAGTCACAGAAGGGATAGAAATGAAGGGAGGGGACGTAAGTGGCTATGTTAACTACGACCCAATATTAGATGAACCTGAATCAGGTAGTTCGGGCTCTTGGTACTTGTGACACGCTCTTACAGTGACGGATGTAGAGTTTTCTGTGGGGGTACAAAATTCTCGTCACCATTCCTGGACCAGATTTGGTGGCAGCTGGCCGACTGTACCTAAGATAGAAACTACAACTCATCGCACACCTGATGCACTTACACCTCGAATCCAACATTTATTTGTCTATCGGCTAACTGAAACCTTAATTTAGAACCAGAGCCTTAAAAACGTGTATCAGACATGTACCTGTTATAGAATATAACTTAAAATCTATTTTGATGTATAATCGTCGAGAAAGTAGTAGTATCATCTGGAATTCCTTCCACAAATGATTTCCCTGGTGACGTTAAAATTGTAGCTGTAAAAATTAATATGTGACGATTTAAGACCACTATCTTAACTAATTTATAATTAAACTTTATATTAAAGTAATGCGCGCACAGAGCAAATATAAAGTATAGTATAATATCAGATGATTCCGCTCTACGTTATTATTCTTTATGGTGATTGGCACCGGATGCTACGAATGCTTGGGACTGGCATGCGCGAACAAGGTCATGAACTCGATGAATTGCTGACATGATTAGTAGTCAATAAGCTTGCACTTACAATGTGCCTTGGGAAGCAGTATTTGTTACATCCTGGAGCGTTAGAATGGAATGTGAGAAATATATCGGTTTAATCAATCAGAAACATTTTCTTAAAATTATTGGTGATCAATTTTTAAAAAAATGCTTAACTTATTAATTTCGTTTAAATGGGATCAATAAACTCGAGAAAAATAAAGAATTTATAGAAGTTTAACTAGATTAATTATTCAAATAAATCGTATTTACCCCCAATCCATCTTTCTATATATTTTATTTGTAGTACATAAATAAAAAATTATTAAAAATTCTTAATAATTATAATAAGTAAGGAAATATTTACTTTATACACAGAAAAAACAATAATATAATTATACAAAACATTTTTTAATTCATCGATGTAACGCTTCAAATATTACTTTATTTACATAAATACATCTAATGTTTCTCCTTGCTTGTTTAAAAATACCCTCAGTTTTATTTAGATAGATTAACAAGTAACCCCACAATTGTAACCAAATTTCTAGTTTTTTTTATTTTCGAGGAGGATTTTAAATATTTAAGTTATTACAAAAAATGAAAATTGTTCGGCACCAATTTAGATAATTTCAATTTTATAAATACATATTTTGAACAATTATTTTGATTGTGCTAATTCGTCAAAAGCAATAATCGAATGGTAAAAATCTTTGTGTCGAATTTTGGTCTCCATTTTCAATTCTAATAAATGTTATGTTAGAATTTTCGCTCACATAGAACACTTAATGAAACGCACTACAGAAATCCTTATAATTACTAGCTTATCGAAAAAACATACAAATATTTCTATCTCAAATAATTGTCAATTACATAATTTCAAATGAACACGGTGTGATTTATAAATATTTCATAAAATTTCATGAAACGCTGCGTACCTAGCAGAGATCAAAGGAAAACGATTAAATTAAAAGCATAGCTTATATTTAAAAATTAATTCATTACAGTGTACCACACAAAGCACAATAATGTCAAGTCATGAATGGAAAATTTATCCAAATAAAGGTAGTGAACAATTTATTGGATTCTGCATACAGAGTTTGATAATTAAGGAAAAGTTCTGTTTTTCTGCTAAACATGGTTAAACTGCCTTCAGTTAATATCATTGCCATTGACCTGAAAGTTTTAGGTGTCAAAGATATAGGTTTTCTAGTAATGACAAAGACTTAAGACGAGCTTCTTTGCTTTGTGGAACTGACTTTCTTCTGAGGATTCAACAACCTTAGTTCAAACATGAACAAAGGCATGTAACAGGAAACGCGATGGAGCTATTTGATTAAACTCTCTTGGATACATAGGTGGGTAGAAAATATGAATATAATTGACATACTTGCATGTATCACAGGTAACTGTTAGTATCGAGATATCAAGAAGTAAATAAATTAAAGCGTTTAAAACAAAATCATAAATAATTAGTATATTTCTGGGAAATGTTCTACGTTACATAATTAATATTATGTAAGTGGAGTAATTTTTTAAAAACTTTAAAATATAATATTGAAAAGGAATGAATACTTCAGATGTGAAAAATAAACTGAAAATTCACTTGTCAATTAGACCAAATTCTATCCAATGCAGTGCCAAGAGTAATACTCAATATCCAAAATCGTCGCATTTCTGAGAAATCTCATGTATCCAAAAAAACATTTTAATGTGAATAATCTGATTATACTTCAGAGTACAAACAGTTTGTGGAATTTTATGAATTTATAGATACATTTATTCTGAAATAAAGTTGGGTTTTATACAGCACATAATTTACTCCACAACTAATTAGCTACTTAAATTTCCATCACTCAGTCTTACGACTAAGAGGATATATTATATAACCACAGCTATAATAATCCCATTTCGCGTGCGTAATCCGCCTTTATTTTCATTTTATATATTTATCGTCATTGTATTACCCCTTCATATTGCTGCGATGAATTATGCAGTATTGCCAGTTTCCTTTATTAAGTCTCTAACATAACAAGTAGTCTGCAATAAAGAATAAACATTATCTGTGATCACGAGTAAAACATATAGTCGATCACAATCTGTTTCAGTGACAGTTTTGCATACTCAATGCACATCGTATGCGAGCGGTCTTTCTTATAATTTGTGACGTAAAAATGCGTGTTTAATGAACACAATTTGCGTCAACGTAAACCGTATCATAGATAAATGATTGAGAATTCGGCATTGACTGTAAGGTTAAACGAGTCATCTTCAACCTCCAGCCGGAACAAAAATGGAAAGAACGTCTCGTCCGTGGGAAAACAAAAGCCGTGGAGACATGTGTCAAGGTTGTATATCACACTGCTATGTTCAATATTGTTGGGTGACTATGGGAGACTAGCAGCGAAAAGGAACAAACGAGAGTAATTTACTAGAATATAACAGTACTGAATGAAGTTCTTAAAAGGAAACTGACACATAAACCGATGTAGATACAACTTAAGAGTTAGTGAAACATCCATGTTTAATTTGTGGGATATTTAAAGCAGATTTAGTTTATGGAGAGCACCGAAGTAATTAATTACAGTGAACAAATATGAATAATATAACATTGATAGCGAATAAAATTTCTGTATGTACAAACTTAAATACATATAAGTGAAATTATTATTAGTGCAGACTACTTGTTATGTTAGAGACTTAATAAAGGAAACTGTCAATACTTTATTATTCATCGCAGCAATAAGACGGAGTAATACAATGATAAATATATAAAATGAAATTAAAGGCGAATTACGTACGCGAAATGGGATTATTATAACTGTGGTTATATAATATATCCTCTTAGTCGTAAGATTGAGTGATGGAAATTTAAGAAGCTAATTAGTTGTGGAGGAAATTGTTAGAAACAAATTAGAGTGGTGTATGAAACCCAACTTTTTTTGAAATTATGATTATAAAAAAGATGATGAGATTAATGAAATGAAAATAAGAATGAAAATAATACGTATCAGGCTGATACGGAAGATGCGGTTACATGTGACAATAATTTTCACCCCAAGATGCAATGAATTTTAATGGGTCTATTAAAAAATACATTTATTAATTTTTAACCATAGCGAAATGTCAAACAATATTTATGTTCTTATTCAATCAAAAAAGAAAATATGATAGAGAAAATTCAGGCGACGTTGGGTTCTGCAACTGAGACTAAATTATTTTCATGGCTTTTGTACAAAAGCTACTGGTCTGACATTAAATATAAATTTATGCTTATCACTCGCTGAACTTACGGCTCTCCTAAAGTCACCACGTCGTCTCGGCATCCGCGCAAGTGTGAGATCGTGATGACATGCTGCAGACGTGGCACCGTCACCCTGGCTATTTTACACTTGGCTTATTTTGCAGCGACTCCAGCTAACTGCAACTCATTCTGGTTACAATCTCCACCAACTTTTCCTCATCTCTCTTGCTGTCATAACCCGTTCACTTCATCCATCCGTCCAGCTATTCGCACTTCTCCAAAAAAAAATCACCGTGTATCTCTATTCTACCAACTGGATGGCCGTTCTATACTACTATAATGGACGACGATTGTTCTACTTTAATCTCTCTTCGTTTCACGTCCCGACATGTATTAGAACATTTTTATGCTGTTCATAAGTCCTTGAGCCGGGTCAGTGGCCTGCTTGTTTTACGTTCTGCGGCGCCGTCCGACAATCTGTCGCTGTCATAAGTATTGTACATCGTCTAGCCAGCTTCAGTTTTTCCGAGATGACAACCGTTGGAGAGTCCCGACGAGTTTTGTCCTTTAAGCATTTAAAAAACACGAAAAAATTTAGTGCTAAAAGCCAAAAGATGGTAACGGAAATAATTGTGACCATTTACAAATTAGCATCTGCTTAAATCATTTTAAACTATTTATGAACAGATAATACATCAAATATATTAAATACCTAAAGGTCAGGAAATTAGTGTTGAATGTATTACGACACGAAATTAAGATATTAATCAAGTACTATTAAAGCAGATCAGTTTCTAAACCTAATATTCTAATAATTCCATATTATTTACCTACATTTTTGTCTGTAGTATATTTGTCTATAGTAGGCTTATATATTTGTATGTACCATAATGTGTAGTCACTGATTTCGCTCTCAATCATAGTGATGATAATTCCTTTAATGATAGTTGTAAAGGTTTAATTATACCATGAACGTAATTACTGACATGCTAACAATAACAATGTTGTTGCGCGTGGTTGTAATTATTACCACTCAAATATAATGAGAATAATGATTATAAAAGCCATGACACGTTACTTTTGACAATTATTGTATCGATGTAACTGAATTACGACGACAACAAGCAGAAGCATATTGCCACATTTTTATCAACGTGTAATTTATTACATAAAATTGTGGAAGATATGTAATATCTGATCGTGAGTTTGCTCGCTTCTTAAACGCTCAATGGAACAAATGTGATGAGTTGGTGGCGCCGGCAGATCGTCCGAAACGCCGAGTCAAGGCAGACGTTGGCTGGACTTCACCCAGAGACAACCTCCAGCCAAGTCAGCAATATCAGAGGAATACATCCAGACCATTGTAATCCCAGCGCCAGACCAGAGTACAACAGACTATTCCATTACTTATCATATTGCACGATCTCAGATCGGATGGTGGAATCCCATTGACATGACCTTAAGTTATGTTCACCGACCACATTATGGAAGTTCCAGAAAAATAAAACTACTATATCCGATGTGGGAATAAGAAGTACAAATGTCAAATATTTGCTAGTGAACGAGTCACGAACATAACGGCAGGTGCCAAAATCGCGCCGGGCGTCAGGGAACTGACTTAAAATGCCTTAAATTTCTATTGGAAAACTTTTGTATTCTAGAAGAAATTAGTCAGAAATTTCCCCTTTTAGTTGCATTTGCAAATTAGTGTTAATATATATTACGTGAATTGCCTTTTTTGTACTGCGATTTATCCGTTAATAATTATGTGTCATCATTCGGTTCGTCATATTTACAGATCAATATTTTGCTGAATTTTCTGGTTATTTATGCCACTATCTTCAAAAGCGTCAATATATTTTATCAATATTATTTTTAAAGTTCTTTTTTTTTAATTACAATTTAACGTCGCATTAACATTTTGGTCATTAGCGACTTACATCTATTAAGTTCTACATTTGTGTAACATTTAAATTACTTTAAACAAATCAGTTTTCATCGTAAAGTCTATGAGGTTGTTTATTGCTGTTGATGAGTTGCAAATCTCCATCATTGAATGATCTTCTTTTTCACTATATTTGGGGCAGTCAAAGAGGACATGAGGAATTGTTGTGGGCTCCTTTCATGAGCCGCATACCGGCTGCGGAGATCTGGAAATCAAGAATGAGTGAGTGAAACTGGAGTGCAATGTTCTTATTCTGGCTACAACAACCTGTTGCCTTCGAGATAGTTCTTTCGGGTGCGATATTTCTCTTATACTGCTGACATTTCTGAGGATGACTCTGCATTCCTCTGGTTTCACAGGTCGACTCCACTTTTCCTCCAGTTCCTTGTAGAACCCTACTCTGCAGTCTCTGCTGGTGCAGATTGGCAGGTTTCTGGATCTTCCTTGATGATCAGCTTCCATCTTCGCTAGGAGATCTGCCCTGTCGTGTCCTACTATGGTAGCCAGGCTATAGTGATCCGGTTTCCTTTTTCTTGTATTTTCAATATATTCTCTCTAATTCGATTTATGCAACCATTTCTGTGCACTGTACTAGTTATTCTGTGTATTGCGTCCTTGGAATCTGTTAAGATGATATTGTTGGCCTCCGGTGTTTCCAGACACAGTTCCGTGGCCATGAATATGGCGTATCATTCTGCTGAAATTATCGACGCATTATGATATATAGCGATAGATTGTTCTTTACCTGTTCTTTTCTTTGACCAAAATCGCGGAAATAGCGTACAGTCTTTTAATTGTGAAACAAAGCCGAAAGACTCATTACGCCATATGTGTGAAACCCTTTACGGTCGTTAATATTACGAGCAGAAGATACTGGATTTTTTCACGTTACGAAGACCGCAGAATTTATCTGAGAGAAGCGTGCTACTTAACTCACGGTAACTTGATACTCATTAAACACTTCACCATAAATTTAATGTAAATTACTGTTATGGCAGAAGAGTTTTGATAACGACCTGCGTTTACCACTGAGTTGTATTGTATTACCGACTCGAGTTGTCTATAGAACAGGATCATATGGAAGTAGCTTGTAATTTATTCTACTTGTCTTCATCTCTCTTTGCAAAAAAGGTAATTGAAGTTCGCGGCGTATTTAATTAACACGCATCAGTGCCCACATAAAACTTTACTGCTATATATTTTGAGAATATTTGCGTAATTTATCGTACCGAAACGCCTACGTATCTTTTCTCTAATTTATGAAACTCCGTAAAATTCACTTTCCGCTATCATTCAAAGCACGTGTATCACTCTGGGGTTTTCAGCGCGTTTAAGCCGGCTGTTGATAAATGAAAATGATAAACTACTGTAGAAATGTAAACATGATTAAAAGAAATAAATGTTGTAAAACAGAAATAAATAATTAATTATCGTTTATAAGCATGAAGAAAATTTAAGTAGTAACAATTTAATAATATAAGCGCGAGAAATTTTAACGAAATAGTTTTCAAAATGTAATTAAATTTAGTTCAAATTTTTGAAACGGTCAGCGTAATTATGGCAGCGGTCTCAAATGTTACTTAGATAAATTTGTTTTAACTTGTTATAGTTAAAGCAAGGAATAAAACTTTAGTCGACGTTGTAAGGTGTTCCAAATATATAGAACAAATTTGAAATCTGCTCATCGTTGAAAAGCTTCTGGTTATTAATCGCGTTTACTTGTTTATATTCCGCTTTTATATGTCCATTTTCGTGCACTTAAATAATTATCATTTGAATTTCGTATTTTCTAAATTCACAAAAATTTTAGTTTTAAAAATATATAATTTCCGTAACATTGGCATTAAAACAAACGAATCGCTTCACAATTATTTATTCTTTAAGATTCCTGAAATAACTGAATATCGAACATGAAAGAGTATTCTGCGTCCCTCATCTTTTTGCGGTGGTGCAAAATCTGAAACAGTTTATGATGCACAATCCTTCATCTAACTTTGCTTTAAATGATGTCGTATGAGTAAAATAATGTTTTTTTTAAAAAAAAAAATTGTACTCCGAAATGTAAATGAAACAATTGTACAAGCTGCTAATGTTCTAGCAGATGTTGCGACTATAAATAAAGTTCAGTTTAAAAAAAATTAAAAACATGTGAATTTTGAACCTACAAAACAAAATTTAAAACATTGGTGTCATTCAGCACATATGAAAAAGATTTTAATACAGTGAGTCAGATCGGTTTAGACTCGACAAGAATACATATATTGTAATAAACAACAATTATACTTTAATTAATTTAATGAATTTACCTCACGTGAAGCGCCATTTAGGTAATAATTAAATGGAAGGCGTTAATTGAATGAAATAATAATCAAAAATTAACAAACAAAATATTTATTTTGTGGCAATAAAGATAATTACAACAAAATTTGAGATCTTTCTCTCCCTCAGGGCCTTTACTGGGTTTGATAATGGACACAACAAATTGATTTAAAAATCTTAGTAACAAACAGTTCACAATATACCTAAATAATATGTCGATAGAAAGAAATTAAAAGTAAAGAAATTAGCTCTGATTGACAATTAAAAGAGAACGAAATCTGACCTTATCCTCTAATTAGCGTTTACAATTAATCATTAGTTTTAGTTTTGTTACTTACATCTGTCCAGCTTGTACCAGCATTACTTTTGGTTTCGGAAGTACACTATTGCAAAATTATATACTGAATCTAAAAGTCGACTCACAGATTTTACACTATTGAAGTCAAAACTGATAGGCTCCCAGGAACTCGGATGATCCTCTTGAATGTCAGCTATCTGATGTCTGCTTGCCTTATACGAATCCTATGATTCGTAGATTTGTTAGTCTTTTACCGCTTTGGACTTAAACTGCTACGTATCTCCTTGAACATTTATTCTTTCGGAGCGAACTAAATTTTCTTTAACTCCTGGTTGTAGACATAAACTGCTCTTACTTTTCAATTATTTAAGCTGCAATACTTGTGGCGTTAATGTTTTCTTCGTATTAATTTACAACTTTAACTAGTTATACATTGAGGATGTGTAGTCTCTGCTCAAAATATACTTTTTGTTCTAGTCCTCATAATGTCTTTCCGCCATCAGCCCCTAACAATCTTTCTCCGCTAACTAACAGTTACATTACTTGTTCTGCTCCTCACGATGTTTTTCCGCAAACTGAGTCCTAGTTCTCCCGAGTTTTAGCGTGCATACGGCATTTTTGACTTTTCGACAAAGCAAAGTGAGCTCGCTTCTCTCATTGTTGCTTTGTTCGATCAGACCGCTATAATGGATTTCTCAAACAATTCAAATTTAATGTCTAAACAATTAACGGCCTAATTAATTGGCATATATATAATTAACCTTGCTCAGAAAATCTTTAAAAGATCTGTAGTATAATATTTAAGATAAATGAATAATCAAATAAAATTAGAGTAATTTGAATTTAACACAATTAAATAACTTCAGAATATATTATATATTATCATCCTAACCTATTAAGTATAAAATTAGTTTTAATATTTTCAATTTAAATCAGGTCCATTCATGTACACAAATGTTTGTTTATAATTTATGAACTGAACAATGCAACTGGTTTTTCCCAAATCATTGTTACATCATATTTCGAACTGAACGCGAATGAAGAGCAGGCCATGCATTGTAAAATTTGTTAATGTTTGGAATCTGGTGGTTTATTATTTACCCTCCTCTTTGAATCAAAATGTAAATTTTGTTTTATAATAAAGTATATATTGCGACTTTTTTAATAATTGAAAAAACCTTCAATGTAGAAATTAAATTGATGGAATTCATTCTGTTTAGTTGGCTTAAACGTGGTAACAAAGAATTTTTGTTGTATTACAAAAACTAAATTTATTCCGTACATTTATTTTCGTTCTCTTTTTTGCCAATATGTCAATTGATCAATATAACACGCATTTCAAACAATTCAATTGCAATTAATACAAAATATTAAATTTTGCCTTTAATATTATTTACTAAGTTTAAATCAATGGAAGTTTTAAATGTAACACGAATATCGTAATTATCAAACAACTTTACAAGTTTATATCAAATGTTATCTAACATAGGTAGAACTATAAAACTCAATTTGGTATTAGGCTTATTTAACTGGTGAATGGTTAATTCCGTTCTTAATTTTAAACATTAGAATTAGTTGTATTTGTGAATAAAATTATTTAAAAATATATATTTTCTTATGCTCAACGTATATAGACGACGGCGTTCGTTACAATTTATTTTCTAAAAATAACACATGCATTTGGTAGGCTGCACGGAGTAAATTGAATAACCAGATGCTTCATTACGTTCATTTGATTATTTCGAACGGTTTCCGTTAGCTTAGTTCGCGAAGGTAACGAAATCGAAGCCCTTATTAGAACCGCAAAGTTGGGGAGGTTGTAAAATAATGCGCTTAAGTACAGGCTTCAGTCAAGTCGTTATATGATCGTGTCTGGTGATGCAGAAAGTGCGAACATTTCCGCCGGCAGGCCGAGTGATTTGCGTCACTGTACCGGAAGCAATCCGATCTTCCATGGGTCTCAGCGGCGTCTCGTTGTCCGACCTTGAACAATTTCACTCGTCTGCAAAAAAACCGTTCCCTTTATCAATTAGCCGCTCTCGTAACACATTCACTTACAACTGGCATTATTCAGGATCAAATTTGCACAGGTTCAACGAAATCCTTTTATTAAGATGAAGGGTCAGTATTGAGAATTTATGTAATATGTTGTTATAAATTCAAAACAATTTTGCAGAAATAATTATTTGCCGTTAAAATATGACAAAATTAAATTCTTTTTTTTTTTGCTCACGTAAAACATATTTCAATTTAAAGTTCACATTTTATGAATAATAGAATCATAGCAAGGACCGATACGGTGTCTGCATATTAGTTTAATGCTTCAGGACTTTTGTTAATAAAGATTAAATTAACTTAAGAAATTACATGTATTGTATATTCAAAGGAATAATATTTTAACATAAAAATATATACGGTTAATAAATAGCGTAGCAAGAAGCGATCCAGTTTTTTCAAACACTTTATTACTGTTACAATACTCTACGGAACATTTCATTTTATATCTATCTTTGATCACTTGCCTCTCTCAAATTCTTTCATATTTTCCCTTCTTACTATAATGGTCTTTTATCAAGAAAGAAAAAAATTAAAATCAGTGATATTGATATTATAACGGAATAAAAATCAATAACAATATATACGGAACATATTAAAATTTACTGTCGCCGAAGCAAATAATTATCAAATAACCAAATGGAAGTTGATGATGAAGTAGGCCTATACAAAAGCGAGAAAATTTACTGGAGAGAAATTAATCTGAGAACAGTCCTTATCAATAAAATGCATATTATATTTTTATATGTTAATAATTTATGGATTTCACTACTAGTGTGTGGTTCACCAAGCGCACTCCGATTTATTGTAATATTTGGTAGCATAATTACTTAAATAAATAAATAGCAAAACAACGGACAAAAATAAATTCTGAGTTGTACTTTTGTCTGTTATTTGACTATTTTATTATCTAATTGGCATATTTTCAACACAGACGCTCGTATTTTAATTTCAATTAATAGCATAATTCTTAAATCTCTATCGTTAAATTCAGTTCATTCTCTTGAAGTTCTGAAGTTAGTTCCTTAATAGAAATAGTTATTTAAAAACTGTATGTCTAACTAAATTTTTAACGCAAATAATTTTTCATTTCCTCACAGGACTGACCATCTAAATTATCTGCTCACGAGACAGTTACTTTCTTTCCGTTATCCGCCTTGTTTCCACAAAATTAATTGAGACTATGTTGAATAACAGTATCAAAAATTATTTGGGCGTGATAGTTCCCATTATAAATGTAGACCTGCTGTAATGTATACTTGAAGAGCACACGCAGGGGAGGGTTTTAAAGTAGTGAGTGTCATCCTCCACGTGTCTCCCCAAGTCCCCTGTACTCGTACGATATCCCTCCCATATCCCGTTCCGCTCTCCACAGTCGGAGGGTAACGACCGCTCATCCGCACTGCCGCACCTGCACCACTTCAATATGGAATTACCACGCCTAAATTTTCGGTCTCGTCCGGTGGGTGAACGGTTTAGAATGTTTGTCACCCGACCACAATGAGGTGGAACTGACAATGGACCATCGCTGACAGAGCTGTAACTGGAACGCATCGTAGATGATCAGCAATAATCATCAAATGACAGTAATGGATGATATTAAATAGGAACCATCTCATAAACAGGTTGGATGAACGATTGAATCTAATGCGTAACATACGTCTGTTAAAATGTAATAGATGAAATAACCAAATATAGACAAAATTAAGTGATTATATAAATACCACACAATGTTTCTGCCTCTCGTGTTTTTTCCAATCACCTGAAGAAAGGGACAAGGAACTCAGAAACGTTGTTTTGTATTTGGCTATTTCATCTAAATATAACTGTGTAACATTTCAAAGATTATTCTTGTAAAATATTTGATTTAAGAATGTAATATTGTTACACAATTCTAATCAAAACGGTGGGTATTTGAGTTGACACTTTTACTGAGAACTGAATGTTGTTCAAATTATAAATATGCTCTTTGACGAAATTTTAAAGCACTTTTTGTTTGTCCTGTATAACAAGCATTGAAGTCTTAACAGGAAATTTTATACATTACATTATTTTTTAATTATTATATCATTTGATGGCTTGGTCTGCCGGGATGACTGCCAGACTGTCTTACATGACACATTCTGGATTTAAAAATGACACTTGGTCAGTGTGCCGATTCTCCTAACCCCAGTTTTCGTGATCAGGATGTATTACATTATGCTTATATAAATTATTGTTATAATCTTTGCAGTTTAAATGATAAAGATTTGGTTAATTTATATATATATGATATCAATGAGATTTAAATAATTCAATTACTTTAGAACTTATATTCGTTATGAATGGAAGAATGAAGAAATGCTGGTTAATTGTAACGAAACCTAAAAATTATTATTAATGGAATAAATTTGAAATTTCAGATATTAGGATTGTCTTGTATTGTATATAAATTTTTGATTGAATGGGGGAATTTATTAAAAATTCAGCTATAATCATAATTTAATCATAAAGTATAATAGATATATTTTTTAAAATTGTCCAGACTGGTAATAGATGTCTGTTAATTGTCGTGATGATAATTGATGACTGATTACACACGCGTAAAATAGTAAATAATGCCCATTTATTAAAAATTCCTCTTACCATTTGCTTAAAGCAATTGTCACATTAATATATGATACAAATATTTTTAAGGAATGAAAACCTTCCCTTCACCAATAACAGAACAGACGCCAAAAGTAAATTGGTTATGAATTTTTCTATCCAAGTACAAGTTTCTTTTTTCAAAGTGATTTGGAATTAAGTATTCATTCGTTTTAAGAATAGTATTATTATGAAATATAATATTTCGATGCTCCATTAATTCATGATTAGAAGTCTTAATTAGAACTGAAAAACCATTAGTATATCGTAAAGAAATCGTAATGTAATCGATACAATTAATTACCTGAAACGTACAAATCAAACACGAATAATTAAGCTGAACTGTGGTTGCTGGCGATAAATGTCCTTTGATTTTCTAGGCTGTTGCCTTCTTGTCACTGCGTAACGACCAATAAGGCGCGTGTCTCCCTCAGTGATCCATTTCTATTCCAGAAGCATCGGAATGCAGGCTTGCCGCCGCCCTTGACTCAACTATTAATTTTATTGGCGTATTAGCATTCCTCAAGTAAGTAGACTGCAAGGATAAGTAACTTTAATTAATTTACTGAATACCAATTGACGCTCCAATTACGGCTCAAGTCTACAGAATATCAAAAAGTTAAACGAAGGAAAGGTTACGTTCAACACGACAAAATGCTGTTTCCTATATTTTTGCACTTTCGTTTTTTTTCCAAGTTATAAATTGATCAAGCAAATTTGACAGAAATATACTCTAATATAATAGATTAAATATTAGGTTATACAAAACAAATAAAAATTGGCACGATGTATTGTTCTTTTTGAATCCTTTTCAGGTGAAAGTATAAAATTATTTTTATAAAAGACTGAAAATAATTAATTCTTGAAATATTAATACATAATTAAAATTTATTAAAGTGCCTGCTTTACCCATACATTAGGCTAATTAATTCAGTTACAATTCTGTGAGCTTTGATAAATAAAACTATTAACTATATTGTAACGGTACATCGCTCGCTCGACTAAAACAACGGTCAGAGCGAATTTTATAAAGGATGAGGTTGGGGATCACCGAGGAAAACCGTGGAGGGACGTGACCAGATTCGACGGTGGCAAATGAAATTGGTACACCCAGGGTACTTTACAACTTATAATTTCAAAACAAATCAAATACAGTTCACTCAAGAAGATTCAGAACAGTTCACTAGCCTCGAGTCTAATACACAAGGAAAATCGGACGACCATCCACACGTTAAACAGGTACTTAACGTTCGTCCTCGTTCAACCCTGGGGTGGCGCGTTGAAGTCTGGCTTGGCTCGCCAACTCGCTGGTCGCAGGCGTCTGGGATGACCGAGTCGACTGGATTCCACACGACCGAGGACGACTGCGGGCGTGCGGCGGAGTGTTGGGCGAACAACCTCGTATGACGGTGATGCACGACTGTGGTTCCTTCCAGATCGTAGAAGAAGACTGTGTTCGATCCGGGCTCTCCCACTAGAAGAAGGCTGTACTCGCTCCGGACTCTCACACTAGAAGCAGGCTGTACTCGCTCCGGGCTCTCCCACTAGAAGAAGGCTGTACTCGCTCCGGACTCTCGCACTAGAAAAAGACTGTGTTCGATCCGGGCTCTCCCACTAGAAGAAGTAAATTTTGGGGTCCACTCGCCAGCTAGCCTCGGGCCCCCGGCTGATTGGTCGAAGATCGGCCAATCCTCGCGACCTTCCGGTCGCCGCTTCACCAGGCGGAAGTTGTACTTCGGCCACGTGGGTCCGTATCGGGCACAAACCACGGGCCCTATTATCCCTTTTATCAAAACACACGCGCACCACTCAACGTCTGTTCAACACAACTCATAAAACAAAGAAAAATTAAAAAAGAAATAAATTTGTACAGCGCAGCAGTGACGGAACCGTCTGTTCTGTCACATCATATTTCAATTATTCTACCGCACCACGTTCTATATTGAGATATTTAAATTTGTATTGTGGAATTATTTTAAATTGTACTAATAAATTTATATTTAAATTTTATTTTTAACAGTGTTTTTCTCATAATATTTTCTATACATTTGTACTATAAGATAATGAATGATAAATATAATTTGCCTACCATTGTTCATTTTTCTGTTACATTTGGAAAACAGTTTATTAAATCATTCCTTTAATATCATATTAATCGATATACTCAATAATCAATTTTACACTATTTTGCCTATACTATTATTTTTTCTTACCCGTCTTTCTTTCAATAATATTTTTGTGTTCGTGCTTCAAAGATTTTTCGACCTATTGAATAGCCGTGTTCTTGGATTCCTGAAATTTGCAGTTAGTAAGCCAAAAAACATCAACAAAGCCAACGATTTTCGTTAAAACATTAATTTTTCATCTTTGCGACTTCAATATAGAAATGCTGTTATCCAATTTTCAAATGTAACATAGAGTTGCAATTGGCATAAAACTTCAGGAAAAATTCGAGTTATCATTATTTGGTAGGACGTATTGTATACATATGCGAATACTTATTTTCAATAGTCAAACACAGCGTAAAATTAGAATCAGAATATATTATGAGCTTCTTGATAACATGGAGATGTCAACTACATCAACCAATCATTAGTTTCTCTAATTTAATTACAAATGGAACATCAATTTAGTGACTAATCATTGCCTAAATTATTATTAAAATAAAATTTACAACAAAATTTTAAACGTAAAGTGAATAAAATTCATTTAAAAGTAATTACATATTAATTAAATAAATTAAACACATTTTTACAGACATTTTAAAATATTTTATTCAACTCACCAACGTTTCATTACCTCTTTTATTTTCATCAAGTTAAATTTACATAATATTTTTTTATGTTTCTATCTTAAAATGTAAACCATTATAATATTTAAGTTCAAATAATAAATTTTGTACATTCTTATTATTTATATATTATTTTATTTAAAATAATTAGATTGTAATATATCTTAAGGTAGAATAATAGGAAGAAAAAAAGTTATGTAAATTTGTAATTTTGTTTGTCCTTTCATCGTGTATGACCGTAGAAGTATAACAACTGAAACGTAGTTGTATTGATTAAAATATATTATTTATTGTTCCGACGACTACAAACACCGCTTACCGTTATTTACATACAGCGGTTAGTATACTACATTTAACTTATTTACAAAACATTTTTTATCTTTAATTATTCATCTCAGGAAAATAATTTGTGGCAAAATGTCAGTAAAAAATATAGTTAAATTAGTTAATTTATATTATTATGAAAAACGGACGTAAGTAAAGTATAAATTACATATTGCTGTCGTCATAATAAATAAATTTTTTATAGTTTTAAATACTTATTTAATATATATTCCCAATAAATTTAGTGTATTAGTCTGCGTCATTACCACGCAAGACACGTGTCCCGGGTTCGAATGTTTGTGATAATCAAACTCATTTACGCACGGGACCCATCCCTTTGATGGTTCACCCCGAAAAATGAGTTATTTTTCCAAACGACGAATTATTTGTGTGGTCTGTTATCGTTACTGCTGCGGTCCAAAACATTCTTTCAATGTCACCCAAGAAAGCTAAAATGAAGAACAGTCTTGACCTGATCACTACCGTTTCATGTTCATACGTTTATCCCCTCTCTAACATTATCAAAACTTTAAAGACGAAGGCTACGGTTCTTATTCTGTATTGCACGTCTAACTTTAGTCATGGCACCTCAGTAAGCGGCTGCATTTATTGTTGTCCATTGCTGCATAATCTCAACTAACAAAACTCCATGTCTATCCAAAAACACGGTTGTCATAACCTTGATTGTTGATATTGTCCGGTTGGCTTTGACTTTGAATGGAGATGTCATGTGACGCCATTCAATTGACTGACATTTATACTCTGGGTTCATGTGAGATACCTTAAGGTATCGGTCCAAAAAATCAAGAGCACAATCCATTATTTTTATTTGGTGTTCCTCAGTAAGCAGTCTGGGAATCCAATGTGCGCAGAATTTGAGAAATTGCAAAATCTCAGAGACAACTTTGTGCAATGTTGTTCTAACCACATTCGTAAATAACAATCCTAAAGTTTAAAACCCCGGTCTTCACGAATATTTTCGTCCACCACATTAACCAATTCTTCTGTGATCACCGATGGTCGACATGATCGCGGTTCACATGTATATGTATGATAGTGATTTCTTTATTATTGCGTGAGGTACCAGGTAATCGTGAAGGGATAAATGTACAGAATATAGAAGACCAACATGTGTGGGATGACTCATCGAAATTTCACGCAACATGGACAGTGAAACAATTCGTTTCATATTAGACACCCATTCACTCACTCACTGAAGTACTTAGGAAATTCCCCATTTAAGACACCAGACCTGCGTAGTTATTATTAAAATCAGTTTTTCATTTGCATTGGAAAACTGTTTTCCTGCAGTGGACACAATAGTTCACGTGGTGCTCGTAAAGACCGTTGACAAGCGTTCTCCGTGAAAGGAGAGTCATGTTGCGCGTTGTGTGCCTGAATCGCTGGCCAAACTAGACGGACAATCCAAAACAAAAGACACGTTATACGCCTTAGCTTTTAAAACTTCATGAAACAAATATTCATCAAGGCGTAAAACTGTTCGCTTCTCGTGTAGAATTTAACTTACCAATTAGAGGAGGAATTATGAGTCATAGGACTCTTTATGGTAAAGCTAAGGCAGTGGTTTTCATCACAACACTTGTTTGAGATTTTTTAAGATTGACAAGTGAAAATATCGATAAGGAGAACTTATAAAATAATTAAATATTAAAAAATTCCAGTCGGATGTTTCTTCAACATTGACGACCCTTTTAGAAACAATTTTTATTATTATTATTTTGAGTCGCAGAACAACCTGGCCTTTACATTATCATTACATTAACTTAAATATTAATATACTTTTTATAAGAGTATGTGATTTACTTGCTTTATACTTTTACATTATTTCAAATATTTACATTTAACATTAATGATACATTATTTATTTTTTATTGATTAAATAGTTATTTCTATATTTACATATATAGACTTTAAATAATTAAACAATGTTTTTCAAAACATTATTTGTGTAAATAAGAAAATCTAGTTTTGTAACAAGTAAATATTTGTATCCTTCTGCGGTTATTCATCTGATCTGTGTTATGAGCAACAAAATCGATTTTCACTTTAATTAGTATAATTATTCCTCAAGTCTGATAAGTACTTATAAAGAATACACTTTGCAGGTTACTGTCATACGTTTTTAAAATAATCCATGCTAATTACTATTTGAAGTTTATTCTATCAAGCAAATAGATTTCTGATGCTTTATTAAAAAAAATTCCATTGTGTCTAAATGTTTTCTCCCCCCATTTTAGTCTTCTTCAATAATAAAATGGAATATCCTAAAAATGTTCTTCTCATCCGGCACAATGAAAGGGAAGAAAATGTAAAATCTTAGACCACTTTTGTAGCTTCTTCTAACAAACACTAAAAATGTGTAATTGTGATATTAACTATGGAAAAATGTCATACTTATTAAATAATTAGTTCAGTAACTGAATAAACTGGCCATAAGTCACAAAAAATTAATAATTGACAACGTTCCATCCCTAATTTGGTTCTGCATCGGTTGTACATTAAAAACAAGATATATAATACCTTAATTGTTAATTTAAGAACAAAAGTTTCTTCAATGAAGAGGGATATTATGAATAATTTGAAAAAACTGGGAAGATCTTCCGTTAATATCCGTCGAGCATTAATAATAAATAAATAAACTTTGAGTAAATTTAAAAAATGCATGGTGTGGCTACTATGCTGGTTGTAACAGAAATTTCAGATAATTATAATTAAAAAATAATTATTTATTAATAGTGGATTACCATTTTCATACCTCTCATTTTACAATTATATACATTCTCATAATTAATCACATAAACTTGTTATAGTGCGCGTCACATTTCTTCGTGGTCGTGTTTAGTGTCATTTATCGCAGGTGCTACCCCTTCCCCGTACGCTTAAAATCAGCTTCATTAGGCAGTTAGATAGATGTGTTGCATCTGTCTCCCCTCCCTCAATCAGCGCCACACGCCTTAGCTGCTGACGCGTTCTGCAGCCTCCTTTCAAGAAATTATTTACCTAGTATAAAATTATTCTCACTTATATTTGAAAACATTATTTTCAGCTATTCAAATGAGCAAAACCAAATATTTTGTTATGATTGAGCATATACGGATTTACAATATATAGGTCAACTAAATTGATAGTGTTTCTACGGATGTTATCTGCGTATAATTTCAACCCCTTACAGCACGGGAAAGAAGCACCCTTAGAGATGGGGTGCTGGGGCGTTACAAGAAAATATAAATTTCCAATTAAATAATAAAATAGTGAAAATCATAGACCAAAATTGATGTTAATAATTAAAAACTCTTTGTTGAAGCTTTTATGCTGCAATTTATTCAAATGATTTAAATAATTTTATTTTCCACACGTGAAGTGATCAACGGAATTTTTTCTATGTTTTTGGTAATTTAACATTAAATTTACCGTTTTATATTTATATCTAGAATGAAAGTTAAACGAGTTAAATTTTATTGCCTCCGCGGTCCTCAGTTAAAAGCGCACATGAGTCGCCCCTAATATTCGTATCTATGCAACTTGCTACTCTCCATTTACTCGTACTACCCATCTAAAAAACATCTCCTTAACTACAAGTTCCTTTAATCGTGAATCGTCTTTATGATATAATTGTTACATAAGTCTCAGTTCTAATGTCGATGGAGCCCAATAATCATGCCAACTAGTGAAATGGAAAAATAGTCTAATCGTTCGACTGTAGTTGGAGATACAGTTATCCCGGGAACCACGTGTGAAATTTTTTTAAAATGGAAATGGAGGCGAGCAGAGGAAGTACGACCTTGGAGTTTGAACGGCCCCAGCAGATTGCATATGTATACATTAGTTGCGTTTTGTGACTAAGCAAAACCATTGTTCAAATGAAGAAAAACTGTCGGATTAATCACTAACTAGAAACACATCAGTTCGTCGAATAGTTTCGATAGATTATTCCACCTTTTCTTATAACAATCATCAATTTCATGTCAAGGCATGGCACAGGTGAAAAAAATTACTTTAACAAATACTTCTGAGACCTGCCCCCACATGGACAACATTATTGAATTATATTATTGAAGGTCTTAAATTGAAGAGGTCCCTCACACGTGTCAATAATATTGGCCAATATTTTGTCAGTTGCGATCTTGCTTTCTGCAATGACCGACGATTTCTGCAATGAATTCTCAATTGTAATTGTGAATATAATATTCTAATTTCGTTGCCTCTAGTATTCAAAACAGAAGAAAACATATAAAAGTAATGATCAAGTCATGGATTTTTGGAACTACTCCGAGAAAACATTGAAGTCCCGGGTGATTAATGAAACTTTTTTCTATCGGATAAACAACTATTTCAGAATTTAGTTGCATTGATTTCAACGCAAATAAAAAACATACGGTAATAATAAATATTACGCAATATACTCCGTACAATAATAATAACACCATTTCAATAATAAAAATAATGAAAGGGTTTCAATAAAACTATATTCTTTTTAATTTTAGTAAATACTTTTATGTCACAATATTGTTACAATATCCTCAGACTATCAGTATATAGAATAACGTCGATATTGACCCAATAATATTTGCAGTGTAAAGGGGTCTGTGTGACACAAATAACTGAGCCTCTTTTTTAGTCGTCATGTAGGCTTTCAGTACGGTCTACGTATTGCAGAATAAATATCTTTCACTAAACAACTTATTTACTTTTTTTATATTTTACATCATCTGTAACGATCTTAGATTCATTTATTTGCTGAGTAATGTTTGGAGAAGATATAATATAAGAGGGCAAGAGTACGTTAATTTGATAGGTAAGACAGGATAAGGCTGAGAATAACTTCAAGAAAAGAACGGGCAGATATAACGCGCATAAACTACATTAAAATTTATGTAACGTAGGGTTCACCTTTAAAATAATATTGAAATAATTTCAGTTTTAATATTTGCGGTATGTCGAATATTCCATATACTCACCATACGTACTCTTATTAAAA
Source organism: Zhengitettix transpicula (assembly GCA_037074705.1). Taxonomy (NCBI): domain Eukaryota; kingdom Metazoa; phylum Arthropoda; class Insecta; order Orthoptera; family Tetrigidae; genus Zhengitettix; species Zhengitettix transpicula. The sequence goes on from CM073591.1 coordinate 81,639,153, forward strand.
TCTTGCGAAATCTTGGTTAGATTATATCAATCAAAGGGTTGGAGAAAAAAATTGTATAAATAAATTTCTTGTGTCAAACTATATCAGAATTCCAGAATATGTGTTTACTTCATTAACGGGTCCTACAGTAAACACAGAGATAATGAAATTATAAAGTATTGAATTGTTTGTCAGTTTACGTTTATGTACACAATATTTTTTTTATAATATACTGAAATAATCAAATAGATATTTTTAATTAATTTATTTAAATTTTCCTCACGCTGAAGCGCCATTTATGTAATAATCAAACAGTAGGTCGTTTATTAAATGAAATAATTATCAAAAATTAACAAAAAAATATTTTTATTTTATTTTGTGGCAATAAAGATAATTACAACAAAATTTGAGATCTTTCTCTCAGGGCCTGTACTGCGTTTGATAATGAACACAACAAATTGATTTAAAATCTTATTAACAAAACAGTTTACAATTTACCTAAACAATATGTCGATAGAATGAAAGAAATTTAAAAGTAAAGAAATTAACTCTGATTGACAATTAAAAGAAAACGAAATCTGACTTTATCCTTTAATTAGCGTTTACAATTAATCATTAGTTTTGGTTTTGTTACTTACATCTGTCCAGCTGGTACCAGCATTCCTTTTAGTTTCGGAAGTACACTATTGCAAAATTATACACTGATTCTAAATGTCGACTCACAGATTTTACACTATTGAAGTCAAAATTGATAGGCTCCCAGAAACTCGGATGATCCTCCTGAATGTCAGCTATCTGATGTCTGCTTACCTTACAGGAATCCTATGACTCGTAGATTTATTAGTCTACTGATTTTGACTTAAACTGCATCGTAGCTTCCTGAAGATTTATTTTAACTGTTTATTCTTTCGGATCGAACTAACGTTTCTTTAGCTCCTTGCTGTAGACTTAAAACTGTCAACTTTACTATTCCGCTCTTTGCTGCTCACTAGAAGAACTTCATCCGTCCACAGCAATCTTTCATCACCAACTCTATCCTAGCTCGCTGTAGACGTAAAAAAAACTGACTTCCTTTCCTGGCTGGCTACAGACGTAAACTGTTAGACTTTCATGCGCGCAAACGCCGTTTTGACTTTTCAAGAAAAGCGGCTGAACTCGCATTTACATTGTTGATTTGTTCGATCAGATCGCTATAATGGATTTATCAAACAATTCAAATTTTATGTCCAAACAATTAATGGCCTAATTAATTGGCATTACAATACTTCTTACTGATCAAACACGAGATGAACCTATACGGCATCGAAAAAGTGTTTAACAATATATAAACAATATATATAACAATATATAAATTCCATCAATTGGAAAAGAATTCCAAATTCTGTCTTATATGGGTAAATTTAAATGTCAATAGACATAAAAATGTTCAAATAGTGCATTTATTCTAGTGTAGATGTAGTTAAACCACTTTCATAATATACACTTACACTTTTAATAGTTAAATTTTGTAATACTATATTTTTTCTGAATTACGAATTTATTTTTTATTAATATTACTGATCGCGTCGACAAGGTCATTGGCGATCCATTATGTATTTATTATTACACTATTTATCGTTAATACCCATTTATAATAGTTTGATATCGATCAATCACGGTATACAATTGTTCAAATAAGTGAACTGATTCATATAGATTGTTGCACAATTTATGTAGAAGTGAACCTTAGATCGACGCTAGTTATATTGTAAAACAGAAAATATGATATCTTAAAATTTTCTAAGATTTAACTGTGTCGTGTTACAAAAAGACATACCGTAAAGACATGCCAAATTCCTTACTCAAGTTGATTTTTTAAACCAATAACTAGATTTCATAATCTGTTTATCTGAAGATCGGGAAGGTAGTCTGAATTGTTGAGAAGGTAGCTATTTATATGTCCCGTAAGCGGGGCACATTCAGGCCACTCCATGCATCAGTCTTCACAACACATGCTGACCAGGAAAAGTGGCCGTGAAGTGAGGGCCACATCAAAGACTCATCTAGATCAAACACATGAGCTGAGGTGGGCTATCTAGGACAGAGGGGCTGCTGGCCCGATTTCATATTTAAACATGACCGGTAAAACAATCCCAACTGATGAAGGGTACTGGGCTATCTCGAGATCCATTATGATTTTATTTCAGTGTCTTCAGATTCCTGCCAAGCTCCACCATTTAAACTTCTTTCTTATTCTATCTTCTAATAAATAAAACAGTGTGTTGATCTGTATGTATGTTCCGCGTACAAATCTACACCCGTGGAAAAAATTTCACCAAATTTCGTACACGTGTTCCTTGAAACAAAAACTGTCGGGGTGAGACACATCTACGAGCGGAGGTGGACAGGGGTGGAAATATTCAAACATGATAAAACGGCCGATATTTAAGTCGGATTAATATTTTTATAGGTCAACGAAATTTATAGTGTTTCTACGGATGTTAGTTGTGTATAATTTCTACCCCTTACAGCACGGGAAAGGAGCACCCTTAGAGATGGGGGTGCTAGGGCGTTACAAGAAAATAACGCGAATACAACCAAGATTGGAGTCAAATCCAGGGTTTTGAATATCGCTGAGTTTAATTAAGACATTCAACTTGGCCAGGGGCGGGGATGGACGGCAGTTATTGGCGTTCAATAAATATTTTTCAGGGTTAATTACATTGATAGTATTTCTACCAATGTTCTTTGCGTATAATGTCAACCCCTTTTGGCATGTGAAAGGCGCACCCTTAGAGGTGGGGGTTAATTAACGCGCGAGTTGGGCGGGGTGAGAGGGGCTGAGCAGTGGTGGTCGGTGGTAGAAATTTTCAAACAAAGTAACCGTCGGATAAATACTTTTTATTCAATCCACGGTAGTGGGAGAAAAAATTTTCGAACATGTTAAAACGGCCGATATATCCGTGGAATGAAACTTTTTCGGGGTCAATCCGTTCAAACCGTTTAGGCATCGGAGGTGACACATTTAGGGATAGGGGTCAAATCGGAGGTTATGGATAGGTGTATATGATAACCCGGGAAGCGTCTAAGAATAAATTAAAATATACAGTTTTAATAATAAAGTAAAAAACTTGCTCTTATGTGTTAGAGTAAAATTATTTAATCAGAAATAAGTATCTAATGCTATTTCTCAGTCCGACACGGAAATGTCGTTAGTATGTACAATAGGTTATTTGGAGTTTAAGTATTAATTGTTACATACTATACTGTCAAATTCTGCTCATGTTTCTTGTTTTTTATTTTTGTGACATAAAGAATTAAACTGAGTGTTGCGTGAAAAATTGACAATAAATATAGTCGAGTAGATAAAAAAAACACTTGGTTTAACAAGTACAAATATAAAAAAGGTGTTATATTCGACACGAAAATAAATGTTCAGAATTGTTTTCAACCGTAAAAAAAGGGGAATTAAAAGTCGATTGAACCTCCACTTAGTATGATGAGCGTTCGGAGCGTCCAGCAACGTCTGTGACCAATGAAGTAATCGTTGAAATCCGAAATGCAGTATTATAATAACGCAGATTGAAGATACGCGAGATTGTTTAAATTGCAAAGGTATCAATAGGTTGGAGATTTTATCTGAACATTTGAATATGCGACATTCTGGTCGCACAATGGCTGTCGTTGTTGTTTTTGACCAGGAAACAAATCGAATCTGTGGGATACAATTTTTCGAAGTGTCATTGTTGTTGATGAAACGCGGATTAATTATTTCACAACAAAGTGAAGGAAGATTCCAAACAGTGGGGCGAATATTATAGTCATAACCACTGTATTTTGGACTTCTCATAGCGTTGATCTGATAGACTACCAGGATAAGGTAAAATCAATCTCCAGCAAATAATTATCACCGTCATTGAAACAATTGAATCCAGTCGTAAAACATTAGATCAGGGAAAATGTTCTATTTCACCACGTCATTCGCTCACGTCATCAGAAGATTGTGCTAAATTCTACGAATCGCTCTTCTAATTGCATCCATGTGTACTATATTCGCCAGATTTAGTTCGTAGCGTATATTTCCTGTCCCCGATTCGAAAAGAAAAATAGCTTACTAGGCGAAGATTGCATGGATTACATAAAGCTAATTTAGCTGCGATTTATACTAAAGGTTTAAAGAAACTTCAACTGCTATTGACTAATATTTCAATGTGTCCAATTGAATTACATATTTATATGACATTTAATAATTAGTTTTCCTTCTCAAATTCTAAAATGATATTGAAGATATTCACCAAGTTTTTCTTGTAAAAATTACCTGCTTGATTGCTCGGATATTATTAATTTGACATATTATTCTTATTTATGTTATTTACATTTTGGTTTTATTATTTCTTAAAAATTATATGCATTTCTTTCCTCTCATTCCCGAGCCATTTAACAGTGTTAAAATTTTGGATTTAAGTGTTTGTTAAGAATATAATTAGCGAATTGTACCTAATATGTACCGCAACATTGACATTATTTTCACATTATGCAGGCTAATTAGCGATAAATGTACACCTGTCATAAATATGCGTTAACCTTGCAGAAACGTGCCATAAAAGTAATGAAACGAAAGATGATGAAAGTTGTTCTATTAGGAGACATGAGGAATATTCTATTAAAAATATTTTCAATAGAGAAATCGATTAGCATTCACTGACACGAATTTATTTCTATTGTTTAGAAATTAACGTCTCGACAAGCCGACGTCGAAAATATTTGACTCATAATAATGATAATTATCTGAAGTTATAATCATTGCAAGTTCTTTTAGAACTTATATATACATATATTCTTACTGTTGAGAACACAAATAAATAAACGTCAACCAATTTTAAGCCAGAAAAAACGTATCGACGCTTATTTTGCGACCTCATAAGGTTCAAGTTTAATTCTTTTTTGATAGACATTTTGCTGACTGCAGAAATTTCGGCCACGGCAGTCATCAGATCTATCAAAAAATAATTAAACTTGAACCTTATGAGGTCGCAAAAATAAGCGGCGAAATGTTTAATTTTACATGAATAAATTCTTTTTTCCTTTTAGAACTGCCGTACCTCGAATTTCCTCGGAAGCGTATCAATTAAAACGATTAAAATTTTCTCAACTATCATGTTTGTATTTATATGAACTTGATGCATTTGCCCGTCGACTGTTATTTCCAGATTTCGTTTGAACGTCGCTCAGCAACGCCGACGGACGGAATTCGATTCAACAGCTTCCGTCGCCCGAGAAAATATTCTTATTCCAATGAAGCACTCCCCCATCTGAAGGCGGAAAGAAGTATATGAGGAAATTTTTACTGTAGAAATATATATTGGAAATTATTTCTCGGGCAAAATTACGATATAGTTTCTACTCGAGCAAGTTCTTCAAGAAATTTCCCGGAATTCGCATCCGTGAATATAAATTCATTAATAAACATTTCCCTAATAAAATAAAATATTTTTTATTTTCTTCCAATATATCTGCATCGAAAATTACAAGGAATTTCCAATGACAAATGTATCCTATGATATGACGGTTATATTTTCTCCTGGCCCAACCCAACACGGATTGAGGAAGAATATTTACTTTCCCATAACAGGTGGTTCCCGAAAAAAAATTATGAACCATTAAAAATTAGAAATATAGCCAAATACAGACAAAAGAAGTGATTATATAAATGCTCTGCGGAATTTATATCATCACATCTTTTGTCTTTATTTGTCTATTTTTCTCATTACTAATGTTCAAAATAAACGTAATTATTTTTATTTTATTACAAAATATTATAAATCTTGTCAATTTTTTTTTATAAAATTTTTAAACATCCATCTATTGCGCAAAACTCGGTTTGTGAGAAAACGCGCATTTCCGAGCGTTATGACAGACGGTCGGGTAAGCTCGAGTTAGTACGGAAGGTCTTGAATGTTTGCTTCTAATAAATATTTTCCACACTCAAATGCAGACTTGTGCAAATAGGGCGATTAATAATTAGAGAGTTGAAAAACACGTTATAGAGGCTCAGTCCCTAACTGAATCTGCGAAAGATAATTTATTACTGATTACAAGAATTTACTTAACGCCTTCAGAAATTATTACCGTTCGACTTAAGTATACCTGACATTTACCATTTGCTATTTCATCTTTACGCGAAATGTCATCTATAAGGAAATATTGTAAATTACAACTTCGACGTCGAATTCTTTGATACAATATATTAAAGGTTCAGGATGGAAGAATCTTGACTGGACCGGGAATCCTGTTCCTTTAATTCAGTTTCCATGGCATTTATGGCTGTGTTGATTTGAAATATTTTCGTATGTTCTTGAATGTACAATATATTTGATCAGAATATAAGTATAAATTTTATAATCCTGTTCAGCAAGCCTACATTATGGACAAGGTAATGTAATGTTTGGTGACGTCATCTCACGTTATACACCGGGGCTCAGTTACATAAATTTATTCGTTGTAAATTATTAGAACACACTTCAGTTTGATATCGGGTTTGGTCCTTGTGTATTGATTTTTATAGTAACGGTTATATGGGCTACTTTAGCATGATTTGTACAGTTTGGGCATCTTTCAATATCAATATAGCGTATTGACGTGCGCGGTCTTCGATTACAGAGGCAACGAAGCTATTCTTACCGTCATCAAATTCAGCTTCGAACAATATTAAAATTCCAGTATTTATTAGTAGCTTGAGGAGAAGATTCTAGACGATAAAGACAATTTCCGCTATAATTATGCTAATTACTTATGTTTTTGCAACTTTACGTTAAGAATAATTGATAAATATTACGTATCTGACTTTTCTTTGAGGACCGATGGTCTTTAAAGTTATTTTTATATAAATGAATCTTTGAACTTTGATGTACCTTAACTTAATTATTTAATTATCGATAGTACCCCAGTCTCTGATTATATATCTTAATTACAGCCATTATGTTCAGACGCACCCTACCACGACTCAGTTTGTGATGAAAGGAAACACTGTTGTCGGTCAGCAGATTGCAGACAGGTCGTTGTTGACAAGGGAAGAAATATAATCACGTTCCATCACATATAGGACCCAGGAGGATGGTGTCAACCTACGATACCCGAGCCTGGATACCATCAGAACGTCCATGTGGATAATGTTAAAATTCCCCGACCGCGATATTTTACAACGTATTCGCCTCTTCAAGGGGGATCATGCGTTACTTTGGAAACTAGATCCACTGATAAGGCTTCCCGATTTAAAAATGGATCATTCCTCGTAATTTTAATCAACTACATTAAAATAAAAAGCTAAAATTTCTATATCAAGGATAAGATTGCAAAATATAAATATGTTATATAATTTATAAACTTATGACCAGATCCAAATGATATTTCAGATTAAATGGGATGAAGAAAGTTCCGGAATGTAATGAATATTTTATACTGAGACTGTATTGGTTACTGCTTTATACTGATAATTATCGAACAGTCCGATTCAACAATTATATTTCTATATATGCTAACGTGTCTGTTTGTCGGTCAGTTTAAATGGAATAAATTTAAATATCACTGAACGTACTTCAATGACTGTACATTTTTGTATTTCTAGGTTTTCAAGTTACATCATAGTTTTTTTAAAGCCAAGAATAGGCGGTTAGAGGAAAGTGAAACACTTTTAAATTATTAGATGCGGATAACTGCATAGTCTTTTGTTTAATAACACTTCCTTTACGAACATCATTGATACTTCTTTATAAATGTGATATCTGCATTTTATTTATATAAAAAACATAAACGATATTTCCCTAGAGTTTTTCATTTCAAATTATAAATGTGTCTTAATGAAAAAAAAAATTGGTAACGAATGATGTTTCTTGTAGTAGTTCTTCTTCTTTAGTTTGAGCAGTAAATTCGGCCCGCACAGATTGAAGTTTTCATGTGTTTTTAGTTCCAAAATCATCGACATGACCCCGAATTATATCACGTGATCCACGGACCTGCAGAACAGTTAACAATCTCTGTATGAAAGCGGAGATAGCGCAAGAGATTTCCCAAGGTGCGATTCATTAAACCATTACATCTGACAGGGTTATCTCACGTATCGCAACAGTGTGTTTATCAGGAGACTTAACTACTCACGTAATGTTAAAGGTCAGAATATAAATGTAGATGGTAGTTGGATAGTGCGGTTTTATATTAAAAAAAATCATCTGTCATATGTTCGTTGAATTATGTTCAACTTGTAATATCTATTTTGATTTATAATTATTATTATTAATTTATAATTGGAGAAATATTTAAATGAATTGCTCATACTTAATTCCACTTATTTTATAAAGCAATTAATGACCTTATACAGACACTTTTTATTTTTAATTTTTATTATGGCGAAGTTTCGATACCTTTTTGTATCTTCTTCAGATATTTTTCAACAGAGGAGGTATTTACAATCGTATCTGAAGAAGATACAAAAAGGTATCTAAACGTCGTCATAATAAAAATTAAAAATAAAAAATGTCTGTACGAGGTCATCAATTGTTTTATTAATTCAAAACAGGCGTTAAATTAAAACTTCAACTTATTCAGTTTCAATAATCCTTTTTACCATAAACTGGAAGTTTCATCGATGGGTAGTCTTCTATCTCCTTCCTTCGCTGAAATTTTCAAGCGTGTCTTAGAGACTACGTGCTTATCATAATTGATCCGATTTGTTATTTTAGATATATTCTGTATTATTCCTGCCATCAAAGTGGATAGCATGGTCCAAATTTTTAAGAATTATGTTTCAAGTCTGCAATTTACTTTTGAAATTTGTGTCAAAAATAGTCTTCAATTCCTTGACGTTACCCTTTCAAAATGTTAAATTAGTGACTAATTGGTATAAAAAGACAATCTTTTCTGTACTCGTCCTACATTACTTTTATAATTAGCCAAAAAAGGGCTATGAATTTTAAACTCGTTGGCAGGGCCGTACTTCTCTCAGAAGTATTCTCATTTTTTATTCCAAAAATCAATGTATCGTCATTAACATCCCATTATCTAATTATTATCCTCTTTCGTTTATCAATATTAATAACAACAATAGACTCAAGAAATTATCACATTCTTCTTTAATGATTCACCAAAATCTCAATGCCCCAAGATCAGTATAGTATTTCCTAATTATAATGGTCAACATAATAAAATAAAAAATTGCTTCACCAATATAATATTGGCATTATTTACAAAGTTCTTTGACATGTTAAGTTAAGAATGGTAAGGACCCCTTGATTCTTGAGGACACTCATTTTCTTGTTTACAAATTTTAATGCAAGTACTGTGTATGTTTGTCAAACTAAAAGGGCTTTAAATGCGAGAATTAAATAACAAAGTGTGAATTATAAATTACCCACCGATAAGCGCCCGGTTATTTTCAAAACATATTCATTTAAATTATCATAACTTCAGGATCCTTGACGTTGAAACTAACTATTTTTCCAGACTGATATTTGAAATTATCAATTCTAGAATTAATAAGAAGAATTCTTTTAATGTTCAGAGTGATACTGAAGTTTTTAGAAACATGTATGATGCTTTGCTAAGTAAGTGACGTCTTTCTATTGTATTTGTTTGCTTTGAATATGTGGGACCCTAGGTTACTCATCATAAATTTGCTGCATTTGAAAAGGTCTACCAGTTGGTGGAGGAACGTTATATTTTTTGTTTTTTAATTGTCAACTGTCTGCTAAATTAGCCATTTTATTTCGTTCTTTATGAATCAGAATTATTATAAAAGTAAATGCCATTATTATTAAATTAACAAGTAACATTTTCACAATGTTTATTTGTTGAAATTTCTACTCATGTAGCTAAAAGTAAGGCCGTCTGCCATTTTTAATCTAGTTCTTCTAACGCAAACAAATATTTTTTTAAGTTGAAAAACTCTTCATGGCCCCAAATGAGTGAATTAAAAAGATTAAATATAACTACATACAACAGATTTGTGAAAACAATTTTAACTTGATGTGAAGATATAGTAATACCTTCATGTTGGCAGTTGAAGTACTCAAAAAATCATGAAACCGATTGACACAGCGTATCTTTTGAATCTAAGTCTGCTTCAAAAAAAAATATTAATACCTGCTGGAATAAATTTGTTGTAACTTCGTTATAATTGAAAATAAATACCTTTATTTGTAAAGAAGTGTTAAATCCCTTAATTTAAGCAATTAAAAGTATAATTTTTGCCATACGTGATGTATAATTTTAATTTCATCTTTTACGATTCTTAATTAAATTTAAATGTTTAAAAATCACAAACAATGAATTTAGTCACTAAATTTTGTTTTCTTATTTTGAGTTTACTTATGAAATCTTAATAGTTCATCGGAGATAAAATAATTCTTGAAAAAATAAAACATTTATGTACTCCAACGCAATGTTTCATAAATAATTCAAAAGTTATGAATGTTAAAGGAATGTATTCAATCTTAAAGCATTTCATGATTTACAACCGGCCTGTACTTGCTTAATCCACGAGTAAGGCAAGGCATTTCCGTAAGATTAAAAATGGCGAACGGGCCGGCCTTATATTAGAGGGGCTCTGGCTAAGAGCAGTGATGCTGAAGTGACGTGAGTGTGGCTGTGTGTAAACACTGCGTGGGATCTTGCGCCTTGGTCAAGCGAGTGGGCACGACACCGCGCCCTCTTAAGATTGGCCCGTTCACCTGTCCTACGGATATTGCCTCAGTCTCACTTACAACCTTCGCCTAGCCTTCTATTTTTGAACCGCAAGTACGTATAGTCGATAATTGTCAACACTGTGGAGCACCAAGGTACTCAGACAAATTCAAATCCACTTTGAAATGTTACTGGAACAAATATATCCTTTTTATTGTTTTCCGACGTCCTTTATTCGCTACCGGACTCTCTCACATTCCTTTTCGAATTGAACTTTCATATTGCCCTACTCCAACGGAATTTGCGCAATCTTGCTGCCGTGAAGCGTATTTCTAGAACTACCCAGCAGCAAATCGGAAAGTGCCTTGACCAATACCTTCGGTCATTTCTCAGAATATTTACTTTAATTCGCTTTATTATATCGTTAACCCTTGGCTACCTTCCACTACCCTTCCGCATCCCCCCTTTCAAGTCCCTTCCTATGCTATTAAAGGGGAGTTGCCCATAGTGGATCACCCTCATGTAGCCTGTTGCCCTAAAAAAAAAAAAAAAAACGTACTTCTTACAGACAATGCGAGGGCTATTCTCTCGCAGGCAATACCTGCGACGGATGTTCTCTCGCAGGTAGAACCTTGTAGGAGAGATACGAAGGGGCTACCTTTGGGGATGCCTTTTCTTCTCCGTTTTTGAACTAAGGATCCCACAAGCCGAGGCACCTCGGCCTGTTCTGAGAATTGTATGTTCCGGTGTCACAGACCTTGGGCATACGGTAAGAGTTGTCCGCTATTCCCATTGGAATAGTCGGCCAGCTGCCTCCTAAACTCGTCGAGGCACGGAGAAGGGAATGCTGCGTCCCCACATCAAACTCCTCTCCCGCTATCGGAAGGGCGTGGGACAAGTACCCAATGCCCGACCTACCTGATGCAGGTTTTTCTAGGGTTTGTCCTGCATTTCTGTAGGCGAATGTCGGGTAGGATCCTTAAACCATAGCCCGGGTGCCCTAGTTAACCCTTGGATAACTTCCTCTACCCTTCCGCATCCCCCATTTCAAATCCCTTCCTATGCTATTAAAGGGGAGTTGCCCAACGTGGATTACCCTCATGTAGCCTGTTGCCCTAAAAAAAAAGTACTTCTTACAATTACTTCCATACCATATACTTGATTCCGAATTCATTTGTCACTGGTCTTCCTGAAATAGTGAAGTAATTTCTGTGAAACTAAATATTTATTATTCAAATACTTACGTGCTGACTACATAATTTATTATTATTAATTTTAGTGATAATTGTTTTTACTAATAGTACTTAAAGAAACTATCTCTATATGTCGTAATACCGATTAATTCTGTAAATAGACTAATAAAAACTTTAAAGTAAAATAAATTTACTCACAGATGATTAATTACATCTTAGGTTCCATAAAAACACAAAGTCTTGTAAACGAACATATCTAAAATAAATCGATATTCACAAAGGTAACACAGAAAAAAGTGAACACACAATTAATTCAACCCTCATAAAACAATATTCCGTTCTGCACGATTGAATTTCTCCTTCTTAAATTACTAAAATAGAAAACAGAACGAACAAAAGTAAGTTATGCTGCCCGAAACGCAGCATATTATTGCTTGACAATTTAATTTTTTTCATAGCGAATAAAGTAATCACGCAGTTGATAACTAAAGTTTTATATTATTTGACATGTGTATTACATACGGATATCTTTTTCGCATCCATGATTTTTTCTGTTAGTCACAACTAAATTTTTATGTTAATTACTCTTAGTAATTCCTTCACATTCAATATATACTGACTCTCTGTTCTTTTTTTTTTCTTTTCATTTTTCTCTGTTTTATGTCTCTTTCCTCTTGTCTGCCCAATTTTCTAAATGTGCCATTCTATTAAGTGAGTGTCCTCTTGGTCCTTAGTTTCTAAAAAATTATACTTAAAAATTATTTTTGGCAATCAGGCAATATTTGTGAAATTCCAAGCAATAGGAAAATATTGCTGGAACTATTCCCAGAAGAAATTACTCTATTTTCTTTAAATGTTGACCAATCCAGGAATTGAATGCATAAAGTTAGGAGATTAAAGAATATGTTGGGGAAGGGGGAGGGATGGTCCTAAGGTGATGTTCGTTGAACAGTTCAGAAGATTCAGTTAAACGGCGGCATAACAAAATATAAATTATATCAATATGTTTAGATTGGAGAGCTAAGAGATCTGACAGGATATTTAATATCCGACCAAAGGAGCATTCTAGGAAGATGATTTTAGAATACGCTTCTACAGTTAAAGAACAATTCGTACTTTCAGAAATTCCATAAAGACTTTGACGTTATATTACGCTATTTTTCGCAAAATAAATAGATACTGACCGCTCCACGTTGTGAAATAAATCACAATAAATCCTTTCATGACAGAATATCAGATTTAGTGCGAAACATATCAGTCTGAAATGACAGTATGGAGCACACATTACATGGTGGGGGAGATGGATGTTTGTCTGAAGAAGTTCGGACCTGAATTCAAGAGCTTATAAATGGTCATGGCCATTTGATGGAATGACACGGACAAAACAGGGAATTATACAAAAAATTTGTAATAATAAAATGAGTCTAAATATATAAGCACGGAAAAAGTGTAAAAAGTTAATATAGTTTCTAATATTCATTATTGCGGGTTATTGTGACATTACATATTAATTCTTAGGACACGATCCCTCCTGAACGCGCATGTAACTTACGTATTGTCCTGATAAGCTAAAAATTTAATATGCCTTTCAACCTGTTGGTCATCCGAGTATCAGTTTTCCATTATAGACTTGTAATTCGGCGTTAACTCATAAATAAGGGTGACACAAGTAAGTTAATGGTCTGAAGTGCACACGTAAGTAATATTAAGTATGTAAAAGTAGAGCAAATGTGACACATGCTTAAGTGTGAACTAGGATCAGTTCAAGGAAAAGTTCAGATGGTGTATGCAAGTAGGATGTAGGAGACAATCTCGTACCAAAACAACCTACATGCGATAAGTAGGACAGATAATATAAAGAACAACCAGGCCACATCTGGAAAAAAAAATTGCCCAAAACCTCCAGGAATTAAGTTATTCGGAAATACACAAAGTGAACAAACACGGTAATTAAATGAACTAATAAGGCTTGATGCAGAAAATGAGTCCATAAATTACTTTTATGCTATCTTCAAAAAGTCACGAAATATTTATTTATATTGTAAAAAATTGTAGTGGGGAAGGTAATATATATTAATTTTAAAAATGGGCAAATTATACTTCGTGATATATTAAAATAAATTATTATAATGCCTCAATATCACTGTTTGGACCAAACTGTGCTGACGTGGGCTCTAAATCCCGTTAGGAGGTTTTTCACTCCTTCACAGACGTCAGACATTTGACGATGGGTAACAGGGTTTTGTGTTGATTGTTCGACCGGGCAATATCGCGTCTCCCACTCGTTTCTTTAGTGCCACCCACGCGATCTGAGCCGGCAGCTACCGTGAACGAAAGGAAAGAACTGACAGCTTATAAACTGCACGTGTGTTCAGTAGCGTCGGTGTTCCGTAAACGTTTGTTGACTCAGAAACTATCTAAACAGCTATTACTAATCATGAATATATTAACTGTTACACATCACGTGGGATCACCGGTTAGCATTTTATATAACATTTTCTTATATGCATATTGAAGTTTTTAATAGTATTTGTTTACACTATTATTCTATGATTTGGTATCCTTCACCTACCAAACTAATCCGAATAAAAATAATAACAAAAAAAAGGAATAATAATTGAGTCTTAAAATCTGAAAGCTGAACTAAAAACAAGTGTATTAGAAAATGGCGAGATAAAAATATAATTATTTATTGTAGTGCTCAAGACCTTTCCCCTTTAAAATTTCCCAATGAGTATATTATTATTTTAATCATTCAATGATGGAAGCGGCACCTCCTGTTCCTCGATAATATTGAGGTATATAACTTATGAAACAATCATGAGTTACAGGAATTTGGTTTAAGTAAGTAGAAATCCTAACGAGAAAGAGGTAATAATTATATGGATGGCCAATGAAGCCAATACGACGTTTCGTAAATAATGAAAACTTACATCAATCATAGTCAATCAACAGAAGGCTAATTGCGAGCGACATACGTCATCAGCCGGCCAATAGTTTTATCGTCTTGAAGGCATACTTCATGCAACAAACAAACCAATTCAGTTTGTTTGAATGTATCGCGAATTAATTTGATTTTTGGCAGTCTGCCCATCACATCGTATCTCTCAGTTATTTCTTCAAGAAACTGTAAAGAATGTGAGAATTATAAAAGACAATCAAAGTAAAGAAGTGTGATGATACCTGATGTCAAGGGATTGTGTTTAATTAAATAATAAAAGAAAATTTCATTTGCTATATTTCAATATATATACAATGTGTTTAATGATCTGTTTGCCTCGTCGATGTAAAACGCGATTTTTAAGAAAATTCAAATAAATATTATTAATTTAAATGGTAATGTCTATAAAATGGCAAAAGCATAAAGTCTGCGCAAACATTCTATTTCTGCACGCACGTTAGATACGACTTTGTTGAAGTCCTGGTATTGTTGACACCTGTGAATGACGAAGTCCTTCCCGTTTTCTGACTTATCGTTGCTATGTAAAAATTTTTGATATTCTCACATCTCAGGCACACTACTGAAGTCAACAAGACAGAACTGCTCGCGGCTCCTCCATCGTTAAAACTCTTAACTATTCTACGATACGAATTTATTTCTAGGATACGAATTTATTTAATTCTGTTTAACCCTGCACGAGGAAAAAGTCACTAGAACAACAATAAATCTTATTTTTTGTGAACAGGCGTAATTTCTCTGCAAAAGAAAGGATTGAACCTCCTGACACTTGTGTCAACAATTGTCTGCTGTGTCTTCAAGGAATGCTCCAGAAGCCATTCCAGATACATCTCCATTTCTCCCCCAGAACCATTAATTCTGGTTCGTGAGTACACAAGCCATATTCTGAAGCATCCTCTTTATTGCGCGCTTGTACTCAAATATTTAGCAATAATAGTGAACGTTTTTTAGAAAACCAGCTCATGCATTGTATTAGATATGAGATTATTCTAAATACAGTCTATTGTTTTGAAATTTATCAATTTCATAATATTATATATATGAATATATATAATATTACGACGTCTTCAGGTTTTTCAAAAATATTTTATTAAAATTGCAAATTTTGTGAGGAATACTGACCTTAACACAAATTGTTCTTGAATTATTGATGTCAGTGAGACTAGCATATTACATAGAGTTAAGAAAAAATTCTATAAAATATACAAAAGTATTCATTACACAATATTTGTATCAGCATCTTAATAAATCTGGGAAGGTAACAGGATATTAATAAAGAATTTTGATTTAGAATGCTATAGAAATCATGATGATCTACGATACGATATAGAAGCAATTATTTATATAATTCCAAACAATTTATTGATTTATAAGAGCTAAAACCTTAAACTTAGCGTTATTTTGTTTATCTGATAAAAATATTTCTGTTTATTTACACAATTTAAGAGTTATTGCTCCGGTTCGCGTAATACATGTTAATGATAACGTTGTTGAATCTGTAAAAGTCGCCGGAGCGTTAATAATTAATTAAATAATAGAATACTTTGAAATTTTCAAACCACCAAATTTTGTTCTGGTGAAACAGTCCAGCATTGCACAACAAATGAAAAATTTATTTTATCTATAATTCGCCATAAACCGATACATATTCTGTATAATTACGTATTTTAACACGCAATGAAAATAATTCGTTACCCTCTGGGTTTGACGTTATAATTTCCGTGTAAGTATATTTTATTTGTAATGAACGCATTATCAGTGGTCAACTGACCTATTTAAAGGAATGTGGCTTCTTCGGCAGTAGAACCGTCGAGTTTCAACATTTTGAGGATTCTTGGTGAGGAAAGGTGGGCTTGCTGGATCTGAGTGGGCGACCAAGGACGAACGTCACGCAATCGTTGCCTTCCAATTGTCAGCGTCCCCGCGGATCCGGAAACAAGAAATCATCTCCTATAAATAAAAGTCTGGAGGACGCGTTCGAGTAATTAATAGTTTTCTTCCATTAACATCTTACCACACTGCCTTTACCCTTTCTAAAACGCATTCTACAGCCATTAAATTGAGAAACCGTAGAGGCTTGCAATACTGGGTACTGTTCTTAGAATTTCTCAATTCTTTGGTCAATTTCTTAAAATTGATTTAATTACTATTAGTATTCAATTATAAATAAATATATTTTAATTATATGTAATAGAAAGTTGAACATTGAATGTTTTTAAATTTAAGTTAAATTTACAAATCCTCGTCATCCCAATCCGATAATTTCTAAACATTTATAGGACTGATACGGTCGGTTGACTTATATTAGAGAAATGAAGCTGCGGTTTCACATTTACTGGCAATATGTACATTTTTAAATATACAAAAAAATTGTCATATATAAGATTCTCAAACTTTTTTATATAAAATGGTGATTATTGACCGATGAAAGTAAGAATTCACTTAAGTTTTTCATGTAAAATAAAATTATACCTCTGAAATAAGTGATTCAAAAGACATAATAGATATACGTGAAATTATTTGAAATATAATAATTTATTAACTCTTCCATTTACAAATGATATATGTTAATAGTAAAATTTTAAAAAATTCGGCTCCGGGAATTGAGATAACTATAATTCTAAGGCCAGCTATTTTGATCCAAGTAGATGCTACAATTTCTTCCTGACTAATTTCAGTACTTTACGAGCTTCGTACTGAAGGTGATTAGGATTATCATTTTCTTGTTATTAATTTTTTTTTTACTTTCAGAGACAATTTTGTCATCCTTTTCCTACTTCGATTCTGAGACGTCTTATAACCGCATTGTTCTTCATTTTTTACCTTTTAATTCTGCCTCTAAGACTGTTTATAAAGTAAAATAGGAAATATAGTATAGAACTTCATTATAAACGAAAACTACAATGCCTGATTATAGCAAAATTATGTTAAAATATAATCAAGAAACTCTTTAATGAGCTTTCTCATAAATATAAGTTTAGTTAGTTTAAAGTTTTCCAAAGCAACTTAAAACTAACGTTAAATATTATAAAAATTACTAAATTCTTATGTCCAACTACAGATAAAAAGTAGGATTAAAGGTAAAATTTAAAGCCCCGTGATAATGATTAATTTTCGATCATTGTACTCAATACTCCAAAAATAAATTCTACTAAGGAAATATTCAGACAATACAGTAATTAACTTTCATTAAACTTTTATATACACATCATATATTCGATTATATTCATTTTTGAATTAGTAATTAGTACTTACGCAATAAATCATATACTTGTTACGTATAAGTCGGAGACAGTCCGTGTAACAAATCAATCTAAAAGAATTTTGACATTGTTAAGTACTTTTTCATGTCTTTTCATATTACATTATGAGTTAAATTTATCAATATTTTACTTATAATAAACAGTATCGTCTTCCAAAAGACAAGAATATATTTGATTTGTTCTCATTGGGTTCTCCTTCTACATATTCGTCACAAAAATAAAAAAAATCTGTTTTTGTGGAAACATTTATATTAATTTATCACTTAAATTGAATTAAACCACATTGTTTTCAAAATAATTAAGAATCACTTTGCATTCAAAATAAATACCACTACTAATAGGGTGAGAAATATTACTGTTCGCTTTAACAGGATTCCTACCTATTTATTTATGTAAATGTTTCGAGAATTGTGCATTTAAATTGCAACTCCATGAAAATATGAGTCCTTGACGTCTCTTAAGACAAGAATGTCTACGGACTGGAAGGCTGGTAAACCTGGCAGGAACGACTTACAAATATGTCCCTGAAGGAACGGACCACACACACACATTTAATGGCTCAACGCTGTCTTTCGTAATTTTCCATCTTAGTGCATTGAACTTTCGAGTAATTCGTAGTCAAGGGTATCCTCTTAACAATTTTCCTCTAAACTGAGAGCATTCCATACAATTTGCGTAATCCTAAAAAAGCGTCAATAACGCACAAATCAGCATCAATTAGTTGATGAGATGTTAAGTTAAAAATTATTCTGTTTACACTTTCCCAAATGACTATTAATTGCAAAATATTAACACATACACGGTAGAAGTAAGTCTCAAACTAACTTTAATGTCTTAACTTCAACAGTAACGTTTCTTGCAGAACCTTACAGTTATTCTTTTTTTTTAGGGTAACAAGCTACATGAGGGTAATCCACATAGTGGCAACTCCCCTTTAATAGCATAGGAAGGGATTTGAAAGGGGGTATGCGGAAGGGTAGAGGAAGGTAGCCAAGGGTTAACTAAGTCCGCCGGGCTATAGTATAAGGATCCTACCCGGCATTCACCTAAAAGTAATGCAGTGAAAACCCTAGAAACCCTGCATCAGGTAGGTTGGGCATTGGGTTTTGTCCCACGCCCTTCCGATAGCGGGAGAAGAGTTTTCTGTGGGGACGCAGCATGTCCTTCTCCGTACCTCGACCAATTTAGAAGACAGCTGGCCGACTGTTCCAATGGGAACAACGAACAACTCTTACCGTATGCCCAAGGTCTGTGACCCCGGAACATACATCTCTCAAAACAGGCCGAGGTGTCTGGCTTGTGGGAACCTTAGTTCAAATACGGAGAGAGGAAAAGGCATCCCCAAAGGTAGCCCCTTCCTGTCTCTCCTACAAGGTTCTGCCTGCGAGAGAACATCCCTCGCAGTTACTGCCTGTGAGAGAATAACCCTCGCAACAGCTCACAGTTATTCTTTTTTATTATTATTTTTTAGGGCAACAGGCTACATGAGGGTAATCCACAGTTATTCTTTTTTTTTTTAGGGCAATAGGCTACATGAGGGTAATCCACTTAGGGCAACTCCCCTTTAATAGCATAGGAAGGGATTTGAAAGGGGGGATGCGGAAGGGTAGAGGAAGGTAGCCAAGGGTTAACTAGGGCCCCGGGCTATATTTTAAGGATCCTACCCGGCATTCGCCTAAAGGAATGCAGGGAAAACCTTAGAAAAACCTGCATCGGGTAGGTCGAGCATTGGGTACTTGTCCCACGCCCTTCCGATAGCGGAAGAGGAGTTTGCTGTGGGGACGCAGCTTATCCCTCGCCATGCCTTGGCCTGTTTAGGAGGCAGCTGGCCGACTATTCCAATAGGAATAGCGGACAACTCTTGCCGTATGCCCAAGGTCTGCGACCCCGGAACATACACCTCTCAAAACAGACCGAGGTGCCTCGGCATGTGGGAACCTTAGTTCAAAAAAACCAGAGAGATGTGAGAGCATCCCCAAAGGTAGCCCCCGCCAGAGCTCTCTGGGAAGGCTCACCTGCGAGAAATCCTCTCGCAGGCTTCCTTCTTTACAGTTATTCTTAGAAACATATCAACTTTTATTAACCAACACTTAACATTAAAATATGAGAGAGCTCTGGCGGAGGTTACCTTTGGGGATGCCTTCATATCCCTCTGGTTTTTTGAACTAAGGTTCCACATTCCGAGGCACCTCGTCCTGTTTTGAGAGGTGTATGTTCCGGGATCGCAGTCCTTGGGCATACGGTAAGAGCTGTCCGCTATTCCTGTTGGAATAGTCGGCCAGCTGCCTCCTAAACCGGTCAAGGCACGGCGAGGGTAATGCTACGACCCCACAGCTAACCCCTCTCTCGCCATTGGATTACCCTCATGTAGCCTTTTACCCTAAAAATAATAAAAGATAATGAAAACATTAAAATATATCATCAATATATTAAGACAAAAAATTAATCTGAATTGCCGCTGGATGCCATGATACATTGTCGGAGCTCGTATGCCATTTTCTGATCGAGTTTTATTATGATACATTATAATATTTGTTGAGGTTGTACAAAAATCATGCTCTAATACAATTTAGAAATGATAATACACTAATTGTATTGCATTTTACAAATGTAATATGTTTTCATCGTAAATCATATTAAGCCTGACAATATCACAAATTAATTTTAATATTTTTATTACATATATATATAATATTTTAATATTTTATGAACACTAACTATACGAAATTGAATTTTTATTCCATCAGGTAAATAGATTATTATTATTTAAATATGTATTAGCAATACCTGATTCGTATATAAGTTATAGACTGTCATACCCAATTCCTAAACAATTTGTCCACGAAAACGTTAGTAATTCACATTACCCTACTTGTAATCTGCATATCATTAATTTTTTGTACTTTCCAGAACATAATGTCACAATTCTGTAACTTTGTGTGTAAATTCGCACCTTTCTGGATTAGATTCACCCAGAATTGAGAAAGTACTGTTAATTTAATTAAATTAAGCAATAACTTTCTTGTGCTTTGTATTATATTTATCAAATATCTAACAATTATTTCTTCTTATTTTATATAAATGTTTTTCAGATCATATGACGATGGCGTGTTGAACGTGGAATCGTGCGAGGCTGGTGTTCCTGTGGCCTTTCTCGCTTCCCGCAGAACTTCCTTCCCTTTTCCAACTTTCTCTGTGCGGGAGATACATGGTGATGATTAGGACTCGTTGTTAAAGTGTTAGTTCAGTTTGGTTTACTACACGTCGTCGTTCCCTAAGCAGAAACTGTAAAGAAAGCTGCCAGTAACAATAAGTAATGTTAAAAAGAATCAAGAAAGGGAAATAGTTCACCGTTGACCAGCGAAGCAAGCCAGCTGATACGGCACAATCACCAAACCGATAGCCATTAAGTTTTCTTCACATAATCATTGTATTTCATAGATGCTCAGGAAGAAACTGTTTTTTGAAAAGTTGCCTTTTATTGTTAAATAAATATGCAATATAAAAGACATTAATGTCGTAGCTATGCTGATTGATGACAGTCTCGATGTAATTTAAGCCCTAGTTATTTAAAGATAACCCTGTAAAGCCTTCTATAAGGTGTTGTAAATAAAATGCTGTGAAATATAATTGAAGCGACTATCTTAACAGGAAAGTTTGAGGAGATACCACGCGTTCCTAACTTTAAGGGATTATAATTTCCCGTGAGACATAAGTTACGGATCACGTCCAGAAAATATCAGGGACAGTTTACAAATCTGAAAAGTGGATTCTAGATCGGCATGTTTCTACCGTGGACAACTTGGCTGTCTTTCCAAGGGGAACTGGTCGTTCCTGATTGACGTTTTCCAGAAAGGTCATTATCCCGATTAACGTTGGCCCGACAGGTCAATATTCCGATGGGTTAATTTCCCGTAATGTGCGTTTTACGAACACTTAAAATGTTAGTAATCTAATTATACATGAATATTATTGTAAATGAAGTTATTAATTAAGACGTGGAACAATTTCAAACAAATTTGGTACGTGTGTCACGAAAAAGGCACAAACATTGCGGATCTTAGACAACTCCATCACCTCAAAGGGTGGGGGAGAAATGGGGTGTAATTTTTAAAATAAGCGAAAACGAACTAAATTTGCTTCGAATAAATAGTTTGCGGGGATTTATAGTGTTACCTTGGGTATTTTAGTGACTAACTTAAACCCTAAGCAGCATGGGAAACACCTCTAGTGGTGGGATGGAAGGAGGTGATAAAAATAATGAGATAACGGTTGGTGTCAAATCCGGCGTTATGGCAGTCGCTGAGTTTAATTCAAACATTCATGATGATTGACGTGAGTGACAAAATACATCTAGAATTAAGTTGCGGTTTTATTAAAATACTTCAAAATTATCCGACTTTAAATGTCTGTAATTACTTTCTGCCTAATATAAGAATTGGATGAATAAATATCCAAGAATCGTCAGTAAATTAGCTGAAGAGAGCTCTGGCGGGGGCTACCTTTGGGGATGCTCTCACATCTTTCTGGTTTTTTTGAACTAAGGTTCCCACATGCCGAGGCACCTCGGTCTGTTTTGAGAGGTGTATGTTCCGGGGTCGCAGACCTTGGGCATACGGCAAGAGTTGTCCGCTATTCCTATTGGAATAGTCGGCCAGCTGCCTCCTAAACAGGCCAAGGCATGGCGAGGGGTATGCTGCGTCCCCACAGCAAACTCCTCTCCCGTCATCGGAAAGGCGTGGGACAAGTACCCAATGCCCGACCTACCCGATGCAGGTTTTTCTAGGGTTTTCCCTGCATTTCTTTAGGCGAATGCCGGGTAGGATCCTTAAACCATAGCCCGGGGGCCCTAGTAACCCTTGGCTACCTTCCTCTACCCTTCCGCATCCCCCCTTTCTAATCCCTTCTTATGCTATTAAAGGGGAGTTGCCCAATGTGGATCACCCTCATGTAGCCTGTTGCCCTAAAAAAAAAAAAAAAGTAAATTAGCTATTGAGTAAATATTGAACTAAAATATTTCAATAAAATAAAAATTATCGTTCATGCTACCCGAAGGAAGTTAATTGTTTTTCTTTAGCGATTCAAATGGTGGAATAAAAATTTAATGTCCATAAAAGAAGCAAAATAATAATTATAAGTACACGAAAACGAACAGAGGTGCAGTATTTTCATAACTACTAAGATTTTGTGAGAGTGAGATAACTAAATTATGGGAGCAAAGTATTCTATCTTGAAACATGTTTGGAAGACAGTATGTAGGATTCAAGTCAAATTTCGCTGCAAAAGCACGCTCGCGATGTGAAGTATATAGCAATAACGCGAAGTCGTAACGTAAATATTATAACATAACTACAATTTTATCGTCTTCTTCCTTCTTGCGACGCACGTATGCTCGGAATTTTTCCAGCAGTTCTGGAGTTTCAGCAGACTTCTGGAAACGGCTAGCTTGTGCCATGTAGTTACGAACTTCACATCCAGCTGTACATGATTCTGTATACGCACCAAACAACTACACAAGTTATTATGTAAAGGGAAATTTGGTTGTTTTTTTATTCAATGACTAGAATATTTGTTCCAGGTCTAATAATTTATTCGTTTAACAATACTTGCTAGTGTGTTGCGCAAAATTATTAACAATAACTTATTCAGAGTGTCTCACAATTCATAAGCCAATTAGTAAGCAGTCAGAGTAACATTTGGTCTGCTTGCTAATGTAAAATGGTAGGTCACCTTGAACTTTATCAGTTGTAACCTTCGGTAATCCGTATCGGGGATAATACGCCAGTCTAACGCGTTTGTAAGAAAATTTTCAGCTTTCTATATAGGACTTAATGTTTACTGTCCCTCTATATTAAGGCACACTGAGAAAATAATGACTTTTTTTATATAACATCATTTCATTTTTAATCAATTTTGTAAATAATTTCGGTATTACCAATATATACAGAAACATGCTCTGTAAATATTTGCGTTTACTTTGTATTTTACTTTCAGGAAAAGTAGCTTATCTCAACATGAAAATATATCATAACTATTCCAGGAAAACCCATATTTTCTCCTAATATGGCCATTAACTTTGGTACTCATTGCAGAAAGTTCATTTAATATACGAATATATTGAAGATCCTTACAAATATTCGCAATCTGTTGATCATTTATCAGATGGAGGAGAAAACGCTTAGTTAATTGAGAGCTACTGTCCCAGGTTTCAAAATCAGCAAACGTTACAAAAAATCTCAATGCTGGTATGGCACATTTCACAGAAGATTTATATCTTGTATATCACATAAATAAATAAACCACAAACATATTAAAAGTTTAAGCGGGATATACTTAAAATGAAATATTACATTTCCATGAATGTTCATATTGACATTTCCACTTTCTGAGGTACAAAAGAAACTATATAGTTTGCCGAATTTCGACTCAAGAGTAGAGGGCTACAGAAAAGTCAAAACGACAAAATCGAAAAATCACAGAATACTCGCCCGCAGTGAACAGTTGCTGTTACAAAGTCACGTCACTTGCCGAGTAAGAACCAATCAAAAATCGTCATCTTAATGCCATGCTATACTGTAATTAACAAAAATAAGCGGTATACAAAACACTCAATGACCCAAGAAAATTATTGTTATACATTTGTAAAAATGTCAGTTTATCAGTTCATTTGAACGAATTTCATTTTTTTAAAAAAATCTATTTTAAAGCTGCAATATAGTCTATATAGAATGCTGAATTTCAAATCAAGAGTATGGTTTCGAAGAAAATCAAAGATCATTTTAACTCAATAGTTACCGATATTTCTGGGATATTTATTCATCCAATTCTTATATTAGGCAGAAAAAGGAATTAATTCTATATAAATTGAAAAAAGTAAGTAATTTTATTTACAGACATTTAAAGTCGGATAATTTTGAAGTATTTTAATAAAAGCGAAACTTAATTCTAGATGTATTTTGTCACTCACGTCAATCATCATGAATGGTTGAATTAAACTCAGCGACTGCCATATCGCCGGATTTGACACCAATCGTTGTCTCATTATTTTTATCACCTCCTTCCATCCCACCACTAGAGGTGTTTCCCATGCTGCTTAGGGTTTAAGTTAGTCACTAAAACATCCAAGGCGACACTATAAATTCCCGCAAACTATTTATTCGAAGCAAATTTAGTTTGTTTTCGCTTATTTTAAAAATTACACCCCATTTCTCCTCCACCCTTTGAGGTGATGGAGTTGTCTAAGATCCGCAATGTTTGTACCTTTTTCGTGACACATGTACCAAGTTTGTTTGAAATTGTTTCTTGTATTAATTAATACCTTCATTTACAATAATATTCATGTATAATTAGATAACTAACATTTTAAGTGTTCGTAAAACGCACATTACGGGAAATTAACTAATCGGAATATTGACCTGTTAATCGGGATAATAACCTTTCTTGAAAACGTCAATCAGGATCCCCTTGGAAAGACAGCCAAGTTGTCCACGGTATTGCATGGTCTACTAAATAATAATACTTTCGTACATTGGTACTTATTTATTCAACACGTTAAATTTAATCCCTTGGATTAAGAACATTTGAAGGCGGATACTATGTAACTATGTACGTGATGGGTATGAATCACATGTAAAGAAGTACGATACCAATTAAACTTTATGAAATGCAGTTAATTTATTATAATATATTTTATATACGCATGGCAGAACAACATTTTACTTTTTCACCTTCTTTAATCATAAAAATACTTCTACGTTAGTTTTCTATTAAGAAATATCGTAGCAATGTACGATTATTGCGACTAGTTTTATATAAGAAACTATAAATAACAAATTCGGTAGAAAGTGTATCAGTTGAAAGGGAATTTATATCGAGACAGAATAAGTGAATAATTAATATAAGTGACAGAGTAGGAAAGTTCAAGGTTTGAAGAAGCCAGAGAAGAGATAACATTTTGACTTAGGTCTTCAGAATAATTTGTCTATCAGGTCTGTGTACAAACTTCAGATTTTACGGACTTAATTAGTTCGGTCAAGTCGTAGAAACTTGTTATGTTTATTATTATACGCTTGAATGATGACAACGGAACGTTGAGTTTATAACTTTGCAGATGTAATCTCACCGTTCTTCCAATCGATCACCGGACTGTTTTCCTTAAACTACTATACTTTAATTGAGGTCCTAAAGCCGGCAAGAAATGCTTTACAATCAGGTGAACTATTTTGGTAGATTACTGTTAATAGAAAATGTCTAAGAATAACTCAAGAAATGACATTGTCAAACGACGACCGTTCCAGCTAATCTCAGTGTCACCAAAGTCCAAGAGCGGAATAGACTTCTTTCGCAATTTATTGACGTGTACTTTCTTAATGATTGAGTCTGATTTCCTCGAAAATTGTTTGTTGGTGGAGTATTAATCATTTCAAATTTCCGAATATGGCATATGAACGTATTGATTGTTGAGGAGATTGTAGAGTGGTAAACCGAGCATTTTGACCTTAACAACTTCGTAAATAAATTGACGTAGCTGAAAATTGCAAAAATAGTTTAGAACCCATTCCGGTCCCGAATATGTACACGTGCCACTTACTAATTGGTGTAAGTGAGCTGCTTTTCTGGAACGGCACGTGTGGCGGGGCCAGACTGTAGCAAAAGACAAGTCTCGCGTAATTGACTAGAGGGTAGTTGCGAATAATAACCGTCTCGGATTCAGGGGCCTCTAATATGAGTGGAAGATGTCCATCCAGAGCTACCGGAAGTCATATAAATCAGAAAACTATGTCCATTAGATGCATCATGGAGATTATAAAAATGCCTCCATAAATATAAGAACTACAATCATAAATTATAAAAATTACTGGCCAGATAAGTCAGAAGAATATACTATATATAACTATATAATTGGTTTTTTATTTAAATGCACTTTATATATTAATTGCTCCTTTTTAATTATTCGAGTAACAATATTATATTAAATCTATTTATTTGTTTGGGATTCAACCTTTTATTTTATTTTCCACTAGCTGAGTGCCCGGCGTTGCCCGAGATGTCATTTATCCTTAACCCCCCGATTTGTTTCGTTATTTTTATGTAACGCAACTCAAACCCCCCCCCCCCATACCTAAATGTGTTATCGGCCAGGTTGCATTGTTTGAAAATTCACTAAATTAAATTAATAATGTGGTACTTAATTTAGTAATTTCCGAAATTTAAATTAAAAACTATTTGTTTAATTTTATTTATTTTTCTGCAAATCAATTTTTTTAAGCGTAATGATGTTGGCGTTCCCATATTCATCTTCTTCGTATTCCGTAATTATTTTTTATAAATCAATAGTTACTGTACTTACAATAATTACAAATGTAAAATTATAGTCAATCATTTTTTTATTCGTTCCATAAGTTTTCGTATAAAGTCTCATAAACACAATTGAATGACTTTCTATAATATGAAGAAGAAACAGTAGCTGGTGTCTAATGCATTTCCCAATATCCACGTGCATTTCTTGTTCTCATCTTAAATAAAATAACTTCCTAAATAACGCACAGACGGAAATAATTTTAATAAGTAAGACAGCTTTCCCCGTGTAAATTATTAACTACTTTTTCACGGTTACGCACCAGGTTCTGGATGTTTACGTTCTCCACGGCTGTCTTCAGCCTGTGTGGGGCTGCGTGACTTTTGCGAGGTATACCATATATGGTGGCGGACATGCTGCGACCTGATTGGCCGCTGAGGATCGCCTGACATTTACTACGCGACATGGAAACACATGTGTCCTGGACGCTGTGGTCAGGCGATCCTCAGCGGCCAATCAGGTCGCAGCATGTCCGCCACTATATATAGCTCGCCCAAGTCACGCAGCGCCACACAGGCTGCAGACAGCAGTGGAGAAAGACAATGTCGAGGAATCTGAACCTGGAGCGTAACCGTGAAACATTTATTAAATATATAAATTGTTACATTAGCAGAAGATATCAGCAGTCATAATATACCACATATGTCACATAATGTATCAGTATTTAAATTCGAGATTAATTACCATGTGACCAAGCAGATATATTCAACGACCATCAACATGACTGAACAAAACATCAAAACAAAACATTTCTTCCACTCACACAGCCTGACGATGTTACAAATATGTTCAGAAACATTTTTGTGTTGTTAATTAAAGATTTTATGATTAATAATTATTTTAAATTATAAAAATCGTCTGTTATAGCCGTTAAGGATGTTCATTGTTAAAAACAGACGTGAAAATAAAATATATGACTAATATTTCAGTGTGAAGAGCTGACAATTTTCAGAGAAACAAAATAAATTATTCCATTTAAAATAAATGAAGAAAATTTATACAGATCAAAACATCAGGTTTTTAACAATATATATATATATATATATGTATATATATATGTCTGGTTTGACAGCTTAATTATTTTAAATATAAAAATATTAATCGTAAACGGGTTATTGTTTCTTAAACCCTGTAACTTCTATTACAAATTTGCTTCTCAGCTAAACTGGTTTCCCTCTTGGTTTTATATATTAATTTGGTTTTAAAATGAAAAAAAAATTACGTCTGATTGACGTAATATTGAATAAGAAAGATAGTCAATTAAAGGGTAATATAAATACCACACAACAACGTTTCTGGGATCCTTGTTCCATTCGTCAGGTTCTAAGAAGAGCCTAGAGCGACACTTCTGCACGCGTCGCTTGACAAAACTCAAAAGCGAATAAAACCAACGTCAAAGGGACAGCAGACAGTTCAACGTAACAATAAGGAGTTTCATAGTATCTCTTTGTACATTAATTACTATGTTAATTAATTACTTTGATTTAATGTGAATCATCTCTGACATGAGCATGTAATTTTTGTTTTATTTAAGAACTGTTTCTTTCTCGTCTTCCACACAACAAAATTATTAAATAATTCCCTTTTATTTGCTTTTCAGTTGGGTATTTTATTTCTGCCTGTCGCCACTAATTCATATCAGTATTGCAGTACTTTTAATTGTATATTATTAATTAATATATTATATTATATATAATTAATTTTATCTTACCATTTTTGTCTGTATTGGCTATCTTTCTTATTCATTAATTTGGTTTTATTAAGTCTCTGCTTTTATGAAAATCTGTATCATCTTCAGTATTTCAACTTATCTGTTTAATTAAGTTTTTATCTTGATGATATTTTGATCTTTTCCTCTTGCGGGCCACATAATGTTGAATATCCTACTATTCATCATTTTAAAATATTTATATACCTCTTTCTGCATTGGAAAATAATTTGTGAGTTTAGAAGCAGTGTAAAACCCACAATAGTGTTTCGAAAATCAAAGGTATGCTGGAATGCTGGGCAGACGTGAGTAAAAATTTTTTTAAAAAAACAATTAATTACGTAAACGTAATTGAAAGATAGCCGTCAGATTTAGTTCTCTTTTTGATTAAAATTGTTAATCAGAGCCAATCTTTTTACTTTTAATTTCGTACACAATTAAATTTCGTTCTAGTTTAATTGACGAGGAAATTTCTTTTTCTTTTAATTGTAATTTGTTGTTGACAAGATTATAAATATTATTGATTCGTCCATTATTAAACCCAGTTATGACCCTGAGAGATTGAATATTTTAACTTTGTAATTTTTAAATCATTGCTACAAAATAAATCTATTGTTTGTAAATTTTATTGAATTTTCATTTAAAAAGCCCATCTTTTGTGAATATTACAATATTTTGCTCTTCCTTTAATGATTTCTCCTTCCTCTTAATCTCTTCCTTTGTTCTTTGTTTTCGTTATAAAGAAGTCCCGTCTCAGTGCGTAGCCTACCCAGTTCTTCCTTTCTCTTATAATTAGCAGAAATCTTTTCCTCTCAACAACTCTTTCCAATACTTCTTCATCCAGATGTCTTTTCCATTCTCCTCAACACCCACGTCTCAAATTCTTCCAGTCTTTTCTCATTCTCTCTTCTCAACGTCCACGCCTGTGTTCTGTATAGTGCCAAACTCTAGAGAAAACTTGCCTAACTTTTTCCTCAGTCCTTTATCTAATTTTCCGTATAACAACATTATTTTCTATTAAAAGCTTCCTTCGATGTGGCAATGCGCGTTTTTACCTCATGATGACATCTAAAGTATTTAGTGACTTCCCAGATATTGAAAGCAGCTTACTTGGCTAATATTTACATGGTCAATCTTAATCTTTGTCTGTTTCCTTCCTTTATTAATCACTAATTACAATATATATCCTAAAATAAAGTCCTAATGGAAACTCTAAAAAGGATGCGTTTGAAGGAAACTTTCATACAACTCATTATAAATTAACTCCGACTGCAACGAATCTTGCTCAAAAATAAAAGGAATAAATAGACTGTCAGGATCACATAAGAAGGTACAAGTAGAGCCGTGTGAGATTACCAGGTTGGGAATTAAAAAGTTAAAGTCACAATGACTAGAATGCAGTAAGTAACAAGGAAAGAGTAGGACTTATGTGTTACTAACATAAAAACATGTAATTACAATTACGAAAGTAAATTTATAACCAGAAGCTTGCAACTTATAGAATAAGTCAAAGATTTAAACAGTCTTAAGCATGGAATAGAGGTAAGAGCATAGCAACGGATCACGACGCCTAAGAAGAACCGCTAACAGAGAATAAATTGCAAATTGGCTGGACATAAAAAGAGTAAATATTGTGAATGTTAGTTGGAGGAGTGACACGAAAATTTCAAGCTAAATTACAAAGGAAGGGAATGAAAAGTGAGAAATTCTACATCACAAGAAATGGAAAAAAAAATTTAACAGCCATTTTTAAAATAGTCCACGTTTATATAAAGGAATATCTGCACTTATGCAATGTAATGACAGGAGTAGAATTTTATCCCCAACGCGATGCCACTGTATTTGGCTTATTCATCAACCTGCTTATTACGTACTGCACGTTGTACTTCCCATTCTCACTTTTTTTCGCTTATTACTACTTCAATACTCACGTCTGTTGTGAAACATAATTACGTACTTTCTGATGACCTTGGTATTTTCCACGAATCAATACGAAAGTACGAGAAAGTGTAATTATTCATAGAGCCGTTTGTGCTTTCGAATTGACGAACTAGATGGCTGAGTACATTATATTACGTAGTTGTAGCATGTCACCTCACAGTTTCACGCCCGCATGGCGCCGTGTCGCCTTTCAGGTGACCCTAAACACGTATTCCCTGCTACTTGCGTGTCCTGAGGTGACCAAACACGTATCCATTTCCTCCACAGCCAACGCCGTCAACGCTATATTTAAACCACTACAGTCTCTACTAGTTCCGATACACAAATTTATGATTCATGTATCCTTCATTTTAAATTTTAATAGAAGAAAATGAAATAAATATCTCCTTGTACAACTCGTATATGTATTTATCAACCAAATAAATCAGTTATATATCTTACAGCTTTAATGTTCTTCACAAATTTCTCTTCGATTGTTGACAAAATTATATAACATTTACTCACCTTACCTGATTTCTCTGCAGATCTTGTTTCTTTTATTGTACACGTTTCTTATGTGTACTCTAAGTGTGTTACTGTAGATACCTTAAAGATAAACGAAATTTATTAATTCGATTATTAGAGTTAACAGATTTGATCCCCATCGTTAATTGTCTTACAACTTGCATCTTTGCCGCTTATTGAATGATCTTACTAGTTTCCTCAGTTGACTTGCTTGCAGAATTTTTAATAACCTATCCATTTTAAATTCTTATAAATATTTTATATACCAGAAGAAGCAGTTTTATAGATCTGAATTTCTATAAAATCCTTAAATACTCTTTTCATACCGATATTTGATACCAATTCTTTAGAAATTTTCACTACTTCAAAATTTATCTATATATTTCAGCTTTTATGTTGTCCTTCAACTATCTATTAATCTGACACGTATAAGAAAGTCTCAATTATTTATTTTTCAGTATTCTTTAACCATCACTTGTTACTTAATACATTATTTTTTTATTTTACATTAAAAATTTAACACCAAACGGAATTATTTTTGAAACGTAAATTATTATTTCAATTTTGGAAACGAAATTTTAATTTTTAGAAATGAGAAATGAATATAAACGCTACTGTAAAAATATAATGCATAAAATAAAGTATTTAGTTACCAAAGCCTGTAAAACTGAGGTTTGAAACAAATAATATACGAAAGTAAACTGTGTGGTGCAAATTTTTAGAAACCTCTAAATTTTTCACTTTCCTTTAAATTTATAAGACTTGATCGAAACGTATTAAAGTTTGTTTTAACTTGACGCAAATATTTTTACTGCAGTAAAGTGTACGTTCTGTGTAATATGAATATTAAAAGAGAGAAATAAAAAATAATTTTAATGAAGCTTTAGTAAAATGAAAGACAAATGCGGATGAACACTAAGGCAACTCTAGATAGGGTGAAAATCTGACATAATACTGCGAAATTAAATACAAAAAGTACAGTATATAATATAAAAATATTGGAACTCAAAAATCATTTTTCTAATTGATTCCGGAATAAAAGTAACAGTGTCTAATATTTAAATTACATATATCTATTGTAATAATTTAAAATAGACTAATGGCTGTGGCTAAATAAAAATATTTATTTGAACAATTAAACAAAATTTATTAAAGTTTTAAATACAATATAAAAAATTACACAATAATATTTAGAATCTCAGGGTCTTTACTGGGTTTGATAAATGGGTGAATTGAATTTACATTAATTTATAATTACATTTAGCCTTTATTGAATTTAATTCGTCTAAACCTCGACGAATTTTGTTGCGGATGACAATAAGATTACAGATTGAATTTAAATTAACTAACAAAACAATTAAAGAAATGAATAATTAAAGAAAAGAAATAATTGAAGAACGATCTGACGTATCTTAAAGAAATGGTTTACAAATAAATTTTAGAGTTTTTTTACTTACGGCCGACCAGGTCTCAATTTTGGGGTTTTCTGTGCACACGTTTTTGGGGATATCACTGAATTTAAATTGGTTACAAAACACTGTCGAAACTTTAGGTTATCTCAGCTGGAAACGGCTACTCCTTCCGAATTAATGGTCAGTCAGATTATTACCAACTTTGGTTCGATGACATTGGTGACGGTCTCTTTACTTATTGAGTTTTTACTGCGGCATGACTTATTAGGTTACTGTTTGTAACTTGATTCTGGCTGGATATCTGCCTGCATGTATGTATGCCGTCCAACCAACTAAACTGTTTCGCTTCTCCCCGTTGACTGTGTCTGTTCGTCTCGTAGATTTTTGACTGCGTACGTCTCAACAATGGTTCTTTTGTCTCGCCGCCCCGCTTTGTCGCGGTGTATGCTTTATATACTCTAATAATGAGTCCTTTACTTTGCAATTATAACAATGGATTAATTACTAATTACTACACTATATAATAAAACAGTATGTAAATTAGTATGTATGTATGTATGTATGTATGTATTTACGTTAATCTCTATATACATTTAAAAGCGTGGACATATTGCAATTTATTTATACCCTTAATGGATTTGAATTATTCTCGCCATTCTTTATGAACCGGGGGCATTGTTTTCCTTCTTCAGTAATACGTTGCTTTTTATAATATTTCGAGAGTATTTTTGCTCCATTTCAGTATGGGGTATAACATGTTATTCTTTAGACAGTAGTGTAATTTTTTATTAACGCAAATATCGGCCTTGTTTGCATGTTTCAAAATTTCCATCCCCGCCCCTGCGAACGTGTCTCACTCCACCATTTTTTGTTTCCTGGTCGCAAAAAAACGCGTGTACTAAATTTGGTAAAATTTTCTCCACGGGTGTAGATTTGTATAAGGAACATAAATATATACAAATATACAAACAAACATACAAACAAACACTCAGTTTTATTTAATAGATAACGTACATAAATTACAGCTTTTTAATTTACTTTATGAAATCACGGAGTAAATTGAACTATTTAATCTTAAACACGTGCTGTGAATTCTGTCATATTTTGTAAAGATAATACTTTACGTAACAAACACTGGATCCGTATAACACCCTTATCAACGTTATGGAACGTTAGCGCCGGGTGAATTGTGTGCCACGGACCCTCTTTCAAAACTGAGTGAATTTAATAACTTGTTAATCGTTTTGTTGTGTTAGTTTATTATATTAATTTGGAAAGTTGTATGTTTTTTACTTCAGTTTGCCTTTGTTTACTTTGTATAATTATACTATAAATCTAATCATTTGTAAGTACCTCCTCTATAGGAAAATACCTGAAGTGGATACATTAGTTCCTGAATCGACCGTCGACTTTAAAAAAACAACCAGCAGAAAATCGATGCAAGCCAATAACTCAAACAGCTCAGATGATAAATGCACTAATGTATGGAAAGCGAAATACAGCCTGTAAGATAACTGAGAGGCTTGGGTCCAAAAAGATGTAAACATTAGAAGAGAAAAATTTCTATATACTTGAGTGTCTGGATAGCAGGGTTGTATCTAGCTGAATAGGCAGTGATCAGGTATTACAATACAATTACCAAATAATATTTTATTTTAATCAGAAATTATAAGCCGCAAGCTACTGAACAACACAC
The DNA here is from genome assembly GCA_037074705.1 of Zhengitettix transpicula. Lineage (NCBI taxonomy): Eukaryota > Metazoa > Arthropoda > Insecta > Orthoptera > Tetrigidae > Zhengitettix > Zhengitettix transpicula. Next base: position 81,673,819 of record CM073591.1, read on the forward strand.
TCGGCACATGTGGAGGCCACACAACGTCAGACGTGACTATTACAAGTAGGTAAAACAAAGGCCCTTACAAAGAAACCTTGAACAGTCTTCTTGTGACGTGATAAAGACACAGATATTTTGCATTGTTTTTTTAAATTTATCGTGGATAGTTTAAAATCTTTCCTACGCTCTACATTTAACTTATTTTGTGTGATGAATATTTTTATTGAGTAGTAGTTGAGTCCAGAAACTGGTTTGTTGGATAGTTCCGTATTGGGGAATATTGTGAAACCGTTCTTTTTCTTGGGAATAATTTACGGCTGTGGTTCCCCGTTGCCTTCCGCCGGTTGGACGGTGAGAATTGAACGCAAATGCGTTGCTCAACCGTGCGACGTGGCAGTGGGAGTTGTTCAATGATGATTATGGTGCTGACATGACAGTATCGGTACAAGAACCAGGTATCTATGTGATGTTGGCCACAAGTATCCGTTACTCCTGCAGTTGATTTGTATAAATATTCGAATCTCTTGCATACTTTTACAGACGTATCCTGTAAAAAAACATTCTTATATATAAAATATCAATGTTCCACCACCTCTTAAATGTTTTCCTTTACTGGACGCATTCTATCTATATGATCAATATGCAAAGAGTTATCTCGAGTTGTTTTTTTAAATTTAGAAATTATATTATATCTTATATGATCCGCAGTCGTTAGTATTCTCGAAGAAATAAAAACAATTAAGCATGTTTTCTCCTCTCTAGATACCCAAGAAACCTGTGAGATATCTTTGGAAATGCCTTCTCCTCTGTTTTGAACTAAGGTTCCCGCAATCCGAGGCACATCCGCCTGGTTTGAGAGGTGTATGTTCCGTGATCCTCGACCTTGGGCATACGGTAAGAGTTGTCAGCTATTCCCATTGGAATAGTCGGCCAGCTGCCTTCTAAGCTGTTCGAGGCACGGAGGAGGGAATGCTGCGTCCTCACAGAAAACCCCTCTCCCGTCATCGGAAGGGCGTTGAGACAAGTAGCTATTGACCAACCTACCTTGTGCAGGTTTTCTATGGTTATTCCTGCATTACTTTTAGGCAAATGCCGGTAGATACGCATATATTCCTATTTTTATTCTCTCCTTGATAAAATTTAATGATTTATTTTACATATTATTAAAAACCACGACTTCTTAATCTTCTGCAGAAAATATTGTTTAATACATCTGATATCATACTATAAATTATAACTAACGTTTTTAAAAATAATACAAATGAATATATGTTGACGACATTTACAGTCATTTTAAAATATTTCATTCAGTATAACGACGCTTCAGTACATTCTTGTACTTTCTTCAGGTTTTAACTTAAATCAGATCTACTTTAATATGTTTCTACGGTAAAATGTTTTTGGTTTACATGGTGAAAAGAACAAACAAAATTTTAAATCTCTAATTTACAGCATTTATTTCTTAGTATTCTATATAATTTTTAAAAGCAAATCATAAATATTCAACATTTTTGCAATTTAATAATAAATGTAACGAATCATAAAGTAATTAAGAAATTCATGAATTTTTAAATTTTCTTTATCAAAATATAGCAAAAGGTAAAAAATAATATAATTGATTATTAATTACTTTTATGGTATCATTATGTGAATTTAGTATTTTTATGTTGTTTTAATATGTAGCATTTCTCATAAATTACGTTTTCATAAATTTTGTTCAATGCCTATGTTATCAACATTATTCCAATCATATTCATGGATTTCGTATAATTTAAGTAGTGACAAAATTATATTTAAAGTTTTGTATTCTGTTGGAAGTACAAAAAATAATGAAGTGTCGTTGCTATATTAAATATAATCTATTAAAATATCTGTAAATAATGGCCGTTAATTTAATTAATTTAATTTGCTTAAGTTGCCTATATTATTTGACTTCTGCGTTCGCTTGTGATGAATAATACTTCGCTCTGTAATAATTCCAATCGAAATTAAATTATACCCCGGACCCCGAAGTGTACACTTGAGTGTTAGTTGAGGCAGTAGTATTGGTCCTTGCCTCATTCTTCCACATAATTACTCGTAAAGTGTCTGGGAACGAACTCGGTATCTCCTCGTGGCTGTCCTCGTGTCGAGGTCGCCAGTGAAAGGTTAATTAGTCTGACGAAGAAATCGGTCACGATTCCTGCTTCGCAATGAATTACTGCGATTGTACACGGAATGGTCATTTTTGCTGTGTGGTTGTCAACTGCTCTCTTATCACGGCTTCTTGCCACGAATCTGCGTGAAACCGGTTCGTCGCGGATAGTTTTACTCATTACGCTTCGTGCTCTAATGAGCGATAAGTCTTAAGGCAACAGACAAGCGTAAATTGAAACGTAAACTCTCTAATACGCGCTGCTTAAAGTTGGCGATAATGAGTGCGACATAAACATCTAATAAATATTCACATAGCCTGCTAGATAATGATTATAAACCTACTTTTCTATTTCTGAAACATAGTAAACGCCTATTCGGTCTTAATTCGATGCTAGTTTATCCATTAAATAAATATTTACGCACATGTAAAAGAGGTAGTGTCGGATACAGCGTGATAATTATTCGGCATTTACATAAAATGAATCAGGTGCCATTATTCTCTGGAAAACCTATCCCTCAAATGACACTGCTAGTGTTAAATTAACGTTTGAAATCATAAAGAACTGTGCATGTCATCAGTAATTTTAATTAAATACAACTTAAATAATAGGGCATTGAGTGAATTGAATTCTTTTCCCTGTCCAAAACGCGATTGTTTCCCTAAACCCAAATAACGATCTCTGAAAAAATTCACGTTCAACTACAAAGAAGAACAGGAAAAAAATAGAATAAGCTAGTATATTTTGCTCTCAAAAGAAAAAAAATCAGCATTGAGAATTATTCCTGCAGTTAGTTGCGTGCTGCCTATACTACGCGTCAGCAACGAAGGCGGGTGGCGCAGATTGAGGGTTCTGAGGGGAGGAAACGCGTAATAACACATATACGGCAACTTTATAACAAGGTTAATCAGTTACAGAAGCTGATTGACAGCGTACGGGAAGAAAGAGTCTAAACTTGGCCGCCTATAAAGGTGCGGCGCACTATAATAGTAACTATAGCCAGGATGTTTAGTTGAACAATTTAAACTTCATACATTTTCACGGGAAAGAATCTCAAATCGATGTTTTATTATATAGTTCAGTATTTTGAAGGTTAAATTTATCGTTTTCGAACTATTTCTGATCCATATCTTCAAAATAAGAAACAGAAAGACTGGTGAATATTCGAATTGAGAAGCTGTTAGAAAATTTCGTTACTAGATTTACACACTGTACTTGAAGGAGCTGTATTCTTTTATAGCTAATGATAATTGAATATTAATTCGGCTGGGGCAATTGTTCTCGTAGTGTGGATGTTTTCAAACTGCAAAAACGAGCCATTAGAATTATATCAGGTTCAGATGCTAGAGAAATCTGCAGACCGCTGTTCAAAAGACTTCATATTCTGACTCTACCTAGCGCTTACATATTAGAAGTACTAAAATTTGTTAAACGCAACATGAACCTTTTTGCAAGTAACGGGGACAATCGTGGAGGAACCGTTCAGTTCTCAGGTCTGACAAGCACAGCCTCAGTCTCTACGAGTCTAGCGTTCATTATTCCGGTGTCGCACTATTTAACAGCCTTCCTGAACATGTAAAGAACATCAACAACTACAACGCATTCGTCAAGGAGTGGAAAACTTTTCTTGTAAATGGAACTTATTACTCCGTACACTAATTTTTGAATCGGTCTCACATTGCTTAAACTGCCTTGCCTACAAAATTACTGAATATGCTATAAATATGTAAATAGTCCAGTTTTTCCCTTTTGGTTCTGTTTTTCCTGCCTCTGCTTTCTGTTTTAGTAAATATCCATGACGACATCCCTCCGTACCTAGCGACAGGAGATGAATACCAGGAAGCGATTAGTGTCGTGTGCGTGTTTCCTAAAGATAGTGTGTATGATTGTAGTGACTAGACAAATGTGAAAAGATATGATTTTTTTTATGTGTGTGTGTGTGTGTAATCTATTAATATTAATTCTGTTTATATGTAATTTATCTACTGTACATTTGTGACAAATCCTATTTCCTCTTAAGAGGGCTAATGATGAATAAATCTATCTATAGCAAAAGTGAGTTCTTTGTTGCATTCACGGCGGAACACGCTCAATTTTGTAATGACGGGTTGAAATATTTATAAACAAAATTTGCAAGAAGAAGTTTTTGAATTTTTAACGAGGAACGTATAATTTATTTTCTGTAAATTAAGAGTTTATTTTTAATTATACGGCCTATTACATCAAAACCAAGAAGTCGCGGGTTCGACTCAAGTTTTTAGCCGCAGCACAATAATGTGGGTCAACCGTCACGCAGACGGAAGTAACTCTATACGTGCAATGTCTTCATACGTAGAAATGCACCGTTTTACTAACTTAATATCAAGTGATATTCCAGGAACGGAAATCCCCTGCTGCCGTCACTGATGAAGCAACATAGCCATGGTTATAATTATCTGAACTAGTCAGATATTACATTTTCTACGATCCGAGTAAATATGGATAGAAGCAAAAATTACAAAATAGGCTTAGAACAAGTTATTTAGCACAATATTCCTAATACATTATCTTCCGTTATTTTAATGACTTTCATTCTTCGTGGCTATTGAACACTGGATAGGTTATATCAAAAACATTACAACCTAAATCCCATTAATCTGGTTGTTTTGTAAATTTTATGATACAAAAAACGCGATTCTCATTATTAAATTAATGAAGTCTTGGAAAATGGCGTCATTTCATTTTTGTCACGATGCTTGCATTAGTCACAGTCTTCTACGGAAGACTGTAGCATCACTGGAGAGTCAGATTTCGAAGAACCTTTTACCACTCATTAATGTAGAGGATGTGTATTCCGGATAATCATTGAGGAAATTCTCTGCGTTACTTCCACTCACAATCCTTGGTTAAAAGAGCTGCCTAAGTCTCCATTAATAATTTATTAGTTATTAGTGGGTTATTCTCGTTATGTTTTTTTTTACTTCACATTACTTTCATTAATATGAAGACTTACGACTATATGCACCTTAAGGATTTAAAATGTAACAGGATGATGAAGAAAAAGGTCAAGTAACCTTAAATAATTTAGCAATAAAATAATTAAAGCTTACTTCGATAAAAAATTATACTTGATATATAAAATTTTTTACAAATATTTAACTCATGTTTAACCCAAATATGATCCATTAGTTACTTTCACTATTGAACGCCTTCTAATATATTGTATTTTCGGAAGTTATTTCTCTTCTGTATTTCAAATTCGTGTTTTAAAATTCCTTTAAAAATAAAAATATAGCTACGTAGCTGTCTATATTTGCTTACATGTTTTTACCCTCCAATAAACCTGCGATATCCACAATAACTTCAATGAAATTCATTACTGAGACACTGTTAAATATTAAAATTGCAACAGTACGAATTCTTTGCAAAACTTCATAATAAATACGAATCTCTTGTGTGGTTCTTTCGGTCCTGTAACAGAACATAAGGAAGGGAATTTGACAGATAAAATAAATATTTTAATAATTTTAATGTTTTTTATTTATGAATATACATTAAATAACTTCATGAAATGTTGCATAATTTGATTGTCCTTAGCCTAGGCTTACTTAACAGATTACCAGAACTCTTTCATCCTAATAACTATGACGGTACCTTTATTTACAGACATTTATAAAAAATTATTCAATATAACGTCGGTTCAGTACTTCTTTGTACTTTACAAAACACGATGCTTAGGACGTCATCATAAGTCAGATGAATTGTTACAGTACAGGATATTAATTTATATCATGGAATTCTACAAACTGTTCAAATATTAGCAAATATTTATCTTTACAATCAATATTCTTCCAGTTATACAAAAATTTATGATTACAGCCTTACTACTCTTAATAATAGTAATCTTTTGTCTGTGAGATAATGTTGAGTGGTAACTCATGGCAAAATACATGCATGTAGATCTAAAACACAACGTTTCATTTGGCATCTTAGATCTTTTTAGGCGCAATACTAATTTAAAACTTAAAAACAGTTTTAAATTACAATTGCACCTGATCAGATCTGAAATGCAAGATGAAACGTCGTGATTTTAAAATTTTATCTTCTTTTAAGTATTTTACAATGAATTATCTTTGAAATACTATTATTTTTTAGTTTCATTCTGTCTGTTTGTACATTAATAGCTGTGATGTTTGATTTAATGTGAAGCATCTCTGAAATGAGTCTGGAATTGTGCCTGGTGTCAATGTCTAAAATCTTAGCATTTTGCCAATCAAATGTATATTTAGAATTGATGATATGTTTAGATACTACAGATTTTTTATCAACGAGAAGTTTGATATTAGATATATGTTCCTTGATACGTGTATTAAGGGAACGACTTGTTTGCCCTGTATAGCAGTAATTAAAATTAGAGCAAGTAATTTTGTAAACAACACAATATTTGCTGTAGGTGTCAAGTGGGTCCTTGTGGTTTTTAATCAAGTATGAAAGGGTATTAGTGGATCTGTAAATGATGGATATTTGATTTTCTTTGAATATTTGGACAAATTTTATGATGTAGAAATTTGTAATAAGGTAGTACGAGAAAAAAATTTGCTTGAGGCGTTTCGGGACGATTGACAGTAGGATCTTGAATTTTGTTCAGACTTCTGTTTGTGTATTTAATAATAAAATTTACTCATTGGAGATTAAAATGTTTCGGACAAATTTAAGTTGTGTTGATGGAACTTAGAGTTAGAAAGTAATATAGCTGTGCCTACAAGATTGTATACCATAGCTCTCTTTTGGTTTGGAGGATGATCAGAAAGATAATTGCTATGATCTCTTATTATTACGCTAAACCTTCTGTTTTCCATTGTCGTTGCTCCATTATTGTTACGCTAATCCTTCGGCTCTCCTATTGTCGTTGCGTTTTCGTGACAAGTGCAGTTGTTTCGCTCTAGGTTCTTCTTCGCACCTGACGAAAGGAACAAGGATCCCAGAAACGTTGTGTGGTATGTATATTATAACTTCTTTGTCAGAATTGGCTATCTTTCTTATTCATATGTTCAATCAGACGAAAATTTATTCATTTTCTACTATTATTTTTATTGGCTGATATAGTGGAATATCTTCATATTTCGCCGGATGTTTTTAATTGATCATTTCTCGTTACCTCTCTCAGTTGGAGTCTTTTAAAGTTGAAAAATAATTCAGTTCGGTCTGTTATTTCTCGAACCCGTTGGCAGTCTGCGAGGGCTATTCTCTCGCAGGCAGAACTTTGTAGGAGAGACAGGAAGGGGCTACCTGTGGGGATGCCTTTTCCTCTCTCCGTTTTTGAACTACGATTCCCGCAAGCCGAGGCAACCCGGCCTGTTTTGAGAGGTGTATGTTCCGGGTCACAGACCTTGGGCATACGGTAAGAGTTGTTCTCTGTTCCCATTGGAACAGTCGGCCAGCTGCCTCCTAAACTGATCGAGGCACGGAGAAGGGAATGCTGCGTCCCCACAGCAAACTCTTCTCCCACTATCGGAAGGGCGTGGGACAAGTACCCAATGCCCGAACTACCTGATGCAGGTTTTTCTAGGGTTCTCCCTGCATTACGTTTAGGCGAATGCCGGGTAGGATCTTTAAACTATATCCCGGGGGCCCTAGTTAACCCTTGGCTACCTTCCTCTACCCTTCCGCATCCCCCCTTTCAAATCCCTTCCTATGCTATTAAAGGGGAGTTGCCACCATGTGGATTACCCTCATGTAGCCTGTTACCCTAAAAAAAAGAAGTTATTTCTCGAAATACTGAATTAGTACTATCTATAGTAAGGTAATAATTCTGGATATTTTCTAAAATAAGTCAATAAAGACACGTTAAACAGTAATCATTTTCAATATCACATGATTTAACAAGTACTGATTGGCACACGATTTTCAACGATTTACATTAGAATATGAATTATTTTATAATCACTAATAATTATGGAACATGCCGATTTTGGATTTTATGTTCATTGAAAAATAAATTTCGTCTCCCTAATTTATCAAAATACTTAGTACTTAATTAACACGACAGTTAATCTTTATCTAAATAAATACTCTGTATAAAAAGTCGTATCTAATTTAAGAAAAGTCTTATACCGCACGCTTTCATTGATAGAAATTTATTTTCTTCTGGGAAATGATTCATTGCTAAGCAACTGCGTTATTGGGAATTAATAAATCTATTTTTATATTGCATTTCTCATCCCACGCCTAGGCATCCATCCAATCACGCAGAGCTTTTAGAGTCTCTGCTCTGAAAGCTCTGCCAATTCGCTTTTGGATTAACACTTTGTCCGGGAATGGCGCTCCGTCGATTCCTCGCTCGGAAATAGCGACAGACACGGATAAAATCTACTTACCAATGCAGCACTCTATTCTCAAACATTTCCAAATAAAATACGATTTCTCGTCGAGTGTTCAGATAAGCCACTGGTTTATTATTTGTAATGGACGCTCAGTTTGAATGCAGTTCTGTGATCGATGCATTGAAAGGACGAAGCGAACTGACAGATGGGTGGTTCAGAGGGAGAGAAAAAATTTTCAAACGGTTATTCCGTTTTTTAGAAACACGGGAAATTTTTCGGAAATTAATTGAAGTCCAATAAGTGGAATCACGCAGCAATCAAATTTATTTTTTATTCCGTCTGTGTGGTCCCGTAAAAGAGATTTCTTCTCAAGCGAAACATTCTCGTTGCCAACAGAAAATAACCAACCGAAGACTGGGAACTACGCGTCATATGCTATCAGCTTAAAATTAGTGGAAAGAGTCACAGTTGTTTCAAAATTCTAAAACACAACACATTTTCCAGTTAATGTCAAAAGCCATTAACCTCAATACGTATCAGTTCATTTTTAATATAACAATTAATACTTTTCGTTGTCATTTAAGCAGGCCTTTTCAAATAATATTGTCAAAATATCCTATGAGAATTTTAACTTACATAAAGAATATAAAAATCTTGGTCAACAAGACGTAGATTAAATTTTATCAATTTGATTGATATAGGCTGTAAAGTATTATTTTTGTAGGCTGGGTTTTTACATTAAATCAAAAAATATTGACCATTAAAGAAATTTTATATACGTTTATTACAGATAAGCATGAAAAACTCTTATCTCAGGCACCTGTTGTTTTGACATAGAAGAGATCTGCTACCCGTACCAAATACGTACTGCTATTCTGTGTTGTGTTGCTTGCTGTAGCTCTCGTACCGACGTCTCCGTATCTCGCATCCGGCAGAACGGGTTAAGTGCAGTGATGACTTTAGTCAGGACCATTGCAAGGCGTTGACTCAGGGGTTGACCACTGGCTAAGGCGTCGGCCTCCAGGATTGATTTCTGGCAAGCCGTCGTACTAATTTGTGTGGCTTCGAGGAATTCTTCACTAACAAATTGTGGCCCCTTTCTCACGACGATTCTGCCTCGGTCTATATCAGAGACAACAACTTTACGGAGTCTCTCATAATCACATCCACCAGCTGCGGTGAGCGCAGAACAACTGTCCAGTTTCAAAAGCTTATTTCCGTTCCCTCCATTATAGCCTCCCATTCTTTTACTTTTTTCATTATTAGAAAACTTCGTCGAAATGTCAGTTTCACTGATTCTTTCATTGTTACAAGAGTTATAACACGCAGCTGCAGTTCCGTAGTCAACATTGACCAACTATTCTGTCATGTTCAGGCCAACAATCGAGACAGGACACGAAAATTACTTGGATGGAAATATTTATTTCCTCCACCCTCACGCACGTGCACGATTTCGAATTCTCCAAACCACAGCAAACAACACTTTCGAGACAAAGCAAAACTAAACCAAAATACACGCGTTACAAGACTATTCATAGATTAATATTCAGGGAGAAAAACCACACACAGACTAGTACATTATATTTTAATAGACGAAGATTTCTGCCTATTTAGTCATTATTTTATGAAGTCTTATTAAAAACAATCTATTAAAAACCGAAACTATGACCAAATACGTCGAAAGCTTTCGCCTATTAAAAATAGATTTTATTAGCAAATGAGACCTACATATTCTTATTTAATATGCAAAAATTTATTTAAAATTTTGAGTCGTCGTGAATTCATGGTTCAGCGTCGGTAATATTTAGGATGAAATATAAATTACAAAATTCGTTTCACTGTTCGTCATTAATTTCAGTAACCACGGTAATTATTAAGTTTATTCGTGACTGTAGTAAAGTACTGATGATAAAATAGTTATAAAAACCACGCGCATTGTTAAAATATTTTTTAATAGGAGGAAGATTTCGGCTTATTTGGTCATAGTTCCGGTTTTTTAATAGATCTATTTTAATGAAATTTAAGGCTAAAATCTTAAAATATGATTTGGCCGAAAGCTTCTGTCTATTAAAACAAATACAATGTTTGTGTTTTTTCTCCATGAATATTAATCTGTGAATATATCTATCAAATTATTTAGAATTTATTTCTTGCTGTGTCTACGTCTTATAATAAAGTCCACGCGGCATATTGAGAAAATGTTACAACAAATCGCATTAAATGCGATGAAACTGCTGAAACCCCTCTCCAGTCCTTGAAAGCCAGGATATTTCATTATAAGAGCACTCGTCTTATAAATTTCCTGGGAGTAATACCATAAGACGAAAATATGAAAACTAAATAGGAAGTGCATTAACGTAATTCCTTTTACGATAAGTAATTCATATCTACAGATGTGCATTAAAACTCTTTGCACTAATCTAGTTTTCGATAGAAATATTAATTAAGAATTTCCCTCCTATTCCATATCTGGATATATCAAAAGAATTGTAGAGTGTTCACTTAAAAAAATTATTTTAGTGAATATTAAATTTTATTTCTGAGATAAACAAATATGTAATAACAGTATGACTCGATTAGTTTTTTCTGAACGCAAATATAATATTTTTGAAATATTCTGCAAACGAATATACCAGTTTTTATTTGTTTTTAAGCTAAATTCATTATTAACGCATCTAAATTTCATTATCTACACGAATTATATTAATTACTTTTCTTCATAACTTTCTACGCATATGGAATTGAAAGAGAATTTAAATTCTTAATTTTCAATAGCTACGACCAATTACAATAGTTATTTGTTGCATAATATCAGTAACATGAGTAAATAGTCATAAAATCATATGATATCAAACATTTATCATGAGCTCCTCTGTATTCCTGATCACTTCAGTATATTTCTGCCACAATCAAGAAACTCTCTTCTTCGTGATTGGTTGGACCGAATTCTATGTATACTGATTTGAACGCGAACGTGACTCGAATATTGTTTCATCGCATTGGAGCTCGGAAACATTGATTTTCAGCAAATCGTCATATTGGCTAAGGAGGATCCAGAGAAATAATAACGCTAAACGTCTGTTAACTTTCGTTTTACAAATATGCATCCGAAGTAATAATAGGAAGGCAATGGATTAGGACATCTAATTGAGCAACAATATGAATCACTAATGATTTTTTTTGTTATATGTTCCTATAATTATATGCTCCTTGACAGAAATTTTCAGCGCAAAAATACACATTCGGCAACGAGAGAATATTCTACTTTCATTAGATATGAAACCCAGCAATGCGTCTAATAGGTAAAGCACTTTTTTCACTTATTCTAAAATAAAATACTCATTTACCTTTCGTCTTATTTAAATACTATTAAACTTAAAAATGCACCATTTAACCTCTAAAATAATGTAAATTGTAACATAACAGTGAAGTGCTCACAATTTTTCTCTCACCCAATTTACTTTTTCAACAGCTGCAAGTTTTATAGATGATTTTGGTGGGACGAAAATGATCATAGGATCCATTCTTACCAAAAATATGACTTTTTCTTTCCGAAGTGTAATAAATGTAAGCAAAATCATAGTCGTCTTTTAAAGAGAAAGAGTTTTGTTGACTTCACTGACGGAATTACAGGGAAAAATTTTGGTTAGTCTGACTATAAAATTTTTTAAAAACATAAATGGCATTTATTGCAGTTGAAACCGGCACAAGAGCATTTACTATCCCATCATCGAAGTGAAAATATAAATTATATGAATTCTTAAGTAAATATCATCAAAAACTCACAATATTCAAATGCGCCTAATTACAATGTTTGAACTAAATAATGTTCCGGTGAGATGTGCTTGATTATAAATATTAAAAAGTGCTTGTCTCACATTACTCGTGTCCTTTTCTTGTTACTAGTGTGTCTGGTTGTTTTGTTGGATTCAGGAAAGGGTGCTTACAATTTGTGACGAGGATTTTTCATTAAGGTTAAACTAATAAAAAATAAAAAAACATTAAAGTTCCACCAATAGTAGAAGGGATGCCAACAGGGTACAAAGGTCAGGCATTGCGTTATCCTCAAGAACGTCCTTCAAGACACTCACTCCAAAGGCACATTACGATGATTTCATTTACACTACAATCGAGCAAGGATTCAATGGAAAATATCTCTTAAACAGCTGAAGAGAGGTCGACGGGCTGTTGTGAAACGTTATTTGAGTAACATTGACCGCGTAGGAAGTCGGCGAAGAGCTGACACACTGAAGCAATGGCGACTTTAAGGCCTCTGATCCCACGAGCCTGAGTTGATGAATGACCGACGCGAGGTCACGATGTCGCTGATCTTGACCATGGTTCGAGGACAACAAGACGTCCATCGTCCTCGCTCTAGTGTTGTGCTGTGCTAAGGATTTCACATCCCCGTGCACTGAAAAGTAAACAAACGCTCTGAGTTCCCAATTCATGCTTTACTGTTCTATTGTTTTCGAATATTATAGAGAATTTGATCACCCTGCAGAAAAAATGCATATAAAACAAAAGTGAATGAAAATAATAATAAAGGCTTCTCCGGTTTCCACCCTGGTCATCTTCATCTAGGCTGTACACTTCTATAATTCAGCCCAGAAAAAGATGGCAGTGCTAGCCATCGAAACGTCTCTGTTTACGCAGATATCCTGGGTAGAAACCCAAGAAGCTTTTATTAAAAATGAATAAATTTATGAAATTATGACCGTAGAAGAAACATGGTTCCATCCATACAACCAGTAAACAAAACTGCAATCAAACGTGGGTTGGTGAAGGTAAAAATTCAAAATTCGTTTTGTCAGCTAGAAACCTGATGAAACTGTTATTGTTCCTCACAGGGGATTATCATGATGAATTGTAAAAAATAAAATAGTCAATAACATATATTATCAATATCAGTTTCCCAATCAGTTCAAATAGAACAGAGCTCTTCCACCTGGACAGTCTGCTTGCTCATACATCGGCCGTAGAGGTGAACTTCACACGAGTCCGCCATATTCCCTATTCTTTGAATTCAGCCCCAAGTGAATTTTACTGTTCCCCAATCTCAAAAACTGGTTTCTGTTGTGAAATTTGTGTGTCGTAAACAAGTATTATGAACAGTTAAGAAGATGTTTTAGTGAATTAATAAATAAATTCGAATAATAATAATAAATAAAACCTCACTAGAGATCCCGTTAGAAAATGATTTTTTGCTACTTAAAAAATGTTATTTACTTACTTCTCAACCCAGTATAATAACTATCTTGTGATTAATATTCGTAAACGACTGGTTCACACATTTATATTCCATCAATTTAAAAGTTAAATATAACGCCATTCTCATTAAAACTTGAAAGTCGAAAATATTTGGATAAACACTGGAATTATACTTTCCTACATAAATAGTGTATATATGGAAGATATAAAATAATAATTAAAGTATAAAAAATATACAGTGCGCTATTGTAATAATAAGCAGACTTTTGATCAATTTCTCAGAGTTATGATGGGCGCCAGTTGATAAATAGAACACAATATACGCGACTAGAAAGAAGAATGGTGTTTTTTTTAGGGCAACAGGCTACATGAGGGTAATCCACGTTGGGCAACTCCCCTTTAATAGCATAGGAAAGGGATTTGAAAGGGGGGATGCCGAAGGGTAGAGGAAGGTAGCCAAGGGTGAACTAGGGCCCCCGGGATAAATTTTAAAGATATGCAGGGAAACCCTTAGGAAAACCTGCATCAGGTAGGTCGGGAATTGGGTACTTGTCCCACGCCCTTCCGATAGCGGGAGAGGAGTTTGCTGTGGGGACGCAGCATTCCCTTCTCCGTACCTCGACCACTTTAGGAGGATGCTGGCCGACTATTCCAATGGGAATAGCGGACAACTCTTACCGTATGCCCAAGGTCTGTGACCCCGGAACATACACCTCTTAGAACAGGCCGAGGTGCCTCGGCTTTTGGGAACCTTAGTTCAAAAACGGAGAGGAAAAGGCATCCCCAAAGGTAGCCCCTTCGTATCTCTCCTACAAGGTTCAGAATAATGGTAAAAAACATATGATCTTTAAAAATTTGGGACAATCGTTTGAGAGGGCGAAAAGTTTTAAATATTTGGGTTCTATATTAACTAGCCTAGTTGAGATTGGAACTGGTGTTTTTGTCAGGAACTGTGATGGCAATAAATAATATCACGCATATAGAAGAAGGCGTCAATAGTTCAAACGTCGAACGAAAATATTGTATGCATAATATACTGGGCCACTAATAATTACAATTTTATCGGCTTTAAAAGTCTATGGCGATAACAGTTAATTTGAATAATTTATGTTATAGCTTACATTATTTTATTTTCTATATGAATGTTTTTTAAATTTTATCATAATACACGACAGAAAACGAGTATGTAGTACCTAAAATAGAGACAAATCGTTATTATAAAAATCTGCCAAAATATCGAACAAAAACTGTGTAAATTATAAATACAAATTTTTTTGTATTCCCTTTTAAATAGTTTGTCATATTTAAATACAATGTGGTTTTTTAAAAGAATACTTAAACTAATTTGGTTTTTAAAGTGAAAAAATTTACGTCTGATTGAAAATAATTAATAAGAAAGGTAGCCAATTCAGACAAAAGAGTGATAATATATCACTCAATTATATTATCACTTGTTTTGTCTGAATTGGCTATCTTTCTTATTCATTAATTTGGTTTTTATTTTGAGATAGAAACATTGAACACTCGATTCAAGTTCCGATTGAGCAGATAAAATTTTCATGAAATAATTCTACAATTTTATTTGGAACTTTGATCTAATAAAAATAGTAACTAATAATTAGCAATTTTCCATTTCATAATTTGCTACATAAATTTCTCCAATAAATTATTTGTTAAAAACGTATAAATCTATTTATTTTTTCTTGTATTTAAATCTCTTAATTTTAGCAATAATAAAAATTTCGGATACAGACGCTTTCTTCCTTGTTCACTCAAATTTCCGATAAAATAAAACAATTACTTTTGCGTAACACCCTTATGAACGCGATTCTTCGATGCTTGTTGATCTTTATAATACATTGAGAATGTGGTTTATCACGTCATAGTTGGTCAATGTTACTTAAGAATCGTTTTTGCACATGCGTACACCACTGGAAACTTCAGAATTTTAATATTATAAATTGGTGCGGTGCACGATCTAGCTATCAATCTCTTTTAAGTCCATAATGTACCACGAAACTTTGCTTAGAAATTTTATTTAATCTTTTTATGGATTAGGGAAATAAATATACTCCAGACTCGATTGCTGACATTTTTATTGGAATTATATTTTACGAAAGCCTCCGAGTTTTCCCGAATGAACTTTTCACTCCAGTACATGACGGATCAGACAACTTCACTGTTCATAAAATTGTTCACGGTGGGCCAATTAAAAAGAAAGGAAGGCATACGAAATATAATCCATCTATTATATATATATATATGTGTGTGTGTGTGTGTGTGTGAATTTACTAGTGATAATTCCGTATTACTATGTAAATACATTGATACTAGTATGGGGAAGAAATATATACAGTATAGTTTAGACTAGACATCAATGCATATTCTGTAGACCGCATATAACACAATTGGCCAAATTTGAGTCAGAAATTTAATGTTAATATCACTATAATTTACAAGAACTACACTTCATGATAGTGTAATTACACTTTTTTGCAATAATTCTATTAATTTTGAAACACTAATAAAATAATTTATTTAATAACAATTAGTAGCACTTAAATACTCATATCTGTAACTAATTAGATAAGATTATAGAATAAATTAAATAAATGTATCTCAACAATGTCCCATAAAGATTATTATCAATAATATCATTTAAGCTCATAATGTCAATAAGTCTTAATCAATTGATTAAACATCGGCTTATTCATCAATTGAATAGGAAGAGTGGACAATTGAAAATATAATCGGTTCTTGCATACACTTGTTATAAATTCTAATGCTCAGATTTTTATGTAAATAATGCTTTTATTGCTTATACAAATACTGCACGTGTTAATGGACTGTGAATAGATGTCAAACAACTGAAAGTAATTTTGCATAATTTGAATGCTCATAAAATAATGAGATGCGGGGGATTGAGATATTTATAAAATAGTCCAATTTTGGTATAATTAATATTTGTTTCATTTTACTTTATATTACGAACTACGTGCATTCTGTGTAACAATTCATCTTTATGTAAATTTTTTGTATATATTAAATCATCATGATTCTGGTAAAGCTTACGTGAAGATAACAGTAGAAATATGAGTTTTTTCTGTAAATGGACCGAAGTGGTCAGTGACTAATTGTTACCTTGTAGTCCTCCAATCGCAGGCGTCAATGAGGCAGCTGCGTGAAATCTTCGACCCCGCAAACGGTCCTTAACCTTTCCACGAAAGAAGACAGGAAGGCCAGAGGCCATTCACATAACATAATGGAGAATCTTTCAAGAATTTTTCCTTACGAATATCTTCTTTCGGTGGGTAACTTTGTTAATGCGTCGTTTAAATACGTACGTATTCCTATCATGTATTATTGTTTTAAAATGAAAAAATTTACATCTGATTGAAAATAATGAACAATAAAGATAGCCAATTCAGACAAAAAGGGTAGTACAAATACCACACAACGTTTCTGGGATACTTGTTCCTTTCGTCAGGTGCTGAGAAGAGCCTAGAGAAACACAACTGCACTTGTCAGTTGACAATATTACCCTTTTTGTCTGAATTGACTATCTTTCTTATTCATTATTATTGTTTTATTTGAAATTTGTTTAATGGAATTGAATAGTCTTCCATAGACTGAGGATGTCATTTGTCGAAAGCTCTCGTGGTGAATAAGGCAAACAAGTTAAGATTGTTTTATTATTTAAAGACTATAAGTATTCCATTCACCAGCATGTAACATGATTGTGCATTGTAGGAACGCAAGTACAGAAAAATCGTATATCTATATATTCCGTTTTATGACATTTTATATTTGGCATATATGGCAAAAATGGATATTTATTAAAGATAAATGCACTAAATATTCGTAATAAGAGATTGTATTTTGAACTTCTTAAAGTAAAATAAGCTGTGCGACAAAGATAATTAAGTTATTTTTGTCTAAAGAAATAGATATATACGTCTATATAATCTACAACAGAACAAAAATATAAGAAGTAAATTATTTATATGGAAAATCTATAACCATTTTAAATAAATTTTTTTTCATTTTGATTTATCAACTATGGTACAATTTGTTTAGTCACACTCGGTCTTCGTGACTGTTCTTGAGACCGGCTCTAGGTGTAATTATAATAAACTGCGTGAAAAAGAAACTCAACACCAAAATTGATTTATTGAATCTCAGTGGCTGAAATACTGTCTTTTCATGTTAGTTTGTTTTTTTAATAGAATTGGCTTCCGATTATGGAACGAATCAATCTGATATTCGAAACCTCTTCCTATCTTCGTTATATTTCATACAATCACTTAATTTCAACCGTTATCTATTTTATTTTAAATGCAGTACGATTTTGAACGAAGTTAACCTTCCTTCCAAAATAAGAAGGTTGGTTTCGCCTGCTGTATTATTTAAGGGGAACGAAACTGCAAGGCCCTACTGAAATAAGCAGATGATTCCAAGAAATGTTAAGTGTTGCTCCCATTTTGAGTCAAGTGCAACATTAGGACGACAAATTGGGTACGGCTAATGGCACTTTATTATTGATTTCAGGTACAGCCTTATAGTGTTAATAAGATGATTGCGTCTCATCATAAGCGGTCCTTGAAATGCATGAAGGTTAGACTGCAAGTGGTACTGCGAAATAGCTGTCTCTCCCACAGATAGGCAGACCTAATTGCATCTCCGAAATCGCCCATTGCCAGACCCCCTATCTGCGGCGGCCATCTCGAAGGCCACGTGGCGTCGTCCCGGAAGATCAGAAGTCAGCATTAACACTGCGCATGGAGATGCATCACAATCGCAATCTATACATGGCTCGGCTGAAGAGCCGTTACCTTGGATAAACTACGGCTACAACAACCACTCAAGTATATGCTAAAATGGATTTCCATGAGCTACAGTTCTGAAATTTATTTGGTCTACCAAAGATTTTGAAAAACTGAATGAGGCGTAACTTTCTATAAATTTCACAAAAAAAAACAATTGGATTGCACTAAAAAATAAAAATGTGGCCTAAGGGACAATATTAGTTATGTATTTAAAATCTAATTAAGTAGTAAGAATAATTAAATTACCCTCTTCAGGAGCATAATTTATTACGATAATTTGAATAGCATTTAACGGTACAATATTTTAAGTAGGAGTGCCGATTATGCACTAATGTATTTATTTAGAACAGAATAACTACGTTTGCTATTTTTTTTTATTAGATCTATCTTTTTCTTTTATAACTTCAGGATAAAAAGACACTAATTTATGTTACTGTTGTAGAGCAAACAGAATCTCCCTGGTAGTCATGATATAAATAAGACAACCTTAAAGCTTGATAAACTAGATTTATTTATTATACACAAACTATATGTTACTGCTTGCGACACACACACATAATTACACTTGACACCATCTTCTACTTAAATTCTACTCTTGCCAAGCAGAGTGTGCCAAGTTAATAATTCAAACTCCAACAGACGCCGCAACTAACAATAATATCAAAAACATTAGAAAAATGAGATATCAATCCCAGTGTATATAAGAAAATATAGGCTGGGTGGGTTACTTTATGTAGTTCTTCCGCGTCAATTGTTCAACATTTTAAATTCTTGAACTTTCAACTTCAACTGCTTGCATAACTTTTCCGCCGCGTCACCATCAATCACCTGCATCGCATTCTCGGATCAAATTTAACTGCTGCAGTACTTTCTCTGAATACCCTTTTAAAAACTAGAAGAAATGAAGGACAGTCATTAAATTCCTGTTTCTTTGATTTTCTGCCCAATCGGGATTTAACACTTCGCCCTCCAAATTAAATTTTCACGACCATGGGGTTCTCACGTTGTAAATCCACGTCTCTGTGCCCTAACGTGCATGTTTTCAACATAATTCGAAAATTTTAATATTCATTGCTAAGGTGCGTTTTGCATCTTGACAAAACGCCTCCAGATCAGGTAAGTTAGTTCCGAAATCCTCGGGCATCGAAACAAACAGAACCACGTTGACTACGTACTTGAGTTCATTGAATTGTGAATAAATAAACATGTATAAGAAGCTCTCTATAAAGTTTTATCCTCATTACAGCTCGACAGCAAGGTGTTGGTTGATGACCCGTAAAAGATTCACCGTAGCGATGCTTTTAAATCCGTGTTTGTGAAGAGATTATGAATTTAAAAGAGTAAAACTACTAAACTGACAACAGAAAACAATTTCAAACCAGAAATAAGTTTCATTGAAGCGAGTGAATTGTCCTAGCTTCAATAAATGTTATGAATAATACTATATTGTCGAGTCAGGTCTTGTATTTTATAGCATTTTAATAATAAATAAATCTCGTTTTGTATGGTTAATCGTTTAATATATAAATGCTATATAGTACGGGCATAATTCATTTTCGTATTTTTCTGAAACGCGGATTCCTTCCTCATCTTTGGTTTGTCAATTTCCTCCACATACTTTCCGACATTATTCACGTAATTATATTTTATACATGTAAAACAGAAGAAATTATTCCAATTGGACTTTAATCCTAGGCGTCTAAAGAAATATATCATAGGAAAATCGTGTATTCCAACTAACTCTACAACATTGTCATTAAACTTTAAGTCTGTCAGTTTTTTCTCTTTAAAAAATATATTTTCTTGCATAAATATTAACAAATCCTTAAATAAATAAAAAAGTATCATTATTAAGACTAAAAGTTTAAAACGGCATTGTAGAAAAAAACAGACACGAAGTTCCATCCCTAATTTTTGGAACCTCTTCAGGTGGCGTAAAATTTAATTCATTTCAAATTTGCAATAATTACATTATATGTAGAACAAAATAGATTTCTAAGGTGCGATATGCATTATGCTTGAAAATATAAGGATCTATATAAAACTACTATTTTTACATACTAAATATAAAAATTAATTGTGTACAATGTGAGGCGGTTTTAAACAGATACTTCGTGGCATGCTTTACGATACATAAAATTAATATAGTGAAATATATAGCATACAAGTGACCGATCTGCTTTTGCTAGCGATTTTAATAATTTACAGTAAGAGAATGATTTTCTATTTTGTAAAACATCTGAAACTATTATTTTAGACTCTTAAGTTCATATTGTTATTTTTCGGTACATTCTAGCTCTCAAAATTACCAGGTACAACTGCAGCAGGCTACAATTATTTACAGAAATTTTCCCGAGTTCGTAGATCTTTTAGGAAGGGATGCCCAGTGCGTGACATCCGTGTCAAGGTTTCCCGTCCTTGGGACAGCACGGTCCTTTGACGCTCTGTCGAGGCGCTTTATATTATACGTAGCAACAGCCTTCGTTGCCCCTTTAAGAACGAACAACCAAGTTCCGCCACCTCCATTGTCAATGCAAGAAAACACTAACTCAGAAAGGAGGTATAAACGAACACCATCGCCATTACAAATACTTCCCCGTGCTCGAAGAACGTCGTTTCCAACAGGAAGGGAATTTAGAAAGGATGTCTTCGGGTGTTAATAGTCACCAATATAATATATAGTAAGAGTGAAAGAAGGCAGTAATATTCCATAATTTTATAATTAAGAAACACATGTTTCGTCTTCAGGGGAAAATAATCAGATCTGCGTATATTCGAACGAACAATCATATATATATATATATATATATATATATATATATTGTAATAAACACATTTAAATTATACGTTTAAATGCCCCAAGTTGGGCGCCAAAATGTAATAAACAAAATTTAATTAATTAATATTTACCCCTATAATGGTGCCAAATTGTTGTACACCAAAATATTAAAGGTAAATATATCTCAGGGGTCGCCTACGAGCCTCAAATAAAAATAGGAGTTTATAAAATGAACACAGAAAACTATAAAAAAAATTTATAATGGAAATAAAACACTGGTTTACTATTTTTAACCGAAACTAAACACCTTGCGACAGTCAAAATTGGTTCGCAAGCTGTCCAACACCCTTCAACGGATGCACGTTAGTTCGTGGTTCGTTAATGATCACAACCTTACATTAAGCACCCTTCTCCACTTTGCTACAGCAAAGCTGCATTGTCCAGTGTCACCATAGGAGGTATGGAGATAGGATTTGTTGGCAGAGCTATCATAGATAGACGGCTTTACCCGTGATTGCCGTCTCCCGGGGCCTTTTTACCAACCTTGGACTGTCCTGAATCTCGAGTGAGATTCGCTATACCAAAAAATTCAAATAGGATCCACTATAGCACAGAACTGCTTAGGATCAGAACGTCCAACTCGACCAAGCTTTCCAGACACACAAATACCAACAACCGCGCGACAGCCCTACTGCCCTCGGACTAGCCTTCTCCACTGACTTGACTTGTGTTTATTTCCTAGGGCTTTTATACCCTTCTCCCGAGACACAGTTTGACCCATCGTCAAACGTTCGTAAACCATGGGCGCAACGCGAAAACATAGCCCGTACTGCCAAACTGAAGACAAAAAAATCTTGCATACAATAAATTACTTAGTATTCGCTGCCATATATAAACCTACTACATTGAATCTATCAAGCACCGCGTCAGTTCCATTTTATTTTTCCTTTCTTCGTCTCTATGAGATATTTTAAACGCATATTTAATATAATTTTACGCAATTTTACGCAAGAGCGGTTTGTGAGGAATGTCGTTCTTACGGCTTTTGAGTTTTTTAGTCACCTGACGAAAGCAACAAGGATGCCAGAAACATTGTGTGGTATTTAACACTACTATAGGCTATTTATTTAACTAATTAATCAATTTAATTAACTATCTCCGCTTGATTCGGGAAATTCGGTTTTTAACAAAAATATTGTCCTAGTCGAAACACACAACATTAAATAACAATTTATCTTTTAGTTTAATTGAAAAAATTATGCGATTACATATTCATATTTTCTGAGTAATCATTTAAAATATGTACATATAAAATGAGTCTCTAACTATTCGTAGGTAATATTTTGACCTATCAGTAATACAGAAACAAGTCACTTTAGGGTAATCGGTTGTCACTTCCGTATTACTGCATAGGAAATGATAGAAAGGAGGGACTCGGAAGGGATAGCAGGGTAATCAAGGCTGTAGTATCACATTCGCTTAGTTGTGATGCAGGAAAAACCGTACAGAAACCTGAATCAAGTAGGACGGGCTATCGGTATTTGTCCCACGCCCTTCTGATGACCGGAGATTGGGGTTTCCTGTGGAAGTGCAGCATTCCCGACTCCATGTCATGACCAGATTGGGAGGAAGTTGGCCGACTCTTCCAATAGGAGCACTGGACAACCGTTAAAGTATACACTACGTCTGCTTCCACGGTGCAAAAAGTCTCAGAATTGGCGAGGGTGTTACATTTTTTGGGAACCTTAATTGATATTCTCTGGTTGACAATAAAAAAAGCAATTATTTGAATGTTTAACCACCCTTATTCCCTTCATCTTAGAGATGATAGTTCATCTGTAAAATAGAAGTGAAACTAACAGCTTAGAGCCCGCCTTGTCTGAATTGTATGGTCCATTTAGCGGCTCGTGCGGTCCCATGATCCTAGTTGCCACTGCGGGTTGAAGCCAGGCCGACTCAACAGGAAATGAAATCATCCTCACGAGTTCATCGGTCTCCAGAGCAAGTAATTGCAGCGTACTTTTTTATTACCTAGCATTTACGGCCGTCATTGGATCATCTGGAGAAGTTGAACAAGAATAGCAGTAAAACTTAGGAGTTTAGTAGCAGTGCAATTGCTAGTAGAAGTTGAAGTTTGTCCGTCCGCGATCCCTTATTATTCGTATTCAACAACAACCGTACACGTCACTACCAATTTCATGTTCAAGGTAAATGTGCGCTCTTCTAGTTAACAAAAAATTCTTCGTGATTAATAACTCGCGAAATATTTTGTGGGAAGTAATAAAAGTTTCAAATATAGACTCAAGACAGGATTTCTCTAATTTGTAGATATATATTTTCTAGTCTCCAACTGTCGCGTATTCCAACGGTCAAAGTCCGACTACTTAATTACTTTCACAAAATCTTTTAGCATGTTATGATTATTAATTGTCCTGTTTTGCCAAATATATACCACTACCCACATTCCATGCAGCCAGTTAGCGTCCAGACTGAACCCTAATCAGTCCATCACATAATAAGATTATATTTAATATGAGCATTTGTGTTTTTCATGCTAGAACAGAATAAATGCAATCTAGTTGGGTTTTGCTCCTAGTTTATAAAAAACTTTTCAAAATATCAGATGTAACGGAACTTTTAGCTTCTAATATTAAATAAATATTCAGAGGAATGGAAGATATAAAATATTCAATGAAATGACTACAAACCCTGTTTGAAATTTCATCGTGACACGAAACGGAAATGTTTAAATTCGTAATTTTTTATCACCAATATAACGAGACGTAGAACAAAATATTATTAAAAGATAAAAAATATTCTATTAAAACTGTATAAAATAGAGTAAATACTATCGTATTTTCTTATATAATACTACCGTGTCTTTATAATTATACTATCTGGGTGACCGGCGTTGACCGGGTTTTCTTATATCCATAGCCCCCGATTTCAGTCTAATCTCAATTCTTTTGTGTTATTTTTATGTAACACTTCTCGACCCATATCCCTGAATGTGCTCGCCTCCCATGCCTAAATGGGTAGAAATTATACACAAACCACATCGGTATAAATACAATCAATTTCACTGACCCCGACATATCTTTATTCGACGCAAATATCGACCGTTTAACATGTTTTATAGTTTCTACCCCCGCTTGGGGGAGTTAAACGGCAAGTTGAATTTCATAATTAAACTCAACGACATCCATAACCCTGGATTTGACTCCAATCTCCGTTGTATCTCTTATTTTCTTGTAACGCCCCTCCACCCCCATCCCTAAGGGTGCTCTTTTCCCGTGCTGTAAGGGGTTGAAATTATACACTGATAACATGGGTAGAAACGCTATCAATCTCTTTGGCCCTTAAAAATATTTATCCGACTGAAATATCGGTCGTTTTAGCATATTTTAATATTTCCACCCCCGCTCGTGGTGGTGAGGGTGTCTCGCTGCAACAGTGTGTTTGTTTTCTGGTCGCAAAGAAAATTCGTACAAAATTTGGTGAATTTTACTCCACGGGTGTAGATTTGTATGCGGAACATACATACAAATATACAAACAAACAAACACACTGCTTTATTTATTAGAAGAAGAAGAAGATAAACATGACTTCTAATGAGTATATAAATTTCATAATATAAACCTTTCACATTGTTTGGTTCTAACACTAAGCCAGTAAAGAATGTTACTATGATTGTACAAATTTTTATAATTTTATCTCTTTGGTTAGGTTATGATCAACATCGTAAAATTGTATGAAATGCTTGTCGTAGGATTATCTTCACCAAATAAAATAGTCACGTTTCATTCTACGCTTTCTATATTTATAGACCCAAGAAATTTAAAGTGTTACTCTATAACGAATCGTCAAACGGATTTTTTTTCTCACTTTTTTTTAGTGAGTTGCAGTTGTCACGCATCGATAATCGTCACAGACAGCGGAGAAAGGAAACTCCGTTGCATTGGATAACGTCTTTGTCAAAGTGTCGCTTCATTAAACAATACGGACAAGGATCACAGCAAAAACGGTTTTACAGCAATTATTGTTCCTAGAACACTACGTCGCAATTAAGTCTTACTCGAAGAAAAGTATGAGCTTAAGTGCATCTGCACAAACGCATCTTTTTTGCGATCCGAAGTCCTCCTTGAAGTATTTTCTCAAACTAGACCTTATCTTCCATAATCATTTTAGATGTCGCTTTCGTCATTATCAACCGCTATACTTCATATCACAATGTCAGTTATATATTATTGACTCTTCATTCAATTCAAATTAAGTTGAATAAATTTATTTATTTCCTTCAGTAGTCTATTACAAATAATTTGTAACTTACAAATAATACTAGTCTAATTTGTGTAACATTTAGCTTCTTAACAAAGGTCTACATACAATGCTCTACACTTTTCAGCATAAGTATAATTTTATATAAAAAAAATTGTATCACCTCACTGTATTTATTTATTTATATTAACCACAAATCTTTCCTCCAATATAGGTCTGAGCAAAACGCAGTTTCGTACAGTCAGTTCGTATTTTAGAAACTAAAATTCACTAACACCCGTTTTCAGTTTGTCGTACTAGTTTGAGCACGTAATAGGCACTACTATAATGTACAAGTATAGTTCACGAATATTCATCAATGCTAGAGTACCACTGTAGTAAAAATAATATTCCTACGAGTTCAAATTACACCCTTCATAGATGGTCAATGACAACCTGTTCAGTTCATACCTCGATGATGGTAACCGAGAAACCGACTGATTAAAATGTCCTTAATTCTTCTTTTTATAATCCTACTTATTGCCTAACAGAACTCATAAATCCACAGTATGTCACACTCCATGCCTATTTCTATTTCTTGCACCCTACGTGCTCCGCTATATGCCGCCTTTAATAACTAGTTAAATCGATAAGCTAAACAAAACTTGACGCTTTATCATCTTATACATAGATCCAAGCAGAAACAATCTCTAACATTCATAACGAATGACATGTGAAGATTATTACTGACACTTTTAAAAATCTCAATTGTACGTGACGTACAGTTTTTGAATGTTAAAAATTTATTTATTTATACGATATTTAGGAGAGTAATCATAGCTATATGTAACTAATTTTACGGACACGAAAAGTAAATGAGCAGTTAAACTATAGGTACATTGTTGCGTAAAAAGAATGTGCTTTCTAGAAGAGGGAAAAGAGAGACGTGAGTGTAAAAATATTGTCATGCAGTCACAATAAGAATCATACCATATTTATACGAATATAAAAAATTGCACAGATACGAGATTAGTACTGGTCTTAACCCAATTGAATTGAATATGCTAATTTTATTTATTTGCATATATTTTATACTGATGTTTTAGGATATACAATGCATGACTGCAAGTTACATACCACAAATTAAAACGATGGGAGTTAGTTGTGGAGAAATTATAGGGTCAATTCTCCAAAACATTATAGAGTTTCGCCAGTTCATGGGGAAACTAGTCATTTTTATCCTACAAAGTTTCCCCACATGGAAGGGCAACCGTGATCCCAACTATCATATGCGAGTTCCGGATACTTTGAAAATCTTCTTTTCAATTTAGATTCAATTCTTTGACATATTTTACATTCGAGAATAATCCATTAAAGGTCGAAATAATTGTTTATGTGTTTTTTTTTTCTATTTACAACATGTGTAACGAGGGCGGTGAACCGTATTCCGATCTTTTGGCTGAACTGGTGACATCATTGACGTGTCACTCTCTGAGGATAGATTCGCCTTATCCACTTTCTGCCTCATGCACTACGTTAACCTGGTAATCCTGTTCCATTCCTGTGGAAAAATATTCCCGTGCATTAATAAAACCAGCATCCCTGAGACCGTGAGTAGGGTGGCCTACAGTGTCCTCAGGACTCCAGTTATTAAGTCAGAATACGTGATACTAGTTTTGGCGTAGACACCTTGTTCTCAACGATTATATATATAAAATTGTGGTTTGCATTTCGTAAAAATAAAGATTTGTGATGTACTTACATATAATGAATTTGTCTTAGGTCAGACTGATAAATACAGAGGAGGCAGTTGAACTTCTGGGTGTCCAATATGATCCGCACAGTATCCCTCGGGAAAATAGGTACCACGTGTCAGTATTTCTATTACTTTTACCTAATGTGGAACAAACGTCGAAACTAAAATTTTTAATTAATATTATATCGTAATATCCTCATAGCAAATTAATACTAAAGTTTAAGGAAGAGAAATGAAAGCAAAGACTCAATAGTAATTAAGGTCAATATCAATATCGCCCGAAGCTGACAGCGAGAAACATTACAACCCCCACCCACCAACGGGAAACTCAAACACTAATGATCGTGGAGTGCAATTTGTTCCAACTTCAATTAGTAAGAAGAATGTTGGTCACAAATACACAAATTCATAAATATTGTTTCGAAATTTGTTGACTATGCTGCGTTAATATTAGTATAAATATTGATAGGGTCTTCCAACCTCGGAGCAAAAAAAAAGAGCCAAGAAAGTGCCAAAGTACGTGGGAAAACGGTAGAGACGGTGGAGAGAGAAAATTATCAAGAACAAAAATAACCGAATGGGGTGGTAGAAAAGCATAAAGATAATGAAAACCAGAAATATTAACCAAATATTAGGTTTATCGAGCGATGGTGACAGCGGCGAAGTAATAAATCATCCAGAAGAACTGTGTAAGAGGCTTAATATATTAACCTAATCTGCGTGGTCCATCTTTCTTGATCTTAGCCGTTCATACGACTATAATTAGAATTAAAAATAAAAGAGGAGGTCGATATGCCGTGGATTACATCTCCCGGACAAAACATTTAGAGTAATCAGAATTGTATAAAATGTAAAGAATATGCAAAAATATAGGAACTCAGAAAAATATTATATAACAATGTCAGAGACATTTCTTATCATGATTCTTGCCTGCCTATGTAAAAATATACATAGGTTTCTTTATTTTCAATTGAAATTGCTATAATGAGATATCTGTTAACAGCTGTTAGACCGTGTTTAAGTCGGATATTGAATAGTTTTAAAACAGTGGAAACGATTTAACTAAAATGTTTACAAGAAAAACCACTTAGGGAGTAGATTGTGTGGAATAATGTCAGTCATGAAAGTTAAAATTAAACGCTTCACATCAAAACCGACAAAATTAGACAAGAAAAAGAAACTAATGGAGAGAAATAAATATTTTCGAGCAAATCAACGTACATCCTGCCTCCGAAATGATGAAGTAATATTTCTGGGAATAGCATCAAATACATCAACCAACGAGCCGCATCTTTGAACTTCCCTGCGGTATTAAAGTACAACTGGCTGCTATTAATACATCTTCTTCTTTTTTCAAAATGAGTAAATTTTTCATGTGTCAAAGGCAAATTTTGTGTCGTACCTACATGAATCGGTAACTTTCAGAAATGCCGGATAATTTATATTTTATTTCAGAATAACTTCTAAAAATGTATGAATATAGCCAAATTTGTCAGATGTAATTTATTAACAATTAACATAATATTCACAACGTTTCGTCCTCAATCTAATACTTAATCAGGTATGCATTTGTGTAATTCTAAAATTCAAATAACAATTATATATATTTTAAATCGTTTAATAAAATATGGAAATTATTATTATAATTTAAATAATAAAATATTTTTATTCTTAATACTTTAGAAACATACAACAATACTTATGTATTTAT
Organism: Zhengitettix transpicula; assembly: GCA_037074705.1. Classification (NCBI taxonomy): domain Eukaryota; kingdom Metazoa; phylum Arthropoda; class Insecta; order Orthoptera; family Tetrigidae; genus Zhengitettix; species Zhengitettix transpicula. The sequence goes on from CM073591.1 coordinate 81,702,778, forward strand.
TTAAACAAGACGTATGCTCATGTCGGCTACGACGTGAATTGCTAGTTGAGCATCTCTTTTAAATTCATTTAAATATCATCAATTTTGGATAATGTTTACGAAATAATGTGGTAATTCGATGGAAATCGTAAATTTTATATTAAAAAAATTATTTAATTCACATTTAAAATATCTTTGAATTTTCTAATAAAACAATTATTTGTGGCTGTATTCATACACTTTTAATTATATATTTAAGTAGCATAAATATAATTTCTACCTTCTGAAAATGTGTCAAAATTATGTCAACTCGTTAATTCAAAACTCTTTTCCTCGGAATAACATAAGTGTTAATTTAGGACTTTGTCTTTGAATATAACTTCCTAGAAAATCTAATATATTTCTACATCAACCAAAAATCAAAACCTAGATAACGTAAGTATAAAATTGCATTTGATTCTTTTATTAAGTTACTCGTACAATTTCTTAAATCTTATTAATTTAACTATTAGAAAATGATGCGGGTCAAAAGTATTCGTAGTTTGACTTTAAATGTGTGTAGCCAATCCGAAACTTGTAAAACGGTATGAGTAAAATAATTAATAACATGCCAAGGGGAAAGACTTTTCGATTTCGCTTCTTCGAAAATTCCCTGAGAATAATAATGAAACTTATATCGAACCGTCTGTGAAACAGTTATAAAAGTTGCGACGGTATGTTGTATTTATATATTTTAATCTGAGTATGTCTCGTATTTTTATATTCATAATTAAGTTGACTACATGTGATCGTGATTGAATAATCTAATGTTGTCTAATGACATCTTCAGTAGTTATATTGCGATTTTATCCGATGTGACATGATTCCACGTAATTACTCTTAGACTTCTGAAAACTGTCTTCCCCTTTTGTAGTCCTCAACGTGACAAGACACATTTACTCAGCCATGCACTTAAACAGTATCAGAAATCTGATCTCCTTCCAATTCTGTCATGAACATATCATTATTCAAACATTTTACATAACAAAACAATACAACTGTGATGGATATCTTTTTTTTATTAGCGAAACAAAACTGCTACTTCCCACATCTGTGATGAACAAGAGTATCCAATAAAACCGGATGTCTAGGTTACGTCATGGTAACGGTTTCCGCCTTGTTGCATCTGGTATTTGCTGGAAGTGGGCGAAGAAAGAAATAGAGTTTCGCACATTCTGAGGAAGTGTCCGCCATATTCAGTGCAAATTACAAAAGTGCATTTTAATCGCTAGAAATAGATAAATTCACCGTTGAAATTTTAAGGGTGAAACGACCCGTCACGCCTCAGATGACACTCTGACATCTAAAGGTCATAAACTTCTTCAAAATTCCTATGTATTTCATAGTTTATATTATTGTTAAACTTAAGCAGACTGGATGAGGCATGAATTATTGCTTGCGAGGGCTATTCTCTCGCAGGCGAGAGATACGAATGGGCTACCTTTCGGGATGCCACTTCCACTCCGTTTTTGAACTAAGGTTCCCACAAGCCGAGGCACCTCGGCCTGTTCTGAGAGGTGTATGTTCCGGGGTGACAGACCTTGGACATACGGTAAGAGTTGTCCGCTATTCCCATTGGAATAGTCGGCCAGCTGCCTCCTAAACTGGTCGAGGCACGGAGAAGGGAATGCTACGTCCCCACAGCAAACTCCTCTCCCGCTATCGGAAGGGCGTGGGACAAGTACCTAATGCCCGACCTACCTGATGCAGGTTTTTCTAGGGTTTTCCCTGCATTTCTTTAGGCGAATACCGGGTAGGATCCTTAAAATATAGCCCGGGGGCCCTAGTTAACCCTTGGCTACCTTCCTCTACCCTTCAGCATCCCCCCTTTCAAATCCCTTCCTATGCTATTAAAGGGGAGTTGCCCAACGTGGATTACACTCATGTAGCCTGTTGCCCTAAAAATAAAAGGATGAGGCATGAGCAAGGCTTTATTCCCTTACACAAAAGATACTGATGTAAACCATTATAAACGAGTCCAAGTATATAGTAAAATATAATGAGAATAATATACCGTAGTAAAAAAATGGTATGGGTAGGAAAAAGACTTTAAAAGCGAATATAGCGCCAGAACATGAAATTCATTATTACATTTTATCGTCATACAATATTTTCACAGAAAGAAAATTAATTAACAAATTAAATGAGCTAATAATCATGGACCAGCGTCTTACTTAAACAGCAAAATTTTATAAGAATTAAATTCGATTTAAAAACATTATAATAAAATACACAAATTTTTCAAATGTATATTGAATAATATATATATATATATATATATATATTAATAAAATTCAGAATTAATTATGCTAAAGCATAAGCATTAACATTATCGCATTACTCTGCAGCATTTGTTATGTAATCTTTGGAAGCGAAATTTGCGTAAACTCATATGAAATTGAAAATTTGACTACATATTAAATGTATGTCCTCAAACCAGTCTTCCGTCATACCATATATACTATACACATAGCAGGATATATTCCCTGATTTCTTTCAATAATAAGTGTCTTATAATAATCAAGAAGAACGATGATTTCGCAGAATAATGGAGATTTCTAATTACAACATTACTAAATCTTTAACATAGTACCATGCAAAAATTTAGTAATGAATAATTAATTTTATATTTCCATTACGTAATATTAATCAATATCACCGAAATTTCTCAGAAAATTATTCAGCAAAAATTTAATGATTCTAATATAAAAATTATTTATTTATAATTGTATGATATAATCATATATATTTATAAACAGACTGAATAATATGATTGAAAAATATGTGCATCTTAATATGGATTTTGTTATAATTTTTTTTATAATGGGATATAAATAAATTATTATAAAATTTAGTGTTTGGGATAAAGGATAAGTTTTCTGGCGCCCACTTAACTAATTTATTACCTTGAGTATTGTGTGACTATAAAAGGTGATAAACACATGTAAGACATATTAATTGCGTGCAGGAAAGTTTCTCCTTAATTCCGAAATATTTAATGTCTTACAAACAGTATAAATGAATGCTTAGTTTTGAGGAATGACCAGGTCTTCCAGGTATTAGAAAATTGAGTAATCTTTCCACATTATGCTTAGTTCATCGGGAATTTGCTTTCTTCCCTGGAATTATTCACGCTGCACAATCGACTCGTTGCGAACCAATCGTTGATGTAAATCAATTTTCACGGTCTTTGTCGGGAAAGGGGACTTCCCTCTTCCTAACGTGTGCTTCTGCAATTGTGCCTTGACCTCAGTGCTCCCCATAGAACTAACAGGAACCTAGTCATTAACGAGCACAATAGGTGCTAACACTTGGTTGAAGGATCGTCAACGCGCTCTTGTTCACGATTGCTCTTCACTCGACCCATCTTGGCACTTGACATCGAATTAACGAATATCGTTATGTATTGAGAATAAACTTTCCGCCTTTCATTCTTCTGCAGGTCAAATTACAGGAGTTTCCGTGCTTTATTTATTTTGCAAATGTAGACTTCCGATCGTTTGAATCAGTATTGTTATATAACTGTGCTTCTTCTTAGATGGATAGAATCAAACACAGAAACTGTTTTTTCCAGGATGTGGAATTTGTCGACGTAAGTGACGAAGAAGTTACTAATAAAGCAACGGTAAGTCAGCATCGCACAGAAGGACGCCACATAAAAATGCACGCTTAAACAGAGACGTTGGCTATTATGGCAAGACATGTCAAATAAATAAATGAGACAGCGAAGTGTGGACAAAAAGAACAAAATTTTTATTATTACTTAGATTTTTCCGGTATTCCATTGTCTGGGAGTAGAAAGGTGTGCAAGAAAAAGACAGAAAAGTGAAAAAAGAAAAGAAAATTCAAGAAAACAATAAAAAAAGAGGCAGTGCGCAAGAAACAAGTTAGATTACAGAGATGTCGTGAAAGATCGTCTAGAAGTTCAGAAAAAGATGTAGAGATTTACTGCAACGTTTCGAGCAGTACGAAAAAACTCTGTTCGTCGTCAGGGAGAGAATAACACTCAGACACGCAACATGAGAGTCCTTACTCTCAGTAGGAGCAGAGTTACGGAATTTGGATTATATATACTGGTGCAGCTGTCTTTCTAGACTTTCTATTCTGTCATTTTTCACTTTTCTGTCATTTTCTTACCCACCTTTCTATTCTCAAAAATCTAAATAATAATGTTATCTCACCATTGCCAACAAATTTCAAAGCCAGATGAAAAAAATTATTGTTTCACAATAAACTACTATGTCATCATAAACAGTGATGCTTCTGGTATATGAAAATAAAGCGTAAAGAAATTGCAGACAATAATATTACATTGCTGTCTTCGGATGGATATAAAGAAAGAACATTGACCAGTCTCTTCAGATGCCGTCCCGAAAAGGTGAAACGCTTTTGGGAGTTTAACTTTTACTTAGAGGTAAACAACATTTTATGAATGTGTTTGTGGTATGGATTCCAGACCTTCCGGACATCCACGGCAAAACAGTTGTGGACCGAATGACCAAAGCCGCTCCACTCAACTCCAGATACTAGCCACCAAAGACAACAAATACCTTCAGAGACCTGTGGAAACGCGCCCACAATGGAATCAAAAATGGAAATCCTCCAAATCAAGCAAGATTATAATGAAGCAAATGACTTCAATGTAATAAAGTTGAACCCTAAAGCTAATAGAAGAGACCAAATAAACCTAACGCAAATAAGTTCATGACACACCACCACATCATAAGAAAAGGCCCCCTCCCACATGTGTCCAGTGCAATATCCTGACCGTAGTAGAGCACATTGAGGTGTAGACACGCTATGTATAGGGTAATCCACATAGTGGCAACTCCCCTCTTATAGCATAGGAAATAGATTTGAAAGGGGGGGATGCGGAAGGGTAGAGGAAGGTAGCCAAGGGCTAACTAGGACCCCGGGCTATGGTTCAAGGATCCTACCCGGCAATTCGCCTAAAAGTGATGCAGGGAAAACCCTAGAAAAACCTGCATCAGGTAGGTCGGCCATTTGGTACTTGGGGTTAGCTGTGGGGTCGCAGCTTTCCCCTCGCCGTGCCTTGACCAATTTAGGAGGCAGCTGGCCGACTATTCCAATAGGAATAGCGGACAACTCTTACCGTATGCCCAAGGTCTGCGATCCCGGAACATACACCTCTGAAAACAGGCCGAGGTGCCTCGGCATATGGGAACCTTAGTTCAAAAAACCAAAGAGATGTGAAGGCATCCCCAAAGGTAGCCTCCGCCAGAGCTTTCTGGGAAGGTTCACCTGCGAGAAAATTCTCTCGCAGGCTTCCTTGTCCAGAAGCACATCGTTTTTTTTTGTTTGTTTTTAATGGCAACAGGCTACATGAGGGTAATCCACTTTGGGCAATTCCCCTTTAATAGCATAGGACCGCGGAACATACACCTCTCAGAACAGGCCGAGGTACCTCGGTTTGTGGGAACCTTAGTTCAAAAACGGAGAGGAAAAGGCATACCCAAAGGTAGCCCCTTCGTATGTCTCCTAAAAGGTTCTGCCTGCGAGAGAATAGCCCTCGAAAAATTAGTAGAGCACATCGTTAAGTTCTGCACCAAATATGAACAAGATACGAAACAAGCATTGAGAGAAGACGGAATCAACGACAGCACGAAAAACACCAAACCACAAGAAAAATAATTAATTTGCTAACAAAACCTAAGTAGTACCCCGAAATGTAAAGTAACAAATGTTGTTAATGACCATGTATTTTATTTTATGCGACGATAAATAAAATTAAATAAAAAAATTGTGTAATGGAAGTGACGTCACAGCTTACCACGCCAACGACAGAGCAGCCAATCAGAATACGGCTCGTCAACGTGTAAATTTATGCAGATATTACTGCCAGGGGGCCGGTGTTAAACATTGGATGCCTTGCTCTATCCTTCCGGATCCCCCTTTCAAATCCCCTCCAATGTTCTTAAAGGGGAGGTGTCACCACATGGATGACTGTCATGAAGCCTGTCACTAAAAAAAACACTTCCTATACTATTAAAGAGTAGAGTTTACTACAGGGAGCCTGTCTCCAACAAATCTCTGATATAGATCACTTCACTCTCTGGATTTGAATTAAGGTTACCCTAGTCAGAGATACCCCGATCGATTTTGAGTGCCGTATGATCTTGCGCGGCAGACGTTTGGAAGACTAGGGTTTTCCTTCATCGTAATTTGGATACGAGTCCGAGTCCTACTTAATGGTTGGTTACCTTACTGACTCTTCAGCAACAGCGCTTTCATCCTTTCCCACGCTATTAAATACAGCTATCACCACGTGGATGACTCTCGTATAGCCCACGCATTACAAAAAAGGTAATAATTAATTGTTTTTAGAGCAACAGGCTCCATGAGGGTAATCCACGTGGTGGCAACTCCCCTTCAACAGCATAAGAAAGGGATTTGAAAGGGGGAATGCGAAAGGGTAGAAGAAGGTAGCCAAGGGTTACTAGGGCCCCCGGGCTATATTTTAAGGATCCTACCCGGCATTCGCGTAAAGAAATTCAGGGAAAACCCTAGAAAAACCTGCATCAGGTAGGTCTGGCATTGGGTACTTGTCCCACGCCCTTCCGATACCGGGAGAGGAGTTTTCTGTGGGGACGCAGCATTTCCTTCTCCGTGCTTCGACCAGTTTAGGAGGCAGCTGGTCGACTGTTCCAATGGTAACAGCGAACAACTCTTTCCGTGTGCGACCCCGGAACATACACATCTCAAAACAGGTCGAGGTGCCTCGACTTTGGGAACCTTAGTCAAAAACGGAGAGAGGAAAAGGCATCCCCCAAAGTAGCTCTCTCCGTCTCTCCAGAATCGTTCCTACCTTCGAGAGATCAGCTCTCATAGACTGTAATCCCTACATGATTAATTAATTCATACTCTAATATATCGACTGATAATAATTGCAAAAACGAGCAATTTTTGGTTTTAAAATTAATTTCAATTTGTTTCCTTATATTTTCTCCAGTACAAAATGTAGAGAGTAAATTAAATAAACACGTTGTATGAACCATAAATTCCTGATGAATAAATTGTAGCTGTTTAATATGGTTTGTTAATTAATGTACAAAATTTCTCTAAAGAGAATTTTAATAAAAAAAGACATTTTAATAAAATGAATGATAGATTAAAAAAACTTTTATTAGTCCTCAAATAATACAAAACAGTAACTTTCAGCTTTGTCCTAAGCCATATTCATCTGTTATTTGTATAAAAATTGTATATTACTTCCAACATAAGTTCCTGTTTTATATTATTTGAGGACTAATAAAGGTTTTTTAATTTATCTAATTTTTTTCTATTCAACTACAGAAAAAAATTATTTTCAACTATAGCATGACTCAACTCACACACGGTCGATTTTTTTTTTTTTACAATTTGTATTTCTTATACCACTTGTGTTTCAATGTCTCTACGTGGTGAAACTTACATCAATTTTACATTTGCTGGTCACATCACCACAGAAATTCGTATGCATATCTAAATTGACATATCAGCGTGCTATTATAATCGTTTAATTCAACAAGATAAAATTAATCTCGTAATCAATAAATACTTCGTCCAGAAGTGAGAAAATAATTAGTAAAGTAACTGAGTAAATAACAACTACACAATTTTGAGTTGAATTCAAATAATGTTCTGTCTGCGCAGCCTAATGTAACCGAAAATTAATGAAGGTGTCCTAAATTAAGAACGAAACGTAGTGAAGTTGAATTTTTGTCAGTTACTTTATTAAACTTTTTCTGGCTTCTGGCCGCAGTATTTAATTAAATAATTAATAATTTAATTAAATAATTAATAAATAATTATGTTCACGTTTCATAAATACGATCTATATGAGTAACCAGTAAACGTAGTGCATTGCAAAATAATTTATTCTTCTTGCGTCCCAGGCAGCCATGGCTGCAAAAACGTCCTCAGTCAATTTGGTAATTTTATTCTTCGATACACATCACAATCGATAATACCCTTGGCGTAACAGTTGAAGTGTTGGTAGCCTATGAACGAATTTTCAGGAGCAACATTTCCTTTGTCCAGGGTCGTGGAATGTAAGCGTGGGAATGCGATCTAATTGCGATGGCAACTTCCCCTGGGAGTGGCCACTGGAAGTCATCAGTTATCCAGCACACGTAACCCAGAGTTCGCGCTACCCACGCATCATATGCCATTTCCTAGCAGGTCTCGCGTTAAAATTTATCGTCCGCAGTTAACACACCGGCTCGCTAATATCCATGCGCTGCTGTCATAAGCATTACTGCAAAACATAAAAAGCACGAATCGCTAAGCCACCATGCAAACTTTTTACGGCTTCGTCACCATATTATTATGTTTACAAACATACATTCACATTTGATTTTATATAACATTTGATTTTAAAAATAATAACAAATTTATATTACTAAAATTGCATCGATTATTTAAATTTTTAGGTTGACATCCTCTGTAGTAAATATTTTTAAAATATTGTGACATAAACCTCTCGATGTTATTGCACTTACCTGTCCATAAATAATTAAACATTAAAATATATATTGCGGAGAAAAAAACCTCAAATTATTTTAAAATACAGACCAAGAGCACTAAAAACTCACCTAATCGACATAAAATGATCAAGTTTAAAATATTTCTTGGCACAATTCAATCTTTATAATGAGCTAAATGTATTGGATATAAAAGATAATTTAATTAAATTAATAAAAATGAAAATTTCAACTTTCCTGTAATTTTCAAATTCAAAAATCGTAATTGAAAAAATTGAAAATATAACATTAATAAATAATTTAATATACAAAAAAATTAATTTTCAATAATTCCGAATTCAAAAAATATTAAACAACAAAAAGACAGAGAAATCTCAAATTTACCTAACTGAAATATAATTGCTTAAAATAACAAAATATTTTCATTAATCTGCCTTCTTCCAAAAAATTATTTTTAAAAAATTTAAATTTATTTTAGTAATCAACAATTGAATTATTTTTTAAAACTAAATAAAACTTAAATTATTAGTTCGATAAAGACATTATAATTTAAACAATTAAGTTTAAATTATAATTTAAAAGTTACGACTCAATGATTAATAAAAAAAAACTTTAAATTGTTAATAACTCTCGGTTCTACCAAAAGTGTTTAAATTTGAGAAATGAATTAAAACACAATGTTTCAATATTATTCTGAGATATTCGTCGATCGGCCGCAATAGTCTGTTGATTAGATGTTCGGAGGGGTGACGGGCGATATGATAGCCTCTGACGTCAGCTTACAGACATATGCCTAACACTCGTACAGGAACACACAGTCGTCTCAGAACTTCGTATTTAATCGTAGATCACACCGCCTTCCAAAGCGATGATAAACTCATGATCGCGCACAATCAATAAAAAAATTATCACTCGTAACTTATTTGTCAATCTCACTATAGTGGAGTGAGAGTCGTTAATTCTCGTCTGAAACAGTCCAAAATGTCTCAAAGTCTGGTTTTATTCCAAATTTGACGTTCGGGAACTAATCAGATCTGCCAATTTGAATTTAAATTTCGCGGTCTATCAAATGAATCGTTTCCGACCTCTAAGCTACGTTCAGTCTACGTCTAATACAGACGCAATACGCTTCAATTCAACTTTGGGTGACTTGGATCTATTACGGAAAATTTTAAACCCAATACATTCTTTTTAGTATCAATTTTAAAAAATACATAGTTCTTATAGCAAATTATCCTGTGTTTTCCATAAATAATTCTTATCCCATGATTCACTTAATTTATGTCACACACATTCTCTAGTTTTGTCAAATCAAATTTAAATTAAACATATTTGCACAAAATAAATATTAACAACTTTTAAGAACTGGATATTTGAAACTTCACATTATATAATTAAAATAATTAAATTAGTATAATAATTCTTAACTTAATCACATTATTATATACAAAAATAAATTTAAATTATTCCTGTTTAAAAATTAATTCAATTACTTATGTAATTAAATTTTAAACATTATTTCAATTGATTATTAAATATTTATTTTCAATTACTTCTATTGGAATTCGTGACTGAATCTGTCGTTTCGTCACAATATCTGTATAATAAAAGCGAATTCCAGGACTCCATTTTTTGTGGGTATAATAGAAATTGAGACAAAGATTATGTCCACTTTATTATAAAAATTGAATTTATTTGCAGGGGATAATTTGGTGCAGATTCCCATAATTTCGTTATTGGACGCAAACTTGATCCTCATAGCTTGTTGCCAATTGAGGGAGTGTCCAATGTTTGTCTGAATTATACTCGTATATTATCGTTTCTCCTCTACTCTTATTTTATAATCAAAATTCAATATTCAATGTCAAATATTACTCAGATAAATATTTTCTGACAGCGTATATCCTTGAAACATCTAGAAATCTAAGGAATTCACAACCGAATAGTCAAATTTGGTTTTCACTATATAATTTTTGTAAATTTAGGGAGACAAGTTATTATAGCTATATCCATTCAATAGTTTTGTGATACGTATAATTAATTTTTTTTAAAGAGGAAATATTAATTTTTCTTTTTTATTTTCCTCGAGGTGGTGGAAAAATCACTAAATAAGTGTTTACTTTCAATAATTAATACCACTGGGAGTATATAGTAATATTAATGAATATTTTATCATATTTATTCAAACACAGGCAACGCACATTGTATTTATTCCATATTCAATGGTAAAAAAATTTCCTCCTCATTTAATATCTCTATAAAACGGAATTATATTCACTAACTGACATTTTACACGACTAGTGAACCTAAATTCGATTTCACTATTATTTTCATTTGTCTTCAGTTTTCAGAGGTACCTAAATTAACATATTTTCAATTAGAGAACCAAAAAACCTGCAAAAACAAGTTCCCTTTTCATTTCTACTGTAAAACCTGGTAACAGTTGAAACTTCTTCCAACTAATACCAATATCAATTTCCTTATAAATTCTCTCGTTATAAGTTAGTCTCTTGTAAATCTATTTAGTAGTTGACATTTGGTGTCCAATTTTCGGATATTCTCTGTGATTCACTACGACTTAAGATTGTTTAAACCCGAAAAATTTCTTGAGAACAGAAAACAGCAAAAATACTTCTGTATTAATTAATTAAAACAGAAATATTTTTTACTCCGTTCATACAAATGTCTCCTTTAGCTAACGTCAATTACTGAAATGAGTCAAAACGATATTCCCTTTAGCATCCTGTAGATAGGCATCCAGTATGACACCCATGTTGTGAATTTAAGTAACCAACAGTTTAAGTGACTACATCTAAATCTTTTAGCCACAGTTCCTTGTTTTTCTGTTACTTGCCTACGGAAACCTCATTGACAATTAGACCAGTAAGAAAGAGCATCAATAAAGTATTTTGTCCTTCATTCGTCAATAACATTCAATTAAAAGAATAAAGGCCCCTTTTTCATGTTTTATAATTGTGTAAATAATGAGGTTAGATTACTGGCCCAAATCCCTAAAAATTGCAAAAATAATTATGATACCAAAACCCGGCAAAGATATAACTGACGTCACTTCCTGTCATCCCATAAGTTTGCTATCAACACTATCCAAATTGCTTGAGAAGATCATACTGAAAAGAATCAGAGTAGACAGCAGTAATCAAGACTGGATCCCGGATCATCAATTTGGTTTCCGACATTCGCACTCAACAATGCCATAGAATTGTGGACGGAGTTAACAAAGCTATGGAGAACCAGCAGTACTGCACAGCAATATTCTTAGATGTAAGCCAGGCCTTTGATAAGGTATGGCATTCAGGTCTACAAGTTAAGATTAAAAGGACTCTGCCTGACCAATACTTCAACTTATTAAAATCATACCTTGACCAAAGAGAATTTCTTACTTACGTAAATGGAGAAAGTCTATTATACGACTTCCGACTTACCAACCTCAACGGACGTAAACACAAGTACCTTTTCTGATGATACAGCAATACTGTCAACACACACAGACCCTGATACCGCATCATAGAATCTTCAAGAACATCTACTAATAATAGAGACCTGGCTAAAAAGATGGAAAATAAAAGTAAATGCATCGAAATCATCCCATATAACATTTTCCCTTAAAAAGGAACATTGTCCTATAGTAAAGCTCAACCAGGAAGAAATTCCAAAAGCAGAATCAGTCAAATATCTTGGTCTTCACTTAGACACCAAGCTGAAATGGAGGGATCACATCAATAAAAGGAAAAAGGAAATAGAATTTAAAACTAAATTATTAAACTGGCTGATTGGACGAAAATCAAAATTGTCAGTAGAAAACAAATTACTTATTTACAAAACAGTGATAAAACCTATATGGACGTACGGAATAGAACTCTGGGGATATGCAGCCAAGTCTCACATCGCTATTATGCAACGAGTACAATCAAAAATCCTCCGCACTATTACAAATGCTCCCTCGTATGTATCCAACTTCAGCTTACATACTGGCCGCAATACACCATATGTAGAAGACGTCTTCAAAGATAAAAATCGTAAACATCATACTAAACTTCAACCCATCCCAATCGAATACTAGAGCCGTTACTACAACCTACTGAAGAGATGCTGGACGATAGACTTCAATAGAAACTGAGGTGGCGTTGTTGGACCATCACCTCTCCACGACTTCAGTACAAAACACTCTTATTAAATTAGCTTACAGATCGTATGTAATCTGATTGCTAATAAAATTTAAAAAAATAAAATAATTGTGTAAAGCGCAACCACTTTGGATCTTATAAATAACTGAGTAAAACCCATTAAAATTAAGGAATAATAATAACTAGGATGTCCTGGAAAGGTAATAATATGGCAAAATACAATGAAGTCAACAGATATTCAAGTGCTAGCCTTTACAGTGTGCACCGAACAATACATCGCAGATCATACAACTGACGAAAAAATAAACATATCGAACGTGTGTTCGATTTTTACTGTACCCCATCCGTTCCAGTGTTTGAGGTAGGCGGAGTCAGGATGTTAATCAAGATATATGACTTCCCCTGCACACATCATTTCCTGTCAAACTCTCTCTTCCTTTTCATTCGTTCTAGGTCACTTTCAATAAGAGATGAAAGTATTTGTGTAAACGCTGCCTTAATTACTATGCGATATTAAGGATAGTAACTCTCAACTGACCTTAATTAAATTACAATAGGTAATTTAAGACGCTGTCTTACAACACACAGCTTTACTCGTGTTCTATTTAAAGAGATCGACAAAACGAAGAGGTAAGATGATAATTTAATATTTTCCCGGTAATAAAATAATCATTGTAATGTAATAAATTCTCCAGAATCTTTCAGACAAGTGGATTTGATTCTATATATCAGTTTCTGATGCCGATATTCTCAAAAGAATGTTGGGTAACAAGACACCTGACAGGTGACACTAAACGCGAGGTTCTAAATATGGAAATTAGAAATTTCAGCATATTGAGTGGGTGCTATCAGGCAGATCTCGGATAAATCAAGTAAGGCATATCTTTAAATTTCAATATTAGTACAGAAAACATGGCTTGTGATTAAATTACCATATATTAGCTAACGTCAAAATTTCTCTAAGCACAAAATAAATTAATAAATCTATGTAAATGAAACACTAACAAATTGAACCTAAGATGAAATTATAACTGGTAATCACATTGCAATGAATTTACATATTTGTATTTCCACTTTCTCAAGGAGAACTCATACTACACACTTCGCAAATTTCAAGTCAAGATTTGGACTTTAGTGGAAGGTCAAAATGCAACATCGTAAAATTGTAGTTGCCTGTCCCGGTGAAAAAGTCTCCTTTTCACACCAATCACGTCTGTGGTCGAACAAGCACCAATTAAAATCAAATATTTGCCAAGCTACATTTAACAATATTAAATAGCAGTTAAGAACACAAAACACTCACAGGAACAAGATTAATTGGAATGCATTATTACTTTATACATCTGTGTTAACAAAAGGCTTACGTGTATTTTTTTAACCCACGTGAACAGGATAAGCCCAAAAAGTTTGTACGGACATCAATGAATTTCCATATTTATATTTGTATTTTTTTTCAAGTAGAACATAATGTATGTAGATATGAATCAAAAGATTGGATGTTTACATAAAAGTCCAAAACACAGTTGAATTATTGGCTACGAATTGATGCAATATTTTTGGATTAATAACACTTATTGTAGAGAAAAAATGTATATTTTATTAAAGCTATTAAGTAAATGTAAATATTATATTGTATTTTTAATTATGTAAGACAGGAAAATTACTGTGTCCCGATTACGTAAACTTCTGTAATTAATTGTAGTATCTTATAATTATTTTGTAATTTCATGTAATGACAGTTCATATTACAATGACTAATTGAATAAATAAATTTAAAAAATAATAAATGAAATCAAGAATACTACTTAATGAACGAGACAACAACATTGTATTTGTATTAATATCACTTGAAGACGCACTTATTTCATGTGCAAATATATAATTATATATACGTGGTAATTTTACTTTTTAACCTTCTTTACTCAACCATAGTAATGCTTTGACGTTAATTATTTTTGTGAAACACCGTAGCGACACACGGATATTTCCGCAAGTTGTAAATTAGTTATTCAAAAGTTCGTGTGACAAAGTTGATTTATCCATTGGCTTTCCTGGAAGATAATTTCTACAGATGTAGCTTGTAACTGTAGCCAAAGTAGTAGTTTATAAACTAATTGATCTGAAGATGAACCTGCTAGCACAGGAACTTACAATTAATATATCAAGATACAAGCGCCTCGATAAAAATGAAATAACAGAAAAGAATTCTGAAAAACAAATCATTGACGTTAGCGAACAATTAAAATTCTGACTGGACAGTACAGAGAAATACAAAATGAAACGAGGAAACAAACTGAAGATTTTCCAAAATAATGTAATTAAATAATCAACAGACGTTTTCACAAAGCATAAAAAAGGGAATAATACATGCTTTTAAGTGGAATATATCTCTCATTAATAGTAGGGAGATTTATGAACGCAAAACCTCATTTTTTTTACATGGGCCAACGTTCTGATTTAATTGATGATTTTGTGGTATGCATCGAAATTTTATGTACTCCAACATTTAAATTATATCATTGAATGATTTGCGTCATATAAATCTTCTCTATTTTATAATTCATTCAGAGGTTACAGGCGTTAAGTATATACAGTGATATAAATAATATTGAAGAATATTTTTGTTGATAGATAAATCCTATCTGTGAGGCTTAAAACTATTCATAGCGACGAAAATAGAACGTGTCCAATAGCATGTCGTAAAGCGCCCCTTGAAGCTTCTGGAAATCCATGCAACACGCGATGTTTTAGGGCCTGATCCGGCAATGACATCACGGACCAGGGCAAATGGGCGGAACGAGTTTCGTTATCTGGGTTGTCAACCTTCCCGCTTTCGGCTTCTGCTCCTCCTCCAACACAAATATGCTCTCTCAGTAATCCAGAGAAGAAGAAGAATTTACATTTGTAGATCAACATTCTGTTGTCGAAACGTTGATGTATTCAAACAGAAATTAAAGCATTGATACTATTTGTAAAGATATTCATGATACAAAAATATTTAAAACGTACTATAAGACATACGCCAATATTATAATTAGTGTCAGCTGTATCAGTGTATGTCCAGCATGTACAGAATGTAGTTTTACACACGGACACCTTTCATGTTTCTCTCCGAAATTTCAACGTACCTGCACACATAACTGAAATATTTATCTGTGCTACATACATCCTTATTTATTTATACTACTAAATGTCCGCACTCATGTCCCCATAATACAATTTAGAATCACTATATTCTGCTCCATTTTCATTGCATGTCTTCTAATTCATATTGTAGTGGTCTTATTTTCTCCTACATAAATTGGTATTAATTCGTGCATAATTTAACTATTTGTTTATTGGCTCGCGAGCTTCTAAAGTTGTGTGCTAAATCACCCCAAGTAACAATATTTACGAGTGTAACTATGTAAAAGAACAGCGGTAGTGTTACCAATTCTCTGATCCGACACGTAATATGCTACATTTCTAATTCCGTCTACTTAGTTTCTATTAGTTTCCAATTTCTTAAATCAGAATAATTTATTGTTTCCTTCGTATAATTTTAAATACAGTTAATTTTTTGAACAAGCCACGCATCATGGCAATATGGTGTGTTGTATCGTGGGGTCGATTCTCGTAAGCCACCCCTAAAATGTTTTCTACTTTAAAATATTTTATTGCGTTGTTTCCTTAAATACTACGCAAAATGTACAAAAATATTTTTTGTTTTGAAAATTTAACTTAATATTTTAATTATTGGTTGCTTAAAATTTTATTTTATTTCGTTCCTTACGGTACCGACTCTATTATAACGCGGTATGGACCTGACTGAATGTGTTAAACTGTTGTGAGAACGGAAAGGAGGCTGTTTTTTTTAGCTTTGTGGGGAGTGCAAGGGGGTTAAACGGAATACTGCGCATTCACGTTGTTCATCACAGAGAGATATTAAGTGCTGAGTAAGATTGAGCACAGCCAGCTGGTATAGCGGGAGCGAGTGCGCGCAAGGTGGGCAGTTTTAAGCCTTCCAAATCGAAACACAAATTCACACTGTTAAAACATATTGTTATAAAAGTACTCAAAATTAAGAAAAAAGTAATTCTTCCTAAATTTATGTATGGGCTGTAGCACATGAGCACATGCACCAGCCGTCACTGGTTTATTTTGTATTATTGGTGGACAATGTAGCGAGGTGTGGACTTGATAACTGTTACGCGCTGAAATAATGAGGCCACGGTAATCTTATCGCGTCCAGCGGAGATGCTTACAAACTTCAAAACCAGAATTATCGGGGATGGGTTGAGGCAATCAATATTATTGGTTCACGTGTGGATTTCAGGTAAGATCGACAATTAAGGTGGTCCCACGATATCAGTTGACTGCAACGACTGTATGCAACAGAAACGTCTCACATGATAATAAATTTTGAAGACAAACTATCTCGAGACAGAACAACAAAATAGTTAACTAACTACTCAAGTTGGTACACTACAGGAAGGAATAAAAATTGCACCTTGTATGTTAAATCGTGAAGTCCCGACGAAGATTAGGAAACGTCGAAAATGGGTTAGAAATTGGATTCCAGAAGAAGTTCCTTCAGCGAAGTTTTTAAAAGAAGTGGCATTTGAAGATGAAGAGACTTAATATAAAACATAATTAAAAACATAAATACTGAAAATCTGAAAGTGAAATTGGCCAATGGTAAAGCAAGTTTACTGCCGACTGATAATTTAAGACAATGGAACCGGTAGTTTTACAAAATCGGTTCAGATAAAATAATTTGTGGATTGATTTTCTAAATAACTCTAGTGTATAAAATAATTTTCAGATAACCGTTATAAACTATACGATAAACGTTTCTTTTCAATTATAACCTGAAGGATCCAGCTTCAATGGCATTGTGATGTCTACCTTCTTCCTTGAATAGTGACAGATACAAGGCAAGTCTCGTTTGTTACCCGTCACCACGGAGACGTCGGCTCATGAAAGGAATGTAAAACATGCCATTCACTCGCTAGCGACGTAAATCACAATATAGAATCGAAATAAAAACGTGACAATCCGAAAAAATGGGATGAAGGAAGAGAAGTCGGACCTGACAGTAAAACATTAAAGAAAATCTTATATAAGAAATAGCAACAACTGACGTTTGTCATTTAGCATTTCAAACGTAAAAAAATATCCGGTGGTTTATACTGCGACACGCAATCCATGAAAATATTCGACATAAAATTTAATACTTTTAGAATAGACCAAAACTCATTCCACTCACTAAGTACGTATACTTAAGCTCAAGCCCAATTACTGACAGGATTTGAAATCTCATGGAAAGGGAACCGATTTACTTTCAAATTAATTTATATTTTATGTATATTACCTATAATCTTTTACATCACAAAATTTGCATTTTTCTCTTAAACGTGAATTGGAGAAAGTAATAAATCTCAAATGTTCCAAAAATATTTCAATGCTTTTTATTTACTGTTATCCTTCACATACAACGCTGGTTACTATTTACTGCCCTGTATCATACGAAACACAGTCTCTATGGTAAAGAAATCGCTCAAAATAATGTAGTTATTAATTTTACATGTCCGAATATCTCAAATGAATAAAAATTATACTTGGCATTACAAAAAAGTTCCAGGAATACAGTAATAAAATAAATTAAATTTACACTTAAGAGGAATTTATCCACCATTAAAATATTCAAAATAGTTCCCTTGCGAGTGTTTACACAGTGGTTTCCCCCAGAACTGAAAACTCTCTGGAAACTCTTTTTCGTGAGTGTGTTTACTACCATCAGCAATTCTCGCTGAATGTTCGAAACAGTGTGAATTAATCACGGTCTCGGTCTGGTGAATGTGGTGGATGAGCTCAACTTCCATTCTGTTGTTTGCCCTGGATGATGGACGCAGTATTTGTAGCAATCCGTCCTCCATATAGTTCGGCGGACAAAATCCTCTGGGACGTTCCAAACGAATCTCATTCCGAACATAAACGGCATTTTCAGCCGATACTGAACGGGGATCATCGTCAATCGATAATCTCCCATCTTTATGACATTTAAACCTGTCGTAATTTTCATTGCGGCTATAGTATCTTCTCCAGAAGCTTAATTCACTAGCTTGCGTGTTTCCGCAGTGGTTGTCCCAAGTTTGAAAAAAAATCTTAATACATACACTGAAATCTTCCGTCGACAAATTTGCAACTCACGCAACAATAGAAAAACTAAACGCGACCACCTAGCACAAATTTCTTTGTTATACTGAATGACAAACTTTATATGAAGCACCATCCAGCGGCGTTTCGTCGTACTAGGCAGGCTTTACATGCTTCACAGAAATTCCTTTTAGACTTCAAATATTTCAAGATAAGTAATCTGAATTGAATGACTGTTTGTTTTTTCACTAAAGGCACCAATCTAGCTTCCTTCAACTTGTCCCGCACTTTCCTAATATCTACTGAAGTTCCCAAAATCTCGTTGTTTATTCTTCATCGCGAAACTTCAAATAGCTTTCTCATTGTTTATTTGGATATCCTGTTGAAACTATACGACACATTCATTATTATATAGCGTGACACTTGAGCAAAAACGTCAGAAAGTGAAATTTGCAGCCATGAAGCCCATTGCCGACAGCTGCAGCAACGTCGACGTAATTAGGTTTATATTTCTGCACATAAATCTTTGACAAATGTATGGACAATTCGTGATTCATTCTCGACAGTTTAACCTTTCGTTAACTTCCTAATAAGATATCTGAATTATTGCGTGTTTAAGAAAACTAGATCAGTGTGATGAAAGGTTCCCATGACTGCGGTTTATTCCTTTTGTTATAATTTAAATTTTATATCAAGTTCAAAGTTTTATTTTTCTATCGAGAAATAACATAAATATTTATAAAGTTTTTAAGAACAATAACAAAACGTTATAATTAAATTAATTTTACGTACAATTTTGCAAATTATGCAAAAAATTATATACATACAAATTACAAATATTTGAATTAATTTAATTATTTTTTCAATTTGTACACGAATCGTGCAAAATACTTATACATGTTATATATTAATTTATTAAAATATTTCGTAATTTTTATTAAAAAAAACTTTATAAATACTCATGTAAATAATTTCAAAATTGTAGATTAAACCTGAAGAAGTCCTAAAACAGGACGAAACATCGGTATATTTAATTTTTTGTCAATAAACATAATTTTCTGACTGAAGACCGTATATTTAGTTATTTATATTACAATTAAAACCTTTAACCGTCGGCGAAGATGGTACAAATATTTAATTTAAGTTAAGATAGCAGTAATTCTATTTCATGCAAAACTGTAGTCTGGAATACGAACGAAATCTCGCTGCTGTTCTTTAATTTCATTTATAATAGTCACTGAAGTGAAAATGAGGCTCCAAAGAAAGTTGATGTTGTAAGTCACTGTTTTTAATTGAGAGCATTCACAGAAACAGATGGGTATGAAATGATAAGTGGTTGTTCGAGTCAGTCCTACGCACTTTTAACTCAACTCTCTCAAACTAACAATAGCTTAGTTTCAAAGCTGACGGCTCTGTAGGCAGCTGTTTTATCCAACTTAATAACGTTAAATTTTTTTTCAACCGACAACTTTAAAGTTAATTAATTCAAGTTGTGAAGCATTTTGATTTACCAAGATTGTTTTCCGCTTTACGTAATGGAAACTTAAAGCGAATTCTAAATTAGAAACCCAAATCAGCAAAGTACCTTTGCCAACGAACAGTCGAAATTTGAGGGCAATTAATGTGACGGAGGAATTGCTTCACAAAAATATTTGAAAATGAAACGGAGAAAAATAAAACAGAATTTTATAGGAAATGAGGAAGCTCATCCAATAATGATACACCAAGAGAAGAAAGTTATTGAACAAGACTAAAGAATCTTATTGCGAACAAGATCATACAAACCAAAATGCTATTTGGTGATATGTCCTGCTATTAATGACTCGAGAAAATTCCAATATGAAACATTAACGAAGGCAACTCATAAATGGAAATGTACGAAGAAACAGAAGTGCAGTGAATGAAACCTGTGAAGTAACTGGTCATTATATGCCGCAGGATGCAATGCATGGACATAAATGGAATTTCCTTGACATTTTCAATTGTAAAACGAAGAGTCATATGCTGCAGGAAGTATAGGGACACATGGAAAATGTCAATCAGACAATAAGAAACAAAAATGTGTAGAAATATAATATCGATAAATTGTGTATACAGTTATGTGAATTTAAATAATGTTAGGCTTTATTCCCAATTTGTTTTCAAAGTATCAATTTATTTGTTCTGAAATTTATGGGGATAAATGTTAAGCACACAAATATTAAAATAAAGTACATTACATTTATATTTTAAAATGTTCATTAAAATATACGTAAAATATATTTACCAATCAAAGAAAACAAAACCATAAATACACGTATTAACATAAATTAATTTTTTTGTAATTTAATTATTCAATATATTGTTTCCTAATATTTTGAAAAGTCATGCTAAACTTAACAATCTCATTACATGATTTAAAAATAAATTTCAGATAATTAGCATCGGACATTTATATTAAAGAAGCTAATTATGTTCAATAAAGGGATCAATAATATCTCCGATGAATAATACTGAAGTTTTATTTTATTTTTACACTTCTAGAATTTTAAAATCGCATTAAGAGCAAACTACTGTCCCATAAATTCAAAATTCGTTAATCACAAGTTATTTAAGTTGACTATAAAATGTTTCTATAACAATTGGTAAGTGAAAATATTTCATGTCCTTCAAAATAAACCTACGGTTTATTGACATATTTATCCAAACGAACTCATTCTCAAGTGAAAAATTAAATCTAAAATTTTATATATTTATAATTTTCGCGTAGTTTTAAACTACTTATTTGCAATAAACTAGTATGTTCTCCTCAAATATAAAGCATTAATGTGTACACGGATAACAAGACGAAAAAATTATAGTACTGGCAAATGTGAATCTATAACCTATATACGAAACTTTTCATTCAATGACAAAATATTATAAATAATAATATTCTTTACCGATTAGTAAGTGCAATATAACTCAATTTAGTACAACTGCTTCAATTATTATTAATATTTATGATTAGTGCAATTAATGTCTGACCTACGATTTCATCCGTTTCTTCTATTATAATTTCTAAATTGGATTTCAGCACGAAATTTACTACACTATTAGCAAAAGTAATTATATATTATAGCTACACTTTTTCGGAATGTCTAGTAGAAGCACAAAGGCTATCGCAGAGTCATCTAGTGGTACCCTGCGTTACTTACACGACACGTTTGGCCTTTATATATATGAAGCAGTTTATAACTAGTAAACGTTATAACTTTTTTTTTTCGCCCTAGTTATTAACCCTTAATTACCACGTACTACGTTTTGTCTGTTGGAGTCATTGTCATGAATTCCATGTCGTGTTATTTATCATGAATCGGAGAATATTTTATATTGTTTTTCGTAAATTTGTCTTTAAATTGGGATCTTTAAAACTTCCATTAATGAAGTTTGCCAATGTGAATGAATTTTGAATATTTTTGGTTGGCATTCGAGATTATTCCGAGTCTTAGATGTCACAAAATTTCTATGCGAACTTCACAGTTCCACGATCAGTTAATCGTTCTCAACAAACTGGTATAAACAAACGATAGAAATCTTAAATTTTATGGTCTTAGGACCGATGTTGGTTATATTAATTTTACATTACAACATTCATTTGTTTTAGAGGTTGTATTTTTTACGTCTGCTCATATGACGAATTAATAAATAAATATATTCTGTAATTGTTCAGAACTGCTATATCTAATGCATTTGTTTTGCTTTCGTACTAAATAAATCAAGCAATTTTTATAACAGCAAGAAAATTATTGCAGGATTTTTTGCGAACCGCATTTACTCCGTTAAATTTATGATTTATTTATCAATTTTTATCGCTCGGTTAGATTTACTTTTTCAAGACTCTGAATATAGCTCAGAGTGGAGTAGTTTTTTTTATTGGATTCACAGACTCGTCAGGAATTTCCGTGTTTTGTACTTTCTGTTTCTTTAAAAATTATTATAATAAAATATTACGATACAGAAATTATTATACTGAATAAAATATAATTTGGAATCAACGTTTTTGATAATTCCTGTTTTCTGTAAGCCGCTGGTTATGAGGAAATAACACACAGTGATTGAGACGGGAGACAAAGATGTCACGACCATGTTTACGGCTCTCGTGTGGTTTCAGTCAACTTCAGACAGCAATCAACTGCATCAGATTATGGAAATCGTTCTCCGAATCATACGGCCCATTGTTTGTTAATGGTTCAGAAGACAAGTAAGGGAGCTCGATCTCTTGTGCGACTATCAATTTTTTTAAAAAAAAAAGCTGTTTCCCCGATATGAAGGTATTAGAAATATAGATCGCTAAGTGCGTTTCCGCAGAGCCATGCCGTGAAACATCTGCACATGACTGGAATTCGCTATAACCATTAACGAGCACTTTTTACCAAGCAGCGGATCCTTCGACATCTATTGTGTAGATTTATAGAGTCGTGTAGCTAAGCAATGGTTGACACATTAATAGAAACGGGGACCTCATTAGGATTTGCCACCTGGGCGCCTTTCTCTTAATAAGGACAGGAATCCTAGACATCTTAGCGAGAATGAATATGAAGGCGCTAAACAAGTAACACTTGAAGTAAATAAAAATTAATTAGTCCCATAATGTAATTTATAATTAAGATTGGTTTTTAGGTGTCTTGAAATCTCTCATTTGTTTTTTCATCTTCTTCTTCTATATAATAAAAAAGGATGTATATTTGTATGTATGTATGTATGTATGTATGTATTTACGTTGTTCTTTATACAAATTTTATCGCGTGGACAGAATTCAACAAAAATTGGTATACGTATTCTGCCAAAATCGAGAACCGGTACTGTGGGGGTGAGAAACCCCTAGAATAAACGTGGAAATAATTATAATTGAAATAAGTTACGAATTAGTGTTAAATTACTGCGCGAGACGATGACGTCATAAGTTTTCAAGACATTGACGCATCCTAAATATAGTTCTGTATTTCGTAATGAAATAAAGCAGAAATATTTTGATTGAATAAAAAGTAAAATTTTTTCCAGTATTACTCCATCTAATAGTAATAAAAAAACAATACGAAACGCTTTACCATCCTTGCGCAAAGTTAATTTGGAATAGTTAATTATCCCGCTATCTTTGATAAAGCCAATATGGCGCCTTATAATACATTCAAATGTGTGTCGGTCGAGATTTATAAAATTTCATAATATAACGTACTATTGTATCCTGTATAATATTTCAGAAGATAATAAGATTTGTCTAAGGTACGACTGCTGAATTATATGTTTGTAACTATAAAAGTATTGAAAATGACGTACGGAACTCCGAAAGTTTTTATGGTCGTTATTCAATTAATGCACTATCAGTCAAAGGTATGTACAGAAATAGGAACATTTAAATTGAATTAAAAGTACAATTAATTATACTTTACGCAACGTATTTCTATAAATTTGTATAAATGTAAACAAATTATTGCGTGCAATTTGTGTCGTGAAACAAAAATTTGATGTTAGGATAGCAATATTTGTTTTCCATTTTTGGGAACGACGTTATAGATGTTCAATTTCTGAGAAATGAAGCTGAGCAAAAATATTTTGATTGAATAATAAGTATAATTAAATCTACCAATACCACATCGAGTGATAAATATAATTTATTATGAAAGGTTATACAATCCATGGCATTAATTTTCTTTTAAATAACTTGACTTTTGACGTGGAATATTTAACGGGATCAGGGACCAATATGTTTCCCAATTATATCTTGCAGTACGCACTGGAAGATACATAGAATTATGATAAAAACAATACTTAAATGTTCAAAATTGATATTTTTTTTATTGAAGACAGCGTATTTCGTAATGTTTTGCATTAATTTTATACAATGCTACCAACTGCAGATTGCTAAAACCACCAAATAGTTTAATTTTAGATGGAAAAATTATATGTCTACAAATATAATTTTAAGTCAGTGACTTAAACACCTTCAGCATGGAAGGTGAGCACATTTAGGGATAGGGTTCGAGGAGCGTTACATAAAAATAGCGCAAAAGCAACCGAAATTGGAGTGTATCAGGACATCTCGGGCAACACCGGGCACCCAGCTAGTTATTAATATTTTATGTTTGCGTCAGCCAAAATATTATTTGCGACCTTCTACATTATTTAACTGATAGAGTGCATAATATTTTCTTTATTCTAATGCGACGATTGTGCTTGATTTCAGTTTCTTCTCAAATTAGTTGGCCAATTTTGGCGCTGGATATGAAAGCTAGTAATGCCGCGCGATTGATTCTGGTTCACTGCAGAAGTCTTTAGTGTTAACTTTGGCTATTGTCTTGTTTCGTTTTTCTTCGTATTTTCTGCATTCACAGAGAAAATGCTGAATGATGAGCGATTGGTTGCAGGGACCACATATGGATTGGGGTGTTCTGAAGAATATTAATCCTGGAGATTAATATCTGCTGGTTTCTGTGGAGGTTCTTGGGAAGTATTAGTTCGGATGATGATGTTATTTCCTGGTGGAAGAGTCCGTTACTTCAGTACGCCTCCTTGCTTGCCAGATTAATCGCATTTTCTTCTAGAGATCCTTGTATAGGTCCCAGGCTGTGTGTATACTGTGGATGTTAAGAGGATCATGTTGTACGTTGGTAGCGAGAGTCCGCCGCCTTCGTTTCCGTATATAAGCATGAGCGACGATCCATATGAGGTGAATTATTTTTTGACATGGTGATATATTTTGCAAAAGTATTCTGATTTTTTCAGCCCTGATTTTTGGGTCGGTTATGGCCTTTAATGCTTCCAAGGAGTCAGAGCAGATTATTAAGTGATTTAGAGCGGATTCAGTGCAGTATTCGTGAGCCATCTAATTTCTTTGTTCCGATCTGAAACGACTTCATGTTCTACAGTGGTATTGGTGACTATATTAATGACTTAGTAATTTATTATATTTAACAATCAACAAAAATCACTTCAAGAGGTAAAAAATTATGTTGAGTTTATAACTAAAAAACGTAATTTTTTGAACAAATTAAGCATATTTCTACCAAACATTCACCATTGCCTCCTATTAAATAATGACATACATAAAATTTTATAAAACTTTAATTGAAATTTAAAATTACGACTTTTAGTAAATTCTAGACTTATAAAAGCTATTTAAATATCAATGACCATCCCAAAAGCGTCGATTATATGGAGACAAGCTCCTATTGAAAATATTGTCGATCGATGGTTTTTTTTATTGCGATACAAATACATTTTAATTAAAAGTCGGTAAAAACATTTATTTTTGATTGCTATTATGTATTTTATATTTTAATTTAACATTATTAATTTTTATCTATATCTTGTGTTTGACAAAGTTCTACAGATATTTAGAAACTGTAATAGGCCCGACTTTAGTTTAAAAAATATTACCAATATTAATTAAATATAAAAAGTCTGTGTTAAATGCACACTAATTAGATAAAAAGATATCCAAATAACTGTCAAAAATAAGTGTTGAATTAAATACCACACGTTTCTGCAATTCTTGTTGCTTTCATCAGGTGATTCCAAAACGCAAGAGACGTAAGAACGGCACATCGCACAAACCAGGGGAAGAACTCAAAAGCAAAGCTACTACCTTATGGAAAACAAGTTGTTTAGTTATGTTTATGAATATTTATGAATTTAAAATGCATAACTTCAAAAGTTTAGTATTGTTATTGTGTTTGGATGAAAGTTTCGAACTAAAGAAAAGAATACTGTTAAAATTATTACTGGAATGTTGTATTTCATCACATTTTATATATTCCTCACACTGGATCCTCGCAATTACTAGATTACTAGATTTAAAACTATAATAAATACAAAACCCAAAATTCAGCAAAATATAATTTAGGAAAGCGATAGGCCTAATAGTGAGGTAAAATTCAAAATATATGGACACTAATAATTTTAGCTTTGCTTTTGAATTTGAGCGGTGCGTCATTCTTACGGCTCTTGCGAATAAATTAACAATGACTGTAGAAACAGTGTATGGTATTTACTTTAACACTTATTTTAATCTGTTTTTCGCTTTTTATTTATCTACTTATCAGTAATTGTAGTCTATAGGTCAATTTTTTAAATTAACATACAAAATCATTATTTGAAGGTATAAAACGTCAGTGTTAGATTTATTATTTTTTTAACAGATTAACGTAACAATTAATTAATGTAACCCAAGATGGAGTCTAAAACTGTTCAATTCTCTTAGAAATAAAGTATTTGAGTTATAAACGCAACAATCTTCTGTTTTCATATTTTTTCTTTTTAATACAGCACTTGGATATTTGAAAATTTCAGCTATATATATTTTGGAGTCATTGTTTTTATGCTGAGAAACGAACTGCAGATAAATAAAATTTCAACATATTTATTTTGTTTTCTCGAAAAAAACTTAAAAGTTGTTACTAAATGTTTTTACTAGACTATATTTCTTAAAAGAAAAACATTCAAGCCACCAATGACCATATGTTTAACTCGTTAATTATATTAACCATTTGCGATCATTGTTGTTCAACTGTCTTACACTGTGCACAAGCTGCCCAATGATTGCACATGGAATTTAGTTTCTATTATGATCAAAAACTTTTCGGGGTCCAAAATGATTTCAGCGGAAAGTTATCTTCTTTGGAAACAAACATTTCCCTGAGTATTTCGTAAAAATCAAATCTCCTGCGTCGATTCATGAGAAATGCGACGGAAAATTGTCGCCCTTCCTGGAACTCAAGTGGAGAACAGTTTCTATATATGGAACAGAAGTTTCAAGCTGTCGGGTGACCTCGCTGGACAAAGCGAGAGTCCAAGAAAGAGTTCTTCGTTCCAGGACGAACATGTATAAATTCAAATGAGTTTTCAGACAGTAATATACACTAATGAATGGGAAAAAAATATTCCACTATCACAACTTTCCATTTAAAATCAAACTTATAATTTAGCATATTCTGTTATTTTACATACAAGTTTCAATATTCTTTTTTGAATATGTGTAAAAGTAGACCTATCAACGTTATCAATAAATCTAATAGAAAATAGTATATATTTATTTTGTTACATAAGGAATTAATTTGACTGTATAGATCATAGCATACTCCAAGAAAATATAATATATTATGGAATAACTGTTATATCATTACCTTGGTTGAAATTTCACCTACCACATAGAATGCAATTGATAGTATAAAGTATTACTTCTCAGGTAAAATATGTTATTCATATTTTGGAATTATTAAGGCTAGAGTCCCACAAGGATCAGTATTAGGACCCCGTCTATTCCTTAAATACAAAATTGATCTTCTGAAACTTGTAGATTATTCTTTAACAGGTATACTTTTTGCAGATAATACTAGTATATTAGTCAAACCTAACAAAGACACATTAGAAGATGCAGAAAACTATCATTTATATCAATAAATAAAAGTAATGGCCAAACAATCAGATATTAATTAATAATTAAATTAATATAATTAGAACATTATATCAAGATGTTTTGTGCTTTATTTGGGGCTTCATGTTCTAATCATTTTTTTATTATTCACCTTATGAAGCCCCAAATTAGGTATGAAACAGTGATACATATTTTTGTAATTGTATTCATTACATTGTTAATTAATAAACTGTCTGTTTGACCATTATTTTTATTTATTTATTGTGTCAATAGTCAGATAAATATCCATATACTTTACATCATCTATTAAACTGGTCTTCAGTACATGGTTTAACAATTAATTTTGTTTATGCAATTTCACACAGAACACAACTAACAAAACTCAGTTCAACAACATATATGCAGTAAGAATTATGTCCAATTTCAACCATTTTAAATCAAGAAAACTAGTTTTTCCTTACATATTTTTATTCTTCTTTGTCATATGGAGTTACATTCTGGGATAATTTAGCAGACAAAGGCAGTTTTCTTGCTGCTCAAAATCTTATACCAGGTTACTTCTTGAAGCTCATGTATTGTATTTTTTATTGATCTGTTCTTGATACAAAGTATGTTTTGGACAAGTCAAAATAATTCAATCTAATAACTGCATTCATACAAACACACACATACAATATCCACTCCCACTCATTTTCACAGGTCAATATATAATTATAAATACCAAATAAAAATATACATGAATTTAATTTGAATTGAATGCATTAGAAATGATTCATCAATAGAATAAACCAAGTAATCTTGCAAATATGCTCAAAAAACTGCTTTAAATATAATTTTGTTGTCAATAATTTTGATGTGTCTAAGACATTTTTTATAAAATATAGAACCCGAGTAAAAACAAACTTTTCCTGAAGTTTGATGTATTCAGAAAATTTATGAATAACAACTTTGTCTGATATGATAATTGTGGATCTACAAACATTTCTTTAGAGCATAAGAGTGTTTATTTGGAAGTACTTATATTAACAAAATAAGTTCATACAAGAAGACATATGGCAATGCAAGTTTTGCTGACTTCCTGTGTTTTTGAGGTTGTCACTGCCTCGCATCACAGAGGTCCCAGGCGGCATGGAAGTGGATGTTGTGTGTGTGTGTTTCCATACCAAGAACACCCATAAAATTGGTTCCCCCACTAGTGAAATGCTTAAAGTGTACAACTTGCTAATGACCATAGCTGTTGATGCAAATAGAATTAACTTTTTAAAAAATGTGAGAATTAGCACAGCTTTAAAAAAAAGCCTACATGACACACTACAATTTAGTCAGAAAATATTTTCCTGTAAACAGAAATGTAGAAGTCTCTTCAAAATGTTATTGATTATTACAAATAGGCATGTATTATCAAATCTTATTTATGACTTCAACACAAGAACCAAATTCAATCGAAAACATGAACATTTATTAATAAAAAAAAACCTTTATGCAGTGTCCAAATTATTTTTAAATGCAGATAGAGAGCTTTTGACTTATGTCACAATCATTATTTAAATAAAAAGTGATCATAATTATATAATAGTGCAAAGGCACTTGTCAGTCCAACTTGTACAATTACCTTCTTCTATTATATTTTACAATTATTTTTTACTGTAATTGAAGATTGTTAAACTTTAATTTGAAACATCTCCGATTTTTAAAGAATTACTGTTACATAAGTCGAAAGCTCTATTTAATTTATAAATGAATTGAAGAGTAATTATTCCTATACGAATAATGGAGTGAGTAGAAAATGGCGAGTAAAATCGTTTACGTGCAAGAGTTGATTCATGTCTAGGAAACTTGAGTACTCTGCAAGGTCAGACATGGGATCAGCAGTGTGATATGGTCCTGAGCAAGCAGACACATGCCGAACTAAGGCGCACGTGTCAAAACTGGACGGCATTCATGTGGCGGGCCACTCCTCGATTTATATTCCATTATAAAGTCTGTGTACATGTAAACAATAAATAATAATTTTCGTACTGTAACCTCTCTCGTAATCTTCCACGTAGCGTAGTTTAATGCCGCCTCCTTATTTTTAGTTTTCTGTTTAAATCCAAAATTTACTGGTCGCCCCCGCCACGCTACGACACTGCGTGTATCCCGTACTACACGGTATTGAGAGACTTCTATCACAGTGTATCCACGTCCTAACGGAACCACAGCCATGCATTATTTCTTGAGATGTACTACTACCGTCAGACAATCCCGACTTATGAATTATAGATCTATTTACTTTGTCCTATTTCTCTACCTATGTTTTGTCAAAAACCTATTGACCTATCTATACCTTTACCAGTGGTGGTTCGTGACTTTTTAAAGTTATGTGCTACAACAAACATTTTTACGGGGCAACTATGTAAAATAATAATTAGTCAGTGATAGTGTTATCAATACTCCGGCAATGTAATACACGACTTCTCTAATTAGGTCTACACGATTTCCAATAGTGACTAATTTTTAAAAGTGGAATAAGAATAGACTCTCAATTCTAATTTCATTCTAAATATTTTAAATAATATTAAATTTTTGAACAAGAGACAGAGCAATTTTGTATGCAGGTGCGTGCGGAAGATTTTCGCATTATAATAATGTTTTCTTTAAAATAACCTTTGTTTGTGATTTTTTAAATATTATCATAAATGTATTAATATTAATTTCTTAAAGAACAAAATTAGTGTAGAGACAAAGTAACACAAGTAATTAACAATCTGTACAACAGAAATTTATTTTGAAAAATACCCAATTTTAAAGTGAGTAGAGATTTTGATCAACAGTCGTGATCTTTGTCAATACTAGAGCCGGACCTATAGTTATACACGTATATATACAGAGTTATTCTACTGTCATTGAATAAACTTTGAGGGGTAGTATGGCTTACTAAAACATCAATATTTTTGTACAGGAATGTATTGGAAGTGACAAGTTGAGGTACGAACACAAAAAATGAGATATGAAAAGAAAACGTAGTTTCTTCAGGAAAGTAGGTCTGAATGTCAGTACATATGAGAGTGGCCTGTATATATTTTGAATGTCTCATCACTCGAGAATAAAGTTATTTGAAAAAATTAATCAGATTGGTATCTCCTAAAACTTACCTGGCAGGACCCAATGCTTAATACGAAGGAGATACGTGATAATCTGGATAATAAAAACTGAGCTAGGTCAGCAAGTAACAGAGGGACATTACTACATATAGGTAGCTGAATTACCTGAAATCAGTTGGCCCAGTCTGCCTGTACAGAAATAAAAATCAAATTTTCAAGGGCCTGAGCCCCCTACATCAGGATAGTAGATCTGAACTGCATACTGATGTACATGAATTGCAAGACGAATTCTGAAAACACATTTGTCATTGATGTGCTTTCACAAACATTGGCATAAAGAAGAAAACCATACTCCACACAAGAGTGGAGACTTTCCTGTGTAAATTAAGAATAAAGCACAAAAAATAATACTAAATATGACCTTCATACGGATCTGTATGAAGGTCATAGTTATTATTTTTAAACAGATGCTAATTTCAGTTATATATAAAACATTCAGTTTTCAGCACAGTTTCATTCAACCCAGGATCAAGTAGGAAAATGTTTCGGTTATAACTATCGTACATGCATTTATGCAAAACCAAAGGAAATTCCAATGTTGCTGATGAAACATTGTATTGTATTAATTATTTATGCTACTTAATACAATTTTTGTTACATATTGGCTGCTTTGTTTATTTATTACATGATAATTATCAGAAGATATTAAATATTTAATCATAATTTAAAATGAAAAATTTACGTCTGATTGAGAATTAATAAGAAAGATAGCCAAATACAAGCAAAATAAATCATAATTTAAACACCACACATTTCTGGCCTTCTTGTCCCATTTTTCAGGTGCTAAGAAGAACCTAGAGAGACACAAATGCACTCGTAAGTTGACAAAATTCAAAAGCACCTGAAGGGACAAGAATCTGAGAAACTGTGGGGTATTTATATTATCACTTATTTTGTCTGTATTTGGCAATCTTTCTTATTATTAATCTGAATTTAGTTTATATACTTCTGTTACAAGTGTTTAGAATTTGGTGCATAGCTGAAGTCTGCATTTTTTTTTACTGTTAAAAATTATCTTTCCCTACCTTATATTCAATAACTCATGACTAATGTACTTCCGACTAAAGCTTTCTTACTCTTCACCACACCATTGTTAATGGAATACTCCGAAACACATTGCATCAAATAAATCAATATCAACCACCATAAGATATCAAAATTTTAAACCAGTTGAACTCAATAAGAGCTTTTAGGCTTTTTGACAAACTTTATCCTTTTATAATTCATCCTGTAGTGCCATTTACTCATGATATGTAAATGTTCATCTCAAGAAAGTAGGTATTAGTAACTAATTAATGGCTACATTCTTAGTATGTTTGCAGAGAGGTGATATTATTACTCCCTTCCATTTATGTCTAATGTTTTGTTATTCTTGCACATATCATCCCTTTCAACCCAAGAGAAATTTTTTTTTATTTCATCTCATATATTTCTTTTTATAAAATTCAACCATTTTCATTTCATTGTATGCAAGGCAGAGATCCTGTTTCATACCTCAATAAAAGCATCTCAAACTACTGAATTACTCATATTAAATACCAACTTCCTCAACCAGTTACAAATTTAAGATTAATGAAGGTGAAAGTGGTGGTTATATGCATTTGGATATGAAGACAGGCCAATTTAAACAGACTACATAGGAAAATATATGCAAACTATGTTGCAATTATTTATTCTGCAAATGTAATCACAAATACTTTTTTATAAAAAATTATTCTATAAACAATAAATCACAGGCATTTGATAAGTATATTTCAAGTATCAGCAATTCAATATCAGAAATACAAGGAAACTTATACAGGCAAAATTGCCTAAATGAGGCACTAACCATCTATTCTGCTTATTATTTACTCTTACCCTTACTATAAACGAACAAGTGCTGGAAATGGCAGCAGTCCCCTAAGCATAAACCCTAGCTTCCGCATTACACGCTGGACAGAACTTGGGTCTTTAGCCCACATTCCCGCACCTTTTCTTTCTGCCTTTCCTTCTGCAGCCAAAAGACTTTTGTAATGATCCAAGTACAGCATATCTTTTTCCAAAGAAAAATTTAAACTTGAAACCGAAGCAAATCCCAAGGAAACAAGACGTAATGAAATGTCACCACTCTGAAAAAAGTGAGCAATTGGTAAGAAAAGGTGATTCATTTGATTATTTTCTTTTACCATCTAATAAATGTTAACATATACTTGCACTACCACCTTTATATATGTATAAGTTATTGTACTTCAAGGGTCAGAAACAAAGAAAAGATAATGATACTGTATAATGCTTACAATCAGCAATGTTGGCATTAGTTATGAATTACAAAGTTTTACTAAAAAAAGCACCAGCTTCATTCTTACATTTCAGTTAACCCACACTTACTAACTTTATCAACATATTGTAAATGGGTAAGTAGAAATATAGATTTAAAAAAATGCTATTTGAACAGACTGAAAATTTGATAGTTATTGTGTCATTTTGTCTACCTTAGTAACTTTATGAACGCCACAGTATTAGGACTGAACAACATTTTAAACAATTACTCTTCCAATATTCTGAAACTCTAATAATAAATTTAGTTTTGGCATATCTATTTTTTGGGTCATGGTTGTAAAGATGTAGTTTTAAAAATTCTTGAAGTACGCAAAGATTTCTCATTCCTACATTCAAAATTTCTATATTTTCTTTTCATACATTCCCTTTACCAGACTTACACTACAATCAGCTGATTGTCCATTATGCAATAAAATAAGCAACATTATCACCAAAGAGAGCAAGTCTTGTGAGCATATATACCAATTATCTACCCAACTTTTCAGTATAGGTAAGTCAAGATAATCATTCCAGCCGGACACAGACTCATCAGTCAGGTAGAAATTTATTAAATTGATCACACAATCTGAGTACCTTATCGCAACTAACATAAGTGTGTCAGAACTTTCAACAGTTAGTTGGCACTTTAGTTCATTCACTTTTGTGGAAAATTGAGTTAGGTCCAAGAACACAGCTCCTGTACTGTGACTTAGTTATGAAATCTTACAACTGGGTTATAGTATTGTTTACCTGCTTGAAGCTGAAATTAGCCAGGGCATTTTTCATTGAGAAATTAGCTTGTCTGGGGAATAGTGAAAAAACTTTTTACAACAGCCCATTAACATGAAAATTAACATATATGAAGCTAAGAATGTTCTAAAACCTGTCGAAATAACTATTTTCACAAAGAAATTTTAATTACTGAGGTATATGCAAATTATGTAACTTTAACCACACTAAATCCTAATGCCATAATGCTGAAATAATTAAATTTAATACCGTCATACTATACACTACATTAAAGGAAGATAAGTAAATGAACAACAATAACTACGAATGTTTAGGAAAAGTAGTCTGTTATTGACTTCTGTTTCAATGACATGGCATGGCATCTTTCTTCCTTATGGTTGCTTTTAATCTATGTAAAACCAAATTATGGGAAAGCAGAGAATCACTTGATTGGTCTGCAAACCCTCAGTCCACTGAAGATCAGATTAGGTGCAGATTATTGTTTCAGAAATAAGTTTAACGTTTCCATCCTCACTCTCGTCAGAATCAGTTTCTGTTCTTGTTCCCTTTTAACAATATCACTGTCAGACATAACCTCATCCCTTGATAGTCACAACCAGCTTCAAACCATTATAAATATTTTCCGTGGTTAAGCCACAAAGTGGTTAAACTGCACATGGCTAATTGAGAGTCTACAGTATTACCTAACAGAGAGAAGGATGGAAGAAGAAGGAAAGACTGAAAATATTTGACCCAGGCAGGACTTGAACCCACGTATTCTGCTTAGTACACAGACGCCTTAACCATCTCGGCCACCGGGTCAAGTTCCTGACCAGGCAAATATAGACAGTCTTATTGTGGACAATTAATAGTTTTAGTGGAGGAATGGATAGAGTCGAGGGAATGAAGTATTAGGAGCTTCCATTGAGGAATAAATACAATATTAGGAGAATCCATTAAGGAACTAATTCACATTCAAACTTGGATAGTGAGGAAGGATAGAAATAAATAGGAGAAATAGGAGGATTGCGCTTTATGTGAATTCATATGCTCGGGCGAAGAATTACGCACATAGAAAAGCATATGTTCAAAGCAGAGAGAAGGATGGAAGCAGAAGGAAAGACTGAAAATATTTGACCCAGGCGGGACTTGAACCCACGTATTCTGCTTAGTACACAGACGCCTTAACCATCTCGGCCATATATATATATATATATATATATATATATATATATATATACATATATATTAGTAAGGATATTCTTCAGGAAGGAGTGTTATAAGGGGGCTCAGAGCCTCCGAAAATTTGAAGAAACGCCTTCAGTTCCTTATGGCGACCCCGCACTTCACTTTCAGGTAAACCACAACCTATCTCTCTGTCCTCTCCATACCAATATTGCAATTATACATATATATATACTACAGATTAATTGCATGTTTCTATGATAATGGTAAACAGAAAATATCACTTTGCATACTACATAAACAGTTAATTTATGACAAATACCTGTGTGGCAACAATACAGCTTGCATAATTTGGGGTGGCATTTAATGGTCTAAAATTAACATTTTCTCCCACAATTACATGTTGCAGCCAAGAAACACCATTGCCTGAAACATCAACTCCTGAAAGGTGCACAGGCAAACCTTTTGTTGGTTTACGAAACCAATTAATTGCAACAACAGGTTGATGTTCAACTAACAATAACAGTGGCCTGCTTCCAGATCCAGGCTCAATACTAAGAATTCTTCCACGTAACGTCACATGACTGTGCACAAAATTTGAAGGGATGTCCTGTGGTTTTACAAAACGCTGAAACTGGAGAAAAACTTACTATGTCATATCACTGAAGCAAAAATATACATCAGACAATTTAAGTCAAAATTATGCAAAAACAATTCAAGCTATAGCACAGTAAATTCGAAAATATGTGTGTATAAACATTTACATACTTATTTATAATATTGAGAGCATAAGGTTGTTAAAAATCAACATTTATTACTTGCTTTATACGTTTAAGACTAATTTGATTTTGCTGAAGCTGTCGTTTTATTATCATGTCATACCCATGTTACCGAATTGGTCTTTAGCCATTATATAATCTCAATTATAATTAGATAATTTTACACAAACATTTGTAAAATTGAAAAATTTAACAATTTTTTGTTACAGGATTCTCACGTTATAATAAAACACTTAGATAGTTACAAATAAATTGGAAGCAACCTGAACATTGAAAAAGCAAAACCGATGATTTATGGGATTTAATTATTGTGCTTCCGAGCTAACCAGTATTAGGTCCAAATAACGTAATATTATTGAAGTAAAAACACTTAAATACTTACAGGACGAATACTGCGAAACGCGATGGTTAATCCACAAATTCCAACTGTATAGATGCCAATCTATAACAGAAGTGTAGAATACTTAATTTTTATATTTCCCGAAAGTGGCGATTTACGATAATTTCATACCTGAACACCTCTTATATTGCGCTCCATCAATGATGTAAATTTTTCGAACCAATGACGATCATCATCCATTTTTATTTCTTCGTTTAACGCTTAATTACATAAGTGCATCGTCAAATAAAATTACAAACATCAATTTACTACACAGGTCTGCTCAATAGGGCACTCCCACAACTAACATTACAGAAGAAGTACTAAGATATCAAATATAAAATGAAAAAAGTAGTCTACTGTAATGTGACCAACTTAAGATATTATTGCCACCGGGATTATATTACATTATATTATTAATAGAAAGTACTGTCTGATAAAACATATGCGTGCAACAAATAGGCGTAAAATATATTCTGGTTTGTACCAATTATTAATATTTTCCGCTCTAAAATTGCGCAATGGTGGTATTGGATAAAAAGGCATTTTCCTCCTGTTAACGTAAGATCTTTGGCCGTAAAACAAAGATATTAGACTTTGTTAGCAGCTCTCGTGCCGACGACGCGTGATTTAAGTTTTGTCATTGTCGAAAAGCCGTAAAATGTCTGCTATTAGCTTATTAAATCCTAAAGCTGAATTTGCGAAAGCGGCGCAAGCATTAGCTGTCAATATATCTGCAGCCAAAGGTATCCAAGATGTGATGCGGTCCAATTTGGGACCGAAAGGGACAATGAAAATGTAAGTTTAACCTGTCTTTTCATGCCATGTGATTATTGAAATATCGTTAATTCTCAAGTAACTTACACTCGCAGCTTAATTATAATGGTAGATTGTACAATCGTAACGTAAAATGGTAAATTAACAAGGTTTTATAAGAAAATTTTCGAGTAGGCGTTTGTTGCCATATAAGGTCTTGCATGACAGCACTGAATATTTTATTATTCTCATTCATTTATATATTATAGGTTAGTATCCGGAGCTGGTGACATCAAGATTACAAAAGATGGAAATGTCTTGCTTCACGAAATGGTAAGGGATTTATAATCGAAGCTCATAAGTGTTTCAGAATATTACTGCTACTTTGAGCTCACTTTTAGCAACTTATATACAATTTTTATAAATCAAAAATTCTGTAAGGTTTTATTCATTTACGATAATGATGTAAAATATATTTTGAATTTTGGTTTGTAATTATAAACATGCTTATTAAAAAACAATATAACTCAACGCTTTTTTTGCTAGTTTCTTAAATTTAGAATTTTTTAGTAAATATTTGTCGTCAAGTAAGTATAAATTTAGTATATAATTGCATTGAATTGAAAATTGTGCATTTTCAATTTAAAAAATTCTGATCTGATTGAGAATTTACTTCTGATTAACAAGTTATATATACAATATAATATATAGAGAGAATGTTATGATTTAATTATTTTCATTGTAAACTGCAAATAGATATTAGCTTGTACAAGTTTTGTCATTACATTACTTCTTTTTCCCAGCAAATTCAGCATCCTACAGCTTCTCTTATTGCAAGAGCATCAACTGCACAAGATGACATGACTGGAGATGGTACAACTTCTACAGTTCTTGTTATAGGGGAACTGTTGAAACAAGCTGATTTGTATATTGCTGAGGTAATTTTTGATGAAAGAACTCTTAAAAAGTAAGGTTTTTAAGAATAAAAATGTGAACTATTATTTATAATTGCTTTTCAGGGATTGCATCCACGTGTAATCACTGAAGGATTTGAATTAGCAAGAGCTAAAACCTTAGAAGTATTGGATAAGGTGAAGATAAAAATTGAACCAACACGTGAGAATTTACTACATGTAGCTTACACATCATTATTAACCAAAGTGCATAGGCAACTAGCACATCTCCTTGCAGAGGTTAGTTATTCTCAATGCTACATTATATCTTATAACCAATTACACAGGTTAGGTTTTATACAGATAATCAGACTGCTTTGTATGTTAACTTGTGTTGTTTGTTGTACAGTTTAACTTAGAATAAGCTGTTTGCAATATGATATTTGAATTCTGTCCAAATTATTTTTTTACTAAAGAATGTTATCTTATGATTTGTTATACATGAGCTAAAAATTCTCGGCATTTAATTTGTGTGAACATTCAAAAAAACAACTAATTTATTGATTCACTGCAGAACAAAAAAATTGGTTGGAAAACATAAATAAGTTATATTAAATATTATGAACTTTCCAACTTCCAGTTTTCAAAATTGCACTTTTACATTGTTTTTCCCTATTTATTAATTCCAGGTGTGTGTTGATGCTGTTTTGGCTATTCGACAATCTGAAAAAGAAATTGACCTTCATATGATCGAACTTATGGAAATGCAGCACAAGACCGAGACAGAAACTAGCTTAATACGAGGCATTGTAATGGATCATGGATCTCGTCATCCAGATATGCCTAAAAGGGTGGAAAATGCATACATTTTGACATGTAATGTCAGCATGGAATATGAAAAGAGGCAAGTCATTTTTTCAAACCATAACATTCTTAAAACTTGCAGTCTTTGAGCTGTAGTTGCTTAGGATTGGTTATCTCTGCTGTAATCTAACACATGTTATTGTATTTACTTGTGTATGCTGTGCACCTTTTTAAACTAAAATTTTAAAAAAATTATTATAAGCTGTAGACTCTGTAAGCCAAGTGTGTGAAATTTTCCTGGAACTGCAGCAACTAAAGTTTATGAAACATATGAAAATTTGATACCAATCATTGAAACTGCATAACTTTTCAATGAAATTACCCATTTAAAATTAAATTGAAATAGAAGATAATTTCATGAACTATCTATACTAGAAAGGTTTGATCAGCAATATTAAAACATTTTTTCTTAGTATATTGGTTTCTCCTTTAGTGCATTTAATCATGCTAATCCAGACTCATTATTAGATCAGTAGTAGTTCTATTGCTAACATCCTCTGTTGGAAAATGTGTGAATCTAGAAAGAATACAATTTTTGGAAGAACATTTTTTTTACAAAAATATGACTATACTTTCCTGCAAAAAATATCATGTGTGATGGCATGGCATTCATCAGTAAATATAGTAATTTTCTTTAAAATTTTCAGTCATGTCCAGTTAATCTTCTTGTTTTTATTTTACAGAACCTGAATATTATTGGATATTAAGTTATTTGAAGGGGGGGGGGGGAGTATTTTAGGAGATGTAAGAAATTCACACCACCAACAACTGCTGCTTATAACCGAGTAAATAATTGTATTTGTGATGTTTTGATGACGTTCACTCCCATTGTCTTCTAGCAATAGAATGACAGTAAACATCATTGAAACATCGTGAATATAATTGTTTACTTGTTTTAGAAGCCGAGAACACTATTCATTCTCTACATCGAGAAAGACTACATTCTTTATTAACTGCTTCATTCTTCAATCATGTCAGTTTCTCACGTGATGGATATATCAGGACACAATCTCCTTATGAGTGTTATCTAAATTGTAAAGAATATATAATCCATTGCCTGTGTTCTCACTAAGAAGAAACAAGATTATTTTTGTGTATCACAGCTTGTGCATCTGAGTTTTTCAATTTTTGGAAACTGCTAACCTTATCATTTTTATTGTGTATTATTATCCTATGTCATTGGATATGCTTGCAAAAGAAGGTATATTACCAAAAACATTGTCCTGTCAACTGTATTTTCATCTCAAAGAAAAGATAAAAATGATGCTGGATCAAATCATAGGGTGCTGGGTGCAAGCATTCTTTTTTTATCAAGACAACTGTTAAAATATATAAATCAGGTGTGGGTGGGTTCCTTGTTGAAGATGCTACAACCAGTTTCAGGTCTTTCTTGTTTCAGGCAGTGTATCAGTTCAATCTGAATGCAAGCAACATGATGGGTACTAAGTCTGAACTGGGTCTCTAAATTAACTGAATATTTCAAAAGAAAAATTAATAGAAATTGCCATTAATCAATTTCATTATGATCATATTTTAATTTAGTTTTGCAGTATTCTGCTTTTTATTATATTTTACTGTTTTTTCAGTGAAGTGAACTCTGGATTCTTTTACAAATCTGCTGAAGAACGTGAGAAGTTGGTTGCTGCAGAAAGAGAGTTCATTGAGAAACGTGTAGTTAAAGTTATAGAACTTAAAAAGAAATTGTGTGATAATACCAACAAAACATTTGTTGTTATTAATCAAAAGGTAGGTGCAATCTACTTATAAGTACTTGATTAAAGGTATGATTTCATAAATGCTACATGATTAAACAGTTCTTAGGATTTATATATACTTAAGGAAAATGTGACGAGGTCAAATTAAATAACAAATGTACATAGGAAAGAGAGAGAGTCAACTTACCTGAAATCCATAGTTTTTGCAGTCTGGCTTAAGTGAGAGAAATTTCCAAGGGCCTGAACACCCTTTGTCAGGAAGGAAGATCTGAACTGAATTCAGGCCTGTCTATTGATATGCATGAAGTTCAGATATTTTTGCCTGGCAAAGGCTGTTCAGGTCCTCAGAAATTTGGAACTTTCTCTCGCCTAAGCCAGACTGGAAAACTATTGATTTAAGATAAGTCGGTATCGCTGTCCCTCTTTCCTATGATATTAGTAAGGATATGACATTGTCAAAAATAATTGCAATATTGGTATGGAACGGTAAGAGAGAGAGGTTGTGGTGTACCTGAAAGTGAAGTGCAGTTTAGTGGCAGTCCGCAACCGGCCGGTGCACGGAATGGTGTAACACTCCTTCCTGAAGGAGGAGGCTGAGAGCCTCCGAAAATTTGAAGAACAACCTTCAGTTACTTATAGCTACACTGCACTTCACTATTCATTGCTATTTACTTAAACTTATTGTTTTTGTGTAGGGTATTGATCCTATGTCATTGGATATGCTTGCAAAGGAAGGTATAATTGGCCTAAGAAGAGCAAAGCGAAGAAACATGGAACGATTAGCTTTGGCTTGTGGTGGAATGGCTATGAACAGTGTAGATGACTTAGTGGAAGAAAATCTTGGATTTGCTGGTGTCGTTTATGAGCATGTATTGGTAAGAATAGTATTATTCATTAAAATTGTACTTCAAAATATTGTATTAAATATAGTGATAGAAAATTGGGCTTTTGGCTTAAAACACAGTTACCAACATCAGAATAATCCTGAATGTATCCCAATCTAATTATCCATCATAATCATGTTGATGACTGTATTGTTTATTTTACCTCATTTTTTTATATTCACATACAAGATTACATTTTGAAGTTATTATTCCATCTTAACATTTCCAACAAGGTATCATTCTGTAAACAGCTTCATATGTATTGAGCCAAAATTTGTGAATCATGGTTTGAAATAATGCTAACATGCTAATTTAATATTTTGCCAAGGGAGAGAACAAGTTCACCTTTGTAGAAGAATGTAAAGGACCTCAAAGTGTTACCATTTTAATGAAGGGACCCAACAAACACACCTTAACACAAATTAAAGAT
Source organism: Zhengitettix transpicula (assembly GCA_037074705.1). NCBI lineage: Eukaryota > Metazoa > Arthropoda > Insecta > Orthoptera > Tetrigidae > Zhengitettix > Zhengitettix transpicula. The sequence goes on from CM073591.1 coordinate 81,745,011, forward strand.
GCTGTAAGAGATGGCTTGAGAGCCGTTAAAAATGCTATAGATGATGGTAAGAGTAATGAATAAATGTCTGGTTAAATTTGAAATGGTGGTGTTGTAACTAATTTGAACATTTTATAGGTTGTGTTGTGCCTGGAGCTGGTGCATTTGAAGTAGCTGCCAATGAGGCTCTAATGAATTATAAAAATGAAGTGAAGGGTAAAATGAGATTGGGCATCCAAGCATATGCAGAAGCTCTTCTTGTTATTCCTAAGACTCTAGGTAATAAATTTTTTTGTTCATAGAAATTGTATTAATTCTCATATGAAGAGATATAAAGGGAACATTAATTACACATTAAAGGCTAGCAAAAACCATCTAAGTAAAAGTTTGTATTCAGACTATTCATATGTAACAAGTTTGTATCAACATAGTTATGTCTGTGAATTGCAATACTAAAATAAATCATATCTCTAAAACTTGCAATTCTGGAAAAGAAACAATAGAAATTGAAGTATAATATCACTTTATTGGTAAAAATGTTGATTGGAAATTCATTGTCTATACAGACAAATATCAAACAAGGAAAAATAAATCTAAATTCTAATTGTGAACTTCTTGAAGGGAATGGTTAGAAGGGTTTGAATGCTCTTTAGAAGTAAATCTACTATTCCAGAGATTAAGTTATCAAGGACTTTTGACTTTAATAGATGGATAGTTCATTATGATACTGTTCATGGGGTAGTCTTAGTTGCTCAGAAATTGCATATATAATACTGGTTCTTTTGGAATTACTCTCAGAAATTGCATTTATAATACTGGTTCTTTTGGAATTACTCTCCAGAATTGATTAATGTTTTGTGCCTGAAAGTATGCCACCTTATGAAAGTTGATTTTATGTTGAACGAATACCTTCTCTAAATTATGGGAAGAGAATCTATGCCAATTTAAAATACCATTATATCTTTATCAACATTATTTATATGTAACACTTTTGAGCATTTAATTTTATCATTGACTTCATTCAAATTATTTCTCATAAAAATTTTTAGCTGTTAACAGTGGGTTTGATGCACAAGATGTAATAGTAAAACTTCAAGAAGAATCTCGGGTCATTGGAGAGGCAGTTGGCCTTGATATTAATTCAGGGGAAGCATTGAAACCATCAGATGCTGGAATTTATGACAATTATGTTGTAAAGAAGCAAATTATAAACTCGTGGTAAGATTATTGTGTAATCAAATCTATTTTGGTTATGGATTATTGTTACAATGGATATGTATTTAGTTTTTAATTATGAGACTAAAGTTTATAAAACATACATTTCCATTCTGCCATTAGCTTAGCTCAATGTGTAATGATTTTAATATATATGTTAATATACACTTTTTCCAATATTTTGTTCACGACATTCTGTATTGTCTGATAGAAACCTGGATCTAAAAACTGCTACTTTTTTACTTTTGTTTTGCTAAATATTTTTTAAACAAATTATACATCCACAATTTTTCTCTTTGACCTAAAAGGAAATAAATTTCTTTCTTTCCTTAATAGTATGGGAACACATTTGTTAACCTTCCCATACTGTTTATGAATATGATTGAAATGGTGCTGTGGTCAAGACATAATCATTATTTTACTAAATAAATTGTTTTATTTAAATTAGTGATTTTCCCCCCACATTAATTCTATACATAAGGCTAATTTATGGCTCTTGATGGTAATTATAACTTTGTAATAATTTTAATATTTTTTCCAGTACTGTAATTGCCAGTAACCTTTTACTGGTGGACGAAATAATGAGAGCTGGCATGTCGTCACTTAAAGGCTAATCCTATCGTTTCGATCTCATCAATATAATTATTGAATCTTACACGAATGATGTGCAACTTTTATTCACATCAATCATATCTAAAGTAACATGTAATTTCCTATTTTTAATACATTTAATTAAATATGAAGTTTAAGTGTAATTATTTTTTTCATTTACTCAAATACTAAAACTTTTTTATATTTTGCTTGTTATTATATTTAAAATAAGTTCAAAGGTAATGTTCGAAAATGCTTTTTTTCCAAATGAATTGTAATATTTCTTTAAATAAATTAAATTGATGCTATAAAATTAGCCAACTGTTTCCTGTTAACCAATGTATTTTGATACAAATAAATTGCATCTATTATCATCCATATTTTATTTTAATACACTGCTTGTGAATGAAATTAAATACACAGTATTTAGTCTCAAAAACAGTTTTCTTGTGTAGTTTCATCCAATATTGCATTAGTATATTCCTGTTCACTAGCATTATCAAAATTTGCAGTCAGACAAGAATATAGTTCCATAGGGTCTAATATTAATTTCAAGTTCACGATATTTATAAGTTTTCTTGTGTAGTTTCATCCAATATTGCATTAGTATATTCCTGTTCACTAGCATTATCAAAATTTGCAGTCAGACAAGAATATAGTTCCATAGGGTCTAATATTAATTTCAAGTTCACGATATTTGTTAAACATTCACTGATTACATTTAATATAATCTGACAATTATCTTCTTGTCATCTTATCTTATAAATAAAGCAGTGTGTATATTTGTATGTACCTTGTACAAATTACACTGGTCGAGTAAATTTCACCGAGTGTTGTACAAGTGTTCTTTTCAACCAGGAAACTGTTGGGGTGAGACATGTACCACCCCCAAGAGCCGGGTGGAATTATTCAAACATACTGAAACAGCTGATATTTCAGTCTCAAATATTTTTAGGGGTTAAATACATTGATAGTGTTTCTACCGATTTTATAAGAGTAATTTCAACCCCTTTTAAGATTGGAATGGAGCACCCATAGGGGTGGGGTGGACGTGCGTTACAAGAAAATAATTGAATACAAACGAGATTGGAGTCAAATCCAGGGTAATGGATGTCGGCGAGTTTAATTATGACATTTAACCCCGAGGGGTGAAGGTGGACGGCGGTGGAATTTTTCATTATGCTTTTGATAAATATTTTTCTAGGTTAATTAAATTTATAGTATTTCTACCCCTTTCGGTATGGGACGGAAGCACGGTTAGGGGCGGAGGGGAGTTTAAGAAAAATAACGCGGAAACAACCTAGATTCGAGTGAAATCAGGGTTATGGGTGTCGCGGAATTTAACACTACCTGTGTAACGCGCGGGGGTATAAATGTAAAAAAATGTTAACCAGTTGATATTAGCGTCGAATAAATATTTTTCGGGGTTAACGAGACTCATAATATTTTTAATATACTCTGTGCATAATTACAGTCCCTACCGGCTTGGGAGGAGAGAACCAATAAAAGGTAGGGTGAAATTGTATTTAATGAAAATAACGCAAAAAACCGATGTTGGAGTCGAATCCTCGGTTTTGGATGTTGCTGAAATTAATTATAACATTAAACTTGCAATTTAACCCAAGGGGGTGGAATTTTTCAAACGTGTTGATCGGCCTATTTTTGTTTAAACCGCAGTGGTGAGGGTGGAAATTTTCAGAAATGTTCAAACGACGATATTCACCGAATGAATCATTTGAGGGTCAATGAGTTCAACCCCCCTCGGAATGGAAGGTGAACATATTTAGGAATAGGGTCGAGTTGTGTTACATAAAAATAACTCAAAAGCTACGTAGATTGGAGTCAAATCGGGGGTTAAGGATAAATGACATCTCGGGCACCAAGATACTCATTTAATAAATGAAAAGCTAATTATCAGAAAAAATGTGAATTAATCAACCAAAACAAACAAATCATTATAATACGACTTTCGCCCACAATTTTAGGAATTTCTCGGGTTATATACCTAATTAAGCGAAACGTATAAAATTAATTAGAAATGTAAAATTGACCAAAACAGAGTTAAGTAAACAATTCAAATTTGCAGATGAGTTAATTTCATTATATTATACATTATACAGGCTTGAATTAACTTAGTTTAAATGTAAATTATGCAAGCCAACAATTATGAATCTGTAAATTTGAATTCTTTATTTATCTCCTTTGGTATATTTAAAATTTTTAATTAATTGTATAAATTTTGGTTATTTAGGCATATTACCTGAGAAACACCCTATAGTTATGATTTTTGTTTCGGTTGATTAATACACATTTTTTCACTGTTTTTAGTTTTCCATTTACCACATTTTGTTAATATATTTGAAGGCTGTCGATAGAAACCGATATAAACTTAGTAAATTCTATTACATTAATATTGCATGTCAAAGATATTTGCATTGCTATGACGAACTTTAGAATCTTTTTTTGTTAAATTTAAATATGCAAATAGAACTTAAAGAACATGATGGTATAGTAAAATATATTATATCGTGTATGTGAGTTTCCAAATGACTGATTTTTAAATGCAACATGGAAGTAATTTTCTGGATATTATTAGTATTTCTATTGCTTTTGACTTAATTAGAGAGAAAATCTGTAATATACTTCAATAAATGAAAAAAATATCCAAAAACAATACATCGAGGTAGTATGAAAGTTGTCGTAACCTCGTAGTTACTATCTTTGTTAGTACATATCTATTTTTAAATTTTCTGATAATTTTTGTGGCAATTACAAATAAGTTAGCACTAAGCATTGCTGGCTTAATGTGATAATCATGCCACGAAATTTAATTTCGCTATGAAGTGTATTGTTCCTGGATTAAATGTTAAAAGTGAGTCAATGTTAGATGAAACATCCCATTTCTAGTTAAGGTTATGAACTTTAGCATATTTCAATATTGTTAGTAATAATATTACATCTATTTAATTCACATCCTGTGTGTGGAATAATTATGCTAGTAGTGCAAATACTTGAGTTTTGGGCATTGTCGATCGTGGGATAAATGCGTTAGTATAAAAACACGAAATTGACTTATACTCCAAGTAAGTTACATGTTCAGAGGTATACTTGATTTAAAGGGGCTATGACATCTGAAGCATCAGTAGTCTAGATCAATAAAGACGTCTATTATACTGTCGTGAACTGCTAACCTAGTTTTAATTATGCATAACAAATGTACATCAGCTTATCTACTTTACTGACCAAATAATTAGTTTATTTGGTTTGTGAAGAAAGGTTGTCTCATTTCACCGAGATAAGTATTATCTAATAGGTACAAATTTTCTGCGATTATGTGAATACAATTGCGAATGAAAATCTATTCTCACCCTTAAAGTAAATGACTTAGCTGGTTTATGAATAAAAGTGTTTGCATGTAGTATGTACGATGTTGTGTAATGTAACTTAAACACTATTGTTAACACATACTATATATAATTTATTTCAAGCCACATATTTATAATTGATCAGTTAATTAAATTTTAAACCCACTAACTTCATTTCTACTTGGTGCTTTTAATAAGCAAGCCATTATGGGGAGTATCTCTATTATCTAGTCAAGTGTCTTATTTAAGGGCTGTTGAATTTGTAAATATTTTTCTATGCAGGCTTTTTGTTATAAAAGTTACAGAACAGAGATCTAATTTTTGTGCATGTTTGTTATTGAATAAAAATGCTCTTTATTTAAAATATTCCTTATCAAACTCTCACAGAAGTCCCAATATAGAATAAAAGCAATCATAATGTACAAATAATTATTAAATAATTGAATTTATAGTCAAACTACCGATGTTGAACCTTAGAATAATGTCCTTCTTAATTAGAAAATAAGGAACAAAGTGCTAAATAAATACCACTTGATGTTTCTGCTATCCTTGTTGCTTCTGTTAGGTTATTCATGAAACACAAGAGCCATAATGGTTTATATTGTAAGTTTTAATAATGATATGATTTGAAGAAATTACTTGCCTCCTTTAATATTACATGTCAATATTATGCATTTTCTACACTTTTAGGCATATCTGCTTTATGGTTCAAATACCATTTATATTAAAAGTAAAAGTTTTGAGCTTTCGAGAGGGCTTGTGGTTACCCTAGTGGTCCTTCTGAGAAGCAGCCATCCTGTCCTGCCAGGAGATTGATTCAAGGTGGTTGTCCAGTCTTCTGGGGTGTTGGTGACCCCAACACCAACCACATTCCAGTGGGCTAAGGTGAAAAGTAGTGGGCACTTGTCCCCACCTCTTAGTTATCCAATGACAAAACTGCCTAGCCACAATTCTCCTTGTAGCTACAGCCTGTTGCTATCTGAGAGAGAACAATTATGGGAAACTGAAATGTGCTGACAAGTTTCAATGGCCTTTGGGCAAGTGCAACTCCACCGTGCAGGTCGATCCTGTGCACATCTGTGCTTACGGAGCTATGTGCTCTGCCCCCAAATTCATCGGGTAAGTCAGGGCCCTGACCTATCCTCCAGGATTTCAGTAGCCCAGCTGAGGGTTGGCTTACCATGTCCCAGTCTGACACACGTTGTAGTTGGGAGAGTATGTGGTTTTCTGAGAAAAAATTATCTTCTGTTCTCCCCTGGGTACAGGACCCAGCCTGCTGGGATTTAGGGAACCAGGTATCCCCATTCCCTCTCCTGAGGGTTTGAAAAATGGCCACAGAGAACTATATACATACTTTACCATAGCTCCTCCCAGATATTGGCATCAAGAAGGATTCACAACCCAGTAACAGATTGAAACCGTTCATAACATGTTTGAGTGAAGTCATGAGCTCAATATATATTTTTTATTTACAATTTAAGAACTTCCAATAATGACATATTTCTCTAAAATTATTTCTAAGATATTTGACAAAGCATTAATAATGAGTTACCAGATTTAATATTTTGTTGAATTTTGCTTTCAGTATTGGCTCGAGCAATACATGCACTAGCAAAAATTGGAGATGAGCTGTATGTAGAACCCCATTTAAATGGTGTTTCTTTTCGCAGTGTAAACTCGTCTAGATCAGCATATGCTACATTTAATTTTTCAAAAAGTTTTTTTTCATTCTATAAAAGTGAAAATAATACAGAACATGATGAAATTAAGTGTAAAATATCAATGAAGGTATATAATGTAAATAACTAACAATTCATAAATGATTTAAAATCAATGCTTTGATTCCTTACATATTATTTTTCAGTCATGTGCTCCCCTGTTTCGATCTCCAGCCAATTTTGATAAACATGTAGAAACATGTTTAATTCGATTAGAACAAGATGGTACAAAACTAGTGTTTGAATTTAAGTGCAGATTTGGTATTGTGAAAACACATTATATGCCAATTATAGAGTGTGAAACTCTTCAAGCACAGTATCCCAAAGATGATGTGCCTAATAAATTAAAAATAGAAGCAAAAGTTTTAGGAGGTGCTATCTTGAATTTCCAGCAAAGTCAAGAAGAAATAACTTTGATAGTTACCTCAAAGAAAACTTTGCTTAAAAGTTATAATGATGAAGCAACAGGTACCGATTAATTTTAAATTCACAGAAGTAGTTAAACAGCAATAATGAGTTATTTGTTTATAATATAGTTTTTAATAAATTAACGAATTTTTTATTTAAGATCGCAGTAAATTAATTCATACGGAATTATGCTTGGAACATGGAGAATTTGAAGAATATATAGTAGGATGTGAGACAGACATTACGTTTTGTATGAAAGAGTTCAAAGCTCTACTAGCATTTGCTGAATCTGTCGATTTGCCTGTGTCTGTTCATTTCAAACTAACTGGGCAGTAAGTATTTCACACTTTTTCATAGTAGTAGGTAATACTTATAAAAATGGTTACACAAATAATTACAATTTGGTAACATTCATAAAATCCTTTAGGTTTTTTCTCTCAAATTTGTTCAACAGTCAACCTACAATTTAGTCAAACATCCCAAAAATTGAAGCATCTATTTCATATATATAAACATATTTAGATAATAAAGAGAAACAGCAAAGTTGACTTACCCTGAAATCAACAGTTGGTCTGTACAGACCTGAGCCCCCTTAGTCAGGAAGGAAAGTCTGAACTGCATGCAGGCTGGACAGCAACAGTTGACACCCAATAAAACCAAAAACTCTCTCTCTATCTCTCTCTCTATATATATATATATATAAATGAATGTGTGTGCCTTATGTGTACCTAAACCATTCATCCGATTGTGTGCACGGCCATGAAGGTTTCTGTCGATCTTTTGAAGCGTTAGGCAAAATCCAAGTAAAATGTTTTTCTTTTTATAATAATACTTGCACACCCTGAGAGGAAGAGCTTCAGCAGACTACATTAATACCACTGGTGAGAGAGTTACACTCTCCTTTGCAACATCCTCATCCACCCTTGTAGACCCCAACCTCACATTCGCCCACTGAAGCCAGATTGCCAAACTTGCAGTAGGAACAGGTGTCATGTCTGACATACCCATCAATGTACTACAATCCTCCACAAATAGACCCCTACAAAATATCAAATCAATGATTTTGTTTTCTCCCAAACTGTGTGTTGCCTACTGTCAGTCTGTTTCCCTCACAAAAGTTTATTAGGATAAGTCGTGTACTTTTATTTCAGTAACTAAAAGGACCAATTATCTCTTCTTTATTTTTTCTGTCAGTTCCTGTCTCCCATTATTACAATTTCTTTGTCTTTAATGCTCCTATAGTTCTTCCACATTACCAGTATGAGGAGCATACACCTGAATGAAATCTTTTACTCCACTCTAATTTTTATTATTCTGTCATTTACATTGTGCACTTCCTCTATATATGATGAGAGGTCTTTTCTCGAGATAAAAGCTACTCCATTTTTGCTATTTGGTCCTCAACTCCAAAACAAATGGTACCCTTACTCAGTCCCTTTTGTCCCATTCCTCTCCACTTTGTCTCAGTCAATCCCATCAATACAATTCCTTTCTTCTACATTAGTTCCTCTATCTTGCATTTTGAGTCACAAAATATAAGGTCGCAGTCTTTGTCACTAGTTGCCCACTTGTCACAGCTCCACCAGTGCACCAGGAAATACACATCACCTCAAGGGTATATCCTCACCTTATCCAATGCTGTGACTCACACTCAATTATTTTTAGGCTATTTACAATCAGTTCTTCACACCCAGAGGCATTTTACATGTACTACAAGGCTATGATTACCAAAATGCAATTGTTAACCTTTTGCCTTAAATTTAATTTCAACAGGGAACTCTGCTCCTGGCCAGTTAAATTTATATGGACAATGATGTAAGAACCATGAGATCACATTGTTTATGTTGGCTTATTTAAATACTCTTGCAGTTTTAAAAATCCTGGGTTCAGCTTGATTTTCTCATCACAAGTGTCTCATTGTACTGCACGGAAATGAATTAAAAGCTAATTTACTAGAAAAGGTTATTAGGGTGATGGACCTTTTTTTAGATGTCATGTATAAGTTAAATTTTATAGTTAAAATTTTAAATTCTTGTATGTTTACCTTATAGGCCAGTGGTTTTTCTAATAAATAATGCAGAAGCCTTTGAAGCCCACTTTGTTCTTGCAACCCTGTCAGCAGATTCAAATTCTGAAGCCAGTGTATCTCAATCATCGGTTCATTCTTTAAATAAAAATAGTAATGAAGATCAAAGAAAGGCAGATAACGATCAAAGTTGTAGTAAGAACTCGGTTTCCGTGGCAAACAAAAATAACAATGATGTTAAGAATGCATCAGCAGCAGTTGAACAACTCAAAGTGACAGGTAACAGATTTAAATTCATATTCTTTCTTCTGATATAGATACGTGGATAAAAAAAATTGTGAATAGAATAAGAACCCAATAATGTTTTATATTGTTTAGTTTAAGTGAGGATATATATTTTGATATTTGTTACCCTTTGATGTAGAAACCAATATGAGTAAAGAATGTGTAGAAGCAGAAGGACTACACTTGTTTTTTGATGGAAGTGAGCCTGTTGAAGGAGCATCATTTATAGGACCGAACACAGAACGTAATAAAAGACCAAGCCAAGATTTTGAAACTGACGAAATAGTTCCTTTATCGCCTCAACAACCATCAAAAAAGAAAGCACGACTCGTTTTCAAAAGATGTTTTGATGCAACATTTAATCCGAAAGATCTTCAAGGCCATGATGAGGTTTTAGCAGAAGATTCAGCAGGTGACAGTGACTAATTGCAAAAATTATGTCAAAAAAGGTTTAATTTCTTATTATGAACTGTAATATATTGTTACTGATTTTTACCAAAATTTCCTATTGGTCTTTACAGTCAAAAGGAATAATGTCAACTAATTAAACATTAAATGTTGTATTAACTGTATCATGAAAAAGCAATAACTATTGTTATGTTTTGTCTGTGAAGTAAAGATAAAAGTTATAATCTTTCTAAGAGATCGTGGATAAAGAATACAAATTCTGAGATAAATTGAAACAGTTGATTTGCAGTAAAGTTTTAATTTTTACAATTAAACATTTGAGCCAAGGAACTGATTTAATTTTAATGATGAAATAAGAAGTGAATAACAAGTTATTAAATGATATTAGTTTGTTTGGAATAGCAACCAGTGTACACTTTCAATCATAATGCTGCATGTAGTTATGTATTATTTATTTATATTTTCTCATGTCAAATTCAGAATTTTGGGATAACTGAAATAGAGTAATTTATATTTTATGTAAATAATGTAAAGAGTGATATATTACTAGGAAGCAAGAATTGCAATGAACATTGAATTTGTAATATAATTATGGATTATCCCATTCATAATAAAATAAATTTTATCATTTACAATAAATACTTTATTGAATTAAGATTATTGCTCAAGTTTTTAATAATTTCAATCTCTGTTGTTGACAATAAATATTCTACTATTAATTCATATCAAATAGTCAATAGTTATAAACTTGAAGCTGATTTATAAAAAATCACTACAATAAACTTTTGGAAAGAAAAAATATGTTAAATACAAACCAGGAGTAAGCCAGTAAGCTTTTGTGATGAAGGTAAGTAAAGCATGTAACTAGACACGGGAATACTTTGTCATCTGTCCCTTAATACTTGAGTTCTACTTGAAAAAAATATTTTTGACTTATTAAATAAAAAAAGTTTATTTTCTTGTGGTGATCTGCTGTGCCATCCATCTTGTTTGACCATTATCGTACAAAGACTTTCCTGGTGTATGTGATTAACAAGTAGTTCTTGTGATTTCAACTGGGTGGAAACGTAGTTCCACAACATTTCAACAGTGGTCACTGCCATCGTCTTCAAGGGAAGTGCCAATGCACTCACCTACAGATTATTGGGACAGTGTCACATTGGAGGCAATATCAATTAGAATGGCTTTTACTGACACTCAAATGAGGCTCATGCCATTAACCACCAGAATTTTCTGCCACAGATCCAGATCCAGATCCATACTATTACACCACACACTCACATACAACTGTCTACGAATGGAAATAAAAATGACATTGAGTAAGCTCTAAATAGATTTTAAACATCATTAGTCCATCCAAAATCTTCTGCTGCAAGGACCCTTTGGGTCTTGCTTATTTTAAATTATGCTTTTTTTAGGTCTAATGTTTAAGATAACATTGATCCAACATATCACATCCTGGGATGCATAAATGTAGTTCATAAATGTAACCCACAGCTGCTATCATGCCCTGTCTCACATCCAACTCTTAAACCCTTCTCAGTTCCACACACCAGAAAAAACATTTGATGGAGCAGACACTAATTTATTCTCATCCCTAAATACAAATAAAATAGTACAATTATACAAATTAAAATATTTTACTTATCCTTCGCTGAAAAGACTCTCAGCCCTGGGTCTGAGTATTCTACTCCAATTAAATATGTTGTCAGACATCAGCACTTCACAAGATAATAGTAGTGACCGGTGTCCAAACCTTGTAGAACTACAATGTTTTCACCCGGTTGGGAACCTGAGAACTTCTTGTTTCTTGACCATGTTTTCAATCAATTGAATGAATATCTTAATATTTGATGCGCAAGTCAATCACAATATTATCGTCTTAATGAAAGTACAGTACCAATAATATTACTTTCATTTATACTGTTATCTGAAGTATAATTATTAATCACAGTTTCATGTTATATTATCTGAGTGGAGACACAAAATTCAGCAGTTTATATAGTAAGACTCTGGGAGGGAAGAAAACTTGACCAGTAAAGGATTGGTCAACTGAATTTTTCAACAGATGATATGTACTCAAAAACATTAACTCGCTTATTAAAATCCACTTTTAATAAACATTGTGTTAAATTTAGTGTATTAAATGTATAGAGCAAACTATGTAAGATATAACAAGTCATTTGTTGACCTTTTTTGTATGGTGTCACTTCCAGACCTTCATCAAAGATTGTCTTACTATTGTAATTTTCACATCTTTTAGACAATAATTACATTTTTGTTTTCCACATTTTTTATTGTAATTGTGAACTGAACCTTACTTTGTATGTTTCTAAAAAGATATCGGGTAAAAATTGTGGTATGGTAAAGCCAGTCCATGAGAGAGAGAGACAAGTGTCTTTAGATCGATTATTTTTATTTGATCTTTCTATAATACAAACTTTTACCCCTTGGGAAACAGCTCATTAAGTAATTCTTCACACCACAATACATCTAACTTTTACGTTTTGGTGCAGCTTTCAGAGATGGTTCACCTTTCGCATTACAAAGTTGCTTTTTCAGATCTAGAAGTTTTGTGATGTGTGGTTGCCATTTTTCTTTATTCGATTCTGTAGTTTTTACCTGACGAACCAATTCACCCTGAAAACAAACCGTGTTGCATTAATTCAACTATTGAATAATGTTAGATAAATTACCTGAATTGGAATGAAAGTACAGCTTAACATATGCATTAACAGACTTTTTTTATAGTACATGTATTCATATATTATGATTTTGAAGTTTGTTGACAATATTTATGAATATTTAGTGAAGAAATTATTGAGCATTCCATTGTGTAGTATAAAAAATGAGTGGGTGGAAAAAAAAGGAAAGAATGCTCATATGTTTCGAACAGCATTCACTCTTCATCTTCAGGTAAAGGTTTAAGAATTAGAGCTAATAACAAGAATCCGAAGACTCCTTAACAAAATAAAACTACTAGATTCAGCTTATTCCAGAGAGTCAACTATCAAGACCTTCGTATCTGGCTGAAGATTTTGGGACTTGCTGTTAAATTTATATGGTTTGGGATGAGAGTGATGTGCTTTGTTTACTCAGTTTTTGTGGGAATGAATTGGGGATTTCCAAAGGTCAGGTATTTCCTATGTGGGTGGATTCTTTAAATTTCCTTTTAAATGAATGAGGTTGAAAATCAACTATATGGAATTTCTGTAAATTGAAAGTATGATTAAATTTTTATGCATGTTCAGCTAATTTTGATTTTATTGTTTCTCCAAGAAACAAAAAGACAAGTCAACAATAGAAACAAGGGTAAAAAATATGTGGAACTTGTATATCAGCCAAGTATTAATGTCCCCAGCCTTTGTAAATCCCTTATTCGTTATGACAAAAAATGAAATGCCCCAGCAACTGAGTAAACAAAGCCTTTCATGTACCCTGAACTCTATAAATTTAGCAGCAAGTTTTCAGTCAGATGTGAAAACCTTGACAGCCACACACTGGAATAAGCAGAATCTAGTAGGTTTACTTCATCAAGGAGTGTTCGGACTCTTGCACTTAGCAATGATTCTTAAGCCTTTCTCTGAAGACAAAGAGAGTTTATGCTGTTTGAAATATATTCTTTACCCCTCTCATAATTTTTTCTACTATATAATACCTAATGATTACCCTTTCTCTGAAGACAAAGATAGTTTATGCTGTTCGAAATATAATCTTTACACCTCATAATTTTTTCTACTATATAATACCCAATGATTCCTTAACTAAATATTAATATATATATATATATATATATATATATATATATATATATATTCGAACTTGGATAGTGAGGAAGGATAGAAATAAATAGGAGAAATAGGAGGATTGCGCTTTATTTGAATTCATATGCTCGGGCGAAGAATTACGCACATAGAAAAGCATATGTTCAAAGCAGAGAGAAGGATGGAAGAAGAAGGAAAGACTGAAAATATTTGACCCAGGCGGGACTTGAACCCACGTATTCTGCTTAGTACACAGACGCCTTAACCATCTCGGCCACCGGGTCAAGTTCCCGACCAGGCAAATATAGACAGTCTTATTGTGGACAATTAATAGTTTTAGTGGAGGAATGGATAGAGTAGAGGGAATGAAGTATTAGGAGCTTCCATTAAGGAATAAATACAATATTAGGAGAATCCATTTAAGGAATTAATTCACATTCGAACTTGGATAGTGAGGAAGGATAGAAATAAATAGGAGAAATAGGAGGATTGCGCTTTATTTGAATTCATATGCTCGGGCGAAGAATTACGCACATTCTCTCTGCTTTGAACATATGCTTTTCTATGTGCGTAATTCTTCGCCCGAGCATATGAATTCAAATAAAGCGCAATCCTCCTATTTCTCCTATTTATTTCTATCCTTCCTCACTATCCAAGTTCGAATGTGAATTAATTCCTTAAATGGATTCTCCTAATATTGTATTTATTCCTTAATGGAAGCTCCTAATACTTCATTCCCTCTACTCTATCCATTCCTCCACTAAAACTATTAATTGTCCACAATAAGACTGTCTATATTTGCCTGGTCGGGAACTTGACCCGGTGGCCGAGATGGTTAAGGCGTCTGTGTACTAAGCAGAATACGTGGGTTCAAGTCCCGCCTGGGTCAAATATTTTCAGTCTTTCCTTCTTCTTCCATCCTTCTCTCTGCTTTGAACATATGCTTTTCTATGTGCGTAATTCTTCGCCCGAGCATATGAATTCAAATAAAGCGCAATCCTCCTATTTCTCCTATTTATTTCTATCCTTCCTCACTATCCAAGTTCGAATGTGAATTAATTCCTTAAATGGATTCTCCTAATATTGTATATATATATATATATATATATATATATATATACTGTAAATAACACATTGTGCACTGGATTTTGAAGTGATTGATTATTTGTTTTTAGAATAGAATTAATAATTTTGTAATTACATATTGTTGAGAATCAGTTCGATAAGATGATTGACAACATTTTTTTTTATGGATGGAAAATACAGAGCTCATGAGCGAATTGGCAAAGTCAGGTCTTCCAAAAATAAATTTTATTATTGGTTGATTATTCAGTGCAGCAGGACAGGCAGTGAAATTGTTGTCATGAAGTTAATAACTAATGGAACTTCTTGGAGAGAAGTCCACTGTGGACAACTTCCAAATATATTATTGTATGGCAGCAATATGTTAGATTCAGCCAGTGGATGTAGCCAGACGTGTGTGGCTGAACAGTTGAATTTGGAATTAAAGTCAACTTGTTGATTTAGATTCTGCTTACAGTAGCAATATAAATATTAGTATCTGAATTTTGAGTTATAGGTTCTGTGAATTGTCTGCTTGGGAGGTAACTGAGTTTGTGGAAGTAGTGACTGATTTGGATTCACGCTGGTGTGATGGTGTGGTGTCACCGTATAAATGCTTGCACCGAACATGTTTTTTAAGTGAGGTGATATCAGACCGTTGTTTAGAGCAGAGTACATTTTCTTGGGATTCATTCTTTTTGGTTGTGAACTGTGTAGAAAATGACAACTCCAGAGTGAGAAAACTCTGTATGAAACACACCAGTGTTTATTGGTCTCATGTTTGTATTGTACCAGTATTGTTGCTATGAGATTAAGAGATTAACAGATCAAGACATTATTTCTCCAGTTTTGAAAGGCAAGCTGCTAATTTCAGTATATCTAGAGAAAAGAAATTGCAGATTTTTCTCTTTTAGTAAGTAGACTGCTTCTCTGGTATCCTGGAATTCATTTTGTCTGTTATTTGATTATTTATTTATCATATACAATCAGTAAAAGTATAATATAATATAAATGCAATGGGGATAAAAATTTAGGTTTCACAAGCATAGAGATTTTGTAGAAATATACTTCAGCATTTAGGCCATTACCATCTAAATCTCCAGCAGTGTGTATGCGCAATTTCCATCATTTCTGCCTAATCATTGGTTTCATTAAACACAAAATATTATGTGTACTTCTTCATTTACTGATTACATGTGTAACATTTTATCTTCATTTACTGTCTATATTTGTAACATTTTATTCAGTGTATTAAAAAATTATATATTTAGCCAACAAGTTTTCCAAAACTACTCAACTTTAAAAACTGTCATATAATTTACAAAAATATGTACTTAATTGATATTAACAACTTTATATTTACTTAATCTATTCTAAATTTCTGCATGTTTCACACACACACACACACAAGTAAGGATATGACATTGTCAAAAATAAATGCGATATTGGTATGGAAAGGAAAGAGAGATAGCTTGTGGCTTACCTGAAAGTGAAGTATGGTGAAGATTTTCTATGCCCGTGCATATGAATTCACATCAAGCGTAATCCTCCTATTTCTCTTATTTATTTCTATCCTTCCCCACTATCCAAGTTTGAATATGACTTTGTCACCAAATTGGTTCCAATTCCTTAATGGATTCTCCTAATATTGTATATAATGTAATACTAATTAGAGGCCAGTAATGATTTTAATAATTGGATTGTTAGCAGTACGAATTCTTCAAAAGAAGACAATGTGTAGGCTAGCTTTGTTGTGAGCTGCGGGAGTGTC
Organism: Zhengitettix transpicula; assembly: GCA_037074705.1. Classification (NCBI taxonomy): domain Eukaryota; kingdom Metazoa; phylum Arthropoda; class Insecta; order Orthoptera; family Tetrigidae; genus Zhengitettix; species Zhengitettix transpicula. The sequence continues at coordinate 81,761,603 of CM073591.1, forward strand.
TGGAGCAGTTGGTCTGGTGTTTATTCGCATGAGGAAATCAAAAGTTTGGGAGCAGAGAATGAACAGCGTGGCCCGAGTATAAATCCAACCGAGAAAGTTACAAGTTTTTTAGAATTCAAGTATAAAGTTTGGACAGTGAGAGGTTTAGTAAAACTGCAAAGAGTAATCAAATAATTAGCGCCACATTAAGATTCCTACGTGTACTGAGACCATCATCAGTTTCCACATAAAGACAATGTGTAACAATATGTCTGACTAATGATCCGGAGGTGCAGCAGTTCCAGTTCCCGGAGGAAAATTCAATAACTACGACCGTGTTTTGGACAATCAAGTGTAAAGTCTGTGACCTTATGGCCTATTACTGTAAATTGTGAGCCCGAGCCCAGGAATCTAAGTCTGGTACCTGCCGAACATTTTTGTACGTAGAAACCAATTTAATTAAGTTCGTTTTTGTAAATGATAGTTAAAGGTATTTGTCAGATTTCGTTCTTCTCGTTTTGGTTTTGATTGTTAATTTCTTTATTCATAAATTCTATGATTGTGTAATGTAAATACAAATGTTGTTCTTTACTTATCAAGCCTAGGTAAATGACCGTGAAAGAAGAGTTATAAAATCTCTAAACATTGAAAACTTTAAATGTATTTAACCTAATAGAAAATGTTATAAATTTCTATTAAATAAAATAAATGGTATTGTTAAGTTTAAAGTAGTAATTATTTCTCGATCCTTCATTTTTTTAAAATAAAATAAATTGTTTCATAACGAGCTATCAATTTAATAAAACTGTAAATTAATTGTTAAAATAATAATTAAAATTTCATTTAATTAATCCATCTATTCATATATATATATAGCAGCCAGCCAGTGCACAGAATGGTGTAACACTCCTTCCCGAAGGGGGCTGAGAGCCTCTGAAAATTTGAAGAACAACCTTCGGTTCCTTATGGCTACACTGCCCTTCACTTTCAGGTAAGCCATCAACCTGTCTCTCTTTCCTTTCCATAGCAATATTGCAATTATATATATATATATATATATATATATATATTACAGATGCTCAAGTTGATTACTTATGTAAATGTAATTTTATTATGGAATATCCTTCATATTTATATGTAGCATATCATAATTCTCCAAATCTAAGAAGAGCAATAACCCACTTACAAACAAACACAAAAGATGTGATAAATTGAAACCTTGTTGTAAATTCACATATTCTTCAAATGTAGAGAAAGTTGTAGATTTAACCTTTTTTTAATATTATCAAGTACTATGGCATGTTCATAAAGGTTTTGTTCAGATGTGCCATTTATTTTCAACTGCTTCATCATTATTTCCTGTTAATTCACACAGCAATCAGTTATTGTTTTAATGATGAAAGTACACATACTGGAAAAATATTGTACCTGAACTGTTACAATTACTATTCTGTATGTGCATCAGGGCTTAATAAATTTATTAATTCATTCATTTGGATCTTTCTTGAAAACATTCTCGGATTGTGGAAGCATATTGAAGATGTTTATACCTTAGAATTTTTAAGAAAGTTGTTTTTTAGTAGATATGAAACAATTTTTTTTAACTAATGAACTTAGGCATTCCCCATGAATCGATTTAATAAATGTTTTTACTTCATCAACTGGGCCCAATTTTTGCCACATATAATAACAATATTTGTGAACCAACATCATGCCAAATCTAAACTAGAGGAGAATTGTGAATACTATGTTCATGCCACATTTAAGTTAAAATATAAGTTTGAACAAATAATCACTTATTATTGTTACACTACTAAAATTGAAAGTAAGAAGGTTGTGAAACTGCCAAACAATTGGCATTGCACAAAATAAGCATTTGGCTGACTATCTATTTCATTTGGCACCTGCAAATATTATAACCATTTCCTGTGCTTCATGATGACAATTTAAGGTAAGCTATTATTTCACTTTATCTTAAAGACAATTCAAACCAAAACAGTTCAAATTTTTTAAGGCAATAGTCTTCTCCTGCAGGAGGAAGAATGTCATATCAATAATTTTGGCATATATCATCCTTTCAATATGACCACATAATTTACTTTCCTTCTTTACAAGTAGGTCCCTGCCTGATGTTTAATATGAAGATTTATAATGATGTACAAAACTATAATTAAGCTTTACTACACTATCTTCATAATAAAATCCGATGCATACAGCATTCAGTGTGTGCTGATTTTTATTAGTGAAGACACCTCATATCGTAGTATAATAATGAATTACATATCATAAACAAATGGTTCAGAAAATGATGATAATTTGAGGAAAATCAATTATTGTGTTATAATTATTGATTATAAGTAATTAGCATAAAAATTATATTCTAATAAATACATGAAAGTAGATAATGTTTTTATGGCATTTATAGAATAGATATGCTACCCGTACCTGCTTTTTAACAGCATCTTCTAAATATGCTATTATGTCTCCATCCTGAATACTTTCTGTTTTAGTAGTAACTGGTTTTTCTGGTGAGTTTGACTTCTGTCTCCCAGAAAATTGCTCTTTCATTTGATCAATATGAATTTGTTCAATCTTTGCAAATAATGGAGAAGGCTGAAACAAGTGATATTAAAATATACGGAAATACCAGTTGTTTCATAAAGTTTTAGTTGCAGTATAAATTTAAGTATGTTTAATATAAGCTATAAAGTAAAAATTTACGTATCTTGACACAACATAATTTACTTTACACTTGTTCTGGGATAGTAGCAGTTAACTGTCATCCTGAATTTATTAACTCATTAAGTAATTTTTCTGAGATTAGGAACTTTTCCTAATGCCTGACATTAGAATCACATTGTAATGCACACTATGTATTAGCAATAAACTAACCCATCCTTGCGAAAATATTGTGTTTCTTCCCACGGCATAACCCCTCCATACTTACAGAGTCAACCACAGTAAACAATGCTATTCATGTGATGCACTTAGAATATGGTTAACTAATATGCATGTCTAACATTGCCAATTAATAAAATATTCTGCAAAAGAAAAAACACTTCTACACAACTAAAGCCCAGAAAAGTTGCTTCCCAAAATCTGCAATAATGTTTCATATAAAGATTGTATGTAAATTGGCAAAGTGGGAATCATTACGGGATACCTTAAAGGTGGCACAATGTGCACCAAATGTAAATTTATTCCTTATAAATATAATGTTTAATATATTTTTATATGTTTATATATTCAATTATGCTGATAATTTTGAAGCCAGAAAGATTAGCAATATCCTTTATTTTTACTACTTTTTCTTTGACAAGAGTGGCCTTGTGGTTAGATATGTAAATTATAAAACTCTACAATATATTTATTCTTTAACTTACTTTCCCTATGACATGTCCACTTGGAAGCAGCAAGGGAACATCATCAGCAATTACTTGAATCTCAGCAGGTGCTAATAATTGTTCTTCAAGAATTTTAAATGAAGTCTCAGGCATATAAGGTTGAATCAAAACTGATATTAAAGCAGCAATATTTGCACATACTCCAACCACAGTTGCAGCTTTGCTTCTGAATAATTAATCATTTTATTGTTAGAAATAACATAAGCATAATTAATGTTAATGTAAAACAATGAAGAAAATATATACATACTTTTCTTGAGGAGATCCTTTGACAAATACCCACGGCTTATTATTTTGCATAAATTGGTTTCCATACCGACTTATGTTTAAAATATGTCGTATCCCATCCCTAAGTTTGGCTTTTATAACAGCTGATGAATACAATTTCACTTCACGTGTTACAAGAGCTAATAATATCAATTCCTCTTCTCCTAGCTTCATTTCTGGGACTCTGCTATCAAAAAATTTCTCAACAAAGACCAAGGCTCTGAAAGACATAAATAAGTGATGTGTTCAGAATTATTTCTGTATTCTTATATTTTATCATAAAATTATTAGGTTTTATATAAATTGAAAATTAAAGAGTAATACTACTTGCAAAAAAAATTGTCAAGACATACCTTCACCACTTCGATAAAAAGTAAAAAATTCTGCTAATATTGCAATAATTTCTCTACAGAATAAGTGACATACTTGCCAAGCAAATTGTTATCAAAGCTTTGCCAAAATCTTTAAACCACATAATGACATGGGAATAATATGCTTCAAATTCTTAATAATGTGCATCACAAAATATAATTTATAATTAATTACAGTTCTACTTTCGGATACATCATCTCAAATAGCAATCTGTAGCAGTATTAAAAATACTTTTTATTAAATTTATTTGAAGTTGCTTTATAAAAGAAATAAGAATACATTCAACACACTAAGTTTAGAACACTACAATCAAATATCTGACCCAATGAACCAAAAGTCTCAAAAGCATAGAAACTAACTGTCTCTCTTTCCTGTCTAAATGTGTAATTTAATTTGACCTTGTCACATTTTCCTTAAGTGTAGAAGATCAGCTCATTTGCCCACCAGTTTTTGGGCAACAACTGGGTTGATACTATGCTAATTCTGTATTATCATATTTAGTAATGAGTTTTGAGTTCAGCATACTTGTACGAATCCTAAGATCTGCAGTACCAGGTTATTTTTATCAGTTAAATAATCAAACTTTGTTTACTTTTAGTAATTTATTTGTCAAGACATGAAACAGATAAATTACTCAGGTGTGATTTCGATCTACAGAACATATGATATTGAAATACTATATTTGTAGAACATCTACTCGCCTCAGCTCCTGACTTGGAACTCACTTTTCAAGACAACATTTTTTCGGTTCTAGCTGCCAAAGAAGAACTTAACAATATTCAAAATAACATCTTTAAGTGGAAACACCCGTTTTTATGTATCAATACATATTTGAATAGCAAAATAATTGAAAATGTGTGAAATATATTGGTTGTATTATTATTGTATTTATTTCTTTGTGTTATGTTTGATGTCATTAAACTTAAAAAAAATGTTATATTTCTATTCAATTAATTTTAAAATCTGCCTAGAAATTGAATGAATTAAATTAAAAATAAAGAATCCACTGTGACTTAAGTAATAATTTTACAAGAGTTTAGGATGTTTATACCTATTAATGAAATTTCCCAAATTGTTGAGCAATTCAGTGTTGTTTCTCAAAGCAAGATCTGTCCAACTAAAGCTTGAATCATGTGATTCAGGTCTGATGAACAGAAGGTAAAAGCGCCAAATGTCAGATGGAATTTTTGTAATCTGCGCATCTGTACCAAAAACTCCAACACCACGGCTTTTAGAGAATTTACCATCTTCATAATTGAGATATTCTGCAAATTAAATCAAAAGGTTAACAAATTTCATATGAATTCATAAAAGTTACTATGTGCAATATTTGTGGACTCAGGATAATATTTTCTGTTGTTCTTTTGTTTATGACAAATAGTGAAATAAGCTATAAAAACTCAAATAATTTTAAAACAATTATCAGTAAACATGAATAATTAAATTTTATTTTGCTATACAAAAATATGTAAATAGTAAAATAGTAAATGTAAATAAATAAATTCAGGTAATATTCCAGTTGAGAACTATCACTTATTAATGGGCCACCTATATGTTGTTAAAGAGTTAACTTTTGACATACAAGTAGATCATGTATGTAGAAAAATTAGCAATGGAATTTACTTGATCAAAAGTTTAAGAAGCTAAAAATTCAAAGAAATTTTATAGTATATTGTTGAGTAATTTAAAAGCAATTATACTACAGGAAAAATCTTGACTGGGTGGGGAATCAAACTCCCAACCTCTGGTTTGTATGCAATGCTCTTATCATCTGAGATAATCTGCTTGACTCCCAGCTAAGTACAAGCTTCCTCCATCCATTGTGTACACCTGAACAGGCTCAGCTACAATTTACTAAATCACATTCTTTATCGCATTCTTGCCGGCCGGCATGCAGTTGAGATCTTCTTTCCTGACAAATGGGGCTCAAGTTCTCAAAAATTTGAACTTTGCCAGACTGGACCAACTATTGATTCAAGTTAAGTTGGCATCACAGTATCTCTTTCTTATCTACATGTTATATATATAAATTTGAAGAACTTCCTTCGGTTCCCTGTGGCCACACCATACTTCAATTTCAGGTAAACCACAGGCTATCTATGTGTGATTCTACGCCTGAGCATATGAATTCACATAAAGTGTAATCCTCCTATTTCTATCCTTCCTCACTATCCAAGTTCGAATGTGACTTTGTCACCAAATTAGTTCCAATTCCTTAATGGATTCTCCTAATATTGTATATATATATATATATATATATATATATATATATATATATATATTAATTGTAATAGTAAGAATGTGACATTGTCAAAAATATTGGTATGGAAAGGATAGAGAGATAGGTTGTGGCTTACCTGAAAGTGAAGTGCGGTGCCGCCATGAGGAACTGAAGGCAGTCCGCAGCCGGCCGGTGCACGGAATGATGTAACACTCCTTCCTGAAGAAGGAGGCTGAGAGCCTCCGAAAATTTGAAGAACAACCTTCAGTTCCTCATGGTGACACCGCACTTCACTTTCAGGTAAGCCACAACCTATCTCTCTATCCTTTCCATACCAATATATATATACATATATATATAAATATATATTATATTATTATTATATATATACTTATAAACAACTATAAATTAAACAAAAACTGCTAACCTGTTGCCATGATGTGACTAACGGTAGTGTAACCTTTATTTGCTCCCAATAGAGTAGCAGGAAACATGACTGAATGAAAAGGAACATTATCTTTCCCAATAAATTGGTAATAATTTACACAAACATTTTTCTCTGGTTGCCACCACTTTCTCCACTCATTTGTATAACATTTTGTTATACTCATGTATCCAATTGGAGCATCAAACCAAACATAAAATACCTAGAACATAATTAAGATGCCAATGATTTCTACACATGTGAATAAATGAGAAGTGAAGTATTAATTGAAGCAAAATCTCTGTAAATCTGGTATAAAGCAGAAAGTACAATCACTCGGTAAAAACAGTGTACACCTGATCAAGTCCTATAATGAGAATAAAACATGGTGTTAATTTTTATGTTTTGATGTTATTAAATTATTTCTAACAAGTTTGGCTGTTTTTATTATAATTATATAGAAGTTAGATAAATATAACTATTAATCAGATATTTTATTTTTATACCCAAATTTAGAATTGGTGATAAGTGAATTTAAAATGGAACCATTTCCGTTTTGACTTTTGCTAAGAAGAAGGCATTGAACCAAGAATATGTCAATTACTTGTAATCATAAGTTGGATAGAATCTACTCTTGTAAAAATTAATCAATATATCATTTCGTAGAGATATTTAACATTTAAGATAATCTCTTTTCGAAAGCACACAATACTGAATTTTGTGTTTTCATAATATTAAGAACTTTCATTTTTTCATAAGAATATATTGTCATAAACTGAGTTTTTTATCTTTCAATTAGTGCACGCTACAAACATAATTATGTTTCTGATAAATGAATGCAAATAGAGCAGGTATATTAACTAAATAGTTTAAATAATTTAGAAGTTATAAAACAGATAAATTAATTATCTTGAGAGAGCAAACCAAAGCATTTAATAAAAATATTTTTGTTTCAATAGGGTTCTTATATAATAATAATAATATTACCTTATTCTGAAATCCGTCAATCGGAACAGGAATACCCCATTTAAGATCACGTGTAATACAACGAGGCTTTAAACCTTCTTTCAACCAACTTTGAGTGATTACACGAGCATTGTGGGACCATTCAGACCAGACAGTTCCTAACCAATCTTTGACAGCAGGCTCAACCTAAATTAATAAGGTTCAAGAACATATATGAATATAGGGCCACCATAATTTGACTTTAAACTGCATTACAAAAATGTCTTTCCATTGACACTAAATGACTGAAAACCATAAATTTGTGTTAATATATAAAATATAAGTTTATACTACCATTAAATCATACAAGTAAATTGTTTAAAATTAATATTTTATTCTGAAATTTCAGTATATTATTTAAGCTTAATTATATTGCAAATAAGGGTTAATTAAAACAGATGACATTCAACATTCCCCACAGAAATATTAACTGTAATATATTCAATATAATATATACATATATACTTCCGAAAATTTGAAGTATTACCTTCAGTTCCTTATGGCAACACCACACTTCACTTTCAGGTAAGCCACAACCTATCTCTCTGTCCTCTCCATACCAATATTGCAATTATATTTGACAATGTCATATCTTGACTAATAGTATATATATATAGGAACTATAATTTGGTGACAAAGTCACATTGGATCTTGGATAATAAGTAGGATAGAAATAAATAGGAGAAAGGTGATATTACGATTTATGAGAATTTATATGCTAGGGTGTAGAATTGCACACAAAGAAAAGAATATGTTCAATATATATATATATATATATATATATATATATATATATATATATATATATATTGTGTATACAGTAAACATATTCTTTTTCTACCCCTGAGCATATGCTTTCCTTAAATAGCATATTTCCACCTTTGTCTTGTATTTCTATCTTTCCACACAATCCGAAACTATTGTTTAGTTTTGCAACCTTCAATAGGTGGGTAGATAAGGGTGGAGTTTGCAGGAGTGGACGAGTATATTGTGGAGGATGGGTGGGCATCTGAAATAAACCTTTGGACAGGTGATGGAGTATTGTGGGGAGTATGGTTTTTAGGTCAGGCTTGGATTGCAGACCAGTGTAGGCTACGTAGAGAATAGAATTTGTGTAGTCCATGGAAGTAGATTGTTGTGAGGGGTGAACTACTTTGTTTTTGTTTTGGTCAAGAATAGGTGTGGGTGAAGTTATCTTCTTTTGAAGAAGGTCTTTGGGGTAGTTTCTATTGCTGATGTTGTGGGTGGCATTGCCACTCTCAAAGTGTCCCCGTCCACCATTCTGGACAATAGAACCTTTTCCTTTGTCCAGCGAATGGAAGCTGCCTCAAGTCAACTTTGTCAGCAGTCCATCCTTGACCTGCAACACGTGCAGAGCTCAATCCTTACTGCCCCAGCATTTAGAAGTGAGAATGTTATAATAAACATATTAATTAACTCTATTCATGTGCCCGAGTCATTAATGGAACCTTCACTCCACACACATGATCTAACATTGACCACCACAATGTCAACAGTTGGTGTAGCAAGGCTGGGAAGAAATATGGCAAAATTTTGACAGCCTCAGTCCCCTTCTTCAGAATAGTAGGTCTGCATGTTGTGCCGGCTGGCCACTTAGTGTAGGATTCAAACCCTGGCGCTCTAGCAGTTAGGCAGCAACAATTGACACCCAACAAAGCCAACAGCTCTCTCACTCTCTCAAGGAAAGGTCGGGTATTGGGTTTTGGACAGTTTGACAGTGCTGCAGTAGTTAGCAATGTGTTTAGGAAGAGGTTTTTTTGTTTTGTTTTGCCAATGTATAAAACATGATAGTTTGTACTGAATCTGTTAAATGATTTGAGAGGAGAGGCAGTTAATGTTTTCTTTGCTTTCTTAGGTTTTTATTTGTGGAGGATTGCAGTAGGTTGAAGGATAGGGCCAACATGGCACCTTTCATACTGTAAGGTTGATAACTCAGCCTAAATAGGCGAAAGTGAGAATGGGGGTTACAATAGTAAGACACAACATTGAAATAAATATTGATTTCAAGTGAATCATTATTGAGTTTGATAAATCCCCCAAGTTTTAGTTCTATATTGAATTTATATTACACCTGTTAATGGTACAATCAGATTATTCCAATTTTCAACCTTATTTGAAGACAGAAGATTTTCAATGCAAGTATTAGCAAGAGATTTTCCTCCCCCTTCCCAAACATGAATTTTGATATCTATTCTGAATTAAATGTTTTATTATAGTTTTCTCTAAATTTTTGATATAATCAATTATTTATATGTACTGATTAACCTATTCATATTTACAGATTAATATTAATTTAGACTGACTCAAAATTTAGAAGTACCTTTGGAAGATCGATAAAAAATTGAGTTGATGGCTTAACAATAGGTGTATTTTGACAAAGTTTACAACGTGGTAATTTTAATTCCACAGCATTTATCAAATGTCCACAACCATCACACTGGTCACCCCGTGCATCTTCATATCCACAATCTGGGCAGATACCTTCAACAAACCTATCTGCAAGAAAACTGAGAGAAATTTACATTTAATAATTGCAAATAATGAAAATAAAATATTTTAAAATAAAATATAATGGTAAAATCAAATATAAGAATAAAGCAAGATGTAAAAACTAGCAAATTCCAATAAACAAATGTAAGCAGAAAAGATTGTTATCCTTTCTTTTTGTGCTAGAAACCTTTGAATGTTGCATTCTAGATTTCTAAGAATATTTTGACAAACTAATACTAAGAAATTTTACACTAACTGTTACATGGCCTGTATTGTCTTGTAATATTACTTATAGAGTTCCCAAGTAGTTAACTCACCGATCACATTTTTCACATAACAATTGTTCTATTACGTCTGTTACCATAAGACCATTTTCATACAGCTGCAGAAATATTTCTTGACAAACTCTGTAATGCAATAAAGGGCCTTGAGATTAATTTATTATTCAGAGCTTATATTAGGTTTATCAATCTTTACTGAATATCCTTTGACACATTATTGACTCTAATTTTTGTTATGAAAATTGTACGGACTATCTTAGATTGTAACTGTAATTTAGGCTTTAGGAATATAATGAAACTAGGTGAATTTATATTTCCTATTATTTTATAAAAATTGATTGTTACAATAACACTGAAAAAACAACATTTGGATGCATAATGGGGGACTTATTAATGGAGTTTTAAAAACTGTTTTAATGTATTTTAAATAAAATTATGATTAAATATATTTCTGCTAATGCAATAACAATTCAACTTCTCAATATGAATAAAAGAAGAGAATGAAAAATAAAATACAGGAAATGAGAAATTTGTTTTGAGTTGTCTACAATACAATTATGCTGGAAACATAAATACCTTTAAAAATACAGAAAATAAGAACAGTAAGATTGTTTGAGAAATATGAATACTCACATTACATCTAGTAGGTATTGGTAGTATTCACTAGAAATAGCTGAATTATATCATTGAGTTAACTAAACCTGAATCATTGAATACGAGCCCCACCAACTTGGCTTGCATTCTTATTAGTGTGCTCCAAATTAGTTTTCCCTGGCTGATACTTTCTGCAACTTTTATTTCTATTTTAGCTTCAACATTAAATAACTTTCTGTAAATTAATTACTAAGTTGGAGACAAATAGAATTTTATTCTTAAAAATAGCTTGCTCTATAATGTTCTTGAGGTCTTATTAGCATCATAAATCCTTGGAAATCTTACTTCTCAAATATCAAAATTATTTTCTTTCACCACACAGGAGACTATTTTTATAATTATTTTTAAATGTACTTCTACTAGAGGATATTATTCATTTCTTTGAAAATATTTTCCAAATGTTCTGGCATAAGAACAATATCACCAGCATATTTTAGCATTCTATTCATATTTCAATGCTTTTTAATTCCTTCACACTTTGCCCAACATTCAAGTTGAATAACAACTGCATTATTTTCTTACACCCTTTCTAATAACAATTTCAGTCTCCTTGCTCCTCATATTACTAAAACCACTTAATGTTCAAGTAGATAGTAATCATATTTCTATAACTGTACTTTAATTTTCATCCAGGATTTTGTTAAATTTTCCTTCTAAGGTCAGGGCTAAAAGTATTTGCTATATGTCCTAGTTTATTCTAAACCCTAATTGATCTTCTAGTATTCTTCTGAATATTAGTCACAATATTTTTTTGGATACAAGTAATGGAATACAAATCATATAATTAAAAAACAAGTATTTTAAGACCAAATAATAATTTCAAAAACAGACATAAAACAAAAACATTAGATTATATGTTTTTTCTTCATAATGTGAAGTACAATATCTTTTAAAAAGATGGCATTTTCCCTGTCATGTACATTTCAAATACCAGGTTATATAATTTTTTATACACACAGTTTCTTAAAGTAAAGTAAAGGGCGTATTATGAAACGTTTATTGGAAAGTGAACAAAACATACCTATAGACTTATTGAAAGGGAATGAAACCCATTGTTGACTCTCTAAGAACTTTTACTGACAGCAATTTCTACGAGACAAAATTATTGTTTGGTAATTATCCTTACCATAAAAAAAATAGAGGAATATGGTAAAGAAGGCTGAAATAAATAATTGATCTGTCTATTGTCAAGAGCAAAATTCTCAAGTTTTAATCATAGTAATAAAATAATATCTTACTCTGTTTGTTGAGGAGTAGTAGTACGTCCAAAGTAATCAAAACTTATATTAAACCATTTGTACACATCATCATGAATTTTAAAATATTTATCACATATTTCTTGGGGAGTCAAACCTTCTTCCAAGGCCTTTGTTTCTGTTGCTGTTCCATATTCATCTGTACCACACAAGAAGATAGTATTATAATTTCTAAGTCGACAGAACCTACAAAATAACAAAGGAATCAATGAAGGTTTATGAACATGTAAAACAGACAAATTTTGTTATAGTACATTTATTAACTTCCAATATAAATTTTAAACAAGGAAGTGATTGGCACAAGTTATTGTCAACACTATTTGGAGGAGCAAATTATTTATTGAATCAAAGAAAACATTGAGCAGTCTTGACACGACATTTCTGAATGCATACTTTTTTCAGTATCAAAGATTCTGAACCTTTCCATTCCAAGCTTTCACACTTTATAAGTGGTTTTTACACATTCCCAATGTTCCACTATGTAACCTTTTTGATTGTCTGTGAGTGGAGCACAAGCAGCAACATATCTTCAATTAGAATGCAATGCACAGTTGTTTTAGGAATTACAGTGAGATCCTCAATTAACCTAGTAGATGCACAAGAAATTCAAAGAATTTCAGCCACTTTTTGAACATTTTCTTCAACTAGAACTGTCGATAATGCTCTTGGATGTGGTTCATCTTCAATGCTCTCTCTACCATCATGAAACCTTCCATACCATTTAAAACGTTTTTACAAATCATTTCTTCACTACCGTGCACATTCCCCAAATGTGGACAATAAAATAAGTTCATGTGTCATCCAGAAACAAATATCCCATGCACTACCCACTGTCCAACTATCAATCCCATCCTTGATCAACATAAGAAACATAGTCCACCCCTAACCACAACATACTAATCCAACCCAGTTCTTAAAAACATCCTTCCTACATATTCCCCACTTTCCCAAGAGTTGACATCAAGGGCCCTAAAACCCAACCTCCGAAATAACCTCATCCACCTTTGCAGACCCCACCCTAAAGCTCTCCCACTTAAGCTGGGTTGGTAACCTTGTGGTAGAAACAGGTACCATGTCTGCCCCACCTTCCAGCCCATTTCAATCCTCCATAAAATAGCCACCTTCCACATCATCAAGCATTGCAAACTCTTGTCCTGCTTTCTATATCGGCCAAACCAAATGACTCCTCCTTAAACGCATTGCTAACCACTGCAGCACTGTCAAACTGTCCAAAACACAATTTCCTACAGCTGCTCATGCCAAAAGTCACAACCACAACAATTTCAACCAATGTTTCTCAATGACCCGCCTTCAAGCCTTACTCAATGGATGCTGAACTCCATCTTTGGTAACACTCTTCCCAGCATATCTTACAGTCTTGCCAAGTCGTGGACTCAACATCCTCTAATATTACTATAATAGTCTTTGTTGCGGTTATTGAAATTATGTAACAATAAAATATAATAATAATTATTACTATAATGATCTGTTTAATACTTTTCCCATTCTCATTCACTTACTTTATAACTTCTGTTCCTTTTCTTTACATTTTACTTTCCACTCAAATGTACATGTTTGTATGAGTGTGTGTATGTATGAATGAATGTATCCTTTTTTCTGAATTTTTACACTTTTGTGACAATTTTCTTGAGAGGGAGACATAGAATTGTTGGCTTCATTGTGTGTCAATTGCAGCTGTTTAATGACTGGTGCTCCTTAATTTGAATTTATCAATTCATGCACAGTCAGCACACAGTTCAGACCTTTTTTCCTGACAAGGTGGACTGAGGCCCTAGAAAATTTTAATTATTTTTCTCAGCTTGTCTAGACCAAGTATCGATTTTAGGGTTAGTCAAATTCGTTACATCTTTATAATAACTTTCGTTATATAATTTGACCTAATCACTTTTCCTTTAAGTTAGAAATAAATAGGAGAACTACTCAGAGCAGATAATGCAGGTTCAAGTCTAACCTAGGTCAAATATTTTCAGTCTATCCTTCTTCTTCCTCCCTTCTCCCTGCTTTGATCATATGCTTTTCTGTGTGCGTGGTTCTATGCCTTAGCATATGAATTCACACAAAGCATAATCCACTTATTTCTCTTATTTATTTATATCCTTCCTCACTATCCAAGTTTGAATGTGACTTCGTCACCAAATTAGTTCCTATTCCATAATGGATGTTCCTAATATTGTGTGTGTATATATATATATATATATTGTAGCCGCTCCGCTACCCTTCTTTGCGTTTTTTCGTTGATTATTCATGTTTGGGCGCCAGGTAATTTTTGGGATAAAATCACCAAAACAACTTTTTAATCTTTCATAATTTTATTTAATCGAACATGAGATATAATTTAACTACAGGGCGTGGTAGCACGTCCATCCTCGGTCGAGTCCAGCCTGGAACTGACCATTACGCTTCTCCCCTTGGCCAGCCTAAAATAACATCGCATTTCCGGCACCTGCATAAACACAACCACTGCAGTCACCCCCGCCAAGGGCGCTCGACCGTACCTCGCAACAATCATGTTACAATATATATATATATATATATATATATATATATATGATATTAGTAAGGATATGACATTGTCAAAAATAATTGTATTATTGGTATGGAGGCTCTCAGCCTCCTTCTTCAGGAAGGGTTGTTATACCAGTACATGCACCAACCAGCTGTGGACTGCGGAGTTTTGACCGCCGCACTGCTAGTAGCCCATAAACAATTAACACCCCACCAGGCCACTAACTTTCTCTCTCTCAAGTGGAGGTCATGGCATAGGAAAGGTTCTGATAGTGATCATTCATACAAGGCTTCCTATACATACATATATGTCTAAACACACATATATAAACATAACAACTTCTTACATTATTTTATTCAATTTATTGCAATGAATTTGCCCCTTTCCATAATTAATCTCATATTGTACTTTCATACTGCAATAAATCTCCTTTTCCCTTAACTTTCTTTCAATTTTCTTACATAGAAAAATTTATAGAATTCCTCTCTTTCATTTCCCGTTTACATTCTGTCTTAATTATGTCCATTTATTTTAATCAAACGGATGCTCCTCAGGATAATGTCAAAAGTGTTCATATGATTGGAGCTCCTAAAAATTGTAATTTGGGACTTAGAATTTTTTGCTCAAGTCCTTGTGAGTGAACATTAATTGTGTATTTTCCTCACATTTTAAAGGATAAATAGTTAAAATTGTATTAGTTTGAATAAGATAAAACTTTGCTTTGTGATGGCTGGGCATCCAGTTCAGACCTTCACACCTGATGAATGTGGTTCATGCCCTCGAAAATTTATAATATTCTCTCTCCTCAGCCTGACTGGACCAACTATTGATTTCAGGTCAGTTGACTTCACTTCTCTTTCCTATCAAATTTTGTTATATAATAAATAAAATAAAATAATGTAACAAGTTGCTGACTGGGACAGTACAACATATATGATTATATATATAATGATTTTAGGAGTTTTTCAGGAGAAATCATCTTAGGATATGTTGGGGACGCGGAATTTATGGGCGAGAATGTGGTAATATAATATAATAGAATTAGAGAGGAACACGAGATTGCATGTGTTGAAAGGAAAAAGGTGTGGTTTTCAGGAAGTGAGAGAGAAGGAGTTGATATTTGAGTTGGATAAATATTTTAGGGGTAAAAGAGATTGATAAAGTTTATAGCAATGTTATCCCCTTACAGGGGAGGGATTCTTTACAGGAAAATTACGCAAATTAACCCAAGATTGGAGCCAAAACCAAGGTTATGTATGTCACTGAGTTTAATTATAACATTCAACTTAGTATTTAACCCCTAGGGACGGGAGTGGATGGGGTTGTAATTTTGGAACATACAAAAACAGCAGATATTTGTGTTGAATAAAGAATTTTGTTTGTCTAATATTTTTTGCAGTCAATTCAATTCAGAATATTTGTCTTTACGTTGTTTATGTATAATTTCAACACCTTTTGAGCTTAGGAGGGGATTACGGATAGGGGCAATGTTGGGTGGTTTGTTACAGCAAAATAATGTCCATACGAATGGGATTGGAATCAAATTATGGATATAGAAGTCACTGAGCTTATTTATGACAATCTGGTCAGTGCACGTGGGTGGGTGGTGGTGGGAGGGGGTTGCGCTGTGGTGGATGATGTTGGGAGGGAGGTAAAAATTTGCAAACATTTTAAACAGCCGATGTTTGCATAGAATAAATATATTTCGGGATCAATGAACCTTATAATATCTCTCTACATGCTCATGATGTATAATTTCAACCCTTTCCTGGTTCGGGAAGGCAGCATCCTTAAAGGTGTGCCAAAATTATGTAAAACCATCGAGATTTGAGTTGAATCCAAGGTTTTGTATGTCACTGAGTTTATTTATAACATTCAACTTCCCGTTTAACTCCCACAAGAGTGGATGTTTTTTTAAAACATGTTAATTGGGCGATATTAGCGTTGCAAAAACTGTATGGGGTCAATTAAATTCTTAATATTTCTCTATATGCTCTCAGTGTATAATTTTAATCCCTGTCGGCATGAATGGGAGCAAACTTCGGGGTGGGGTTTGGTGGGGCGTTACATGAAAATAACGCTAATACGATTGGAATCAAATCCGGGGGTATCTAAATTTCTGAATATAATAATTACATTCAACTTTTTGTTGAACCCAAAGTACAGTGAGGACGTGGGTGGAAATTTTGTAAAATGTTGAAACGGACAAAATGATTTATGAAATAAACTTTTTCGGGGTCAATGAGTTCAACCCCTTTCGGCATGGGAGGTGAGAACAGGTAGGTATTGGGAGCGAAGTGCATTACATCAAAATAACACAAAAGCAACTGAGATTGGAGTCAAATTGGGGTTATGGATTTACGACATCCTGGGAAACGCCGGGCACCCAGCTAGTTGTAAATAAACAAGAGCCCAATAGCATACAAATAAATTAAATATTGTATTTATATCATCATATTTAAGAATCAACTAACAATTAAATTGAAATAATTTTATATTTTATTTATAAAATAAAATGACATATATATAGTTTAAGGTCAAATCCATTAAAAACAACTTGCCTTGCAAATACATCTGCTGAAAGGACACAACCAATAATGTTTCCTAAATGTGGTACATTATTCACATAGGGCAATGCACCTGTTACCATAATGTTCTTTTCACTTGGTAGTGGAAGGCTGAAAGTAAATAAAATTAGATGTAAACCAAATTATTAAAATAATAAGGAAAGTAGCCAAATACAGACAAAAGAAGTGATAATTTAAATACCACAAAACATTTCTGGAAGCCTTGTGCCTTTCTTCAGGTGATAAGAAAACTAAAAATCACAAGAACATAATGATACAACTGCATGATACAGGTGACAAAATTAAAAAGTAGACATAATTTTTTCAATTCAAATTATTTAACTAGGCCCTTTAAATGAAATGTTTCTAAACAACTATTTGTCTCTGAAGTTTTTAATAATGAGAATGGTACTACCAAACGTGTTGTGAAAAAAGGTATTTTAAAAATTAGAATTATTATGTAAACACAGTAAAGCTGTAATATGCTACAAAAGCCCTAATAACATTCTTTAATATTTGATATCACATGCAAATTAATTTCATTTCATTCAAAGAAAGTTTAAAGAAAAATGATTACATTGGTCCTTTTGAAGTTCTTTTGCTTTTACTGTGAGGTTTTCTGCTTTTCCATGCTTTAGCTACAGCGTCTATTTCATCTTTCGAAACTGGGACTTCTTTTGGTTTATTCTATTGAGATAAAATATTTATAGTTAGAACCACCTTTTAAAGATAGACATATCAATTAGCTTTGTGATGTAATGTAAATTTATTAAACAGACGATTGTACTTGTATCTGGTTGGAAATAAGAAATACTTTTCTAAATCAGCAAGCACATTTACAAAAACTTAGAATAACTTAAATTTTGTATAAATAAATGACAATCAAAAGTGTGACATCTTAGTAAAATTTTGTTGAACATATAGCAATAAAGCCAAACATGTACAAAATGTTCAATATAATAAAGAAAATATATATTGAAGTATCAGGATGGAAAAATGTTTACTGGGCCAGAAAATGAAATTTGGACCTCCAAATTACTGGGAGGAAGTTCTAGCACCTGAGCTATCACATGTCAACTCCAGATCTGGTGCGAAATTCTGCCATCCATTCCATTTGATACAGCCTCACCTACAATTTACATATCACAATTCTTACGTGGTCTAATTTAGAACCTTGAAAGAAGAAAATACTTCATAAGTAAATTGATCAAGAATTTCATAATTTTCAATTCAAGAATAGAAAGGAAACTTTTGAAGTCAGCATAGGATAGCTCAGGTGGTAGAGCTTTTGTACAGTAGACAGGAGATCCCAGGTTCGATTCCTGGTCCGGTTGACTTTTTTCCATCCTGATACTTCAATTCAATTTAATTCATGGCCTCAATGGCTCAAGCTTATGAAAGTTTCTCTATATTCTTTAATTGAAAAAATATATTTAATACTTGGAAAAAATTTGAACCCAAGCGTAAGGTATATGATGTTACTTTTAAAGAGAAAACAAGTAAAACATTGCTTGACCTAAAGTATGATTATTTAAAAGACTGAACATAATCCCTTTACTTAATACCTGTGAATTGTGTCTACTTTATATACTGAATTTTAACATAAACATAAATCAGTTTGACAAAAAATAAGATCGCATTTTTTTAAAACCAAGAAGACTTTTTTTTAATAATGTAGAGTATATGTCTAAGAATAATATACTAGATCATTAAGAGAGCATCTAGGAAACTGCAACATGTAATAAGATTTTAAATTTGTATATTTATTAATTTAACAGGCACATTTTAATGTACTCTACCAATGCAAAAGTGTGAAATACATATATGGACATATGAAATGAAACTTATCATATTAAATTAAATGAACGATTAATTTCAATCTCAATAAAAAAAATTTAACAACTACTTCACTCATCTCACACAAAAATATTTTTCCTCAATTGTATATGTATAATTCTTGTATGCAATTTCATCTAAAAATAAAAATTGTACAAATTTAAATCTTAAGCAGCAATAATACTCACTTCATCTCCAAATTTCAATTCAACTCTTGTTTCCACCTCACTGCCTACTTTTAAAGAAACAAAATTTGATGGAAACCAAGAAGTTTCAATAACATTCTGCAATGATGACACACCCGGCTTAATTTTACTCTGCATTAGAGCACTCTGAAATTCAATTAACTTTGTAGAATCAACAATCACTTAAATTCATGATAATTTATTTGACAAACAGCATATATTCATAATTGATATCTAAGACAAAATTAATTAGCGTAAAACAAAAAAATCATAGATCTTCATATACCGAGCATTCTAAAACAAACTACTTTATATGTTATTACATAAAAATTATGAGCTTATTAATCTATACAATATTACGAGATGAAGGACAAAACCAGACATATCCAGTAATCTAAGCAATCAGAAGGAAAATAGGTAACAGTTTGATGGAAATCACTTACATGCCAACTGATATGCAAGCTTAACCATGAAATATCATTATAAAGCCGAGGGATATTTATCTCACAAATCTAGAATGTATCAACTAGAACATATTTTCAAGTTCTGTAGAATAGATTCAAATTTTGCAGGCATGTAATAGTGCTGGTACAGCAATCTTAAAAAATGTGAAGAAGTAAGAATGCTCTTGAACAGAGCTTCAGAGGGTCTAAGATGGATTTGCTCAACAGTTGTCAGACATGTAAAGCTTATAAATAAATAACCGTCTTTTGTATCAGAAAAAGATACTTAATAGAAATTACACTATGTTTTGTCACTAATTTGAACCTCTTCAGGCAAGACGCAGTCAGCAGAGAACAACCCTGACTATCAAAATTTTATAAAACATCTTACCTGAAGAGGTCACAAATTAGCATTGAAACATAGTGTAATTTCAAGAAAACTTGTCTTTAATTAAAACTTATATTACTAACATTGTAATCACCTCAAATCAAATTGTAGGCAAACAAAACATATATTGACAGTAATTGAAAATATAATTTAAATATTAAGATATATTACACAAACCTTAACATTTTCTTCTGCCTTCAAGGCTGTGAACCATGTCTGAACAGAAGGTTTGCCATCAAGCAATTTCAATGCAACACTTGGATCAGATGCTATTGGAAACAAAGTACTCCAGATTACAATATCTGCAACTGTTGTGGTGGTCTGTACAAAACACAAATGAATTTTATTGAGTAAATAAATATCAAGATCACACCAAAGTGCAGATTCAACCAACTATTAATATTTCCAGCAGTTTTCTAAATAAAATACTGTAAGAACAGTATCTGTATCAGGAGAAAAGGCTTTAAGCTGTATAAGTGTGAAGCAATTTATAAAGTTTGCAAACTTAAGACACAAACTTCAGAACATTTAAGGAGAAGAATAACACCCCTGGAAAAATTTAATTCGCTAACTTTGTGTAATCTATCTCCAACACAAAGGTAAGAAGTGTGCACAATTTACCTCACTCTCTCTTGCCATCCAACATATAATTTAATTAGTGTCAGATTTTCCAGATATTCTATACTGAAGCAGGATAACAATAAAAATCTAAACAAGATGCTATTAAACTATTTTGGTATAAGTATTAATATATATCTGAATTACATACTTCAGTAATTTACCTAGAAAATGAAAATCTTACTATTTAATTACATATTTATACTTGCCCCTATAATACAAGATTTCCCACAAAGTTCTTGTTCCAGGTAAGTCAACAGGTCTGACAACTGCTGAACAAATCCTTCCATCTTAGACCCAGTGAAGCTCTGAACAAGAGCAGGCTAAAAATGTAATAAATAAATAGTTAATGCATTTATTAGGGAATACACATTGGTAAGAATTATTAGTAAATAATTAAGTTTCACTAAACTTAATTATTAATTTTGCAACATTTAGAAACAATAACACCAAATTGTTTTCTATTAATTAACCAATATAATTAAAAATAATGTTCAGAAGTAACCCCTATAGTTTATTATAGTGACATGATTAAAATAAAAATATAGCATACAGTATGAAAGATACAAAATCATAATAATATATAATATTCCCAATTAAATTTACTAAACAGTGTTGTTAACCATGTTATACTTTATAAAAACAGTACAATTGTTGAGGTCTCAAAAGATTAAGTAAAACTTGGAAGTATATGAAATATTTATACATATAATTTTTTTGAAATGCTTGAGTGAATATTGAATGTATCTTTAGAATAGAATTATTTTAGCAATATCCTGTAACATAGATTCCCAAAGGAATCTTTGCAAGAAGGTGGGTGCTTGCATCCCAGTACCTTTTCCCAAAAATATAAGACAAAATAGTTTTGTTTACTTGGCAAGGTGGTTGGCCGTGTTTAATAAAGTACAGAACATATCTGATGCAAAGGAAGATTAACATGATATTAGAAGCAAAAACTAACTTACAATTCACCAATGAACTTGAATTTAGCCATTTCTGTTAATTTCCTTAATGTCACTGTATACATTCACAATACTTCCATCTCACCAATTGTTTCAGTAAACCTACATACTCTGGACGTGTTCTAAATTATCTTTCTGATCATCCTCCAAACCAAAAGAGAGCTATGTTATACAATCTTGTAGACAGAGCTATATTACTTTCTAACTCCAAGTTCCATCAACACAACTTAAATATTGTCCAAAACATTTTAATCTCCAATGAATACCCTTTAAATTTTTTAATTAAACACACAAACAACAGGTTGAACAAAATCCAATATCCTACTGTCAATCATCCCCAAACACCTCATGCCAAATTTATTCTCGTATTCCCTTATTACAAATTTATAAATTACAAATTTATCCAAATATTAAAAGAATATCAAATATCCATCATTTAAAGATCCACTAACACCCTTTCATACTTTATTAAAAACCACAATGACCCACTTGACACCTGCAGCAAACGTTGTGTTTTTTACAAAATCTCTTGCTCTAATTGTAATTCCTGCTACATAGGGCAAACAAAACGTTCCCTTAATACATGTATTAAGGAACATATATCTAATATCAAACTTCTCATTGATAAACAATCTGTAGCGTTCAAACATATAATCACAATCCTAAATGTGCATTTGATTGGCAAAATGCTAAAATTTTAGACATTGACACCAGGCAAATTCCAGACTCATTTCGGAGATTCTTCACATTAAATCAAACATTATAGCTATTAGTGTACAAACAGACACTATGAAACTCAATAATTGCTACGATCCCTTATTATTATGATAAACCTGCTACCTTCCCATTGTGGTTGCTCCCTTATTGTAAGGTAACCCTTTGGCTCTTTCATTGGCATTGCGTTTTTGTCGCTATTGAGTTTTGTCAACTGACTAGTGCAGTTGTGTCACTCTAGGTTCTCCTTCGCACCTGACGAAAGGGACAAGGATCCCAGAAACGGTGTGTGGTATTTATACTATCACTTTTTTGTCTGAATTGGCTAACTTTCTTATTCATGAATACTAAAGACTTTAATCAGTTCCCCTCTCATGTGATATAGATATTTTGAACGAACATAAATGAAAAAATGAATTTTGCTTTTGAGTTTTGTCAACTGAATTGCTACTCTAGTGTCTTGTGTTTTTTAGTTTTCTTAGCACCAGAAGAAAGAAACAAAGTTTCCAGAAACATTGTGTGGTATTTATATAATCACTTCTTTTGTCTGTATTTGGCTATTTTTCTTATTATTGAACGTAAATAAAGTTTTTAAAAGGAGCTGCACAGACAGCAGAGTGGCTGTAGTTAGAAAAAGTTGAACCGCCGAACACAGACAGGACAGTTACAACAAAGGTTCAAGGAATTGCAACAGAGTTTTGTGCAATTACAGTTGAGTGGTGACACAGACAGTATTGCACAGTTATGAATATGTGAGTATAGCTCAAAACATTATATATACACATATGGTATCAGTTGAGAGATCAGCAAGAATGTAATGGAAGCATAATCAAGTGAGACCTAAAAAAAAGTAGCTGACATAGCCACAAGTTGAGACTGGAGAATACATGACCCGAAATAGGAAGATCTAGAGCATCCAGATTTATGGTCCACACACAGTCATCCCAGGTAAACAGCTACACCTCTATATCCCAACATTTGGACACTATAGTCTCCACGACTCAAACCACAACCTAACAACTTGGAAAGCAATATGAATCAGTTCTCAAATATAATTAATTATATCAAAACAGATGTAGTTTAGTAAATAAAAATGTAACATATGTAAAATACAGATATGGTATGGCAAGAAATTGTCTCACAACAGATTCACTTAGACATCAATGGGGATATGTTTACTAGTGTCAAGATTTCCATCACAACAAAAAGGAATAATTTACATACTAGCTTTGATATAGAGTATGTTGTATTCTTACTTACTATGTAATATCTGTCAATTTCAGAAATGCATATGATAACTATGAGGTCAAAAGCTTTTATGTTATGGAGGTTGAATAAATTATTTTAGGATCAAGACAAATTTGAGACCATGCCCCGCCCTGTTCACTGTCACCAAGCCCCATTTATATACTAATGGTAACGTCAAAGTAATGTACCGACATCTGCTGAGAATAATTCCTAAATAATATCATTTAATTATTACATTAATTATGACTAAATATTTGTAATTAAATGAAAGATTTTCCTTTATTTCAGCCTCAAAATAAAAAGGAAGAATTAATGCAAACTTCTAACTATATTAAAGATTTCCTTTCATTTGCCAATGCCGTTTAAGAGGCAAGATATGTGAGTATGATGTCACATCAGTACCTTACACTGGTCTTGTTCCTTATTTTAATGTGATATAAGTGGACCATTTGAATTCATTCAATCACAATTTCATGATGACTCAATTTTCTGTTAATGATGCCTCAATTTTTGTTAATGAAAACATTGTTTTAAATAAAAGATTATCACAATTATATTACTACATATTTCCCTACTACCACACAGTTACTTGAGGAGAGTTAATTTATGTTTTTTTGTAAGCTTTTTTCACTATTAGGGAATTTAATTTAATGTAGCTATTACAAAAAATATTTAAAAACAAACCAGTAATTTAGTAGCTTCCCATTCCAGCCACTGATTAATAAGATACTCATCCTCATGTTTTGGAGGGAATACAAATCTGGCAGCAGAATTAGCAGAAAAAATACATAAATTTGATTCTAGTTGCAATATGGGTAACCTATGTGGTTTCTGGGCCTGAATATCTGGAAAAAAAATTATTTTAATTCAACTTCAAATTAAACATAACGTAACAATGTCAGGGTATCAATTCAAAATCACACTTTCTTAGACAATAGTAAAATAGTTACCACTGATTTTGACAGTTTCCAGGTCTACATTTTTTCCATTGAAATTACAAGAAATAAGGAGTTTTAAGCTAGCAGGATTGCCTTCGTTCGTAATAACCTTCATCTCCACTTTTCAAAGTGTCAATTAACTATTACTAGTGAAAAAAATAAATAAATAACACGTCAACGTGAATTGTATTCGTTTCACAAACAAATTCTAAATATTGTTTTATTTGTATCATGTTTGCCAACAAAATAAGTTATTTTAATTTTTATATATATATATATATAAATCGTGCGGAAAGAGTTTACAAGTTGCTGCAATTATAAAATGAAAAGGAATTAAAATTGATAAACTATGTATATTATTATATTTACTTTTGTTCCAAACATGTGCTATAATATTGTTGCCAAAATGTAGCGTTTTCATTTCCAATGTTTACAGTAAAGTTAATGTTTCTTGGAGTCTGCTTTTGTTTTTCAATGTAAAAGCACGTGGAAAGACTGTCATTTAAATTATCCTTAAATTTAAGATTACGTGTTTACTGCTTATTGTTCTATTTCTCGCTAAATTTTATGGCCAAGAATAAAAAAGGTTTCAATTGGAAATCCCGAAATCCAGTTGAGACTTTAGTTGATAATTCTACAACATCTAAAGTAAGTGTATGTTAATCACTTTAAAGTGATGTTCAAATTTACAGAAACTTAACCTCTTCTCACCCCCATCCCATATTGAAATTTAACCTAACCGAAAATATTTTGAGTTTGTCAACTGAAGTGTGCGGTTGTGTCATTCTTTTCTTTTGCATCTTGGCATCTGAAGAAAGGACCAAAGTTTCCGGAAACGTTGTGTGGTATTTATAACATCTCTTTTCTTTGTCTGTATTTGGATATTTTAACTTAATATTATTTTCAAAGAGACGTATTATATTTTCATTTATCCTAACCGGCGTAAAGAATGTCACTGTTCGACTTATAGACACCGAAAACTACGGATTCAGGGTTAATGAGGCCCATTTTTGAACAATTTTTGTCATCCCCAGTTGGTTTATGCCGATATAAGCTAACCCCAAATTATTCGTAATGTTAATTTTGAGCATTTTACTCAACAACCCCATACTTCCACATCCTTGTCCTTCACGGTGAAAATTAAATTAGACTTACACTGCATCGAGAGTTGCACCGTTAGTCTCAGTGATCCAGAACACTAATTTATCAACATTATTGTGGGTAGTTATCACATTATTTTATATCAACCTAACCCCTAAAGATGCTAGGGCTGTCATATACCCACAGTGATTTTTTTCTAGAATGCAAGTCTTATGCATAACAAGTTGGGTTGAAATTGTTCCCCCATGCCTTTAGTCGGCTTCTCTGTCTGTCTTGTCTATCCAAATGTGTTAATTAATTTTACGTTTTCACATTTTCCTGCTGGCTGTCTCACAGAATATGATTCTTTGGGAAGAGAGCCTCCAAAAATTTGAAGATCATCATCCTGTCCCAAGTGGCTTTCCATACCAATAGTTGTAATTATTCTGACAATGTATATATACCTTAAATTGAAAGTTGACACAACATTCATTCCTACTATGCCGAGGAAGGAGGCTCGGGCCCTTGAAAATTGACATGGTATTGCTTTCCCACCTGTTGACTCAAACTTTCGATATAAGGTAAGTCAGCAGCTCTGAATACCGCTGTCCTATCCAAATGACAATTTCACATTTCGTTTACCTGTTTTATTAAAAGTACAAATCCTTTCCTCTTTCCACTTATAGTTTTTAAAAGAATTAAAAACTGGAGTGACAGTATTTTGTTATAAATTTCTAGTAATCAAGGAATTGAATGTAATGTGTGCAGTATTAATATTTATAGTATTTTAATGATTAATTCTTTGTGTGAGAAACTCTTGGGTTTCCTACCAGGTGATAGTAGACTTAGTTCACAACATTTCAATGGTGATGTCTGCAGTCTTCAAGTGATATCTTGGAGTTACTCTCACAGTAAATATATGAGGAAAACCTTCACTCTTGATTGTTATTTGTTAAATAGTTTTAAGTTAATTAAAATTTATGCCTTTGTTGAAAGCCTTGTTGGCGAAGTTTAACATTAATTTATTTTAGATTGTATCTAACAAATTACTAATATGCTATTCCTTTTTTATAATTGTAGATTAATGTTGACCTTAATGGTGTTCGAGTTGATAAGTACGATCAATGCAATGCATTTGTTCTTCCATCTAAGAAACGTAAAACAAAGAAAAAGAAAGATGTAATTAGAGTAACAAAACTTTTATCTAAGAAACAAAGAAAAATACTTGAAAAAATAGTTGACAAAAAGAAGAAGAAAGAAAATGTAAGTTATTAAATATATACAAATTTAAAATAAAATGTATTTATTCCAAAATCTGATGTTAAATTCCTGTAGTTTATAATGTGACTGGCCTGGTGTTAAATTGAACATTTTATGTAGCCCATACATATTCTGCTATTTTGTAGCATTATATAGTTGGCTGTAATAGTCATCAATAGAAGGATCGTGCATTTTGTAATATTCACCTGAACACTTCAAGCTTTTATAGTAATTTGTATACTCATTGTGAATCATCAGAAGATTTAATTTAAGTGATCATATCTGTTGTTTTACCGTGGATATATTTACTTCGGATTGTATCAAATGTCAATTGTTTATTCTATATTGATATCTGTCCACAAAGCACTGGTCATTTAGACATCAAATTGAGGAAGTTAGTGTGTCTTTTTCACCAAGTTTACTTAAATCTTGAATTGTAGAGTCCTGCGAATCAAATATAATTTTCTTGTCCCTACTTTGATGTATAATGTCTGTGTCAGTCTATTGACTATTATTATTGTATTGTTAAATATCATTAAATTGTGCATCCAACTAAGATCTTAAAGTATCCAGAAATTATCAAAGTACTAAAATGACAGAACAAATATAATAATTCGGAAACTATTTGTTTTATGCATTTTTGGTAGTCTGGAATGAAAGTAGTTAATATACACTGTTGCTTGAATTTATCAATTTTTTTTTATCTCTAAATAAGTTAGTATTTTACATCAGATAATTAATTTTTTCAAACTATTTTTAAAATAAAATAAGGTAAAATATTGTTTTATCAAAGTGTTAGTGTTATATAAGGAACTTTTATAAATAATTAAAGGTAGAAGAATTTTGATAATTCCACTTCAAAATACTTATTAGCACTGTAGATGAATGTTTTTACTTGCCATTAATGGTAATCATAATTTTGTAGCGGACTGACTTACTTACTGCTCTATCAAAAGTTCAAACAACTCCTGAGGTTTTAAGTCAGTTAACATCCATTACAGAAATACAAACAAAGGGATTGAAACGACATTTGATTGAAGAACAAAAGAATCTTAAAGGTAATATGAATGAATCAGGGCAGGAAGACTCAAAAGTAAACAGCATTTCTGGCAGTTGGAAACATAGGAAATTGCTTTCTTTACTTGAGGAACCTAATACAGAAATAGAAGGTGATCCTAATATTGTTGGATTTCAGGTATTAAATTTAATTTCATTGTAGATGTTGCTT
Organism: Zhengitettix transpicula; assembly: GCA_037074705.1. Classification (NCBI taxonomy): domain Eukaryota; kingdom Metazoa; phylum Arthropoda; class Insecta; order Orthoptera; family Tetrigidae; genus Zhengitettix; species Zhengitettix transpicula. The sequence goes on from CM073591.1 coordinate 81,789,971, forward strand.
CATTGACTTTCACTCTCTTATTTACATTCTTTGGATTTGTGAATTTGTATTTTAGGATTCAAGTGATGATGGTGAAGACTCTACTGATAATGAAGATGATAGAAGTATAAATGGTCAAAATATTACAGAGGATCTGAAAAATACATCTTTTGAAGGAAGGCAATCAAATATTGAATGTACTGTTTCTGAAAACAAAGTATTGCCAGAAACTACAGAACCAAATAGACCTGTGATTGATTTTGAAAATAAAAAATTGGAATGCAGTGATAAAGAAAAGTATATAAAAATTTGTAGAAATTCCAAAGGAAAGGTAAAAGTCCCAGCTGTTTTTGTACCAGTTCAAAGAAATACAAAGATACAGGAAAATCGTATGAAGTTACCAATCCTTGCTGAAGAACAAATTATTATGGAAGCAATAAAAGAAAATCTAGTCATTGTCCTTGCTGGAGAAACTGGCAGCGGAAAAACAACACAGGTTCCTCAATTTTTATACGAAGCTGGTTATGCATTGTAAGTTCAATCATACTCAATTATCAATTAAGATATGTATCTAAATGTAAATTGTTTACTATTTCCTGGAATACATTATAGATTACTATACATTACTGTCTAGAAATGTAATGGGTTAGAGATTGAGAATAATTTTTTTTGGTGAATAATAAATATTGATATTCTTCCTCTCATTACCCTTTCAACATATTTAAAAAATTACCTTATTTTGGGTTAATCATTTCTAATTTCCATTCAGGAATGGTAGGATGATTGGAGTAACAGAACCTCGAAGAGTTGCTGCAATTTCTATGTCTAAGCGAATAGCTGAGGAAATGAACTTAACCTCTCGAGAAGTATCGTACCTTATTCGTTTTGAAGGAAATACAACTGAAGATACAAAAATAAAATTTATGACGGATGGAGTCCTGTTAAAGGAGATTCAAACAGTAAGTTATATATTACAAATTTGATTCAGCTTGAAATAAGTATATTCAATGCTTTATTTCTTCAAGGATTTCCTGCTCACTAAATACTCAGTTGTTATTTTGGATGAAGCCCATGAAAGAAGTGTGTATACAGATATTCTTATTGGGTTGCTTTCTCGTATTGTTCCCCTACGTAATAAAAAGGATGATCCTTTAAAACTTATAATAATGTCAGCAACTTTGAGACTGGAAGACTTTACAGAGAATACAAGATTGTTTCGTGAACCTCCACCAGTTATAAAGGTAAATTAAAAAAATGATATGTTGAGTTTATTTATCAATAGAACATATGATTTAATCATTTACATTGGAATTTTAGGTTGATTCTAGACAATTTCCTGTTACCATTCACTTCAATAAGAACACATTGCCCAATTATCTAAGGGAGGCATATAAAAAAGTATGCAAAATACACACTCAGCTTCCAGATGGTGGTGTTCTTGTTTTTCTTACAGGCATGTACCTTTATATTTAAAATTTGTATTTTAGTGTCTGAACTAGTAATTATATTATATTTGAATTCCTAAAGCATCTTGGTTTATTGGCACTGAGCATAACAGTGATCAAAATAATGGGCTGTAACAGACAGTTTTGTATGTAATTTTGGTTTTTAAATGAATATGTAATTCATATAAAATCATTAATATCTAACAGATACTGTACTTAATGTTTGTGTAAATAACATTTTTGACACTTGTAATAATTTTTTTACATTGTGTTGTTACACAAAACAATTTTATTCTTATACTTCATAAGAAATTTAAATAAAAATTTGAGTTATTTTAAAGTTAACTGATCATTTTCCATACTCTGCAGTAAATATGATTTGGCAAAATTAAAACAAGGATGAAACCACTGTAATTGTTTTCTAGGTTTTTCTATTTATAATTTCATGCTGGTTTATTTTAGAACTAAAGCAGAATAGTGTCCAAATTATACATAAATGTGTGTGTCCTATGAAATATCATGCATGAAATTTTCTAAGTATGATGCAAATCTCTGATTTGTCACTCCTTAAAATTTTTCTTGTAATAACCTTTTATTGTGATTTTTCTTACAAATTCTAAAAAAAGTTTAATACTATTAATCTCTTGAAAATGCAAACTACATTAAAATATTATTTTTAATTATGGATTGGTTCAAATGATATTTTGATCATGTTGCCCCCTTATAACTGCCACCTCTCTGCATCGTAGCACAGCATGGTCCTGGTTCTGTGGCTTCATTGATCAATCTTTGAATTCTCACATTACAGAAAAATGTAATTGGTACAAACATTATTAGGGTATTCCATTGTCTATGTTAGAAATTAGAGATAAAATAACCCTTGCTTTGTAATATTGTTATTTACCTCATTGTAAAATCTAAATAAATATAATGGTGAAACATTAATAATAAGAAAAATAGCCAAATATAGACAAAAGAAGTTATATAAATACCGCTCAACGTTTCTGGGAACCTTTTTTCTTTCTTCAGGTGCCAAGAAAACTAAAAAAACACAAGAGCCTAGAGTGACACAACTGCACAATACAGTTGACAAAACTCAAATGCTATTTAGTTTTCTTAGCACCTGAAGAAAGGAACAAGTTTTCCAGAAATGTTGAGTAATTAATTTACACGGGAATTAATACAATTGCAAAAATATATCACTATGTTCCATTCATAATTTTTTTCTTCATTAAGTGAACAAAAAATTGTAAAAAAAGAAAAGAAATTAAACTTTAATGATTAATATTATAATTTGAAGTTTGTTCAATGATCTTGAATATTCATTTAAATTTGATTGTGTACACTTCCAAGATTTTCAATTATTATGGTCCAAAAATTATATAATATTATAAGAGAATTATGAATAAATTTTAAAAAGCATGGCCTCTGGTTCCTATGACTGTTGTAACTGAATATTTTATGACAAAGCTTCTGTTAAATATATGGAACATTTTAACCATGAAATAAAGTATGAATTTTATGACTGTAAAAAATTGTGTATTTCATATCTGAAAATTTGTCAACACTCCTAGTTCCATTTTAATAAATTACTGATTTTCAAAATCATATTAGGAAATAGGTTTTATTTCCTTTGCAATTTTTACAATTGTTGCACTAATTTTACAGTGTTAATGTCTGCTTTTCAAACACCCTAATTTCCTAAAAATTAGATTCATTATTACAAAAATTGAAATAGTACCTCACTTATCTGTAAACTCTTTGACTGTAAGTCATAAACTGAAAAGTACTCAAATTTTTACATATTTATTTCTTTATCTGTTACCAGGCCAAAAGGAAGTGAACAGTTTAGTTAGAAAGCTTCGCAAAACCTTTCCATATAAACATAATACTTTCTCAAAGACAAAGGTTGCAATCAAAAATTCTGAAGAATATCATATTGAAGACTGTGAAGAATTAGATTTGAAGCAAGTAATTAAAAAAGTTAAAAAGGCTGAAAAATCCATTGTTCTTCCCAACATAGACCTAGATAAATACTCTGCTTTGCCAATAGATGATACAGAAGGAGATCTTCTTGCTGAGGAAGAATTGTTAGAAGAAGAAGATGACGAACTTGGGATATTTGATGGCACAGCTGTTACCTTGGGTCAGCCTCTTTGGGTGCTTCCATTATTTTCTGTTCTATCCAGTAAGGAACAAGCTAAGGTGACCTATCATTTATAATTTTACCCATACATCTTAATTTTTCTGTTCATATTTTTATTTTATTAATTAAAGTTTATGATGTAGGTTTTTGAACCACCACCATCTGGATGTCGCCTCTGTGTTGTTGCAACAAATGTTGCAGAAACATCACTTACGATTCCACACATTAAATATGTAGTTGATAGTGGGAAAGTCAAAACCAGAATGTATGATAAAGTAACAGGAGTTTCTGCTTTTACTGTAACGTGGACTAGCAAAGCAGCAGCAAATCAGCGAGCCGGAAGAGCTGGGCGTATGGGACCTGGGCACTGTTATCGGTAGGTTTAAATAAACCATCATCAATTTAAGGAATATGGAAGGTAAAATGTCTATCAGACCTGGAATTGAACCCAGGACCTTCTGCTTACCTGGCGATTGCTCTGACCACTGAGCTAGTCCTGGTCCTGTCGACATTTTTCCATCCATATTCCTAATGGATTAATGTAACTATGGCTTGAGGCTTACAATAACCTTTCTTTGATATCTTTGAATAAACTATCATCTTTAAAATACATTAAGGAAATGGAAGTATCCAATTATCTCTTTTATAACCATGTTGGGTAGCAACATTTTAAATTATTGTAGAAATAACTTAGGATAAAACTCCATAGATATAGTCATTATAAGTAACTGTACATTGAAGAAACACTCATTGTATTTACATCTTGCAGTATATTCAGTAAAATAAGATGTGTTACCCTTAGCTCAACTTATGTATTCTTGAATTATTTATATTATTCACTAAACTTTATTAATATATTGTTAATCCAATTTCCATAATTTTTCTTCAATAGTTAATTTCAAATAAGTTGGCACACTCAAGTGAGTTGTTGCCTATAGTTCTACCCTTTGCTAACTTCATGATTATATTAAATTTGCTCAATTATTAAATTGTATACTGTGACCAGATTTTTTCCACCCAGTGTTTATTTGCTGTGAGTGTATTAATCTCAACTGTTCCCTATATAAATTATAAAAACAACAGGAAAAGTTGTAGTTATTTTATGTAAAACATAATATATATAAAAACAATGTTTTTTTTCCTTTGTTGGTACCTCTTTAGCCGTATAGTTCCATTCAATTATAATTTGTTATAAGAAAATGTAGATTGATTCATTTCTAACATGCAGTTTGCTCCCACACTGTGGTCGAAATAATTGTCCTTTATATTCTCATCTATTATTTAATTAAGAATATGATCAAATAAAGGTAAACCTAGAACAAGTATACAAACTAACTCTTTTATATCTCTATCACACTTCTATTCTGATTGTGAATGTCGTCAAATTATTTATAATTCAAAACGGGACTGTTTAGATTTTGGTCAATTTATCTCTTATGTTTATGAGACAATTGAGAAGGAAATAAAGCTTTATTTCTATTCTAGTTTATACTCTTCGGCTGTTTTCAATGACATCTTTGAAGAATACTCTGTACCCGAAATTCAACGAAAACCAGTAGATGATCTTGTTCTACAAATGAAAGCCATGAGCATTATTAAAGTGCTGAATTTCCCATTTCCTTCAGCACCTGATGTTCTTCAGTTACGAGCTGCTGAACGAAGACTGTTTTTGTTGGGAGTTCTTGAAGGTGAAGATCCAAAAAGTGAATGTTCATCCCAGATAACTGCATTGGGCCGTGCAGTTTCTGCATTGCCTGTAGCTCCTCGCTTTGGAAAAATCCTTGCTCTTGGTCATCAGTATGGGTTGCTACCATACACAGTTTGTTTAGTAGCAGCGTTGTCAGTTCAAGAAGTGCTTTTAGAGGAGCCTAATGTTGGCAATAGTGTAGACAGTAAACTCGCTCGTCAGAAGTGCCAACAAGTAAGGAGGTCATGGGCTGGAGTAAACAATTCACTTCTGTTAGGTAAATATTATTTTCTTACAAGAGTATTTATTATAAAAATTCCTGCACGGTTTTTCAATGGTGTGACTTATGGGTTTAGTGGAAGAAAATAGTCTGCTGAAAACTACTTAATTTTCACTTTTTATTATTTTCATTGATTGGCTTGATTATTTAATAATATTTAAGTTATTTTCTTGTTTGAGAATTGTGGGAACAAATTGAGTAATTATTCAACACAATTTTAATAGGTGAATGTTCGAAGGAGCTTGCATTCAGTAATTCTGTTTCTTGAAAAAGTTCAGTTAAAATTTGAATTCAAGCGGGACAATGTTCTCATAAATGTTTAATAAATTGTGTTTGGGCATTTTGTTCACAAAAGAATGTTATATGATGTGCATTAATTAAAATACATTATTTTTCCATAGTAAGGATATTATTTATTGGTTTGGAAAAAGAAGAGAGAGAGTGGGTGGGTGGGTTACCTGAAATTGAAGTTTGGTGTCACCATTTAGGACAGGAGGAAACTTTCAAATTTTTGGAGGCATTAATCTCCTTCATTAGAAATACATAACATGTGTTTCCAGCCAGAAGAAGGCTAACATCTCTGATAATTTGAAGAACTTCCTCCTGACCTGAATGGCACACTGAACTTCAATTTGAAGTACGCCACCCACTTCCTTTCCTTTCCTTTCCTTACCAATTATTTTGAAAATATCACATCCTTACTTGCTGTTATTATTCACTTATATCAAGTTGATGCTGTTTATTAGAATTTTATCCCTCGTAAGTGGGGCACTTTTCAGTGAGAGGTTTAGACTTAGTCTTAATCAGAAAACTTGTATCTACATAATCATTGCATAACAACATTATTCTTTGATTTCATTAGTTAAACATATAAATTAAAATGTTTGCTTATTTTATTCATTTTGCAACTTTCCAATCTATTCAGGTGACCCTATGGTCTTACTACGTGCTGTGGGTGCAGCTGAATATGCTGGACACAAAAATGAACTAGAGAAATTTTGTCAAGAAAATGGCCTACGACACAAAGCAGTTATTGAAGTTCGAAAATTAAGACTGCAACTTACTTCTCAACTTCAGTTTGTTGTACCAGGATTGGAATTAACAGTAGACCCAGCAATGAGTCCACCTAGTGACAGCCAGTCTCGTCACCTAAGGCAGTTATTACTAGCAGGATTCCCTGACCAAGTTGCACATAAAGTTGATCCTGATGAAATTAAAGATGATGCTGATAAACTTAAATGGAAACATGCATATAGGTATTTTTGTCATAGTCTATTTCAATTGTTTTGATTGTAACATAAGAAATGATAAATCAAATAATTGTGTACTTTATTTTAAAATAATAAACATTTGGGGAGAAAATTTCCAACAGTAACACACAGACTGTTCCAGCTCTCAATAATTTTATGTATTAACAGAATTTCTGTACCTTTATAGTTTTTTTGCAGTGGTCATTTCTTCCTGTGTAAATCGATTACGATCTGTCATTAAATTTCAAGTTATTTCACTTTTACTCATGTGAAAAGGTCATGCATGCCTCCCACAACATATTCTGTTTTTCTATCTTTAATGTAGTTTGTTTCAACACGTATGATGTTATCAATAGGTGTCTCTAGACACTGCTAAACTGTCCCAATATGTGGATAATATTGCAGCATTATATTAAGGTTGGTGTGTGATATGTCTGACTGTCGCATTTCCAACAAGAAGAAACAATGGCTTAATTTCTGAACATTTTATAACTAAAATATAATGTAATAAATTATTTTTAAATTGGTTTACATAATATCTAGTTTTTCTTGTTTTTCATTCATTCATAAAGATGTGCCGAGATGGAGGAACCTGTATTTATGCATTCAAGCTCTGTTCTCCGAAGAAAACATCCAGAATGGGTTATTTATCAGGAAGTATTTGAGACAAATAAACTTTACATGCGAGGAATTACTGCCATTGAACCTGAATGGTTGCCTTCTTACGCCCCAGCGTTGTGCAATCTTTCACAACCTGTGTCTGACCCTCCTCCAAGTTATGATACTGTTAGTGGAAAAGTTTTGTGTCATGTTGGTGGAACTTTTGGTAACAATTTTATTTTATTTATATATTATTTAATAGGTGAATTAATGTTGTCTGATAATTTATAAATTTAGGAAAATTTAGGCATTAAATAAAAATATAATGTTGGAAAAAATAGCTGTTTATTTGCAATTTCAGCAATAATAAATATAATAGATTATACAATTGTACAATTTTGAAAATTATATTATTGCCAACGTTGGTTGTATTTTACGATGTATAAGGTTTGTGTATTGGACTAATACAACATCCTTGGAAAGCGGTTAAACACGTGTTTCGTGAGTTCTGTTGATGACAGAATTTTCCGCAGTTTGGGTACATTAAATATAGATATTCCTAACATTACCTACCTAAGGGTAAGAGTTGAATCAATTTGGGAGATGATCATAGTTACATTGGGTTGGGCTACTGTTCTTGATATTAGAAGACAGTTTCAACTTATGTATGCCACATTGATATTGCAATGTCATGTGTTTTATTAAACGTACATTCAAAATTTTTCATGTTATAACTATTAGACATAACTTTTTATTATTATTGTATATTTTCACTTTTAATGAAGTTATTCAGCATTAAACACATTAGTGTGGTTGGAAACTGCTGTGTACGAACAGGGTTACAAATTCTATTAATTCCTTTCTGCACTCATTCTTCACAAGACAAACTGTGATAATTAGGGAAAGGAAATGTTTCTATGTATCCAGGATATAGCAGAAGGTACATCATTAATAGCAAATAATTTGATGATATGTGAGTACTTCTTATCACAGGAATGGATTGATTACAAGTGTTTAATTTTTTCAATTGAAATAAAAAAATCTGTTATACTCAAATATAATATTCAAAGAGTTAGAATCTGGAACTTATTGTTATTATATTTTCCTAATTGTGTTAATCACATTGTCAATTATTAAACCTTTTCTGACTATTTGGCCATTATATTTATTTAGTTATTGTGTATTATACGTCAGATAAATATTAATATTAAAAGTATTTATGTCAATTGCATTTAAAATAACTTTTGTCAGTTAAAACCACAAATCAGTAATTTATTGTATGCAAATAAATTTGTAGTGTAGCTCTCCATTTATAATAAAAATAAATAACTTAAATTCTTTAGGGCGTGCCGGTTGGCAGTTACCTGTAGTGCAAATGGAGTTTCCAGCAGGTGTTGAAAAGTATCGATGGTTTGCACGTTTTTTGTTAGATGGTTCCGTGTGCCCTAAACTTGCACGATATGCCAAGAGTCTACTGTCAACTCCTGCAAGTATGGTAAAATCATGGGCACAGTAAGTATAATTATCCATTTTTGAAGTGCATTTTACGATAAGTTTTTTGTTCATTTGCATGTTCTCAGCATATCCCTCTCTCATATGAACATATATTTTACTTTAGTGTTTTGTTGCTTTCCTTCACTTCAATTTTTTAAACTGCTATGTTTTATGTCACAAATCAGAATATTTTAAATTTCTGTTGGATAATTTCATTTAATATTAAAATGTGTGTGTAAAATATAATAATTAAATAAAATGTCCAAATGACAGACTGCAATGAATCTTCTCCTTTCCTTTATTTGAACCATATACTAGTAATTTATATTCATATAGTAGCTTACCTGAAATTGAAGTTTGGTGTATTTTTAATCACCTGACGAAAGGAACAAGGATACTAGAAACATATGGTATTTATATTGTGCCTTCATTGTGTCTGTCATTTGGCTCTTTTATCTAATTATTAATTGAATTTACTATAATTTTTGTAATCTTTATTTTTCAATGCCAATTAATTTTATATTGTTTTCCAATTTTTATTACTCCTCTGTTTCAGCTTACAAGAACGGACTGACATAATTTTAAAAGCACTCATGTCAAAACAAGTAGACTGCCGAGAAAAGCTATATTCTTCATGGAAGGATAATCCTACATGTATGTTTCTTTGAAAAATAACTGAATATATAACTTCAAATAAAGAAAGGAAAGAGAAATTCACTAGCGTGCCTTAAATTTAGTCTGTCTTGCCACTTCAGATAGTAATTAACATGACAAATATTCAGAGACTTAAGTCCTCAGGACACAGAACTGCACCTCATGGCAGTCAACTAGCATGTACATGTTTTTTTTCTGCAGCTTAGGCTACTGAAACTTTTACCCATCTGCTGTGGTGACTTGGTTTAAGCAACTTGGAAAATCTCACTCTCTCCTGTCAATAATAATTATTTTGGCAATGTCACATCATCCTTAGTGTGTGTGTGTATGTATTTATGTATGTATGTATGTATGTATATATATATATATATTGAAATGGTAAGAATGTGACATTGTCAAAAATATTTGCAATATTGGTATGGAAAGGATAAAACAAATAGGTTGTGGCTTACCTGAAAGTGAAGTGCGGTGTCGCCAAGAGGAACTGAAGGTTGTTCTTCAAATTAACACTCCTTCCTGAAGGAGGAGGTTGAGAGCCTCTGAAAATTTAAAGAACAGCCTTCAGTTCCTTCACTTTCAGGTAAGCCACAACCTATCTCTCTTTCCTTTCCATACCAACATTGCAATTATTTTTGACAATGTCATATCCTTACTAATATATATATATATTGTCAAAATTAATTGCAATATTGGTATGGAAAGGACAGAGAGATAGGTTGTGGCTTACCTGAAAATGAAGTGCGGTGTCGCCATAAGGAACTGAAGGTATTTCTTCAAATTTTCAGAGGCTCTCAGCCTCCTCCTTCAGGAAGTAGTGTTACACCATTCTGTATTACAATTATTTTTGACAATGTCATATCCTTACTAATATCACACACACACACACACACACATATATATATAAGTATTCCTCCTTCCTCAGACGGTAAATGCCTCTGTAAATTTGAAGACAGGGCAATGACAGCCCTCATTTCCAGGTAATCTATTCGTGCCAGTTGTACATGGGAATCATGTTAAAGAAAGATAACTAATTATTATTTTTTATTAATTTGTATGTTTAAAAAAATAGAAAGTTTAATTATATTAATAAGTAGAACAAATAAACTGCTTTTATTTGAAGTTTGTTAGCACAGCAGATCTTTCTGTATATAAAATTATTATTTCAGATTTACAAGCTGCATATCAGAAATGGCTTCCAGAATCAGCTCATAATGAAATAGCAATTATTTGGCCACCATTGTAACTATTTGTGAATTTTATTTCCTATGGAAATTTTAGTTCTTATAATTGTGTAAGTTTTTCCTGTTCTTGATTCAATGAACAGAGAATATTTTTGCACTCATGTATGTATGTAAAATGGACAAATTTTTTAAAATTGTACATATGATTTGTTTATATGTATAATTGTAATATATTTTATTGTGTTTTTGTAAACTATAATGAATTTTAGTTAATATTATTAATGATGAAATTTCTCTTAATATTATCTCCATTAGTATTCCTATCATTTCATAACCTGGAAATGTACAAATAAAACTCAATTTCCAATTTTTTACAAATTAGTGATAAAAACTTAATGTCACTTTTTGAAACAATCTCCCCTTCCTGTTGACTGAGATGTGGTAATTGGGTGACAATGGACCCAAATTAAATGAGAAGAAGAAATATTTGAATACAAGATATTCATTAGAAATTGCAGTTTCAAATTTTTTTGGATCATAGCTCAATATGTTGAGCACTCACATTTTAACCATCAAAAGTGTAAATCAAATGTTTAGCACGAGATTATCGTAGAATTAATTCCTTCTCTGGGCTAATATAAGTTAATACCAAGGCACTCAGCTAGTGATAACATAAATTGTAGGTTTCTCTGGTTAGAGGATCCACACTCTAGAATGTGATTAAATCATAGATAAATTTCATTATTTACACTGTAAAATTTCGGACTGCAGAGTGCACACTACAACCAGTTTTAGGATTGGATGTTGACATAAATTCTGTTTGCCACATGACTGAACAATGTTTTATAAAACATCTGGGTGTAATAATAATCAATAATTTCAAATACTTTGACTTACTCTAACATTTTTACTAAAGAAGCAGTGGTTTCATATACTAACTTAAAAATTAGGTATAAATTTTGGTTATATAAGAACATAGTAAATGTGATAAATATTTTATTGCTAAAATGTGGCAGTTATTTAACAACACATTCAGTATATGCCAATATGAGTCATTTTCTCATGCTTTTGCCTACAATTATTTGAGGCAAAGCTACAAGTCATAAATGATTGACATTAACAGTCATTGTAACAATATCTCCATCTAAATGACTTTATCAGAAAAAATAAATACTGTACAATGTGATAAAAATATTAAAATGTTTAATAATTTATGGTATATACTACAATTTTATATTTTGTGCTAAATTCATCCATTGCATATTTACAAAATCTTGAGATTCATCTATTCAGACTTTACATGACCATTCTGAACATCATCTTTTTCTGTTATATGCTTCTTCTTCTTTAATGGGCTTTGTTTGCATTCATTATATAAGTTATTCAAATCAAAAGAAGCTTTCACATTATCCTGTGAACAATTATGCATAGTATAATTTACATTACATTTAAAGTACTGTAAAAAAGAATTAAATCATTTGTTAATAATTCTACACAATATAACATGATCAAAAATACATAGCTGAGCATTACATTCCTCAAAAAATAATCTCACACAAGTATATTATTAGTTTGATAATTTAATAATAGAAAAATAGCTAAAAACAGACAGAAAATTGATCATATAAATACCACACTAAGGTTCTGGAAACCTTGTTACTTTCTTCAGGTGCTAGGAAAACTAAAAAGCACAAGAGCCTAGTACGATTCAACTGCACAATACAATTGACAAAACTGAAAAGCTGTTTAGTTTTCTTAGCACCTGAAAAAGGATTCCAGAAATGTATTAAGTTTCAAAATACTGGATGAGAAAACAAGTGTGATATTTCCATTATTTAACTATTGAAATTAAAACAGTCATGTACTTATGCTGCAAAACACTGGCAATATGTAAATATATAACTTGTACTTCTAAATTTTTACACAGAACTCTTTCATTCTATTAACTCTGTCATATAATAAAAGTTTTAAAACAACATTTCTGGTAAATTCAGCTCTGTCATCATTGGATGACATACGTGCAGAGGCTATTTTCATCAATTTATAAATTTCTATATACTGCAGACTGCTGTCAGTGGCATTCAATCAGAGCCAAAATGCAGACACCAATTGTGGCAGCAGTTCATCCCTTTATCACATAACATAAAAAATTGGAAGGATTCTTTCCAACTATAACATTAAAACAGTTTTGTCAGGCACCAAAAAAAAAAAAAATGCTGGGCTCAGTAAAATACAATATTGGACTAACAACTAATGGAGTTTATATGACTACTTGTAACTGTGGTCAGGAGTATATTGAACAAACAGTGTGAACTATTGAACGCCAAAAACATATTCTTCTTTAACAATCAGATAAATTGTAGCAGTAGAACATACACTGGTAACAGGATGGATTTAAAAGATATTAATATTCTGAATCACACAAGAGGTTGGCTGGATAGTGTTTTTATGGAAGCCATATAAATTATGTATAAGAACGTTAACAGGGATTTCAGGTTCCAAATTAGCATAGCATGGGATCCAATCATTGGATATCCCATAGGATCCTCCCGTCATCAAGACACAAACAGCATCAGTGAATAGTTTACCCAATTACAACATGAAAAGGTAAGAATTAGCTGCTCTTTGGCACTCTAAATGGATGGCACTGACACAGGTCTACAGTATAAATTTATCAAAATTGACTTGGCACACCAGTTACCTGACGATGATGCGAATGAATTTTGCTGAAACATTATTTGAATAAACTATTATTATTGAATGTGAAACTAACACACATACTAACGATCATAGAGTGTGATTTAAATTAAATATAAAATTATAGTTCATGAAATATGACAAGTCATGTTAGGAACCATGGTCATGTGGAAACTTTCCTTGGAGACAAGCAAGAATAACACTTCTTATTGTAAAAAAGCTTATACACAGCAGCAAAGTCTTTCCATCACACCCTGTACTTATCATCTCTCAATTTTTACAGATGAGTTGCTTGGCATACAACATGTCCTAAACTGAACACTATGTTTACTTGTGTCAATGGTTTCAGAATAGTTTTCACTATTAACATTGCTATAACAAAGATTTGTGTTATAGTGAGCTCAGGAAACGGTGAGTTGAGCCAGCACATCACATTTTCACACAGCTAGTTATTTCTCTCCAATTATACAAGTTTTTCAACAAAAGCAAACTTTTAAAATGGCTGAATAATTGAAAAAGAATTTATATATAAATGTGAATAAATATCACATTTAAGTACATTCAAACAAAAGAGCAGAACATACAAAAATAATTAAAGGCAATAATTTATTACTTACAGATGAGAAGAAAAATTTAATAATAATTCTCTTATTATCATAAGTAGGCCGCCTTGTAACTTCCTTTCCATCTCTAAACAATATTAAAGTGGGAAGTTGCTTACTTAAGGATGAATCACTGATATTATACTTCTTTGCAGCATCTGGGTAACGACCAACATCAATTTTACCAAATTTTAGATTCTCCAACGAATATCTAAAAATTACACATGTTCTTTCAATATTTTTGTTTTCTTTTTCAAATTTTTAATAGCATTATCTACACGGCATTTTGTATCATACTTGTTTATTAAAATTCAATAGCTCAATAAATTTTAATTGGAAGATCATATTATGTTTTTTAAATATTAAGTCTTAATTATTAACACAAATTATACCACGAGTCTTGAATTCATTGAAATAAACATTTTTGAATAAATATGACAATTAAGTCGAAAGCTACTGAAGATTTTTAATTGAAAATAAAGTGTATTGTAGGACTGAATATTTGGTTTTCAACTTCAACCATTAAAAGTGAGTCTTGTGATATAATTCAAATTTTATTTCTTACTTGAAGAAAAATTGAAAAAAAAAGTTCATTTTAAAGTAAGATTACAAATATTTTGCCATTATTTCTTCAGACCATATATTTATCAAGTTACCCAGTATTAATATAAACTTATATTACTACAACTGTAATAAACTTACTCAGATGATATTTGGGCAAATATTGGAGCAAAATTTACACAAGCTGGATTCCACGCAGTGTAAAAAGTAACAAGCCATGAAATACGTCTATCTTTTTGTAATTCCTCATCTAATCCATTAGCAGTTCTGAAGTAAGTAATATTTTCTGGACCTGAATAAGTTGGCTCAGGGAACATCATACCAAAAACTGAAATTAATAATTCATAGCTTACTTGCCATAAATGCAGTACAACGACAAAAAGAAAATTAACACAAAGTATCTGGGTATATTACCATCTAAATTTATTATTTATTAAATGAAAATTTTACATCTGTTTTGAAAATTAATAAGATAAAATACCCAAATACAGACCAAATAAGTGATGATATAAATACCACACATTTCTGGAAACCTAGTTCCTTTCTTCAGGTGTGGTTTTAGTTTTCTTAGCTAAAAACACACCTGAAGACAGGAACAATGTTTCCAGAAATGTGTGGTATTTATATAATCACTTCTTTTGTCTGTATTTAGCTATTTTATCCTATTATTATTATTTGTAAGTTGCACAAAAGTTAAGGATAAAATTTGATTGAAGTGTGATGAAAGCACTCTTCTTACGTGTACAAAGAACTGCAAATCCAATTCCCATTCTGACATCTGCATAAAACCATAATATAAGATTTGCAACTTTATTGTAAATGAAACTGGATGTTAAATAATTTATCATAGTAACACTTCCAGTTTTTTTGGTCCTTATCATCACAACAATTAAAAGAAAGAAAAGAATCTCACTTTCTCTCTGAAAAAAAATTATGTGCTTTATAAATAAAACGAACAATTAATGTATACTATTTAAAAAAAGCTGCAAACTTACAGTATCAAGTTCACATTGTGGATATGAACCAGGAAATAAAACATAACAAATATACGGGGTTTTCTTAGATATTATATATGATAAACTCAGAATGATATTGATGAAATAATACGGTTTTAAAAGTAGAATTAAATCTTTTTTTAGTGACATTTTTCAGAGTATTATGCTGTTAAAGACGTTAACAAAGTTAAACTAACATAATTCAATGAAATCGGATAAAGTATACGATTGCGATTTGACAAACGGTTTTAGGACAATGCAGGTAATTGTACTCAATTAATATAATTTAATCAATTAACCATAACTCCCTCAAAACAGGTCACAATTAGACATTCTTTAGTATCTTTGCCGTATTGTTACCACGCATGCCAACATAGGAAACATTAAAAAATTTCGATAAATGAAACTAAATTTAATTTATATTTCATTTGCTGTTTACAACTTACTGTAGCCATTGGTTAGAAATCATGAACACGGTTCTAATAATTTTTAGATATATTATGTTAATTCTAAATATCTGCAGAAGCATCTGTGATATACCACATAAACATCTTCGAAGGCGGGAAAGTGCGAAACATGTACGCTGTAATCGTCTGCTGTGATTTGAATCTGATATAGTTTTATTAAAAACCGGAAAATTATTTACGGGCTGCAT
Organism: Zhengitettix transpicula; assembly: GCA_037074705.1. NCBI lineage: Eukaryota > Metazoa > Arthropoda > Insecta > Orthoptera > Tetrigidae > Zhengitettix > Zhengitettix transpicula. Next base: position 81,806,197 of record CM073591.1, read on the forward strand.
AACAATGTATGAAGTTTGAAGTAAAATATGAGCGATAATTCTTTTTACATCACACCTCCTTTCTCCCCTTCTCTGATTGATGAAACGTTTTTAGAAAATGAACCTGAAGAAGGCAAAAGTAAGTTTTTCTTTAGTTGCTTTCATGCTAGTTATTTGTTTCCAATAATCGAACAATGCAATAATGTTTATTGAATTAGGATTCCTAATATTCTTGATAAATAAATACAATAGCAAGCATTGAATTTTGCTCATTTTAATTTTTAATTTAGTAAAGAACCGTTTACACAGATAGATTTAATGTTTTTATCATGTATCATTAATATGGTTTTCAATATAGTTTAATGTTATATTATATTATGTACATTTTTTATCGCCAAAATTAATAAAAAGGAAGTTTTGATTTGAGAATTTAATAGTCAATATTCGCCACAGTTATGTCTACTTAAAAATAATTATAATTTATTTAAAGCCTTAATTCTAAGTAAGCCCAAGGGATATTATGATTACTTAATTTAGACATTAATTCAGTAATCAAATCATAGTGAAATATGTCAGTAAAAAATATAGTGTGTAATCAACTAAATATTACTGGAATGTATGATTCCTGAGAACAGAGATAGCTATCAATATAATATCAATTGGAAAATTCTCCTTACCTTTATGTAGAGAGTGTGTCCACAAAATGTAAAGATAATGGTAATTGAAGTAATTTGAACTTTGATTTCAGAAATAATCTAATAAACTTGCAATGTACAGTCTAAAAATGTTGATACAATGTCATGCATTTAAAAGAAAAATGTTTGGTGAACAGAAGCTGGAAGAAAAGTGGGCTATAGTGTACTTGTTTTGAGCACATTAGATAAATGAGTTAAATCAGAATTCTTGATTCCTTGTAAAAAGCTGACTGATGTAGATCCTGGAAGAACAGGAATCCATGTGAATTAGAAGTCTAAATGCAATGAAGTGTAAATGATGCAAAGAAGTTTTACTATGCACTGTTACATAAGTTAAAATTAAAATTTGAAGCATGAGTATAAAAATGTATTAACTATAAAGTAAGACATTTTTAATTCAAAAACTATTAATACTATCTATTTAGAAGTTTTTGTGTTCTATAATAAGTTTTATGTTGACTGCTTTCAGGTCTGGGCCCTCCAAGTTTGTTTGCCTGGTTTGATTGCTTAGGAGAAGTTAGTAGGACAGACAATCGGTTGCATCCAAATGGCTATGTTATGAGTGGTGAGATTAAATTATTTTCTAATGTTACAACAAGTATCCCATGGAAATCAACAATAAATTTATTTGGAAAATCATTTGATGAAGGAACAGCTCTTCAGTACTATACTAAATTGCTTTTCCATCTTTGTAGGTAAATATAAATACTGTGTTATAATGAAAATCTTTTTTCTTTATTTATGATTTATAGGACATTATAAAAATAAGTATTAGAATAAAATTATGAACATGGATAACCTAAAAAATATTTGAATGACATATATTTTCATATCAGATCAGACAGAAGGTCAAAAATAATGTAAGATTTTATTTTAAAAATTTGTTTTCTTTATCTTCATATAGCTGAGAGGAGTTTGGTTTTTCAACCTATGCATTGAAAGTGTAAAAAAATATTCAATGTTGGACTGAAATTGATTTCATTGCTGATACTATCTGTAGTTGTGTAGATAAATGGTAAAATTTTGTTTTATTTGAAAGCTGCTTAAAATACATACTTTCCATTGTTAGTTTAATTTACTTTCTCCAACTTTATTTTTTATTTAACCCCCCCCCCCTCCCCCATGTTCATTTTGATCTGTAACCAAATATTGTTCCAACTTTTATCTATTGGAACATTTCACTTTATATGATATATAAAAATTATTTCCTTTTATTTTTCAGGAAAGAAATGTTAATGCTAGATTCAGCCTCAAAGTTAAAATCTTCCCTAATCAATTGCCTGCCCGCTTCTCAGTCTGAAATTAATTATGGTCAATCAAGGAAATACATTTGTGAATTTTTTCTCTACATTCGAAAGTACACATTATGGTAATATATTACAGTTTATCTTTTAACTTTTTTAAATAAGAAAAGTGTGTAGTTGAGACTATACGTTTTTAGTTCAAAATGACTATCAATAAATAATCATAAGGTATTAAAATTTAGATAGAAAAGAGAGTTGGTCCAGTTGGACTAAGGAGTGAAAATATTTCAAATTTTTGAAGGCCTGAGTCCTCTTTGTCACATGCCTGGCCAGCACTCATCTCAGAACTTTCTTCCTGATGAAGGAGGCTCAGGCCCTCGAAAATTTGAAATATTTTCACTCCTTAGACTGATTGCACCAACTATTGATTTCAGGTAAGTCAACTTCACTGTCTCTCTTTCCTATCTATCTATCATTTTCATGTGAAAATTTTAACTTATTTCACATAATGAAAGATTTTTGTAGGTCTCTTTATATTTCCACATTTATCTTAATTCATCATAATATCAAAAGCTTAGCAAAACCATTTTGATTCTGTCAATATATTGAACAACTACACCGGGAAAGGCTTCAATCTTTGACTATTTTTGATGATTGTGATATAGAAGTTATTGTATGATATGTTTTTGTCTCCTCTATTTTCTTCGGAAGTATGAAGCTATGTTGTGTGTATTGTATTTTAAAGCCCTATGTAATTTTATATTTCAATTATTTTATAGTGTCCTTTCAAGTCAGGAGTATTCGTGGATTCTGAACATTTTAGTAGATCTTGAACAAAGTTTATTGGCAATTAGACTTTACTTGAAGAATATAATTGATTTGCCAGAATATATAATTCATTATTCATCAGCAGTGCAAGGAAATAAGGTAATAATTACAGTATTTAATAGAAATAATTGCTTTGAGTAGAATTAGTACTCCTTCTTGTCATATGGACATGTTATATGTAAATGACTGTGTGACCAAGGGTTAGGAAAACTGTTCTGTTAAGGTACCTACTTGCATTCCTTTTTATGTTTTATACTATTCGATTCTCAAAAAATTCAGCCAAGGTATATAACCTTTCAAAATTTGACTCATATCATTGTTTGTGTACTGGCATATTATGTCTAAAATTAACAATGTATTTAATGTTAGGATATTAATAGGAGATAATTGTTTCTACTTCTCTTGATATGATCTATTCTAACATAATAATTATGTTTTTGGTTGATTTGCTGTAATTCATGCATTCATCTATATACCTGTGTACATCTCTTTGTTCTATTTCTTTGTGTATTCTATCTTCTTAGTAGATTGGGATGTAAAGTTTTATAATTTCTTCTTGTTATAACTGTGGATTTCCATACTTACAAATATTGTGCCATGATGAAATGCTTTATTTACACCTTTTTTTCAGTGCTCACAAGCTTCTTACCACTTATTTCACCTTCACCTAGATCTTCGATGGCACCTCTTGATGCTCAATCTTCTGATTGACCATGCAAAGGCTGTGCCAAGTGCTTATACAGAAAGTTTCACTCAAAGTTCAGATAATTCATTGCAGAATGTCAACAATGGAATGGAAAATAATATAAAATCCCTTATTATGGATTTGGTAATGATTGCTGTTGCACGTTTTAATAAGGTCAGTTATCTGGAAACTGCCATGTGATAGAATAAGTAATTTCTAGGCTTCTAACTGGGTAACAGTATGCCTTGGAAATGTTATGATGGTGGTCACTGCAATTATTATTAAATGACACTTATTGCAAAGTCCACCAGACAAATGTTGTGACCTAACCCTTTTAATGTCTTTGAACCCTGAGATTTATTTGTTCAGTAAACACTTTCTGGGAAGGTGCATATTGATGAATTGTTGAAAGTAAGGTGGTTGAAGAGGAGTGCAGGCCTAAAGCTCAGCTTGAGCATATGGAACTAGTCTCAAAAAATATGTAGTAAAATTAATAACAACAAGGAGACAGAATAAGTTACTAAAGTTAAACAACCATTATATGTTGCCCTGTAAATGTTTTTATTTCATGTCTCGAGAAATCAAATGCGAATTTTATATTGAAACAAACTTACCTGGATCCCTAAAAAATATAAAACAAGTAATGGAGTCTGAGAATCTTAGCAGCTGGGGTAACCTCAAGAAAACAGATGGGTTTTATTACTACAATAGTGATATATAATGCTGATGGTTTAATTTTGTATGGAAAAAAATAAAAATTTGATTAGATTTAAATTAAATTAGTTTATAATTAAGGGTTTACACGAATTCAACAGGATCCTTTCAATTGCATCAAGGTTATTAAAATTCACTTATTCTTGAGTTAAAATTTTAGATAATTTACTTTTACAACATTAAATATTGAAATAAATTTCTGATACGTTAAATGGGCAAATCTCAGGGCGATTTTGTGAGACTCTTAACATCAACCAAAAAGAAAAGGGGTCATATGTAAGGGCATATACAAGCAGCAGAAATATCAATTCAATATGTATGTTGCAGTCAGAAACACACCTGTTCATCTTTTGTAGTTGGCTTCCCCAGGCTAACCTGAAAATCTTCACAGGAATTTCTGGCAGCTTCCTCCTTTACACTTCCTCATTGGTGTAATTATTCTTAGCATCTCCAGACAGATTCTTCTTCCGTCAGTTGGGCCTTTTTTCCTTCTCCAAGTTGTACATGCGAACTATTTTTGCTCCTAAGTTTTCTCCCTTCCCAAACTTCCTTGTTCTCCGGGTTATAGATAGGAACTGTCCTCTCCAAGATGTAAATTTTAACTGTCCTGTTTCCTTGCTTCTCCACCCTCCAGCTCGATTCCAGGTTGGAAACCTCTTCCCATGTTTGATTTCAGCCAATCTGCATTGATTTTATACCTTACACGGGTTTACTCTAACGTATTGGTAGGGTTGACCTTCGGAAGTTTTGGTCAGGTCAATTAATTTGTGGGGAAGGGGGGCGGGGGGTTCTATATGCTACAGTATAAAAACTTGTAAATATATTGCACTGCAAATGGATGGATGTATATTGCAAATGTCATATAAATTGAATCATTAAACTAATTTTTGGAATAATTGTTTCAGAACTATGTAATTTATATTTAGGATTTTAGCAAAACCAGCTGTCCAAAAATTAAAATTGGCTCAGATTATGTGTCCTATAACTCAGCTTAGTTGTAGAACATTTTTTATTTTATTTTATGAATTTGAGTTAAATATTTAACAATGAATACATTTAGATAGAAAAGAGAGACGGTGAAGTCGACTTACCTGAAATCAATAGTTGGTCTAGTCGACCAGAGGAGAGAGAATATTCATACCTTCTATCCTGACAAATGGGGCTCAGGCCCTCGAAAATTTGTAATATTCTCTCTACTCAGCCCAACTGGACCAACTATTGATTTCACATAAGTTTACTTCACTTTTTCTCTTTCCTATCTAAATGTGTTTTTTAATTTGACCTTGCCATATTTTCCTGAAGTCTTACATATGTGTGTGTGTGCGCGCGTGTGTGTATATATCCAAGTTTGAATGTGAATTATTTCCTTAATGGATTCTCCTAATATTGTATTTATTCCTTAATGGAAGCTCCTAATACTTCATTCCCTCTACTCTATCCATTCCTCCACTAAAAACTATTAATTGTCCACAATAAGACTGTCTATATTTGCCTGGTCAGGAACTTGACCTGGTGGCCGAGATGGTTAAGGCGTCTGTGTACTAAGCAGAATATGTGGGTTCAAGTCCCGCCTGGGTCAAATATTTTCAGTCTTTCCTTCTTCTTCCATCCTTCTCTCTGCTTTGAACATATGCTTTTCTATGTGCGTAATTCTTCGCCCGAGCATATGAATTCACATAAAGCGCAATCCTCCTATTTATTTCTATCCTTCCTCACTATCCAAGTTTGAATGTGAATTAGTTCCTTAATGGATTCTCCTAATATTATATATATATATATATATATATATATATATATATATATATATATATATAATGTTAGTAAGGATGTGACATTGTCAAAAATAATTGCAATATTGGTATGGAAAGGAAAGAGAGATAGGTTGTGGCTTACCTGAAAGTGAAGTGCGGTGTTGCCATAAGGAATTGAATGTTGTTCTTCAAATTTTCGGAGGCTCTCAGCCTCCTTCTTCAGGAAGGAGTGTTACACCATTCTGTACACTGGCCGGCTGCGGACTGCAGTATTGGTATGGAAAAGAAAGGTATATATAGTTGTAAACAGGTGGTTTGTCAAAAAATTAAATTACTTAAAGAAACAAAATGATTAAAATTGTATTTTGAAATTTTATTTTAAGATTGTTACATTTCAGTTACCTTTTTTATAGATACCAACAGGAGATATAAAGAAAAAATCATTATTCAGTTGTACATGTGTCAAAGAATTATGGTTGTTATTACAATTCCTTCTTGATATACAGTTTGAAAAAGGACAGGGAAAAGTGAGTAAAGTAAATAGATTTTTTATGTTTTGTCGTGTGTGTTGTAACTAATTTGTTTTTCTTGTTGATCAGAGCTTTTGGTTGCTTGTTAATGAAATATTGGATCTAATAATTGCCAACAAAATCACTGAAGAAACAGACATGACTGACTGCAGTTCACTCAAGTCTCCAACTCAAATATCTTGCTCAAATCCAGGAATATTTTCTGTATGGTTTCTTTTTCATCTAACACAATTATATGGTTATACTATTGAAGGAGAATTTCAAGGCCAAGGAAATCATGGGGTAACCATACTTTTATTGAATCAATATTAAAATTTTAATCGTGCATATTCACATATAATAATCTATTTTTGTTGTGTACAGAGTGTAGCCTCCTTTATTCACATTTTCACTGAATATTCATTCACCAATATTCATTTTCAGGAGAACCATTATATTCTTTATCATGTATTTTTTTCCCAATTATTTAAACAATTTCACATTACCTCTATAAAAATTCATCTTATTGAGAAAAATGAACTCCTCAACAGTCACAATAAAAATTAAAATTTTGATTTGATTTGATTTATTTTATTCCATTATTCCTCATAAGGAAATAGGATACATCATTGAAGTTACACACCTTTGGTTTGGTGATTGTTGAGTATTGAATTTAAACTAAGTCAGTAATAACACAATAAAGCCACTAATCTCACTCTTCCTTCCCCTCTGAAAAAAAATATTTTCTTTCTCACATATAATTTACCAAATAGTATATTATATAGATGCTAAATATATGTTCTACTCAACATTAGTTATATCAAAAAGTCTGCAATAATATCAAGGAAACTGATTATAAGAAACAATTATAATGTTGGATGAAGAGTTCTTCAGGTGAAGTGCTGTTTGCTTGTATACCCTGTGATTGTAGTCTCAGAGTGCACACTCCTCTGTTTAGCTCTAGTTTGCGAAAGATAGAGTTGGGCCAGATGCAGTATCTCATCCTTGCTGTCTTAGTGCTTTGGTGCAACCATAGTCCTCATCTCCAGTGCCCCAGGCACACCCTCATGGGTAGGAATATCACCAGAGTTGTCCTGCTTGTCGGTCAGTGTATGGGTTCTCTGTAATATGGCTGAAATTGCAAGCTGAATTAAATATCCTAGTCTTCTGTATCCTTATGCTATAACATTTCATGAGCACATGCATGCTCTGCCACAGCTCATCACTTGTTCAGGTATAAATTCAGGATTTAAATATTTTACACATTTTTTGCACTTCAAAATAATTTTTCCATGTGTAATTTCTATAGTATTGTCTTAATAAATAATGTTTAAAACTATAAAAATATATCTAATGTTGCTTGTCAATAAATTTCTAATTTTTTCTTCAATTCATGTTCTTTCTAAAAGCAGATAAGGAGTAATCATCAACAACTTCAATCTGTCTTGCGAAACTGCCTTTCTGTTGACAATGAAGTGAATCTTAGGATATATCTAAACCTTTTGAAGTCACTGTTGTCATGGTGGGAACCTAGAATTGAACCTCTCTCAATACTATGGGAACATTTTCATCGCCGAATGAACTCAAATTTTTTTGTACCTGGTGCTACACCAGATACTATTGCTGTTACCTGGTTAGTATTTAATAATTTAAGACATTTTCACACACATCTCTGCTGCGTTTCTTTTGTTTTATATTATAATTTCATTTACTTATTCACCATTATTCATTAGTGTTTTAGCAGACTTCGTAATATAATTACTTTTATATACGTCTTAGTTAATGCACCTTCTTTTTACACAAATTCATCTTAAGCTTTCCTCTGAATAAGAAATTCTTGTCTTGTCTTGTCACACTGACCAAATTAGTTTATTTTAAAAATGCACTCGATAACCAGATAATTTCTTTAATTACAAATAATTTAATGAACAACCTTTATTTATATTTATATGGGCTGAATGGTTCAATTTAGTGTATTCGTTATACATTTTTTAAATTCAAATGTAAAATTTAGCTTTAAAAATTTAGTTTTAATTATATGGTTTATAAAATATTTATTGATGACAGAATAATATGATGACTTTTACAGCAAGTCTGGTTTGAGTTTTCTTGAACAAATTAAAGGAAGGATTGGTGGTAAAATTCTGGAGAAAGAAAATAGCTGGGGTATGTTTATATCTCTCCTTGGAAATCATTTACAGAAGTGTCCACAACACTGGCAACAAATTAGAGGCAGGATCTATTCTAAATTTTCAAGTTCTAAGATGCAATCTCTCACAGAAATTGGAATCTATCATTTCGGTTCCTTATTTATTACTCTAGCTTACACAACTGATTTAAAGGAAGTGGTAAATACACCATTTTTTTATCAAATAATTTTTAGTAATAAACAACTTTTAAAAGTCATTAACCAATTAATGTCTAATATGATACTCATTTGATGTAGTAATAAGGTCTCTCTCATTTTTAATTTGGTCATGACAAATAATTAAAAACCTCTAATAATTATTGTATTTTTCATTTCAGAGTAAAAAGCTTGTTGATTTCTTAAAGTTATTGGACTTGGAAAAATTAGAAATTCAGCGCCGACTTACTGTTTGGAAAATATATTTGGCTGTGCTGCAGTTATTCATTGAACAAGGTATTACAGATTATTTGGAAAAATCATGATCTCTTAAGTTCATAATCATCTAAGAGTAGAGCGGAGTAGAGTAGAAAGGAGTGATTTTGTCTACTGTTTTTCTGATTTATGACTTCTTGTTTGTTCCCATATATTTATAATAATTACAAATGACAAATAAATGGTCATGTCTCTTTAAATACAAAGGCCTCTCTGAAATACTCAATTTTTTGCTATTCATTCACTTTGGTGTTCATGAAGTGCATGATAATTATTACAGGCTGATATGGCTGCTATTAAGCTTATCTTGACACTGTGGCGTATCATATCTTCTTGAATTCAAAAATACATCTCAACCCATATGTGCATTGGTTATAGCCACTATACAGTGATACTATTTTTTATATTGATTGTCTCGGCACTCTTATTTGTAGCTCCATGATCCCTTTTTTTTGGGTTAAACTATTTTTTGTGTTGACACTACATATGACATCTCATAAACAGTGTGGATCGCTCCATATCCATCATTACAGTTACATTTAAAAATCACTTCCAATTTTACAATATTTGTTAAAAAAAAATTTAAATCATATTTTTCTTTTCTTTTTTTTAAAAAAAGAATCATTATTATATGATTAATATATTTCAGGTCAAGACATTGAAAATATTTCTAATCCTTTAATGGAAGATGTGTTTTTGATATGCAAAACAAAAGATACAGTGAAGATGACTCTAATGAGAACTTTTATTGAAGGCTTACAAGATATAGTTGATGGAAGTCCAACATTACAACTTTCAGAGGATAAATTGTTAGGTGAAAAAACCTTTTGCTGTAATAAAAACATTTGTAACACTTAATCTTGTATATAGTAAATGCAATACAAATTAAAATGTTACAATTTTCAGTAATTGATTCTGGATTTTTCTTAGGCTCGTTTCACATTTACTCGGCAATCGGTTAAATGACATCAGATTAACTACAGAAAGGTTTAAAAACTTATGAGATGTTTCACACTAGGCTGGAACGAGGTTGTTGTAGTTCACCCTGCAACCGATGAGGCCTGGTTCTCCTCCTGCAGAGTTCCGGCTGTTGTCCAAGTGCATCAGCCTAGATGGTGATTAAGTTAAGGAGCATTTCACATCTACCTGCCCCGATTCATCTAGTCTACATTTTTCCTCGTTCATCATATGCATTCTTTAAGTAAAATATATTTGTACTTATATTTTTCCATTATCATTATGAAGGATGTACAACTACTTGTAAATTTAATTCATGCTTGACTCATTTTGTGGAACAAAATTAGAGAAATACATAAATACAGATTACAGAATAGAAATTCTTGAGAACAAGTCTGCAAGTAATTAAGAAATGGATATGAAAATATGGATGATAAAGAAAGAACGGAGTATGGAGAGTACAATACCTATATTGATATTGTTAAAACTAATTTTAACAGCTTGGAAATTCTGATAGTTCCAAAAAATATATTTATTAAGCACACATTTTGCCAGTTTTGTTTTCCCATATATTAAATGTAAGACAAATGTCATTTTACTTGTTGTGAGTTAAAAAGTAATCATCATTGTATTTCTTATGTTATTTTCTGAAATTCCTCTACATACTCGTCCACTTCTCGTACTTCTAAACACAGTTATAGACAAAGAACAAAATTATGTAAAACTTTAAAATATCAATTAAGGACGTAAGTTTATAATTCTGTGAAAAACCCTCCATTTTTTACACATTCTACAAACTTAAGAGCTCTCAAGACACAATAATTAAAACTCTGTTTGGAATTGACATTGAATGTCCACTGAACAGTTGGATCTTGATATTTTTTTATTAAAAGTTTATAATCCGAAAGTAGGGATGAAATGAATAGTGGTGGTGCAATTTTTACTGTAAGTTTTTTTTTACGTCTGATGTTTTGCAAATATATTGTATTATAATAAATAAATAACAGATAAATTAACTTACCATTTTTTGTGATTGGATTTGCAACATTCCGTGAATGATGTGTTGTGGCTTTGAATGGATTTTTCTATCAATGTAAGAAGATCGTCAAATTTTTCAATTCCCATATGAAAATAATTAAAAAACTTGTGTTAAAATTTTCTCAACTCCTCAAAGTGAACATAGAATGCCCACAACATGCCTGTTTTCATAATCATTGGACAAACAATTGCATCATTAATTTTTTTTTATTTTAAAAACATCTATACCAGACTATGCAAGGGAATAACTTATCATGCCCAAGTTGCTGGGCTGACAACTGGCTGTATGTGGAGCAGTGGCCAGCTAAAATGTAGTTTAAACTGTTGTCGGGTAAGTGTGAAACGAGCCTTACCATGATAATGCTCTGCAATTTTTATGCACAGGTTCTACCACAAATGCTTATTTTTCAGTGATTAGGAAATACGATAATGAATTTCTTTACTGTAAACCAAAAACTTTTAATTTTTTCTGATACGATTGTTTGGTTTAGAAACATGTCAAATAAACCAATCCTGAAGATATTTTTGTTTATACTGGCCATGAATTTAATCAATTATTACTACACACAGATGCAAATTTATAATAACTGTGTTATGTTTATCTCCACATACTGAGATTGCGTTAATAACATATACACTATTTTTTAATTTGGCCACTGCCAGAAGCATGTTACCACCTATAAATTTAAATTTAATGTACAATGAAATACTCAAAACACCAACAGCTAATCTTCACATATGAAAGTATTCTGAATATATCTCAATTAATCTCAGTTACAACTATCATAGAACAGTCAATGGCTCTAAAATCATATTTCTTCTCATTTAGCATACATATAACACACAAGGATAATGTGACAAGGTCAAATTAAACACATTTGGATAGGAAAGAGAGACAGTGATGCTGGCTTACCTGAAATCAATTGTTGGTCCAGTCTGGCATATGTGGAAGTTCAAATTTTCGAGGGCCTGAGCCACCTCATCAGGAAGGAAGGTCTGAACTGCGTGCTGGAGGGCATGAATTGTTAATTTGTGCCCAGCCAGCTCGCAGTTCAGACTTTCCTTCCTGACGAAAGGGCCCACAAATTTTAAATATTCTCTCTCCCCAGCCTGACTGGGCCATCTGTTGATTTCAGAAAAGTCTGCTACACACTCTCTCATTCCTTTCTAAATTTGATATTTCGTTTCTTTGTCAAATTTTCCTTATCTGCTTAATATATACTATGAATAAATTAAAATAAAAACAATTGACTAATATCCTCTTTTATTTTTTACACAGGAAATTGGATTCCATTATATATGTCATCATGCTCTTCAGGAGATACAATACGAATTTTAGATGCTTTCGTGACTGTTGCTAATAGAATGAGAGAGAATGCATCTTGGATGGGTGGCAACCATAAAATTATTAATGCTTTGTGGGAAAATGTTTTGCCTTCTGTTCGGTCATTTTTTGCTATGTCATCTGATCAACCATTCCAGGCAGCAGATTTGGCTGCTGCATTAACAATGCTTGCATTGGATTATCAAAACATAACAGATCAAAACACACTTTCTTTTACATCATTGTTTTGTTCCTTCATTAATATAGAAACAGGAAGTAACATTCGTTTGTTGCGACGATTTCTATGCCATATCCTTCAAGAGCAATCATCAATTACATCTTTGGGCCACTTGGTGGATTATCAGTCACTCATCATTCAAACATGGGTTAGGTTAGTTTTGATATAATAAGAGCATTGGCTAAATTTATTACTGTTAATCAAATAAATGTTTTATTTAATATTTTGGGTAATTTATTTGGATTATATTACATATTGGACATATATAATTTGACACATCAAGAAAACGACAAGTATTCATAAATGCATTGTTAGTGGAAGATAATTTAATTTACTACTTGTTCAATTTTATAATTAATGTACATAACCTTAAGTCAGAAATTTATGGCATAAAACACAAAATGTTTCTTCCCTATAATCAGGCAGGCACCTTTCAGTTATAAGTTTATGATCATAGGGTAAATACATTTAGCATTTTAAGTAAATTTATATAATAAATTTCTGACTTATGGCTATGTACATTAATTATATTAATAAAAGTCAGATTAACTTTCATATTTGTTCATTTTTACTTTGAAGTATGTAACTTTCTGTTCACAAAGAGAATTTCCATACCTTTGCAATAAATATCGTGCATAGGTCAAAATTCCATCATTAGATATTTTATGTATAATATGTGTATAAATATGAGCAAGGACATTGACATTGTCAAAAATAATTGTGATCTTGGTATGGAAAGGAAAGAGAGATTGTTTGTGGCTTACCTGAAATTGAAGCACAGTGTAGCCACAGGAGACAGAAGGTTCTTCAAATTTTTGAACGCTCTCAGCCAGTGTTATACCATTCTGTGCACCAGCCGTGTGAGAGCCTTCGGTCCCCTGTGGCTACACCATGCTTCAATTTCAAGTAAGCCACAAACTATCTCCCTTTTCTATATACATACATATATATATATATATATATATATATATATATATATATATATATATATATATATACAATATTAGGAGAATCCATTAAGGAATTGGAACTAATTTGGTGACAAAGTCACATTCAAACTTGGATAGTGAGGAAAGATAGAAATAAATAGGAGAAATAGGATTACGCTTTATGTGAATTCATATGCTCGGGCGAAGACTGAAAATATTTGACCCAGATGAGACTTGAACCCACGTATTCTGCTCAGTACACAGACGCCTTAACCATCTCGGCCACCGGGTCAAGTTCCTGACCAGGCAAATATAGACATACTTATTGTGGACAATTAGTTGAGGAATGGATAGAGTAGAGGGGATGAAGTATTAGGAGCTTCCATTAAGTTCAATATTAGGAGAATCCATTAAGGAATTGGAACTAATTTGGTGACAAAGTCACATTCAAACTTGGATAGTGAAATGATTTATGTGAATTCATATGCTCATATATATATATAAACACACTTCCTGCAGCTCAGCAACATGAAATAGTTTTTCAAATTCGCCTTCAATTCAGTTAAATATGGGCACCAAGTAATTTTATACAAAACTACCAAAACAAGTAATTTTTTCTGAAACTTTAACAAAACAAGCAATGAGATAAAAATTATCTACTGGGTGTGGTTTTCCCTGTACACTACAGTTTCTAGCACGTGATTGACTTTTTGTGGAATTATTCACATCTGTCTCAAAAAGAGCCCTCTTGGGAACTGACTTAATGCTGATATTACAATCAGCTAACATTCAAACAGCCAACTAATTTCTTACATTTAATTTCCCATAACCTAATTAAGCTTATGCACCGGTTCAGGGAATGGTGTGACACTCCTTCCTGAAGAAGGAGGCTAAGAGCCTCTGAACATTTGAAGAACCACCTTCGGTTCCCTACAGCTACACCATACTTCACTTTCAGGTAAGCCACAAGCTATCTCTCTTTCCTTTCCATACCAATATCGCAATTATTTTTGACAATGTCATATCTTGACTAATAGTATATATATATATATATATATATATATATATATATATATATATATATCTATATATATATATATATATATATATATATATATATATATATATATCTGTAATTGGCTAGTTTTCACATTTATATATAGTGGTATTTATTTATTGACTGAGCAGCCAACTGGCTTGACATTTAGATCTACTGTCCTGAAGGAGGGGACTCAGGTATTCAAAAATTAAAAAAATACTATTTCTTCCCATTCTGACTATTCCAACAGTTGATTTAAGATAAGTCAGCTGCTGTCTGCCATTCTTTCCTATCCAATTGAATATATATGTTGAAATATATATTTCAGGTGTGCTTTGTTGTCAGTTGATGAAAGATCTGAAGAAATAATTAATTTTACAAGAATCATTTCAAGATTGCCAGACATCCACACTATATGTCTTGTGTCAAATAAAAATCTACAAGACCAAGATGATCCATTGTGTACCTTTCTTGTAGTATTAGGAAACACATATCAGAATCTTAAATCTCTTGATGAAAAATGTGATTTCAGAGAAAAGTGTACACAATATTTAAGCTCTATTGAAAAAAGTATTCCTCCTATTCTTAAGAATCCAACCTCTTCAAATGATGTGGTTGGACGAATATATAAAGTGGCTGCAGTCTTGGTGTCTCAATGTGGCCCAGTGATTTACGTCAAGGTAATGAAATTTTATATTTATTTTAAAAGAATCTATTTTTTCTTATGTAGTTAATTAAAATTAACCTATAAATAAAACAAATATTCTGACTAATAGGCGGGTGTTTTTAACATATTTATAAATAAGTCAAATTAATATAATTTTTAATGTTCATATTAATTTATATGATTGTTAAAATGCTTGTATCATGAATGTGAAATTCTATTATATTTCTTGTCTTTTTCAGAGAGTTCATTTTTATTACTTTCACTGTTTTGTTCCAGTCAAAACCAAACTGTCTTCTGCCTACTCTGATATCACACATGCTACTTCCACATGCTGTGTACAATCCAGAGACAAAATTACATCCATTTTTAGCAGGAGCAATACGTCGTACATTACATTATTTTATCAAAGGTATATCCCATCTACACCCAAGGGAGGATGCATATATATGCCGTACACTTAAAGATATTATTGTTCAATATCTAGTCCGCTTGTCAACAAATGCGTCATTAAATATTGGGCCTGTATTATTAGCTCGAACTCAAAGTGGACCACACCCTCTTATTAATTGTTTTGATGAGAATTTTGAAGAGGATATTTGCAAATTTATTCTTGAAACCATTGTAGATGTTTTCCTGAAATGCAGAGGGTCCATTCCTGCCAACCCTTCAATGACTCTAGTATGTTTCTTTTACCCTGAAATAATTATATATTATGCTTTAATAATGCATGGACAGATTTTGAATAATTATTTGTTTGTTCAAGGAATATATTTTAAATAATTAAAATTATAATTTTTACAGGCTTTAACATTCATTGCTGATCTTTTAAAGAAGAGAAATTTTAATGAAGAAGTTGTATCCCTTGTAATTAAAACGGGCCTTGCAAATTTATTTGAAATTGCTATGTTTATTGATGAAAAAAATATAACAAAGAAACAGTCATTTGATATTGTTCATTCAATTGCAACAAATAATATATTTACATGCACCATGAGATTAAAGTAAGTATTAAATAATTATTTTCTCCAGTTCTATCTGTAGTTAAACTTTCAATTTGTATACAATTTATGCTTAAAATATTTAGACGAACTCACTCTCAAAATAAACAAAAATAATGAACTTGTCACTGAAAATAATTTTATTATAAATAATAATGAAAAATAATAAAGCACAAATGGTAGTTCATGAAGAGAAATGGGCAACTTTATTCTAATGAAAATCTCAGAGCCAAAAACTGAACACAAATGTTCATGGGAAAGTATGAAGAAGATTTTATAGTTATCGGTGAACTTGAAAAATTAGTCTGGAGATGTAAAAGAACAATTAAGATTCAAGCTACCTAGATTAGAGAAATCTATAAATTGTAAGATACAACATGAACAATAGTTTCAAGTTTATCTTATTCATACCGTCATTTTAAATGTGCATACTGATATATTGTAAAAAATTAGAAATTCTCATTTATTAATTGATTATTTATTATTTGTTTCAGGAATGAGTTTATTGAGATCTTATTGAAAATGAGTCAGCATCACATATCATTCAGCACTTTATCATTTGTTAAAATCCTTGTATCTCTTTGTAATTTTGCACCCTTTATCATAACAGAATATCTACCACATTTAAAAAAAATAGTTAGCTCTGTGGAACATATGAGAGGAGTTGGATATGATGCTAGTCTGCGGTAAGTTCTGTTTAATTTTAATATATGCATTAAAATTATTCCATAATGACAATACATTTTTCTTTAATATAGGTGTAGACAAAAGTGGTAAAGTTAATTATGTTACAACTGAGTGTTATGTGGGGGGTTGGAAAATGTTTAGAAACTTCAACAGTCTAAAAATTTGTGATTTCAAAATTTGGAAGTAAGAAAGATTATTGCCTTGTTTACAAAATTAAATATGATCTTATTTTTTGGTATGTTGATTTAATTTGCAGAATAATCTAAAGTCTCCATAAAAAGAAAAGTTTACTTTTGTAAACAGAATCTATATGAATTGCTCATATCTAAAATATTTTAGAGTACCACTTTGTTTAAACAATAGAAAAAGTTTAATTTGTCATCCTATCTGGCACTTCACATGAGGAGAAAAAATGTTTTTAATTTTATGTCAGATTATCATATATTTATTATCTATTAAAATTGTTCAAAAATATTAACTTCTAATATCTACCAAATACAATAAAAAAGTATTACAGAGACAATATCATATTGAAATTTGAAGTAATATAAAACTTCATAATTAATATTATATTTTTCTATAGATTTCTCATAACAGAATTTTTACTATTTAGGCGGAGTTTGGAGAAGATTGAAGATGCTCTCCTTGCTTCAAATAAAATTAGATGAATTTTTAATTACATTTTCATTTTTAGCAGATGTGCTTCAAAAATTCAATTAATTTATTTCCAAAAATAAAGTATAAAAAGATGGTTATATGATAATTCAACACTAAACGTGAATTTTGTTTATATACTTTGTTCTGCATTAAAGATTATTTAATTTTGCCAGATTTACCTATAATTTAATAAAAAGAGAACCTGTCAACTGGTGAACCATGTCGTTTTTACCTAGCTGGAAATCCTTACCCTCCACAACTCCTTAAAAAATCTACACTCTGAATTAAGTAAAAACTATCTCCACCCATCATATCACACATACAAACCTAAAATGTACAAACTTAGACTCATACCTGATTTTACCACAAACAGATTTATCAATTTAAACAAAATATAGATCACAGAAACAGCTTAATTATTATTTCAACATTTTACATAGAACTGTTGCTACATATACTAACTTTATGTTAATAAAGACCTACCCACAAATTCACCTGATTCTAACAGTCTGAAAAATAATTGATGTTGCTTCCCAGCCTAGTGCCACCAACTTTCAATTTAAGATAATATGTGTATAGTATGGAAAGGAAAGAGAGACAGGTGGTGGCTTACCTCAAATTGAAGGTGTGCTGGCTGTGGCACATGGAATGCATCTCCTTTCTCTCGAGGGAGTAGGTTGATGCCTCTGAGAATTTCAAGAACTTACCTCTGTCCTGAGTGGTAACACTGATCTTCAATTTTATGTTAACCACCATCTTTCTCTCTTTCCTTCCCATCGTAATTGTTTTAAATATTCTACCAATGCCACATACTTACTTGAATTTATATATATATACACCACAATATTAGGAGAATCCATTAAGGAATTGGAACTAATTTGGTGACAAAGTCACATTCAAAATTTGAACCTGCCTGGGTCAAATATTTTCAGTCTTTCCTTCTTCTTCATCCTTCTCCCTGCTTTGAACATGTGCTTTTCCATGTGCATGATTCTACACCTGAGCATATGAATTCACATAAAGTGTAATCCTCCTATTCTCACTATCCAAGTTTGTATATATATATATATATATATATATATATATATATATATATATATATATTATAATAGTACGGATGTGACATTGTCAAAAATAATTGCAATATTGGTATGGAAAGGACAGTTTGCTGCCAGCCGGTGCATGGAATGGTGTAACACTCCTTCCTGAAGAAGGAGGCTGAGAGCCTCTGAAAATTTGAAGAACAACCTTCAGTTCCTTATGGCGACACCGCACTTTACTTTCAGGTAAGCCACAACCTATCTCTCTGTCCTTTCCATACACACACACACACACACACACTCTACAAGTGTATGGTGTTACTAGGGTATTTGTTTAAATTAGCCCGGAGAAGGAATTGATTTGACATTAACCTCTTGGTAAGCATTTCATTTAACGAGTACTAATAGTGTCAGTCTTAAGAACATTTACCCATTTACGTTCCCCTCCCGAAGGTCGTAACCCCTCGGTATCTTCAAATAAACCAGCATGATTACTGACAGTACTTAAATATCTCAGGAATTCTCCTAGTACATAAAATAATAGTCTTAAAAAAATAACACGGAATTCAAAGTGGAAAATACTCAGTAACATAATAAAATCTACCTTCAAGGAGAAAAAAGTACATTTAACTACACAGATACCAAAATATAGCTGCTACCCTTTAAAAAATCAAAAATACATCTGGTACCTTAAGAAGATCAAAACTACTCTCGACAATGAGGAACATAAAATTTCATTAACCACCATGTTTGATATGAGAATTAGTCTCGGCGGCTCCTATAATCCAGGAATGGACACCAATCTCGTTCTTTTTAGCGTCATTTTTTTATGTAAAACCCTCCACCACTCGTACTGGTGCTTCCCTTTGTTGACTTTTTGTGTAGAAATTACACACCTACAAATTCAATCATAACACTATCAAATTCAGCGACCCCGAAAACGTTGTACCTGACGCTAATAACGGCCGTTTAGGATTTTTTTTTGAAATGACACCCTTTCCCTGGAGGTGTTAGGTGTATCTTAATCCCTCAGTGTTTGCTCCTGGATTATAAATAACATGTGAAAAAGTATAGTAGAAATTTCTACGCGTTTAAGATTGTACACGGAAATTTTTTTCGTCCCTTCCATCCCCACTCCTAGGGGTTGAACTACATCGTAACCAGCGTGGTAAAGGTCAGAATTAAAGTCAGTGTCTTCCTTAACTCCCGATTCGAGATTAATCTCGTTTGTGTAGGCCTATACGGAAATTTGTATCACCCCCTTGCACCCTCACTCGTAGGGACTCAACAATAACGTAACCAGTAGGAGAAATGTCAGAAATAATCTCATTGACTTCTATAACCCTGGATTTGACACCAATCTCGGTTGTTTCGCGTTATTTTTATGTAACACCCCTCCATCCTCTCCCTTAGTGATGCTGCCTTCCCATGCTGTAATGGATGGAAAGTATACACTAAAAACATCTGAAGAAAAACTATTCATCTCAACCATCCCAAAAGCTAATTATTAGATGCTAAAAACTGTTTTTTTTATTGTTTTTAAATTTTACCCCTTGGGAGTTTCCTAACGTTACGAAAGGCCGACACAAACATTTCCGGGCATGCGCGAAATAACTCACCGAAGTTTCATCGCAATCGGATGAATGGTTCAGGAACGCATAGAGGATTAGAGACTGACATTCAATTATATATTTGCCACATTTGGACTCCCTGATCAAGTAGTATGCTAGTGTCGGGTTAAAGAGTTTTCTGAAAAGAAATTGCATAGAACAGAATTTGGACTCTGCTACGGCTGAAGATAATACGCGCCTTATTAACCAGTTTCGTTCAAACATCCATGATCCTGGTTGTCTGTGCAGTGCTAGAGGAAGTCGTTTTTAACTTTCCCAAGCTGCCTCCGATTTGTCGTATCTTCAAGATAAACCGGCGGGCATTGAATATCCGTGTTCCTGTCCTGAACTGGTCCAATCAACTGATGGTTCTGACAAGGAATTATCTACCTTCAAGATACGGACGCCAAGCGCTTCTAACTCAGGACTAGTAGAGAGGAATGTTGTATAGTGTACCGAGATATTAAGCATGTGTTCCGTGATTTGTTTCAGTCTCCGTTTTCAATTTAGGCCTAATGTTGTAAGTATAACATACTACAAAGAGTAATGAGAAGATATACATCTTGACTTCAGTTTTTAAGATGGAAACTGGAAATGACACTTTAGAAGGAGAAATCGTTTAATGCACGACATCATTGAAGGACACATGGATGCTGTTCCATGTCGTGGAAGAAGAAGAATGCAACTGTTAGACGACTTGAAGGAGATATTGGCTGATGAAGGAAGAAACTCTGGGTAGGGCAAGCGAAGGAAATTTGCAGACCAAGTCTAGTGGGCCAAACACTTATTAATTGTTTATATAATTTGGTTCTAAAATTTTCAATAATTTTGATTGTCGAAGAAGCTTTCTGCAATTGTCATAACCATATTCTTCAGAATTCTGATGTTCCTTGCTTCATTTTAATTTATTGTCTTCCATCGGTATTTGTAATGCGTATTTATTTTTCGGAACTCCGGTAAAATGTTTTATACACATTATACGTTCTTGAATGAAACATTAATATCCAACAGGAACCATTGCATAAAAATTTATCCAAACAATGTTTTTATCGTGTTTTATTTTGTGAAAGGAACATTTAACAGGTTTTGGAACGTTCGCCATTTAGTTTCAATGTGATGGGTAGAAATTTGATATGACTAAGAACTGTCTCACGGCTCTAAATAACCAGGAAAAGAATATTAATTAAATTCGGACCGACCATTTTCTTGTAAAAAGCGAGAAATTAAGATAGACAGGAATTTATGCGACAATGATTTCATGAAACCTTAAGATATAGTAAACCCACGCAATTATAAGCAATGTGCACACAAAAGTACTATGAAGTGCATATAGAATGTTTCTCTTGATTTCGCGTAATTTCTTTCATTTTATATAATTTCATCTGTTGATAGTCTTTAATGCATTTCAGCACTAATAAACATTCCGATGGGCAATGCTGTTTAAGTGGCGTGTTGCAACCAGTGGCGACTGGTGCTCATATGCTACTACATATAAATTAATTTAGGACGAAATAATTTTTCTTAATTTTAAGAACCTTCATAATGTTTTAACACTGCGAATCTATGCTTCGATAACGGAAGACTTTAAACTCTCTGCTTTGGGATGCCTTAGCTCCTGCTAAAGCTGGCATCGCCACGATAGCACAGGATTTTTGACTTGAATGAGAAATGCGCATGCGCAGTAAATCTTTTCACAACCCAGCGTCACCTGTAAAGCTCAACAAACTGTTTATTGTGCTAGAATTCTTACAGCACTTGACCGCCAAACAGTCCTGCAGACGCGCGGCCACATCAGGAGACATAAGCTACGAAATCTTAATAAAACTGAACTATTCAGTATTTATAAATATTGTTTTAAAGTACTTTATGTTTCCAAATAAAAACTAATATTCCTCCTTTTTGGGTAATATTTCAAAAAAATCATAATCAAAGGTTATTTTAAAGAAAATAACATTTAAGGGGCCCCATAGTGCGAAAATCTACCGGACGGCCCTGTATACAACGCTCCTCGATGGTTTGTTCCAAAAATTAACTTAATTAAAAATATGTACGAAGGAAGGATAAACACTTTCGTGTTAAAAATGCGTGTCAATTTGGTGCTAAATTATTCCGCTTTTAAATATGTCACACTATTGGAAATTATGTAGACAGAATGAGAAATGAAGCATATTAAGGGGGCGGTCAGAATGTTGGTAATACTGTCGCTGTTGTAGTATTAATATTTTACATAGTTACCCTCGTAAAAATGCTTCCTTAGGGTGAAATAGCTCATAGCTTCAAAAAGTCACGACGGGCCAGTGGTATCTAATGATAGGATTCATTTTTAATTTGGGCTCGGAACTTTATCTTCTCCAATTACTTAACAAGTTTAATTGAAAATCCTCAATATTGTTTCCAATACCATCGCAATCAAGATTAGTTTTTATTTCATGAGGCCTGTCGATTGTTTGATAGCTATGACCTTCGCTTGGGTCAGGCACTGGCCACTTTCCGGGGAAGTTGTGTAATATGAGTCCGGTACCAGCTTCGCTTTCATCCAGTATTAGCCGGTCCTAATGTGAGCATTCACTAACGTAGTTCACTTACTGTATTTGTTGTTCGTTAGAAGAAATACACAAAGGAACATTGACACCACACATACGGGAAAAGCAGGCCTATATAGGCTACTGATTGAAGTGAAACTCCTCATGTCGCAGCTAAGTGAGTTGTATAATACGATGAGAGTCTCGTAACGGAAGTGAAGTCATTGTCGCAGACTACCACTTCGAACACCAATCAGAATCTGCCGCGACACCAGAGTGCAGATTTAAACATAGATTAAATCTCTCGGAGATTATTCTAATGTTGAAAATGATGAGGTTATATTGTCATAATTTCTTTTTGGATGTTCCATTGTCTGTGTAAAGCGGAAGAAAGGTAAAGGGAAGTTTAACGAAAGGAAATAATAAACATAAGTTACAACAGATAAAAAAAAATCAACGACAAAATGGAGCAGTAATAAGATGGAGAGATCTAAGGAACAAGAGAGAAAAAATCAGATAGTTCCAATGAGCGATGAAGAAATGAACAGAACTTTCCAGGGCTAGACCGAATTTAGTAAATATACACCTTCATGAGTGTTCAAACTATCGTCCTGTGGTTCTGAATGTTAGTTTCCCCGCTTACGAACAGAGTTTCTTTGCTGTTCGACACTTTGGAGTAATCTCTACTTTCACTATATATTTACCTTGTTATACACTTCTTTTTCTGGACGATTTATTTCTTTGTCGCTCTAAAACTTTGCTCAATGTTCCATGGATCTCTCTGCCTTTTTGTTTCTCCTTTTTCTCCATTGTATATCTGCTATTTACCATTCTTTTCCTCCCTTTTTCCTCTTTTCTTCCGCTATACTCAGACAAACCAGAAAAATACTTTAGACAATAAAAACTGGTTATTATCTGAAGATTATTTTAGCTGTCATGAACCCACTTCTTCATTTTTAGGTTCGGATGAAGCCGTGGACACTAATGAATGAATAAATAAGGGCATATAATTAGATCAATGAAATCGTTATCATTTAAATCAAACCTTTTACAATTTATTAATAAACCGGGCTCAAACTTCCGCAACAACCCAATATTTTGAAATCAAAATACCTGTACAAATGTTTTCATTAATCTTCTTCTTCTGCTTTCCAGGATTAGGCTTTTAGCCTGTTCCGGCTTCACCTCACCATCTCAACCTTGAACTTCCAACACACCTTTTGCCTAATGGTTTATATTCCAGCACTTGTTTTGGAAATCTGTCTCTAGGCATTCGCGATACATGATCTCTCCACCTTTCTTTATACCCTATTAACTTATCTGTGATCGCCTACACACTTAGTTCCTCCTGGAAGTACTTATTTTATCCATCCTTGTACACCCCTTCACTGCTCTAAGAAATTTCATTTCAGCTGCCTCTATTTGTTTGAGCTCTTTATGTTTTGTTACCCAGCATTCTGACCCATACAACATTGTAGGAACTGCCATCACCTGATAAAATTTAATTTGCGTTGCTTTTCTGGTTTTACCTTTTAACGTTCATCTTATTGTCCCACATATCCTCTGAAAATTGTATATTCTATTTGTGATATCTTTATCCTCTTCAAATGTTATTTCACATCCTAAATATTGGAAATGGGATACCTGTTCGAGTGTTTTCCCTTCTTTGACAGTTTTTGTTCTGATTGGATTTTTTCCTAATAACGCCATGGTTTTTGTTTTACTTATTGAAATTTTACTCCGTTGGTGTAACTTATAAACCGTCATTTGTAGTTTATCTTCATTATCTTGGTTAATAACCTGGTCATCGGCGAATAGCAATGTGTTTAGATATTCAGAGGGTCCCAGTTTCATGCCTGGTGCTACATTATCTTCCTTCCATTTCCTTACCAGATCATCTATGTATAAGTTAAACAGAGTTTGTGACATACTGCAACCCTGCCTTACACCTTGATTAATGGTAATGTCTTGGGTCATCTGTTTTCCAGTATCTATCACAATCCTGGTGTTCCTGTATAAGCTCTGAGTAACTTCTATTCAATGTTTAGGAAAACCTCTTCTTTCCATAATTGACCACAACATATCTCTATTAACACAATCGAATGCTTTTTCATAATTCACAAACGATACACGTGTTTCCATGTTAAATTCTATTCGTTTCTGTATCATTTGTATTAATATTAAAAGATCGTCAATACATGATCTTCCTCTTCTGAAGACGACCTGTTCTAATAAATCACAATCAGAGATAGCCTGTAGTCTGGTAATAATTATTCTGCTATAAATTTTGTATGCATTATTAAGGAGACTTATGCCTCTGTAATTCTCTGGGTTATTCCTCTCTCCCTTATTTTCATTAATGCGTCTACAAATTTCCCATTCTTTCAGTCTCTGAACAACCACTACTAAACGCGTGAGGAGACCCAAGCATCCTCTTGTTTTCTTTAACGTAACGACAATGAAACATTTAGTCATCGACAGAGTTGAGTGGAACAACTTCAGCTAATGGATTATTGGAGAAACTGGTAGCAGGTTAACGCTTGCATAGCAGACAAATAGGCCTCGTGTAGAAAACAAAACAAAAGTCTTCAAAGACATTACGAATGCACACCTGATTATAATCTTCGGTGACCTCCTCATACACTTTATTGTTACATGTACGCGTTCTGTATTTTCTTTTTTTCCTATTATGTTTTCTTGTATCCTTTACCACGGGGTTTGTGTGCGCGGCAAATTTATTTCCTTCCCTGGGAATTTTTTTATTTATATCATTTATTTTTCCTGTCATTTCAGGGGTTCTCAGTCAGTCCAGATTTAACTTCAGCAACGTAATGATTTCCGTTGACGTAATTTTTGGAAGTTGTTCCAGGCAGTCTATTACGATTTTGAGATGTTAAGGTTTTAGCTAAACTATTTTAATATTACTGTTTTTGGATTTGAAACTAAGTCTTCGGCGGATCTAATGCTGTAATAATACGGTTCGATTCTCTAATTAAGAGAAAAGTATATGAGTGGCTGAGGGAATAAATTGTTCTACCTAAAGGAGGAAAGTAAAGTGTGATGGACCAACGTTTCGAACATTAACCATCATCAGAGTCGTCAGACAGTCGTCGACAGACATCCCTGTTCTCGGCTGAGCCGAGTAGGAAACATGTTTGCAAGGGTTGCGGATCCACGTGTCGTTACCTGTTCCATCTTTAAATTAATAGGACCTAACGATGAGCGGCAGTCTGTGTACAGTGTCATAAATAGATATATTTTATCTCAATATAAGGCAATTCTCCCTCATGGCAATAGATGTTTCCCCTTCAGTAATAACGTTTTATTTATATATCAAGTGTACTCTAATTTTCAAATACATAGCTTATATTTGAATAACACATGTTGCACTGGATAAGTAATTGCAAACCATGTCTGCAGCAAAATCTGATATATAAAAATAGATGGATGTGTGTACTTGTGCTCCGCGTTTACACTTAAACGCATTTTTCAATCTTACTTGCTACCTCTCCTAGATTTTTTTTTTTTAAAAAAAGGTGTAGACAGACTATGTATAGAAATCCACATAGTGGAAACTCCCCTCTTAAAGCATAGAAAAAGGAGTGAAAGGGGGGATGCGGAAAGGTAGAGCAAGGTAGCCAAGGGTTAACTAGGGCCCCCGGGCTATGGTTTAAGGATCCTACCCGGCAATTCGCCTAAAAGTTATGCAGGGAAAACCCTAGAATAAACTGCATGTCAGGTGTGACATTTAAATTATTATTTTTTTAGGGCAGCAGGCTACATGATGTAATCCACGTTGGGCAACTCCAATTTAATAGCATAGAAATGGATTGGAAAGGGGGTATGCGGAAGGGTAGAGGGAGGTAGCCAAGGGTTAACTAGAGCCCCCGGGCTATGGTTTAAGGATCCTATCCGGCATTCCCCTAAAAGTAATGCAGGGAAACCCCTAGAAAAACCTGCATCAGGTAGGTCGGGCATTCGGTACTTGTCCCACGCCCTTCCGATAGCGGAAGAGGAGTTTTCTGTGGGGACGCAGCATTCCCTTCTCCGTGCCTCGAGAGAGAACATCCCTCGCATGTATTGCCTGCGAGAGAATAGCCCTTTTTTAGGGCAACAGGCTACATGAGGGTGATCCACATTGGGCAACTCCCCTTTAATAGCATAGGAAGGGATTTGAAAGGGGGGATGCGGAAGGGAAGAGGAAGGTAGCCAAGGGTTACTAGGGTCCCCGGGCTATATTTTAAGGATCCTACCCGGCATTCGCCTAAAGAAATGCAGGGAAAACCTTAGAAAAACCTGCATCAGGTAGGTCGGGCAATGGGTACTTGTCCCACGCCCTTCCGATAGCGGGAAAGGAGTTTGCTGTGGGAACGCAGCATTCCCTTCTCCGTGCCTCGACCAGTTTATGAGGCAGCTGGCCGACTATTCCAATGGGAATAGCGGACAACTCTTACCGTATGCTCAAGGTCTGTGACCCCGGAACATACACCTCTCAGAACACGCCAAGGTACCTCAGCTTGTGGCTTCCTTAGTTCAAAAACGGAGAGGAAAAGGCATACCCAAAGGTAGCCCCTTCGTATGTCTCCTAAAAGGTTCTGCCTGCGAGAGAACATCCCTCGAAGGTTACCTGCGAGAGAATCCTCTCGGAGGCTTCAATCTAGAGAATAGCCCTCGCTTCCGTCACATTTAAAAATAACGGGAAACTGCATAAGAAGGGGAGTACGACTAAAGCGAGTGTGGGAGGGACGAAAAAATTAAAAACGACCGAGAGTCGTATCTAATCCAGAGATTGAGGAATGGCTAGACAATATTCAAGTTGAGTATCGGCCACCATCGTCTTCGGGGGGAGTGGTACTTGGAACACAATATTTCCAAAAATAAGTTGTCTGGCGTCTTATTAAAATCTTTAGGGGTCGTTAAGTAAGCTACTATCAACAGTTATGACGATGTTTTCAGAATCTGGAGATCGAGAACAATGGGAAAATAATCACAGAGAATAAGATTGTTGAGGCTGGTGTCGAAATTAATATTTACTTAGATGATTAGTGACATTGACCAAGTTGGTGAAGTTTACATCCCATTTGACATCAGTGTCTGTGAGATGAACAGTGACTTTCCATGGCGGGTAACGGTGGAGACACACTGCTATCACGCCCCGTACTGTCACGTGACGTGTTGGAGAAAGGAAGTGTGACAACGGCCTCAATCACTGCTGTCACGTCACGTACTTCACGGCCAGCATCGTGTTGGAGGAAGGACAAGTGTTAAGAGAGTAAATAAAACTCGCAACACCCCAAGAGAGTCAAAAATACTCTCCGTACCTTTATAGAAGCGTAAATACTCCCGGTACCGAAATCTTAAGAAAAATTTTCTTGGTTCCTTAAGAGAGTCTAAAATACTCCTGGTGCGTTTATAGAGTGAAAATTATTATTGGACTTAAAAATATACTCGGGACCCTAATACAGTTAAAAATAAACTACCTTAATAGTGAACCCTCAGTGAGTAAAAATTCCAAGTAACTTGTGAGTGTCAAAAATACTCCCGGTACCATAGTAAAAAATATTCCCGGTAGCTTTAGAGAATTATTTGACATATCTTAAGAGAGTAAAAAATACTCTTAGAGGAGAGAGTAAAATAATTCCGGTAGTCAAAATTACTTTAGATTTCTTAAGAGAGTTAAAGACATTCCCGGTAGGTTAAGAGTATTAAAAAAATCCGGTACCTTAAGATAAACAGAAATATTTCCGTTATGTCATCAAGAGTCCCGGTACCCTATCAATGAAAAATGTAATGGCTAGGCGTGTTTTTCCAAAATGAGATTTTCCGCCCGCTTAGTAAGAAGAAACATATGTACAAAGCGTGAAATATAATTCCGGTACATTTACAGAGATTTTAACTCTCCCCGTAAACTAATAGAGTCAAAAATAGCCCCAATACCTTCAAAGATTGAAAAATAAACCTGGTACCTTAAGAGACTCAAAAATACTGCCGGTCCTCTAAAAGACCAAAAAAATATTCCTGGTACCTTTAGCGAGACAAAAATACACCAGGTATATTATGACAATAATAAATTACTTTTATCGCTTAAGAGACTCAAAAAAATTCCCTTTACACTAAGAATGACAAAATTTCTTCTGTTACCATGAATGTGTCAAGGTTGCCCCTTAATGTGGGTTAAAAGTACTGTCGGTACCTTAAGGACGTGAAAAACATTTCCGATTCCCTAAAACAATAAAAAAAAACACTCCCGGTACTTTAACAAAGTACTCTCGGTATCCTAAGAGGTTATAAATATTTTAGGTACACTAATAGGGTCAAAATTACTCCCAGTACCTTAATGGTGTCGAAAATACTAATGATACCCTAAGAGAGGCAAAATTTCTTCCGGGAACCAGGAGACTAAAATTTATTCACGTACCGTGAGACTGTCTAAAATATTCCCGGCAGCCTAATAGAGTCATTAATATTTCCCTTGCCTAAAGTAAATGAAAAATACTCTTGGTATACCCGGTATGTTGAATTTCAGAATTAATCTCCGGATTCGGCACCAATCTCGGTGGTTTTCGCGTTGTTTTCTGTAACACTCATCCACTTTTACCCGTGAAGGTGCTTACCCCTCCCCCTTATAAGTGATAGGCTTGGTTTACTCATCCTGTTTTGTTTCGGATCGCAAGTTGGGTAGAATTTTCTCGACGTGTTTGAGTTTGTAAGCGGAGCATTTTTACTCCCATCCGCCCCAACTCTTAGGGGCTGAATTACAACTTAACTAGTATGTTGAATGTCGTAATTAAACTCAGCGATTTCAATAACTCCGGATTTGACACCAATCCCCGTTATTTTCGCGGTAATTTTATGAAACGCCCCTCCACCCCAATCTCTAAAGGTGATCCCTCTCATGCCGAAATAAACAACATAGGGAGAAACACTGATAATTTCATTGACCCCGAAAAATATTATTTCGGTGTAAAAATCGGCCGTTTTAGCATGTTTTAAAAATTTAACCCGGTTTACCCCCGCCCTTAGACGTGGTAGTTGTGTCTTACCCAGACAGCCTTTGTTTCCGGTGTGAAAGGTAAATGTGTACAAAATTTATCCACGAGTTTAGATTTGTATGCGGAAAATATGCATTAAACATACAAAGACTTAATTTTATTTAAAAGACGGAATTTAAGACCGGAATGATTTATTGCCAGCTCAATTTCTTGCACATTCTCTCGGGATCTTCCGAGAATCACTAAAATAAATGGATGGTCGTAGATGAGAGTCCTTCTCGGAAGGTTAGCTTTAGCAGAATAAGATAAAAGCCACTTTCTAATGACTGCGGTCTGAAAATCCAAGAAGAAGAAAAGGCACCTCTCTTTTGTTTCAGGTCCGTCATTATCAAAAATTCATATGATCGGAAGTAAGTAAATATATTTTTTTTTAGTTTAAAACAATAATTACAGGTCAATTGTAAATGTTTTCTAAATATGTCATTTAATGAAATATATAGACGAAAAATTAACATTCAGAATAAATTTACTGCAGTGTTCTGAGGCAAAACTTTAAGTAATAAAAATAACGATTCTACAGAGCCCGATATCATGAACACAATTTTACATACGTAGTATTTGCAAAGCTATTAAACTATGATGTGCTGTTTATTGAAAGTTATAATAATATGTAAAAGTGATCTCGGTATTAACAGAAAATCTGCATGTAACTGGTTGACTTCCGTTGTGATTGAATTACAACTGATTGAAAACCTATCGTACTTAGATTCAACGTTTCGTTACAATTGTGTGAGTTTAGTCATAATATTTTCATGTTCCTTGAATGCGAATAGCATTCGTTTAGCGGTAAAACTTATATTTTCACGTTTTCTTTTCGTGTTTTACTTCCTAACGGCTGGATATTTTTCCATTCCGTCTTTACTTGCAATCACTTTACTGATTAGTGCTCACATTTTCAATTTTGCCCTCTTGTAGGACAGATACGACGAGGCTACCTTTGCGGATGCCTTTTCCTATCCGTTTTTAAACTAAGGTTTCCACAAGCCTAGACACCTCGGCCTGTTCGGAGAGGTGTATGTTCCGGGGTCACAGACCTTGGGCATACGGTAAGAGTTGTCCGCTATTCGCATTGGAATAGTCGGCCAGCTGCCTCCTAAACTGGTCGAGGCAGGCCGAAAGGAATGCTGCGACCCCACAGCAAACTCCTCTCCCGCTATCGGAAGGGCGTGGGACAAGTACCCAATGCCCACCCTACCTGATGCAGGTTTTTCTAAGGTTTTCCCTGCATTTCTTTTCGCCGAATGCCTGGTAGGATCCTTAAAGTATAGCCCGGGGGCCCTAGTAACCCTTGACTACCTTCCTCTACCCTTCCGCATCCCCCCTTTCAAATCCCTTCCTATGCTATTAAAGGGGAGTTGCCCAACGTGGATTACCCTCATGTAGCCTGTTGCCCTAAAAAAAATATTATAACAGTTAGACAACGGAAAATCCGAATAACCGTACAGCTAATAATTAAGTTTATAATGCTGAACACATCATTGGTGTATGAACACTCCAGTGAATGATTAATTTGCATTCATGTTCTCACATTTTAGTTGACAGAATGATTTACTTCGTTCCCAATAACACTTTTGTTACTAATGACTTCTGCTACGCATTTTGTAAAGCAAAAAAATATTCGCGTCATTCGAAGATTCGGCACAAATAAATTTATTTAAAAAATAATAATAAATCAGACAATTGCAAAAGGTATTTTATTAATTAAATATTAATTGCGACATGTTTCAGTCCTCCAGTTGACCTCTTCAGTCAAAGACAACATAGTAAAAGTAAATACAGAGATTATAAATATATTATTGTAGGAAAACAGATTTATAAGAATAACTAAGCGTTACAAAATTAAGAAAACATTATATATATGTATATATATACATATATTGTAATAAACAGCTACTACTCCTATCTCCGTCCACCGTTGTGGTAGCCAATATGTAATGACCACATAAATGGGTCGAAATAAAAAGAATAATTTTTATGAACAACAAATAAATTTATTAAACACGAAAAGAATTTACATATGAATTTACTACTTTAACATTATAATATGAGAACTCTTGCTCTCCTGGGTCTTTACTGGGTTTGACTAAGGACAGAATCAAACCATCAAAAAAAAACATTTACGTTTTCAAATCAACACAAGTATCTACCAAATTTGTTAATAAACTTAACCTATAGTTTGCCTCTAAATTTTATTATCGAAGAAGGGAACGAAATCTGACTAGTATCCTTTAACGACGTTTACATTATTTAATATGGTATATTCTAACTTACTGTTTCTTAGGTCCACCTTGACTCGTTCCTTAGATATTCACTTTATAGGTCCTGATATTCACTTCACTGACTCTAAATAACCACTGTTCCACTCTTTGCTGCTTGCTCCGTCTTCTCTCCCACGCTAACACCAACTGTTCAACTCTTTGCTGCTTGCTCCGTCTTCCTCTCTCGCGCTAACACCAACTGTTCTTGCTGCTTGCTCCGTCTTCTCTCTCGTGCTAAATAACAGCTGCTCGCTCACCGTCTCTCTCCCGTGCTAAACAACAACTGTCTTTACAATAGGCGATTCTTCTATATATATGCCCCCTTCCTCCCTTGTCTTTCACTTGCGTCGCCACGGCGCAGTGACAGAAACCCATTCCTCTAATTTTCGTTCCGGCCACTGGGGTTCTTCCGCCTTTCGAACCCGACAATCGCATTGTTACACTCCGTCTACTAACTTACGGCTTCCTCTCATTTGTCCGCCTCGCACAAAATCTTTTCTTTGAAAGTCCAAAGTCCTTTTCAGGTCATTCGTTAGAGACAGTAGCCTGCTCTAACATGGCCCCTTTGTGACCATCTGCGTTACTAATTCTACTCGCCGTTTCCCAAATCAATAGGCTACTGGACCCTCATCATCCCCTGTCTCTCATTGCAGCTGCAGCAATTACTCAGGACCACCCGACTCGCCCTTTATCCTTTCTCGCACGTCTCTCCACGACACGTGCGCCGTCTTCAATCTAATGCATTATATTATATGCATTACAATATATATATATATATATATATATATATATATATTGTAATGCCAATTAATTAAGACATTAATTGTGAAATTAAAAATCTAAATTGTTTGAGAAATCCTTTTGAAATAACAATAGAAAAGCCAAGCACTGTTACTTTGTCAGAAGGCCAGTCAAAATGGCGTATGCGCGCACAAATTGCGAGACGAGAGTACAGTTTACATTAAGATATTGAGGAGTTCAGTTCGCATGGACATTTGGTGAAAGACTGTTCACGGAAAGACCTCGTCGAGGTGTAACAGTTTTTGGAAGGAGAATTCAACATGGTTGGCAATTAGCAGGACAAAGTAAAACATTCATAAAAGTATAACGTCGAAACCTGCACACAAAAGGCAGTTTTTGTGTCCATAGCCGGCCAGAAATAGCAAAACTTTCGGTTTAAGTCCGGAACAATAAAGACTACCCAATCGACGAATCGTAAAATTCACCTAAGGCGAGCGGTCAACCGATAGATGACGAAAGGAGGATCATCCGAGTTCCTGACGACATATAAATTTTTGGTAGAATCTGTGAGTTTAGAAGCAGTGTAAAACCCACAATAGTGTTTTCGAAAATTAAAGGTACGCTGGAATGCTGGGCAGACGTGAGTAGCAATAAAAAAACAATTAATTATGTAAACGTAATTGAAAGATAGCCGTCAGATTTCGTTCTCTTCTTTTTGATTAAAATTATTAATCAGAGTCAATCTTTTCACTTTTAAATTTGGTCTCATTTTAAATGTTCTAGTTTAATTGACGAGTAAATTTCTTTTTCTTTTAATTGTAATTTGTTGATGATAAGATTATAAATATTATTGATTCGTCCATTATCTAATCCAGTGAAGACCATGAGAAATTCAATATTATAAATTTTGTAATTGTTTGAGGTATTGCCACAATAAAATCTTTTGTTTGTAAATTTAATTAATTTTTCATATAAAAACCCCATCATTAATGTTTATTACAATATATATATATACATATATAGAAAACAATTGC
The DNA here is from genome assembly GCA_037074705.1 of Zhengitettix transpicula. Classification (NCBI taxonomy): domain Eukaryota; kingdom Metazoa; phylum Arthropoda; class Insecta; order Orthoptera; family Tetrigidae; genus Zhengitettix; species Zhengitettix transpicula. The sequence continues at coordinate 81,840,013 of CM073591.1, forward strand.
AGAATAATTTCTGAAAAAAAGAGTTCTCGTGTTTCACGCAGGTATCAATAACGATTAATCCGCGACGTTTCGAGAACCGCAAGCTCTTTCGTCATCTTCTTCGCCCTCGAAGATGACGACAGAGCTTGCGGTCGTCGAAACGACGCGGATTTATCGATGTTGGTACCCGTGTAAAACCCGAGAACTCTTTCTGCAACAACTGCATCGGGAAAACCTTCGATAATTTCTTAAATGTTAAACATTAAAAATGATCCTAACACGGTTAATGTAAAATCAGATTCCGAATCATTAAGTGCTATTTACAATCCCATATTTTATGAATCGTAGGTTTTTAAGTAATTTTCAATATTTTTGTCTACTTTCTATTTCTGAATTCTGAACCATATAATGATAAATTCTTTTTTCCTAAAATAATATCTTTGTAACGTATATATCTCTTTAATTATGCTCTCTTTGATATTAAGAAAGGTAGCCAAATACAGACCAAAGAAGCGATAATATAAGTACCACACAACTTGA